>OV702279.1:228786425-233586425 GCA_916181665.1 Avena sativa
TTGAATCAAATCATTTCCCAAAGGTTTTACTCAAAATTCATTTCTAAACCATAAACAAAATTTTTAATTGACTAGAAATGTGCTAATTCAAATATTTATCCCTTAACTCCACAAAATACAGTTTTAAATCCATGAGTTGATTCCTATGGTCAGTAGGTTCAAAACAATCCATTTAGCAAAGATTTCACCTTAAAAATATATCTAGAACAATTTTTATATTCAAATTATGCCTACACAAGTTTATGCAATTTCAACCAATTTTACAGAAGCAAAACATTAAACAAAGTGCATGGTTGCAAAGTACTTGTTCTTTTGAATCCATTGATATAAAATTTGCAAAATTTGGACGTGTAGAATTAAAGTTATGAATTTTGCAAGTTTGCAAATCTAATAGAACATTTTCTGTTTTTAAATCGAAACCAGTGCCACACGTCTTAATATTACTGGTCCATACCGCTTTGGGTGGATCGAGCTGCGCAGGCCGTCAGATCTAAATTAATCGCACGGATCATATCACTTGATAACGGTTCGTTAAGTGATCTATCCTAACCACTGGATCTACATCCAACGGACGAGCTCGCTTTGGTCAAGGACTGGCAGCGCTACCGCGGCGGCGAGCGGCGGAGCGCTCTGTCAGTGTCGTTGCCGACGAACCAGGAAGAAAGAGGGGTAATGGAGGTGCTCACCGTGCTCGCGCGGTTGTGGTGAAGCTCAACGTAGCGGTTGTTCGTCAAGGGGCGCACGAATTCTAGAGGGATTGCTCGCCGGAGTTGTGTTCACCATCGGGTCCGTCTGGTCGTTGTCGGAGGCGAGGTTATAGGCCATGCCAAAGCAAAAGAATGACACTGTTAGGTGCGCGCGAAGATGCTGAACATGCGGCTTACAAGCAAAGAGAAAGGGGCGATCTGTTCTTACGGGGAGGGGTCGCCGGAGAGGTGGCAGGCGTCAGCGGCGTTCAGAGTTTGTCCCTGCCGACGCTCTGGGGCAAGAGCGGCCAAGCTGGAACCACCGGTAGATGCGCACTGGTCTGGGGAGTAGTCTCGTGTGCACAAGGGGGCAGGGTATGGTCAGGCGTCGCCGGAATTTGCACTGGACCTCGTCGGAGCCAGTGGGGTTGCGTGGAGAACTCCGTGCAGCCTGGTGGCAGAGAGGAGGCGATGTTTGGGGGAATGGAAGAGAAGGGCGAGGCGTTTAAAGGTGCGTGTTCACGGCGAGGAGTAACTCAGCCATCAACGCGAATTAACACCATTGATTCGTGGCAGAAACGGCGAGGGGGACGTGGTCGCGGTGAAGACGACGATGAGGTGGCCAGTGGAGTCCGGCTGACAGCGAGAGGGAGGGAGTGTTTACTGGGTCCACTGGTCAGCGACTTAGTGGGTCCGCAGTTGAGTGAAAAGCGATTCGGCAGAGGGGTTTAGTTGGGCTGCGCTGCTGGGCTTAGTTGGGCCAGATGGGTTGGGTTGCTCTGTTTCATTTTTTTATTTATACTGAATGCTTTTTTCTATTTTGAATTTCTGTTTTGATTTTATTTCAAACAATTCAAACTCCATTTGAATTCAAACCACCACCAAACTTTTGGGTATAATTCAATTATGTTTAACAACATATTCTAAGTCCAAAATAGAACAATTAATTTTAGGATTTATTATTTATTAAAAATTTGGAAAATTTTGGGATGTGACAGGATGTAATTTTGGGAATGGATTGGATGACCAAGTATGAAGGAGTACTAGATTGTGCTAATCGAACAGTTGCACTCACAACCCCGGAAAAGAAACGGATAAGATTCAAGTCTAACTTTGAATCGAAAGGGAGTAAGCTAAATTCTCTTAAGGGGGTTAGCATAGACAGCGTGCCAATTGTGAGTGAATATGCGGATGTGTTTCCGGAAGAATTGCCAGGAATGCCACCAGATAGAGATGTAGAGTTTCTTATTGATTTGCTACCAGGATCTGGACCAATAGCAAAGAGACCGTACAAGATGTCAGTTGATGAGTTGAAAGAACTAAAGAAACAACTTGGACAACAGTTGCAGAAAGGATTTATTCAACCAAGTTCTTCGTCTTGTGGAGCACCAGTTTTGTTTGTGGAAAATAAGGATAGAAGTCAAAGGTTATGCATAGATTACCGTTCGCTCATTGAGGTGACTATCAAGAACAAATACCCTTTGCCTAGAATCAATGACTTGTTTGATCAGCTAGAAGGAGCCTGTGTGTTCTCAAAAATTGATCTCCGATCAGGATATTTCCAGCTCAAAATAAGGGAACAAGACATTACTAAGACAGCTTCACCACTAGGTATGGATTGTATGAGTACACCGTGATGCATTTTGGTTTGACCAATGCACCAGCTTATTTCATGAACATGATGAACAAGGTGTTCATGGAGTTCCTTAACAAGTTTGTTTTCATATTCATTGATGACATTTTGATCTACTACAAGAGCAAAGAAGAGCATGAAGGACATTTGCGTTTGATACTTGAGAAGCTTAGAGAGCATAAGATGTATGCCAAATTCAGCAAGTGTGAGTTTTGGTTGAATGAAGTTGGATTTCTTGGACACGTTGTGTTAGGAGATGGTGTAGTAGTTGATCCTGATAAAATTTCAGCTGTAACTAAATGGGAATCTCCTAAGTCAGTGAAAGAGGTTCGTAGTTTCCTTGGCTTGGCAGGATACTACAGAAGGTTCATTGAGAATTTCTCCAAGATAGCTAATCCAATGACAGAGTTACTAAAGAAAGACAAGAAATTTGCTTGGTCTGAAGGATGTGAACTCAGTTTCCAAGAATTGAAGAAGACACTAGTGACAGCACCAGTCTTATGTCTGCCAGATTTGGAGAAGTATTTCCAAGTGTATTGTGACGCATCTCATCATGGATTAGGTGCAGTGCTAATGCAGGAAGGAAAGTTTTGGCTTATGCCTCGAGACAACTCAAAACTCATGAGGTAAACTACCCAACTCATGATTTAGAGTTATCCTCTGTTGTCCATGCACTTAAAACATGGATACATTATCTTTTGGGAAAGCGATGTGAAGTGTTCACACATCACAAAAGTTTGAAGTATATATTCACCCAGAAAGAAATTAACATGAGACAAAGAAGATGGCTAGAACTCATCAAGGACTATGACTTGAGTTTGCAATACCACCCCGGTAAAGCAAATGTTGTAGCAGATTCTCTAAGCCGTAAGGTTTTTGTGAATGGTCTTACTAAGGTATAATTGCCAGATGATCTGTGTGCCCAATTTAGAGATCTCAGATTGGAGATTGTGCCTGAAGGACATCTCAGGTCATTGGATGTTCAACCCACTTTGTTGGACAAAATCAAAGAAGCCCAAAAGACAGACAAAGAAATTGAATAAATTAAAGAAAAGATTGGCAAAGGAAAAGCCAAAGGATTCCAGGAAGACGAACAGGGTAATTTATGGTATGGAAAACGTATCTGCGTCCCGCAAGATCCGGAGCTTCGGAAACTGATTTTACAAGAAGCACACAACTCACCATATTCCATTCATCCGGGTAACACCAAAATGTACATGGATATGAAGGAAAGATTTTGGTGGAATAATCTCAAGAAGGACATCGCCGAACATATTGCTTTGTGTGATGTATGTAGTAGAGTGAAAGCGGAACATCAGAAACCAGCAGGATTGTTACAACCACTACCTATTCCTGATTGGAAGTGGGACAAGATTGGAATGGATTTCATCACTGGATTGCCAAGGACCAGATCAGGATATGATTCTATTTGGGTAGTAGTGGATTGCCTAACTAAAGTGGCTCATTTCATACCCGTGAAGACAACCTATACAAGTGCTAAGTTAGCCAAGATCTATATGAGTAGAATTGTATGTCTACATGGAGTACCCAAGAGTATTGTGTCTGATAGGGGAACTCAATTCACTTCTCATTTTTGGAGGAAACTACATGAGTCATTGGGAACGAGGTTGGAATTTAGTACTGCTTTTCATCCTCAGACTGATGGACAAACGGAAAGGACCAACCAGATTCTTGAAGATATGTTGAGAGCATGTGCCCTAGACTATGGAGCCAGTTGGGATGAAAGTCTGCCTTACGCAGATTTCTCTTACAATAACAGCTATCAAGCCAGTATTGAGATGGCACCATTTGAGTTTCTCTATGGGAGAAAGTGTACCACCCCATTGCTATGGAATGGTGAGGGAGAAAGAAGTTTGTTCGGACCAGAACTAATCAAGGAGGCTGAAGAGAAAGTCAAGCTAGTTAAGGACAGATTGAAGATATCACAGTCCCGACAGAAGAGCTACGCAGATCCTAAGCGTAGAGAAGTCACCTATGAAGTGGGTGATAGAGCTTATCTTAGAGTGTCACCACTTCGTGGAGTGAAGAGATTTGGAGTCAGAGGAAAATTGGCCCCAAGATATGTTGGACCATTCAAGATTCTGAGTCGTAAAGGAGAAGTAGCTTATGAGATTGAATTGCCAGAATCATTGTCTGCCGTTCACAATGTGTTTCATGTGCGTCAACTTAAGAAATGCCACCTATAGATGGAAGAGACTTCTTTGAAAGATAATATACCTTTGGAAGAGGTCCAATTGGAAAGTGATCTCACTTACGAGGAGAAACCTATCAAGACTCTTGAGACTGCAGAAAGAGTTACTCGGACTAAGACCATCAAATTCTGCAAAGTTCAATGAAACCATCATTCCAAAGAAGAAGCAACATGGGAAAGAGAAGATGATCTTCGGAAAGACCACCCTCACCTATTTGCTAGCCAACCCGAATCTCGAGGGCGAGATTCACCTTAAGGGGGTTAGATTTGTAACATCCCTAAAATCATGTTTTCAAAGATTGCATATCATTCATGCATGCATATCATTTAGGGATCAATTTCAAACTCATTTCAAGAAAACATAAGCACTGGGTGCTATCATTTTATGTGAACAAACATTATTTCAATGCCACTCTCTAGTGAGGAAATATTTGTGTCATGGTATTGCACGGCAGATGCTACTGGGGGTAGCTTACGTAGAGGGAGCAAGGCGACGTAGGAGAATCCGGGAGCGAGATTGGCACACGATGTACCCAGGTTCACGTCCCCTCGGTAGAGGATCGCTACGTCCTGCTGTCAATCCAGTATATGATCATAGATTGGTTTACATGGGAGCCGCCGTAGGCGGAGGGAGACTAGATCTAATCTATTGTGGGAAAGCATACCCCGCGGGGGTGCCCCTTGTAACATCCCTAAAATCATGTTTCAAACTCATGCATATCATCCATGCATCCATGATCATATAAATTTCATTTCAAACAAATCACTTCAAAACAGAAGCATATATGCTTATTATTTCATGTAAGTTTGCTCTAGCCTTAGTGCTATCTTCCAATGAGAAGAGTACTTGTTTTGGTTCAGTAAGGTTTGAATTCAAACATAGGCATCTTCAAAAGCTTGAGCAAAGTTTTCAAAACAAAATGAGTAAATAAAATCAATATTATGCCTAATGTATATATCACATAAAGGCTTGGTTTTTTTATTTTCATTTGATCAAAGTGTTTTGAGTAAATAGTAGTGTTTGACTCGCATTTGAGTGCAAGGTTTGCAGTATAAAAACCTAGAGAAGATTTGATTTCAAACTCATTTGATTTGGAGTTGAAAATCATTTTAGAAAAATCAAACAGAAAAAGAAAAAAATTAAAAGGAAAAAAAATAAGTTAACAGACGAATCTGGCCCAACTAGCCCAACTAAGCCCAGCAATCCACCCCGCGAACCGTTTTCCTTTACTCACCCCCGCACCCGCTTGGTCACTGACAGACAGGATCCACCTCCTCTCTGTTTCACTCGCTGACAAGTGGACCCTGCGACCACGTCGTCGCCGTCGTCAATCACGCACGGCCGCGACGCTCGCTCCGCCGTTACCTCGCCGCAGTCACTGCAGGCTTAAATTGCCATTGATTCTGCGCTTAATCACCGTTCCCCTTCTGCCTACATAACCCCCCGCACCGCGGCCATTTTCCCTCACCTAGCGCCACCTCTCCACCACCAGGCTGCCCGCAATCGCCCTTGCACCACCGCAGACATACGCACTCCGGAAACCAATCTCGGTGAGTACTGACCTCCCCCCTGTCTCTGGTTCAAACCATCGTAACCAGCACATCCTTGCGCGTTCACTGATGCCCTCTGTTTGCTTTCTCGTGACCCAGAACGACGTCTTCGTCCACACCCGCGAGCACCTGGGCCGCCGCTCGACTCCGACGTGCGATTCAGGTAAAACGAGACCGCCCCTTGCCTCCCCTTTGGTACTGTCTTGATCGCCAGGCCTTTGCGCATCTCCTAAACCAGCTGGCTCGTGCTAGGTCGACGCAGAACCTCGGCAACGTCTTCGACAGGAAGCATCTGACGCCGCCAGCAACTCTGACGAGCTCCCTCGGCCACTACAGCACGCCCCTTGCACTACTAGGAAAATGGCTATAGGTAATCAGCACATCCGTGGCTCACATGGTTGAAGTGCCCCACGGATAAAACAGGCGTGGCTCACCTATGGGCAGTGCCCTACTAGTAACTAGAACAACCATGGCGCAGATGACCATAGTGCGCCACAGATATGTGTGGGCCAGGGCCCTGTTGGCCGCACGCCAAACATCCGTAGAGCACATAGGGTAGGTGCGCTACGGTTGTTAGTGTCAACCGTGGCGCACATGGAGGGGCTGCGCTACGCCTAAGCGCATGCCCCTCTCTGCTGTGAAACGGCCAGACACATCCGTGGCGCACTATGGCATGTGCGCCATGGATGAATAAACTTAGTAGTAGGGCACCTTGCCCTAGTGCCCTACGCCTAACTATCCTGCACCAACTCCACACCCACCCCCCCCCCCCCCCCCCCCGTGGATCGCCTTTTTAGGCTTTGCAAAAAATAAAAGAAAATGTAAACACTTCAAAAAATTAAATCCTTTCATATTTAGGTAGGTAATGTGGTATAGCTTCTAGTAAAATTAACAAACATGAGTTTCGACTTTATTTGCAAAAAAAAGTCATGCCACGGTAAAAAGGCCGTAACTTTTGCATACGATATCGAAAAAAATCGTATAATATACCAAAATGACGAGAACGAGATTTCGCATCCGGTCGCAACCACCTATGGTCGTTTAGAGATTTTTTAGATTTTCAAAATTCGAAAAGAGTAAAAAGTTACGGTCAAAAGACCTTTTTTCCTGCAGAAAAAAAATAGAGGGTGACTTACCCGTAGCGCACCACCACCTAGTGCGCCACGGATAAGCTTGGGCGGGATTCAAATTTTGAATCCTCACCCCGCCCACCTATCCCTTTTCTTTTCCCTTCCCTTCTCCTCCCTTCTCATTTCCTTCTTCTTCTCCTCCTTCTCCTTCTCTTTCTCTTTCTCCTTCTCCTTCTCCTCCTCTTCCTCCTCCTTGCAGTGAATATGGTGGCGGCGGCCTCCTCCTTGCAGTTCCGACGACGAGACGGCGGGCTCCTTCTTCTCCTCCTCTTCCTCCTCCTCCTTGTAGTTCCGACGACGACGAGGCCTCCTCTTCTTCTTCTCCTCCTCCTCCTCTTCCTCCTCTTCCTCCTCTTCTTCTCCTCCTCCTCTTCTTCTCCTCCTCTTCCTCCTATTCTCCTCCTCCTCCTTGCAGTTCCGACGACGACGAGGAGGCGACGACGAGGTGACGACGAGGAGGCGGTGACAACGAGGCGACGACGGTGACCTGCACCGACGCGTGACGGCACTGACGACGAGAACCAGATCTGCTACTTTTTTTTGAATTTTGAAATTTATATCCGTGGCGCACATCACCTAGTGCGCCACGGTTATCGTTTCATACACGTGGCGCACCTGGACTACTTTTCGTGGCGCACTGGCATGTGCGCCACGCCTATCTCGACACAACGGTGGCGCACCAGGTAGTGCGCCACGGCTAGGAGATAGCTGTAGCGCGAGGCCCGTGGCGCACTGCTAGTGCGCCACGGATGGCCTTTTCAGGTGCGCCACGAACATGTGTTTTCCTAGTAGTGTTGACCAGCCATCGCCACCTTGAGCATCAGCATTGCACGGCGAGCTCGGTAAGCACGGCGACCTAGAATGCCGGTAGCAGTTCTGATAGAGGCGTCGCCGCCACTGGATGGTTGAGTGATGAGCGCCGTTAGATCTAGATCCTGCGGATACGATAGAACCTAGATGAAGCGGTACGATTCAATCTGAGCCGCGCGATTAAGTTAGATCCAGCGGCTCAGAAGCGTGATCCGACGCGAACCGGTACGCGCCAATCAGGTTATGACGCGTGGCTAGAGTTTAGGTTTAAAAACAGAATTTGAATCTATTAGATGTTTGAATTTGTTTTAGCCATAACTTTTGATTCCCACGTCCAAATTTGATGAATTTTATATCAGTGGAATCAGGAGAGCAACCCCTTTCTAAATATGCAATGTGTTTAATGTTTTGCTTCCGTTAAAATGGTTTTGTTTACAGAAACATGTGTAGGGCTATTTTGAGTATATGAAATATTTTAGAAATGTTTTAGTGTTTAAATAAATGTTGTTTGGCAAGTTTTGAACTTGCTTGTGAACCAGTACTATGCACTTGCTTTGTTGAGTTTAGAAAATCATCACATATCATGTTGCATGCATTCATATATTTTTGTTTGTATATATTTTGTATGTGATTTGTTGCTATGATTTTATGTGTAGATTTTGGTGCCAATAGTGATTGTGATTGTGAGGAGTGTAACTACTCTCCAAACTACCAAGGCAAGTGGTGCTTCATGATATTTTCTTTTACCCTATGTTTTCTACTAAGCATTAGAAATATTTTTGCTAGACTTGCATCTTATATTTTTCTTATATGCCATGTTGGGAAATCCTAGTAGTTGTAGAATTGCTAGGAAATTTCTAAGATAAGATGCTTATCTATGCCATGCTTAGCCTAGATAGTAACAACCAAGGGAGGTGAAATATACATGCTATGATAAAATATTTCTAAGTCTTTGGACTTGTGTTTTGCCTAATAAAACAACTAAGTAAATGAAACACCTGGGTGGAGTGGAAGGAATGGTTTATGTTGAGTGGTTACACAAGGCCCATTTCTATGGTTTACGTTGTGTATCTCACTTGTGGAAAGCCACCCAGGAACAAAGAGATTTTAGAGGCCAAATGTTAAGAAGCTTCTAGTGCAGCCACTTGGCAATATGGGCTCTACCTGGATCACATAGGTTGCTAGAAATTAGCCATTTGGACAGGTGGTGGTAGTGGGAGGATAGGTTGGAATGCGTCCATTTGGTCTAAGGGAAGGCTTCTGAAAGGTCATGTCTTGGTGAAAATCAAGTCTAGTGGGGAAAGTGCACAACCTCTCCAGATGGATGAATCTAAGTACTTAGCCATGTCCCTGGAAAAGGAAAACTTGAGCATCAAGACATGGAAGCTATCAAGAATCTCATCATCCAAATTTATAAGTAAAACTTGAGGGTGAACAAGGGTGAAGGACCCCAATGTCTATTGGTGGTTCCTTGGGAAAAGTTTTGACAAAGAAAAACTTAGTGTTTTCAACTAATAGGCAAAATCTATTTTGAGCAAAGCAAGCCTAAGCTACACTTAGCCAAATTGCATATAGTATCTAATCCACCAAAAATTATACTAAGGTATCACTTGCCAATACTATTCCAATGTATTGACCCATTGTGGCTGTAACTTGTGATGTTGCAGGATACTCTGATGAGGATTAGGAGTCATGAGTCTACACTCAACATGTTTGCCTATGGCACATGAAGATGAAGACTTTTATCTATTTACTTATTTAAACTCTTGTATTAGGCCTGTGGCCATGGAGTTGTAAAGACCATGTTGTCTCTGGAATGACTGTAATAATGACCTTTGTTTCTGTGTACTTCATCTTAAACTGTGGATGCTAGCATTGATCCAGGGACTAGCATTGCAATCACAGGGATCCTTTTCCTTTATAAAGGAGGGATCTTACACCCCTGGTGGCTTTATATATGCAGCCACCTAGGGTTTACAAGTGCACTAATGGGCTTTGTATTGGAGTCGCCGTGTTGGGCCTCCAGTCGGCGCCACTCGTCTGGGTCCAGCATGCGCCAGTCGCCGAATTGGGCGAGTTGACCCGCTCAGGGCTAGGTTTCAGTCGGCTCGATCTAGCTGGCGAATCCGCTTCGTGGGTATACCCCGATTGGTATTCCCCCATCAGTAGTCCCCGAGCGCGTTGTCGATTCGACACGGGCTTGAGGCAGGGCACGGAGAGTCTTGACGATGGGTCGTGGCAAATCGGCGATGAGCTCCTGAACAGAGAAAAGAACCGTGAAGCGGGAGGCGGTCGGCGTGAGCCAGTCGGTGATGGCCAGTTGGCGAAAGACGCAGGGTGTTGGTGAAGCCGTCAGTTGCGGCCAGTCCCCGAACGTGGAGCGTGCCAAGTCGCCGAGCGTGGCGAGTGGCGAGGTCGAGCGACCGGCGAGTGCCGAGTCCCCGAGCATGCCGAGTGGCGAGGTTGGGTGACCGGCGAGTGGCGCTGTCTGTAGCGCGCCGAGTCCCCGAGCATGTTGAGTAAGCGAGGGCGAGTCCGCGGTGGCGAGTCCCGAGCGTGTTGAGTACGCGAGGGCGAGTCCGTGGTGGAGAGTCCCCGAGCGTGTTGAGTACGTGAGGGCGAGTCCGCAGTGGCGAGTCCCCGAGCACATTGAGTACGCGAGGGCGAACCCACGGTGGGGAGTCCCCGAGCGCGTTGAGTACGCGAGGTCGAGTCCGCGGTGACGATTCCCCGAGCGTGTTGAGTACGCGAGGGCGAGTCCATAGCGGCGAGTCCCCGAGCGTGAGTACGCGAGGGCGAGTCCGTGGTGACGAGTCCCCGAGCGTGTTGAGTACGCGAGGGCGAGTCCGTGGTGGCGAGTCCCCGAGCGTGAGTACGCGAGGGAGAGTCCGCGCTGACGAGTCCCCGAGCGTGTTGAGTACGTGAGGGCGAGTCCGCGGTGGCGAGTCCCCGAGCATGTTGAGTACGCGAGGGCGAATCCACGGTGGCGAGTCGACGAGGGCAAGCCGCGGTCATGGAACCACGCGTACACACTGCATGCCTAGGAGTAGTCCCCGAGGCTCGAGTTGGCTTGTGGAGGCGACTTGAGGCTCTTTAGAGATGCATATTCTGAAAATATTAGTGGTTGCTCCGAGCGCGGCGAGTGGCGAGGTCGAGCGACCGGCGAGCGTCGAGTCCTCGAGCGCGGCGAGTGGCGCGGTCGAGCGATGCTGTCTGTAGCGTGCCGAGTGGCGAGGTCGAGTTACCGGCGATTGCCGAGTCTCCGAGCGCGGAGAGTGGCGCGGTCGAGCGACGCTGTCTTTAGGGTGCTGAGTGGCGAGGTCGAGTTACCGGCGATTGCCGAGTCTCCGAGCGCGGCGAGTGGCGCGGTCGAGCGACGCTGTCTGTAGCATGCCGAGTGGCGAGGTCGTGTTACCGGCGATTGCAGAGTCTCCGAGCGTGTTGAGTACATGATGATTGCGAGTCTGCGATGATTGCGAGTCCGCGAGGGGAGAGTTCCCGAGTGTGGCGAGTCCGCGATGATAGCGAGTCCCCGAGAGGAGAGTCCCCGAGTGTGGCGAGTCCATGATGATTGCGAGTCCGCGATGATGTTGATTGCGCTGTTTTGTTAGCGAGTCTCTCGTCTTGGCCCGGGGGGGCAGTCGCATGGTGACTCCAAAGATGGCTCTCGACTTGGCGTTCTTCCTGGACGATCCGAGGCTCGGTTTGCGAGTCCTCGTCCGCGGTACTTGGCCGTGTGAGTCGCACTGTCTAAGGTTGAGGAGGACATGGTGCTGTTTGTGTAGCACTACCATTTGTCTTGGCCCGGAAGTCCAGTCGAGCAAGGCGACTCCAATGATGGCTCTCGGTTAGCGTTTTTCATGGACGATCCGAGGCTCAGTTTGCGAGTCCTCGTCCACACTACTTGGCCATTGCGAGTCGCTCTTTCAAAGGTTAACAAAGGCGAATAGATTTTTCCCGGGGGGAAGAGACACCCAGTGGTGAGTCCATGCAGCGTGGCATGCGACCCTCTCTGGCGACTCGGACGATGAAGGTCCCTTAGCAGGCGCGGCGTACGCACTTGTTGTAGCGGACAAGGTCGCACGGCGTTTAGCCGGAAAAAGTCGACGCAGCGGATACAGAGTCGACGCGGCGGACGGAGGTCGCACTATGGCGAATGCGACGCGGCGGACACGGTGTCGATGCGGCGGACGGAGGTCGCGCTATGGCGAAGTCGACGCGGCGGACACGGGGTCGACGCGGCAGACGGAGGTCGAGTTATGGCGATGTCGACACGGCGGACACGGGGTCGACGCGGAGGATGGAGGTCGCTCTATGGCGAGGTCGACGACGGCGGAGCTGCATGAGCAAGGTCGTGATGGCAATCCCGCGGCGGGCGAGTCCACGACAGGCGCGTTTCCAAGCCTAGCGAGTCCGCGTTTAAGCGTGTCCGCGTTTAGGCAAGTCTCCGAGCCTAGCAAGTCCGTGTTTAAGCGTGTCCACGTTTAGGCAAAGTTTTGGAGCATGACGAGTCCACGAGGAAAAGGCCGCCATGGCAAGGCCACGATGACGAGTCCTCGAACGTCCGAAACAGAGTTTAACCGGAAGTAGAGGACGTAGCGAACCGGGTCGCGTGGCGGCATGAGTCGGATTTTTGCCGGATCGATGAGGCGTAGTTTCGCCAATTTTTCCAAGCGACAGATACCGCCATGGATGGATTCTTTCTGGCCGGTCTATTTCCTTCGTGCTCGCGCATGCAAAATCAATTAATACCAGATTAGATTGAATATAATACACATAACATACTTGAACAGAGAAATTCCTCTTGTTGATCTGATGTATGTGTTTCGTCACCGCTTGTCCTTTCTTCTTGATTACTGTTAAGCCGGCCGGCTGTACTGGCGTAATTATAGCATTGGATTGGCGCACTGCTTTGGCGCGATCGTCGGCCAGTAGAACAGGCTGCGTCTTACAAGATACGGATCAATCGTCCGCTCGTTGCATACACCAATACACATGTAGAAATTAGATCTAAATAAAATAGTAAACTGGCAAGGTATTCAACGCGAGATGGGATCTAATAGAAAACTCAGCTGCCATATAGAACGATCGCGCATGTTCCGGGCTTCTTCAGGTGCTTGGTGAGTATAAAATCGATGGTGTGGCGTGGATGAACCAACCATATCCGATCTGGCCGCAGTTGTTGGTGAAAGATCCCGCCCGGATTATCACCCTCCAAGCGTCGCTTGCCCCACTGTGGGCGCCAACTGTCGTGGTATTGCACGGCAGATGCTACTGGGGGTAGCTTACGTAGAGGGAGCAAGGCGACGTAGGAGAATCCGGGAGCGAGATTGGCACACAATGTACCCAGGTAAACGTCCCCTCAGTGGAGGATCGCTACGTCCTGCTGTCAATCCAGTATATGATCATAGATTGGTTTACATGGGAGCCGCCGTAGGCGGAGGGAGACTAGATCTAATCTATTGTGGGAAAGCATACCCCGTGGGGGTGCCCCTGGTGGCTTTATATATGCAGCCACCTAGGGTTTACAAGTGCACTAATGGTCTTTGTATTTGAGTCGCCGTCTTGGGCCTCTAGTCGGCGCCACTCGTCTAGGTCCAACATGCGCCAGTCGCTGAATTGGGCGAGTCGACCCGCTCAGGGCTAGGTTTCAGTCGGCTCGATCTAGCTGGCGAATCCGCTTCGTGGGTATACCCCGATTGTCCCCCGTCAATTTGTTTTAAAACCATTTTTGTAAGTTCATAGGATTGGTTTGGTTGTGAGCAAGGCTTGGACAAAATTTACAAAACAAGTATGGTTTTAAACCATTTTCAAAACATATTCAAATCATGTGCTAAGGCACTGTTTATTTTGATTTTTCAAAAATACCAAGCTAGTCTAATGAAACAGCAAGGTTTTATGTCCAATATTATGAGGTTTACACTTTACAAAAATCCAGAAAAGGTTTGGATTCAAATGCTTTTGAATTTGTTTGAAAATGAATCCTGAAAATCATTCTGGAAAAATAAAAGGAAATAGAAAACCCAACTGGGCCTGGCGCCACCATTCTTGCCCAGCTAGCGAAACAGCCCACCCGGGTCCTCCATTTCCCTCTGTTTTCTCACCGCGCTCACGCACACCCCCTCGCTGACAATTGGGCCCCGCAGCCACGTCACCCCGTCGTCCCCAAATCTCGCCTGCGACCAGCGCCGCTGCGGCCGTTTCCTCCCAACGCAAATGCTCATCAAACCCATTGATGCCGCGCGTAAATCTCTCCCCTGCTCTGGCTATTTAACCTCCACCCCTCCGCGACCATTTCCCCTCACCTAGCGCCCCACTCCGCCACCAGGCTGCCCACAATATCGCTTGCACTGCCGCGGTACCGAGCCACTCCGGCGTGCGATTCCGGTGAGCTCTCATCGCCCCTTGCCTTCTAATCTTGCCAGCATGATCGCAGCAACCTTGCGCATCTTCTAACTCCACTGGTGCATGCTAGGACTATCTGGAGCCTCACCAACGACAACGACCGTAAGTGCCCGACGCAGCCGCAAACTCCGACGAGCTCTCCTGGTTTGTACTGGCCGCGCCTCCCTCTCTCATTCATACTCACACCATCGCCTCATCTGCACACATTGGAATCAGGAGAGAAAACCCTATCTATTTATGCAATGTGTTTAATATTTTGCCTCTGTAAAAATGGTTGTTTATGCAGAAACTTGTGTAGGCTTATTTTTTTTTGACCCGGAACTGTGAGTTAAAAGCCCCACAGTAAAATTTTATTTCACTACATCAGAAAGTACAAAGTCAAATTTACAGGAAAAGGATACTGTGAAATTTACAAAAAGAAGGCCTCAAAGCTAGGGAGATTAGGGCAAGGACGAAATCTATTTAGCAAGTCCCTCCCTATGCTTCTTCTTGACCCGGTAGCCCAACAAAGTAATATCATGAATAAAATAGCTTTTCCGTGCAAAGGTTGGCCTATGATGCTGAAATATCCTCTCATTCCGCTGCTTTCATATATGCCAACACGCAAGGATCATCATTTCCATAAAAAATGGTTTACCAAAATTTCTTTTTGCTGTAGCCACAATGGTTTGTATATCATCACCCACCGGCCATTCAATCTGGAGATATGTCCAAATTCTCTGACTGAAGTTGCATGTAAAGAACAAGTGAACCCTGTCTTCGTATGCCCTAGTTGGACAGAGCACACACTCAGGGCCATCCTCCACCTTCCACTGCCTTCTGATGATAAGATCTTTGGTGTTTAATCGATCGTTCAATAACAGCCATGCAAACACCTTAGTTTTCAAAATACAGGCAGACTTCCAAATCCATTTATAAACTGCAGGAACCAACATGTGAGCATGTAGATGTGCATAGTACGAAGCAGCCACATAGCTTTGTCCCCATTGATAGATCCAGACATCAGATTCAGCTGTCAGCGGTTGGTTAGCAATTACCTGCTGAAACAGGCAGTATTCATCATAGGCCTATGCCGACAACGGCCGGTAGAATAGCGTCTGGAATTCTGGAGTTGTGTATACCTCTGACGCCAACATGGACTTATCTAGAACAAAAGAAAACAACCTAGGAAAACGCTCAGATAAAGGCTGAGAAGATCCCATAAAGTTACACTTTCAGTCCAGAAGTAAAACGAGTTACCAAGACCAGGGGATATCACTTCAAACCCCTTGTATTTATCATTCAGCCTAATAATGTCTCGCCACCAAGTGTAGGCTTATTTTGATTATACTAATTATTTGAAAAAAAAATTAAGGATCAAATAAGGTTTATTTTGAATATCTTGGACTAGTTTATGTTTCAGTACTATTCACTTGTCTTGTTTGGTGTAGAAAAATCATCACATGGCATTTGCATGCATTCATATATTTTGTTTGTATATATTTTGTATGTGATTTTGGTGCCATTATTTTATGTGTAGATTTTGGTGCAAATAGTGATTGTGATTGTGAAGATTGTTGCTACTCCCCAAACTACCAAGGCAAGTGGTGCTTCATGATTTTATTCCTATGTTTTTCAATTATGCACTAGAAATATTTTGTATAGGACTTGCATGAATATTTTGATCTATATGATATGCTTGGGAAATCCTAGTAGTTGTAGAATTGCTAGAAATTTCTAAGTTAAGATGCTTATCACTGCCATGCTTAGCCTAGCTAGTAGCAACCAAGGGTGGTTATATATTCATGTCATGTGAAAATATTTCTAAGTCTTTGGACTTGTGTTTTGCTTAATAAAACAACTAAGTGAATGAAACACCTGGGTGGAATGGAAAGAATGGTTTGTGTTGAGTGGTTACACAAGGCCCATTTCTATGGTTTACCTTGTGTATCACACTTGTGGAAAGCCACCCAGGAATAAAGGGATTTGAGATGCCAAATGTTAAGAAGCTTCTAGTGTAGCCACATGGCATTATGGGCTCTGCCTGGATCATATAGGTTGCAATAACTTAGCCATTTGGACAGTTGGTGGTAGTGGGATGATAGGTTGGAGCGCGTCCATTTGGTCTAAGGGAAGGCTTCTGAAAGGTCTTGTCTTGGTGAAAATCAAGTGTTGTGGGGAAAGTGCACAACCTCTGCAGATGGAAGAATCTAAGTACTTAGCCATGTCCCTAGTATTGGACAACTTGAGCATCAAGACATGGAAGCTATCAAGAATCTCCTCATCCCAATTTCTAAGTTAAAACTTGTGGTTGAACAAGGGTAAAGGTTCACCAATGTCTATTGGTGGTTCCTTGGGAAAGTTTTGTCAAAGAAAAAATTAGTGTTTTCAACTGATAGGTAAAACCTATTTTGAGCAAAGCAAGCCTAAGCTACACTTAGCCAAAATGCATATAGTATCTAGACTACTAATATTCTACTAAGGTATCACTTGCCAATACTATTCCAATGTATTGACCCACTGTGGTTGTAACTTGTGATGTTGCAGGTTATTCTGATGGTGATTAGGGGTTATGAGTCTACACTCAACATGCTTGCTTGTGGCACATGAAGATGAAGACTTATTTATCTTATTATATAATTTAACTCTTGTATTAGGCCTGTGGCCATGGAGTTTTTAAAAGACTATGTTTGTCTCTGGAATGATATGTAATAATGACCTTTGTTTCTGTGTACTTCATCTTAAACTGTGGATGCTAGCATTGATCCAGGGACTAGCATTGCAATCACAGGGATCCTTACCTTTATAAAGGGAGGGATCTTACAGATGGTATCAGAGCACTGTGTTGCCTGTAGGATTATGACCCTAGGATTGGAAACCACTAAGGAAAAAAATTCAACAACTTCCACACTTGTCTTTTCTTCTCGTAAACTTTTCTAATCTTCTTTTTCATCTCTATTTGTAGATGAACTCCATCAACGAAGCCGTGAAGAAGGGACCACTCATGACCATGACTTTGGAGTGTGAGACAGAATTCCCCAAGGATCTCAAGGACCTCATGGTTTCCATGGGAATACATGGTGCAGCTGTGTATAAAGGTTTTCCCGTGATGGATGAAGGAGTTGAGTACTGGTGGGTGCAACTTCACTTGTATAATAACAAGGAAGACAACCACAAGGAATCAGGATTCTGCATGGTCACCAACTCAGTGATGCACACCACATTCTTTGATTCAGCAAGGGATGCAGCTTGGAAGGCCATCAAAGAGCTTGGTGATAGAATCAAGTGAAGAATGCTCAACACCCAGAATGACCTTAGGGAAGAAAAGAAGCATACCCAAGAGTTAGAGGCTACCAACCAACGTTTAAGAGAGGACATCATAGACTTAGAAATGGAGTCATGTGATCAGGATCGACAGATTGCCTCTATGGATGCCCTGTTAGCCAACTTGGCAAGTGAGATGGGATTGTAACGTACTTCGTTAGTTGGACCACCACACTTATCATTTTATTTTCCCAAATGTTGTCTAAAATAAGTTGAACCTTGGATGCTTGTATTGGATTTATGTATGCCATGACTTGTGTGTTTTGATTTCCAAAGATATGCCTGTGATGCCTTGTCTTGTGATTTATCCTTAATCATGTTGATTCTAACTTTTTCTATCTTATAAAATAGATGCCTAATGTTACTATCAACACGGCTGAAGAGTTCAAGGGAACTCGTTTTGGCACTTGTCTTATTGAGCTCACTAGTGTGCTCAATCTCCCACTTCCTACCATCATGATGCTTCCCCTCACCAAGTTCGAGAGGAAGGACCTTTGGGGATTCAAGGTTACTCAGCCAGGATGCTAGACTGAGCCAGCCACGGAGGCCATCACCTTCAAGCTCATGCATGATGATAAGGAGAGAGGCCTAGAGGTAGTCATGCAGGATTTGCTTGGACGCTTGTTAGGGAGACACTCTCGGGAGATTAGAGGTACTCACTTCCATGCCTTCGGTAGACGTGACGAGGATGGTGAGGCCATTGACTTCGAGGATACTGCTAGAGAGGCGGCAGAGCCGATTCGTCTATACCTCCAGGACTTAGAGGTTCTTCTTAGGCACCTAGATACTGATAGGACCAACGTCATGCTTAGCAATGATGAACTCCAGGTGCAGCTTCGTGAGAAGGACAAGCTCTTCGCAGAGCAAGATGAGATAGTCAAAGAAATGGAGGCCAAGTTTGAGAGTCAGGATAGAAAGTTCAAGAGTCAAGAGAAAAGAGTCCAAGATAGGAACAAGAGGATTCGAGAGATGACTTCAGAACTAGAGGCCAAGGACTTCGATCTCGAGCATCGGCAGGTGGTGATTGAGATACTTCGTTCACAGAAGAGGGCTCTCAAAGCCAAAGTAGAGGCCTTCACTACCAATGTCGAGGAATACAAGACCGCAATGGAGAATGCAGGTCTTACACTTGTTGATTAGGAGGTTGATGCAGAGGAGTAGTGATGACTACGCATTTACCTTTATTTACCATGCTTTTGATTATTGAGTCGCAATGACCATCCAACATGTGGATGGCTTGCTATTGGTGTGTTTACTTTTCAAAACTTTTTGTCTATGTTGTTGAACTTTTACTATTAAGATGCGTGTTTGGTGATTGTTTATGTGATGTATTGTGCATGTTAGCATCTATGGGTATCTCATTCTTATCTTTATTGAAAACCACAGATGCCTCCCTGACGTGCCAATCCCAACCCTAACAACAAAAATATCACCCCTGGGATGCAGCAGATGATGACAGCTCAGACGCAGCTGATGCAGATGATGACCACGTTCATACAGAATCACAACAACAATAACAACAACAACAACAACAACAACAACAACAACAACAACAACAACAACAACAACAACAACAACAACAACAACAACAACAACAACAACAACAACAACGACGACGACGACGACGACGACGACGACGACAACAACAACGACGACAACAACAACAACGACGACAACAACGACGACGACGACAACGACGACGACAACGACAACGACAACAACGACAACGACAACAACAACGACAACGACAACGACAATGAAAACAACAACGACAACGACAACAACAACGACAACGACAACAACAACAACAACAACAACAACAACAACAACAACAACAACAACAACAACAACAACAACAACAACAACAACAACAACAACAACAACAACAACAACAACAACAACAACAACGACGACGACGACGACGACAACAACAACAACGACGACAACAACAACAACGACGACAACAACGACGACGACGACGACGACGACAACGACGACGACAACGACAACGACAACAACGACAACGACAACAACAACGACAATGACAACGACAACGACAACGACAACAACAACGACAACGACAACAACAACAACGACAACGACAACAACAACAACAACAACAACAACAACAACAACAACAACAACAACAACAACAACAACAACAACAACAACAACAACAACAACAACAACAACCACAACAACAACAACAACAACAACAACAACAACAACAACAACAACAACAACAACAAGAACAACAACAACAACAACAACAACAATCAGAACAACCCACCGGGTTTTGACATGCTTACCAGATTCTTAAGACTAGGGCCAGCAAAGTTCTCAGGAACTACTGATCCCATGGTGGCTAATGATTGGCTACGCTCAGTGAACAAGGATTTGGTAACTGTGGGCTGTACCGATAAAGAGAAAGTTAGATTTGCAGCTCACTTGTTGGAAGGACCAGTAGCCACTTGGTGGGATAACTTCCAGATCACCACTCCCATTGCGGATGTGACATGGGCTATCTTTGAAGATGGTTTCCGTACTGCTCACATCTCATCCGGGGTGATGAGTTTGAAGAAGAAGGAATTTCATAACTTGAAGCAGCACTACCGTAGCATGGCTGAGTATATTGATGAGTTCAACAATCTGGCGCGTTATGCACCGGATGAGGTTGACACTGATGCTAAGAGGAAAGAGAAGTTCCTCGAAGGATTGCACGACGAACTGAACCTGCAGCTATCTGTGGCCTATGTCCCCACTTATCAATCCCTTTGTGACAAGGCTGCTATTTTGGAGAGCAAGATGAAACAGGTTGAAAGCAGGAAGAGGAAGCACTCTGACAAGCACAGCTCGGGATCGTCTCACAAACGTTCCCATTATGATGATAGTGGGAATTCTGGATCCCACAAGCATGGAAAGTACAACAAGCACCACAACCACAACCACAACCGTCATCATGACAACAAGCTTCACCGTAGTCATGACAATGACAAGTACAAGAATCACAAGAGTGGGTACAAGAACCACCACAATGGAAGTGGAAGTGGTAGTGGAAGCCAGCATGTCAAGAAGGATCTTAGTCAGGTTGAATGTTTCAAGTGCAAGAAGATGGGGCATTATGCAAATGAATGCCCAGAAAATAAAGTTGAAGGACCCAACAAGCCCAACCCTTTCCAGAAGGGGCAAGTGAACCACATCAATGTGGAGGAAATCTATGAAGAGTCAGATGTTGTGGCTGGTAAGTTCAAACTCAATTCTATTCCAGCACTTGTTATTTTTGATACTGGTGCATCACATTCACTCATATCAAAAGCATTTGTTGATAGAAATGGGTTTCCAACTGAAAACATTGGGTGTCCAATAAAAGTAAGTTCTCTAGGTGGAGATATGATAGTGAGTCTTGGATGCCGGGATCTAGTAATAGAGTTTGGAAAGCATAAGTTTCCAGTGAGTCTGATAATCCTAGATTCCCAAGGACTGGATGTGTAAGGTTCCCAACCTTTAATAAGGCAGAGATCCCTGTGTTTACAATGCTATTCCCTGGATCAATAGATAGCATCCACAGTTAAGATGTAATATCAAGAAACAAAGGTCATATTACAACTTTATAACCAGGAATAAAATAATTCATTACATCTTACATATCTCATTTGGCTATCTCATTACAATGCAGCAGAATATATAGCATGGAGTCCTTCATCTTCAAAGTGCCACAGGCAATCATGTTGGTTGTAGGCTTGTAATCTTATTCAACACACTTCACTAACATCAAACAAACCTGCAACATAATAAGTTGCAGCCACAAGGGTCAATACATTTGAATTGTATTGGAAAGTTTCACTACTATGTAGAAATAAGTGGATCCTATCATTACATGCATATTTGGCTAAGTAGGGTTTAGGCTCATTTGCAGAAAGAAATATAGTTTTATCCTATCTTTTCAAAATAGTTTTGATCTTTTGTCAAATATTTCTGAACTCCTTGGAAACTCCAAGTGCTTCTAATCCCTTGTTGTCACCATCAAGTTTTACTTTGAGAAATTGGAATGTCGAGATCTTCCATAGCTTCAGGCCTTAGTTGCTCAGAATTGTCCATAACCGGGGACACGGCTAAGTACTTAGAATTTTGATCTTCTGTAGAAGTTGTACACTTTACCCACATGACACAATCTCGTCTTGACGCCACCAGTGGCCACTGGATAAGTACTCACCAAAATGGAGTACCGGCAGATCGAGAATGTGACAAAGTCTTTCCATATAAGTCCTCCCAATACACAATGCTAGCTTGTCTACCAGGCACCAATGTAAGGATATATTTCCAATACGCAATTCTAGTTAACCTGAAGATGCCAATGCAAGGGTATTCCACTATGTAGTTGACTAAACAAGAGCCCATTTAGCATGTGGCTGTACACGGAAGCCACTGTACGAGAAACATGTTCAATCTCTAAGTCCCTGGGTGGTCTTCTTCTAGTGCACATACAAAAAGATAGCCATACAAACATGGTTCCCTTTGTTGCCAACTTGTCCAAAATTGAGTATCCTCTTTTCACCCAGGTGGTTCATTGAGTACTTGTTTTATTATATAAAACATATATTTTCCAACACTTTATATAATCATATCATGTATCCCATCCCAAATATATAGCAGGGCTAAGCATACTACAACTACAATGTTTTCACTAAGGAAGATATAAGGGTATCCTAATAGGATATAGCATAGCATAGAAATATAGTAGTCCTATCATGCATGCTACAAAAATCCACTAAGTGTAATGAAAATAGTAGGACATGGATGATCGTGTCACTTGCCTTTTTAGTAGAGAATGTTGGTTCACTTCTTGATCTTGCAAATATCACACTCTTCTAACTTCACTACAATTCAATCAAGCAAACACATTTTCAAACCAACATTCAAACAATTTATCACACATAAAATAATAGAAACAAGGCAATGCATGCAAGCATGCAAAAGATGGTTTTATTTGGAAAAGTGGTTTCTACTAGGCTCTAAACATTTTCAAGATCACATTGGTCATTTTATAAAAGTGGTAAAACCATTTGCAAAAGGTTTTATCTCATAAACCAAATATTATGTTAAGGTGATATTTTATGTTGTTGAAAATATCTTTTAGCCAAGCAATAACTTTATATGGTTCATCAAATATGTTCTTAATCTCAAAACTTGGTGTTTAGAGTTAGAAGGTTTGAATCAAATCATTTCCCAAAGGTTTTACTCAAAATTCATTTCTAAACCATAAACAATATTTTTAATTGACTAGAAATGTGCTAATTCAAATATTTATCCCTTAACTCCACAAAATACAGTTTTAAATCCATGAGTTGGTTCCTATGGTCAGTAGGTTCAAAACAATCCATTTAGCAAAGATTTCACCTTAAAAATATATCTAGAACAATTTTTATATTCAAATTATGCCTACACAAGTTTCTGCAATTTCAACCAATTTTACAGAAGAAAAACATTAAACAAAGTGCATGGTTGCAAAGTACTTGTTCTTTTGAATCCATTGATATAAAATTTGCAAAATTTGGATGTGTAGAATTAAAGTTATAAATTTTGCAAGTTTGCAAATCTAATAGAACATTTTCTGTTTTTAAATCGAAACCAGTGCCACGCGTCTTAATATTACTGGTCCATACCGCTTTGGGTGGATCGAGCTGCGCAGGCCGTCAGATCTAAATTAATCGCACGGATCATATCAGTCGATAACAGTTTGTTAAATGATCTATCCTAACCACTGGATCTACATCCAACGGACGAGCTCGCTTTGGTCAAGGACTGGCGGCGCTAGCGCGGCGGCGAGCGGCGGAGCGCTCTGTCAGTGTCGTTGCCGACGAACCAGGAAGCAAGAGGGGTAATGAAGGTGCTCACCGTGCTCGCGCGGTTGTGGTGAAGCTCAACGTAGCGATTGTTCGTCAAGGGGCGCACGCATTCCAGAGGGATTGCTCGTCGGAGTTGTGATCACCGTCGGGTCCGTCTGGTCGTTGTCGGAGGCGAGGTTATAGGGCATGCCAAAGCAAAAGAATGA
This sequence comes from Avena sativa, assembly GCA_916181665.1. Lineage (NCBI taxonomy): Eukaryota > Viridiplantae > Streptophyta > Magnoliopsida > Poales > Poaceae > Avena > Avena sativa. Next base: position 228,810,208 of record OV702279.1, read on the forward strand.
CAATGTTAGGTGCGCGCGAAGATGCTGAACATGCGGCTTACAAGCATAGAGAAAGGGGCGATCTTTTCTTACGGGGAGGGGTCGCCGGAGAGGTGGCAGGCGTCGACGGCGTTCAGAGTTCGTCCTTGCCGACGCTCTGGGGCAAGCGCGGCCAAGCTGGAACCACCGGTAGATGCGCACTGGTCTGGGGAGTAGTCTCGTGTGCACAAGGGGGCAGGGTATGGTCAGGCGTCGCCGGAATTTGCACTGGACCTCGTCGGAGCCAGTGGGGTTGCGTGGAGAAATCCGTGCAGCCTGGTGGCAGAGAGGAGGCGATGTTTGGGGGAATGGAAGAGAAGGGCGAGGCGTTTAAAGGCGCGTGTTCATGGGGAGGAGTAACTCAGCCATCAACGCGAATTAACACCATTGATTCGCGGCAGAAACGACGAGGGGGACGTGGTCACGGTGAAGACGACGATGAGGTGGCCAGTGGGGTCCGGCTGACAGCGAGAGGGAGGGAGTGTTTACTGGGTCCACTGGACAGCGACTTAGCGGGTCCGCAGTTGAGTGAAAAGCGATTCGGCAGAGGGGTTTAGTTGGGCTGCGCTGCTGGGCTTAGTTGGGCCAGATGGGTTGGGTTGCTCTGTTTCATTTTTTTATTTATACTGAATGCTTTTTTTCTATTTTGAATTTCTGTTTTGATTTTATTTCAAACAATTCAAACTCCATTTGAATTCAAACCACCACCAAACTTTTGGGTATAATTCAATTCTGTTTAACAACATATTCTAAGTCCAAAATAGAACAATTAATTTTAGGATTTATTATTTATTAAAAATAAATAAAAGGGCTTTAGTCTTTATTTCAAATAGGATTCAAATATGTTTAAAACTCTATTTGACTTTCTAAATTTTTCCAAAACCTTTTCAGTAGGTTTTATTAAAAACATAACACTTTGAAATATAATTGAAAATACTTTAATAAGTTTTTAATGATCATTCAAAATAGGAAAATGTTTATACTTGAATGAAATTTGGATATAAATAAATCCTCATGGTTTTATTTAAATAAACCTTTACTATTTTTATCAAACAAAATATTTTATTTTAAAATGCTTGGCCAAGATTAATTTGGCTATTTTTTTAAAAATAGTCCTTAATCATTATTTCTACCTTTGCTTATAAAAACCATATATTTTTAATTAAAGATCCAAAAATGGTGATTCCAACTTTTAAAACTTTATTTATTAATTGTTTATCTTTTTAAATCCCTTTAGGATTTTATTTGATCAAAATAGGTTTTGATGTTTCCATTTGTAATCAAAAAGTTTCTTCTCACCCTAGATTTCAACAAAATTTTATTTTGTTTATTTATTTTTCGCATTTCAAAATTTGAAAAATTTTGGGATGTGACAGGATGTAATTTTGGGAATGGATTGGATGACCAAGTATGAAGGAGTACTAGATTGTGCTAATCGAACAGTTGCACTCACAAACCCGGAAAAGAAACGGATAAGATTCAAGTCTAACTTTGAATCGAAAGGGAGTAAGCTAAATTCTCTTAAGGGGGTTAGCATAGACAGCGTGCCAATTGTGAGTGAATATGCGGATGTGTTTCCGGAAGAATTGCCAGGAATGCCACCAGATAGAGATGTAGAGTTTCTTATTGATTTGCTACCAGGATCTAGACCAATAGCAAAGAGACCGTACAATATGTCAGTTGATGAGTTGAAAGAACTAAAGAAACAGCTTGGACAACAGTTGCAGAAAGGATTTATTCAACCAAGTTCTTCGTCTTGGGGAGCACCAGTTTTGTTTGTGGAAAATAAGGATAGAAGTCAAAGGTTATGCATAGATTACCATTCGCTCAATGAGGTGACTATCAAGAACAAATACCCTTTGCCTAGAATCAATGACTTGTTTGATCAGCTAGAAGGAGCCTGTGTGTTCTCAAAAATTGATCTCCGATCAGGATATTTCCAGCTCAAAATAAGGGAACAAGACATACCTAAGACAGCTTTCACCACTAGGTATGGATTGTATGAGTACACCGTGATGCCTTTTGGTTTGACCAATGCACCAGCTTATTTCATGAACATGATGAACAAGGTGTTCATGGAGTTCCTTAACAAGTTTGTTTTCATATTCATTGATGACATTTTGATATACTCCAAGAGCAAAGAAGAGCATGAAGGACATTTGCGTTTGATACTTGAGAAGCTTAGAGAACATAAGTTGTATGCCAAATTCAGCAAGTGTGAGTTTTGGTTGAATGAAGTTGGATTTCTTGGACACGTTGTGTCAGGAGATGGTGTAGTAGTTGATCCTGCTAAACTTTCAGCTGTAACTGAATGGGAATCTCCTAAGTCAGTGAAAGAGGTTCGTAGTTTCCTTGGCTTGGCAGGATACTACAGAAGGTTCATTGAGAATTTCTCCAAGATAGCTAAGCCAATGACAGAGTTACTAAAGAAAGACAAGAAATTTGCTTGGTCTGAAGGATGTGAACTCAGTTTCCAAGAATTGAAGAAGAGACTAGTGACAGCACCAGTCTTATGTCTGCCAGATTTGGAGAAGGATTTCCAAGTGTATTGTGACGCATCTCATCATGGATTAGGTGCAGTGCTAATGCAGGAAGGGAAAGTTGTGGATTATGCCTCGAGACAACTCAAAACTCATGAGGTAAACTACCCAACTCATGATTTAGAGTTATCCTCTGTTGTCCATGCACTTAAAACATGGAGACATTATCTTTTGGGAAAGCGATGTGAAGTGTTCACACATCACAAAAGTTTGAAGTATATATTCACCCAGAAAGAAATTAACATGAGACAAAGAAGATGGCTAGAACTCATCAAGGACTATGACTTGAGTTTGCAATACCACCCCGGTAAAGCAAATGTTGTAGCAGATGCTCTAAGCCGTAAGGTTTTTGTGAATGGTCTTACTAAGGTAGAATTGCCAGATGATCTGTGTGCCCAATTTAGAGATCTCAGATTGGAGATTGTGCCTGAAGGACATCTCAGGTCATTGGATGTTCAACCCACTTTGTTGGACAAAATCAAAGAAGCCCAAAAGACAGACAAAGAAATTGAATAAATTAAAGAAAAGATTGGCAAAGGAAAAGCCAAAGGATTCCAGGAAGACGAACAGGGTACTTTATGGTATGGAAAACGTATCTGCGTCCCGCAAGATCCGGAGCTTCGGAAACTGATTTTACAAGAAGCACACAACTCACCATATTCCATTCATCCGGGTAACACCAAAATGTACATGGATATGAAGGAAAGATTTTGGTGGAATAATCTCAAGAAGGACATTGCCGAACATATTGCTTTGTGTGATGTATGTAGTAGAGTGAAAGCGAAACATCAGAAACCAGCAGGATTGTTACAACCACTACCTATTCCTGATTGGAAGTGGGACAAGATTGGAATGGATTTCATCACTGGATTGCCAAGGACCAGATCAGGATATGATTCTATTTGGGTAGTAGTGGATCGCCTAACTAAAGTGGCTCATTTCATACCCGTGAAGACAACCTATACAAGTGCTAAGTTAGCCAAGATATATATGAGTATAATTGTATGTCTACATGGAGTACCCAAGAGTACTGTGTCTGATAGGGGAACTCAATTCACTTCTCATTTTTGGAGGAAACTACATGAGTCATTGGGAACGAGGTTGGAATTCAGTACTGCTTTTCATCCTCAGACTGATGGACAAACGGAAAGGACCAACCAGATTCTTGAAGATATGTTGAGAGCATGTGCCCTAGACTATGGAGCCAGTTGGGATGAAAGTCTGCCTTACGCAGAATTCTCTTACAATAACAGCTATCAAGCCAGTATTGAGATGGCACCATTTGAGTTTCTCTATGGGAGAAAGTGTACCACCCCATTGTTATGGAATGGTGTGGGAGAAAGAAGTTTGTTCGGACCAGAACTAATCAAGGAGGCTGAAGAGAAAGTCAAGCTAGTTAAGGACAGATTGAAGATATCACAGTCCCGACAGAAGAGCTACGCAGATCCTAAGCGTAGAGAAGTCACCTATGAAGTGGGTGATAGAGCTTATCTTAGAGTGTCACCACTTCGTGGAGTGAAGAGATTTGGAGTCAAAGGAAAATTGGCCCCAAGATATGTTGGACCATTCAAGATTCTGAGTCGTAAAGGAGAAGTAGCTTATGAGATTGAATTGCCAGAATCATTGTCTGCCGTTCACAATGTGTTTGATGTGCGTCAACTTAAGAAATGCCACCTAGAGATGGAAGAGACTTCTTTGAAAGATAATATACCTTTGGAATAGGTCCAATTGGAAAGTGATCTCACTTACGAGGAGAAACCTATCAAGACTCTTGAGACTGCAGAAAGAGTTACTCGGACTAAGACCATCAAATTCTGCAAAGTTCAATGGAACCATCATTCCGAAGAAGAAGCAACATGGGAAAGAGAAGATGATCTTCGGAAAGACCACCCTCACCTATTTGCTAGCCAACCCGAATCTCGAGGGCGAGATTCACCTTAAGGGGGTTAGATTTGTAACATCCCTAAAATCATGTTTTCAAAGATTGCATATCATTCATGCATGCATATCATTTAGGGATCAATTTCAAACTCATTTCAAGAAAACATAAGCACTGGGTGCTATCATTTTATGTGAACAAACATTATTTCAATGCCACTCTCTAGTGAGGGAATATTTGTGTCATGGTATTGCACGGCAGATGCTACTGGGGGTAGCTTACGTAAAGGGAGCAAGGAGACGTAGGAGAATCCGGGAGCGAGATTGGCACACGATGTACCCAGGTTCACGTCCCCTCGGTAGAGGATCGCTACGTCCTGCTGTCAATCCAGTATATGATCATAGATTGGTTTACATGGGAGCCGCCGTAGGCGAAGGGAGACTAGATCTAATCTATTGTGGGAAAGCATACCCCGCGGGGGTGCCCCTTGTAACATCCCTAAAATCATGTTTCAAACTCATGCATATCATCCATGCATCCATGATCATATAAATTTCATTTCAAACAAATCACTTCAAAACAGAAGCATATATGCTTATTATTTCATGTAAGTTTGCTCTAGCCTTAGTGCTATCTTCCAATGAGAAGAGTACTTGTTTTGGTTTAGTAAGGTTTGAATTCAAACATAGGCATCTTCAAAAGCTTGAGCAAAGTTTTCAAAACAAAATGAGTAAATAAAATCAATATTATGCCTAATGTATATATCACATAAAGGCTTGGTTTTTTTATTTTCATTTGATCAAAGTGTTTTGAGTAAACAGTAGTGTTTGACTCGCATTTGAGTGCAAGCTTTGCAGTATAAAAACCTAGAGAAGATTTGATTTCAAACTCATTTGATTTGGAGTTTAAAATCATTTCAGAAAAATCAAACAGAAAAAGAAAAAAATTAAAAGGAAAAAAAATAAGCTAACAGACGAATGTGGCCCAACTAGCCCAACTAAGCCCAGCAATCCACCCCGCGAACCGTTTTTCTTTACTCACCCCCGCACCCGCTTGGTCACTGACAGACATGATCCACCTCCTCTCTATTTCACTCGCTGACAAGTGGACCCTGCGACCACGTCGTCGTCGTCAATCACGCACGGCCGCGACGCTCGCTCCGCCGTTACCTCGCCGCAGTCACTGCGGGCTTAACTTGCCATTGATTCTGCGCTTGATCACCGCTCCCCTTCTGCCTACATAACCCCCCCCCCCCCCCTGCACCGCGGCCATTTCCCCTCACCTAGCGCCACCTCTCTGCCACCAGGTTGCCCGCAATCTCCCTTGCACCACCGCAGACATACGCACTCCGGAAACCAATCTCGGTGAGTAGTGACCGCCCCCCTGTCTCTGGGTCAAACCATCGTAACCAGCACATCCTTGCGCGTTCACTGATGCCCTCTGTTTGCTTTCTCATGACCCAGAATGATGTCTTCGTCCACACCCGCGAGCACCTAGGCCGCCGCTCGACTCCGACGTGCGATTCAGGTAAAACGAGACCGCCCCTTGCCTCCCCTTTGGTACTGTCTTGATCGCCAGGCCTTTGCGCATCTCCTAAACCAGCTGGCTCGTGCTAGGTCGACGCAGAACCTCGGCAACGTCTTCGACAAAAAGCATCTGACACCGCCAGCAACTCCGACGAGCTCCCTCGGCCACTACAGCACGCCCCTTGCACTACTAGGAAAATGGCTATAGGTAATCAGCACATCCGTGGCTCACATGGTTGAAGTGCCCCACGGCTAAAACAGGCGTGGCTCACCTATGGGCAGTGCCCTACTAGTAACTAGAACAACCATGGCGCACATGACCATAGTGCGCCACAGATATGTGTGGGCCAGGGACCTATTGGACGCACGCCAAACATCCGTAGAGCACATAGGGTAGGTGCGCTACGGTTGTTAGTGTCAACCGTGGCACACATGGAGGGGCTGCGCTACGCCTAAGCGCATGCCCCTCTCTGCTGTGAAACGGCCAGACACATCCGTGGCGCACTATGGCATGTGCGCCACGGATGAATAAACTTAGTAGTAGGGCACCTTGCCCTAGTGCCCTACGCCTAACTATCCTGCACCAACTCCACACCCACCCCCCACCCCCCCCCCCACCCCCGTGGATCGCCTTTTTAGGCTTTGCAAAAAATAAAAGAAAATGATAAACACTTCAAAAAATTATCCTTTCATATTTAGGTAGGTAATGTGGTATAGCTTCTAGTAAAATTAACAAACATGAGTTTCGACTTTATTTGCAAAAAAAAGTCATGACACGGTAAAACGGCCGTAACTTTTTCATACGATATCGAAAAAAATCGTATAATATACCAAAATGACGAGAACGAGATTTCGCATCCGCTCGCAACCACCTATGGTCTTTTAGCGATTTTTTAGATTTTCAAAATTCGAAAAGAGTAAAAAGTTACGGTCACAAGACCTTTTTTCCTGTAGAAAAAAAATAGAGGGTGACTTACCCGTAGCGCACCACCACCTAGTGCGCCACGGATAAGCTTGGGCGGGATTCAAATTTCGAATCCTTACCCCGCCCACCTATCCCTTTTCTTTTCCCTTCCCTTCTCCTCCCTTCTCATTTCCTCCTTCTTCTCCTCCTTCTCCTTCTCTTTCTCTTTCTCCTTCTCCTTCTCCTCCTCTTCCTCCTCCTTGCAGTGAAGATGGTGACGGCGGCCTCCTCCTTGCAGTTCCGACGACGAGATGGCGGGCTCCTTCTTCTCCTCCTCTTCCTCCTCCTCCTTGTAGTTCCGACAACGACGAGGCCTCCTCTTCTTCTTCTCCTCCTCCTCTTCTTCTCCTCCTCTTCCTCCTCTTCTTCTCCTCCTCCTCTTCTTCTCCTCCTCTTCCTCCTATTCTCCTCCTCCTCCTTGCAGTTCCGACGATGATGAGGAGGCGACGACGAGGTGACGACGAGGAGGCGGCGACATCGAGGCGACGACGCTGACCTGCACCGACGCGTGATGGCACTGACGACGAGATCCAGATCTGCTGCTTTTTTTTGAATTTTGAAATTTATATCCGTGGCGCACATCACCTAGTGCGCCACGGTTATTGTTTCATACGCGTGGCGCACCTGGACTACTTTCCGTGGCGTACTGGCCTATGCGCCACACCTATCTCGACACAACCATGGCGCACCAGGTAGTGCGCCACGGCTAGGAGATAGCCATAGCGCGAGGCCTGTGGCGCACTGCTAGTGCGCCACGGATGGCCTTTTCAGGTGCGCCACGAACATGCGTTTTCCTAGTAGTATTGACCAGCCATCGCCACCTTGAGCATCAGCATCGCACGGCAAGCTCGGTAAGCCCCTTCCCCCTCTCCCGCGCGACCTAGAACGCCGGTAGCAGTTCTTATAGAGGCGTCGCCGCCTGTCGCCGCCACTGGATGGTTGAGTGCTAAGCTCCGTTAGATCTAGATCCTGCGGATACGATATAACCTAGATGAAGCGGTACGATTCAATCTGAGCCGCGCGATTAAGTTATATCCAGCGGCTCAGAAGCGTGATCCGACGCGAACCGGTACGCGCCAATCAGGTTATGACGCGTGGCTAGAGTTTACGTTTAAAAACAGAATTTGAATCTATTAGATGTTTGAATTTGTTTTAGCCATAACTTTTGATTCCCACGTCCAAATTTGATGAATTTTATATCAGTGGAATCAGGAGAGCAACCCCTTTCTAAATATGCAATGTGTTTAATGTTTTGCTTCTGTTAAATGGTTTTGTTTACAGAAACATGTGTAGGGCTATTTTGAGTATATGAAATATTTGAGAAATGTTTTAGTGTTTAAATAAATGTTGTTTGGCAAGTTTTGAACTTGCTTGTGAACCAGTACTATGCACTTGCTTCGTTGAGTTTAGAAAATCATCACATATCATGTTGCATGCATTCATATATTTTTGTTTGTATATATTTTGTATGTGATTTGTTGCTATGATTTTATGTGTAGATTTTGGTGCCAATAGTGATTGTGATTGTGAGGAGTGTAACTACTCTCCAAACTACCAAGGCAAGTGGTGCTTCATGATATTTTCGTTTACCCTATGTTTTCTACTAAGCATTAGAAATATTTTTGCTAGACTTGCATGTTATATTTTGCTTATATGCCATGTTGGGAAATCCTAGTAGTTGTAGAATTGCTAGGAAATTTCTAAGATAAGATGCTTATCTATGCCATGCTTAGCCTAGCTAGTAACAACCAAGGGAGGTGAAATATACATGCTATGATTAAATATTTCTAAGTCTTTGGACTTGTGTTTTGCCTAATAAAACAACTAAGTAAATGAAACACCTGGGTGGAGTGGAAGGAATGGTTTATGTTGAGTGGTTACACAAGGCCCATTTCTATGGTTTACCTTGTGTATCTCACTTGTGGAAAGCCACCCAGGAACAAAGAGATTTTAGAGGCCAAATGTTAAGAAGCTTCTAGTGCAGCCACTTGGCAATATGGGCTCTGCCTGGATCACATAGGTTGCTAGAACTTAGCCATTTGAACAGTTGGTGGTAGTGGGAGAATAGGTTGGAACGCGTCCATTTGGTCTAAGGGAAGGCTTCTGAAAGGTCATGTCTTGGTGAAAATCAAGTCTGGTGGGGAAAGTGCACAACCTCTGCAGATGGAAGAATCTAAGTACTTAGCCATGTCCCTGGAAAAGGACAACTTGAGCATCAAGACATGGAAGCTATCAAGAATCTCATCATCCAAATTTCTAAGTAAAACATGAGGGTGAACAAGGGTGAAGGACCCCAATGTCTATTGGTGGTTCCTTGGGAAAAGTTTTGACAAAGAAAAACTTAGTATTTTCAACTAATAGGCAAAATCTATTTTGAGCAAAGCAAGCCTAAGCTACACTTAGCCAAATTGCATATAGTATCTAGTCCACCAAAAATTATACTAAGGTATCACTTGCCAATACTATTCCAATGTATTGACCCACTGTGGCTGTAACTTGTGATGTTGCAGGATACTCTGATGAGGATTAGGAGTCATGAGTCTACACTCAACATGTTTGCCTATGGCACATGAAGATGAAAACTTTTATCTATTTACTTATTTAAACTCTTGTATTAGGCCTGTGGCCATGGAGTTGTAAAGACCATGTTGTCTCTGGAATGACTATAATAATGACCTTTGTTTCTGTGTACTTCATCTTAAACTGTGGATGCTAGCATTGATCCAGGGACTAGCATTGCAATCACAGGGATCCTTTTCCTTTATAAAGGAGGGATCTTACACCCATAGTGGCTTTATATATGCAGCCACCTAGGGTTTACAAGTGCACTAATGGGCTTTGTATTGGAGTCGCCGTGTTGGGCCTCCAGTCGGCGCCACTCGTCTGGGTCCAGCATGCGCCAGTCGCCGAATTGGGCGAGTTGACCCGCTCAGGGCTAGGTTTCAGTCGGCTCGATCTAGCTGGCGAATCCGCTTCGTGGGTATACCCCGATTGGTATTCCCCCATTAGTAGTCCCCGAGCGCGTTGTCGATTCGACACGGGCTTGAGGCAGGGCACGGAGAGTCTTGACGATGGGTCATGGCAAATCGGCGATGAGCTCCTGAACAGATAAAAGAACCGTGAAGCGGGAGGCGGTCGGCGTGAGCCAGTCGGTGATGGCCAGTTGGCGAAAGACGCAGGGTGTTGGTGAAGCCGTCAGTTGCGGCGAGTCCCCAAACGTGGAGCGTGCCAAGTCGCCGAGCGTGGCGAGTGGCGAGGTCGAGCGACCGGCGAGTGCCGAGTCCCCGAGCATGCCGAGTGGCGAGGTTGGGTGACCAGCGAGTGGCGCTGTCTGTAGCGCGCCGAGTCCCCGAGCGTGTTGAGTAAGCGAGGGCGAGTCCGCGGTGGCGAGTCCCGAGCGTGTTGAGTACGCGAGGTCGAGTCCGCGGTGGAGAGTCCCCGCGCGTGTTGAGTACGTGAGGGCGAGTCCGCGGTGGCGAGTCCCCGAGCACGTTGAGTACGCGAGGGCGAACCCACGGTGGGGAGTCCCCGAGCGCGTTGAGTACGCGAGGTCGAGTCCGCGGTGACGAGTCCCCGAGCGTGTTGAGTACGCGAGGGCGAGTCCGTGGCGGCGAGTCCCCGAGCGTGAGTACGCGAGGGAGAGTCCGTGGTGACGAGTCCCCGAGCGTGTTGAGTACGCGAGGGCGAGTCCGTGGTGGCGAGTCCCTGAGCGTGAGTACGCGAGGGAGAGTCCGCGCTGACGAGTCCCCGAGCGTGTTGAGTACGTGAGGGCAAGTCCGCGGTGGCGAGTCCCCGAGCATGTTGAGTACGCGAGGGCGAATCCACGATGGCGAGTCGACGAGGGCAAGCCGCAGTCATGGAACCACGCGTACACACTGCATGCCTAGGAGTAGTCCCCGAGGCTCGAGTTGGCTTGTGGAGGCGACTTGAGGCTCTTTAGAGATGCATATTCTGAAAATATTAGTGGTTGCTCCGAGCGCGGCGAGTGGCGAGGTCGAGCGACCGGCGAGCGTCGAGTCATCGAGCGCGGCGAGTGGCGCGGTCGAGCGACGCTGTCTGTAGCGTGCCGAGTGGCGAGGTCGAGTTACCGGCGATTGCCGAGTCTCCGAGCGCGGAGAGTGGCGCGGTCGAGTGACGCTGTCTTTAGGGTGCTGAGTGGCGAGGTCGAGTTACCGGCGATTGCCGAGTCTCCGAGCGCGGCGAGTGGCGCGGTCGAGCGACGCTGTCTGTAGCGTGGCGAGTGGCGAGGTCGAGTTACCGGCGATTGCCGAGTCTCCGAGCGTGTTGAGTACATGATGATTGCGAGTCTGCGATGATTGCGAGTCCGCGAGGGGAGAGTTCCCGAGTGTGGCGAGTCCGCAATGATAGCGAGTCCCCGAGGGGAGAGTCCCCGAGTGTGGCGAGTCGACGATGATTGCGAGTCCGCGATGATGTTGATTGCGCTGTTTTGTTAGCGAGTCTCTCGTCTTGGCCCGGGGGGCCAGTCGCATGGTGACTCCAAAGATGGCTCTCGACTTGGCGTTCTTCCTGGACGATCCGAGGCTCGGTTTGCGAGTCCTCGTCCGCAGTACTTGGCCGTGTGAGTCGCACTGTCTAAGGTTGAGGAGGACATGGTGCTGTTTGTGTAGCACTACCATTTGTCTTGGCCCGGAAGTGCAGTCGAGCAAGGCGACTCCAATGATGGATCTCGGTTAGCGTTTTTCATGGACGATCCGAGGCTCGGTTTGCGATTCCTCGTCCACACTACTTGGCCATTGCGAGTCGCTCTTTCAAAGGTTGACAAAGGCGAATAGATTTTTCCCGGGGGGAAGAGACACCCAGTGGTGAGTCCATGCAGCATGGCATGCGACCCTCTCTGGCGACTCGGACGATGAAGGTCCCTTAGCAGGCGCGGCGTACGCACTTGTTGTAGCGAACAAGGTCGCACGGTGTTTAGCCAGAAAAAGTCGACGCGGCGGATACAGAGTCGACGCGGCGGACGGAGGTCGCACTATGGCGAATGCGACGCGGCGGACACGGTGTCGATGCGGCGGACGGAGGTCGCGCTATGGCGAAGTCGACGCGGCGGACACGGGGTCGACGCGGCAGACGGAGGTCGAGTTATGGCGATGTCGACACGGCGGACACGGGGTCGACGCGGAGGACGGAGGTCGCGCTATGGCGAGGTCGATGACGGCGGAGCTGCATGAGCAAGGTCGTGATGGCAATCCCGTGGCGGGCGAGTCCACGACAGGCGCGTTTCCGAGCCTAGTGAGTCCGCGTTTAAGCGTGTCCGCGTTTAGGCAAGTCTCCGAGCCTAGCAAGTCCGTGTTTAAGCGTGTCCGCGTTTAGGCAAAGTTTTGGAGCATGACGAGTCCACGAGGAAAAGGCCACCATGGCAAGGCCACGATGACGAGTCCTCGAACGTCCGAAACAGAGTTTAACCGGAAGTAGAGGACGTAGCGAACCGGGTCGCGTGGCGGCATCAGTCGGATTTTTGCCGGATCGATGAGGCGTAGTTTCGCCAATTTTTTCAAGCGACAGATACCGCCATGGATGGATTCTTTCTGGCCGGTCTGTTTCCTTCGTGCTCGCGCATGCAAAATCAATTAATACTAGATTAGATTGAATATAATACACATAACATACTTGAACGGAGAAATTCCTCTTGTTGATCTGATGTATGTGTTTCGTCACCGCTTGTCCTTTCTTCTTGATTACTGTTAAGCCGGCCGGCTGTACTGGCGTAATTATAGCATTGGATTGGCGCACTGCTTTGGCGCGATCGTCGGCCAGTAGAACAGGCTGCGTCTTACAAGATACGGATCAATCGTCTGCTCGTTGCATACACCAATACACATGTAGAAATTAGATCTAAATAAAATAGTAAACTGGCAAGGTATTCAACGCGAGATGGGATCTAATAGAAAACTCAGCTGCCATGTAGAACGATCGCGCATGTTCCGGGCTTCTTTAGGTGCTTGGCGAGTATAAAATCGATGGTGTTGCGTGGATGAACCAACCATATGCGATCTGGCCGCAGTTGTTGGTGAAAGATCCCGCCCGGATTATCACCCTCCAAGCGTCGCTTGCCCCACGGTGGGCGCCAACTGTCGTGGTATTGCACGGCAGATGCTACTGGGGGTAGCTTACGTAGAGGGAGCAAGGCGACGTAGGAGAATCCGGGAGCGAGATTGGCACACGATGTACCCAGGTAAACGTCCCCTCAGTGGAGGATCGCTACGTCCTGCTGTCAATCCAGTATATGATCATAGATTGGTTTACATGGGAGCCGCCGTAGGCGGAGGGAGACTAGATCTAATCTATTGTGGGAAAGCATACCCCGTGGGGGTGCCCCTGGTGGCTTTATATATGCAGCCACCTAGGGTTTACAAGTGCACTAATGGGCTTCGTATTGGAGTCGCCGTGTTGGGCCTCCAGTCGGCGCCACTCGTCTGGGTCCAGCATGCGCCAGTCGCCGAATTGGGCGAGTTGACACGCTCAGGGCTAGGTTTCAGTCGGCTCGATCTAGCTGGCGAATCGGCTTCGTGGGTATACCCCGATTGGTATTCCCCCATTAGTAGTCCCCGAGCGCGTTGTCGATTCGACACGGGCTTGAGGAAGGGCACGGAGAGTCTTGACGATGGGTCGTGGCAAATCGACGATGAGCTCCTGAACAGAAAAAAGAACCGTGAAGCGGGAGGCGGTCGGCGTGAGCCAGTCGGTGATGGCCAGTTGGCGAAAGACGCAGGGTGTTGGTGAAGCCGACAGTTGCGGCGAGTCCCCAAACGTGGAGCGTGCCAAGTCGCCGAGCGTGGCGAGTGGCGAGGTCGAGCGACCGGCGAGTGCCGAGTCCCCGAGCATGCCGAGTGGCGAGGTTGGGTGACCGGCGAGTGGCGATGTCTGTAGTGCGCCGAGTCCCCGAGCGTGTTAAGTAAGCGAGGGCGAGTCCGCGGTGGCGAGTCCTGAGCGTGTTGAGTACGCGAGGTCGAGTCCGCGGTGGAGAGTCCCCGAGCGTGTTGACTACGTGAGGGCGAGTCCGCGGTGGCGAGTCCGCGAGCACTTTGAGTACGCGAGGGCGAACCCACGGTGGGAAGTCCCCGAGCGCGTTGACTACGCGAGGTCGAGTCCGCGGTGATGAGTCCCCGAGCGTGTTGAGTACGCGAGGGCGAGTCCGTGGCGGCGAGTCCCCGAGCGTGAGTACGCGAGGGCGAGTCCGTGGTGACGAGTCCCCGAGCGTGTTGAGTACGCGAGGGCGAGTCCGTGGTGGCGAGTCCCTGAGCGTGAGTACGCGAGGGAGAGTCCGCGCTGACGAGTCCCCGAGCGTGTTGAGTACGTGAGGGCAAGTCCGCGGTGGCGAGTCCCCGAGCATGTTGAGTACGCGAGGGCGAATCCACGGTGGCGAGTCGACGAGGGCAAGCCGCGGTCATGGAACCACGCGTACACACTGCATGCCTAGGAGTAGTCCCCGAGGCTCGAGTTGGCTTGTGGAGGCGACTTGAGGCTCTTTAGAGATGCATATTCTGAAAATATTAGTGGTTGCTCCGAGCGCGGCGAGTGGCGAGGTCGAGCGACCGGCGAGCGTCGAGTCGTCGAGCGCGGCGAGTGGCGCGGTCGAGCGACGCTGTCTGTAGCGTGCCGAGTGGCGAGGTCGAGTTACCGGCGATTGCCGAGTCTCCGAGCGCGGAGAGTGTCGCGGTCGAGCGACGCTGCCTTTAGGGTGCTGAGTGGCGAGGTCGAGTTACCGGCGATTGCCGAGTCTCCGAGCGTGGCGAGTGGCGCGGTCGAGCGACGCTGTCTGTAGCGTGCCGAGTGGCGAGGTCGAGTTACCGGTGATTGCCGAGTCTCCGAGCGTGTTGAGTACATGATGATTGCGAGTCTGCGATGATTGCGAGTCCGCGAGGGGAGAGTTCCCGAGTGTGGCGAGTCCGCAATGATAGCGAGTCCCCGAGGGGAGAGTCCCCGAGTATGGCGAGTCCACGATGATTGCGAGTCCGCGATGATGTTGATTGTGCTGTTTTGTTAGCGAGTCTCTCGTCTTGGCCCGGGGGGCCAGTCGCATGGTGACTCCAAAGATGGCTCTCGACTTGGCGTTCTTCCTGGACGATCCGAGGCTCGGTTTGTGAGTCCTCGTCCGCAGTACTTGGCCGTGTGAGTCGCACTGTCTAAGGTTGAGGAGGACATGGTGCTGTTTGTGTAGCACTACCATTTGTCTTGGCCCGGAAGTGCAGTCGAGCAAGGCGACTCCAATGATGGATCTCGGTTAGCGTTTTTCATGGACGATCCGAGGCTCGGTTTGCGATTCCTCGTCCACACTACTTGGCCATTGCGAGTCGCTCTTTCAAAGGTTGACAAAGGCGAATAGATTTTTCCCGGGGGGAAGAGACACCCAGTGGTGAGTCCATGCAGCGTGGCATGCGACCCTCTCTGGCGACTCGGACGATGAAGGTCCCTTAGCAGGCGCGGCGTACGCACTTGTTGTAGCGGACAAGGTCGCACGGCGTTTAGCCAGAAAAAGTCGACGCGGCGGATACAGAGTCGACGCGGCGGACGGAGTTCGCACTATGGCGAATGCGACGCGGCGGACACGGTGTCGATGCGGCGGACGGAGGTCGCGCTATGGCGAAGTCGACGCGGCGGACACGGGGTCAACGCGGCAGACGGAGGTCGAGTTATGGCGATGTCGACACACGACGGACACGGGGTCGACGCGGAGGACGGAGGTCGCGCTATGGCGAGGTCGATGACGGCGGAGCTGCATGAGCAAGGTCGTGATGGCAATCCCGTGGCGGGCGAGTCCACGACAGGCGCGTTTCCGAGCCTAGTGAGTCCGCGTTTAAGCGTGTCCGCGTTTAGGCAAGTCTCCGAGCCTAGCAAGTCCGTGTTTAAGCGTGTCCGCGTTTAGGCAAAGTTTTGGAGCATGACGAGTCCACGAGGAAAAGGCCGCCATGGCAAGGCCACGATGACGAGTCCTCGAACGTCCGAAACAGAGTTTAACCGGAAGTAGAGGACGTAGCGAACCGGGTCGCGTGGCGGCATGAGTCGGATTTTTGCCGGATCGATGAGGCGTAGTTTCGCCAATTTTTCCAAGCGACAGATACCGCCATGGATGGATTCTTTCTGGCCGGTCTGTTTCCTTCATGCTCGCGCATGCAAAATCAATTAATACCATATTAGATTGAATATAATACACATAACATACTTGAACGGAGAAATTCCTCTTGTTGATCTGATGTATGTGTTTCGTCACCGCTTGTCCTTTCTTCTTGATTACTGTTAAGCCGGCCGGCTGTACTGGCGTAATTATAGCATTGGATTGGCGCACTGCTTTGGCGCGATCGTCGGCCAGTAGAACAGGCTGCGTCTTACAAGATACGGATCAATCGTCCGCTCGTTGCATACACCAATACACATGTAGAAATTAGATCTAAATAAAATAGTAAACTGGCAAGGTATTCAACACGAGATGGGATCTAATAGAAAACTCAGCTGCCATGTAGAACGATCCCGCATGTTCCGGGCTTCTTTAGGTGCTTGGCGAGTATAAAATCGATGGTGTGGCGTGGATGAACCAACCATATGCGATCTGGCCGCAGTTGTTGGTGAAAGATCCCGCCCGGATTATCACCCTCCAAGCGTCGCTTGCCCCACGGTGGGCGCCAACTGTCGTGGTATTGCACGGCAGATGCTACTGGGGGTAGCTTACGTAGAGGGAGCAAGGCGACGTAGGAGAATCCGGGAGCGAGATTGGCACACGATGTACCCAGGTTCACGTCCCCTCAGTGGAGGATCGCTACGTCCTGCTGTCAATCCAGTATATGATCATAGATTGGTTTACATGGGAGCCGCCGTAGATGGAGGGAGACTAGATCTAATCTATTGTAGGAAAGCATACCCCGTGGGGGTGCCCCTGGTGGCTTTATATATGCAGCCACCTAGGGTTTACAAGTGCACTAATGGTCTTTGTATTTGAGTCGCCGTCTTGCGCCTCTAGTCGGCGCCACTCGTCTGGGTCCAACATGCGCCAGTCGCTGAATTGGGCGAGTCGACCCGCTCAGGGCTAGGTTTCAGTCGGCTCGATCTAGCTGGCGAATCCGCTTCGTGGGTATACCCCGATTGTCCCCCGTCAATTTGTTTTAAAACCATTGTTGTAAGTTCATAGGATTGGTTTGGTTGTGAGCAAGGCTTGGACAAAATTTACAAAACAAGTATGGTTTTAAACAATTTTCAAAACCTATTCAAATCATGTGCTAAGGCACTGTTTATTTTGATTTTTCAAAAATACCAAGCTAGTCTAATGAAACAGCAAGGTTTTATGTCCAATATTATGAGGTTTACACTTTACAAAAATCCAGAAAATTTTTGGATTCAAATGCTTTTGAATTTGTTTGAAAATGAATCCTGAAAATCATTCTGGAAAAAGAAAAGGAAATAGAAAACCCAACTGGGCCTGGCGCCACCATTCCTGCCCAGCTAGCGAAACAGCCCACCCGGGTGCTCCCTTTCCCTCTGTTTTCTCACCGCGCTCGCGCACACCCCCTCACTGACAATTGGGCCCCGCAGCCACGTCACCCCGTCGTCCCCAAATCTCGCCTGCGACCAGTGCCGCCGCGGCCGTTTCCTCCCAACGCAAATGCTCATCAAACCCATTGATGCCGCGCGTAAATCTCTCCCCTGCTCTGGCTATTTAACCTCCACCCCTCCGCGACCATTTCCCCTCACCTAGCGCCCCACTCCGCCACCAGGCTGCCCACAATATCGCTTGCACTGCGCAGTACCGAGCCACTCCGGCGTGCGATTCTGGTGAGCTCTCATCGCCCCTTGCCTTCTAATCTTGCCAGCATGATCGCAGCAACCTTGCGCATCTTCTAACTCCACTGGTGCATGCTAGGACTATCTGGAGCCTCGCCAACGACGACGACCGCAAGTGCCCGACGCAGCCGAAAACTCCGACGAGCTCTCCTGGTTTGTACTGGCCGCGCCTCCCTCTCTCATTCATACTCACACTATCGCCTCGTCTGCACGCATTGGAATCAGGAGAGAAAATCCTATCTATTTATGCAATGTGTTGAATATTTTGCCTCTGTAAAAATGGTTGTTTATGCAGAAACTTGTGTAGGCTTTTTTTTTTGACCCGGAACTGTGAGGCAAAAGCCCCACAGTAAAATTTTATTTCACTACATCAGAAAGTACAAAGCTATTTACAAATTTACAGAAAAAGGATACTGTGAAATTTACAAAAAGAAGGCCTCAAAGCTAGGGAGATTAGGGCAAGGACGAAATCTATTTAGCAAGTCCCTCCCTATGCTTCTTCTTGACCCGGTAGCCCAACAAAGTAATATCATGAATAAAATAGCTTTTCCAGCATGCAAAGGTTGGCCTATGATGCTGAAATATCCTCTCATTCCGCTGCTTCCATATATGCCAACACACAAGGATCATCATTTCCATAAAAAATGGTTTACCAAAATTTCTTTTTGCTGTAGCCACAATGGTTTGTATATCATCACCCACCGGCCATTCAATCTGGAGATATGTCCAAATTCTCTGACTGAAGTTGCATGTAAAGAACAAGTGAACCCTGTCTTCGTATGCCCTAGTTGGACAGAGCACACACTCAGGGCCATCCTCCACCTTCCACTGCCTTCTGATGATAAGATCTTTGGTGTTTAATCGATCGTTCAATAACAGCCATGCAAACACCTTAGTTTTCAAAATACAGGCAGACTTCCAAATCCATTTATAAACTGCAGGAACCAACATGTGAGCATGTAGATGTGCATAGTACGAAGCAGCCACATAGCTTTGTCCCCATTGATAGATCCAGACATCAGATTCAGCTGTCAGCGGTTGGTTAGCAATTCCCTGCTGAAACAGGCAGTCTTCATCATAGGCCTGTGCCGACAACGGCCGGTAGAATAGCGTCTGGAATTCTGGAGTTGTGTATACCTGTGACGCCAACATGCACTTATCTAGAACAAAAGAAAACAACCTAGGAAAACGCCCAGATAAAGGCTGAGAAGATCCCATAAAGTTCCACTTATCAGTCCAGAAGTAAAACGAGTTACCAAGACCAGGGGATATCACTTCAAACCCCTTGTATTTATCATTCAGCCTAATAATGTCTCGCCACCAAGTGTAGGCTTATGTTGATTATACTAATTATTTGAAAAATGTTTTAAGGATCAAATAAGGTTTATTTTGAATATCTTGGACTAGTTTATGTTTCAATACTATTCACTTGTCTTGTTTGGTGTAGAAAAATCATCACATGGCATTTGCATGCATTCATATATTTTGTTTGTATATATTTTGTATGTGATTTTGGTGCCATTATTTTATGTGTAGATTTTGGTGCAAATAGTGATTGTGATTGTGAAGATTGTTGCTACTCCCCAAACTACCAAGGCAAGTGGTGCTTCATGATTTTATTCCTATGTTTTTCAATTATGCACTAGAAATATTTTGTATAGGACTTGCATGAATATTTTGATCTATATGCTATGCTTGGGAAATCCTAGTAGTTGTAGAATTGCTAGAAATTTCTAAGTTAAGATGCTTATCACTGCCATGCTTAGCCTAGCTAGTAGCAACCAAGGGTGGTTATATATTCATGTCATGTGAAAATATTTCTAAGTCTTTGGACTTGTGTTTTGCTTAATAAAACAACTAAGTGAATGAAACACCTGGGTGGAATGGAAAGAATGGTTTGTGTTGAGTGGTTACACAAGGCCCATTTCTATGGTTTACCTTGTGTATCACACTTGTGGAAAGCCACCCAGGAACAAAGGGATTTGAGATGCCAAATGTTAAGAAGCTTCTAGTGCAGCCACATGGCATTATGGGCTCTGCCTGGATCATATAGGTTGCAATAACTTAGCCATTTGTATAGTTGGTGGTAGTGGGATGATAGGTTGGAGCGCGTCCATTTGGTCTAAGGGAAGGCTCCTGAAAGGTCCTGTCTTGGTGAAAATCAAGTCTTGTGGGGAAAGTGCACAACCTCTGCAGATGGAAGAATCTAAGTACTTACCCATGTCCCTGGTATTGGACAACTTGAGCATCAAGACATGGAAGCTATCAAGAATCTCCTCATCCCAATTTCTAAGTTAAAACTTGTGGTTGAACAAGGGTAAAGGTTCACCAATGTCCATTGGTGGTTCCTTGGGAAAGTTTTTTCAAAGAAAAAAATTAGTGTTTTCAACTGATAGGTAAAACCTATTTTGAGCAAAGCAAGCCTAAGCTACACTTAGCCAAAATGCATATAGTATCTAGACTACTAATATTCTAATAAGGTATCACTTGCCAATACTATTCCAATGTATTGACCCACTATGGCTGTAACTTGTGATGTTGTAGGTTATTCTGATGGTGATTAGGGGTTATGAGTCTACACTCAACATGATTGCCTGTGGCACATGAAGATGAAGACTTATTTATCTTATTATATAATTGAACTCTTGTATTAGGCATGTGGCCATGGAGTTTGTAAAAGACTATGTTTGTCTCTGGAATGATATGTAATAATGACCTTTGTTTCTGTGTACTTCATCTTAAACTGTGGATGCTAGCATTGATCCAGGGACTAGCATTGCAATCACAGGGATCCTTACCTTTATAAAGGGAGGGATCTTACAGGTGCGGCCTACCTATGGGCGGCGCCTGGGGGGTCTGGCCCACCTGGGCCCCTCCAGGCTGCCTCCTCAAATCCACCTTCTTTCTCTCTCCCGAAAAACACCGAAAAACTTTCTCTAGCTCGAGTTCTTGCTGTTGTTGCTCGCGATTTTCGATCTCCTTGCTCAGCCCTTCTTTACTGCTGATTTTTGGAGGGATTGCTCCTTGGTATGTGCCTCCTCCACTTGTCCAATTAGATTTGTGATTGGTAGATTGTATCTTAAGTATTTTGCTTCTATAGGTGTCAGGTTGTTTGAGCTTGCATGCTTGTTATATGCTTAGAAACCTTATTTTGATGCATGTGTAGCCCTCTAGCAAGTTCCTATAGTAGTTGATCATCATTCATCAACTTAGAAATCACTTGGTTTGATGCTTGTCTAAAATTTCAGAAAAGGGAAGTCATGGACCACCACATATTTGGTGAAATATTTGAAGGTGATGCACCTAGAAGGGCAAGGCTTCCAAGATCATCCACCAGTGTTAGGCCCTCATATAATGAGGATCTCATTACTCTGTGATTTGGTGACGAGGGAGATGAGGGGGATGCGCACCCCTCCACCTTTCCTTGCCAAACTTTCTTGCGGGTTGCTGGGATTCCTGATGATTTTATGACCTTGGTTCAGAGGGCTGGACTAACGAGCCTTATGCAGGATGAGAGCGCACAATATGCTACGCTCACCAAAACATTTGTGGAGAGTTTCTCCTTTACTAACAGTGTGTTCCATCCAGATGTTTCTTTCAAAGTTTATGGCAGGTCTTACCATGTGACATTGAAGAAATTTTGTGGGGCTCTTGGACTTGGTACAGCTGGGTCAGCAAAGAAGATTCTAGCTCAACCCGATGATTTGTTGGAGCTTTACTGAGGAATAACCAATGATGATAGCCGTAGAACTCAACGGGGAAAGATAAGAAATATTCAGCTTCCAGCCATTAGGTACTTCGCTTACTATATTGCCACTAGTGTTCTTGGTAGGGAGAACACTAGTAATATTTTCAGCTATCATTTGGCTTTCTTTGCTACTGCACTCAATAACGAAACCAAGCACAATCTTGGTTCTCTCATTGCTCGTCGATTAACTGCTAAGGGACCCATTTATGGGGGAATTATTGCTACGCGTATTGCTGCTGCCTTGGACATTGTTGTTGATCCAAATGATATAGTATTGGCTCCTAAGAGTCTTGATCTTGCTGCCATGAAGGCGCATCACTTTGTCACCACTAGCTCTACCCTTGATAATTTGGTTTATAGAATGTTGTTTATTGACGGGGAAGAGAGAGAGATCCCTCTCCCCCAAACCACTTTGTTCAGTATTTCTCAGGGACCTTTGTCACGCTCCAAGGAGGAGATGGATGAGTTGTTGCGCTCTTTTAACTTCCATGGGCACTATCAGGAGGAAGCGCCCTCATATGACTCCGTTGTACACCACACAGGGGAGTCCTCGAGCTCGTACCACGACGAGGGAGCCTCCTCGTCATACTACGGAGGTGCATCTACTTGGGCACCATGGGATTGAGCCCCACTTAGGCCAAAAGCCTAAGCTTGGGGGGAGGTATACCGACATCACACTCATATATATATCATGTTCGATCGGTTCTTTGTATATCCATTGTTTCTCTTTCTTTTTGGTTCTTGTTGCTTCTTTCTTAAAAACACAAAAATACCAAAAATAGTTTTGGTGTTTCTCTTGGTTTGTTTCTTTTCTTTGGTTTGCCTTAAAAGAAAAATCCAAAAAGATTTTGCTTTGTTTGGTTTGCTTTTTCTTTGTTTGGTTTTTCTTTGTTTTTGTTTGTTTGCTTTTTTCAAAAAAATTGAAAACACCAAAAATATTTGTTGTTCTTCTTTGGTTTTGTGAGTTCTTTGCAGGGTTCAGCCATCCTTAGTGGATCTTTGGTTTCATGTTATTATTCAAGTCACACAAGTGAAGGGCAATAATGAAGATTAAGACAACCTGAGGTGTGGTAAGAGGCTGGTAACAAACTCTATTTGTTTCATTTTTGTACATATACTCATCATTGTGAGCATGCTTAGCATGTTTGTGTAAGGTGTATGTCATTATGGATGCTTAGTAGTTCTTGCTTTCTTATGATCAGCTCCAGCTTGCTAATAGTTTGTAGAATGTCATATGAATGTTTGCTTGCGTTGTTTTATTCATACTTTGGTCTGATATTGTGGTATCCTCCTCTGACTGTTCATATGAATTGACTTGGCACATGCTCATACATGCATATTAATAATCAATAGTTAGTAAGCCTCGATGATTTATTTTGCCCCAGAGTTCTTGTATCACTTTCATGCCATAATTAGTGATGTTTTGTTGCAAACATGATTATGACAATTATTGCTCTCTCGTTTGTCGCTCCCTCTCAATTGCTAGCCTTCACTAGCACTGAGTATGAGTTCTACCTGTGTTTCCAATGACCCAAAACCAATATTACCAGCTGTGTCCACTATACCTACCTATCAGCATCATTTGCTACTTCAGTGCATATTCAATATGCCTTGTTTTCTTCCAAAATAAAATGTTTGTGTAAGATCCCTCCTTTGTAAAGGAAAGGATCCCTGTGATTGCAATGCTAGTCCCTGGATCAATGCTAGCATCCATAGTTTAAGATGAAGTACACAGAAACAAAGGTCATTATTACATATCATTCCAGAGACAAACATAGTCTTTTACAAACTCCATGGCCACAGGCCTAATACAAGAGTTCAAATTTATAATAAGATAAATAAGTCTTCATCTTCATGTGCCACAGGCAAGCATGTTGAGTGTAGACTCATGACTCCTAATCATAATCAGAATAACCTGCAACATCACAAGTTATAGCCACAGTGGGTCAATACATTGGAATAGTATTGGCAAGTGATACCTTAGTAGAATATTGGTGGACTAGATACTATATTCTTTTTGGCTAAGTGTAGCTTAGGCTTGCTTTGCTCAAAATAGGTTTTGCCTATCAGTTGAAAACACTAAGTTTTTCTTTGTCAAAGTCTTTCCCAAGGAACCACCAATAGACATTGGGGTCCTTCACCCTTGTTCAACCACAAGTTTTTACTTAGAAAATTGGGATGAGGAGATTCTTGATAGCTTCCATGTCTTGATGCTCAAGTTGTCCAATACCAGGGACATGGCTAAGTACTTAGATTCTTCCTTCTGCAGAGGTTGTGCACTTTCCCCACAAGACTTGATTTTCACCAAGACAGGACCTTTCAGAAGCCTTCCCTTAGACCAAATGGACGCGTTCCAACCTATCATCCCACTACCACCAATTGTCCAAATGGCTAAGTTATTGCAACCTATGTGATCCAGGCAGAGCCCATATTGCCAAGTGGCTGCACTAGAATCTTCTTAACATTTGGCCTCTCAAATCCCTTTGTTCCTGGGTGGCTTTCCACAAGTGAGATACACAAGGTAAACCATAGAAATGGGCCTTGTGTAACCACTCAACATAACCCATTCTTTCCATTCCACCCAGGTGTTTCATTCACTTAGTTGTTTTATTAAACAAAAACATAGTCTAAAGACTTAGCAATATTTATTCATAGCATGAAAATAACCACCCTTGGTTGCTAATAGCTAGGCTAAGCATGGCATTGAAAAGACTTAGAAATATTTCTAGCAATTCTACAACTACTAGGATTTCCCAAGCATAGCATATAGATCAAAAATATCCATGCAAGACTAGCAAAATATTTCTAATGCATAATTGAAAAACATAGGAATGAAATCATGAAGAACCACTTGCCTCGGTAGTTTGGAGTGTATCTACAATCCTCACAATCACAATCACTATTTGCACCAAAATCTACACATAAAAATGATAGCACCAAATCACATACAAAATAAATACAAGCAAAAATATATGGATGCATGCAATTTGATATGTGATGATTTTCTATACTCAACAAGACAAGTGCACACTACTGATTCATAAACAAGTTCAAAACTTGCCAAACAACCTTTATTTGAACATTAAAAGATTTCCCAAATATTTGTTATACATAAAATAGGTCTACACATGTTTCTGGAAAAATAACCATTTTAACAGAAACAAAACATTAAACACATTGCATATATGGAAAGGGTTTCTCTCCTGATTCCATTGATATAAAATTTGTCAAATTTGGATGTGGCATTCAAAAGTTATGATTTAAACAAAATCAAACATCTAACAGATCTAATTCCAAATTTTAAAACCAAACTCGTGCCACGTGGCGCCTTCTAACTGGCTGGTACAGCTTCGCGCTGGATCGCGTCTGCGAGCCGTTGGGTCTAACTAAAACGCGCGGCTCTTATTAAAACATACCACTTCACTTATGATCTATCGTGTCCACTAGATCTAAATCGAACGGCCCTTAGCAAAAGACCAACAAGTGGCGGCGCTAGCGGCGGCGAAAGGCGGCGGCGCGCTCAGTCAGTGGCGGAGCCGGCGAACTAGGTCGCCCGGGGAGGTGGGAGGATGCTCACCAGAATCGCCGTGACAAGGAGAAGCTTGACATATGCTCGGTTGGCGAAGGGGCGCTCGGAGTTGTCGCGGATTGCTCGTCGGAGTAGTCCCTGGTGACGGTGGCTTCTGTTTGTCGACGTTGGCGACGCTCTGGGCCGCGCTAAGACGAGAGAAAGGTGCCGTTAGATGCGCAGGACACTGGGGATCTCACGCGTATCAAACAGAGGGAGAGGGGAGGCTAAGACTTACGGGAAAAGGTCGCCGGAGTTCGAGAAGAGGGCGGCGGAGCTCAATCGTTGACGTTGCCGAGGCTACAGACCATGCGCGAGAAAACGGAAAGCATCAGTAGGTGTGCATGGAGATGTAGAACAAGCCAGCATGAACGATAGGCAGAGGGGAGTGCGGTGCTCACCGGAATTCGTCGGCGAACTCGTCGGAGCAGCGAGGTTGCGGCGAGGAATTCTCGCAGCCTGGGGGCGCTCTGTGCTTGGGGTTTGGGGGAAAATGGAGAGGGGGCAGAGGGGGTTTAAGTAGCAAGGGCGCGTGCGAGATTTACTCAGGCATTGAACAGGAATTGACGCCGCGAATTTAAACAGGAAACGCCCGGCGTAATTTGGGGATGAACTGGTCGCTGGGTGAAGACGACGACAGTTGTGTGGGCCGTGGTTGTCAGCGAGAGTAAAGGAGTGGGGATGGGTCCAGGCGGTCAGCGACTCAGTGGGTGCGGGTGCGAGTAAAGAAAAACGATTCGTGGGAGAGGCTGCTGGGCTAGCTGGGTCGAGTTGGGCTGGGTTGGGCCAGATTGGCTTGCTGCTTATTTTTTTCCTCCTTATTCCTTTTCTTTTTCTGTTTGGTTTTCTAGAATTGGTTTTCAAACTCCATTTCAATCCAGTTTGAATTCAAACCTTCTCTAGCTTTTTGTACAGTGTACTTTGCACTCAAATATGTGTCAAACACTTATGTTTACAAAAACATACTTGGGTCATTTGGAAAATAAATTAAAACCAAGCCTTTATGAGATATAATAATAGGCATAAACTTGGTTTTATTTCATACTTTGTTTTGAAACTTTGTTCAAGCTTTTGAAATCACTTAAGTTTGAACTCAAAACATTACTGAATGAATATTAGTACCTTTCTCATTAGCAAGTAGCACAAAGGCTAGAGTATTCATACATAAAATAATGAGCAATATATGCTCCTGTTTTTGAAAGGATTTTGAAATGTAACCCTAAATGATCATGGATGCATGGATGATATGCATGAGTTTTGAAACATGATTTTAGGGATGTTACAAATCTAACCCCCTTAAGGTGAATCTTGCCCTTGAGATTCGGGTTGGCTAGCAAATAGGTGAGATGGTCTTTCCGAAGATCATCTTCTCTTTCCCATGTTGCTTCTTCTTCGGAATGATGATTCCACTGAACTTTGCAGAATTTGATAGTCTTAGTCTGAGTAACTCTTTCTGCATTCTCAAGAATCTTGATAGGTTTCTCTTCATAAGTGAGATCACTCTCCAATTGAACCTCTTCCAAAGGTATAGTATCCTTCAAAGAAGTTTCCTCCATTTCTGTATGACATTTCTTAAGCTGACTCACATGAAACACATTATGAATAGCTGACAAAGACTCTGGCAATTTAATCTCATAAGCTACTTCTCCTTTACGACTCAGAATCTTGAATGGTCCAACATATCTTGGGGCCAACTTTCCTTTGACTCCAAACCTCTTCACTCCACGAAGTGGTGACACTCTAAGATAAGCTCTATGACATACTTCATAGATGACTTCTCTACGCTTAGGATCTGCGTAGCTCTTTTTTCGGGATTGTGCTATCTTCAATCTGTCCTTGACTAGCTTGACTTTCTCTTCAGCCTCTTTGATTAGTTTTGGTCTGAACAAACTTCTTTCTCCCACACCATTCCATAGCAATGGGGTGGTACACTTTCTCCCATAGAGAAACTCAAATGGTGCCATCTCAATACTGGCTTGATAGCTGTTATTGTAAGAGAATTTTGCGTAAGGCAGACTTTCATCCCAACTGGCTCCATAGTCTAGAGCACATGCTCTCAACATATCTTCAAGAATCTGATTAGTCCTTTCAGTCTGTCCATCAGTCTAAGGATGAAAAGCAGTGCTGAATTCCAACCTCGTTCCCAATGACTCATGTAATTGCCTCCAAAAATGAGAAGTGAATTGAGTTCCCCTATCGGACACAATACTCTTGGGTACTCCATGTAGTCATACAATTCTACTCATATAGATCTTGGCTAACTTAGCACTTGTGTAAGTTGTCTTCACGGGTATAAAATGAGCCACTTTAGTTAGGCGATCCACTACTACCCAAATAGAATCATATCCCGACCTGGTCCTTGGCAATCCGGTGATGAAATCCATACCAATCTTGTCCCATTTCCAATCAGGAATAGGTAGTGGTTGTAACAATCCCTCTGGTTTCTGCTGTTCCGCTTTCACTCTACTACATACATCACACAAAGCAATATGTTCGGAGATGTCCTTCTTGAGATTATTCCACCAAAATCTTTCCTTCATATCCATGTACATTTTGGTGTTACCCGGATGAATAGAATATGGTGAGTTATGTGCTTCTTGTAAAATCAGTTTCCGAAGCTCTGGATCTTGTGGAACACAGATACGTTTTCCATGCCATAAAGTACCCTGTCCGTCTTCATGGAATCCTTTTGCTTTTCCCTTGCCAATATTTTCCATAATCTCTTCAATTTCCTTATCTGCCTTTTGGGATTCTTTGATCTTGTCTAACAAAGTGGGTTGAACATCCAAAGACATGAGATGTCCCTCGGGCACAATCTCCAATCTGAGATCTCTAAATTGGGCACATAGATCATTTGGCAATTCTCCCTTAGTAAGGCCATTCACAAAAACCTTACGGCTTAGAGCATCCGCTACAACATTTGCTTTACCGAGGTGGTATTGCAAACTCAAATCATAGTCCTTGATGAGTTCTAGCCATATTCTTTGTCTCATGTTAATTTCTTTCTAGGTGAATATATACTTCAAACTCTTGTGATCTGTGAACACTTCACATCGCTTTCCCAAAAGATAATGTCTCCATGTTTTGAGTGCATGGACAACAGAGGCTAACTCTAAATCATGAGTAGGGTAGTTTACTTCATGAGTTTTGAGCTGTCTCGAGGCATAAGCCACAACTTTCCCTTCTTGCATAAGTACTGCACCTAATCCATGATGAGATGCATCACAATACACTTGGAAATCTTTCTCCAAATCTGGCAAACATAAGACTGGTGCTGTCACTAGTCTCTTCTTCAATTCTTGAAAGCTGAGTTCACAACCTTCAGACCAAGCAAATTTCTTGTCTTTCTTTAGCAATTCTGTCATAGGCTTAGCTACCTTGGATAAATTCTCAATAAATCTTCTGTAGTATCCTACCAAGCCAAGGAAACTACGAACCTCTTTCACTGACTTGGGAGATTCCCATTCAGTTACAGCTGAAACTTTAGCAGGATCAACTGCTACACCATCTCCTGACACAACGTGTCCAAGAAAACCAACTTCATTTAACCAAAATTCACACTTGCTGAATTTGGCATACAGCTTATGTTCTCTAAGCTTCTCAAGTATCAAACGTAAATGTCCTTCATGCTCTTCTTTGCTCTTGGAGTAAATCAAAATGTCATCGATGAAAACGACAACAAACTTATCAAGAAATTCCATGAACACCTTGTTCATCATGTTCATGAAGTACGCTGGTGCATTGGTCAAACCAAATGGCATCACGGTATACTCATACAATCCATACCTTGTGGTGAAAGCTGTCTTAGGTATGTCTTGTTCCCTTATCTTGAGCTAGAAATAACCTGTAGATCAATCTTTGAGAACACACAAGCTCCTTCTAACTGATAAAACAAGTCATTGATTCTAGGCAAAGGGTATTTGTTCTTGATAGTCACCTCATTGAGTGAACGGTAATCTATGCATAACCTTTGACTTCTATCTTTCTTTTCCACAAACAAAACTGGTGCTCCCCAAGATGAAGAACTTGGTTGAATAAATCCTTTTTGCAACTGTTCTCCAAGTTGTTTCTTGAGTTCTTTCAACTCGTCAACTGACATCTTGTAGGGTCTCTTTGCTATTGGTCCAGATCCTGGTAGCAAATCAATAAGAAATTCCACATCTCTATCAGGTGGCATTCCTGGTAATTCTTCCGGAAACACATCCGGATATTCACTCACAATTGGCACACTATCCATGCTAACCCCCTTAAGAGAATTTAGCTTACTCCTTTTTGCCTCAAAGTTGGTCTTGAATCTGATCCTCTTATTTTCTGGAGTTGTGAGTGAGACAGTATGTTTGGCACAATCTATCACTCCCTTGTGCTTAGTCATCCAGTCCATTCCCAAAATAACATCCAATCCTTGGGAGTTTAGGATTATCAAGTTAACGGGAAACTTATACTTCCCAAACTCTATGACTAGATCATGACATCCTCAATTCACTATCATTTCTCCGCCAGGAGAACTTACTTTTATAGGACACCCAATAGTTTCTACCGGTAGTTCATTTCTTTCAACAAATGCTTTTGATATGAATGAATGAGATGCACCAGTATCAAAGAGAACAAATGCTGGAACAGAATTGAGTTTGAACTTACCAGCAACAGCATCAGGTTCCTCATAAATTTCCTCCACATTGATGTGGTTCACTTGTCCCTTTTGAAAAGGGTTGGGCTTGTTGGGTCCTTCAACTTTCTTTTCTGGGCATTCATTTTCATAATTCCCCATCTTCTTGCACTTGAAACACTCAACCTGAATAAGATCTTTCGTGACAGGCTGGCTTCCACTGCCACTTCCACTTCCACTGTGGTGGCTCTTATATCCACCCTTGTTATTCGTGTACTTATCATTGTCATGACTACGGTGGTGCTTGTTGTCATGATAACGGTTGTGGTTGTGGTGCTTGTTGAACTTCCCATGCTTGTGGGATCCAGAACTCCCACTGTCATCATAATGGGAACGCTTGTGAGACGATCCCGAGCTGTGCTTGTCAGAGTGCCTTCTCTTCCTGCTTTCAACTTGTTTCATCTTTCTCTCCAAAATATCAGCCTTATCACAAAGAGACTGGTATGTGGGAACATAGGCCACAGCTAACTGCAGGTTCAATTCATCATTCAACCCTTCAAGGAACTTTTCCTTTCTCTTAGCATCAGTGTCAACTTCATCCGGTGCATATCGCGCCAGATTGTTGAACTCCTCAATATATTCAGCCACGCTGCGGTGGCGCTGCTTCAAGTTATGAAACTCCTTCTTCTTCAAACTCATCACTCTGGATGAGATGTGAGCAGTACGGAAACCATCTTCAAAGATAGCCCATGTCACATCCGCAATGGGAGTGGTGATCTGGAAGTTATCCCACCAAGTGGCTGCTGGTCCTTCCAACAAGTGAGCTGCAAATCTGACTTTTTCTTCATTAGTACAGCCAACAGTTACCAAGTCCTTATTCATAGAGCATAGCCAATCATTGGCCACCATAGGATCAGTAGTTCCTGAGAACTTTGCTGGCCTCAGTCTCAAGAACCTGGTAAGCATGTCAAAACCCGGTGAGTTGTTCTGATGGTTGTTGTTATTGTTGTTGTTGTTCTGATTCTGGATGAACGTAGTCATCATTTGCATCAGTTGAGTCTGAGCTGTCATCATTTGCTGCATCTCAGGGGTGATGTTGTTGTTGTTGGGGTTGTGATTGGCACGTCGGGGAGGCATCTGTGGTTTGTTCAATAGAGATAGGAATGAGATACCCATAGATGCTAACATGCACAATACATCACATAAACAATCACCAACATGCATCATAATAATAAAAGTTCAACAACATAGACAACAAGGTTGGAAAGTAAACACACCAATAGCAAGCCATCCACATGTTGGATGGTCATTGCGACTCAATAATCAAAGACATGACAAATAAAGGTAAATGAGTAGTCATCACTACTCCTCGGCATCAACCTCCTCCTCAACAAATGTAAGACCTACATTCTCCATAGCGGTCTTGTATTCCTCGACATTGGTGGTCAAGGTATCTACTTTGGCTTTGAGAGCACTCTTCTGTGAGCGAAGCCTCTCAATCACAGTCTGCTGATGCTCGAGCTCGAAGTCCTTGGCCTCCAGTTCTGCAGTCATGTCTCGAATCCTCTTGTTCCTATCTTGGACTCGCTTCTCTTGACTCTTGAACTTTCTGTCCTGACTCTCAAACTTGGCCTCCATCTCCTTGACTATCTCATCTTGCTCCGCGAAGAGATTGTCCTTCTCACGAAGCTGCACCTGGAGTTCGTCATTGCTGAGCATGACGTTGGTCCTATCAGTGTCTATGTGCCTAAGAAGAACCTCTAAGTCCTGGAGGTATAGACGAATCGGCTCTGCTGTCTCTCTCGAAGTCAATGGCCTCACCATCCTCATCACGTCTACCGAAGGCGTGGAAGTGAGTACCTCTAACCTGTCGAGAGTGTCTCCCTAACAGACGTCCAATCAAGTCCTGCATGACTACCTCTAGGCCTCTCTCCTTGTCATCATGCATGAGATTGAAGATGATTGCCTTCATGGTAGGCTCAGTCTGGCGTCCGGGCTGATTGACCTTGAAGCCCCAAAGGTCTTTCCTCTCAAACTTGGTGAGGGGAAGTACCATGATGGTAGGAAGAGGGAGATTGAGCAAACTAGTGAGCTCAATAATACGAGGTCCAAAGCGAGTTCCCCGGAACTCTTCAGCCGTGCTGATGGTAACATTAGGCATCTATTTATAAGATAGAAAAAGTTAGAGTCAATCACCATGAATAATTTACAAGACAAGCATCACAGGCATAACATTGACAAACACACAAGTCATAGCATACATAAAATCCATTACAAGCATCCAAGGTTCAACTTATTTTAGACAACATTTTTGTAAAATAAAATGATAAGTGTGGTGGTCCAACTAACGGAGTACGTTACAATCCCATCTCACTTGCCAAGTTGGCTAACAGGGAATCTCTAGAGGCAATCTGTTTATCTTGATCACATGACTCCATTGCTAAGTCTATGATGTCCTTTCTTAAGATTTGGTTGGTAGCCTCTAACTCTTTGGTATGCTTCTTTTCTTCCCTAAGGTCATTCTCGGTGTTAAGCATTCTGCACTTGATTCTATCACCAAGTTCTTTGATGGCCCTCCAAGCTGCATCCCTTGCTGAATCAAAGAATTTAGTGTGCATCACTGTGTTGGTGACCATGCAGAATCCTGAGTCCTTGTGGTTGTCTTCCTTGTTTTTATACAAGTGAAGTTGCACCCACCAGTACTCAACTCCTTCATCCATCACAGGAAAACCTTTGTACACAGCTGCACCATGTATTCCCATGGCAACCATGAGGTCCTTGAGAGCCTTGGGGAATTCTGTCTCACACTCCAAAGTCATAGTCATGAGTGGTCCTTTCCTCACGGCTTCGTTGATGGAGTTCATCTACAAATAGAGATGAGAAAGAAGATTAGAAAAGTTTATGAGAAGAAAAGACAAGTGTGGAAGTTGTTGAAAAAATTTCCTTAGTGGTTTCCAATCCTAGGGTCATAATCCTATAGGCAACACAGTGCTCTGATACCATTTGTAAGATTCCTCCTTTGTAAAGGAAAGGATCCCTGTGATTGCAATGCGAGTCCCTAGATCAATGCTAGCATCCACAGTTTAAGATGAAGTACACAGAAACAAAGGTCATTATTACATATCATTCCAGAGACAAACATAGTCTTTTACAAACTCCATGGCCACACGCCTAATACAAGAGTTCAAATTTATAATAAGATAAATAAGTCTTCATTTTCATGTGCCACAGGCAAGCATGTTGAGTGTAGACTCATGACTCCTAATCATCATCAGAATAACCTGCAACATCACAAGTTACAGCCACAGTGGGTCAATACATTGGAATAGTATTGGCAAGTGATACCTTAGTAGAATATTGGTGGACTAGATACTATATGCTTTTTGGCTAAGTGTAGCTTAGGCTTGCTTTGCTCAAAATAGGTTTTGCCTATCAGTTGAAAACACTAAGTTTTTCTTTGTCAAAGTCTTTCCCAAGGAACCACCAATAGACATTGGGGTCCTTCACCCTTGTTCAACCACAAGTTTTTACTTAGAAAATTGGGATGAGGAGATTCTTGATAGCTTCCATGTCTTGATGCTCAAGTTGTCCAATACCAGGGACATGGCTAAGTACTTAGATTCTTCCTTCTACAGAGGTTGTGCACTTTCCCCACAAGACTTGATTTTCACCAAGATAGGACCTTTCAGAAGCCTTCCCTTAGACCAAATGGACGCGTTCCAACCTATCATCCCACTACCACCAACTGTCCAAATGGCTAAGTTATTGCAACCTATGTGATCCAGGCAGAGCCCATATTACCAAGTGGCTGCACTAGAAGCTTCTTAACATTTGGCCTCTCAAATCCCTTTGTTCCTGGGTGGCTTTCCACAAGTGAGATACACAAGGTAAACCATAGAAATGGGCCTTGTGTAACCACTCAACATAACCCATTCTTTCCATTCCACCCAGGTGTTTCATTCACTTAGTTGTTTTATTAAACAAAAACATAGTCCAAAGACTTAGCAATATTTATTCATAGCATGAAAATAACCACCCTTGGTTGCTAATAGCTAGGCTAAGCATGGCATTGAAAAGACTTAGAAATATTTCTAGCAATTCTACAACTACTAGGATTTCCTAGCATATAGATCAAAAATATCCATGCAAGACTAGCAAAATATTTCTAATGCATAGTTGAAAAACATAGGAATGAAATCATGAAGCACCACTTGCCTTGGTAGTTTGGAGAGTAGCTACAATCCTCACAATCACAATCACTATTTGCACCAAAATCTACACATAAAAATGATAGCACCAAATCACATACAAAATAAATACAAGAAAAAATATATGGATGCATGCAATATGATATGTGATGATTTTCTATACTCAACAAGACAAGTTCACAGTACTGATTCATAAACAAGTTCAAAACTTGCCAAACAACCTTTATTTGAACATTAAAACATTTCCCAAATATTTGTTATACATAAAATAGGCCTACACATGTTTCTGTAAAAATAACCATTTTAACAGAAACAAAACATTAAACACAGTGCATATATGGAAAGGGCTTTATCTCCTGATTCCATTGATATAAAATTTGTCAAAT
This sequence comes from Avena sativa, assembly GCA_916181665.1. Taxonomy (NCBI): domain Eukaryota; kingdom Viridiplantae; phylum Streptophyta; class Magnoliopsida; order Poales; family Poaceae; genus Avena; species Avena sativa. Next base: position 228,844,442 of record OV702279.1, read on the forward strand.
TTGGACGTGGCACTCAAAAGTTATGATTTAAACAAAATCAAACAACTAATAGATCTCATTCCAAATTTTAAAACCAAACTCGTGCCACACGGCGCCTTCTAACTGGCTGGTACCGCTTCACGCTAGATCGCGCCTGCGAGCCGTTGGATCTAACTAAAACGCGTGGCTCTGATTAAAACATACCGCTTCGCTTATGATCTATCGTGTCCACTAGATCTAAATCGAACGGCCCTTAGCAAAAGACCAACAAGTGGCGGCGCTAGCGGCGGCGACAGGCGGTGGTGCGCAGTCAGTGGTGGAGCCGGCGAACTAGGTCACCCGGGGAGGTGGGAGGATGCTCACCAGAATCGCCGTGACGAGGAGAAGCTCGACGTATGCTAGGTTGGCGAAGGGGCGCGCGGAGTTGTCGCGGATTGCTCGTCGGAGTAGTCCCTCACGACGGTGGCTTCTGTTCGTCGACATTGGCGACGCTCTGGGCCGCACTAAGACGAGAGAAAGGTGTCGTTAGATGCGCAGGACACTTGGGATCTCACGCGTATCAAACAGAGGGAGAGGGGAGGCTGAGACTTACGGGAAAAGGTCGCCGGAGTTCGAGCAGAGGGCGGCGGAGCTCAGTCGTTGATGTTGCCGAGGCTATAGACCATGCGCGAGCAAACGGAAAGCATCAGTAGGTGCGCACGGAGATGTAGAACAAGCCAGCATGAACGATAGGCAGAGGGGAGTGCGGTGCTCACCGGAATTCATCGGCGAACTCGTCGGAGCAGCGAGGTTGCAGCGAGGAATTCTCGCAGCCTGGGGGCGCGCTGTGCTTGGGGTTTGGGGGAAAATGGAGAGGGGGCAGAGGGGGTTTAAGTAGCAAGGGCGCGTGCGAGATTTACTCAGGCATTGAACGGTAATTGATGCCGCGAATTTAAACAGGAAACGCCCGGCGTAATTTGGGGATGAACTGGTCGCTGGGTGAAGACGACGACAGTTGTGTGGGCCGTGGTTGTCAGCGAGAGTAAAGGAGTGGGGATGGGTCCAGGCGGTCAGCGACTCAGTGGGTGCGGGTGCGAGTAAAGAAAAACGATTCGCGGGAGAGGCTGCTAGGCTAGCTGGGTCGAGTTGGGCTGGGTTGGGCCAGATTGGCTTGCTGCTTATTTTTTTCCTCTTTATTCCTTTTCTTTTTCTGTTTGGTTTTCTAGAATTGGTTTTCAAACTCAATTTCAATCTAGTTTGAATTCAAACCTTCTCTAGCTTTTTGTACAATGTACTTTGCACTCAAATATGTGTCAAACACTTCTGTTTACAAAAACATACTTGGGTCATTTGGAAAATAAATTAAAACCAAGCCTTTATGAGATATAATAATAGGCATAAACTTGGTTTTATTTCATACTTTGTTTTGAAACTTTGTTCAAGCTTTTGAAATCACTTAAGTTTGAACTCAAAACATTACTGAATGAATATTAGTACCTTTCTCATTAGCACGTAGCACAAAGGCTAGAGTATTCATACATAAAATAATGAGCAATATATGCTCCTGTTTTTTAAATGATTTTGAAATGTAACCCTAAATGATCATGGATGCATGGATGATATGCATGAGTTTTGAAACATGATTTTAGGGATGTTACAGTTTGTATTTTTTGAGAAAGTTAGTTAGTAAATCTCTCATGAACTTGATGGCACACTTTATTCCTTGCGCTTAATAATTCTGAACCATTGTGACCTGTCCATGAAAGTTATATGCTTGCAAATTATATGCTGGGAGTCAGCAGAACGGTGTTGTCACGGGGAACGCTTTCAACACTTTTTGGATATCTCATCCAGTTGATACCTTGCTCTTTTGTTTGCAGATGTCGACGATGTGAAAAAAAAGGGAGCTTATGAGTTCATGGAGTCTATACATTGTGTTAGAGAAACGCCTGGGCCGCTAGCCTAAGCCATGCCTAATCATGGTGGAAACTTGCAGCATCACCATAATGAGCATTTATGAAGCATCCTCGATTAAAATCTATACACATAGTAAATAAAAAGATCGCTGAGATGCTCATTGTCTGCTTGCATTGTCATTTTGATCACGGGATAGCTCCTGTATCATATGAAAGGGGTACCCCGTTGGTGGTTCTCTATGATATGCATGTATTTACAATGACAAGAACTTATAGTTAACCAAACTTGAGTAGCATGCGGAGCGGCCCTCGTACTCAAGGGACATGGGATTTCCATTCTATGGTTTGTCAAGCATATGATTCAGAGTGGACCTCACTTTCACCTTAACCACATGAAGATGCCTATGCTAGGGGCAATGAGAGCTCAAAGCTAATGAGTACCTTCCTTTCAGCATTAGGAATCCTTTCAAACCTTTCAAAACCGTTTTCACCACCTTGTTAAGTCACCACTTATTCTATGAGCACCTTCTTGAGAGCATAGTTGTCATTCTTGTGTTTGTTCCAAAACTTGATTAATTATGTCATGACTTTGATGCTTGTATCTCTGATATCTTTACTTCTAGTCTTCATGTGAACTTTAGAGGTGCCTTGGCATTTATATTGTGCTCTTCAAACAAAGGCAAGCGAGATATCACTCTATCATACCTTACTATGAGTATTCCAATGTTGCTGATGTTTATGTTTCATGCTACTTATTATAATTGAGTTGGTTTCTCTTCATAGCTTGCAATGACTATTGAGTAGACTTTGTTGCATACTCTTTATTATGAATTGTCTAAGCATCTACTCTTGTGCTGAGAATATTTACATCATATGAAGCAAATGTGTTCATGAAAGTTATTTTATCGCACTCAGTTTTCAACCGAATTGCTTGAGGACAAGCAATAAGCTAAGCTTGGGGGAGTTGATACGTCCAAAACGTATCTACTTTCCCGAACACTTTTGCTATTGTTTCTCCTCTAAACTTGTGTGATTTGGATACAACTAACACGGACTAACGTTGTTTTCGGTAGAATTACCTTGGTGTCTAGTTTTTGTGCAGAAAATGAACTATCAAGAAAAATCCCGGAAAATATGCCAAAAATTATATTTCACCAGAAGATCCACGAAGCCAGAAGACGAGATGGAGAAGGGGCCTAGGGGGCCCACACCCCTGCCAGGCACGGGCCCACCTCTGGCCAAGCCTAGGGAGGTACAGCCACCCTAGGCACCCCCTCGGCCTCCCTCTGCGCCTATAAGTTGACTCTCGACCTAAAAACTAAGGGGGGTTCGATAGTTTTCTAGAGAGAGTTCCGCTCCACCGCCGCCACTAGAAACCAAGATTTGGATCCAGAAACTCCATTCTGGCACCCTGCCGGGACAGGGAATTTGGAGAGGATCATCGTCATCGTCATCACGAATGCCTCTCCATCAACCACCGATGTTTCCCTCATCCATGAGTGAGTAATGCCCCGCTGTAGGCTTGGGGATGGTAGGGATTGGATGATTTCTATCATGTAATCGAATAAGATTGTTAGGGCATAGTGCCTAGTATCTCTATTAGTGATATTTGACTTTGTTTCAACTTGTTGTGCTTAATGCTTGTCACTGGGACCTGAGTGCCATGATCTCTGAACTTATTATTGAATCATTATGATAGTATTGTTTGTGATCTTATTTGCAAGTTGTGTACACATATCATTGTCTGGATCCAAAGGCCCCAAAGTGACAATAATTGGGACAACCGGAGGGGATGGTTGTGGTGTGAGGATCACATGTGTTCATGGAGTGTTAATGCTTTACTCCGGTGCCCTATTAAAAGGAGCACCTTAATTGCAAGTAGTTCCCTAGAGGCCCCGCTGCCACGGGCTGGCTGGATAGAAGATGTTATGCAAGTTCTCATTGCGAGGACGTATGACTATATTTGGAGCACATGCCTAGGATTGTTTAGTACTTGGATGCTTGTTATTATTTATCTGCAATGCCCTAGATATTGAAGTTACATGTTTAGACTCGTCCATGCAACGCCCGTCCATCCATCCCTATGCCTACCGCACTCGAATCCCACTGTTTACTGTTACTGTTACTATTGCTTGTTCCACTGATGTTGTTGCTTTGCTGTTGCTACTGATAAACTTCTGTGAGAAAGAACTATTTCCAGGTGCAGCTGAATTGACAACTCAGTTGTTAAGGCTTGCTAGTATTCTTTGGCTCCCCTTGTGTCGAATCAATATATTGGGTAATACTACCCGCGATGACTGTTGCGATCCCCTATACTTGTGGGTCATCAGCGGTTCTCGTTGGCTTGGTTGATCTTGCCTTCCATCTGAATGGTAGAATCCACTAAGGCTTCAATGTTAGCAAATGGGATGTTGACTAAAACTGTATGCATCTCATCATGCAGACCATTCAAGAATCTCTCCTTGGATTCAATGTCAATCTCATCAGGTGCATACCTAGCCAATGACAGAAATTTGTCACGGTACTCAACTATTGTCATTCTCCCTTGCTTCAGTTCCCTGAATTCATCTCTCATCCTCTTGATCAAACACGGTGGCACATGGGTTCTGCTGAACTTGATTTTGAAATCCTCCCAAATCATCATTTGTCCTCCATTCATGGCACGAACGCTGTTCCACCATGCTCTTGCATCTCTGGCTAGATAGTGGGTGGAAAACAGTACTTTCTCATTAGCCTCCACTCCTGCGACTTCCAAGTTGTTCTCCATGGTTTGCAGCCAATCATCGGCATCTAGGGGCTCTTCAGACTTAGTGAAGATAGGTGGATTGGTGTTCTGAAAGTTCTTGAGCTTTGATCCATGGTTGTCCTGGTTTCCATGGCCTTGATTGTTGTTGTTGTCCATCTGAGCTATGTGTTGAAGGGTGGCTAAGTTGTCTTATCGTTTGGCTCTTTCAGCTTCACGGTCCGAAACCAACATTTGCAAGATCTGGAACATTGGGTCCGGGGACGAAGTGCTTCCTCCGCGGGGCATCTGAAGATTGAGATAGATCATGAGAAAAGAGGGAAATTTTTAAGGTTCATGGGTTTTGTTTTTGAAAAGTTTTTGAAGTTTGACTCAGATTCATATTTTTCTAGCAACTTGCTTTTCATTCATTCATAACACATCATACAAACACCCACCACAATAAGGAAAACAGATGGTTTTAAGAACCATTCTGGGAAACTACGATACAGTGGGACCGAATACAACTCACTAACGCTAGTGCTCAAGTGCTACTGCTCAAAGGTGTCCTCATCATCATCAATGAAGGCGAAGTCATCCTCATTGGTGAATAAGTCCATGGCTTGATCCTCCAGAAAGTCATCATCATCACTAAGGTAAGAATAAGGGTCTCCACGGATGTCCTCTCCTACATTCTCTCTCTCCTCAAGCTGCATGTCTCTCTCGTGGACGGTCTCCACCAACTCTGTGATCCTATGGCGAAGGCGGGCAATAATGCTCTCCTTCTTGTCAAGCTGATGGCAACGATACTGGCGATCCTTCACTAACATAGCAATGGTTTGATCCTTCTGGCCAGCGATGGCATAGTTGTGGTTGGCATAGGAGCGGGCATTGTCCAACTCCTTCTATCGGTCATACATCACGAAGCTAAGGTGGTCCACTTGATTCTTCAGCTCAGGGTGATATGGTGCCTCCAGTGGCGGTCCCATAACATCACGCCTTGGGCAGAACTCAAAGCGGGTACCCTTGATCTGATTGATACTCTGCTCAGACAGACGGGCAAGAGCTTCCTGCATGGCCCTGGCAAGTCCATCGAGCCAGTTGTTCTCTCTAATGGTGAACTGGATTCCCTCTGAGGTGGGGGCTTCAATCTTTCCTCGGACACTTTCAACAATCAGCCATTGCAATACATCTCCTTCCTGATCATTGAGCTGAGCTCCGAAGAACTCGGGGTGCGGACGCTCCAGAAGTTCTGAAAGCTGATCCAAGTCATGCTCAAATATGAGATATCCTCCATTCCCCAACTAATAGAACTTGATGTACTTCACGTCCATCTATAAGAATATAAGATGGGTAAGTTAGTAGAGTGATCAAGTGTGTCAAATTTTATGTAAGTTTGCAAGAATTTTTTAGGAACATGAATTTTCATGAAAGAATCTAAGTGATAAGAATGAGAATAGGTTTTCATAAATACTCATTTACTTGGTTTTGAAACTAATTTTTTTATTCAAACGTCCATTCTAAATTAGGGTCTCCTATGATCAGGATGGCTCTGATACCAACTTGTCAACACCCGGATTTTTAATCCCAGATGCTTGTTATGCCATTCATCGCAATCCCAGGATTACCTTTTTTGCGAGACATAACAGATTGGATATCACAGTACATCATCCATTACAAACCATACATAAGGTCTTACAACAAATAAAGGATCTCATGATCCATTCTTAATACATTCAAAGAAGCGGAATAACGTAATAATAAAGGAGCATGGGCGAAGCTCCATCTTCGTGGTCATAGGCAATGCTGACGATGGGAGATGATCCTAGTTGTCGTAACCTTCCTGCGGTCCATATTCCTGATAGTCCTCTTCATAGTCTGGCCACGGGAATAGCCAGGGACAAAGCCATGAGTACTCTTTAAGTACTCGCAAGCTATCACTAACAAGTAAGTAGTTTTGAGTAGGAAGTACTAGGCTCTAGGTTGTTTTGCAAAAAGCCAGATTTACCTTAACTGAGTTCAGAAGCAAAGAAAGCTAGTTGAAAGTTTTATAACACCTAAGTGGGAACTTGAACTTTCATATCACAACACTATTGTGGTCAAGTCAAAGTCATGATTCATTTCAAAAGTCATTTTGAAAACATCTGAATACGGAACAGTATGGCCACTCCAAATATCCATAACTGCGGACGTGGCTATTCGAATAGTTTGACACTCTGTAGAGGTGGTACACTTTGACCACAATAGTCGATACATCCGTCAGGAAAAATCCTGAATTCACCATACTCAGTATGCGGATAATCAATCCTAACCTTTCAATTACACGCCCTAGTATAGGCACCTCTCCTATGAGTTTGGCCTCCCAACCATGACCAACTGTCATCTTAGGAACTGCATAGGTGGACAATCTTCACAAGGTAGCCTCAGCTCAAACCTTGGCCGCAAGGCAACCCATACTAAGGTATATAAACTTCCACTCAAGCCTTACCCAAATTTCAGGTATTGTGGTTGTATGGTAAAATTGGAATTGTATCGCATCCAGACAACCATCAGTTTTATAAAGGGCTAAGGCTCATGCCTCAACATTTTCATCATCAAAAATCATCTGGTGTTCAAAAACACATGTCAAAACATTTCATTAGAATGACTCATCATTCTAAGGTTTTCATAATTATTTTCACCAAGTATTCCCATCTAAAGAGATCAAGTTTTATACTTAGCACTAGCATCTACAAGTGGGGGAATAACACTAATGAGGGGTGATACTTAAGTGTGAATTATTTAAGTTCAATCTCATGCCTCGGGATGACATCAAGATTTATCTAACTTGGGTCAAGTTTTATGCTCTTTATTCTACCTTTAATAAACCTTCTAAAATCTACCATTCACTAAGTAAACTCAAATAGAAAACTTTGATAAAGAAAATAAAATAACTAAGCTTGCAAATAAAACTAGGATTGGGTATCAAGTAGTGTAAGCTTGCAAGTAACACTTGCATGGTTTTAGCTTAGCTTGCTAAGATAGTAGCTTACTAAGTGTACTTGTATAGTGAGGCTTGCCTTGTGCAGAGCAGTGGTTGAAGTTCTCCTCGGCTTCTTCCTCATAGTATTCTCCTCCTCCTTGTATCCTTGGTCGGTACTAGCGTCTATAAATAAATACGAGGTACACAATCACCACACAATTCTTAACTACTCTGTTTAGCACACAAAGGTTCACACTAGATGATCTAGCATCATCACTATTATCACAAAAATTAAGGCAATAGCTTTATTTATTTTATTTTAGAAAAGTAATTTCTACTCATTGAAAAAACTACTTAAGATTTAATATTCTCCAACTAAAACATGGGATCATGTTGACACATGTCATCACCACATATTTCAGTACTTAGGAATGTGATTTAAAGTGGTGTCACAATTTAATAAGGTTTAACCCTTTTATTTCAATTAAATAAAGTGACTAGAAATGCCTATGTGGCATTCTTTTATTACGTGTCTATTATTTCTGCAAGTAAACCTAGATATTTTTATATATTAAGAAAGGCCTTGTTAAATGTGATTTTTGAGAGTTGGAATCAACTCTAAAGCTTTTGTGGTTGAATTTTGAAAAATGTTTGAATGCAGAAAAGTCTCTTCCTTGTTAATTTTACTATAGGTGATCTACTTCTCCAAATGGTTTGAATCCAATGGGCTTGCATTAATAATTTCAATACCTTTCTAACAAAATTAGTTTCATGCAATTTGGTTCTGTGAATCTCTCTAAATTGATTTTTGAATCAACAGGCAGTACTAAGTTTTGAACTAAATGGAAAAAGCTAGATTCAAACTAACTGGGTTGCGCGGGAGTGTAACTGGGCCGGCCCACTGCGCACAGCGCGCGCGGGTGGGTTTAAGTGGTTGTGCCCACCAGTCAGTGAGATAGGGGGTGCGAAGGGGTACGGGGCAATCTAGACCGTGCGATCAACATCTAATCCAACGACTAGGGCTTGTCGTCTCCATCGGGCAGCACCGGCGAGACTGAACCCTACTGCGGCCAGTGGGGTCTGTGGGGGCTCACCGGGGCTCATGCGAGGGTCGGCGATGGGGGTGAACGACGAAGTCGAAAACGGCGAACCTCCTGGTACCGGCAGCTCCTCCTAGGGCGGCTCCAATCGACAGATCCTCTTCTCCTCCTCTACGCGGACTCCGGCGAAATTCTAGCGACCTGCTGCTCGCCTTGCTCCGGGGATGAGGTGGGGTGGTTCTGAGAGAGAGGGGAGTGTGATGGTGTTCTAAAATCGAATGGGGGTGGCCTCTATTTATAGTGTAGCGAGGGGACCGAAGGGTGCGGGTGGAGCTCGTTGTCACAGTGAGCTAGCGGCATGGCTGGGGGTAGGGGACGGTGTTGTGTTCCCTGGCGATGCTCAACGGCATGGTGGCGAGGCGCGGGGCGGTGCCATTTGGTCGAAACATTGCGACGCTATTGTCGGGTCCGACGGAGGTTTTAATGGCACACGGGATGTCCTGGTCGCGCGGAAATGAACGTGCATGTCTTAGTGGTTCTTGGGACGTTGGTGATCACGCATGTAAGCGGCAAGGGTGGCGCGCGGTCTGTGCTCTCGTTTCGAGTGCGGCGCTCTGGCATAATCTCGGCATGCTTGCAGAGAGGTTGGGCACGCTCGAGCTGAGTGGTCCAGGGGCTGGTAGTGCTTGGGCATTGGACAGCGGGTGGCGGTGGACGGTGGTCAGTGTCCCAGACAAGGTTCGCGAGGCTATAAGACCCCACCTTTATAAAGGTAAAGGTCCCTGTGATTGCAATGCTAGTCCCTGGATCAAATGCTAGCATCCACAGTTTAAGATGAAGTACACAGAAAGAAAGGTCATTATTACATCGTCATTCCAGAGATAACATAGTCTTTTACAACTCCATAGCCATAGGCTAGTACAAGAGTTTAACTTAACAATATAAATAAAAGTCTTCATATTCATGTGCCACAGCCAAGCATGTTGAGTGTAGACTCACAACCCTAATCCTCATCAGAGTAACCTGCAACATCACAAGTTACATCCATAGTGGGTCAATACATTGGAATAGTATTGGCAAGTGATACCTTAGTAGAATAATAGTTTCTAGCTTCTACATGAATTTGGCTAAGTGTATCTTAGGCTTGCTTTGCTCAAAATAAGTTTTACCTATCAGTTGAAAACACTAAGTTTTTGTTCGGCAAAACTCCCAAGGAACCACCAATAGACATTGGTGAACCTTTACCCTTGTTCAACCACAAGTTTTTAACTTAGAAATTGGGATGAGGATATTCTTGATAGCTTCCATGTCTTGATGCTAAAATTGTCCGTTCCCGGGGACACTGCTAAGTACTTAGATTCTTCCTTCTCGAGAGGTGGTGCACTTTCCCCACAAGACTTGACATGCATCGAGACAAGACCTTTCATAAGCCTTCCCTTAGACCAAAATGGACGTGCTCCAAACCTATCAACCCCTACCACCAACTGTCCATTTGGCTAAGTTATTGCAACCTATGTGATCCAGGCAGAGCCCATAATGCCATGTGGCTACACTAGAAGCTTCTTAACATATGGCATCTCAAATCCCTTTGTTCCTTGGTGGCTTTCCACAAGTGTGATACACAAAGTAGACCATAGATATGGGCCTTGTGTAACCACTCAACAAAAGCCAAACATACCATTCCACCCAGGTGTTTCATTAACTTAGTTGTTTTATTAAGCAAAACACAAGTCAAAGACTTAGCAATATTTTTCCGTAGCATGTATATATTCCACCCTTGGTTGCTACTAGCTAGGATAAGCATGGAAATAGCAAGTATCTTAACTTAGAGAAAAATCCTAACAATTCTACAACTACTAGGATTTCCCAAGCATAGCATATAGATACTTAGCAAAAATTATCATGCAAGCCCTATACAAAATATCACTAATGTATAGTAAAAATATTGGGACAAAAATATGAAGCACCACTTGCCTTGGTAGTTGGGGGAATAACATCAATCCTCACAGTCACAATCACCAGTAGCACCAAAATCTACACATAAAATGATAGCATGAAATTCATATTTCAAATAATCAAGCAAAAATATATGAATGCATGCAAATGCCATGTGATGATTTTTATAAACTAAACAAGACAAGTAAAACAGTACTGAAAATTACACTAAACATTTATACACCAATTAAACTTAATTTGGCTTTTAAAACATTTTCCAAATAATTTTTATACACAAAATAGGCTTACATTTATACACCAATTCTATTTGAAGAAATAATTTTGCTCCGGATCACACGTCCGCACCGTTAGATCTAACTAAATCCAACGCACCAGATCGCATCATACCCATTCGCACCTGATCAATTCTATACCGCTAGATCTAAGATCTAAGGCCTAGATCTATGCGCACCCCTTCGCGGGATGATCTAATCGCATCCGCTGGATCCAGATCCAGCAGACCACGTCGCTCTGATCATTCACGGGCAGCGCAAATGGCCACCGCGGCGGTTGCGCGTCTCCTGGTGAAGTTCCGGCGAGACCATAGGGAAAAGGCGAGGGTTCTGGCGCTTACCGAGGTTGTGGAGACACGGCGAAGCTCAACGTGCAGGTGGACGGGGTCGGGGCGCACGGGCACGGCGAGGATTCCTCGTCGGAGTTGTAGGCGTCTTCGGGGCGCTCGGTCATCGTCGTTAGGGGCGCTACAAGGCACGGGAGAGGAAAAGGAGGGCGGCGTTAGATGCGTACTAAAGCTGTGAGTGTGCGAGCATGAACCAGAGAGGAAGGGGAAGGCTAGGTTTACCGTGTGTGCTCGTCGGAGTTGAGCACTTCGTCGGGCACGCGCAGTCGTTGACGTTGGCGACGTTCTGGATCGCCCTAGCACATACAGAGGGGTTAGGAGATGCGCAAGGATGCGGCGAACATGTCAGCAAGACCAGGAGGCAAGGGGTGGGGAGTTCTCACCGGAATTTGCCGCCGGAGATGCTCGGTACCGCGGCGGAGTGAGTCCGATTGTGGGAAGCTTGGTGGCTCTCTGTGGGGTGTGGCTTGAGGGGAAATGAGCGGAAGGAGGGGGATTAAGTAGCCGGGGCGAGAGAGGGAATTACGCGGGTGTTAACTCGCAATCAAGCACGGAATCAATCAGGGAAAGGGTCGCGGCGGTGCTAGTCGCGGCGTGATTTTGGGGATGAAGATGACGGGGCACGTGGGACCAACGCGTCACTGAGGGGAGGGTGTGCGCGCGGGTGAGAAACAGAGAGGAGAGGGGAACCCGGGTGGGCTGGCTTTTGGGTCGTTTCTGCTGTTGGGCTGGAATGGTGGCGCCGGCCCTTTTTTATTTATTTTCTCCTTTTCTATTTCTTATTTGATTTTGTGAAATCATTTCCAAATGCTATTCAAATGAGTTTGAATTCAAACTTCCTCTGGATTTTTGTAAAATAATCCAAGCATATATTTGTGTATAAAACATTGCTGTTTGATCACAAACACTTTTGGTCCATTAAAAATAGAATTAAAACCATGCCTTAATTAAATATTTATAATAGGCATATAAATGGTTTTAAATTTAGATTCTTGTTTTGAAACTTTGAACAAGCTTTGAAATCAACATTAAAACCTTTTCTAGTTGAAACAAAGTATTCTCATGATTTAAAATGGAAATAAAGCCTTTGCATTTCTTACATAAAATAATAGGCAAACAATTGGCTTCTGTTTGGAATCTTGTTTGAAATTAATTTAAAATGCATGAGGATGCATGAATGATGTGCAAACTTTATAAACCATGATTTTTGGGATGTTACAGAGGCTAGGGAAGCTCCTATCTTGCTGTCGACGATGGGGTGGCCATTTGGGGCTCGGCATGCTCACCATTGATGACAATGTCAAGATTACAGTGAGCTAGGGCTAGTTAATTTAGTTTGATCATCTACTGAGAGGGTGTTGTGAGCTAGAGGGGAGACAAGTTAGGCACAAACACTACTCACTATAGTGTTTGATGTTTTGTTTGATTTGTGTTTGCAAGGTGTTTGATGAAATGGCCAAAAGAGATTTGAATTTGAATTTTTGGATGAAAATTGGTGGTTGTACTAGTCACATACTAGGTAGTCTCTGGTTGTTTGGAAAGGTCAAGGTGGACTGGTTTGGTTGGGTTTTGAGAAATGGTGATCTTCACATATGATATAGATTCAATTTTGAATTGTCCTTTGAATCAAGTTGACAATTATTTCTGTGAGTTTGAAAGGTGGTCTTGGGTTCTCTTTTACTTGGTCTAGAAAGGGGTGAAAATAAATGGAATTGTTTCTATTTGAAATCTTGGACTAGAAACACTCAAAGTGGCCTAGTGAGTAAGATTTGCAAAAATGACCATTAGCTCCTTTTGTTTGTTTTTGAATTTCTCTTGATTTATTTCTACTTGGATTTGATTTAGATGATGTTGTTTTCATCTTTAGACCATTCCTTGCCATTCACATCAATCACACAAGTCCATTCATGCATTCATACAATCATCGCATACACACATGCATTCATATGATTTTAATTAACAAAAGTTTTTGTTAACCCTAATTTTGATGCTTGGAACTTGATAACCTTGATCAATATTTTTGGATGTTACAATAGTCAACAACAGGCTTTGCATTTTCTTCGAAGTTAATCTTATACATGCATAAAGCGAGTCTTATACCTTTCAACGCATGAAGTGAATAGCCAATATCTGGCCTATGAGCCCTCGGTACTTCAAGTAATTGTGATTCTTCTCCATCTGAAAGGTTAGCACTAATAATAATAGGATATATTTTATTATCATCAAGGAATGCATATTTCATATCTTCAGGCAATGGTTTAAGTTCAAAACTTGGATCTTATTTAGGTGGTTGTAATTCTCCTAGATTATCAAGTGGAATATGAAATTGCAGTTGTTGTGGTTGTTGAGATAGTATTTGTTCTTGGGCTTCTTTCTCTTCATCATCAAATGGCTCCTCTTAATTTAGCACATATCGGTCCATCGTGTCCAATGAAGCGACTGCCACTGAAGCAAGAGTCTCCACTTTAGAGAGTTTTTACTTTTCTAAATGTTTATCAGTAAACTATGAAAAAATAAACTCAAGTCTTTCACCAGCAAATTTAATGAATACTTTCTCTTTTAGCAGATTAATTTCAGCACCAATAGTATGTAGGAAAGGTCTACCAAATATAACAGAACAAAATGCATCTTGGGAGCAACCAAGCACAATGAAATCAGAAGGATACTTAATCTTTCCAATTAATAATTCAACATCTCTAAAAATACCAAGAGGACAAATATACCCTTTATTAGCAAGTTGGATAGTTATACCACTACTAGGAAACCAGCTATAGATAGAAGGATCTTTTTGGCGCATATGTGTGAACGTGCGCCACTGTCAAATCTAAGTGGCACATTTTAGGCAATGCGCCACAGAAAAGTTCACTATTCTATGGCGCATATGGGGAAATAATGCGCCACAGAAGTTTGGTGGGACCTTCCACCGGAGTTAACCTCTATGGCGCATACGACCATATGCGCCACAGAAAGTGAGGGTAGGCCCCACCACAGAATCTTGTTGACCAACCATCTGTGGCACATATGTCTATATGCGCCACGGGAAAGTGATGTTTCTGTGGCGCATATAGATGTATGCACCACAGGATGTGGGAAAACAGATCCCCACCCCCTTTGGATCGCCTTTTAATTTTTGTAAAAAATAAATGAAAATGATAAAAAACTTCAAAAAAATAATTCCTTGTAGATGTAGTTATATTTTGGGGTATAGTTGTAGGAAAAATTGAAAAACATGAATTTCTATGTATTTTCAAAAAAAAAGGTCATGGCACCATAAAACGGCCAAAACTTTTGCATACAATGTCAGAAAAAAGTTTAATATATCAAAATGATCGTCTCAAATTTTACTACTCTATTTCAACAACTGGAAGCTGTTGAAGATTTTACAGATTCCCCAAATAAGAAAAGAGTAAAAAGTTATCGCAGAAACAAGATTTTTTCATGCAAAAAAATAAAAAAGGGGGAGAAACTTCTGTGGGAAATTTTGGACGGGATTCGAAATTTGAATCTCGCCGCCCCTTCTCCCTCTCTTTTATCCTCTTCCTCTCCTCCACACTTCTCCTCCCTCCACTTCTTCTCTCCTTCTCCTCCCCTTCTTTCTCACCTTCTCCTCCTCCTCCCTCCTCCTCCAACATGGTGAGCTCCTCCTCCCCCTCCTCCACCCTAGTGAGCTCCTCCTCCTCCTTCTCCATCCTCCCTCCTCCTCTCCTTCACCCTGGGGAGCTCCTCCTCCGGCTACCTACTCCTCCTCCACCACGGTAAGCTTCTCCTCCTTCGGCGACCTCCTCCACCCCGGTGAGCTCCTCCTCCTAATACTCCGGCGATCCCCTCCTCTACTGGCAGACTCCTCCTACTTTGGCAACCTCCTCCTCCGGCGAGCCCCTCCTCCACCGGCCTCCTTCTCCTCCACTAAACCCCTCCTCCACCCACCTCTGGCGGACCCACCTCCGGCCAGATCTGGCCAGATTTTTTTGAAATTTGAAAAACAATTATGTGGCGCCACAAAAGTTTTAGATCTAGCCCGCCTTTTTTGAAATTTGAAAAAAACTTCTGTGGTGCATATAGGCAATATGCGCCACTGAACTTTGAGACTTCTGTGGGCATTTTTAAATGCGCCACAGAATTGTTGTTTAGTGGCGTGATAAAAGTGGCACATCCCATATGCGCCATAGAAGTTGAAAAATAGTGTGCACTGATCAAAATTTTCCTAGTAGTGTACTTGTCTCTTCCATGTTGATGGGATCAATATCAGGCTTGATTTCAAGATATAGAGAATATGTAATCACACTTATACTTGCTCCAATAACACAAAGTCCATGATAACATGAAGTCCCAATAGTACAAGATATGATAGGTTTCCCAACTCTAGTGGTGTTACCTTTTATCTCCTTGGTAGAATCTTCACATAAATAAACATCACAAGGTGTTTATTCATTTAATTCCTTAATAGCCGAAAATTTGATGTTGAACTTGAATTTGTTCATATGGTCCGTGACACCTTCTAGCACTCTTATTGGTGAAAGTAGTGATTAAATCTTCCTTCACTTTGCTAATATAAGGAGGAGCTTTAAATATTTCTTCTATCTTAGGAGATGAGACTTGATGAACGTGTTTCACAACTTTAGAATCATATGCAGAATTTTTAAGAGGTTCAACAAATACATTAAATCCTTTCTTTGGAACATTAATATGGTTAGCAAAAGATTTAGCAATTTCTACTAAAACATGAGGGTCAATGCCAAATATATTCTTAAGTTCCTCAAATAATATAGAAGTAGAGAAATTCTCTACACATGAATATTTTCGTATTCCAAACCTGGTTTATTATCTTTGTCAAGATCGCAAGCTTATGTATTTTGAGAAATAGTTTCCAATAACTCTGCTTCTTCTTCTTGAGTTTTATTAGTGAAACTTCCTCTAGAAGAAGTATCCAAGAAATCCCTATGATGCTGAGGCAATCTCACATAAAAGTTTATTAAGATAATGCTTTCAGGAATACCATGATGAGGATTTTTGCGAATAAGACCCTTAAATTTCCCCCAAGATTGAGAAATAATTTCTCCATTATGAGGCCAAAATTTATAAATATGGCAGCGATCATCATAAGATTCTTTAGGAGTATAATATTTAAGATAGAAAGCCTTTCTTAGATCATCCCAATCAAAACGATATTTATCATCCAGAGATCTATACCATTTGTGAGCTTTACCAGATATAGATAAAAAAAATAGCTTCCTTCTTACTTCACTCTCATGAATACCTGCAAGTCTAAATAGGGAACTCGGTTCTTGAATTTCATATGAATACCCCATAGAAGTTTGTATTCCATCACCTGCAAAAGTTACCTTCCTAGTTTGTCGACAATACCAATAGGAATTTGATATATTGAACTTATGGTTCAGTAGGCTTCTCAACCTTCTCTTTATATTTGTCATGAAGGAAATCAAATAAGGTGAGTTTCAATTCTTTATGGTTTGATAAAGCCATGAATAAACAACAGTAAAAAGATAAAAAACAGATTTCAAGTTTCCTTACCAAACAGCTTACCAATAGCACAACGCTCCCCAGCAACGATGCAATAAAAGTGTCTTGATGGCTCCCAAGTGCAGGGGATCAATTGTAGTGCTTTTAAATAAATCAAGGTTGTCGAACCCACGAGGAGCTGAGGGTATTGGTTAGCAAATTTGACAAAGAAAGTAATAGTAAATGTAGTAGATTTGGTGTTTGGGTTTGTAGTTTGCAAGAATATAAAGTGCTAAAAGTAAATATCAATAAGTAAATGCTCTCAATGAGAGAAAGCCCAATCCTCTGTGCAGCAAGAGGACAATCTCAAGTGTGTGTGTGTTAACTTATATGTGACAAGTGTTCCCGAGGTCGACATGGATTTACTTAGCATAAAGATTTCTACACAATATGGTGAATATGTTTTCAAGTTTCATTCCCTTAGGGCGGATCCTAAATTAGGTGCATCCATAAGTATGAACTAGGTACACCACTTATGATGGGTCCTAGAGCCATTTAATGAACATCTAGAAATCATTAAAATATAAATGTTCCACCATAGCAATATGTTCATTGGTCCCCGACATATAATCCCTCCAATGCAACTCAAAGTATTGGAAAACGATTTCTATCAATTCTTTCCCTTCCAAACCCTAACATTGCATCAAAGTATTCTCCTATGAGCCCATATAGGTGAAGTAATATGCAGTCGGTGTTCACATAAAATCATCATATAACAATATAAAAGATAAAAACTGGACCACATACTCATTGCATATTATATGGAAATCATAGCCAATTCATCCTATGCCCTCGGGAACATGGGGATCTATTCACAAGTGGCAGACATGATATAGATTGGTAGCATACGTAATACAACACAATCTGAAAATATAATATCTCCACCAAATAAAGACAAGATGCCAATCACAAACATGTAAATAGCCCTTAAAACAATATCTGGGGTTCAATCGATCATAAACTATGAGGGGAACGAGATGAATCTTGGAGATGGTGATGGTGGTGATGATGGTGTTGGTGGAGATGTTGATGGAGAGTCCTCCCCCTATACCTAGGAGGAGTGGTAATGATGATGGCGTTGATTTCCCCTCACCGGAGGCTCCGGTGCAGCAGGATCTGCCTCCTCCCGGAGTAGGAGAGGATTTTCGCCTCCGCCGCTGCCTCTATAAATCGTGGGGAAAATATGGCATAGGTTTTGTGGCAATACAAAGGCGTATGTAAAAAGGAGGAGCCGAGGCGATGCTCATGGGCCAAACAAGCATGGGTGGCACGCCTAGGGGGTAGGCGCGCCCCTGTGCTCTTTTGGGCCTCGTGACTCCCCTCACTTCATTCTTTGGCCCAGGTTGATTCTATAGGTGAAAAACTCATCAAGTTTTTTTTTCTTTTGATTTATTGACGTCCAGAAGGTCCCTGAAACAACAAAACATGAAAAGGAGTTTTTCTGCCTCCCAGGAATTAAATACCAATGAAAGGGACTTTGTAGGAAAGTCCGGTAAATCATCTAAATATGCATAAATAATAATGGATCAGGGTAAATATGATTTTAAATAGTGCATAAAGGTCCTAAAAATGATGATGCAAAATGCAAGTATCAGAGACGTACTGCCTTGTTGGGAGGAACTCGGTCGCCGTCTCCGTGTGCCTTGGTCATCTCTATACCCGAGCTTTTTTACTTATGCACTTTACTTTGTGATAGCCTTCATGATTGAAGTCATTTATCTAGTTATCACATAGTTTCTTGTTTGGTGTAGCATAAGTTGTTGGCGCACATAGGTGAATTGTAGTTTATATAGGTTTTGTGCTTGACAAAGTAATCGCTAGTTTTATTCCTCCTTTGTAAAGGCCATCTCGTAATAGTTTTAAACTGCTTATTCACCCCCCCCCCCTCTAGGCGGCATATGTGTCCTTTTCAACTACGAGCTATAAAATTAACATCATTAACACCTGTAGTGATAGCATTAACTTGGGTATCTTTCTTACCTTTACTATATTAAGTAACTCGTCCACCTTTGCAGTAAGTGCTTCAATGTTCACCTCAGTAATTGAATTCACCCTTTTAAGGTTCTTTCCACATGTCATTTAGCATAGTTGTTTTGCATATCATCAAGTAATTTCTTTGAAACACTCACTTAGTTTTCCATGATTGTTCCTCCTCTATAGTATATAGCATAGACTTATACATTGGGTTAAGGCCATTATAAAATAAATGTAATATAATCAACTCTTCCATCCCATGACTAGGAAAGTTCATTGTGGCTTCTTTCATCCTTTCCCATGCAAGCACTAGCGGCTCACAGTCTTCATGTCTAAAACTTGTAATATTGGATCTTAGTTGCATATTTCTTGGTGGGGTGAAAATTTTAGTCATAAAAAAAATAGTACATTCCTCCCAAGATGGGATAGTGCCCTTAGGTAGAGCTAGTAACCAGTCCTTAGCCTTTCCTCTAAGAGAGAAAGGAAATAATCGTAATTTAACAACATTTGGATCAATATACTTAATAAGGATCATACCGCAAATTTAAGTAAATGTATTTAGGTGCAAACCTAAATCCTCAGAAGATGAGCCTCCAAATTGGTTTTGCTGAACCAAACTCAAAAGGTTAGGCTTAGTTTCATATTCTTCCGCACCAACGGCGGGCTAAGTAATAGGTGCATGAATAAAATCATCAGTAGGAGTAGCATGCTCCCCAAGTTTCTTTTGAGCCATCGCTCTTTTCTTTTTGGTATTTTTAAATTAAGATCAACAACTAAACAAGTAACTAATTTTTGGTTTTCAAATAGATAACAAGAAAGTAAAATAATAACAAGAAATAAACTACAAACAAAAAGTAAAACTAAAAACAAGGTATCTAGTGACCTCACCAGGATAGCGAATTGCTTTCTTGGCAACAGTGCCAGAAAAAGGGTTGATACCTTCAATCCGGATTACGGATGCAGTATAGTAGCTTTTTACCTAGTAGACCTAGGTTTACTTGAACTATGTGAAACAACGCTACTATGAATGAAAATAGTAAGGACACGTCTACAAGACTTTGTTTTTTTGTTTTACCTTTGTTTACCGGACCAATCTAGTTTACTTTATATTGTGGGTTGAATCAATGGATGGAGATAGGTTAGGGTTGAAGATCCACCTACATCTGCGCATCATATAGAATAAAAGATAATAATAAGCATAGTCATGTGTAAGGTTCCAATATATATAATCTTTATGGGCAACACATCCTAATATACTAAACCCCCAGCAAGCAGCAGGCATAGCGATAGCCTTTTGATCCAATCAGTTGTACCACGAAACACCGGGTTACAAATAGTTATTAAGTGATAAACATAGATCAAAACCTTAATAAGAGATGTTGCTGTTGATCCCGAATGGGTCGTTAAGCGAAGACCGTACAACCCTTTTTGCCACTGGGTTTCCTATGAGATCACTGCTAGACAAGTATCTCGCCTCAAGACTTGATCGATCTCTGGGGTCTTGGGTACCTACAAGTCCATAGATCGAGGCAAGAGACAAAGAAACAAAATATACAAATCCCTCTTTCAAACAATACATAATTCTCCCGTATATTAGATACACATAATCGATGTGAGGTTTCTCCCTAACCCGTAGCCCGTGAGGACTACTCACTCATAAAAATAAGATCAAGGATAGAAAACATTGTGAAAAAAATACTTAGATTGAAATCAAATATTCTTACAATGGTCGCCGAATCACAAGGATATCTCAAGTATAAAGTAATTTCTATGGCTAATGAAGAGGATGGGGAATGGAAGGGATGAACTATGGTGTGAATCTCCTTTGTTGGTGTTGTGATGTAATCTGAGAATGGCGGCCATCTGCATGGCGGCTGGGACCTCAAAATATATAGGCGCCTTCATGATAGTTGTAGGGTTTGACAAGAAGAAGCCACCGCCACCTCGTACAGGCGGGCCATATGGGCGGGCCGCGCCCATACTAGTGCTCGTTATGCCGTCTAGCGCTTGGCAATAGCTCCAGGATTACTTGGTCATCTAAACTTCCTCAAAATCTTCATTTATGACTCTAGATTTTGTAATAAATGTGTGATTTCCCGCACAACACAAATCAAAGAAAGGTTTTGCATATCTTTGCAACAATTAGTCATTAGTGGCAAATCAAGAGAGATTAATGTTAATTGCCTGACGAAAAACAATGTTTAAACATGGAGAAAGATGGCGATTTTTGGAGCCATCAAGCCCCAGACTACGAACGGCCAAGTAATTGGTATAGTTCGCAATTATTCAGATGGAACATGTGGTTGTCGTGCATAATATTTACACCCAATGCACGTCTCTACCAACTTGTCGGTGTAAGCCTTGGCGGCCAGCCAGTAGAATCCTTGCTGGAAGGCTTTGGAGACCAAGGATCGGGGAGCGGCGTGATGCCTGCAATCTCCGAGATGGATCTCTCTAAGGATTTCAATACCTTGTTTCTAGGAAACACACCATAGAAATATTCCGGTGGTGCTTCTTTTATATAGCTACCCATTTATTATGGTATAGCCTTTTGCTCTGCGTACTATCTGTCGGATTTTGACTTTGTCGGCAGGCAGTGTTTCGTCTTTGAGGTAGTCCATGAACGGTTTCGTCCAAGCCATAGGGACCACTGTTATTGTTCTCACAAATGAGTCAACTCTATCCGGGTTATCGGGGTCTGCTCATTTCACGAATGGGATCCATAGATGTTCTATGAAAACGCCTGGTGGAATTGGTTTGCATGCTGATCCAAGCTTTGATAGTAGATCTGCCACCTCAGTGCCCTCCCTTTTGACGTACTTGACTTCGTAGCCATTAAAGAACTTGGCTATCTCTTCTACTCCGTCTCAATATGCCTCCATCATAGGGTTCTGCGCGTTCCAGGTGCCAGCCACCTGCTAGGCAACCTTTAGAATCTCCACAGCAAACTATGCGCTTGATGCCAATATCCTTGGCTATGGGAAGTACGTGAATGAGAGCTTCGTATTCCACCATGTTGTTGGTAGCATTGAAATGGATAAGAAGGACGTATTGGAGCTTCTCCTTTGTTGGTGATTGTAACAATATACCAGCCCCCGAGCCATTGAGTAGCTTTCATCTGTCAAAATGTAAGACCCAAGACTTTGGCTCTGGCACAGGAGTATCTGATGGTAGTTCGGTCCAATCTGCGATGAAATCCGCCAATGGTTGTGACTTGATAGTGTCATGTCTCTTGTAGGTGATTTTAAAGGTGGCAAGCTCAATGCCCCACTTCGCAACTCTTCCTATAGCGTCACTGTTATTGATAATTTCGGACAGTGGAGCTTTGCTCACTACTGTTATTGGGTGCTCTTAGAAATAGTGCCTTAGCTTCCAAGAAGCAGGAAAACTCTATAAGCTATCTTTTGGTAGTGCGGGTAGCGTTGTTTGGACTCTATCAAGACCTTGCTTACATAGTAAACTGGTCATTGAGCGTCATACTCATGTGTTCGTTCCTTCCGCTCCACCATGACGACGATGTTGATTACCCGGTTGGTTGCCGCCATGTATATTAGAATAGGCTCTATTGACTCTGGTGCTGCAAGTATAGGTGTGGAGGAGAGTATTCTCTTCAACTCCTACAGTGTCGCGTCTACTTATTGCATCCATACGAATTTTTCCTCCTTCTTGAGAAGCTTGTAGAGCGGCATTTCCTTCTCTCCAAGTTGGCTGACGAACCGGCTTACCGCTGCGATGTAGCATGTGAGCCGTTGGATGTCCTTCAGGCATGTCGGACGATTGATGTTTAGGATGTCCTTGATCTTCTCTAGGTTGACCTTAATTCCATGATGTGAAACGATGAAGCCCAACAATTTGCCGGCAGGGACCCCGAAGACACACTTCTTAGGGTTGAGCATCATGTTAAACTTTCAGAGGTTATCAAAGATTTCCTTTAAGTCGGTGATGAGGTCGTTTGATTTTTTGGACATCACCATGATGTCGTCCACGTAAGCGTGTATGTTTCGACTGATTTGGTCGTGGAGGCAAAGATGCATCTTCCGATGGTATGTAGCATGTGCATTTTTTAGCCCAAAGGGCATTGTGACGTAGTAGTATGTGCCATAGGGTGTGATGAATGAAGTGGCCAATTGGTCCAATTTTCGCATCTTGATCTGGTGGTATCTTGAGTATGCATCTAGAAAACATAGAAGTTCCGAGCCAGCAGTCGATTCAATGACTTGGTCAATGTGAAGCAAATAAAACGGATCCTTTGGACATGTTTTGTTCAAGACGGTGTAATCAATACACATTCTTAATACTTTGGTTCCCTTTTTGGGCACAAGTACAAGATTGGCCACCCATCGGGTGTGAAGGACTTCTCAGATAAAACTAGCCTTAAGTAACCTAGCTATCCCTTTGCTTATGGCACGTCTCTTCTCGTCCCTAAAGCGTCGTAGAGGTTGTTTCACCGGTTTGGATTTAGGATCGATGTTTAAGATGTGCTCGGAAAGTTCCCTAGGAACACCTTTCATGTTGGCATGTTGCCAGGAAAATATGTCCTTGTTCTTCCGTGAGAACTCGACGAGCCCGCTTTCCTATTTGGGATCCATTCTTGTCCCAATGACGGTGGTCTTGGAGGCATCACCTACCACAATTTCCACCGGCTTGGTCTCGATGGCGGCCTTTAATGCAGGGCCGGAGTCAGAAATTTACTTCTTCAAAGCCGGCATCTCTGAGGCATCGACCTGGTTCTGGATCTCCTTGAATTATTCACCGTAGAGGATGGCTTCCTTGAAGGTGGCTTCACTCAGCTTGCACTCCCTTGCCTTTCTGAAGCTTATGACAATGGTGATGATACCGTTTGGCCCAGGTATCTTGAGATTGTTGTAGAAAAAACATTCCCTAGCGTGGAAAGAGTGGAAGATGTCGTGTCCGAATATGATGTGGTACACGCTCTTGAAGGGTACCACTTCATAGGGCATGCGCTCTTGGGGGTAATTATTAACATCACCAAAGGCGACCGGGAGGGTAATGCTCCCTAGGGACCGAGCTTCTTGGCTAGGAATGACACCATGAAACACGGTGCTGGTCCGCCTTAGGTTGGTATCCGTCAAGTTCATCTTGTGCAATGTATCCAGGTTCATGATGTTAATGCTTCTTCCACTGTCCACGAGGCACTTGGTCAACTTTATGCCATCAATTAGAGGGTTGATGACCATGGAATACTGGTTCTCTATTCGGACGAGATCTGTATTCGATCCTTTCGCGAATGTGTCCTGCCAAGAGGCAGTCCTTGTGGGCCTTGACGCATGTCCAGCTTCCTGGGAACTAGAGCCCGAAAGGTCCCATGGTGGGCGCCCGGTGTAGAGATTGAAGCGCCTCTTGCCCCCATGGTGGGCGCCAACTTTCATGGTATTGCCGACGAGTACGCCATAGAGGGGTCCTCACAGAGCATGTTTAGAGAGGTGGGGGAAGGCGGCGAGTTGGCAGATACGAGGTAACATAGCTTATCTAGGTTCAGATCCCACAACGGCGGCAGAATCTCACTCCTTCTATAAATCACTATAATGGAAATATGCCGAGTTACAGAGATATGTTCTCTTTACAAGGTGTGTGAATCAATGCCCTAAAGGCTCCTAGAGGTCTGGCTTATAAAGGCGCCAGGACCTAGGGTTACAAGGAAAATTCCTAGCCGGACAGGTTACAGAGTCCTACACTAACACTAACTAGTATTTCGTATCTTGCACTCCCAGGCTCCGGGTTGGTCTTTGACCATACCGTGTCCTTACTTTATTCGGCATGGGACTCCCTTCTGGATCCGTCTAACTGGGCCTCCTAGCAGGCCATAGGCCTTTCTACCAACTATGGGCCACCCGGGTTATCCGGATTAGAGACAGTGTGCGCTCGCCGCCGCGGACACGCTCGCGCAGCATCGTCATCGGCGAGCCACGGGTGACGACGTCGCCAACCGGCCATCTATGCCTTCGCCGCCCCAAGACCGCCGAAGACGGCGCTTTGAGGATGGAGCTAGAGCAGTCGCTCCGCGACTCGGCGCCGCAGCCTCCGCCGGTGGATCCCTCCTCGCCAGACATCCTGGAATGGTCCAGGAAGGACTGGGAGAAGCCAGAGCGGCAGCGCATCCTCGGCCTGCAGCAGCAGACCGAGGAGCAGGCTGCCCGGCGACGGGCGTTGTCCGCGCGCGAGCTCGCCTACCAGGGCATCCCGCTCTACGTCCTCGACGACGAGGATGAAGGCCCATCCTACCAGCCGTGGAGGTTCGGCGACCCAGGCCAGGGGAGCTCCCGCCAGAACCAGCCGCCGAGCGACGACGGCGGCGGCGAGGATGACGACTGCGCCGACCCCGGCTACACGACGCTCTACAGCAACTTCGGCATGTAGAACGGCGAAGACACCGGCAGCGGCCTTTTTTAAAGTTTATTATATAGTAGTTTAGTTTAAATTTGATGTAATCCGCCTATATTCGTCCAACTTAATGAAATTCGTCCATCTTTAACGAATTTTAGCCGAACTTGAAAATTCGGTTTAAATACGCGAGTGGAAAACTGGAACGTAACCATACCGAAAACTAGTTCTGTCCGGCTCTAAACCACAGGTGGAGAGATTCCGACACCGCCGCCGTCTTTTACTGATTTACATGGAATGTAATTAACCAGCTAACACAAGCTTTAGCTGCGTCTGCATTGGGTGCGGGAGGGAGTTCACCCAGACCATGCGATGCGGTTGACACGGGCCATTTGTTTCATGTCTTATTAATGATCCACTAAAAAAAGGGAAACGTAGGGGCTAATCTATCTATCCTCCGCGAGCGTCTATAAGCTGCAGGTGGGTCCCTCGTACTGTCTCTATTCTTGGCAAGTAAGTAAAATCGATCGATCGCCACAAAAAGTTTCTCGCCGCTCGGCTCGTTCGTTCCGATTACATTACATTCCCTCAAGTGCGCCTAGTGGACTGCAGACATGGTCGCCGTCTCACTGCTTGCGCTGCTGACCTCGCCCTTCGTCCTCACCGCCGTCACCTTCCTCCTCTTCACCGTCCTCATCTCCAACAAGCGCGGCAATGTCGTCGCTGCCGGGAGAATGCTGCCTCCGTCGCCGCCCAGCCTGCCGGTCGTGGGCGACCTTCGTCTACTGGGGAGCCTGCCGCACAGGAGCCTCAGGTCGCTGGCCGCCTCCTACGGCCCGGTCATGTACCTGCGCCTCGGCCGCGTGCCCACCGTCGTGGCGTGCTCCGCGGCCGCGGCGGAGGAGGCCATGAAGACACGCGACCTGGCCTTCGCCAGCCGCCCCAGGCTGTTCATGGTCGACCGGCTCTACTACGGCACCGGCGGCATCGGCTTCGCGCCCTACGGCGAGCACTGGCGCCAGGCGCGCCGCGTCTGCGTCACCCACATGCTCAACCCTCGCCGCCTACTGTCCCTCGGCCGCGTGCGCGGCCAGGAGGTGGGCGCCCTCGTCGACCGCGTTCGCTCCGCCGGCGCCGTCGTCAACCTGAGCGATAACCTCATCATCTTCTCCAACACGGTCATCTCCCGCGTCATGTTCGGCGACACGGATTACAGGATGGACGGCGACGAGGGGGGATCGAGGCTCAGGAAGGTGTTCGCCGAGATCGAGGAGCTTCTCGGCACGGTCCCCATGAGGGAGAAAGTGCCATGGCTGTGGTGGGTGGACGTCGTGACGGGACTAGAGTTGACGGGAAAAAGTGCCATGGCCATGGATGGAATACTCGAGCGGGTCATCGCCGATCATCGCCAGAGGCGTGGCACCGGGGAAGAAGAAGATGACCGTGACTTCGTGGACGTGCTGCTAAATGCCAACGAGCTCGACATGGGCGGCATCAAGGCCATTATCCTGGACATGCTTGCTGCCGCCACGGACTCAACTTTCACACTGCTGGAATGGGCAATGGCAGAGCTCATCAACAACGGACAAGAAATGCGCAAGCTGCAGGACGAGATCCGAGCGGCCGTCGGTACCGCCGGCCAAGTCACCGAGGACCATCTGCCCGATCTCCGCTACCTGAAAGCTGTGGTCAAGGAGACGCTCAGGCTCCACCCTCCCACGCCGCTCCTCCTGCCCCGGGAGACGTTGGAGGACACCCAGCTGCTCGGCTACCACGTTCCGGCACGCACGCGGGTCCTGATCCACGCCTGGGCCATCGGCCGTGACCCGGCGACGTGGGGCGACCGCGCGGAGGAGTTCGTGCCTGACAGGTTCTTGGAGTACCACCAGGAGTGGGGGCAGGACTTCGCGTTTTTGCCCTTCGGCGCCGGCAGGAGGGGTTGCCCAGGGATCAGGTTCGCCATGCCGTCCAACGAGCTGGCGCTAGCGAACCTGGTGTACCACTTCGACTGGGAGCCAGCCGGCGAGAGGAAGCCACCAGTGGACGACATGAGCGAGCTGCACGGCCTCTCCGTGCGCCTCAAGACGCCTCTGCTTCTTGCTGCAAAACCCTGGTCAGGCGGCTGTCGGGTTGAATGACACAAAATCAATTCTTCTACTCCAACCTATTCACATCCCTCTTTTCCATATATTCGCATCAAGAATTCAAGATTGGTGTTTCCTGTATTGCAATAGTAAATATAAACAGTTAAACACCCTAATAGGATTGCGAAGCGGCACAGGATTCGAAAGTTTGTTAGTCTAGTTGAAATCTTTCTCAACAAAACTAGTCGAGTTTGAACAAAATTTTGCTTTCGAGAGCTCCACTTGCAACCCTACACCCCGACCAGCATATCTTCGTGCCTACGTCCGCATGTACCCGCTAATCCATCAATTCGCGGTTGCAGCTATTGCGGGCAACGCGGGCATGTCCGGCGGACATGTCAACTTGCATCCATAATCCTGAAGTCTCCCATGTTTTGTACTTCATCCGTCTAGAAAGGATGTTATAGATTTGTTTAAATTCAAATATATTTGCATACTATTTAGTATATACTACCTCCGTTTCAGGGTTTAAGGCGTCCTTGTTTTGCGTGTTTTTTCTTTGACCAAGAATTACTCTAAATACGTAAAGAGTTTTGGTATAAAACTAATATCACTGAAAAGTATTTTTCAATACGAATCCAACGGTACTAATTATGTCCAATATAATCAAGATTTTGTTGCTCAATTCTTTTGGTCAAACTTTGCTTTAAAAAGCGTGTGCGTCTTAAGCCTTAAAACGGGGTAGTAGATTCATATAATTTAAGACAATCTTGTGTCATTTTCTTAAGACAGAGGAAGTACTTCCTCAAGTTCATAATAAGTTGCATTAGACAAGCGATACTTATTATGAATTAAAGGAAATAGTAAAGAATATACCACATAGATGTTCTTCCCAGCTGCCTTGCATCTGGTTCGATTTCAAGGCCGTAGAGCGTCTGTCTCATGCTGAATTCAGTTGCAGAGCCTAAAAGAAACCAAAATTACTTTATTCTATTTTGTTTTAGAAATACATACATATTAATTGTTGGAGTGACTTGAAACACGACAGTTTATCCCAGGTGTGACCATTTCTCGCCCTGTTAACCCTCCATGCTTTCCATTTAGAGATTCTTCCGTTCGATTACTGTTGATTTTGGGTTCTGGCCAGTTTCTCTACCCCGCGTCATCGCATGCCTCACAATTCGCTAGCCTTCTCCTTTTTAATTCCTTCTTTTCCGCCATTCGTCCCTGATTTTTCCAGTCAAAGCAGTGAGGATGATGTGACATCTTCGCGTAGTCTCGCATAGGAGAATCTCTACCCGTGCTGCCCTCCTCTCTCTCACCCCCACAGTCCCACACGATCACCTCCTCCTTATATTCCTCACCACCAGAAAAGTGTCGCGACGGACGGGTGCACGAGGTCGGGGGCGTTGTTGTATCGGTACTTGACAGGTTCGAGGCGAGGAAGCAGAGGCGGCCAACACTGGATGCGGGAGCTGGACGGGAGGCGGTGGCCTCATGAGTGGAGGGACGGAGGGAGTAGAGGTGAGAGGGAGAGCTCGGGGGCGGAGGTGAGAGGGATAGCTCGGGAGCGGAGGGGCCTTCTCCTTTTCAATTCCTTTTTTTGCGCCACACGTCCCTAATTTTTCCATTCAAAGTGGTGAGGATGATGCGACATATTCGCGTAGTCCCGCATAGGAGCATTTCTACCCGTGTCGCCCCCCCCCCCCCTCTCTCTCTCTCACCCCCACCGCATAGGAACATTTCACCTTCTTATCTTCCTCACCACCGGCAAAGCATGGCGGCGGACGAGTGCGCGAGGTCGGGGGCGATATTGAATCGGTACTGGGCAGGTTCGAGGCGGGGAAGCAGAGGCGGCCGACACTAAATGCGGGAGCTAGACGGGAGGCTGTGGCCTCGTGAGTGGAGGGGCGGAGGGAGCGGAGGTAAGAGGGAGATCTCAGGAGCGGAGGGGCGGCACACATTGCTAGGGGAGATGGAGGAGGGCCAGGTTTGGGATGGGCGGAGCTCTAGACTCGGGAGCCCAGGAGGAATGGAACGAGATAGAGATGAGGGTGGGGCGGAGACGGGAGGGACCATCTCGTAAAACTTTGGTTAACATCTGAAACTGCACGGTTGAAATGACTCGGAGTGAAGATCATACGGTCAGAAACACGCGTGCGGGCAAATGGTCTTAGATGGCTCGCTTTTGCACATGCTTAAGCTAGCTACAGTATAATTACGTGATCTAGTTTTTAGAAAAAATAACAAATATGAATTCAGACTTTGTTAAAAAAACTTTATGTTTCAATAAAACTATAACTTTTCCATATGACCTCGGATTAAAAAGTTTTATATCAAAATTCATCTACGTGAAATTTTACATCTAATAGCAACCACCTATGGTCATTTACCCATTTTTTAGATCCCAAAATTCAAAAAAAAATATAGAAAAATTAAGATATGTTCCTACAAAATAAAAAATAAAATACAGTAATACACCATACATAACTTACCCTACGTAACTTAGTGCGGGATTCAAATTCGAATCCCCACTAGCCACCTAGCCTTTCTCTTTTCTTTCTCCTCTTCTCCTTCCCTTCTCCTTCACCTTCCATTTCCTCTTCTTCTTCTTCTTCTTCTTCTTCTTCTCCACCTTTCATTTCTCCTCAATCTCCTCCTTTCCCTTCTCCTCCACCTCGAGCTCATCCCCACCGCCTCAACATGTTGCCCTCCTTCGATCGCATCGCCTGCTTCGATCGCACCTCCTACGGCCGCGCCCGACTACGGCAGCCTTGGGCACCACCTTCGACCGCCTTGGCCCTCCACCTCCTGCACGCACCTTGCTCGACACTGATGAGGACCGGCGCGGCCACGGCCTCCCACACCTACCGGTGACTGTAGGTACTAGTTGCGGCCACAGCCTCCACGCCTAAGATCTGGCGAGGCACGGCGGCGAGGAGGACTCAATTGCTTTTGTTTTCAAAATTAGGATGTCTTCTATAAAAAAAACTGTTTTCCAAAAAATGTTCCTATGGCGCACCAAAAACCCGTGGTGCATTGGTGGTGTGTCATAACTAACTTTTACTATCCGTGACATACCAGCTAGTGCCCCACAGCTAACTTCTACCAGTGGCATGAGCTACGCGGCGTGCAACGGGTAGGAAAATTGGTACGCCACAGGTAGGGGGTTTCTTAGTAGTGAAGTCACCGCCTCCTGCTGGATTTCTCGGACGCCGAAGCAACTCTGGCCTACACGCCTATGGGGCCCATCTATGGCCCTCGTGCACGTCCCCTACCCCTTCCACACCGCGTTCGTGGCCCTCGTGTTTGACTTGGTTGGGCGTCGGTGCCAATGTTCGATTTCACGGCCATAGAGTCGTGTGCCTTCTCTTGGACTTCCAAAATGTCGTTGTCTAATGCTGGACTTCCCGGACGCCGGAGCAGCTTCGGCCTACATGCCTACGAGGCCCATCCATGGCCCTCATGCACGTCCCTGACCCCCCCCCCCTCCCCTCCTCGCCACGTCACTGTACGTCGTGTTTGACTTGGCGTGACCTTCAGTCTTGTAATTACCCCGAACTCTAGGGGCAAAGTTGTCTAGAAAATATTTGCAGGAAGAACCCTTCCCTTTATAAGTAGGTTCATAAATATAGGTACTCTGGTCTCTAAGGACCTCTTTAATTTGCAAGATGTTTAAACATATAAATATAAAAAAGCACATGATTAGAATGGCATGCACTTTTTTTGCGGGTAGAATGGCATACACTCATTCTTTTTTTTTTTGAAATTTCACCCATCTATCAAAATATCATCAACACTAGTACAAAGATGCCCAAAAGTAATAAAAAATACAAATAGATCATTAGACCATCTAGAAACAACTATAATCACTAGCGCGAGCCTAAGGCGTGTCGTCGTCCTCGACCCTCCATCACCCGAGATGAACAAACTTGTAGTAGTAGAGCTTGTTGTAATAGACAAACGAAAAGTCATCGAGTTAAATCCAAGCACACTAGAGCAGCAACCATTACCAATTAAGAAACAGTAAAACTCACCTAGCTAGAAGCCACCACAGCGATTTTGTGTCCTGAATCGTCCGATCTGCTCATCTGACGGTCCACGTCTACTCTGAAGTACCGAACCGTCGGTAACCTCGTTTCTTACTTCGTTCGGTCGCTGGAATTAGTCAGCCTTAGTTACCGGGCAGCTACTCCATAGAACGAGTTAGGCCACACCTCATTAGTTGGGCCGCGAGACACTCGTATGGGCCTTGCAGCTCAGCCTTTACAACCATTGGGTTAAAAAAAGAATGAGCAACGCTCGTTATTCCCTTTCCTTTCCTTTCTGTTCTGGTTTTTTTTTTTTTTTGAACTCGGGAAGGGCCCCGAAGGGCCTAGAAGACTGTATTAATCATCAGCGGTGGGATTACATTTTACAAGGAGGACCTCAGAAGAAAATGCAAATATTACATAGGCCTCCAACTTTACGCTCAGGACCTCAAAATAAAAGAGGAAAAAGCCATCAGGTCCCTCTCCACCGGAATGGATCTTGAGCTCCAAATCGCGGGCGTTGACTCCACCGCCGGGGACATGGCCACTTGGGGTGGTGCAGACGGAAGCTCCCGCGACGCAGCTAGCGAAGGGCCTCCGAAACGGCACGTCGGCCTGGAGGTTGAAGATGAGATGGAACCGGACAGAGTCCGGCCCCAGAGCTCCGAGCAGCCGCCATTCGGCCATATGAGTTGACGGCAAGCCAGCATCTAGCTGGCGGAAGGCCGTCGAGGATCTGCTCCTGAGGATTGCCACCGTCTTCATTTCTTCCCGCTCCACAGATCGGCAAAGGGCAGCCGCACGCCACCGCTTCTTGAAGGGTTTCGCGGCATAGTAAATCAAAATTTTCTACGGAGCGAACAGAGGGAAAGCCAAGATCTAATCTAGGAGATGCAATCAACGAGAGAGATTAGATTAGATCTTCATACCCTTGAAGATTCGCACAGTGGAACGTTCGTCGGAACGTGGGTGATGTAGTCGTACTCGCTTCTCCTCCTCGCGATCCGATCCGATCTAGCACCACAAGTAGCGGTGCCTCCGTGAGATGCACACGTGCAGCACCTCGACGTCTCCTCCTTCCTCGGACCAGCAAGTATGATGGAGAGATAGATTGGATCTACAACACGACGGCGTGGTGTATATGGTGGAGAATTTCTGCTGCAGGGCTTCGCCTACAAACAGTCGGGAGGGAGAGAGGAAAGCTAGCAAGGCGGCTAGGGTTTGGAGGAGAGGTGTAGGGGGTTGGTGCGCCCCCACCCCTCTTTATATAGAGGGGGGGCGCAGCCCTAGCCCCTCCCCCAAGCCCAAAGGATAAGGAGTGGGGGGCATGGACTCTCCCCTCTTCTAGAAACCCTATCTCTAGTTTAAACGATTTAAACTCTCTAGGATCAGCTGGGCCCTATGGGGCCTTGTGCCCCTGGCCCAATGCGGCCAGGACACTCCCTCATAGGCCCATGCCCCCTCCCGGAAGGTGGGGCCACGTTGGTCCCCTTCCGGAAGGTTCTAGAAGCTTCCGGTACAATACCGATTAACCCGGAACAATTCCGAACTCCAAAAACTGCATTGCCTTATATGAATCTTATTCTCCGGACCATTCCGGAACCTCTCGTGATATCCCGGATCCCATCCGAGACTCCGAACAAAAATTCATAAACCAATTATCCATTCTATCCTAGCGTCGAGACACGTTAAGTGTGTGACCCTGCGGGTTCGAGAATATGCAGACATGATCTTCTATCAATAATCAACAGCGGGGTCTGGGCACCCATATTGACTCCCACACATTCATCGATGATCATATCGGATGAACGACGATGTCAGGATTCAAACAATCCCATATATATATTCCCTTCGTCTCGCGATATTTTACTTGCTCGAGATTCGATCGTCAGTACCGTCATACCTAGTTCAATCTCGTTCACAGCAAGTACTTTACTCGTTCCGTAATCCGATATCACTTTGTGATTAACTCCTTAACCACATGCTTGCAAGCGGTGTTGATATCGATTACCGAGTGGGCCCGAAGTATATCTCTCCGACTTGGGAGGGACAAATTCCATCTCGATACATACAACCCAACAGATACTTTCCGATCACCTGAGAGACACCTTTATGATCACCCTCTCATAGGATGACGTTTGATGACCTCAAAGCTTTCTTCCGGTACCAGGGAGTTGCATTATCTCATGGTCTAAGGAATACAATATTTGACATAGGAAAAGCTTCGCAAAGATGAACACGATGAAACGATCTAATTGCTTCGCTTAGTTTGGGTCTGTCCATCATATCATTCTCCCAATGATATGATCTCATTATCAATTGACAACTCATGTCTATGGTTAGGAAACCTTAACCATCATTGATCAATGAGCTAGTCCTTAGAGGCGTACCAGGGACACGGTGTTGTTCACAAACCACACAAGTATTAATGTTTCCGCTTAATACAATTCTAGCATGGAATATAAACTTTATCATGAACAAGAATTATAATAATAACATCTTTATTATTGCCTCTAGGGCATAATTCCAACAGTCTCCCACTTGCACTAGAGTCAATAATCTAGTTTACATCTGGCAACAATCTCACACCCATGGCACTGAGGTGTTGATCATGTTTTACACGTGGAAGAGGTTTAGTCAATGGATCTGCGACATTCAGATCCGTATGTACTTTGCTAATCTTCAGATCTCCATCTGCTATATAATCTCGGATTATATGAAACTTGCGGTTGATATGCTTGGTCTTTGGATGATATCTTGGTTCCTTAGCGAGTGCTATGGCGCCAGTGTTGTCACACAATATCTCCAGTGGGTCCAATGCACTTGGAACCACACCAAGCTCAGTGATGAAGTTTCTGATCCAAACTCCTTCACTTGACGCTTCTGCAGCAGCCATGTATTCCGCTTCCACTGTAGATCCCGCGATCACGCTTTGCTTGCAGCTTCTCCAGCTCACAGCTCCTCCATTCAAAATATAAACGTATCATGTCTGAGATTTGGAATCATCCTTGTCGGTGTCAAAACTAGCGTCGACGTAACCTTTTACGACAAGCTGTTCATCACCCCCATAGACTAAGAACATTTCTTTAGTCCTATTTAGGTACTTTAGGATGTTCTTCACGGCTGTCCAGTGTTCCACTCCTGGATCACTTTGAAATCTGCTCGTCAAACTAAGAGCATTGGACACATCCGGTCTAGTACACAACATGGCATACATGATGGAACCTATGGCCGAGGCATAAGGCACTTTGCTCATAGCTTCCCTATCATTTACCGTAGCTGGACACTGAGCCTTGCTCAATATCTTACCTGACAACATAGGCACTGAACCTTTCTTTGCCTTATCCATTCTGAACCTTTTCAGAACTTTGTCTAGGTATGTACTCTGTCTTAAAGCTATCAGGCGTCTTTGTCTATCTCTATAGATTTTGATGCACAATATATAAGCAGCTTCACCTAGGTCTTTCATTGAAAAACACTTGTTCAAATAACTCTTCACATCGTTAAGCATGTTGATGTCATTTCCGATAATCAATATGTCATCCACATACAGTACCAGAAACGTCACCGAGCTCCCACTCACTTTCTTGTAGATACAAGCTTCGTAGCAATTTGGAACAAATCCAAAGCTCTTGATCACTTGATCAAAACAAAGGTTCCAACTCCGAGATACTTGCTTCAGTCCATAAATGGAACGCTGAAGTTTGCATACTTTACTAGCATCCTTAGGATCGACAAAACCTTCGGGTTGCATCATATACAACTCTTCATCAATGTTGCCATTGAGGAACGCAGTCTTGACATCCATCTGCCATATTTCATAATCATGAAACGCAGCAATTGCTAATAAAATCCGAATGGACTTAAACATCGCTACGGGAGAGAAAGTCTCATCGTAGTCAACACCTTGAACTTGTCGAAAACCTTTTGCGACAAGCCGTGCTTTATAGACAGTAACATTACCATCCGCGTCCGTTTTCTTCTTGAATATCCATTTGCACTCAACGGCCTTTCGGTCGCTAGGAGGGTCCACCAAAGTCCGTACTTGGTTTTCGCTCATGGATCCCAATTCGGATTTCATGGCTTCTAGCCATTTCTTAGAGTCTGGGCTCATCATCGCTTCCTCATAGTTCGTAGGTTCACTGTCTTCTACTAGCAAGACAGTCAAGACAGGGTTGCCGTACCACTCAGGGGGGGCACGCGACCTTGTCGACCTGCAACGCTCAGTAGCAGCATCGTCCGAAGCTTCATGATCCTTGTCATTAGCTTCCTCTATTGTTGGTGCAGGCGGCACTGGAACAATTTCAGGTGCTGCGCTACTCTCCAACTCAAGAGAAGGTTCAATAACCTCGTCTAGCTCTACTTTCCTCCCACTCACTTCTTTCGAGAGAAACTCCTTTTCAAGAAAGGAACCGTTCTTTGCGACAAACACTTTGCCTTCAGTTCTGTGATAGAAGGTATACCCAATAGTTTCCTTAGGGTATCCTATGAAGACGCATTTCTCCGCTTTGGGTTCGAGCTTGTCCGGCATCAACTTCTTGACGTAAGCTTCTCATCCCCAAACTTTAAGAAACGACAACTTAGGTTTAGCACCAAACCACAGTTCATACGGTGTCGTCTCAACGGATTTAGATGGAGCCCTATTTAAAGTGAATGCAGCGGTTTCTAATGCATAACCCCAAAATGATAACGGCAAATCAGTAAGAGACATCCATGATCGGACCATATCTAATAGGGTTCGATTCCGGCGTTCAGACACACCATTGCGCTGTGGTGTTCCTGGTGGCGTGAGTAGTGAAACGATTCCACTTGCTTTAAGATGCATGAGAAAATCATAACTCAAATATTCACCTCCACGATCGGATCGTAGAAACTTAATCTTTCTGTTACGATGGTTCTCCACTTCATTCTGAAATTCCTTGAACTTTTCAAATGTTTCAGATTTATGTTTCATTAAATAGATATACCCATATCTACTTAAGTCATCGGTAAAAGTGAGGAAATAGCGATATCCACCGCGCGTCGAAACACTCATCGGTCCGCATACATCGGTATGTATGATTTCCAACAAGTCCGTTGCTCGCTCCATCATACCGGAGAACGGGGTTTTGATCATCTTGCCCATGAGGCATGGTTCGCATGTGTCAAATGATTCAAAATCAAGAGACTCCAAAAGTCCATCAGAATGGAGTTTCTTCATGCGCTTTACACCAATATGACCTAGACGACAGTGCCACAAATAAGTAGTATTATCACTATCTACTTTGCATCTCTTAGCCTCAATGTTATGGATGTGTGTTTCATCCCTTTCGAGATTTAGAAGAAATAAACCATTCACAAGAGGTGCATGACCATAAAAGATGTTACTCATATAAATAGAACAACCATTATTCTCCGATTTAAATGAATAACCGTCTTGCAATAAACACGATCCAGAAATAATGTCCATGCTCAACGTAGGCACATAATAACACTTATTAAGGTTTAAAACTAATCCCGAAGGTAAAACTAAGGAGAGCGTGCCGACGGCCATCACATGAACTCTTGATCCGTTGCCAACGCGCATCGTCACCTCATCCCTCGCAAGCCGCCGTCTATTCCGTAGCTCCTGTTTCGAGTTACAAATATTAGCAACTGAACCGGTATAAAATACCCAGGCACTACAACGAGGGCTAGTAAGGAAAACATCAATAACATGTATATCAAATATACCTTTGATGGTGCCAGCCTTCTTGTCCGCTAAGTACTTCGGACGGTTACGCTTCTAGTGACCCTTGTCCTTGCAATAGAAGCACTCAGTGTCCGGCTTGGGACCAGACCTGAGCTTCTTCTTAGCAGGGGCATTGCGCTTGCCGCCGCCCTTCTTGAAGGGCTTCTTTGCTCCCTTATGTAACACCCTCAGAATCGACCCTATGCAAGTTTCAGCGATTTCCGCCAAACCCGCATAGAAACGATTCAAAGGTGCCCACCAGGCACTTTCGTGCGGGTGGAAAACGAAGTAATAACATTACACAACATTCCTCGATAGGACCCACAGAACAGATATATATATACAACAACGACTCAATGAGTCAAGAATACAGATATATTATACAAAGATCCAAATCACCTTGAAAATGATAGAGCGTCCGACTACGGACAAGATGCAAATGGGGCTAAGAGCCCTGAAGAATAACCAATGGCGTCCATAACCCTGCCCAGGCCAAGCCGGAAGGGTAACCCTGCTAACGACGTCGGTCTCAAAACCTGCTTAAACAAAAGGGGTGCCGACAAAGGGCAAAGGAAAAAGAGAGAGCGTCAGTACTGAGGCCAGTACACGGCGAGGCTAGAATTCGGCGGTCCTCGCCTACATAGGTATGGTGGACTGAGCGGCAGCGGCAGCATGCACTAAACAACCTATAGAGACTCGATACAACGGTCGACCATCAGAGAGGGATAAGAAAGACCTATTCGGAACCAACCGGATACTACCACCAAACATACCCATCCTGGTATTTCCCCCTCGAGACCAAACGAGGAAGTCAACCGAGGAACTCACACAGTTGGCAGTTTTATTTATTCCGTTATCGTTGCAGCAATTACTAGTCAGGTATAGATAGTCATCCTGATATAATAAGAAGTGGGCAATTTTAGTTAAACATTCCGTTGTAGTTGCAGCACTTACTAGTCAGATACACTTAGCATGAGATATCCCTAAAACCCAGCAGTTGTTGGTACTTTTATTTAGCCATTCCGTTATAGTTGCAGTACTTACTAGTCAGATACAATGGTCGCAAGCGACAACCCAAGCAAGCAATTGTTGGCAGTTTTATTTAGCCATTCCATTATAGTGAAGCTGATTACTAGTCATTATAAAGTCAAATTTATAGCACTACTTTAGTTATAGTTGTCTATGATCGAGATACTGTGCTCCAAGTCGTCCATAACCGCGGACACGGCTTTCAGAAAGTTTTACCCTGCAGGGGTGCACAAATAGCAACACACACTCGATCAACCTCGGAAAAACCAAATCAAAACCCAACGAGGCCTTCACGACAAAGCAATCACAGGATTCAGAAATATTTCAGGGGGCCACCCCATTAAGCTACCCGCAACGAAGTTAGCTGACTTCGAGACGGACTCAAGGTTTGCGTCAGTGGCTGTAAACGACTGGGAACCCGAAAATGTGACTAGGCTTGTCGATACCGCGAAAACACTCCGCTTACCTAAACAGTACAGGTGCTCCTCGCACAATCGTAATAAAGCAGTAAAGCATGGCATAAGTACAGGATAGTAAATAAAACCTCAAACTAGTTTGTGGCCCCAAGAAATAAGAATGAATCAAGCTCTGGCTCAGGGGGGTCCCATAATCCTCCCGGATGTGGATAGCGCGAATATTCAAGGAACAGGTATCAAGTACTCGGGGTCCTACGGGACACAAGTGGACGGTTAACAACCAAATAACATCTATTGCCCACCTGTGACTCTGCTTACTTACTTCAATTTTAGTTGTTAAACAGTAATTAAAGTTATCATCAACTCCAACAATAAACACACGACAATACTCCAACAACTGAGGTACTTGACGACACGCAACAGCACTTGAGCAAGCGACTACGACACGCAGGTCCCACTATCTACCAAACAACAGGTAATAGGAGGTGTCCAAGGCAATATAAGGTTGCAAGGGATATCACGGGTACGAAAACTAGAGAATCGCAACACAGATAGCAATAGATCAACAGGAGGGAATAAATACTATAAAAGTAAGATAGGTAGAAAGGGGGAGATGCTCGCCTGAAAAACATTGTCGAAGGTTCAACCGAAGATCGGGTCTACACTCGCATCAACTCAACGGCCTTATCCGCGAAGAACCAAAACACTAGAATAAACACCGGATGCAATATTTAATACTATGGCAAAATATCCGGCATCATTATGATATGATGCAGATGCGGTGCAATTAGGCAAGATTAAGCGGAACCGGGGGTCCCGACAATTAATTAATAGGTTCATGTTATTTAGATACCCCGCATTTTAAATGTGGTATTAACATGGCAAAACATATGACCGGTTCGCTACACAAATTTAAATGGGACCAATATAAGACTAGATTTGCCCGCATATGGGCCCCATATTTAATTTAGGTGAATCGGCATAACGCCCCCAAACCACACAATATGTATGCAAGCATGTTCATTTAATATGCAACAAGTTCAATATCATATATTATAAAAATACGAGGGGTCTCGGATAGGGGTCACACATTAGGGTTCGACGATCTTGGGGTTCCGGGGTTCGGGGTTCGGTCTCAGGGTTCAACGGGAGAACGGCTCTACGAGATTGGGATCGGATAACGGAGTAGATCTTGGCGTTCCGCGAAGAAGGACTTGGCGTATCCGTGATATCGACGAGCTTGGCGTCCTTGTCAGAGTTCTCGGGTGGCGATGTCGGTCTTGGTTTCCTCGATGGCGAACTCGGTGTATCCGTGTCGTGGTTCTTGTCGGGGTTCTCGGCTTCGGGCGCCGGGATCGGTCTTGGCGTTCGGAAAGGGGTACTTGTCACACCGGGGTTCGGTCTTCGGGGTTTGGACTCTGGTCAAAGTTCTTGGCGTTCCCTGACGAAGATCTTGGTGTGCCATCTTGATCACCTGTGGCCGGCATCGGGTTGGTCTTGTCCGTGAGGAGATCTTGGCGACGGGATCGAAGACTCCGGGAAGGAGATCTTGGAGCGACGCCGGGTTCGGTTGTCGATGACGATCATGGGAGGTGTCGGCACCGGGTGGTCTTGATACGAAAAACACAAAGGTATAACACAACCTGACGTGCAGCTAGACGAAAAAGACGGCAGGCTGCCTGGAAGCGACGGTTGGCAAACAACACAAAAAGAAACACGGGCAGAGAATCAAACGCTGCACTCTGAACCAGCAGGGAAAACGGGCTCCGGTTCGGCGATGACGTCAAGAGGGCGCCGGAGGACGAGGGAGCTGGCCCTGGTCGCGTGCGGGCTCGCAGGGCGCTGCAGACGGAAGGCGGAGGCCCGCTGGCCCGGCGACCGGAGATGAACGTGGTCGAGGAGGACGCGCGGGACGCGCAGCTACAGGGGAAAGCGGCCACGAGCGCGGCGGCGGACCGAGCGGCGACGGCGCCGTCCTGCTGGGGGGGTCGAGGAGGAGCCTCCGAGAGGAAACGCAGCGGCGGCGGCCCGCGCTCGGGTCCGAGCGGCGGCGTGGGGGCGCCGGAGCGGGGCTCGGCCGCGGGGAAGGAGGTTGGGGAAGGGCGGCCGCGCGCCGGAGCGGGCATGGCGGCGGGGCTTGGTGGAGAGGCTCGCGGCGGCGGACGACGGAGGAGGATGCGGCCGGCGAGAGCCGACGGTGATGAAGCTCGAGGGGGGGCGCGCGGTGGCGGGGAGGGTGGTCGCCGGCAGGCGGAAGACGGAGGGGCAGGCCGCGGCGGGCGGCCAAGCAGAGAGGAGGGCGACGGCGCTAGGGTGGCGGGAAGGAGGAGCAGAGGCGGTGGCCGGAGGGGAGGAAGAAGGGACGAGCGCGTTCGGTGGGGGAAGCGGTCGGGGTGGGCTCGCGTGGGGTGCCAGGGAAGAGAGAGAGAGAACGGGGGAGGCGGCCAGGGGGAGTGGTGGGCCAGGCGGGGTCGGGTGGGACCCGCCCGGGGTGGGACCAGGCGGTCGGTGAGGGAGAGAGAGAGGGGGTAGGTGGGGCTGTGTGTGGGTGTGGGGCAGAGGAGAGAGGGAGTGAGGCTGCGGGGTGGGACCGGATGCAGGAGGTGGGGCCGGGGTGTAAGGGAGAGGGGAAAAGAAGGGTATTGGTGAGGTGGCGGTGGGTGTGATGAGGTGGAGGGAAA
The DNA here is from genome assembly GCA_916181665.1 of Avena sativa. NCBI lineage: Eukaryota > Viridiplantae > Streptophyta > Magnoliopsida > Poales > Poaceae > Avena > Avena sativa. The sequence continues at coordinate 228,885,402 of OV702279.1, forward strand.
GGTGAGGTGGAGGGAGGGGATTGGTGGGGATGATGTGGAGGGGGCTGGGTAGATTAGGACTAGGTAGAAAAGGGTCTAGGTTTAAGGTGGACCGATTGTAGGTAGTCTGGACCGATTGGGCCTCTGGCCTGACCGGTCGGACTGCCTCTCCGGACAAAATATTTTTATTGTTTTAATTTTATTTGTAAAACATTTTTGTAAATACTTTTTAGACAAATAAAAGATCTGACCAGACCGATGTTTTAAATTTGAAATAAAGACGGGGGTTATTTAGAAAACAAAACTAGGCGTTTCGAAATAGTTTCAGACAAACAATGCATGATGATGACGATGCAATGCACAAAAACAACGCGATTTTCTAGTAGTGGTTTTAGCGGGATGCCACAATTCGACACCACTAACAATGGATCTCGCCCTCGAGATCCGCCTCATGGTACCGGAAAGAAGGTCGGCGATCTGAATCTCCTCGCTTCGTGTAGATCCTCGCGACACCACTAACGAGGGTTCCTTCTTCATCTTGAAATTGGCGACACCACCAACGATGGTCGGGGCTCACGTCCATTGAGAGAACACTCCGGAGAAACAAAGGACGGAGGTAGAGGTATCAAAAGATAAAGTCCACTTCTAACTTCTGTGGAATGAGTGAAATCACATTAATTCACCAATTCAATGTACAAGAGCGAACGATAAGAGTAGTGGTATGGTAGCTACTCCATCCCGCACTCAAACCAGTACTCTGCACACGAATAGGCGGATTATGCAACCATCTCTCGGCATCAGACTGAAGATCTCGACAATCGAGGTTCGGGAACAAAGGAGTGATGCAGACTCTGCATCGGATCTGGCGTAGATGATGTCGTCGCGTCGGAAAGCACCGGAAGGCACAAACAAGGAACAAAGAATGGTACCACAGATAAAGGATCACTCAGATAGCATGAAGTCCGGATGGTAGAACACCGTGATCAAAGGACGAAGCGAAACCCTGAAGGTACGACGGAACCCAACCACGAGAAATCCTGGACTTGAAGAAGGAAAGAGAACAGATCCAAAACACGCAGAGGTAAGAGGAGAACAACAGAAGGGTAAGGAGTAAAATCAGACCTAATCAGGACTATCCAACCGATTTTGCAAAAATAGTTTTGACACTCTACTTCGGCCGTTAGCTAGGTTATCCTACAGGCTGGACTTGTGGGGTATCGCAACTGCTGAGCTCTGATACCACTCTATAACACCCTCAGAATCGACCCTATGCAAGTTTCAGCGATTTCCGCCAAACCCGCATAGAAACGATTCAAAGGTGCCCACCAGGCACTTTCGTGCGGGTGGAAAACGAAGTAATAACATTACACAACAGTCCTCGATGGGACCCACAGAACAGATATATATATACAACAGCGACTCAATGAGTCAAGAATACAGATATATTATACAAAGATCCAAATCACCTTGAAAATGATAGAGCGTCCGACTACGGACAAGATGCAAATGGGGCTAAGAGCCCTGAAGAATAACCAATGGCATCCATAACCCTGCCCAGGCCAAGCCGGAAGGGTAACCCTGCTAACGACGTCGGTCTCAAAACCTGCTTAAACAAAAGGGGTGCCGACAAAGGGCAAAGGAAAAAGAGAGAGCGTCAGTACTGAGGCCAGTACACGGCGAGGCTAGAATTCGGCGGTCCTCGCCTACATAGGTATGGTGGACTGAGCGGCAGCGGCAGCATGCACTACACAACCTATAGAGACTCGATACAACGGTCGGCTATCAGAGAGGGATAAGAAAGACCTATTCGGAACCAACCGGATACTACCACCAAACATACCCATCCTGGTATTTCCCCCTCGAGACCAAACGAGGAAGTCAACCGAGGAACTCACACAGTTGGCAGTTTTATTTATTTCGTTATCGTTGCAGCAATTACTAGTCAGGTATAGATAGTCATCCTGATATAATAAGCAGTGGGCAGTTTTAGTTAAACATTCCGTTGTAGTTGCAGCACTTACTAGTCAGATACACTTAGCATGAGATATCCCCAAAACCCAGCAGTTGTTGGTACTTTTATTTAGCCATTCCGTTATAGTTGCAGTACTTACTAGTCAGATACAATGGTCGCAAGCGACAACCCAAGCAAGCAATTGTTGGCAGTTTTATTTAGCCATTCCATTATAGTGAAGCTGATTACTAGTCATTATAAAGTCAAATTTATAGCACTACTTTAGTTATAGTTGTCTATGATCGAGATACTGTGCTCCAAGTCGTCCATAACCGCGGACACGGCTTTCAGAAAGTTTTACCCTGCAGGGGTGCACAAATAGCAACACACACTCGATCAACCTCGGAAAAACCAAATCAAAACCCAACGAGGCCTTCACGACAAATCAATCACAGGATTCAGAAATATTTCAGGGGGCCACCCCATTAAGCTACCCGCAACGAAGTTAGCTGACTTCGAGATGGACTCAAGGTTTGCGTCAGTGGCTGTAAATGACTGGGAACCCGAAAATGTGACTAGGCTTGTCGATACCGCGAAAACACTCCGCTTACCTAAACAGTACAGGTGCTCCTCGCACAATCGTAATAAAGCAGTAAAGCATGGCATAAGTACAGGATAGTAAATAAAACCTCAAACTAGTTTGTGGCCCCAAGAAATAAGAATGAATCAAGCTCTGGCTCAGGGGGGGTCCCATAATCCTCCCGGATGTGGATAGCGCGAATATTCAAGGAACAGGTATCAAGTACTCGGGGTCCTACGGGACACAAGTGGACGGTTAACAACCAAATAACATCTATTGCCCACCTGTGACTCTGCTTACTTACTTCAATTTTAGTTGTTAAACAGTAATTAAAGTTATCATCAACTCCAACAATAAACACACGACAATACTCCAACAACTGAGGTACTTGATGACACGCAACAGCACTTGAGCAAGCGACTACGACACGCAGGTCCAACTATCTACCAAACAACAGGTAATAGGAGGTGTCCAAGGCAATATAAGGTTGCAAGGGATATCACGGGTACGAAAACTAGAGCATCGCAACACAGATAGCAATAGATCAACAGGAGGGAATAAATACTATAAAAGTAAGATAGGTAGAAAGGGGGAGATGCTCGCCTGAAAAACATTGTCGAAGGTTCAACCGAAGATCGGGTCGACACTCGCATCAACTCAACGGCCTTATCCGCGAAGAACCAAAACACTAGAATAAACACCGGATGCAATATTTAATACTATGGCAAAATATCCGGCATGATTATGATATGATGCAGATGCGGTGCAATTAGGCAAGATTAAGCGGAACCGGGGTCCCGACAATTAATTAATAGGTTCATGTTATTTAGATACCCCGCATTTTAAATGTGGTATTAACATGGCAAAACATATGACCGGTTCGCTACACAAATTTAAATGGGACCAATATAAGACTAGATTTGCTCGCATATGGGCCCCATATTTAATTTAGGTGAATCGGCATAACGCCCCCAAACCACACAATATGTATGCAAGCATGTTCATTTAATATGCAACAAGGTCAATATCATATATTATAAAAATACGAGGGGTCTCGGATAGGGGTCACACATTAGGGTTCGATGATCTTGGGGTTCCGGGGTTCGGGGTTCGGTCTCAGGGTTCAACGGGGGAACGGCTCGACGAGATTGGGATCGGATAACGGAGTAGATCTTGGCGTTCCGCGAAGAAGGACTTGGCGTATCCGTGATATCGACGAGCTTGGCGTCCTTGTCAGAGTTCTCGGGTGGCGATGTCGGTCTTGGTTTCCTCGATGGCGAACTCGGTGTATCCGTGTCGTGGTTCTTGTCGGGGTTCTCGGCTTCGGGCGCCGGGATCGGTCTTGGCGTTCGGGAAGGGGTACTTGTCACACCGGGGTTCGGTCTTCGGGGTTTGGACTCTGGTCGAAGTTCTTGGCGTTCCCTGACGAAGATCTTGGTGTGCCATCTTGATCACCTGTGGCCGGCATCGGGTTGGTCTTGTCCGTGAGGAGATCTTGGCGACGGGATCGAAGACTCCGGGAAGGAGATCTTGGAGCGACGCCGGGTTCGGTTGTCGATGACGATCATGGGAGGTGTCGGCACCGGGTGGTCTTGATACGAAAAACACACAGGTATAACACAACCTGACGTGCAGCTAGACGAAAAAGACGGCAGGCTGCCTGGAAGCGACGGTTGGCAAACAACACAAAAAGAAACACGGGCAGAGAATCAAACGCTGCACTCTGAACCAGCAGGGAAAACGGGCTCCGGTTCGGCGATGACGTCAAGAGGGCGCCGGAGGACGAGGGAGCTGGCCCTGGTCGCGTGCGGGCTCGCAGGGCGCTGCAGACGGAAGGCGGAGGCCCGCTGGCCCGGCGACCGGAGATGAACGCGGTCGAGGAGGACGCGCGGGACGCGCAGCTACAGGGGAAAGCGGCCACGTCCTGCTGGGGGGGTCTAGGAGGAGCCTCCGAGAGGAAACGCAGCGGCGGCGGCCCGCGCTCGGGTCCAAGCGGCGGCGTGGGGGCGCCGGAGCGGGGCTCGGCCGCGGGGAAGGAGGTTGGGGAAGGGCGGCCGCGCGCCGGAGCGGGCATGGCGGCGGGGCTTGGTGGAGAGGCTCGCGGCGACGGACGACGGAGGAGGATGCGGCCGGCGAGAGCCGACGGTGATGAAGCTCGAGGGGGGGCGCGCGGTGGCGGGGAGGGTGGTCGCCGGCGGGCGGAAGGCGGAGGGGCAGGCCGCGGCGGGCGGCCAAGCAGAGAGGAGGGCGACGGCGCTAGGGTGGCGGGGAGGAGGAGCAGAGGCGGTGGCCGGAGGGGAGGAAGAAGGGACGAGCGCGTTCGGTGGGGGAAGCGGTCGGGGTGGGCTCGCGTGGGGTGCCAGGGAAGAGAGAGAGAGAACGGGGGAGGCGGCCAGGGGGAGTGGTGGGCCAGGCGGGGTCGGGTGGGACCCGCCTGGGGTGGGACCAGGCGGTCGGTGAGGGAGAGAGAGAGGGGGTAGGTGGGGCTGTGTGTGGGTGTGGGGCAGAGGAGAGAGGGAGTGAGGCTGCGGGGTGGGACCGGATGCAGGAGGTGGGGCCGGGGTGTAAGGGAGAGGGGAAAAGAAGGGGATTGGTGAGGTGGCGGTGGGTGTGATGAGGTGGAGGGAAAGGTGAGGTGGAGGGAGGGGATTGGTGGGGATGATGTGGAGGGGGCTGGGTAGATTAGGACTAGGTAGAAAAGGGTCTAGGTTTAAGGTGGACCGATTGTAGGTAGTCTGGACCGATTGGGCCTCTGGCCTGACCGGTCGGACTGCCTCTCCGGACAAAATATTTTTATTGTTTTAATTTTATTTGTAAAACATTTTTGTAAATACTTTTTAGACAAATAAAAGATCTGACCAGACCGATGTTTTAAATTTGAAATAAAGACGGGGTTATTTAGAAAACAAAACTAGGCGTTTCGAAATAGTTTCAGACAAACAATGCATGATGATGACGATGCAATGCACAAAAACAACGCGATTTTCTAGTAGTGGTTTTAGCGGGATGCCACACCTTACCTTTCTTAAAGGAGGGCTTGTTGACCATCAACACATGATTATCCTTCTTGATGTCCACTTCCGCAGCCTTCAGCTTTGCGAAGAGCTCGGTGATCGTATCAGTGGAACCAATCTGATTATGAGTCACTACAAAACTTTTGTAGCTGGGAGGGAGTGATTGCAGAAACCTGTCAATCTTGAGCTCCTCTGGAATCGTGCATTCCAGTTGCTCAAGGCGTTGAGTGTAGCCCGACATCTTTATGGCGTTCTCACTAACGGAACTCCCTTCCTCCATCTTGCAGTTAAAGAACTTCTCAGAGATCTCATATCTCTCAGAACGGGCTTGAGTCTGAAACATGGTTTTCATCTCCTCGAGAATCTCAAAGGGCCCGGGATAGGTTTCAAAACGATTTTGAAGTTCCGGTTCCATAGCAAACAACATGGTGCTCTTAATCACACCATAATCATCTTTGCGCGACTGATAGACAGCTTTCTCATCAGCCGGCGCAGTTGCAGCAGGGGGGTCACCTAACGCTTTCCCAAGGACATAGTCCTTTTGTCCGCCAGACAGAATGATTCTTAGATTGCGGAACCAATTGGTGAAGTTGGACCCATTGTTTCTAAGCTTTTCTTTCTCAGCAAAAACGTTGAAGTTGAAGTTGGACTTGGCCATGTGATCTACAGTATTTGCAAGTACAATTTAGACTATGTTCATGATAAATAGTTCACTTTAATCAAATTACTAGATGAACTCCCACTAAATTCAACATCCCTCAATTTGTTTAGTGAACACGATCCAAATTCACCACACCTAATCCGATCATCACGAGAAGAGATGTGGTTTCAATGGTGGACAACAAAGTGTCGATCATATCATTCATATGACTCATGCTTAACCTTTCGGTTCTTGTGTTCCGAGGCCATGTCTGTACATGCTAGGCTCGTCAAGCTAGACCCAAGTATTTCCGCGTGTGCAAAACTGGCTTGCACCCGTTGTATGTGAGCGTAGAGTCTATAGCACCCGATCATCACGTGATGCTTGGACATGACGAACTTTCGCAACGGTGCATACTTGGGGAGAACACAGTTTTTATCTTGATCTTTAAGTGAGGAATCATCTTATAATGCTACCGTCGCGATCTAAGCATAATAAGATACATAAAAGGATAAACATCACATGCATATAACTTTATGTGACATGGTATAGCCAATCTTCGCGCAATGATCTCCATCTTGTGCGTTCCGGCATGATCTCCATCACTCCACCATGATTGCCTCCACCACGAATAGCAACTACAACTATTGCTAACTACTTAGCGATAAAGTAAAGCTATTACATGGCGTATAAGAAGTTGACTCGCAGGTCATACACAATTATAAAGACAACCATATGGCTCCTGCCGGTTGTGTACTCATCGACATGCAAGTCGTGAAACATTACAAAACATGATCATCGCATACAATATACACATCATATCTTGGGCCATACCATATCACAGAAAACACTCCCTGCAAAAACAAGTTAGATGCCTCTACTTTGTTGTTGCATGTTTTACGTGGCTTATGGGAGTAGATGCTAAGAACGATTCTTACCTACGGAAAGCCACAACGGTGATATTATGGTTGCCAAACTCCGGTGTTAATCCCATGACAACTATAGTGAGAGAAACTGACATCCACCAGCCGCATGTGTGGAACAAGCCACACGTCAAGTGCGGAGCCGGTCTCGCGAACGACGTCGCGTAAGGTTGGCCTGGACCGCTTCAATCTCACTATCCCGCGTCATAAGAAGAACACAAACAAGAGGCTTGCAACAGAAAACATCAACGCCCGCAACAACCATGTTGCGTTCTACTCGTGGAACACATCTACGCATAGATCTAGCTCTGATACCACTGAAGGGTTTCGCGGCATAGTAAATCAAAATTTTCTACGGAGCGAACAGAGGGAAAGCCAAGATCTAATCTAGGAGATGCAATCAACGAGAGAGATTAGATTAGATCTTCATACCCTTGAAGATTCGCACAGTGGAACGTTCGTCGGAACGTGGGTGATGTAGTCGTACTCGCTTCTCCTCCTCGCGATCCGATCCGATCTAGCACCACAAGTGGCGGTGCCTCCGTGAGATGCACACGTGCAACACCTCGACGTCTCCTCCTTCCTCGGACCAGAAAGTATGGTGGAGAGATAGATTGGATCTACAACACGACGGCGTGGTGTATATGGTGGAGAATTTCTGCTGCAGGGCTTCGCCTACAAACAGTCGGGAGGGAGAGAGGAAAGCTAGCAAGGCGGCTAGGGTTTGGAGGAGAGGTGTAGGGGATTGGTGCGCCCCCACCCCTCTTTATATAGAGGGGGGGCGCAGCCCTAGCCCCTCCCCCAAGCCCAAAGGATAAGGAGTGGGGGGCATGGACTCTCCCCTCTTCTAGAAACCCTATCTCTAGTTTAAACGATTTAAACTCTCTAGGATCGGCTGGGCCCTATGGGGCCTTGTGCCCCTGGCCCAATGCAGCCAGGACACTCCCTCATAGGCCCATGCCCCCTCCCGGAAGGTGGGTCCACGTTGGTCCCCTTCCGGAAGGTTCTAGAAGCTTCCGGTACAATACCGATTAACCCGGAACAATTCCGAACTCCAAAAACTGCATTGCCTTATATGAATCTTATTCTCCGGACTATTTCGGAACCTCTCGTGATATTCCGGATCCCATCCAAGACTCCGAACAAAAATTCATAAACCAATTATCCATTCTATCCTAGCGTCGAGACACGTTAAGTGTGTGACCCTGCGGGTTCGAGAATATGCAGACATGATCTTCTATCAATAATCAACAGCGGGGTCTGGGCACCCATATTGACTCCCACACATTCATCGATGATCATATCGGATGAACCACGATGTCAGGATTCAAACAATCCCATATATATATTCCCTTCGTCTCGCGATATTTTACTTGCTCGAGATTCGATCGTCGGTACCGTCATACCTAGTTCAATCTCATTCACAGCAAGTACTTTACTCGTTCCGTAATCCGATATCACTTTGTGATTAACTCCTTAACCACATGCTTGCAAGCGGTGTTGATATCGATTACTGAGTGGGCCCGAAGTATATCTCTCCGACTTGGGAGGGACAAATTCCATCTCGATACATACAACCCAACAGATACTTTCCGATCACCTGAGAGACACCTTTATGATCACCCTCTCATAGGATGACGTTTGATGACCTCAAAGCTTTCTTCCGGTACCAGGGAGTTGCATTATCTCATGGTCTAAGGAATACAATATTTGACATAGGAAAAGCTTCGCAAAGATGAACACGATGAAACGATCTAATTGCTTCGCTTAGTTTGGGTCTGTCCATCATATCATTCTCCCAATGATATGATCTCATTATCAATTGACAATTCATGTCTATGGTTAGGAAACCTTAACCATCATTGATCAATGAGCTAGTCCTTAGAGGCGTACCAGGGACACGGTGTTGTTCACAAACCACACAAGTATTAATGTTTCCGCTTAATACAATTCTAGCATGGAATATAAACTTTATCATGAACAAGAATTATAATAATAACATCTTTATTATTGCCTCTAGGGCATAATTCCAACACTTCTCCCCTGCACCAACACCACGCTGGCGCTGACGAGGAACAGCAACAGCTTCGCCTCGATCTGGGGAGGATGCGAGCTTATTTAAGGAGATCCCAAAGCCACCAACCACCTCCACCTTCGGCTCTGCCCACCAGAGCACCGTAGAGAGGGTGATGAGCAAAGGAAGCCCCCGGATCTGGCCCGCGCGACCCGGGAACTCACTCCAGACGAGCATAGAGCCCAGACTCCATAAAGGAAAACCAAATCTACATCCTAAACTAAGACTAAGAACGGCCAGACCACCTAGACCATCTCCTCGTCGGCCAGCAGGGCCGCCGGAGAGGAAGAAGGCCAGGGGCGGCAGGGGGAGAGGAAAGTCGACTCTCAACGGTGGCAGGAGAGGAGAGCTGGGAGGGGGGCTGGTAACTAAAGTAGGTATGGCTTTTCTGTTCTGGTTGCAAGCCAGTTACTCGCAGGCCAGCGCTGCCGCCGATGGGTACGGCACATAACGATGGGCGACGCTAGCAATCGGACGCCGATTCAGGCTTTCCATTGGACCAGAAAATATCCGTAAGATTGAGAGTAGCTGGGCCATTGATTTATGATGGCTCCCGTAGCGTGCGTGTACCTTCCTGTCCCCTGATTTAATACTTCCATCAGGCATCCAAATATATGCTTGTGATTAATTATCATGAAAGTTAGTTATTAGGTGGGAAACTAATTACGCAGAATTAGCTTCTATTTGAACTATTCATCTGATGTTTCAGAATTTTTTTTTTGGATATTAAAGTTATAAATTCACGTGGAATGCTTCCTTAGAAGCAAATATTTATGGTTTGCTTCCTTAGGTATTGAACTTGTTTCCAGTTTTATTTCAATAGTGCTTCGAGTGCGACAAAATTTGCTTCGCATGATAAATTTGGTTATGTTTCTAGTGTAGTGTTTTGTTCTGTTTTCAGCAAATTCATTCTTCCTTCTGCCCATAAATTTTCTTAGATGGTGAATTAAACTTCCTTCATTTTAACAGATGTTTATCAGTTATTTTTCTTTCAAAAACAACAATTGACTAGAATTGCTTCTAAGAAAGTATAGTGTTTTTTTTGCACTAAAAAGAACCGCTATCATAAGTACACATAATTCAAAAGAAGCTTCCAATAAATACAAATGAGATTTGCGACTTTCAAGAAATACAAATGAGCTTTGTGCTTCAAACTTTCATGTACAATTTTTTTTGCTTCCATGGACAAAGAATTCTGCTACCATGGAGTACGACGGATAATTAATGGCTTGTTATGATGTCAGTTACGACTGTTTAATCAATATATCGGCAAACTGAACGAACTTCTGGTTCATTGGGTGGCTATTTATACTGACGTGTTAGTATATGTAGTATCCTAAATCTGTTTGGGGCAACAGGATTGCATCTGGTGAATTTTGGGTTCCTTAAGAATCTTTGGAAAGCTCCAAAATCCCACCTACTTTATGAATCCTGTATAAATCTCAATATAGGAGAATGAGTAACTGACATCATAACAAGCCATTAATTATCCACTAACCCTTCAGCTCCTCTTTTTTAACCCTTCAGCTAACAATTATTAAAGCATTATTACGTAAGACTCCTATAGCCCATCTGCAAGACCGTTCCAGCACATCATGCCCACACTAAAATAAGCCAACTATTTCCAAATAAGATGAAACAATTTAGAAGTTCCTAATTGATATAAACCATTTTTTTAAATATATGGACGGGCGCGGCAACGCGCGCTTTTATGGTCTAGTGATATCGTAGATTAGAATAGACTGGTCTAAAATCACACCAATGAATAAGAAAACCGATAAGATCATAGAAGATCTACCGGGCACATGACTCCACGCGTCCTTCGCGGACGGTAGATGCACCATCAGAGCAAGAATAGTGCGGGAATCTTATTCTGACTTCAAAGCGTAGCCGCTGTCTCAACTTCTCAAAGAAGACACTGAAAACAGGTTAAACAAAAAAAGGGAAAATCTCCCGTCGACAAAATGCCATGGCTCGCTACACCTCCATGACCCGAAGGCCACCCAAAACAAAGCAGACAGGCGGCAAGAGGGACAGAACCCTAGATGAGTTTTGTTTCTACCGTCTCATTTTCCTTGGGTGCACTCTTTAATCCTACAGGGTTGTAAAACATAGTAATTAGCATGAAAATGTTTTAGATACGATACAAAAACCAAAAAGAGTACAAAGAACTTTGACTGGATGTGATTATTTTCTCCAGAAATCATGCGAATCAAATGACCTCCACACGATAAAATCCTTGATTCAGATACTTGAGAATCCTATAAAATTCCTCCGGCTCAAAGAAGCCATTATTAAATTACAAGGTTTATTACGGTTAATGTAGCCTTACTAATGACTTGTCGAAAAGACGGGCGGGAAGAACCCTTCCCTTTATTAGTAGGTTTATAAATATAGATACTCCGGTCTCTAGTAAGGACCTATTTGATTTGCAAGATGTTTAAACATATAAATATAAAAGGTACATGATTAGAATGGCATGCACTTTTTTTGCGGGTAGAATGGCATACACTCATTCTTTTTTCTGAAATTCCGCTGATAAAATATCATCAATGGTAGTAAAAAATGCACAAATGTAATAAAAATTATAAATAGATAGCGTGAGCCAAAGGCACGCTGCCGTCCTCGCCCCTCCATCACCTGAGCCGGGAAAACTTGCAACAATGGAGCTTGTTGTAATGGATAGACGGAAAGTCGTCGAGTTAAGGACACAAAACACCAGCGCACCAGAGAAGCAACCATCGTCAATGATATCGTAGATCGGAAGAGACTAGCCTGAATACCAACGATCCAAGGAGATCCATCTGGCACATAACTCCATGCATCCTCCATGGGCGCTAGATGCATCATTGGAATAAGAATAGTATAGAGAGGATCTTATTCTAATTTGAGGGTGTATCCATCGTCTCAAGTTTCTAAAGAATACACTGAAAATAAGGTTAAATAAAAAAAGGGATAATCTACCGCCGGCAAAATGCCATGGTCCGCCACACCTCCATAACCCAAAGGACACCAAAGACAGAGCGGATAGGCGGCATCATCGCTGGCGAGAGGGACGGAACCCTAGATAGGTTTTGTTTCTGTAAGATCCCTACTTTATAAAGGAAAAGGATCCCTGTGATTGCAATGCTAGTCCCTGGATCAATGCTAGCATCCACAGTTTAAGATGAAGTACACAGAAACAAAGGTCATTATTACAGTCATTCCAGAGACAACATAGTCTTTACAACTCCATGGCCACAGGCCTATTACAAGAGTTTAAATAAGTAAATAGATAAAAGTCTTCATCTTCATGTACCACAGACAAACATGTTGAGTGTAGACTCATGACTCCTAATCCTCATCAGAGTAACCTGCAACATCACAAGTTACAGCCACAGTGGGTCAATACATTGGAATAGTATTGGCAAGTGATACCTTAGTATAATTTAGGTGGACTAGATACTATATGCAATTTGGCTAAGTGTAGCTTGGCTTGCTTTGCTCAAAACAGGTTTTGCCTATTAGTTGAAAACACTAAGTCTTCCTTTGTCAAAACTTTTCCCAAGGAACCACCAATAGACATTGGAGTCCTTCACCCTTGTTCACCCACAAGTTTTACTTAGAAATTGGGATGAGGAGATTCTTGATAGCTTCCATGTCTTGATGCTCAAGTTGTCCTTTTCCAGGGACATGGCTAAGTACTTAGATTCTTCCATCTGCAGAGGTTGTGCACTTTTCCCACAAGCCTTGATTTTCACCAAGACAGGACCTTTCAGAAGCCTTCCCTTAGACCAAATGTACGCGTTCCAACCTATCATCCCACTACCACCAACTGTCCAAATGGTTAAGTTCTAGCAACCTATGTGATCCTGGTAGAGCCCATATTGCCAAGTGGCTGCACTAGAAGCTTCTTAACATTTGGCCTCTAAAATCTCTTTGTTCCTGGGTGGCTTTCCACAAGTGAGATACACAAGGTAAAGCATAGAAATGGGCCTTGTGTAACCACTCAACATAAACCATTCCTTCCATTCCACCCAGGTGTTTCATTTACTTAGTTGTTTTATTAGGCAAAACACAAGTCCAAAGACTTAGAAATATTTTATCATAGCATGTATATTTCACCACCCTTGGCTGCTACTAGCTAGGCTAAGCATGGCATAGATAAGCATCTTAACTTAGAAATTTCCTAGCAATTCTACAACTACTAGGATTTCCCAACATGGCATATAAGCAAAATATAACATGCAAGTCTAACAAAATATTTCTAATGCTTAGTAGAAAACATAGGGATAAAAATATCATGAAGCACCACTTGCCTTGGTAGTTTGGAGAGTAGCTACACTCCTCACAATCACAATCACTATTGGCACCAAAATCTACACATAAAATCATAGCAACAATCACATACAAAATATATACAAACAAAAATATATGAATGCATGCAATATGATATGTGATGGTTTTTAAAACTCAACAAAGCAAGTGTACAGTACTGGTTCATAAACAAGTTCAAAACTTGCCAAACAACATTTATTTAAACCTTAAAACATTTCTTAAACAATTCATATACTCAAAATAGCCCTACACATGTTTCTGTAAATAAAACCATTTTAACAGAAGCAAAACATTAAACACATTGCATATTTAGAAAGGGCTTGTTCTCCTGATTCCATTGATATAAAATTCATCAAATTTGGACGTGGGGATCAAAAGTTATAGCTAAAACAAATTCAAACAACTAATAGATTCAAATTCTGTTTTTAAATCTAATTCCTGGCCACGCGTCACGCTCTGATTGGCGCGTACCGGTTCGCTCAGGATCACGTCTGTGAGCCATTAAATCTACTTAACCTGCACGGCCCAGATCTACTCATAACGTTTCGATAAGTGATCTAATTTCACGCGCTGGATCCAGATCCAACGGTCCTGGATCAAACGACCACAGATGGGCGGCGCTGGCGGTGGCTACTGGCGGCGGCGAGCTCTGCCTACGGCGGCGCGGCGCTACAGGTGGCTCTGGGGTCGTCGGAGATGCTTACCAGGTTCGTAGCGACGCGCTGATGCTCAACCTGGTGACGGCTTGGCAAGGGGCGCACGGACACGGCTGCACGGGCTCGTCGGAGTTGCTGTCAGCGTCGGGTTCGGGTGGACGACGACGTTGGCGACCCTCCTGGTCACCCTAGCCTGAACAAATGGCATCAGGAGATGCGCAAGACTACGGCGAACACGATCGTGTGAATCAGAGGCGAAGGGGAATAAGGGGCTCACCGAATTTGATCGCCGGAGTTGAGGACGTCGTCGGAACCTTGCTGTGCTTGTCGAAGACGACGACCTGGGGCGGTATAGAAGGAACCAACGGTGTCAGTAGGTGCGCAAGGAAGTGGCGAAGCTGTTTGCAAGAACCAGAGGAGAAGGGGCGCACGGGGCTCACCGGAATCGATCGCCGGAGTGAGCTCTGTCTGCGGCGGTGCGAGGATGATTGCGGGCAGCCTGGGGGGCGCTCTGTGCTCGGAGTCTGGGGGGAAATGGAGAGGGGGCAGAGGGGGTTTAAGTAGGCCAGGCGGGGGCGTGATTTACTCCTGCAATCAACGCGAATTGACGAGCGAATCAAACAGGAAACTCACGGCGCGATTTGGGGAAGAACACATCGCGGGGGGGGGGGGGGGGGGTGTGGAGACGACGACGCTGTGTGGGCCGCGACTGTCAGCGAGAGAAACAGAGAGGGAGTGGGTCCTGCGTGTCAGCCACTCGGCGGGTGCGGGTGTGAGTGAAGAAAAATGGTTCGCGGGGTGGGGTTGCTGGGCTTAGCTGGGCCAGTTGGGCCAGATTCGTCTGAAAGCTTATTTTTTTCCTTTTTACATTTTTCTTTTTCTGTTTGGTTTTTCTGAAATGAATTTCAACTCCAAATCAAATGAGTTTGAATTCAAATCATCTCTAGGTTTTTATACTGAAAATCTTGCACTCAAATGTGTGTCAAACACTACTGTTTAATCAAAACACTTTGATCAAATGAAAATAAAAATAAAACCAAGCCTTTATGTGATATATACAATAGGCATAAAAGTATTGGTTTTATTTACTCATTTTGTTTTGAAAACTTTGCTCAAGCTTTTGATGGTGCCTAAGTTTGGATTCAAACCTTACTGAACAAAACAAGTACTCTTTTCATTGAAAGGTAGCACTAAGGCTAGAGCAACTTACATGAAATAATAAGCATATATGCTTCTGTTTTGAAATGATTTGTTTGAAATGAAATTCATATGATCATGGATGCATGGATGATATGCATGAGTTTGAAACATGATTTTTGGGATGTTACAGTTTTTCGTAGTCGCCTTCTCCACTTGGGCGGTTCACGTGGATTAAAAAATGGCATGCACTCTGTAATCCTATAGGGTTGCAAAACAAAGTAATTAGCATGAAAATGTTTTAGATACGATACAAAAACCAAAATAAAATGTACAAAGAGCTTTGAGTGGATGTGATTATTTTGTCCAAAAATCATTGGAATCAAATGACCTCCAAAGATTCAGATACTCCACTTAAAAATCCTATAAAATTCTTCCCACTCAAAGAAGCATTATTACATTATATAAGGTTTACGGTTAATGTAGCCTGACTAATGACTTATCGAAAGGGCGGCCGGAAGTCTAGTCTTAGAGTATTTGTAACACTCTCAGCAATGTTTTCAAGTGGCCGCCATGCCAGCCCTTGTTGTGGAGAAGATTCACACCACTGGATCTTGATCCAATGATCTAGACATTTTCTTCTAGAAAACTGAAAAAACAGCTGAACCGGGACAAAACCTTGTTGCTTCTGAGTCGAAGTTCCTTCCTCAAATCAACAAACCATAAAAATCTACCTTGGAACCTACTAGGATACAATACATGTACGTAACAGTTTGGTATGGCATGGTTCCACGCCGCATATATGTACCCAAAACCCTCCCTGCCACCACATCAACCTGGCCAACATATATAGCGTCACGTTGAGTAGTTTCTTCACTGTCAAGTTCGAAAAAAGTTCACCGGTATTTGTCCTTCTCAGCTGCTGCACATGCCACAAATATTAGCCCAGATACAGAAGCACGTGGAGAAGAGAAGAGCAAAAAGCTCCTCGGCTCTTGTCACCTTCCCGAAATGGTGTGCCGCTCGCGCCCGCGGTCTCCTGCCACTCCGGCCGCTAGCTCACTCCCCTTGCACCGCACGCATCGGCAAAGCGCGCCAGTCCAGGCTGCTGGACCGCCACGCTAGCCTGCAGTTGGGGGAGCAATCACGCCGGCCCGGCCGCGCTGCCGCGCGCCGCCACGAGGGCGGCCAAAGCGCCGAGAGCGCCGCACGGCCGATGGAGCCCCTTTTCTGTCCTCGGACGAAATTAACCAGAGCTGAACTGGCGCAAGGCACGCATGGAGAACCGGACACCTCCCCCGGCCGAGGCGTGCGGGCCACACCGCCTTTGGGGTTTCCCAGCGTGGCACACGTACGTACAGGGCCAACGGCCAGGAGAGCCTGGGCCGCTTTATATGCCCCGCCATTGCCGCCCTCTCCACCCTCGCACATCGATCGATCTCCGTCCCGCACCGCCTTTGGTGGTAGGTTAACTAATTCAAACGCAGATCCTAGTCTAGCTGGTCGCGAGGATGACGCCGGCGTGCATGGTTGGGATGCCCAAGAGCCCCCGGTCGGTGGCGTTCCAGCCGGCCGCCGCACCGTTCGGGGAACGGAGGAAGCCCAGGTTCTGCGTCGCGGCGTCGGGCAGGGACGAGCAGCACCATCCGGCGCTCCCGTCGATGGCCGCGGTGCCGGCGTCGCTGCGCTCGATCCAGGCCAAGAGGAAGATGGCGGCTGCGCGCGGGGTGCCGCGGGCGACGAGCGCGGCTGGATGCGCGGTGGCGGCGCTGGCCGCGGCAGTGGAGGCCGTGCAGGGCGCGGCGGTCGGGGGAACGTCCGGCGCCGCGCGCGGCGCCGGGGACGCCGTGGCGTGGGTCTTCCAGAAGGTGCACTTCGAGTCGCCCGACCTCGCCGTGGGACTCCTCGGGCTCATCGCGTCATGCCTCAGCATGGCCGTGGAGATGGAGATGGAGCGGATGAGGGCCAGGGAGGCCGAGGCATCGGCCAAAAAGGCGGAACCCGTTGCCAATGCCGCCGAACCCCAGGACGACGATGAAGACTGCGTAGACGCGGAGGAGGCCGACGATGTGCCGATGCTGGTGGGACTGGACATGGAGAAGGAGCTCTGGGCCAGGATCGGCATCCAGCATGGCGACGACGGGGATGACAGCATGCCGCCGCTAGGCGTGAGCGAGGACGAGCAGGAGGCCATCAACATTGCCCGCGCTGAGTTACGGAAGGCCGCGTACGAGCGGATCATCGCCACCTGCGAGGCCAACTCGCTCATCCTCTCCAACTACGCGCAGCTCCTCTACGACTTCGACAAGGATCTCGACAGGTACATACCATTATTACCATGCCTACGCTAGCTGTCCCGATATGACTGATCCTTAACCACCGTCTCGGTTGACCCCGGCGATGAATGATCACTGCAGGGCGGAGGACTACTTCAAGCGTGCAGTGGCAATCGAGCCGCCTGACGGCGAGGCGATGCGCAGGTACGCAATGTTCCTCTGGCAAGCCCGCGGGGATCTCGTCGGTGCCGAGGACATGTTCACCGGCGCCATCGACGAGGAGCCGGACAGCAGCCACCACCGCAGCAGCTACGCGTGGTTCCTCTGGATGACCGGCGGCGTGGAGACCTGCGTCATCGACTCCGGCAGCAACAACAACAACGACCCCGAATGAAAAACATGTCGTCGCCGTCGCCGCCGCCGCGATCTCAGGCCAAAGACAATGAAAGACCGACCTCACCGGCAGGCGCCCGGCGAGGCTGCCGGCCATTTTAGATGGTGCATCTAGGTATATACTGCGCACTGTCCCCTTGTAGGGACCATGTTATATACTACTAGGGTGCGCGCGCGAGCATGGCAGGACCAGCCAACCCAGCAGGAGGCGGCGAATAATGTTGGCAAGCAAGCGCACATAGTAACACTAGGGTGTGATTGATTACCTCCTGTGTAAAAATTGGAATAAAGCATGCATGCGTCATCCAGCTAATGCATCATCAGATGGCATGCTGATGCTGAATTGTGAACGATATATAATATATATATACATATAAAGAAAAATATGGGAAGCATGAGATTCTTCCTCTGGTGGTATACATGTAGTGTTTGCACAGATTAAGAGCAACTGTGGTATATATTGCTGAATATTTACGGTAAACAGAGGGGTGGTACATACAAAGATTGAAGGGGGGAGAAGGGCAGGGATGCTGTCATCCTGGTGCTCTATAGACAGACCTGACTTAGTAATCGTTACCGAACCATGTCGATGCTGCCATAAACGTGGCTACGATTAATTGGTGGGGAATGTGGGAACTCGGTTGAATCACCTGCAGCCGAGCTCCAATCGTGTGTCTTCGTTGATGCTGGTGTTTCTGCATAGCTTCTGAAGGTCAATGTAGCCAATGAGTGTGTCCTCAAACGAGACGTCCTTCAAATTAGCATCTTCGAAGGTTGATCCTGACAAGACTGTGTTCTTGAAGATTGCTCCTTCAAGGTCGGCTTTAGAGAAAACGGCACGGTCTATCACAGCGTTCGTGAAGTCCGTGCCTGAAAACATTTGAAAGGGAAACGATTATTGTTATGCTCATACAGTAGTACGGTCAATGAAAAGGTAGATCTGAAAGGGTCAGTATTCAGGAGCAACTGCAACAACGAGTTGTGGTGAAAAGTAACACAGGCTCTATGGTACACAATGAAGCCATCAGTGCAAAGGTATAGTATTTGGAAGCAATGTAACAATGAACAATGCAGTGTGATAAACCCGGGTAAGGAGTGCAGTTCTGTTTATGTTACCTTTGAAACTTGCACCAACAGCATATGCCTTGGACATGACAACTTCTGACATGTCAGCGCCATCAAACTTTGCTTCCGACATCAAAGCTGCAGATAGAGTCTTGCCCTTCAGATTATCTTTCTCATTTGAGAAATCACAGAACCGGAGATCAAGCACCTTGTCATAGACCCCATTTGCCTGACCAATTGTGTTCCCAACAAATGCAGCCGCACATCTGTTTGGATCTGTTGATAGTGGAGGCAGCCTCTAACAACCAAAGCAAACAGGGAATAATGTTATCTCAGAAAAGTTTTTCTACTCGACAAACTATCTCCATGGAAAAAAGAACTTAAGATCTGATGATAGAACACAGTTTTCAAGAATAATAGCATAGTGCCAAACTGCCAACCTACATATTCAGGTTATACTTGGAGGATCACAAAATGAAGTGCACTTTGTACTTCACTAACAAAAATGACAGTGATTTTTAGACCAAAAGTGGCTTCAAATACATAATACATTAGCATATATCATACTTCTATAGTGAAAATTTGCACACGTTAATCAGTTAATCTGATTACTGTATGCAACAAGACAACAAGACAATGTTTTCTACAGGTGTTTTCCCGCTTCTACAGAGTTGTATCAGTAGCTGTTTCAAGATGCAAATGCAACCCTGAATTAACATAACCATAAGTAAAGTGTATCATAGGTCCCTGGTCTATTTCAGGCATCTCACATAGGTCCCGGAACTTGAAAATCGTCATCCATATCCCAAAAGTGCAGTTAGAGTCTCATCTAGTCCAGAACTGCCCCAACAACATTTGTTCGAGTAGCTTGTGAAGTTGACCGATGACACGTCAGATAAGGGAGTGGGGGACACCTAGGATGGAATATTTGCAAAAGGCCCCAATGGTCACGCCGTCGTACAAACTAGAGGGAGGACGGTGGTGGCCTCGTGGAGCCTACCTGATAGTTGCAAAGTGGGCCAGCATGCAGACCACCAAGGCATGTAAAACGGAATCCGAGGTGTCATTGTCGTCCTCAACTAGAATGTAGCTCCTATGTATGGCCGTCGCCGAGGGGCAGGATACTCTCATGGTAGCGTCATGTGGTGCTGACATCATGGTGCGCGATGCCCTATGCTTGTAGACTCGGTTAACTTCCTGTCTCGATGACAGTCAATGGCGGGAAGTGGATGGTAACGTCGAGCCAACCATCCAATTTGCCAACTCTGAGACAGCGTTGGATGTGCTTCTCATGTACAACCAGTTAGAATCGCCAGTGACGCACTACCTGTGACCCATCCTGGCGAGAGCAGTGAGGCATGGTCAGCGACCGTGGCGATTTGGGGTGCACACGGTGCGTCCTAAGCCGCCACTGAGCAGTGTGCGGAGGATACCATATATCAACAGGGGCCTTTTTGCAAATATTCAGTCCTGGAGGATGTCCCCTATCTGACATGTCACCGGTCAACTCGCCAATGTGGGATGGTGAAATGGCATCGGGGCAAATTTGGACCTTGATGATTCACTTACTGCACTTTCAGGACCTGGATTTCAGTTTTCAAAGTTCTGGGATCTATGTGAGACCGTCTGAATAGTCTAGCAATCTATGATGCATGTTAGTCTAGTAATCCGTACAACCAAGGCCTCAGTGAATTTAAGGTGCCTATAGAGAATGAAGTGTACCATAACAAAATTGCAGTAGTCTACATCATATGTTGCAGTAATTCTAGTACTCCCTCTGACCCATATTAGTTGACTCAAATTTGTCTAGATATACATTGGTATCTAGATGAATCTAAGTCAACTAATATGGGTCAGAGGGAGTACTTTATGTTTAAAATTTATCTTTATGCCTTTCAAGGTTAATTCAAATCACTAGTTTGTTTTCCAGAACCGATACCATTTTTTTCTTCACATTAATACTCCTAGTTCTGTTTAAACAAACCTAAATTTAGCTAACCTCCACAGTTGTTGCCATTTGTATGGAGAGATTTAAACCCAGTATTTATAAATTTACAAAACAACTGTCGTACTGCCTATATTTGATCGAAGGTGAGCTAAACCCCCATACATTTCAACAAAGGCGAAAATTCCATCCGAAATTAAGTGACTTCCCCTCATCTACCACCAAATCCAAGCAAAAACGCCACGCCCTCTATATTTCTGCTAGGCGCTACCGATTGTCGGATTCCATAAATTTCCATCTGGACTAAGTAAGAGAGCCTCAATACGCTCAACAATGTGATTCGAATCGCACCATGCCCATGGAGACGGAGAAAACCACCAACCTGACCGGCGGCGATCACCGGGCTGGGCGCGGACGCGACGGCCCAGGCCGCGAGCAAGCCGCACGCGAACCCTCCCGCCAACTTGGCGCGGCTCCCGGTTCCCCCCGCGTCGGCCAGGCACGTCACGCGGCACCCCCTGGGCTGCTGCTGCAGGCGGAGAGCAGAGCCACCGCGCGCGGCGGCCGGCGAGGCGAGGCAGGACGAGACCATGGCAAATGCAATGCGGTGGGCGCGGCTGCCTGGTTGAGAGGAGCGGGGAGGGGAGAAGAGAGGGTAGGGCTGTGCACGTACGTGTGCGGCGTGGCGACGAGGTAGAGGGAGATAGAAAGGGGATCATGGTCTTATCCTTCCCAAGGCTCTCTATCCCTCTTCTCCCGGTTTCGGCTCTCGTCCGCTTGACAACCACGGGGCCCACGTCAGTCGCGAGGTTGCAAGTAAACCACGGACTGAACATAGTTTAGTGGACTCGAGTGTGGACCTAATTTTGGGTTTATATTTTATAAGTTCAAAACATATACGGTACTACTATTATTTTTGGTACGTTTTGAGCCCTCTCATTTCCATCTTTCTCCCTGTGTTCATTTTTATCTGTTCATTTATAATATATTGTCCATAAGTTATGGTTTACATGCATTAAATGATTCATAATCAAATGATTCCAGTAGTTCATCAGAATGGAGCCTTTTTATGCGTTTAACACCGATATGATCTAAACAACAATGCCATATATATGTGCAATATCATCATTCATTTTAATTCTTTTGGCATTCACATTATAAATGAGGGCATGTCTCCGAGAAGCCGAGGACATGTGCTTGTCTTCAGCTGATTGTCCGAGTGTGCAGCGTGAGGCATGAGTGCGCGAGGGATAGCAGGAGGTGATACCACGGCGCGGCGTGCGGCGCCCGGCTATGCCAGTCTAGCAAGCTGCTCGTCGCCCAGTCCCTGCTTGGCTCAAGGGAAGATGATGTAGGTGCCTAGATCCTGGTCACCGCGCAGCTGCTTGCACTAATCCTTTTAGATGCTCTCGTTGCCTTGAGAACAGTCATTGGGCACATGATTGCCGTAATGCTTGGCGCCCCCTCAGCTCGTTTTCAGGCCCTATCGCGTCGTCACCCTGCTTCGTTGCCGAGCCTCGTCAAGCGCATGCTCCTTGCCAAGCCCAGGCTGAGGTCTCGCTCCTGTCCAAGGTGCCTCATCATGGGACTTGGGCGTCTGTTGTATCTGCTCCTGTTGGCTCTTTGGCCTCAGCGGATATGTCGTTGCAATCCACTATGGAGGAGCAGGCTGTTTTGTTACGCTCTCAGCTTCTTAACATGGCTTCCCTTCGGCTTGAGGAGGCCGTTTGTCCTCTTCATGAGGTTGTCGACTCCTTGCATGGTTGGCTTCTTGCGGTTGGGGCTTTCTGGAGCGGGCGAAAGATGTGATGGGTAGACTCTCTTGGGCGCCTGTCGATCCTTTGGTTGGGCATGATGTTAGCAAAGTGGGCGCAAGTGGAGAGGGCCTTTATGGTTGCTTCTCTCCTCGTGCTAGGTTGAGCTCGATGGTTGCAGCTTCGGTCATGCAGATTATGCCTAAGATTCTGGAGCGGTGTGGTGGTAGGGTTATTCCTTCTTCCGTAGAGGAAGTGAAGTCCGACTCATGCGAGATCTCGTGTAACACCCTCAGAATCGGCCCTATGCAAGTTTCAGCGCTTCCCGCCAAACCCGCATAGAAACGATTCAAAGGTGCCCACCAGGCACTTGCGTGCGGGTGGAAAACGAAGTAATAACATTACACAACAGTCCTCGATGGGACCCACAGAACATATATATATATACAACACGACTCCATGAGTCAATAATACAGATATACAGAACAAAGATCCAAATCACCTTGAAAATGATACGGCGTCCGACTACGGACAAGATGCAAATGGGGCTAAGAGCCCTGAAGAATAACCAATGGCGTCCATAACCCTGCCCAGGCTAAGCCGGAAGGGTAACCCTGCTAACGACGTCGATCTCAAAACCTGCTTAAACAAAAGGGGTGCCGACAAAGGGCAAAGGAAAAAGAGAGAGCGGTCAGTACTGAGGCCAGTACACGGCGAGGCTAGAATTCGGCGGTCCTCGCCTACGTAGGTATGGTGGACTGAAGCGGCAGCGCAGCATGCACTAAACAACCTATAGAGACTCGATACAACTGGCGGCTATCAGAGAGGGGCAAGAAAGACCTATTCGGAACCAACCTGGTACTACCACCAAACATACCCATCCTGGTGTTCCCCCTCGATACCAAACGAGGAAGTCAACCGAGGAACTCACACAGTTGGCAGTTTTATTTATTCGGTTATCGTTGCAGCAATTACTAGTCAGGTTTAGATAGTCATCCTGATATAATAAGCAGTGGGCACTTTTAGTTAACCATTCCGTTGTAGTTGCGACACTTACTAGTCAGATACAATTAGCATGAGATATCCCAAAACCCAGCAGTTGTTGGTACTTTTATTTAGCCATTCCGTTATAGTTGCAATATTTACTAGTCAGGTACAATGGTAGCAAGTGACAACCCAAACAAGCAATTGTTGGCAATTTTATTTAGCCATTCCATTATAGTGAAGCTGATTACTAGTCATTATAGTGAAGCTGATTACTAGTCATTATAAAGTCAAATTTATAGCACTACTTTAGTTATAGTTGTCTATGATCGAGATATTGTGCTCCAAGTCGTCCATAACCGTGGACACGGCTTTCAGAAAGTTTTACCCTGCAGGGGTGCACAAATAGCAACACACACTCGATCAACCTCGGAAAAACCAAATCAAAACCCAACGAGGCCTTCACGACAAAGCAATCACAGGATTCAGAAATATTTCAGGGGGCCACCCCGTTGAGTACACCCGCAACGAAGTTAGCTGACTCCGAGACGGACTCAAGTTTTGCGTCAATGGCTGTAAACGACTGGGAACCCAAAAACTGGGCTTGTCGATACCGCGAAAACACTCCGCTTTCCTAAACAGTACAGTGTGCAGTACCTCGCACAATTTAAATAAAGCAGTAAAACATGGCATAAGTACAGGATAGTAAATAAAACCTCAAACTAGTTTGTGGCCCCAAGAAATAAGAATGAATCAAGCTCTGGCTCAGGGGGGTCCCATAATCCTCCCGGATGTGGATTCAAGGAACAGGTATCAAGTACTCGGGGTCCTACGGGACACAAGTGGACGGTTAACAACCAAATAACATCTATTGCCCACCTGTGCCTCTGCTTACCTACTTCAATTTTAGTTATTTAAACAATAATTAAAGCCATGATCATCTCCAACATTAAACATGCGGCAATACCCCAACAACTGAGGTACTTGACGACACGCAACAACACTTGAGCAAGCGACTACGACGCGCAAGTCCAACTATCTACCAAATCAACAGGTAATAGGAGGTGTCCAAGGCAATATAAGGCTGCAAGGGATATCACGGGTACGAAAACTAGAGCATCGCAACACAGATAGCAATAGATCAACAGGAGGGAATAAATACTATAAAAGTAAGATAGGTAGAAAGGGGGAGATGCTCGCCTGAAAACATTGCCGAAGGTTCATCCGAAAATCGGGGCGAAGCTCACATCAGCTCAACGGCCCAATCCGCGAAGAACCAAAACACTAGAATAAACACCGGATGCAATATTTAATACTACGGCAAAAGATCGGGCATGATGCATGTATGATGTATGACATGGCAAAGGTGCGATGCATTTAGATCATATTAAGCGGAACCGGGGTCCCGACATTTAATTAAACGGTTCAAGTTATTTAGCTACCCCACAATTTAAATGTTGTCTTAACAAGGCAAAATTATATCACCGGTTCGCTACACAAATTTAAATGGAACCAATATGAGACTAGATTTGTCCGCATATGGGCCCCATATTTAATTATGAGGTGACTCGGCATAATGCCCCCAAACCCACATGATATGCGTGCAAGCATGATAATTTAATATGCAACAAGTTTATATTTCATTTTATAAAATAGGGCTCGGGAAGGGAATCACACATAGGGTTCGACGAACTTGGGCTCCGAGGGGTTCGGGGTTGGTCTCAGGGTCCGGATCTGGGTTTCGGTCTCGGTGGGATCGGTCTCGGATAACGGAAGTAGATCTTGTCGCATCCGAGAAGAAGAACTTGGTTCGGCGTCGGGGCGCATCGGATCCGCCTTGGTCGGTGCCGAGCTTATCGTCACGAAGATCTTGTCGGTTCCTCGTATCGGGTTGGTCTTGGCGTTCGGGAAGAACTTGGCGTGCGACGTCGTCGGCATCGGTGCGGGAAGGAGGTCTTGGTGTTCCGAGCATCTCCGGGTCAGTGATCTCGGCGTTCCACGGTCTTCGGTCCCGTGTGGCAGATCCTGGGGATTCGGCGGCTTCGGGAGATATGGTCGGTGTCACTAATATTCGGCTCCAAGTAAATCTTGCGACCAACGAACTTGTTGTTTTTGTCTGCCCAGAGTCTTCGAATAACTTGCCCACAGGTTGTGGTCGAGGACATGGTTTATCTGTTTTGCAACGGTAGCCGTTCGTGGTGGTACAAAAGTATAGCCACCACTCCAGCATCACCAGATGGCCACTACCACCAGATCATCTCCAAACTCTAGCAGACAAGGGCATAGCAGAGGCATACGTGTGTTACCGAAAGGAGGACAGGAACGCCGTACGTGGAGTCGCTGAGCGGCCACTCGGAACAAGACTAGCAGGGTGAGCTCGAGGAGGACGTCAGGGACGTCTGTAGCATCCCATTTGTCTAACAACTGTAATGCTACTTGGTTTAGTAATAAAATGGCCACTTCCTACATATAATTGTTGCATCATCATCATATCATGCTCATGTCATCATGCCACCTTGCATTTGAGCATCATACAAAAACCCTTGTGTTTTGGTTCTTATCTCATATGCATCATTATTTGTATTTAGCCTCTTGATATTGTACTTGGTTCTTGATATATTGTTTATATGCCCAATATGAGTTGAGGGCATCTCTCTTACAAATCCTTCCATCTCACTAGCTTTATAATGCCAATTCTCTTCTTGATACCATCTATCCATGTTTTCTGCTACTCTATCTATCTTTCTTCTTATTTCTGTTTAGTTGAGCTCTACTTCTTGCAATCCTTGGTCTTTTCTATTCCTACTCTACCTTTTTTCCACCATCTGTATCCTTGTTCGGACCTAGTTCCTATGTTAACCTCTTTTTCTTTCTTCTTGTTGTATGCATTATATCTTCTGCTATAGCCCTATGACATCATTTTACATTCCTTTTAGTCACATGCAATAATAAACCTCATGTGATGACGCCTCTTATTTGAGTTAGCTTTGTTCATCCATTTTTTTATTCAACTTGATCTTCCTAAACCTAAACTAAAACCTCTACTCTATCTACCTAGACCCCTCCCTGAGCTTCACCCCATCGCCACCCTGGCTCTCTTCTTTCTTCCTGTTGCAACCGAACCAGCCCTCCTTGTTTCCTCCCTCTCTGCTCTTCCTCACGCCGGCCCCACCCCGCAGCTAGCTCCTGGCGCCACCCGACAGGACCTCCCTGGGCGCCCCTCCCTCGATCTCTCTGCCACCTCGGCTCCACCTCGCTAAAACCCTCGTAGGCCCTGTTGATCCTCTTCCTCGATCACGTGCCGTAGCCACAACCCCCTCTCTCTCGCTCGCTTTTGCGAACGCTAGCGACAGCCCACGCCTAGTCTACCGCCCTGGTCCCCTCGCTCTCCCGTGCATAAAGCAGAGCCAGGGGAGCCTCTCTTCCCCAACCACCCCACCAGGTCGCGTTCCCCCCTCATCTTCCCATCCACCCGAAAACCCTAGCTGCCGCCGCCATGTCCTTGACCAGGGCCTAGCTGCCGCTGTCGCTGCCAGCCTCGCGTCGGTGCAGCCTGAGCTCGCCTCCGGCTTCTTCTACTTGGAGCGAGGAGAAGACGTGCAGTGGAGACCCCTGTCGCCGTCCCGCTCTCGTCGCTACGCCGCCACCTTCGTCATCTCCGGTCGGCTACCACGTCGCCGTCCACCCCTCCGTGAGCAGCCGCAAACCCTTCCGTTCCTCTGGCCTTCCTCTACTCCCGCTCGCTCTCTGTCGCGCTCTCGGCCATGTCCAGGAACGGCACCGGCATACAACGCGTGCATCTCCCAAGACCCTCTTCTCGAATTTGTACCAGCATGTGTATTGCTAATTTGCGAAAACTCCGAACATAAAATTTGTTCTCCTACCTCCCAGCATTCCAACGAAACAAACGGCGCTCGTTTTGGTGCTCCACAGCCGAAGAAATCCTCTGTTGAAGTCAGGACCAAGTAATCGGTTTTCTGAATTTTCCGTTTAAAAGTCTGAATCCTCCCTGTTCTTCAACCTTTTTCAGTGCATACAAGCTTTATCAGAAGAAACATCCTTCTTTGAAGTTGTACAGCTTTCTGAGATCTACAATGTTTGTTTTTGTGTTGTGCCCAAATTCCCCACCATTTGGTCGCCATCTTCTTCAAATCGCAGGACGTTTTCAATCGATACTCAGATCTCGATTTTCAGATTCAATCAAACCTCGTGCTACTTTTCTAAATAGGCCCTTCATTTTTGCCAGAACCCAACCCGCAGTCCCCATGGCCCCACAGTCAGCGTCGGATACATTTTTGTAAAAAGGCGCCCGTGCTTTTGGGGAATCGACCCGCGGTCCAGCCTGGCCACGTGTCAGCGCCCGCGTCGGCCGCTCGCGCGCGTGGCCCCAGCCCGCAGCTGGCCCACCTGTCGGTGGCTCTGGCTAGTAGTGGCTGGGTAGCAAAAATCCCTGATCGTTTTTGTTTAATTTAAACTGTTTTCAAATTAATTTAAATTCAATTCAAATCTGTATTTTAATAACTTTTAAATTATAAATCCAAATTTAGTAAATAATATATGAATTTGAATCAGGAAAATATGAGGATTTCAAATATGCCATCCAAAATATATTTGGACACTTTAAATTTTGAGTTGATTGAAATTACATCAAAATGCCCCTGGACCTTAATTAATTAATAACTTTAGCTTTATAACTCCAAATTTAACAAATGATATGTCTAAAATGATCAGCTCGACGAGACCTTTCTGTTTATGCTATCCATGACTTAAATTGCAGCATGCATCATATAAAAATATAGTATACAGCAACTAATATGACAATAAAATGTGACCAAAACTCAATAAAAATGTTATTTCTTGTAATCTACCCCTCACCCATGCCATGCTACATTATTGCCATGCAACTTGTGCATCATTCATCATGGCATGATTGTTTGCTTGTCGCATTTTATTCATATGCTTGCGCACTTTATTTATGTTGGCCCTTGTTTGTTTGGTTCTTCTTCGAATAGACGCTGAGCAGGGGATATATCAAGAGAACCAGGAGCACTACCCAGATCCGTCTCTCGCTTCAACTGAGTTGCCAGGCAAGCACTACCACATTCTTGCATACATACAGTACCTATTGCCTCTATCTTATTCTTGCATCATTGAGTCGCGATTGCATTAAACTGAATCCCAAGTATTGCATAGATTTTACTTTTAAACCCCACCAAGCTTGTTCCTCCATCCCATGAGCCATTACTACAGGAGTTGTTTGAGCCATGCGAGTCGTAGAACAACATGTGTAGGGTATGTGAGTAGCTGTTGGATAAAGAGGTACTTAAACAACTTAACCTGAGTAGTAATGGGATAACTAATGAAAGTGGCACCGGTGAGCAACATCTGCTATTTGGTTTTTCCTGCTCATTTGTGTCTCGTAGGACCCCGAGTACTTGATTCCTGTTCCTTGATTTATCGCGCTATCCACATCAGGGAGGCTTATGGGACCCCCCTGAGCCAGAGCTTGATTCCGTCTTATTTCTTGGGGCCACAAACTAGTTTGAGGTTTTATTTTACTATCCTGTACTTATGCCATGCTTTACTGCTTTAGTTAATATTGTGCGAGGAGCACCTGTACTGTTTAGGATCGTGGCACGATTCCGCGGTATCGACAAGCCCAGCCACACTTTCGGGTTCCCAGTCGTTTACAGCCGTCCCCACAACCTTGAGTCCGTCTCGGAGCCGTCCGGCTTCGTTGCGGGTCTACTTTAAGGGGTGGCCCCCTGAAATATTTCTGAATCCTGTGATTGCTTTGTCGTGAAGGCCTCGTTGGGTTTTGATTTGGTTTTTCCGAGGTTGATCGAGTGTGTGTTGCTATTTGTGCACCCCTGCAGGGTAAAACTTTCTGAAAGCCGTGTCCGCGGTTATGGACGACTTGGAGCACAGTTTCTCGATCATAGACAAGCATAACTAAAGTACCGCTTTAATTTGACTAAGTAACTGACTAGTAATTAGTGCAACACTCATGGAAGGGTTAATAAAATTGCCAACGGATGGGGGGTTGTTCGTCCGCTTCCTCGTTGGTAAGCGAGGAGGAGGATGGATCTGTGGATATTACTGTTATAACTGTTTTCATTAATTCACGGACATCCGTCTACCTTTGGTTAGGCGGATGATTAGCGAGTATCTATAGAACTGTTAGGGTTTATCTTTTGCTGCAACTGCGTCACCCAGGTTGTGTCCCCTTTAGAGGCATAAAGACTTGCTGAGTACCCCTAGGGTCTCACACGATAAATTATTGGTTCAGATGAACAGGTACAATCGCAAGACGGATACTGGGTGGAGGAGGCTGATGATGTGGGCAACGATCGTTCGGTGTAGAGATTCCGGGAACGGGGATCCATGAGATCTGTGGGCGGGATGTGCTTATTTCTGGGCATCTTATGCCGATTTGCTTCTTATCCGTACTCGGATCTTGTTTGCCGCTTGCGCCTGATACTCTGATGTGTGATGTATGAGGAAATATCCTAAACTATTATATCTATCTAGGACATTTGAATCTTGTCGTATGGCGTTGCTATATTTTCCTTTCTTTTTAGATGGAATGGCTCTGATGTACTATTGTATGGTGGCTTGCATACATACTCATTTATGTATGTGGTTGATCCCTTCGCCTGCCGATTACGCCGCCCGTACAGGTCCCGATGATTGGAAATGGTTGGGACGGCCGAAAGGTCTACCCGTGAGTGGCCTTTGGCCCCACCGTACTATTTCAACCATTTCCGCTCATCCAGGCTTGTATCTAGGAGCGTAATTCACCGAGGTTGTTACAATTGGTATCAGAGCCATCCCGCCCTTCAGGGTCTCAGCCAAATGGTCGTTGTCAGTCTAGCAAATATTTTTGGTAGTTATGTATACTAGGGAAAAACAAAACGTGTGAGTAGGACTGCTTCCACTTTTCTTCTTACCCACCCATCCACCCTTTTCTGGTAAGGAAGTGTAACGTTTTCAATCCTCTTCTTAAAAGTTCAAACTAGGATTCACGTGTTCTGGGTTTCCGTAGTACCATAGATTGTGTGTTTTTGTGTGTGTGTGTGTGTGTGTGTAATTCCTTGTCTATATGTTGCATCCAAGTTGTTATCTAATCGTCCTTTTGGTTATCAACTGTTGGTACATTCCATACCGACAGGCTTTTGCAAACCGACGCGATCTGTCTTACTCTTTGTTATCCGACGTTATCTTGTTTGGGGTGTTCGTTTCTGTAGTTACCAATCTTTAGGTTAAACGTGAGAAGAAGGGGTTAGGATATGTGTTCCACTTATTCATGTGCGGAGTAATGATTTGAGTGCGGGATGGAGTCGCGACCATACCACTACTCTTATCATTTGCTTTTGTATATTGAATTGGTAGAGTCACTAATCTTGATTCGTTAATTAATTTTGCGCATCTATTGGTATTTCAATGCCGAAATTTGTGGAAAAAAATTTCTTTGATATATTTGTGTACCACACTCCTTTTCAGTCGTGTGCGATATGCTTAATATCTTCTAGGTGCTTTGAACTTTGTTGATATTTTAATATCATCTTAGTAAATTGTATCCTTTAATCTTGGTTAATTCCATCTTGGTACTATTGTGGATTATTATTATTCTACATTATAGTACTGACTTGTGTTTTATATCAATCACAGGATGGCTCCACCACGCCGTTCTGATGAGGACATACCACCTGAACTGGGATCCGCGCTGTCAAACATCGCCAATGCCTTGGCAGCAATGCAGCAGAACCAGCAGCACTTTGAGGAAAGTGTTCGGAGGAATGAGTTTGCTCCACTACCTCCACCTCCCAAGCGAGGAGACATCAAAAGCTTCCTGAAGTTCAACCCCCGCCAATTTGATGTTTCTGATCGACCACTGGATGCGGATGATTGGTTGCGTGAGATGTCAAGGCTACTCGAGACTGCTGATGTTCCTGAGCAAGAGTGGGTAAAGTGTGCTACTCACCTTCTGAAGGGAGATGCAGCTCTCTAGTGGGAGAATTACCTGAAGGCAAACTGCACTGGTTTTCAGCCTACTTGGGAACGGTTCACTGGAGCGTTCAAAGAGCAGAATCTGTCAGAAATTGTCATGGAGAGGATGAAGGAAGCTTTTCTCAACCTTAAGCAGGGAAACGATAATGTCAACACCTACATCAGGAACTTCATGAATCTTTCTCGTTATGGTGGCGATGAGATCTCCGATGACAAGAAGAAGCAAAAGAGGTTCAGGCAAGGGCTCAATGCATCGATCAAATATGCAATCACACATGCAAGGCCGGCGTCTTTTCTGGAACTTCAGCACACAGCTCTGCAGGAGGAAGCAAGTAGGCAAGTGTTTGAGGAGTCAAAGAAACACAACCGTGATGCACCAAGCTCTTCAGCTATGTCAGCTCCTTCTAAGCGGCGTGTCTGGGTTCCTAACACCCCACCGTCGCTCCCGGCTCCACCAAGACCTGCAAGCTACGCGTCAAGGCCACCAAACTTCATCACTGCTGCTCCCAGGGGCTACAACCACCACTACCCTGGAGCGCCTGGCGGAGTCCCTGGCTACGTTGCTCCACGTCCACCTGGTGCTTGTTTCACATGTGGAGACCCTGGACATCTAAACTGGAACTGTCGTTGAAAAACAAAGCTCTTCCTCCACCCCCTCCAAGATCTGCGGCAAGCTCTCCTATGGTTCGTGCACCACCACCTCGGGCTCTCAACATCAACACCAAGCCCGGGTCTACTGTTGCTCATGCCAACTGTGTCAACGCCGCTCAAGCTGAGCATGCACCTGGAGTTGTGATGGGTATGCTTCCCGTTAACTCAGTCCCTGCACGAGTTTTGTTTGATTCTGGTGCATCGCATTCATTTGTTTCTCACAAGTTTGCAAATGAGAATGTGTTAGCTTTGGATCCTCTCCTTAAGAAGTTAATGGTCCTATCTCCTGGTTCAAACATGAGGGCTGCTTATATCAGCCATGGCAATCAAATTGAGATTGGTGGCTCTTCGTTCTCGGCGTCCTTAATTCTTTTGGGCAATTCTGACATTGATGTCATCTTGGGCATGGATTGGTTGACAGCAAATACAGCTGTGATTGATTGTGCTGAACGCTCGGTTTCTCTGAAGATTCCTGAAGGTCATATAGTCTATTCTCCAAGTCTGACTCCTGCTATCTAGCTCTTCTCTTTGGCGGCTCTGAATGATGATGCTATGGAAGCTATTCAGAGTGTTCCGGTGGTCTGTGAGTTCCCAGATGTCTTTCCTGAAGAGTTGCCGGGTATGCCTCCGGATCGTGAGGTTGAGTTTGTAATTGAGCTTGAACCTGGAACGGCTCCTATCTCCAAGCGGCCTTATAAAATG
Source organism: Avena sativa (assembly GCA_916181665.1). Classification (NCBI taxonomy): domain Eukaryota; kingdom Viridiplantae; phylum Streptophyta; class Magnoliopsida; order Poales; family Poaceae; genus Avena; species Avena sativa. The sequence continues at coordinate 228,918,453 of OV702279.1, forward strand.
GGTCCTGCTGAGTTGGCTGAACTCAAACGTCAACTTGATGAACAAGAGAAGTTGGGTTTCATTCAACACCGTACTTCTTCTTGGGGTAGCCCAACAATCTTTGTGAAGAAGCGTGACAGGACTGATAGACTTTGTGTTGACTATCGGGCTCTCAATGCTAAAACCATCAAGAACAAATATCCCCTTCCGCGGATTAATGATCTCTTCGATCAGCTAGCTGGAGCTGTGGTGTTCTCTAATCTTGACTTGAGAAGTGGTTATCACCAAATCAAGATTCGCAAGGAAGATGTGCCTAACAGCTTTCACCACCCGCTATGGCCTGTATGAGTACACGGTCATGTCTTTCGGTCTCACCAACGCACCTGCTACCTTCTCGAGGCTTATGAACTCGGTTTTCATGGAGTACCTTGATAAGTTCGTTGTGGTATATCTGGATGACATCCTAGTCTATTCAAAGTCAAAGGAAGAACATGAAGAACACCTTCGGTGTGTCCTAAACAAGCTTCGTGAGAACCGCTTGTATGCAAAGTTCTCAAAGTGTGAGTTTTGGCTGCCTCAAGTAACCTATCTTGGTCATGTCATCTCTGCCAAGGGCATTGCAGTAAACCCGGAAACTGTGAAGACAATTGTTGAATGGCTTCCTCCTGTTAATGTCAAAGAAGTGCGGAGTTTCCTTGGTTTGGCTAGTTATTGCCGTCGCTTCGTTCAGAACTTTTCAAAGATAGCGAAGCCTCTTACCGATCTACTCAAGAAAGGCAAGAAATACCTTTGGACTCCTGCATGTCAAGCAAGCTTTGAGACACTCAAAGAGAAGCTCACTTCCACACCAGTCTTGGTTCCTCCGGATACATCTAAGCCTTTCCAGATATTCTGTGACGCCTCTTTGCAAGGATTGGGTGCGGTCCTTATGCAAGAAAAACAGGTGGTTGCTTATGCCTCTCGACAGTTGAAGACGCATGAGATCAACTATCCCACACATGACCTCGAGCTCGCAGCAGTTGTCTTCGCTTTGAAGCTATGGAGGCACTACTTGCTTGGCAACCGTTGTGAGATCTTTTCTGACCACAAGAGTTTGAAGTATATCTTCACTCAGCCTGATCTCAACCTTCGGCAGAGGAGATGGATTGAAGCAATCAATGATTTTGATTTGACCATCAACTACACCCCGGGCAAAGCTAATGTCATGGCCGATGCTCTCAGCCGCAAAGCTTATGTCAATAACCTCATGATGGAAGAACAACAGCCTCTCTTATGCGAGGAATTCCGTCAGCTCAACCTGGAAATTGTGGAACAAGGGCATCTCCTGAACCTTCTGGCTACTCCTCTCTTGGAAGAAAAGATTCGCTATCGTCAGCGTGGTGATCCGCACACCAGAAAGATCATCTCCAAACTTCAGCTTCCGAAGTATGAGTCCTTCCACGTCGATGATCAAGGCACGCTTTTATTTGAACACCGGATGTTTGTTCCAAACTACCCGGGTTTGAGAGAGCAAGTTCTCAAGGAGGCGCACGATTCTGTTCTATCTATCCATCCTGGCAGCACAAAGATGTACATGGACTTGAAAACACAATATTGGTGGCCTGGTTTGAAACGATATTGTGCCAAGTATGTCTCGGAGTGTGATGTTTGCCGCAGAGTGAAAGCTGTCCATCAGAAACCTTTCGGTCTTCTACAACCATTGAAACCTCCGGAATGGAATTGGGAGAAAGTAGAGATGGACTTCATCACTGGTTTTCCAAGGTCGCAGAAGGGCAACAATGCAATCTTTGTTGTCATTGACAGGCTCTCTAAAGTGGCTCATTTCTTCCCCGTCAAGGAAACAATTTCTGGAATTCAGTTGGCTGAGCTCTATATCAACAGAATTGTATCTCTATATGGGGTTCCGCTTGAGATCAGTTTAGACCGTGGGAGCATCTTCACTTCCAAGTTCTGGGAAAGTTTCCAAAATGCTTTGGGAACAAAGTTGAACTTCAGCACTGCTTACCACCCTCAGTCGCAAGGACAAGTTGAAAGGATCAATCAGATTCTGGAGGATATGCTTCGTGCTTGCGTCATCTCTTTTGGCATGAAGTGGGAAGAATGTCTTCCTTATGCTGAATTCTCTTACAACAACAGCTTCCAGAAAAGTCTGAAGATGGCACCATTTGAGGCTCTCTATGGCCGTAAATGCAGAACTCCGATTGGTTGGTCAGGTGCAGGAGAAAGAATATGGTTTGGCCCTGACATTGTAACTCAAGCGGAGGAGAAGGTGCATATCATCCTTGAGAACCTGAAGCTTGCTCAAAGTCGCCAGAAGAGCAATTATGACAGGAAACACACGGACATGGTGTATGCCCCTGGTGATCTCGTTTACCTTCGTGTCACCCCCATGAGAGGCACACACCGCTTTGGTATCAAAGGAAAGCTGGCTCCTAGATACATCGGTCCTTTCAAAATTCGTGGTAGAAGAGGAGAAGTTGCTTATGCTCTTGAGCTCCCGGAAAAACTCAAGGTTCACGATGTTTTCCACATCTCTCAACTCAAGAAGTGCTTCAAAGATCCCGGCAGGACCGTGGATCATGAGCTAATCGATCTCCAAGAAGACCTGTCTTATCAAGAACACCCCACAAAAATCCTTGAGACCGCAGAAAGAAGGACTCGCAACAAGTCCATCAAGTTCTGCAAGGTGCAGTGGTCGCACCATTCTGTTGATGAAGCCACTTGGGAGCGTGAAGATGAACTCCGTGCCAATTATCCTACCCTCTTTGTGTCTTCTTCTTCTTCCTAGAATCTCGGGGCGAGATTCCTGTTTAGTGGGGGAGAGTTGTAGCATCCCATTTGTCTAACAACTGTAATGCTACTTGGTTTAGTAATAAAATGGCCACTTCCTACATATAATTGTTGCATCATCATCATATCATGCTCATGTCATCATGCCACCTTGCATTTGAGCATCATACAAAAACCCTTGTGTTTTGGTTCTTATCTCATATGCATCATTATTTGTATTTAGCCTCTTGATATTGTACTTGGTTCTTGATATATTGTTTATATGCCCAATATGAGTTGAGGGCATCTCTCTTACAAATCCTTCCATCTCACTAGCTTGATAATGCCAATTCTCTTGTTGATACCATCTATCCATGTTTTCTGCTACTCTATCTATCTTTCTTCTTATTTCTGTTTAGTTGAGCTCTACTTCTTGCAATCCTTGGTCTTTTCTATTCCTACTCTACCTTTTTTCCACCATCTGTATCCTTGTTGGGACCTAGTTCCTATGTTAACCTCTTTTTCTTTCTTCTTGCTGTATGCATTATATCTTCTGCTATAGCCCTATGACATCATTTTACATTCCTTTTAGTCACATGCAATAATAAACCTCATGTGATGACGCCTCTTATTTGAGTTAGCTTTGTTCATCCATTTTTTTTATTCAACTTGATCTTCCTAAACCTAAACTAAAACCTCTACTCTATCTACCTAGACCCCTCCCTGAGCTTCACCCCATCGCCACCCTGGCTCTCTTCTTTCTTCCTGTTGCAACCGAACCAGCCCTCCTTGTTTCCTCCCTCTCTGCTCTTCCTCACGCCGGCCCCACCCCGCAGCTAGCTCCTGGCGCCACCCGACAGGACCTCCCTGGGCGCCCCTCACTCGATCTCTCTGCCACCTCGGCTCCACCTCGCTAAAATCCTCGTAGGCCCTGTTGATCCTCTTCCTCGATCACGTGCCGTAGCCACAACCCCCCTCTCTCTCGCTCGCTTTTGCGAACGCTAGCGACAGCTCACGCCTAGTCTACCGCCCTGGTCCCCTCGCTCTCCCGTGCATAAAGCAGAGCCAGGGGAGCCTCTCTTCCCCAACCACCCCACCAGGTCGCGTTCCCCCCTCATCTTCCCATCCACCCGAAAACCCTAGCTGCCGCCGCCATGTCCTTGACCAGGGCCTAGCTGCCGCTGTCGCCGCCAGCCTCGCGCCGGTGCAGCCTAAGCTCGCCTCCGGCTTCTTCTACTTGGAGCGAGGAGGAGACGTGCAGTGGAGACCCCTGTCGCCGTCCCGCTCTCGTCGCTACGCCGCCACCTTCGTCATCTCCGGTCGGCTACCACGTCGCCGTCCACCCCTCCGTGAGCAGCCGCAAACCCTTCCGTTCCTCTGGCCTTCCTCTGCTCCCGCTCGCTCTCTGTCGCGCTCTCGGCCATGTCCATGAACGGCACCGACATACAACGCGTGCATCTCCCAAGACCCTCTTCTCGAATTTGTACCAGCATGTGTGTTGCTAATTTGTGAAAACTCCGAACACAAAATTTGTTCTCCTACCTCCCAGCATTCCAACGAAACAAACGGCGCTCGTTTTGGTGCTCCACAGCCGAAGAAATCCTCTGTTGAAGTCAGGACCAAGTAATCGGTTTTCTGAATTTTCCGTTTAAAAGTCTGAATCCTCCCTGTTCTTCAACCTTTTTCAGCGCATACAGGCTTTATCAGAAGAAACATCCTTCTTTGAAGTTGTACAGCTTTCTGAGATCTACAATGTTTGTTATTGTGTTGTGCCCAAATTCCCCACCATTTGGTCGCCATCTTCTTCAAATCGCAGGACGTTTTCAATCGATACTCAGATCTCGATTTTCAGATTCAATCAAACCTCGTGCTACTTTTCTAAATAGGCCCTTCATTTTTGCCAGAACCCAACCCGCAGTCCCCATGGCCCCACAGTCAGCGTCGGATGCATTTTTGTAAAAAGGCGCCCGTGCTTTTGGGGAATCGACCCGCGGTCCAGCCTGGCCACGTGTCAGCGCCCGCGTCGGCCGCTTGCACGCGTGGCCCCAGCCCGCAGCTGGCCCACCTGTCGGTGGCTCTGGCTAGTAGTGGCTGGGTAGCAAAAATCCCTGATCGTTTTTGTTTAATTTAAACTGTTTTCAAATTAATTTAAATTCAATTCAAATCTGTATTTTAATAACTTTTAAATTATAAATCCAAATTTAGTAAATAATATATGAATTTGAATCAGGAAAATATGAGGATTTCAAATATGCCATCCAAAATATATTTGGACACTTTAAATTTTGAGTTTATTGAAATTACATCAAAATGCCCCTGGACCTTAATTAATTAATAACTTTAGCTTTATAACTCCAAATTTAACAAATGATATGTCTAAAATGATCAGCTCGACGAGACCTTTCTGTTTATGCTATCCATGACTTAAATTGCAGCATGCATCATATAAAAATATAGTATACAGCAACTAATATGACAATAAAATGTGACCAAAACTCAATAAAAATGTTATTTCTTGTAATCTACCCCTCACCCATGCCATGCTACATTATTGCCATGCAACTTGTGCATCATTCATCATGGCATGATTGTTTGCTTGTCGCATTTTATTCATATGCTTGCGCACTTTATTTATGTTGGCCCTTGTTTGTTTGGTTCTTCTTCGAATAGACGCTGAGCAGGGGATATATCAAGAGAACCAGGAGCACTACCCAGATCCGTCTCTCGCTTCAACTGAGTTGCCAGGCAAGCACTACCACATGCTTGCATACATACACTACCTATTGCCTCTATCTTATTCTTGCATCATTGAGTCGCGATTGCATTAAACTGAATCCCAAGTATTGCATAGCTTTTACTTTTAAACCCCACCAAGCTTGTTCCTCCATCCCATGAGCCATTACTACAGGAGTTGTTTGAGCCATGCGAGTCGTAGAACAACATGTGTAGGGTATGTGAGTGTCTGTTGGATAACGAGGTACTTAAACAACTTAACCTGAGTAGTAATGGGATAACTAATGAAAGTGGCACCGGTGAGCAACATCTGCTATTTGGTTTTTCCTGCTCATTTGTGTCCCGTAGGACCCCGAGTACTTGATTCCTGTTCCTTGATTTATCACGCTATCCACATCCGGGAGGCTTATGGGACCCTCCTGAGCCAGAGCTTGATTCCGTCTTATTTCTTGGGGCCACAAACTAGTTTGAGGTTTTATTTTACTATCCTGTACTTATGCCATGCTTTACTGCTTTAGTTAATATTGTGCGAGGAGCACCTGTACTGTTTAGGATCGTGGCACGATTCCGCGGTATCGACAAGCCCATCCACACTTTCGGGTTCCCAGTCGTTTACAGCCGTCCCCACAACCTTGAGTCCGTCTCGGAGCCGGCCGGCTTCGTTGCGGGTCTACTTTAAGGGGTGGCGCCCTGAAATATTTCTGAATCCTGTGATTGCTTTGTCGTGAAGGCCTCGTTGGGTTTTGATTTGTTTTTTCCGAGGTTGATCGAGTGTGTGTTGCTATTTGTGCACCCCTGCAGGGTAAAACTTTCTGAAAGCCGTGTCCGCGGTTATGGACGACTTGGAGCACAGTTTCTCGATCATAGACAAGCATAACTAAAGTACCGCTTTAATTTGACTAAGTAACTGACTAGTAATTAGTGCAACACTCATGGAAGGGTTAATAAAATTGCCAACGGATGGGGGGTTGTTCGTCCGCTTCCTCGTTGGTAAGCGAGGAGGAGGATGGATCTGTGGATATTACTGTTATAACTGTTGTCATTAATTCACGGACATCCGTCTACCTTTGGTTAGGTGGATGATTAGCGAGTATCTATAGAACTGTTAGGGTTTATCTTTTGCTGCAACTGCGTCACCCAGGTTGTGTCCCCTTTAGAGGCATAAAGACTTGCTGAGTACCCCTAGGGTCTCACACGATAAATTATTGGTTCAGATGAACAGGTACAATCGCAAGACGGATACTGGGTGGAGGAGGCTGATGATGTGGGCAACGATCGTTCGGTGTAGAGATTCCGGGAACGGGGATCCATGAGATCTGTGGGCGGGATGTGCTTATTTCTGGGCATCTTATTCCGATTTGCTTCTTATCCGTACTCGGATCTTGTTTGCCGCTTCCGCCTGATACTCTGATGTGTGATGTATGAGGAAATATCCTAAACTATTATATCTATCTAGGACATTTGAATCTTGCCGTATGGCGTTGCTATATTTTCCTTTCTTTTTAGATGGAATGGCTCTGATGTACTATTGTATGGTGGCTTGCATACATACTCATTTGTGTATGTAGTTGATCCCTTCGCCTGCCGGTTACGCCGCCCGTACAGGTCCCGATGATTGGAAATGGTTGGGACGGCCGAAAGGTCTACCCGTGAGTGGCCTTTGGCCCCACCGTACTATTTCAACCATTTCCGCTCATTCAGGCTTGTATCTAGGAGCGTAATTCACCGAGGTAGTTACAACGTCACTGATGTCTGCAGGCGTCGGTGGCGCGTGCTTGCGAGGCAGAGGTGAGGCTAGCGGGCGCGAGGCGACATGGAGATGCGCAGGTAGGGCACAACTCGCAGGATAGGGTGGCAGGCGGCGGTGAGAGAAGGAGGGGAGGCAGTGCAGCTCGACTCGGAAGGCGGCCAAGGACGCGCGGGAGGCGTAGACAACATGGCGGAGGGCGGCGAAACTCAACAGGGGACAGTCCGGCGACGATGGCCGGAAACAGAGGAGGCGTGGCCGTCGTGATCCCAGCAGGTGCGCTCATGGTGGAGGCCACTGCCGCGGGCGACCGTGAGGCGTCAGGGTCGCAGACGGCAGGACGGCGGTAGACGAGAGCTGACGGCAGCTCGGCGAGGGAGGAAGGGGCCGGAGGCGCGAAGCACGGCAGCGGAGTTGGGGTGGATGACGCAGCTCGGCCGCAGCGAGGGCGGTGGCGAGGTCGAAGCAGAGGGGGCCCGCGAGTCAGAGTGGAGGTGAGGCGCGGTCGAGGAAGGGCGGCGGCCTGGCTCGGAGGAGAGGGAAGCGGCGGCGGGGAGAGGAGATCGAGGGAGACAGGGATGGGGAGACGCGCTCGGGAGAGAGAGAGGGGGTTGGTGGGGAACGGGGCTGAGGGAGAGAGCGAGCGGGGGGCGTGTCGGTGGGGGTGGGGCCAGGGAGAGTGGGAGTGGGGCCAGCGGGTGGGCTGGGGTTGACCGCGTGCGTGGGTGGGGAGAGGAAGGGGGTTGGGGTGAGGTGGCAGCATGGGATTGGTTAGAGGGAAGGGAGAGGTGAGGTGGCGCGAGGTGAATGGTCGGGGTGATGTGGCTGGGAACTGGGTAGGTTAGGGTTAGGTAGGAAAAGGAATTAGACATGCTGGTTTTTGTACTGGGGTGGCCGCCTGGGTCGGATCGGCCCGGTTCGGCTGCCCCTAAAAAATAATTAAATGTTTTATTTATTTAAAACAGGGCTTGTGCAAACCGTGGTTAGACGAAACAAAATAAATCCGGAGACCCGGGTTTTAATTTGAATAAGGACGGGAGTATTTAGAAAACAAAACTAGGCGTTTCGAAAATAGTTTAGACAAAAACCATGCATGATGATGACGATGCTCAAATGCAATGTGGCATGATGACATGAGCATGCGGTCATGATGATGCGATGCACAAAAACAACGCGATTTTCTAGTAGTGGTTTTGCGGGATGCCACAATTCGACACCACTAACAATGGATCTCGCCCTCGAGATCCGCCTCGTGGTACAGGGAAGAAGGCCGGCGATCTGAATCTTCTCGCATCGTGTAGATCCTCGCGACACCACTAACAAGAGGTCGTTGTCCGTGATCGTCGAGAGAACACTCCGGGAACAAAAGGTCGAAGGTAGAGGTATCAACAAATAAAGCCACCTCTAGCTTCGATAGAAAGAGGGAACCGATGCATTCTCATCCACTTCAATGTACACAAGCGAATAGAGTGAGTAGTCAGCATGGGGGCCAGTCCATCACGCACCCAAACTATTACTCTGCACAATCAGTAGAAAAGCATGCAACCATTCTCGGAATCGGACTGAAGATCTTGACAATCGAGGTTCAGAAACAAAGGAGTGATGCAGACTCTGCATCGGATCTGGCGTAGATGATGTCATCGCGTCGGAAAACACCGGAAGGCACGGGAAGGAACAAAGAGAAGTCCACCAGACGAAGGGTTCCTCGGATAGCATGAAGACCAGATGTAGCAACACCGTTACCAAAGGAGGAAGCGAAACCCTGAAGATACGACGGAACCCAACCACGAGAAATCCTGGACTCGAAGAGAGAGAAGAGAGCGGATTCAATACACGCAGAGGTGAGAGGAGAGCAGCAGAGGGGTAAGGAGTAAAATCAGACCTAATCAGAACTATCCAACCGATTTTGCAAAAATAGTTTTGACACTCTACTTTGGCCGTTAGCTAGGTTATCCTACAGGCTGGACTTGTGGGGTATCGTAACTGCTGAGCTCTGATACCACTCTGTAACACCCTCAGAATCGGCCCTATGCAAGTTTCAGCGCTTCCCGCCAAACCCGCATAGAAACGATTCAAAGGTGCCCACCAGGCACTTGCGTGCGGGTGGAAAACGAAGTAATAACATTACACAACAGTCCTCGATGGGACCCACAGAACAGATATATATACAACACGACTCCATGAGTCAATAATACAGATATACAGAACAAAGATCCAAATCACCTTGAAAATGATACAGCGTCCAACTACGGACAAGATGCAAATGGGGCTAAGAGCCCTGAAGAATAACCAATGGCGTCCATAACCCTGCCCAGGCCAAGCCGGAAGGGTAACCCTGCTAACAACGTCGATCTCAAAACCTGCTTAAACAAAAGGGGTGCCGACAAAGGGCAAAGGAAAAAGAGAGAGCGGTCAGTACTGAGGCCAGTACACGGCGAGGCTAGAATTCGGCGGTCCTCGCCTACGTAGGTATGGTGGACTGAAGTGGCAGCGCAGCATGCACTAAACAACCTATAGGACTCGATACAACTGGCGGCTATCAGAGAGGGGCAAGAAAGACCTATTCGGAACCAACCTGGTACTACCACCAAACATACCCATCCTGGTGTTCCCCCTCGATACCAAACGAGGAAGTCAACCGAGGAACTCACACAGTTGGCAGTTTTATTTATTCGGTTATCGTTGCAGCAATTACTAGTCAGGTTTAGATAGTCATCCTGATATAATAAGCAGTGGGCACTTTTAGTTAACCATTCCGTTGTAGTTGCGACACTTACTAGTCAGATACAATTAGCATGAGATATCCCAAAACCCAGCAGTTGTTGGTACTTTTATTTAGCCATTCCGTTATAGTTGCAATATTTACTAGTCAGGTACAATGGTAGCGAGTGACAACCCAAACAAGCAATTGTTGGCAATTTTATTTAGCCATTCCATTATAGTGAAGCTGATTACTAGTCATTATAAAGTCAAATTTATAGCACTACTTTAGTTATAGTTGTCTATGATCGAGATACTGTGCTCCAAGTCGTCCATAACCGCGGACACGACTTTCAAAAAGTTTTACCCTGCAGGGGTGCACAAATAGCAACACACACTCGATCAAACTCGGAAAAACCAAATCAAAACCCAACGAGGCCTTCACGACAAAGCAATCACAGGATTCAGAAATATTTCAGGGGGCCACCCCGTTGAGTACACCCGCAACGAAGTTAGCTGACTCCGAGACGGACTCAAGGTTTGCGTCAATGGCTGTAAACGACTGGGAACCCAAAAACTGGGCTTGTCGATACCGCGAAAACACTCCGCTTTCCTAAACAGTACAGTGTGCAGTACCTCGCACAATTTAAATAAAGCAGTAAAACATGGCATAAGTACAGGATAGTAAATAAAACCTCAAACTAGTTTGTGGCCCCAAGAAATAAGAATGAATCAAGCTCTGGCTCAGGGGGGTCCCATAATCCTCCCGGATGTGGATAGCGCGAATATTCAAGGAACAGGTATCAAGTACTCGGGGTCCTACGGGACACAAGTGGACGGTTAACAACCAAATAACATCTATTGCCCACCTGTGCCTTTGCTTACCTACTTCAATTTTAGTTATTTAAACAATAATTAAAGCCATGATCATCTCCAACATTAAACATGCGGCAATACCCCAATAACTGAGGTACTTGACGACACGCAACAACACTTGAGCAAGCGACTACGACGCGCAAGTCCAACTATCTACCAAATCAACAGGTAATAGGAGGTGTCCAAGGCAATATAAGGCTGCAAGGAATATCACGGGTACGAAAACTAGAGCATCGCAACACAGATAGCAATAGATCAACAGGAGGGAATAAATACTATAAAAGTAAGATAGGTAGAAAGGGGGAGATGCTCGCCTGAAAACATTGCCGAAGGTTCATCCGAAAATCGGGGCGAAGCTCACATCAGCTCAACGGCACAATCCGCGAAGAACCAAAACACTAGAATAAACACCGGATGCAATATTTAATACTACGGCAAAAGATCGGGCATGATGCATGTATGATGTATGACATGGCAAAGGTGCGATGCATTTAGATCATATTAAGCGGAACCGGGGTCCCGACATTTAATTAAACGGTTCAAGTTATTTAGCTACCCCACAATTTAAATGTTGTCTTAACAAGGCAAAATTATATCACCGGTTCGCTACACAAATTTAAATGGAACCAATATGAGACTAGATTTGTCCGCATATGGGCCCCATATTTAATTATGAGGTGACTCGGCATAATGCCCCCAAACCCACATGATATGCGTGCAAGCATGATAATTTAATATGCAACAAGTTTATATTTCATTTTGTAAAATAGGGCTCGGGAAGGGAATCACACATAGGATTCGAAGAACTTGGGCTCCGAGGGGTTCGGGGTTGGTCTCAGGGTCCGGATATGGGGTTCGGTCTCGGCGGGATCGGTCTCGGATAACGGAAGTAGATCTTGTCGCATCCGAGAAGAAGAACTTGGTTCGGCGTCGGGGCGCATCGGATCCGCCTTGGTCGGTGCCGAGCTTGTCGTCACGAAGATCTTGTCGGTTCCTCGTATCGGGTCGGTCTTGGCGTTCGGGAAGAACTTGGCGTGCGACGTCGTCGGCATCGGTGCGGGAAGGAGGTCTTGGTGTTCCGAGCATCTCCGGGTCAGTGATCTCGGCGTTCCACGGTCTTCGGTCCCGTGTGGCAGATCCTGGGGATTCGGCGGCTTCGGGAGATATGGTCGGTGTCACTAATATTCGGCTCCAAGTAAATCTTGCGACCAACGAACTTGTTGTTTTTGTCTGCCCAGAGTCTTCGAATAACTTGCCCACAGGTTGTGGTCGAGGACATGGTTTATCTGTTTTGCAACGGTAGCCGTTCGTGGTGGTACAAAAGTATAGCCACCACTCCAGCATCACCAGATGGCCACTACCACCAGATCATCTCCAAACTCTAGCAGACAAGGGCATAGCAGAGGCATACGTCTGTTACCGAAAGGAGGACAGGAACGCCGTACGTGGAGTCGTTGAGCGGCCACTCGGAACAAGACTAGCAGGGTGAGCTCGAGGAGGACATCAGGGACGTCACTGATGTCTACAGGCGTCGGTGGCGCGCGCTTGCGAGGCAGAGGCGAGGCTAGCGGGCGCGAGGCGACATGGAGATGCGCAGGTAGGGCACAACTCGCAGGATACGGTGGCAGGCGGCGGTGAGAGAAGGAGGGGAGGTGGTGCAGCTCGACTCGGAAGGCGGCCAAGGACGCGTGGGAGGCGTAGAAAACGTGGCGGAGGGCGGCGAAACTCAACAGGGGACGGTCCAGCGACGATGGCCGGAAACAGAGGAGGCGTGGCCGTCGTGATCCCAGCAGGCGCGCTCATGGTGGAGGCCACTGCCGCGGGCGACCGTGAGGCGTCAGGGTCGCAGACGGCAGGACGGCGGTAGACGGGAGCTGACGGCAGCTCGGCGAGGGAGGAAGGGGCCGGAGGCGCGAAGCACGGCAGCAGAGTTGGGGTGGATGACGCAGCTCGGCCGCAGCGAGGGCGGTGGCGAGGTCGAAGCAGAGGGGGCCCGCGAGTCAGAGTGGAGGTGAGGCGCGGTCGAGGAAGGGTGGCGGCCTGGCTCAGAGGAGAGGGAAGCGGCAGCGGGGAGAGGAGATCGAGGGAGACAGGGATGGGGAGACGCGCTCGGGAGAGAGAGAGGGGGTTGGTGGGGAACGGGGCTGAGGGAGAGAGCGAGCGGGGGGGGGCGCGTCGGTGGGGGTGGGGCCAGGGAGAGTGGGAGTGGGGCCAGCGGGTGGGCTGGGGTTGACCGCGTGCGTGGGTGGGGAGAGGAAGGGGGTTGGGGTGAGGTGGCAGCGTGTGATTGGTTAGAGGGAAGGGCCACCTCAGGTGGCGCGAGGTGAATGGTCGGGGTGATGTGGCTGGGAACTGGGTAGGTTAGGGTTAGGTAGGAAAAGGAATTAGACATGCTGGTTTTTGTACTGGGGTGTCCGACTGGGTCGGATCGGCCCGGTTCGGCTGCCCCTAAAATATAATTAAATGTTTTATTTATTTAAAACAGGGCTTGTGCAAACCGTGGTTAGACGAAACAAAATAAATCCGGAGACCCGGGTTTTAATTTGAATAAGGACGGGAGTATTTAGAAAACAAAACTAGGCGTTTCGAAAATAGTTTAGACAAAAACCATGCATGATGATGACGATGCTCAAATGCAATGTGGCATGATGACATGAGCATGCGGTCATGATGATGCGATGCACAAAAACAACGCGATTTTCTAGTAGTGGTTTTGCGGGATGCCACATCTCGGCTGTGGTTTCTCTGGCGAGTCAGGTGCCCGAATTTGTAAAGAGTGGTGATGTCGACACTGTAGTCTCTCCCTCGCTTGGCTCCAATAGCCATGTGGTTCCTAGAGGTGATGGGGTTGCTAAGTCAGATTGTTGACACCGGTGCCTAGGGCTATTGTCGCTAGAGAGGTTTGCGATTTTCTCGCCACCTTGGCTACTACCTACCCTAGATCCAAGAGTAAGGCATATGCGGTTGCTTGACGAGGTCCCCCAATGTCATGGCTGTAGGGTTCCACAGCAGAAAACAAAAAAAATCCTACTACAAGAATATGATAACTAAGATCTATTCTATGTATACATGATAACAGAGAGGGGAACGGTATTCCTACCCTTGAAGATCATGACATGCCTTATGAAGGTAGGCATATATTGATGAAGACAAGCAACGCCCCAAGTGTGGCGCCTCGAAGATCTACATGTATGATGTAGGTGACATCTCCCGGGCTCTGATCCAGCTGAGCAGCGGAAGAAGATGGAAGCCGGACAGTCCTATGCATGAAGGTAGTCCAGAGGTGGAGAACCAATCCTCAAGAGATTGATCCAATCTTGGTGGAGAGAGGGATCTAGGGAAGAGAGAGAGAGAGAGAGCGGGAGATTGTTGTGCATAGAGGGGAGGGACCCTCTATTTATAGGAGGATGGGGAGGGGAAAACCCTAGGGTTTGGAGTGGGGGGAGGAGCCCTAGGTGGCCCCCACGCGGGGGGGAGCCCCTAGGGTTTGGCGCATGCCATGACTCAGCATACCACTGCATGTGTAGTATACTATAGTCGTTGACATGACATCCACATAGAACCATTCCGTAAATATCACATCCCTCAGAGTGGTACAATAGAAACATTGCGGGTCCATATTACAAACATACAGACGTTGTTATTATTACAATACCGGAAGTGCAAGACTTCCAAAAGATTCAACTTACAAACCAAAATATAAGTGTTTCAGCGGAAGTTTCAAATTTAAAACTGAAACTCCAAATTGAGCTCAGCAACTTATTGCTATATATTTTTCATGATGCTCGGCTCAAGTGGTTACTAGAACTATAGTAATTAGTCGGACTCCTATAACTCTCCTTCGTAGACGATGTCGTAGTCCTCCCCTTCTACGGCTCCATACAAGTTGGGATCTTCATAGAAGACCTCCTCTTGACTCTCGGATACATACATTGGAGTATCTTCGGGATTCTTAGAGTCTAAGCAAGGATTCAAAGGAAAGGATGAGTAACGGCGTTACTCAGCAAATTCATTATATGAAAGGTGGGAAGTTTGATGCTCTATCTACCACCTCGGACTATCAGTCGTTGGTATTATGCAATTTTGTAAATCTTTCTTCAAATGTTGATTTTATTATGAAAATCTATGACCACCAGCCTTCACAGGTTGACCAGAACTTTCATGGAGTTCCTTTCCTACCACGTTCGTATCTCCTTCCCGGAACAGGGAGTAACAAGTTACAATTCTTACACTCTGCAAAGGTGCGTTACTTTTCCCATGAGAGATCAACTCCTTGTTGCACAACCGGGCGTACTTTCCCATCCACAATTCCATGATGTGGGGCCCAGTAGTTGGTCCAAGCCAATCACTGCCCTCTCCGCGACCTCATATGTCTGCACGATCCTTCGGGCTAGCTCACCTTCGTTAAGCCCCTTTCGGGCAGGCTGAAACCCCGATGAGTTCCCGAAGACTCTATGACCTAGTGATGCCCGGATTAGTACCATTTACATGGACTATCTCCCTAAACACCATTCATAGATAATCTAGACACCAAAAGTGTGGGGCGTAAGGGTGCCCACCCATATGTTGGATCCACACAAGGAATCACAACGTCACGTTAAGGTCGTCTTGCCTCCATACAAGAAGAAAAGGATACATCTAACTTCTCCGTCCCATTCCAAATCTCATGGTTAACGCGTAATATACGACGCTAGAATCACTGATGTCATGGGTTATTAATTCCTAATTGTTCATCATTAGTGCAATTAGAACTATAAGTTCTATTACTCCATCACATCATCACTTAGGATGATATCTAAGATTTAGTATCTTGAGAAAATAGTGTTTTATTTTTCTATAGTATAGATGATAACACACAATTTGCAAATACTTTAATAAAGACTCTTCAAAGTGATGAACTTGCCTTGTGATTGCAAGGTAGTGAAGTCTGATGCTTTCACTGGACCTTGAGCTTCTATGTCTACAAAAACATCATTATTGCCCGGTAAGGACAATATTTAAAGAAGCAAAATGATTATGCAAAGTAATTTAATGCATCATTTAACTTGATATGCTTTCTCCCCATTATTAATAAAATTCTTTTTAATAATAAAGGATTTATAAATATTAATTTTGAACATTTATAATAGAATATTGTATCCTTTTATTTTATTTTCCTTTTATTTGACTTTTATTTATTTAATAATTCTTTTATGAATTATCACTTAAATATCAAAAAAAATTGTTATTAAATATTTGTTTAGTATTTTCTAAAATACTACAATATTAATATATAATGAAAGTGATTTTGATTTATTTTTATCATCTTTCAATAATTTTGTAAAAATCCATAAGGAATATATAAATTACAAAATTCTTAATAAAATTTATATGTCTAAAATTTTATATCTTAATTTATTTGGATAGTTTGGATTATTATGAATCCAAAAATATTTTATTTATAATTTTTGGACTTTTATTTTGTTTTCTAGAATTTAATTAAATTCAAGGGCATTTTGGTCTTTTCCTATTTTTTTAAAACAGATTCTAAATGTATTGGGCTGGCCTTTTGGGTTTATTGGGCCCTTGTGGCCCAGTAGGGCATGGTCAAAACAACCACCCCGCAGAGTTTTCGGCCCACCCAGCCCACTCACAAGCTGTCTCCTCTCTCGAGATCACCCCTCTCCTTCTCCTTCCCCGACCCCATGGTCAGTGGTGTCGCCGCCGACGATTCCCACCGTCATGGACCGCCCTGGCCACCGCCGTGATGTAGGAAGAGGTTGTCGACTCCACTCTTACCTCCTGTCCAACTGGATTTGGACATGGAGCTCTCCTGCGACAGATCGATGCCGTCCTGAACCCAAGGTGTTGGGGATATGCTATATGGGTATCCCTATAGCATGTCTCTTATCCGGCTAACCCAGGTGGCACAGTTGGTAGCATGGCCTATGGCCTGCTGGGCGGCCTAGTTAGATGGATCCAGAAGGGAGGTCCATGCCGGATAAAGGAAGGCTACGGTTGGAGTCACCAACGTACCCGGAGCCTTGGAGTGCAAGATACACAAGACTAGTGATAGACGGTGTAGGACTCTGTAACCTGTCCGGCTAGGACTTTTCCCTATAACCCTAGGACCTGGCGACTATATAAGTCGGTCCTATGGGAGCCTTTAGGGAACGATCTCAGACGATCATAGACAGACTTCACACAACCCCGCACAGCGAACCAATCCCTGTAACTCGGCGTATTTCCCTTATAGTGATTTATAGCAGGAGTAGGATTCCGCCACCGTTGTGGGATCTGAACCTGGGTAAGTTGTGTTACCTCGTACCCGTCAACCGTCCGCCTTACCCCACGTCTCTAAACACACACTGTGAGGACCCCTCCATGGCGTACTCGTCGGCAATACCACGACAGTTGGCGCCCACCGTGGGGCAAGAGGCGCTTCAGGCTCTTCAGCGGGCGAGGACCAAGATATTCGCGGGAATCAGCGAAACCGTGACCATCGGTCGCGTTCTATTCTCTGACAATGTTCCGATCGTCCCTCCCAACGAGTTCTGGATCCCGGCGAAGACGAACCCTACGCGGTGTTCGATCGTTCCTATCAGAGACATCCACCTCTTCATCGGCGAAACCGACTCGGGCACTAGTTCCCTGGGAGTCGGAGGAGCATCAAGGCCCGCACGGACCGCCTACGGGCAGGATATGTTCGTGGAAGGATCGATGTCGGATCTCTCTTCGGAGTTTGTCGGCAAAGATCGGAAAAATTCGAGGCCCACCCAAACCGCCCTGTGCAGGATATAAAGGTGGAAGATCACTGCAAATCCGCCGGCTTCGCCCGTGCGTCTGGAAAGCAGATATCCAAGTTTTTCGGCGTGGTCACCATCTTCGATCTGGCACGCTGTGTTCAGAGAGAAGGCGAAAACCCCCACGATTACCTGGCCAGGTGGCTCCGTATACGAGCCGATCTGGCCCACTACCCCGATGATAACGCTCTGTATCACTTCGTGGAAGGATCGGACCATGGCACGCTCCTCCGACATTCTTTAAGACGGCAGCAGGTAACAGGGCGCCTTACCCTCGAAGAGATAGTGAGCACCGTCAACAACTACGCGGAAGCTGATGCAGCAGCCCAGATGGCGCTTGCGCTCAGGGACGGAGAACCTCCGATTCAGCAGCCGCCACCACCGCCTCCCGCCGCCATCATTGCAGCAGCACCACCACCTCCAGTCATCGTCGAGGCCGTGGCACCTCCACCGCCCGTCATCGAGGAAGTCCTAGCACCCTCCGATTCTGTCATTGACGCGCTCTATGCTGATTTCAGTGCAGATTCAGAGGAGATAGATTTCAGTCCAGAAGAGCTAGACTCCGCTATGCAGGAGATTAAGGAGGAGTACTCGCGCGGCGAGCAAGCCAACAATTCCGTCACATATCGAGGGGTGTTCGTCACCATTGGGACAACGATGGATGAAGACCAACCCGGACGAGCTCCGCCTATAGCACTGGACAAGGGGAAGGGGCCACTTATTGCCGCTGGCGATGATCACGCAAAGGTCATGCCTCCTCCGCCTAACCCAGTGCAGCAGCCGCAGGAACTCGACACCGGCCCGATCAAGAACAACACCGCAAACTTGCCGCCTCCAGCATCTACGTCTGCAGCAGCCCAAGTTACTCCAGCTGATAGAGTGATGTATGGCAACCTCCTCGTCGAGCCACTGACCGTCGCTCATATCCGGAACGTGACCCATCTTGACGAGAAGTGCCAGCAGCTGCTGGAGGAAGCGCAAGATATATCGGAGCAAGGCGCTAAGCTAGATCGAGATCTAGTCAACGCGCAGAAGTCCATAGAAAAAGCTAGAGCAATGGAGGCTGAGTACAAGACTTTGCTGCAGCAGCAGAAGGCTAAAAAGGCTCAGCTCGCTTCATCAACGATCTTGGTGTACGGTGCAACCTAGGGTGGGCTCCCTCGAAGCCGGCACAGGCCAAGCCATACATTGACAGTGAAGGCAAGCAGGTGATGCCCACCCCACTCCTTAACTTCGCCATCGCCAAGACCCTTCTGGAGCAGGATAGATCGCCCGAGGCAGTAGAACAGGTCTATGACCTAGTGGCCCAGGCGGTGAAGCAGCAGGAAAAGGACACCTCTCAGAGGCTCGAGTCCGATCCAGCGCTTTGCTGGTCTAGTCAGTACAAGCCGCCAAGGGACAGATCTCCTCTTGATGTCGGGTCCCAGACGGGTTCATCAGAACGAAGACGGAGGGACACGCACAACAGGAAGGATGCCATCCCCATATCCTCCGACCACGGAGAAAAGGCCCGACCTCGCCACCCGTCGCCACCACCCCGATCTCCCCGACATCACGACGATTACAAGGCTCACCATCGAACGGATATGCCCCGACCAAAGCAATGTGGCATCGTCATCCGCGACAACGCGGAGCAGACCCGTCATAACGGATAGCGCAACCAAGGACACACGAGCAGGTCGCACCATGACCCTCCACGTCCGACAAGCAACCGGGACAGGCGTGAGGAGTCACAGGAGGGTAACAGCAAGAAAGCTAACCCACCGCCACCTCCGCCTCCATCACCACCAAGCAGTCACCATGGCGGAAGGGGCCCACGTCATTCACGCAGCCCGTCCCCTGTTGACAAGAAGAAGAAGAACCCGGAGCCATACGATGCACGTTTGCGGATCGATAAGATCCACGAGGCCCAGGAAGGACCATACCTGGGACCACGTTGCTTTGGACCTGCAATACGGTCCGCAACTTACCCCAAAGGTTTCTGGATCGACAAGACCATAAAGCCCTATGACGGCACCACCAAGCCAGCCACATGGTTGCAGGACTACGACAACACGGTGGAGATTGCTGGTGGCAACCCCAACGTCGCCGTCAAGTACCTCCCATTAATGTTGGCGGGCACGGCCCGTCAATCGATCGACGACTTGCCGGAGAAATCTATCTACAACTGGTTGGACATGCAAGAAGCGTTCACCAAGAACTTTGAATGTACATACAAGCGTCCCTGTACTGTTGGCGATCTATAGCGGTGCATGCAAGAGAAAGACGAGACATCTCGCGCCTACCTCTCTCGCTGGCTAGACATGAAGAATTCCTGCGCAGGAGTGCATGCTCAGACCGCCATGGCCGCCTTCATCGACGGATTGGAAAGAGGCACGTTGCTCCGACATAAGCTGAAACGCTTGCAGGACAATCACCAGCTGGACTTGAACCAGATGATTCAGCTGGCTAGTGAGTTCGCAGCTGCCGACGACGATGCTCGCGGCTCCTTGCCGGCAACAGCCATTCCAACTCAAGCTCGGAGGAACAGCAGTACAAAGTGGAAAACCGCTCCAGAAGAAAAGCAATCTACAGACATGGTCTCTATGACCTTTGCAGGACGAGGCGAAGGCGGAAAACATGGACGAGGAAGAGGAGCTGGTCATGGGAAGCAACGAGGAAGTGAAACCACCTCGGCACCGCTCCGCGTTCCCCAAACCTACAAGGAATACCGCGATATGCCGTGCCTCGTACACCTCGATGCCAACGGTAAAGCCACCCATACCAATCGACACTGCAAGTTCGTCAACGACCTCAAGGAAGACCCGGAGTCCGGCTACAAGCAAAGTCGGAAGAACAGATCGCGAGGCAAGGGCAAGGGGAAGAAGAAGGAGGAGGAGTCCAAGGATTCAAGTGACATGGACGAAGACGCTGACCCCAAGCACGCCACCAAGAGCGACGACAAGGGCAAGAACCCCTTTGCGAAAAAGGCTCCAGTCTACCACACTTTCCTTGGCACCCCCACCGTCTGACAATAGGAGACCTCTCTGAGGATCCTGATGGCCACTCTCCCCCTAGTTCCCCAGTACCTGCGCTGGTCGGAGGTTCCAATAACTTGGGACAGAACGGACCACCCAGACCTTATACCTACGGAGAACCAGTACGCCATGGTCATCAACGCTTTGATTGACGACGTGGAGTTCACTAAGTGTATGGTGGATAGTGGAAGCAACATCAACATCATGTACCTGGATACACTGCAGAAGTTGAACTTGACGGAGGCAAACCTAAGGCGGACCAACACCATCTTCCACGGCATAGTCCCTGGTCGGGAGGCTCGGTCCCTTGGGTGCATTACACTTCAGGTTGCCTTTGGCGATGTTAACAATTACCGCCAAGAGCGCATGACCTTCGAGGTGGTCCCCTTCAAGAGCGTGTACCACGTTATATTTGGCCGTGACATATTCCACACGTTCATGGCCAAGCCATGCTTCGTCTACAACAAACTCAAGATACCCGGACCAAACGGTGTCATCACCGTATCCGGAAGCTTTACCAAGGCAAGGGACTGCGAGATTATGAAGCAGCCGTTGCAGAAGCTGTCCTCTACAGCGAAGAATTCAAGGAGATCCAGATCAAGGTCGATGACTCAGAGATGCCCGCGTCGAAGAAGCAGATCTCTGACTCCGCTCCTGCGTTCAAGGCCACCATCGAGACCAAGCCGGTGGAACTTGTGGTAGGCGATGCCTCCAAGACCGTCGCCATTGGGATGAACCTGGATCCCAAATAGGAAAGCGCGCTCGTCGAGTTCCTCCGGGATAATAGGGACATCTTTGCCTGGCAACCTGCCGACATGAAAGGTGTACCTAGGGAACTTGCCGAGCACAGCTTAAACATTGATCCAAAATGCAAACCAGTGAAACAACCTCTACGACTCTTCGGAGATGAGAAGAGACGTGCCATTGGCAAAGAGATAGCTAGGTTACTTAAAGCTGGGTTTATCCGAGAAGTCCTTCACACCCGATGGGTGGCCAATCCTGTACTTGTCCCCAAAAAGGGAACCAATGAATTAAGAATGTGCGTTGATTACACTGGCTTGAACAAAGCATGTCCCGAAGATCCGTTTGCTTTGCCTCGCATTGACCAAGTCATTGACTCGACGGCTGGCTCGGAGCTTTTGTGTTTTCTCGATGCATACTCAGGATACCACCAGATCAAGATGAGGAAGTCGGACCAATTGGCCACTTCGTTCACTACACCATACGACACGTTTTGCTATGTTACGATGCCCTTTGGGCTGAAAAACGCAGGTGCTACGTACCAGCGGACAATGCAACATTGCCTCCACGACCAAATTGGTCGGAACGTTCACGCCTATGTGGAAGATATTGCGGTGATGTCGAAAAAATCAAACGACTTAATCTCTGACTTAAAAGAAACCTTTGATAATATTCAGAAATACAACATGATGCTTAACCCTAAGAAGTGCGTCTTCGGGGTTCCAGCATGCAAACTGTTGGGTTTCATCGTTTCCCAACGCGGAATCAAGGTCAACTGTAACATCTCAAAAATACTAAACTTGGATCATCAAACTCTAATCATCAAAATTAGGGTTAACAAAAACTTTTCTAAATAAAATTATGGAAGCATGCATGTGAGTATGCATTTCATTTTGAATTCTTTTGAACCAACTTGTTTATGTGTTCCTTTGCTTGTAAATGGATGCTTAGGTGAAATAAACATCATCTAAACATTCCCCACACTTTTCACAAAGACAAGTAAATCAAAACAAATAAAATAAGGGAATGGTCATTTTGACCAATTTAACTCCCATGCCTACTTTGGCTGTCTCAAACTTTCAGAACCTAACGGAAACTTTTCTGGATCTTTGCACCCCTTGATTATACTCATAACGAAGTATCAAGGCCCACTTTGTGATCATCCATAAACATTCAAATGCATAGTTTAAAGGGCAGTTCAAAATTGAATCTTTATCATATGGGAAGATCCCACTTTTTCAAAAACCACTCAAACAAGCTCAACTTTCAAAACCCAAGCATCTGCAGACTCACCAACATCAACCTAGCACACCCACCAAAAATCTTTTCAAAATTAAAAACTTGAATTCTTGCGGCCATTTCATCAAACACTTGGCAGACACAAATCAAACAAAATCCAAACACTATTGTGAGCAGTGATTGAAGCCTAACTTGTTCCCTCTCTGGTTACAACTACGTTTTAGTAGATCATCTAGCTGAATTGCACACCCTTAGCATCACTGTAAGCTTGGGATTGCCATCAATGGTGTGCAGGACGAATGCACCCTTGTCACCCCCATGTCGACAACAAGCTAGGAGGAGAAACAAGCCTAGCCAGCATGTCTGAGAGCAAGCCAACACCCCACCGCCACTCCCTGTCCAGCGCTCGAACGTTGCTAGCCACTGGACCACACGCACGAACCATGCCAAGCTCGCCAGCAACCATGCCGAGAGCACGCCCCGTGCGCCACGCTCGACCGATGCCCACAGACCGCACGCCCCCCCGCCGCGTGCATACATGATCACCACCGTCCCAGCAACCCCGCAGACACGCTCGTTCGCCGCCGCGCGGACCACGCGCGTTGTGCGCCATTAAATTTTCTGTCGAGCATGCGCAGAGCACCGTCGCGTTCCGACCAAACCGCACCGCCCCACGCCTCGCCACCATGTCGTGGAGCATCTCCAAGGAGCACCGCACCGCCCCCTACCGTCGCCCACGCCGATAGCCGTCTGTACCATCGACCACGACGAGCTCACCGTGCGCCCCGTCGGTCCCCTCTCGCAACTATAAATAGAGGCCACCCCAGCCGAATTGAGCACACCATCTCACTCCCCTCTTCTCACTGATCATTTCCCCCGTTCCCGGAGCAAGGCGAGCAGTGCAGCGCCAGAATTTCCCCGGAGCCCGCCGCTGCTAGAGAAGAAGGGAGCCAGCGATTGGAGCCGCCCGAGGAGAAGCTGCCGGTACCAGGAGGTTCGCCGTCGTCGACTTCGTCGTTCGCCCGCCTCGCCGACCCTCGCCTGAACCCCGGTGAGCCCCCAACGACCCCCACTGGCCACACTAGGTTTCTGTCTCGCCGGCGTTGCCCAACGTCGACGATGACCCTCAGCCGTTGGATTAGAACCACATCGAATGCACCACATCGCCCCATACCGTTTCGCACCCCCCTGTGTCACTGACGCATGGGGACAACGACTTAACCAGCCCGCGTATGCGCTGTGCTTGGTAGGCCAGCCCAGTATCGCTTCCCGCACATCCCAGTTATTTGAATTTAATCTTTTCCATTTTAATTGAAACACACTTCTGTACCCAGTTTCAAAAATCAACCCAGGTTGATTCAGTGAACCAAATTGAATGAAACCAATTTTGTTAGAAATGTCTTGCAATGCTGAATCCAAGCCCGTTGGATTCAAGTCATTTGGATCTGTAGATCATCCTTGGTAAAAATAACAAGGCAAAAGCTTTTCTGCATTCAAACATTTTTCAAATTTAAACCATAATATCTTTTGAGTTGATTCCAACTCTCAAAAATCAAATTTAACCATACCTTTTAGAATATATAAAAATATATAGGTTTTCTTACAGAAATAATGACCAAGTAATAAAAGAATGCCACATAGGCATTTCTAGTCACTTATTTAATTAAAATAAAAGGGAAAAACCTTATTAAATTGTGATACCACTTTAAATCACATTCTCATGGACTAAAATATGTGGTGATGACATGTGTCAACATGATCCCATGTTTGGTTTAGAGAATATTAAATCTTAAGTAGTTTTTCAATGAGTAGAAATTACTTTTCTAAAAATAAAAGGAATTAAACCAAGCTTCAATCTTGTAATGTTAGGGATGATGCTAGATCATCTATAGGACCCTTTTGTGTGATGATTTCAAGTAGTTAAGTATTGTTTGGTGATTGTGTACATCATATTCCTTTATAGACGCTAGTACCGACCAAGGATACGAGGAGGAAGGAGGATCTACGAAGAAGAAGCCGAGGAGAACTTCAACCACTGATCTGCACAAGGCAAGCTAACACTTGCAAGATACTCTACTTTAGCAAGCCTAATACTACTAGTGAATGTGCAAGCTAACACTTGCAAGATATTCTACTGATGCAAACAAACCCTTACTTGTTACCATGCCAATCCTATGCCTTAAGCATATGTGATGATATCCACTTGTTACCCCCTCCTAGTTTTATTTGCAAGCTTTCTATTTTATTTTTCCTTATCAAAGATACTTCCTTAGAGAGTATTCAAGTGACTTATATGAAGGGAATATGCCTCGAGAGGCAATAATAAAGTGTTTATTACGTGTATTCCAAGTATATGATAGATGTTTATTTTGCATGCTATAATTGTATTAATACGGAAACATTAATACATGTGTGTTTAATAAACAAACAGAAAGTTCCTAGTTATGCCTCTCTCATAAACTAGCTCGTTGATTAACAAGATGATCAAGGTTTCCTGATCATGGACATTGGATGTTGTTAATAACGGGATCACAACATTAGTGTAATGGTGTGATGAACATTCATCCGAAGTATAGCATTACGATCAAAGTCATTGAGTTTATATTGCTATAACAACTTACGAAGTGATCCTTATCCTTAGACCATGAGATCATGTCAATCACTAACACCGGAAGAGTTTCTTGATAACATCAAACGTCACACCGTAACAGGGTGATTATAAAGATGGATTCAGAACTAATAAAGTGTTATGTTGAGGCCCATGGATCGAGAGTGGAATTTGTTCATCCCGATGACAGATAGATATACTCTGGGCCCTGTCGGTGATATCACATTGATTAGCTTGCAAGCAAGTGATTTGATCACTAGAATGTTATATCACGGGAACGAGAAAAGAGTGCATGTCAGTAACGAGATCAAACTAGGTATGGAGATACCGATGATCGAATCTCGGACATGTAATATATCATGAAACAAAGGGATTAAGATACTAACGTAAAAGGTTCCGACGATCACAAGAAAGTCATCGTTGAATGTGTGGGAGTCAGTATGGGTCTCCAGATCCCACTTCTGATTATTGATCCGAGAAGGGTCTCAATCATGTCCGCATTATTCACGAACCGTAGGGTGACACACTTAAGAGACACCGACATCCAATTGGAGCAAAAGTTTCATGCCGAAAGAATGAACAAGCGCAGGAATTTATTTCACTAGATACCGAAACAGGTTTTTGGGTGAAATTGCATAAAGTGGTTATGCATGTGAAATAGAATTACAGCAAGGGGTTATTCGTGAATGTTTGTCATTAAAGTAATTGACAAAATTCTGAATAAAATAAAAGAGTTTTATTTAATGAGAGTTTGCATTAAATTTGGTGGAAACTTAATGGGAATTTGATTGGAGAAAATTGAAGGGCCATTTTGTGAGTGGAGTGTCCACCCACATGAATGAGGGAGAGGTGGGGGCACCCTCCATGGCCGGCGGCCATGCCCCCTTGGGCTTCCCCCTCCCCTATAAAAGGAGCCCCTCCTCTCACTTGTCTCTCACACCTCCTCGTGAAGGATCTCTCTCCCCCTCTAGAATTTATCCCCCATGGTCTCGGACTAGCGAGATACATGTTCCCGGTGGCTATTCGGCAAGAAAGAGTTGTGCTTCCGCTGCATCGCTGGAGCGAGGAGGCGGAGGTTGCTCGGTGCCTCGAACGTGTGTGCAAGCACGGATGCGCTGCTGATTTGCGACGCTAGGACTTCCTCTCGATCTTGAGATCGGCAAGAGATCGTCTACATATTTCGGGTGTAAAACAGTTACACACGCGAATACTAAGGTTCTAACTTGGCGAGCCTAGCATGTACAGACATGGCCTCGGAACACGGACCGAAAGGTTAAGCATGAGTCATATAGTTGATATGATGCCCATTTGATGCTCGCCTTTGAAGCTATACCGACTCACATGATGATCGGACTTGGTATAGTGGATTTGGTTCATGTAATCACCAAAAGGCACGAGGGATGTCGATTTTGAGTGGGAGTTCATTCGTAATATGGATTAGTTGAACTCAATCTATCATACACTTAGTCTAAACTTTACAAATTCTATTGTAGATGGCACCACCTGCTTTTAATTTCAATGTGTTCATGGAGAAAGAGAAACTAGCAATGAACGGTAGCAACTTTACTGAATGGGCCATGAATTTGAGGATTCTCCTCTCTGCTGCACAAAAGCAATACGTGCTAGAAGCGCCACTAGGCCCCCCACCTTTTGAGGATGCCCCTGATGAGGAGAAGAATGTCTATTGGACTCGTTAGGAGGACCACAACTTAGTTCATTGCGGCATATTGTATGGGCTAGAGCCGGAACTTCGAAAGCGTTTGGAAAACGGCAATGCTTTTGATACAATGGGTGAGTTGAAAATGATTTTTGACACACATGCTGTTGTAGAGAGCTACAACGCTTCAGAAAAGTTCTTTAGCTGCATGATGGAAGAGCACAGCTCCTTTAGTGAGCATGTACTCAAGATGTCGGGTTACGCCGATAAGCTTGTGTCCTTGGGAATAACGATTCCCATTGACTTAGGCATCCATCGTGTTCTGCAGTCTCTGCCACCTAGCTATAAGAGCTTTGTGATGAACTATAATATGCAAGGCATGAAGAAGTCTCTCCCCGAGCTTCTGTCAATGCTTAAAACTGCAGAAGTGGAGATCAAAAAGGAACATGAAGTGTTGATGATCAATAGGAACACTGGTTTCAAGAAAGACAAGAAGGGAAAACGGAAGGAAAGTAAGGGCGGCAAGCCTGTTGCCGTGCCTGAAAAGAAACCCCGAGTTGGACCTAAGTCTGATACCGAGTGCTACTATTGTAAGGGGACTGGCCACTGGAAGCGCAACTTCCCCAAGTATTTGGCAGACAAGAAGGTCGGCAAGGAAAACAAAGGTATATATGATATACATGTTATTGATGTGTACTTGACTAGTGCTCGCAGTAGCACCTGGGTATTTGATACCGGTTCAGTTGCTAATATTTGTAACTCGAATCAGGGGCTGCGGAAGAAGCGACCGCTAGCAAGGGGTGAGGTCAAGATGCGTGTCGACAATGGATCAAGCATTGATGTGATCGCCGTCGGAACGCTACCTCTCCATTTGCCGTCGGGATTAGTTATAAACTTGAATAATTGTTATCTGGTGCCTGCACTGAGCATGAATATTGTATCTGGATCGTGTTTGATGCGAAGTGGTTATTCATTTAAATCCGAGAACAATGGTTGTTCAATTTATATGAATGAAATCTTTTATGGTCATGCACCTATGATGAATGGTTTATTTCTATTAGATCTCGATGATAATGTTACACATATTCATAATGTTGATGCTAAAAGGATTAAACTTAATGATGATATATCTGCATATATGTGGCACTGCCGTCTAGGTCATATTGGCGTTAAACGCATGAAGAAGCTCCATTCGGATGGACTTTTGGAATCACTTGATTTTGAATCATTTGATACATGTGAGCCATGCCTTATGGGCAAGATGACTAGAACGCCGTTTTCCGGTTCAATGGAACGGGCGACAGATTTATTGGAAACCATACATTCTGATGTATGTGGTCCAATGAGTGCGTCGGCGCGAGGTGGATATCGTTATTTTGTTACTTTCACGGATGATTTGAGTAGGTATGGTTATATATACTTGATGAAACACAAGTCTGAAACCTTTGAAAATTTCAAGGAATTTCAGAATGAAGTGGAAAATCATCGTAATAGAAAGATCACATTTCTACGGTCCGACCGTGGAGGTGAGTATCTAAGTTACGAGTTTAGCACTGACATGAAAGAGTGTGGAATTGTTTCACAACTCACGCCTGTCGGAACACCACAGCGAAATGGTGTGTCAGAACGTCGTAATTGTACTTTATTAGATATGGTTCGATCTATGATGTCTCTGACGGACTTGCCGTTGTCATTTTGGGGTTATGCAGTAGAAAGTGCTGCATTCACTTTAAATCGGGCACCATCTAAATCCGTTGAAACGACACCGTATGAATTGTGGTTTGGAAACAAACCTAAGCTGTCATTTCTTAAAGTTTGGGGATGCGATGTTTATGTGAAGAAACTTCAACCGGATAAACTCGAACCCAAAGCGGAAAAATGCGTCTTCATAGGATACCCTAAGGAAACTATTGGGTATTCCTTCTATCAGAGATCCGAGGGCAAGGTTTTTGTTGCCAAGAATGGATCCTTTCTAGAGAAAGAGTTTCTCGCGAAAGGTGTGAGTAGTCGGAAGGTAGAACTCGAAGAGGTTATTGAACCTTCTCTTCAAAGTATGGCGAGTAGCGCAGCGCCGGAAGTTGTTCCGGAGTTGGCTTCACCTGTTGAAGAAGGAAATAATGATAATGATCATGAAAATCTGAAAGAGAGTACTACCAAACCTCGCAGGTCTAGCAGGACGCGTGCAGCTCCCGAGCTGTACGGAAATCCTGTCATGAATTTCATGGTTGATGAAAATGATGACCCTGCGACGTATGAAGAAGCGATGATGAGCCCGAATTCCAACAAATGGTTAGAAGCCATGAAATCCGAGATGGAATCCATGTATGAAAATCAAGTTTGGAACTTGGTGGAATTACTCATGACCGAAAGGATGGAGAATAAATGGATTTTCAAAAGAAAAACTGATGTTGATGGTAATGTGACCGTCTATAAAGCTCGACTTGTTGCAAAGGGGTTTCGAAAAATTCAAGGAGTTGACTACGATGAGACATTCTCTCCCGTAGCGATGCTAAAGTCAGTTAGGATTATGTTAGCAATTGCTGCATATTTCGATTATGAGATATGGCAGATGGATGTCAAAACCGCGTTTCTCAATGGTAATATTGAAGAAGAGTTGTATATGATACAACCAAAGGGTTTTGTCGATCCTAAGGATGCTAACAAGGTGTGCAAGCTTCAGCGATCCATCTATGGATTGAAGCAAGCATCACGAAGTTGGAATCTCCGCTTTGATGAGGTGATCAAAGAGTTTGGATTTGTCCAAACTTATGGAGAAGATTGTATTTACAAGAAAGTGAGTGGGAGCAATGTGGCATTTCTGATATTATATGTGGATGACATATTATTGATCGGAAATGATATAGATCTTTTAAACAGTGTTAAAAGTTATCTAAACAGCAAATTTTCAATGAAGGACCTAGGTGAAGCGTCATACATATTAGGCATAAAGATCTATAGAGATAGATCTAGGCGCCTAATAGGGCTATCGCAAAGTACATACCTTGATAAGATTTTAAAGAAGTTTAAAATGGACGGAAGTAAGAAGGGGTTCTTACCTATGTTGCAAGGAAAGATATTGAGTAAGACTCAAAGTCCGGCTTCGGCGGAAGAAAGAGAGATAATGGACAAAGTCCCCTATGCTTCAGCCATAGGCTCTATAATGTACGCCATGCTATGTACAAAGTTCAAGCACATACTTAGGCAATAAAATATTTTTGCTACACCACATAGGTTGGTGAGTTTGACTTGACTAAAATATGGTGGTCCATCTATAGGGTTCACTTGTGATCTTTCCTTCATTCTTGGTTGCTTCTTCTTACTTGAGATCATGGTTTCCTTGAGAAAAACTCTTGGTCACAATACTTCAAGGTTGTTGATGGCTCCTTCTTATTTTGCATTCCCTTAGTCTCTAAATCTTGAGCAAGATTTCCTTGTCTCACTTGTAGTCCTTAGTGTCATCCAAGTTGGAAGTCCTTGCTGAATATGCTGAAGATGTTGAAGTCATTAAAGTTGAAGAAGTTGAAGTCATTAGAGTTGAAGATGTTGAAGAAGTCCTTTGCACATGGTGTAGTCTTTGGTCATGGGGTAGGCTTTTCCATCAAGTTTGAAATAGAAGAGATGTAGAGTTGGAACCAAAATGGTTGAGGAAAGAGTTTACAAGATTGTTTGTAATTAAGTTTTTGGAACAAAATACAACTCCTATTTTTCTAAGGGTTTTTGTCCAATCCTAGGTTTACAAATCCTACAGGAAACACAATGCTCTGATACCATCTGTAGAGGTTCCAATCTTTAATAAGATAGAGCCCCCTGTGTTTACAATGATAGTCCCTGGATCAATAGCTAGCATCCACAGTTAAGATGTAATATCAAGAAACAAAGGTCATAATATAACTTTATAACCAGGAATAACATAGTTTTATTACATCTTACATAGCTCATTTGGCTATTACATTACATTGCAGCGGAATAACTATAGTCATGGGTCTTTCATCTTCAAAGTGCCACAGGCAGATGTTGGTTGTAGACTTTGTAATCCTAATCAATCAATCTTCACTAAAATCAATCAAACCTGCAACATACAAGTTACAGCCACAAAAGGTCAATACATTTGAATTGTATTGGCAAGTGATACTATGGTAGTATAGTGGAGTCTATCTTCTATATGCATTTGGCTAAGTGGAGTTGAGGCTTGCATTGCTCAAAATAGATTTCTCCTTAACATTTTGAAAATACTAAGTTTTTGTTTTGACAAAATCTTTTTCCAAAGCTTCTCTCAATCAAAGATTGAAGATTTCAAACAACCCTTGTTCAAACCACAAGTTTTAACTTAGAAATTTGAATGATGAGATTCTTGATTGCTTCCATGTCTTGATGCTCAAATTGTCCTTTACCAGGGACATGGCTAAGTACTTAGATTTTACACTCTACAGAGGTGGTGCACTTTCCCCACGAGACTTGGTTTCCCAAGACAAGATCTTTCAGAAGCCTTCCCTTAGACCAAAATGGACGCGTTCCAACCTATCAAACACTACCACCCTCTGTCCATATGGCTAAGTTCTTGCAACCTATATGATCATGGCAGAGCCCATATTGCCAAGTGGTTGCACTTGAAGCTTCTCAACATTTGACATCTCAAATCTCTTTGTTCCTGGGTGGCATACCACAAGTGAGATACACAAGGTAAACCATAAACATGGGCCTTGTGAACCACTCAACCAAAAACCACCAAGCAAGTCCCATTCCACCCAGGTGATTCATTAACTTAGTTGTTTTATTAAACAAAATCACAAGTCCTCAGACTTAGAAATTCTTTTCCATAGTGTGAATATATTTCCACCCTTGTTTTCTACTAGCTAGGCTAAGCTTGATAGTAATAGGAATCTTAACTTAGGAAGATTTCCACTAAGGTTTCATCTACTAGGTTTTCCTATAGCAAGGTTTATACTTAGCAAAATTCCATGCAAGTTTTACTTAGCAAAATCACTAATGCATAGTGAAAGTAATGGGACAAAAAGTATGAAGCATCACTTGCCTTTTTGGTAGAGGGTATAGGTTCACTCCTTGTCCTTAAAACAATCACACTCTTCAAGTCACTACAATCCAATCAAACAAGGCACAAACTCAATCTACCAATCAAGCAAAACAACACATAAAATCATAAAGTCAAAGTAATGCATGCAAGCATGCCAAGCTTTGTTTTGTTTTGAAAAGTGGTTCCTAATGGTTCATGAACATTTGAAAACACCTATTGGTCATTTTGCAAAGTGGCAAAGTCAATTGCAAAAGGTTTCACTTCAAAAGCCATTTTCAAAACAAAGTATCATTTTATGTGGTGTTGAAATATTTTTACTAAGGCATTTATCCATAGGGTTCACAAAATATGTTTTCAAACCAGAAAACTTGGTGTTTAGGGTCAGAGAGTTTAAAACAAAACATTTTCCAAAGGTTTTCTTCCAAAATCCTTTTTAATAAATGAACCACATTTCTATTTGTCTAGAAATGGTTTTAAATCAAAGAATCTTTATTTTGTTTCACCAAATACATTTTTGAGTCCACAAAGTGTTTCCTAATGTTGGTAGGTTCAAATCACACCATTTGCCAAAGATTTTATCCCCAAATTCATTTTTAAACAATTTTCACATCCTTAACAAGCATACAAATGTTTCTACAAAAACAACCATTTTAACAGAAGCTTTTTGTTAAACAAAGGGCATGGTTGGCTAGGGCTTGTTCCACTGAATCCATTGATATAAAATTTGTAAAATTTGGACGTGTGGTTTGAAAGTTACAAGGGTTTGAAAATGGCATCTAACTGAGATTTCAATCTCTATTCAAAATCATCCAGTGACACGCGGCACGTTCTGATTCGTCGAAAACGGTTCGCGCGGATCAGGCGACGCAGGCCGTTGGATTTAATTGATATCGCGCGGCTCAGGCGTGCTCTTACCGCTTCGTTCTACTTTCTATCCTATCCACCGGATCAAGATCGGACGGCTCTCAGTGCCTCGACCAGAAGCTCGCGGCGCTCAACGGTGGCATGCGGCGGCGCGGCTCTGACGGTGACGCTGCCGGTGAACTAGGACGCGAGGGAAAGAGTGAAGATGCTTACCAGATCCGCCGTGGAGCACTGATTCTAGTTGATGCTTTGTTTGGCCAAGGGAAGCTCGGAGGCGTTGACGATTGCTCGCCGGAGCTTTTTGCGAACGGCGGGTGCCTCTGGAGGTTGTCGTGGACAGAGCTGCAGGTCGCGCCGAGACAATTGGAAGGTAGCATTAGGTGCGTATGAGCATGGGGAGTAAGGGAGTGTCAATGAGAGGGTTTGGGGCGGTTTGGTTTACCAGGGAGGTTTCGCCGGAGTAGACGCGCCGTCGGTGGTGCTCAGTCGTGCTTGTTGTCGGCGTTCTAGAGCACGCGCGGATGAGTGGTTAGTGCTGGGAGATGCGTAGGGAGATGGGGATCACGCTCGGGTGGTCGAGGGGTCCAGGCGGTGGCTGGGCTCGCCGGAATCGTCGCGGATGTTCGTTGGAGACAGGGGGATGTCTGAGCAAAATCCGACAGCCTGGGGGCGTGTCGAGGAGGGGTGACCGAGGGGAACGGAGGAGGAGACGCTGGAGTTTATCACAGCACGGTTGCTGGACGGAATCAATGCGGCAGTTAAGTGAATTAAATCAGGGATTTATTGACTGAGAACGGTGACGCTGTCTGAGGAAGAATAGGTCACGGTGAAGACGATGGCTAGCGAAGTGGGTCCGTTGCGTCAGTGGGAAAAGGAGTGAGGGGGAGGTCCACCAGTCATTCACTGCACGGGTGTGGGTCTGAGTGAGAAAGAACGGTTCGCTGGGGGAGTGAGGTGGGCTGTTGCTAGGTTAGTTGGGCCGGCTCAGTTGGGTCAGGTCCAAATCCATTTTTTTATTCTGTAACCTTTTCTTTTTCTATTTCTGATTTCTGTTTTGAATTTCAAACAACCAAACAATGTTCAAATCAATTCAAACAATCACTAAACTTTGTACTTTGAATTTGGTTCTGTTCAGTAACATAAACCAAATTTCAAAATCAAAATAATAATTTTATTTATAGGGTCCATTATTAATTAAATAAATAGACCAAGGTTTATTAATCAAATAGGGTTTTGTTTTATTTAAAAACCTCTTTTGAAATCTAAATATTTTTAAAACCAAATCAGTAGGTTTTATTTGAAAATAAAAGATATTTGGAAATCTTGTTTAAAACAAAATATTTTTTTTATTTTAGGGTCTATTATTAAATACAATAGACTTTCATTATTAAATCAAATATGATTTGTTTTATTAAAATATTTATTTTGAAATCTAAAATAAAACCAAAACATTTCAGTAGGTTTTAATTAAGAAAATAAAATACTTAGAAAACTTATTTAAAATAATTTAATAAGTTTTGATGTTTTAATTAAAATGGTAAAACCTTTTATTTAAATAAAATTTGGATATTATTTCCTTATTATTTTATTTAAATAAACCTTTACTATTTTTAATCAAAACAGAACATTTTATTTTAAATACTTGGCCAAGGTTTAATTTGGCTCTGTAAAATAATCTTTATTTATGAATGCACCTTTTGGTGGCATCCCGCAAAACCACTACTAGAAAATCGCGGTGTTTTTGTGCATTGCATCATCATGATCGCATGCTCATGTCATCATGCCACATTTCATTTGAGCATCGTCATGTCATCATGCATATGTTTGTCTAAAACTAGTTTCTAAAAGCCTACCTTTGTTTTCTAAATATCCCCCGTCTTTATTTCAAATTAAAACCCCGGTCTTTTTTAGATCTCTAGTTTGTCTAAAAACTATTTGCAAATATATTTTAAAATAAAATTTAAATAAAAATGTTTTGTCCAGGGAGGCAGTCCAGCCGGTCAGACCAGAGGCCCAACTGGCCAAACCGCCTACCACCCGGCCCAAAGAAACCCTAGCTAAACCTGCCTAAAAACCCTAACCTGACCTACACCTAGTCCCATCCCTGCCGCTTCCACACCCCACCAGCACCCACCGCCGCCACCCTGGCACCCCTCCACCTCACTCCATCCTCTCCCATCACGCCACCTCACCCCAACTCCCTCCCTCTCCCCACCTGCCACAACAGACACAACACACACAACGCACCGCACCCCAACCCACCTCCCCGATCACGATCCCCTGGCCCCACCACGCCCACGCGACCCCGTCTCCCTCGCGAGACCCGCTCCCCAACCTTCCTCTCCCCTCCGCTCTGCTCGCCGCCTCCAGCGGCCTCGCTCCCTTCCGCCAGCCACCTCCACCCCGCAGGCCGCGACCGCGCCCACCTCGTGTTGGGAACCCCCGTTCCTGACCCGTTCTTCCGCCCCCTCCCTCGACCTCCTTCTGCATCGCCCGCCGCCAGTGCCTGGCCATCCCTTTCGTCCCCGAGAGCGAGCGCCCCCGCCGCCGCGGGATTCGCTCCTTGCTGGCCCGCATGGCACCGCCGCCGGCCTCTCCTTTGCCTCCTCAAGCCCGCCTCTTCGCCCTCGTCGTCCTCCTATATCCCCGAGCAGAGCCCGGCCACCGCCCTCTGCTTCAACCGCCGGCCCTGGCCATGGTGCCCTCTGCGTCCAGCCGCCGGCCTCCCAGCCTCCGTTGTTCGTAGCAGCGTCACGACCTCACTGCTCGAGCACTGCGCGGCCGCGTCGGTTCGACGTCCTCTCCTCGTCGCCCCCTGCGCCTTCGCCTATGCCGCTGCAGCGAGCCCGTCCACCTTGCCTCTGCCCGTGGCTACGCCATGTTGGAAGCCACCTCCGTCCTGCAAGCCCGGATGTTGTTCGACCATGCGACCGACAGGGAGATACCCCTTTGCAGCGCATCGGCATGCCCCACCTGCAGCTCTAGGTGCTCCATCTGTGGTGTTTGTGTGGACCAAGTCTCGGGGCTCTCCGCCTCCATGTGGCCATGGCACAAACAAGTGCACGGACACCTGAAGCCGTTCAAGTTCGCCCCCAATCTTGGAATCGTTACCTCAAGTACTTCGTCTCGGAAATCCCAAGGCCACCGACAAGAAACCGAAGACCCCCGAACCGTTGGTCATCTACACGGAACGCCGAGGCCCCCTTCACGGAAACCAAGTTCTTCGACCCCGAATCCATAGACCGTTCCGCCGAAGCCCGGTCCCCGTCGAACCTCCGAACCTCAAGATTTTCAGACCATGTGTGACCTTTTCTCTCGAGCCCTATTTTATAAATTGATACCTATATGAATTGTTGCATATCAACTTGTTCATGTTTGCATACATATTTGTGGGTGTTTGGGGGCCTTATGCCGATTCGCCTAAATTAAACATGGAGGCCATATGTGGGCGAATCTAGTCTAATATTGGCTCCATTTAAATCTGCCTAGCGAACCGATACTATGTTTTGCCATGTTAAGACAACATTTAAATTGCGGGGTATCTAAACAACATGAACCATCTATTTAATTGTCGAGAACCCGGTTCCGCTTAATTTTGCCTAATTGCGTCGCATCTTTGCCATGACATACATCATACATGCATCATGTCCGATCTTCTGCCGTAGTATTAAATAGTGCATCCGGTGTTTCTTCTAGTGCTTTGCTTCTTCATGGATTAGGCCGATGAGTTGATGCGAGTGACGCCCGACCTTCGGATGAACCTTCGGCAATGTTTTGCAGGCGAGCACCTCCCCCTTTCTACCTATCTTACTTTTATAGTATTTATTCCCCCCTGTTGATCTATTGCTATCTGTGTTGCGATGCTCTAGTTTTCGTACCCGTGATATCCCTTGCAGCCTTATATTGCCTTGGACACATCCTATTACCTGTTGTTTGGTAGATAGTTGGACTTGCGCGTCGTAGTCGCTTGCTCAAGTGCTGTTGCGTGTCGTCCAGTACCACAGTTGTTGGAGTATTGCCGCATGTTTAATGTTGGAGATGATCATGGCTTTAATTACTGTTTAATAACTAAAATTGAATGTAGGTAAATGCAGAGGCACCGGTGGGTAATAGACAATATTTGGATTTTACCCGCTCACTGGTGTCCCGTAGGACCCCGAGTTCTTGACACCTGTTCCGAGATCGAGCGCGCTAACCACAGGTGGGGTGTATGGGCACCCCCATAGATTTAGTACCTGATTCCAAGTACTGTACTGGGGGCCACAATTAGTTTGGGGCTTTATTACTATCCTGTACTTATGCCATGCTTTACTACTTTATTTAAGATTGTGCGAGGAGCACCTATACTGTTTAGGTAAGCGGAGTGTTTTCGCGGTATCGACAAGCCCAGTCTCATTTTCGGGTTCCCAGTCATTTACAGCCATTGACGCAAACCCTGAGTCCGTCTCGGAGACCGGCCGACTTCGTTGCGGGTAGCTTAGTGGGGTGGCCCCCATGTACTTGCTTTGGGTCTGGGAAACGTCATGACTTAGGCCCCGCCGACATACCGATGGGTGTATGTTAACTGATCTGGCAAAAAGGGTCGAAGTGCGTGTGGATACTTTGGTGCACCCCTGCAGGATTAAATATTTTCGAAAAGCCGTGTCCGCGGTTATGGACGACTTGGAGCACAGTTCTCGATCATAGACAACTATAACTAAAGTTTACTGTTATAATTTGACTGGTATCCGATATGACTAGTAATCAGCTTCACTGCAACGGAAAGGCTAAATAAAAGTGCCGACAACTGCTGGGTTTGGGATATCTCATGCTAATTGTATTGGACTAGTAAGTGTTGCAACTACAACGGAATGGTTAACTAAAATTTCCCACTGCTTATTATATCAGGATGATTATCTATACCTGACTAGTAATTGCTGCAACGATAACTGAATGAATAAAACTGCCAACTGTGTGAGTTCCTCGGTTGACTTCCTCGTTTGGTCTCGAGGGGGAAATACCAGGATGGGTATGTTTGGTGGTAGTATCAGGATGGTTCCGAATAGGTCTTTCTTATCCCTCTCGGATAGCCGACAGCTATATCGAGTCTCTATAGGTTGTTTAGTGCATGCTGCGCTGCCGCTGCAGTCCACCATACCTATGTAGGCGAGCTGATGCAGCCCGTCCTACGACCGCTACTACATCTACTCCCACGAGCTCCCCAAGTGGAACCATGACCCGCGCCCGAGCCAAACTCCTTCAAGCTAAGGTGAACTCGCTCCTCTCCTTGTGTGACTTCGACACACCCTTGGATGGCTTGCTACTTCACACGCATACACTGTGCATCATCAGGTACGAAGAGAAGGACCCAAGGAACGGAGGAGAGGCAACCAGTCGCTGCTAGACGCAAGCGGTACTGCCGACCGGTACTACCGGCCAGCGGTACTACTGCCCTCTCCTACCGCTCGCCACAGGCACCCCCAACGGAAGCTCAAGCCGCTGCCAGACGCAAGCGGTACCTCCGACCGGTACTACCGGCCCAAGCGGTACTACCGGCCCAAGCGGTACTACCGGTCCAACGACCGGTACTACCGGACAGCGGCATAACCGCCCTCTCCTACCGCTCGCCACAGGTGCCTTCGACGGCAGCTCCAGGCCCTCAAGTGGTACTACCGCTCCCGGAGCGGTACTACCGGTCACCACCGGTACTACCGGATGCAGGACCGGTACTACCGGGCCCGACTGACTCTGAATACCTAAAGTGCGGCCTTGTGCCTTGTAAACCTACCTATAATTTACCTGTTCGTTCCGAAACTACCCCTCTTTTGTGGCTGGTCTATATATAGCCCCCACCCTCCATTGTAAGTCCTTAGACTTGGATAATAATAGATATTAAGGAAACCCTTTGAGGACTTATATCTATTGGTCTCATGCTCCTAACAAGGAGCACCGGATTATCCACCCACCTCTTGGATCTTGCTTAAGTGCGTTCAAGTTGTACAAGGCCTTGGGTTCTCGGTTTCTCGCCCCCAAGTCGTCAAGGTCTCACCAAGCACCTCATCCCCCATTGTTGGCGTGGAGAGCGAGCTTCGCCCAACACCGATCCTAGAGATTATGTTGGACCGGTTGCCACCGGCGTGAGAAGTAGGCGTGTATCGTGTTTTGGTGTGTGTGTGTTCGTGGTTTTCATCGCCTTCCTCGATTCCATCCCCCGACCACCTCGTTCCCCTCGTTTCTCGTGGAATTCGTGAAAGATCGGGCCAACCCCAGGGTTACCCCCCAACATATTGGTATCAAGAGCACGGTTGATCACGAATTTTCCCCAATTTTTCTTTTATCCGCCTTAAAAACGAAAATCCTACCAAAAAGAGCCCCAATTTGCCTTCGGATCGATCTCTGGATTTGGTGAGTTTTTCGTGGTTTTGGTCCATAGATCTGTTGCTTTGGGAGTCGATCTATAGCCCCTGTTGTTTCTAGCTCAGCCTTTCGGTCAGTTTTCCAACGAATTTGAGGTTTTTGGCAAGTTCACCTTGTTCCAGGCCTGTGCCAAGCGGTACTGCCGGCTGTGCAAGCGGTACTACCGCTAGTGACCGGTACTACCGGTAGTACAAGCGGTACTACCTCTCACCGGTACTACCGCTCGTTACCAGCGGTACTACCGCTCGCCACTGACCGTGCTTCCTGCCCTTTGACGCCTCGATTTCGTTCGCTGACCTTTCCCATCTCGCTTGTTCGTGTTTCGCGTGTTTGTCGCCATTTTCACAACAGCTTCCGCATCAACGTCATTCCGCGCTCAACGACACCGTGACACTCAAACATCATCCCCCACCAACGGTTGCAAGTCGTCAACAATACCAAAGGTATAACTTGCACCACCTTGACAGCCCCATATCTTCCTTTGTGTGTATCTATCCTATGAGAGCAACTCATTTTGTGTTTGTCTAAGCATTGTGCACTTGCCTTCGGAAAAGTGAGAGTGTGAGGCCAAATACAAAAGCTAACATAGTAGCATAGCAAGGGAGAAAAAGAAAAAGAATAAAAAAAAGATAGAATAGAAAGATACATATTCTCCCAATACATAGAGAATACCAAGCTTGTAAGCCAAGAAAGAGAGAAGAAAGAGCGCACCGAGGCAAGTGCACAAATCTATTGCTTATCCTCTTTTGGCAAACGAGTTGTGGTCTCTCCTTGTGTTGGCACGACAACCGAGCGTAGTCTTCGTTAGAACCTTTTGTGCTCATTTTCATAGTCGTGCTAACTCCTTTTTCTCCACGTGTGTGTTTTCCGTGTTTTTGTAGATCGTATCCTTTTGCTTTTGATCTTTGGTTCTTTACCACGTAGGACAATAACCTTTTGCTTTGGTCGTTTCGTTTGGTTTTCCACAATCCTAACCTTCCACCAAAAGCCTTTAAGAGTTTCTTGCCATTTCATTTTGCACGCTTTTTCGCTCCTTTGTGTGGCAATTGGTTTGATATAATCTCCAAGGTGAGGTACAAGGGTAACTCTCCACACCCTTTCTCTCCATATACAACCCTTGTTGGCTTTGCATTATGGACAGGCATGGAGAGCCATCCCAACCACCTCCACCTCCGGAGGATGATAACCAATTCATGACAAGATGGGACCATTGGAAGGTCCGAGGAGAATTCAACTATCGTTGTGAAGCTCTCGAGCGGCGCCAAGATGAACAATTTAGCGAGGCCCGTGTGGAGTTCAAGAACATCGACAACCGCTTCGAAGAAGTCCGTGGCCAAATGCATGCCATGCAACACAACCTTGGGCATCAAAATGAAGCTCTTGGTCGTGCACTCGCCTCAACGGATGAGAAGCTTCAACGCATCATTGATGGACTCGCAAGGCCACGCTCGCGCGAATCAAGCTCATCTCGGCACTCCTCAAGTGAATCAAGTGCACCTCGCCGTCACGCT
This sequence comes from Avena sativa, assembly GCA_916181665.1. Lineage (NCBI taxonomy): Eukaryota > Viridiplantae > Streptophyta > Magnoliopsida > Poales > Poaceae > Avena > Avena sativa. The sequence goes on from OV702279.1 coordinate 228,959,104, forward strand.
TCAAGGCACCGGGATGGACCCGTTCTTCAATCCATGAGCTCTTCACAAGCGGTACCATCTCCGCGTCACGCCGCAACGTCAATCTATGATGGTGACCTCTCCGCAAGACCTCCAAGGCGCGAAGCGAACCGTCCACAACCAAGGGCACTTGTGATTCAACAAGAGCAACCTCACATGGACCACCAAGGCCATCGACGTCGACACGCTCCCTCAACAACAAGTGAAGCATCCGAAGAGGACGAACAAGGTCACCGCCGACGAGAAGCACTCGAAGACCCTCCAAGGCGTCATCATCGACATGAGCGTCCACGTCGCCAACATGAGGGTCATGACGAGCCTCCTCTACACCAAGAAGAAGAGCAGCCCATTGCGCATGTGGCTCGACGTCCTCCTCGCCACAGGGCACACGACAATGCTCCTCGACATCACCCACGACAAGAACAAGAGCAAGCTCCCCAAGCTCGTCGTGAGGACCATCAACCTCCTCCTCGTCCTCAACAGCGACAACAAAACGAGCAAGCTCCCCAAGCTCATCGTCAACAACAAGTTCCACCACCAAACGCGGCACCTCAACAACCGCAAGAGCAACGCAACAATCACCAAGCAAGACATGAGAGCTCGGATGATGATGAGGACCGCCAAAATCTTGGCAACCGACGCATCCGGAACCGCAATGGAGAAGAAACTTTCGGCAAGCTCAAGTTCACCATGCCAAAGTTCACTGGTTCCAATGAGCCCGAGGAATATCTCTCTTCGGAACTCAAGGTCGACAAGATCTTCCGCATGCACAATTATAGCAATGAGAAGATGATGGCCATGGCATCCCTCGAGTTGGATGGGTATGCCAACCTTTGGTGGGAACAAGTCCAACTCGCTCGCGAAGCAAAAGAAGAGACTCCAATCGCAACTTGGCAAGATATGAAGGCTCATATGAGATCCCGCTTTGTCCCTTCACACTACACGCGTGACCTCTTCAACAAGCTTCAAACGCTTAGTCAAGGGACAAAGACCGTGGAAGAGTACTTCAAGCAAATGGAGCTCAACATGATCCGTGCCAACATTGAAGAGCGAGATGAGCAAACAATGGCACGCTTCCTCAATGGCTTGAACCACCCTATCAAGCGCATCACCGAGTTCCAAAGGTACAACAACATGGTTGAGCTTGTGCACATCGCATCGAAGGCCGAGCGTCAAGTGCAAGAGGACATCAAGTACAACAAGCCAAAGACGTACTTCACCTTCAAGCAAGCGTCAACCACTACTCCAACAACTCCAAGTGGAAGCTCCTCAAGTACCACCAAGCTTCCCTTCAAGCCAACCCTCCCTCAAGGAAAACAGCCCCCAAGTGGCAAAAACACAAGGGATGATCAACCATTCAATGGTGAATGCTACAAGTGTGGAGGCAAAGGGCACAAGTCGAATGCATGTGGAAACAAGAAAGTTTTGTTCATCCATGACAACGGCGATGAAGAATACTTGAGTGAAGAAGAGTTTGATGCAAGGGTCAAGGAAGCCATGGCAAGGCAACACTTGGAAGAGGGCCAAGAACTTCTTGTGTGTGAGCATGACGCAAGTCCATCGCTTGTGGTCACAAGGGTCTTGACTACCCATGCCAATGAAAGTGAAGACCAACGCTCGAACATCTTCCAAACTCGTGCCGGCATCAATGGGAAGTCCATCAAAGTTGTTATCGATGGTGGGAGTTGCCACAACCTTGCAAGCACGGAATTGTGTGAGAAACTCAACCTCACCCTCCTTCCACATAGACACCCCTACCATATCCAATGGCTAAGTGACCAAGGATCCGTCAAGATCAAGCACACCGTCTCGGTGACGTTCTCAATTGGGCACTACAAGGACACGGTGGAATGTGACGTGGTTCCAATGACGGTTTGTCACATGTTGCTCGGAAGACCGTGGCAATATGACAAGCGTGCTTTGCATAATGGTCACTCAAACACTTACACCTTCAAATGGCTTGATAAAACTTGTGTGTTGCAACCAATGACTCCTAGCCAAATAATTGCGGACAATGCAAAGTCTTTAGCGAGGGCGCAATACGTAAAAACACCTTGTGAGAAGAGTGGTGAGCGAGAGAACCACACCATAGTGAGTGAGAGCTACAAGCCAAACTCGAGTGGAAAAACTAAGAGTGTTCTTCTTGCCACCAAAAGTGAGATGAGAGAAGTGCGGAACAACCCATCCATCTTGCACTACGTCCTCGTATGCAAGGGACTAGCGCAAGGAACTAATGACTTGACAAATGTTCCTCCTTCTTTGATGGCTGTTTTGCAGGAATTCCAAGATGTATTTCCCGAAGAGCTTCCTCATGGCCTTCCTCCTCTTCGTGGAATCGAGCACCGCATCGACCTCATACCCGGCGCACCACTACCAAACCGCGCCGCGTATCGCACAAACCCGGAAGAGACGAAGGAGATCGAGCGTCAAATCAACCAACTCGTCTCCAAAGGTTTGATCCAAATGAAGCGCGACGTGGAGCGCCACGTTCAACGATGCACTACATGTATCCAAGCTAAGTCTAAGTCCAACCCCTTTGGTCTTTATATGCCATTGCCTATTCCTCATGCACCTTGGTCGGACATTAGCATGGACTTTGTATTAGGCTTTCCTAGATCTAAACATGGTCACGATTCCATATTTGTAGTCGTGGATCGCTTTTCAAAAATGGCACATTTCATTCCGTGCCATAAGACCGATGATGCTTCACATGTAGCAAATTTGTTTTTCAGGGAAATAATTCGGCTACACGGCGTGCCAAGAACAATCGTCTCCGACCGTGACGTAAAATTCATGAGCTACTTCTGGAAGACCCTCATGGCAAAGCTCGGCATCAAGCTCCTCTTCTCGTCCGCCTCGCATCCTCAAACCGATGGACAAACCGAGGTAGTCAATCAAAGTCTTGGCACACTTCTCCGGGTGTTGATAAAGAAGAACCTTAAAGACTGGGAGGAATGCATTCCACACGCCGAGTTCGCCTACAACTGCGCCAAGCACTCCACCACCATGAGGAGCCCGTTCATGATCGTCTATGGCTTCGAGCCTCTAACCGTGCTCGATATCCTTCCACTTCCACTTCATGAACGTGCCAATATGGACGTTGTCAAGCGTGCCCAAGAAATGATGAAACTCCATGAAGACACACGAGCTACTATCGAGCAACAAGTCCTTCGCCAAGCATCAAGGCTCAACAAGACCAAGAAAGAGATGATCTTTGATGAGGGAGACCTTGTGTGGATACACTTGAGTAAAGACCGCTTCCCCAAGGAACACGACTCCAAGCTAAAGCAAAGAGGCGATGGACCATTCAAAGTGCTAAAGAAGATCACCAACAACGCCTATGTCATCGATATACCAACATCGAAGTATCTTGTGAGCTCGACATTCAATGTCAAGGACCTCTCACCCTACCATGGCGAAGAGGAAGTTGGGACGGTTGAAGAGTCGAGGACGACTCTTCCCCAAGGGGGGGAGCTGATGCAGCCCGTCCTACGACCGCTACTACATCTACTCCCACAAGCTCCCCAAGTGGACCCATGACCCGTGCCCGAGCCAAACTCCTTCAAGCTAAGGTGAACTCGCTCCTCTCCTTGTGTGACTTCGACACACCCTTGGATGGCTTGCTACTTCACACGCATACACTGTGCATCATCAGGTACGAAGAGAAGGACCCAAGGAACGGAGGAGAGGCAACCAGTCGCTGCCAGACGCAAGCGGTACTGCCGACCGGTACTACCGGCCAGCGAAACTACCACCCTCTCCTACCGCTCGCCACAGGCACCCCCAACGGAAGCTCAAGCCGCTGCCAGACGCAAGCGGTACCTCCGACCGGTACTACCGGCCCAAGCGGTACTACCGGTCCAACGACCGGTACTATCGGACAGCGGCACGACCGCCCTCTCCTACCGCTCGCCACAGGCGCCTTCGACGACAGCTCCAGGCCCTCAAGCGGTACTACCGCTCCCGGAGCGGTACTACCGGTCACCACCGGTACTACCGGATGCAGGACCGGTACTACCGGGCCCAACTGACTCTGAATACCTAAAGTGCGGCCTTGTGCCTTGTAAACCTACCTATAATTTACCTGTTCGTTCCGAAACTACCCCTCTTTTGTGGCTGGTCTATATATAGCCCCCACCCTCCATTGTAAGTCCTTACACTTGGATAATAATAGATATTAAGGAAACCCTTTGAGGACTTATATCTATTGGTCTCATGCTCCTAACAGGGAGCACCGGATTATCCACCCACCTCTTGGATCTTGCTTAAGTGCGTTCAAGTTGTACAAGGCCTTGGGTTCTCGGTTTCTCGCCCCCAAGTCGTCAAGGTCTCACCAAGCACCTCATCCCCCGTTGTTGGCGTGGAGAGCGAGCTTCGCCCAACACCGATCCTAGAGATTATGTTGGACCGGTTGCCACCGGCGTGAGAAGTAGGTGTGTATCATGTTTTGGTGTGTGTGTGTTCGTGGTTTTCATCGCCTTCCTCGATTCCATCCCCCGACCACCTCGTTCCCCTCGTTTCTCGTGGAATTCGTGAAAGATCGGGCCAACCCCAGGGTTACCCCCCAACACGAGGACCACCGAATTCTAGCCTCGCCGTGTATTGGCCTCAGTACTGACCGCTCTCTCTTTTTCCTTTGCCCTTTGTCGGCACCCCATTTGTTTAAGCAGGTTTTGAGATCAACGTCGTTAGCAGGGTTACCCTTCCGGCTTGGCCTGGGCAGGGTTATGGACGCCATTGGTTATTCTTCAGGGCTCTTAGCCCCATTTGCATCTTGTCCGTAGTCGGACGCTGTATCATTTTCAAGGTGATTTGGGTCTTTGTACTGTATATCTGCATTCTTGACTCATTGAGTCGCCGTTGTATATATCTGTTCTGTGGGTTCCATCGAGGACTATTGTGTAATGATATTACTTCGTTTTCCACCTGCACGCAAGTGCCTGGTGGGCACCTTTGAATCGTTTCTATGCGGGTTTGGCGGGAAGCGCTGAAACTTGCATAGGGCCGATTCTGAGGGTGTTACACTTTTCTTTTGAAAACCAAATCTTTTATTAAAAGATCCAAAATAGTAACTCCAAAACATTTTAATTTCCTTTAATAAATGTTTATCCTTATAAATCCCTTTAGGATTTATTTGATTCAAATTGGTTTGAAGTTTCCAACTAAATTCAAAAAGTTTCTTCTGGCCCTGAAAATCAACCAACGTTTTATTTCATTCATTTATTTTTCACATTACAAGATTTGGAAAATCTTGGGATGTGACAGGCTACCACCCTTAAAATAAATCTCGTCCCGAGATTTGGGGAGGCAAGGGTTACAAGTAGGCTCAAAACAACTAGGGTACTACCACCCTTAAAATTTTCAAACAAAATTACATATTGGCCTTCTTGGGATCCTGGGAAAATTTCTCTAAGCAAACATTTGCATGGTGTCCTTGGTTTCCATACTTGATTCATGGGCCAAGGTTGAGATCCTTCATAGACTTGTTTAACTTGTTCTTCATCTTTTCTGGACAATTGTTTACATAGTGGCCTAGTTCCTTGCATTTGAAACACATCACTTGGCTGATATCTTTCTTTTCCTTTGGTATCATTGCCTCTTGTTTGTTTCTTTGGTTCTTCTTCTTTTCTGGGCATTCATTGGCATAGTGTCCCATCTCTTTGCAATTGTAACATTGCACTTGAGTAATGTCCTTCTTGTTAGGGTTGGGGCATTTCTTCTTCTTCTTGGGTCTCTCCAAAGCTACGAGTTCTTCTAGTTCATGTTCTTCATAGGTGGGAGATCTTTCTCTCTTCTTGGAGCATTGATCTTCATGCTCCTTGGATGCATGATCCTTGTATCCACAAGTATTACTAACTAGGGTTCCTTCTAGAATAACATCTTTGTCATCCTTGTTGTCATTAGCTCCTTGGGAAAAGTTTTCTCTCATGTTGATCACTTGAGTAACCAATCCTTGCAACAATTGAGATTGAAGTTTCAAAATCCTTTGTATGGCTGGGTCTAGTCCATTGTTGTTGGCTAAAAGCTGAGTTGTCTCTTGGCTCAACTGGTTTTGGGTTGCTATAAGTTCTCTCATGTTGTCCTCTTGGTTGTTGTTGTCATCAACCTTGATGTTGGAGTTTCTTGGAGAAGTCATCTATTTGGGTTGGGTAGAGATTAGAATAGGCAAAATATTTCTAAGGAAATATTTCTAATCACACACATCACAATTCACACAAACAATGTGCATGCAATCACAAACCAAAACATTTCACTCAAACAAAGTTCAAGCACATACTTAGGCAATAAAATATTTTTGCTACACCACATAGGTTGGTGAGTTTGACTTGACTAAAATATGGTGGTCTATCTATAGGGTTCACTTGTGATCTTTCCTTCATTCTTGGTTGCTTCTTCTTACATGAGATCATGGTTTCCTTGAGAAAAACTCTTGGTCACAATACTTCAAGGTTGTTGATGGCTCCTTCTTATTTTGCATTCCCTTAGTCTCTAAATCTTGAGCAAGATTTCCTTGTCTCACTTGTAGTCCTTAGTGTCATCCAAGTTGGAAGTCCTTGGTGAATATGCTGAAGATGTTGAAGTCATTAAAGTTGAAGAAGTTGAAGTCATTAGAGTTGAAGATGTTGAAGAAGTCCTTTGCACATGGTGTAGTCTTTGGTCATGGGGTAGGATTTTCCATCAAGTTTGAAATAGAAGAGATGTAGAGTTGGAACCAAAATGGTTGAGGAAAGAGTTTACAAGATTGTTTGTAATTAAGTTTTTGGAACAAAATACAACTCCTATTTTTCTAAGGGTTTTTGTCCAATCCTAGGTTTACAAATCCTACAGGCAACACAATGCTCTGATACCATCTGTAGAGGTTCCAATCTTTAATAAGATAGAGCCCCCTGTGTTTACAATGATAGTCCCTGGATCAATAGCTAGCATCCACAGTTAAGATGTAATATCAAGAAACAAAGGTCATAATATAACTTTATAACCAGGAATAACATAGTTTTATTACATCTTACATAGCTCATTTGGCTATTACATTACATTGCAGCGGAATAACTATAGTCATGGGTCTTTCATCTTCAAAGTGCCACAGGCAGATGTTGGTTGTAGACTTTGTAATCCTAATCAATCAATCTTCACTAAAATCAATCAAACCTGCAACATACAAGTTACAGCCACAAAAGGTCAATACATTTGAATTGTATTGGCAAGTGATACTATGGTAGTATAGTGGAGTCTATCTTCTATATGCATTTGGCTAAGTGGAGTTGAGGCTTGCATTGCTCAAAATAGATTTCTCCTTAACATTTTGAAAATACTAAGTTTTTGTTTTGACAAAATCTTTTTCCAAAGCTTCTCTCAATCAAAGATTGAAGATTTCAAACAACCCTTGTTCAAACCACAAGTTTTAACTTAGAAATTTGAATGATGAGATTCTTGATTGCTTCCATGTCTTGATGCTCAAATTGTCCTTTACCAGGGACATGGCTAAGTACTTAGATTTTACACTCTACAGAGGTGGTGCACTTTCCCCACAAGACTTGGTTTCCCAAGACAAGATCTTTCAGAAGCCTTCCCTTAGACCAAAATGGACGCGTTCCAACCTATCAAACACTACCACCCTATGTCCATATGGCTAAGTTCTTGCAACCTATATGATCATGGCAGAGCCCATATTGCCAAGTGGTTGCACTTGAAGCTTCTCAACATTTGACATCTCAAATCTCTTTGTTCCTGGGTGGCATACCACAAGTGAGATACACAAGGTAAACCATAAACATGGGCCTTGTGAACCACTCAACCAAAAACCACCAAGCAAGTCCCATTCCACCCAGGTGATTCATTAACTTAGTTGTTTTATTAAACAAAATCACAAGTCCTCAGACTTAGAAATTCTTTTCCATAGTGTGAATATATTTCCACCCTTGTTTTCTACTAGCTAGGCTAAGCTTGATAGTAATAGGAATCTTAACTTAGGAAGATTTCCACTAAGGTTTCATCTACTAGGTTTTCCTATAGCAAGGTTTATACTTAGCAAAATTCCATGCAAGTTTTACTTAGCAAAATCACTAATGCATAGTGAAAGTAATGGGACAAAAAGTATGAAGCATCACTTGCCTTTTTGGTAGAGGTTATAGGTTCACTCCTTGTCCTTGCAACAATCACACTCTTCAAGTCACTACAATCCAATCAAACAAGGCACAAACTCAATCTACCAATCAAGCAAAACAACACATAAAATCATAAAGTCAAAGTAATGCATGCAAGCATGCCAAGCTTTGTTTTGTTTTGAAAAGTGGTTCCTAATGGGTCATGAACATTTGAAAACACCTATTGGTCATTTTGCAAAGTGGAAAAGTCAATTGCAAAAGGTTTCACTTCAAAAGCCATTTTCAAAACAAAGTATCATTTTATGTGGTGTTGAAATATTTTTACTAAGGAATTTATCCATAGGGTTCACAAAATATGTTTTCAAACCACAAAACTTGGTGTTTAGGGTCAGAGAGTTTAAAACAAAACATTTTCCAAAGGTTTTCTTCCAAAATCCTTTTTAATAAATAAACCACATTTCTATTTGTCTAGAAATGGTTTTAAATCAAAGAATCTTTATTTTGTTTCACCAAATACATTTTTGAGTCCACAAAGTGTTTCCTAATGTTGGTAGGTTCAAATCACACCATTTTCCAAAGATTTTATCCCCAAATTCATTTTTAAACAATTTTCACATCCTTAACAAGCATACAAATGTTTCTGCAAAAACAACCATTTTAACAGAAGCTTTTTGTTAAACAAAGGGCATGGTTGGCTAGGGCTTGTTCCACTGAATCCATTGATATAAAATTTGTAAAATTTGGACGTGTGGTTTGAAAGTTACAAGGGTTTCAAAATGGCATCTAAATCTGATTTCAATCTCTATTCTAAATCATCCAGTGACACGCGACACGTTCTGATTCGTCGAAAACGGTTCGCGCGGATCAGGCGACGCAGGCCGTTGGATTTAATTGATATCGCGCGGCTCAGGCGTGCTCTTACCGCTTCGTTCTACTTTCTATCCTATCCACCGGATCAAGATCAGACGGCTCTCAGTGCCTCGACCAGAAGCTGGCGGCGCTCAACGGTGGCATGCGGCGGCACGACTCTGACGGTGACGCTGCCGGTGAACTAGGACGCGAGGGAAAGAGTGAAGATGCTTACCAGATCCGCCGTGGAGCACTGATTCTAGTTGATGCTTTGGTTGGCCAAGGGAAGCTCGGAGGCGTTGACGATTGCTCGCCGGAGCTGTTTGCGAACGGCGGGTGCCTCTGGAGGTTGTCGTGGACAGAGTTGCAGGTCGCGCTGAGACAATTGGAAGGTAGCATTAGGTGCGTATGAGCATGGGGAGTAAGGGAGTGTCAATGAGAGGGTTTGGGGCGGTTTGGTTTACCAGGGAGGTTTCGCCGGAGTAGACGCGCCGTCGGTGGTGCTCAGTCGTGCTTGTTGTCGGCGTTCTAGAGCACGCGCGGACGAGTGGTTGGTGCTGGGAGATGCGTAGGGAGATGGGGATCACGCTCGGGTGGTCGAGGGGTCTAGGCGGTGGCTGGGCTCGACGGAATCGTCGCGGATGTTCATTGGAGACAGGGGGATGTCTGAGCAAAATCCGACAGCCTAGGGGCGTGTCGAGGAGGGGTGACAGAGGGGAACGGAGGAGGAGACGCTGGTGTTTATCACAACACGGTTGCTGGACGGAATCAATGCGGCAGTTAAGTGAATTAAATCGGGGATTGATTGACTGAGAACGGTGACGCTGTCTGAGGAAGAATAGGTCGCGGTGAAGACGATGGCTAGCGAAGTGGGTCCGTTGCGTCAGTGAGAAAAGGAGTGAGGGGGAGGTCCACCAGTCATTCACTGCACGGGTGTGGGTCTGAGTGAGAAAGAACGGTTCGCTGGGGGAGTGAGGTGGGCTGTTGCTGGGTTAGTTGGGCCGGCTCAGTTGGGTCAGGTCCAAATCCATTTTTTTTATTCTGTAACCTTTTCTTTTTCTATTTCTGATTTCTATTTTGAATTTCAAACAACCAAACAATGTTCAAATCAATTCAAACAATCACTAAACTTTGTACTTTGAATTTGGTTCTGTTCAGTAACATAAACCAAATTTCAAAATCAAAATAATAATTTTATTTATAGGGTCCATTATTAATTAAATAAATAGACCAAGGTTTATTAATCAAATAGGGTTTTGTTTTATTTAAAAACCTCTTTTGAAATCTAAATATTTTTAAAACCAAATCAGTAGGTTTTATTTGAAAATAAAAGATATTTGGAAATCTTGTTTAAAACAAAATAACATTTTTATTTTAGGGTCTATTATTAAATACAATAGACTTTCATTATTAAATCAAATAGGATTTGTTTTATTAAAATATTTATTTTGAAATCTAAAATAAAACCAAAACATTTCAGTAGGTTTTAATTAAGAAAATAAAATACTTAGAAAACTTATTTAAAATAATTTAATAAGTTTTGATGTTTTAATTAAAATGGTAAAACCTTTTATTTAAATAAAATTTGGATATTATTTCCTTATTATTTTATTTAAATAAACCTTTACTATTTTTAATCAAAACAGAACATTTTATTTTAAATACTTGGCCAAGGTTTAATTTGGCTCTGTAAAATAATATTTATTTATGAATCCACCTTTTCTTTTGAAAACCAAATCTTTTATTAAAAGATCCAAAATAGTAACTCCAAAACATTTTAATTTCCTTTAATAAATGTTTATCCTTATAAATCCCTTTAGGATTTATTTGATTCAAATTGGTTTGAAGTTTCCAATTAAATTCAAAAAGTTTCTTCTGGCCCTGAAAATCAACCAAAGTTTTATTTCATTCATTTATTTTTCACATTACAAGATTTGGAAAATCTTGGGATGTGACACTGACGGATGTATCGAATGTTGTGGTGAAAGTGTACAATCTCTGCAGAGTGTCAAACTATTCGAATAGCCGCGTCCGCGGTTATGGACAGTTGGAGTGGCCATACTGTTCCCCTGTCAGATGTTTTCAAAATGACTTGTGAAATGAATTGAGACTTTGACTTGACTACAACAGGGTCATGCTATGAAATACAAGTTCCCACTTAGGTGTTATAAACTTCAACTACCTCTTTGCTTCTGAACTAGTAGAGATAAATCTGGCCTTTGCAAAACAACCCTAGACCCTAGTGTCCTATTATCCAAAAACCCTTTTACTTGTTAGTATTAGTTTGCGAGTACTTAAAGAGTACTCATGGCTTTGTCCATGGCTATTCCCGTGGACAGACTATGAAGAGGAGTACCTAGAGGATGGACCCCAGGAAGGTTACGACAACTAGGATCATCTCCCATCGTCAGCATTGCCTGTGACCCTGAAGATGGAGCTTCGCCTACGCTACCGTTATTATTACGTATTCCGCTGCTTGAAGTTGTATTAAGAACTGGATCATGAGATCCCTATTTGTGTAAGACCTTATGTATGGTTTGTAATGGATGATGTACTATGGTATCCAATTCTGTTATGTCTCGCAAAAATGGTAATCCTGGGATTGCGATGTATGGCATAACAGGCATCTGGGATTAAAAATCCGGGTGTTGACAAGTTGGTATCAGAGCCATCCTGACCATAGGAGACCCTAGTTAGACTGAACGTTGGAATAAAAAACTTAGTTTCAAAACCAAAGGAAACAAATATTTACAAAAACTTATTCTCATTCTTATCCCTTTGATTCTTTCATAAAAATTCATGTTCCTCAAAAACTCTTGCAAAATACATAAAATTTTGACACACTTGATAACTCTCCTAACTTACTCATCCTATATTCTTATAGATGGACGTGAAGTACAACAAGTTTTACCAATCGGGAAATGGAGGAGACCTTATCTTTGAGAGGGATTTGGACCAGCTTTCAGAACTTCTCGAGCGTCCTCACCCCGAGTTCTTCAGAGCTCATATCAATGATCAAGGAGGAGAAGATCTGCAGTGGATAATTGTTGCAAGTCTCCGAGGAAAGATTGAACCTCCCACTACCGAGGGAATTCTTTTTACCTTGAGAGAGAAGAACTGGCTCGATGGACGTGCCAGGGCCATGCAGGAAGCTCTTTCCCGTCTGTGTGGGCAGAGCATCAATCAGATCATGGGAACCCATTTTGAGTTTTGCCCAAGGCGCGATGCAAATGGAAAACCACTGGAAGCCCCATACCACCCTGAATTGAAGAATCAATTGGACCACCTTAGCTTCATGATGTACGATCGTCAGCAGGAGTTGGATAACTGCCGTGACTACTCCAATCACAAGTCTGCCATCATCAAGACGAAGGATCAGACCATCACCATGCTAGAAAAGGATCGCAAGTCTCGCCGCCGTCAGCTTGACAAGAAGGAGCGCATTATTGTCCGTCTCCGCCACCGCATCTCATCTTTGGAGGAGACCATCCACGAGAGAGACATGCAGTTGGAAGAAAGGGAGAATGCCGGAGAGGACCTTCGTGGAGACCCCTACTCCTATCTCAGCGATGATGATGATTTTCCGGAGGATCAAGCTATGGATTTCTTCACCGATGAGGATGATTTCGCCTTCATCGATGATGATGAAGATGATGAAGCCACAGATTCTGAGGAGTAGTACCACTTGAGCACTAGCGTAGTGAGTAATATTCGGTTCCACTGTATCGTAGTTTTCAGAATGGTTCTTAAAACCATCTGTTTTTTTCCTTGTTGTGGTGTGTGTTGTATCGTGTGCTATGAATGAATGAATGAAAAGCAAGTTGCTAGAAAAATCAGAGTCAAACTTTAAAAACTTTTCAAAATCCCAGAACCTTAGAAATTTCCCTTTTTTCTCATGATCTATCTCAATCTTCAGATGCCACGCGGAGGAAGTGGTTCATCCCCGGACCCGATGTTGCAGATCCTGCAACTGTTGACTTCTGACCGTGAAGCTGAAAGAGCGGAACGTCAAGCCAACCTAGCCACCCTGCAACAGATAGCTCAGCTTGCCCACAACAACCAAGGCCACGGAAATCAGCACAACCATGGATCTAAGATCAAGAACTTCCAGAATACCAACCCACCTGTTTTCACTAAGTCAGAAGAGCCCCTAGACGCCGACGATTGGCTGCAAACCATGGAAAATAACCTAGAAGTCGCCAGAGTGGAAGCCAACGAGAAAGTTCTGTTTGCCACCCACTATCTAGCCAGAGATGCCAGAGCATGGTGGAACAGTGTTCCTGCAATGACCGGAGGCCAGATGATGACCTGGGAGGAATTCAAGGTCAAGTTCCGCAGAACCCATGTGCCATCGGGTTTAATCAAGAGGATGAGAGACGAATTTAGAGAACTGAAGCAAGGAAAGATGAATGTAGTGGAATACCGTGACAAATTTTTGTCATTAGCTAGGTATGCCCCGGATGAGATTGACACCGAAGCCAAGAAGAAAGAAAGATTCCTGAATGGTCTGCATGATGAGATGCAGACTGTGTTAGTCAATATCCCCTTTGCTGATATTGAATAACTTGTCGACTCTGCTATCAAGATGGAAGGAAATATCAACCAAGCCAACGAGAACCGCAAGCGTCCTATGATGCATCAACCAGGAACCCATCAGACCCCAAAGTATCGCCCTAACCCATCTCCCGGATTTGCCCAAGAACCAACAGACCCCCGATGAACCGTCCGACCTATCCCAACCGTGGAAACCCTAGGCCCGTAGGAAATCACAACAACCCCGGCAACTCTAGCAATTTCAACCGTGCCCCACCCAAGTTCAACACCAACAATGCTGCCACCAACACCAACACTTACCCGAGGACTGGAAGCAATGCTGTGCCTGTAGCAGCAAAGGACAAGTCGCGAGTGACTTGTTATGACTGTGGAAATAAGTGTCACTACTCCAACGAGTGCCCCAACAAGAAGAATGCCGCAGCACCCAATGCAAATGCCCCAGCTCAGCAGAAACGTCGTGTTCAGCCAGGAAGAAGGTTTTCCCCAGGGAATTCGCTCAACCGCAATGGCCGTCTTTTTCTCATGCATGCTGAAGAAGCTCAGGAAGCGCCAGACGTCGTGCTGGGTATGTTTTCTATTAATTCAGTACTTGCAAGAGTGTTGTTTGATTCTGGTGCATCGCATTCATTTGTCACCGAAGAATTTGCATGCACTAGTAAAATTCAACCAACCAAACTGAAGCATGTGATGATTGTTCAAATTCCCGGATCAACCACCAAGGCGTGGCAAATTTGCAAAGCCGTCCCTATCCGAATCCATGGCATAGATTTTTATGCTAATCTGATAGTACTCGGAACTAAAGGTTTGGAAGTAGTACTAGGAATGGATTGGATGTCCAAACATAAAGGATTGATTGACTGTGCCAAGAAAGCCATAACAATGACCAGTACGGCCGGAATATCAGTCGAGCATATATCTGAAACCTTACCTCGTCAATTCAAGTGCAAGAAGAGTATAGCCCAACCTACCATTGACCAAGTCTGGATAGTCTGTGAATACCCCAATGTATTTCCCGATGTTTTGCCCGGTATGACCCCAGATCGGGATATCGAGTTTATCATCGAACTAATCCCCGGAACTGGACCCATAGCCCAGAGACCATATAGTATGAACCCGTCGGAACTAGCAGAACTGAAGAAGCAACTGGATGCCATGCTGGAAATTGGATTGATTCAACCAAGTGCGTCACCATGGAGATCACCTGTCTTGTTTGTGGACAAGAAAGATGGAGGTAACCGTTTGTGTACGGATTATCGGAAGTTGAATGATGTCACCATCAAGAACAAGTACCCCTTGCCCAAGATAGAAGATTTGTTTGATCAGTTGACCGGTGCCAAAGTATTTTCTAAGATTGATCTTAGGACTGGCTATCATCAACTCAAAATTCGCGCAGAGGATATCCCAAAGACTGCCTTTACCACCAGATACGGATTGTACGAGTATACAGTCATGTCTTTTGGATTAACCAATGCCCCCGCTTATTTCATGAATCTCATGAATAAGATTTTTATGGACTTCCTGGATAAGTTTGTCGTTGTTTTCATCGATGACATTCTGATTTATTCCAAATCAGAAGAAGAACATGAGCTACACCTAAGGACCATTCTTGGAACCCTTAGAGAGCATCAGTTGTATGCCAAGTTTAGCAAATGTGAATTCTGGTTACAGGAGGTAGGATTCCTCGGTCACATTGTATCAGCCGGAGGAATTGCCGTTGACCCTGCCAAAGTGAAAGATGTAGAAGATTGGCAAGCCCCAACCACTCAAACCCAAGTTCGTGCATTTCTCGGATTGGCGGGATATTACCGCAAGTTCGTAGAAGGATTCTCGAGTATCGCCAGACCTATGACCCAATTGCTAAAGAAGGACAAGAAGTTTGAATGGACCGCCAAATGTGAAGCATGTTTTCAGGAACTCAAGAGGAGACTGATTTCAGCCCCAATCTTGATCATGCCGGATATTACGAAGCCCTTCGATGTGTATTGTGACGCATCCAAGATCGGTCTCGGATGTGTGCTAATGCAAGAAGGCAAAGTTATATCGTATCTATCTCGACAACTGAAGCAACATGAGCAAAATTACCCAACCCATGACCTCGAACTCGCAGCCATAGTTCTAGCCCTGAAGACATGGAGACATTACCTGATGGGAAATCGTTGTGAGATCTATACGGATCACAAGAGTCTGAAGTATATATTCACTCAGAAGGAGCTGAATATGAGACAGAGAAGATGGATTGAGCTAATCAAGGATTACGATCTGGACATTCACTATCACCCTGGTAAAGCCAATGTGGTAGCAGATGCCCTTAGCAGATTGCCGTGCCGCTTGAACTCCATTATCTTGAAGGAGCAACCAAGTTTGCACAAAGAGATGGAAGATTTTCGAATAGAATTAGTGAGTGAAGGATTTTTGGCTAGCATAGAACTTCAACCCACTTTGATCAGCCAGATCAAAGAGGCGCAGAAAGGAAATGCTAGTATTGCCGGAATCAAGCGTCGTATCGGTACAGGCAAAGTACCCGGATTCACCGAAGACGAAGAAGGAGTTTTGTGGTACAAAGGACGCCTTTGTGTACCAGCAGATTCTGAGTTGAAAGAAGTTATTTTGAAGGAGGCTCATGATACTCTTTATTCTATCCATCCCGGAGGAACTAAGATGTATCAAGATTTGAAGGAGCAATTTTGGTGGCATAAGATGAAGAGAGAAATCGGAAGCTATATCGCCAAGTGTGACATATGTCAGTGAGTCAAGGCAGGACATCAAAGACCCGCTGGATTGTTGCAACCATTACAGATTCCAGAATGGAAATGGGATTCTGTTGGAATGAACTTTATCACTGGACTGCCTACTTCTAGTAGGGGAAATGACTCTTTCTGGGTCATAGTGGACAGATTGTCCAAAGTCGCCCATTTCTTGCCCGTCAACACCACATATCAGACTTCGAAGCTAGCGGAGTTATACATCGCTAGAATAGTTAGGTTGCATGGAGTCCCCAAGAACATTGTATCGGATCGAGGAACTCAGTTTACCTCGAGATTCTGGAAGAAAGTACAAGAAGGTTTAGGAACCCGCCAGATTTCAGTACCACGTATCACCCTCAGACCGATGGACAAACGGAGCGAGTAAATCAAATACTCGAGGATATGCTGAGAGCATGTGTGTTAGAATATGGATCCAAGTGGGAAGACTGTCTGCCATTTGCAGAATTTTCATACAATAACAGTTATCAAGCTAATTTGCAAATGGCCCCATTTGAATTCATGTACGGAAGGAAGTGTCGCACCCCTTTGAACTGGTCGGAAGTAGGAGAGAGTCAGATCTTCGGACCTGACATCCTACGAGAAGCAGAAGAGAAGGTTCACAAGATTCGTGAGCACCTCAAGACAGCCCAGTCCAGACAGAAGAGTTACGCCGACAAGAGACGTCGAGACCTCGCCTTCAACATAGGAGATTTTGTTTATCTGAAAGTGTCGCCATTGAAGGGAATGCAGCGTTTCCAACTCAAAGGAAAGTTAGCCCCCAGATATATCGGACCTTTCAAGATTCTGAACCGTCGAGGAGAAGTGTCGTATCAATTTGAACTGCCCGAAGAGATGTCAGCCGTGCACAATGTGTTCCATATCTCGTTACTTCGCAAGTGCCTCGAAGTCCCAGAGAAGACCGAAGTGTTCAAGAACATCGACCACCGGACCATAGAGATCAACGATCTCCTAACCTATCCCAAAGTACCCATCCGTATTTTGGAAGAAGCTTTCAGAACTACCCAAACCCGAAGCATCAAGTTTCTCAAGATTCAGTGGAGCAACCACACAGAAGAGGAAGCTACCTGGGAGCGCGAAGATCACATCAGGACAGAGTTTCCCGATCTCTTCAAATCCTAGGTAATATTTTTCGTCCTTTTTCAAATCTCGGGACGAGATTTTGTTTAAGGGGGGAAGGTTTGTAACATCTCGAAAATACTAAACTTGGATCATCAAACTCTAATCATCAAAATTAGGGTTAACAAAAACTTTTCTAAATAAAATTATGGAAGCATGCATGTGAGTATGCATTTCATTTTGAATTCTTTTGAACCAACTTGTTTTTGTGTTCCTTTTCTTGTAAATGGATGCTTAGGTGAAATAAACATCATCTAAACATTCCCCACACTTTTCCAAAAGACAAGTAAATCAAAACAAATAATGATGGGGGAATACCAATCGGAGTATACCCACGAAGCGGATTCGCCAGCTGGATCGAGCCGACTGGAACCTATCCCTGAGCGGGTCGACTCGCCCAGTACGGCGACTGGCGCATACTGGATCCAGACGACTGGCGCCGACTGGAGGCCCAAGACGGCGACTCGTATACAAAGCCCACCAACACACTTGTAAACCCTATTGGCTGCATATATAAAGCCAACAGGGGCACCCCCACGGGACATCTTCTTCCACATCTCTCATTAGATCTAGTCTCTCCCTCCGCCTACGGCGGCTCCCATGTAAATCAATCTATGATCATATACTGGATTGATAGCAGGACGTAGCGATCCTCCACCGAGGGGACGTGAACCTGGGTACATCGTGTGCCAATCTCGCTCCCGGATTCTCCTATGTCGCCTTGCTCCCTCTACGTAAGCTACCCCCAGTAGCATCTGCCGTGCAATACCACGACAGTGGCGCCCACCGTGGGGCCTGACCGGTCTGGCCGGTGTTCTGCGGCGAGATCCAATCTGCCCATCAACGAGACGGTCGCCACCGGCCGCATGATAGCGATCGGCGAGATGCTCCAAATCTTGCCGAGCAGCTACGTCCCGGCGGCGCGACCCGTCACGCACAGCGTGATCCTGCCGATCGGCACGATCAGCCTCTTCGTCAGCCTCACCGACGTCATCGTCTCGGAGGATTCGGCTCGCATCCGCGAGTCGCTGCCACGCGATCGGCTCTCCGAGAGCCAGATCCGCACGATCCATCCCCTCGCCTCCGAGTTCAACTCGGCCCACAGCAACGTGGCCGGGAATTCAGCGGCCGCAGAGGATGCGGCCCTCACCGACGATGCCGACTCGGCGACCCCGGTGTCACTCGCCGGATCCATCACCGCGGCCTCGTCCGCGGGCTCCATCGCCCAGGTCTCCAATGCGGGAGATTTCGAAGACCCCTCCATCCTCGGGATCTTCGAATTCGACTCCGGGTCGGAGAACTCCGCCGATCTCCGTGACGGAACCGGTCGCTACGCCGCGACCTACATGGCGAGCGGCACCGACCCGCCGGAGGATCCATTCTCCACCCCGATCCCTCCTAACGCCACGGCCACGGAGGTCGAGGAACTCCGCCTGAAACTGGCGGAGGCAGTACGCAAGGAGCAAGCTGAGCGTGAAATTTTTTGCCTCGAGCAGGTGACGGCGCAGGAATTATCGCGCTACCACCAGCAGCGGATCAGGACGCGCCTGAACCCCACCGTACAGGGGCGCGCCCTGAACTTCGACGACGAAAACGACCCGGCCCGCGTGGCCGAGCGCGCGATCTGCGAGAACGCGCCACCAGGAGGGAGCGCCCGGCCCCCGCCAGGATCAACGGCAATGGGTGCCCCACCTCCACCCAACCGCACCCCCCCGGGACCAGCCGCGGATAGTAGTCTCCTCACGAGAGGGAGACGCAAACGGCCTTCCGCTGTTCTCCACCCCGATGGACAACCTCGTGGCAGGCCGAGCAGCAGTCGACAGCATCACGGCGACCCGCAACGGCGCCCTGCAGATCGAATACGTCAAGGCCCTGCTCGCGAAGGCCGTCGAGCAGCAGAGAGCGGGCGCCGACTCGCAAGGACGGGTATACTCGCGTTCCTCAGGGAGCAGAGCGGCCTCCAGCGGCCGCCCAGCGGCGGCAAACACCCTCAACTGCCCGCCACCAGAGCCACTGCAGCTCCAATACCGACCCGCTAACGCGGCACTCTCCACCAACGACCCCAGGCCGGCAACCAACCTTGTCGCCGCCAACGGGCAACCCATCAACGCCCGCACCCACATCATCAACAACCAAAGTTGGCGCGCACGCCAGCCCGACGACCTGCGACATACCCTAACCAATCGCCGCGACGGCGAGCCCATGGGGTCGCTCAGTCGACTCGGGCCCAAGTGCTTCGGACCAATGATCCGAGGCGAGAAGTACCCGCCAAACTTCAAGGCGCCAAAAGAAATAGAAAAGTACGACTCCTCGTACGACCCCGCCGTTTGGCTCGACACATACCTCATGGCGATGGGGATCGCGGGCCACACTGACCTGCTCGCCGCCCTTTACCTCCCCCTGATGATGGAGGGGACATGCAGGAAGTGGATCAACACTCTCCCCCAGGACAGCATCGACTCCTGGGAGGAAATGCGCGACGCCTTCGTCAGGCACTTCGAGTGCTCCTACACCCGCGCCACCACTATTGAGGACCTGGAACGGTGCGTCCAGGGACCCCGCGAGTCGACCCGCAACTGGGTCCAACGGTGGCAGGAGCTTTGGTACAACGCGGTCGGCATCCACCCGGACACCGTGATCCATTGCTTCAAGACCTCGTGCCGCTACGAGCCCCTAGTCGCCAAGCTCAAGCGACACTCCCGCACACTCGACAACATCCCTGACCTCCTCGAGATCGCCAAACGGTACGCCGAGGAAGATCCAAACCAGGAAACTGACGACGAGTCAGGAGGTCAACGCCGCACGGGCGGCAACGACGGCGGACGCTGAACCGACCTACGCTACAGCGGCACTCGCCTCACTGGCAAGCGCCGCAGTGACGGGCGAGTCAACTTCGTCGCCAACGCCGGGCACGCGCAGCGCGAGCCCAAGACCTTCCGCCGCGACGGAGGGCAACGCCGCGACGGCGGCAACTACAAGAACAAGCCAAGGTTCGATCCTGCGGCCCTCCTTAACCAACCATGTGCGTTCCATAGCAGGGAAGGGAAGCCCGCGACGCACACCACCGCCGACTGCCACACCCTCAGGGAAATCGAGAAGGCACGGCGAGCGCGGGAGGACCCCGACAACGACCCGCCAAACGGCGGAAAATTCGGCAAAGTGGCCGGCTCGCTCCACACCTTCACAGGCTTCAACACGAAGCGCGAGAAGAAGGTCATCGCCCGCGCCGTCGCCGTCAACGCGGTGGCCCAGATAGACGTCCCCCAGTTCCTAAACTGGTCGGAGCAGCCCATCACTGGAGCCGCCAAGACCACTCGCCACGAATCGAGTACCCAGGACGAGTCGCCCTGGTGGTCAAGCCCAAGGTCGGCGACTACTGGCTCCCCAAGACACTGATGGACGGCGGCAGCTCCATCAACATCCTGTACCTCGACACCTTCAGGCGACTGCGGCTGCCGCAGTCAATGATCGAGACGACTCACACCACATTCCACGGCATCGTCCCCGGTCGGAAGGCGTACCCGATCGGCAAGGTCACGCTGCCCGTAACCTTCGGCACACCGGCAAACTTTCGCACCGAGCGGATCGTCTTCGAGCTGGTGCCCTTCGACAACCCCTACCATTGCGTCCTGGGGCGCCAGGCGCTCGCTAAGTTCATGGCAGCGCCCCACTACGCGTACAACGCGATGAAGCTCCCCGGGCCATGCGGCGTCATCACCATCCACGGCGACCCCGACATGGCCGCCGAGTGTGAGGCCAAAGGAGCCGAACTCGCCGACGCCGTCATCGCGGCGGAGACCAACCATGCCGATGAGCTCGCCAAGTACGCGAGCGGGGTCAACAACGATGACCCCACCATACTCAAGAAGCCCAACTCAGAGGGCGCAAACACCTCAACCTTCGAGGCCACGACGCACACCCGCACCGTCGAGCTGGTCCCCGGCGACTCCAGCCAGACGGTGATGATCGGGACGGGTATGAGCCCAGCGTAGGAAGGCGCGCTCATCGAGTTCCTCCGTGAGAACAGGGACATCTTCGCATGGAAACCCTCTAACATGCCCGGTGTCCCTAGGGAGCTCGCTGAGCACAAGCTAAACGCAGACCCCAAAGCGCGACCTGTCAAGCAGTCGCTGCGGCCCTTCAATGAAGAGCGCCGCCGAGCCATCGCCGAGGAGGTGCAGCGTCTACTCGCTGCCGGCTTCATCCGGCCAATCAAGTACTCCAAGTGGCTGGCAAACCCAGTCCTGGTCGAGAGGAAGAACGGGACCTGGAGAATGTGTATCGACTACACAAACCTGAACGGCGCCTTCCCAAAGGAGCAGTTCGTCCTCCCGCGGATCGACCAGATAATCGATTCAACCGCGGGCTCGGAATCACTATGTTTGCTCGACGCCTACTCTGGGTACAACCAGATCAAAATGGCTGTCGAAGACGAGGAGAAGACGGCGTTCATCACGCCATTCGGAGCTTTCTGCTACACCGCCATGACCTTCGGCCTCAAGAACGCCGGGGCGACCTACCGGCGGTGCATGCAAGAATGCCTCGCGAGCCAAATTGGCCGCAACATCCACGTCTACATCGACGATGTGGTCGTGAAGTCCGCTCGCCAAGGCGACCTACTCGCCGACCTGGCGGAAACTTTCGCCAACTTGCGAAGATATAAGATAAAGCTCAACCTAGGCAAATGCACCTTCGGTGTACCCGCCGGACAACTACTAGGGTACGTCGTCTCCAAACGAGGGATCGAGGCGAACCCCACGAAGATCGACACGATCGCCCGACTCGTCAAACCCGAGTGCCTGCGCGACGTCCAGAAGCTGGCCGGGCGAGTAGCGGCTCTCAGTCTCTTCATCCCCCGCCTGGGCGAAAAGGCGATGCCCCTATACCGCCTGATGCGCAAGAACCCCACCTTCCAGTGGGACAAGGAGGCGGACGACGCACTCCGAGACCTCAAAAAGGTGCTACTCGCTGCACCACTACTCGCCGCTCCCGCCAACAAAGAACCCATGCTGGTTTACGTCGCGGCGTCCGAGCGCGTCGTCAGCGCCGTGATGGTCGTCGAGCGACCAGAGGAAGGAAAAGAGCGCCCGGTCCAGCGGCCGGTGTACTACATCAGCGAGGTCCTCACTGAGTCGCGCCAGCGGTACCCACAGTACCAAAAGCTAGTATACACGGTCTTCAGAGCTCAGCGGCGCCTGCCGCACTACTTCCAGGAGCACCCGTTCACGGTCGTCTCCTCAGCACCACTGCAAGACATCATCCGCAATCGCGAGGCGACCGGGCGGGTCGCCAAGTGGGCTGTCAAGATCGGCGTCCACAACATCAAATACGAGCCGCGAAAGGCGATCAAGTCACAGGCACTGGCAGACTTCATCGCCGACTGGGAGGAGGCCCAACAACCAGAGAAGCTGCCATACCTCCATTACTGGAGCCTGCACTTCGACGGTTCCAAGAACGCGGACGGCGCAGGCGCAGGGATAGTGCTGACTTCACCAAAGGGCGACAAGCTCCGCTACATCCTCTGCCTCGACTTCACGCCCTGCACCAACAACATGGCTGAGTACGAGGCCCTACTCCACGGCATGCGAGCCGCCAAGGAGATGAACGTCAATCGCCTCCGCTGCTACGGAGATTCCGACCTTGTTGTGGGGCAAGTCGCCGGCACCTGCGACGCCGTCTCCCCTAACATGGCGGCGTACCGCCAAGCGGTGGACAAGTTGGGCGGCCACTTCACCGGCTACTCAGTCGAGTGGATCGACAGGCAAAAGAACGAGGAGGCCGATGCACTCTCCCGCATCGGGTCGGCTCGAATCGCACCACCCGCCGGCGTTTTCCTCGACACGATTACCAAGCCGTCAGTCTCACCCCCGAGGGAGATCGACATTGGGGTCCCACTCCAACCAGAGGCAGCCTTGGTCGCACTCGTCAACGAGCCAGACAACTAGACCAAGCCCTACATCGCCTAGCTGGAAGCCGGCACCCTGCCGGCAGACGAGACAGACGCTCGAATGATCGCTCGTCGATGCAAGTCTTACACCATCATCGACGGCGAGCTCCACAAGCGCAGCGTCACCGGCGTGTTCCAACGCTGCGTCCAACCAGCTGAAGGACGCAAAATCCTCCACGACATCCACTCCGGTGACTGCGGCCACCACGCTGCCGCTCGCTCCCTGGTCGCCAAGGCTATGCGACATGGCTTCTACTGGCCCACCGCACACGCCAACGCTGTCGACATCGTCCAACGATGCGCTGGGTGCCAGAAGTACGCCAATCAGACGCACGTACCGAGCTCGGCGCTCAAAACAATCCCCATCACCTGGCCATTCGCTGTGTGGGGCATGGACATGGTAGGCCCCTTCAAGAAGGCCCCCTCCGGCTACACTCACCTACTAGTCGCCGTCGACAAATTCACGAAGTGGGTGGAGGCCAAGCCAGTCCAGAAATGCGACGGGAAGACCGCCACCAAATTCCTACGCGAGATCATATATCGCTACGGGTTCCCAAATAGCATTATCACGGACAACGGCACCAACTTCGCCAAGGGAGCCATGGCCGAATTCTGCGAAGAGCACCACATCCGGCTCGACCTCGCGTCAGTCGCCCACCCGGAATCCAACGGCCAGGCGGAACGGGCCAACCAAAGCATCCTCCACGGCCTTAAGCCGTGACTCCAAGTACCACTCGAGCGCACCGCCGGGTGCTGGGTCGAGGAGTTGCCCTCTGTCATCTGGGGGATCCGCACCTCAGTCAACAGATCGACGGGATTCACTCCCTTCTTCATGGTCTACGGTGCCAAAGCAGTCATGCCCACCGACCTCGAACACGACTCGCCGCGGGTCGTCCACTATACGGAGGCTACAAACGAGCTTGCCCGCCAAGACGGGATCGACCAACTAGATGAAGCGCGTGACCTCGCTCGGTCACGCACTGCCATCTACCAGCAAGGACTCCGCCGCTACCACAGCCGGCGGGTGAAAGCTCGCACCTTCCAGGAAGGCGACCTGGTGTTACGCCTCATTCAGGACAAGAAAGGCATGCACAAGCTCTCCCCTCCGTGGGAAGGCCCATTCACTGTCAGGCGCGTACTCGGCAACGACGCCTACTACCTCATCGACGTCCGCGGGGACGGCGAACTCGACGTCAAGCGACCATGGAATGTAAACCTCCTACGGAAGTTCTACTCCTAGAACCCCATACATGTACTCTCCAGTCGCTATGAAATAAAAAGAAACGGTTACCGCAAATTGCGCTTACTCTCCATGACTTGTGCCACTCCCACTCGTAATAACAGCGTCAAGCTAACTGCAGAAGTCAACCTTTGGTACAGCGATCGGAACGGCTAAGTAGTGCGGTGTAAGAGCACTGAATCACCTCAGGTCTTGCATCGTCCACGAAAAACGCCCACCCGGAGCCCCATTGGAGTCGCCTGGCTCGACTGGTTCTACGAGCCAAGACGACTGCCCTCGCTTCTCACAGCGACCTTGGTCCTCCGCATCCTCGGCATAGCGACTCGAACAGCTAAGTACCACGCTCGGGGACTGAAAACCAGTTCGTCGCGAGCGGTCAGGGAAAACGCCAAGTAAGAGAGCATGCCCAGGACTCGCCACGCGACTGACCCCACAGGCCAGGCAGGAGCGACGCGCTCACATCAACGCGCTAAGTCCTCAACCACCCTCGAGTCGCGCCTAGAACTACCAAGTACCACGCTCGGGGACTCGGCCACCCGACCTCGTTCGCGCACGGAAAAACGGTAAAGTCCAGAGCACTCAAGGGAGTCGCCTAGCGACTGGCTCTTCGAGCTCGGGCGAGTCGACCAAAACATCAAAACACATGATAACAACACATACATCATATACGAGGTAAACCCCACAAAAGGGCCGACGCACTCGGGGACTCGTTCAAAATCAATTAAAAGCACACAAACAAATACCAAAGTAGACACGACGTCTCATTCAATCGCATATTGCATTGTTTTATGTTACAAAATATGCCCGCGTGGCAGAACTGCTGCTAACACCACAAGGCAAACTACCCTACTCTGCAGGCTTCGATGACGACTCGCCAACATCCTGGCGATTGCGGATGAACGCCGTGTACGGGTTTGATGGATACGTCGTTAGTTCACCCGCCATCGCCGCGCGAAAAGGTTGCTCGACCTTGAAGTCACGATGCGGTGGCTCGGGGTCGGTCGGCGCAACAACCGTCTCCTGATACGGCAGGAGGTCGCCCATTGCCCAGACACGTTCCGAGTACGTGGCGGCACGTTCTTGCAACTTAAGGACCTCGGACAGCTCCACCGCTCCAGTCGACGATGGATACCCACTCGTCACATCGTCAATGTCGAAATCCTCGGGGAAGTGGGCAAGTCCAAGGCTCAGTGCTGTCGATGCTCCACGCTGAAACGCCGACCGCGTCATGAACTCAACGACCGCGGGCGCCTTCTCCAAATACTTCCACACCTCAACGAGGTCGCTGGGAATCACCTCCGTGGGCGATATTTCTTGGAGGTAGGCGCGGATGCACGTCGCCGACAACGTCGCCGAATCGACGAGCATGCTTACGCATTGCCTCGCGTCGAGCGAGCTCGCCTCTCCTTCGCTATCAATGATGCGACCTGCGAGTAGAAGACAATGATGAGTACGACGGACACCACAAAAGCCACAACCACTAGAAGGGAAGATGTACTCACCAAGCAACGGGCGGGCGAGTCCCATGATGAAGCACTGAAGCGACGTGTGGTCGTCCTGAAGTCCAGCAATAAGGACTTCCGACACCTTGCGATCCTCCTCAGCGGCCGCAATGGCGTCCTTAGCTCGCCCGTCCGCCGAGCTCACTTCTTCTCTCGCTTCCCGCAGTTCGCGCTCAAGGTCGGCGATCCGCTGTTCAGCGGCACCCAGAGCAGATCGCGCCGCCACCAACTCACCAGCGGGGACAAGCCCCTGGCGAGCTTCCTCTGCTTTCACAGCAGCAGCCTGAAGCCCCTTGTTCGCCTCCTGGACGATGGCCAACTCCCTCTCTGCGTGCTGTTTCGTGGCCAATCGGTCCGCTGACTCAAGCTGCAGACCCTGCACGTCACCAAAAGGTTAATCAAAGAAAAATTCCTAAGTGCCCACCCGCTAAAATTCAGCGAGTACGCACTCGGGGACTGGCGATCAAGAAATTCTTAAGTGCCCACCCGCTGAAATTCAGCGAGTGCGCACTCGGGGACTAGCGATCAAGAAATTCTTAAGTGCCCACCCGCTGAAATTCAACGAGTGCGCACTCGGGGACTGGTACTCAAAGAAATTCCTAAGTGCCCCCCGCTGAAATTCAGCGCGTGCACACTCGGGGACTGGATGCGACAAACAAAAAAATGAGAAATTATAAGAATCAGGCCGCTGCAAAGCACCGACCTGATCCTCGGGGACTGGACGTACCTGGATGGCCGCGCCAAGCATACCGTGGAGTTGTACCGCGTCCACGGACGCGAGAAGCGCCGGCGTGTGCCCGCGACGTTGGTCGACTTCAGCATCGGCGGTCCCAGGAGCGTGGCTCGAGGGCGTAGGCCCACTCGCCGTGGCCGCCTTGGTCACGAAGCGCGGAAAGGTAGCGATAGAGGCACCCGCTCCGAGAGAGGTTGCCTCCGCCGTTCCAGGCAAGGAAGCACCCTCCTTCGTAGACGCGGCTGCCTCCAACACGGGCCCGGCTGGTGCGACCGTTGTATCATCAGAGATAGTGACGGTGTCGTTGCCCTTGGCCTTCTTACTGCCATCCGCCGAGGCGACGACCTCGTCCGCCTTCCTCTTGCGGGAAGGATCCTCCTCGCTAGCGGCGGAGGGCACCTTGGCCACGGTCGGGTGGCCCATCCTTTTCACTCCGGTCCTGCGCATCAATCGAATCAACAAAGACAATCAAAATAGTTATAAAAATAAGGAGGGGTGAGCGCACTCACTTGGCGACTGGGATGAAACGTAGCCCCGTACGAAGGCCGGCCGGTTTTTCCAGTTCAGGGCCGAGTCGGCGACTGAGCCCCAGCTCCAGGACGTCACGCGCCCAAGACACGGACGGCTTCTTCGTCGTTGAGGCCGCAGCTGGCGCCTCTGGGACATCCTCGGCGGGGGCCTCCTTGCGGGGTGAAGCCACTGTAGCCGGAACCTCCTTGCGAGGCGAAGGCGCCGCAGCCGGAGCCTCCCCCAGCCCAGAGAATAGGGCGAATGGCGGAGGCATTGAAGCCAGAGGCACTTCCACGGTCGCCGCGTCCAGCACGGCTGTCGCTGGCGACGCGCCGTCACCGGCTGGGCTGGGAGCGTCGGAGCTGCTCGCCGAGTGCGGCGGCGAGGCCGTCTTCGACGGCTTCGTCTTCTTCTTCGGGGGGACCCTTGCTTCCCTGTCCTTCTTCTTCTTCTTCGACGGAGTGGCTTGACGGCGCGAGGTGGTCTCTGGGAGCTCGTCGTCGTCATCGTGACGCTCGAGGCTTCTGCTCGCCTCGATCTCGCGTTGTCGTTGTCCACGGGTCTTTCGGACCAGCGGGGCGACCTCCTCCTCGGACTCGTCATCGCCGTCCTCGTCGTCCTTGGCGGGCGGCGACTCGCCCATGTCCTGGGCGGATGAGCCCGAGCTCTCATCGTCCGAGGGAGGGAGCCACCCTTCCAGCACTTGGAATAGTTGCAACGAATAAATAATAGAATCAGAATTACCGCGACTGCATAAACTGCGACTGTGAGCAAAGTAAGGTGATTACCGTTGGAGCCGGACGCTTCGCGGTATAGGGGGCGACCCCAGCTTGCGCATCCAGGTACACCGCCTGGGTAATCTTCTTCAGCGCCGGGAGATAGTCCTCCAGTTTCCACTCGTCGAGGCAGGCCTTCGTCGAGTCCCCCCGACCCGTGTACTGGTACATGTAATGGTCGCGCTGGGCGAGTGGGACGAGCCGCCGCCCGAGCCAGCAGTTGTACAGATTTATCGTCTGGAGACCCTTCTTTTTCAGACCACGGATGGTCTGGAGCATCTCGTCGACGACCATCCGCTGGTCGTTGGGGAGCTTGCCGACTTGGAGATGGCGCGGCTCGGAACGATTTGCGGAGTACCGCGGGATTGCCACCTCGTCCTCCGGGGTCGCCTCGGCCACGTAGAACCACGACTTCTTCCAGTCGCTCGCTGCCTTGGCGGGCAGCATCAGATCAAAGAAAGACGCTTTGGACTTGAGCTGGAACGTCAAGCCGCCCGCGGCTAGCATCGGGCCGCCTGCTTCCTCGCGGCTGATTCGTCCGTGGAATAGATCTTGCCACAAGGGGAAATAGGGCCGGCAGCCCAAGTAGCATTCGCAGAACGCCACGAAGATGGCGAGCTGCTCGATGCTGTGGGGACCCAGATCTGAAGGCTGGATCCCGTAGTAGGCGCAGAAGCGCCGGAAGAACAGGGACGTAGGAAACCCTAGCCCCCGCTCGAGATGACTGGTGAAACAGACGAATTCCCTCTCTCGCGGGTTTGGGGTCGTTTCTCCGGCTGCGGGGATACGCCAACAGCCGGCTCGCAGGATCCCGGCCTCCTCGAAAGAGGCCAGCTGCGCCCTTGTGCACTTGGATCTACCCCACGGTTCGGTGGAAAGGGCCATGGCCGAGAGATTGGTTGGAGATCGGAGGATTTCGGGTCGGCTGGATCGCGGTGCGAAGGAAGGAAAATGCGCGCACTCGGAAGAAGTGGTGAGGAGTTGGCTCTACGTTTGCCTGCCATTCCTCTTATATAGCGGGCGTTACCCGCCAAATCAGGGAGCCGTTACCACGCGGTGATTACGCCGAAAGTTACCGTTGGATTACCCCAACGGCTAGTTTGACCACGCCTGACGGTCCAACTACGGCCATTCGATTCGCCGACCCAATCACTAAGACAGTGTTTTCGCCGACTCGACTCGCCGAAGCTGCGACCTGGATTATTAGTTGTCTCCTTTACACAGGAGCCCGCCGACGATTCGACTGGATGCCTACTCAGAAGCCGTATACTCCGACTGCCAGCAGCCACCTACGCCTAGTCGACGACGGCCTCGGGGACTACTGATGGGGATATGCCTACCGGGGTATACCCAACAGAACGTTTCCGACTGGCCCAAGACCCGGCGAGTGGGCCTGCAGAACGGCGAGTGGATCGAAGCCCAGCAAGGAACCGAGCGACTGGAAGCTGAAGGCCCAGGCGAGTAGATAGGCCCAGTCGGGTTAGGTTAAACGACTACCGAAGCTTTAACCGAATCGGTTGAGATATGTAAACCCTAGGGGAGGTGAGCCTATATAAACCTCCCTATAGGGTGAGTAGAGACACGTTCCCTCAGACACCCAAGCGACTCGCTGCCTAGCCGCCGAGCTCGCCCATTGTAACACCTCCATAATACAATCTAGCAGGAGTAGGTCTTTACCCTCCGGGGGGCCGAACCTGGGTAAAACCCTCTGTCTCCGCCCTCATCTCGCACCGCAGATGGCTGGCCGCCCTTGCCCCTCGTTCTACTACTCGTTGCCGATTGCAGCATCTGCCGTGACCATTCCCACGACAAATAAAATAAGGGAATGGTCATTTTGACCAATTTAACTCCCATGCCTACTTTGGCTGTCTCAAACTTTCAGAACCTAACAGAAACTTTTCTGGATCTTTGCACCCCTTGATTGTACTCATAACCAAGTATAAAGGCCCACTTTGTGATCATCCAGAAACATTCAAATGCATAGTTTAAAGGGCAGTTCAAAATTGAATCTTTATCATATGGGAATATCCCACTTTTTCAAAAACCACTCAAACAAGCTCAACTTTCAAAACCCAAGCATCTGCAGACTCACCAACATCAACCTAGCACACCCACCAAAAATATTTTCAAAATTCAAAACTTGAATTCTTGCGGCCATTTCATCAAACACTTGGCAGACACAAATCAAACAAAATCCAAACACTATTGTGAGCAGTGATTGAAGCCTAACTTGTTCCCTCTCTGGTTACAACTAGGTTTTAGTAGATCATCTAGCTCAATTGCACACCCTTAGCATCACTGTAAGCTTGGCATTGCCATCAATGGTGAGCAGGCCGAATGCACCCTTGTCACCCCCATGTCGACAGCAAGCTAGGAGGAGAAACAAGCCTAGCCAGCATGTCTGGGAGCAAGCCAACACCCCACCACCACTCCCTGTCCAGCGCTCGAACGTTGCGAGCCACTAGACCACACGCACGAACCATGCCAAGCTCGCCAGCAACCATGCTGAGAGCACGCCCCATGCGCCACGCTCGACCGACACCCACAGACCGCGCCGCCCTCACCGTGTGCATACGTGATCACCACCGTCCCAGCAACCCCGCAGACACGCTCGTTCGCCGCCGCGCGGACCACGCGCGCTGTGCGCCATTAAATTTTCCGTCGGGCACGCGCAGAGAACCGTCGCGTTCCGACCAAACCGCACCGCCCCACGCCTCGCCACCATGTCATGGAGAATCGCCAGGGAGCACCGCACTGCCCCCTACCGTCTCCCACGCCGATAGCAGTCTGTACCATCGACCATGACGAGCTCACCGTGCGCCCCGTCGGTCCCCTCTCGCCACTATAAATAGAGGCCACCCCCAGCCGAATTGAGCACACCATATCACTCCCCTCTTCTCACTGATCATTTCCCCCTGTTCCCGGAGCAAGGCGAGCAGTGCAGCGCCGGAATTTCACCGGAGCCCGCCGCTGCTGGAGAAGGGAGCCAGTGATTGGAGCCGCCCCAAGAGAAGCTGCCGGTATCAGGAGGCTCTCCGTCATCGACTTCGTCGTTCGCCGCCTCGCCGACCCTCGCCTGAACCCCGGTGAGCCCCCAGCGACCCTGTGGCATCCCGCAAAACCACTACTAGAAAATCGCGTTGTTTTTGTGCATTGCATCATCATGACCGCATGCTCATGTCATCATGCCACATTGCATTTGAGCATCATCATCATCTTGCATTTGCTTGCATAAAACTATTTGCGGAAAAACCTGTTTTTGTTTTCTAAACGCCCCGTCTTTATTCAAACGCAAAACCCGGGTCTCCAGATTATTTTGTTTTGTCTGCTATCGGTTTGCAGAAGCTTTTGTTTTAAACAAATAAAATATTAAATTATTTTAGTGGGGGCAGTCGAACGGGCCGATTCGACCCGAACGACCACCCCCGAAATAAAATCGGTCCACCAAAATCCCTAGTCTACCCAACCTAATCTACCCACCCTTGCCTCCACCTCACCCTGGCCAATCACCATATGCCACCTCACCTTTTTCCCTTCCCCACCCAACCAGACGCTGCCACCTCACCTCCCCTCTCTCCCTGGGTCCCACCCAACCCACAGCTCTCTCTCTCCCCACCCACCGACACACCCCCACGCGTCCCTCTCCCCACGCGAGCAGCCCGAGCCCCTTCTTCCTCCTCTAGCCGCAGCGGCCCCGCGCCTCCTTCCTCCTCCCCCTTTCCGGCTACCCCCCCACCTCCGGCCACCGCGGTGCTCCCCGCCGCCTCCGACGCGCTCCGCCCGGCCGACCCCGGCCTCCCCCTGGCCTCTCTCCCCGGCCGATGCTCCCCGCGCCGACCGCGGCCACCCGAGCCTCTTCCCCTCCGTCGATGCAGCCGCCTCCTCCCGCCGCGGCTCCGCGCGCCCCGCCGGCCCCGCCTCTCCCCTCTCCGCGGCGCCGCCCTGCTCGCCCGCGTCCCCGCCACCGCGTCCTCTGCCCTGCCCCGCCGGCATCCGCCCGCGCGTCCCCGCCGGCGCCGCCTCCTCTCCCTCGCGCATCGCCTCCTCCCAGGTGCCGAGCCACTCTCTCCATCTGCCTCGCCCCCAGCGGCCGCCTCCGACCCCGCCGCCGGCGCCTGCTCGCCTTCCCCCTCCTCCGGCGCCCTCCATCAAGCCCGTCGAGCCGCCTCGCCCACCTCCCTCCGCCGTCCGCCAGGCCCGCCGCTGGCCTCAACCACCGTCGGCCGCGCCCCCGCCTCCGCGCTCGCCGGTGACCACCTCCGCGCCAAGGCCCCCTCCCGCAGCACCCGAGGAGCCTACCTCCTGTTTGAAACAAGGCCCAAGCGCGGCAACGTTAGATGCCTGCTTCTACAGCAGCAGCAGCACCATCGTCGCCCTAAGCGCTCCTGTGACCCCAGACCCCCTCGACAAGATCCTCCTCGACCATTGAACGGGCACCAAGTTCTCCTCTCGGGCCGTCAAGATCTCCGTCACCGAACCCTCGAGGCCTTCCACATGGAGCGGCGATGCATGACCTTGAGAAGGCCGACACGGTCCAAGATCCCCGACTCGAAGATCCCCGGAACGCCAAGACCATCTACACGGGTCCGAAGACCGATCACGGCGCGCCCGAACCCCGTCAAACACAAGACCCTCGGAACCGCCAAGATCGCCTCAGGGATCCCGAAGCCGAACCCCGTGGACCGACACGATCTCCTTCACGGATACGACCAGTACTCCCTCGAGGACGCCGAGTACTTCACCCCGGACACCGAGACCCTGGACGACAAGTTCTCATTCCCGGATGCCGAGCTCGCCGAGAACCCGGATGCGACAAGATCCGCCCCGTTGTTCGAGAATGTTCCGCCGATCCCTCGATCCCGTCGAACCCAGCACCCTACGACCAACCCCGAACCCCGGAACCCCAAGTTCGTCGAGACCCCCTAATGTGTGAACCCCTTTCCGAAACCCTATTTTATAAATGCTAAATATAAAACCTGTTGCATATTAATCATTCATCTCGCATGCATATTGTCATGTGGTTTGGGGGCCTTATGCCGATTCACCTCATAATTAAATATGGGGCCCATATGCGGACAAATCTAATCTCATATTGGCCTCATTTAAATTTGTGCATCGAATCGTTGTCATATCGTGCCTTGTTATTACAACATTTAAATTGCGGGGTAGATAAATAACTTAGACCATCTAATAAATTGTCGGGACCCCGGTTCCGCTTAATATTGCCTAATTGCAACGCATCTTTGCCATGTCATACACCATGCATACATCATGCCGTTCTTCTGTCGTAGTATTAAAAAAGTGCATCCGGTTGTTTGTTCTAGTGTTTTGCTTCTTCGCGGATAAGGCCGTTGAGTTGATGCGAGTGTCGACCTGATCTTCGGTTGAACCTTCGGCAATGTTTTCAGGCGAGCATCTCCCCCTTTCTACCTATCTTACTTTTATAGTATTTATTCCCTCCTGTTGATCTATTGCTATCTGTGTTGCGATGCTCTAGTTTTCGTACCCGTGATATCCCTTGCAGCCGTATATTGTCTTGGACACCTCCTATTACCTGTTGTTTGGTAGATAGTTGGACTTGCGCGTCGTAGTCGCTTGCTCAAGTGCTGTGGCGTGTCGTCAAGTGCCACAGTTGTTGGTGTATGGCCGCATGTTGATGTTGGAGATGATCATGGCTTTATTTATTGTTCACTTTAATTATTGTTTAACAACTAAAATTGAAGTAGGTAAGCAGAGGCACAGGTGGGCAATAGATGTTATTTGGTTGTTAACCGTCCACTTGTGTCACGTAGGACCCCGAGTGCTTGATACCTGTTCCTTGATTTATCGCGCTATCCACATACGGGGAATTATGGGCCCCCCTTAGCCAGAGCTTGATTCAGTCTTATTTCTTGGGGCCACAAACTAGTTTGAGGTTTTATTTACGATCCTGTACTTATGCCATGCTTTACTGCTTTATTTACGTTTGTGCGAGGAGCACACTGTACTGTTTAGGATCGTGACCCGTTTTCGCGGTATCGACACCCCGAGTTTTCGGGTTCCCAGTCGTTTACAGCCGGCCCCACAAACCTCGGGTCCGTCTCGGAGCTAGCTTACTTCGTTGCGGGTGTACTCCAAGGGGTGGCCCCCTGAAATAGTTCTGAATCCTGTGATTGCTTTGTCGTGAAAGCCTCGTTGGGTTTTGATTTGGTTTTTCCGAGGTTGATCGCGTGTGTGTTGCTATTTGTGCACCCCGGCCGGGTAAAACTTTCTGAAAGCCGTGTCCGCGGTTATGGACAACTTTGAGCACAGTATCTCGATCATAGACAACTATAACTAAAGTAGTGCTATAAACTTGACTTTATAATGACTAGTAATCAGCTTCACTATAATGGAATGGCTAAATAAAACTACCAACAATTGCTTGCTTGAGTTGTCGCTCGCGACCATTGTACCTGACTAGTAAGTAATGCAACTACAACGGAATGGCTAAATAAAAGTACCAACAACTGCTGGGTTTCTGGGTTATCTCATGCTATTTGTATCTGACTAGTAAGTGCCGCAACTACAACCGAATGGTTAACTAAAACTGCCCACTGCTTTATTTATCAGGATAGTTATCTACACCTGACTAGTAATTGCCGCAACGATAACCGAATAAATAAAACTGCCAACTGTGTGAGTCCCTCGGTTGACTTCCTCGTTTGGTCTCGAGGGGGAAACACCAGGATGGGTATATTTGGTGGTAGTATCAGGTTGGTTCCGAATAGGTCTTTCTTACCCCTCTCTGATAGCCGCTAGATGTATCGAGTCTCTATAGGTTGGTTAGTGTATGCTGCGCTGCCGCTCAGTCCACCATACCTATGTAGGCGAGGACCGCCGAATTCTAGTCTCGCCGTGTACTAGCCTCAGTACTGACGCTCCTCTTTTTCCTTTGCCTTTTGTCGGCACCCCTTTTGTTTAAGCAGGTTTTGAGATCGACGTCGTTAGCAGGGTTACCCTTCCGGCTTGGCCTGGGCAGGGTTATGGACGCCATTGGTTATTCTTCAGGGCTCTTAGCCCCATTTGCATCTTGTCCGTAGTCGGACGCTCTATAATTTTCAAGGTGATTTGGATCTTTGTATATTACATCTGTATTCTTGACTCATGGAGTCGCTGTTATATATATCTGTTCTGTGGGTCCCATCGAGGACTGTTGTGTAATGTTATTACTTCGTTTTCCACCCGCACGAAAGTGCCTGGTGGGCACCTTTGAATCGTTTCTATGCGGGTTTTGGCGGGAAGCGCTGAAGCTTGCATAGGTCCGATTCTGAGGGTGTTACAGAGTGGTATCAGAGCTCAGCAGTTGCGATACCCCACAAGTCCAGCCTGTAGGATAACCTAGCTAACGGCCGAAGTAGAGTGTCAAAACTATTTTTGCAAAATCGGTTGGATAGTTCTGATTAGGTCTGATTTTACTCCTTACCCCTCTGCTATTCTCCTCTTACCTCTACGTGTTTTGAATCCTCTCTCGTCTCTTTCTTCGAGTCCAGGAATTTCTCGTGGTTGGGTTTCCGTCGTACCTTCAGGGTTTCGCTTCCTCCTTTGGTAACGGTGTTGCTACATCTGGTCTTCATGCTATCCGAGGAATCCTTCGTCTGGTGGACTTCTCTTTGTTCCTTCTCGTGCCTTCCGGTGTTGTCCGACCCGACGACATCATCTACGCCAGATCCGATGCAGAGTCTGCATCACTCCTTTGTTTCCGAACCTCGTTTGTCGAGATCTCCAGTCTAATTCCGAGAGTTGGTTGCATAATCCGCCTATTCGGATGCAGAGTAATGGTTTGGGTGCGCGATGGACTGATCACCTTCCGACTACTCTTATCATTCGCTCGTGTACATCGACTCAGTGGATCCA
This sequence comes from Avena sativa, assembly GCA_916181665.1. Classification (NCBI taxonomy): domain Eukaryota; kingdom Viridiplantae; phylum Streptophyta; class Magnoliopsida; order Poales; family Poaceae; genus Avena; species Avena sativa. Next base: position 228,995,094 of record OV702279.1, read on the forward strand.
GCGATTTTACTCCGTCCACGGAAGCTAGAGGTGGCTTTATTGGTTGATACCTCTACCTTCGCCTTTGTTTCCCGGAGTGTTCTCTCGACGATCACGGACAACGACCTCTTGTTAGTGGTGTCGCGAGTATCTACACGAAGCGAGAAGACGCAGTTCGCCGACTTTTCTTCCGGTACCATGAGGCGGATCTCGAGGGCGAGATCCATTGTTAGTGGTGTCGAATTGTGGCATCCCGCAAAACCACTACTAGAAAATCGCGTTGTTTTTGTGCATTGCATCATCATGACCGCATGCTCATGTCATCATGCCACATTGCATTTGAGCATCGTCATCATCTTGCATTTGCTTGCATAAAACTATTTGCGGAAAAACCTGTTTTTGTTTTCTAAACGCCCCGTCTTTATTCAAACGCAAAACCCGGGTCTCCGGATTATTTTGTTTTGTCTGCTATCGGTTTGCAGAAGCTTTTGTTTTAAACAAATAAAATATTAAATTATTTTAGTGGGGGCAGTCGAACGGGCCGATTCGACCCGAACGACCACCCCCGAAATAAAATCGGTCCACCAAAATCCCTAGTCTACCCAACCTAATCTACCCACCCTTGCCTCCACCTCACCCTGGCCAATCACCATATGCCACCTCACCTTTTTCCCTTCCCCACCCAACCAGACGCTGCCACCTCACCTCCCCTCTCTCCCTGGGTCCCACCCAACCCACAGCTCTCTCTCTCCCCACCCACCGACATGCCCCCACGCGTCCCTCTCCCCACGCGAGCAGCCCGAGCCCCTTCTTCCTCCTCTAGCCGCAGCGGCCCCGCGCCTACTTCCTCCTCCCCCTCTCCGGCTACCCCCCCACCTCCGGCCACCGCGGTGCTCCCCGCCGCCTCCGACGCGCTCCGCCCGGCCGACCCCGGCCTCCCCCTGGCCTCTCTCCCCGGCCGATGCTCCCCGCGCCGACCGCGGCCGCCCGAGCCTCCTCCCCTCCGTCGACGCAGCCGCCTCCTCCCGCCGCGGCTCCGCGCACCCCGCCTCTCCCCTCTCCGCGGCGCCGCCCTGCTCGCCCGCGTCCCCGCCACCACGTCCTCTGCCCCGCCCCGCCGGCATCCGCCCGCGCGTCCCCGCCGGCGCCGCCTCCTCTCCCTCGCGCATCGCCTCCTCCCAAGCGCCGAGCCGCCCTCTCCATCTGCCTCGCCCCCAGCGGCCGCCTCCGACCCCGCCGCCGGCGCCTGCTCGCCTTCCCCCTCCTTCGGCGCCCTCCATCAAGCCCGTCGAGCCGCCTCGCCCACCTCCCTCCGCCGTCCGCCGGGCCCGCCGCCGGCCTCAACCACCGTCGGCCGCGCCCCCCGCCTCCGCGCTCGCCGGTGACCACCTCCGCGCCAAGGCCCCCTCCCGCAGCACCCGAGGCGCCTACCTCCTGTTCGAAACAAGGCCCAAGCGCGGCAACGTTAGATGCCTGCTTCTACAGCAGCAGCAGCACCATCGTCACCCTAAGCGCTCCTGTGACCCCAGACCCCCTCGACAAGATCCTCCTCGACCATTGAACGGGCACCAAGTTCTCCTCTCGGGCCGTCAAGATCTCTGTCACCGAACCCTCGAGGCCTTCCACACGGAGCGGCGATGCATGACCTTGAGAAGGCCGACACGGTCCAAGATCCCCGACTCGAAGATCCCCGGAACGCCAAGACCATCTACACGGGTCCGAAGACCGATCACGGCGCGCCCGAACCCCGTCAAACACAAGACCCTCGGAACCGCCAAGATCGCCTCAGGGATCCCGAAGCCGAACCCCGTGGACCGACACGATCTCCTTCACGGATACGACCAGTACTCCCTCGAGGACGCCGAGTACTTCACCCCGGACACCGAGACCCTGGACGACAAGTTCTCATTCCCGGACGCCGAGCTCGCCGAGAACCCGGATGCGACAAGATCCGCCCTGTTGTTCGAGAATGTTCCGCCGATCCCTCGATCCCGTCGAACCCAGCACCCTGCGACCAACCCCGAACCCCGAAACCCCAAGTTCGTCGAGACCCCCTAATGTGTGAACCCCTTTCCGAAACCCTATTTTATAAATGCTAAATATAAAACCTGTTGCATATTAATCATTCATCTCACATGCATATTGTCATGTGGTTTGGGGGCCTTATGCCGATTCACCTCATAATTAAATATGGGGCCCATATGCGGACAAATCTAATCTCATATTGGCCTCATTTAAATTTGTGCATCGAATCATTGTCATATCTTGCCTTGTTATTACAACATTTAAATTGCGGGGTGGATAAATAACTTAGACCATCTAATAAATTGTCGGGACCCCGGTTCCGCTTAATATTGCCTAATTGCATCGCATCTTTGCCATGTCATACACCATGCATGCATCATGCCGTTCTTCTGTCGTAGTATTAAAAAAGTGCATCCGGTTGTTTGTTCTAGTGTTTTGCTTCTTCGCGGATAAGGCCGTTGAGTTGATGCGAGTGTCGACCCGATCTTCGGTTGAACCTTCGGCAATGTTTTCAGGCGAGCATCTCCCCCTTTCTACCTATCTTACTTTTATAGTATTTATTCCCTCCTGTTGATCTATTGCTATCTGTGTTGCGATGCTCTAGTTTTCGTACCCGTGATATCCCTTGCAGCCGTATATTGCCTTGGACACCTCCTATTACATATTGATTGGTAGATAGTTGGACTTGCGCGTCATAGTCGCTTGCTCAAGTGTTGTGGCGTGTCGTCAAGTGCCACAGTTGTTGGTGTATGGCCGCATGTTGATGTTGGAGATGATCATGGCTTTATTTATTGTTCACTTTAATTATTGTTTAACAACTAAAATTGAAGTAGGTAAGCAGAGGCACAGGTGGGCAATAGATGTTATTTGGTTGTTAACCGTCCACTTGTGTCCCGTCGGACCCCGAGTGCTTGATACCTGTTCCTTGATTTATCGCGCTATCCACATACGGGGAATTATGGGCCCCCCTTAGCCAGAGCTTGATTCAGTCTTATTTCTTGGGGCCACAAACTAGTTTGAGGTTTTATTTACGATCCTGCACTTATGCCATGCTTTACTGCTTTATTTACGTTTGTGCGAGGAGCACACTGTACTGTTTAGGATCGTGACCCGTTTTCGCGGTATCGACACCCCGAGTTTTCGGGTTCCCAGTCGTTTACAGCCGGCCCCACAAACCTCGGGTCCGTCTCGGAGCTAGCTTACTTCGTTGCGGGTGTACTCCAAGGGGTGGCCCCCTGAAATAGTTCTGAATCCTGTGATTGCTTTGTCGTGAAAGCCTCGTTGGGTTTTGATTTGGTTTTTCCGAGGTTGATCGTGTGTGTGTTGCTATTTGTGCACCCCGGCCGGGTAAAACTTTCTGAAAACCGTGTCCGCGGTTATGGACGACTTGGAGCACAGTATCTCGATCATAGACAACTATAACTAAAGTAGTGCTATAAACTTGACTTTATAATGACTAGTAATCAGCTTCACTATAATGGAATGGCTAAATAAAACTACCAACAATTGCTTGCTTGAGTTGTCGCTCGCGACCATTGTACCTGACTAGTAAGTAATGCAACTACAACGGAATGGCTAAATAAAAGTACCAACAACTGCTGGGTTTCTGGGTTATCTCATGCTATTTGTATCTGACTAGTAAGTGCCGCAACTACAACGGAATGGTTAACTAAAACTGCCCACTGCTTTATTTATCAGGATAATTATCTACACCTGACTAGTAATTGCCGCAACGATAACCGAATAAATAAAACTGCCAACTGTGTGAGTCCCTCGGTTGACTTCCTCGTTTGGTCTCGAGGGGGAAACACCAGGATGGGTATGTTTGGTGGTAGTATCAGGTTGGTTCCGAATAGGTCTTTCTTACCCCTCTCTGATAGCCGCTAGATGTATCGAGTCTCTATAGGTTGGTTAGTGTATGCTGCGCTGCCGCTCAGTCCACCATACCTATGTAGGCGAGGACCGCCGAATTCTAGTCTCGCCGTGTACTGGCCTCAGTACTGACGCTCCTCTTTTTCCTTTGCCTTTTGTCGGCACCCCTTTTGTTTAAGCAGGTTTTGAGATCGACGTCGTTAGCAGGGTTACCCTTCCGGCTTGGCCTGGGCAGGGTTATGGATGCCATTGGTTATTCTTCAGGGCTCTTAGCCCCATTTGCATCTTGTCCGTAGTCGGACGCTCTATAATTTTCAAGGTGATTTGGATCTTTGTATATTACATCTGTATCCTTGACTCATGGAGTCGCTGTTATATATATATATCTGTTCTGTGGGTCCCATCGAGGACTGTTGTGTAATGTTATTACTTCGTTTTCCACCCGCACGAAAGTGCCTGGTGGGCACCTTTGAATCGTTTCTATGCGGGCTTTGGCGGGAAGCGCTGAAACTTGCATAGGTACGATTCTGAGGGTGTTACAGACCCGCACTGGCCGCGCTAGGTTTCTGTCTCGCCGGAGTTGCCCAACATTGACGATGACCCTCATCCGTTGGATTAGAACCAGATCGAACGCACCACATCGCCCCATACCGTTTCGCACCCCCTGTGTCACTGACGCGTGGGGACAGTGACTTAACCAGCCCGCGTACACGCTGTGCTTGGCAGGCCGGCCCAGTATCGCTTCCCGCGCAGCCCAGTTATTTGAATTTAATCTTTTCCATTTTAATTCAAACACACTTCTGTACCCAGTTTCAAAAATCAACCCAGGTTGATTCAGTGGACCAAATTGAATAAAACCAATTTTGTTAGAAAGGTCTTGCAATGATGAATCCAAGCCCGTTGGATTCAAGTCATTTGGATATGTAGATCATCCTTGTTAAATATAATAAGGCAGGAGCTTTTCTGCATTCAAACATTTTTCAAATTTAAACCATAATAGCTTTTGAGTTGATTCCAACTCTCAAAAATCAAATTTAACCATACCTTTCAGAATATATAAAAATATATAGGTTTTCTTACATAAATAATGACCAAGTAATAAAAGAATGCCACATAGGCATTTCTAGTTACTTATTTAATTAAAATAAAAGGGAAAAACCTTATTAAATTGTGACACCACTTTAAATCACACTCTCATGGAAAAAAATATGTGGTTATGACATGTGTCAACATGATCCCATGTTTGGTTTAGAGAATATTAAATCTTAAGTAGTTTTTCAATGAGTAGAAATTACTTTTCTAAGAATAAAAGGAATTAAACCAAGCTTCAATCTTGTAATGTTAGGGATGATGCTAGATCATCTATAGGACCCTTTTGTGTGATGATTGCAAGTAGTTAAGTATTTTTTGGTGATTGTGTACATCGTATTCCTTGATAGACGCTAGTACCGACCAAGCATACGAGGAGGAATGAGGATACTACAAAGAAGAAGCCGAGGAGAACTTCAACCACTGCTCTGCACAAGGCAAGCTAACACTTGCAAGATACTCTACTTTAGCAAGCCTAATACTACTAGTGAATGTGCAAGCTAACACTTGCAAGATATTCTACTGATGCAAACAAACCCTTACTTGTTACCATGCCAATCCTATGCATTAAGCATATGTGATGATATCCACTTGTTACCCCCTCCTAGTTTTATTTGCAATCTTTCTATTTTATTTTTCCTTATCAAAGCTACTTCCTTAGAGAGTATTCAAGTGACTTATAGATTCTAGAAAGATATAGTTGAAGGTTGCATAAAGAGCATAAAATTTGGCCTAAGCTAGAAAATCTTGATGTCATCCTAAGGCATGAGATTGAACTTAGTTGAAACTCCACTAGTTTACCACCCCTCATTTGTGCTTACCCCACTTGTAGATGCTAGTGCTAAACATAAAACTTGATCAACTTTAGATGGGAATACTTTGTGAAAATGGTTATGAAAACCTTGGAATGATGGATCATTCTAATGAAATGTTTTGACATGTGTTTCCGAACACCAGATGATTTTGGTGATGAAATTTTTGAGGCATGAGCCTTAGCCCTTTATAAAACTGATGGTTGTCTGGATGCGATACCATTCCAATTTTAACATACAACCACAATACCCAAAGATTGGGTAGGGCTTGACTAGAAACTTATACACCTTAGTATTAGTTCCCTCACGGCCAAGGTATGAGCTGAGGCTACCTTGTGAAGATTGTCCACCTGTGCAGTACCCAAGATGACAGTTGGTCATGGTTGGGAGGCCAAACTCACAGGAGAGGTGCTTATACTAGGGCGTGTAATTGAAAGGTTAGGATTGATTATCCGCATACTGAGTATGGTAAATTCAGGATTTGTTCCTGACGGATGTATCGAATGTTGTGGTGAAAGTGTACAATCTCTGTAGAGTGTCAAACTATTTGAATAGCCGCGTCCGCGGTTATGGATAGTTGGAGTGGCCATACTGTTCCCCTGTCAGATGTTTTCAAAATGACTTGTGAAATGAATTGAGACTTTGACTTGACTACAATAGGGTCGTGCTATGAAATACAAGTTCCCACTTAGGTGTTATAAACTTCAACTACCTCTTTGCTTCTGAACTAGTAGATAAATCTGGCCTTTGCAAAACAACCCTAGAGCCTAGTGTCCTATTATCCAAAAACCCTTTTACTTGTTAGTATTAGTTTGCGAGTACTTAAAGAGTACTCATGGCTTTGTCCCTGGATATTCCCGTGGCCAGACTATGAAGAGGAGTACCTAGAGGATGGACCCTAGGAAGGTTACGACAACTAGGATCATCTCCCATCGTCAGCATTGCCTGTGACCCCGAAGATGGAGCTTCGCCTACGCTACCGTTATTATCACGTATTCCGCTGCTTGAAGTTGTATAAAGAACTGGATCATGAGATCCCTATTTGTGTAAGACCTTATGTATGGTTTGTAATGGATGATGTACTATGGTATCCAATTCTGTTATGTCTCGCAAAAATGGTAATCCTGGGATTGCGATGTATGGCATAATAGGCATCTGGGATTAAAAATCCGGGTGTTAACATCAACCCGGAGAAAATCAAGGCCATCCTAAACATAAACCGTCCGACATGCCTAAAGGACATGCAACGACTAACAGGTTGTGTTGCATTAGTTAGTCGGTTCGTCAGCCGAATTGGAGAGAAGGCTCTGCCGCTGTACAAGTTGCTGAAGAAGGCGGACAAATTCACATGGACGGACGAAGCAGATGCAACATTGAAGCAGCTCAAGGAGATTCTTTCCTCAGCGCCCATCCTTGCAGCACCCAAACCTGGAGAGCCCCTGTTAATCTACATGGCGGCAACCAACCGGGTAATCAGCATCGTCATCGTAGTAGACCGTAAGGAACCAGGCTATGAGCACGGAGTTCAACGACCAGTTTACTATGTGAGCGAGGTCTTGACGGAGTCCAAGCAGCGTTACCCGCACTACCAGAAGATAGCTTATGGAGTATTCCTTGCTTCTCGGAAACTGAGGCATTACTTTCAGGAGCACCCAATCATAGTGGTGAGCAAGACTCCACTGTCCGACATTATCAACAACAGCGACGCTACGGGAAGGGTCGCGAAGTGGGGCATTGAACTTGTCGCCTTCGAGATCACCTACAAGAGGTGCGACGCTATCAAGTCACAAGCCTTGGCGGATGTTATTGCAGATTGGACGGATGCGCCAGATACTACTCCATTGCCGGAACCAGAATACTGGGTGATGCACTTTGACGGATCAAAGCTGCTCAACGGCTCGGGGGCTGGTGTATTGCTACAGTCACCAACAGGAGACAAGCTACACTACGTTCTGCAGATCCACTTCGAGGCTACAAATAACATGGCAGAGTATGAAGCACTCATTCACGGACTACGTGTAGCCAAGGATATTAGCATCAAGCGCATAGTTTGCTGTGGAGATTCTCACTTGGTTGCCCAGCAGGTGGCTGGCACCTGGAATGCACGGAACCCTATGATGGCGGCATATCGAGACGAAGTGGACGAGATAGCCAAGAGATTCTTGGGCTACGAAGTCAAGTATGTACCTAGGGAGCAAAACAAAGCGGCTGATCTGCTGTCTAAGCTTGGATCAGGGCGCAAGCAAATTCCGCCAGGAGTTTTCCTAGAGCACCTGCGCACACCATCTGTGAGGGGAGCCGACATCGACAACCCGGATAGAGCTGACTCTTTCGTCAACATGGTGACTAAGGTCCCTCCGGCTTGGACAAAACCGTTCATGGAATATCTCGAACACGGAATATTGCCCGACGACAAAGTCGAAAGACGGCAAATAGTACGACGAGCAAAGGGTTATACCATAATCAATGGATAACTCTACAAAAGGAGCACTACTGGGGTATACCTAAAGTGTGTTTCCCAGCTAGAAGGTATGGAAATCCTACGCGAAATCCATCTCGGAGATTGCGGGCATCACGCCGCTCCTCGATCATTGGTAGCGAAAGCCTTCCGGCAAGGATTCTACTGGCTGACCGCGAAGGCAGACGCCGACAAGCTGGTTGATACATGCATGGGATGCCAGTATTATGCCCGACAATCGCATGTTCCTGCTGAAGAACTGCGAACAATACCAATAACTTGGACATTTGTAGTCTGGGGGCTAGACATGGTGGGACCGTTACAGACGACACCCTGTGGGTTTACACATCTGCTTGTAGCAGTGGATAAATTCACAAAATGGATAGAAGCTAAACCCGTTAGAAAGCTTGATGGGGCAACTGCCCTCAGGTTTGTCTGGGATCTAGTGGTGAGATTTGGTCTCCCACACAACATTATCACCGACAACGGCAGCAATTTGTCACTCGGAGAAGTGGAGGCTTATTGTTGGGAGAAAGGCTTCTGACTTGATCTTGCATCTGTGGCACACCCACAATCCAACGGTCAGGTTGAGCGAGCCAATGGATTAATTCTGCAGGGAATCAAGCCACGTCTTGAGGCACCGCTACATAGAGCAGCTGGAGCCTAGGCGGAAGAATTGCCATCTGTGATGTGGAGTTTACGAACTACACCCAACAGATCCATCGGCTGCACCCCTTACTTCATGGTATATGGAGCAGAAGCCATCCTACCTTCCGAAATACTACACGATGCGCCAAGAGTTGCCGCCTACGACGAAGATGACGCTGAAGAATCCAGACGCCTAGATGTGGACCTTCTCAAGGAGCAGCGCGTTTTGGCATGCCAAAGATCCGCCATCTACTAGCAGAAGCTACGCAGCTACCATAGTCGCCGCGTCTGGTATCGCTCGTTTAAAGAGGGGGATTTGGTGCTCCGCCTTAAGCAGAAGAAGTCACACAAGTTATCCCCGCCATGGGAAGGACCGTTCATCATAAGCAAGGCGCTACTCAATGGGTCCTATTACCTCGTTGACAATCGTGAACTGAAGGATAGACCCAACGAGGATCATAAGCGTAAGCAACGTGACCCGGATGATGACTACCCGGAGCTTGATCGGCCATGGAACATAGCACAACTACGTCCGTTTTACACTTAGCATTTTCTTTATCTAATTGTGTATCTCTTTTATGATCAATGAAATAAAGCTCTCTGGTTCACTCATATTTCTGAGTCTTTTACCTCCTTTAGTGTTCATTTTTGGATCATGTAAAACCTTTATGCACAAGCCTTGCGTTTGCACTTGTGAAAATTCTGCCTACGGGCGTTAGCTTAAGTTTTCTGGTCTACACATTCTTTGTCGTTTCTATGTGGATTCTGGAGTAGTGACTTTTGGCACTTATTGTCGGCAATTTTGTGCTTAGGTTATTGACGGTGCCATTGGGCATCATCACCTGAGCGCATGGTTCCGGCAATGAGTCTTCTGACTCACGAAAGGTCAAGCATAAGAACCAAAGTAATGGATAAGCCAGCACTTGCTTAAAAAATATACATACTGGAAACTAATTCTTAAGTAGCAGGACATGCAACATTGTTTTCCGCCTTAAGTTACATACATAGTTTTTCCACATATGCACCAAAGGTGAAACAAATATTACAAAGTTGTTTTTCATTCCTTTGGCGCAGGCGACTTGGACACAGCTTCATCAGCAGCAGGAGATCCACCCTCGAAGTCGGCGGTGTTAAGTGACTCGAAGGAGCTATGGTTGCCGCCATCAATGGTGTTCATCGGCACGAAGACGTCGACGTCCACCAACTCGGCAACTCTGGTGTCATAATCCGCGAGCGATGACAGGATGGCTTCATGATTAATCTCTTTGCCATCATAGTCAGCGTCGGGAATGCCAGAGGTCACCGTGTCGATGTCGGCATCCTCATAGTGTGCCTTCACCATCGACATCGCCATCCTTGCGCCAGCCCGTGCACAAGAAGCTTTCCAGCTCGTGATACGCTCGGGGGCTCGGTGCAGAATCTCCGAGTACTTCACCGTAGAGTCCGATGCCTTGATATTTATCTGGAGGGGCTTGGCGATCTCCTTGGCTTGTGTGATGGCAGTGTTGATAAAGTTGCCGGAAAGAACCATGCATTTGTTGGCCGGAGGAGGTGAACGGGTCAAACCCAGAGGAACTGAAAATTCCGACAAAGAGTGCATGATTTCAAACAATTCAAAGTATCCGGACTACAGAAAATCCAAGACGGAGAAAACTTACTGAAGATGCTGGCCTCAGCTTGCTAGAAGATATCCGCCAAGGATTCTTTCTCTTGTTGGAGGAGCTTATACGCCTCGCTATGGCGTTGATTTTGCTCATCGGCAGCTTCTTCTGATCTTTTAAGATCGCAATCTCCTCCTTCAAGCGATTGATTTCCGTGGTGGAGGAGTCCTGCAGGGCCTTCATGGAATCCTCATGCATTTTCAGCATGTCTTTCCTGTCCTCCTTAAGGATCTTGTTCTCGCTGTCCAGCTGCTGGATGTGCTTGGACTGCTCGACAATATCCTTGGCCTTGGCAACATGTTCTGCAAAGTCGGAGAAAGCAAAGTACACAGTGAGTACTTGGAGAATGAAGGCACAAAATCAAGACGGAATGCGTAAAAAGAAAACAGACTCTTGTTTTTGATGATCTGTTCCTTCAAGAAGGCAGTTTTACCCTTTTCGGCTTCAAGATCTGCACGCATCTTCTGGTACTTATCATTGGCCATGCCCCTCCGAGCATTCTCGTTCTGTGGAAAAAAGGATAAAGTTAAAACGTTGCTTAGTCTGCTTGGAGCATCTAGCCGGAAATCATCCACCTAGACGCTCGGGGGCTATAGCGAGAGTTTTTTAACTTAGCAACATGCTTAGCTTTTCTATGAGCATCTAGTCGGAACTAATTCAGTTTTCGATTAGAGGCTTGGGGGCTATAGTATAATTTTTTTAACTCAGCTATATGCTTAGCTTTCTTTGAGCATCTAGTCGGAACTAATTCAGTTACAACTAGAAGCTTGGGGGCTACAGTACTGAAATTTATAAACACTGCGTATGCTACTCTTAAAGCATCTAGTCGGAACATTTCATCCCATCTAAATGCTTGGGGGCTACAGTGAGAAGTTTTCTAGCTTAGTCACTCTTAGAGCATCTAGACGCAAAAGCCTATGGTTTTCCTCTACATCCTCGGGGGCTACAGTGGGATACTCATATGAAATGCAAAAAGGCAAATAAAACTTACCAGTGCAATGATCTTGAGATTGGTAGCGCTCTCGGCCAGCAACTTGCCAAAGGAAATGATGTTTCCTTGCAAGATGGCTGCTTGTCGGACGAGCTCCTCAAGACCGCACGTCGGAGATGTCCGTACTCCTCCAGGAACCAGAGTTGTGCTACTCAGCGTAAGTGCCGGGTAGACTATCTTTGGAAACTCAAAGGGTTTCTGGGGAGCAAGGGCGCCGCCTTCGGCAGAAGTACCAGCTTCCACCACCTCCTTGCTGCCACCGATGGCATCCTTAGCCGGAGCTTCAGCCATTTGATGGGTGATACTCTCCTGCGTCGCCTGCTCGCCGACAACCGCAAGCTCAGTAGAGGCGCTAGAGTCCACTTCCATGGAGGAAGGGCCTGATGCCTCCTTAGCCTGAGAGCTTGTAGGGGCAGACAAGGGCTTGACGGCAGGAGTGGCAGGGGCGATGGTGGGAGAGGCATCGCGATGCAGCATATATTTAATATTTCGAGAAGCCCCCGATGTTTTGGAGGTCTTCTTGAGGCTGGTCGTGGCTTTCTTCCTGAGACATGCAAAATGCATAAGTACAGGATCAAGACAGATAAATAGACAATGTCGGAAGAAAAGAAGCTTACACAAGTGGGGGTGCTTTAGCAAAAGGGATCCCAATGGCTTTTCTTTTCTCCGCCTCCAGGGCGGCGGTAGTCTTTTTGGAGGCTCCACCCTCCGTCTTCTTCTTCTTGCCTCCGTCGGCAGCGTCAGAGGTGGAGCTCTTCCGCTTTCGCGCCAGCGGGACCTCGTCGTCGGACACGACCGTGAATTCCTTCATCTTTGGATCGTAGATTTAGGCAGCCAGGTTGCCCTCCTCTAGATCGCTAAGCTGTTAAGTGAGAAATAACCATGTTAGATAAGATGGTATTTGCAAGACGGAAAAACTGGAGCATATGTCGTACATGAAAAATAAATACCTACCTTTGGGCACTTGCCGTCTACGAACATGTCGTAGGTGATGGTGAAGCCACGCTTCTTATACTTCACCTTGACGATGTCCTTGAGGCGGAGCTTGACGGATTCACTCGAGAAGTTGTCCACGGAGATGCGGAGACTATCCCTTCTGTCGCTGGTATACTCGTGCATGTACTTCGCGCGGTGCTGTAGAGGTTGGATTCGCCTGATGAACCAGCACATGTCTAGGTCCAGACCGGTTAAACCTGTCTCTACAAACCATTTGATCCACCTTATAGCGCGAGAAGCATCGAGGTCGGAGGGAAGGGAGGCTTGGGATCTCCATGTGGAAACTTCAGCGGCGGCTCCGTCCACGAAGTCCGGGTACGTCACTTCTCGGCCAACTAGAGGAATGTCTGGGCCGTAAAAGTACGTCCGTTGCCAATTCTTGCAGGACTCGTGGCCGATGATGTCGGGGAACCGCCGGCCAGGTCGAATCTTGAAGCTTATGGTGCCGCAGTTCCTAAGCTCTTTCTTGCTGTGTCCGGCTTCACGTTTGACGGTGAAGAAGTACACGAAAAGGTCTAACCTAGGCCTTATCCCTAGGTATCCCTCGCAAAGTGCCGCATATTTGCTAAGCACTAAGATGATATTGGGGGAAAGGTTCTAGGGCTGGACCCTATAGTGGTTCAAAACAGAGAGGAAGAAATTGGAGATGGGCAGGGAGACGCCGCGCACTAGTTGAGCTTTTAGGTACACCTTTTATCCGGCTTGGGGAGAAGGTGTCACCTCGCCGGCCGACGCTGCCCGCCAGGCAAGCCCCTCCGTCGAGGGGAGGTAGCCCTCGGCGATCATCTCTTGGATGTCACGGTCGGTGATATCCGAGCCGCGCCAGTCGCCCTTGTGCGAGTCTGGTTCCTCCTCCAACGGCTCCAGCGCCGCCAGATTGTGGTTGTCGCCGGTGGATTCAATCACCGCTGATGCGGGAATGACTAGGCCCTCTGGAGGCACGACGATGGAGCTTGCTGTCTTCGCCGCGGCTTCGCTCGACACCGCCATTTATGGAGAGGTGCTTCTGCTAGCCATGGAGTGAGGATTGGGTGCGACTGATGCAGATTGAGGCTAGGGTTTTTTGCGAGTTCAACGCAGAGAGCTCGAGGAGGCACGCGACTGGAGGAAGAAGATGATGCGACGAGAATGAGGTAAAAAGTGGAAAAATCCACCACGGTTACTATTTATCACCTCCAGCATCAAGATTCGTGCAGCTTAATCGGACGGTTGCTGCGTAGATGACGTGTTCACGAACGTGTGCAGAAATTTCGCCACATCTCCAACCGTCGCCGCCAACGGTTCGCATTGCTCGCGCGGGAAAATCAGACATGATTGCATTCTCTACATATGTGAGTTACGAGGCGTCGTTGACCTAAGCCTACGTCGTCCTAGCTGACATGGGCAGATGAGCCGTCACATCGAAGATTCCGGCATGGACGGATTCAATCCGACTACGGAAGAGTATGATGGAAGATTCAGCATTTCTTCGACTTACAAGTTAAAAACGGAGAAAACCTTGCAGGGTTCTTTGGGAGGACTACAAGATGTTGCTTGAATATTTGCCGACATCCATCTAGACGGAGCATTCCACGTGAAGAGGCAAGACGACGCAAGATCTCGGAGTTCTCCGGGGGCTACTGTTGGGGATATGCTATATGGGTATCCCTATAGCATGTCTCTTATCCGGCTAACCTGGGTGGCCCACATTTGGTAGCATGGCCTATGGCTTGGTGGGCGGCCCAGTTAGATGGATCCAAAAGGGAGGCCCATGCCGAATAAAGGAAGGCTACGGTTGGAGTCACCAATGTACCCGGAGCCTTGAAGTGCAAGATACACAAGACTAGTGATAGACGGTGTAGGACTCTGTAACCTGTCCGGCTAGGACTTTTCCCTGTAACCCTAGGACCTGGTGACTATATAAGTCGGGCCTATGGCATCCTTTAGGGCACGATCTCAGAAGATCATAGACAGACTTCACACAACCTCGCACAGCGAACCAATCCCTGTAACTCAGCGTATTGCCCTTATAGTGATTTATAGCAGGAGTAGGATTCCGCCACCGTTGTGGGATCTGAACCTGGGTAAGCTGTGTTACCTCGTACCCGTCAACCGTCCGCCTTACCCCACGTCTCTAAACATGCATTGTGAGGACCCCTCCATGGCGTACTCGTTGGCAATACCACGACACAAGGGTTTGGGGTTGGTGTGGATCCTGGCGCTGCTGCTGCTGTCATGCGCCATGGTGACACTCCTCGCCTCCAAACGTGGCTATGGTCGCCGCCGTGGTGCTGTATGGGTCGCAGCGCCCCCCCGGGGGTGCTCCGCGTGCCGCCATGGTCGTCGGCCACCTCTGCTTCCTCTTCTAGTCTCCAGCGAGGACCTTTGCTGAGTGCTTCTGTAGGGGTCTCAACCTAATAAGGTAGATTCCTCCTGTGTTTACAATGCTAGTCCCTGGATCAATAGCTAGCATCCACAGTTCAGATGTAATATCAAGAAAAAAAGGTCATAAAATAACTTTATAACCAGGAATAACATAAATTTTATTACATCTTTACATAGCTCATTGGCTATTACATTACATTGCAGCGGAATAACTATAGTCATGGGGTCCTTCATCTTCAAAGTGCCACAGGCAGATGTTGGTTGTAGACTTTGTAATCCTAATCAATCAATCTTCACTAAAACAATCAAACCTGCAAAATTACAAGTTACAGCCACAAGGGTCAATACATTTGAATTGTATTGGCAAGTGATACTAGGATAATATAGTGGAGTCTATCATCTATATGCATTTGGCTAAGTGGAGTTGAGGCTTGCATTTCTCAAAATAGATTTTTCCTTAACATTTGAAAATACTAAGTTTTTGCTTTGACAAAATCATTTTCTCAATCAAAGATTGAAGATCCTTTACAAGGCATCTCTCAATCAAAGATTGAAGATTTCAAACATCCCTTGTTTAATCCACAAGTTTTAACTTAGAAATTTGAATGATGAGATTCTTGATTGCTTCCATGTCTTGATGCTCATATTGTCCTTTACCAGGGACATGGCTAAGTACTTAGATTTTACACTCTGCAGAGGTGGTGCACTTTCCCCACAAGACTTGGTTTCCCAAGACAAAATCTTTCAGAAGCCTTCCCTTAGACCAAAATGGACGCGTTCCAACCTATCAAACACTACCACCCACTGTCCATATGGCTAAGTTCTTGCAACCTATATGATCATGGCAGAGCCCATATTGCCAAGTGGTTGCACTTGAAGCTTCTCAACTTTTGACATCTCAAATCTCTTTGTGCCTGGGTGGCATACCCCAAGTGAGATACACAAGCCAAGTCCATGGCCTTGTGAACCACTCAACCAAAAACCACCAAGCAAGCCCATTCCACCCAGGTGATTCATTAACTTAGTTGTTTTATTACACAAAAACATAAGTCCTCAGACTTAGAGATTTTTCCATAGTGTGAATATATTTTCCACCCATGTTTTCTATTAGCTAGGCTAAGCTTGATAGTAGTAGGAATCTTTAACTTAGGAAAATTTCCACTAAGGTTTCATCTACTAGGTTTTCCTATAGCAAGGTTTATACTTAGCAAAATTCCATGCAAGTTTTACTTAGCAAAATCACTAATGCAATAGTGAAAGTAATGGGACAAAAAGTATGAAGCATCACTTGCCTTTTTGGTAGAGGGTATAGATTCACTCCTTGTTCTTGCTAGTCTCACACTTTGCTAATTTCACTACAATCAATCAAGCAAACTCTATATCAACTAGCATTCCAAATAATCAATCAAACAACATTTTACGCACACATAAACTATGGGATCTAAAATCTAAGTCTTGCATGTAAGCATGTACAAGATGGTCCCAATTGCAAAGGTGGTCTCCACTAGGCTTCTAAACTTTGTAAATTCCAAAATGGTCATTTACCAAAATGGCAAAGTCATTAGTTAGAGGGTTTTGTCCAAAAACTATTTTAAAATCCATTCAACATTTTTATATGCTGGAAAATGGTTTTATCAAATCAAAAAATCTTTAATTTTCTCACCAAAAGTTTCTAACTCTCAAGACTTGGTGTTTTGGGTCAGTAGCTTTGAATCAAAATATTTTCTCAAAGTTTTTATTCCAAAATCCTTTTTCATAATAAAACCATTATCTTTACTTAGCTTGAAATAGACTAATTCAATTAATCCATTCTAAATTTTTCCAATTTAATTTTCAAAACCCTGGGTTGGTTCCTAGGGTCAGTAAGGTCACAACAAACCATTTTGTAAAGGTTTTACCCCAAAAATCATTTTTAAACAATTTTTCTACTCTAAACAAGCTCACAAAAGAATCTACAAAAACAAGCAAACTAACAGATACTATTGGCTAAACCAAAGGCATGGTTGGTTAGGTCTTGCTCTCCTGAATCCATTGATATAAAATTTGTAATTTTTGGACGTGTTGTTTGAAAGTTATGGATTTTTCAAATTGGAACATCAAATAAATCAAATCTGTTTTTATTAGAACAGACAGCGCCACGTGGCTTGCTCCTATTCGCCAGTACCGGTTCGCACGGATCAGTCGCTGTGGAGCGTTGGATTTAAATTAGATCGAGTGGCTCAGGATCAAACTTACCTCTTCGTCTAGATCTAATCCTAGCCAGTCAAAACACATCCTACGACTACAGCGCGTTTGCCAGGAACTGGCGCGCTGACGGTGGCAGGTGGCGGCGGAGCCGGTGATACAAGAAGCGAGAGGGGACGTGGTGTGGCTCACCGAGATCGCCGTGGCATGGGGATGCTCAACCTGCTCGCGTTGGTCGAAGGGGCGCACGGGGCTGTCCTTGATTGCTCGCCGGAGATGAGCTGGCTTCGGGCGGTTCAGAAGTGTCGTCGAGGGCGAGGATAGGGGGAACCCTAGGACAAACGGAAGGTGCTGTTAGGTTCGTATGAGCTTGGAGATCATCATCGTGTCCACGGGGATGAGAGGGGAGGTCGGGTACTACCTGGGGACGTCGTCGGAGAAGAGGGCAGACGGCGGTGCTGCAGGTCGTCGTTGTTGCCGACGCTGGGAGGTACGCGCGAGTAATCTGAGGCTACAGAGAGGTGCGCTGGAGAATGATGATCACAGTTGCGTGCTCGAGGAGGCAGGAGGAGGCGTGTGCTGGCCGGAATCAGCGAGGAGGGTCGTCGGAGATAGAGCTGCTCGGGGAGAAATTGGGGCGGCCTGGGGGCGTGCTTGGGGGAGGAAACAGAGGGGAACGAGAGAGGAGAGGGAGACGATTTATCGTGTGTGATCACTGCAGGTTTTACTCGCGTCATTAAGGTGAATTAACCCTGAGGAATCAAAGCCCGCAACGACGACGAGAGGAGGAAGAACCGGTCGCGGGGTGGGGAAGGAGAACAGTGGAAAGTGGGCCTACCGGTCAGTGGGAAAAGAAAGGAGGGGAGGGTCCACTGGTCATCGTCTGCGTGGGTTAGTTCGAGTGTGAGAGAAAACGTTTCGGGGAGGGAGAAGGTGCTGGGCTGCTGGGCTGTTGGGCTGTTGGGCTGGTCCAATTTACATTTTTTTCTGTCTGTTTGTTTTATTCTTTTCTATTTCCATTTTCTGATTTGATATTCAAAAAAATGATTCAATCAACAATTCAAAAAAAAACAAACTTGTAATGAGTTTTTGGTTCTGTTTAACAGCATAAACCAAACCTCAAAATAAAATAATATTTTTATTCATTTTAGGATCCATTTAATAATTAAATAAAATAGCCCTTTAGTTATTTAATCAAATAGGGTTTGATTTATTTAATAAAATCTCCATTTGAATTCCAAATACTTTCAAAACCAAATCAGTAGGTTTTATTTGAAAGTAAAGAATACTTGGAAACTTGTTTAAAACAAATAACATTTTTGCTATAGGGTCCATTAATAAATAAATAAAATAGACCTTAGTTAATAAATCAAATAGGATTGGTTTTATTTAAATCTTTATTTTGAAATCTAGAATAAAACAAAACACTTCAGTAAGTTTTATTTGAGAATATAAAATATCTGGAAAACTTATTTAAAATAAATAAGTTTTAGTGTTTTATTTAAAATGGGATAAGCCTTTACTTTAATAAAATTTGGATATTAAATCCTTATTATTTTATTTAAATAAACCCTTACTATTTTTTATCAAAACAAACATTTCATTTCAAATATTGGCCAAGGTTTAATTTGGCTATATAAAATTGTCCTTATTTATAAATCCTCCTTTTCTTTTGAAAACCAAATCCTTTTATTAAAAGATCCAAAATAGTAATTTTAAATATTTTGAAGTTTAATGTTTATTTAACTTTTTAAATCCCTTTAGGATTTTATTTTATCAAAATAAGTTTGAAAGTTCCCAAGTGGATTCAAAAATTTTGTTCTGGCCTTGAAAATCAAACAAAGTTTTAGTTTATTCATTTATTTTTCACATTACAAGATTTGGAAAATCTTGGGATGTGACAGCTTCCTCTCCTATTGAGCTCTCTGTGTTAGGCCCCCCATGTTAAATGTTGGTAGTGGCCTCTCTGATGATTGTCTAGTCCTGATTAGGGTTCTTGGTTCTGTTTAGGGTTCATACCCTGCTGGATACTGATGAATGGGATCATGTGTTGATGGTCCCTAAGCATGCTAATTGATTGTTAGTTGTGGTTTGCTGCTTAAGATGAACTATGGTGATGCTAGTGGCTTATCAGATGATTCTATGGATTAATTTTGATGTGGTCAGATGATCAAGTTGCTTTAGAAGCAATACTTGGGAATCTTGTGGTTTACTGTTTCACCATTGTCATTACTTGGTTAATGACAGTGAGTGTTGTGTGATGAAACCACTGTATTAACACTTGTGGCTTAAGAATTCAGATGTAGTTTGAGATCAAATGGTTTCAAACAGTGAAGATATACATAGGGCTTTTCCTAATTATGATTCCTGTGATGACAGGAAAATGATTTGTAGTAGTTTTTTTGAATCTGTGAAGATTGAATGCTTAACCTGATTAGTGTAGAACTGTTCTTGTGACACCATCTTTGTATGGCACACAAGATTAGATTCCATTTCTTGATTTGGTTTGGTGCAAGCTTAAGATGAGTTTGGCATTAAAGATAAATAGAAATGTTCCTTTCTTAAAGCCCTAATACCAATGATGTTGGTCTGAGGTTTAGGGATTAATCTTTATCTAGTTGATTCATATGGATGGTTCTGGTAGTGGTACCAGCTACTGTTTCTTGAATCAAATCTTGGAAAAAATGATGGTAGGCTTGATCATTTGTATAGATCCATAAGATTAAATTCTAAGGTGCTACTCTTATCTTAGAGATGTGCCTAGAAGTTAAATCTTAGCTATATTCATTCTTGAATTGAAATATAGCTTGATATCTAAATCAATGATGTTGTTCTGAGATTTAGTTGGATCCTTGTACTTTGTTGTTTGCTTTTAAAGTTTTAAAACCTCAATGATGGATTCACCCACTTGGGTGCTTTCTGAGAGTTTAAATAAGTGTCAGATCATGTATGTTTATCTAATCTTAGACAGATAGATCATTTGATGATCTATTTACTCACCACTATCACTTGATGTTGTGGTTGCTAGTGGTTGATCTTGTGGTAGCTTGATCTGGTGCTCCCCTGGTATTTCCAGCTCCTGGCTTGTCCTTGATCTAGCCCATAATCTCCTGATCCTGATGGCTTGACCTTGGTCTTGCTATCCACCTGATCTACCCCCTCCTTATGTCACCATCTTGGTGATGTGATCCTGGGCTTTGGTTGGTTTGATCTAGCTTGGCTTGGTTTAGCTGCTGGCTGCTGTGCTTGGTTTAGCTGTTAGCTGCTGTGTTTGGTGTGTGAGAGCAATGGAATGGTGTGGGGATTGGTTTTCCCATGGCTGTGTTGACAGTTTTGTTTGGTTGTGCTGCTGCTGTGGTGTTGACAGCACACACCATGGAGTTTGGTGTGTGCTGCTTGTGTGCCTGCTGCACAGATGTGGATATATTCAGAATTTTGAAAGTTACTTTTATCTGGTTACTTCTTGAAGGGAATATGCCTGAGAGGCAATAATAAAGTGGTTATTATCGTATTCCTTGTTTATGATAAATGTTTATTTTGCATGCTATAATTGTATTAATACGGAAACATTAATACATGTGTGTTTAATAAACAAACAGAAAGTTCCTAGTTATGCCTCTCTCATAAACTAGCTCGTTGATTCACAAGATGATCAAGGTTTCCTGATCATGGACATTGGATGTTGTTAATAATGGGATCACAACATTAGTGTAATGGTGTGATGAACATTCATCCGAAGTATAGCATTACGATCAAAGTCATTGAGTTTATATTGCTATAACAACTTACGAAGTGATCCTAATCCTTAGACCATGAGATCATGTCAATCACTAACACCGGAAGAGTTTCTTGATAACATCAAAAGTCACACCGTAACAGGGTCATTATAAAGTGGATTCAGAACTAATAAAGTGGATTCACACTTAAGAGACACCGACATCCAATTGGAGCAAAAGTTTCATGCCGAAAAGAATAACAAGCGCAGGAATTTATTTGACTAGATACCGAAACGGGTTTTCGGGTGAAATTGCAGAAAGTGTTTCTGCATGTGAAATGAAATACTAGCAAGGGGTTATATGTGAATTTTTGTCATTAAAGTAATTGACAAAATTCTGAATAAATAACAGGAGTTTTATTTAATGAGAGTTTGCATTAAATTTGGTGGAAATTTAATGGGATTTTGAGTGGGTTTTTTAGTGGAGGGAATTGAAAGGCATTTGAGTGAGTGGAGTGTCCACCCACATGAATGTGGAAGAGGTGGGGGCAGCCCCATGGCTGGGCGCATGGCCCCTTGGGTGCCCCCCTCTCCCTATAAAAGGAGCCCCCCTCCCTCTCTCTCACTCACACTTCCTCGTGAAGGATCTCTCTCCCCCTCTAGAATTTATCCCCCATGGTCTCGGACTAGCGAGATACATGTTCCCGGTGGCTTTTCGGCAAGAAAGAGTTGTGCTTCCGCTGCATCGCTGGAGTAAGGAGGCGGAGGTTGCTCGGTGACTCGAACGTGTGTGCGAGCACGGATGCGCTGCTATTTTGCGGCGCTAGGACTTCCTCTCGATCTTGAGATCGGCAAGAGATCGTCTACATCAACCACGAGTTTGGACTCGTTAAGCTTTGTCGGTCTTCTAGGGTATGTTCTCTACGGATATACATCCGCCCGTTGTTTGTATCTAGTAGATAGATCTTGGTACATAGTTCCCATCGTAGGAAATTTTTTGTTTTCTATGCTGCGAACCCTACAGTGGTATCAGAGCCGGATCTATGCGTAGATACTTTGCACGGGTAGTACACATATGAGTATGTGGGCGATGATCATCATTTTATTGCTTCTTAGTTGTACTTTGGATATTGGTGGCATAGTGGGATGAAGCGGCCGGGACAAACTTTACATGTCCTCGCACATGAGACCTATTCCACGCTTGACATGCAACTAGTTTTGCATAAGTGGCTAGCGGGTGTCTGTCTATCCTACTATAGTCAATATCTAATTTGCAACGAGTTGTCAACAATTTGGTTATCCTCGTTGTGGTTCATGTTTGTAGGTAAGAACGGTTCTATCTTCGAAAGCCCTAAGCCACGTAAAACTTGCAATGGATAAATTAGAGGCGTCTAGTTTAGATTGTTGCTGGGCTAGTGTTATGATATGGTGATGTTGTAAGTAGAAGTATGATATGATACTCATATAACAAACATAGCGTGTAAGTTCCATAGACCTTGGCCTTACACATAAAGGTATGATAGAGATCATACCACGGTGCACATGATGGAGATCATATGCGGGAACCATATCATTTCACTAATAAACATGTGATGTTTTGATTGCATCTTATATTGCTTGTTTGGCGTTTTATTAGCATAATAATATGATCCCTCATTTAGATATCAAGATAAGAATGTGTTCTTCCTTAAGTATGCACCGACAATGTTTCGTCTCTTCAAGACATCACGTGATGATCGGGTGTACTTGAATCCACGAGCATATCTCGGGTGTAAGACAGTTACACACGCGAATACTAAGGTTCTTACTTGACGAGCCTAGCATGTATAGACATGGCCTCGGAACATGGAACGAAAGGTTAAGCATGAGTCATATGTTTTGATATGATGACCATATGGATGCTCGCCTTTGAAGCTATACCGACTCACGTGATGATCGGACTTGGTGTAGTGGATTTGGTTCATGTAATCACCAAAAAGACACGAGGGATGTCGTTTTTTAGTGGGAGTTTATTTCTAATTTGGATTAGTAGAACTCAATTTATCATAAATTAAATCAAAGTGAATTTGCATAATTTGTTGTAGTCATTGGCATTCGTTCACCACCTTATGCTTAGTTATAATTGAGATAATAGAATTATAGAATTCTGGATATATACTTTACGAACTGGTATCGTATTGTGTTGAGTGTCAATCTAAAGTTTAAAGTCCTATTGCAAACTTTCAGCAAACTCTGTTTACTCCGTGTAATTTAATAATTGGTATTAAATCGAGAGTAACAATTCCAGTGTTAGTATCTTAAGTATCATGTTTGCCTCCATGATTCTTGATTGTTTTAATATCAAGTTTATCTAGGAGCTGAAAGAATTGTTTCACAAACCATCATGTGTGGCAGATATAACGATATCTGAAACAATGTTTTGGTTGTAATATGATAGAGTATAATATATGTTCTCATATTGGATGATAATTTACGAAGGTTAGAGATGCTAGACATCCTAATCATCCAAAAGGGTTTTGGAAAGTAATGTTATACTCACAATTCACCTTTATAAGCTACAGTAGCTTGATCATGAAAGTCGTCATGATAAGGATGAATAGAAGATGTATGTAAAGTGTTTACTATACTAAAAGATTACTAAAGAATGGATTTTGAAAGAACGTCGATCATTTGATGATGGTGATCTACTTCAAAGTGCAAGTCCAAAGGTATTATTATTTTAATATACACGCTTTGGACTATGTGTCATGTATATTGCGCCACTTTTGATGTTGATAGATTCTTTTAAAAAGGAAAAGGAAATGCTGAAAGAGAATCTATAAAATATATTTGGCAGAAAAGAAAAGATTGGAAATATCCAATTTAGGTATATGGATGATATACATGTTATGGTTGTATTCTTTTCTTGTTAAACAATGTGGTTCTTGGGTATTGGATACCGAATTGGTTGGTATGAAATTTCATACGGAACAACGCAATTCATGAACCACAATGGCCTAAGTAACTAGCAAGAGAATATGTGATGATGTTCATCGAAAACAAACAAACCGGTGTTTGTATTTCTCGTTGACATCAAAGCTTGACTTCAAGATTTGTTTTAATAATTGTTATTTGAATCAGGTATTATGAGAACAAAGGTTGTTCAAATAATTACCGTATTCCATATAAGATGGATGATTTACAAATCTAGTTGGAGAAATCACATCCATAAAACCTAATGCTAAAATGTCGCAATACAAATGATTGAAAGATCACTTACGAAGTGACATCGCCGTTTAAATTATATTGGAAAGAAAACATGAAGAAACTCCATATGCATGGATTTTTGGAGTCTTTGATTTGATCAAGTGACGCTTGTGAGACTTTCCTCGGGATAATTAAAACTTCGTTCAAAGGCCAAAGAAGAACGAACGACTAAATTATTGGAATTTATACATATCGATGTATGTATTCCATTATGTGTAGTCGTAAGCGATGGTTTCAACTTCATATGCTTTCTCCGGAAATTTGAGTGAATATTCACTTAATGAGAAAGAAGTATGAAATATTTGAAAAACGTTTCAAAGACTTTCAAGATGAAGTGAAAAATCATTGTAACAAGAAAATAAATGGTTTATGATTTTATCATAAGGGATTTGTTTGAGTTACAAGTGTAACAAGAAAATAAATGAATTATGATTTTATCATAAAGGGATTTATTTGAGTTGCAAGTTTAGCAAAACACCTAGATTTACATATCCCGAAACACCATAGGAATATGGAGTGTTTGAGATTTGGAAGGAAACCTTGTTTGACATGGTTGTATCAAAGGTGTTATTTATAAAACTGCCATTATGTTCTAAAAGATTAAAGCTTTAGAGACTACCGCTTTTACACTAAAAAGAGCTCCATCTTGATCCGTTGAAATGACACCATGGAAGTTATGGTTTGGGGTAAAACCCAAGTTGACATTTCTTAAATTTTGGTATGCTAAACATAAGTAAGATGTTTACAACCGAAGTCGGATGAGCATGTCTTTGTAGGTTATTTCGAATAACAATTGGTTATTCCTCCATAACACCAAGGACAAAAGGGTTTGTCGCTTGGAACGTGAAGTTTCTTGAAGAAGGAATTTTTCGCAAAAGTTAAGTGGGAGGACAATAGAACTTTGATAAGGTTAACGAACCTTAGCTAAATGTGCTGAGTTGCGCAGCGCCGGAAATCGTTCCGGAGGCTGCCATAATGCTCATAGCCTATGTGCCTCAAAGGTTGAGGTCACGGAGATCTAAGTTCTTATTGAACCAAGTCGGTCGAATAAACAATCAAATACTAAGATTTGAGAGTAAATCATTATTGTTTAACAATGATGAACCGACTATATGCAAATAAGTGATGATGGGCCCTGACTCCGTCAAATGGCTTGAAGCCATAAAATCCGTGATAGTTCCGTACACGAGAAATAAAGTTTTGAACTTGGAAGACCCTCCGGAAAGGTGTAAAAACCTATCAGTCGTATTTGGATCTATAAAGAAACAGACATGGATGTTTCACATCTATGAAATAGTCGACATGTCATAAAGTATTTTACGACAATGTTCAAGGAGTTGACTATGACAAGATTTGATCTTTCATAGCGATATTTAGTCTGGACGGATTAAAGTAGCAACCACTACATATAATTTGTTATATGGTAGATGAATAAACAAAACAAAGTTCTTCTAATAGAATGGTTACCTAGGACGTGTACATGACACGATCCAAAGGGTTTTGTTAATTCAAAGGATGCTAAAAAGGGCATGCAAACTTCAATGGTTGAAGTAAGTATCGCGGAGTTGGAATCTTCACCTTAATGAAACAGAGTTTCATCAGGAGACGATGAAGATGCTTGCATTTGCAAGAAATTAAGTGGGAGCGCTGAGACATATTTCTAATACATTATGTGGAGGACATCTTGTTGATTAGAAATGATGTATATTTTATTGACAAAGGTTAAGAATTTCATTTCGATGAAAGACTTAGGCAAAACCCGAATATTTAGCATGAATGTCTATAGTGGATAGACTGTGACGCTAATATGTTTGTGCCAAACGTACATATATGAGATATTGAAGGAGTACAATATAGAAACGACAATAAACGGTTCTTGTCGCATGGAAAGAAATTGAATCAAGATTCATGTGTATTGACACTTGATAAGTGAAACACGATTCAAGTGCTTTGACACTTGATGAGTGAAATCACAAGGATGTTTTGATCAATCATACCATGATATGTACACATCCAGATATGTCCTATGCTCTAAGTGTTATGAGCATATACCAGAATGAATCATAAAATGATCATTGGACGATAGTGAGGATATTCTTATGATCTTTTGGAAGAACTAAGAATATATTTGTGTAGAGGTGACAAACAATCACAAATAGTTCATTATAAAGCGTTACATTGATACTAGTTTTGTCACAAGATACAAATTAAGTTTATCTCAATTTAAACTATGGGTGGCACAATGTAATGGAAAGAAGATTCCATGATGGATTTGGATGAAATCCATAGTTAAGACATTGTGACGAATACTACAACAAAAAGGCTAAGTATATGACTGCTATAGTAGCAGCAAAGGAGGGAATTTGTGTCAAGAAGTTTGTTATCAAACTAAGGTGTGGTTCGCAATGGGCTAACACTAAAGATATATTGTATGAAAATAGTATTGACATGATTTAACCCCAAGGAACTAAAGGTCTCACCGAAAGACCAAATTTATACAATGCCATCTCATTGGAGAATGAGTGATGCATGAAGACGCAAAGACATGCAAATACACATGAACCTGAAGCGTCAGATCCGTAGATTATGTTAACCACTTGAAATTGCATATATGGAACACCAGAAAGCCATAGGTGTTCAATATGCAAAGTTTCAAACTAGATTATTGTCTCTAGTGCAAGTGGGAGACTGAAGGGAATATGCCCGAGAGGCAATAATAAAGTGGTTATTATCGTATTCCTTGTTTATGATAAATGTTTATTTTGCATGCTATAATTGTATTAATACGGAAACGTTAATACATGTGTGTTTAATAAACAAACAGAAAGTTCCTAGTTATGCCTCTCTCATAAACTAGCTCGTTGATTAACAAGATGATCAAGGTTTCCTGATCATGGACATTGGATGTTGTTAATAACGGGATCACAACATTAGTGTAATGGTGTGATGAACATTCATCCGAAGTATAGCATTACGATCAAAGTCACTGAGTTTATATTGCTATAACAACTTACGAAGTGATCCTAATCCTTAGACCATGAGATCATGTCAATCACTAACACCGGAAGAGTTTCTTGATAACATCAAACGTCACACCATAACAGGGTGATTATAAAGATGGATTCAGAACTAATAAAGTGTTATGTTGAGGCCCATGGATCGAGAGTGGAATTTTTTCATCCCGATGACAGATAGATATACTCTGGGCCCTCTCGGTGATATCACATTGGTTAGCTTGCAAGCAAGTGATTTGATCACTAGAATGTTATATCAAAGGAACAAGAAAAGAGTGCATGTCAGTAACGAGATCAAACTAGGTATGGAGATACCGATGATCGAATCTCGGACATGTAATATATCACGAAACAAAAGGATTAAGATACTAGCGTAAAAGGTTCCGACAATCACAAGAAATTCATCGTTGAATGTGTGGGAGTCAGTATGGGTCTCTAGATCCCGCCTCTGATTATTGATCCGAGAGGGGTCTCGATAATGTCTGCATTATTCGCGAACCGTAGGGTGACATACTTAAGAGACACCGACATCCAATTGGAGCAAAAGTTTCATGCCGGAAAGAATAACAAGCGCAGGAATTTATTTCACTAGATACCGAAACGGGTTTTCGGGTGAAATTGCAGAAAGTGTTTCTGCATGTGAAATGAAATACTATCAAGGGGTTATATGTGAATGTTTGTCATTAAAGTACTTGACAAAATTCTGAATAAATAAAAGGAGTTTTATTTAATGAGAGTTTGCATTAAATTTGGTGGAAATTTAATGGGATTTTGAGTGGGTTTTTGAGTGGAGGGAATTGAAAGGCATTTGAGTGAGTGGAGTGTCCACCCACATGAATGTGGAAGAGGTGGGGGCAGCCCCATGGCTGGGCGCGTGGCCCCTTGGGTGCCCACCTCTCCCTATAAAAGGAGCCCCTCCCTCTCTCTCACTCACACCTCCTCGTGAAGGATCTCTCTCCCCCTCTAGAATTTATCCCCCATGGTCTCGGACTAGCGAGATACACGTTCCCGGTGGATTTTCGGCAAGAAAGAGTTTTTCTTCCACTGCATCGCTGGAGTGAGGAGGCGAAGGTTGCTCAGTGACTCGAACGTGTGTGCGAGCACGGATGCGCTGCTGTTTTGCGGCGCTAGGACTTCCTCTCGATCTTGAGATCGGCAAGAGATCGTCTACATCAACCACGAGTTTGGACTCGTTAAGCTTTGTCGGTCTTCAAGGGTATGTCCTCTACGGATATACATCCGCCCGTTGTTTGTATCTAGTAGATAGATCTTGGTACATAGTTCCCATCGTAGGAAAATTTTTGTTTTCTATGCTGCGAACCCTACACTTCTACTTGTCTGGTGAAACTTGCCCCTCCTTGCTTTTATTTGACTTATGGCTTAAAATTATGAAAGATACATTCTTTCATATTGGTGAAACTTGCCCCTTTTGTAAGATTACTCAATGATGAACCTTGATCAGTGCACTTCACTCAAAAGTCTGAGAGTAATATAATTTTAACCTTAACTTTCTTTATTTTTGTTTGTGTTTGTTTTGCAGGTACCAGACTTGGGAATTCAAGATTTTAGTTTAGGTTTTCTTATTTATTTGTAGAATAGTCATATGTAATATTATTTATTATTTTGTAATTTTTATTTTATTATTTTGCAATAAAGATTGTACTATTATCAATAAAGAAATATTATTCTTTATTTATTTACTATTGTAATTTTTTTGGATGATTTTCGTAAGTTACATTTTTTTGTAACTTATTTATTGAATGAAAAAATAAAATGGAAATTCATATTCTTAATTACTTTCTTTGTATAAAGTTTGAGTTATTATTGGTTAGCTCTTAATTG
Organism: Avena sativa; assembly: GCA_916181665.1. NCBI lineage: Eukaryota > Viridiplantae > Streptophyta > Magnoliopsida > Poales > Poaceae > Avena > Avena sativa. The sequence continues at coordinate 229,023,990 of OV702279.1, forward strand.
AATCAAATATTCAAACATTATTCAAAATTCTTTTGAATTATAATTCAAACACTCAAGTTTTAAATTCAAATTTCATTTCCCAAACACATAAGTCCACAAAGATCATATCAAAGTCTATAACAATCATCCTTCAAGACTATACCTAAGCTCAAAGCATGAAAGAAAATTTGATCACTTTAGGTTTTTATTTGGCAAAAAAATTACCCACATTTTCACAGATGAATGCATGCAACATTTCAAATTCCTAAATCTACCCTCGTTAGTTCCTAAATGTTGGGATGTTATAGCGCATGCCCCCTTTTTCCTCTCCTTGGCGCCTTGCCCCTTTGGGCCCTCCCTTTGGGGAGACCCAATAGGCATGGGTTGCCTCAAAATAAAATAAAATATTCATGTTTTAATATTAATTCCACTAATTAATATAAAACACATATATTATTATATCTTTCACTCCGGAACACCTTTCGGACCCCTCCGATCATCATTGGTTGTTTCTTAGAACCTTTCCGATTTTTCTCTCTCATTTATTATGCGGTGTCGGTTCGATCCCAATGAGTCCCCACCCTTAAGTGTGCCACCCTTCGGTTCAGAAATACTCTGGACATGACCGAGACCCCTCTCGTGTCAATGATCATCAGTGGGGACCTGGATGCCCATAATGACCACCCGTGCATTCATGAATCTCATCCCTTGAACCTCCAATTTCGCGCCCCATTCACTTTGCCATTCAATACCTAGGTCATCTGATATTTTATCTTTGGTATCTCCATACCTTAGTTTTATCTTGTTACCAATGAGCTTGTTTACTCGTTCCCGTGTCGTTGCATTCCATGACCTAGTCATACGCTTGCAAGCTTTGTTAATGCAACATCACCGAGTTGGCCACGTGTATCTACCCGTTACTTGGATTGGAAAATCCTGGTCTTCATAAATACTCCTCTACTCGTCCCTTAAGGAAACCCAATGTCACCTTTATGATCACCCTTTCACAGCTTGATACTTGATACCATCAAAATCTCCCTCCAGTAACAGTGATTATGTATTATCTCACAATTAAAGGATTAGGTTGTGATGTTTTAGTGTTATCATCAATGTTGAACGTTAGTAACTAGATCTCATTGTGGTATTACTTTGGGTGTTTGCCTATCACATCATTCAACTAATGATATGACCTTATTGTCAATTGGCCCTATTACCCATGATCTCGAAACCTTAGATCATCGCTTGACCAATGAGCTAGTTTGCTAGAGGTAACTAGAGACATGGTTTGTTTACATACCACACATGTATTAATGTTTCATATTAATACAGTTATAGCACGGCATGAAACATATTATGAACATACAAGATATATATCAAATCATACACTTTATAATTTGCCTCTAGGGCATATCTCCTTCAATGTCATGTCTTTGTGGGAGCTATGTTGGGGTGTCGTTGTGGAGTGTTCATTCGTGTTGCTTTGTGGTCTCTAGTGCTAGCTAGAGTGGGTGTGTCACTTCGTAATCTCTTGTGGCATGAGTGGGTGTGTCCTGTTGTCCATGGCATGTTAGGATTGGTTGTGGTGGTGTTTGTGTGCTGTTTGTGAGGGCTTGACCCTATTGTTGTTGGTTTTCGCCTGATTTCCTCCTAAAAACTGGGCACTCTCTTCTTAATTAATGGATGAGGCAAAAAAATCCTCCATTTCAAAAACTATCAGAAAAAATAAAACATCCTTCTCGGGTGCATGGCCATAAAATATGTTATTCATATAAAAGGAACAATCATTGTTCTTAGAACAAATGAATAACCGTCTTGTATTAAACAAGATCCAGATATAATGTTCATGCTCAACGCAGGCACCCGAAAACATTTATTTATCCACTAATCCCGACGGTAGATGAAGAGGCAGCGTCCCGATGGAGATCACATCAACCTTTGATCCATTGCCGATGCGCATCCTCACTTCATCATTTGCTAGTTGTCGACTATTAATTAGCCCCGGTTTTGAGTTACATATGTTAGCAACTGAACTGGTATTAAAGACCCAGGTGATACTTCGAATACTAGTAAGGTACACATCAATAACATGTATATCATATATATCTTTGTTCACTTTTTCGGCCTCATTCTCCTAGATGACACAGGGGCAATGAGGAGATCCACATGCCACCTGGACTCTTGCCCCTTGGGATGGCGACAGGCAGATGTTCTAGAAGTGCCCATTGGAGGCGAGCAATGGGGTAGCAGATGTTCAAGCGCATCCGCGGCAGTGGAGAAACACGAGCCTAGGGCAGAGCGTAGCATTTATTTCGAGGGAAGGGGAAGCATGCGGCAACATGCCATGGGTTGGGCGAAGGGGCCAAATTTTGACACTTTGGTCACAAAAATTAATCGGTTCATCACATTTAATCGCCTATCCGAACGATTAAATGGCCCCAACGAGGAACCCATCCAATTCGACCTTTTCTACACGGTCACCTAATGAGCAACGATTAAACACACGATTAATCATGTAATCGGCCGATTTTTTGAAAAATGTTATTAATACAGTTATATCACGACATTAAACATATTATGAACATACAGGAGATATATTAAATCATACACTTTATAATTTTCCTCTAGAGCATATCTCCTTCTGTCTCCCACTTGCACTAGAGTACAAATTAATCTAGTTTACAATAGGCAGTGATCTAACACCAATAGTATCCCGATGCTGCTCATGATTGGCTTGCAAAAGACTTTTGGTAAACAGATCTGCAGCATTCAGATCCGTATGCACTTTGAAAATCTTGACTTCACCATCCTCAACATTTTTTCTAATGGCGTGGAATCTTTGCTTGATATGCTTGACCATGGAATGAGTTCTCTATTCTGATGCATTCGTGATGGAACCCGTGTTGTCACAAAAGATCGTCACGGGGTCATCAGCACTTGGAACAACTCCTAGTTCGATGACGAAATTCCTTAGCCAAACAACCTCATTCGCTGCCGTATTAGCTGTGATGTATTCCGACTCCATTGAAAACTATGCCACCACTGGATGCTTCATGCTTCTCCAGTTATCGCACCACCATTCACTAGAAACACATATCCTGTTTGAGACTTCAAGTCATTGGAGTCTGTGTTCAAGCTCGCATCCATGTAACTGGTTACGTTAGAGCTTCATCACCACCTCCAAAGACTAGAACCATATCCTTGGTTCTTTTAAGATACTTGAGGATATTTTTCACAACTGTCCAATGTTCCATTCAAGAAGTACTTTGGAAATGACATGTCCAACTAAGGGCCAGGGATACATCTGGTCGACTACATAGCATAACATACATGATAGAACCTATGGCCGAGGCATAGGGGATGTCAGCTATCATGTTTCTATTAGCACCTGATGTAGGGTACCTTTCGTCATAGGCACAAAACCCCTTTTGGCCTCTTCCATTTTAAACTTCTTCAAAATCTTCTCTATTATAACAACCCAGTTTTAGTTAAATTCTAATTAGGGTTGTTTGTGCATTCATGAGCATCATATTTTAAAATGCATGCAAATAAAAAGTAAAGAAAAACCCTAAAACCCTAAATCTCCCCTCTTTTTGAAACACATTCAACTGGTTTGATATTTTGAAAATCACCAAAATTGTTGGAGCCCAAATGGACTAAAAAGGACCCACAATATTTTACTATTTTTATAAAAGCTTTTGGTATTTTTGAAATATGCAAAAACAGAATTTGAAATTGATATACAAAATAGAAAATAGAAACAGAAATAGAAAAAAATAGTTTCTAGAAAAAAAGGAAACCCTAGCTACCTGGGCCGAGCCTAACTCCCCCTCTCTTCTCTCCCTCGCCTGCTTACTCTCGCGCGTGCAACAGCTAGTGGCCCAGTCGCAGCCACCTCAGCCCAGCCCGCATACCACTTCACCTCGTCGTCTTCAATGACGACGGCAAGCTGCAGCGTGTGCCTCACGCCGCCATAGATCTCAGCTCGTCGTTGCGATGTGTCGCCGCCCCTGGACGAGGATAAGAGCGCCGCAGCGTGTCTGCCTTCTCCTTTCCTGGTCTTAACCCCTCCTCGATCACCCTCTCTCATCTCCATGAGCTCCCCAAACCCTAGCCACCGAGACCCCGCTAGTGCCCTGCAGTCCTAGGCCTCCCCGGTCCTCGTTGAGCTTGTTGAGAGCTCTGATGTGCTGTCCTCTCCCTCTCCGTCAAACCACGCACGCCCGTGAGCCGTCCCCTGCACAGAATTGAGCTCGACACCTCGCTGGCCGCCGCAGTAGTCGCAATAGATTCACCGTACTCTGGCCTCCCCGCTCCTCAAAGACCCTTCCGTCGGCCCCATGGTGAGCTCCTGGTCCTCCTGGACCCCTTCGTCTCTCCCCTCTCACTCCCTGCCGCTCTGTCGCCAAGCACCTGCAAGCTCCGCCGTCACCATCGCTCGCTGCTGCATCTCCGGTGACCTTTAGCTAGCGACACCACCCCTTTTAGATTCGCCTCGATGCACTGGTTCAAAAAATTTCACCCACGCATGTTGGCTCGCCCTATGGCGTCGCCGACGTCCACTGTCCGACGTGATCGCGGGTGGTGATGTCATCGTGACGCACTGCTGGCGTGGCCGCGGACCCCGCTGACCATTGATCGCCTGCGTGGCATGCTGACCTGGCCTCGGGCCCATCCGTCAGTGTCTGGGGCTAGCCCAGTCTCTGTGTAAAACGTTTCAGTGTGTGTGCTAGCGTCAGCATGATGCAGTAAAGCTTTTAATTGGTTTAATAAATCCAGAAAAGGTTTAAACATTGTAAAATCAATAACTTATTCATATTAACTCAGAAGAATGTGTATAATGTATTGAAATGTTTAGAAAATGAGATCTACCTATCTAAGCTATAATCATGCATTGTTAATCAACTTTCATAACAAGTTTAATTAGAAAAACATAGTGACCCTGTAGGGTTCGCAACATAGAAAACAAAAAAATTCGTATGATGGGAGCAACTATACCAAGATCTATCTACTAGATACAAGCAACGGGTGGATATACATCCATAGAGAACATACCCTTATAGACCGACAAAGTTTAACGAGGTTGTACTCGTGGATGATGTAGACGAACGCTTGCCGATCTCAAGATCGAGAAGAAGTCCTGCGCCGCAAATCAGCAGCACATCCATGCTCGCACACACGTCCAAGACACCAAGCAACCTCCGCCTCCTCGCTCTAGCGATGCAGCGGAAGAAACAAATCTTTCTTGCCGAAAAGCCACCAGGAACATGTATCTCGCTAGTACGATACCATGGGGGATAAACTTGAGTGGGAGAGAGATCCTTCACGAGGAGGTGTAAGTGAGAGAGAGAGGGAGAGGGGGCTTTATATAGGAGGGAGGGGGCACCCCAAGGGGGTGGCCGGCGCATGTGGGCTGCCCCTACCCTCCTCCATTCATGTGGGTGGAGCTCCCACTCACAAATTAGCCCCTTCATTTCTCCGCTCAAAATCCCACTAAAAATACCATTAAATTTCCACCTAATTTAATGCAATCTCTCTTTAAATAAAACTCCTTTTATTTATTTATTCACAATTTTGTCAATTACTTTAATGGAAAAACATCACATAAAACCCCTTGCTAGTATTTTATTTCACATGCAGAAACACTTTTAGCAATTTCACCCAAAACAATTCCGGTGTCTAGTGAAATAAATTTCTGCGCTTTGTAAATCTTTTCGACATAAAAATATTTGTTCCAAATGGTGTCGGTGTCTCTTAAGTGTGTCACCCTATGGTTCGCGAATAATGCGAACATGATCGAGACCCCTCTCGGATCAATAATCAGAAGCGGGACCTAGAGATCCATACTGACTCCCACACATTCAATGATGACTTTCTTGTGATCGTGAGAACCTTTTATGCTAGAATCTTAATCCCTTTGTCTCGTGATATATTACATGTCCGAGATTCTATCATCGGTATCTTCATACCTAGTTTTATCTTGTTACTAACATGTACTCTTTTCTCTTTCCCGTGATATAACATTCTAGTGATCAAACCACTTGCTTGTAAGCTAACCAATATGATATCACCGAGAGGGCCCAGAGTATATCTACCCGTCATCGGGATGAACAAATTCTACCCTTGATCCATGGGCCTCAACATAACACCTTAGTAGCACGGAACCCATCTTTATAGTCACCCTGTTACGGTGTGACGTTTGATGTTATCAAGATACTTTTCTAGTGTTAGTGATTGTCATGATCTCATGGTCTAAGGATTAGGATTACTTCGTATGATGTTATAGAAATATAAACTCAATGACTTTGATCATAATGCTATACTTCGGATGAATGTTCATCACACCATTCCAATAATGTTGTGACCTTGTTATTAACAACATCCAATGTCTATTATCAGGAAACCTTGATCATCTTGTTAATCAAGGAGCTAGTTTATAAGAAGGCATAACTAGGAACTTTTTGTTTGTTTATTAAACACACGTGTATTAACATTTCCGTATTAATACAATTCTATCATGCAAAATAAACATCTATCATATACTTGGAATATACATAATAACAACTTTATTATTGCCTCTCAGGGAATATTCCCTTCAATCTCCCACTTGCACTAGAGACAATAATTGAGTTACATAGTGATAAATCTAACACCCATGGAGTTCTGGTGTTGATCATGTTTTGCTCTAGGGAGAGTTTTAGTCAACGTATCTGCTACATTGAGATCTGTGTGTACTTTACAAATCTTTATATCTCCATCCTTGACATGCTCGCGGATGGAGTGAAACCGGCGCTTAATATGCTTGGAATTCTTGTGATACCTTAGTTATTTGGCATTGGCTATGTGAAATATCATGTGGGCCCCCATGTGTGGTTTTGGTAATTAATGACAATCTATATGGACTAATGCTTGTATCAAGTTGCACTTGTAGGAATTGTCCATTGACAATGCTTGAACCATGTGGTGGTGTCAAGGTTGAAAGAAGAAGAAAATGAAGAAGATCAAGTGATGACCAAGATGTTCAAGGAGTGATCCAAAGATTGGACATGGGAGATTTAAGCCTATGGCAAGTGTGTCTTGAGGAATAAGATGGAGTGATATCTCTGGTGTACCTTCAAGGCACCAACATAATGAAGAAAAAAAGAAATGATGTGCAAGTTGAAGATGAGCCATCTCGAAGAGATCATATTCTTGGGGCTTTCCATCATTATGGTGATCATGGATATGTGAAGATATGCCTAAAAGAGAGGCTCTCCCATAGTGAGTATGGGGGAGCAATTTGGAAGACTTCACTAAGATAGCACAATCAAGAAAGGTGTTCCATCTTGAGGTGGACAATATTGTTGTCATCAAGATCAAGTGGAATATGCTCAAGGCAAAGGTATGTTCTTGATAGGGTTTCCTTCTTATTGGTCTCATGTCATTAGTTGGGGAGACCGGTTTTTAGGATAGGTAACCATACTATAAAGAGGGGCTCTCGAGTGAGCAGCTTGATCGTATCCCTCGGTGAGAGCTCAAACCTTTGCATACTTGGCATCATCTTTCTTGGTTATTATTTGGTTATTATACATGAGAGGTTTATGAGATTGTTTTAATCTCCATGACAAGTTCAAGTTCATCGAAAACGGATTTCATATGGATTCTCTATTGAGTTTTCAATGTTGGAGGTTTTACCGATTCGTCTTTTTGAGAGAGGTCAAACCTTTCGTAATTTGGTTCTATGCTCCCTTGCTGGAATATAATGTTTTTCTGTATGATCTTGTCTATCTTATTGTCCTCTTTGAAACGAGCCCAAGATCATCAAAATCGGAGTCCGGATGCAAAAGTTATGGTCATTTCAGTTTTGCTATTTCTGTCAGTTTGCCTTGGGCGGAATGTCCGGCCGTTTTCAGCTGGAGTGTCTGGCTAGGACGGAATGTCCGGCTGATACAGGCCGGAGTGTCCGGCCCTGGAATTTATCGAGGCATCTGAGAAGTATTGTGTCCTAGTTTGGACTCCACCCAGACTCTGGCCGGAATCTTTGTTGGGCTAGAGTGTCCGGTTGGTTGCAGCCGGAGTGTCCAGAGCATTTTTGCCGGACTTTCTGGGGTAAGTGACTCCCAACGGCTATATTTATAGGGTGCCTATATAAAGGCCCCTTCTTATACCTTTGGCTGATGCTGGTCACCATGATTTTGTGCAAGCTTTTTCCTCCATCGTTCTTCCTCTCTTATTTCCCCATAAGCTTTTGTATCTTTGGTGGAATTTGAGAGAGAAGGATTTGAGCACTTCTTGTGTTCTTGCCATTGCATTTGGTGCATCGGTTCGAGTTCTCGGTGAGGATTCAATTGAGTGAAAGGTGGGAAGCTTTTTACTCTTGGGTTCTTAGAACCCTATACGATTTGGTGGTTTTGTAGGTTCTTGGATTACTTGGGACCTCCAATTAAGTTGTGGAGCTTTCCCCAAGCTTGTTTGTTGGGAGCCTCCAGTTGAGTTGTGGAGAAGTGCCCCAACCTTGTGAGAGGTTCCGGATTGCCACCAACAAGTGCACCGATAGTGGAAGCATGGCTCAATCCCGTTGGGGTGAGATTCACAGTATAATAAGGGAGGCCTTTTGTGGCATTGGTGGTTTGATACCACCCCCTCTCCAAACGAGACATACTCCATGTTGGGAGGAACTCGATAAAATATTGTCGTCTCCACGTGCCTCGGTTATCTCTATACCCGAGCTCTTACTTATGCACATTACTTTGTGATAGCCTTCGTGCTTGAAGTCTATATCTTGCTATCACATAGTTACTTGTCTTGCTTAGCATAAGTTGTTGGTGCACATAGGTGAACCCTAGTTGTTCTAGGTGTTGTGCTTGACAAAGTAAACGATAGTTTAATTCCACCTTTGTTGAGCCACTCTCGGAAAAGTTTTTAACCGCCTATTCAACCCCCCCCTCTAGGCGGCATTTGTATCCTTTCAATTGGTATCAGAGCCCGGTCTCTCATTTTAGGCTTCACCTCCTTGAGAGTAAAGATGTCGGCTGGGGGATTTTTGCATAATAACATGCTCACATTCGATGGCACAAATTATGGTGTTTGGAAATCTCGCATGCTTGATTTATTTCGGGACATTCACCCAACTATCGAGGGAACTCTATATATGGGTTTCTCTTCTCCTATGGATCCCCAAAACGAATCTTTAGAGGAGAAGATGAACTCTTGTATAGATGCTCTAGCTACTAAAATTCTTTTACTTGTTGTGAGAAATTTAGTTCTTTCTTCTATCATGCCTTATTCCAGTGCTCATGAGATATGGACCAAGCTTCAAGATAAATATAGCAAGTCCAACATTATTGAGGATGATTGTGTTGCTTCCACTTCCGGTCGAGATGATTTCTCATCCTCTACTACTTCACCAACATGTGACTTTTCACAAGGTAATGATATGATGAGTGGTGATAGAAATTGCAATATGGATAGTGTGCTTACTATTTGTAATCCCTCATATATATCTAGTTGCAATGATCTATCTTTGGACTTTAAAACTTCTAGCACTACTAACTCCTTACTTGCTTGTGTTGATAGTCCTTGCATATCATGTAGAAATGACTTGAATAAATCTCATGATGATATGCTCATGTTGTCTTGTTGCCATGATAAAAATGCTTCTATTTCCTCTAGTGCTTGTGTTGCTAACCATGTAGAGGAAAATAAATATTCCATGGTCCAAGACAAGGTATTTAATAGAGCTACAAGTGAAATCTCATCATCACCTTCCTTCGGTTCTCACATATGCCTTATGGCTAAGGGAACAAAGGTAACCTCTCTGGATCCCATTGTATCTCATGATGATGATGAGGTTGAGAATGATAATTATGATGATCATATAGTTGATTATGATATTTCCTCTATTCTAGAGATGGGAGAGATTGTCTTTTTCGCTCTTCACATAAATAAAATTGCTTCCTCCAAATTTCTTGAAATCTTGACTTGTGCTACTAAAGGCAATAAACTTATTGAGGAGCAAGAGAATATTATTTCTCAAAAGTTTGCGCTTGAGCATGAGTAAGCTAATGAAATTGCACAACTAAAGGACTACCTTGAAGAAGAACAAACCGCCAAAGAATATCTTGAGTAGACTTTTTCTCTAGAATTATCTAGAGTAAAGGAATACCATGATAAAGAACTTGGGGTGGACAACTCCTTCAAGATTAAAAATGATGAACTTCAAGTTGCTTATGCTAAACTTGTTGAGGACTTTAATAACCTCGAAAATGGTTCTCGGGTTGTTAAGAGGGATCTCATCAAACTCACTGAATCGCATGAGCAACTTAAAGATTCATATTCAAAAGAGCTTGCCAAGTTGCCCTCACCTCTTGCTAATAATGATAATGCTTGTGCTACTAACTCTATTTCTTGTGAAGCATTTATTTTGAAGGATAATGTTGAGCTAAAGGCTCAACTTTCTTTGATAACTATCAACTATGGGAAATTAGAAGAAAGTCATGTTAAGCTCTCAAGCTCGCATGAGGATCTCCTAGTCTCCCATGGTAGGCTAAAGTTGGCTCATGAGGCCATCATGTCAAAGGTAACATCTAGTGGGCCTCATGTGGACATTAGCACTATATTTACTCCAAATGTTATATTGCCATATGCTAGTCCTTGTAATTCATCCTCTCATAACCATGCTATATCTTGTGATGAATTACATTCCATGCCTTATTGCTCTAACAATGTAGCATCTACTTCCTCTAGTACTTTTTTTGAAACTAACCATGTAAAGGAAATCAAAGAGTTCAAGGCTCAAGTCACTTATTTGAAGAATGACTTGAAAAAGGGTCATCAAGGGAAGACCGCACTCAACAAAATCTTGAGTGTGCAAAAATTCCCCAATGACAAGAGTGGGCTTGGATTCAACTCCAATGTCAAGAACAAGTCCACTATCAAGTTGAATCATAAGGGAAATAAGAAAAATGGCCAAGTTCAAGTCAATAATCTAGCCAACATTGTTTGCTTCAAGTGCAAGGAAGAAGGGCATCATGTTAGATCTTGCCCATTGAAGAAAAAGCCTCTTAGTGTGAAGCATCAAGGGAAGCGGCCTCAAGCTCTACCTCAAGTCATTTATGGGCCCCTTCCTAAGAGGACTACTCGAGATCTTCGTCGAGTTGTGGCTTCACCCAAGAAGAAAGATGGCAATAGTATAACTTTCTACATATGCCGTGAGAAGGGGCACATTTCTTCCTCATGCACTATTGGTATCTCCTCATCCAACCCTATCATTATTGATGATGCTTACTCTCTTTGTAAGGATGAGGTTGGCAATGTGTTTTCCAAATTTCTTGGTGCCCAATGTGGTGTCAAGAAAAGAAGCATTTGGGTTGCCAATCCTATTGTGACTAACCTCTTAGGACCCAACTTGGTTGGGGACCAACAAGCCAAAACTTGATCAATGGGTGTTTGTGAAGGGCATTGGAGACTTGGCTACATCATGAAAAATTTAGGGATCTTCAAATAGTTTATTTGTCAAGTCAAGTCATGTGGATTATATTTCCTCTATTATATATCCAATGTTCCTCCTTGCGGTAACAAATGCTTAACTCATTACATTGAAAATTCTCGCCCCTTGTGCATGTGTTGGTTTTGTATCTTCCATGATTTTGTACATGTTGTGATTTCCACTTAATTATCTTGAGGATATATTTGTGTATGATTAGGTGGCACACCATGTATGTGTGTTTCTTGTGTTTGAGACTTTCTTGATTATATTTGATATCTTATTTGGCTCTCGTGAGAGATTAGTGGATTATCCCATTTTGGGGGTGTGTTATGCTTGGGCATTCCACAATCCTAAAAATGTGTGTACATGAGGAATACCAGCTAGCATTTATATTGGAATATTATCTAGTCTCTTTGTGGTATGTTTCTCATGAGAAATTTAAGTTCTATAATGTCCATTAATTATCTCTATTTGTATCTGTTTGCCTCATGATCGGTTTTATGGTAGTATCACATTATGGTGGAGTCATATGCTTAGTTCATTTTACAATCCAAAAAATGTGAATATTCGAGGTTGTGTCACTTAGAATTGATATTGATAATTATCTATCTCCTATGTGACACATGTGCTCATACAAGTTCCTATTTGCTTGAATGCCTTTATTGCTCATATTCTGGATCTTGTAGGAGAGAGTGTTTCTTGGTATGTGTTTCCTCATATTTAGATATCTATATCCTCATGTAAACCTTTTGCTTCAAGTTACTCTAATCACTAGTGATTGTGTGACTATTGGAAGCCACCAAGATTCTCTTTCGAAGCATCAAGCTTAATTCTGATATTTTGTTATATGCCTCTTTGTGTGAATATGATCTTCTTGTCATTGGACAATTAGTACTAAATTTATGATAGAATTTATTGATCATATTCAATTTGGCCTTTGCTAATCTTGTCCTATCTTTTGCCAAGTAAACGTTTTGTGTGCTCCCATGTATTCCTTGCTACTTTTGGATCCTTTTATTTTTATTGGTATCCTCTTGTGTTTTATTTAATGTAGGTAGTAGTGATGATCTCATTTGTGTGCATTTTGCATTCAAAATGAAAATCCTACATAATGCACTATCCATGGCGGAGCTCTCCTATATTATTTAGAACACTCATATTTATGCTTCTTGTTTTGTTCCATATCATGATTTATGTGCTTGGAAGTTTGATATTTTCATTTAGGTATTTTGTGCCATCATGAAAAGTGTAGAGATTTTGGTTTATTTGTTGGAACCTTGCTCTTTTTGGGAGTTGGTTTTGTATCATTACTTGTCTCTTGATTTGACCTTTGAGAATGATATAAATCCTTGAGCATTTGTGTTTCTATCTATCTTTTGCTATTTAGCTATAACCTAGTTCATTTGCTGAACTTGTGATATTTGATGTGTTGAATTGGTTCTTTGATACAATTTGGACACCGTTTGTCGTGTCACACTCTTGTGTGTGTGGAATCTCTGTGTACTTGGTTTTTTGTTCAAATTGTATCTCCTTTTTTAGTTCTTAAAAGCCTTATGCATGCATATTTACTACATGTTTATATTATGGCATGATCGCTTTCTTTTATCCAATATATAAGGGAAACTCCACCAAATCCCATCGGCTAAGTTGTGCATGAAATTTAATTTCATGTCAATATGCACATAGTTATGTGGAGTTTCTCCTATATATTGTAGTTTATCTAACTACTTTGGACCCAATAAGTTTGGGGACCATTTTGTACTTAATTATGTTTTAGGTACATTGGAGATATATTGGATGTTTGTGTCTCAATCTTGAAGAAGTGGTGCATACATGAAAATTGTAGGCAAGCTATAGGATGTGCGATGAACTCATATCCACTACATCCTACCAATTATATCTCGGTAACAAGTATCTCTTTCTCATGCTCATACATCTTGCTTCCAACCGGTTGTCCGTTGCCTTCTAGCATAAATTATTCTATTTGTATTTGTTGTGGTTCTAGCCATGGTTTTAAGAGAACTCTCTATTGTAAATGTGTATAAGTTGAGATGGGTGCATATAATTGGGACTATACAAAATCATGCATATGATCCACCAATCCCAAATATGTCAATCTAGAAATTTTATTTCCTATCTTTTCCTCAACTTCTCTCATGTGCAATAGTGAGATTTTGCTAGTTGATTTTTCCTTGTAAGACTTGTTGCATTTCTCCATATATTCCAACTTTCTCCTTTTCCCTTGGTGATAGTTGTAATATATGTACTATGTTGGTTTTTTAAGCTCATCGATGTACAATAAGACATATTTGAGCATTTGGCCATGCTTTGAAGAAAAAATATTATTGGTATATGCTATGACCTCATTTTGTTTTTCATATGCTTTCTTGTATATCTGCCTTGTGTGTGCTTGTTTCTTATGGGCATATGTCTTTGTGATGTTATCCACTTAGAAACATATACACATATGAGAAGATAATTTTAGTTGAGATTTTATTCCATGGATACCACCTTTTATTCCTTTTGATTCTTCGGTGGCTTCCAAATTTATTTGACTATGAGTGCTTGTTCCTCTTGTTTGTATCTTCGAGCACTCATATTTATTCTCGCATGCCTTGTATTGTTAAATTAATTTGGATGAGTGAGGATTCCATGATTATGCACTTGTTCCCTACTGCAATTATCATAATTGGTGTATTATCTTTGGGGAGCTCATCTAATTCATTTAATAATGCTCATTTGTCTTCTTTCCCATTTGTTGTGCCTTAAATGTTTATGGGGGAGTGACAATTCCATATTTGCGCATTTTGTATTGAAATGAAACGATTTTAAAGTGTGCACAAATCTTGGGGAGCTCCTCCATTTAATTTAAGCATTTATTTGATCTTTCATTTTCTGTGTTTTAAATGCTTATGGGGGAGTGAGGATTCCATATTTGTGCATGTTGTATTCAAATGCGACTATTCTTACGTGTGCACAAATCTTGGGGAGCTTATCTATTTCCATTTAAAACACTCTTTTGCTCATATCATAATATCTTGTTGTTTCCATTTGGACTCATTTGTTGTTTTCATTTGGTTTGTCGGACCTTGTAATTGCTTGCATCATTTGTTGACACCCATTCGATTTTATTTATTTGGAAATCTTCGGGTCCTCAATATAGTTCTACTTCCTCCCAAGTATTTATCATTGAATATGTGTGAATGCACATCTTTGGAGGATTTAGTACTATATTGACCTTCTAGAACTTGTCACCCATTTTGGCAATCGATGCCAATGGGGGAGAAGTTTTAGAGGGTTTAAGGGAAGTGGTCTATGCTTTGAGTTTGTTCTTAAGCATTTGCCTTTCATGCTCCTGCATCTTTGTTGTTGCTTAGCATGTGGTATATATATAGGAAACTCCACCAATGATAATGATTGGCAATATATGCAATGAAATTCAAGTTCATCACACATGCATAGATTGTGGGGAGTTTGCTCTATATATGGTGGTGGTACCAATATCACATACTTATGTAGTATTTGATATTGGTGCTACCATTTTATTCGTTAAATTCCTTATATAAACCCTCTCAAAGGGATTGTCATAAATTACCAAAACGGGGGAGATTGAAAGAGCACGTGGGCCCCTGATGTCTACGCACTTATATTCTTGTAGATAGTTGTTGGTCCTCCAAGTGCAGAGGTTTGTAGAACAGCAACAAGTTTCCCTTAAGTGGATTACCCAAGGTTTATCGAACTTAGGGAGGAAGTGGTCAAAGGTATCCCTCTCAAGCAACCCTGCAATCAAGATACAAGAAGTCTCTTGTGTCCCCAACACACCCAATACACTTGTCAGGTGTAAACGTGCACTAGTTTGGCGAAGAGATAGTGAAATACGAGTGGTATGGATGATTATAAGTGGTAACGGTGCTAGAAAAGAGCTTCTGGCGGGGAGGAAAATACTAAAGGCAAAAAGATGGAAGCAAGCAAACATGTAACATATCTAGTTGCAAATGGTGTTTCAATGTTTAGAAACAAGGCCTAGGGATCATACTTTCACTAGTGAACACTCTCAATAAATACATTCTCTTCATGATACTACCCTGAACTACTCTCCGGTTGGATATCTCTAATCCATGGTAGGGCTACAAAATCACACCTCAAAGTCCACCTTTCCCAATCTAGATAACCCCACACTATCACCTTGAGCGCTAGATGGTTCCAACAAACACCACAATTTAATAAAGACATCCAACTCCAAATACAACTCATGATAAATATATATATATAATCTAGCCTAAGTGCCACACATGGTGTGCATGCTGTCACTTTCACACACGTGGGAAAAATCATAGATCTATTAAAGCACGATGATTATTCATGTAGATTCTAGCCTAAGTGACACCATGGCGTGCACGCTGTCACTTTCACACACATGGGGAGAGCAGAGATCTATTAAAGCACTTGAGTAGCAGAGCAGATCTACTTGATTACAAAGCTCATGATCGCAACATGATCATGCATAGGGAGAGATATGAATACATAGCTATCGGTAGAGCCCTTAGCTTCGAGGAAGAACTACCCCTCCTCATCATGGGAATCAGCAACGGCGATGGAGATGGTGATGGAGATCGATGGAGATGGCTCCGGGGGCACTTTCCCGTCCCGCTAGGGTGCCGGAACAGACTTCTGTCCCCCCGAATCTCCCCTTCGATGGCGGCAGCGCTGTGGAACTTTTCGTGGCTTTCTGGTCAATGATTTTGGGTTTCTGAGTCGGGAGCTTCTTGTAGGCGAAGCAGGCAAGGTCGGTGGAGGTCCAGGGGGCCCACACCCCCTGGTGGCGCCACCAAGGCTGGCCTGCGCCTGGGGGGTGCGGCCACCTTGGTGTCCTCCTCCATCTCTGCTTCGTGGTTCCGTGTCGTGCCGGGTAAAATAATGACTTTAGCTTTTGTCCCGTCCAATTCCGAGAATATTCATTTTTCTGCCCTTTCTGGAACCAAAAATAGAAGAAAACAGGCAACTGGCACTGTGGCATCTTGTTAATAGGTTAGTACCAGAAAACATATAAAAATACCTCAAAGTGTAGAAAAAACATAAGACAAATGATATAAAAAAAGCATGGAGCATCAAAAATTATAGATACGTTTACGACATATCAAGCATCCCCAAGCTTAACTCCTGCTCGTCCTCGAGTAGATAAGTGATAAAAAGAATAATTTTTGAGGTGACATGCACCATCACAATCATGATCAAAGCATTGTAAAGCATTGATAGCTGGGATCAAAGTACTCTAAACATGAGCATGAAAGATGTAGTTCTAACAATAAGACAAAGTAACTATGTATGTAACATGAAAGGTTACAACAAAGATCATGAATAACAATGCATTGAAAGACGTTTGTTTGTTTCACATATAGAAAACATAGCATTGTGGCATTCAGCTTGTCCCTCATGGAGTAGCAAATAAATGCATAGGACACCTTCAAAGTTCATAAGAGTGACTAGATACAAATAGTTCAAGAACAAGCAATATAAACAATATGAATCAATCAATATGTTTTGGGACAATGCACATAGAACTAAGAATGACAACTATGCTCTCTTAATTGGTGCCTAAGGATAGAAGGTGGAGACTCAATATAATGGTGGAAGAAAGGCCCTTCATAGAGGGAAGAATGGATTTAAAGTCTCAAAAAGAGCTTCCAAAAATTATGGTACTTGTTAGCTTTCAGGTCTTATTGCCCCTATCATAAGCATCTTGAAGTGATTAAGGTTAAAGTGAACAAACTATGGAGTATATGCTTGACAAGTATAAGTTGGCAATCTCATGTCCCTTGAATACGAGGGCCGCTCCTCATGCTACTTAACTTTAGTCACCTATAAGTTCTTGTCATAGTAAGTACATGTGTATCATAGAGAACCATCAACAGGGTACCCCTTGCACATGATACAGGAGCTATCCCATAATCAAAATGACAAGGCAAGCAAACAATGAGAATCTCAACAATCTTCTTATTTACCATGGGAAAATGGTGCTTTTTTCTCCCTTTCCTCTTTTCAATATGTCTCTTTTTTATAAGAAGAAAGCTTCATAGATGTCATTATGGTGATGCTGCAAGTTTCCACCATGATTAGGCATGGCTTAGGCTAGCGGCCCGGGCGTTTCTCTAACACACATACATAACTCCATGGACTTACAAGCTCCCCTTTTATTTCACATCAACGACATCCATAGACAAAAGAGCATGATATCAACTATGTACAAAGTACAAGTGCAATGTTGAAAGCGTTCCCCGTGATAGCACAGTTCTGCTAATTCCAATGTATAAGTGCAAGCATATACAACATAGATTACACAATGGTTCAAGTTTATTAGGGGCAAGAAAAATAAAGTGTGCCATCAATTTTGTGAGAACTTTAATCACTAAGTTTTCACATAACAAAGAGACTTTTTAATTGGAAGGTAAATGAAAACAAGAATATACTTGGAATGGTGTAACACACCATGCATAGGAATTTATAGTGGACTCTTTGGAATAACTTGGTTTCTTGAGAGTTGGATGCACGAGTAGAGATCATACTCAGTACAAGTGGAGGCTAGCAAAAGACTGGGAGCGACCAACTAAGAGAGCAATAATGGCCATAATCATGCAAAGCGACAAAACATTATTAATTAAATCATAAAGTGGTATCACAAGTCAAAAACTAAATGATCACAGAGGCTAAGGTGACTGGTACATAGTCTTAACATGGTGTAAGCATGTGCCAAGTCAACCCAAATAAAGCATCAAAGGAGAATACCACAATATTATGCTTTTGTATGCTAAAACACTGCATGATTCTTTCAAGGAACATTAAGCAATCTCAATTGTTTGGAACAAGTCATGCTATAGCTATAATCACTAAGCATATGGTCAAAGCAACATCTATCATGACATGATAAAGACTAAGCCACAGTCAAAACAAGCTCCCTTTTGTACCACTTAAGCATGAAACTTTCCTACTCTTCTCCAACACCAATCAACTTATTTGAAACAAAATACGAATGCGGGGGTCCAACTAATTTATTACAGCAAACCAAACAAAATAAAACCAAAAACAAAAACAAAGACGCTCCAAGAACAACACAAAAGTGCATGAAGCAATAAAAAATGAAGTGTATAGAAAGAGACCTGATATTTTTATTGATGAAGATGGGGATGCCTTGGGCATCCCAAGCTTTGACGCTTGTACCTCTTGAAAATTTCTTGGGTGACACAGGTGGCATCTCCAAGCTTGAGCTTATTTCCATTCTTCATCTCATCACATCATTCTTCCCCTACACTTGAAAATGTCCTTCATACAAAACTTCACACAATCTTCATTACAACATTAGTTTATTCAAGATAATAAGCCTTTGGGTTTAGTTTCAACACAAGTAAAACTTTCATTAGAACACAAGCTACTATATCAATTCCTTTTAAAATATCAAGTGATCAAAGAGAACTCAAAAAGAAACCGATAAGAGGCAAATGCAAATAATGACAGAAATCTGTCAAAACAGACCAACAGGTAAAAACCTATTTTTTTGAAGACCTTATGTTGCTCAAATCGAAAAGTGTTGAACTAACGAAAGTTATATAACAACCTGGGGCATATGCTCAGAAAATTACAGCTCAATCCTACGTACTGGGATTTTTCACGAATGTTTACAGGGAAGCACAAAAATCTGTTTCGGGATAGCAACTTCCCCAAATCTTACTTCTCTCTCATTAGAGGTTATTATTCACACAAAAACCACACAAAAAAGCATAAGGAGAGGTTATTACAGAAGTAATAACTTCCAAGACTCAACAAAATGGAAAAACTTACTGAAATAAAAATAGTTTGGGTTATCTCCCAATAGTACTTTTCTTTAACGCCTTTAAGTTAGGCATAGAAAGCAAAAATCAAGTATTTTAGAATGAAGAAGCATTAAGATCAATACCAGAAATTTCCTCAACAAGGCAAGGTATCTCATCCAAATAAGTTTTAGAGGATCCTCTCTCAATACTCTTGGGTTCACTATTTTCATCAAACGGGTTTTCAGGAACAATCCAATCAAAATTCTTTTCTAAAGCTTCATGCATTCCTACAAGTTTAAAAGGTATTGGTATTTTAATTTCCTCTCCATTCTTGGGTTTGGTTTTGTTCAACTTTCCTAGTGTACCCATAACATCTACACATGAGCCTATCATATTAGAACGATCAAAGACCTTTCTATCTTGTTTAGCAACATCATTGAATTCTTTAAGCAAAGTTTCCAGAATAAAATATCTCTTTTCAGTATCCTCAATATCTTTAAGTTTAAGAAATATTACTTGCATCATGGGGTTAAGATTAACAAACCTAGCCTCCAACATGTGAACTAAAGAAGCTGCAGCAATTTCATAGTTTATAGCAAGTTCTGCTAAGGATCTATCCTCAATATCCTCATGATTGCTAACATAATTAAAGAATTCTTCAATATTATCTTGCCCAATTATAGAGCCACTACCTATTGAAAGGTCTTTCAGGGTGAACTTAGGGATCAACATGGCGAGCTAAGAACAAGGTAACAACTAAAGGAAGAACTAATTTTTTTCTGTTTTTGATAAGAAAAAGCAAACCAAACAATTTTTTTTGTATTTTTGATAAAAAGAAACAATAAAAACTAAGCAAAAGAAACTAAGAAAAACAAAAACAATGTAAAGTGATTGGTTATGAGAGACTCCCCTTGCGAGAATCTTCTTTCTCTCTGAAAAGTGACTGACGAGGAGGAAGAGATTGAAGCTGTCCTTAACTCCCCGGCAACGGCGCCAGAAAATCTTGATGGTGGATCGGTTGATGTAGAGCCTGTTGGGAGACCCCAAGAGCAAGGTGTGATGAGCACAGCAGCAAGTTTTCCCTCGGTTATGAAACCAAGGTTATCGAACCAGTAGGAGTAAAGAAACAACTCCAAGGTGTTGATAACAACTTGGAACCTGCACAACACAACCACATAACTTTGCCCCAACTTACAGTGAGGTTGTCAATCTCACCGGTTTGCTGAAAACAAACAATTAAACGTATAGTGTCGAAGATAGTGATTTGGTTGTAGAAAGTAAACAGTAATAGTACATGGTGTATCAATGATAAAGGAATGGAACGGGTTCCATAGTTCACTACAGGTGTTCTCCTTAATATGGATAACATGTTGGGTGAACAAATTACATCGGGGCAATTGATAGAATGAGAAAGCATAACAATGCATATACTATACATCTTGACTCCTACGAGATTTGTTTGGGCATTACAACATAATACATAGACCGTAATCCAACTGCATCTATGACTAATAATCCACATTCAGGTTATCATCCGAACTCGTTACAGTATTAAGTTGCAAGTAACAGATAATTGCATTAAGCAATGTGTGTAAAGTAAACAATACAATTGCCCTTGGACAAAGGATTGTTGTTTTATCCCTAGTAGCAACAACACATCTACAACCTTAGAGATTTCCGTCACTTCCCCAGATTACTAGAGGAATGAACCTACCATCGAGCATAAATACTCCCTCTTGGAGTTGCAAGCATCTACTTGGCCAAAGCATCTACGAACAACGGAGAGCATGCGAGATCCCAAATAACATAGACATGATAGAATCAATAATCAATCTGACATAGTATCTCAATATCCATCGGATCCCCGCAAACACTACATGTGTGATTACAAATATATGATCTTGATCATGAACAGAGATCACAAGATCTAAACATGATAGCACAAAGGAGGAGAAACAACCATCTAGCTATTGTATGGACCCATAGTCCAAGGGTGAACTACTCGCGCATCACTCCGGAGGTTGGCATGGTGATGAAGAAGGCCTCCGGGATGATCTCTCCCCTCTGGCAAGGTGCCGGGAAGAGCTTCAGATCCCCCGATCTAGGTATGGAGATGGCGGCGGCTACAGACTGTTTCGTGGAGATCTGGTCGGGTACTTAAGGTTTCTGCATCGGGGTTCTTCTATAGGCGAAGGGGCAAGGTCGATGGGCGCCCGAGGGTCCCACACCTAGGGCTGGAGCGCCCCTTGGCCGCGCTGCCACCAGGTGTGGACACCTCGTGGTCCCACTTCGGCTACCCTCCGGACTCCGTGTTCCTTCTGATAAAATATTTACTTTGGCTTTTGTCCCATCCAATTCCGAGAATATTTCCTTACTAGCTTTTCTGAAACCAAAATAGTAGAAAATAGGCAACTGGCATTGCAACATCTTGTCAATAGGTTAGTTCCAGAAAATGTATAAAAATACCTCAAAGTGTAGACAAAACATATGAAAGTCGATACAAAACAAGCATGGAGCATAAAAAAATATAGATACATTTATGACGTATCAGACATCCGTTTGCCATATCTCATAGTCGAAATTCCAGCAATTGATAATATAATCCTAACTGACTTTAGCATCGCTACGGGAGAGAATGTCTCATCGTAATCAACTCCTTGAATTTGTCGAAACACTTTTGTGACAAGTCGAGCTTTATAGATGGTTACATTACCATCAATGTCAGTTTTTCTTTTAAAAATCCATTTATTCTCCACGGCCTTTCGGTCGTGAGGTAAGTCCACCAAACTCCAAACCTGGTTTTCGTGCATGGATTCCATCTCGGATTTCATGGCTTCTATCCCTTTGTTGGAATTCGGGCTCATCATCGCTTATTCATACATCGCAGGGTCATCAATTTCATCCACCATGAAATTCATAACAGGATTTTCGTATAGCTTGGGAGCTGCACACGTCTTGCTTGACCTGTGAGGTTTGGTAGTATTCTCTTTCGGAGTTTCATGATCGTTATCATTACTTCCCTCTTCATTTGGTGAAGTTACCTCCGTAACAGCTTCCGGTGCTGTGCTACTCGCCATATTATGAAGATCTCTAGAAAGGATCCATTCTTGGAAATGAAAACATTGCCCTCAGATCTGTGATAGAAGGAATACCCAATATTTTCCTTAGGGTATCCTATGAAGACGCATTTTTCCTCTTTGGGTTCAAGTTTATCTGGTTGAAGTTTCTTCACATAAACATCGCATCCCCAAACTTTAAGAAATGATAGCTTAGGTTTGTTTCCAAACCACAATTCATACGGTGTCTTCTCAACGGATTTAGATGGTGCCCGATTTCAAGTGAATGCAGCAGTTTCTAGTGCATAACCCCAAAAAGACAGTGGTAAGTCCGTCAGAGACATCATAGATCAAACCATATCTAGTAAAGTACGATTACGACGTTCCGACAGACCATTTCGCTGTGGTGTTCCGGCAGGTGTGAGTTGTGAAACTATTCCACACTCTTTCATATGTGTGCTAAACTCGTAACTTAGATACTCACCTCCATGATCAGATCGTATAAATTTGATCTTTCTATTCTGATGATTTTCCACTTCATTCTGAAATTCCTTGAACTTTTCAAAGGTTTCAGACTTATGTTTCATCAAGTAGATATAACCGTATCTACTCAAATCATCCGTGAAAGTAACAAAATGACGATACCCACCTCGCGCCGACACACTCATTGGACCACACACATCAGAGTGCATGATTTCCAATAAATCTATCGCCCGTTCCATTGAAGCGGAAAACGGGGTTCTAGTCATCTTTCCCATAAGGCATGGCTCACATGTATCAAATGATTCGAAATCAAGTGATTCCAAAAGTCCATCCGAATGGAGATTCTTCATGAATTTAACGCCAATATGACCTAGACGGCAGTGCCACATATATGCGGATATATCATCATTAAGTTTAACCCTTTTAGCATCAACATTATGAATATGTGTAACACTATTATTGAGATCCAACAGAAATAAACCATTCATCAAAGGTGCATGACCATAAAAGATATCATTCATATAAATCGAACAACCATTGTTTTAGGATTTAAATGAATAACCACTGCGCATCAAACATGGTCCGGATACAATGTTCATGCTTAGTGCAGGAACCAAATAAAAATTATTTAGATTTATGACTAATCCCGATGGTAAGTGGAGAGGTAGCGTTCTAACGGCGATCACATCACTGCTTGATCCGTTGCCGACATGCATCTTGAACTCACCCCTTTCTAGTGGTTGCTTGTTCCGCAGCCCCTGATTCGAGTAACAAATATTAGCAACCAATCCGGTATCAAATACCCAGGTACTACTGCGAGTAATAGTCAAGTACACATCAATAACATGTATATAAAATATACCTTTGTTTGCCTTGCCGGACTTCTTGTCTGCCAAATACTTGGGGCAGTTCCGTTTCCAGTGACCCAACCCATTACAATAAAAACATTCAGTATCAGGCTTAGGACCTCCATTGACCGTTTTCTCAGGTACAACAAAAGTGCTGCCCATCTTGAATTTTGCTTTGGCCACAGCCCTTTCTGTCACATCCCAAAATTCTCCTAATTTTGGAATGAGAAATAAATAAATAAGTTTGATTGATTGTTTAACATTCTTGAAAATTCTCAAAGAACAGAATTTTTTTGAATTGAAAATCCTCTCAACCTGGAATTCAAAACCTTATATTCTTTGGTTATGACCTAAGTAGACATATAGGCAAAATGGCATGGATTGATTATGGATTGTAGAATTGGTGTGCATATTTCAAAATTCAAAATCATTAAGCATGCATGACCATCATTGCATATAAACCCTAAGAAGGAAATAGTATTGTCCAAAAAGGATTATCCAATACCCTTTGTGGGATTTCCCAATTCTTAAGTACTACATGACCTATTGTTTGGGTACATATTAAAATTGATGAAAAGTATTCCCTGTATGTCCTAAAATAAAGTTGGGATATTTTCCTAAAAAGTCTAAACCCAAATTCCCTATTAATGCAACTAGCCATGTAATGCCTTGTAAGCAAATGGCATTATGGATATTTTCAACTTTGGTAAAACCATATTCTATACATCCTTAAAGGTGTGTTTTGAATTTATAAATTTTTAGAAATTGATTTGGAGTCATTTGGAGCTATAAAACAAAAACTAGAAAAGAAATACTAAACAGAAATTCAGAAAACCAATAAAGGAAAAAAAATCCTAAACCTAATCAGCCAGCCGGACCCGGCAGGGCCCAGCCTAGTGCCTCTCTCCTGTCTCCTCTCCGTGCCACGCGAGCAGCGCGTAGAGACCAGGACCGGCCCATTTCTTCCAACACAGCCCGCGTCCCCATCTCTGCTCACTGACACGCTAGACCCACTTGGGTTTCTCCCTCCTCCGCTGTCACTGACGGGTGGACCCCGTCGATCTTCTCCTTCCTCCATCCGGACTCCACATCGAGCACGAACCCGACGAACTGCCTGAGAAATCCGCGCAATTTGGCCGCCCCTTGCCCCTTTGCGCACGCCACCTCCTCCATATAACCTCCCGCATCTGATGCCCCCTTGTTTTTCGCCAAATTTCAAACCCTAGATC
The DNA here is from genome assembly GCA_916181665.1 of Avena sativa. Lineage (NCBI taxonomy): Eukaryota > Viridiplantae > Streptophyta > Magnoliopsida > Poales > Poaceae > Avena > Avena sativa. The sequence continues at coordinate 229,048,854 of OV702279.1, forward strand.
CCCTGAACTCGAGGTTCGGATCTCGCCACCGTCGGCCTTCCAGATCGACACCGAAGTCGAGGTTCCCGACTACCCTGGCCTTCCTTTACCCATCTACCCTCTCCACCGTGCAACACCGCATCCCTCTGACCCTGTCTCCCTTCCTGCAGAGAACCAGACGGCACACGATTTCTCGCCGGAGCCAGCAGCCGCTCGCCGTTTCCATCCGCCACTCGTGGTCGCCACGGGAAGCTAGAGACCGCGTCGATACCTCCGTCGACCTCCCCGAGATCTCCCGCACCTCGTCGCCTACTCCTCCATCGCCGAAGACCTTTGGAACGCCGGCCACCATCACCGCCTGACCGCGGCGCCGCCCACCATCGTCATCGTCGCCGCCAGCTCGCCACGGTTGCCATCAACCGTCAGATCTTGAGTCGACGCCCAGGATTAGACCATACCCGTGAAGGGGTATCGACCAACCAGGGCAGGCCACGTGGCATCCGGGTCAGCATCCCTCGTCAGCAAGCCAGCTCAGCGCCCAACCAGTAAGAGCGCGCCGCGTGTCGCCCTTGTCGGCTGACTGTGTAATGACATTTTAATAGACAGAAATAGTTGCAAACTTGTAAAATGCATATAAAAAGATCTGTAAGCCCAAATTTAGAAAATAAAATATCTATGGATTCAGAAAATTATGAAGAATATTAACATGTCTTTATATTCAACTTTTATGGTAAATATTTACTGTAATAAATTAAATAGTTTAATGGACATTTTGGACTAAATAAATCATATAAAATTATCTGTATATCCTAAAAATACAAATAAAATGTCTATGGATTCATAATTTCATATAAAACATTAATATGCTGTTAGATCCAAATTTTGCAGTGTAGAATTTATGTAGTGATTTAAATAGTTTTAATGGACTTTTAGAGTATTAAATTCATAGTAAATAATTTATAACTCAGAAAAACATGAATAATATGTCCCTGGAATCACATTATCGTGTAGATTACAGATCTGTATTTAGTTTGAATTTTAGACAACTTGAAATATTTAAATGATGTAAACCCGATTAAATAGTATTTAAATCATAGAAAAAGATTTATAACTCCGGTTAAGTTAAATCCAATTGCTACTGGTTAGTAATAATGTCCTCTATCCAGAACAACCTAGACCCAAATTTAATACAGCAATTAGTACAGAAGTTTCAACAGAACTATTAAAACCCCTAGATTGGCAATCAAGTATTAATAATAAATATCCTATTGCATTAAATGATCTCCTGCATGCATCATGTGATGTAGTAATGTTCAGAGAACTAATTACAACCATTATGACTTATTGAATCGTCATGCATGTATTTGTTCATCATTGTTTTGTTGTATCATGCATAATTGCATTATTTTGATTGGTGTGTTTGTTGTGCTTTGTTTTAATCGTTAGATTGCGAGGAGCGCAACGTTTGTGATTTTGACGAGTGCAACAATTGCAATTGTGAGGATTGTTTGAACGACTACATCAACTAAAAGGCAAGTGACACTATCATAAATGTCCTACTTATTTTCCTATGCATTGTCGTTGTTTTTAGTAGAAGTGCATGTGTAGGAATATTTTGCACTATGTGCTATGATATGCTATGCTATGTCCTATTTAGGATATCCTTTTGTATCTTGCTTAGTGTAAACATCGTAGTTGTAGTATGCTTAGCCTTGTTATAGATTCGGGATGGAATATCATACTATGAGTATTGTGAGTTATTGAAAAAGCTATGTTTTATATAATAAAACAAGTAGTTAATGAATCACCTGGGTGGAATATTGTTGTTGTTGAGTTTGGAAGAAGTGGCAATGAAGAGGACCGTATCTTTGGCTACCTCTCTCGTGTGTGCACTGGAAGAAGACCACCTAGGCTTCATAGAGATTGAGCATGTTTCTCGTATAGTAGCTTCCGTGTACAGCCACATGCTAATATGGGCTCTGGCTTAGTTAATTACATAGCGGAAGACCCTTTACATTGGTATATCTTCAGGTTAACTAGAATTGTGTATTGGAGGTTATATCCTTGCACTGGTGCCTGTTCGACGTGCTAGCATTGTGTATTGGGAGGACTTCTATGGAAAGACTTCGTCACATTCTCGATCCGCCGGTATACCAACTGGTGTGTACTAAACCAGCGGCCACTGGTGGCGTCAAGGAGAGATTGTGTCGTGTGGGTAAAGTGTACAACTTCTGCAGAAGATATAAATCTAATCGATTAGCCGTGTCCCCTGTTATGGACAATATTGAGCAACTAAGGCTTGAAGCTTATGGATGATCTCGACATTCCAATTTCTAAATAAAATTTGATGGGTGAACAAGGGATTATGAGCACTTGGTGTTGGCCAATATGTTCAGACAATTTTCAGAAAGGATTAAAACTATTTGGAAATATTAGGATAAAACTATCGCTTTATGCAAATCAGCCTGAAACTCCACTTAGCCAAATATGCATGTAGTTGATAGATTCTATTTATGTCCAGATACTAGTGACACTTGCCAATACATTCAAAGTATTGACCATTCGTGGCTGCAACATTTCATGTTGCAGTTTATATCGTTACTAAGAGTTCGTTATGGGTCGCGAGACTCCACTCAACGATTGTTCGTCTGTGGCACATTTGAAGGTTGGAGATCTACCTTGTATTTGTTTTCCGCTGTGTACTTGAATAAATAATGTAAATTCTGGATCATATTCGTTGTATTTATGATGCACAGTTATATTTGGTATCATTTTGTACTGTGTGTGCCAGTGAACCGATCCAGGGATTGGCACTATACACATGAACTCAGCCTTATCAGGCGAGGGTGTTACAAGATGGTATCAGAGATGTGCGTTGACTGTAGGATCATGACCTTAGAAATGGATTAGGAATAGAAGACCTCTATTAGGAGAACTATCATATTTTCTACTTACTAGAGTTCTTATATTTCTTGTCTATCTTTTCTAAAACCTTTTCTTTTTCAAAATTTGTAGTTGTCCATTCTTATGATACCTATATGAGAGTTAGCTAAGTAAAAGAACAAATAGTATGACATAAATAAACATCTCATCAAGTTTGGTTAGGTCTAGACCACCATGTTCTATCTCTTTAGGAGATCATCGTTATCATGTTAGCATGTTGATCTTATCAACTTATGTGGTATGACAATATAGGTTGTTTGCTTGGTTGTATTGAGCTATTTTGTGTGATGCTTTGTTTAGGATCATTTAGTTTTGAACTCTAAAGTTTCTGAAATTTTGATGAGGTTTTTAAGTTAGTTTAATGGTGTGAATTGATTGAAATTCGTGATTTTACTGCCGCAGTTTTCTGCATGGCCTGTTGTACCGCGCGATTTTCATATTTTATTGGTAATTCAGAAAAATCTAAAAAATAGGATCTGGAGCATAATTACCTGTACTACATGGACAAAAATTGGCTTAATTTCCTGACGAGTTTAAGGTGCCCTGAAAAAATTCGTGAAAGTTGCCATACCGTTTTGACAGATTTTGTTTGTTGTCTATTTGTTGCTCTATTCTACTCTAACATTGTCTCCAACCTTTCCAAACTATTTTGTGGTTATATACTGCTAGTTTTAAACCCCTATAACGTTGTATTGCAAGTTTTGTTTGTGTGATTGCTTATGATTGTTTTTTTGTTTATGACATTAATTGCTTCATATAGTTATGGGTAGAAATACTTCTCTTAGTCCTCTTCTATCTATACTCATCTATGCTATCCCAAACAGATGCCGCCTCGTCGTCAACCCACTGAGATGGAACAGTTGATAGCAGCACAGACACAACTATCACAAGTGGTGACTCAATTCATAGCAAACAACAACAACCCAACCCAAGCGAATGCACTCACTAGGTTCCTAAAGCTAAGGCCTGCAAAATTCTCAAGCGCACCTAAGCCTATGATAGCACTTGATTGGCTACGCTCAGTGAATAAGGACTTAGTAACAGTTGGATGCACAAACAAAGAGAAAGTGAGGTTTGCTGCTCACTTACTTGAAGGACAGGCAGCTACATGGTGGGATACCTTTCAGATCACCCATGCCATTGATACAATCACCTGGGAGATGTTTGAGGAAGGATTCAAGACAAACCATGTCTCGCCTGGAGTTATGAGCCTGAAGAAAAAGGAATTCCGTGATCTACACCAGTACGATCGCACAGTTTCGGAGTACATAGAGGAATTCACCACTTTGTCTCGCTATGCTCCGGAGGATGTCGACACTAATGATAAGAGGAAAGAGAGATTTCTGGATGGACTGAGTGATGAGCTCTCTGTTCAGCTATCAGTAGTGTACACTCCCACTTTCCAGGATCTAATGGATAAAGCTAGGATCCTTGAACAGAAACAAAGGCAAGTTGAGAAGCGCAAGAGGAAGCACAACAACAACTGCAACTTGGGATCATGTCAGAGAATCTGTACCTTCCATAATGGGAATGGAAACTCTGTAGATCACATGTATGAAGGCAATGGACACCATCAGCATGGAGGGAATGAACATGACCACCATGGGCACGAGGACCACCACAACAACGATGGAGATAATAGTGGTGACGAGGATAGTCGAGACAATGATGGAAATAGTGGCCTTAACCATCATAAGAAGTCCAAAAAGAGGGATATAAGCCAACTACACTGCTATAATTGCAAGGAACTGTGGCACTATGCATCAGACTGTCCTGAGAAGAAAAAGAAGAAGGCTGAGAAGAAGAAGAATGCTGGAAACTCTAATGGGAACAAGCCCAATCCAATCCAGAAGGGGAATTTGAACCACCTCAACATTTACCACCTCTTTGATGGAGGAGTCATTGAAGAGATGGATGAAGATGATATATGATAATTGATAGCAACCTGGGTATGCTAAGAAGCTCACATATTTCCAAGAGAACACTGGAGAAGCAACCTAGACAGTTTTCTTTTAAGGGTGGTAGAACCCTGATGTACCTCGAACCTATTTCTTTCTATCCTTCCCAAATCTCGGGACGAGATTTCTTTTAAGGGTGGTAGTCTGTCACATCCCAAAATTCTCCTAATTTTGGACTGAGAAATAAATAAATAAGTTTGATTGATTGTTTAACATTCTTGAAAATTCTCAAAGAACAGAAACTTTTTGAATTGAAAATCCTCTCAACCTGGAATTCAAAACCTTATATTCTTTGGTTATGACCTAAGTAGACATATAGGCAAAAGGGCATGGATTGATTATGGATTGTAGAATTGGTGTGCAATATTTCAAAATTCAAAATCATTAAGCATGCATGACCATCATTGCATATAAACCCTAAGAAGGAAATAGTATTGTCCAAAAAGGATTATCCAATACCCTTTGTGGGATTTCCCAATTCTTAAGTACTACATGACCTATTGTTTGGGTACATATTAAAATTGATGAAAAGTATTCCCCGTATGTCCTAAAATAAAGTTGGGATATTTTCCTAAAAAGTCTAAACCCAAATTCCCTATTAATGCAACTAGCCATGTAATGCCTTGTAAGCAAATGGCATTATGGATATTTTCAACTTTGGTAAAACCATATTCTATACATCCTTAAAGGTGTGTTTTGAATTTATAAATTTTTAGAAATTGATTTGGAGTCATTTGGAGCTATAAAACAAAAATTAGAAAAGAAATACTAAACAGAAATTCAGAAAAGCAATAAAGGAAAAAAATCCTAAACCTAATCAGCCAGCCGGACCCGGCAGGGCCCAGCCCAGTGCCTCTCTCCTGTCTCCTCTCCGTGCCGCGCGAGCAGCGCGTAGTGACCAGGACCGTCCCATTTCTTCCAACACAGCCCGCGTCCCCATCTCTGCTCACTGACACGCTGGACCCACCTGGGTTTCTCCCTCCTCCGCTGTCACTGACGGGTGGACCCCGTCGATCTTCTCCTTCCTCCAGCAGGACTCCACATCGAGCACGAACCCGACGAACTGCCCGAGAAACCCGCGCGATTCGGCCGCCCCTCGCCCCTTTGTGCACGCCACCTCCTCCATATAACCTCCCACATCTGATGCCCCCTCGTTTTTCGCCAAATTTCAAACCCTAGATCCCCTGAACTCGAGGTTCGGATCTCGCCACCGTCGGCCTTCCAGATCGACACCGAAGTCGAGGTTCCCGACTACCCCGGCCTTCCTTTACCCATCTACCCTCTCCACCATGCAACACCGCATCCCTCTGACCCTGTCTCCCTTCCTGCAGAGAACTAGACGGCACACGATTTCTCCCCGGAGCCAGCAGCCGCTCGCCGTTTCCATCCGCCACTCGCGGTCTCCACGGGAAGCTAGAGACCGCGTCGATACCTCCCTCGACCTCCCCGAGATCTCCCGCACCTCGTCGCCTACTCCTCCATCGCCGAAGACCTCTGGAACGCCGGCCACCATCACCGCCTGACCGCAGCGCCGCCCACCATCGTCATCGTCGCCGCCAGCTCGCCACGGTCGCCATCAACCGTCAGATCTTGAGTCGACGCCTAGCATTAGACCATACCCATGAAGGGGTATCGACCAACCAGGGCAGGCCGCGTGGCATCCGGGTCAGCATCCCTCGTTAGCAAGCCAGCTCAGCGCCCAACCAGTAAGAGCGCGCCGCGTGTCGCCCCTGTCGGCTGACTGTGTAATGACATTTTAATAGACAGAAATAGTTGCAAACTTGTAAAATGCATATAAAAAGATCTGTAAGCCCAAATTTAGAAAATAAAATATCTATGGATTCAGAAAATTATGAAGAATATTAACATGTCTTTATATTCAACTTTTATAGTAAATATTTACTGTGATAAATTAAATAGTTTAATGGACATTTTGGACTAAATAAATCATAGAAAATTATCTGTATCTCCTAAAAATACAAATAAAATGTCTATGGATTCATAATTTCATATAAAACATTAATATGCTGTTAGATCCAAATTTTGCAGTGTAGAATTTCTGTAGTGATTTAAATAGTTTTAATGGACTTTTAGAGTATTAAATTCATAGTAAATAATTTATAACTCAGAAAAACATGAATAATATGTCCCTGGAATCACATTATCGTGTAGATTACAAATCTATATTTAGTTTGAATTTTAGACAACTTGAAATATTTAAATGATGTAAACCCTATTAAATAGTATTTAAATCATAGAAAAAGATTTATAACTCCGGTTAAGTTGAGTCCAATTGCTACTGGTTAGTAATAATGTCCTCTATCCAGAATAACCTAGACCCAAATTTAATACAGCAATTAGTACAGAAGTTTCAACAGAACTATTAAAACCCCTAGATTGGCAATCAAGTATTAATAATAAATATCCTATTGCATTAAATGATCTCCTGCATGCATCATATGATGTAGTATTGTTCAGAGAACTAATTACAACCATTATGACTTATTGAATCGTCATGCATGTATTTGTTCATCATTGTTTTGTTGTATCATGCATAATTGCATTATTTTGATTGGTGTGTTTGTTGTGCTTTGTTTTAATCGTTAGATTGCGAGGAGCGCAACGTTTGTGATTTTGACGAGTGCAACAATTGCAATTGTGAGGATTGTTTGAACAACTACATAAACTAAAAGGCAAGTGGCACTATCATAAATGTCCTACTTATTTTCCTATGCATTGTCGTTGTTTTTAGTAGAAGTGCATGTTTAGGAATATTTTGCACTATGTGCTATGATATGCTATGCTATGTCCTATTTAGGATATCCTTTTGTATCTTGCTTAGTGTAAACATCGTAGTTGTAGTATGCTTAGCCTTGTTATAGATTCGGGGTGGAATATCATACTATGAGTATTGTGAGTTATTGAAAAAGCTATGTTTTATATAATAAAACAAGTAGTTAATGGATCACCTGGGTGGATTATTGTTGTTGTTGAGTTTGGAAGAAGTGGCAATGAAGAGGACCGTATCTTTGGCTACCTCTCTTGTGTGTGCACTGTAAGAAGACCACCTAGGCTTCATAGAGATTGAGCATGTTTCTCGTACAGTAGCTTCCGTGTACAACCACATGCTAATATGGGCTCTGGCTTAGTTAATTACATAGCGAAAGACCCTTTACATTGGTATATCTTCAGGTTAACTAGAATTGTGTATTGGAGGTTATATCCTTGCATTGGTGCCTGTTCGACGTGCTAGCATTGTGTATTGGGAAGACTTCTATGGAAAGACTTCGTCACATTCTCGATCCGCCGGTATACCAACTGGTGTGTACTAAACCAGCGGCCACTGGTGGCGTCAAGGCGAGATTGTGTCGTGTGGGTAAAGTGTACAACTTCTGCAGAAGATATAAATCTAATCGATTAGCCGTGTCCCCGGTTATGGATAATATTGAGCAACTAAGGCTTGAAGCTTATGGATGATCTCGACATTCCAATTTCTAAATAAAATTTGATGGGTGAACAAGGGATTATGAGCACTTGGTATTGGCCAATGTGTTCAGACAATTTTCAGAAAGGATTAAAACTATTTGGAAATGTTAGGATAAAACTATCGCTTTATGCAAATCAGCCTGAAACTCCACTTAGCCAAATATGCATGTAGTTGATAGATTCTATTTATGTCCACATACTAGTGACACTTGCCAATACATTCAAAGTATTGACCATTCGTGGCTGCAACGTTTCATGTTGCAGGTTATATCGTTACTAAGAGTTCGTTATGGGTCGCGAGACTCCACTCAACGATTGTTCGCCTGTGGCACATTTGAAGGATGGAGATCTACCTTGTATTCGTTTTCCGCTGTGTACTTGAATAAATAATGTAAATTCTGGATCATATTCGTTGTATTTATGATGCACAGTTATATTTGGTATCATTTTGTACTGTGTGTGCCAGTGAACCAATCCAGGGATTGGCACTTTACACATGAACTCAGCCTTATCAGGCGAGGGTGTTACACTTTCTCTAGAGGATGCGATCTTATCGACTATCAACTCCAGATGCCTATTCTTTATGTCTACTTCGATATCTACCAAGATGGCAGCAAGTTTGGTGATAGATCCAATCGCACCACTTTTGTTGTAATTCACCACAAACTCTTTATAGCTAGGTGGGAGCGACTACAGAACTCTATCCATCACAAGGTCAACTGGGATATCATATCATAGTGCCTTAAGACGTTGAACATATCCCATCATCATGACGTGATCATTCACAGAGCTGTGTTCCCTCATCTTTACACTAAAGAACTCACCAGAGATCGTGTATCTCTCAGCATGGATTTGGCTCTCAAACATGGCTTTGAGTTCCTTTACCATAGCATCATCATTGCTAAGTTTAAAGTGTCCTTGGAGTTCAGGTTCCAATGACAGAAGGATAGCATATTTCAGAAGAGTGTAGTCATTAAGCTTTGTGTAATACACATTATGCTCATACTAAGATGCATTACTAGTAGGAGCGTCATCTATCGGACCTTCTAGGACATATTGCTTTTGTGCAGCATTGAGGAAAAACCTCAAATTCATGAACCATTTGGTAAAGTTGCTACCATTCATTGCAAGTTTCTCTTTCTCCATGAACACATTGAAATTAAAAGCAGGTGGTTCCATCTACAATAGAATTTGTAAAGTTTAGACTAAGTTTATGAGAGATCGAGTTCAACTAATCTAAATTAAGAATGAACTCCCACTCAAAAATGCCCTTTTGGTGATTACATGAACCAAATCCACTACACCAAGTCCGATCATCATGTGAGTCAGTGTAGCTTCAAAGGAGAGCATTTATATGGGCATCATATCTACATATGACTCATGCTTAACCTTTCGGTCCATGTTCCGAGGCCATGTCTATACATGCTAGGCTCGCCAAGTAAGAACCTTAGTACTCGTGTGTGTAAAACTGTCTTACACCTGAAATATGACCGTGGATCCAAGAACACCCGATCATCACGTGATGTCTTGGAGCGGCAAAACATAATCGGTGCATACTTAAGGGAGAACACATTTTTATCTTGATATCTAAATGAGGGATCATCTTATTATTCTAATAAAACGCCAAACAAGCAATATAATATGCAACAAACATCATATGTGAAAAGTGAAATGATATGGTTCTTGCACATGATCATCATCATGTGCATCGTGGTATGATCTTCATCATTACTTTGTGTGTAAGGCCAAGGTCTATGGAATTTACACGTTAATAAGAGTATCAGCTATACTTTTACTTACAACATTACCATATCATGACACTAGCCCAGCAGCAATCTAAACTAGACGCATCTAATTTATCCATTGCAATTTTTACGTGGCTTAGGGATTTCGAAGATAGAACCGTTCTTTCCTACGAATATTGAACCACAACAAGGATAACCAAATTATCAACAACTCGTTGTAAATTAGATATTGACTATAGTAGGAGAGACAGACACCTGCTAGCCACTTATGCAAAACTAGTTGCATGTCAAGCGTGGAACAGGTCTCATGTGCGAGGACGTGTAAAGTTTGTCCGGGCCGCTTCATCCCACTATGCCACCAATATCTAAAGTACAACCAAGAAGCAATAACATGATCATCATCGCCCACATACTCATATGTGTACTACCCGTGCAAAGCATCTATGCATAGATCTGGCTTTGATACCACTATAGGGTTCGCAGCATAGAAAACAAAAATTCCTACGATGAGAACAACTATGTACCAAGATCTATCTACTAGATACAAGCAACGGGTGGATATACATCCATAGAGAACATACCCTTGTAGACCGACAAATTTTAACGAGGTTGTACTCGTGGATGATGTATACGAATGCTTTCCAATCTCAAGATCGAGAAGAAGTCCAGCACCACAAATCTCAAGATCGAGAACACGTCCAAGCCATCGAGCAACCTCCGCCTCCTTGCTCCAGTGATGCAGCGGAAGCAAAAACTCTTTCTTGATGAAAAGCCACCGGGAACATGTATCTCGCTAGTCCGAGACCATGGGGGATAAACTAGAGGGGGAGAGAGATCCTTCACGAGGAGGTGTAAGTGAGAGAGAGAGGGAGAGGGGGGATTTATATAGGAGGGAGGGGGGCACTCCAAGGGGGTGGCCGGCACATGGTGGCTGCCTCCTCCCCTCCTCCATTCATGTGGGTGGAGCTCCCACTCACAAATTAGCCCCTTCATTTCTCCACTCAAAATCCCATTTAAAAATCCCATTAAATTTCTACCAAATTCAATGCAATCACTCTTTAAATAAAACTCCTTTTACTCATTTATTCAGAATTTTGTCAATTACTTTAATGGACAAACATTCACATAAAACCCCTTGCTAGTATTTTATTTCACATGCAGAAATACTTTCAGCAATTTCACCCGAAACAATTCCGGTGTCTAGTGAAATAAATTCCTGCGCCTTGTAAATCTTTTCAACATGAAACTATTTGTTCCAAATGGTGTCGATGTATCTTAAGTGTGTCACCTTATGGTTCGCGAATAATGCGGACATGGTCGAGACCCCTCTCGGATCAATAATCAGAAGCGGGACCTGGAGATCCATACTGACTCCCACACATTCAACGATGACTTTCTTGTGACCGTGAGAACCTTTTACGCTAGAATTATAATCCCTTTGTATCGCGATATATTACATGTCCTAAATTTGACCATTGGTATCTTCATACCTAGTTTGATCTCATTACTGACATGTACTCTTTTCTCGTTATCGTGATATAACATTCTAGTGATCAAATCACTTGCTTGCAAGCTAACCAATGTGATATCACCAAGAGGGCCCAGAGTATATCTATCCGTCATCGGGATGGAAAAATTACACTCTTGATCCATGGGCCTCAACATAACGACTTAGTAGCACTAAACCCATCTTTATAGTCACCCTATTATGGTGTGACGTTTGATGTTATCAAGATACTCTTCTAGTGTTAGTGATTGACATGATCTCATGGTCTAAGGATTAGGATTACTTCGTATGATGTTATAGCAATATAAACTCAATGACTTTGATCGTAATGCTATACTTTAGATGAATGTTCATCACACCATTCAAATAATGTTGTGACCTCGTTATTGTAACATCCCAATTTTAGCAAGATTGAATGTCCAAAAGGCAAAAACAAGGGGAACAAAAAAAAATTTCTTGCATTGTGTGCTTACCTGTTTTCTTGTGCTCAATCAACTGTTTAAGTATTAGTTGTGTGCTCCTCATCTCAACACTAGTTTACAAAAACTATTTTACAAAAGAGATGTCTTGGCTCATCTTTCATATTCTCAAATGTTCTGGCATTTCCAAAACTTGAGCCAAGATGACTTTGACACAACCAAATACTTTACTAGATTCTTTTAACAAAACTATGGAGACATATATAGACTCTCCTTATGTTTTCAAGACAGAACCATCAACTACCCTTATCCCTAGTTTTCCAAAACTCTATTAAAACCTTTTCATCCCAATCTCAGTAGAGATACAAAGATAGCACTTATCTTACTTCAAAACAAAACCCTCTTTCAACCTACCCATAATTACCTCAATATTGGCTTGATTGTAACCCTAGTAGTAGTTAGATAAGTTAAGATGAATTGCCTTGATCTGCTGTCTGATGATTGCCTTGATTGCTTAGGATGTAGATTGAGCTAATATAGTAGCTCATCCCTTAGGAACACAATCCTTGCTTGTGATCATCAATATCAAAGAAAGCATCCAAGTCTGGATCTATCCTAAGCCACTCAAGTGATCATCTCATATCATGCCTATCTCAATCCAAGGCTAATCCCTCTGGATGGTTTCCAACCCAGTAGAGACCCAATCCAAGCATGAATCCCCTATACTTAGTTAGCACTTCAACATACTCTCCTTGATCATGAGTTTGGAACCTAGCATTCTCTCAAAATCATCTACACTTGCACTCTAGTGTAAAACCCCAAATCTGCCAGAATGGCCAAGTCTGGACTTCGTTATCCAGATTCAATTTTTAGAGCTCTACCTATTCCAACCTATGTGCATTCTTGAGAATGCATTTGAACCATCTTGTAGTACATCAGTAGTACTACCAAGGCCCACTCTTTCCCATGGCTAAGCCATTATAATTCCCACTCATCCCTGATGGTTTTGTAGCAAGATAATAATCTTTTCTGCAAATCTTATCATCTTGCCTACTTTGGCAGAAGCCCACATCTAAATGCCACCTCCCCTTGACCAACTATTTGCATGGTTAGAATCTACTAACCATGGCCTATAAATCCCCACTTAACTTGTTTCCATTGGAGCCTTGTGCTTCTTAAACCCACATGGTTTAGGAGGCTATCTCATGTATCTGTTATGGCAGCCTTATTTTCAACAAAGTTTGCCATCTCTTCAAGATCACCTCAAATCGAAATAAGCCCAACTATTACTTCCATGATCATCTATCTAACATGTTCTATCAATCCATCACCCCCTTGTACCAAGGTGAGCTCTGAGCTCCTAATCCAACCTTGTTTAGATGGCATCAGAATAACAAAACCCTACATCCTCCCCGAATATAGTTTCCATCCTTTTCACCACTTTTATTCAAAACCAAGGTGAACCTTGATGCCTACATCAAGTTTAAATCATATACCTTGTATATAAGCATCCCCAAATAATTCTCCAAATTATTTGGATTATTAAACTATTTAAATTCCCCTATATACCAATTTCTCAAAATCCTTGTCTGTTGAGGCAAGTTTGTTTTTCTCCAAATAACTTTGCCAACTCAATGTATAATTGAGTTCTCCATATAATATCACATCTCTCAGATCCTATATTATTTCTTTTTGCCCTTTTTCTTAAATCGCAGAAACAAGAAATAATCCTCTAAAAATACTTTTCCACCTCAATAAATCCCAATAAAATTCTCCAATGTATGTTATGGTATTTAGGACCATATCACATAAAAAAACCAATCTTGTCCAATTTAAAAATATCATCTAAGCTTCCAGAATCTATTTCTACACTTTTTGAAGAAGTGCATTTAAATGGGATTATAATTATCAGAAAAATCCCATTTAAATCATGGAAAGATCTTTTTACATACTCTACCTACCAGTACCATTTACACACTATGCCCAATGCAAGTTTGCCAAATTCCTTCTCAAGCCTCCAATTAATCAATTTTACCAAAACCAACAAACCTTGATTCAAATCAAAAACACACCAGCTCAAATCTTCTTCAACACTCCTCCCTAAAACCAACACTCTCTCCTGGTCGTGTGCACTGTAGCACCACAGTACCTAGCCCCTCTTTGTCCCCTAGTGCTTGAGAGAGAGAGAGCATCATATCTTGCAAGGATCTTTGTGTTAAAGAGGACAACAGCTACCCCACCTCCCCTCTCACTCTCTGGTAGAGCTATTGACCACAAAACCCCCTAGCACCACCCTCAGCAACCAATAGGAAGCCCCCACCCCATGCCCATTTTGGAAAATTCATCCATACCATGAGGTTTCAAAATAAAAGGGCCACATGCCACCCCCCAGCACAGCCCTGCCCTCATTTGCCCCCTTCCACTCTCACTCACCTCCCCGAGCTCCCCTCTCCCTCCTCACCTCCCCTGGCTGGCCACACGAAGGAGAAATGGCACATTCGGCCATGGTCTAGCTTAAGCTCAAGGTCCCTTTTTCCCTACCTCCCTCCCCGTGCATGTGATATATTCGGGATCTACACCCTCTAATCTCCTCCTCCATGCTTCTCTTTCTGCTACAGGAACGTCGGAAGCGACCACCACATTGCACACCCGAGAGCAACTATAACATCCCAGCATTAGAGCCTAGAAATAAGCTGAAACCAGATGTGTGCTTTGCATTCATGCATAGAAAATCTGAATAATTTTCGCGCTTTTGAACAAAACTTGTCAAATTGATTAAAGCTTCTTTTAACTTGATGGAAATGAAGTAGATCATCAAGTTGACTGTAATAAGTTTTAATAGGACCTTTTCTAAAACCTTATTTTGGGTAAGGGAGATTTGATCTAAGGGTAGATCAAATAGAATAAAAGTTAAAACCCTAATACATTATGATTTATATTGATCCTTAGGTGATCATATTATAGTATTCATTATAATCACTCATAAGTACCAAGTTAAGGATATAACACAAATAATAAGAATTTAACACCTATATCTTAATCTCATCTGCATATACCATGAGTATCATAGTAAAACCTAACCCTACTTCTTAAGTAAGATTGACTAGGAAAGAAACTAAGTTTAGATCATTCACCATATATCTTTCTTTCCATATCAATGTTTATCATCTCTATTGAGTTATATTATTTTATCTGTTGTTCATCAATGTTGAGAAAGCAACAAATGATTCATCAGATCTCAATTTATTAACTCTTAACCATAACATAGCTTACATTTAAGTGTCTACAAAGAAACAACTAAGAAGAGGTAAATAGTGATGCTAGTTTTAGAAATCATCTATAGGATGGGAATGAAGGAAGAGAATCCAATCCATAGGATAATTGATGGAGCTAAATCACTCCTAAATAAATATAAGAATTATTTATATCATCTAATTATATGGTGGTTAAGAAGATTACAAGGATAAAACCTGAAGATAGTTACCCGTAGTAATTCCATTAGACCAAGTGGGCATAATCCATGAATAACATCCTTAATCCAATTAAATATACTAAGAAAATAATTCCAATACAATTGTAAGGTTTTATTGCTAAATCCTTGATTAACCAATTGGAAATCTAAGCTAAAAATGATTAAAGGATTATAATGATCATACTAGCTTACCAAGATTAGATACTTATATCTAGTATAAGTGACATTGGTGTGTAGAACAGGATTGAAACCCTAGCATAGGTAAGATATCCTAGAGTAGTTATTAAAGGTCACATTAAAATAATGTGAGGTTAAAGTAGGAGTATTAGGGTAAAGGGAATGTAGGATAGTATGATTAAATTAAATCTAGTATGACATGGAGTTATGGAAGTAATGTTATCCATCTTAAAGGATAGTAAGCTTTAAAGAAAGGTAGATGGACGACTAAGGAAGATTGTGAGTGGAGTTTGGAAGAACTACTTGTGGGATTAAAGATTATCAACAATAGAGTAGTGGATACAACCAAGAATGGATATGAGTAAACTATAAAAGCTTCAATGTCAAGCTCATTGGATTCATCCATGAGTTTAGAAGAATAAAAGGTGAATAAGAACATTCTTATGAAATAAAGCCATCATGTTAACCATGATGATGGATAGGAAGAAGTAGTATATCTAGGAAAGGAATTCCTTAAATTAGAAATCCAGGATTGTGAATAATGGAAAATAGACATTCCTGGTAAACACTCAACTCTAAACCTTAAACCAAATATAATATCCATTTCAAGTTATTAATCCGTCATTTTATGTCTATATCACTTTATAGGAATATTATCCTATAGCAAATCACATAAGCACATCCCTGTCAATTCCAACCATCATAATTATATGTGCTTAAGAGTATCTTTACCAATCCTTTCCGTAAAACATTCTAGATATAATTTTCTATTCTAAAAGGTGATGTCATCAAATATCACAAACGGAAGACAATATGCTTAGTTATTAAATCTTTACTCACATCCATAAAGGAATCTAAGTATAGTAAAAAACCCTAAAACCCTAGGGTAAATATTCATAATTCAAAACCCTAAACTTCTTTGTTTATCATAATGGAAGTAGTAATAACCATATTAATTTCTTTTATATTTCATGCATCAAATAATGATATAGGTTTATTATACATATAAAATTTCTATTCAAACTATGATCCAACTAGAGTTAAGTTTTATAAACAAATAAGAATATATCATTTAATAAACCCATGATTAAAATAGGAAAGAAAAATAATAAGAAAAGCTTCTACAAAATATTAAAAGGGGTTCTGATTGAGAAAATAAAAGAAATATAAAAAGATTATATAATAAAAGTTCAGAAATGATACTAAATATATTTTAGTATTAAGACAATTATCCAGCAAATAAATTCTACAAAGAAAAGTTCAAAATAAAGATTTTATACAAATCTGAAAAGGAAAAAAGAAAATAGAAAAATAGAAAACAAATAAAAAACAAGACCTGGCTGTGGCCCAACTCCTACCTACTTACCTGTCGCCCAGGAGCATCCCACAAAGGCGTAGTAACCAGCCCAGCTCATTCTCTCCTGTGACTGACGAGTGGGGCTAGGGAAGGATCGTGGGTTGAGAAGAAAGAAATGCTAGGGGGTTTTCTGCAAAATCGACTTCGTCGTCTACCACGCCTACTAGAAGCAGCTCGCTGGACGGAGCTCCGCCGTCGATCGACCGTCGCCCTACGATGCGTGCCGCCATCTCTGGGAGGAGTAGATAAGATCGCCGCGTCCTCCTCTATCTTCTCATACCTATCTCATCTTCTATCTCGCTCTCTAGACCATTTTCCTTCCTCTCCCGAAATCCTAGTTCGTTAGAGTTCGTCGTTACAGCCAAATCCAACCACCCCTCGCCTCGTGTGTCACATCCCAAAATTTTCCAAATTTTGTAATGTGAAAAATAAATAAACAAAATAAATAATTGTTGAAATTTAGGGTGAAAAGAAACTTTTGTTTTGAAATGAATTCATCAAAAACCCTTCTGGAACAAACTTTGAATAAAGTTTTAATCCAACTAAAATCAAATCAAGTGAAATGCATTCTTCATAAATGCATCTTGAAATTTAAACACTTGGAAAATAAACCAAAACTCTAAAAACCTAATGGGAGAAAATGATTTCCAAGATATCTCTAAGACCATGAATTTGGTCCATATAAAAATTTATCAACTCACATTTACAAATGATCAAGAGTGACAAATGGAAATATTATAAAACCATAGAAGTTGGTTTCACTTAATTTGGAGCTATAAATAAAATCTTATGAATTTAGTAAGATCAGGAAATTGAATTTTCAAAGCTAATAAAGCACCTATCTAAAAATCCATACCAAATGGTGAGTAAATAACCCTAAAGAGATTTAAAAGGATAAAAAAATATTAAATAAGATTTTACAAATTGGAATCACCAAGTTTTGGTCTTTAAATAAAAAGATATGGTTTTAAAAAGACAAAGGAAGAAATAATAAATAAGGAATATTTTATAAGAGCCAAATAAAACTTGGCCAAGACCATAAGCAAATGGAATAAACATAATCCAAGTTCAAATGAAATAAATGGATAGATAATATTCAAATAAAATAATATGGCCTTAACCAAATTCTATTCCATTTGATTAAGACAAAATCCCTAATAAGAATGATTAATTAAATCATGGGAAAATAATATTTAGAATTTACCCAAGTGGAATAAAAGTTATTTAATTAATTTAAATGGAATCAAAGAAATCATCTAAATAAAATTTATGGAATTAAAACCATATTTGATTTCATAGGAATGAGGACAAATACCCAATTTTAATGATTAATGAATCATATTAAAATATTCCAAATAATTCAAAGTGAATTATTTGACACCCTAATAAATAAATAAAACCTACTGAAAAAGGTTTGGTAAAAATTTGAATTCAAATAAGAATTGAAATTATATTTAAAAATATTGTTTGAATTAAGACAAGGGCCTATTTTTTTAAATAATTAATATACCCTAAAAATAATAAAAGAGATATTCTAAATTTGACTTTAGAATGAATTAATAATAAGTATTTGAATATACACAAAGTTTGATAGAGGTTTGATTTCAAATGGTGTTTGAATTGTTTGAATAAAAATCAAAACAGAATATTAGAAAAATAAAAAGGGTTGCAGAACAAAAAAAATGAACAAAGCCAGCCCAGCTAACCCAGCCCATCTAAGCCCAGCGAGCCCAGTCCCCCTTGTCCCCGAAGTGTTTTCCTACTCAATAGCGAACCCGCAGCCTCGTTGACATCTGGACCCACCTCTCCTCTCTCTCTCTCTCTCTCTCTCTCTCTCTCTCTCTCTCTCTCTCTCTCTCTCTCTCTCTCTCTCTCTCTCTCTCTCTCTCTCTCTCTCTCTCTCTCTCTCTCTCTCTCTCTCTCTCTCTCTCTCTCTCTCTCTCTCTCTCTCTCTCTCTCTCGCTGTCAAGCAGACCCCACGCTGGTAGCCTTCTTCCTCACTCACCGCGGTGACCACGCCCCCTCGCCGGCCATTTCTGCCGTCTTCAAAATCGATTCAATGCATGTTATTGCCGCGGCGATTACTCCCTCGACCAAGATCATTTAACCACCTCCCTATCCCCTCCCTTTTCCCCTAGACGCCACACCTCGAGATCCCCCAGGCTGCCCCAATGTCCGATCAGACCACCGCTGCCTCCGACAAGCATCCGCGGCGACCCCAGCCAGCCCACGCCCCCCTTGCTCCCTGGCGCATACAAGCAAACTCCCTGGCCTCTGGCGCACCTCCCAGTGTTGCCCGTTCATCTGCGCATGCTCTACATCGTCGACAACATCAACACTGAGCAACGCTGCCGTCTGCTTCAACTCCGGTGACGCCTCCCTGTAAGCCACGTCTCCCTCTCCATCTCTGGATGACCCTGCTACGCTCTCCTCTCTCTCTCGCGCGCTTCTAACAGATTCATTGCCTCGCTCTCCCGTGCCCTGTAGCGACGTCCCCGACGACTCCAGAGCATGTCCGACGCCGTCAGCAACTCCGACGAGCGATTCAAGCCAGCATCTTGCGCCCCTTCGCCAACCAAGCATGCGTTGAGCATCAGCAAGCTTCTATGGTTCTGGTGAGCATCTCCCCCACTCCTCTCGCTTCCTGTTCTCGCCGTTATGACGTAGCCAGAGTGTCGCCGCCGCCAGTCACCGTCGAGCGCCGCCAAGTTTTGGTTAGCATGCTAGGAACCGCAGGATGTAGATTCGTCGGCTACGATAGATCCACTTAAAACGAAGAGGTATGCTGATCTGTGCCGCATGTTTTCAGTTAGATTTAATGCTCCACACTGCGCGATCCGCACGAACCGGTACCAACCAATCAGAACAGGACGCATGGCCTAGAGCTGTTATAAAAACCAGAAAATGTTCTATTAGTTATTTAAACTTGCAAAATTCATAACTTTTGATCCACACGTCCAAATTTTACAAATTTTATATCAATGGAATCAGCAAAACAAACCCTATCCAACCATGCACTTTGTTTAATGAATTGCATCTGTTAATTTGGCTGTTTTTGCAGAAACTTGTGTAGGCATATTTTGGATATAAAATTCATTCTAGAAATATTTTTATGTTAAAATCTTGGGAAAATAGATTTTTTTGAACCTACTGACCATAGAAACCAACTTGTGGATTCAAAAACATATTTTGAGAAGCAAAAGAATAAATCTTTGATTTAGAACATTTCTAGTCAAATAAAAATAATGTTATATGTTAAAAATGTTTTTGGAGAAAACAACTTTGGGAAATGTTTTGATTTAAACTCTTTGACCCTAAACACCAAGTTTTAAGATTTAAAAATATATTTGGTGAACCCTATAATTTTTTTGCTTTGCTAAAGGCATTTTCAACAACATAAAATATTGATTTGGTGTAAAAATGGTTTATAGGTGAAACCTTTTGCAAATGGTTTTAATATTAAACACTTGACCATAAAACACTAACATTTGTGTTTAAAAATGTATTTGTCAAACACTAGAAAATATTACTTTGGTTTGAACCATTTCTAGCAAAATAAAAATGACATAAAATGGCCAATTTCATTAACTTGATATCAAATGATTTTGCCACATTTACAAATGACCTTGCCACTTTTGTAAATGACCAATAGATATTTTATGATGTTTATAACCTATATAAACCACTTTTACAAAATAAAACAATCTTTGGCATGCTTGCATGCATTGCTTTGTTTTTTTGAAACTATGTGATGATTGCTTGAATGATAGATTGAATATTTGTTTGCTTGATTGAATTGTAGTGCAATTTGAAGAGTGTGACTATTTCAAGATCAAGGAGCGAACTTATAATTCTCTACCAAAAAGGCAAGTGATGCTTCATACTTTTGTCCCATTATTTTCACTATGCATTAGTGATATTTCTAAGTAGGACTTGCATGGAATTTCTGCTAAGTGTAAACTATGCCATGGGAAATCCTAGTAGATGAAACCTTAGTAGAATTTTCCTAAGTTAAGATTCCTACTACCATCATGCTTAGCTTAGATAGTAGAAAACAAGGGTGGATTATATTCATGCTATGGAATATTTCTAAGTCAAGGACTTGTGTTTTGTTTAATAAAACAACTAAGTGAATGAATCACCTGGGTGGAATGGAAAGAATGGTTTGTGTTGAGTGGTTACACAAGTCCAGTATGCTGGGGGAAACTTGGGAATCACCAAGTCCAGTATACTGGGGAAAACTTGGTATCTCACTTGTGGAATGCTGTCAACACCCGGATTTTTAATCCCAGATGCTTGTTATGCCA
The DNA here is from genome assembly GCA_916181665.1 of Avena sativa. Classification (NCBI taxonomy): domain Eukaryota; kingdom Viridiplantae; phylum Streptophyta; class Magnoliopsida; order Poales; family Poaceae; genus Avena; species Avena sativa. Next base: position 229,070,204 of record OV702279.1, read on the forward strand.
TACCTTGCAATCCCAGGATTACCATTTTTGCGAGACATAACAGAATTGGATACCACAGTACATCATCCATTACAAACGATACATAAATTCTTACACAAATAGGGATCTCATGATCCAGTTCTTAATACAACATCAAGCAGCGGAATACGTAATAATAACGGTAGCGTAGGCGAAGCTCCATCTTCGGGTTCACAGGCAATGATGACGATGGGAGATGATCCTAGTTGTCGTAACCTTCCTGGGGTCCATCCTCAAGGTACTCCTCTTCATAGTATGGCCACGGGAATAGCCAGGGACAAAGCCATGAGTACTCTTCAAATACTCGCAAACTAATACTAACAGGTAAAGGGGTTTTTGGATAATAGGACACTAGGCTCTAGGGTTGTTTTGCAAAAGCCAGATTTATCTCTACTAAGTTTAGAAGCAACGAATGCTAGTTGAAAGTTTTATAGCACCTAAGTGGGAACTTGTAATTCAGATCACAACCCTGTTGTGGTCAAGTCAAAGTCTCAAATCATTTCACAAGTCATTTTGAAAAGTCTGACGGGGAACAGTATGGCCACTCCAACTGTCCATAACCGCGGACGCGGCTATTCGAATAGTTTGACACTCTGCAGAGATTGTACACTTTCACCACAACATTCGATACATCCGTCAGGAACAAATCCTGAATTCACCATACTCAGTATGCGGATAATCAATCCTAACCTTTCAATTACATGCCCTAGTATAAGCACCTCTCCTGTGAGTTTGGCCTCCCAACCATGACCAACTGTCATCTTGGGTACTGCACAGGTGGACAATCTTCACAAGGTAGCCTCAGCTCAGACCTTGGCCGTGAGGGAACTAATACTAAGGTATATAAGTTTCCAGTCAAGCCCTACCCAATATTCGGGTATTATGGTTGTACGATAAAATTGGAATGGTATCACATCCAGACAACCATCAGTTTTAAAAAGGGATAAGGCTCATGCCTCAACATTTTCATCACCAAAATCACCGGGTGTTTGGAAACATATGTCCAAAACATTTCAATAGAATGATCCATCATTCCAAGGTTTTCATAACCATTTTTCCACCAAGTATTCCCATCTAAAGTTGATCAAGTTTTATGCTTAGCACTAGCATCTACAGGTGGGGGTAAGCAATAATGAGGGGTGGTAAACTAGGGGAGTTTTAACTAAGTTCCATCTCATGCCTTAAGATGACATCAAGATTATCTAGCTTAGGCCAAATTTTATGCTCTTTATGCAACCTTCAAATATTTTTCTAATATCTATAATTCACTTAAGTAAACTCTAAGTAATAGCTTTGATAAAGAAATAAAGTATAAAGCTTGCAAGTAACAACTAGGATTGGTCGGTCAAGTGGGTATGATCACATATGCTTAAGGCATATAGTAGGCATAGTAACAAGTAGTGGTTTGTTGCATCAGTAGGGTATCTTGCAAGTGTTAGCTTGCACATTCACTAGTATTATTAGGCCTGCATTGGTCAACTTGATTAGTAAAGCTTGCCTTGTGCAGAGCAGTGGTTGAAGTTCTCCTCGGCTTCTTCTTCGTAAAATCCTCCTTCCTCCTCGTATCCTTGGTCGGTACTAGCGTCTATAAATAAATACGAGGTACATAATCACCAAACAATACTTAACTACTTGCAATCATCACACACAAGGATCCTATAGATGATCTAGCATCATCTCTAACATTACAAGATTAAAGCTTGGTTTAATTCCTTTTTATTTCTAGAAAAGTAATCTCTACTCATTGAAAAACTACTTAAGATTTAATATTCTCCAAACCAAACATGGGATCATGTTGACACATGTCATCACCACATATTGTAGTCCAAGGGAATGTGATTTAAAGTGGTGTCACAATTTAATAAGGGTTTACCCTTTTATTTTAATTAATTAAAGTGGCTAGAAATGCCTATGTAGTATTCTTTTATTACTTGAACATTATTTCTGCAAGTAAACCTATATATTTTTATATATTCTGAAAGGTATGGTTAAATGTGATTTTTGAGAGTTGGAATCAACTAAAAAGCTATTATGGTTTAAATTTGAAAAATGTTTGAATGCAGAAAAGCTTCTGCCTTGTTATTTTTACCATGGGTGATCTATAGATCCAAATGACTTGAATCCAATGGGCTTGGATTCAGCATTCCCAGACCTTTCTAACAAAATTGGTTTCATTCAATTTGATGCACTGAATCTATCTGGGTTGATTTTTGAAGTTGAGTACAGAAGTGAGTTTGAAACAAAAATGAAAAAGGTTTAATTCAAATAACTGGGCTGCGCGGGAAAAGTTAACGGGCCGGCCTGCTAAGCGGAGTGCTCCCGCAGGCTGCTTAAGTGGGTGTCCCCACTCGCCAGTGAGACAGGGAGGGGCGAAGCGGTACGGGGCAACGTGGGTTGTTCGATCTGATTCTAATCCAACGACTGGGAGTCATCGTCGACGCGAAGCAACGCCGGCGAGAAAGAAACCTAGCGCGGCCACTGAGGGGTGCTGGGGGCTCACCGGGGTGCAGGCAAGGGTCAGCGAGGCGGGCGAACGACGAAGTTGACGACAGCGAACTCAGGGGTGGTCGCGGCAGCTCCTGGGATGGACGAAATCGATGGCGCCCTTCTTCTCTAGAGGCGGCGGGCTCCGGTGAAATTCCGGCGAGGTGGTGCTCGCCTTGCTCCGGGAACAGTGTGGCACGCTCAGTGAGGAGAGGGGAGTGAGATGGTGTGAAGAAATCGACTGGGGGTGGCCTCTATTTATAGTCGAGCGAGGGGACCGACGGGGCGCACGGTGAGCTCGTCGGGGGCGATGTTACAGGCGGCTATTGGCATGGGCGACGGTAGGGGACAGTGCGGTGTTCCCTGGCGATGCTCAACGACATGGTTTCGAGGCGTGGGGCGGTGCGGCTTGGTCGGAACGCGACGGTGCTCTGCGCATGCCCGACGGAAAATTTAAGGCCACGAAGCTCGCGTGGTCCGCGCTGTGGCGAACGAGCGTGTCTGCGGGGTTGCTAGGACGGTTGGGATTGTGTATGCACGCGGTAAGGGCGGTGCGCGGTCTGTGGGCGCTGGTCGAGCGTGGCGCACGGGGCGTGCTCTCGGCATGGTTGCTGGCGAGGTTGGCATGGTTCGTGCATGTGGTCCAGGGCTTCGCAACGCTCGCGGCTAGGACAGTGAGTGTTGGTGGACGCTGGGCTGCCTCCCAGACATGCTGGCTAGGCTTGTGTCTCCTCCTAGCTTGCTGTCAACATGGGGGTGACATGGGTGTGCTCGGCTGTTCACCATTGATGGCAATGCCAAGCTTACAGTGATGCTAAGGGTTAGTTTAGGTTGTTAGATGATCTACTAAGGCTAGTGGTGTCCAGAGAGGGAACAAGTTAGGCCTCAATCACTGCTCACTATAGTGTTTAGGATTTTGATGATTTGTGTCTGCAACCTGTTTGATGAAATGGCCGCATGAAATCAAGTTTTGAATTTTGAAAAGATTTTTGGTGGGTTTGCTAGATTGGTGCTGGTGAGTCTGCAGATGCTTGGGTTTTGAAAGTTAAGCTTGTTTGAGTGGTTTTTGAAAAAGTGGGATCTTCCCATATGATAAAGATTCAATTTTGAATTGTCATTTAAACTATGTATTTGAAAGTTTCTGGATGATCACAAAGTGGGCCTTGATACCTTGATCCAGAAAAGTTTCCATTAGGTTCTGAAAGTTTGAGACAGCCAAAGTAGGCATGGGAGTTAAATTGATCAAAATGACCATTCCTTTATTTTATTGGTTTTGAATTATTTGTCTTTAGGAAAAGTTTGGGAAATGTTTAGATGATGTTTATTTCACCTAAGAAACATTTTAAAAGCAAGGAAACATACAAACAAGGTGGTTCAAAAGAATTTCAAATTAAATGCATACACATATGCATGCCTTCATAATTTTAATTAGAAAAGTTTATGTTAACCCTAATTTTTATGATTAGAGTTTGATGATCCAATTTTAGTATTTTTGGGATGTTACAAACCTTCCCCCTTAAACAAAATCTCGTACCGAGATTTGAAAAAGGACGAAAAGATTACCTAGGATTTGAAGAGATTGGGAAACTCCGTCCTGATGTGATCTTCGCGTTCCCAGGTAGCTTCCTCTTCTGTGTGGTTGCTCCACTGAATCTTGAGAAACTTGATGCTTCGGGTTCGGGTAGTTCGAAAAGCTTCTTCCAAAATACGGATGAGTACTTCGGGATAGGTCAGATCATTGTTGATCTCTATGGTCCGATGATCGATATTCTTGAACACTTCGGTCTTCTCGGGGACTTTGAGACACTTGCGAAGTAACGAGATATGGAACACATTGTGCATGGCTGACATCTCTTCAGGTAGTTTCAATTGATACGATACTTCTCCTCTGCGGTTCAGAATCTTGAAGGGTCTGATATATCTGGGGGCTAACTTTCCTTTGAGTTGGAAACGCTGCATTCCATTCAATGGCGACACTTTCAGATAAACAAAATCTCCTATGTTGAAGGCGAGATCTCTACGTATCTTGTCGACGTAACTCTTCTGTCGGGATTGGGCGGTCTTGAGGTGCTCACGAATCTTGTGAACCTTCTCTTCTGCTTCTCGTAGGATATCGGGTCCAAAAATCTGACTCTCTCCTACTTTCGACCAGTTCAAAGGGGTGCGACACTTCCTTCCGTACATGAATTCAAATGGGGCCATTTGCAAACTGGCTTGATAACTATTGTTTTATGAAAATTCTGCAAACGGCAGACAGTCTTCCCACTTGGATCCATATTCTAACACACATGCTCTCAGCATATCTTCGAGTATTTGATTTACTCGCTCCGTTTGTCCATCGGTCTGAGGGTGATACGCGGTGCTGAAATCTAGACGGGTTCCTAAACCTTCTTGTACTTTCTTCTAGAATCTCGAGGTAAACTGAGTTCCTCGATCCGATACTATGTTCTTGGGGACTCTGTGCAAACTGACGATTCTAGCGATGTATAACTCCGCTAGTTTCGAACTCTGATATGTGGTCTTGACGGGCAAGAAATGGGTGACTTTGGACAATCTGTCCACTATGACCCAGATAGAGTCATTTCCCCTACTAGAAGTAGGCAGTCCAATGATAAAGTCCATTCCTACAGAATCCCATTTCCATTCCAGAATCTGCAATGGTTGCAACAATCCAGCGGGTCTTTGATGTCCTGCCTTGACTCGCTGACAGATATTACACTTGGCGATATAGCTTCCGATTTCTCTCTTCATCTTATGCGACCAAAATTGCTCTTTCAAATCTTGATACATCTTAGTTCCTCTGGGATGGATAGAATAAAGAGTATCATGAGCCTCCTACAAGATAACTTCTTTCAACTCAGAATCTGCTGGTACACAAAGGAGTCTTTTGTACCACAAAACTCCTTCTTCGTCTTCGGTGAATCTGGGTACTTTGCCTGTACCGATACGACGCTTGATTCCGTCGATACTAGCATTTCCCTTCTGCGCCTCTTTAATCTGACTGATTAAAGTGGGCTGGAGTTCTATGCTAGCCATAAATCCTTTACTTACTAATTCCATCCGAAAATCTTCTAGCTCTTTGTGCAGACTTGGTTGCTCCTTCGAAATCATGGAGTTCAAGCGGCACAGCAATCTTCTAAGGGCATCGGCTACTACGTTGGCTTTACCAGGGTGATAGTGAATGTCCAGATCGTAATCCTTGATTAGCTCAATCCATCTTCTCTGCGTCATATTTAGCTCCTTCTGAGTGAATATATACTTTAGGCTCTTGTGATCCGAATAAATCTCACAATGGTTTCCCATCAGGTAATGTCTCCATGTCTTCAGGGCTAGAACTACGGCTGCGAGTTCGAGGTCATGGGTTGGGTAGTTTTGCTCATGTTGCTTCAATTGTCGCGATAGATAAGATATAACTTTGCCTTCTTGCATTAGCACACATCCGAGACCAATCTTGGATGCGTCAGAATACACATCGAAGGGCTTCATGATATCCGGCATGATCAAGATTGGGGCTGAAATCAATCTCCTCTTGAGTTCTTGAAAACTCGCTTCACATTTGTCGGTCCATTCAAACTTCTTGTCCTTCTTCAGCAATTGGGTCATGGGTCTGGCGATACTAGAGAATCCTTCTACGAATTTGCGGTAATATCCCGCCAATCTGAGAAAGGCACGAACTTGGGTTTGAGTGGTTGGGGCTTGCCAATCTTCTACATCTTTCACTTTGGCAGGGTCAACAGCAATTCCTCCGGCTGATACAATGTGACCGAGGAATCCTACCTCCTGTAACCAGAATTCACATTTGATAAACTTTGCATACAACTGATGCTCTCTAAGGGTTCCAAGAATGGTCCTTAGGTGTAACTCATGTTCTTCTTCTGATTTGGAATAAATCAGGATGTCATCGATGAAAACAACGACAAACTTATCCAGGAAGTCCATAAAAATCTTATTCATGAGGTTCATGAAATAAGCGGGGGCATTGGTTAATCCGAAAGACATGACCGTATACTCATACAATCCATATCTGGTGGTAAAGGCAGTCTTTGGAATATCCTTTGCACGAATTTTGAGTTGATGATAGCCAGTTCTAAAATCAATCTTAGAAAACACTTTGGCACCGGTCAACTGATACACACACTTTGGCACGGATTTTGAGTTGATGATAGCCAATTCTAAAGGCTGAGTTCATGTGTATAGTGCCAATCCCTGGATCAGTTCACTGGCACACACAGTACAAAATGATACCAAATATAACTGTGCATCATAAATACAACGAATATGATCCAGAATTTACATTATTCATTCAAGTACACAGCGGAAAACGAATACAAGGTAGATCTCCATCCTTCAAATGTGCCACAGGCGAACAAATGTTGAGTGGAGTCTCGTGACCTATGAACAATCACTCAGATACGATATAACCTGCAACATGAAACGTTGCAGCCACAAATTGTCAATACATTGAATGTATGGCAAGTAGGCTAAAGTGGTTAACAACAGATCTATCAACTACATGCTTATTTGGCCAAGTGGAGTTTAGGCTCATTTGCATAAAGCAACAGTTTTATCCTAACATTTGTAACAAATTAGTTTTCCAATACGATAAATAGGACACTCTGGTTCACTCCCAGGTGCTCCTACCCAATTATGTTCACCCAACAAGTTTTAAGTAATTAAGAAATAAGGATGAGTGAGAAATATCATAGCATCAGTATCAGGTCGCTCGAATTGTCCATAACCGGGGACACGGCTAAGCACTTAGTTTATACACCCTACAGGGGTTAGTACACTTTACCCATGTGACTTGGCCAGCCCAGCTCGTACCACCACTCTCATATTGGGTGATGATAGGGAGAAGTCCAAGAAGGAACCGTTCGGGAAGTAGCTCCCCAATCCCGACGCGCACCGGTCCAACCTACACTATCTACATCTCTGGATACGCGGGTTCGAGTTACCACAACCTACTGAGTTCAGCCAACCACCCATTTCATTATTGGCATATGGTTGCACACGAAAGCTTCCAAACAAAGAAACCAATCATTTCTCAGTGTCCTGGGTGCCTTTCCGCAATGATACCACCAAAAATTATCAATCCCATCACACCTAGGAGATTCATTGATTAAGTTGTTTTAGTTTTCGCAAACCAACACATTTAGAATCAACATCAGTGATGTAACCCAGCCCTCGTTCATCATAGCATGGCTAAGCACATCTACCAACGGTGGCTCATAAACAAGGAATGCTAGGGAATAATATGGGACATAGCATAGCATATACATATCAATTCCTACATATGCAATTCTACAAAAACATCTACAATGAATAGGAAAACAGTAGGACATTTATGACCAAGATAGCACCACTTGCCTTTGTTGTAGATGTAGTCGATTAGATAATCCTCACAATTATAATGGCCTCTTTCATAATAACCACAATACTTGCAATCATAGTAGTTGCAATCACAGTAGTTACACTCCTCGCAATCTAACGTTTGAAGCAAACACAACAAACACCATTCAAAACATTGCAAACATACAACAGTGTAACATTACAAGAAAACAATGATGAACAGATGCATGCATGACGATTTAATGATTCACAATGGTTGCATTTAGTGTTCTGAACATAGTTAGATTACATGATGCATGTGGAAAGTCATTTAATGCACTAAAGCTTTTATTACTAAAGTTGTATCGATTTAATATGGTGTATACCACTTTAATTGAACTAAATATGTTTATGTCGTATTAAATTGTGAACTAGATGCTACTGGATAGAGGTAATGCAATTTAGAGACAGTGGCAATTTGAATCACCTAAAAAGGAGTTATAGATATTTTCCTATGATTAAAACACTATTTCCATGGGTTTAAATATTTCTGTATGAATTTCTGTTTTAATAGTACCAAATAATTTGTCATGCAATTTTCTGTATAGATATTGTCAATACAAAACCTTAGCACTTGGATTCACCCTAATCGGAGTTATAGATCTTTCTGTATGATTTAAATAGTGTTTAATGGTTTTAAATGATTCATATAGTTTCTGTTGTCTAAAAATCAAACTAAAATTATATCTGTAATCTCCACGGAATTGTGATTTCAAGGACATATTATTTGTAATTTTCTGAAAAGTATTTATTTTCTTATGAATTTATTACTCTAAATAAGCCATTAAACCATTTAAATCTTCATGGAAAAATCTTACAGTCAAAGGCTGAACTAATTGCATATTGATGATCTACATGGAACCAGCTTTCCATCGGTATATCATTCATATTTTTGTGACAAGCAATTAATTTACTATGAATTTAATGATTTATAAAGCCATTAAAACTAATTAAATTGCTACGGGTTAAATATTTGGCAAAGGCTAGATCCAACCAGATATTGTTAATTTACATTACAGTAGCTTCAATTTGATATATTGTTCATATTTTTCGGAGTTACAGATAATTTCTTATGAATTTATTAACCTAAAATACCATTAAAACTAATTAAATTACTGCAGTAACGACGTACAGTAAAAGTTGGATCTATTCTAATAAGATAATTCTACGTAAAATTATCTTTAATTTGATATATTATACGCAATTTTTGAACGTGGTATGAATTTCTAATGAATTTTACAAGTTAGATCTATAATATGCAATTTTAAATTCGAACGGAATATTCTAGAGAATATTCCGCTGACTGGACAGGTTGACTTTGCATGCTGACTGGGACTAGATGTTGACCTTATGTTGATGTGGCGTTGATGAAGAAGATGACCGGGATGACGACATGACACGCACCGGTTTGATTGGATCTCGAGCGTCTGGATAGGATCCGGTGGCTAGAAGAAGAGATTGACCCGATTTTGGCTCGGAATAGACAAGAAATAGATCTGTGTTAGAGAGACAAATCCGTAGGTCAAATTGAAAAACTCAGAACATGAAAGTTGTGGGGAATCATTATTCCTACCTTCTCACCAAAAGAATTTGGATTTGAAGAAACGAGCGCGAGTAGATCTTGGATTTACACCGTGAGATCTGAAATATTGCGATACGAAATTCTCCGGCTGTGGTGGATGAAAAGAGGTGAGGTTTGTCGGGATTGAAAGATTTCGACGCGATCTTCAACTTTCGTTTTTTGACCGAAAGCAAATGACGAAGTCTAGATGGGTTAAAAAGCGAAACAAGATTCGGGCATATGTAGATTCAGGATTTCGAAAGGAAAAACTCGTACAGCTGTGGCTCCACGAGTTTATATGAAGGTTTAGGATGGTTTAGAGATAGGCCTTGGAGTAGGGAACAAGTAGAAACAAACGGAAGTCAATTTGGAGTTGTAGATAAAAAGTTACGAGAGTTTGAGTAGAGATAGGTATTAGAAAACAGATTTCCCACGCTTTTTAAAGCAACACACTGTACGTGCACGCGTGGCTGCTCCCGATCGCTGGCTCGGTCCGGTGGGCCGGCCCGTTCAGTTTTTTTTTACTTGTTTCCCTCATATCTTTTGCATACGAACTCCAAATAACATGATTCTTATTTCTAAATTTTTCTAAAATCGAATAGATCATTATAGAATCAAATTTGTAATATTTTTACTAGTTTGGAAGTAGTGGATTTATAAATCCTTGTATATTTCATTTTATTTATATCTTTATGTGTTTGTATTTATTTTATAACCTTTTCATACTAGCTCCAAATGAGCTCAATTTTGTTTCTAAAATTTTGTAGTATTAATTGGATCTCTTTAGGCTATAATTATCAATAATTTATGCCTTAGCAACAGTGGGTTTTAATAAGTCAATTTAATCACCCTTAGGAACATTTGGGCGAAGCAACTACAGGATTTAGATACCAGGATTTGGATTTAGTTTGGAGAACTTTGCATGGATGTAATGAAATGCTTATGAATGCTTCATGATTTTCATTTTGAAATCTTGCACACCAATTCAATAATCCATAATCAATCCATGCCCTTTTGCCTATATGGCTACTTAGGTCATAACAAAAGAATATAAGATTTTGAATTCAAGGTTGAGAGGATTTTCTATTCAAAAAGTTTCTTCTCCTTTTGCCTATATGGCTACTTAGGTCATAACAAAAGAATATAAGATTTTGAATTCAAGGTTGAGAGGATTTTCTATTCAAAAAGTTTCTTCTCTTTGAGAATTTTTAACAAAGTCAAACAATCAATAAATCTTATTTATTTATTTCACATTCCAAAATTATGAGAATTTTGGGATGTGACAGACTACCACCCTTAAAAGAAATCTCGTCCCGAGATTTGGGAAGGCTAGAAAGAAAGAAAGGTTCAGGATCCATTAGGATGCTACCGCCCTTAAAATAAAATTGACTAGGTAATTTCTTGAGGATTCACTTAGCTCAGATTGGTTCTCCTTTAGACTTTATTTCCACGATGTCTGTTGCACATTCTGAACTCCATGACTGATAGTTTCCGAGAAAGCTCTTCTTAAACTAGCAAAACTCTCATGGTGGTCAATTAGGGGATGTTTACTTCACGGTGCCCATTAATCATGGTTGAGATTCATTCTTACCGTATATTCCTACGCTTAGCAATGAATGCTTTTAGAAGGGTGTAACAATATACCATTCTAGGGTTTAGGCTCAACATCGACTCTCTGCTAAGGTTGAAAAGGGCACTCAAGATTCGCAAAGCCAACAATACAAGAGCGAATAATAAGGGTAGTAGGAATGGTGATCAATCCATCATGCACCCAAATCATTACCATGTATGAGGATAGGTGAATCACGTTTTTCTATCACTCGGGCATTCTCACTTTCCTTGAAGAATGTTTCCATGGGCGTGAGCTAATGCTCTATGTATACTCCCATGTATCCAATCAACAAAGCTACTACTAAAACTAAGCTATTGATACTTCAACTTTCAGGTTGGGTAATCTACTACATAACATCATGTGCAACACTTCATACTTCCACATCCTTCTGTTGCATTAGATGAACTATTCTCCTTTGTCGATGCATTATGTTGTAAAACTTTCCACTTAATCCTTCTCCATGTATTCAACACATCATTATAGTTCCATGGGTTTGAGATAGAGAAGAACTGATTGTAGGGAGAAGAAGCTACTAAGGAAGTAATCCTACTCATAACTATATGAAGCAATCAATGTCACAAACAAGAAAACAATCATAAGAAATCAACACACAAGAAAGCACTTGCATAACAATAATACTGTTGGAATTATGCCCTAGAGGCAATAATAAAGATGTTATTATTATAATTCTTGTTCATGATAATGTTTATATTCCATGCTAGAATTGTATTAAGCGGAAACTTTAATACTTGTGTGGTTTGTGAACAACACCGTGTCCCTAGTACGCCTCTATGGACTAGCTCATTGATCAATGATGCTTAAGGTTTCCTAACCATAGACATGAGTTGTCAATAGATAATGAGATCATATCATTGGGAGAATGATATGGTGGACAGACCCAAACTAAGCGAAGCAATTAGATCGTATCATCGTGTTCGTCTTTGTGAAGCTTTTCTTATGTCAAATATTGTATTCCTTAGACCATGAGATAATACAACTCCCTGGTATCGGAAGAAAGCTTTGAGGTCATTAAATGTCATCCTATGAGAGGGTGATCATAAAGGTGTCTCTCAGGTGATCGGAAAGTACCTGTTGGGTTGTATGTATCGAGATGGGATTTGTCCCTCGCAAGTCGGAGAGATATACTTCAGGCCCACTCGGTAATCGATATCAACACCGCTTGCAAGCATGTGGTTAAGGAGTTAATCACAAAGTGATATCGGATTACGGAACGAGTAAAGTACTTGCTGTGAACGAGATTGAACTAGGTATGAAGGTACCGACGATCGAATCTCGGGCAAGTAAAATATCGCGAGACGAAGGGAATATATATATGGGATTGATTGAATCCTGGCATCGTGGTTCATCCGATATGATCATCGATGAATGTGTGGGAGTCAATATGGGTTTCCAGGCCCCGCTGTTGATTATTGATAGAAGATCATGTCTGCATATTCTCGAACCCGCAGGGTCACACACTTAACGTGTCTCGACGCTAGGATAGATTGGATAATTGGTTTATGAGTTTTTGTTCGGAGTCTCGGATGGGATCCGGGACATCACGAGAGGTTCCGGAGTGGTCCGGAGTATAAGATTCATATAAGGCAGTGCAGTTTTTGGAGTTCGGAATTGTTCCGGGTTAATCGGTATTGTACCGGAAGCTTCTAGAACCTTCAGGAAGGGGACCAACGTGGCCCCACCTTCCGGGAGGGGGCATGGGCCTATGAGGGAGTGCCCTGGCCGCATTGGGCCAGGGGCACAAGGCCCCATAGGGCCCAGCCGGCCTAGAGAAGTTTAAACTCGAGATAGACCTTTCTAGAAGGGGGGGTTTCCTTGCCCCTCACTCCTTATCCTTTGGGGCCGCCGGTTTGGGCTTGGGGGAGGGGCTAGGGCTGCGCCCCCCTCTATATAAAGAGGGGTGGGGGCGCACCAACCCCCCACACCTTCCCCTCCAACCCTAGCCGCCCTGCTGCCCTCCTCTCTCCCTCCCGACTGCTTGTAGGCGAAGCCCTGCTGCAGAAATTCTCCACCAATTGCACCGCACCGTCGCGTTGTAGATCCAACCCATCTCTCCACCATACTTGCTGGACCAAGGAAGGAGGATATGTCGAGGTGCCGCACGTGTGCATCTCACGGAGGCACCGCGACTTGTGGTGCTAGATCGGATCGGATCGCGAGGAGGAGAAGCGAGTACGACTACATCACCCACGTTCCGATGAACGTTCCGCTGTGCGAATCTTCAAGGGTATGAAGATCTAATCCAATCTCTCTCGTTGATTGCATCTCCTAGATTAGATCTTGGCTTCCCTCTGTTCGCATCCGTAGAAAATTTTGATTTACTATGCCGCGAAACCCTTCAGTGGTATCAGAGCTAGATCTATGCGTAGATGTGTTTCACGAGTAGAACGCAACATGGTTGTTGCGGGCGTTTATGTTTTCTGTTGCAAGCCTCTTGTTTGTGTTCTTCTTATCACGTGGGATAGTGAGATTGAAGCGGTCCAGGCCAACCTTACGCGACGTCGTTCGCGAGACCGGCTCCGCACTTGACGTGTGGCTTGTTCCACACATGCGGCTGGTGGATGTCAGTTTCTCTCACTATAGTTGTCATGGGATTAACACCGGAGTTTGGCAACCATAATATCACCGTTGTGGCTTTCCGTAGGTAAGAATCGTTCTTAGCATCTACTCCCATAAGCCACGTAAAACATGCAACAACAAAGTAGAGGCGTCTAACTTGTTTTGCAGGGAGTGTTTTTTGTGATATGGTATGGCCCAAGATGTGATGTGTATATTGTATGCGATGATCATGTTTTGTAATGTTTCACGACTTGCATGTCAATGAGTTCACAACCGGCAGGAGCCATATGGTTGTCTTTATAATTGTGTATGACCTGTGTGTCAACTTCTTATGCGCCATGTAATAGTTTCACTTTATCGCTAAGTAGTTAGCAATAGTTGTAGTTGCTATTCGTGGTGGAGGCAATCATGGTGGAGTGATGGAGATCATGCCGGAGCGCACAAGATGGAGATCATTGCACGAAGATTGGCTATACCATGTCACATTAAAGTTATATGCGTGTGATGTTTATCCTTTTATGTACTTATTATGCTTAGATCGCGACAGTAGCATTATAAGATGATTCCTCACTTAAAGATCAAGATAAAAACTGTGTTCTCCCCGAGTATGCACCGTTGCGAAAGTTCGTCGTGTCCAAGCATCACGTGATGATCGGGTGCTATAGACTCTACGCTCACATACAACGGGTGCAAGCCAGTTTTGCACACGCGGAAATACTTGGGTCTAACTTGACGAGCCTAGCATGTACAGACATGGCCTCGGAACACATGAACCGAAAGGTTAAGCATGAGTCATATGAATGATATGATCGACACTTCGTTGTCCACCATTGAAGCCACATCTCTTCTCGTGATGATCGGATTAGGTGTGGTGAATTTGGATCGTGTTCACTAAACAACTTGAGGGATGTTGAATTTAGTGGGAGTTCATCTAGTAATTTGATTAAGTTGAACTATTTATCATGAACATAGTCTAAATTGTACTTGCAAATACTGTAGATCACATGGCCAAGTCCAACTTCAACTTCAATGTTTTTGCTGAGATAGAAAAGCTTAGAAACAATGGGTCTAACTTCACCAAATGGTTCCGCATTCTGAGAATCATTCTCGCTGGCGGACAAAAGGACTATGTCCTTGAGAAAGCGCTAGGTGACTCCCCTGCTGTAGATGCGCCGGCTGATGAAAAAGCTGTTTATCAGTCGTGCAAGGATGATTATGATTTGATTAAGATCGCCATGTTGTATGCTATGGAATTGGATCTTCAAAATCGTTTTGAGGAGTTCGCCGGGCCCTTTGAGATTCTCGAGGAGCTGAAAAACATGTTTCAGACTCAAGCCCGTTCTGAGAGATATGAGATCTCTAAGAAATTCTTTAACTACAAGATGGAGGAAGGGAGTTCCGTTAGTGAGCACGCCATTAAGATGTCGGGCTACACTCAACGCCTTGAGCAACTGGACTGCAAGATTCCAGAGGAGCTCAAGATTGACACTCCTAGCTGCAAAAGTTTTGTAGTTGATCACAATCAGATTGGTTCCACTGATATGATCACTGAGCTCTTTGCTAAGATGAAAGTAGCGGAGGAGAACATCAAAAAGAATAATCATGTGTTGATGGTCAACAAGCCCCCCACCTTTAAGAAAGGTAAGGGTGCAAGGCAGCCCTTCAAGAAAGGCGGCGGCAAGCGTGTTGCCCCTGCTGAGAAGAAGCTCAAGTATGGTCCTAAACCGGACACTGAGTGCTTCTATTGCAAGGACAAGGGTCACTGGAAGCGCAACTGTCCGAAGTACTTAGCGGACAAGAAGGCTGACACCATCAAAGGTATATTTGATATACATGTTATTGATGTTTTCCTTACTAGCCCTCGTTGTAGTGCCTGGGTATTTGATACCGGTTCAGTTGCTAATATTGGTAACTCGAAACAGGAGCTACAGAATAGACGGCGGCTTGCGAGGGATGAGGTGACGTTGCACGTTGGCAACGGATCAAGAGTTGATGTGATGGCCGTCGGCACACCCTCCTTAGTTTTACCTTCGGGATTAGTTTTAAACCTTAATAAGTGTTATTATGTGCCTGCGTTGAGCATGAACATTATTTCTGGATCTTGTTTATTGAAAGACGGTTATTCATTTAAATCGGAGAATAATGGTTGTTCTATTTATATGAGTAACATCTTTTATGGTCATGCACCTATTGTGAATGGTTTATTTCTTCTAAATCTCGAAAGGGATGAAACACACATCCATAACATTGAGGCTAAGAGATGCAAAGTAGATAGTGATAATACTACTTATTTGTGGCACTGTCGTCTAGGTCATATTGGTGTAAAGCGCATGAAGAAACTCCATTCTGATGGACTTTTGGAGTCTCTTGATTTTGAATCATTTGACACATGCGAACCATGCCTCATGGGCAAGATGATCAAAACCCCGTTCTCTGGTATGATGGAGCGAGCAACGGACTTGTTGGAAATCATACATACCGATGTATGCGGACCGATGAGTGTTTCGACGCGCGGTGGATATCGCTATTTTCTCACTTTACCGATGACTTAAGTAGATATGGGTATATCTATTTAATGAAACATAAATCTGAAACGTTTGAAAAGTTCAAAGAATTTCAGAATGAAGTGGAGAACCATCGTAACAGAAAGATTAAGTTTCTATGATCCGATCGTGGAGGTGAATATTTGAGTTATGATTTTCTCACGCATCTTAAAGCAAGTGGAATCGTTTCACAACTCACGCCACCCGGAACACCACAGCGCAATGGTGTGTCTGAACGCCGGAATCGAACCCTATTAGATATGGTCCGATCGATGATGTCTCTTACTGATTTGCCGTTATCATTTTGGGGTTATGCATTAGAAACCGCTGTATTCACTTTAAATAGGGCACCATCTAAATCCGTTGAGACGACACCGTATGAACTGTGGTTTGGTGCTAAACCTAAGTTGTCATTTCTTAAAGTTTGTGTCAAGAAGTTGATGCCGAACAAGCTCGAACCCAAAGCAGAGAAATGTGTCTTCATAGGATACCTTAAGGAAACTATTGGGTATACCTTCTATCACAGAACCGAAGGCAAAGTGTTTGTCGCAAAGAACGGTTCCTTTCTTGAGAAGGAGTTTCTCTCGAAAGAAGTGAGTGGGAGGAAAGTAGAGCTAGACGAGGTTATTGAACCTTCTCTTGAATTGGAGAGTAGCGCAGCACCTGAAATTGTTCCAGTGCCGCCTGCACCAACAATAGAGGAAGCTAATGACAAGGATCATGAAGCTTCGGACGATGCTGCTACTGAACATCGCAGGTCGACAAGGTCGCGTGCCCCTCCTGAGTGGTACGGCAACCCTGTATTGACTGTCTTGTTAGTAGAAGACAGTGAACCTACGAACTATGAGGAAGCGATGATGAGCCCAGACTCTGAGAAATGGCTAGAAGCCATGAAATCCGAATTGGGATCCATGAGCGAAAACCAAGTATGGACTTTGGTGGACCCTCCTAGCGACCGAAAGGCCGTTGAGTGCAAATGGATCTTCAAGAAGAAAACGGACGCGGATGGTAATGTTACCGTCTATAAAGCACGGCTTGTCGCGAAAGGTTTTCGACAAGTTCAAGGTGTTGACTACGATGAGACTTTCTCTCCCATAGCGATGTTTAAGTCCATTCGGATTTTATTAGCAATTGCTGCGTTTCATGATTATGAAATATGGCAGATGGATGTCAAGACTGCTTTCCTCAATGGCAACATTGATGAAGAGTTGTATATGATGCAACCCGAAGGTTTTGTCGATCCTAAGGATGCTGATAAAGTATGCAAACTTCAGCTTTCCATTTATGGACTGAAGCAAGCATCTCGGAGTTGGAACCTTCGTTTTGATCAAGTGATTAAGAGCTTTGGATTTGTTCCAAATTGCTACGAAGCTTGTATCTACAAGAAAGTGAGTGGGAGCTCGGTGACGTTTCTGGTACTACATGTGGATGACATATTGATTATTGGAAATGACATCAACATGCTTAACGATGTGAAGAGTTATTTGAACAAGTGTTTTTCAATGAAAGACCTAGGTGAAGCTGCTTATATATTGGGCATCAAGATATATAGAGATAGACAAAGACGCCTGATAGCTTTAAGCCAGAGTACATACCTAGACAAAGTTCTGAAAAGGTTCAGAATGGATAAGGCAAAGAAAGGTCCAGTGCCTATGTTGTCAGGTAAGATATTGAGCAAGGCTCAGTGTCCAGCTACGGTAAATGATAGGGAAGCTATGAGCAAAGTGCCTTATGCCTCGGCCGTAGGTTCCATCATGTATGCCATGCTGTGTACTAGACCGGATGTGTCCAATGCTCTTAGTTTGACGAGCAGATATCAAAGTGATCCAGGAGTGGAACACTGGACAGCCGTGAAGAACATCCTAAAGTACCTAAATAGGACTAAAGAAATGTTCTTAGTCTATGGGGGTGATGAACAACTCGTCGTAAAAGGTTACGTCGACGCTAGTTTCGACACCGACAAGGATGATTCTAAATCTCAGACAGGATACGTGTATATTTTGAATGGAGGAGCTGTAAGCTGGAGAAGCTGCAAGCAAAGCGTGATCGCGGGATCTACAGTAGAAGCGGAATACATGGCTGCTGCAGAAGCGTCAAGTGAAGGAGTTTGGATCAAAAACTTCATCACTGAGCTTGGCGTGGTTCCAAGTGCATTGGACCCACTGGAGATATTGTGTGACAACACTGGCGCCATAGCACCCGCTAAGGAACCAAGATATCATCCAAAGACCAAGCATATCAACCGCAAGTTTCATATAATCCGAGATTATATAGCAGATGGAGATCTGAACATTAGCAAAGTACATACAGATCTGAATGTCGCAGATCCATTGACTAAACCTCTTCCACGTGTAAAACATGATCAGCACCTCAGTGCCATGGGTGTGAGATTGTTGCCAAATGTAAACTATATTATTGACTCTAGTGCAAGTGGGAGACTGTTGGAATTATGCCCTAGAGGCAATAATAAAGATGTTATTATTATAATTCTTGTTCATGATAATGTTTATATTCCATGCTAGAATTGTATTAAGCGGAAACTTTAATACTTGTGTGGTTTGTGAACAACATCGTGTCCCTAGTACGCCTCTATGGACTAGCTCATTGATCAATGATGGTTAAGGTTTCCTAACCATAGACATGAGTTGTCAATTGATAATGAGATCATATCATTGGGAGAATGATATGGTGGACAGACCCAAACTAAGCGAAGCAATTAGATCGTGTCATCGTGTTCGTCTTTGCGAAGCTTTTCTTATGTCAAATATTGTATTCCTTAGACCATGAGATAATACAATTCTCTGGTATCGGAAGAAAGCTTTGAGGTCATCAAACGTCATCCTATGAGAGGGTGATCATAAAGGTGTCTCTCAGTTGATCGGAAAGTACCTGTTGGGTTGTATGTATCGAGATGGGATTTGTCCCTCCCAAGTCGGAGAGATATACTTCGGGCCCACTCGGTAATCGATATCAACACCGCTTGCAAGCATGTGGTTAAGGAGTTAATCACAAAGTGATATCGGATTACGAAACGAGTAAAGTACTTGCTGTGAACGAGATTGAACTAGGTATGAAGGTACCGACGATCGAATCTCGGGCAAGTAAAATATCGCGAGACGAAGGGAATATATATATGGGATTGATTGAATCCTGGCATCGTGGTTCATCCGATATGATCATCGATGAATGTGTGGGAGTCAGTATGGGTTTCCAGGCCCCGCTGTTGATTATTGATAGAAGATCATGTCTGCATATTCTCGAACCCGCAGGGTCACACACTTAACTTGTCTCGACGCTAGGATAGATTGGATAATTGGTTTATGAGTTTTTGTTCGGAGTCTCGGATGGGATCCGGGACATCACGAGAGGTTCCGGAGTGGTCCGGAGAATAAGATTCATATAAGGCAGTGCAGTTTTTGGAGTTCGGAATTGTTCCGGGTTAATCGGTATTGTACCGGAAGCTTCTAGAACGTTCTGGAAGGGGACCAACGTGGCCCCACCTTCCGAGAGGGGCATGGGCCTATGAGGGAGTGCCCTGGCCGCATTGGGCCAGGGGCACAAGGCCCCATAGGGCCCAGCCGGCCTAGAGAGGTTTAAACTCAAGATAGACCTTCTAGAAGGGGGGGTTTCCTTGCCCCCCACTCCTTATCCTTTGGGGCCGCCGGTTTGGGCTTGGGGGAGGGGCTAGGGCTGCGCCCCCTCTATATAAAGAGGGGTGGGGGCGCACCAACCCCCCACACCTTCCCCTCCAACCCTAGCCGCCCTGGTGCCCTCCTCTCTCCCTCCCGACTGCTTGTAGTCGAAGCCCTGCTGCAGAAATTCTCCACCAATTGCACCGCGCCGTCGCGTTGTAGATCCAACCCATCTCTCCACCATACTTGCTGGACCAAGGAAGGAGGAGACGTCGAGGTGCCGCACGTATGCATCTTACGGAGGCACCGCCACTTGTGGTGCTAGATCGGATCGGATCGCGAGGAGGAGAAGCGAGTACGACTACATCACCCACGTTCCGACGAACGTTCCGCTGTGCGAATCTTCAAGGGTATGAAGATCTAATCCAATCTCTCTCGTTGATTGCATCTCCTAGATTAGATCTTGGCTTCCCTCTGTTCGCATCCATAGAAAATTTTGATTTACTATGCCGCGAAACCCTTCAAATACAGAGGTCAAAATTTAGTAGTATATAACCACAAAATAGTTTGAAAGCATTGGAAACAATACTAGAGTAAAATAGAGCAACATATAAGCAATAAACTAAATCTGTCAAAACGGTACAGCAGGTTTAACGAATTTTTCTGGGCACCTTAAAATCGTCAGGAATTTTAGCCAATTTTTATGCATGTACTACAGGTAATTACGCTCCAGATCCTATTTTTTTAGATTTTTATGAGTTACCAATAAAATATGAAAAATCGCGCGGTACTACAGGTCATGCAGAAAACTGCAGCAGTAATCCCACGAATTTCAATCAATTCACACCATTAAAATCATTTTAAAACCACACGAAAACTCCAGAAACTTTAGAGTTTCAAAATAACAGATCCTAAACAAGGCATCACACAAAATAGCTCAATACAACCAAGCAAACAACCTATATTGTCATACCACATAAGTTGGTAAGAACAATATGCTAACACGATAGCGATGATCTCCTAAAGAGATAAAATATGGTGGTCCAGACCTAAACAAACTTGATGAGATGTTCATTTATGTCATGTTATTTGTTCTTTACTTGTAGGCCAACTCTCATATAGTGATTTGCTTTATAGAAAACTACTAATAACATTTTCCAATTCTTATAGTTTTTATGGTAGATCAGTTCTTCTACTTATCAAATGAATGGACATCTACAAGTTTGAACAAGGAGAGGTGTTGAAAAATGATAGACAAGGAATATAAGAACTCTAATAAGTATAAAATATAATAGTTCTCCTAATAAAGGTCTTCTATTGCTAATCCATTTCTAAGGTCACGATCCTACAGGCAACACACAGCTCTGATACCATCTTGTAACACCCTCGCCTGATAAGGCTGAGTTCATGTGTATAGTGCCAATCCCTGGATCGGTTCAGTGGCACACACAGTACAAAATGATACCAAATATAACTGTGCATCATAAATACAACGAATATGATCCAGAATTTACATTATTCATTCAAGTACACAGCGGAAAACAAATACAAGGTAGATCTCCATCCTTCAAATGTGCCACAGGCGAACAAATGTTGAGTGGAGTCTCGCGACCTATGAACGATCACTCAGATACGATATAACCTGCAACATGAAACGTTGCAGCCACGAATGGTCAATACATTGAATGTATGGCAAGTAGGCTAAAGTGGTTAACAACAGATCTATCAACTACATGCTTATTTGGCCAAGTGGAGTTTAGGCTCATTTGCATAAAGCAACAGTTTTATCCTAACATTTGTAACAAATTAGTTTTCCAATACGATAAATAGGACACTCTGGTTCACTCCCAGGTGCTCCTACCCAATTATGTTCACCCAACAAGTTTTAAGTAATTAAGAAATAAGGATGAGTGAGAAATATCATAGCATCAGTATCATGTCGCTCGAATTGTCCATAACCGGGGACACGGCTAAGCACTTAGTTTATACACCCTACAGGGGTTAGTACACTTTACCCATGTGACTTGGCCAGCCCAGCTCGTACCACCACTCTCATATTGGGTGATGATAGGGAGAAGTCCAAGAAGGAACCGTTCGGGAAGTAGCTCCCCAATCCCGACGCGCACCGGTCCAACCTACACTATCTACATCTCTGGATACGCGGGTTCGAGTTACCACAACCTACTGAGTTCAGCCAACCGCCCATTTCATTATTGGCACATGGTTGCACACGAAAGCTTCCAAACAAAGAAACCAATCATTTCTCAGTGTCCTGGGTGCCTTTCCGCAATGATACCACCAAAAATTATCAATCCCATCACACCCAGGAGATTCATTGATTAAGTTGTTTTAGTTTTCGCAAACCAACACATTTAGAATCAACATCAGTGATGTAACCCAGCCCTCGTTCATCATAGCATGGCTAAGCACATCTACCAATGGTGGCTCATAAACAAGGAATGCTAGGGAATAATATGGGACATAGCATAGCATATACATATCAATTCCTACATATGCAATTCTACAAAAACATCTACAATCCATAGGAAAACAGTAGGACATTATGACCAAGATAGCACCACTTGCCTTTGTTGTAGATGTAGTCGATTAGATAATCCTCACAATTATAATGGCCTCTTTCATAATAACCACAATACTTGCAATCATAGTAGTTGCAATCACAGTAGTTACACTCCTCGCAATCTAACGTTTGAAGCAAACACAACAAACACCATTCAAAACATTGCAAACATACAATAGTGTAACATTACAAGAAAACAATGATGAACAGATGCATGCATGACGATTTAATGAGTCACAATGGTTGCATTTAGTGTTCTAAACATAGTTAGATTACATGATGCATGTGGAAAGTCATTTAATGCACTAAAGCTTTTATTACTAAAGTTGTATCGATTTAATATGGTGTATACCACTTTAATTGAACTAAATATGTTTATGTCGTATTAAATTGTGAACTAGATGCTACTGGATAGAGGTAATGCAATTTAGAGCCAGTGGCAATTTGAATCACCTAAAAAGGAGTTATATATATTTTCCTATGATTAAAACACTATTTCAATGGGTTTAAATATTTCTGTATGAATTTCTGTTTTAATAGTACCAAATAATTTGTCATGCAATTTCTCTGTATAGATATTGTCAATACAAAACCTTAGCACTTGGATTCACCCTAATCGGAGTTATAGATCTTTTTGTATGATTTAAATAGTTTTTAATGGTTTTAAATGATTCATATAGTTTCTGTTGTCTAAAAATCAAATTAAAATTATATCTGTAATCTCCACGGAATTGTGATTTCAAGGACATATTATTTGTAATTTTCTGAATAGTATTTATTTTCTTATGAATTTATTACTCTAAATAAGCCATTAAACCATTTAAATCTTCACGGAAAAACCTTACAATCAAAGGCTGAACTAATTTCATATTGATGATCTACATGGAACCAGCTTTCCATCGGTATATCATTCATATTTTTGTGACAAGCAATTAATTTACTATGAATTTAATGATTTATAAAGCCATTAAAACTAATTAAATTGCTATGGGTTAAATATTCGGCAAAGGCTAGATCCAACCAGATATTGTTAATGTACATTACAGTAGCTTCAATTTGATATATTGTTCATATTTTTCGGAGTTACAGATAATTTCTTATGAATTTATTAACGTAAAGTAATATTAAAACTAATTAAATTACTGCAGTAACGACGTACAGTAAAAGTTGGATCTATTCTGATAAGATGATTCTACGTAAAATTATCTTTAATTTGATATATTATACGCAATTTTTGGACGTGGTATGAATTTCTAATGAATTTTACAAGTTAGATCTATAATATGCAATTTTAAATTCGAACGGAATATTCTAGGGAATATTCCGCTGACTGGACAGGTTGACTTTGCATGCTGACTGGGACTAGATGTTGACCTTACGTTGACGTGGCGTTGATGAAGAAGATGACCGGGATGACGACATGCCACGCACCGGTTTGATTGGATCTCGACCGTCTGGATAGGATCCGGTGGCTAGAAGAAGAGATTGACCCGATTTTGGCTCAGAATAGACAAGAAATAGATCTGTGTTAGAGAGACAAATCCGTAGGTCAAATTGAAAAACTCAGAACATGAAAGTTGTGGGGAATCATTATTCCTACCTTCTCACCAAAGGAATTTGGATTTGAAGAAACGAGCGCGAGTATATCTTGGATTTACACCGTGAGATCTGAAATATTGCGATATGAAATTCTCCGGCTGTGGTGGATGAAAAGAGGTGAGGTTTGTCGGGATTGAAAGATTTCGACGCGATCTTCAACTTTCGTTTTTTGATCGAAAGCAAACGACGAAGTCTAGATGGGTTAAAAAGCGAAACAAGATTCGGGCATATGTAGATTCGGGATTTCGAGAGGAAAAACTCGTACAGCTGTGGCTCCACGAGTTTATATGAAGGTTTAGGATCATTTAGAGATAGGCCTTGGAGTAGGGAACAAGTAGAAATAAACGGAAGTCAATTCGGAGTTGTAGATAAAAAGTTACGAGAATTTGAATAGAGATAGGTATTAGAAAACAGATTTCGCACGCTTTTTAAAGCAACACACTGTATGTGCGCGCGTGGCTGCTCCCGATCGCTGGCTCGGTCCGGTGGGCCGGCCCGTTCAGTTTTTTTTAATACTTGTTTCCCTCATATCTTTTGCATACGAACTCCAAATGACATGATTCTTGTTTCTAAATTTTTCTAAAATCGAATAGATCATTATAGGATCAAATTTGTAATATTTTTACTAGTTTGGAAGTAGTGGATTTATAAATCCTTGTATATTTCATTTTATTTATATCTTTATGTGTTTGTATTTATTTTATAACTTTTTCATACTAGCTCCAAATAAGCTCAATTTTGTTTCTAAAATTTTGTAGTATTAATTGGATCTCTTTAGGCTATAATTATCAATAATTTATGCCTTAGCAACAGTGGGTTTTAATAAGTCAATTT
Organism: Avena sativa; assembly: GCA_916181665.1. Lineage (NCBI taxonomy): Eukaryota > Viridiplantae > Streptophyta > Magnoliopsida > Poales > Poaceae > Avena > Avena sativa. Next base: position 229,095,033 of record OV702279.1, read on the forward strand.
AATCACCCTTAGGAACATTTGGGCGAATCAACTACAGGATTTAGATACCAGGATTTGGATTTAGTTTGTGAGAACTTTGCATGGATGTAATGAAATGCTTATGAATGCTTCATGATTTTCATTTGAAATCTTGCACACCAATTCAATAATCCATCATCAATCCATGCCCTTTTGCCTATATGGCTACTTAGGTCATAACAAAAGAATATAAGATTTTGAATTCAAGGTTGAGAGGATTTTCTATTCAAAAAGTTTCTTCTCTTTGAGAATTTTTAACGAAGTCAAACAATCTTATTTATTTATTTCACATTCCAAAATTATGAGAATTTTGGGATGTGACAACAGGTGATCTCCAAGGTGACGCACTTGGTTGAATCAATCCAATTTCTAGCATGGAATCCAGTTGCTTCTTCAGTTCTGCGAGCTCTGACAGGTTCATACTATATGGTCTCTAGGCTATGGGTCCAGTTCCGGGGATTAGTTCGATGATAAACTCGATATCCCGATCTGGGGGCATACCGGGCAAAACATCTGGAAATACATCGGGGTATTCACGGACTATCCGGACTTGGTCAATGGTAGGTTGGGCTATACTCTTGTTACACTTGAATTGGCAGGGTAAGGTTTCAGATATATGCTCGACTGATATTCCGGCAGTACTGGTCATGGTTATGGCTTTCTTGGCACAGTCAATCAATCATTTATGTTTGGACATCCAATCCATTCCTAGTACTACTTCCAAACCTTTAGTTCCGAGTACTATCAGATCTGCATAAAAATCTATGCCATGGATTCGGATAGGGACGGCTTTGAAAATTTTCCTAGCCTTGGTGGTTGATCCAGGAATTTGAACAATCATAACATGCTTCAGTTTGGTTGGTTGAATTTTACTAGTGCATGCAAATTCTTCGGTGACAAATGAATGTGATGCACCAGAATCAAACAACACTCTTGCAAGTACTGAATTAACCGAAAACATACCCAGCACGACGTCTGGCGTTTCCTGAGCTTCTTCAGCATGCATGAGAAAAAGACGGCCGTTACGGTTGAGGGAATTCCCTGGGGCAAATCTTCTTCCTGGCTGAACACGACGCTGCTGCTGAGCTGGGACATTGGCGTTGGGGGCTGTAGCATTCTTCTTGGTGGGGCACTCGTTGGAATAGTGGCCTTTATTTCCACAGTCATAACAGGTCACTTGTGACTTGTCCTTGGCTGCTACAGGCACATCATTGCTTCCAGTCCTCGGGGCAGTGTTGGTGTTGGCGGTAGCATTGTTGTTGTTGAACTTGGGTGGGGCACGATTGAAATTGCTAGAGTTGCCGGGGTTGTTGTGATTTCCTCTGGGTCTAGGGTTTCCACGGTTGGGATAGGTCAGACGGTTCATCGGGGGTCTGTTGGTCCTTGGGGAAAATCCTGGAGATGGGTTAGGGCGATATTTTGGGGTCTGATGGGTTCCTGGCTGATGCATCATACGACGCTTGCGGTTCTCATTGGCTTGGTTGATCTTTCCTTCTATCTGGATAGCAGAGTCGACAAGGGCTTCAATATCCACAAAGGGGATATTAACTAACACTGTCTGCATCTCATCATGCAGACCATTCAGGAATCTTTCTTTCTTCTTGGCTTCAGTGTCTATTTCATCCGGGGCATACCTAGCTAATGACAAAAATTTGTCACGGTATTCCACTATAGTCATCCTTCCTTGCTTCAGCTCTCTGAACTCGTCTCTCATTCTCTTGATCAAACCTGGTGGCACATGGGTTCTGCTAAACTTAACCTTGAATTCCTCCCAGGTCATCATCTGGCCTCCGGTCATTGCGCGAACACTGTTCCACCATGCTCTGGCATCTCCGGCTAGATAGTGGGTGGCGAACAGGACTTTCTCGTTGGCTTCCACTCTGGCTACTTCTAAGTTATTTTCCATGGTTTGCAGCCAATCATTGGAGACTAGGGGTTCTTCTGACTTAGTGAAAACAGGTGGGTTGGTATTCTGGAAGTTCTTGAGCTTAGATCCATGGTTGTCCCGATTTCCGTGGACTTGGTTGTTGTGGGATAGCTGGGCTATCTGCTGAAGGGTGGCTAGGTTGGCTTGATATTCCGCTCTTTCAGCTTCGCGGTCAGAAGTCAACATTTGCAGTATCTGCAACATCGGGTCCGGGGATGAACCACTTCCACCACGTGGCATCTGAAGATTGAGGTAGATCGTGAGAAAAGAGGGAGATTTCTAAAGTTTTCTAGCAACTTGCTTTTTCATTCATTCATTCCTTCATTCACATGATACAACACACACCACATCAAAGGAAAGCATATGAATTTAAGAACCATTCTGAGAACTACGATACAGTGGGACCGAATACTACTCATTACGCTAGTGCTCAAGTGCTACTACTCCTTGGAATCTGTGGCTTCATCCTCATCATCATTGATGAAGGCGAAATCATCCTCATCGGTGAAGAAATCCATAGCCTGATCCTCCAGAAAATCGTCGTCATCGCTGAGATAGGAGTAGGGGTCTCCACGAAGATCCTCTCCGGCATTCTCCCTTTCCTCCAACTGCATGTCTCTCTCGTGGATGGTCTCTTCCAGAGATCAGATGCGGTGGCGAAGACGGGCAATGATGCGCTCCTTCTTGTCAAGCTGACAGCGGCGAGACTTGCGATCCTTTGCTAGCATGGCAATGGTTTGATCCTTCGTCTTGATGATGGGAGACTTGTGGTTGCAGTAGTCATGGCAGTTGTCTAACTCCTGCTGACGATCGTACATCATGAAGATAAGGTGGTCCAATTGAGTCTTCAGCTCGGGGTGGTATGGGGCTTCCAGGGGTTGTCCATTAGCATCACGCCTCGGGCAAAACTCAAAGCGAGTACCCTTGATCTGATTGATGCTCTGCCCACACAGACGGGAAAGAGCTTCCTGCATGGCCCTGGCGAGTCCATCGAGCCAGTTGTTTTCCCTCAAGGTAGACTGAATTCCCTCCGCAGTGGGAGGTTCAATCTTTCCTCGGAGACTTGCAACAATTAGCCACTGCAGATCTTCTCCTCCTTGATCATTGAGATGAGCTCCGAAGAACTCGGGGTGCGGACGCTCCAGAAGTTCCGAAAGCTGGTCCAAATCCCTCTCAAAGATCAGGTCTCCTCCATTCCCCAGTTGGTAAAACTTGCTGTACTTCACGTCCATCTATAAGAATATAGGATGAGTAAGTAAGTAGAGTGATTAAGTGTGTCAAAATTTTATGTATTTTGCAAGAGTTTTTGGAGGAACATGAATTTTCATGAAAGAATAAAAGGGATAAGAATGAGAATAAGTTTTTGTAAATATATGTTTCCTTTGGTTTTGAAACTAAGTTTTTGATTCAACGTCCAGTCTAACTAGGGTCTCCTATGGTCAGGATGGCTCTGATACCAACTTGTCAACACCCGGATTTTTAATCCCAGATGCCTGTTATGCCATACCTCGCAATCCCAGGATTACCATTTTTGCAAGACATAACAGAATTGGATACCACAGTACATCATCCATTACAAACGATACATAAGTTCTTACACAAATAGGGATCTCATGATCCAGTTCTTAATACAACATCAAGCAGCGGAATACGTAATAATAACGGTAGCGTAGGCGAAGCTCCATCTTCGGGTTCACAGGCAATGCTGACGATGGGAGATGATCCTAGTTGTCGTAACCTTCCTGGGGTCCATCCTCAAGGTACTCCTCTTCATAGTCTGGCCATGGGAATAGCCAGGTACAAAGCCATGAGTACTCTTTAAATACTCGCAAACTAATACTAACAGGTAAAGGGGTTTTTGGATAATAGGACACTAGGCTCTAGGGTTGTTTTGGAAAAGCCAAATTTATCTCTACTAAGTTTAGAAGCAACGAATGCTAGTTGAAAGTTTTATAGCACCTAAGTGGGAACTTGTAATTCAGATCACAACCCTGTTGTGGTCAAGTCAAAGTCTGAAATCATTTCACAAGTCATTTTGAAAATTCTGACGGGGGAACAGTATGGCCACTCCAACTGTCCATAACCGCGGACGCGGCTATTCGAATAGTTTGACACTCTGCAGAGATTGTACACTTTCACCACAACATTCGATACATCCGTCAGGAACAAATCCTGAATTCACCATACTCAGTATGCGGATATTCAATCCTAACCTTTCAATTACATGCCCAAGTATAAGCACCTCTCCTGTGAGTTTGGCCTCCCAACCATGACCAACTATTATCTTGGGTACTGCACAGGTGGACAATCTTCACAAGGTAGCCTCAGCTCAGACCTTGGCCGTGAGGGAACTAATACTAAGGTATATAAGTATCCAGGCAAGCCCTACCCAATATTCGGGTATTGTGGTTGTACAATAAAATTGGAATGGTATCGCATCCAGACAACCATCAGTTTTAAAAAGGGCTAAGGCTCATGCCTCAACATTTTCATCACCAAAATCACCGGGTGTTTGAAAACATATGTCCAAAACATTTCAATAGAATGATCCATCATTCCAAGGTTTTCATAACCATTTTTCCACCAAGTATTCCCATCTAAACTTGATCAAGTTTTATGCTTAGCACTAGCATCTACAGGTGGGGGTAAGCAATAATGAGGGGTGGTAAACTAGGGGAGTTTTAACTAAGTTCCATCTCATGCCTTAAGATGACATCAAGATTATCTAGCTTAGGACAAATTTTATGCTCTTTATGCAACCTTCAAATATTTTTCTAATATCTATAATTCACTTAAGTAAACTCTAAGTAATAGCTTTGATAAAGAAATAAAGTATAAAGCTTGCAAGTAACAACTAGGATTGGTCGGTCAAGTGGGTATGATCACATATGCTTAAGGCATATAGTAGGCATAGTAACAAGTAGTGGTTTGTTGCATCAGTAGGGTATCTTGCAAGTGTTAGCTTGCACATTCACTAGTATTATTAGGCCTGCATTGGTCAACTTGATTAGTAAAGCTTGCCTTGTGCAGAGCAGTGGTTGAAGTTCTCCTCGGCTTCTTCTTCGTAAAATCCTCCTTCCTCCTCGTATCCTTGGTCGGTACTAGCGTCTATAAATAAATACGAGGTACACAATCACCAAACAATACTTAACTACTTGCAATCATCACACACAAGGATCCTATAGATGATCTAGCATCATATCTAACATTACAAGATTAAAGCTTGGTTTAATTCCTTTTTATTTCTAGAAAAGTATTCTCTACTCATTGAAAAACTACTTAAGATTTAATATTCTCCAAACCAAACATGGTATCATGTTGACACATGTCATCACCACATATTGTAGTCCAAGGGAATGTGATTTAAAGTGGTGTCACAATTTAATAAGGTTTTACCCTTTTATTTTAATTAATTAAAGTGGCTAGAAATGCCTATGTAGTATTCTTTTATTACTTGAACATTATTTCTGCAAGTAAACCTATATATTTTTATATATTCTGAAAGGTATGGTTAAATGTGATATTTGAGAGTTGGAATCAACTAAAAAGCTATTATGGTTTAAATCTGAAAAATGTTTGAATGCAGAAAAGCTTCTGCCTTGTTATTTTTACCATGGGTGATCTATAGATCCAAATGACTTGAATCCAATGGGCTTGGATTCAGCATTCCCAGACCTTTCTAACAAAATTGGTTTCATTCAATTTGATGCACTGAATCGACCTGGGTTGATTTTTGAAGTTGAGTACAGAAGTGAGTTTGAAACAAAAATGAAAAAGGTTTAATTCAAATAACTAGGCTGCGCGGGAAAAGTTAACGGGCCGGCCTGCTAAGCGCAGTGCTCCCGTGGGCTGCTTAAGTGGGTGTCCCCACTCGCCAGTGAGACAGGGAGGGGCGAAGCGGTACGGGGCAACGTGGGTTGTTCGATCTGATTCTAATCCAACGGCTGGGAGTCATCGTCGACGCGAGGCAACGCTGGCGAGAAAGAAACCTAGCGCGGCCAATGAGGGTTATTGGGGGCTCACCTGGGTGCAGGCAAGGGTCGGCGAGGCGGCCGAATGACGAAGTCGACGATGGCGAACTCAGGGGTGGTCGTGGCAGCTCCTGGGGTGGACGAAATCGATGGCGCCCTTCTTCTCCAGAGGCGGCGGGCTCCGGTGAAATTCCGGCGAGGTGGTGCTCGTCTTGCTCCGGGAACGGTGTGGCACGCTCAGTGAGGAGAGGGGAGTGAGATGGTGTGAAGAAATCGACTGGGGGTGGCCTCTATTTATAGTCGAGCGAGGGGACCGACGGGACGCACGGTGAGCTCGTCGAGGCGATGTTACAGGCGGCTATTGGCATGGGCGACGGTAGGGGACGGTGCGGTGTTCCCTGGCGATGCTCAACGACATGGTTTCGAGGCGTGGGGCGGTGCGGCTTGGTCGAAACGCGACGGTGCTCTACGCGTGCCCGACGGAAAATTTAAGGCCGCACAGCTCGCGTGGTCCGCGCGGCGGCGAACGAGCGTGTCTGCGGGGTTGCTGAGACGGTGGGGATTGTGTATGCACGCGGTGAGGGCGGCGCGCGGTCTCTGGGCGCTGGTCGAGCGTGGCGCATGGGGCGTGCTCTCGGCATGGTTGCTGGCGAGGTTGGCATGGTTCGTGCGTGTGGTCCAGGGCTTGGCAACGCTCACGGCTGGGACAGTGAGTGGCGGTGGACGATGGGCTGCCTCCCAGACATGCTGGCTAGGCTTGTGTCTCCTCCTAGCTTGCTGTCGACATGGGGGTGACATGGGTGTGCTCGGCTGTTCACCATTGATGGCAATGCCAAGCTTACAGTGATGCTAAGGGTTAGTTTAGGTTGTTAGATGATCTACTAAGGCTAGTGGTGTCTAGAGAGGGAACAAGTTAGGCCTCAATCACTACTCACTATAGTGTTTAGGATTTTGATGATTTGTGTCTGCAACCTGTTTGATGAAATGGCCGCATGAAATCAAGCTTTGAATTTTGAAAAGATTTTTGGTGGGTTTGCTAGATTGGTGCTGGTGAGTCTGCAGATGCTTGGGTTTTGAAAGTTAAGCTTGTTTGAGTGGTTTTTGAAAAAGTGGGATCTTCCCATATGATAAAGATTCAATTTTGAATTGTCATTTAAACTATGTATTTGAAAGTTTCTGGATGATCACAAAGTGGGCCTTGATACCTTGTTATGAGTACATTCAAGGGGTGCAAAGATCCAGAAAAGTTTCCATTAGGTTCTAAAAGTTTGAGATAGCCAAAGTAGGCATGGGAGTTAAATTGATCAAAATGACCATTCCTTTATTTTATTGGTTTTGACTTATTTTTCTATAGGAAAAGTTTGGGAAATGTTTAGATGATGTTTATTTCACCTAAGAAAAATTTTACAAGCAAGGAAACATACAAACAAGGTGGTTCAAAAGAATTTCAAATTAAATTAGAGTTTTTGTTAACCCTAATTTTGATGATTAGAGTTTGATGATCCAAGTTTAGTATTTTTGGGATGTTACAAATGCCACCCAGGAACAAAGAGATTTGAGATGTCAAATGTTGAGAAGCTTCAAGTGCAGCCACTTGGCATTATGGGCTCTGCCTGGATCATATAGGTTGCAATAACTTAGCCAAATGGACAGTTGGTGGTAGGGGATGATAGATTGGAACGCGTCCATTTTGGTCTAAGGGAAGGCTTCTGAAAGATCTTGTCTTGGTGAAACCAAGTCTTGTGGGGAAAGTGCACCACTTCTGTAGAGTGTAAAATCTAAGTACTTAGCCATGTCCCTGGTATTGGAAAATTTGAGCATCAAGACATGGAAGCTATCAAGAATCTCCTCATCCCAATTTTCTAAGTTAAAACTTGTGGTTGAACAAGGGTTTAAGGTTCACCAATTTCTATTGGTGGTTCCTTGGGTGATTTTTGTCAAGCAAAGCATAGTGTTTTCAAATTATAAGGAAAAACTATTTGAGCAAAGCAAGCCTAATATCCACTTAGCCAAATACATATAGATGATAGTTGCCACTATTCTACCAAAGTATCACTTGCCAATACAATTCATATGTATTGACCCTTGTGGCTGTAACTTATTATGCTGCAGGTTTGTTTGATGTTAGTGAAGTGTGTTGATTAGGATTACATGACTACAACCAACATGATTGCCTGTGGCACTTTGAAGATGAAGGACTCCATGCTATAGTTATTTCTGCTGCACTGTAATGAGATAGCCAAATGAGCTATGTAAGATGTAATGAATTATTTTATTCCTGGTTAAAAAATTGTATTATGATCTTTGTTTCTTGATATTACATCTTAACTGTGGATGCTAGCTATTGATCCAGGGACTAGCATTGTAAACACAGGGATCTCTACCTTATTAAATGTTGGGACCTCTACAGATGGTATCAGAGCACTGTGTTGCCTGTAGGATTTGTAACCCTAGGGTTGGACAAAACCCCTTAGAAAAATAGGAGTTGTATTTTTTCCAAAACTTATTTACAAACAATATTGTAAACTCTTACCTCAACCTTTTTGGCTTTGATTCTACATCTCTTCTATTTCAAACTTGATGGACAAGACTTCACCATAAGCAAAGACTTCAACTTGAGCAGAGACTTCACCATCACCAATGACTTCAACTTTAGTTTCAACAAGGACTTCAACTTGGATATCACTAATGACTACAAGTGAGAAAAGAAATATTACTCAAGACTTGAAGACTAAGGAAACACAACTTAGAAGGAATCATCATCACCTTTGGAGTTTTGTGACCAAGACACAAGAATTTTTCCAAGGAAACCATGATCTCATTCAAGAAGAAACAACAAAGGAGAATGGAATGATCTCAAGTGAACCATATAGTTGGACCACCATATTTAGTGTAAATCAAACACACCAACTATTGTGGTGTAGAAAAAATATTTTGTTGCCTAAAATGTGCTTGAAACTTGTTGTTTGAGTGGAAAGTTTGGTTGTGATTGTTTGCACATTGCTTGTGTGAATTATGATGTGTGTGATTAGAATTATTTCCTTAGAAATCTTTTGCCTATTCTAATCCCAATCCAACCCAAACAGATGACTTCCCCAGGAGACTCCAACATCAAGGATGGTGACAACAACAATAACAACCAAGAGATCAACATGAGAGAACCCATAGTAACCAAAACCTAGTTGAACCAAGTGACAACTCAGTTTTTAGCCAACAACAATGAGTAAGACCCAACCATGCAAAGGTTTTTGGAAAGTCAAACTCAATTGATGCAAAAGGTGACAAATCAAATGATCAACATGGGAGACAATCCTTTCCAAGGAGTTTGTGACAACAATGATGTCAAAAATGATATTATAGAAGGAACTCAAGCTTGCAATATTTGTGGAGACATGGATCACACTTCCAAAGAGCATGAAGATCAATGCCCTAATTGTGAAGAAAAACATCCAACTAAGCAATGCCCCACATCTCAAGCTACTTGTTTCCTATGTGAAGGAAATAATCATGTCCCTATCCAATGCCCCATCTATTTTATAGTTCAACAAAGGAAACAAGGTGGAGTGCATCAACAACTTGTAAACCCCTAGGAGGGAACAACTTCTACCAAGAAGGATGAAGACAAAGGAAAATCTCAGCTTGCACCTCCATGCACTATTACTCACCTTGATGGACAGAAGAAGAGACATATGTATTATCCAAGCAAAAGATTAAGGAGACAAGGAGACTTTCCCACCTTTGAGGTGAGATATGAAGAGCATGAACTAGAAGAACTCCTAGCTTTGGAGAAACCCAAGAAGAAGAAAGACAAAAGCCAAGTGCAATGTTGCCATTGCAAAGAAATGGGCCACTATGTCAATGAATGTCCAGAGAAGAAGAAAAAGTATAAGGAGATTAGCCAAGTGTGGTGCAACAACTGCAAAGAGCTAGGCCATTATGTATCAACTTGTCCACAGAAGATACGTGAAGAACTCAACCTTGTCACATGTTACAATTGTGGTGACCAAGGACATTATGCAAGCAATTGCCCAGAAAAGATGAAGCACAAAGTAAACAAGCGTATGAAGGATCTCAGCCTTGTCACATGTTTCAAGTGTGGAAACAAAGGACACTATGCAGATGTTTGACCAGAGAAGTTTCATCAAGATCCCAAGCAAGCCAAGATGTAATCTAGTTGGAAATTTTTTAAGGGTGGTAGTACCCTAGTTGCCTTGAAGCCAACTTATAACCCCTATCTTTCCCAAATCTCGGGACGAGGTTTCTTTTAAGGGTGGTAGCCTGTCACATCCCAAAATTTTCCAAATTTTGTAATGTGAAAAATAAATAAACAAAATAAATAATTGTTGAAATTTAGGGTGAAAAGAAACTTTTGTTTTGAAATGAATTCATCAAAAATCCTTCTGGAACAAACTTTGAATAAAGTTTGAATCCAACTAAAATCAACTCAAGTGAAATGCATTCTTCATAAATGCATCTTGAAATTTAAACACTTGGAAAATTAACCAAAACTCTAAAAACCTAATGGGAGAAAATGATTTCCAAGATATCTCTAAGACCATGAATTTGGTCCATATAAAAATTTATCAACAAACATTTTCAAATGATCAAGAGTGACAAATGGAAATATTATAAAATCATAGAAGTTGGTTTCACTTAATTTGGAGCTATAAATAAAATCTTATGAATTTAGTAAGATCAGGAAATTGAATTTCCAAAGCTAATAAAGCACCTATATAAAAATCCATAACAAATGGTGAGTAAATAATCCTAAAGAGATTTAAAATGATAAACAAATATTAAATAAGATTTTACAAATTGGAATCACCAAGTTTTGGTCTTTAAATAAAAAGATATGGTTTTAAAAAGACAAAGGAAGAAATAATAAATAAGGACTATTTTATAAGAGCCAAATAAAACTTGGCCAAGACCATAAGCAAATGGAATAAACATAATCCAAGTTCAAATGAAATAAATGGATAGATAATATTCAAATAAAATAATATGGCCTTAACCAAATTCTATTCCATTTGATTAAGACAAAATCCCTAATAAGAATGATTAATTAAATCATGGGAAAATAATATTTAGTATTTACCCAAGTGGAATAAAATTTATTTAATTAACTTAAATGGGATCAAAGAAATCATCTAAATAAAATTTATGGAATTAAAACCATATTTAATTTCATAGGAATGAAGACAAATACCCAATTTAAATGATTAATAAATCATATTAAAATATTCCAAATAATTCAAAGTGAATTATTTGACACCCTAATAAATAAATAAAACCTACTTAAAAAGGTTTGGTAAAAATTTGAATTCAAATAAGAATTGAAATTATATTTAAAAATCTTTTTTGAATTAATACAAGGGCCTATTGTTTTTTAAATAATTAATATACCCTAAAAAGAATAAAAGAGATATTGTAAATTTGACTTTAGAATGAATTAATAATCATAATCAGTATTTGAATATACACAAAGTTTGATAGAGGTTTGATTTCAAATGGTGTTTGAATTGTTTGAATAAAAATCAAAACAGAATATTAGAAAAAAAAGGGAAGCAGAACAAAAAAATGAACAAAGCCAGCCCAGCTAACCCAGCCCATCTAAGCCCAGCGAGCCCAGTCCCCCTTCTCCCCGAAGCATTTTCCTACTCAACAACGAACCCGCAGCCTCGCTGACATCTGGACCCACCTCTCCGCTCTCTCTCTCTCTCTCTCTCTCTCTCTCTCTCAAGCAGACCCCACGCTGTCAGCCTTCTTCCTCACTTACCGCGGTGGCCACACCCCCTCGCCGGCCATTTCTACCGTCTTCAAAACCGATTCAATGAACGTTATTGCCGCGGCGATTACTCCCTATGACCAAGATCGTTTAACCACCTCCCTCTCCCCTTCCTTTTCCCAGACGCCACACCACGAGAGCCCCCATGCTGCCCCAATTTCCGCTCAGACCACCGCTGCCTCCGACGAGCATCCGCGGTGATCCCAGCCAGCCCACGCCCCTTTCTCCCTGGCGCATACAAGCAAACTCCCTGGCCTTTGGCGCACCTCCTAGTGTCGCCCGTTCATCTGCGCATGCTCTGCATCGTCGACAACATCATCACTGAGCAACGCCTTGTAAGCCACGTCTCCCTCTCCATCTCTGGATGACCCACCTACGCTCTCCTCTCTCTCGCGCTTCTAATAGATTCATTGCCTCGCTCTCCCGTGCCCTGTAGCGACGTCCCCGACGACGCCAGAGCGTGCCCGACGCCGTCAGCAACTTCCGCGAGCGATTCAAGCCAGCATCGAGCGCCCCTTCTCCAACCAAGCACGCGTTGAGCATCAGCAAGCTTCTGCGGTTATGGTGAGAATCTCCCCACTCCTATCACTTCCTGTTCTCGCCGTTATGCCGTAGCTAGAGCATCGCCGCTGCCAGTCACCATCGAGCGCTGCCAAGTTTTGGTTAGGATGCTAGGAACCGTAGGATGTAGATCCGTCGGCTACGATAGATCCACTTAAAGCGAAGAGGTATGCTGATCTGTGCTGCATGTTTTCATTTAGATCTAACGCTCCACACTGCGCGATCCGCACGAACCGGTACCAACCAATCAGAACAGGACGCGTGGCCTAGAGCTGTTATAAAAACCAGAAAATGTTCTATTAGTTATTTAAACTTGCAAAATTCATAACTTTTGATCCACACATCCAAATTTTACAAATTTTATATCAATAGAATCAGAATAACAAACCCTATCCAACCATGCACTTTGTTTAATGAATTGCATCTGTTAATGTGGCTGTTTTTGCAGAAACTTGTGTAGGCATATTTTGGATATAAAATTCATTCTAGAAATATTTTTATTGTAAAATCTTTGGCAATTAGATTTTTTTGAACCTACTGACCATAGAAACCAACTTGTGGATTCAAAAACATATTTTGAGAAGCAAAAGAATAAATCTTTGATTTAGAACATTTCTAGTCAAATAAAAATAATATTTATATGTTAAAAATGTTTTTGGAGAAAAACCTTTGGGAAATGTTTTGATTTAAAATATTTGACCCTAAAAACCAAGTTTTAAGATTTAAAAATATATTTGGTGAACCGTATAATTTTTTTGCTTTGCTAAAGGCATTTTCAACAACATAAAATATTGATTTGGTGTAAAAATGGTTTATAGGTGAAACCTTTTGCAAATGGTTTTAATATTAAACACTTGACCATAAAACACTAACATTTGTGTTTAAAGATGTATTTGTCAAACACTAGAAAATATTACTTTGGTTTGAACCATTTATAGCAAAATAAAAATGACATAAAATGGCCAATTTCACTAACTTGATATCAAATGATTTTGCCACATTTACAAATGACCTTGCCACTTTTATAAATGACCAATAGATATTTTATGATGTTTATAACCTATAGAAACCACTTTTCCAAAATGAAACAATCTTTGGCATGCTTGCATGCATTGCTTTGTTTTTTTGAAACTATGTGATGATTGCTTGAATGGTAGATTGAATATTTGTTTGCTTGATTGAATTGTAGTGCAATTTGAAGAGTGTGACTATTTCAAGATCAAGGAGTGAACTTATAATTCTCTACCAAAAAGGCAAGTGATGCTTCATACTTTTGTCCCATTATTTTCACTATGCATTAGTGATATTTCTAAGTAGGACTTGCATGGAATTTCTGCTAAGTGTAAACTATGCCATGGGAAATCCTAGTAGATGAAACCTTAGTAGAATTTTCCTAAGTTAAGATTCCTACTACCATCATGCTTAGCTAGTAGAAAACAAGGGTGGATTATATTCATGCTATGGAATATTTCTAAGTCAAGGACTTGTGTTTTGTTTAATAAAACAACTAAGTGAATGAATCACCTGCGTGGAATGGAAATAAAGGTTTGTGTTGAGTGGTTACACAAATCCAGTATGATGGGGGAAACTTGGGAATCACCAAGTCCAGTATACTAGGGAAAACATGGTATCTCACTTGTGGAATGCCACCCAGGAACAAAGAGATTTGAGATGTCAAATATTAAGAAGCTTCAAGTGCAGCCACTTGGCATTATGGGCTCTGCCTGGATCATATAGGTTGCAAGAACTTAGCCAATTGGACAGTTGGTGGTAGGGGATGATAGGTTGGAACGCGTCCATTCTGGTCTAAGGGAAGGCTTCTGAAAGATCTTTTCTTCGTGAAACCAAGTCTTGTGGGGAAAGTGTACCACCTCTATAGAGTGTAAAATCTAAGTACTTACCCATGTCCCTGGTATTGGACAATTTGAGCATCAAGACATGGAAGCTATCAAGAATCTCCTCATCCCAATTTTCTAAGTTAAAACTTGTGGTTGAACAAGGGTTTAAGGTTCACCAATTTCTATTGGTGGTTCCTTGGGTGATTTTTTGAAGGGATCTCCCAATAGAAATTAGTGATCCTTCAACCCTTGTTCAACCACAAAATTTTGGCTAAGTTATTGCAACCTATCAAACCCCTACCACCAATTATCCATTTGGCTAAGTTATTGCAACCCATATGATCTAGGAAGATCCCATAATGCCATGTGACTGCACTTGAAGCTTCTCAACATTTGACATCTCAAATCTCTTTGTTCCTGGGTGGCAATCCACAAGTGAGATACCATATTTTCCCCAGTATACTGGACTTGGTGATGCCCAAGTTTTCCCCAGCATCCTGGACTTTCATAACCACTCAACACAAACCATTCTTTCCATTCCACCCAGGTGATTCATTCACTTAGTTGTTTTATTAAACAAAACACAAGTCCTTGACTTAGAAATATTCCATAGCATAAAATATAATCCACCCTTGTTTTCTACTAGCTAATATAAGCATGATAGTGGTAGGAATCTTAACTTACGAAGTTTCTACTAAGGTTTCATCTACTAGGATTTCCCATGGCATAGTTTATACTTAGAAGAAATTCCATGCAAGTCCTACTTAGAAATATCACTAATGCATAGTGAAAAATAATGGGACAAAAGTTTGAAGCATCGCTTTCCTTTTTGGTAGAGAATATAAGTTCACTCCTTGATCTTGCAATGGTCACACTCTTCAAATTCCACTACAATTCAATCAAGAAAGCAAAGATTCAATCTACCATTCAAGCAATTCATCACATAAAATAATAGAAACAAAACAATGCATGCAAGCATGACAAAGATTTTTTTTATTTACAAAAGTGGTTTCTAATAGGTTATAAACATTTGAAAACACCTATTGGTCATTTTATAAAAGTGGCAAAACCATTTGCAAAAGATTTTACCTATAAACCCTTTTTAAACCAGAGCATTATTTTATGTGTTTGAAAATGCCATTAGCAAAACAATAATTTTTATAGGGCTCACAAAATATATTTGTAAATCATAAATCTTTGTGTTTAGGGTCAGAGAGTTTAATCCAAATCATTTCCCCAAGGTTTTCCTCCAAAAAGTATTCTTAACAAATAAACAACATTTTTATTTGACTAGAAATGTTCTAAATCAAAGATTTATTCTCTTGCTTCACAAAATATGTTTTTGAATCCACAAGTTGGTTTCTATGGTTAGTAGGTTCAAAACAATCCATTTTCCAAAGATTCTATCACAAAAATAATTTTAGAATGAATTTTATATTCAAAATATGCCTATACAAGTTTCTGCAAAAACAACCATTTTACCAGAAGCAATTCATTAAACAAATTGGATGGTTCGAAAGTATTTGTCTTGCTGATTCCATTGATATAAAATTTGCAAAATTTGGACGTGTGGATCAAAAGTTATGTAATTTACAAGTTTGATCATCTAATAGAATAGTTTTATGGTTTTTAAATCTAAACCTAGGCCACGTGGCGTGATTCTATTGGGAAAAAACGGTTCGCGTGGATCAACAGATACAGGACGTTGGATTAAAAGAGATCTGTGCCGCTCTGATCATCGCATACCCCTTCGTTAAGTGAAACTATCCTATCGCTCCGATCTGGATCTGACGGCTCCCAGTGCCTCGACCAGAAACTGGCGGCGCTCAACGGTGGCATGCGGCAGCGCGGCTCTAACGGCGACGCTGCCGACGAACTAGGACGCACCGGGAAGAGTGAGGATGCTTACCAGAATCGCCGTGAAGCACTGATTCTCGTCGTTGCTTTGGATGGCCAAGGGGAGCACGGAGGCGTTGATGATTGCTCGCCAGCGATGGCGTCGGCGTCGGGTACGCTCAGATGTCGTCGAAGGTGAAGATAGAGGACGCGCTAAGACAAGTAGAATGCACCGTTAGGTTCTCAAGAGGGAGGCGAGTATGTGTGTGTCACAGAGAGGTGAAAAGGAGGTCTGGTCTCACCAGTAGATGCCGCCGGAGTTGGGGTAGGAGGTGGTACCGTGCTGGTGTCGTCGGGGCGACGTCCTGGGGCGTGCGCGAGCGAGCTACCGCCACTGGGAGGTACGCCTGGTGCTGGCGAGCACGCTTGTGTGCTCCAGTGGCAGTGGGGTTGTCTGGTTTCGCCGGAATTCGAGCGGAACCTCGTCGGAGACAATAGAGCGCGGCGCAAAATTCAGGCAGCCTGGGGGCGCTCGAGGATGGGAGGTTGAGGGGGAAATGGAGAGGAGGGAGAGGCGCTTAAGAGTGCGTGGTCAGGGGGAAGTTAAATGGTGTTGTTACCGCGAATTAATCAAAGAAACGGCGACTGAAACGGCCGGGGAGGAGGGCGTGGTCACCGCGGCGGGTGGAGACAATGCTTGCGTGGCGTGGGCTCAGCGATCATTGAGAGAGAGAGGGGAGGTGGGACCTAGCAGTCAGCGTCCGAGGGAGTGAGTTCCTGAGTGGAAAACGGTTCGGCGAGGGAAAGGAGATGGGCTGCGCCGCTGGGCTGCATTGGGCCTTGCTCCTGGGCTAGCTACTTTGTTTATTTTTTCCTTCTCCTGTTTTTTTTCCATTTCTTTTATTCTGTTTTGATTTTGTTTAATTATTTCAAACAACTATTTGAATTCAAAATTCAACCAAACTTTGTGTATATTTTTATACTGTTTATTAATACATTCTGAAGTCAAATTTAGAATAATTCTTTTATTCTTTTTGGGGTCTTTTATTTATTTTATAAATAGTCATTTATCTTTATTTCAAATAGGTTTTAATGTGTTTTAAAACTTTATTTGAAATCCATATTTTTACCAAACCTATTCAGTAGGTTTTATTTATTTATTAGGATGTCAAATAATTCACCTTGAATTATTTGGAATATTTTTTATTATGATTCATTAATCATTTTAATTTGGGTATTTGTCTTTATTCCAATGAAATCAATTATAGTTTTAATTCCATAAATTTTATTTAGGTGATTTCCTTGATTCCATTTAAGTTAATTAAATAACTTTTATTCTACTTGGGTAAATTCTAAATATTATTTTCCCATGATTTAAATAATCATTCTTATTAGAGAGTTGTCTTTATTCAAATAGAAATAGAATTTGGTTAATGCCACTTTATTTTATTTGGAAAATTCTTTAACCTTTTATTTTATTTGGATTTGGATTATATTCATTCCATTTGCTTATGGATTAGGCCAAGATTTAATTTGGTCTTTAAATATTCCTCATTTAATATTTCTTTCTTTATCTTATAATATCCATATCTTTTTATTTAAAGATCCAAACTTGGTGATTCCAATTTGTATAATCTCATTTAATATTTGTTTATCCTTTTAATATCTTTAGGATTATTTGCTCACCGTTTGGTATGGATTTTTAGATAGGTGTTTTATTAGCTTTGGAAATTCAATTTCCTTATCTTACTCAATTCATAAGATTTTATCTATGGCTCCAAATTAAGTGAAACCAATTCATATGGTTTTATAATATTTCTATTTGTCATTCTTGATCATTTATAAATGTTTGTTGACAAATTTTTATATGGATCAAATCCATGGTCTTAGAGATAACTTGGAAATGTTTTTCTTCCATTAGGGTTTTAGGGTTTTGGTTTTAACTTTTCCAAGTGTTTAAATTTCAAGATACATTCATTGAGGAATGCATTTCACTTGATTTGGATTTAGTTGGATTCAAACTTTATTCAAATTTTGTTTAGATGGGATTTTAAGTTTCCATTTAGAAACAAAAGTTTCTTTTCACCCTAAATTTCAACAATTATTTATTTTGTTTATTTATTTTTCACATTACAAAATTTGGAAAATTTTGGGATGTGACAGGCTACCACCCTTAAAAGAAATCTCGTCCCGAGATTTGGGAAAGGTAGAGGTTACAAGTTGGCTTCAAAACAACCAGGGTACTACCACCCTTAAAATTACCAACTAGATTACATCTTGGCTTGCTTGGGGTCTTGATGATACTTCTCTGGGCAAACATCTGCATAGTGTCCTTTGTTTCCACACTTGAAACATGTGACAAGGCTGAGATCCTTCATAGGCTTTATCTTGTGCTTCATCTTTTATGGACAATTGCTTGCATAATGTCCTTTGTTACCACAATTGTAACATGTGACAAGATTGAGTTCTTCACGTATCTTCTGTGGACAAGTTGACACATAATGGCCTAGCTCTTTGCAGTTGTTGCACCACACTTGGTTGATTTCCTTATACTTCTTCTTCTTCTCTGGACATTCATTGGCATAGTGTCCCATCTCTTTGCAATGGCAACACTGCACTTGAATTTTTTCCTTCTTTTTCTTGGGTTTCTCCAAAGCTAGGAGTGCTTCTAATTCATGTTCTTCATATCTCACCTCAAAGGTGGGAAAGTTTCCTGGTCTCCTTAATCTTTTCCTTGGATAATACATATGTTTCCTCTTTGGTCCATCAAATTGAGTCATATTGAATGGAGGTGCAAGCTGAGATTTTCCTTTGTCTTCATCCTTCTTGGTAGAAGTTGTTCCCTCCTGAGGGTTTACAATCTGTTGATGCACTCCACCTTGTTTCCTTTGTTGAACTATGGAATAGATGGGGCATTGGATAGGGACATGATTATTTCCTTCACATAGGAAACAAGTAGCTTGAGATGTGGGGCATTGATTAGTTGGATGTTTCTCTTCACAATTTGGGTATTGACCTTCATGCTCTTGGGAAGTGTGATCCTTATCTCCACAAATATTGCAAGCTTGAGTTCCTTCTATAATATCATCCTTGACATCCTTGTTGTCATAAACTCCTTGGGAAGGGTTGTCTCCCATGTTGATCATTTCATTTGTCACCTTTTGCATCAATTGAGTTTGGGTTTCCAAAAACCTTTGCATGGTTGGGTCTAACTCATTGTTGTTGGCTAAAAACTGAGTTGTCACTTGGTTCAACTGGGTTTGGGTTACTATGAGTTCTCTCATGTGCATCTCTTCGTTGTTGTTGTTGTTGTTGCCACCATCCTTGATGTTGGAGTTTCTTGGGGTAGTCATCTGTTTGGGTTGGATTGGGATTAGAATAGGCAAAATATTTCTAAGGAAATAATTCTAATCACACACAACACAATTCACACAAGCAATGTGCAAACAATCACAAACAATCCTTCCACTCAAACAACAAGTTTCAAGCACATTTTTAGGCAACAAAATATTTTTGCTACACCACATAAGTTGGTGGGTTTGAACTAATCATTAGTATGGTGGTCCAACTATATGGTTCACTTGAGATCTTCCCATTATTCTTTGTTGTTTCTTCTTGAATGAGATCATGGTTTCCTTGGAAAAATTCTTGTGTCTTGGTCACAAAACTTCAAAGGTGATGATGGTTCCTTCAAAGTTGTGTTTCCTTAGTCTTCAAGACGTGAGTAATATTTCTTGTCTCACTTGTAGTCCTTAGTGATATCCAAGTTGAAGTCCTTGGTGAAATTACTTGAGTTGGTGAAGTCCTTTGCTCATGTTGAAGTCTTTGCTCATGGTGGAGGCTTTACCCATCAAGTTGAAATAGACAAGATGTAGAATCAAAACCAAGAATGGTTGAGGAAAGAGTTTACAAGATTGTTTGCAAATAAGTTTTGGAACAAATACAACTCCTACTTTTCTAAGGGGTTTTGTCCAATCCTAGGTTTACAAATCCTACAGGCAACACAGTGCTCTGATACCATCTGTAGAGGTCCCAACCTTTAATAAGGTAGAGATCCCTGTGTTTACAATGCTAGTCCCTGGATCAATAGCAAGCATCCACAGTTGAGATGTAATATCAAGAAACAAAGGTCATATTACAACTTTATAACCAGGAATAAAATAATTCATTACATCTTACATAGCTCATGTGGCTATCTCATTACAATGCAGCAGAAATAACTATAGCATGGGGTCCTTCATCTTCAAAGTGCCACATGCAATCATGTTGGTTGTAAACTTGTAATCCTAATCAACACATCTCACTAACATCAAACAAACCTGCAACATAATAAGTTACATCCACAAGGGTCATGTAACATCCCAAAAATACTAAACTTGGATCATCAAACTCTAAGCATCAAAATTAGGGTTAACAAAAACTTTTCTAAATAAAATTATGAAAGCATGCATATGTGTATGCATTTCATTTGAAATTCTTTTGAACCAACTTTTTTGTGTGTTCCTTTGCTTGTAAATGGATGCTTAGGTGAAATAAACATCATCTAAACATTTCCCACACTTTTCCTAAAGACAAGTAAATCAAAACAAATAAAATAAGGGAATGGTCATTTTGACCAATTTAACTCACATGCCTACTTTGGCTGTCTCAAACTTTCAGAACCTAACAGAAACTTTTCTGGATATTTGCACCCTTTGATTGTACTCATAACAAGGTATCAAGGCCCACTTTGTGATCATCCAAAAACTTTCAAATGCATGGTTTAAATGACAATTCAAAATTGAATCTTTATCATATGGGAAGATCCCACTTTTTCAAAAACCACTCAAACAAGCTCAACTTTCAAAACCCAAGCATCTACAGACTCACCAGCACAAACCTAGCACACCCACCAAAAAACTTTTCAAAATTCAAAACTTGAGTTCTTGTGGCCATTTCATCAAACACTTGGCAGACACAAATCAAACAAAATCCAAACACTATTGTGAGCAGTGATTGAAGCCTAACTTGTTCCCTCTCTGGTTACAACTAGGTTTTAGTAGATCATCTAGCTCAATTGCACACCCCTAGCATCACTGTAAGCTTGGCATTTCCATCAATGGTGAGCAGGCCGAATGCACCTTTGTCACCCCCATGTCGACAGCAAGCTAGGAGGAGAAACAAGCCTAGCCAGCATGTCTAGGAGCAAGCCAACATCCCACCGCCACTCCCTGTCCAGCGCTCGAACGTTGCCAGCCACTGGACCACACGCACGAACCATGCCAACCTCGCCAGCAACCATGCCGAGAGCACGCCCCGTGCGCCATGCTCGACCGACGCCCACAGACCGCGCGGCGCCCTCGCCACGTGCATACGTGATCAACACCATCCCAGCAACCCCGCAGACAAGCTCGTTCTCCACCGCGCGGACCACGCGCGCTGTGCGCCATTAAAATCTCCGTCGGGCACGCGTAGAGCCACGTCGCGTTCCGACCAAGCCGCACCGCCCCACGTCTCGCCACCGTGTCGTTGAGCATCGCCAGGGAGCACCGCACCGCCCCCTACCGTCGCCCATGACGATAGCCGTCTGTACCATCGACAACGATGAGCTCACCATGCGCCCCGTCGGTCCCCTCTCGCCACTATAAATAGATGCCACCCCCAGCCGAATTGAGCACACCATCTCACTCCCCTCTCCTCACTGATCATTCCACCCCGTTCCCGGAACAAGGAGAGTAGCGCAGCGTCGGAATTTCACCGGAGCCCGTCGCTGCTGGAGAAGAAGGGAGCCAGCGATTGGAGCCGTCCCAGGAGAAGCTGCCGGTACCAGGAGGATCGTCGTTGTCGACTTCGTTGTTCGCCCGCCTCGCCGACCCTCGCCTGAACCCCGGTGAGCCCCCAACGAGCCCCACTGGCCGCGCTAGGTTTCTGTCTTGCCGGCGTTGCCCAACGTCGACGATGACCCTCAGCCATTGGATTAAAACCAGATCGAACGCACCACATCGCCCCATACCGTTTCACACCCCCTGTCTCACTGACACGTGGGGACAGCCACTTAAACAGCCCGCGGAAACGCTGCGCTTAGCAGGCCGGCCCAGTATCACTTCCCGCGCAGACCAGTTATTTGAATTAAACCTTTTCCATTTTATTTCAGACACACTTTTGTACCCAGTTTCAAAAATCAACCCAGATCGATTCAGTGCACCAAATTGAATGAAACCAATTTTGTTAGAAAGGTCTAGAAATGCTGAATCCAAGCCCATTGGATTCATGTCATTTGGATCTGTAGATCACCCTTGGCAAAAATAACAAGGCAGAAGCTTTTCTACATTCAAACATTTTTCAAACTTAAACCACAATAGCTTTTGAGTTGATTCCAACTCTCAAAAATAACATTTGACCATACGTTTCAGAATATATAAAAATATATAAGTTTACTTATAGAAATAATGACCAAGTAATAAAAGAATGCCACATAGGCATTTCTAGCCACTTTAATTAATTAAAATAAAAGGGTAAAACCTTATTAAATTGTGACCACCACTTTAAATCACATTCCCATGGACTATAATATGTGGTGATGACATGTGTCAACATGATCCCATATTTGGTTTGGAGAATATTAAATCTTAAGTAGTTTTTCAATGAGTATAAATTACTTTTCTAAAAATAAAAGGAATTAAACCAAGCTTTAATCTTGTAAGGTTAGTGATGATGCGAGATCATCTATAGGACCCTTTTGTGTGATGATTGCAAGTAGTTAAGTATTGTTTGGTGATTGTGTACATCGTATTTATTTATAGACACTAGTACCGACCAAGGATACGAGGAGGAAGGAGGATATTACAAAGAAGAAGCTGAGGAGAACTTCAACCACTGCTCAGCACAAGGCAAGCTTATACTGATATTGTGCAAGCCTAATACTACTAGTGAATGTGCAAGATAACCCTTGCAAGATATTCTACTGATACAAGCAAACCCTTACTTGTTACCATGCCTACTATATGCCTTAAGCATATGTGATATTACCCACTTGATAACCCAATACTAGTTTTATTTGCAAGCTTTCTATTTTATTTCCTTATCAAAGCTACTTCCTTAGAGAGTACTCAAGTGACTTGTAGATTCTAGAAAGATATAGTTGAAGGTTGCATAAAGAGCATAAAATTTGGCCTAAGTTAGGAACCTTGATATCATCCTAAGATATAAGGTTGTACTTAGTTGAAACTCCACTAGTTTACCACCCCTCATTGGTACTTATCCCCACTTGTAGATGCTAGTGCTAAGCATAAAACTTGATCAACTTTAGATGGGAATACTTGGTGAAAATGGTTATGAAAACCTTAGAATGATGGATCATTCTACTGAGATGTTTTGACATGTGTTTCTCAACACCAGATGATTTTGGTGATGAAAATGTTGAGGCATGAGCCTTAGCCCTTTATAAAACTGATGGTTTTCTGGATGCGATACCATTCCAATTTTATCGTACAACCACAATACCCGAAGATTGGGTAGGGCTTGACTGGAAACTTATATACCTTAGTATTAGTTCCCTCGCGGCCAAGGTCTGAGCTGATGCTACCTTGTGAATATTGTCCACCTATGCAGTACCCAAGATGACAGTTGGTCATGGTTGGGAGGCCAAACTCACAGGAGAGGTGCTTATACTAGGGCGTGTAATTGAAAGGTTAGGATTGATTATCCGCATACTGAGTATGGTGAATTCAGGATTTGTTCCTGACGGATGTATCGAATGTTGTGGTGAAAGTTTACAATCTCTGCAGAGTGTCAAACTATTCGAATAGCCGCGTCCGCGGTTATGGACAGTTGGAGTGGCCATATTGTTCCCCCGTCAGATGTTTTCAAAAGAACTTGTGAAATGAATTGAGACTTTGACTTGACCACAACAGAGTTGTGACATGAGTTACAAGATCCCACTTAGGAATTATAAATTTGTGACTAGTTTCTCTTGCTTCTTAACTTAGTAGAGGTAAATATGGCCTTTGCAAAACAACCTTAGAGCCTAGTGTCCTATTATCCAAAAAATCCCTTTTACTTATTAGTATTAGTTTGCGAGTACTTAAAGAGTACTCATGGCTTTGTCCCTGGCTATTCCCGTGGCCAGACTATGAAGAGGAGTACTTGGAGGATGGACCCCGGGAAGGTTACGACAACTAGGATCATCTCCCATCGTCAGCATTGCCTGTGACCCCAAAGATGGAGCTTCGCCTACGCTACCTTTATTATTACGTATTCCGCCGCTTGAGGTGTATTAAGAACTGGATCATGAGATCCTTATTTGTGTAAGACCTTATGTATGGTTTGTAATGGATGATGTACTGTGGTATCCAATTCTGTTATGTCTCGCAAAAATGGTAATCCTGGGATTGCGATGTATGGCATAACAGGCATCTGGGATTAAAAATCCGGGCGTTGACAAGTTGGTATCAGAGCCATCCTGACCATAGGAGACCCTAGTTAGACTGGACGTTTGAATCAAAAACTTAGTTTCAAAACCAAAGGAAGCAAATATTTACAAAAAAACTTATTCTCATTCTTATCCCTTTGATTCTTTCATGAAAATTCATGTTCCTCAAAAATTCTTGCAAAATACATAAAATTTGACACACTTGATCACTCTACTAACTTACTCATCCTATATTCTTATAGATGGACGTGAAGTACAACAAGTTTTATCAGTTGGGAAATGGAGGAGACCTTATCTTTGAGAGGGATTGGGACCAGCTTTCGGAACTTCTGGAGCGTCCGCACCCTGAGTTCTTCGGAGCTCAGCTCAATGATCAAGGAGGAGAAGATCTGTAGTGGCTAATTGTTGCAAGTCTCCGAGGAAAGATTGAACCTCCCACTGCTGAGGGAATTCAGTTTCCCTTGAGAGAGAACAACTGGCTCCATGGACTTGCCAGGGCCATGCAGGAAAGTCTTGCCCGTCTATGTGGGCAGAGCATCAATCAGATCAAGGGAACTCGCTTTGATTTTTGCCCCAGGCGTGATGCAAATGGACAACCACTGGAAGTACCATACCACCCCGAGCTGAAGACTCAATTGGATCACCTTAGCTTCATGATGTACGATCGTCAGCAGGAGTTGGATAACTGCCGTGACTACTCCAACCACAAGTCTGCCATCATCAAGACGAAGGATCAAACCATCGCCATGCTAGCAAAGGATCACAAGTCTCGCCGCCTTCAGCTCGACAAGAAGGAGCGCATCATTGCCCGTCTTTGCCACCGCATCTCATCTTTGGAGGAGACCATCCACGAGAGAGACATGAAGTTGGAGGAAAGGGAGAATGCCGGAGAGGACCTTCGTGGAGACCCCTACTCCTATCTCAGCAATGATGATGATTTTCTGGAGGATCAGGCTATGGATTTCTTCACCGATGAGGATGATTTCGCCTTCATTGCTGATGATGAAGATGACGAAGCCACCGATTCCGAGAAGTAGTACCACTTGAGCACTAGCGTAGTGAGTAGTATTCGGTCCCACTGTATCGTAGTTTTCAGAATGGTTCTTAAAACCATGTGTTTTTTTCTTTGTTGTGGTGTGTGTTGTATCATGTGCTATGAGTGAATGAATGAAAAGCAACTTGCTAGAAAAATCTGAGTCAAACTTTAAAAACTTTTCAAAGTCCCCGAAACCTTAGAATTTTCCCTCTTTTCTCATGATCTATCTCAATCTTCAGATGCCACGCGGAGGAAGTGGTTCATCCCCGGACCCGATGTTGCAGATCCTGCAAATATTGACTTCTGACAGTGAAGCTAAAAGAGCAAAACGTCAAGCCAACCTACCCACAACAGATAGCTCAGCTTGCCCACAACAACCAAGTCCACGAAAATCAGGACAACCATGGATATAAGCTCAAGAATTTCCAGAATACCAACCCACCTATTTTCACTAAGTCAGAAGAGCCCCTAGACGCCGATGATTGGCTGCAAACCATGGAAAATAACCTAGAAGTATCCAGAGTGGAAGCCAACGAGAAAGTTCTGTTCGCCACCCATTATCTAGCCGGAGATGCTAGGGCATGGTGGAATAGTGTTCGCGCAATGACCGGAGGCCAGATGATAACCTGGGAGGAATTCAAGGTCAAGTTCAGCAGAACCCATGTGCCACCGGGTTTGATCAAGAGGATGAGAGACGAGTTCAGAGAGCTAAAGCAAGGAAGGATGACTGTAGTGGAATACCGTGACAAATTCTTGTCATTAGCTAGGTATGCCCCGGATGAGATTTACACCGAAGCCAAGAAGAAGGAGAGATTCTTGAATGGTCTGCACGATGCGATGCAGACGGTGTTAGTCAATATCCCCTTTGCCGATATTGAAGCCCTTGTAGACTCTGCTATCCAGATGGAAGGAAAGATCAACCAAGCCAACGAGAACCGCACGCGTCGCATGATGCATCAGCCAGGAACCCATCAGACCCCAAAGTATCGCCCTCACCCATCTCCCGGATTTGCCCCAAGAACAAACAGACCCTCGATGAACCGTCCGACCTATCCCTAGACCCGGAGGAAATCACAACAACCCCGGGAACTCTAGCAATTTCAACCATGCCCCACCCAAGTTCAACAACAACAAGGCTACCACCAACACCAACACTGCCCCGAGGACTAGAAGCAATGTTGTGCCTGTCGCAGCAAAGGACAAGTCGCAAGTGACTTGTTATGATTGTGGAAATAAGGGTCACTACTCCAACGAGTGCCCAAACAAGAAGAATGCCGCAGCCCCCAATACCAATGCCCCAGCTCAGCAACAGCGTCGTGTTCAGGCAGGAAGAAGATTTGCCCCAGGGAATTCACTCAAAACGCAATGGCCGTCTTTTTCTCATGCATGCTGAAGAAGCTCAGGAAGTGCCAGACGTCGTGCTGGGTATGTTTTCTGTTAATTCAGTACTTGCAAGAGTGTTGTTTGATTCTGGTGCATCGCATTCATTTGTCACCAAAGAATTGGCATGCACTAGTAAAATTCAACCAACCAAATTGAAGCATGTCATGATTGTTCAAATTCCCGGATCAACCACCAAGGCTAGGCAAATTTGCAAAGTCGTCCCTATCCGAATCCATGGCATAGATTTTTATGCTAATCTGATAGTACTCGGAACTGAAGGTTTGGAAGTAGTACTAGGAATGGATTGGATGTCCAAACATAAAGGATTGATTGAATGTGCCAAGAAAGCCATCACCATGACCAGTACAGCTGGAATATCAGTCGAGCAAATATCTGAAACCTTACCTCGCCAATTCAAATGCAACAACAGTATAGCGCAACCTACCATTGACCAAGTCCGGATAGTCTGTGAATACCCCGATGTATTTCCAGATGTTTTGCCCGGTATGCCCCCAGATCGGTATATCGAGTTTATCATCGAACTAATCCCCAGAACTAGACCCATAGCCCAGAGACCATATAGTATGAACCCGTCGGAGCTAGCAGAACTGAAGAAGCAACTGGATGCCATGCTGGAAATTGGATTGATTCAACCAAGTGCGTCACCATGGAGATCACCTGTCTTGTTTGTGGACAAGAAAGATGGAGGTAACCGTTAGTGTACGGATTATCGGAAGTTGAATGATGTCACCATAAAAAACAAGTACCCCTTGCCCAAGATTAGAAGATTTGTTTGATCAGTTGACCGGTGCCAAAGTGTTTTCTAAGATTGATCTTAGGACTGGCTATCATCAACTCAAGATTCGTGGAGAGGATATTCCAAAGACTGCCTTTACCACTCGTTATGGATTATACGAGTATACTGTTATGTACTTTGGATTAACCAATGCCCCCGCGTATTTCATGAATCTCATGAATAAGATTTTTATGGACTTCCTGGATAAGTTTGTCGTTGTTTTCATCGATGACATTCTGATTTATTCCAAATCAGAAGAAGAACATGAGCTACACCTAAGGACCATTCTTGGAACACTTAGAGAGCATCAGTTGTATGCCAAGTTTAGCAAATGCGAATTCTGGTTACAGGAGGTAGGATTCCTCGGTCACATTGTATCAGCCGGAGGAATTGCTGTTGACCCTGCCAAAGTGAAAGATGTCGAAGATTGGCAAGCCCCAACCACTCAAACCCAAGTTCGTGCATTTCTCGGATTGGCGGGATACTACCGCAAGTTCGTAGAAGGATTCTCGAGTACCGCCAGACCCATGACCCAATTACTGAAGAAGGACAAGAACTTTAAATGGACCGACAAGTGTGAAGAGAGTTTTCAAGAACTCAAGAGGAGATTGATTTCAGCCCCAATCTTGATCATGCCAGATATCACGAAGCCCTTCGATGTGTATTGTGACGGCAAGATCGATCTCGGATGTGTGCTAATGCAAGAAGGCAAATTATATCTTATCTATCTCGACAATTGAAGCAACATGAGCAAAATTACCCAACCCATGACCTCGAACTCGCAGCCGTAGTTCTAGCCCTGAAGACATGGAGACATTACCTGATGGGAAACCATTGCGAGATTTATTCGGATCACAAGAGCCTGAAGTATATATTCACTCAGAAGGAGCTGAATATGAGACAGAGGAGATGGATTAAGATAATCAAGGATTACGATCTGGACATTCACTATCACCCTGGTAAAGCCAATGTGGTAGCAGATGCCCTTAGCAGATTGCTGTGCCGCTTGAACTCCATGATTTTGAAGGAGCAACCAAGCCTGCACAAGGAATTGGAAGATTTTTGAATAGAATTAGTGAGTGAAGGATTTTTGGCTAGCATAGAACTCTAGCCCAATTTGATTAGTCAGATCAAAGAGGCGCAGAAAGGAAATGCTAGTATCGACGGAATCAAGCGTCGTATCGGTACAGGCAAAGTACCCGGATTCACCGAAGACGAAGAAGGAGTTCTGTGGTACAAAGGACGCTTTTGTGTACCAGCAGATTCTGAGTTGAAAGAAGTTATTTTGAAGGAAGCTCATGATACTCTTTATTCTATCCACCCCGGAGGAACGAAGATGTATCAAGATTTTAAAGAGCAATTTTGGTGGCCGAAGATGAAGAGAGAAATCGGAAGCTATATCACCAAGTGGGACATATGTCAGCGAGTCAAGGCAGGACATCAAAGACCCGCTAGATTGTTGCAACCTTTACATATTCCGGAATGGAAATGGGATTCCGTTGGAATGGACTTTATCACTGGACTGCCTACTTCTAGTAGGGGAAATGACTCTATCTAGGTCATAGTGGACAGATTGTCCAAAGTCGCCCATTTCTTGCCCGTCAAGGCCACATATCAGAGTTCGAAGCTAGCAGAGTTGTACATCGCTAGAATAGTTAGTTTGCATGGAGTCCCCAAGAACATTGTATCTGATCGAGGAACTCAGTTTACCTCGAGATTCTGGAAGAAAGTTCAAGAAGGTTTAGGAACCCTCCTAGATTTCAGTACCGCGTATCACCCTTAGACCGATGGACAAACAGAGCGAGTAAATCAAATACTCTAAGATATGCTGAGAGAATGTGTGTTAGAATATGGATCCAAGTGGGAATACTGTCTGCCGTTTGTAGAATTTTCTTACAACAACAGTTATAAGGCTAGTTTGCCCATTTGATTTTATGTACGGAAGAAAGTTTCGCACCCCTTTGAACTGGTTGGAAGTAGGAGAGAGTCAGATTTTCGGACTGGACATCCTACGAGAAGCAGAAGAGAAGGTTCACAAGATTCGTGAGCAGCTCAAAACAGCCCAGTCTAGACAGAAGAGCTACGCCGACAAGAGACGTCGAGACCTCTCCTTCAACATAGGAGATTTTGTTTATCTGAAGGTGTCGCCATTGAAGGCAATGCAGCGTTTCCAACTCAAAGGAAAGTTAGCCCCCAGATATCGAACCTTTCAAGATTCTGAACCGTCGAGGAGAAGTGTCGTATCAATTGGAACTACCCGAAGAGATGTCCGCAGTACACAATGTGTTCCATATCTCGTTACTTCGCAAGTGTCTCGAAGTCCCAGAGAAGACCGAAGTGTTCAAGAACATTGACCACCGGACCATAGAGATCAACGATGACCTAACCTATCTCGAAGTACCCATCCGTATTTTGGAAGAAGCTTTCAGAACTACCCGAACCCGAAGCATCAAGTTTCTCAAGATTCAGTGGAGCAACCACACAGAAGAGGAAGCTACCTGGGAGCGCGAAGATCACATCAGGACGGAGTTTCCCGATCTCTTCAAATCCTAGGTAATTTTTTTCGTCCTTTTTAAAATCTCGGGACGAGATTTTGTTTAAGGGGGGAAGGTTTGTAACATCCCAAAAATACTAAACTTGGATCATCAAACTCTAAGCATCAAAATTAGGGTTAACAAAAACTTTTCTAAATAAAATTATGAAAGCATGCATATGTGTATGCATTTCATTTGAAATTCTTTTGAACCAACTTGTTTGTGTGTTCCTTTGCTTGAAATGGATGCTTAGGTGAAATAAACATCATCTAAACATTTCCCACACTTTTCCCAAAGACAAGTAAATCAAAACAAATAAAATAAGGGAATGGTCATTTTGACCAATTTAACTCCCATGCCTACTTTGGCTGTCTCAAACTTTCAGAACCTAACAGAAACTTTTCTGGATCTTTGCACCCCTTGATTGTACTCATAACAAGGTATCAAGGCCCACTTTGTGATCATCCAAAAACTTTCAAATGCATGGTTTAAATGACAATTCAAAATTGAATCTTTATCATATGGGAAGATCCCACTTTTTCAAAAACCACTCAAACAAGCTCAACTTTCAAAACCCAAGCATCGCCAGACTCACCAGCACCAACCTAGCACACCCACCAAAAATATTTTCAAAATTCAAAACTTGAGTTCTTGCGGCCATTTCATCAAACACTTGGCAGACACAAATCAAACAAAATCCAAACACTATTGTGAGTAGTGATTGAAGCCTAACTTGTTCCCTCTCTGGTTACAACTAGGTTTTAGTAGATCATCTAGCTCAATTGCACACCCCTATCATCACTTTAAGCTTGGCATTGCCATCAATGGTGAGAAGGACGAATGCACCTTTGTCACCCCCATGTCGACAGCAAGCTAGGAGGAGAAACAAGTCTAGCCAGCATGTCTGGGAGCAAGCCAACATCCCACCTCCACTCCTTGTCCAGCGCTCGAACGTTGCCAGCCACTGGACCACACGCACGAACCATGCCAACCTCGCTAGCAACCATGCCGAGAGCACGCCCCATGCGCCACGCTCGAACGACGCCCACATACCGCGCGCTGCCCTCGCCGCGTGCATACGTGATCACCATCGTCCCAGCAACCCCGCAGACACGCTCGTTCGCCGCTGCTCGGACCACGCGCGCTGTGCGCCATTAAAATCTCCGTCGGGCACGCGCAGAGCACCGTCGCGTTCCGACCAAGCCGCACCACCCCACGTCTCGCCACCTGTCGTTGAGCATCGCCAGGGAGCACCACACCGCCCCCTACCGTCGCCCATGCCGATAGCCATCTGTACCATCGACCACGACGAGCTCACCGTGCGCCCCGTCGGTCCCCTCTCGCCACTATAAATAGAGGCCACCCCAGCCGAATTGAGCACACCATCTCACTCCCCTCTCCTCACTGATCATTCCACCCCGTTCCCGGAGCAAGGCGAGCAGCTCAGCACCGGAATTTCACCGGAGCCCGTCGCTGCTAGAGAAGAAGGGAGCCAGCGATTGGAGCCGCCCTAGGAGAAGCTGCCGGTACCAGGAGGTTCACCGTCGTCGACTTCGTCGTTCGCCCGCCTCGCCGACCCTCGCCTGAACCCCTGTGAGCCCCCAACAACCCCCACTGGCCGCGCTAGGTTTCTGTCTCATCGGCATTGCCCAACATCGACGATGACCCTCAGCCGTTGGATTAGAACCAGATCGAACGCACCACATCGCCCCATACCGTTTCGCACCCCCTGTCTCACTGACGCGTGGGGACAGCCACTTAAATAGCCTGCGAAAGCGCTGCGCTTAGCAGACCGGCCCAGTATCACTTCCCGCGCAGCCCAGTTATTTGAATTAAACCTTTTCCATTTTATTTCAAACACACTTTTGTACCCAGTTTCAAAAATCAACCCAGATCGATTCAGTGCACCAAATTGAATGAAACCAATTTTGTTAGAAAGGTCTGGGAATGCTGAATCCAAGCCCGTTGGATCTGTAGATAACCCTTGGAAAAAATAACAAGGCAGAAGCTTTTCTGCATTCAAACATTTTTCAAACTTAAACCACAATAGCTTTTGAGTTGATTCCAACTCTCAAAAATCACATTTGACCATACCTTTAAGAATATATAAAAATATATAGGTTTACTTACAGAAATAATGACCAAGTAATAAAAGAATGCCACATAGGCATTGCTAGCCACTTTAATTAATTAAAATAACAGGGTAAAACCTTATTAAATTGTGACACCACTTTAAATCACATTACCATGGACTAAAATATGTGGTGATGACATGTGTCAACATGATCCCATATTTGGTTTGGAGAATATTAAATCTTAAGTAGTTTTTCAATGAGTAGAAATTACTTTTCTAAAAATAAAAGGAATTAAACCAAGCTTTAATCTTGTAAGGTTAGTGATGATGCTAGATCATCTATAGGACCCTTTTGTGTGATGATTGCAAGTAGTTAAGTATTGTTTGGTGATTTTGTACATCGTATTTATTTATAGACGCTAGTACCGACCAAGGATACGAGGAGGAAGGAGGATACTACGAAGAAGAAGCCGAGGAGAACTTCAACCACTTCTCTGCACAAGGCAAGCTTATACTGATATTGTGCAAGCCTAATACTACTAGTGAATGTGCAAGATAACCCTTGCAAGATATTCTACTGATACAAGAAAACCCTTACTTGTTACCATGCCTACTATATGCCTTAAGCATATGTGATATTACCCACTTGATAACCCAATCCTAGTTTTATTTGCAAGCTTTCTATTTTATTTCCTTATCAAAGCTACTTCCTTAGAGAGTACTCAAGTGACTTGTAGATTCTAGAAAGATATAGTTGAAGGTTGCATAAAGAGCATAAAATTTGGCCTAAGTTAGGAACCTTGATATCATCCTAAGATATAAGGTTGTACTTAGTTGAAACTCCACTAGTTTGCCACCCCTCATTGGTACTTATCCCCACTTGTAGATGCTAGTGCTAAGCATAAAACTTGATCAACTTTAGATGGGAATACTTGGTGGAAAAATGGTTATGAAAACCTTAGAATCATGGATCATTCTACTGAGATGTTTTGACATGTGTTTATGAACACCAGATGATTTTGGTGATGAAAATGTTGAGGCATGAGCCTTAGCCCTTTATAAAACTGATGGTTTTCTGGATGCGGTACCATTCCAATTTTATCGTACAATCACAATACCCGAAGATTGGGTAGGGCTTGACTGGAAACTTATATACCTTAGTGTTAGTTCCGTCGTGGCCAAGGTCTGAGATGAGGCTACCTTGTGAAGATTGTCCACCTGTGCAGTACCCAAGATGACAGTTGGTCATGGTTGGGAGGCCAAAATCATAGGAGAGGTGCTTATACTAGGGCATGTAATTGAAAGGTTAGGATTGATTATCCGCATACTGAGTATGGTGAATTCAGGAATTGTTCCTGACGGATGTATCGAATGTTGTGGTGAAAGTGTACAATCTCTGCAGAGTGTCAAACTATTCGAATAGCCGCGTCCGCGGTTATGGACAGTTGGAGTGGCCATACTGTTCCCCCATCAGATGTTTTCAAAAGAACTTGTGAAATGAATTGAGACTTTGACTTGACCACAACAGAGTTGTGACATGAGTTACAAGATCCCACATAGGAATTATAAATTTGTGACTAGTTTCTCTTGCTTCTTAACTTAGTAGAGATAAATCTGGCCTTTGCAAAACAACCTTAGAGCCTAGTGTCCTATTATCCAAAAATCCCTTTTACTTATTAGTATTAGTTTGCGAGTACTTAAAGAGTACTCATGGCTTTGTCCCTGGCTATTCCCGTGGCCAGACTATGAAGAGGAGTACCTGGAGGATGGACCCCAGGAAGGTTACGACAACTAGGATCATCTCCCATCGTCAGCATTGCCTATGACCCCGAAGATGTAGCTTCGCCTACGCTACCTTTATTATTACGTATTCCGCTGCTTGAGTTGTATTAAGAACTGGATCATGAGATCCTTATTTGTGTAAGACCTTATGTATGGTTTGTAATGGATGATGTACTGTGGTATCCAATTCTGTTATGTCTCGCAAAAATGGTAATCCTAGGATTGCGATGTATGGCATAACAGGCATCTGGGATTAAAAATCCGGGTGTTGACAGGTCAATACATTTTAATTGTATTGGCAAGTGATACTATGGTAGTATAGTGGAGTCTATCATCTGTATGCATTTGGCTAAGTGGAGCTTAGGCTTGCTTTGCTCAAAATAGATTTTCCATATCTTTTGAAAACCACTAAGTTTTTGTTTGTCAAGAAAATCACCCAAGGCATCTCCCAATAGAAATTGGTGATCGTTCAACCCTTGTTCAACCACAAAATTTTAACTTAGAAATTGGGATGAGGAGATTCTTGATAGCTTCCATGTATTGATGCTCAAATTGTCCTTTACCAGGGACATGGCTAAGTACTTAGATTTTACACTCTACAGAGGTGGTGCACTTTCCCCACAAGACTTGGTTTCACCAAGACAAGATCTTTTAGAAGCCTTCCCTTAGACCAGAATGGACACGCTCCAACCTATCAAACCCCTACCACCAATTGTCCATTTGGCTAAGTTATTGCAACCTATATGATCTAGGCAGATCCCATAATGCCATGTGGCTGCACTTGAAGCTTCTCAACATTTGACATCTCAAATCTCTTTGTTCCTGGGTGGCAATCCACAAGTGAGATACCAAGTTTTCCCCAGTATACTGGACTTGGTGATGCCCAAGTTTTCCCCAGCATCCTGTACTTGCATAACCACTCAACACAAACCATTATTTCCATTCCACCCAGGTGATTCATTCACTTAGTTGTTTTATTAAACAAAACACAAGTCCTTGACCTAGAAATATTCCATAGCATAAAATATAATCCACCCTTGTTTTCTACTAGCTAAGCTAAGCATGATAGTGGTAGGAATCTTAACTTAGGAAGTTTCTACTAAGGTTTCATCTACTAGGATTTCCCATGGCATAGTTTATACTTAGCAGAAATTCCATGCAAGTCCTACTTAGAAATATCACTAATTCATAGTGAAAAATAATGGGAAAAAAGTATGAAGCATCGCTTGCCTTTTTGGTAGAGAATATAAGTTCACTCCTTGATCTTGCAATGATCACACTCTTCAAATTCCACTACAATTCAATCAAGCAAGCAAAGATTCAATCTACCATTCAAGGAATTCATCACATAAAATAATAGAAACAAAACAATGCATGCAAGCATGCCAAAGATTGTTTTATTTACAAAAGTGGTTTCTAATAGGTTATAAACATTTTAAAACACCTATTGGTCATTTTATAAAAGTGGCAAAACCATTTGCAAAAGATTTTACCTATAAACCCTTTTTAAACCAAAGCATTATTTTATGTGGTTGAAAATGCCTTTAGCAAAACAATAATTTTTATAGGGTTCACAAAATATATTTTTAAATCATAAATCTTTGTGTTTAGGGTCAGAGAGCTTAATCTAAATCATTTCCCAAATTTTTTCCTCCAAAAAGTATTCTTAACAAATAAACAACATTTCTATTTGACTAGAAATGTTCTAAGTCAAAGATTTATTCTATTGCTTCACAAAATATGTTTTTGAATCCACAAGTTGGTTTCTATGGTCAGTAGGTTAAAAACAATCCATTTGCCAAATATTTTATCACAAAAATAATTTTAGAATGAATTTTATATTCAAAATATGCCTATATAAGTTTCTGCAAAAACAACCATTTTAACACAAGCAATTCATTAAACAAACTGCATGGTTGGAAAGTACTTGTCTTGCTGATTCCATTGATATAAAATTTTCAAAATTTGGACGTGTGGATCAAAAGTTATGTAATTTACAAGTTTGATCATCTAATAGAATAGTTTTCTGGTTTTTAAATCTAAACCTAGGCCACGTGGCGTGATTCTATTGGGCAAAAACGGTTCGCGTGGATCAACAGATACAGGCCGTTGGATTAAAAGAGATCTGTGCAGCTCTGATCATCGCATACCCCTTCGTTAAGTGAAACTATCCTATCGCTCCGATCTGGATCTGACGGCTCCCAGTGCCTCGACCAGAAACTAGCGGCGCTCAACGGTGGCATGCGGCGGCGCGGCTCTGACGGCGACGCTGCCGACGAACTAGGACGCGCCGGGAAGAGTGGGGATGCTTACCAGAATCGCCGTGAATCACTGGTTCTCGTTGTTGCTTTGGTTGGCCAAGGGGAGCACGGAGGCGTTGACGATTGCTCGCCGGAGACGGCGTCGGCGTCGGGTATGCTCAGATGTCGTCGAAGGTGAAGATAGAGGACGCGCTAAGACAAGTAGAATGCACCGTTAGGTTCGCAAGAGGGAGGCAAGTATGTGTGCATCACAGAGAGGTGAAAAGGAGGTCTGGTCTCACCAGTAGATGCCGCCGGAGTTGGGGCAGGAGGTGGTAGCATGCTGGTGTCGTCGGGGGCGACGTCCTGGGGCGTGCGCGAGCGAGCTAGTGCCACTGGGAGGTACGCCTGGTGCTAGCAAGCACGCTTGTGTGCTCTAGGGGCAGTGGGGTTGTCTTGTTTCGCCGGAATTCGAGAGAAACCTCGTCGGAGACAGTGGAGCGCGGCGCAAAATTCAGGCAGCCTAGGGGCGCTCGGGGATGGGAGGTTGAGGGGGAAACGGAGAGGAGGGAGAGGCGCTTAAGAGGGCGTGGTCAAGGGGTTGTTAAATGGCGTTGTTACCGCGAATTAATCGAAGAAACGGCGTTTGAAATGGCCGGGGAGGAGGGCATGGTCACCGCGGCGGCTGGAGATGATGCTTGCGTGGCGTGGTCTCAGCGGTCAGTAAGAGAGAGAGAGAGGGGGGAGGTGGGACCTAGCAGTCAGCGTCTGAGGGAGTGAGTTCCTGAGTGGAAAACGGTTCGGGGAGGGAAAGGAGATGGGCTGCGCCGCTGGGCTTGCTGTTTTGTTTATTTTTTTCCTTCTCCTGTTTTTCTTTTTCCTTTTCTTTTATTTTGTTTTGATTTTGTTTAATTATTTCAAACAACTATTTGAATTCAAACTTCAACCAAACTTTGTGTATATTCTTATACTGTTTATTAATACATTCTGAAGTCAAATTTAGAATAATTCTTTTATTCTTTTTGGGGTCTTTTATTTATTTTATAAATAGTCATTTGTCTTTATTTCAAATAGGTTTTAATGTGTTTTAAAACTTTATTTGAAATCCATATTTTTACCGAACCTATTTAGTAGGTTTTATTTATTTATTAGGATGTCAAATAATTCACCTTGAATTATTTGGAATATTTTTTATTATGATTCATTAATCATTTTAATTTGGGTATTTGTCTTTATTCCAATGAAATCAATTATAGTTTTAATTCCATAAATTTTATTTAGGTGATTTCCTTGATTCCATTTAAGTTAATTAAATAACTTTTATTCCACTTGGGTAAATTCTAAATATTATTTTCCATGATTTAAATAATCATTCTTATTAGAGAGTTGTCTTTATTCAAATAGAAACAGAATTTGGTTAATGCCACTTTATTTTATTTGGAAAATTCTTTAACCTTTTATTTTATTTGGATTTGGATTATATTAATTCCATTTTCTTATGGATTAGGCCAAGATTTAATTTGGTCTTTAAATATTCCTCATTTAATATTTCTTTCTTTATCTTATAAAATCCATATCTTTTTATTTAAAGATCCAAACTTGGTGATTCCAATTTGTATAATCTCATTTAATATTTCTTTATCCTTTTAATATCTTTAGGATTGTTTTCGCACCATTTGGTATGGATTTTTAGATAGGTGTTTTATTAGCTTTGGAAATTCAATTTCCTTATCTTACTCAATTCATAAGATTTTATCTATGGCTCCAAATTAAGTGAAACCAATTCATATGGTTTTATAATATTTCTATTTGTCATTCTTGATCATTTATAAATGTTTGTTTACAAATTTTTATATGGATCAAATCCATGGTCTTAGAGATAACTTGGAAATGTTTTTCTTCCATTAGGGTTTTAGGGTTTTGGTTTTAACTTTTCCAAGTGTTTAAATTTCAAGATACATTCATTGAGGAATGCATTTCACTTGATTTGGATTTAGTTGGATTCAAACTTTATTCAAAGTTTGCTCAGATGGGATTTTAAGTTTCCATTTAGAAACAAAAGATTCTTTTCACCCTAAATTTCAACAATTATTTATTTTGTTTATTTATTTTTCACATTACAAAATTTGGAAAATTTTGGGATGTGACATGTATCCTTTTCCTCTTGTATGGAGGCAAGACGACCTTAACGTGATGTTATGATTCCTTGTGCGGATCCAACATATGGGTGGTCACCCTTACGCCCCACACTTTTGGTGTCTAGATTATCTATGAATAGTGTTTAGGGATATAGTCCATGTAAATGGTACTATTCTGGGCATCACTAGGTCATAGAGTCTTCGGGAACTCATCAGGGTTTTAGCCTGCCCAAAAGGGGGCTTAACAAAGATGAGCCATCCTGAAGGATCGTGCAGACATATGAGGTCGCAGAGAGGGCAGTGATTGGCTTGGACCAACTACTGGGCCCCACAACATGGAATTGTGGACGGGTTAGCTGCCCGGTTGTGCAGCAAGGAGTTGATCTCTCATGGGAAAAGTAACGCACCTCTGTAGAGTGTAAGAACCGTAACTTGTTACTCCCTGTTCCGGGAAGGATCTGCGAACTCGGCGAGAAAGGAACTCCATGAAAGTTCTAGTAAACCCGTGAAGGCTGACGGACATAGCTTTTCAGAATAAAAGCAACCTTTGAATAAATGTTTATGAAAACTTGCATTGCCTATGACCTACGGTATGTGGCTGTAGTTATAGTGCATCAAACACTCCTTTTCTAGTGAATTTGCTGAGTACGCTCGTACTCAAAGTATCTTCTTAACCCTTGTTAGATTCTGAAGCCGGGATAGACAACATCTACATCAAGTTATGCTCCAGGACTCATCATCCAAAGCTAAAGCTCTTCAAGAAAGTCAACATATACATCAACTCAAATGAAGACGAAGTTACTGATTAGATAGGAATATAATGTCTAGCCACAGAACCTAATTCTGCAGTGTATTGCAATAGCTGCAATGCCAATACCTTACTAGTTTTAATAGTTTAATAGTTCTTGCGTTGTTTATCTTTGATTCTTCTCCGTAAGAAGTTCGTTCTCTAGACCTTGTGTAAAGAGTGAGTTGTAACCTTTAGCCATGTATTGGACCCGCTGTGTTTCTGTTGTGCCATTCTGAGGGATGTAATACTAGTGAACGGTGTTTCATTGGTGTTATGTCAACGACTATAGTATACTACATCATGCAGTGGTATGCTGGGTCACCGCAGTTGGTATCGGAGCATATGCTTTGACCTTAGGTTGGAAACCTAGTAAATGGGTAGAACCTGTAGGACACATCCTAGCAATAATAAAGAGTTCTCTAGTGATATGAGGGATATTCACTTGAGAATAATCCTGTTATGTTACTAGTGCGATAATTCTTTAGTATGATTGCAAATTCGATCATTACCCAAGAGTTTTAACTCTATGTGACTGATGATAATTTCTTATCTACAGTTCCACATGGCACCTCGATATCCACCTCGGAATGTTCAAGTGATGAACAGGACGTTGAATGACTACGAAGGGGATTGGAAAGATAATCTCCGACAACTTCTATGGAGTTTGGAATGTAAATCGAGACTTTTGGTCAAGATTTACAGTTACTATGATGGGCAGGTATTAGCTAAATACCGTGTCATGATCATGTTACCCAAGAAGTTAGGACTTAAGGGAGAAATTCCATCAGGAGAGGCAAGGTTCATGGCATCTGCATATCAGATTGCCGTAGCAGCAGCCATAACCATGATCCGAGAACAAAAATCGCAAGCTCTAGAAGGTAGTACTCACACCATTATACCACATGAAACCTCAAACCCAGAGCATGAGTTAGATCACTCTACTATAGTTCAAGCAGAACCTACTCTAGCTGTAGAGTATATGGATCGTTATCGGTCTTTGTTAAACACTTATCATAACACTCACCAAGTCTTAGTCCAGGAACTGGATACGATCATTGATGATTTTACTGATCCTGATAAAGCAATGGCTCGTAGGAAGAAGTTAGATAAAGAAGCTAGACATCCTAAATACATACCTACAGGAGAAGTGTATGAGGAAACTGAGTTCGATGATCCAAACTCGGAGAATTATGCCTACTACCAAACTAAACCCCAGTCACCTGAAGATTTATGGACCAAATATAACTCCGAACAATAGGAATGGAATAAAGTTATTCCAAATAACCCTGAGCCAAACAAGTATGGATGGGAAATAGAATCTCAAGGTGGAACCATCGGAAATCCTATACCTTGTGATACAGGTATTGAAGAAGAGATCAACTATAACCGTAGAGAGCCTTATGGACCATATGGGAGTGATACCAATCCAATCAACTTAGAAGTGTATTCCGATAGCTACTATACCAATATGTACGACTGGATCCAAGAAAAAGCTAAGGAGCCAACTTACTATGAGGAAGCATTGCCGGAAAACTAGGAATATACTGTAGAAGACTATGC
The DNA here is from genome assembly GCA_916181665.1 of Avena sativa. Lineage (NCBI taxonomy): Eukaryota > Viridiplantae > Streptophyta > Magnoliopsida > Poales > Poaceae > Avena > Avena sativa. The sequence goes on from OV702279.1 coordinate 229,135,712, forward strand.
CAACTCTAGTCAATTTTCGATGACTAATCGTAGTCTCGGTACTTCTAACCAAGAATACGCACCTCCTGGATGCTCTTATGCTCCAGAAGGCAGTCGTAGGACTTCACGTCATCATGGACGGAACTCCAGGAAGCACTAGAGGAAGATGAAAATAAGAAAGGAACGACATCCCAAGGGATGAGTGCTTGAATAATGTACATAGAGAGTAATGCGTACTGTAGTTTGAAAGGTTTGCTGAAATAAGTGAGGATATACCCACAAGAACAAGAAGTTCTTGTAAGATAGTTGTGTAAATAGGTGTGGAGCAAACCGTTGGAACATCTCGTACATTTGTAAATTATCTAAAAACCTATGTATCATACATGGTGTAAGTTTTGTTGTTTATCGACTTTTTGATTTTATTGAATCTTCTTGATTGCCTAGATCTGTACATGAAGTTTAATTAGGTGTGCAAATGCATGATGTAACACCCAGTTATTACTTGGTTTTATAGACCTAGATAGGAATGGGAATTCGTGTAAGGGAGTGACGAGTTCTAAAGAACAAGATGAAGACTTACTTGAAGAATGAAGCAAAATATAAGGAGTATTAACACCATTTGGAGGTTAGATAAAGCATAGATTAATCTTAGTCAGATTTAAGAAACAAGTGTAGTGTAGAAGATGTATGGAGCAACAAGAAGAGATGAACTTAAGGTTCAATCAAGTAGGTGATATTACTAAGGGAATAATAAAGTAGTAATCCCTAGTTCATGGAAGCATCATAAATTAGTACAAAGATGAAGTTGAGGAGAAAAATGGTAGGAAAGCTCTGACAATTCAAAGAGAATGTCAGTAGTAGGTTGGAAACCCTAGAGTAATGTACACAACCTAAAATGATCCGCCTTTGGTACTTAATCCCTAGTCGGTATTCTGATCCATAGTTGGTATTTTGTCCGCAGCTGGTATTTGGTTAACATAGTTAACCAGATCTTCATAAAAGTTGCATAAAGAGCATAAAATTTGGTCTAAAGTTAAATAAGACTTAAGGAAGTACAAACATTTAATGAGATCGTGTTTCGAGATGCTTCGCAAAGTCAGATTTATCCCAACAAATATGTCCGATAGTAAGTACTACATATAATGCTGAAAGATTTGCTTCGGAGATCCACAACTATGTGGATACACCGTACAATCTTTCATCAGATCCTAATCAGGTAAAATATAAACTGAACAGAAACCAACATTCTAGTTATAGAGCCAATAAATGTTATATATACAATTTAAAGATTATTAGTAAACCCAAAGGGGGAGAGCAAACATTATAATTGAAAGTTGAAGAAGTACTGTAGGTAATAATGAAAGATTATCTAAAACTTAATAAGGAAAAAGCTTGAAGGTGATAAAAGGTTAATCCTAACCGACCAATTCTAGAAGAAACAACTCTTAAGTGGCCCCTAAGAGGTAATAAAGCACATCCAATTGGGCGTATGTAGAGAATAAGAAATTCCAATGGGTATGGACTAAATGAGTTCAAATCCAAACTTGGAAGGAGTACCAGTATCAACTATACTATGACAAGAATAGAAATATAGTCTTTTGACCACAAACACGGGAACATAGAAACTTAAAACTTGTTCTAATCAGATTATGGAATATTACAATTAACTCCATTTAAGGTCATCGTGGAGTGGAGAAATGTAGCAACCACTACAAGTCGATTCCTTACTCCGAAACGTGAGAGTTTGCGAACTTCGAGGACCAAGTTTATTTTAAGGGGGAGAGTCTGTAACATCCCAGCATTAGAGCCTAGAAATAAGCTGAAACCAGATGTGTGCATTGCATTCATGCATAGAAAATCTGAATAATTTTCGCTCTTTTGAACAAAACTCGTCAAAGTGATTAAAGCTTCATTTAACTTGATGGAAATGAAGTAGATCATCAAGTTGACTGCGATAAGTTTTAATATGACCTTTGCTAAAACCTTATTTTGGGTAAGGGAGATTTGATCTAAGGGTAGATCAAATGGAATAAAAGTTAAAACCCTAATACATTATGATTTATATTGATCCTTAGGTGATCATATTATAGTATTCATTATAACCACTCATAAGTACCAAGTTAAGGATATAACACAAATAATAAGAATTTAACAGCTATATCTTAATCTCATCTGCATATACCATGAGTATCATAGTAAAACCTAACCCTACTTCTTAAGTAAGATTTAGTAGGAAAGAAATTAAGTGTAGATCATTCACCATATATCTTTCTTTCCATATCAATCTTTATCATCTCTATTGAGTTATATTCTTTTATCTATTGTTCATCAATGTTGAGAAAGCAACTATTGATTCATCAGATCTCAATCTATTAACTCTTAACCATAACATAGCTTACATTTAAGTGTCTACAAAGAAACAACTAAGAAGAGGTAAATAGTGATGCTAGTTTTAGAAATCATCTATAGGATGGGAATGAAGGAAGAGAATCCAATCCATAGGATAATTGATGGAGCTAAATCACTCCTAAATAAATAGAAGAATTATTTATATCATCTAATTATATGGTGTTTAAGAAGATTACAAGGATAAACCCTGAAGATAGTGACCAGTAGTAATTCCATTAGACCAAGTGGGCATAATCCACGAATAACAGCCTTAATCCAATTAAAGATACTAAGAAAATAATTCCAATACAATTTTAAGGTTGTATTTCCAAAGCCTTGATTAGCAAATTAGAAATCTAAGCTAAAAATGATTAAAGGATTATAATGATCATACTCGCTCACCAAGATTAGATACTTATATCTCGTATAAGTGACATTGGTGTGTAGAACAAGATTGAAACCCTAGCATAGGTAAGTTATCCTAGAGTAGTTATTAAAGGTCACATTAAGATAATGTGAGGTTAAAATAGGAGTATTAGGGTAAAGGGAATGTAGGATAGTATGATTAAATTAAAGCTAGTATGACATGGAGTTATGGAAGTAATGTTATCCATCTTAAAGGATACTAAGCTTTAAAGAAAGGTAGATGGATGACTAAGGAAGATTGTGAGTGGAGTTTGGAAGAACTACTTGTGGGATTAAAGATTATCAACGGTAGAGTAGTGGATATAACCAAGAATGGATATGAGGAAACTATAAAATATTCAATGTCAAGCTCATTGGATTCATCCATGAGTTTAGAAGAATAAAAGGTGAATAAGAACATTCTTATGAAATAAAGCCATCATGTTAACCATGATGATGGATAGGAATAAGTAGTATATCTAGGAAAGGTATTCCTTAAATTACAAATCCAGGATTGTGAATAATGGAAAATAGACATTCCTAGTAAACACACAACTCTAAAACTTAAACCAAATATAATATCCATTTCAAGTTATTAATCCATCATTTTATGTCTATATCACTTTATAGGAATATTATCCTATAGCAAATCACATAAGCACATCCCTGTCAATTCCAACCATCATAATTATATGTGCTTAAGAGTATCTTTACCAATTCCTTTATGTAAAACATTCTAGATATAATTTTTCTATTCTAAAAGGTGATGTCATCAAATATCACAAACAAAAGACAATATGCTTAGTTATTAAATCTTTACTCACATCCACAAAGGAATCTAAGTATAGTAAAAACCCTAAAAACCCTAGGGTAAATATTCATAATTCAAAACCCTAAACTTCTTTGTTTATCATAATAGAATATATACATTGCAATTTTCCAAATTAATGGAAGTAGTAATAACCATATTAATTTATTTTATATTTCATGCATCAAATAATGATATAGGTTTATTATACATATAAAATTTTATTCAAACTATGAGCCAACTAGAGTTAAGTTTTATAAACAAATAAGAATATATCATTTAATAAACCCATGATTAAAAGAGGAAAGAAAAATAATAAGAAACTCTTCTACAAAATATTAAAAGGGGTTCTTATTGAGAAAATAAAACAAATATAAAAAGATTATATAATAGAAGTTCACAAATGATACTAAATATGTTTTAGTATTACTACAATTATCCAGCAAATAAATTCTACAAAGAAAAGTTCAAATTAAAGATTTTATACAAATCTGAAAAGGAAAACAGAAAATAGAAAAACAGAAAACAAATAAAAAACAAGACCTGGTCGTGGCCCAACTCCTACCTGCTTATCTGTCGCCCAGGTGCAGCCCACAAAGGCCAAGTAACCAGCCTAGCTCAGTCTCTCATGTGACTGACGAGTGGGGCCAGGGAAGGATCGCGGGTTGAGAAGAAAGAAACGCCAGGGGGTTTTCTGCAAAATCGACTTCGTTGTCTACCTCGCCTATTGGAAGCAGCTCGCTGGCCGGAGCTCCATCGTCGATCGACCGCCGCGCTACGATGCATTCCCCATCTCTAGGAGGAGTAGATAAGATTACCGCGTCCTCCTCTATATTCTCATACCTATATCCTCTTCTATCTCGCTCTCCAAACCCATTTTCCTTCCACTCCCGAAACCCTAGTTCGTCGAAGTTCATCGTTCCAGCCAAATCCAACCACCCCTCGCCTCATGGTAGCCACCGTTGGACGCGTCATCGTGGACTTACTCACCTAGGACCAAGCACGGAAGCCCGCTCATCGGGAATCATGTGAAATCGAGCATTCCTTTTCCTCGGCCGCCGTGGCCATTATCGTCGATTCACCATCGTCATGTCTCCCAAAGCCTCCTCGACCTTTCTATCATCATCAGGGCAAGCTTACGCATCCCTGGACCCATTTTCGCTTGCTAATTCTTACCGTAGGCCTAGTTTCGTTGAGCACCGCTGTTGGCCACCGTAGAAGCTCGTCGCCGATGCATTTCCGGTGACCATTAGGTAGCAGTGCCACCACCAATATATTCGCCTTGATCTCCTCTGTCCAACGCACCTAGCCACATCCCCGCGCGCGCACCAGATCGATCGATCCTCAACAAGTAAGGATCAACCTAGGTGACATCATGCTTATGTCAGGTTCGAACCACGTCAGCGAGTTTGACCAGACTTTGTCTCACGTGGCATGTGACATGGCCTAGGTCCCATATGTCATTAACAAGGGGTAGCCAATCAGTCAGTAACAAATGCATTTTCTATAACCTGTGCACTGAGGTGGCCACTGGCCCACTGGTCAGTGACTCAGGCTAGATGTAAGTGCGGTGTAAAAAGTAAATTCCTGTTTAAAAAATAAATAAAATGTTATAAACTTAATTATTAATATGAAATCAAACAAACGATTAAATCGTGTTTAATTAATAACTTTTGATTTATAATTCAGAAAAATGTGTATAATATATGAAAATTTGTAGAAAAATAAAATCTACAACTCAAACTTATTATCCAATATTATTATGATCATTATTTAAATAAATAGTATTTAATAAAGGTTTAAAAGTAATAAAACCTTGATAATTCATATTTTAATAATGATAAAGATTAAGAATATGAATAATATACCAAAAATCTTAACAAAATAAAAACTATAATTTAAAACTATAATCATGCATTATTATTTCACTTACTTAAATATTTATTATTTATTAACTATTTTTTAAAATATTAAATCTTATAAAAATCATATCTTATTATTTATAAATTATAAAAATAAATATAATATACAAAAATGATCACAAAAATAATATCTACATGTTAAAAATATAATATTTCACTATTGAGTTAAATAAAAAGTTCAGGTACACTAATAACTTGAATTTAAACCTATTTCCTTAGTTTAAAAAATTCATATAAGGGTAAATAAAATTTGTTAATATTTCTAAAATGAGTCAATTAAGTCTAATAAATAGTATTAGTCTTAAATATTAATAATATGAAGCCATAATGGTTTAAAACATTATAAATACCTTTTTATTAAATTATCTTCAACCTTAAGTGAAGATTACATTCTAAAAGGATTCCTATTCATAATAGAAACCTTAAAGAACAACTTGTGAATAAATCAGATCCTTTCTATCTACTTTAACCACCATATTACAAAAACTACCACAACACTATAGTAAGTTCATAAGTAATTAAGTAATACTATATCTTGGTTTATAAACTATAACCACTCATCTATAAAAGTTAAATGATACTACTCCATTATAAAATCAAGAAATCACTACACCAAGTAAAAGAATAACCATTCTTAAGTAACCTTAAGGAAACATTACCAGGTACACAAGATACAAATATCATAAGCATTATACTTTCAAACTATCTTTGTTTTAAAGTTAACTTTAGTCTACAAGAATCTAAATATAACACTATAAGCTTTATTATGTGTTTTATAGTTAACTTTGGTCTGAACTAGTTAAGTTATAAAGCATCTCAAGCCAAAACTATTCAAGCAAACACAAATAACATCGACCACCACTAACTAACCACAAATATTGTTTAAACCTTAGAAAAGGAATCCTTTCTTCAAAAGTTATTCGTTTTGCCACTTCGGACAATATATGACAAATAATCAAGATTACATTTGAAAGAAAATTTCTTAATCCCTAGTGTTTTGTGTGTTAGATAACAATACCAAGGATCATTTAATGTGTGTTGAAGTGTTGCAGCTCAGAACTCTGCCTTTGGGGCGGATAATCCGGCCCCACCGGGGGCGGATAATCCGCCCCTCCCTCTGCCCAAGCAGGTGCAAGCCCCAGAAGGGGGGCGGAATTTTGGCCGGATTTTCCGGCCCCGCCGGATAATCCGCCCCTCAGGGGGGCCGGATAATCCGCCCCTCCTTCTCATCGCCAAGGCGCAAGCCCCAGAGAGGGGGAAGAGTTTTGGCCAGACTTTCCGGCCAGGCCGGATAATCCGCCCCTCAGGGGGGCCGGAGTATCCGCCCCCCAAGATCTTCACCAAGTTTCACCAAGGCGCAAGCCCCAGAGAGGGGGTGGAGTTTCCCCCGGAGAATCCGCCCTTGGGGCGGAGTTTTCCCAGGGGGCGGATAATCCGCCCCAAGTGGGGGGCGGATAATCCGCCCCCAAAGTTGTGCAACGGCCAGATCTGGGGAGGGGGTATTTAAGCCAGCCATCCCCCTCCTGCCAGAACTCTTGATTCATCTCGAAAAAGAACAGATCAGATCTGAAAGCTTCATCCAAGAGTGCTCCACCTAGATCCACCCAAAGGCCCCATCCCTTGGGGAATTGAAGGAGGAGAACTCGATCTTCATCATCAGCAATCAAGCGCTTCATCTCCTCTCCATTCATTTGGAGAACCTCCGATCTAGTATTTCTTGCAAATATCTAGATTCTCGTTTTTGTTTATATTGATAAACCTTGTTCTTGTGGCAACTTGTTGTCATCTCGGGAGCCCCCAATTCGGTTGTGGGTGTGTGCCCCGATAGTATTGTAAAAGGCACCGGTTCCCGCCTCGAAGGGATCCAATAGTGGAGAAGGTGGATCAGGCCTCTCGTGGTGAGATCCATCGGAGAATAGGGTGAGGCCTAGTGTGGCGTGGTGGTCTTAGAACCGCCCACCCCTCCAATGCAGATGTACTTCCCTTAACAAGGAAGGAACTGCGGTAAAACAAATCCCTGTGTCCCCGCGTGCTCCACTACGGTTTCCTCGCTCCTCTTTTACGTGCTTAGTAGTTAGGGTTACATATAGGGAAATTCTCGTAGTTGCATATCTAGAGAATTTACTTTGTGTCAAGCCTAACATTGAAAAAGTATTAAAAATTGGTTAGCACCTATTCACCCCCCCTCTAGGTGCCCATATGATCCATTTCAATTGGTATCAGAGCCTCGGCTCTTATTTCGGGCTTAACCGCCTAAGAGAAGTATGGGTTCCAAGGGAGATGGGAGTGATGCTCCGGAGGTAGTCACCATGAACGATCTCAAGACGTTGGAAACAACCTTGGTGAGTTCAATGGAGGCTAAGATGGAAGAGATGCGTCAATTGATAATGCGTCTCTCCACATCCGCAGCATCACCTCCATCTAACTCTAAGGATACCACTCTGCAATCCAAGGAAACGGGTAAAACTGTTTCCAAAGATAATACAATGAGGTTTCTCATGTGTATTCCCCTGATCCGCCTATTCCTCACCCACATATACATAATAGGGGTGATCCACCCAAACTTTCAGCATCTACTTTCTCTCAATGGCAATTTTTGATGAAATCTCATGTGTGCAGTTCCTCCATAGAGTTGTGGAAGATCATCGAAAATGGTCTTCACGTTGGAAATCCTAACAATCTCACAAGGAGAGAAGTGGTCGATAGCCAACTCAATGCTACAGCTCTACACATGATACATCTTGGTGTGGGTGACAAAGACATGCCACACATTCAGCATCTTAGCACACCTAAAGAAGCTTGGGATGCTCTCACCGAGCTCTTCATCGGAAATGAAAGTATGAGAAGGAATAGATATGATGCCTTGAGAAATGAAGCTGAAGGATTTTATATGCTGGATGGAGAAGACCACGAGGACATGTATAGGATTCTCAAGGCAATAGCTACAACCTTCAGAAACCACGATGCAGCTCATGTTGATGATGCTTGGATCAAGCGCAAGTATGTTAGTGCTCTTATGCCATTTGAGCCCACAGATTTGAAAAGTCTCCAAGGTAGGCATAATTATCACCTCATGTCATCCAATGAGGTAATGCAAGAAATGGCCGCCTTCAAAGTGGATGCCAAGAATGCCGAAGATGCTCGTGCTCGAGTTATGGGGATGCAAAAGGGGGTCAACATGGCTTTGAAGACTAGTGTGATTGATCATGATGAATATGCGGTAGAAGGTCTGGACTGTCCCGAAGATATAAAAAGGATCCACGGACAATACTTGGCTCTTTATGCAAGAAACTTTTGGAAAGATCCAGCCAAGGCTAAAGCTGAACTATATCGCAAGAGTGGAGCCTATGGAAGAAAAGAAAATGGTCCCAAGCTTTAATTGTGGTGACCGGCTGCACTTCGTAGCTGAGTGTCCATATCAAAGTAGAGAGGATAATGGAGGAAGACTCATTTTCAAGGACAAATCAAAAGCTCCACGTAAGAAACAGTTTGTAAAGAAGAATGCTCCTTTCAAGAAGCAACCAAAGATTGTTCTAGTGGCTCAAGAAGAATATACATCGGGGAGTGAAGATGAGGACGAGGACGATAGCTCTCAAGAGGTGGCTGCTATAGCCACCACATCTACATCAACATCTCTCTTCGACTCTCCGAACGAAAACATCATCAACAAGAATGCTACTTGCCTCATGGCAAGAAGCTCCGAGGTAACTTCTTCTAACTCTTCTTTTCCCAAGGCTATGATAGACATGGATGATCCTGCTAGTCTTAAGGTTAAAGAAGAGATTATTGCTTTGGATTATTTCTATACTAACTTGCAAGGTGAGCACAAAGTTCGTTTTGAGGCTCTTATGGATCAGCTGGCCCAAAACGAAGCACTCCTCGAAGAAAAGGGCAGAATTGAAAGGGAGGATGCAATGGAAATTGCATCCCTAAAAAATGCTCTTGAAGAAGAAGAAGAAGCTCGGGTCTCTCTTGAAGAGAGGCTTGAGTCTATGGAAGAGTCACATGAAGAAATTGTGACTAAACTCGTTAAGGAACGTGAAAATGCTGTCACCAAGGCAAAGAAGTTAAAGAAGGAAAGGATTGACTTTGGGGCTACTCATGATAGACTCTCCGAGGAATTGGAGAAACTTGACAATGCTCACAAGGCGTTGAAAAACGAGTTCTCTATTCTCAATGAGTCACATGATCATCTTCAAAGTCGATTGGCCGAATATAATACTCCTAGTTCGTCCAACTCAACATATAGTAACAAGAAAAATGCTAGTGTGGAAAAAGAAGTGATCAAGGACATCACTACAAAGGACAAAGGTGTGCTTGATGAAGTCCTTGGCAAGCAAAGGTCAAATCATGGTAAAGAGGGACTTGGGTATGTCACCAAGTCCAAGAAGAAGAAAACCAAGAAGAACAAGACCAAGAATGTGCAATTAAAGACAAGCACTGCTGAGAAGGTTGTCACAAAAGACAAGACTAATAATATTGGTTTTGTAGGGTCTCACAATCCGAATTATGAACTCTTTTGTGATGACTATGGCGATGTTTATGCTTATTATGTTGGTCCTTTTGATGAATATATTGCTTGGTCTATTTGGGTCCCAAAGACCCTTGTTACTAACATGAAAGGACCCATTGAAAAATGGGTACCTAAAACCAAGAAGTAATTTTCTTGCAGGGTTATGCTTCCGGTGGGTCGAAATGGGTGCTGGATAGTGGCTGCACTAGTCATATGACCGGAAGCAAGGAGATCATCACGGAGATGCGTCCAAATCTTGATAATATCACAGTCTCCTACGGTGATAAGTCTAAATCTCAGGTATTTGGTCTTGGCAAGGTTGTGGTTTCCCACGATATCTCTCTCGTGGACGTCATGCTTGTTGAGACCCTTGGCTACAATCTTCTTTATGTTCTTGCCCTTGGCAAGATGGGTTTTGCTGTTTTTATCGATGATGATTTGGTGGTACTCTTATGGAGCAAGTCTCTAAAGGTCGCTTTCGTTGGATACGTCGAAAATGACCTGTATGTGGTGGACTTCTCGGGGAAAACCACTTCGGGTTCGATGTGTCTATTCGGAAAGGCCGACGTGGGCTGGCTATGGCATCGCCGTTTAGCCCATGTCAACATGAGAACTTTGCAAAGTCTCCAAAAGGGTGGCCACATACTTGGACTAAAAGACAATGTCTCTTTTGCCAAAGATCGTGTTTGCAGGGCTTGTGTTGAAGGAAAAATGCATGATTCTCCCCACAAGAGGAAGAATATTGTGTCATCAAAGAGGATCTTGGAATTACTCCATGTGGATTTATTTGGTCCTCCTTCTCATGCGAGTCTTGGTGGGAAGAAATATTTCTTGGTCATCGTCGATGATTACTCAAGATATACATGGGTATATTTCTTCAAGATGAAAAGTGAGACTCAACAAACTGTCATCGACTTTGCCAATGAAGTTCAACGTCAACACAATGTTCCCATCTTGGCAATTAGAAGTGACAACGGCACAGAATTTAAGAACTACACTTTAAACGAGTTTCTTAGCGAAGAGGGGATTAGACACCAATATTCCGCTGCGTACACCCCTCAACAAAATGGTGTAGCCAAGAGGAAGAACCGGACTTTGATGGATATGGCAAGATCTATGCTAGCTGAATTCAAGTCTCCTTATAATTTTTGGGCTGAAGCTATATCCACTGCTTGTCACTCATCAAACCGGCTCTACCTTCGGAAGATCTTGGACAAGACCCCATATGAAATACTTACCGGCAACAAACCCAACATCTCATACTTCAGGGTATTCGGGTGTAAGTGTTTCTTTCTTATTAAAGGTGTCCGTTTGTCAAAATTTTAATCCAAGGCTTTAGAAGGTATTTTTGTTGGTTACGGTGCCGAATCCCACACTTATAGAGTCTACAACAAGCTCACTGGGATTGTTGTAGAATCTTGTAGTGTGGAGTTCGATGAAAATAACGGCTCCTTTGTAGGGCAAGTTGATGTTTGTGATGCAGATGTTGAAATACCCCAAGATGCCATAAGAAGAATGGGCGTGGGATTTTTCCGCCCCATTGAGGAACCCCTTGTGGCGGATCGGGAAGGACAATGCTCCACACATGAGGAGCCCTCATCTACACAAGATCAACAAGCTCCTACTGTTGGAGACAATCCTGCACCAACAGCACAATCTGCTGAAGACCATCTGTCCACTGGACAAGCTGGTAGTCCCAGGCCGGACTATCCGCCCCCTCCAAGGGGCGGACAATCCGCCCCTGGCACTCCAACTCGTACTAGGGGATCCGAAGGAGAAATCAACATCTCTGAAGCTCCCAGGCCGGATTCTCCGGCCCCCAGGGGCGGAGTATCCGGCCCTGGGTCTCCAACTCCAGTCAGGCTTTCTCAGGAAGATGGTTCTGGTACTTCACCTCCCAGGCCGGATAGTCCGGCCCCACCAAGGGGCGGATTATCCGGGCCTGAAGAAAATGTTCAGCAACAATCTTCTGGCAGTAACGGTGACCAAGATCAAGGGCAAGGCAGTAATCAAGACAAGGATACAACAATTGAATCCACTCCTCCTAGAAACAATAAGGACATTGAGGCTCGTCGCAAGGCTCGTGCTGATCGCAACCTTGAACTAAGAGGTCACACTCTTGACAAGGTTATTGGTGATCTACGACGAAGGGTATCCACTCGAAGAGAGCTTGCTAGCTTCTGTGATCATCAAGCTCACATTTCCATGGTTGAACCAAAGAAGGTTTTTGATGCTCTTGAAGACCCCGATTGGGTTGTTGCAATGCATGAAGAATTAAACAACTTTGAACGCAACAATGTTTGGAAGCTCGTAGAAAATCCAAAGGATTGCCGCAATGTTATCGGCACCAAGTGGATCTTCAAGAACAAACATGATGAAAATGGCATTGTTGTGAGGAATAAAGCACAACTAGTGGCTCAAGGGTTCTCTCAAGTAGATGGAATTGATTTTGGCGAGACCTACGCTCCTGTGGCTCGCCTTGAGTCCATCCGTATCCTTCTTGCATATGCAGCTCATCACAATTTTAAATTACAACAAATGGATGTTAAGAGCGCTTTCCTTAATGGTCCTCTCCATGAGTTAGTATACGTCAAGCAGCCCCCAGGGTTTGAGGACCCCAAATTTCAAAACCATGTCTACAAACTCGATAAGGCGCTCTATGGCCTTAAACAAGCCCCACGTGCGTGGTATGAGCACCTTAAAGAGCTTTTGCTAGACCGTGGATTCGAAGTTGGGCAAATCGATCCCACTCTTTTTACTAAGAAGGTTAATGGAGAGCTTTTTGTATGCCAACTTTATGTAGATGACATTATTTTTGGCTCTACTAACCAAGCGTTTAACGATGAATTTTTGAAGCTTATGACTGACAGGTTTGAGATGTCAATGATGGGTGAGCTCAGGTTCTTTCTTGGATTTGAGATTAAACAACTTAGAGAGGGAACCTTTATTAATCAAGCGAAGTACATCCAAGACATGCTCAAAAGGTTCAAGATGACGGATCTCAATGGCGTTGCTACCCCTATGCAAACAAAGTGTCATCTTGAGCTCAATCCCAAGGGTAAAGACGTGGATCAGAAGGTATACCGATCCATGATCGGCTCTCTCCTTTACCTTTGCGCATCTAGGCCCGATATCGTGTTAAGTGTAGGAGTGTGTGCAAGGTACCAAGACGCTCCTAAAGAAAGCCACTTAGTGGCAGTCAAGCGAATCTTCCGATATTTGGTTCATTCCCCAAATTTTGGGTTATGGTATCCCAAGGGTTCAAGTTTCTCTCTATGCGGTTACACTGATTCAGACTGGGCTGGTGACAAAGATGATAGGAAATCAACCTCTAGTGCATGCCAATTCTTGGGCAGGTCTCTAGTGTGTTGGTCATCAAAGAAACAGAATTGTATTTCACTTTCAACCGCCGAAGCTGAATATGTTCCCGCTGCAAGTGCTCGTACTTAATTGTTATGGATGAGGCAAACTTTAAAGGAATATGGTGTCAATTGTGACAAAGTGCCTCTTTTATGCGACAATGAAAGTGCTATCAAAATTGCTTACAATCCCGTGCAGCATACAAGAACAAAACATATAGAGATATGTAACCACTTTATTAGGGATCATGTTGCTCGTGGAGATATTGCTCTATCCTTTGTGAGCACGAAGAACCAACTTGCTAATATTTTCACGAAGCCCCTTGATGAAGCAAGATTTTGTTATTTGAGGAATGAGCTAAATATCATAGATTCAAGGAGCTTGGCTTGACTATCCTTGCACACTCACTTACGCTTATTCATGTATTTGGTTTAGATGCGAGCATAGACATAGGGGGAGTGTGGTCCTAATTGATTGGGCCAAACCTCCTCCCATAATGGCGAAAGCAAGTAAAATCATTTCCCTTAATATCATTTTGTGATATGTGGGTCATCGATGAGCATTGGTTTTGAACTCAAGATACATCTTCACGGTGTCATGCCATGCGCTCCAACATGGTGGCTTCGGCCACCGCCCTCTTCCTCGCAAAGAGTTGGTTTTTCATGGGTCTCGTTGGATTTTCTTGCATATCTTTTGTTCTTATGGAAAACACACTCCAATTTGGCTTTTGAATGATTTGATTCTTGCAAATTTGGGTGTGTAGTACCATCTCAGTTTGATGCTCTTAACCCAAGCCTTTCTCTCCCTTCTTGAACCATCTATTCTTTCACACAAGTCCTCTAACACACCATAGAGAGGTTTGCTAGGTTGCTCTGGCCTGATTCTGCACTATACATAATTTCTGGGGGGGGGGGCGGATTATCCGCCTTAAGTGGGGGGCGGATTATCCGCCCGAGGCGAAATCTTCCCTTATAGGCTGGGTCGGGGAGGGCAGGCTCAAACAGAGCATCCAGTCCTCCCCCAACCCTACCTCTGTCCCCCAGCCGCCGCCGGAGCATCCGCCTCTCCCGGAGTCGATTCGACCACCGGATTCTCCGGGCTCTCCCTGGATCTTCTTCACCTTGCCTCCGGGTATCTTCTCCTCCACGATTTTCCTCCAATGAGTGAGGGTAACTCCCTCATCTCTCTCCTTTTGTATGGGATGTCTTTTATTTGGTGGAAATCTCGTTGTAGAAGGTTCTTGGTGTTGTTCCTTACATGCTAGAATCAGTAGAATTGCAACCCTAGTACCCGATCTGTTTTGCCATGGCAGATCTGAGCCAATCCAGAAATTTTCTACGGGGAGGGGGGGGGGGATTATCTGCCCCTGCCAGGGCCGGATAATCCGGCCTGGAGAGTAAATTTCTTTTCTGTTTTGGTTCTGCTTCTGCCAATGCACTTCCTTGGTTATGGGGTTGCACTACTACTCTTTCTTCATGTTGTTTTCTCCTGGACTTGTGTGTATACTTATCTCCATGCTATCCCTCTAATGCTATTCATAGGTGGTTCCAAGCCGACCAAGACCTTCGTCCATCGTCCCCCTCCCCATTATCTCAAGCCCACTGCAGACGGAAAATTCATTGATGAGACCGAGGTCAGCAGAGCAGCAAGAGAGGCTCAACGGATGGCAGAGGCAAGTAAGAAAACTAAGAGGTCCGCATCTCGCAAGGGCAAACAGTCTCGGCCCCATTACAAGGCTATGGACAGTCTTCAGTATGCCACTATTCGTTAGAATGATTATTATGATGAGGCTGACAGCGATGGTCCCCCCAAGGACGAAATGTTTTTTAATGCTCACTTTTGGTCTATTCATGATGATGTCTATGCTACTCTCAAGATTCGCCCCATGCGTCCCATCAATTTGACTGAGGCTCAATCCAAGACAAGGCTCATTGAGGCACTCGATGTGACCAACAAGATGGGGCTGCACCACCTCATGACCATTCAATGCAATTATGACTCTTCTGTGGTGCGCCAGTTTTTCTCCACCCTTGTGATCTGCGGTGATGAGCGCCGCACTATGAAGTGGATGACTGGGACTACAATGCTTCAGTCAGACTTTCGCACTTTTGGGCAGGTTCTTGGGTATGCTTTCCATGGTCGTGACACTCCTGCTGGTCACCGCATCATTACTCCCTTGAAGCCATCCAAGGACACTGCACTTGCTCCTTGCCTTTCCTCTGATGGAGTCGCTGGTACTTTTGCTGGTCTCTCTCCCCTGTATGCAGCCCTTGTTGGCATATTTAGGGACTACATCGCTCCTAGTGGTGGCAACAATGATAGGATCCGTGGTCACCTGGTTCCTCTCCTTGCGTTTGCTCACGAGTGTGCCAGCAACACTGGATCAGCCACAGGTTACAAACTGGATGTCATGGACTATATTTTTCATGAGATGACGGATGCTATGATCAATAGGCTCTCTATTCCTTATGCTCCATTCATAATGATGCTCGTCAAGCATATGTTGCCCCATGAGGATTTTGGCACTGCTCTGGATGGTGTTCATAAGCCAAAGAAAATCTACAACAAGGCTCAGAAGACTCATCACCCTTCCACTGCCCCAGAGACCTTCATGCGTGATGCTCGGGCTAGTGGTCGTCGTTCCACGGTGTCCCCAATGGCACGTGAGGTAAAGCAGCTTAATTGGTTCCAGCGGAACATTCTTTGCATGGGTATTGACATTCACAAGGGCCAATATGAGGCATACCGCAGGGATCATGAGAGGGATCACACGCAGCAGCTTATCCTCCACCATGTCTCAGGTGCCACTGGCAATCCACCTCCTCCCACTGCTCCGGATCCGTATGCTCAGTGGAACACCTCAGGGATCAACTATGGCGAGCTCGAGAGTTGTCTCTTTCCTCCTCCACCGAGGGCACCCACTCCTAAAGTTGATGAAGATGATGATGAGTATGATGAAGAGGAAGGGGACGGGAATGACTATGACGAGGATGAGGCGGAGTGATCTCCAGGGGCGTTAGCATCGCTCTTCTTCCTTTTTGGCGTTTCGATGCCAAAGGGGGAGAAGTAGTCCTATTAGGTCTCGTGGATTTGCAAGGGTCGGGCACAAGCTCTTCGATTTTAGTCATTTTTATTTGCTTGCTTGTGCCTTTTCTAGCGTGAACTTGTTTGCTATTTGTGGTTGTTTGTGTAAGACTATGTCGTACTCCACAGTTTGGTACTATGTTTGGTATTCATGGATTTCTGGATTTATCTAACATGGACCACATGGAATTCTGGAATTATGGAGCATATTTGATGGCATATGGATTCATGGGATTATCTATGTATGCCTTGGCTATATATTCCGGTGGTATGACATTTTTTCCCAAACCTTAAAGTAGTGTTCTACCTAGTGTGTGTATTTGTATTCAAATGCAAATCTTAATTATGCACACATCTAGGGGGAGCGTCTTTCATTATTTAAGGTGGCATTGGCCGGTTTTATTGCAAATCCTAGTATTGTCATCTAACACCAAAAAGGGGGAGATTGAAAGAACATTTCTTAATCCCTAGTGTTTTGTGTGTTAGATAACAATACCAAGGATCATTTAATGTGTGTTGAAGTGTTGCAGCTCAGAACTCTGCCTTTGGGGCGGATAATCCGGCCCCACCGGGGGCGGATAATCCGCCCCTCCCTCTGCCCAAGTAGGCGCAAGCCCCAAAAGGGGGGCGGAATTTTGGCCGGATTTTCCGGCCCCGCCGGATAATCCGCCCCTCAGGGGGGCCGGATAATCCGCCCCTCCTGCTCATCGCCAAGGCGCAAGCCCCAGAGAGGGGGCGGAGTTTTGGCCGGACTTTCCGGCCAGGCCGGATAATCCGCCCCTCAGGGGGGCCGGATTATCCGCCCCCAAGATCTTCACCAAGTTTCACCAAGGCGCAAGCCCCAGAGAGGGGGCGGAGTTTCCCCCGAAGAATCCGCCCTTGGGGCAGAGTTTTCCCAGGGGGCGGATAATCCGCCCCCAAAGTTGTGCAACGGCCAGATCTGGGGAGGGGGTATTTAAGCCAGCCATCCCCCTCCTGCCAGAACTCTTGATTCATCTCGAAAAAGAACAGATCAGATCTGAAAGCTTCATCCAAGAGTGCTCCACCTAGATCCACCCAAAGGCCCCATCCCTTGGGGAATCAAAGGAGGAGAACTCGATCTTCATCATCAGCAATCAAGCGCTTCATCTTCTCTCCATTCATTTGGAGAACCTCCGATCTAGTATTTCTTGCAAATATCTAGATCCTCGTTTTTGTTTATATTGATAAACCTTGTTCTTGTGGCAGCTTGTTGTCATCTCGGGAGCCCCCAATTCAGTTGTGGTTGTGTGCCCCAATAGTATTGTAAAAGGCACCGGTTCCCGCCTCGAAGGGATCCAATAGTGGAGAAGGTGGATCAGGCCTCTCGTGGCGAGATCCATAGGAGAATAGGGTGAGGCCTATTGTGGCGTGGTGGTCTTAGAACCGCCCACCCCTCCAACGCAGATGTACTTCCCTTAACAAGGAAGGAACTGCGGTAAAACAAATCCCTATGTCTCCGTGTGCTCCACTACGGTTTCCTCGCTCCTCTTTTACGTGCTTAGTAGTTAGGGTTACATATAGGGAAATTCTCGTAGTTGCATATCTAGAGAATTTACTTTGTGTCAAGCCTAAAATTGAAAAAGTATTAAAAATTGGTTAGCACCTATTCACCCCCCCCCCTCTAGGTGCCCGTACGATCCATTTCAATATTACTTCATACTTCACTTGTATACCTAGGAGCAATAACGCTTAAGCTATTTACAAGTGACTCTACTTATAAAGTAAAGTTTGGAGATAAACTATTAAAGTGTAAACAATTTTGAATAGCATTTCATAGATATATATTTATTTGCTGCATAAATATGTGTTGTTCACACACACACTCACAAGCCCTAATAAGAAGCACATGTGTGAAACTGATCTAAAAAGAACAACACATTCTAAAGTAACCATTTTCGAAATCCAAACCCTAGAACAACGTTATCCCCGGGATTCGCGTTTATAACGTGCATGATATTACTTATGCATAAAATCATTATTCTTCTTTAAACATTAGTCCTTACCGGACCAATGATGCTGATTTCAGATATTGGATCTTATATTATCTTGAAGACCGTGAGTGCATAATCTTGCAATCACGAAAGGCAAGTTCACACTTGCTCATGTCCTTTGGTTATTTTCTTTAAAGTATTTTAGAAATCCAATGTGGACATCACCTGCATTTGAAAAGATCCAAAAACATTATTTCATAATAATGTGACTTACTATAAAAGTTCCGGTGGTAATAACTTACTATAAAAGTTCCGGTGGTAAAGGAACATAAGATCTAGGACTTAACAACCAATGTCGCCAGTGATTCTTGTGCCGTATATTACGCGTTAACCATGAGATTTGGAATGGGATGGAGAAGTCAGCTGTATCCTTTTCCTCTTGTATGGAGGCAAGACGACCTTAATGTGACGTTGTGATTCCTTGTGCGGATCCAACATATGGGTGGGCACCCTTACACCCCACACTTTTGGTGTATAGATTATCTATGAATAGTGTTTAGGGATATAGTCCATGTAAATGGTACTATTCCGGGCATCACTAGATCATAGAGTCTTCGGGAACTCATCAGGGTTTTAGCCTGCCCGAAAGGGGGCTTAACAAAGATGAGCTAGCCTGAAGGATCGTGCAGACATATGAGGTCGTGGAGAGGGCAGTGATTGGCTTGGACCAACTACTGGGCCCCACAACATGGAATTGTGGATGGGTTAGCTGCCCGGTTGTGCAACAAGGAGTTGATCTCTCATGGGAATAGTAACGCACCTCTGCAGAGTGTAAGAACTGTAACTTGTTACTCCCTGTTCCGGGAAGGATCTGCGAATGCGGTGGGAAAGGAACTCCATAAAAGTTCTGGTAAATCCATGAAAGCTGACGTACATAGCTTTTTAGAATAAAAGCAACCTTTGAAGAAATGTTTATGAAAACATGCATTGCCTACGACCTACGGTCTGTGGCTGTAGTTATAGTGCATCAAACACTCCTTTTCTAGTGAATTTGGTGAGTACGCTCGTACTCAAAGTATCTTTTTAACCCTTGCTAAATTCTGAAGCCAGGATAGACAATATCTACATCAAGTTATGCTCCTGGACTCATCATCTAATGCTAAAGCTCTTCAATAAAGTCAAGGAAGTCAACATATACATCAACTCAAATGAAGACGAAGTTACTGATTAGATAGGATTATAATCTCTAGCCATAGAACCAAATTTTGTAGTGTATTGCAATAGCAGCAATGCCAATCCCTTAATTAAATTACTAGTTTTAATAGTTTAATAGTTCTTGCGTTCTTTATCTTTGATTCTTCTCCATAAGAAGTTCGTTCTCTGGATCTTGTGTAAGAGTGAGTTGTAACCTTTAGCCATGTATTGTACCCGCTGTGTTTCTGTTGTGCCATTTTGAGGGATATAATACTAGTGAACGGTGTTTCATTGCTGTTATGTCAACAACTATAGTATACTACATCATGCAGTGGTATGCTGGGTCACCGCAGCAACTTCCCCCGATGCCTCTCTCTTTACCGGGCTCGCCCTGAGGTAACCACACCTCCTATGGCCTGCCTAGGGCCCTAGAACCCCCGTTGACCCCTCCCCTCTTGCATGCAGAAGCTCAGGAGCGCTCCCCATCGAGTTACGAATCCTCTCCATCACAAGGACGCGTGACCCCTAGACCTGCACCAAACTCTGACGTGCGGCCCCTCTCCCGGCTCCCCTCTGCACGCCCATTCGCCCCAGACCATCCCCGGCACCCCAGGTGAGCTCATAGGGTGCCACCGCCTCCCCTAGGGTTTCCCTCTGTTCTTCCCTAGCCAGAGGTAGAAGACAACCTCCCGCAGTTCGATCTGGCTTAGCCGGACGACCCAGATCCCTCGGTATCCCTTTGCTTCCTCGCAGCCGCTGACAGGCCGACCCCGCCTATTAGTATTTCAAAACCGCCACCGCACGCATGGCCGCTGCCCTCTTGGGCCGAATATCACATGCGCGACGCAGTAGCCAGCAACCCCAGCCCATTTCCTATTTTCCTTTTCATTTTATTCCAGATCTGCAGGATGCCGAATGGTTTAATTATAAACAAAAATGGAAAGGACTCAAATAAATAGAGATAGTATTTTTTTTCCAGGTTCTCAAGCCTCTTTTATAGCATGCAAACCTTGTGCTACACCAAAACAATAAATAAAATAAATATGACAAATCTTTTCCCAAGAACTGTCTAGAGCACTGATTTATTTCTCCATAAAGTTTTACAAGTCTAAATAGAGTAAATCCAGTTGGTTATGAAAGGTATCACCCATACCTTTCATACCCCATTAACCCCACCAGGTTTTGCTTCCTAGGTTATCAATAGAAAAAATAACAAAAACAGATACTTTATGCCTTTAGGATTTTCCCTAGGTCAAACCAAATGAGCTTTGGACCTAAATCCAACTCTAAGTAAACCCATATAACTACATCTTCCTAAATCCAGAAGCCCCTAAATTGATGAGCCTCTGTTGATTTTTAATGAATTAAACCCTTCTGTGCATGGTCTAATTACTAATAAAATCACTACCGTAGCTACACAACTCCAAATTGATTGATTCCAATTCCAAGCTACAACACTAAACATGTGCACTTGGAATCAGCTAAAAAGCTTCTATAAAATAAATATGATGAAAAAGACAAATCCTATCAAATACTGACTTTGGGATTTTCTCAAGGGCATGCTGCTTATTGTTTTTCGGGGATTACAAATCCTCTTGAATCAGTCCATCAAATACTACTTAATCACCCAAGGAAATAATTTTTGGAACAATAGAACTGTTCTGGTGAATTATTTCCTAAAACTAGAGTTTTATCCACTATAAAATCCATTATAAATCAAGGGAAAATGATAAAATAGTGAAACCACTTTTGTTGGCTTCATTTTATCAATACCCATCTGATGGTATCATTTTTGTACAATGAGATCATACTGATCAAGTCCTTGAGCAAAAACACTAGCCAAGGGACTCCTCGCTGGTCACAGGCAAGCCACCATTCCTGACTCCTATATTAACCTATTTCTGTTTATCAACTGTTTTATAGCTCGTTTATAAATTTCATGATCACAGACATGGTTTACTTCAAATAAACAGACGTTAGTAACTTGGCTCCTCCAAGTTATGAATGAGTGTCTCTTGGACACCTACCCTATTTACACCTACTTTTACCCCTTAGAATGAGGCTAAGATGATTAGCATCTTCCCTCTTGGAACCCCACGGATTTGAAATGATAAAACTATTTTGGGTTATACCCTACTACAAGGTTTTCAAATTAAAACCCTTGGAAAGAGACATCCTTTCCGAGCGGAAGTTTACTAAAAGAAAATATGTGGTGGATGAAGAGAAAGTTAAGTAAGAGAAAGGAAGGGATGTTCTAAGCCAATGTCCGGAACAATTTATCCGTGCAACCACATTACCCCAGACGCTGGGGCTTAGCTCGTAGTGTGTGATCTTTAGCCGGGGCTGCTCTTACCCGCTAAAGGGGAGAAATCCCCTGAAATCCGGGCTACCTATAGGGTAAGGCACTGGTGCAACAATTGGGTCTCTCGCGAACAGTATGCTCTAAGGTAGTACGGATGGAAGATTGTCACTATTGCTACTGGTCAGACTTTGGTCTAGAGGTAGGGGTCAGTACGGATGGAAGGACCAGGGTCATCGTACCCCATACTCGTACGGGAGAGATAAACCCAAAAGGAAAAGCCGCCGTTGCTAGGGATCGACAAATGAAAGATTCAAGTTTGATTATCCGGACCCCTGTCTACCTTGTGTAGCAGGCCGTGGTTTTATCATGGCGGATGTATTGATTCTTGTGGGTAAAGTGCACAAACTCTGAAGAGTCTAATCTATTAGAATAGCCGTGTCCACGGACAAGGACAGTTGAAATGGCAAGTGCTAGGAGGACCCTTCGGTTAATATGTGATGAAATAAAGGATGTGACTTGGTCACGAGAAAAGATAAGAATGAAATTGGTTTTGACCAGAGATGGTTAACAAGGTTTTAAAAAGGGTTTTACAACAAAATGTTTTCTAAGACTTTTTAACAAGGATGTGGAGATGTTCGGATTTTCAAAAAGGAGGTATACTTTACAAAAACTCTTTTTCAACAAAGATTTAGAGATGCCATGGTTAGGTTATGTTTTCAAAACAAATATAGTCTAGAGCTATCTCGCTACAACCCAATATGCATGTTCCTTCTTATCCTTGTCTCGGTGATTTGCGAGTTACCTTCAAAGTACTCACCGGCATTGTCCCTGGCTATTTACTTGGCTAGATTGCAGATGTTAAAAAGGAACGAAGGAGTCGACGTCTATGCGAGCTAGGACGTCTTCCCAGTCAGTTGCCTGTAGGTTAAGGCACGGGCTCTGCGCTGAAGACTTCCGCTACCTGTGTTGTAATCGCCATAATGGCCCCTTTGTAAGTTTTGCATTCGTTATTGTAAGGATGATGTAATGATACTAGTCGGTTATGCTCACAGCTCACTGATCATGGGAACGTGAAATGTATGCATAACGGGTATTCTCAGACCGTAAATCCGGGGTGCCACAGACATGGTATCAGAGCCATCCTGACTGTAGGATACCATAGTTAGCATGGACGTTAGACAGAACAACCCCTATTTTATGAAGACACAAGTTTTCGAAAACTATTTTCCTCAAAAGCTTTTCAAAAGATTGCTTATCTCATCTTCTCTGATTAAAAAATTTGAAAATGAATTACTCTATATCTCGTCTACTTCAAATGTTACGTTTTCACAAAATAAAGTCCGACTTAGAGACTATGAAGATGGAGATCCCGGAACAAAGAGACACCGAGACAATCAAGACCAAGGAGCTACCAACGACATCGGACACTAAAAGATCTCCCTACCAACGGAGTCCTTCATCGCCCCCAAATCAAACTGGTACGACACCGATGACAAGACAGAAACTAAGACCCCTGTAACATCCGTACCTAGGACTAGCATCACAAAGATAGGATTTCCCTTTATGGCGTGTAGTCACCTCCTTAGTGTTTGTGGTATGCCCTGTTTGCTTTTCATGTGCATGTTTGATGCTTGGAATGTGTTGTCTGTCTGCTTTGGATTATCCGAGACTCTAATTTTGACCACCTAGCTGGTAGATCCTGATGCTAACCCTCGCAACCTCCTAGCCGGAGACCACTCCTCAACAGGATGGCCATTTAACCTCGACAATCCCAAGCAAAAGTCTTAAGGTGGAAAGACTGCGTCTTTCCACTCAACTCCTATCCACCTAATAACTCGGAAGACTAACTCCGTAGCATCTTTCCTTGAACAGAGAAAGACCCTTATCCACCAAAGATGGCACCCTCCCGCTCTAAAAGCATCATTGTGGCAGAAAGTTTCTGGCCCTTTGAAGAGCAACTGCATGAGCTACTGAAGATCGTCCGTCGTCCCCCACCCAAGATCGAAGGGACAGGGCTCCCTCGCAGCAATTCAAGCATAGCTCAGTGGGTCATCAAGGCCACCATTCCGGCGCATGAGAACGACCCAAAGCCTATCATTTTCACCTTCATAGACCACAACTGGGTAGATGGAGTCATGCGAGCGATACAACAGATCATGGAACATCTCTGCAAGATCCATGAAGATGAGCTAAAGAATACCCCTTATCAACTGTTTGGGAAGCGTGACAAGTATGGGCTTCCCACCGAATCCTTCCTGACCTGCTGCATTGGGAGTCATCTTGAGAACATGGAATTTCTTCTACAACGCCACCAAGAAGATCTTGACAAGACCTGCCGTCAGAACATCCTCATGCAGATGGACCTTGCCATACTACGAACCCGGGAGACGAGTCTACAAGCCGCCAACGCTCGCCTGGAGAGAAGAGTGGCTGCTCTAACCTTGGAAGGTGTCAACTCCGAGACGGAAAATGAGTAACTGCCCTTCTATGAGTACCAACATATCTTCCCACTGCCCCAAGATGTACCAGGACCCTCCACCCTCCTTCTCGAAGCTGAAGAAGAAGCCAAGGAGAAGTCTCCTGAAGCCCCGCTGACGGCAACTAGACTAACATAGTACCGATGTGTTGTAGTACCTATGTAACGCCCCAGAACCTATTTTGTAAAACTCTAAGTGCCTAGTCGCCCTGCGGCGCAGACCTGTTTTGGTAACCCCTTAAGTACCTCCGCCACCGACCGGCCGAACCTGCTAAATCTCTGGATATTGTTCAAATATGATATCCTTCTTTGCATGTTTTACCCACGATGTTTCATCAGACCCAAACCCCCGTAGTTTTGCTCTAAGGGGGAAATACTGCGTCTTTCCCGCCCAAAAATCTGATAGAACCCTGGAGTTGACCTCTAGTTAACCTTGAGCAACGCCGAGACCTCCGAGGCTGAATCGTCGACTCTACAGAGATGGATAAAAAGCGGCACTTCTCCAGATTCAGGAAATACCACAAGAAAGACCTCCACTCCAAAGTTGACCATCTAGTCAACATCCCGGTGTATCAAGACAGTGAAGAAAGAAGGTCGTCCCCAAGGCAAAGTAATAAAGAAGATTCAACTCGTCGTCCCGCCTAAAGAAGGAAGTACCCCCGTCAACGCTAAACTTACCTAGACTTGTCCTAAGGTGAAAAGACTGCGTCTTTTCCACTAGTTTAATCTAAACGCCCAAACCCGAAGCCCCTTAGCTCCAACCCATGACTAACCTATCGGCTCTTTGTAAAACTTATTAGCACCTAGTAAGTTCCACCGCTGAAATTATTAAGCGGATGTTATCACCCCAACCCTACTCCTCCCTAATCTCGGGACGAGATTATTTTAAGGGGGAAAGGTCTGTAACATCCCAATTTGAGCAACCTAGATTTAATGTCCAAAAGTCAAAAATCAGGGGGAACAAAAACTTCTTCTTGCATTGTGTGCTTACCTGTTTGCTTGTGCTCAAGCAACTGTTTAAGTATTAGTTGTGCGCTCCTCATCTCAACACTAGTTTACAAAAACTATTTTACAAAAGAGATGTCTTGACTCATCTTTCATATTCTCAAATGTTCTGGCATTTCCAAAACCTGAGCCAAGATGACTTTGACACAACCAAATACTTTACTATATTCTTTTAACAAAACTATGGAGACATATATAGACTCTCCTTATGTTTTCAAGACAGAACCATCAACTACCCTTATCCCTAGTTTTCCAAAACTCAATTAAAACCTTTTCATCCCAATATCAGTAGAGATACCAAGATAGCACTTATCTTACTTCAAAATAAAACCCTCTTTCAACCTACCCATCCTTACCTCAATCTAGGCTTTATGGTAACCCTAGTAGTAGTTAGATAAGTTATGATGAATTGCCTTGATCTACTGTCTAATGATTGCCTTGATCTGCTGATTTCCTTGTTTGCTTAGGATCTAGATTGAGCTAATCTAGTAGCTCATACCTTAGGAACCCAATCCTTTCTTGTGATCATCAATATCAAAGCAAGCATCCAAGTTAGGATCTATCCTAAGCCACTCAAGTGATCATCTCATCTCATGCCTATCTCAATCCAAGGCTAATCCCTTTGGATGGTTTCCAACCCAGTAGAGACCCAATCCAAGCATGAATCCCCTATACTTAGTTATCACTTCAACATACTCTCCTTGATCATGAGTTTGGAACCTAGCATTCTCTCAAAATCATCTACACTTGCACTCTAGTCTAAAACCCCAAATCTGCCAGAATGGCTGTCTGGAATTCCTTATCCGCATTCAATCTTTAGAGCTCTACCTCTTCCAACCTATGTGCACTCTTGAGAATGAATTTTAACCATCTTGTAGTAAATCAGTAGTAATACCAAGGCCCACTCTTTCCCATGGCTAAGCCATTCTAATTCCCACTCATCCCTGATGGTTTTGTAGTCAAGATAATAATCTTTTCTGCAAATCTTATCATCTTGCCTACTTTGGAAGAAGCCCACATCTACATGCCACCTCCCCTTGACCAAATCTTTGCATGGTTAGAATCTACTAATCATGGCCTATGAATCCCCACTTAACTTGTTTCCATTGGAGCCTTGTGCTTCTAAACCCACATGGTTTAGGAGGCTATGTGATGTATCTGTTATGGCAGCCTTATTTTCAACAAAGTTGTCCATCTCTTCAAGATCACCTCAAACCCAACTAAGCCCAACTATTGCTTCCATGATCATCTACCTGACATGGTCTATCCATCCATCACCCCCTTGTACCAAGGTGAGCTCTGAGCTCCCTAATCCAACCTTGTTTAGATGGCATCAGAATAACAAAACCCTAGATTCTCCCCGAATCTAGTTTCCATCCTTTTCACCACTTTTCTTCAAAACCAAGGTGAACCTTGATGCCTACATCGAGTTTAAATCATATACCTTGGATATAATCATCCCCAAATAATTCTCCATATTATTTGGATTATTAAACTATTTAAATTCCCTATATACCAATTTCTCAAAATCCTTGTCTATTAAGGAAAGTTTGTTTTTCTCCAAATAACTTTGCCAACTAAATTTATAATTGAGTTCTCCATATCATATCACATATCTCAAACTAAAATATAAATATTCTTGAGATCCTCTAATATTTCTTTTTGCCCTTTTTCTTAAATGGCAAAAACAAGAAATAATCCTCTAAAAATACTTTTCCACCTCAATAAATCCCAATAAAATTCTCCAATGTGTGTTATGGTATTTAGGACCATATCACATCAAAAACCAAGCTTGTCCAATGTAAAAATATCATCTAAGCTTACAGAATCTATTTCTGCACTTTTTGAAGAAGTGCATTTAAATGGGATTATAATTATCAGAAAAATCCCATTTAAATCATGGAAAGATCATGTGACCTACTCTACCTACCAGTACCATTTCCACAATATGACCAATGCAAGTTTGCCAAATTCCTTCTCAAGCCTCCAATTAATCAATTTTGCCAAAACCAACAAACCTTGATTCAAATAAAAAACACACCAGCTCAAATCTTCTTCAACACTCCTACCTAACACAGACACTCTATCCTGGTCGTGTGCACTATAGAACCACAATACCTAGCCCTTCTTTGTCCCCTAGTGCTTGAGAGAGAGCATCATATCTTGCAAGGATCTTTGTGTTAAAGAGGACAACACCTACCCCACCTCCCCTCTCACTCTCTGGTTAAGCTATTGACCACAACACCCCCCAGCACCACCCTCAGCAACCAATAGGAAGCCCCCACCCCATGCCCATTTTGGACAATTCATTCATACCATGAGGTTTCAAAATAAAAGGGCCACAGGACACCCCCCAGCACAACCCTGCCCTCATTTGCCCCCTTACACTCCCACTCACCTCCCCGAGCTCCCCTCTCCCTCCTCACCTCCCCTGGCTGGCCACACGAAGGAGAAATGGCACATTCGGCCATGGTCTATCTTAAGCTCAAGGTCCGTTTTTCCCTACCTCCCTCCCCGTGCATGTGTTATATTCGGGATCTACACCCTCTAATCTCGTCCCCCATGCTTCTCTTTCTGTTGCAGGAACACCGAGAGCGACCACCACCTTACACGCCTGAGAGCAACCTCCCCCGACGCCCCTCTCTTTCCCAGGCTCACCCTGAGGTAATCACACCTCCTATGGCCTGCCTAGGGCCCTAGAACCCCTGCTGACCCCTCCCCTCTTGAATGCAGAAGCTCAGGAGCGCTCCCCGTCGAGTTCTGAATCCTCTCCATCGCAAGGATGCGTGACCCCTGGACCTGCACCAAACCCTGATGTGCCGCCCCTCTCCCGGCTCTAATCCGCATGCCCATTCGCCCTAGACCCTCCCCGTCGCCTCCCCGACACCCCAGGTGAGCTCCCAAGGCGCTGCCGCCTCCCCCTAGGGTTTCACCTCTATTATCCCCCAGCCGGAGGTAGAAGACAACCTCCCGCCGTTGGATCTGGCTTAGCCGGACAGCCCAGATCCCTTGGTACCCCTTTGCTTCCTCGCAGCCGCTGACAGGCCGATCCCGCCTATCAGCATTTAAAACCGCCACCCCGCGCATGGCCGCTGCCCTCTTGGGCCGAATCTTGCAGATCTGCGGGATGACGAATGGTTTAATTATAAACAAAAATGGAAAGGACTCAAATAAATCGAGATAGTATTTTTTTTTCCAGGTGCTCAAGCCTCTTTTCTAGCATGCAAACCTTCTGCTGCACCATAACAATAAATAAAATAAATATGATAAATCTTTTCCCAAGAAATGTCTAGAGCACTGATTTATTTCTCCATAAAGTTTTACAAGTCCAAATAGAGTAAATCCAGTTGGTGATGAAAGGTAGCACCCATACATTTCATACCCCACTGACCCCACCAGGTTTTGCTTCCTAGGTTATCAATAGAAAAAATAACAAAAAGAGATACTTTATGCCTTTAGGATTTTACCTAGGTCAAAACCAAATGAGCTTTGGACCTAAATCCAACTCTAAGTAAACCCATATAACTATATCTTCCTAAATCCAGAAGCCCCTAATTTTATGAGCCTCTGTTGATTTGTAATGAATTAAACCCTTCTATGCATGGTCTAATTACTAATAAAATCACTACCGTAGTTACACAACTCCAAATTGATTGATTCAAATTTCTATAGAAAGGTACTATCAGCAATAAACATGTTCCTTTGGAGTCAACTAAAATTCTTCTGTAAAATAAATATGATGAAAAAGACAAATCCTATCAAGTACTGCCTTTAAGATTTTCTCAAGGGCATGCTGGTCATTATTTTGCGGTGATTCCAACTCCTCTTGAGTTAGTCCATCAAATACTACTAAGTCACCCAAGGAAATCAGTTTTGGAAAAATAGAACTATTCTGGTGCATTATTTCCTAAAACTAGAGTTTTATCCACTATAAAATCCATTATAAATCAAGGGAAAATGATAAAATAGTGAAACCACTTTTGTTGGCTTAATTTTATCAATACCCATCCGATGGTATCATTTTTTACAATGATATCATACTAATCAAGTCCTTGAGCAAAAACCCTTTCCTTAGGTAGTTCCTAGATTCTAAAAACCAAAGGGAGCCTTTCTCCCTAATATCTCCAAGTCTCCTCCCCATCCCATCCAATCCAAACCCCAACATCCTACTGATGTTTATCATGTATTTATCCTTAGCTTGCTGTATGGTTTGATGTTTGTATGCCCTGTATTGATTGGTGTATTCTTTGAATTGCATGTATGCCATGTAACGACGATAGTTGCGATTGTGTGACACCGAGAAGAAGGAATGATCGGGATTCTATTATTATTAATATACTTGGTTTGTTGGTTATCTAACAAAGTCAAGGGACTCCTCGCTGGTCACAGGCAAGCCACCATTCCTGACTCCTGTATTAACCTATTTCTGTTTATCATCTGTTTTATAGCTCGTTTATAAATTGCATGATCGTAGACATGGTTTACTTCAAATAAAAAAACGTGAGTAACTTGGCTCCTCCAAGTTATGAATGAGTGTCTCTTGGACACCTACCCTATTTACACCTACTTTTACCCCTTAGAATGAGGCTAAGATAATTAGCATCTTCCCTCTTGGAACCCCACAGATTTTTAAATGATAAAACTATTTTGGGTTATACCCTACCACAAGGTTTTCAAATTAAAACCCTTGGAAAGAGGCATCCTTTCCAAGTGGAAGTTTACTAAAAGAAAATATGAGGTGGATGAAGAGAAAGTTATGTAAGAGAAAGGAAGGGATCTTCTAAGACAATGTCCGGAACAGTTTATCCGTGCAACCACATTACCCTAGACGCTGGGGCTTAGCTCGTAGTTTGTGATCTTTAGCCGGGGCTGCTCTTACTCGCTAAGGGGAGAAATCCCCTGAAATCCGGGCTACCTGTAGGGTAAGGCATTGGTGCAACAATTGGGTCTCTCGTGGATGGTATGCTCTTAGGTAGTACGGATGGAAGATTGTCACTATTGCTACCGATCAGACTTCGTTCTGGAGCTAGGGGTCAGTATGGATGGAAGGACCAGGGTCGTCGTACCCCATACTCGTACCGGAGAGATAAACCCAAAAGGAAAAGCCGCTGTTGCTAGGGATCGACAAATGAAAGGTTCAAGTTTGATTATCCGAACCCCTATCTACCATGTGTAGCAGGACGTGGTTTTATCCCAGTGGATGTATTGATTCTTGTGGGTAAAGTGCACAAACTCTGTAGAGTCCTATTTGAATAGCCGTGTCCACGGACAAGGACGGTTGGAATGGCAAGTGCTAGGAGGACCCTTCGGTTAAGATGTGATGAAATAAAGGATGTGACTTGGTCACGAGAAAAGATAAGAATGAAATTGGTTTTGACCAGAGATGGTCGATAAGGTTTTAGAAAGGGTTTTACAACAACAAAAATTCTAAGACTTTTTAACAAGGATGTGGAGATGTCCGGATTTTCAAAAAGGAGGCATACTTTACAAAAACTCTTTTTCAACAAAGATATAGAGATGCCATGGTTAGGTTATGTTTTCAAAACAAATATAGTCTAGAGCTATCTCGCCATAGCCCAATATGCATGTTCCTTCTTACCCTTGTCTTGGTGGTTTGCGAGTACCTTCAAAGTACTCACCGACATTGTCCCTGGCTATTTACTTGGCCAGATTATAGATGTTAAAAAGGAACGAAGGAGTCGACGTCTATGCGAGCTAGGCCGTCTTCCTAGTCAGTTGCCTGTAGGTTAAGGCACGGGCTCTGCGCTGAAGACTTCCGCTACTTGTGTTGTAATCGCCATAATGGCCCCTTTGTAAGTTTTGCATTCGTTATTGTAAGGGTGATATAATGATACTAGTCGGTTATGGTCACGGCTCACTGATCATAGGAACGTGAAATGTATGCATAACGGGTATTCTCAGAGCATAAATCCGGGGTGCCACAGTTATTAACAACATCCAATGTCTATGATTAGGAAACCTTGATCTTCTTGTTAATCAACGAGCTAGTTTATAAGAGAGGCATAACTAGGAACTTTCTGTTTGTTTATTAAACACACATGTATTAACGTTTCCATATTAATACAATTATAGCATGCAAAATAAACATCTATCATATACTTGGAATATACATAATAACAACTTTATTATTGCCTCTCAAGGCATATTCCCTTCAGACCCCTCATAGGTGATTCTGGAGTTTCCCTAAGTTAGGGTTTGCACCCCTCGGAACCCCGATTAAACTGCTGAGCATGTCTTAGGATTTCATTTCAATACTATTAAACTTGTCATATCATCATCCTTGCTTGGGCACCTCATAAATGCCATGTTTCGATTGTTTTCCCTTTCTTTCTAGTATTTGGTTCTTCTTCGGTAGAATACGATATTGAGACCGAGATCATGACCATCGAAGATCGACGAATAATACTTGACCAACTATAATCAATTCAAGTACCAGATGTTCGAAGCTCTTCCTATTGGTCATCAACGGGCAAAGGCAAGCATAGCCCCACCATGACATAATCCTTTTTTTCGAAAGCATTTCAATCCTTGCCATGATGCATATGATTCTACTGTGGTATTTTATCGATAGATAGAGTATCCTATCTATTGCATTACTTCCTTTGAGCTTATATTACCTGACTCACTGCTCCTAGCATAGCTAGGATTGGCTTGGGTGCACTTCTAGAGCTTATATCTGTGTCCTGCTTAACCATGCATAGATGTCAGTGCTGATTCATCCATATGATGTATTAGATGCAGAGAATCTAGTTTGACATGAGAACATGATGATATGAGATCAGAGGTGATATGAGATTAAACATGCTAAGGCTTGTATTGGAGGCCACGATGGGATGTGGTTTTTCTAATCCCATGCTTGCCACCATTAGGACCCGAGTTCTTGCCTCTTGAACCAAGAAGGGCGTACAACCACACGGGGATTGGACAACCTCACAAGCAACTAACTTGCCTAGTAGATTCCATGAGTCACATAGTTTGGGTGTTCCATTCGACATGCATCCTGGATATTCTCGAAGGCGGTGAAGGCGGTGTATTCATAACAGGTAGGTAAGCGTGGACGGTGTGGCTTGGGGTAGATAGCGCCCCTGGTAAACCAACCTTGCCTCACATCTCTAGAGACCGGTTTCGGGATTTGACCCGTTATGGCGGAAGCATCCTTAGGGCATGAATCATGGTCTCGGTGCAAGCAAGGTAAAGGTCGTGTCTCACCAGCCTCTCCCGACCTTCCAAGGAAGAGGGCTAATGTACTGGCATTAAGAGAATGTTAGTACGTGTGGGTAAAGTTGTACACCCCTACAGGGTAATAATATTTTCGAAAAGCCGCATCCGCGGTTATGGACGATTTGGGAACGGATGTGATGATCATAGAGAACTATAACCTAATTGTAAAACTTGGAAGATCAACTTGTTCTAAGGGTGATTCCTCATGGGTACGAGGGGGTGATCCTAGATAAGGTTCGATGATGATGATTTGGTGGATATCAAAGATGATGATCCGTACCTTGGAGATGTCGGTCTCTTATCCCCTTTTAAAACTTTCTGATTAGACGAGCTTCTCCTCTACCTTGTTTTATAAACAAATTTGGCTTTATGCAAAACAACTCCACCAGCCATAAGTCTTGCGGAGTACACCCTGTACTCACCCTTGCTTTGTTGATACTTTTGTAGCAGAATAAGTGTTCACTTGAAGACGACTTTGGTACGACATCGATATCGACGAGTAGCTTGGGGTTCCCGGTCGGCAGCCTGGAATCTATGGGATGGGACGTCATCGTTATGCTTTAGGACTCTTAGGCCATTTGTTAAGTTTGCTATACTTAATAGCATAATTTTCCTTCTATTTTTTGATGTTTGTGGTTAGTGACCTCTTCTTGTAATAATTTGGTTCTTCGCTCAGTTATGAGCTTATTGTAATAGTTTTTGTGTCGTAGGGTCACTGTTGTGTTACCAATTCTCTCACTGAATATCCTCGACCTCTAGTTTAGGATTATGTCAGACGGAGGTCTAGGATTTGTCTAGCCCTGATCCCGGGGGCCGGGGGTGTTACAGGTTTTGGTATCAGAGCAGTACCGACCGTAGGAAAACCTTGCTATTGGTCGATGTTGAGTCTAGTGCTTGTGAAAACTACTTTAAAGATGAAAAGTATTTGTGAAAACTCTAGTATGCTTCTTTTACTCCTTACCTAGTATTGCTCTAACTCTAGGTTATCTTAACTTGTGTTGACTTTGGAAAAGTTTTGATATCTCTTCTAGTCTTTCAAAGCTAAGGTGCCTTTTGGGCATGTAATTTCTTAACCAGTTGACCTCGTGTTGAGTTCTTTAGAGTTGTGTGTTGTGAATTCCTTGTTCCCTATTGCTCCTATTCATCTGAGAGATTCCTTTCTATCATGATCTCCCTGTCTTATGGGCCAACAATATTAATTGTTGGTACCCATAGTGTTCTGCTCTAGGCTTCGAGATTTATTTTTGCATCATGTGCCTCCTTTTTATTTGTTTGGGTACTTCAGAAGTCGTTTCTTCTCTTAGAAGCTACCTCGCGATTATTATCTTGCAGTGTACGCTATGTCACTTAAGTAGTAGTTACTTCTTTCTCAGGTTTTCACCCTCGGACTTGAACCAAAGATCCTCGATTGTGCTGGATTCTGGTATTGTCAATCTTATACATGACGCTGATCTTTAATCCAAGATCCAATTCTTTGACCCCTGTTGCTAATGTTCACACATTACCTCAGGATGGCTGGTATTACAATTTTATCCTTAAAGCTTGTGGTCTTTGTCGTGATTGAGTTCTGACAACTAAGGACTTCCCCTACCACATGCTATGGCAGATGTTCTTTAATGGAACCAAATAGATCACGACAAGAGTACTCCTCGAGATTATTACATCTATATTCATGACTCTGCCACACCTTATTTGCATTGGTTTTCGGAAGGTTGTTGACTTATGCATCCACATCCTGGGATTCCATCCTAAGCATGTTCCTTTCCCCTTGTTGTGTTCTGACCTTTGTCTACTAGTTGGTAGCCAAGTAGTATATGTGCATCGGTGTCTTCCGATGCAAGATACTCTTATGGTCCGCCAAGACAAACCATTTCAGAATGTCTAGGAGAAACAAACTCCAATACCTCATCATATCCAGGACAAGGTCAAAGTGTTGTAATTCGCATATCAAAAGGCATTAAATAGCTTCTATCTCATCTACGTTAAAGTATCACACTCTTTTATACTAAGAGGTCGTGCTGAGTTTCATAACCTTCTTAATGAAGTGGTACTCTGTCACATCCCAAGATTTTCCAAATCTTGTAATGTGAAAAATAAATGAATAAAATAAAACTTTGTTGATTTTCAGGGTGAGAAGAAACTTTTTGAATCCAATTGAGAACTTTCAAACCTATTTTGATCAAATAAAATCCTAAAGGGATTTAAAAAGTTAAATAATCAATAAACTACAAAATATTTAAAAATTACTATTTTGGATCTTTTAATAAAAGATTTGGATTTCAAAAGAAAAGGTGGATTTATAAATAAAGATTATTTTATAGAGCCAAATTAAACCTTGGCCAAGCTTTTGAATTAAAATGTTTTGCTTTGATTAAAAGAGTAAAGGTTTATTTAAATAAAATAACAAGGATTTAATATCCAAGTTTATTAAAAATAAAAGGTTTTACTATTTTAAGTAAAACATCAAAAACTTATTTATTTGTTTTAAACAAGTTTTCCAAATATTGTATATTCTCAAATAAAACCTACTGAAGTGTTTTGGTTTTAATTAGTTTTCAAATGAAGATTTTAAATAAAATAATCCTATTTGATTTAATAACCAAGGTCCATTTTATTTAATTATTAATGGAACCTAAAATAAAAATGTTATTTTATTTTAAACAAGTTTTCCAAGTATCTTCTATTTTCAAATAAAAACCTACTGATTTGGTTTTGAAAATATTTAGATTTCAAATGGAGATTTTATTAAATAAATCAAAACCTATTTGAATTAGTAATTAAGATCTATTTTATTTAATTATTAAATAGATCCTAAAAAGAATAAAATTATTTTATTTTGGGAATTGGTTTATGTTGTTAAAATAGAACGAAATTCAATTACAAGTGTGGTGGATGTTTTTGAATTGATTTGTTTGTTTGAATTTCAAAACAGAAAAATAGATATAGAAAAGGATAAAACAATCAGACAGAAAAAAATGTGAATTGGACTCGACCCAACCCA
This sequence comes from Avena sativa, assembly GCA_916181665.1. Taxonomy (NCBI): domain Eukaryota; kingdom Viridiplantae; phylum Streptophyta; class Magnoliopsida; order Poales; family Poaceae; genus Avena; species Avena sativa. The sequence goes on from OV702279.1 coordinate 229,171,343, forward strand.
ACCTGGCCCATTAAGCCCAGCAGCCCATTTTCCCCTCCCCTCTGCCGAAACGTTTTTCTCACTCAGTCTCGCACCCGCACAGAAGCTGACCGGTGGACCCTCCCCCTCACTCCCTTTCTCATTGACCAGCCGACCCCACCCTCTCCTGTTCATCGTCTCCACCACTGCGACCCGTTCTTCCCCGCTCCTGCCGTTGATTCCTCCGGCTTAATTCGTCTTAACGCGGCCACCATTACTCGCTTTGATCACGCAAGCTTAAACGCCCATGCCTCCTCTCCATTTCCCCTCTGTCGCCCCACCTCAACACGCCCCCAGGCCGCCTTAATTCCTCCCCGAGCACCTCTGTCTCTGACGACCCTCCTTGCCGATTCCGGCAAGTACTCGCCACCTCTTACCTCCCCAAGTACACAGACACACTCCCCAAACCCAGGCGCACCTCTCCGCATCGCCAGCTCGCTCGCGCGCGCCCCTGAGCATCGGCAACGACAACAACCGCCACCGTCTGGCTCTTCTCCGACGACCTCCCTCTGGTAAACCAGACTACCCCGACCCCTCTCAATCACGCACACACCTTCGCCGTGTCTTTGCGCGTCTGATCGTGCGTTTCGTTTGTCTCCGAGTGATCCATAGCGCCGTCCTCGACGACGACTGAGCATGGCCGAGGCACAGCTCCACTCCGGCGAGCAATCAAGCCCGCTCCAGTGCGCCCCTCGACAAGACGGCACCACCATAGCTTCCCCAGGCCTCTGCGAATGCTTTGAGTACCTCCCAAGCCACCCTTGCTTCTTGTATCGCCGGCGCCGCCACCGTCTGGCCGCTCCGCCGCCAGTAGCCACCGCAGCGCCGCCCATCTATGGCTGGCACGCTGTACACCGTTAGATGATGATCCAAGTGCCACGATAGATCCTTAGCTGAAGGGGTACGAGTGATCCTGTGCCGCACGATTCACTTTAAATCCTACGGTCCACGTTGCTGATCCGAACGAACCGGTACCGCCCAATAGGAACTTGACGCGTGGCCAGTTTCTGTTTAAAACAGAAATTTGAATCTGATTTAGATGCAAATTTGAAACTCTTGTAACTTTTGATCCACACGTCCAAAAATTACAAACTTTATATCGTTGGAATCAGTGGAACAAGCCCTAGCCAGCCATGCAATTTGTTTACTAAATAGTACCTGTTAGATTGTTTGATTTTACAGAAACATTTGTATGCTTGTTTAGATTATAAAAATTATTCAAAAATGATTTTGGGGATAAAATCTTTGGAAAATGGTGTGATTTTAACCTACTGACCATAGGAAACACTTTGTGGATTCAAAAATGTACTTGGTGAAACAAAATAATGATTCTTTGATTTAAAACCATTTCTAGTCAAATAGAAATGTGGTTTATTTGTTAAAAATGGTTTTGGAAGAAAACCTTTGGGAAATGTTTTGTTTTAAACTCTCTGACCCTAAACACCAAGTTTTATGATTTGAAAATGTATTTGGTGAACCCTATAGATTAATGCCTTAGTAAAATATTTTCTACACCACATAAAATGATACTTTGTTTTGAAAATGGTTTATAAAGAGAAACCTTTTGCAAATGACTTTGCCACTTTATAAAATGACCATTAGGTGTACCCAAATGTCTATGACCCATTGGAAACCACTTTTACAAATAAAACAACCATTTTGCATGCTTGCATGTGTTGTTTTGTTTTATAATTTTATGTGTTGTTTTGCTTGATTGGTAGATTGAGTTTGTGCCTTGCTTGATTGAATTGTAGTGACTTGAAGAGTGTGATTGTTGCAAGGACAAGGAGTGAACCTATACTCTACCAAAAAGGCAAGTGATGCTTCATACTTTTTGTCCCATTACTTTCACTATGCATTAGTGATTTTCTCTAAGTAAAACTTGCATGGAATTTTGCTAAGTATAAACCTTGCTATGGAAAATCCTAGTAGATGAAACCTTAGTAGAAATTTCCTTAGTCAAGATACCTACTACTATCATGCTTAGCTTAGCTAATAGAAAACAAGGGTGGAAATATATTCACACTATGGAAAATTTCTAAGTCTGAGGACTTATGTTTTTCTTAATAAAACAACTAAGTCAATGAATCACCTGGGTGGAATGGGACTTGCTTGGTGGATTTTGGTTGAGTGGTTCACAAGGCCCATGTCTATGGTTTACCTTGTGTATCTCACTTGTGGATGGCCACCCAGGAACAAAGAGATTTGAGATGTCAAATGGTGAGAAGCTTCAAGTGCAACCACTTGGCATTATGGGCTCTGCCTGGATCATATAGGTTGCAAGAACTTAGCCATATGGACAGTTGGTGGTAGAGTTTGGATAGGTTGGAGCGCGTCCATTTTGGTCTAAGGGAAGGCTTCTGAAAGATCTTGTCTTGGGAAACCAAGTCTTGTGGGGAAAGTGCACCACCTCTATAGAGTGTAAAATATAAGTACTTAGCCATGTCTCTGGTAAAGGTCAATTTGAGCATCAAGACATGGAAGCAATCAAGAATCTCATCATTCAAATTTCTAAGTTAAAAACTTGTGGATTGAACAAGGGTTAAAGGATCTTCAATCTTTGATTGAGAAAAATGATTTTTGTCAAGCAAAATGTCACATCCCAAGATTTTCCAAATCTTGTAATGTGAAAATTAATTGAATAAAATAAAACTTTGTTGATTTTCAAGGCCAAAAGAAACTTTTTGAATTCAATTGGAACTTCAAACGAATTTTTGATCAAATAAAATCCTAAAGGGATTTAAAAAGATAAACATTTAATAAAGGAAAATAAAATATTTTGGTATTACTATTTTGGATCTTTTAATAAAAGATTTAGTTTTCAAAAGAAAAGGTGGATTTATAAATAAAGATTATTTTATAAAGCCAAATTAAACCTTGGCCAAACTTTTGAAAATAAAACACTTTGTTTTGATAAAAATAGCAAGGGTATATTTAAAATAAAATTAATAAGGATTTAATATCCAATTTTATTTAAATAAAATGGTTTTACCATTTTAATTGACATCATCAAAACTTATTAAATCATTTGAAATAAGTTTTCCAAGTATTTTATATTCTCAAATAAAACCTACTGAAGTGTTTTGGTTTTATTTTAGATTTCAAAATAAATATTCTACTAAAACAAATCTTATTTGAAGTAAATGAATAAGGCCCATTTTATTTAATTGTTAATGGACCAAAAATAAAGATGTTATTTTATTTTAAACAAGTTTTCCAAATATTCTTTATTTCCAAATAAAACCTACTGATTTGGTTTTGAAAATATTTGGATTTCAAATGGAGATTCTATTAATTAAATCAAACCCTATTTTATTAAATAACTAATGAACCATTTTATTTAATTAATTAATGGTCCTAAAAAGAATAAAAATATTATTTTATTTTGGAATTTAGGTTTATGCTGATAAACAGAACCAAGTTCAAAATTGTGAAGTGTGGTGTTTGTTTGAGTTGATTTGGTTGAATGAATCATTTGTTTGAATTTCAAATCAGTAAAATGAAAACAGAAAAGGAAAAAGTTTCAGAAAGAAAAAAATAGAGCAGCCCACCATCTGGCCCAACTAACCCAGCAGCAGCCCACCTAGCCCACCTCACCCTCGCCCCCGAACCATTTTTCCTTACCGCAAAACAAACCCGCGCAGTGTATGACAACTGGAGCCCACCTGAAACTTTCCTCTCTCACTGACAAGCATGCCCCACTCCTCCTGTTCGTCATCCCTAACCTCGCGACCGTTTCCTCCCCTTCTCTCGCCTCTCCGTTTCTGGCCAAAAGAATTCGGTTGAATTCGTTTAAATGCGCGGTTAATCCTCCCCCTGGACCCTGCTGTCTTAACCACCCTGGTCTCCTCTTCCTTCTCCCGCAGACCACACCCCACCGGAGCCCCCAGGCTGCGCAAATTGCTTGCGATAACACCCTGTCACCCGCGACTTCCCCGGCCGATTCCGGCAGCCCCTCGCCGCCCCTTGCCTCCTCGACCATGCTCACGTGATCCCCACCTCCTAGAGATCATCTCCGTAGCGCCAGCTCGCCCCCGAGCGCCCCGGAGTGTCGGCAACGTCTCCACCTGTACGCCACCGACGACCCCCGCAACTCCGGTAAGCTCTAGCACTCGACTCCGTGCGCGCCGTGATCAATGAATCATACCGTTTGATTAGTCTGTGTCTTCTGCATCTCCAGGTGCTCGCCAATCACTCGCGCGTGGCCTGCAACCTCGCCCCCGTCGACGACTGACCACACCCGAGGCACGGCTCAACTCCGGTGAGCAATTCCCCAGGAACCCGTGCGCCCCTTGGCCAACAAATACCATGAGGAGCATCAGAAGTGTGCTGCGAACTCGGTGAGCTCCCCCTCCCTCTTTCTTGCATCCTGCCTCGTCGGCAACCTGGCTTGTGTATCTCACTTGTGGAATGCCACCCAGGCACAAAGGGATTTGAGATGTCAAATGTTGAGAAGCTTCAAGTGCAACCACTTGGCAATATGGGCTCTGCCATGATCATATAGGTTGCAAGAACTTAGCCATATGGACAGTGGGTGGTAGTGTTTGATAGGTTGGAGCGCGTCCATTTTGGTCTAAGGGAAGGCTTCTGAAAGATCTTGTCTTGGGAAACCAAGTCTTGTGGGGAAAGTGCACCACCTCTGCAGAGTGTAAAATCTAAGTACTTAGCCATGTCCCTGGTAAAGGACAATTTTGAGCATCAAGACATGGAAGCAATCAAGAATCTCATCCTTCAAATTTTCTAAGTTAAAACTTGTGGTTTGAACAAGGGTTGTTTGAAATCTTCAATCTTTGATTGAGAGATGCCTTGAAGGATCTTCAATTCTTTGATTGAGAAGAATGATTTTGTCAAAGCAAAACTTAGTATTTTCAAATGTTAAGGAAAAATCTATTTTGAGCAATGCAAGCCTCAAACCCCACTTAGCCAAATGCATATAGATGATAGACTCCACTATATTATCATAGTATCACTTGCCAATACAATTCAAATGTATTGACCCTTGTGGCTGTAACTTGTAATGTTGCAGGTTTGATTTATTTTAGTGAAGATTGTTTGATTAGGATTACAAAGTCTACAACCAACATCTTCCTGTGGCACTTTGAAGATGAAGGACCCATGACTATAGATATTCCGCTGCAATGTAATGTAACAGCCAATGAGCTATGTAAAGATGTAATAAAATTTATGTTATTCCTGGTTATAAAGTTATATTATGACCTTTGTTTCTTGATATTACATCTGAACTGTGGATGCTAGCTATTGATCCAGGGACTAGCATTGTAAAACACAGGAGGAATCTACCTTATTAGGTTGAGACCTCTACACAAAAACTTAGTGTTTTCAAATGTTAAGGAAAAATCTATTTTGAGCAATGCCAGCCTCAACTCCACTTAACCAAATGCATATAGATGATAGACTCCACTATACTACCATAGTATCACTTGCCAATACAATTCAAATGTATTGACCCTTGTGGCTGTAACTTGTGATGTTTCAGGTTTGATTGATTTAGTGAAGTGTGTTGATTAGGATTACAAAGTCTACAACCAACATGTCTGCCTGTGGCACTTTGAAGATGAAGGACCCCATGCTTATAGATATTCTGCTGCAATGTATTGTAATAGCCAAATGAGCTATGTAAGATGTAATAATTTATTTTATTCCTGGTTATAAAGTTGAATTATGACCTTGTTTCTTGATATTACATCTTAACTGTGGATGCTAGCTATTGATCCAGGGACTAGCATTGTAAACACAGGGGACTCTACCTTATTAAAGGTTGGGACCCTGACATACTCTTACACATATTACCCACCCTCCCTCGAGATTTAGTGCTCGTGAGTGATGTGTGTGCGTAATGATGTGGCTACTTGAGATTCTTAGCAATTCTGATTGCTTTGGACTCAAAGGACATTTGAGTCATTCTTAGTGTGACGGTTAAATCTATCACTAAGCGAAGATTGACTGTGCTACCATGTTCGCTATTCTGGTACACTCCCTTTGGTCAAAGAGTTAGGCTGGTGCCGAAACTCTAAGACTATGTCCTCTTGCCTTACCAAGCAAGTTTCCTCCCGAACTAAGTGATGTATCGGTGGTTCGTGATATTCTAGAAGTCTTACTAGAAGTATCGCCATGTTGCCACATGACCGTATTGTCCAGTTCTTGAGCAAGCAAGTTCTCTGAACTACTCCTTTCTCCCAGGATCCGTATCTGATACCCTTGAACTAGTCTGTTGAGGTTATACAACAACTTGGAGAGTTGTAAGACAAAAGTTCTATCCGACTCAGTTCCTTCGTAGAGGGATGTCTGTTTTTGTTCGTGTTGAAGAAAGATGGTATTTCCTTTGTGGATATGTTATTTTCCGCACCTTTGATTTGATTTGGGTTATTATCAAATCAAACTCAGTTCCAAGGACTGTCTTGACGGTGTTTTTACTTGTGATGTTTCACTTGAGTACATCTTCGTGTCCTTTGGTTTGACCAATACTTTTGCCTTGTTCATACGACATATGAGTCCATCTTCTTGGAGTTCCCCAATAAGTTTATTGTTGAGCCCATCGATGACATCCTTAATTTCTCCATGTTAGAGTAGATTCATATGGGACATTGGGAATTAATGTTGGAAAATTTTGAGAACCATCTTCGAGTCATCTCAAAGTATGTGTTCTGGATGTTAGAAGTAACCTTCTTTGATTCACGAGCAATTGTTGAAAGATGTCACCGTGGATTTGAAAAGAGTAATCTTTATTTCTTAAGAGACACATGTGTGTTTATTGTTAGTACTTTATGTATGTGCCACTGTCTTTCGACAAGTTGCTAAATACATGACTCTAGCAATCTAGCTCATATTTTGGAGCTTGACACTGTAGTCCGTACCTTGATAATCTAGCAACTGTACCTCTGTGTAAATGTTGCAAACTTTCTATTCGGACATGCTGAGCCTGAAATGTCATTTTTCCTAACCAAATCTGAATCTCAATCAGATATGATGGTTGTTGTTCTTCAAGGTTTTGACATAGGTCTCTTTGTAAATCTGGTAAGATTGATTTAATGGTTGACATACTTAGCCGGAAAGACCTTTATATCATATTCTCTTGAATCAACAATGACAACCACTCTTCATGAGGCTTCCTATATAATTTGATCATAGGAGTTGTGATCATGGTTTCCTTTGTCTATAAAGTACGACCTTTACTTGATGATTGATTTCTCGTACATCAGGAGAACATTTAAATTAGAGTTGCTAAATGTCTCTCGATCAATCCTCCAGACCCTTTAAGTTGGCAAGTGTTTGGGTATGCCAAGTAATTGAAGTCTACGAATGAAGTTTCTTTTCTCGTGTTATCAGGAATCTTCTTAATTATTAATCTTGATGGTGTAAAGTGATATCATGATCTTTGGCAAAGATTCTGATAAACCTGGGCGAATAAAGAGTTTCATTCATTTCTTTATCATGTATTAAGAGCGACTATGATTTTAGTAATCTATAGTTTCGCTTGTTACATGTTCCTTGTGACTCTAACAAGTCCTCTCCACAAAACACCTTTTTGTATTAAGCCTCCTGTTGAATGAAAGAGTGACCCTTATGTTTCAAAAGTAGTTCAAACAGCTTTGTTTTGTTGATCCCTATCTCTACAATCTAAAATCTCTACTTAAGACATTTAGTAGAGGTTCCATTTCGAAGTTTGTGGTTATGTTCTTTCTGTTGGAACCTCTCCTTAAACTCTTCTGTGAGCTCCATGGTCTCAATCCTTATGAAGACCATCTATCTAACAAATTGAAACCTTCTCCTCTTGTTTCCTCCATTACCTTGATGTGTTTCATGTCATCATATCAGAGTTGTTTCTAAACACTCCATCAATGAGCTGACCATGAGATGCTTGGTTTGTTGTTTAGTGAGTTTCCCTCTTATCCTTAGTGTAACCATGCTTCTTTATCTCTTTGTCTCTCTTCCTAGCTTAGGAATCTCGGGACAAGATTCTCGTAAGGGGATAGAGATGTATCACTTGAGTTTTAGTTAAATTCTAATTAGGGTTGTTTGTGCATTCATGAGCATCATCTTTTAAAATGCATGCAAATAAAAAGTAATGAAAAGCCCTAAAACCCTAAATCTCCCCTCTTTTCGAAACACATTCAACTGGTTCTGATATTTTGAAAATCACAAAAATTGTTGGAGCCCAAATGGACAAAAAAGGCCCACAATATTTTACTAGTTTTATAAAAGCCTCTGGTATTTTTGAAATGTTCAAAAACAGAATTTGAAGTTGATATACAAAATAGAAAATAGAAATAGAAAAAATAGTTTCTAGGAAAAAAATAAGGAAACTCTAGCTACCTGGGTCGAGCCCAACTCTCCCTCCCTTCTCTCCCTCGCCTGCTTACTCTCACGCGTGCAACAGCTAGTGGCCCAGCCATAGCCCACCTCGACCCAGCCCGCGTACCGCTTCACCTTGTCCTCTTCGACGACAACGGCAAGCTTCTGTGTGTGCCTCGCACCGCCATCGATCTCGGCTTGCCGTTGTGATGCGCCGCCGCCCCCGGACAAGGATAAGAGCACCACAGCTGTAACATCCCAATTTCGTCAACACTGATTTATAGTCCAAAAGGCAAACATCATGGGCAACAAAAACTTTTTCCTCCTATGCTTGCTTACTTGTTTGCTTGTTCTCAAGCAACTGTTTTTGTATTAGTTGTGTACTTCTCATCTCAACACTAGTTTACAAAAGAGATGTCTTGGCTCATCTTTCATTTTATCAAATGTTCTGGCATTTCAAAAACCTGAGCCAAGATGACTTTGACCCAACACAATACTTTGCTAGTTTCCATTAACAAAACTATGGATACCTATATATTATCTCCTTATGTTTTACAGACAGAACCTTCAACTACTCTTATCCCTAGGTTTTCCAAAACCTTATTAAAACCTTTTCATCTCAATCTTGGTAGAGATACCAAGATGGTACTTATCATACTTCAAGGAAAAACCCCTTTCAACCTACCCATCCTTACCTCAAGATAGGCTTGATGGTAACCCTAGTAGTAGTTAGATGAGTTTCCTTGATCTGTTGGTTGATGGATTGCCTTGATCTGCTGTCTAATGAATTGCCTTGATCTGTTGTCTGATGAATTGCCTTGATCTGCTGACTGCCTTGTTTTTCTTAGGAACTAGAGTAAGCTAACATAGCATATCATCCCCTAGGACCCAACACATGCTTTTGATCATCAATCTCAAAGCAAGCATCCAAGTCTGGATCTATCCTAAGCCACTCAAGTGATCATCTCATCTCATGCTTATCTCTATCCAGGGATAATCCCTCTTGATGGTTTCCATCCTAGTGGATACCCAATCAAAGTTTGGATCCCCTCTCCTCAATCTATACCTCAACATCAACCACTTGAGGGAAGGGATAAACCTCTGCCACCCTCTCAATTGTTTCCCTCTTGAACACTAGTCAAAATCACCAAACCTGCCCAAATTGGCTAAGTCTGGATTTCTTATCTAGATTCAATCTTTGGAGCTCTACCTTTTCCAACCCTTGTGCATTATTGATAATTCACTTGAACTATCTTGAAGTATAGCTTTAGTACTACCAAGTCCCACTCTAGCCCTTGGCTAAGCCATTCCAATTACACTCATCCATGAGGGTTTTGTAGTCAAGATACTAATCTTTTCTGCAAATCTGATCATCTTGCCAACTTTGGCAGAAGCTCACTTCTATATTCCACCTCACCTTTACAAACTCTTTGCTTGGTTATGAACTAATAATCATGGCCTATCAATCCCCACTTCACTTGTTTCCATTGTAGCCCTGTGCTTCTTAAACCCACCTGGTTTAGGAGGCTACCTGATGTATCTGTTATGGTAGCCTTAATTTTTACAAAGTTTGCCATCACTCCAAAACCACCTCAAATTCAACCAAGCCCAAATCTAGCCTCCATGATCATAAATATGAAATGGTCTATCCATCCATATAACCCTTGTACCAAGGTGAGATCTGAGCTCCCTAATCCAAACATGTTTAGATGGCATCAGAATAACCAAATCCTAGATCCTCCCTTATCTAGTTTTCATCCTTCTCACCAATTTTATTCAAAACCAAGGTTTTACTTGATGCCTAAAGCAAGTTTACATCATCTACCTCGGATATAAGCATACCCAAATAATTTCCACAATTATTTGGATTGTTAAACTATTTTATTTCCTTTACCTACCAATTTCTCAACAACCTCGTCTTTAAAGGAAAGTTTGCCTTTCTCCAAATCACCTTGCCAACTCAAGTCACACTTGATGCCTAATACCATACCCTATCTTTCCAACTCAAAAATAATTATTTTTGAGATTCTTTATTATTTCTTTTTGCCCTTTTTCTTAAATGGCAGAAACAAGAAATAATTCCCTAAAAATACTTTTCCATCTCAATAAATCCCGATAAAATTCTCCAATGTGTAATATGGTATCTAGGAACATATCACATCAAAAATCAAGCTTTCCCAATGTAAAAATATCATCTTAGGTTCCATGATCTGCTGCAGCACTTTTTGAAGAAATGCATTTAAACGGGATAATAATCATTAGAAAAATCCCATTTTAATCATGAAAATATTATTTGACCTAATCCACCTACCAGTACCATTCCCACACTTTGCCCAATGCAAATTTATCAACTTCCTTCATAAGCCTCCATTTGATCAACTTTGCTAAAACAATGCAAACTTGATTCAATCAACTCCAAACACCACCAAACCTTGTCAAGTACTACACCACAGCACCCACTACACCCCTCTGGTCGACTAGAACTATAGCACTACAATACCTAGCACCTCCCTTGTCCCATGTGCTTGAGAGAGAGAAAATCATCATATCTTGCAAAGATCTTTGTATTAAAATGGCAGCAGCTAAACGACTCCCCCTCTCCCTCTCTGGTCGAGCTACTGGCCCCACCACACCCCAGCACCACCCCCTCTTTCCCAATGAGCAGGCAACATATTGCTCATGTCCTAATGGACCTTGCCCATCTCCTCTTGGTTTATAAAGCCCCAGGCCAGTACAGCTCTCCCCCTCGCCCTCATTTTCCCCTAGCAGCCTCCACTCACCTCCCCAGAGCTCCCCCTCCCTCTCCTCTCCTCTGCTCTGGCCAAGAAAAGCTCAAACAAGCCCCTCGGCCATTAATGGAAACTTGAGCTCTACCCCTTCTCCCTTGCTCCACTCCTCATGCATGTAGCATCCCTACACTCCACTTCCCCTGATCTACTACCAATAGCTCCAGAGCTCATACCAGCCACTGCCCTGCCCGTGGGAAGAAGAACAAGGAGATTCATCCTCCCCTTCTCTTGCAAGAACACCTCCTCCTCCCCTCCGTTTCACCGGCTGGATGCCTCTCTTCGGCTCTCCTCTACCCCCTCTAACCCTTCTACGTTTTTTTCCCGTGCGCAGGAACACCCTAGGAAGCTCCTCCGACGAGCTCCCGAAAGCACCCACGGTCGTCTTTTCGCGAGCAAGGTCCGGGCGTCGAACCCCGTGCTGCCACCCCTCGTTCTGCTCGCCAAGGTGGGCAGCCTCGCCTCCATCCATCCCCGTCGCCTCCCGAGCCCAAGGTGAGCCGCCGCCCACGCCGGAACCTCCCCCTAGGGTTTCCCCTCGTCTACCCTAGGTATGCGGATGACCGGGAGCCGTCGATTTCCATCTAATCGGACGACTCTCGGCACCCCGTACCCCTTCACCCTCTTCCCTTGCTGACCGGCGGGCCAGGCCAAGCGGCCACGGCTACCCGCCGCGCATGCGAAGCAGCAGATCTGGGCTAGGCCCCACTCTGCTAGTTCGGGCCGTGTAGATCTGGCCTGCACCCTCTTCCCCCCTCCTTTTTCTTTTATGAAATTACAGATCTGTTTGTAGCAGTTGGATTAATTCCAAACAAAAATGGAAAATAGTCCCTTTTACCCAGATCTAAATTTCTTTGGACCCCTAGTGTTTTCCCTAACATGCAGAGGTATTGACTAGTCTTTTTTAGGTTTAAAATAAAAATGGTAAACCATTTCCTAAGATCTGTCCATTTCACTAAATAATTTCCCCAGGTATTTTCACAACTCCAAATGGATTAAATCCAACTTGTTCTGAAAGGTATCACCCTTACCTTTCATGACCCACTGGCCCCATCTTAGTTTGCTTCCTATATTGCTAGTAGCAAAAATATGAACATAAAGCCTTTTCTGCCTTTAGGAAATTCCCTAGGTCAAACCAAGTGAGGTTATGACCTAATTCCAACTCCTAGTTTACACACATAGCCATATCCTCCATAATCCATAAGCTCATATTTTTATGAGTCTCTGCTGAATTGTAGTGCAATAAACTCTTCTATGCATGGTTTATTCACTATTAAAATCATTACAGTAGTTCTGTAACTCCAAAAAGGTTGAGTCCAATTTCTATAGAAAGGTATATTCAGTACCTATCATGTTTCCTTGAAATCAACTAAAAATATTATGTAAAATAAATCTGATGAAAAAGACAAATCCCATCCAGTACTGTCTTTGGGATTTTCTCAAGGGCATTCTAGTGGATTCTAGTTTCTGAGGTATTGAATTAAAAGAAAGGGGAAGTCTCTCCTTAAGATTTAGGTACTTCAGATTAGGGTCCTAAAAGATAGGTAAGTATCCGACCTTCGGGGGGACTTCCCTTAATAATGAGTAGCCCATGAAATAAGTAGCTCAACCATAAATAAGGAAAGCTAGTAATTGTTTTGTCTTGCTGTTCCAGGCAGGTTTACTAGAGATAGAGAGGAGTGGTTCCTTGATTGGAAACACTACTCGACCATGTAGTGCCACAGTGCCCGGGCCTGCTGCAGGCGCCACTTAATAATATCTTTGCAGGGCCCCTTTGCCAAGGGGATGGGGTAGATAAATACCTAGTATCCGACCTTCGGAGGAATTCAATTATAAGGAAATCTGTTATCAGAGCCATTCTAGGATTTGCCGAAGCCTTGCCTAAGCGGCTTCCGAGACTTGGACTCGAGGAAGCTAAGATTAGTATCTCTTTAACTACTTTATTCCCTTAATTTTTTTAGGTAATTCCAACTTCTCTTGATTCAGTCCACCAAATACTACCTGTTTACCCAAGTAAATAATTTTTGGAACTCCAAAGAAGTTCTGGTGAATTATTTCCTAAAACTAGGGTTTTATCCACTATACAATCCATTATAAATCAAGGAAAATTGATAAAATAGTGAAACCACTTTTGTTGGCTTCATTTTGTCAATACCTATCTGATGATATCATTCTTATACAATGGTGTCATACAGATTAGGTCCCTAATCGAAAACCCCTCTCTTAGGTAGTTCCTAGACTAAAAATCCAAATGGGGACTTTCCCTAATCTCCTCCCAACCCAATCAATCCCAAACCTCCAACATCCTACTGATGTTTATCATATATTTTTCCCTTTTTCTTGATGTATGGTTTGATGCTTGTATGCCTTGTATTGATTGGTGTATTGTTTGTTTGCATGTGTACTCGATAATGGCGATAGTTGCGAGTGTGGGACACCGAGAAGAAGAAAGCATCGGGGTTATCTTTATAATTATTTCTACTTGGTATTCTGGTTATCTAACGCCGCCAAGGGACTTCTCGCTGGTCACAGTCAAGCCACCATTCCTGAACTCCTATATTAACCTAGTCCTGTTTATCAACTGTTTTATATTTCGCTTATGAACTGCATGATTAAATTGCATGTTTTATTTCAAATAAAAGTGCGTGAGTAACTTGTCTCCTCCAAGTTATGGATGAATGTCCCTTAGGACACCTACACTGTTGACACCTACTTTTACCCCTTTAAATCGAGGCTAAGATGCTTAGCATCTTCCCTCTTGGAAACCCACGAATTTTCCATACTAAAACCATTTTGAGATTTTACCCTACTACAGAGTTTTTAAAATAAAACCCTTGGAAAGAGGCATCATTTCCGAGTGGAAGTTTTACTAAAAGAAGATATGAGGAGGATGAAGAGAAAGTCAAGAAAGAGAAAGAGAAGGGATGTTCTAAGCCAATGTCTGGAACAATTTTTATCAGTGCAACCACATTACCCTAGACGCTGGGGCTTAGCTCGTAGTTTGTGATCTTTAGCCGGGGCTGCTCGTACTCGCTACAGGGGAGAAAACCCCTAAAATCTGGACTGCCTGGGGCAAGGTACCGGTGCAACAATTGGGTCTCTCACGGACGGTATGATTTTAGGTTGTACGAATGGAAGATTGTCACTATTGCTATCTAGCAGACTACGGTCTGGAGATAGGGGTCAGTATGGGAGGAAGGACCAGGGTCGTCGTACCCCACACTCGTACCGGAGAGAACAACCCAAAAGTAAAATCCGCCGTTGCTAGGGATGGACAAATGAAAAGTCTAGGTTTGATTATCCGAGCCCCTGTCTACCGTGTGTAGCAGGCCGTGGTTTTATCCCGGCGGATGTATTGATTCTTGTGGGTAAAGTGCACAAACTCTGCAGAGTCTAATCTATTCGAATATCCGTGTCCACAGCCAAGGACGGTTGGAATGGCAAGTGCTAGGAGGAACCTTCGGTTATGATGTGATAAAATAAAGGATGTGACTTGGTCACAAGGAAAGATAAGAATGAGTTTGGTTTTGACCAGAGATGGTCGAAGACGTTTAAAAAGGGTTTTACAACAAAACTATTTAAAATCTTTTAACAAGGATGTGGAGATGTCCAGATTTTCTAAAAGGAGGCACATTGTCGCAAAACTCTTTTTCAACAAAGATATAGAGATGCCATGGTTAGGTCTTTCAAAAGCAACTATAGTGTAGAGATATATCGCCATATCCAATTATGCATTATCCTTGTTACCTTGTCACGGTGGTTTGCGAGTACATTCAAAGTACTCACCGACATTGTCCCTGGCTATTTACTTGTCCAGACTACAGATGTTAAGAAGTGACGAAGGTGCTGACGTCTATGCGATCTAGGCCGTCTTCCCAGTCAGTTGCCTGTAGGTTAAGGCATGGGCTCTGCGCTAAAGACTTCCGCTACTTGTATTGTAATTGCCATAATGGCCCCTTTGTAAGTTTTTGTACTCGTTACTTTATGGATGATGTAATGATACTAGTCGGTTATGCTCACGGCTCATTGATCATGGGAACGTGAATTGCATGCATAATGGGTATTCCCGGACCATAAATCCGGGGTGCCATAGCAGCATGTCTGCCTTCTCCTCTCCTGGTCTTATCCCCTCCTCACTCGCCCTCTCTCATCTCCATGAGCTCCCCAAACCCTAGCCGCCGAGACCTCTCCAGCGCCCCGCCATCCCAGGCCTCCCCGGTCCCCGTTGAGCTTGCTGGGAGCTCCGCTGTGCCGTCCTCTCCCTCTCTGTCAAACCACACATGCCCGTGAGCCATCCCCTGCATGGAATCGAGCTCGACACCTCCCTGGCTGCCGCGGTATTCGTCGTCGATTCACCGTCTTCCGCCCTCCCTTCTCCTCACTGACCCTTTCATCGGCCCCGTGGTGAGCTCGTAGTCCTCCTGGACCCCTTCGTCTCTCCGTTCTTCCTCCCTGCCGCTCTATCGCCGAGCACCTGCAAGCTCCACCCTCGTCGCCGCTCGCCGCTGTGTCTCCGGTGACCTTTAGCTAGCGGCGCCGCCCCTTTTAGACTAGCCTTGATGCACTGGTTCGAACGATGCCAGCCACGCATGCTGGCTCGCCCTGTGGCGTCACCGGCGACCACCGTCCGACGTGAGTGCGGTGGTGAAATCACCATGATGCACTACTGGCGTGGCCACGTACCCTGCTGACCATTGACCGCCTGCATGGCACGATGACCTGGCCTCGGGCCCATCTGTTAGTTTCCGGGGCTAGCCCAGTCTCTATGGAAAATGTTTCAGTGTGTGTGCTAGCGTTAGCATGACGCAGTAAAGCTTTTAATTGGTTTAATAAATCCATAAAAGGTTTAAATATTGTAAAATCAATAACTTATTCATATTAACTCAGAAAAATGGGTATAATATATCAAAATGTTTAGAAAAAATGAGATATACCTATATAAGCTATAATAATGCATTGATAATCATCTTTCATAACAAGTTTAATCATAACAACATAGTGACCCCTCACAGGTGATTCTGGAGTTTCCCTGAGTTAGGGTTTGCACCCCTCGGAACCCCGATTAAACTCCCGAGCATCTCTTAGATTTACATTTCAATACTATTCAACTTGTCATATCATCATCCTTGCTTGAGCATCGCATAAATGCCATGTGTTGATTGTTTTCCCTTTCTTTCTGGTATTTGGTTCTTCTTCGGTAGAATACGATATCGAGACCGAGATCGAGATCGAAGACCGAGATCAAGACCATCGAAGATCGACGAATAATACTTGACCAATTATAATCAAGTCAAGTACCAGATGTTTGATGCTCTGCTTATTGGTTATCAACGGGCAAAGGCAAGCATAGCCCCACCATGAAATAATCCTATTATTTCGAAAGCATTTCAATCCTTGCTATGATGCATATGATTATACTGTGGTATTTTATCGATAGATAGAGTATCATATCTGTTGCATTAGTCCATTTGAGCTTATATTACCTGATCCACTCCTCCTAGCATAACTAGGTTTGGCCTGTGTGCACTGCTAGAGCTTATATCTGTGTCCTGATTAGACATGCATAGATGTCAGTGCTAATTCATCCAGATGATGTATCAGATGCAGAGAATCTAGTTTGATAGGAGAACGTGATGATATGAGATCGGAGGTGATATGAGATTAAACATGCTAAGGCTTGTATAGGAGGCCACGGTGGCATGTGGTTTTTCTAGTCCCATGCTTGCCACCATTAGGACCCGAGTTCTTGCCTCTTGAACCAAGACGAGCGTACAACCACACAGGGTCTGGACAGCCTCACGAGCAACTAACTTGCCTAGTAGATTCCATGAGTCACATAGTTCAGGCGTTCCATTCGACATGCATTCTAGATCTTCTCGAAGGCGGTGAAGGAGGTGCATTCATAACAGGTAGGTAAGCATGGCCGGGGTTGCTTGGGGTATATAGCACCCCTGGTAAACCAACCTTTCCTCACATCTCTAGGGACTGGCTTCGGGATTTGACCCATTACGGCAGAACCATCCTTAGGGCGTGACTCATGGTCTCGGTGAAAGCAAGGTAAAGGTAGTGTCTAGCCTACCTCTGCCGACCTTCCAAGGAAGAGGACTAATGTACTGGCATTAAGAGAGGGTTAGTACGTGTGGGTAAAGTTGTACAACCATACAGGGTAATAATATTTTCAAAAAGCCGCGTCCGTGGTTATGGACGATTTGGGAGCGGACATGATGATCATAGAGAACTATAACCTAATTGTAAAACTTGGCAGATCAACGTGTGCTAAGGGTGCTTCCTCATGGGTACGAGGGGTTATCCTAGATAAGGTTCGATGACGATGATTTGGTGGATATCAAAGATGATGATCAATACCTTGGAGATGTCGGTCTCTTATCCCCTTTTAAAACATTCTGTTTAGACGAGCTTCTCCTCTTCCTTGTTTTATAAACAAAGTTGTCTTTATGCAAGACAACTCCACCAGCCATAAGTCTTGCAGAGTACACCCTATACTCAACCTTGCTTTGTTGATACTTTTGTAGCAGAATAAGTGTTCACGTGAAGACGAGTTTGGTAGCACATCGACACCGACGAGTAGCTTGGGGTTCTCGGCTGGCAACCTAGAATCTATGGGCTGGGACGTCATCGTTATGCTTCAGGATCTTAGGCCATTTGTTAAGTTTGCTATACTTAATAGCATAATTTTCCTTCTATGGTTTGATGTTTGTGGTTAGTGACCTCTTCTTGTAATAATTTGGTTCTTCGCTCAGTTATGAGCTTGTTGTAATAATTTTTGTGTCGTAGGGTCACTGTTGTGTTATCGATTCTCTCACTGAATATCCTCGAGCTCTAGGTTAGGCTTTTGTGAGACGGAGGTCTGGGATTTCCTAGCCCTAATCCCCGGGGTGTTACATCTATGTATGTGCCATGACCTAACACAATCATGCGCCTTGATCTATCTCTATAGATCTTGGTGCCCAATATGTAGGATGCCTAAGGGAATATGCCCGAGAGGCAATAATAAAGTGGTTATTATCGTATTCCTTGTTTATGATAAATGTTTATTTTACATGCTATAATTGTATTAATACGGAAACGTTAATACATGTGTGTTTAACAAACAAAAAGGAAGTTCCTAGTTATGCCTCTCTTATAAACTAGATCGTTGATTAAAAAGATGATCAAAGGTTTCCTGATCATGGACATTGGATGTTGTTAATAACGAGGTCACAACATTAGTGTAATGATGTGATGAACATTCATCTGAAGTATAGCTTTACGATCAAATTCATTGAGTTTATATTGCTATAACAACTTACGAAGTGATCCTAATCCTTAGACCATGAGAGCATGTCAATCACTAACACCGGAAGAGTTTCTTGTTGACATCAAACGTCACACAGTAATTGGGTGATTATAAAGATGGCCTACTAAAGTGTTATGTTGAGACTCATGGATCAAGAGTGGAATTTGTTCATCCCGATGACGGATAGATATACTCTGGGCCCTCTCGGTAATATCACATTGATTAGCTTGCAAGCAAGTGATTTGATCACTAGAATGTTATATCACGGGAATGAGAAAAGAGTGCATGTCGGTAATGAGATTAAACTAGGTATGGAGATACCGATGATCGAATCTCGGACATGTAATATATCGTGAAACAAAGGGATTAAGATAATAGCATAAAAGGTTCACACGATCACAGAAGTCATCGTTGAATGTGTGGGGGTCAGTACGGATCTCCAGGTCCCGCTGCTGATTATTGATCGGAGAGGGGTCTCGATCATGTCTGCATTATTCGCGAACCCTAGGGTGACACACTTAAGGGATACCGACACCTTTCGGAGCAAATGATATGCCAGAGAAAGAAAAAGGAAAGCGTAGGAATTTATTTCACTAGACACCGAAACTGTTTCGGTTGAAATTGCTGAAACTGGTTCTGCATGTGAAATTGAAATGTTGTAAGGGGTTTTATGTGAATGTTTGTTAATTAAAGTAATTAAAAAAATTCTGAATAAATAAATAAAAGAGTTTTATTTAAATGAGAGCTTGCATTAAATTTGGTGGAAATTTAATGCATGTGAGTGGATTTTTGAGTGGATGCTTTTTAATGGGAGTGGAGGCTTTTCATTTTGAGTGGGAGCTCCACCCACATGAATGTGGAAGAGGTGGGGGCAGCCCCATAGCTGGGCGCCATGCCCATTGGGTGCCCCCTCTCCCCTATAAAAGGCCCCCTCTCCTCCTCTCAAAGCACACCTCCTCGCGAAGGATCTCTCTCCCCCCTTTAGAATTTCCCCATGGTCTCGGATCAGCGAGATACATGTTCCCGGTGGCTTTTTCTGGAAGGATTTGTTGCTTCTGCTGCTTCGCTGGAGCGAGGGCGTGGAGGTTGTCGGGGTACCCGTACGTGTGTGCGATCACGGATGCACCACTGCTTTGAGGTGCTGGACTTGATCGTGCTGGACCGGCTGGACCAGATGGACTTCATCACGATCTTCAAATCGGCAAGCGTTCGTCTACATCATCCATGAGTACAACCTCGTTAACGCTATTCAGTCTTCGAGGGTATGTATTCTATGGATGTATATCCACCCGTTGTTTGTATCTAGTAGATAGATCTTGGTACATAGATGTTCCCATCGTAGGAAATTTTTTGTTTTCTATGTTGTGAACCCTACAGTGGTATCAGAGCCGGATCTATGCGTAGATGCTTTGCACGGGTAGTACACATATGAGTATGTGGGCGATGATGATCATTTTATTGCTTCTTAGTTGTACTTTGGATATTGGTTGCATAGTGGGATGAAGCGGCCCGGACAAACTTTACATGTCCTCGCACATGAGACCTGTTCCACGCTTGACATGCAACTAGTTTGCATAAGTGGCTATCGGGTGTCTGCCTCTCCTACTATATTCAATATCTAATTTGCAACGAGTTGTCAACAATTTGGTTATCCTCGTTGTGGTTCATGTTCGTAGGTAAGAACGGTTCTATCTTCGAAAGCCCTAAACCACGTAAAACTTGCAATGGATAAATTAGAGGCGTCTAGTTTAGATTGTTGCTGGGCTAGTGTTATGATATGGTGATGTTGTAAGTAGAAGTATGAGATGATACTCCTACAACACACATAGCGTGTAAGTTCCATAGACCTTGGACCTACACATAAAGGTATGATAGTGATCATACCACGGTGCACATGATGGAGATCATATGCGGGAACCATATCATTTCACTTATAAACAAGTGATGTTTAATTGCATCTTATATTGCTTGTTTGGCGTTTTATTAGCATAATAAGATGATCAATCATTTAGATATCAAGATAAAAATGTGTTCTTCCTTAAGTATGCACCGAAAATGTTTCGTCGCTTCAAGGCATCACGTGATGATCGGGTGTACTTGAATCCCACAAGCATATCTCGGGTGTAAGACAGTTACACACGCGAATACTAAGGTTCTTACTTGGCGAGCCTAGCATGTACAGACATGGCCTCGGAACACGGACCGAAAGGTTAAGCATGAGTCATATGTTTTGATATGATGACCATATGGATGCTCGCCTTTGAAGCTACGCCGACTCACGTGATGATCGGACTTGGTGTAGTGGATTTGGTTCATGTAGTCACCAAAAAGGCATAAGGATGTCGTTTTTGAGTGGGAGTTCATTTCTAATTTGGATTAGTAGAACTCAATTTATCATAAATTAAATCAAAGTGAATTTGCATAATTTGTTGTAGTCATTGGCATTCGTTCACCACCTTATGCATAGTTGTAATTGAGATAATAGAACTATAGAATTCTGGATATTTACTTTACGAACTGGTATCGTATTGTGTTGAGTGTCAATAAAAGTTTAAAGTCATATTGCAAACTTTCAGCAAACTCTATTTACTCCGTGAAATTTAATAGTTGGTATTGAATCGAGAGTAACAATTCCAGTGTTAGTATCTTAAGTATCATGTTTGCCTCCATGATTCTTGATTGTTTTAATATCAAGTTTATCTAGGAGCTGAAAGAATTGTTTCAGAAACCATCATGTGTGACAGATATAATGATATCTGAAACAATGTTTTGGTTGCAATATGATAGAGTATAATATATGTTCTCATATTGGATGAGAATTTACGAAGGTTGGAGATGCTAGACATCCTAATCATCCAAAAAGGGTTTTGAAAAGTAATGTTATACTCACGATTCACCTTTATAAGCTACAGTAGCTTGATCATGAAAGTCGTCATGATAAGGATGAATAGAATATGTATGTAAAGTGTTTACTACACTAAAAGATTACTAAAGAATGGATTTTGAAAGAATACCGATCATTTTGATGATGGTGATCTACTTCAAAGTGCAAGTCCAAATGTATTATTATTTGAATATACACGCTTTGGACTATGTGTCATGCATATGGCACCACTTTTGATATTGATAGATTCTTTTAAAAAGGAAAAGGAAATGCTGAAAGAGAATCTATAAAATATATTTGGCAGAAAAGAAAAGATTGGAAATATCCAATTTAGGTATATGGATGATATACATGTTATGGTTGTATTCTTTTCTTGTTAAACAATGTGGTTTTTAGGTATTGGATACCGAATTGGTTGGTATGAAATTTCATACGGAACGACACAATTCATAAACCACAATGGCCTAAATAACCAGCAATATAATATGTGATGATGTTCATCGAACACAAACAAACCGTCGTTTGTATTTATCGTTGACATCAAAGCTTGACTTCAAGATTTGTTTTAATAATTGTTATTTGAATCACGTATTATGAGAACAAAGGTTTTTCAAATAATTACCGTATTCCATATAAGATGGATGATTTACAAATCTAGTTGGAGAAATCACATCCATAAAACCTAATGCTAAAATGTCGCAAGACAAATGATTGAATGATCACTTACGAAGTGACATCGCCGTTTAAATTATATTGGAAAGAAAACATGAAGAAACTCCATTTTGATGGAATTTTGGAGTCTTTGATTTGATCAAGTGACGCTTGTGAGACTTTCCTAGGGATAATTAAAACTTCGTTCAAAGGCCAAAGAAGAACGAACGACTAAAAAAATTGGAATTTATACATATCGATGTATGTAGTCCATTATGTGTAGTCATAAGCGATGGATTTCAACTTCATACGCTTTCTCTGGAAATTTGAGTGAATATTCACTTAATGAGAAAGAAGTGTGAAATATTTGAAAATGTTTAAAGACTTTCAAGATGAAGTTAAAATCATTGTGACAAGAAAATAAATGGTTTATGATTTTATCATAAGGGATTTATTTGAGTTACAAGTGTAACAAGAAAAATAAATGAATTATGATTTTATCATAAAAGGGATTTATTTGAGTTACAAGTTTAGCAAAACACCTAGATTTACATCTCCCGAAACACCGTAGGAATATGGAGTGTTTGAGATTTGTAATGAAACCTTGTTTGACATGGTTGGATCAAAGGTGTTATTGATAAAACTTCCATTATGTTTTAAAAGATTAAAGCTTTAGAGACTTCCGCTTTTACACTGAAAAGAGCTCCATCTTGATCCGTTGAAATGACACCATGGAAGTTATGGTTTGGGGTAAAACCCAAGTTGTCATTTCTTAAATTTTGGTATGCTAAACATAAGTAAGATGTTTACAACCGAAGTCGGATGAGCATGTCTTTGTAGGTTATTTCGAATAAAAATTGGTTATTCCTCCATAACACAAAGGACAAAAGGGTTTGTCTCTTGAAACATGAAGTTTCTTGAAGAAGGAATTTTTCATAAAAGTTAAGTGGGAGGACAATAGAACTTTGATAAGGTTAACGAACCTTAGCTAAATATGCTGAGTTGCGCAGCACCGGAAATCGTTCCGGAGGCTGCCATAATGCTCATAGCTTATGTGCCTCAAAGGTTGTGGTCACAGAGATCTAAGTTCCTATTGAACCAAGTAGGTCGGATAAACAATCAAATACTAAGATTTGAGAGTAAATCATTATTGTTTGACAGTGATGAACCGACTATATGCAAAGAAGCGATGATGGGCCCTGAATCCATCAAATGGCTTGAAGCCATAAAATCCGTGATAGTTCCATACACGAGAAACCAAGTTTTGAACTTGGAAGACCCTCCGGAAAGGTGTAAAAACCTATCGGTCGTATTTGGATCTATAAAGAAACAGACATGGATGTTTCACATCTATGAAATAGTCGACATGTCGTAAAGTATGTTATGACAATGTTCAAAGAGTTGACTATGACAAGATTTGATATTTCATAGCGATATTTAGTCTGAACGGATTAAAGTAGCAACCACTACATATATTTTGGTATATGGTAGATGAATAAACAAAACAAGGTTCTTCTAATATAATGGTTACCTAGGACGTGTACATGACACGGTCCAAAGGGTTTTGTTAATTCAAAGGATGCTAAAAAGGGCATGCAAACTTCAACGGTTGAAGTAAGCATCACGGAGTTGGAATCTTCACCGTGATGAAAAGGAGTTTTCATCAGGAGACGATGAAGATGCTTACATTTGCAAGAAATTAAGTTGGAGCGCTGAGACATATTTCTAATAAATTATGTGGAGGACATCTTGTTTATTAGAAATGATGTATCTTTTATTGACAAAGGTTAAGAATTTCATTTCGATGAAAGACTTAGGCAAAACCCGAATATTTATCATGAAAGTCTATAGTGGATAGACCGTGACGCTAATATGGTTATGCCAAACGTACATATATGAGATATTGAAGGAGTTCAATATAGAAACAACAAGAAACGGTTCTTGTCGCATGGAAAGGAATTGAATCAAGATTCAAGTGTATCGACACTTGATAAGTGAAACAAGATTCAAGTGCTTTGACACTTGATGAGTGAAATCACGAGAATGTTTTGATCAATCATACCATGATATGTACACATCCAGATATGTCCTATGCTCTAAGTGTTATGAGCATATACTAGAATGAATCATAAAATGATCATTAGACGATAGTAAGGATATTCTTATGATCTTTTGGAAGAACTAAGAATATATTTGTGTAGAGATGACAAACAATTACAAACAGTTCATTGTAAAGCGTTACATTGATACTAGTTTTGTCACAAGATACAAACTAAGTTTATCTCAATTTAAACTATGGGTGGCACAATGAAATGGAAATAAAGTTTCCATGTTGGATTTGGAAGGGTTCCAAAGTTAAGACATTGTGACGAATACTACAACAAAAGGCTAAGTATATGACTGCTATAGTAGTAGCAAAGGAGGGAATTTGTGTCAAGTAGTTTGTTATCAAACTAAGGTGTGGTTCACAACGGGCTAACACTAAATATATATTGTATGACAATAGTATCGACATGTTTTAACCCCAAGGAACTAAAGGTCTCACCAAAAGACCAAATTTATACAATGACATCTCATTGGAGAATGAGTGATGCGTGAAGACGCAAAGACATGCAAATACACACGTACCTAAAAGCGTCAGATCCGTAGATTATGTTAACCACTTGCAGTTGCGTATATGGAACACCAGAAAGCCATAGGTGTTCAAAACGCAAAGTTTTCAAACTAGATTATTGTCTCTAGTGCAAGTGGGAGACTGAAGGGAATATGTCCGAGAGGCAATAATAAAGTGGTTATTATCGTATTCCTTGTTTATGATAAATGTTTATTTTACATGCTATAATTGTATTAATACGGAAACATTAATACATGTGTGTTTAACAAACAAAAAGGAAGTTCCTAGTTATGCCTCTCTTATAAACTAGCTCGTTGATTAACAAGATGATCAAAGGTTTCCTGGTCATATCCATTGTATGTTGTTAATAACGAGGTCACAACATTACTGTAATGATGTGATGAACATTCATCCGAAGTATAGCTTTACGATCAAAGTCATTGAGTTTATATTTCTATAACAACTTACGAAGTGATCCTAATCCTTAGACCATGAGATCATGTCAATCACTAACACCGGAAGAGTTTCTTGTTGACATCAAACGTCACACCGTAATTGGGTGATTATAAAGATGGCTTCAAAACTACTAAAGTGTTATGTTGAGACTCATGGATCAAGAGTGGAATTTGTTCATCCCGATGACGGATAGATATACTCTGGGCCCTCTCGGTAATATCACATTGATTAGCTTGCAAGCAAGTGATTTGATCACTAGAACGTTATATCACGGGAACGAGAAAAGAGTGCATGTCGGTAACGAGATTAAACTAGGTATGGAGATACCGATGATCGAATCTCGGACATGTAATATATCGTGAAACAAAGGGATTAAGATAATAGCGTAAAAGGTTCACACGATCACAGAAGTCATCGTTGAATGTGTGGGAATCAGTACCGATCTCCAGGTCCCGCCGCTGATTATTGATCGGAGAGGGGTCTCGATCATGTCTGCATTATTCGCGAACCGTAGGGTGACACACTTAAGGGATACCAACACCTTTCGGAGCAAATGATATGCCAGAGAAATAAAAAGGAAAGCGCAGGAATTTATTTCACTAGACACCGAAACTGTTTCGGTTGAAATTGCTGAAACTGGTTCTGCATGTGAAATTGAAATGTTGTAAGGGGTTTTATGTGAATGTTTGTTAATTAAAGTAATTAACAAAATTCTGAATAAATTAATAGAAGAGTTTTATTTAAATGAGAGCTTGCATTAAATTTGGTGGAAATTTAATGCATGTGAGTGGATTTTTGAGTGGAGGCTTTTTAATGGGAGTGGAGGCTTTTCATTTTGAGTGGGAGCTCCACCAACATGAATGTGGAAGAGGTGGGGGCAGCCCCATGGCTGGGCGCCATGCCCCTTGGGTGCCCCCTCTCCCCTATAAAAGGCCCCCCTTTCCTCCTCTCAAAGCACACCTCCTCGCGAAGGATCTCTCTCCTCCCTTTAGAATTTCCCCATGGTCTCGGATCAGCGAGATACATGTTCCCAGTGGCTTTTTATGGAAGGATTTGTTGCTTCTGCTGCTTCGCTGGAGCGAGGGCGCGGGGGTTGTCGGGGTACCCGTACATGTGTGCGATCACGGATGCACCACTGCTTTGAGGTGCTGGACCGGCTGGACCAGATGGACTTCATCACGATCTTGAGATCGGCAAGCGTTCGTATACATCATCCACGAGTACAACCTCGTTAACGCTATTCGGTCTTCAAGGGTATGTATTCTATGTATGTATATCCACCTGTTCCTTGTATCTAGTAGATAGATCTTGGTACATAGATGTTCCCATCGTAGGAAATTTTTTGTTTTCTATACTGCGAACCCTACAGATGCTTCACCTAAATCCTTCATGGAAAACTAACTTCTTAGATATTCCTCCACACTCCCTAATAGTTCCACATCATTCCCAATTAGTAATATGGCATCCATATATACTACTAGGAATGCCACTAAGCTGCCACTCGCTTTCTTATAAACACAAGCCTCTTGATTATTTTGGACAAATCCAAAACTCTTGATCACTTGATCACAATGATTGTTCGAACTCCAAGATGCTTTCTTTAGTCCATAGATTGAATGCCCAAGTTTGCATACCTTTCCATCATCCTTAGGATCTACAATACCCTCCGGTTGCATCATATACAACTCTTCATCAATGTGTCCATTGAGGAATGCGGTATTGACATCCATCTGCCTTATTTCAAAGTCATAATATGTAGCAATTGCTAGTAAAATCCGAACATATTTCAACATTGCTACAGGAGAGAAAGTCTCACCATAGTCAATTCCTTGAACTTGTTGAAAACCCTTTGCGACAAGTCGAGCCTTGTGTACAATCACATTTCCATTAGCATCTGTCTTTTTCTTGAAGATCCATTTATTTTCCATGGCCTTACAACCTCCAAGAAGATCTACCAAGTTCCAAACTTGGTTTTCTTACATGGATCCCATCTTGGATTTCATGGCTTTTAGACATTTCTTAGAGTCAGCACTCTCCATTACTTCTTTGTAGGTTCTAGGTTCTTCTTGTTCATCTAACAAGACTGGCATCGCAAGACTACTATACCAATCAGGACAAGTACGTGTTCTTGTAGATGTCTAAACCATAGGAGCTTTGATGTTATCATAATGATCTAAATCATTCGATGATTATTTGTAACATCCCTAAAATCATGTTTTCAAAGATTGCATATCATTCATGCATGCATATAATTTAGGGACCATTTGCCAACTCATTTCAAGAAAACAGAAGCACTTAGTGCTATTATTTTATGTGAGCAACTATTATTCAAATGCCACTCTCAATTGAGAGTATAAATGTTTAAACCAAGATTTGTTTGCTTCCTTGTTGTTTTGGTTGAATGCTAGAGTTTGGACAAAAATTTACAAAACAAATATGGTTTTAAAACCATCTTCAAAACATATTCAAATCTAGTGCTATGGCACTTTTTATTTTGTTTATTCAAAGGGACCAAGCAAGTACAGAGAGACCACATGGTTTTATGCCCAAAAGTATGAAGGTTACCCTTTACAAAAATCAAGAAAATATTTGAATTCAATTGCTTTTGGATTTGCTTGAATTTGATTCCTAGAAAATCAAACAGAAAATAGAAAAAGAGAAAAGGATTAGAAAAGGGCCGGCGCTACCAATCTAGCCCAGCAACAGACCTAGCCCACTAAGCACACCCGGGGTTTTCCCCTCTCTCTCTCACGCGGCCAGACTTACCCCGCGCTCGCTGACTAGTGGACCCAAGTGCCACGCGAGCATCGTTCCCAGCCACGCGCCCCCACGACCCCGTCGACGCCACCGTTACCTCATCACTGTCGTGATTGATGCGAGCTTAATTGTCGACATTTCCTTGCAAGATTCTCGCCCCTACTCCGGCTATAAGACCCCCTCCCCTCGCTGCTCATTTCTCCTCACTCAGCGCACCATTTCCGCCACCAGGCAGCGCGCATTCGAGCTCAGAACCCCGCAACACCGACGCACTCCGGCGACCTATTCCAGTGAGCCCCGTGCTCCCCTTCACCTGTAAGGTTCCCAACCTTTAATAAGGTAGAGATCCCTATGTTTACAATGTTAGTCCCTGGATCAATAGATAGCATCCACAATTAAGATGTAATATCAAGAAACAAAGGTCATAATACAACTTTATAACTAGGAATAAAATAATTTATTACATCTTACATAGCTCATTTGGCTATCTCATTACAATGCAGCAGAATATAACAATAACATGGGGTCCTTCATATTCAAAGTGCCACAGGCAAACATGTTGGTTGTAGAATTGTAATCCTAATCAACACATCTCACTAACATCATACAAACCTGCAACATAATAAGTTACAGCCACAAGGGTCAATACATTTGAATTGTATTGGCAAGTGATACTATGGTAGTATAGTGGAGTCTATCATCTATATGCATTTGGCTAAGTGGAGCTTAGGCTTGCTTTGCTCAAAATAGATTTTCCTTATCATTTGAAAACACTAAGTTTTTGCTTGACAAAAATCACCCAAGGCATCTTCCAATAGAAATTGGTGATCCTTTAACCCTTGTTCAACCACAAGATTTTAACTTAGAAATTGGGATGAGGATATTCTTGAT
This sequence comes from Avena sativa, assembly GCA_916181665.1. Classification (NCBI taxonomy): domain Eukaryota; kingdom Viridiplantae; phylum Streptophyta; class Magnoliopsida; order Poales; family Poaceae; genus Avena; species Avena sativa. Next base: position 229,200,010 of record OV702279.1, read on the forward strand.
AGCTTCGATGTCGTGATGCTCAAATTTTCCTCTACCAGGGACATGGATAAGTACTTAGATTTTTCCATCTGCAGTGGTTATGCACTTTCCCCACAAGACTTGGTTTCACCAAGACAAGATCTTTCAGAAGCCTTCCCTTAGACCAGAATGGACGCGTTCCAACCTATCATTCCCCTACCACCAACTGTCCATTTGGCTAAGTTATTGCAACCTATATGATCCAGGCAGAGCCCATAATGCCAAGTGGCTGCACTTGAAGCTTCTCAACATTTGACATCTCAAATATCTTTGTTCCTAGGTGGTCATCCACAAGTGTGATACACCAGGGTAGTCCATTGAAATGGTCCCTGAGTAACCACTCAACACAAACCAATCCTTCCATTCCACCCAAGTGATTCATTCACTTAGTTGTTTTATTAAACAAAACACAAGTCCACAGACTTAGAAATATTTCATAGCATGAATATATATTACACCCTTGTTTTCTACTAGCTAAGCTAAGCATGATAGTAGTATGAATCTTAACTTATGAAATTTCTACTAAGGTTTCATCTACTAGGATTTCCCATAGCATAGTTTATACTTAGCAAAAATTCCATGCAAGTCTTACTTAGAAATATCACTAATGCATAGTGAAAATAATGGGACAAAAGTATGAAGCATCACTTTCCTTGTTGGTAGAGAATATAAGTCACTCCTTGTCCTTGCAATATTCACACTCTTCAAATCACTACAATTCAATCAAGCAAGCAATATTTCAATCTACCATTCAAGCAACATCACATAAAATAATAGAACCAAAACAATGCATGCAAGCATGCCAAACTTTGTTTTATTTACAAAAGTAGTTTATAATAGGTTATAAACATTCTAAAACACTTATTGGACATTTTATAAAGTGGCAAAACTATTTGTAAAAGATTTTACCTATAAACCATTTTTAGACAAAATCAATATTTTATGTGGTTGAAAAATGCCTTTAGCAAAAGCAACAATTTTTATATGGTTCACCAAATAAATTTTTAAATCATAAAACTTGGTGCTTGGGGTCAGAGAGTTTATTCCAAAACATTTCCCAAAGATTCTCTCCCAAAGGCATTTTTAATAAATAAACATTATTTTTATTTGACTAGAAATGATTTGAATCAAAAGTTTATTCTTTTGCTTCACCAGATATATTTTTGAAACCACAAATTGATTCCTATGGTCAGTAGGTTCAAAAAAAACATTTGCCAAAGGTTTTATCTCAAAAATCATTTTAGAACAATTTTTATATTCCAAATATGCCTACACAAGTTTCTGCAAAAACAATCAATTTAACAGAAGCATTTTACTAAACAAAGTGCATGGTCAGAAAGTACTTGTCTTGCTGATTCCATTGATATAAAATTTTCAAAATTTGGACGTGTGGTTTGAAAGTTATGAATTTTTCAAATTGGCACATCAAATAGAACATTTTTGTTTTTATTCAAACAGACAGGGCCACACGTCGTGCTGTGATTGGTCTGTACCGCTTCGTGCGGATCGACAGATGCGAGCCATTGGATCTAAGTGACATCGCACGGATCAGATCACTGCTTACCCTTTCGAGTTAGTTTCTATCCTAATCGTTAGATCAAGATCCTACGGACCTCACTGCTTTGACCATGAAGCAGCGGCGCTGGCGGTGGCGTGTGGCGGCGCGTGGTCATACGGTGGCGGTTCTAGTGATGCAGGAAGCGAGAGAGGGTGGGGAGAAGCTCACCAGGTTCGCGTGGTCGTGGTGATGCTCAAGGTGCTCGCGAGAAGGCAAGGGCGCACGGTGGTGGCGTGGATTCCTCGCCGGAGTTGAGCTGACCTCAGGCTCGTCTGTTCGTCGACGGGGGCGATGATATACGGCATGCTAAGGCAAATAACGGGCACCGTTAGGTTCATATGGAAGTCGCGATCATGTGAGCATCCAAGAGGGGGAAAGGGGCGGTCTATTCTTAGCAGGAGGACTCGCCGGAGTTGCGGGCGTTATCGGTGGCGCTCAGACGAAGACGGAGGCGAGGTTGTGGGGCAAGCGAGAGCGAGCTGGCGGCACTGGAGTGTGCGCTATAGGCTGGGGAATGTTTTCGTGTGGTCGAGGAGTCGAGGGGCGGAGGAGGCTGGCTGGAATTGCTGCCGGAGAGCGTCGGAGGCCGTGGGGTTCTGAGAGGAAATCAGGGCAGCCTGGGGGCTCCGGTGGGGCGACTACTGGGGGAAAATGGAGAGGGGAGGGAGGCGATTAAGAGGGCAAGGTCACGGGGTGGAGTAATGAAGGCAGTAAAGCGTATTGACGCCGGCTTCAACGGCCAGAAACGGCGAGGAGGGGTTGGAGGCGTGGTCACCGCGAGGGAGACGATGCTGAGGTGGCGTGGGGTCCGTTTGGTCAGCGAAGAGAGACAGGGGAGGTGGGGTCCACGCGTCATAGACTCAGTGGGTTCGTTCGCGAGTGAAAAACGATTCGCTGCGGGTGGGAGTTGAGCTGGGGAATGGGCTGGACTGTTGGGCTTAGTGGGCCTGCTGGCTGGGTCGACTTTCTTCTTTTTTTATACTGCTTTGTTTTTCTTTTTCTGTTTCTAATATTCTATTTTGATTTGGTTTAATTATTTCAAACATCAATTTGAATTCAAATTTATCTCCAACTTTGTGAGGATTCAAACATTGATTATTTATACATTCTGAAGTCAATTTTTGAATAAATCTTTTATTCATTTTGGGATCTTTTAATTATTTAATTAGGCCCTTGTTTTCAATCAAATAAGATTTAATAATAATTTCAAACACCAATTTAAATTTCTAAATCCTTCCAAATCTTTTCAGTAGGTTATTATTTGTTTGTTTGGGTTCAAATAATTCATCTTGAATTATTTGGAAAAGTTTTTAATATGATTTATTAATCCTTTTAAAATTGGATTTGTCTTTATTCATATGAAATTTGTTTTAAGCCATTTTATTTTATTTTGGAAAATTCTTTATCCAATATTTTATTTGGATTTTGGATTATATTCATTCCATTTGCTTATGTATTTGGCCAAGATTTAATTTGGTCTTTAAATATTCCTTATTGAATAATTTCTTTTCTTATCTTATAAAATCCTTATCTTTTTATTTATAGATCCAAACTTGGTGAATCCAATTTGTAAAATCTTATTTGATATTTATTTATCCTTTTAAATATCTTTAGGATTATTTTCTCACCATTTGGTATGTATTTATAGATAGGTTCTTTATTATCTTTGGAAATTTAATTTCCTTATCTTATTATATTCATAAGATTTTATCTATGGCTCCAAATTAAGTGAAACCAATTTCTATGGTTTTAATAACATTTATGTTTGTCATTCTTGATCAATTTGAAATGTTTGTTTGACCAATTTTTATATGGATCAAATCCATGGTCTTAGAGATAACTTGAAAATGATTTTCTTCCATTAGGGTTTTAGAGTTTTGGTTTAACTTTTCCAAGTGTTTAAATTTCCAGATGCATTTATGAAGAATGCATTCCACTTGATTTGAATTTAGTTTAATTCAAACATTAACCAAAGTTTGTTCAAGATGGGATTTTAAGTTTCCATTTATAAACAAAAGTTTCTTTTCACCCTAAATTTCAACAATTATTTATTTTGTTTATTTATTTTTCACATAACAAGATTTGGAAAATCTTGGGATGTGACAGGCTACCACCCATAAAATAAATCTCGTCCCGAGATTTGGGGAGGCTAGGGGTTACAAGTTGGCTCAAAAAAACTAGGGTACTAGCACCCTTAAAAATTTTCCAACTAGATTACATCTTGGCTTTCTTGGGATCTTGTTGAAACTTCTCTGGGCAAACATCTGCATTGTGTCCTTCGTTTCCATACTTGAAACATGTGACAAGGTTGTGATCCTTCATAGGCTTGTTTGTCTTGTGCTTCATCTTTTTTGGACAATTTCTTGCATAATGTCCTGGTTCTTTGCAATTGTAACACATCACTTGGCTGATATCTTTCTTTTCCTTTGGTATCATTGCCTCTTGTTTGTTTCCTTGTTTCTTCTTCTTTTCTGGGCATTCATTGGCATAGTGTCCCATCTCTTTGCAAGTGTAACATTGCTCTTGGGTAATATCCTTCTTGCTTGGGTTGGGGCATTTCTTCTTCTTCTTCTTGGATCTCTCCAAAGCTAGGAGTTCTTCTAGTTCATGCTCTTCATACTTCACCACAAAGGTGCGAAATCTATCTCTCTTCTTGGGGCAGTTACTAGAGATATGACTTTCTTCTCCACAAGAGTAGCAACATTTTGAGGCCACTTTGGATTTGGCCTTATGGTGCATAGTTTTGACTTTTCCTCCATCCTTCTTGGTAGAAGTTGTTCCTTTATGAGGGTTTACAAACTGTTCATGCACTACACCTTGTTTCCTTTGTTGAACTATGGAATAGATGGGGCATTGGATAGGGACATGGTTATTTCCTTCACATAGGAAACAAGTAGCTTGAGATGTGGGGCATTGATTGGTTGGATGTTTCTCTTCACAATTAGGACATTAATCTTCATGTTCCTTGGAAGTGTGATCCTTGTCTCCACAAACATTGCAAGCTTGGGTTCCTTCTAAAATATCATCCTTGACATCCTTGTTGTCACAAACTCCTTGGGAAAGGTTGTCTCCCATGTTGATCATTTGAGTGGCCATCCTTTTCAACAATTGGGATTGAATTTCCAAAAACTTTTGTATGGTTGGGTCTAATCCATTGTTGTTGGCTAAAAACTGAGTTGTACTTGGTTCAACTGGGTTTGGTTTTCTAGTAGTTGTTCTCTCATGTGCATCTCTTGGTTATTGTTGTTGTCATTCCTGCTGTTGAAGTCTCTTGGAGCAATCATCTGTTTGGGTTGGGTTGGGATTAGAATAGGCAAAATATTTCTAAGGAAATAATTCTAATCACACACAACACACAAAAGCAATGTGCAAGCAATCACAAACAAACATTCCACTCAAACAACAAAGTTCAAGCACATTTTTAGGCAACAAAATATTTTTGCTACACCACATAAGCTGGTGTGTTTGATCTAAATTAACATTAGTATGGTGGTCCAACTATATGGTTCACTTGAGTTCATTCCATTCTCCTTAGTTGTTTCTTCATGAACAAGATCATTGTATCCTTGGAGAAATTCTTGTATCTTGGTCACAAAGCTTCAAAGGTGATGATGGTTCCTTCTAAGTTGTATTCCCTTAGTCTTCAAGTCTTGAGTAACATTTCTTGTCTCACTTGTAGTCCTTAGTGATATCCAAGGTTGAAGTCCTTGTTGAGAATAGGGTTGAAATCACTTGAATATGTTGAATTCATTAGAGTTGATGAAGTCCTTTGCACATGGTGAAGTCCTTGGCCATGTGATGGGGATATACCTACCGGAGTATACCCAGCAGGACGTTTTCGACTGGCCCAGGAACTGGCGAGTGGGCCTGCAGGACGGCGACTGGATCAAGACCTGGCGTGGATCCAAGCGACTGGAAGTTGAAGGCCCAAGAGAGTAGATAGGCCCAGTCGGGTTAGGTTAAACGCGTACCAAAACCTTAACTGATTTGGTTGAGATATGTAAATCCTAGGGGGGTGAGTCTATATAAACCTCCCTACAGGGCGTGTAGAGGATAGGTTCCATCATCCACCCAAGGGACTCGCCGCCTAGCCGTCGAGCTCGCCCCATTGTACTTTCATCATAATACAATCTAGCAGGAGTAGGTCTTTACCCTCCGGGGGGCTGAACCTGGGTAAAACCCCGTGTCTCCGCCCTCATCTCGCACCGCAGATGGCTGGCCGCCCTTGCCCTTTGTTCTACTACTCGCTGTCGATTGCAGCGTCTGCCGTGGTCATTCCCACGACAGTGGCGCCCACCGTGGGGCTTGGCCGGTCTGGCCGGTGTTCTGCGGCGAGATCCAATCTGCCCATCAACGAGTCGGTCGCCACCGGCCGCATGATAGCGATCGGCGAGATGCTCCAGATCTTGCCGAGCAGCTACGTCCCGGCGGCGCGACCCGTCACGCACAGCATGATCTTGCCAGTCGGCACGATCAGCCTCTTCGTCGGCCTCACCGACGTCATCGTCTCGGAGGACTCGGCTCGCATCCGCGAGTCGCCGCCACGCGACCGGCTCTCTGAGAGCCAGGTCCGCACGATCCATCGCCTCGCCTCCGAGTAAAACTCGGCCCACAACGACATGGCCGAAAACACCACGGCCGCGGAAGACGCGGCCCTCAACGACGACGCCGACTCGGCGACTCCGGCGTCACTCACCGGATCCATCACCGCGGCTTCGCCCGCGGGCTCGATCTCCCAGGTCTCCAACATGGGAGACTTCGAGGATTCTTCCATCCTTGGGATCTTTGACTTCGACTCCGGGTCGGAAAACTCCGCCGATCTCCGCGTCGGGACCGGTCGCCACGCCGCGACCTACATGGCGACTGGCACCGATCCGCCGGAGGATTCCTTCTCCACTGCGATCCCTCCTAACGCCACGGCAATGGAGGTCGAGGAACTCTGCCTGAAGCTGGCGGAGGCAGTCCGCAAGGAGCAAGCCGAGCGCGAAAAATTTCGCCTCGAGCAGGTGACGGCGCAGGAGCTGTCATGTTACCACCAGCAGCGAATCAGGTCGCGCCTGAACCCCACCGTCCAGGTGCGCGCCTTGAACTTCGATGATGAGAACAACCCGGCCCGCGTGGCCGAGCACGCGATCTGCGAGAACGTGCCACCCGGAGGAAGCGCCCGGCCCCCGCCAGGGTCGACGGCGAACGGCGCCCCACCTCCACCCAACCGCGCACCCCCTAGGGACCAGCCGCGGATCGTGGTCTCCTCACGGGAGCGAGACGCGAACGGCTTACCACTGTTCTCCACCCCGATGGACAACCTCGTGGCGGGCCGAGCAGCGGCCGACAACATCACGGCCACCGGTGACGGCGCCCTACAGATCCAGTACGTCAAGGCCTTGCTCGCAAAGGCGGTCGAGCAAAAAAACGCAGGCGTCGACTCACAGGGTCGGATGTACTCGCGTTCATCGGGCAGCCGGGCGCCTCAAGCGGCCGTCCATTGGAGGCAAACACCCTCAACTGCCCGCCACATGAACCACTGCAGCTCCAACACTGACCCGCGAACGCGGCACTCTCCACCAACGACCCCAGGCCAGTGACCAACTTCGTCGCCGCCAACAGTCAGCCCCGTCGACGCCCGCACCCTCATCATCAACAACCAAAGCTGGCGCGCACGCCAGCCCGACGACCTGCGACACACCCTAACCAATCGCCGCGACGGCGAACCGATGGGGTCGCTAAGCTGACTCGGGCCCCGATGCTTCGGACCAATGATCCGAGGCGAAAAGTACCCGGCAAACTTCAAAGCGCCGAAGGAAATAGAGAAGTACGACCCTTCGTACGACCCCTCCGTGTGGCTGGACACCTACCTCATGGCGATGGGGATCGCTGGCCACACCGACCTGCTAGCCTCCCGCTACCACCTCCTGATGATGGAAGGAGCGTGCAGGAAGTGGATCAACACTCTCCCCCCGGATAGCATCGATTCCTGGGACGAGATGTGCGACGCCTTCGTAAGGCACTTTGAGGGTTCCTACACCCGCGCCACCACCATCGAGGACCTGGAACGATGCGTCCAGGGACCCCGCGAGTCGACCCGCAGCTGGGTCCAACGGTTGCAAGAACTATGGTACAACGCGGCCGGTATCCACCCGGACACCGCGATCCACTGCTTCAAGACCTCGTGCTGCTATGAGCCCTTGGTTGCCAAGCTCAAGCATGCATACCGCACACTCGACAACATACCGGACCTCCTCGAGATCGCCAAACGATACGCGGAGGAAGACCCAAACCAGGAAACCGACGACGAGTCGGGAGGACAACGCCGCACGAACGGCAACGACAACAGACGACGGTCCGACCTACGCTACAGCAACACTCGCCTCACTAGCAAGCGCCGCAGTGACGGGCGAGTCGACTTCGTCGCCAACGCTGGGCACGCACAGCGCGAGCCCAAGAGCTTTCGCCGCGACGGGGGGAAAAGCCGCGACGGCGACAACTACAAGGCAAAACCAAGGTTCGACCCCATGGCCCTCCTTAACCAACCTTGTGCGTTTCACAGCAGGGAAGGGAAGCCCGCCACGCACACGACCGCCGACTGCCACTCCCTCAAGGAGATCGAGAAGGCACGGCGAGCACGGGAGGACCCCGACAACAACCCGCCAAACGGCGGAAAATTCGGCAGTGTGGCCGGCTCGCTCCACACCTTCACAGGCTTCAACACGAAGCGCGAGAAGAAGGTCATCGCCCGCGCCGTCGCCGTCAACGCGGTGGCCCAGGTGGACGTTCCCCAGTTCCTCAACTGGTCGGAGCAGCCCATCACTTGGAGCCGCCAGGACCACTCGCCACGCATCAAGTACCCAGGCCGAGTCGCCCTGGTGGTCAATCCCAAGGTGGGAGACTACTGGCTCCCCAAGACATTGATGGATGGCGGCAGCTCCATCAAAATCCTGTACCTGGACACCTTCAGGCGACTGCGGCTTCCGCAGTCGATGGTCGAGACGACCTACACCACGTTCCACGGCATCGTCCCCGGTCGGAAGGCGTACCCGATCGGCAAGGTCACGCTGCCAGTCACCTTCGGCACACCAGCAAACTTCCGCACCGAGCGGATCGTCTTCGAGCTGGTACCCTTCGACAGCCCCTACCACTGCGTCCTGGGGCGCCAGGCGTTCGCCAAGTTCATGGCAGCACCCCACTACGCGTACAACGCGATGAAGCTCCCCGGGCCGCGCGGCGTCATCACCATCAAGGGCGACCCTGACATGGCCGCCGAGTGTGAGGCCAAAGGAGCTGAACTCGCTGACGTCGTCATCGCGGCAGAGGCCAACCACGCCGACGAGCTCGCCAAGTACGCGAGCGGGGTCAATAACGATGACCCCACCATACTCAAGAAGCCCAATTCGGAGGGCGGCAAAACTTCAGCCTTCGAGGCAACGACGCACACCCGCACCGTCGAGTTGGTCCTAGGCGACTCCATCCAGACGGTGACGATCGGGACGGGCATGAGCCCAGCATAGGAAAGCGCGCTCATCGAGTTCCTCCGTGAGAACAGGGACATCTTCGCATGGAAGCCCTCTGACATGCCTGGTGTCCCTAGGGAACTCGCTGAGCACAAACTCAACGCCGACCCCAAAGTGCGACCTGTCAAGCAGTCGCTGCGGCCCTTCAATGAAGAGCGCCGCCGAGCCATCGCCGAGGAGGTGCAGCGTCTACTCGCTGCAGGCTTCATCCGGCCAATAAAATACTCCAAGTGGCTGGCAAACCCAGTTCTGGTCGAGAAGAAAAATGGGACCTGGAGGATGTGTATCGACTACACAAACTTAAACAGCGCCTGCCCGAAGGAGCAATTCGTCCTCGCGCGGATCGACCAAATAATCGATTCCATCGCGGGTTCGGAGTCACTCTGTTTCCTCGACGCCTACTCTGGGTACAACCAGATCAAAATGGCTGTCGAGGACGAGGAAAAGACGTCGTTCATCACGCTATTCGGAGCCTTCTGCTACACCGCCATGACCTTCGTCCTCAAGAACGCCGGGGCGACCTACCAGCGGTGCATGCAGGAATGCCTTGCGAGCCAAATTGGCCGCAATATCCACGTCTACATCGACGACGTGGTAGTGAAGTCTGCTCACCAGGGCGACCTACTCGCTGACCTGGCGGAAACATTCGCCAACCTGCGGAAATACAAGATAAAGCGAAACCCAAGCAAATGCACCTTCGGTGTACTAGCAGGGCAACTACTGGGCTACGTCGTCTCCAAGCGCGGGATCGAGGCGAACCCCACCAAGATCGACACGATCGCCCGACTCGGCAAACCCAAGTGCCTGCGCGACATCCAGAAGCTGGTCGGGCGAGTCGCGGCTCTCAGTCGCTTCATCCCCCGATTGGGCGAAAAGGCGATGCCCCTATACCGCCTGATGCGCAAAAACCCCACCTTCTAGTGGGACAAGGAGGCCGACGATGCACTCCGCGACCTCAATAAGGTGCTACTCGCAGCACCGCTACTCATCGCCCCCGTCGACAAAGAACCCATGCTGGTCTACGTCGCGGCTTTCGAGCACGCCGTCAGCACCGTCATGGTCGTCGAGCGGCCAGAGGAAGGAAAGGAGCGCCCGGTACAGTGACCGGTGTACTATATCAGCGAGGTCCTCACTGAGTCGCACCAGCGGTACCCGCAATACCAGAAACTGGTATACGCGGTCTTCAGATCACAGCGGCGACTGCCGCACTACTTCCAGGAGCACCCGATCACGGTCGTCTCCTCATCACCGTTGCAGGACATCATCCGCAACCGTGAGGCGACCGGGCGAGTCGCCAAGTGGGTCGTCAAAATCGGCGTCCACAACATCAAGTACGAGCCACGCAAAGCGATCAAGTCGCAGGCTCTTGCGGACTTCATCGCCGACTGGGAAGAGGCCCAGTAGCCAGAAAAGCTGCCATACCTCCACTATTGGAGCCTGCACTTTGACGGCTCCAAGAATGCAGACGGCGTAGGAGCAGGGATCATGCTGACCTCCCCGAAGGGCGACAAGTTCTGCTACGTCCTCTGCCTCGACTTCACCCCCTGCACCAACAACATGGCCGAGTACGAGGCACTACTCCACGGCATGCGAGCTGCCAAGGAGATGAATGTCAACCGCCTACGCTGCTACGGAGACTCCGACCTCGTCGCTGGGCAAGTCGCTGGCACCTGCGACGCCGTCTCTCCCACCATGGCGGCATACCGCCAAGCAGTGGACAAGCTGGGCGGACACTTCGCAGGCTACTCCGTCGAGTGGATTGACAGGCGGAGGAACGAGGAGGTAGACGCACTCTCTCGCATCGGGTTGGATCAACTCGCACCACCCGCCGGCGTCTTCCTCGACACGATCACCAAGCCGTCCGTCTCTCCCCCAAGGGAGATCGACATCGGAGTCCCGCTGCAACCAGAGCAACCCTGGTCGCACTCGTCGCCGAGCCAGAAGACTGGACTAGGCTGTACATCGCCTACCTGGAGGGAGGCACCTTGCCGGCAGACGAAACAGACGCCCAGATGATAGCGCGACGCTGCAAATCCTTCGTCATCATCGACGGCGAGCTCCACAAGCGCAGCATGACCGACGTGTTCCAACGCTGCATCCAACCCGCTGAAGGACGCAAAATCCTTCACGACATCCACTCCGGCGAATGCGGCCACCACGCCGGCGCCCGCTCTCTGGTCGCAAAGGCTATGCGGAACGGCTTCTACTGGCCCACCGCACACGCAGACGCCGTCGACATTGTCCAGCGGTGTGCCGGGTGCAAGAAGTACGCCAACCAGACACACGTGCCAAGCTCAACGCTCAAGACAATCCCCATCACCTGGCCATTCGCCGTGTGGGGTATGGACATGGTAGGCCCTTTCAAAAAAGGCCCCCTCCGGCTACACCCACCTCCTGGTCGCGGTCGACAAATTCACAAAATGGGTGGAGGCCAAGCCAGTCCGGAAATACGACGGGAAGACCGCCACCAAATTCCTATGCGAGCTCATATATCGCTACGGGTTCCCAAACAGCATCATCACAGACAACGACACGAAATTCGCCAAAGGAGCCATGGCCGAGTTCTGCGAGGAACATCACATCCGACTCGACCTCGCGTCAGTCGCCCACCCGGAGTCCAACAGCCAGGCGGAACGGGCCAACCAGAGCATCCTCCACGGCCTGAAGCCGCGGCTCCAAGTACCACTCGAGCGCAACACCGAGTGCTGGGTCGAGGAGCTACCCTCCGTCATCTGGGGTATCCGCACCTCGGTCAACAGGTCGACAGGGTTCACCCCCTTCTTCATGGTGTATGGCGCCGAGGCAGTCATGCCCACCGACCTAGAGCACGACTCGCCAAGGATCGTTCACTACACGGAGGCTGCGAACGAACTCGCACGTCAGGATGGAGTCGATCAACTCGACGAGGCACGTGACCTAGCTCGCTCACGCACTGCCATCTACCAGCAAGGACTCCGCCGCTACCATAGCCGGCGGGTGAAAACTCGCACCTTCCAGGAAGGCGACCTGGTGCTACGCCTCATCCAGGACAAGAAGGGCATGCACAAGCTCCCCCCCCCCCCCCCCCCCCCGTGGGAGGGACCATTCGCCATCGGGCGAGTACTCGGCAACGACGCCTACTACCTCACCGACGTCCGCGGAGACGGGAAACTCGACGTCAAGCGACCGTGGAATGTAAACCTCCTACGGAAGTTCTACTCCTAGAACTCCCTACATGTACCCTCCACTAGCTATGAAATAAAATATATCGGTTACTGCAAATTGCGTCTACTCTCCGTGTCTTGTGCCACTCGTAATAACAGCGTCAAGCTAACTGCAGAAGTCAACCTCTGGTACAGCGACCGGCACGGCCAAGTAGTGCGTTACGAGGGCACTGGGTCACCCCAGGACTCGCCACGTCCACGAAAAACGCCTACCCGGAGCCCCATTGGAGTCGCCTAGCTCGACTGGCTTAACGAGCCAAGACAACTGCCCTCGATCCTCACAGCGACCACGATCCTCCACATCCTCGACACAACGACTCGAACAGCCAAATACCACGCTCGGGGACTGACGACCAGTCAAGCACGAGCGGCTAGGGAAAAACGCCAAGTACGAGAGCGTGCCCAGGACTCGCCATGCGACTGACCCGACGGGCCAGGCAGGAGTGATGCGCTCACTCTGATGCGCCCAGTCCTCACCCACCCTAGAGCTGCGACTATAACCACCAAGTACCACGCTTGAGGACTCGGCCACCCGACCTCGTTCGCTCAAGGGAAAACGGTGAAGTAAAGAGCACTCATGGGAGTCGCCCTGCGACTGGCTTTTCAAGCTCGGGCAAGTCGACCTCAATAACAAAACAACCGACAAAACGCTCGAAAACACAAACACATAACAAACGAGGTAAACCCCAGAAAAAGGGCGGACGCGCTCGGGGACTCGTTCAATTATCAATCACAATCGCAAGACAATTCACAAAACAACGCGAAATCCCATTATAGCAGACCAAAGTTGTTACAAAATACAAGTTGCGCCCTATGGCCGAACTGCTACTAACACCCCAGGGCACAATGTTTTATTCCGCGGGCTTCGATGTCTCGCCGCCACCCTTGCGATTGCGAATGAAGGGAGTGTACGGGTTTGATGGGTACGTCGTCAGCTCACCCTCCATCGCCGCACGGAAAGGCTGCTCGATCTTGAAGTCCCGGTGCGGCGGATCGGGGTCGTTGGGCGCGACGATCGTCTCCTGATAAGGAAGGAGGTCGCCCATTGCCCAGACACGGTCGGAGTACACCGCGGCACGGTCTGTCAGCTTCAGCACCTCGGCAATCTCCACCGAGCCCGTCGACGATGGGTAGCCACTCGTCACGTCGTCCAGATCGAAATCCTTCGGGAAGTAGGTGAGCCCAAGGCTAAGCGCCGTCGCTGCCCCGCGCCGGAACGCCGACCGCATCATGAACTCAATGACTGACGGCGACTTCTCCAGATACCGCCACACCACGAAGAGGTCACTGGGAATAACTTCCGTGGGCGACATCTCCTGAAGATACGCCCGAATGCATGCTGCGGACAACGTGGCCGAGTCGACCAGAGTGGCCACACACTGCCGCGCGTCATACGACTGCGCCTCTTTCAAGCTATCGATGATCCGACCTATGGACAGAGGGTGGCAGTGAGTATAACAAAGATCACGCAATGCAGCTACTACAGGCAGAGGCAGACACACTTACCAATCAAAGGAGGGCAGAGACCCATGATGAAGCTTTGAAGAGAGTAGTAGTCGTCTTGTAACCCAGCAACGAGGGCGTCACAGACCTTACGCTCTTCAGCGGCGGCCGTAACAGCAGCCTTGGCTCGCCCATCCGCTGAACTCGCCTTTCCTTAAGCTCGCGCTCAAGGTCGGCGATCCGCTTCTCATCCGAACCCTATGGCCCATATCCACTTCCCCTTCTGGCTTCCTTCGTCTTCTGGAAATATAGGAATTTCCATGTATTTTCTAGAATTTTCTCATCTTCGCGAATATTGCATCTAGACACCAATTTTTTCCATCAGAATCCTGACTCCGGCAGTTCATCCTCCAAAAGTCATCCAACATGCAAAATAGATGAAATAACATGTAACATCCCAGATTTTGCATTAGGATGTTATTAGTGCCATGCATCATCCTTGCATCTTTGCATCCTACAATTAAAAGTTGAAATAAAAATCCTAAACACCTAAACCTAGAAAACCCTAATAGTGGTTGCCTTATGTAAGCTTTATTGTAGAGGTCAAGTTTTGACCCTTCTAAAAACCTTGTAAAACACTAATCTATGGTCCTATGTTGACCACCTATTTTTTTCAAAAATTTAGAAACAGATTTCGTCAAGTTTTGACTTAGTATGCAAAAGATGTTTAAGTTTTGTTAAAATAGAAATTGTTAAGGAGAGGGAATAAAAAAAAGGGGCTTAACTAACCTCCAGGCCAGTGAACGGGCCAGCCCAATAACCCCTCACCCTGCCCCGTGCCCGCGCAGCAGCTAGTTAGCCACCGCCCCGCGCCAGCCCGCGCCGCCGCTCCCGCTGACGAACCTGGCCCACACGTCATCCCTCTCCCCCGCACAAACCGCATCGCCGCCGTGTATCGGCCGGACTCTGGCCGAATCGGAGAAGATACCCTGACCCCCTCGCCAAGGATTCGATGGACATATAAGCCCGCAACCCGCTGCCTCGAAACCCTAAGGTTTTGGTTCCGCCAACGCCGCCAATCGACCGCGCCACGGATCTCGCCGGGGTTGAGCTCGGACGAACTCGAGACAGAGGTTCCGAGCCTCGCCTCCACCTCTTCTTCCCCTCCACGCGACCCCCACCCTCGACTCTCTCTCCTCGCACTAACCTCCCCCTCTCTCTCGCAGCGACGCGCTTGCGATTGCTCGCCGGAGCTTCGCCGGGGACGGAGAAGAACGGCAGGACCTTGCCGCCAGACGAGGAAGCAAGGAGGCTCGAAGAGGCCATGAACGCGACCGCGAGGACCAGGCGCTCCCAGTCGACCACGCCACCACCACGGGGAGCCACCAGAGCGCCGCCGGCCATCATCGCCGACGCCATCGCCGCCCCTCCCCGCCGACACGCCCTGTAAGTCGCCGCCGCTCCTCCTAACCATCGGATTGAGGTTGAACGCGTAGGATTAGAAGATTACCGAAAGGGTATCAGCGAGTAGCAGCGTGCCACGTGGCCGTGCGCGTCAGCACGCACACGCCAGCGCCGCGTCACCCATCTGGAGCCAATCAGAAGCTGCCACTTGGCAAGCTCTTTTAGATCTGTTTGCAGATTTGAAGTAAAACTTGCGAAATTCGTATAAAATTGAATTTTTGGCCAAACTTAGCTTATAATATACCGTTAGATTCCTAATTTTGAGTAGAATCGAAATCTACAATAATATCCCAGGTTCACAGTAAAGTTTTAGGTGTAGACTTTGATCATTAGATTAGGGTGTTTTATCCTATAGAAAATTAATTGAAATTTTGTTTTAATTGATTCTTGTTGCAATAATTTTGTATCCACAATACCTACTGATCCAAATCTTTAAGCTTTGCTTAGGATCATTAGATCTAACTTGGGGCTATTTAGATGGTTTGATCTTCTTATAATCCCAGGATTTGTTTAGTGACTCTATTAGATCTAAACCTTTGGGAAATCAATCTTAGTGACACCCTTACACTATCACGACACAAACTTGCTACCTTGATCAATCTAACCCACCTTGCATAAACGACCATGTTGCATGCATGCATGATTTCCTTTGTGTTATGCTTGGAACAAGTTATGATCAGATCTATGTTTGTGATTCGTTAGATTGCTCGGAGTGCGCTAAGGAGTGATATTGTGTAGAGTGCTGCTCGGATCAAGGCAAGTTACACCACTTGTTCATAATTTTGTCCCAGTTTTGATTCTATGCATGTGATCTTCAAAATTATGTAGTATGCATGTGTAGGATGTTCTAGTAGAATTTTTCCTTAGTATTATTTTGCAAGTGCGATGATTTTGTAGTAAGCCAGGAGTAGCTCTATACTTAGGATTTTCCCTCCTAATAGGTTACCCCTGTTTTTGCTAAGTATTGCTTGCTATGCTATATATACAAAGTACCGTTGGGGGGTTCGAAAGACAAAGAATTTTCTAAGTATAAAGGCTCTCTAGAGCAAACTTTTCTTCTCAAATCCACTTCAAAATAAAACTAAGTTTTCTTCTGGGCGGAATGGTTGTCGGGACAACGAGTGAGATTTTGGTGGAGGACGGCCGCCCAGGAATCAAAGAAGTCTGCCATGTTTCAGAATTCAGAAGCTTCCAGTGCAACCACAATACATTATGGGCTCTGTCTTGGCCTAGTACTTAGTGGGAAACCTCACCTGGGTACCAACATTTGGAGGTTCTTGGCACGGTTGGATCCGGAAGGTAGAGGGGCTACTAAGGGAAAGCCTCGCCATGGTCTTGTTTGTAAAAGGACTTGATCGTGGATTGTGGGTAAAGTGCACAAACTCTCGAGAGTATTGCAATCTAATCGATCAGCCGTGTTCACGGTAACAGAACAACAATGAGCGTCTGAAGGATGGAGCCTCTGAAGGATCTTCCTCTCTCTTTTCTAAAAACAAAGTTTTGAAACCCCATGGCGTGCGTAATATCGCTAATGGGTGGGAATTTGGGAACTTGGTGTGTAATATCCAAGTGACGCTTGGTGCGTAATATCCAAGTGTTTGGTTGTTTGGACACTTGGTGCGTAATATCCTCGTGTTCCACTCGACCTTATTCTATTCAAGCAAATGTTTACAAAGTAGGGCAATCTTCTATTCTTCTCTCTACTTAAGAAAATTAGCTTTGACCAAATGAACTCTACAACCTATACCAGCCTTGCATGTAGAGATAGTCTTTTCTCTCCTTGGTGTAATTTGCCAATACATTCAAGGTATTGACCCAACTTGTTGGCTGCACGTCTTATGTGCAGAATCCGAAGATTAAAAGGTGCGTAGGGATCGCGGGTCTACACTCGACAAGCCTGGGGCGTTGATGGACTCATTCTGCTTTTATGTTTTCCGCTGTTATTTGAGCTAGCATAATGCTAACCAATCTTTGTAATAATTTCATACTCTGGATTCTCCGTGTAATAAAGACTTTGTGTTTTACATGATATTTCATCGACTGTGAGTGCTAGCTATTGATCCAGGGACTAGCATGATAATCACAGGGACTTAGGATCCTTACCGATCCGAGGTCACTACAGATGGTATCAGAGCACATCGTTGCCTGTAGGACGTGACCCTAGGATTGGAACCACCTCTAACTTTAGTTCCTTACTTGTTTGTCTACTAAGGTATTTTCCACACAACTAGTATCTGCTTTCCTCTACTTGTTTAAGTATCTAACCCTCATTCTTCTAACACAAAGATGACGAGCTTCCTCTACGACACCGTCGCTTTGGAGGATGCCTCATGGATCTACTCACACGTTTGGACCTTCCCCTCCCAACAATCCAGGGGAGCACAATGAAGAAACTCCACAAGGACGGCTGTTGGGGAGTCAAGGTCATCCAGCCAGGAAAAGAGCGAGGCAAGAACCCGGAGGAAGACATAGCAATCCACATTGTTAGCGATTCCAAGGAGAAGGCCCTTAGCATTAGCTTGCAGCAACTCATTGGTCGCCTATGTGGACGTCATCGTGAAGCTCTCCAAGGACACTGCGGTGGCCTCTTTGGAAGAAGAGATGAGGAAGGAATTCCCATGGAGTTAACCTTTGAGGAAAGAACTTCTACCAAACGCCGAAGAACACAATATCAAGACTTGGAGTGCCACATCCATGACCTTGAAAAGGGTACCTTCCTCGAGATGTTGAAGAACGACGAGCTATGCGCCCTCATCAAGGGGAAGGAAGAAATGATCAAGCAGCAAGAAGAGGCAATGAAGCTCCAAGAGATAAAATTTCAGGACCAAGAAAAGAAGTTCGCTAACCAAGAGAAGAGGGTGATAAATAAAAACAAGAGAATTAGGGAACTCAAACAACAGATCGATGGAGATGAAGTGCAAACCGAAGGCCTTTGCAAGATAATCAATGATGTGCGTGCTTCCAAGAGGGACTTGGCAAAGCAACTTGAAGCCGCAATGAAGACAAGTTTAGTGGAGGAGCTGCAAAGCGAGAAGGAGGGACTTCAGGAGCAGCTGGAAGCCACTACCAAGAAGCTACAAGATGAGATAAAGGACCTCCAAGAGAAGCTTGAAGCCACCACAAAGGAGATGGAGTTGTACAAGACAACTCTAGAGCAAGAAGGCTACTCGTTCGAGGACGAGGAAGAGGAAGGCGTGGAGGACATGTAGAAGTTGGACCACCTTTAATTCTATAGTAGAACGTTATTCGCAAATGTAATAAATACCAAGACAAGCTTGGTTTAGTTATACTTGGTTGTTCCCTGTGTTAAATTTGTGTTGCTATGCCTGTGTGCCTTCTGTGCTTGGTGTGTTTTCATAAGGGTAGGAGTTTAATACTTAGTCTTTCTGTCTATTTCTTAACTATTCTCTTAAACCCCACAGATGCCGCCAAGACGTGCGAACCCCGAAATCCCGCCAGAAATAGCAGAACTTTTGGCCACTCAGAACCAGCTGATCCAACTGCTCACTCAGAACATGCAAAACAACAACAACAACCCGCCACCACCACCACCTCCGCCACCTCCTCAACAAGATCGCTTTACTCGGTTTTTGAGGCTGAACCCACCTACCTTCACTAGCAGCACTGAACCAATCATCGCTGATGACTGGCTGCGTACGATTAACAAGAAGCTAGACACCGTGCAAGCTGTCGGAGCCGACAGGGTGCGTTATGCCGCACACCAGCTGGAAGGACCTGCTGCAGAATGGTGGGATAACTACCAAGTCACCCACCCAGACATTGATGCTATCACTTGGGAACAGTTTGAGTTAGCTTTTCGCACTCATCATGTAGCTGCTAGTGTCATGGCTCTAAAGAGGCGCGAGTTTCGCGACCTACACCAGCTGCACCGTTCTGTCACCGAATATGGTAAGCTTTTCAATAAGCTAGCCCGTTATGCACCCGATGATGTTTCTACTGATGCCAAGAGACAGGAGGAGTTCTTAAGAGGGCTCAATGATGAGATATCCATTCAACTTGTGGCTCAGAAATTTGACAACTTTCAGGAACTCTTGGACAGAACCATTGTGGTTGAATCAAAGAGGAAGAGCATAGAAAATCTCAAGAGGAAATCCAACCCTCACAAACACTCTATTCCGTATCAGAAGCAGCGCAATTCCTCACCACCACCTTATAACAATAATGGCCACAACCATAACGGTCATAACCATGGTGGCCACAAACACAATGGGCACAAAAACCGCAATGGCAATGGCGGCAATGGAAAGGATCTCAGTGAGGTGACATGCTTTAAGTGCAACAAGACAGGGCACTATGCAACCTCTTGCCCCGAGAGGAAGAATGGCAATGGCAATGGCAATAGGAACGGGAAGAAGCCAAATCCGTTTGTCAAAGCCACGGTGAATCATGTTTCTATGGAGGATGCTTGTGAGGCGCCATACTCTGTGATTGGTAAGTTCAAACTCAATTATATTCCCGTAGTTGTTCTTTTTGATACTGGTGCATCACATTCATTCATATCAAGTGTATTTGTGGATAGAGGCAAGATACCAACGAATACTTTAAACTTTCCTCTAAGGGTAAGTTCTCCTGGGGGAGAAATAGTGGCAAACTCCGGTTGCCGGGATTTAGAACTAAGGATTGGGACACACATTTTTCCCACCAGTCTAGTAGTTCTAGAATCACAAGGTTTAGACCTAATCTTGGGCATGAATTGGATGACCGAATATGAAGGAGTCATAGATTGTGCCAAGAGAACTGTCATGCTCACAACACCGGAAGGGAAGAGGATTCGTATCAAGTCGAACTTCGCACTCAAAGAAGTCATGGTGAACTCTCTTAAGGGAGTTAGCTTGGAGGAGGTACCTATTGTAAAGGAATACCCAGATGTCTTTCCGGAGGAACTACCAGGAATGCCACCCGACCGTGATATCGAGTTCCTCATTGACTTGATGCCAGGCACGGGGCCAATAGCTAAGAGACCATACAAGATGGATGTGGCCGAGTTAAAAGAACTCAAGAAACAGCTTAGGGAAAAATTGGACAAGGGGTTCATTCAACCCAGCGCGTCATCTTGGGGAGCACCCGTCCTATTTGTGGAAAAGAAGGATAAGACCAAGAGGCTGGTTGTGGACTACCGCTCACTGAACGAAGTGACGATTAAGAATAAGTATCCTCTGCCCAACATCAACGACCTGTTTGACCAGCTAAAAGGAGCCAGTGTGTTCTCAAAGATCGATCTACGATCGGGTTATTTTCAGCTAAAGATTCGAGAACAGGATGTGCCCAAGACAGCATTCACCACAAGATACGGATTGTATGAGTACACCGTGATGTCTTTTGGTCTAACCAATGCCCCAGCATACTTCATTACCATGATGAACAAGGTGTTCATGGAATACTTGGACAAGTTTATCGTAGTATTCATAGATGATATACTCATATACTCAAAGGATGAGAAGGAACATGAGAAACATCTGCGCCTTATTATGGAGAAGCTAAGAGAACACAAGTTGTATGCCAAATTCAGCAAGTGCGAGTTCTGGTTAAAGGAAGTGGGATTTCTTGGTCATGTTGTGTCAGCTAAAGGAGTTGTCGTAGATCCTAGCAAGGTAGCTTCCGTGACGGAATGGGAGTCACCCAAGAATGTGGGAGATATTGGAAGTTTCTTGGGCCTCGCAGGATATTACCGGAGGTTCATCGAAAACTTTTCCAAGATAGCAAAACCCATGACGGAACTATTAAAGAAGGAAAAGAAATTCCTATGGACCGAGGCATGTGAGGCAAGTTTTCAAGAGTTAAAGAAACGCCTTGTATTGGCACCAGTTCTGTGTCTGCCCGATATCCAGACAGATTTTCAAGTCTATTGTGACGCTTCTCGACAAGGACTTGGAAGTGTATTGATGCAGGATGGGAAGGTGGTATCCTATGCCTCCCGACAACTTAAGAACCACGAACACAATTATCCCACACATGATTTGGAACTTGCATCTGTGGTTCATGCACTCAAGGTATGGAGACACTACCTCATGGGCAAACATTGTGATGTGTTCACAGATCATAAAAGTTTGAAGTACATCTTCACCCAAAAGGAGTTGAATATGAGACAACGAAGATGGCTTGAACTAATTAAGGATTATGACTTGGATTTACAGTACCACCCCGAAAAGGCAAACGTGGTGGCGGATGCCTTAAGCCGTAAGGTGTATGTGAATGGACTTACCGCAGAGGAACTTCCAGAGGACTTATGCAAGCAATTCAGGGATCTCAGGTTGGAGATAGTCCCGAAAGGACACGTAGCGACTATGGAAATAGTGTCCACCTTCCAAGAAAGGATCCAAGAAGCACGAAAGGGGGATAAAGAGTTGGAAGAAATAAGAGTCAGGATAAATGAAGGAAAGACTAAAGAATTTCGTCTGGACGAACAAGGAACCCTCTGGTATGGGAAGCGTTTGTGCGTTCCCAATGACCCCGATATCAGGAAGATAATTTTACAAGAAGCTCATGATTCGCCATACTCAATTCATCCAGGTAACACAAAGATGTACATGGATGTGAAGGATAGATTCTGGTGGAATAACCTAAAGAGAGACATTGCAGAGTATATTTCTCTGTGTGATGTGTGCAACAGAGTTAAAGCCGAGCATCAGAAACCGGCAGGATTATTACAACCGCTACCTGTACCTGATTGGAAGTGGGACAAGGTAGGCATGGATTTCATCACGGGATTGCCCCGGACTCGTTCTGGATTTGATTCTATCTGGGTAGTGGTGGACCACTTCACCAAGGTGGCTCACTTCATTCCCGTAAAGACCACATATACAAGTGCTAAGCTCGCTAAGATATACATGTCAAGGATTGTAAGCCTACATGGTGTTCCCAAGGGAATTGTGTCAGACAGAGGCACCCAGTTTACTTCGAAGTTTTGGCGTCAACTACATGAGTCTCTTGGAACCCGACTAGAATTCAGTACTGCCTTCCACCCTCAAACAGATGGCCAAACAGAAAGGGTGAATCAAATTTTGGAAGATATGTTGAGAGCTTGCGCACTAGACTACGGGTCTAGTTGGGACGATAACCTGCCATATGCGGAGTTCTCATACAACAACAGCTACCAGACAAGTATCAAGATGGCTCCGTTTGAAGTTCTATACGGCAGGAAGTGTAGGACTCCATTGCTATGGAATGGAGTTGGAGAACGCAGTCTTTTTGGACCTGACTTGATAAAGGATGCCGAAGAAAAGGTGCGACAGATTCAGGATAGGCTAAAGGTAGCCCAATCCCGACAGAAGAGCTACGCTGATTCCAAACGCAGAGATGTGCGTATCTCCGAGTTTCACCCCTACGTGGAGTTAAGAGGTTCGGAATCAAGGGCAAGTTAGCCCCACGATTCATAGGACCGTATAAGGTTCTGGCCCATAGAGGAGAAGTTGCGTATCAGTTGGAGCTACTGGAAGGACTGACTGTTCATGATGTGTTTCATGTGTCACAACTAAAGAAGTGTCACCCAGAGATGGCTGAAACACCGCTAAGAGACACCGTTCCCCTAGACGAGGTTCAATTGGAGAATGACCTTACCTATGAGGAAAAACCCATCAGAATACTAGAAACAGCCGAAAGGGTTACCCACACCAAGACTATAAGATTCTGCAAGGTACAATGGAACCACCACTCCGAGGAAGAAGCTACGTGGGAGCATGAAGAAGACATGAGGACAGAGCACCCACACCTATTTGCTAGCCAACCCGAATCTCGAGGACGAGATTCTTCTTAAGGGGGGTAGGTTTGTAACATCCCAGATTTTGCATTAGGATGTTATTAGTGCCATGCATCATCCTTGCATCTTTGCATCCTACAATTAAAAGTTGAAATAAAAATCCTAAACACCTAAACCTAGAAAACCCTAATAGTGGTTGCCTTATGTAAGCTTTATTGTAGAGGTCAAGTTTTGACCCTTCTAAAAACCTTGTAAAACACTAATCTATGGTCCTATGTTGACCACCTCTTTTTTTTCAAAAATTTAGAAACAGATTTCGTCAAGTTTTGACTTAGTATGCAAAAGATGTTTAAGTTTTGTTAAAACAGAAATTGTTAAGGAGAGGGAATAAAAAAAGGGGCTTAACTAACCTCCAGGCCAGCGAACGGGCCAGCCCAATAACCCCTCACCCTGCCCCGTGCCCGCGCAACAGCTAGTTAGCCACCGCCTCGCGCCAGCCCGCGCCGCCGCTCCCGCTGACGAACCTGGCCCACACGTCATCCCTCTCCCCCGCACAAACCGCATCGCCGCCGTGTATCGGCCGGACTCTGGCCGAATCGGAGAAGAGACCCTGACCCCCTCGCCAAGGATTCGACGGCCATATAAGCCCGCAACCCGCTGCCTCGAAACCCTAAGGTTTTGGTTCCGCCAACGCCGCCAATCGACCGCGCCACGGATCTCGCCGTAGTTGAGCTCGGACGAACTCGAGACAGAGGTTCCGAGCCTCGCCTCCACCTCTTCTTCCCCTCCGCGCGACCCCCACCCTCGACTCTCTCTCCTCGCACTAACCTCCCCCTCTCTCTCGCAGCGACGCGCTTGCGATTGCTCGCCGGAGCTTCGCCGGGGAC
This sequence comes from Avena sativa, assembly GCA_916181665.1. Classification (NCBI taxonomy): domain Eukaryota; kingdom Viridiplantae; phylum Streptophyta; class Magnoliopsida; order Poales; family Poaceae; genus Avena; species Avena sativa. Next base: position 229,223,808 of record OV702279.1, read on the forward strand.
GGAGAAGAACGGCAGGACCTTGCCGCCAGACGAGGAAGCAAGGAGGCTCGAAGAGGCCACGAACGCGACCGCGAGGACCAGGCGCTCCCAGTCGACCACGCCACCACCGCGGGGAGCCACTAGAGCTCCGCCGGCCATCATCGCCGACGCCATCGCCGCCCCTCGCTGCCGACACGCCCTGTAAGTCGCCACCGCTCCTCCTGACCGTCGGATTGAGGTTGAACGCGTAGGATTAGAAGATTACCGAAAGGGTATCGGCGAGTAGCAGCGTGCCACGTGGCCGTGCGCGTCAGCACGCACACGCCAGCGCCGCGTCACCCATCTGGAGCCAATCAGAAGCTGCCAATTGGCAAGCTCTTTTAGATCTGTTTGCAGATTTGAAGTAAAACTTGCGAAATTCGTATAAAATTGAATTTTTGGCCAAACTTAGCTTATAATATACCGTTGGATTCCTAATTTTGATTAGAATCCAAATCTGCAATAATATCCCAGGTTCACAGTAAAGTTTTAGGTGTAGACTTTGATCATTAGATTAGGGTGTTTTATCCTATAGAAAATTAATTGAAATTTTGTTTTAATTGATTCTTGTTGCAATAATTTTGTATCCACAATACCTACTGATCCAAATCTTTAAGCTTTGCTTAGGATCATTAGATCTAACTTGGGGCTATTTAGATGGTTTGATCTTCTTATAATCCCAGGATTTGTTTAGTGACTCTATTAGATCTAAACCTTTGGGAAATCAATCTTAGTGACACCCTTACACTATCACGACACAAACTTGCTACCTTGATCAATCTAACCCACCTTGCATAAACTACCATGTTGCATGCATGCATGATTTCCTTTGTGTTATGCTTGGAACAAGTTGTGATCAGATCTATGTTTGTGATTCGTTAGATTGCTCGGAGTGCGCTAAGGAGTGCTATTGTGTAGAGTGCTGCTCGGATCAAGGCAAGTTACACCACTTGTTCATAATTTTGTCCCAGTTTTGATTCTATGCATGTGATCTTCAAAATTATGTAGTATGCATGTGTAGGATGTTCTAGTAGAATTTTTCCTTAGTATTATTTTGCAAGTGCGATGATTTTGTAGTAAGCCAGGAGTAGCTCTATACTTAGGATTTTCCCTCCTAATAGGTTACCCCTGTTTTTGCTAAGTATTGCTTGCTATGCTATATATACAAAGTACCTTTGGGGGGTTCGAAAGACAAAGAATTTTCTAAGTATAAAGGCTCTCTAGAGCAAACTTTTCTTCTCAAATCCACTTCAAAATAAAACTAAGTTTTCTTCTGGGCGGAATGGTTGTCGGGACATCGAGTGAGATTTTGGTGGAGGACGGCCGCCCAGGAATCAAAGAAGTCCGCCATGTTTCAGAATTCAGAAGCTTCCAGTGCAACCACAATACATTATGGGCTCTGTCTTGGCCTAGTACTTAGTGGGAAACCTCACCTGGGTACCAACATTTGGAGGTTCTTGGCACGGTTGGATCCGGAAGGTAGAGGGGCTACTAAGGGAAAGCCTCGCCATGGTCTTGTTTGTAAAAGGACTTGATCGTGGATTGTGGGTAAAGTGCACAAACTCTCGAGAGTATTGCAATCTGATCGATCAGCCGTGTTCACGGTAACAGAACAACAATGAGCGTCTGAAGGATGGAGCCTCTGAAGGATCTTCCTCTCTCTTTTCTAAAAACAAAGTTTTGAAACCCCATGGCGTGCGTAATATCGCTAATGGGTGGGAATTTGGGAACTTGGTGTGTAATATCCAAGTGACGCTTGGTGCGTAATATCCAAGTGTTTGGTTGTTTGGACACTTGGTGCGTAATATCCTCGTGTGCCACTCGACCTTATTCTATTCAAGAAAATGTTTACAAAGTAGGGCAATCTTCTATTCTTCTCTCTACTTAAGAAAATTAGCTTTGAGCAAATGAACTCTACAGCCTATACCAGCCTTGCATGTAGAGATAGTCTTTTCTCTCCTTGGTGTAATTTGCCAATACATTCAAGGTATTGACCCAACTTGTTGGCTGCACGTCTTATGTGCAGAATCCGAAGATTAAAAGGTGCGTAGGGATCGCGGGTCTACACTCGACAATCCTGGGGCGTTGATGGACTCATTCTGCTTTTATGTTTTCCGCTGTTATTTGAGCTAGCATAATGCTAAGCAATCTTTGTAATAATTTCATACTCTGGATTCTCCGTGTAATAAAGACTTTGTGTTTTACATGATATTTCATCGACTGTGAGTGCTAGCTATTGATCCAGGGACTAGCATGATAATCATAGGGACTTAGGATCCTTACCGATCCGAGGTCACTACATAACATAAGTACCACCTCTTAATATGAAATATAACAGTGAATAACAGCAAATTATGATATAAAATAGTGATGCAAAATGGACGTATCAACTCCCCCCAAGATTAGACCTTGCTTGTCCCCAAGCGAAACTGAGCTCAATAAACATGACCACATGTTTATGGAGCAAAGTGTCAATAAAAAGAATACAGACAAGAAGCATCACATTCACCAATACACAAATCATATAGAAAACAACTCACTATTATATAACTTAAGTTGCAACGAGTATGGGAGTCACAATAAAGATGCATAATGACAATCATAATTGGTAATGGCAAACTTTGTTCTTGGTCATAGAACAGTTGACAAATCATACTTGGTTTTCAAGCAAAGCTTTTGTAATGAAGTTTATAACAGGAATCCTTTTGCTCAAACATAAAGGGCTTTTCACAATGATAGCTTTCAAAGTAATATTCATTTAGATAAGAGAAATGTGCAAAACAAGGAAGATAAGAAACATGATTGAATAAATCATCATATGAATGATTGAATCACAACAACTCAAATGCTTGCCGAGAAAGAAAGGAATAGGTTTACTAACTCAACTAAGAAGTGAAAGATAGGCCCTTCACAGAGGGAAGCAGGGATTTCAAGTTTAATAAAGAGCTTCCAAAAGATTATGGTACTTACTAGATTTGAGCTCTCATTGCCCCTATCATAAGCATCTTGAAGTGATTAAAGTTAAAGTGAAAAAATATGGAGTATATGCTTGACAAATCATAAGTTGGCAATCTCATGTCCCTTGAGTACGAGGGTCTTTCCTCATGCTACTCAACTTTAGTCACAAGCAAGTTCTTGTCATTGTAAGTATATGTGTATCATAAAGAACCGCCAACCCCCTTGCCCCATGTTACAGGAGCTATCCCTTATCAAAATGAGAAGGCAACAAACAGTGAGCATCTCAGCGATCCTTTATTTACCATGAGAATGGTGCATATATTTTTTCCTCGTCTCTTTTTATATATATATTATTTTCTAAGGATGCTATAAGTTTCCACCATGATTAGTCATGGCTTAGGCTAGCCGCCCATGCGTTTCTCTAACACATATACATAACTCCATGGACTTACAAGCTCCCCTTTTATTTCACACCGCTGTCATCCGTAAACAAAAGATCATGGTATCAACTGGGTAGATATTTACGGGTGTTGAAAGCGTTCCCCATGACAGCATGGTTCTTCTAATTCCCAAATTATAAGTGCAAGCATATACAACATAGATGACACAATGGTTCAAGTTTATTAAGGGCAAGAAAATAAAGTGTGTCATCAAGTTCGTGAGAGCCTTACTAACTAGTTTTCACATAACAAATATTTGGAAGATAGATAAAACTTGAGAATTTACTTGGAATAGCAATAATGCTAATAGGTAGATCTGGTGGACACAAATGGCATAGGTTTTAGTTCAAGGATTGGATGCATGAGAAGCATTCCCTCTCAGTACAGGTTTTTGGCTAATAAGGCTGGGTAGCAAGCATAAGAGTTGAAGGAAACAAGAAAACATACAAGTGGTAGAAACAATCATGCAATCTTACTTGAAAACACAAAAGATCTTAACTAAAGAATACTATTATGAACCAATCAAGAAAGAAAGAAAATAAAATAAAATAAAATACCTGTAAGTGCTTTTCTCTTTTCCTTTCAAACCTTAAAAGGTGTTGCTACTGACCAGAGCTAGGTTTGCCAAAACCAATTTAAATTTACTTGATGCTCCCAAAGTGATACCAATACTAATCAACAAGATCAATCATATAATAAAATTGCAACTAAAATAAGATTTGCAAAAAGTAAATGACGAAACTTCTCATTAATATTCCATAAAGGCACTCACACCAAGGGATACATAGATAACCAACTAGAGGAGAGATACTTCCACAATGCAAACCACATATATGATAACTTCTCTATTCATGATATGACTCTACTAAAAAGGTAAAAATATTAAAGATAATGATGTGATACCGCTGCACTCCCCCAAGCTTGGAATAAAACAAGGGGATGCCAAAACCTGCTGATGAATTACTCCTGCGGTGGTGGTGGATCGGAGTGAGGAAATCCTCCAGCATCTTGCGAAGCCTGTTATTCTCCTCTTGAAGTATATCCAACTTTCTCCTCAGGACACGGTACTTATCACAAAACTCATCAGTGGCTCGAAGGGCTTCCACTTCCAGAGGGAAGGAACCGATATCTGGAACTAAGGTCATCATACCCTACATACTATGAGAAAAGCACGTCCAATGTTAATTTCCCCTATGAGAGTAGAGTTTCTTGCCCTTGATCCTGCAGCAATCTGTCCTTCCATGCTTGCTGACATGTTCTTTACTTCCTCCTTGACCTCTGATCCATGTATTTGCACCTAGCTATGATCCTTTGTTCCTCCGCCCATCCAATGAAAGTTCCTTGCTCAAGATCATGAATGAGCTTGCGCCGACATCGCAGCTCATAGTCCACCGAGAACGAATCCTGGAACAACATTTGAACAAAACAGATCAAAGCAAAAACACGAAGAGAACACGATATATGGACCTCGGGTGATCTGGATGATTATATATTACGAAGTTTTACGACATAAGGAAGGTACTGGGCAAAAAAGGGACGGAGACGGGCTCTGGGGTGGTCACACCCCCTGGTGGCGCGGCCAGGTGGGCCTGTGCCACTGGGTGGTGTGGGGCACCAGGGCTCCGTTTCCTTCCCTCTTTCGACTCATTACCTTCCATATGAAATAAAAACTGCAAAAATATAAATTGGAAAGTTTTCGTGAACCTTTTCTTACCAGAACCGTTACCTATTAAAAAATGGGCTCTACAGGTTCTTGAATTTGGTCTTTAATAAATTCTTTCGGAGTCACCATTTGAATAATATCAACATCTTCATTATAAGAATCTCGAAAAATATAATTTTTGAGCCTTTGACCATTCAATAGTTGTGTAGTGTTGTATCTCAAAGAAGAAATTTTTATAGCACCTGAACGATACACCTCCTTAATAAAAAAAAGGTCCTTCCCAGTTTGAGAGTAGTTTTCCCTGAGACGAGACCTATACAATAGAACTTTCTCACCAACATGAAACTCTCTCTTAAGAATACTCCTATCATGCCATGTTTTAACTTTTTCTTTAAAGAGTCTAGCATTTTCATAAGCCCCACCTCTCCATTCGTCTAAAGAACTCAAATCAAGCAATCTTTTCTTACCAGCAAGTTTAAAATCTCTATTTAGTTCTTTTACTTACCAATAAGCTTTGTGTTCTAATTCTTAAGGCAAGTGACAAGATTTTCCATAAACCATTTTATAAGGATACATTCTCATAGGATTTTTATAAGCAGTTCTATAAGCCCATAAAGCATCATTCAACTTTTTAGACCAATTTTTTATAGATCTATTAACAGTCTTTTGCAAGATAGATTTAATTGAAGGGTTTGCAGCATAGGAAACAAAAAAATTCCTATGATGGGAACAACTATGTACCAAGATCTATCTACTAGATACAAGAACCGGTTGGATATACATCCATAGAATACATACCCTCGAAGACCGAATAGCGTTAACGAGGTTGTACTCGTGGATGATGTAGTCGAACGCTTGCCGATCTCAAGATCGTGATGAAGTCCATCTGGTCCAGCTAGTCCAGCACCATCAAGTCCAGCACCGCAAAGCAGTGGTGCATCCGTGATCGCACACACGTCTGGGTACCTGACAACCTCCACGCTATGGCTCCAGCAAAGCAGCGGAAGCAACAAATCCTTCTAGAAAAATCCACCGGGAACATATATCTCGCTGATCCGAGACCATGGGGAAATTCTGAAGGAGGGAGAGATATCCTTCACGAGGAGGTGTACTTTGAGAGGAGGAGAGGGTGGCCTTTTATAGGGAGAGGGGGAGCACCCAACGGGCATGGCGCCCAGCTGTAAGATCCCACCTTTATAAAGGTGAAGATCCCTGTGATTGCAATGCTAGTCCCTGGATCATTGCTAGCATCCACAGTTTAAGATGAAGTACACAGAAACAAAGGTCATTATTACAAGTCATTCCAGAGACAACATAGTCTTTTACAACTCTATAGCCATAGGCTAGTACAAGAGTTTAACTTAACAATATAAAATAGAAGTCTTCATCTTCATGTGCCACATACAAGCATGTTGAGTGTAGACTCATAACCCCTAATCATCATCAGAGTAACCTGCAACATCACAAGTTACAGCCATAGTGGGTCAATACATTTGAATAGTATTGGCAAGTGATACCTTAGTAGAATATTAAAATCTAGTTACTACATGAATTTGGCTAAGTGTAGCTTAGGCTTGCTTTGCTCAAAATAGGTTTCACCTATCAGTTGAAAAAACTAAGTTTTTCTTTGACAAAACTTTCCCAAGGAACTACCAATATAAATTGGTGAACCTTCACCCTTGTTCAACCACAAGTTTTAACTTAGAAAATTGGGATGAGGAGATTCCTGATAGATTCCATGTCTTGATGCTCAAATTGTCCAATACCAGGGGCATGGATAAGTACTTAGATTCTTCCATCTGCAGAGCTTGTGCACTTTCCCCACAAGACTTGATTTTCACCAAGACAGGACCTTTTAGAAGCCTTCCCTTAGACCAAAATGGACGTACTCCAAACCTATCATTCCCCTACCACCAACTGTCCATTTGGCTAAGTTATTGCAACCTATATGATCCAGGCAGAGCCCATAATGCCATGTGGCTGCACTAGAAGCTTCTTAACATTTGGCATCTCAAATATCTTTGTTCCTGGGTGGCATTCCAAAAGTGAGATACACAAGGTAAACCATAGAAATGGGCCTTGTGTAACCACTCAACTAAAATCCACCAAGCAATTACCATTCCACCCAGGTGTTTCATTCACTTAGTTGTTTTATTAAACAAAACCATAAGTCAAAAGACTTAACAATATTTTTCATAGCATGATTTTATTCCACCCTTGGTTGCTATTCGCTAGGATAAGCATGGCAATAACAAGTATCCTAACTTAAAGGAAATTCTAACATTTTTACAACTACTAGGATTTCCCAAGCATAGCATATATATACTTAGCAAAATAATCATGCAAGTCCTATGCAAAATATTTCTAATGCATAGGTAAAAATATTGGGACAAACATGAAGCACCTCTTGCCTTGGTAGTTTGGGGGGGTAGCAAAAATCTTCACAACCACAATCACTATTAGCACCAAAATCTACACATAAAATAATGGCACCAAATTCACATATCAAAATATACAAGCAAAAATATATGGATGCATGCAAATGCCATGTGATAATTTTCTACACCAAACAAGACAATTATACCGGTTCGCGCTGGATCACACTCGCGGGCCGTTAGATATAACTTACTACGCACGGTCCAGATCAAAACGTACCCCTTCGCTACAGATCTAATCCTAAGCGCTGGATTAAGATCTGACGGTTGTCGAGCAAGTGACCACAGATGGGCGGCGCAGCGGCGCGGCTCTGCCAGTGACATTCCGGTGGCTACGGATGGGGCTGGGGTCAGCAGAGGGGCTTACCAGACTCGCGATGTCACGAGGAAGCTCAACGTGCAGACGGGCATGGTCGGGGCGCGCTGTAGAGGTTGCTGGGGCTCGTCGGAATTGCGGATGACGTCGGGTGCTTGCATATGAAGACGTTGCCGACGATATAGACCGCCCTAGCACGAACCAGTTGTGTCAGGAGGTGCGCAAGGTTGTGGCGAACACAACAGGGTCAAAGGGGAAGCAAGGGGCGCTCGAAGATTACCAGTATTTCTCGTCGGAGTTGGGCAGCGGCATTGATGGTTGCGGGAACGAACAGGGATGGCGACCTGGGTCACGAGAAAGCAAACGAAAGGCGTCAGGGGATGCGCCAGAACATGCTGGTCATGCTTGTTTGAAGCAGAGGCAAAGGGGCGGTCGGAGCTCACCGAAATCGCACGCCAGAGTTCGTCAGGCAGCGGCGGTTTGAGTTCGAATGCGCGCAGCCTGGTGGCAGAGTGAGCTAGGAAAGTGAGGGGAAAAGATCGCGATGGTGTGGGGTTTAAGTAGCAGATGAGGGCTAGGCGAATTACTTGCGAAATCAAAGGAATTGATTCAGTTTAAATTCGCGAGGTAACGCCGGCGACGACGTGTTCATCGCGCGGATTCTGGGAGGACGATGACGACGTAGCGATGGGCCTATCGGTCAGTGGCTGCGGGGGTAGGTTCTGCGCGGGTGAGAGAAGGGCAGAGGGAAATGGCCCCGGGTGGGCTTAGTGGGCTGGTTTCTGTGCTGGGCCAAATTGGCAGCGCCGGCCTTTTCTGCTTTCTTTATTCTTTTTCTATTTCTATTTTGATTTTCAGGAAACATTTTAAAATGATTTCAAGTGTGTTTGATTCCAAATTCTTTCTGGATTTTTATAAAGTGAAATTTGTACACATTTGGTTGCAGAACAATGTTGTACACATTAAAATAATTTGGCACTTTGGAAATTTAAAATAAACAATGTTTTTACCCATTGCTTAATAAAGACAAAGAAATGGTTTAAATTTGTTTCTTTGTTTTGAAATCTTTGTCCAAGCTTTGGAATTTATCAAAAAAACCTATGAACAAACAATTGGATCAATGCTTTGCTTACATAAAATAATAAGCATTCAAATGCTTCTGTTTTTGTAATGACTTTGAAAATGATCCTAAAATGATTCAAATGCTTCTGTTTTTGTAATGACTTTGAAAACATGATTTTAGGGATGTTACAAATCTAACCCCCTTAAGGTGAATCTCGCCCTCGAGATTCGGATTGGCTAGAAAATAGGTGAGGGTGGTCTTTCCGAAGATCATCTTCTGTTTCCCATGTTGCTTCTTCTTTGGAATGATGGTTCCATTGAACTTTGCAGAATTTGATAGTCTTAGTCCGAGTAACTCTTTCTGCAGTCTCAGGAATCTTGATGGGTTTTTCCTCATAAGTGAGATCACTTTACAATTGGACCTCCTCCAAAGGTATAGTATCCTTCAGAGAAGTCTCTTCCATCTCTGGATGGCATTTCTTTAGCTGACTCACATGAAACACATTGTGAACTGCAGACAATGATTCTGGCAATTCAATTTCATAAGCTACTTCTCCTTTATGGCTCAGAATCTTGAATGGTCCAACATATCTTGGGGCCAATTTTCCTTTCACTCCAAATCTCCTCACTCCACGAAGTGGTGACACTCTAAGATAAGCTCTATCACCCACTTCATAGGTGACTTCTCTACGCTTAGGATCTACGTAGCTCTTTTTTCGAGACTGTGCTATCTTCAATCTGTCCTTAACTAGCTTGAATTTCTCTTCAGCCTCTTTGATTAGTTCTGGTCCAAACAAGTTTCTTTCTCCTACACCATTCCATAGCAATGGGGTAGTACACTTTCTCCCATAGAGAAACTCAAACGGTGCCATCTCAATACTGGCTTGATAACTATTGTTGTAAGATAATTCTGCATAAGACAGACTTTCATCCCAACTAGCTCCATAGTCTAGGGCACATGCCCTCAACATATCTTCTAGAATTTGGTTGGTCCTTTCTGTCTGTCCATCAGTCTGAGGATGAGACGCAGTGCTGAATTCCAATCTCGTTCCCAAATACTCATGTAGTTGCCTCCAGAAATGAGAAGTGAACTGAGTTCCTCTATCAGACACAATACTCTTGGGTACCCCATGCAGACATACAATCCTATTCATATAGATCTTGGCTAACTTATCACTTGTATAGGTTGTATTCACGGGTATGAAATGAGCCACTTTAGTGTGGCGATCCACTACTACCCAAATAGAATCATATCCAGACCTGGTCCTTGGCAATCCGGTGATGAAATCCAAGCCAATCTTGTCCCACTTCCAATCAAGAATATGTAGTGGTTGTAACAATCCTGTTGGTTTCTGATGTTCCGCTTTCACTCTACTACATACATCACACAAAGCAATATGTTCGGCAATGTCTTTCTTGAAATTATTCCACCAAAATCTTTCCTTCATGTCCATGTACATTTTGGTGTTACCCGGATGAATGGAATATGGTGAGTTGTGTGCTTCTTGTAAAATCAGTTTCCGAAGCTCCGGATCTTGCAGAACGCAGATACGTTTCCCATACCATAAAGTACCTTGTTCGTCTTCATGGAATCCTTTGGCTTTACCTTTGCCAATCTTTTCCTTAATCTCTTCAATTTCCTTGTCCGTCTTTTGGGCTTCCTTGATCTTGTCCAACAGAGTGGGTTGAACATCCAATGACATGAGATGTCCTTCAGGCACAATCTCCAATCCGAGGTCTCTAAATTGGGCATAGAGATCATCTAGCAAATCTCCCTTAGTAAGGCCATTCACAAATACTTTACGGCTTAGTGCATCCTCTACAACATTTGCTTTACCGGGATGGTATTGCAAACTTAAGTCATAGTCCTTGATGAGTTCTAGCCATCTTCCTTGTCTCATGTTGATTTCTTTCTGAGTGAAGATATACTTCAAACTTTTGTGATCTGTGAACACTTCACATCGCTTACCCAAAAGATAGTGTCTCCATGTTTTGAGTGCATGCACAATGGAGGCTAACTCCAAATCATGAGTAGGGTAATTTACCTCATGGGTTTTGAGTTGTCTCAAGGCATAAGCTACAACTTTCCGTTCTTGCATTAGAACTGCACCTAATCCATGATGAGATGCATCATAATACACTTGGAAATCTTTCTCCAAATCTGGCAGACATAGAACTGGTGCTGTCACTAGTCTCTTCTTCAATTCTTGGAAACTGAGTGCACATCCTTCAGACCAAGAAAATTTCTTGTCTTTCTTTAGTAACTCCGTCATTGGCTTAGCTACCTTGGAGAAATTCTCAATGAATCTTCTGTAGTATCCTGCCAAGCCAAGGAAACTATGAACTTCCTTCACTGACTTAGGAGATTCCCATTCAGTTACAGCTGACACTTTTGCGGGATCAACTGCTACACCATCTCCTGACACAACGTGTCCAAGAAATCCAACTTCATTCAACCAGAATTCACACTTGGTGAATTTGGCATACAACTTATGCTCTCTAAGCTTCTCAAGTATCAAACACAAATGTCCTTCATGATCTTCTTTGCTTTTGGAGTAGATCAAAATGTCATTAATGAAAATGACAACAAACTTGTCAAGGAACTCCATGAACACTTTGTTCATCATAATCATGAAGTAATCTGGTGCATTGGTCAAACCAAATGGCAGCACTGTATACTCATACAATCCATACCTAGTGGTGAAAGTTGTCTTAGGTATGTCTTGTTCCCTTATCTTAAGCTGAAAATAACCTGACCGGAGATCAATCTTTGAGAACACACAGGCTCCTTCTAGCTGATCAAAAAAGTCATTGATTCTTGCAAAAGGATATTTGTTCTTGATAGTCACCTCATTGAGTGAATGATAATCTATGCATAACCTTTGACTTCTATCTTTCTTTTCCACAAACAAGACTGGTGCTCCCCAAGATGAAGAATTTGGTTGAATAAATCCCTTTTGCAACTATTCTCCAAGTTGTTTCTTGAGTTCTTTCAACTCATCAACTGACATCTTGTAAGGTCTCTTTGCTATTGGTCCTGATCCTGGCAGCAAGTCAATCAGAAATTCCACATCTCTATCTGGTGGCATTCCCGGTAATTCTTCCGGAAACACATCCGGATATTCTCTCACAATTGGCACACTGTCTTGTCACATCCCAAGATTTTCCAAATCTTGTAATGTGAAAATAAATGAATAAAATAAAACACTGTTTGATTTTCAGAGCCAGAAGAAATTTTTTGAATTCAATTGGAACTTCAAACCCATTTGAATTAAATAAAAGCCTAAAGGGATTTAAAAAGTTAAACATTTATTAAAGGAAATTAAAATGCTTTGGAATTACTAATTTGATCCCTTAATAAAAGCTTTGGTTTTCAAAAGAAAAGATGAGTTTATAAATAAAGATTATTTTATAAAGCCAAATTAAACTTTGACCAAACTTTGGAATTAAAATGTTTTGTTTTGATTAAAAATAGCAAAGGTTTATTTAAATAAAATAATAAGGAATTAATATCCAAATTTAAATAAAAGGTTTACCATTTTAGTTAAAACAATCAAAAACTTATTAAATTATTTTAAATAAGTTTTCCAAATATTTGATATTCTCAAATAAAAACCTACTGAAGTGTTTTGGTTCTATTTTAGATTTTTTTCAAATAAAGTTTTTAATAAAACAAAACTTATTTGAATTAAATGAATAAAGGTCTATTCATTTAATTATTATTTGGACCCTAAAACAAAATGTTATTTTATTTTAAACAAGTATTACAAGTATCTTATATTTTCAAATAAAACCTACTGATTTGGATTTGAAAGTGTTTGGATTTCAAATGAGGATTTTATTAAATAAATCAAACCATGATAAATAAATAAAGGTCCATTTTATTTAATTAATGAATGGATCTTAAAAATTAAAATATTATTTTATTTTGGAAATTTGGTATTTGTTACTGAACAGAACCAAGTTCAAAAGCTGTGAAGTGTGGTGTTGTTTGAATTGATTTGGTTGATATTTGTTTGTTTGGAAATTCACAGAAATTAGATTTAGAAAAAGAAAAAGATTACAGGAAGAAAAAAATAGAGTTGGATCTGACCCAACCCAGCAGCCCAGGAAGCCCACCAACCAGCCCAACTTCTTTCCCCCGAAGAAAATGTTTGGCACCAATTCCCTGACCCGCAAACCCACTGACTGGTGGACCTTCTCCTCATTGTTTTTCCCACTGACGCAACGGTCCCACTTCGATAGCCATCGTCCTCACCACGCGACCCCTTCTTCCTCCCTCGACGCCGTTACCTGCTGTGATTCCGCGGAATCAATTCGTCTTAATGCCACGTCTTTACCTCGCCTTGACCACCCAGGATAAATCGCCAGCGTCCCTTCTTCATTTCCCCTCTGCCCCCTCCCCAAAGCACGCCCCTAGGCCGCCTCAATTACTCTCTGAGCACCCTCTGTTCCGACGAAGTCCGGCGCCGATTCCGGCGACACGACACTGCCCCGAGCCTCCCTGAGCACGCTGACAACTTCCCCACTCCCAGACGCACCTCCCAGCACTTTTAGTTCGACCGCGGACGCCCTGGAGCACCGACTACGACAAGCTCCCGACGCCGCCGTGTTGTCTTCTTCTCCGACGAACGCCCACAGGTTGTATCCGACTGCCCCTCCTCTTCTCTTTCATGCACGCGTCATCCCCTCGACCATACGCATCTAACCGTGCCCTTTGTTTGCCTCCGCGTGATCTGCAATGTCGCCTTCGACCACAGACAGAGCCGTCCGGCGTTGCTCTCTACTCCGGCGAGCAATCGCAACTGCCCCCTAGCGCCCCTCGACGGACAAGTACCATGTTGAGCATCAGCGAGCGTCAGCGATTTCGGTGAGCTTATTCCCTCCCTGTTTCGCTTCCTGCCTCGCCAGCGCCGCCGCCGTCTGCCCGTCGCCGCCACACACAGCCGCGCAGCGCCGCCAGTTAATGGCCGATTGTTTAGGTCCGTTAGATCTCGATCGGGTGGATGTGATAGAATGACTTAACCGCGAAGGGGTATGCGCTCAGTACCGCATGATCTGACTTAATCCAAAGCGCCACAACCGTGATCCAGCCGAACCGGTATCGCCTAGTTAGAAAGCGCCGCGTGTCACTGTTCTGTTTAAAAACTGATTTGAAAACAGAATATTTTGTGAACTTCAAACCCTTGTAACTTTTAAACCACACGTCCAAAAATTACAAATTTTATGTCGTTGGATTCAGGAGAGCAAGCCCTAGCCAACTGTGGAATTGGTTTAGCCAATAGTATTTGTTAGTTTGCTTGTTTTTGCAGATTCTTTTGTGAGCTTGTTTAGAGTATAAAAATTGTTTAAAATTGATTTTAGGGTTAAAACTTTTGCAAAATGGTTTGTTGTGACCTTACTGACCCTAGGAACCAACCCATGGTTTTGAAAATGGATTTGGAAAAGATTAGGATGGAATATTAGATTTGGTCCATTTCTAGCCAAGTGAAAATAATGGAATTGTTGTGGAAAAGATTTTGGAACAAAAACTTTGGGAAAATATTGAGATTCAAAGCTACTGACCCCAAAACACCAAGTCCTAAGAGTTAGAAACTTTTGGTGGAGATTTAAAGGTTTTAGACTTGATAGAACTAAATTTCCACCACATAAAATGATGAATGGATTTAAAAATGGTTTTGGGACAAAACCCTCTTGCTAATCACTTTGCCATCTTGGTAAATGACCAATTTGGACCCTACAAAGTTTAGAAACCTAGTAGAGACCATCCTTGCAATAGAACCATCCTTTGCATGACTTAGATTCCATTGCTTTGTGAGTGTGAAATTGTTTGACCTTGGTTTGGAATGTTAGTTGATTTTGTGTTTGCTTGATTGACTTGTAGTGAAGTTAGAGAAGTGTGAGACTAGCAAGATCAAGGAGTGAACCACCATTCCCTACCAAAAGGCAAGTGATGCTTCATACTTTCTATCCCATTACTTTCACTATGCATTAGTGATTTTGCTAAGTAAAACTTGCATGGATTTTTCTAAGTATAGACCTTGCTACAAGGAAACCTAGTAGATGAATCCTTAGTAGGATTTCCTTAAGTTAATGATTCCTACTACTATCAAGCTTAGCCTAGCTAATAGAAAACATGGGTGGAATATATATTCACACTATGCAAAAATATTCTAAGTCTGAGGACTTGTGATTTTGTCTAATAAAACAACTAAGTTAATGAATCCCCTGGGTGGAATGGAAGGATTGGTTTATGTTGAGTGGTTACACAAGGCCATGGACTTGGGTTGTGTATCTCACTTGTGGAAGGCCACCCAGGAACAAAGAGATTTGAGATGTCAAATGTTGAGAAGCTTCAAGTGCAACCACTTGGCAATATGGGCTCTGCCATGATCATATAGGTTGCAAGAACTTAGCCATATGGAAAGTGGGTGGTAGTGTTTGATAGGTTGGAGCGCGTCCATTTTGGTCTAAGGGAAGGCTTCTGAAAGATCTTGTCTTGGGAAACCAAGTCTTGTGGGGAAAGTGCACCACCTCTGAAGATTGTAAAATCTAAGTACTTAGCCATGTCCCTGGTAAAGGACAATTTGAGCATCAAGACATGGAAGCAATCAAGAATCTCATCATTCAAATTTCTAAGTTAAAATCTTGTGGATTGAACAAGGGTTGTTTGAAATCTTCAATCTTTGATTGAGAAATGACTTGTAAAGGATCCTCAATCTTTGTTTGAGAAATATGATTTTGTCAAAGCAAAAACTTAGTATTTTCAAATGTTAAGGAAAAATCTATTTTGAGCAATGCAAGCCTCAACTCCACTTAGCCAAATGCATATAGAAGATAGACTCCACTATACTACCATAGTATCACTTGACAATACAATTCAAATGTATTGACCCTTTGTGGTTGTAACTTGTATGTTGCAGGTTTGATTGTTTTTAGTGAAGATTGATTGATTAGGATTACAAAGTCTACAACCAACATCTGCATGTGGCACTTTGAAGATGGAGGACCCATGACTATAGTTATTCCGCTGCAATGTAATGTAATAGCCAAATGAGCTATGTTTGATGTAATAAACTTATGTTATTCCTGGTTATAAAGTTATATTATGACCTTTGTTTCTTGATATTACATCTTAACTGTGGATGCTAGCTATTGATCCAGGGACTAGCATTGTAAACACAGGAGGAATCTACCTTATTAGGTTGAGACCTCTACAGATGGTATCAGAGCATTGTGTTGCCTGTAGGATTTGTAAACCCTAGGATTGGACAAAAACCCTTAGAAAAATAGGAGTTGTCTTATTCCAAAAACTTATTTACAAAAACACTTGTAAACTCTTTCCTCAACCATTTTGGTTTCAACTCTACATCTCTTCTACTTCAACTTAATGGAAAAACCTACCCCATGGCCAAAGACTACACCATGTGCAAAGGACGACTTCAACTTCTTCAACTCTAATGACTTCAACTTCTTCAACTCTAATGACTTCAACATCTTCAGCATATTCACCAAGGACTTCCAACTTGGATACCACTAAGAACTACAAGTAAGACAAGGAAATCTTGTTCAAGATTTAGAGACTAAGGGAATGCAAAAGTTAGAAGGAGCCTACATCACTTGAAGTATTGCAACCAAGAGTTTTTCTCAAGGAAACCATGATCTCATACAAGAAGAATCATTAAGGAAGGAAAAATCACAAGTGAACCATATAGATGGACCACCAATATTTTAGTTAAGTCAAAAACCACCAACTTATGTGGTGTAACAAAAATATTTTTGTTGACTAAGTATGTGCTTGAACCTTGTTTGAGTGAAATGTTTGGTTTGTGATTGCTTGCACATTGCTTGTGTGAATTGTGATGTGTGTGATTAGAAATATTTCCTTAGAAATATCTTGCCTATTCTAATCCCTTCAACCCAAACAGATGACTACTCCAAGAAACTCCAACATCAAGGTTGATGACACCAACCAAGCTGACAGCATGAAAGAGCTCATAGCAACCCAGAACCAATTAAACCAACTGACAGCTTAGTTCATAGCCAGCAATAGTGATAAAGATCCAACACTGCAAAGGTTTTTGGAGGAACAATCCCAACTGATACTTAAGGTGACTAATCAAATGATCAGCATGGAAGAGAACCATCCCAAAAGAGTTTATGATAACAAGGATGACAAGAATGTTGTCCTAGATGGAGCCCCAGCTTGCATTATTTGTGGAGACAAGGATCATACTTCCAAGGAGCATGAAGGACAATGCCCCAATTGTGAAGAAGAACATCCTATAGGACAATGTCCTACCTCTCAAGCTACTTGCTACCTATGTGAAGGAAGTGATCATATTCCTAACCAATGTCCTATCTACTTCATGGTGGAACAAAGGAAACAAGAAGGATCCAAATCTACCAAAGGAAAAGGACCACTTATACCCCCAAACAAGACAACCAACTTCAAAGGATCAAAGAAACCCAAGAAACCAAGACAAGACATGCACCTTGTGCAATGCCGTAAATGTAAGGAAATGGGACACTACTCCAGTGAATGCCCAGAGAACAAGAAAAATAAGGGAATTGACCAAGTGGTGTGCAACAACTGCAAAGAACCAGGCCATTATGTAGCAACTTGTCCACAAGAACAACGCAAAGAACTCCAAGATATCCACTGTTTCAACTGCAAGAACCCAGGACACTATGCAAGCAATTGTCCAGAGAAGATGAAGAACAAGTTAAACAAGCCTATGGAGAAGCTCAACCTCGGCCCATGAGTCAAGTATGGAAACCAAGGACTCAATACAACTGTTTGCTTAGAGAAAGTTTTCCTAGGATCCCAAGAAGGACAATGTGTAATTTTTGTTTGAAAATTTTTAAGGGTGGTAGTACCCTAGTTGTTTTGAACTTGCTTGTAACCCTAACCTCCCCAAATCTCGGGACGAGATTTATTTTAAGGGTGGTAGCCTGTCACATCCCAAGATTTTCCAAATCTTGTAATGTGAAAATAAATGAATAAAATAAAACACTGTTTGATTTTCAGAGCCAGAAGAAACTTTTTGAATTCAATTGGAACTTCAAACCCATTTGAATTAAATAAAAGCCTAAAGGGATTTAAAAAGTTAAACATTTATTAAAGGAAATTAAAATGCTTTGGAATTACTAATTTGATCCCTTAATAAAAGCTTTGGTTTTCAAAAGAAAAGATGAGTTTATAAATAAAGATTATTTTATAAAGCCAAATTAAACTTTGACCAAACTTTGGAATTAAAATGTTTTGTTTTGATTAAAAATAGCAAAGGTTTATTTAAATAAAATAATAAGGAATTAATATCCAAATTTAAATAAAAGGTTTACCATTTTAGTTAAAACAATCAAAAACTTATTAAATTATTTTAAATAAGTTTTCCAAATATTTGATATTCTCAAATAAAAACCTACTGAAGTGTTTTGGTTCTATTTTAGATTTTTTTCAAATAAAGTTTTTAATAAAACAAAACTTATTTGAATTAAATGAATAAAGGTCTATTCATTTAATTATTATTTGGACCCTAAAACAAAATGTTATTTTATTTTAAACAAGTATTACAAGTATCTTATATTTTCAAATAAAACCTACTGATTTGGATTTGAAAGTGTTTGGATTTCAAATGAGGATTTTATTAAATAAATCAAACCATGATAAATAAATAAATGTCCATTTTATTTAATTAATGAATGGATCTTAAAAATTAAAATATTATTTTATTTTGGAAATTTGGTATTTGTTACTAAACAGAACCAAGTTCAAAAGCTGTGAAGTGTGGTGTTGTTTGAATTGATTTGGTTGATATTTGTTTGGTTGAAAATTCAAAACAGAAATTAGATTTAGAAAAAGAAAAAGATTACAGGAAGAAAAAAATAGAGTTGGATTTGACCCAACCCAGCAGCCCAGGAAGCCCACCAACCAGCCCAACTTCTTTCCCCCGAAGAAAACGTTTGGCACCAATTCCCTGACCCGCAAAGCCACTGACTGGTGGACCTTCTCCTCACTCTTTTTCCCACTGACGCAACGGTCCCACTTCGCTAGCCATCGTCCTCACCACGCGACCCCTTCTTCCTCCCTCGACGCCGTTACCTGCTGTGATTCCGCGGAATCAATTCGTCTTAATGCCGCGTCTTTACCTCGCCTTGACCACGCAGGATAAATCGCCAGCGTCCCTTCTTCATTTCCCCTCTGCCCCCTCCCCAAAGCATGCCCCCAGGCCGCCTCAATTACTCTCCGAGCATCCTCTGTTCCGACGAAGTCCGGCGCCGATTCCGGTGACACGACACTGCCCCGAGCCTCCCTGAGCACGCTGACAACTTCCCCACTCCCAGACGCACCTCCCAGCACTTTTAGTTCGACCGTGGACGCCCTGGAGCACCGACTACGACAAGCTCCCGACGCCGCCGTGTTGTCTTCTTCTCCGACGAACGCCCACAGGTTGTATCCGACCGCCCCTCCTCTTCTCTTTCATGCACGCGTCATCCCCTCGACCATACGCATCTAACCGTGCCCTTTGTTTGCCTCCGCGTGATCTGCAATGTCGCCTTCGACCACAGACAGAGCCGTCCGGCGTTGCTCTCTACTCCGGCGAGCAATCGCAGCTGCCCCCTAGCGCCCCTCGACGGACAAGTACCACGTTGAGCATCAGCGAGCGTCAGCGATTTCGGTGAGCTTATTCCCTCCCTGTTTCGCTTCCTGCCTCGCCAGCGCCGCCGCCGTCTGCCTGTCGCCGCCGCACACAGCCGCGCAGCGCGCCAGTTAATGGCCGATTGTTTAGGTCCGTTAGATCTCGATCGGGTGGATGTGATAGAATGAATTAACCGCGAAGGGGTATGCGCTCAGTACCGCACGATCTGACTTAATCCAACGCACCACAACCGTGATCCAGCCGAACCGGTATCGCCCAGTTAGAAAGCGCCGCGTGTCACTGTTCTGTTTAAAAACTGATTTGAAAACAGAATATTTTGTGAACTTCAAACCCTTGTAACTTTTAAACCACATGTCCAAAAATTACAAATTTTATGTCGTTGGATTCAGGAGAGCAAGCCCTAGCCAACTGTGGAATTGGTTTAGCCAATAGTATTTGTTAGTTTGCTTGTTTTTGCAGATTCTTTTGTGAGCTTGTTTAGAGTATAAAAATTGTTTAAAATTGATTTTAGGGTTAAAACTTTTGCAAAATGGTTTGTTGTGACCTTACTGACCCTAGGAACCAACCCATGGTTTTGAAAATGGATTTGGAAAAGATTAGGATGGAATATTAGATTTGGTCCATTTCTAGCCAAGTGAAAATAATGGAATTGTTGTGGAAAAGATTTTGGAACAAAAACATTGGGAAAATATTGAGATTCAAAGCTACTGACCCCAAAACACCAAGTCCTAAGAGTTAGAAACTTTTGGTGGAGATTTAAAGGTTTTAGACTTGATAGAACTAAATTTTCACCACATAAAATGATGAATGGATTTAAAAATGGTTTTGGGACAAAACCCTCTTGCTAATGACTTTGCCATCTTGGTAAATGACCAATTTGGACCCTACAAAGTTTAGAAACCTAGTAGAGACCATCCTTGCAATAGAACCATCCTTTGCATGACTTAGATTCCATTGCTTTGTGAGTGTGAAATTGTTTGACCTTGGTTTGGAATGTTAGTTGATTTTGTGTTTGCTTGATTGACTTGTAGTGAAGTTAGAGAAGTGTGAGACTAGCAAGATCAAGGAGTGAACCACCATTCCCTACCAAAAGGCAAGTGATGCTTCATACTTTCTATCCCATTACTTTCACTATGCATTAATGATTTTGCTAAGTAAAACTTGCATGGATTTTGCTAAGTATAGACCTTGCTACAAGGAAACCTAGTAGATGAATCCTTAGTAGGATTTCCTTAAGTTAATGATTCCTACTACTATCAAGCTTAGCCTAGCTAATAGAAAACATGGGTGGAATATATATTCACACTATGCAAAAATATTCTAAGTCTGAGGACTTGTGATTTTGTCTAATAAAACAACTAAGTTAATGAATCCCCTGGGTGGAATGGAAGGATTGGTTTATGTTGAGTGGTTACACAAGGCCATGGACTTGGGTTGTGTATCTCACTTGTGAATGGCCACCCAGGAACAAAGAGATTTGAGATGTCAAATGTTGAGAAGCTTCAAGTCCAACCACTTGGCAATATGGGCTCTGACATGATCATATAGGTTGCAAGAACTTAGCCATATGGACAGTGGGTGGTAGTGTTTGATAGGTTGGAGCGCGTCCATTTTGGTCTAAGGGAAGGCTTCTGAAAGATCTTGTCTTGGGAAACCAAGTCTTGTGGGGAAAGTGCACCACCTCTGAAGAGTGTAAAATCTAAGTACTTAGCCATGTCCCTAGTAAAGGACAATTTGAGCATCAAGACATGGAAGCAATCAAGAATCTCATCATTCAAATTTCTAAGTTAAAATCTTGTGGATTGAACAAGGGTTGTTTGAAATCTTCAATCTTTGATTGAGAGATGCCTTGCAAAGGATCCTCAATCTTTGATTGAGAAATATGATTTTGTCAAAGCAAAAACTTAGTATTTTCAAATGTTAAGGGAAAATCTATTTTGAGCAATGCAAGCCTCAACTCCAATTAGCCAAATGCATATAGAAGATAGACTCCACTATACTACCATAGTATCACTTGCCAATACAATTCAAATGTATTGACCCTTTGTGGCTGTAACTTGTATGTTGCAGGTTTGATTGTTTTTAGTGAAGATTGATTGATTAGGATTACAAAGTCTACAACCAACATCTGCCTGTGGCACTTTGAAGATGGAGGACCCATGACTATAGTTATTCCGCTGCAATGTAATGTAATAGCCAAATGAGCTATGTTTGATGTAATAAACTTATGTTATTCCTGGTTATAAAGTTATATTAGGACCTTTGTTTCTTGATATTACATCTTAACTATGGATGCTAGCTATTGATCCAGGGACTAGCATTGTAAACACAGGAGGAATCTACCTTATTAGGTTGAGACCTCTACATGTCTATACTAACCCCCTTAAGAGAATTTAGCTTACTCCCCTTTGATTCAAAGTTAGACTTGAATCTTATCTGTTTATTTTCCGGGGTTGTGAGTGTGACAGAACAATTGGCACAATCTAGTACTCCTTCATACTTGGTCATCTAGTCCATTCCCAAAATTACATCTAGTCCTTGGGAATCTAGGATTATCAGACTCACTGGAAACTTATGCTTTCCAAATTCTATCACTAGATCACGACATCCAAGACTTACTATCATATCTCCACCGGGAGAACTTACTTTTGTTGGACACCCAATGTTTTTAGTTGGAAACCCATTTCTATCAACAAATGCTTTTGATATGAATGAATGTGATGCACCAGTATCAAAAAGAACAAGTGCTGGAATAGAATTGAGTTTGAACTTACCAGCCACAGCATCGGACTCCTCATAAATCTCTTCCACATTGATGTGGTTCACTTGTCCCTTCTGGAAAGGGTTGGGCTTAGTGGCTCCTTCAACTTTCTTCTCTGGGCACTCATTTGCATAATGCCCTAGGTTCTTACACTTGAAACATTCAACCTGACTGATATCTCTCTTTGCAGGCTGACTGCCACTCCCACTTCCACCTCCACTGTGGTGACTCTTGTGTCCACCCTTGTGGTTCTTGTACTTGTCATTATCATGACTATGGTGATGCTTGTTGTCATGATGGCGGTTGTGGTTGTGGTGGTTGTTGTATTTTCCGTGCTTGTGTGATCCGGAACTCCCACTATCATCATAATGGGAACGCTTGTGAGACGATCCTGAGCTGTGCTTGTCAGAGTTGTGCTTCCTCTTTCTACTTTCAACCTGTTTCATCTTATTCTCTAAGATGGTTGCCTTGTCACAAAGGGATTGATAGGTGGGGACATAGGCCACAGATAACTGCAGGTTCAGTTCATCGTTCAATCCTTCGAGGAACTTCTCTTTCCTCTTGGCATCGGTATCAACTTCATCCGGTGCATAACGTGTCAGATTGTTGATGCTTCAGGTTATGAAACTCCTTCTTCTTCAAATTCATCACTCCGGATGAGATGTGAGCTATACGGAAACCATCTTCAAAGATAGCCCATGTCACATCCTCAATGGGAGTGGTGATCTGGAAGTTATCCCACCAAGTAGCTGCTGGTCCTTCCAACAAGTGTTTTGCAAACCTGACTTTCTCCTCGTCGGTGCAGCCGACAGTTACCAAATCCTTGTTCACCGAACGTAGCCAATCATTGGCCACCATGGGATCAGTGGTGCCTGAGAACTTTGCAGGCCTCAGTCTTAGGAATCTGGTGAGCATGTCAAATCCTGGTAGATTGTTCTGATTGTTGTTGTTGTTATTGTTGTTGTTGTTGTTGGTGTTGTTGTTGTTGTTGTTGTTATTGTTGTTGTTGTTCTGATTCTGCATGAAAGTGGTCATCATCTGCATCGGTTGTGCCTGTGCTGTCATCAGCTGCTGCATCTCGGGGGTGACATTGTTGTTGTTCAGGTTGGGTTTGGCACGTCGAGGAGGCATCTGTGGTTTTTATAAGGATAAGAATGAGATACCCATAGATGCTTATTATGCACAAAACATCACATAGACAATCACCAAAACAACATCAAAATAATATAAGGTTCAACAACACAAACAACAAGTTTGAAAAGAAAACACACCATAGCAAGCCATCCACATGTTGGATGGTCATTGCGACTCAATAATCATAAGCATGGGATAAATGAAAGATAAATGAGTAGTCATCACTATTCCTCTGCATCAACCTCCTCATCAATAAGTGTAAGACCTGCATTCTCCATCGTGGTCTTGTACTCCTCGACATTGGTAGTGAATGCTTCTACCTTGGCTTTAAGATCCCTCTTCTGTGATCGAAGTCTCTCAATCACACCCTGCTGATGCTCGAGCTCGAAGTCCTTGGCCTCTAGTTCTACATTCATCTCTCGAATCCTCTTGTTCCTATCTTGGACTCTTTTCTCTTGGCTCTTGAACTTCCTGTCCTGGCTCTCAAACTTAGCCTCCATTTCCTTGAATATCTCGTCTTGCTCCGCGAAGAGCTTGTCCTTCTCACAAAGCTGCACCTGGAGCTCGTCATTGCTAAGCATGACGTTGGTCCTATCAGTATCTAGGTGCCTAAGAAGAACCTCTAAGTCCTGAAGGTATAGACGAATCGGCTCTGCCGTCTCTCTAGCAGCATCCTCGAAGTCAATAGCCTCACCCTCCTTGTTATGTCTGTCGAAGGCGTGAAAGTGGGCACCCCTAAGCTCCCTGGAGTGCCTCCCTAACAGACGCCCAAGTAAATCCTACATGACTACCTCTAAGCCTCTCGCTTTGTCGTCATGCATTAGCTTGAAGGTGATAGTCTTCGTGGCTGGCTCAGTCTGGCGTCCTGACTGAGTAACTTTGAAGCCCAGAGGTCCTTTCTCTCAAACTTGGTGAGGGGAAGCATCATGATGCTAGGAAGCGGAAGATTGAGCACACTAGTGAGCTCAATAAGACGAGTGCCAAAACGAGTTCCCTTGAACTCTTCAGCCGTGCTGATAGTAACATTAGGCATCTATTTTATAAGATAGAGAAAAGTTAGAATCAACTTCAATAGAGATAATTCACAAGGCAAAGCATTACATGCATATCTTTGGCAATCAAACACACAAGTCATGGCATACATAAATCCATTACAAGCATAGACAATTTTTTTGGAAATAAAAAGATAAGTGTGGTGGTCCAACTATCGAGGTACACTACAACTCTCACTCACTAGACAAAATGGCTATCAAAGCATCCTTAGTAGCCATCTGTCTATCTTGTTCACAAGATTCCCAAATCAAGTCTATTATGTCTCCCCTTAGTTGTTGGTTGGTAGTCTCCAACTCTTGGGTATGCTTCTTTTCTTCCTTAAGGTCATTTTGGGTGTTGAGCATTCTGCACTTGAGTCTATCACCAAGCTCTTTGATGGCCTCCCAAGATGCATCCCTTGCAGAGTCAAAGAATGTGGTGTGCATCACTGAGTTGGTGACCATGCAGAATCCTGATTCCTTGTGGTTGTCTTCCTTGTTTTTATACAAGTGAAGTTGCACCCACCAATACTCCTTTCCTTCATCCATCACAGGGAAACCTTTGTACAAAGTTGCACCATGTATCCCCATGGTAACCATAAGGTTCTTGAGGGCTTTTGGAAATTCAGTCTCACACTCCAAGGGCATGGTCATGAGTGGTCCCTTCCTTACGGCTTCGTTGATGGAGTTCATCTACAAATAGAGATGAGAAAGAAGAATGAGAAAAGTTTACGAGAAGAAAAAGACAAGTGTGGATATTGTTGAAAATTTTTCCTTAGTGGTTTCTAATCCAATCCTAGGGTCATAATCCTACAGGCAACACAGTGCTCTGATACCATCTGTAATATCCCACCTTTATAAAGGTGAAGAACCCTGTGATTGCAATGCTAGTCCCTGGATCATTGCTAGTATCCACAGTTTAAGATGAAGTACATGGAAACAAAGGTCATTATTACAAGTCATTCCAGAGGCAACACAGTCTTTTACAACTCTATAGCCATAGTCTAGTACAAGATTTTAACTTAACAATATAAAATAGAAGTCTTCATCTTCATATGCCACAGGCAAGCATGTTGAGTGTAGACTCATAACCCCTAATCATCATCAGAGTAACCTGCAACATCACAAGTTACAGCCACAGTGGGTCAATACATTGGAATAGTATTGGTAAGTGATACCTTAGTAGAATATTAACATCTAGTTAGTACATGAATTTGGCTAAGTGTAGCTTAGGCTTGCTTTGCTAAAAATAGGTTTTACCTATCAGTTGAAAACACTAAGTTTTTCTTTGACAAAACTTTCCCAAGGAACTACCAATAGAAATTGGTGAACCTTCACCCTTGTTCAACCACAAGGTTTAACTTAGAAAATTGGGATGAGGAGATTCTTGATAGCTTCCATGTCTTGATGCTCAAATTGTCCAATACCAGGGACATGGCTAAGTACTTAGATTCTTCCATCTGCAGAGGTTGTGCACTTTCCCCACAAGACTTGATTTTCACCAACACAGGACCTTTCAGAAGCCTTCCCTTAGACCAAAATGGACGCGCTCCAAACCTATCATTCCCCTACCACCAACTGTCCATTTGGCTAAGTTATTGCAACCTATATGATCCAGGTAGAGCCCATAATGCCATGTGGTTGCACTAGAAGCTTCTTAACATTTGGCATCTCAAATCCCTTTGTTCCTGGGTGGATTCCACAAGTGAGATACACAAGGTAAACCATAGAAATGGGCCTTGTGTAACCACTCAACCAAAATCCACCAAGCAATTACCATTCCACCCAGGTGTTTCATTCAATTAGTTGTTTTATTAAACAAAACCATAAGTCAAAAGACTTAACAATATTTTTCATAGCATGATTTTATTCCACCCTTGGTTGCTATTAGCTAGGCTAAGCATGGCAATAACAAGTATCCCAACTTAAAGGAAATTCTAACATTTTTACAAATACTAGGATTTCCCAAGCATAACATATAGATACTTAGCAAAATAATCATGCAAGTCCTATACAAAATACTTCTAATGCATAGGTAAAAATATTGGGACAAACATGCAACACCACTTGCCTTGGTAGTTTGGGGGGGTGGTAGCAACAATCTTCACAACCACAATCACTATTAGCACCAAAATCTACACATAAAATAATGGCACCAAATTCACATATCAAAATATACAAGCAAAAATATATGGATGCATGCAAATGCCATGTGATGATTTTCTACACCAAACAAGACAAGTATACATTGCTGGATCATAAACAAGACCAAGACACACTAAACAAACTTTATTTGATCCTTAAATCAATTTTCAAATAATTTCTATACTCAAAATAAGCCTATAAATATCTCTGCAAAATAACCAATTTACAGAAGCAAAACATTAAACACATTCCATAAATGGATAGCATTCTTTCTCCTGATTCCAATGATATAAAATTTGCAAAATTTGAACGTGTGGATCAAAAGTTATGAATTTTGCAAGTTTGAATGTCTAATAGATCTAAATTCTGTTTTTAAAATGAATAACAGGCCACACGGCAGCATCTGATTGGACGATACCAGTTCTCGCTAGATCACACTCGCGGGCCATTAGATCTAACTTACTGCGCACGGTCCAGATTAAAACGTACCCCTTCACTACAGATCTAATCCTAAGCGTTGGATTCAGATCTGACGGCTGTCAAGCACGCGACCATGGATGGGCGGTGCTAGTGACGGCGGCGCGGTGGCGTGGCTCTGCCAGTGATGTTCCGGTGGCTACGGAGGGGCTGGGGTCATCAGAGGGGCTTACAAGACTCGCGATGTCACGAGGAAGCTCAACGTGCAGACGGGCAGGGTCGGGGTGCGCTGTAGAGGTTGCTGGGGCTCGTCGGACTTGCAGACAATGTCGGGTGCTTGCAGATGAAGATGTTGACGATGATATAGACCGCCCTAGCAGGAACCAGTTGTGTCAGGAGGTGCGCAAGGTTGTGGTGAACACGACAGGGTCAAAGGGGAAGCAAGGGGCGCTCGAAGATTACTAGTATTTCTCGTCGGAGTTGGGCGACGGCACTGATGATTGCGGGAACTAACGGGGATGGCGACCTGGGTCACGAGAAAGAAAATGAAAGGCGTCAGGGGATGCGCCAGAACATGCTGGTCACGCTCATTTGAAGCAGAGGCAAAGGGGCGGTCGGAGCTCACCGAAATCGCACGCCGGAGTTCGTCAGACAGCGGCGGTTTGAGTTTGAATGCGCGCAGCCTGGTGGCGGAGTGAGCTGGGAAAGTGAGGGGAAAAGATCGTGACGGTGTGGGGTTTAAGTAGCAGGTGAGGGATGGGCGAATTACTGGCAAAATCAAAGGAATTGATTCGGTTTAAATTCGTGAGGTAACGGCGGCGACGACGTGTTCATCGCGCGGATTCTGGGGAGGACGATGACGACGTGGCGATGGGCCTATCGGTCAGTGGCTGCGGGGGTAGGTTCTGCGCGGGTGAGAGAAGGGCAGAGGGAAATGGCCCTGGGTGGGTTTAGTGGGCTGGTTTCTGTGCAGGGCCAAATTGGTAGCGCCGGCCTTTTCTGCTTTCTTTATTCTTTTTCTATTTCCATTTTGATTTTCAGGAAACATTTTCAAATGATTTCAAATGTGTTTGATTCCAAATTCTTTCTGGATTTTTATAAATTTAAATGTGTACACATTTGGTTGCAGAACATGTTGTACACTTTAAAATAATTTGGCACTTTGGAAATTTAAAATAAACATTTTTTTTACCCATTGCTTAATAAAGACAAAGAAAGGGTTTAAATTTGTTTCTTTGTTTTGAAATCTTTGTCCAAGCTTTGGAATTTATCAAACAAACCTATGAACAAACATCATTGGTTTAAAACAAATAATCTCTCATTAGAGAGTAGCATTGGATCAATGTTTTGCTTACATAAAATAATAAGCATTCAAATGCTTCTGTTTTTGTAATGACTTTGAAAATGATCCTAAAATGATTATGAATGCATGGATGATATGAAAACTTTGAAAACATGATTTTAGGGATGTTACACCAGCCCATGGTGGCTGCCCCCACCTCTTCCACATCCATGTGGGTGGAGCTCCCACTCAAAATGAAAAGCCTCCACTCACATAAACATGCCTCCACTCAAAAATCCACTCACATGCATTAAATTTCCACCAAATTTAATGCAAGATCTCATTTAAATAAAACTCTTTTATTCATTTCTTCAGAATTTTGTTAATTACTATAATTAACAAACATTCATATAAAACCCCTTATAACATTTCAATTTCACATGCAGAACCAGTTTCAGCAATTTCAACCGAAACAGTTCCAGTGTCTAGTGAAATAAATTCCTGCGCTTTCCTTTTTCTTTCTCTGGCGTATTATTTGCTCGAAATGGTGTAGGTATCCCTTAAGTGTGTCACCCTACGGTTCGCGAATAATGTAGACATGATCGAGACCCCTCTCCGATCAATAATCAGCAGCGGGACCTGGAGATCCGTTCTGACTCCCACATATTCAACGATGACTTTTGTGATCGTGTGAACCTTATACGCATGTAACTCAACCCCTTTGTCTCGCGATATATTACATGTCCGAGATTCGATAATCGGTATCTCCATACCTAGTTTGATCTCGTTACCGACATGTACTCTTTTCTCATTCCCGTGATATAACAATCTAGTGATCAAATCACTTGCTTGCAAGCTAACTAATGTGATATCACCGAGAGGGCCCAGAGTATATCTCTCCATCATCGGAATGAAGAAATTCCACTCTTGATCCATGAGCCTCAACATAACACCTTCGTAGTACTAAACTCATCTTTATAGTCACCCTGTTATGGTGTGACGTTTGATGTTATCAAGATACTCTTCCGGTGTTAGTGATTGACATGATCTCATGGTATAAGGACTAAGATTACTTTGTATGATGTTATAGAAATATAAACACAATGACCTTGATCGTAATGCTATACTTCGGATGAATGTTCATCACATCATTCCAATAATGTTGTGACCTTGTTATTAACAACATCCAATGTCCATGATCAGGAAACCTTTAACCATCTTGTTAATTAATGAGCTAGTTTATAAGACAGGCATAACTAGGAACTTTCTATTTGTTTTTTAGACACACATGTATTAACGTTTCCGTATTAATACAATTATATCATGCATAAACATTTATCATAAATAAGGAATACGCTAATAACCACTTTATTATTGCCTCTCAGGCATATCCCCTTCAGTCTCCCACTTGCACTAGAGACAATAATATAGTTTAAAAACTTTGCGTATTGAACCCCTATGTCTTTCTGGTGTTCCATATACGCGATTGCAAGTGGTTAACATAATCTACGGAACTAATGCTTTCAGGTTCGTGTGTATTTGCATGTCTTTGCGTCTTCATGCATCACTCATTCTCCAATGAGATGACATTGTATAAATTTGGTCTTTTGGTGAGACCTTTAGTTTCTTGGGGTTAAATCATGTTGATACTATTGTCATACAATATATCTTTAGTGTTAGCCCATTGCGAACCACACCTTAGTTTGATAACAAACTACTTGATACAAATGCCCTCCTTTGCTTCTACTATAGCAGTCATATACTTAGCCTTTTGTTGTAGTATCCGTCACAATGTCTTAACTTTGGAATTCATCCAAATACATCATGAAACTTTCTTTCCATTTCATTGTGCCACCCATAGTTTAAATTGAGATAAATTTAATTTTTATCTCGTGTCAAAACTAGTATCAATGTAACGCTTTACAATGAACTATTTGTAATTGTTTATCACCTCTACACAAATATATTCTTAGTTCTTCCAAAAGATCATAAGAATTTCCTTACTATCGTCCAATGATCATTTTATGATTCATTATGATATATGCTCATAACACTTAGAACATAGGACATATCTGGATGTGTACATATCATGGTATGATTGATCAAAACATTCTTGTGATTTCACTCATCAAGTGGCAAAGCACTTGAATCTTGTTTCACTTATCAAGTGTCGATACACTTGAACCTTGATTCAATTCTTTTACATGCGACAAGATCCTTTTCTTGTCTTTTCTATATTGAACCCCTTCAATATCTCATATATGTACGTTTGGCATAACCATATTAGCGTCACAGTCTATCAATGTATACATTCATGCTAGATATTCGGGTTTTGCCTAAGTCTTTCATCGAAATGAAATTCTTAACCTTTGTCAATAAAAGATACATCATTTACAATCAACAAGATGTCCTCCACATAATGTATTAGAAATATGTCTCAGCGCTCCCACTTAATTTCTTGCAAATGCAAGCATCTTCATCGTCTCCTGATAAAAAAAACTCCTTTAATAGTTTCATCATAGTGAATATTCCAACTCCGCGATGTTTACTTCAACCATTGAAGTTTGCATGCCCCATTTAGCATCCTTTGAATTAACAAAACCCTTTGGATCGTGTCATGTACACGTCCTAGGTAACCATTCTATTAGAAGAACTTTGTTTTGTTTATTCATCTACCATATACCAAATTATATGTAGTGGTTTCTACTTTAATCCGTCCAGACTAAATATCGCTATGAAAGATCAAATCTTGTCATAGTCAACTCCTTGAACATAGTCGTAAAATACTTTACGACATGTCGACTATTTCATAGATGTAAAACATCTATGTCTGTTTCTTTATAGATCCAAATACGACCGATAGGTTTTTACACCTTTCCGGAGGGTCTTCCAAGTTCAAAAAACTTGATTTCTCGTATATGGAACTATCACATATTTTATGTCTTCAAGCCATTTGATGGAGTGAGGGCCCATCATCACTTCTTTACATGTATTCAGTTCATCATTGTCAAACAATAATGATTTACTCTCAAATCTCAGCATTTGATTATTTATCCGACCTACTTGGTTCAATAGGAACTTAGATCTCTGTGACCACAACCTTTAAGGCACGTGAGCAATGAGCATTGTGGCTGCCTCCGGAACTCTTTCCGGCGCTGCGCAACTCAGCTCATATAGCTAAGGTTCGTTAACCTTATTAAAGTTCTATTGTCCTCCCACTTAACTTTTGTGAAAAAATACTTTTTAAGAAACTTCACTTTGAAGCGATAAACCCTTTTGTCCTCGGTGTTATGGAGGAATATCGAATGGTTATTCGAAATAACCTACAAAGACATGCTCATCCGACTTTGGTTGTAAACATCTTACTTATGCTTAGCATACCAAAATTTAAGAAAGGACAACTTGGGTTTTACCCCAAACCATAACCTACATGCTGTCATTTCAATGGATCAAGATGGAGCTCTTTTCAGTGTAAAAGGGGTAGTCTCTAAAGCTTTAATCTTTTAAAACATAATGGTAATTTTATAAATAACACCTTTGATCCAACCATGTCAAACAAGGTTTCATTACATATCTCAAACACTCCATATTCCTATGGTGTTTCGGGAGATGTAAATCTAGGTGTTTTGCTAAACTTCCAACTCAAATAAATCCCTTTATGATAAAATCATAAATCATTTGTTTTCTTGTTACACTTGCAACTCAAATAAATCCCTTTCTGATAAAATCATAAATCATTTATTTTCTTGTTACAATTATTTTCCACTTCATCTTGAAAGTCTTTGAACATTTTCAAATATTTCATACTTCTTTCTCATTAAGTGAATATTCACTCAAATTTCTAGACAAAGCATATGAAGTTGAAACCCATTGCTTACGACTACACATAATGGAATATATACATCGATATGTATAAATTCCAATAATTTAGTCGATCATTCTTCTTTGGACTTTGAACGAAGTTTCAATTATCCCGAGGAAAGTCTCACAAGAGTCATTTGATCAAATCAAAGACTCCAAAAATCCATAAAAATGGAGTTTCTTCATGTTTTATTTCGAATATAATTTAAACGGCGATGTCACTTCGTAAGTGATCTTCCAATCATTTGTCTTGCGACAGTTTAGCATTAGTTTTATGGATGTGATTTCTCCAACTAGATTTGTAAACATTCCATCTTATATGGAATACGGTAATTATTTGAACAATCTTTGTTCTCATATGATTTAAATAACTATTATTAAAACAAATCTTGAAGGCAAGCTTTGATGTCAACGAGAAATACAAACAACGACTTGTTTGTTTTTGATGATCATGATCACATATTCTCTTGCTAGTTACTTAGGCCATTGTAGTTCATGAATTGCATCGTTCTGTATGAAATTTCATACCAACCAATTCAGTATTAAATACCCAATAACCACATTGTTTAACAAGCAAAGAATATAACCCTAACATGTATATAAACTATATACCTAAAATGGATATTTCCATTCTTTCCTTTTCTGCCAAATATATTTTATAGATTCTCTTTCAGCATTTCCTTTTCCTTTTTAAAAGAATCTATCAGCATCAACAGTGGAACCATATACATGACACATAGTCCAAAGCATGTATATTCAAATACTAATACCTTTGGACTTGCAATTTGAAGTACATCACCATCATCAAATGATCGACATTCTTTCAAAATCAATTTTTTAGTAATCTTTTAGTGTAGTAAACACTTTACATACATCTTCTATTCATCCTTATCATGACGACTTTCATGATCAAGCTAATGTAGCTTATGAAGGGGAATATTGAGTATAATGTTACTTTCCAAAACCCTTTTGGATGATTAGGATGTCTAGCATCTCCAACCTTTGCAAATTCTCATCCAATATGAGAACATATATTATACTCTATCATATTGCAACAAAAACATTATTTCAGATATCGTTATATCTTCCACACATGATGGTTTATGTAACAATTCTTTCAGCTCCTAGATAATGTTGATATTTAAATCAAGAATCATCGAGGCAAACATGATACTTTAGATACTAACACTGGAATTGTCACTCTTGATTTAAAACTAATTATTAAACTTCACAGAGTAAACAGAGTTTGCCGAAAGTTTGCAATAGAACTTTAAACTTTAGATTGACACTCAACACAATATGATACTAGTTCGTAAAATAAACATCCAGAATTCTATAGTTCTATTATCTCAATTACAACTAAGCATAAGGTGGTGAACGAATGCCAATGACTACAAAAAATTATGAAAATTCACTTTGATTTCATTTATGATAATCCAAATTAGAAATGAACTCCCACTCAAAAATGACATCCCTCATGACTTTTTGGTGACTACATGAACCAAATCGACTACACCAAGTCCGATCATCACGTGAGTCGGTGTAGCTTCAAAGGCGAGCATCAAATGGGCATCATATCTTCCATATGACTCATGCTTAACCTTTCGGTCCGTGTTCCGAGGCCATGTCTGTACATGCTAGGCTTGCCAAGTAAGAACCTTAGTATTCGCGTGTGTAACTGTCTTACACCCGAGATATGCTCGTGGATTCAAGTACACCCGATCATCACGTGATGTCTTGAAGCGACGAAACATAATCGGTGCATACTTAAGGAAGAACACATATTTATCTTGATATCTAAATGAGGGATCATCTTATTATGCTAATAAAACGCCAAACAAGCAATATAAGACGCAACAAACATCACATGTTAATAAGTGGAATGATATGGTTCTTGCACCTGATCTCCATCATGTGCATCATGGTATGATCCTCATCATACCTTTATGTGTAAGTCCAAGGTCTATGGAACTTAAACTTTATGTGTGTTGTAAGAGTATTGACTTATACTTTTACTTACAACATCACCATATCATGACACTATCCCAGCAACAATCTAAACTAGACGCCTCTAATTTATTCATTGCAAGTTTTACATGGCTTAGGGATTTCGAAGATAGAACCGTTCTTATCTACGAACATGAACCATAACGAGGATAACCAAATTATTGACAACTCGTTGCAAATTAGATATTGACTATAGTAGGAGAGACAGACACCCGCTAGCCACTTATGCAAAACTAGTTGGATGTCAAGCGTGGAACAGGTCTCATGTGCCAGGACATGTAAAGTTTGTCCGGGCCGCTTCATCCCACTATGCCACCAATATCCAAAGTACAACTAAGAAATAATAAAATGATCATCATCGCCCACATATACATATGTGTACTACCCGTGCAAAGCATCTAAGCATAGATCCGTGTAGAGGTCCCAACCTTTATTAAGGTAGAGATCCCTGTGTTTACAATGCTAGTCCCTGGATCAATAGCTAGCATCCACAGTTAAGATGTAATATCAAGAAACAAAGGTCATAGTACAACCTTATAACCAGGAATAAAATATTTCATTACATCTTACATAGCTCATTTGGCTATCACATTACAATGCAGCGGAATATCTATATAGCATGGAGTCCTTCATCTTCAAAGTGCCACATGCAATCATGTTGGTTGTAGACTTGTAATCCTAATCAACACACTTCATTAACATGAAACAAACCCGCAACATAATAAGTTATAGCCACAAGGGTCAATACATTTGAATTGTATTGGCAAGTGATACTATGCTAGAATAGTGGTATATATCATCTATATGCATTTGGCTAAGTGGAGCTTAGGCTTGCTTTGCTCAAAATATATTTTCCTTATCATTTGAAAACACTAAGTTTGTGTTTGTCAAAAATCACCCAAGGCATCTACCAATCCTTGATTGAAGATCCTTTACCCTTGTTCAACCACAAGTTTTTATCTTAGAAATTGGGATGAGGAGATTCTTGATAGCTTCCATGTCTTGATGCTCAAATTGTCCATTATCGGGGACACGGCTAAGTCCTTAGATTTTACACTCTACAGAGGTGGTGCTCTTTCCCGACAAGACTCGACATGCATCGAGACAAGATATTTCAGAATCCTTCCCTTAGACCATAATGGACGCGCTCCAAACCTATCAATCCCCTACCACCAACTGTCCATTTGGCCAAGTTATTGCAACCTATATGATCCAGGCAAAGCTCATAATGCCAAGTGGTTGCACTTGAAGCTTCTTAACATTTGACATCTCAAATATGTTTGTTCCTGGGTGGCATTCCACAAGTGTGATACACAAGGTAAACCATAGAAATGGGCCTTGTGTAACCACTCAACACAAACCAATCCTCCATTCCACCCAGGTGATTCATTCACTTAGCTGTTTTGTTAAAAAAACACAAGTCCTTGACTTAGAAATATTATATAGTATGAATATAATCCACCCTTGTTTTCTACTAGCTAAGCTAAGCATTATAGTAGTAGGTATCATAACTTAGGAAATTTCTACTAAGGTTTCATCTACTAGGATTTCCCATAGCATAGTTTATACTTAGCAAAATTCCATGCAAGTCCTACTTAGAAATATCACTAATGCATAGTGAAAATAATAGGACAAAAGTATGAAGTACCACTTGCCTTTTTGGTAGAGATTATAAGTTCACTCCTTGATCTTGCAATAGTCACACTCTTCAAATTCCACTACAATTCAATCAAGCAAGCAAATATTCAATCTACCATTCAAGCAATCATCACATAGAATAATAAAAACAAAGCAATGCATGCAAGAATGCCAAAGATTGTTTTATTTGGAAAAGTGGTTTCTAATAGGTTATAAACATTTTAAAACACCTATTGGTCATTTATAAAGGTGGCAAAACCATTGGATATCAAGTTAATGAAAATGCCCATTTAAATCATTTTTGTTTTGCTAGAAATGATTTAAATCCAAGGAATATTTACTAGTGCTTACCAAATATATTTTTAACACAAATGTTAGTGTTTTATGGTCAAGTGTTTTAATATTAAAACCATTTGCAAAAGGTTTTACCTATAAACCATTTTATACCAAAGTAATATTTTATGTTGTTGAAAATGCTTTTTTGCAAAGTAATAATTTATAGGGTTCATCAAATATACTTTTAAATCTCAAAACTTGGAGCTTAGGGTCAGAGAGTTTAAATCAAATCATTTTCCAAAGGTTTTACTCCAAAATCATTTTTAAACCATAAACAATATTTTTGTTTGTCTAGAAATGCTTTTATTCAAAGATTTATTCCTTAGCATCTCAAAATATGTTTTTAAAACCAAAAGTTGGTTTCTATGGTCAGTAGGTTAAAAACAATCCATTTGCCAAAGATTTTACCATAAAAACTTTTCTAGAATAATTTTTATATTCAAAATATGCCTACACAAGTTTCTGCAAATACAACCAATTTTCCAGAAGCAATTCATTAATCAAAGTGCATGGTTGGATAGAGTTTGTTTTGTTGATTCCATTGATATAAAATTTGCAAAATTTGTGCGTGTGAATCAAAAGTTATGAATTTTACAAACTCTAACATCTAATAGAACATTTTCTGTTTTTAAAACAAAACTCAAGCCACGTGGTGTGTTCTGGTTGGGCAAAAATGGTTCGCGCGGATCAGCTGCTATGGTGTGTTGGATCTAACTGAAATAGTGCAGCACAGAATACTCGATACACTTTCGTTAAGTCAATCTATCATAGACGCTGGATCTAAATCGAACGGTTGCAGTGCGTGTGACCAACGATGGGCGGCGCTGGCGGCGGCGAGTGGCGGAGGCGCGCTTAGACGAGGGTGGTGTTGGCGATGCAGGAAGCGGGAGACGTGGGGAGAAGCTCAGCAGATTCGCCATGCTTTGCTGATGCTCGAGGTGGTCTCCATTGTCGAAGGGGCGCTCGGGTGTGGCTGCAATTTCTCGCCGGAGAAGCTTCTGGCGGCGGTGTGCTCGGGCTGTCGTCGTTGGCAAAGTTTCGGACCGCGCTAAGGGAAGACAAGGGTCGCATTAGTTGCGCACGAGGTCGGCGATCATGCGTGCATCAACAAGAGGAAGAGGGGCAGTCAGACGCTAACTAGGGAACTCGCCAGAGTGGAAACAGACGACGGCGGTGCTCAGTGATGACGTTGTCGACGATGCAGAGAACGCGCGGGCAAGCTGGCGTTACGGAGAGGTTCGCCAGGAGATGGGGAGTGTCCCCGTGGAGTCTGGGAGGCAAGTAGGTGGCTGGGTTTGCCGGGATCGGCCGGAAATGTCGTCGGAGACAGAGGTGTTGTCGCAAGCAATACGGGCAGCCTAGGGGCTCCGGTGGTGTGAGGACTGGGGGAAAAGTTAGAGTGGGAATGGGCGCTTAAGTGTGCAAGGTCACGGGGAGTATTAATGGCGACAGTAACGCTAATTGATGCCATCTTCAATGGTCAGAAACAGCGAGGAGGGGTTGGGGGCGTGGTCACCGCGGGTGAGGACGAAGCTGACGGAGCAGTGGGACCTGGCGGTAGCAAGAGAGAGAGAGAGAGAGAGAGAGAGAGAGATAGAGAGAGAGAGAGGAGAGGTGGGGTCCAGCGGTCAGTGGCGAAGCGGGTTCGATCGTGAGTAGAAAAACGCTTCGGGGGAGAAGGAGGAACTGGGCTGTGTTGCAGGGCCAGATAGGTTAGTTGGGCTGGGCTGAGCCCTTTCCATTTTTTTTGTTCTGATTGATTTTTTCTTTTTCTGTTTTCATTTTTCTATTTTGATTTTTTAAATGATTTCAAACCTTGTTTGAATTCAAACCTTTTTCAAAAGTTTAGTATATTTCCATACTTTTTAAACTTGTATTTTAAATACCATTTTAGGAATAATTCTTTTATTCTTCTTGTGGTTTTATTCTTTATTAAAACAAGCATATGCCATTAATCAAATAAGATTAAATATATTGTCAAATTCTTTATTTGAATTCTAATTTTCACTAAACCTTTTTAGTAGGTTTTATTTATTCAAATGGGGTGTTAAATAATTTACTTTGAATTATTTGAAACATTTTTATATGATCCAATAATCATTTAAATTGGGTAAATGTCTTTATTCCCTTGAAATCAAATATGGTTTTAAATTCCATATAATTTTATTTGAAAATTCTTTATCCTTCTATTTTATTTGGATTTGGATTATATTCATTCCATTTGCTTATGGACTTGGCCAAGTTTTATTTGGCTTTTAAATATTCTCCATTAATTATTAATTTCCTTTGTCTTATAAAATCCATATCCTTTTATTTAAAGATCCAAACTTGGTGATTCCAATTTGTAAAATCTTATTTAATATTTGTTTATCCTTTTAAATCTCTTTTAGAATTAATTGCTCACAAATTGGTATGGATTTTAGATAGGTTCTTTATTAGCTTTGGGAATTCAATTTCCTTATCTTATTAAATTCATAATATTTTATCTATGGCTCCAAATTAAGTGAAACCAATTTCTATGGTTTTATAATATTTCTATTTGTCATTCTTGATCATTTATAACTGCTTGTTGACAAATTTTTATATGTAAAATTTCCATAGTCTTAGAGATATCTTGGAAATGATTTTCTTCCATAGGGTTTTAGGGATTTGGTTTTTATTTTCCAAGTGTTTAAATTTCAAGATGCATTTATGAAGAATGCATTTCACTTGATTTGAATTTAGTTGGATAAAAACTTTATTCAAAGTTTGTTCAAGATGGGTTTTTAAGTTTCCATTTATAAACAAAAGTTTCTTTTCACCCTAAATTTGAACAATTATTTATTTTGTTTATTTATTTTTCACATTACAAAATTTGGAAAATTTTGGGATGGGACAATCCGGCACTGATACCACTGAAGGGTTCGCAGCATAGAAAACAAAAAATTTCCTACGATGGGAACAACTATTTACCAAGATCTATCTACTAGATATAAGAAACGGGTGGATATACATCCATAGAATACATACCCTCAAAGACCGAATAGCGTTAATGTCACATCCCAAGATTTTCCAAATCTTGTAATGTGAAAAATAAATGAATAAAATAAAACTTTGTTGATTTTCAGAGTGAGAAGAAACTTTTTGAAATCAAATGGGAACCTTCAAACCTATTTTGATCAAGGTAAATCCTAAAGGGATTTAAAAAGTTAAACATTTAATAAAGGAAAATAAAAATATTTGGTTTTACTATTTTTGAAATCTTTTTTATAAAAGGTTTGGTTTTCAAAAGAAAAGATAGATTTATAAATAAGGATTATTTATAAAGCCAAATTAAACCTTGGCCAATGTTTTGAAATAAAATGTTTTGTTTTGATAAAAACAGTAAAGGTTTATTTAAATAAAATAATAAGGAATTAATGTCCAATTTTATTTAAGTAAAGGCTTTTCCCATTTTAAATAAACACAAAAACTTATTTGTTTATTTTAAATAAGTTTTCCAAGTATTTTATATTCTCAAATAAAACCTACTGAAGTGTTTTGGTTTTATTTTAGATTTCAAAATAAAGTTTTTAATAAAACAAATCCTATTTGATTTTATAACTAAGGTCCATTTTATTTAATTATTAATGTACCCTAAAATAAAAATGATATTTCATTTTAAACAAGTTTTCCAAATATCTTCTATTCTCAAATAAAACCTACTGATTTGGTTTTGAAAATATTTGGATTTCAAATGGAGATTTTATAAATCAAACCCTATTTGATTAAATAACTAAAGGTCCATTTTATTTAATTAATGAATGGATCCTAAAAAGAATAAAAATATTATTTTATTTTGGGATTTGGTTTATGTTGATAAACA
The DNA here is from genome assembly GCA_916181665.1 of Avena sativa. NCBI lineage: Eukaryota > Viridiplantae > Streptophyta > Magnoliopsida > Poales > Poaceae > Avena > Avena sativa. Next base: position 229,263,820 of record OV702279.1, read on the forward strand.
GAACCAAAAACTCATTACAAGTGTGGTGATTGTTTGAATTGTTTGAATAGTTGATTGAAATTCAAAACAGAAATTGAATTTGGAAAAAGAAAAAGATTCAGGAAAGAAAAAAAATAGAAGTGGACAGCAGCCCAGTCGGCCAGCCCAATAACCCCATTCGCAGCCCAGTTACACTTCCCCTCTGCGAAACATTTTCTACCTAAAGCCGCACCCGCAGTGACACCGACTGGTGGACCTCGTTTTCTTTTCTTCTCTCTCGCTGCTAGTGGACCCCACAGCCACGTGGTCATCTTCTTCGCCGCGACTTCTTCCTCCCCCCAAACCACGTTGCCGTTACTGCCGTTGAAAGCTCCTTCAATCCCCATTAATTGCCGCGTTAATTCGCCCAGCCAGCACGCAAGGTAATAGCGCCTGCCTCCCCTCTTCCGTTTCCCCCAGACACCCCTCCTCGGCACGCCCACAGGCTGTCGAATTATGCTCAAACACCGCCACTATCCGACGACGCTCCGGCGAGAATTCCGGTCGTGTCCTGCCACCCCTCGCCTCCTTAAGAACACTCACATACTCTCCTAGCTCTGGCGCTTCTCCCGGCGCTTCCATTCACCCGCGGGCGCTCCAGAACATCGGCAACGACAACAACCGCCGCCGCCACCGTCTGGTTTTTCTCCGACGACCTCTCCCCCGGTAAGCCAGACCGCCCCCTTTCCTCTCGTTGATGCTCACTTGTCAGTGAACCGCGTACGAAGCTAACCACAACCTCTGTTCCCTCTCCCGTGCTCTGTAGCAACATCCCCAGCGACGCCTGAACGCGCCCGACGCCGAGCGAACTCCGGCGAGCGATTAGTACCGCCCAAGTGCGCCCCTCGCCTCCTCGAAACCACGTCGAGCTTCCCCACGACCCTGCGATCATGGTGAGCCTCTCCTCCTCTTATCTCGCTTCCTAGAACGGCCAGACCACCTCGGATAGAGCGTGCGCCGCCAGTCGTCACCGCCGGCGCCGCCAGCTTTTGGTCAACCTCCTGTGAGCCGTTAGATCATCATCCAGCGGCTAGGAAAGAAAGTGAGCAAAGGGGTATCGAGCGATCTGTGCCGTGCGATCAAGTTGGATCCTGCGGTCTGTGTCTGTCGATCCGAGCGAAGCGGTATAGACGAATCAGAAACAGCCATGTGGCCTCGGTTTGATTTAAAAGACAGAAAACTTCTATTAGATTTCCAATTTTGTAAATTGCACAACTTTTAAACCACACGTCCACATTTTGCAAACTTTATATCATTGCAATCAGTGGAACAAGCCCTAGCCAACCATGCCTTTTGTTTAGCAAAAAGCTTCTGGGAAAATGTTTGTTTTTGCAGAAACATTTGTATGCTTGTTAAGGATGTGAAAATTGTTTAAAAATGATTTTGGGGATAAAATCTTTGGCAAATGATGTGATTTGAACCTACTAACATTAGTAAACACTTTGTGGATTCAAAAATGAATTTGGTGAAACAAAATAATGATTCTTTTATTTAAAACCATTTCTAGTCAAATAAAAATATAGTTTATTTATTAAAAATGGTTTTGGATGAAAACTTTTGGGAAATGTTTTGTTTTAAACTCTCTGACCCTAAACACCAAGTTTTATGGTTTGAAAATGTATTTTGTGAACCCCATAGATTAATGCCTTAGTAAAAATATGTCACATCCCAAGATTTTCCAAATCTTGTAATGTGAAAATAAATGAATAAAATAAAACTTTGTTTGATTTTCAAGGCCAGAAGAAACTTTTTGAATCCAATTGGAAATTTTCAAAACCTATTTGGATCAAATGAAATCCTAAAGGGATTTAAAAAGTTAAATAAACAATAAACTTCAAAATATTTAGACTTACTATTTTGGATCTTTTAAATAAAAGGTTTTGGGCTTTCAAAAGAAAAAGTGGATTTATAAATAAAGATTATTTTACAGAGCCAAATTAAACCTTGGCCCAGTATTTAAAATAAAATGTTTTGATTTGATTAAAAATAGAAAAGGTTTATTTAAATAAAGTAATAAGGATTTAATATCCAAGATTTTATTAATAAAGGTTTTATTATTTCTAAACCATCAAAACTTGTTTATTTATTTAAAATAAGTTTCCAAGTATTTTATATTTCCAAATAAAACCTACTGAAGTGTTTTGGTTTTATATTAGATTTCAAAATAAATATTTAAATAAAACAAATCCTATTTGAATTAATAACTAAGGCCCATTTTATTTAATTATTAATGGACCCTATAATAAAATGTTATTTTATTTTAAACAAGTATTTCAAGTATCATATATTTTCAAATAAAACCTACTGATTTGGTTTTGAAAATAATTGGATTTCAAATGGGGATTTTATTAATTAAACCAAACCCTATTTTATTAATAAACCATAGTCCATTTTATTTAATTAATAAAGGGAACCTAAAAAGATTTAAAATATTATTTTATTTTAGAATGTGAATTATGATGTTAAACAGAACCAAATTCATAGCTACAAAGTTTGTTGGTTGTTTGAATAGATTTGAGTGTGAATTGTTTATTTGAAAATTCAAAACAGAAATCAGAAAAAGAAAAGGAAAAAGTTACAGAATAAAAAAAAATGGAGTTTTGCCAACCCAGCCCAGGCAGCCCAATAAGCCCACCAACCAGCCCAGCTCCTTTCCCCGCAGAAAACGATTCGAACCAACTACCTGACCCGCGCAGAGTATGACAGGTGGACCTCCTCCTCATTTCCTTTCCCCACTGACAGGTAGACCCACTCCTCCTGTTCTTCCTCTCCACCCCGCAGCGACCAGTTCTTCTCCCTCGTTCTGCGGTTGATTCCTCCAGCTTAAATTCGCCTTAACGCGACCAACGTTACCAGCCTTGATCACGCATATGGAAACGCCCAAGCCTCCTCTATAATTCCCCTCTGACACCTCGCACTGGCACGCCTTAGACCACCCTCAATTCCTCCCCGAGCACCCTCTGCTCCGACAAGCTTCTATCTCCGATTCCGGCCAACACCGCAACGCCCAATCCTCCTCGACCTAGCACACATCTTCCCCACTCCTAGACGCTTCTCCCCGTGCCCTTCCTTCAACCGCGGGCGCCCCGGAGCGTCAGCTTCGACAAGCTCCAACAGCGTCGCCGTCCGTTTTCCACTCCGGCGACGACTTTCAGGTGAACCAGACCGCCCCGACCCCTCTCGCTCACGCACACAGCATCGCCTTGCTCTTGCGCATCTGAATGTGCTTCCGTTTTGCCTTAGGGCGATCTGCAGTGACGACTCCTACCACCACCGTCGTCTGGCTTAACTCCGACGAGCATTTCTGGTATGCATCTGACCACCCCGCGCCTCCTCGTTCACACTCCCATACTCGCCACACCTTTCTGCATCTGACCGCATCATTGTTTTGCTTCGGGATGATCTTCAGCATCGCCCTCGACCGCGGACAGAACCACCCGACACCGACCTTCACTCCGGCGAGCAATTGCCGCAGTACCCGAGCTCCCCTTGTCAAGCCAACAGCACGACGAGCGTCACCACGACCCTGCGATCTTGGTGAGCCTTCTCCTCTTCTTCCTTGCATCCTGAATCACCGGCGACCACCCCACCGGAGCGCTGCCGCCAGAGCGCCGCCGACAGCGCCGCCCACTTTAGGTCAGAGTCGCCAGTACCGTTCGATCCAGATTTAGCGGCCATGATTAGATCACTTATCGTCGAAGGGGTATGTCCTCTGGGCCACTCGATCTAACTAGATCCAACGCCCCACAGCCGCGATCCCAGCGAACCGGTATCGACCAGTAAGAATACGCCGCGTGTCACCTATTTGATTTAAAACAGATTTGAAAAACAGAAACTTTTGCAAACTTCAAACCCTTATATCTTTGGATCCACACGTCCAAATTTTACAAATTTTGTGTCGTTGGATTCAGGAGAACAAGCCCTAGCCAACCATGGCCTTAGTTTGACAAATAGTATCTGTTAGCTTGTTTGAAATTACAGAAACATTTGTGTACTTGTTTAGAGTAGAAAAATTGTTTAAAATTGATTTTAGGATTAAAACCTTTGCAAAATGGAATTATGTGACCATACTGACCCTAGGAACCAACCCTTGATGTTAAAAATGATTTTGGTAAAATATAGATTGAATTATTTAACTTAGCCATTTGCTAACCAAATAAACTCATTGATTTATTTATGGAAATGTTTTTGCAAGGAAAACTTTGGGAAAATGTTTTGAACCAAACTTACTGACCCAAAACACCAAGCCTTGCCAAGGGAAACTTACTTGGTGAAAAACCTAAAGTTTTGCTTTGATAAGAATATTTTTCACCACATAAAATGATGAATGAATTTTAAAATGGCCTTAAGATAAAACCCAATTGCAAATGACTTTGCCATTTTGGCAAATGACCAATTTGGACCTTACAAAGTTTATAAACCTAGTAGAGACCAACCTTGCAAAAGAACCCACCTTTGCATGACTTAGATTCCATTGCTATGTGTGTGTGAAATTGTTTGTTTAACCTTGGTTTGGAATGTTAGTTGATTTTGTGTTTTGCTTGATTTACTTGTAGTGAAATTAGCAAAGTGAGAGACTAGCAAGATCAAGGAAGTAAACCCCATTCCCTACCAAAAGGCAAGTTACACTATCATCTAAAGTCCTACTATTTTCATTATACTTAGTGGATTTGAAAACATGCATGAAAATGATTTATACTTATGCTATGCTAAATCCTAATAGGATGCCCTTACTTTCCTTAGAGAAAATCTTGTAGTTGTACATGCTTAGCCATGCTATATGCTATGTTTTTGAAAAGAGATACATGTTGAGATTTTACAAAGGTTGAGAAAAGGACTTGTGTTTTACATAACAAAACAAGGACTCAATGAACCACCTAGGTGGTGGACACTTTAAGTTTTGGAGAAGGTGGCAACAAAAGGGAACCATGTCTATGGTAGTCACTTTGTGTTGGGCTCCAAAAAGAAACCACCTAGGAAACTTAGAGATCAAACATGCTTCTCCAATTGTGGCTTTCGTGTGCAACCACATGCTATTATGGCTCTGGCTTAGTCTATTACATTAGGAAGACCCATACATTGTCTTTAGTTACTGGACATGGGGATCTGGAATGCTTCATGGGGGCTGAAGACAAAGCTAGCAATGATGTATGGGAGGACCTTTTGGAAAGACTTCGTCACATTCTCAATCTGCCAGTACTCCATCTTGGTGAGCACTAATCCAATAGGCCACTGGTGGTAAAAGGATGGGATTGTGACATGCGGGTAAAGTGTACTCCTTCTGCAGAAAATAACAAAATCTAAGTACTTAGCTGTGTCCCGGGTTATGGACAATACTGAGCAACTAAAGTTTGAACTATGGGAGATCTCGACATTCCAACTTCTAAAATAAAAACTTGATGCCCTTGTGTGTCTACCAAGGAATTCAAAGAGATTTTGTTAAAATTGTTGCACTTGGGGTTACCCAAGGTGCTCAAGAGCATGATGTACTTGGGGTTACCAAGGAACTCATGGGTTTGATAAAACTTGTTGCACTTGGGGTTACCAAGGTGCTCAAGAGATTTTGACAAGGAATTGAACACTTGTGTTTCTACCAAGGGGTTCAAGGAACTTGGAAAAGAAATTTGACAAAGGTCTTTAAAACCCTTTTTGAAAAGATAGGATAAAACAATGCTTTATGCAAATAAGCCTTAAACTCTACTTAGCCAAATATGCATATAATGATAGGATCCACTCTTATAATACATAAAAGTGAAGCTTGCCAATACAATTCAAAATGTATTGACCTTGTGGCTGTAACTTGTAATGTTGCAGGTTAATTGTTTTTTAAATGAAGATTGTTTGATTGACTAGGACTACAAAATCTACAACCAACATCTGCCTGTGGCACTTTGAAGATGAAGGACCCATGATTTTATTTATTCCGCTGCAACGTATTGTAATAGCCAAATGAGCTATGTTTGATGTAATAAACTTATATTATTCCTGGTTATAAATTTATATTATGACCTTTGTATCTTGATATTACATCTTAACTGTGGATGCTAGCTATTGATCCAGGGACTAGCATTGTAAACACAGGAGGAACCTAACTTATTGGGTTGGGACCTCTACAGATGGTATCAGAGCATTGTGTTGCCTGTAGGATTTGTAAAACCTAGGATTGGACAAAAACCCTTAGAAAAATAGGAGTTGTATTTTGTTCCAAAACTTATTTACAAAAACACTTGTAAACTCTTTCCTCAATCATTTTGGTTTCAACTCTATGTCTCTTCTACATCAACTTGATGGAAAACCTACCCCAAGACCAAAGACTTCATCATATGCAAAGGACTTCTTCAACATCTACAACTCTAATGACTTCAACATCTTCAGCTCTAAATGACTTCAACATCTTCAGCATGTTCACCAAGGACTTCCAACTTGGAAACTACTAAGGACCATAAGTGAAGCAAGGAAATCTTGCTTAAGATTTAGAGACTGAGGGAATGCAAAATAACAAGAAACCATCAACAACTTTGAAGTATTGCAACCAAGAGTTATCTCAAGGAACCATGATCTCATACAAGAAGAATCATAAAGGAAGGAGAAATCACAAGTAAACCATATAGATGGACCACCATAATCTAGTTAAATCAAAACCACCAACTTATGTGGTATAGCAAAAATATTTTGATTGCCTAAGTTTGTGCTTGAACTTTGTTGTTTGAGTGCAAAGTTGTTTGTGAAATGTTTGTTTGATTGCTTGAACATTGCTTGTGTGAATTGTGATGTGTGTGATTAGAAATATTTCCTTAGAAATATTCTGCCTATTCTAACCTCCCTTCAACCCAAACAGATGACTACTCCAAAAGACTCCAAGGTTGATGACACCAACACCAACCAAGCTGACTGCATAAAAGAGCTCCTAGCAACCCAACACCAGTTGAACCAACTGACAGCTCAGTTCATAGTCAACAATAGTGATAAAGATCCAGCACTACAAAGGTTTTTGGTGGAACAATCCCAACTGATGCTTAAAGTGACTAATCAAATGATCAGCATGGAAGAAAACTATCCCAAAGGAGTTTATGATAACAAGGATGACAAGAATGTTATTCTAGATGGAGCCCCAGCTTGCATTATTTGTGGAGACAAGGATCATACTTCCAAGGAGCATGAAGGACAATGCCCCAATTGTGAAGAAGATCATCCTGTTGGACAATGTCCTACCTCTCAAGCTACTTGCTACCTGTGTGAAGGAAGTGATCATACTCCAGGTCTATGTCCTATCTATGCCATGGTGGAACAAAGGAAACAAGAAGGATCCAAGTCTACCAAAGGAAAAGGACCACTCATACCTCCAAACAAGACAACCCAATTCAAAGGATCAAAGAAAATCAAGAAGCCCAAGCAAGACATGAGCCTTGTGCAATGTCGTAAATGTAAGGAAATGGGACACTACTCCAGTGGATGCCCAGAGAACAAGAAGAATAAAGAGATTGACCAAGTGTGGTGCAACAACTGCAAAGAACCAGGCCAATATGTAGCAACTTGCCCACAAGAGCAACGCAAAGAACTCAAGGACATTCATTGTTTCAACTGCAAGAATCCAGGGCATTATGCAAGCAACTGTCCAGAAAGGATGAAAAACAAGTTGAACAAGCCTATGGAGAAACTCAACCTTGGCCCATGAGTCAAGTGTAGAAATAAAGCGAAAATTTACTTAGAGAAGATTTCCAGGACCCCAAGAAGGACAATATGTAATTTTTTTTGTTTGAAAATTTTTAAGGGTGGTAGTACCCTAGTTGTTTTGAACTTGTTTGTAACCCTAGCCTCCCCAAATCTCGGGACGAGATTTATTTTAAGGGTGGTAGCCTGTCACATCCCAAGATTTTCCAAATCTTGTAATGTGAAAATAAATGAATAAAATAAAACTTTGTTTGATTTTCAAGGCCAGAAGAAACTTTTTGAATCCAATTGGAAATTTTCAAAACCTATTTGGATCAAATGAAATCCTAAAGGGATTTAAAAAGTTAAATAAACAATAAACTTCAAAATATTTAGACTTACTATTTTGGATCTTTTAAATAAAAGGTTTTGGGCTTTCAAAAGAAAAAGTGGATTTATAAATAAAGATTATTTTACAGAGCCAAATTAAACCTTGGCCCAGTATTTAAAATAAAATGTTTTGATTTGATTAAAAATAGAAAAGGTTTATTTAAATAAAGTAATAAGGATTTAATATCCAAGATTTTATTAATAAAGGTTTTATTATTTCTAAACCATCAAAACTTGTTTATTTATTTAAAATAAGTTTCCAAGTATTTTATATTTCCAAATAAAACCTACTGAAGTGTTTTGGTTTTATATTAGATTTCAAAATAAATATTTAAATAAAACAAATCCTATTTGAATTAATAACTAAGGCCCATTTTATTTAATTATTAATGGACCCTATAATAAAATGTTATTTTATTTTAAACAAGTATTTCAAGTATCATATATTTTCAAATAAAACCTACTGATTTGGTTTTGAAAATAATTGGATTTCAAATGGGGATTTTATTAATTAAACCAAACCCTATTTTATTAATAAACCATAGTCCATTTTATTTAATTAATAAAGGGAACCTAAAAAGATTTAAAATATTATTTTATTTTAGAATGTGAATTATGATGTTAAACAGAACCAAATTCATAGCTACAAAGTTTGTTGGTTGTTTGAATAGATTTGAGTGTGAATTGTTTATTTGAAAATTCAAAACAGAAATCAGAAAAAGAAAATGAAAAAGTTACAGAATAAAAAAAAATGGAGTTTGGCCAACCCAGCCCAATAAGCCCACCAACCAGCCCAGCTCCTTTTCCCGCAGAAAGCGATTCGAACCAACTACCTGACCCGCGCAGAGTATGACAGGTGGACCTCCTCCTCATTTCCTTTCCCCACTGACAGGTAGACCCACTCCTCCTGTTCTTCCTCCCCACCCCGCAGCGACCAGTTCTTCTCCCTCGTTCTGCCGTTGATTCCTCCAGCTTAAATTCGCCTTAACGCGACCGACGTTACCAGCCTTGATCACGCAGATGGAAATGCCCAAGCCTCCTCTATAATTCCCCTCTGACACCTCGCACTGGCATGCCTTAGACCACCCTCAATTCCTCCCCGAGCACCCTCTGCTCCGACAAGCTTCTATCTCCGATTCCGGCCAACACCACAACGCCCGATCCTCCTCGACCTAGCACACATCTTCCCCACTCCCAGACGCTTCTCCCCGTGCCCTTCCTTCAACCGCGGGCGCCCCGGAGCGTCGGCTTCGACAAGCTCCAACAGCGTCGCCGTCCGTTTTCCACTCCGGCGACGACTTTCAGGTGAACCAGACCGCCCTGACCCCTCTCGTTCACGCACACAGCATCGCCTTGCTCTTGCGCATCTGAATGTGCTTCCGTTTTGCCTTAGGGCGATCTGCAGCGACGACTCCTACCACCACCGCCATCTGGCTTAACTCCGACGAGCATTTCTGGTATGCATCTGACCGCCCCGCGCCTCCTCGTTCACACTCCCATACTCGCCACACCTTTCTGCATCTGACCGCATCATTGTTTTGCTTCGGGATGATCTTCAGCGTCGCCCTCGACCGCGGACAGAACCACCCGACGCCGACCTTCACTCATGCGAGCAATTGCCGCAGTACCCGAGCTCCCCTTGTCAAGCCAACAGCACGGCGAGCGTCACCACGACCCTGCGATCTCGGTGAGCCTTCTCCTCTTCTTCCTTGCATCCTGAATCACCGGCGACCACCCCACCGGAGCGCTGCCGCCAGAGCGCCGCCGACAGCGCCGCCCACTTTAGGTCAGAGTCGCCAGTACCGTTCGATCCAGATTTAGCGGCCATGATTAGATCACTTATCGTCGAAGGGGTATGTCCTCTGGGCCACTCGATCTAACTAGATCCAACGCCCCACAGCCGCGATCCCAGCGAACCGGTATCAACCAGTCAGAATACGCCGCGTGTCACCTATTTGATTTAAAACAGATTTGAAAAACAGAAACTTTTGCAAACTTCAAACCCTTATATCTTTGGATCCACACGTCCAAATTTTACAAATTTTATGTCGTTGGATTCAGGAGAACAAGCCCTAGCCAACCATGGCCTTAGTTTGACAAATAGTATCTGTTAGCTTGTTTGAAATTACAGAAACATTTGTGTACTTGTTTAGAGTAGAAAAATTGTTTAAAATTGATTTTAGGATTAAAACCTTTGCAAAATGGAATTATGTGACCATACTGACCCTAGGAACCAACCCTTGATGTTAAAAATTATTTTGGTAAAATATAGATTGAATTATTTAACTTAGCCATTTGCTAACCAAATAAACTCATTGATTTATTTATGGAAATGTTTTTGCAAGGAAAACTTTGGGAAAATGTTTTGAACCAAACTTACTGACCCAAAACACCAAGCCTTGCCAAGGGCAACTTACTTGGTGAAAAACCTAAAGTTTTGCTTTGATAAGAATAATTTTCACCACATAAAATGATGAATGAATTTTAAAATGGCCTTAAGATAAAACCCAATTGCAAATGACTTTGCCATTTTGGCAAATGACCAATTTCGACCTTACAAAGTTTATAAACCTAGTAGAGACCAACCTTGCAAAAGAACCCACCTTTGCATGACTTAGATTCCATTGCTATGTGTGTGTGAAATTGTTTGTTTAACCTTGGTTTGGAATGTTAGTTGATTTTGTGTTTTGCTTGATTGACTTGTAGTGAAATTAGCAAAGTGAGAGACTAGCAAGATCAAGGAAGTAAACCCCATTCCCTACCAAAAGGAAAGTTACACTATCATCTAAAGTCCTACTATTTTCATTATACTTAGTGGATTTGACAACATGCATGAAAATGATTTATACTTATGTTATGCTAAATCCTAATAGGATGCCCTTACTTTCCTTAGAGAAAATCTTGTAGTTGTACATGCTTAGCCATGCTATATGCTATGTTTTGAAAAGAGATACATGTTGAGATTTTACAAAGGTTGAGAAAAGTACTTGTGTTTTACATAACAAAACAAGGACTCAATGAACCACCTAGGTGGTGGACACTTTAAGTTTTGGAGAAGGTGGCAACAAAAGGGAACCATGTCTATGGTAGTCACTTTGTGTTGGGCTCCAAAAAGAAACCACCTAGGAAACTTAGAGATCAAACATGCTTCTCCAATTGTGGCTTTCGTGTGCAACCACATGCTATTATGGCTCTGGCTTAGTCTATTACATTAGGAAGACCCATACATTGTCTTTAGTTACTGGACATGGGGATCTGGAATGCTTCATGGGGGCTGAAGACAAAGCTAGCAATGATGTATGGGAGGACCTTTTGGAAAGACTTCGTCACATTCTCAATCTGCCAGTACTCCATCTTGGTGAGCACTAATCCAGTAGGCCACTGGTGGTAAAAGGATGGGATTGTGACATGTGGGTAAAGTGTACTCCTTCTGCAGAAAATAACAAAATCTAAGTACTTAGCCGTGTCCCCGGTTATGGACAATACTGAGCAACTAAAGTTTGAACTATGGGAGATCTCGACATTCCAACTTCTAAAATAAAAACTTGATGCCCTTGTGTGTCTACCAAGGAATTCAAAGAGATTTTGTTAAAATTGTTGCACTTGGGGTTACCCAAGGTGCTCAAGAGCATGATGTACTTGGGGTTACCAAGGAACTCATGGGTTTGATAAAACTTGTTGCACTTGGGGTTTCCAAGGTGCTCAAGAGATTTTGACAAGGAATTGAACACTTGTGTTTCTACCAAGGGGTTCAAGGAACTTGGAAAAGAAATTTGACAAAGGTCTTTAAAACCCTTTTTGAAAAGATAGGATAAAACAATGCTTTATGCAAATAAGCCTTAAACTCTACTTAGCCAAATATGCATATAATGATAGGATCCACTCTTATAATACATAAAAGTGAAGCTTGCCAATACAATTCAAAATGTATTGACCTTGTGGCTGTAACTTGTAATGTTGCAGGTTAATTGTTTTTTAAATGAAGATTGTTTGATTGACTAGGACTACAAAATCTACAACCAACATCTGCCTGTGGCACTTTGAAGATGAAGGACCCATGATTTTATTTATTCCGCTGCAACGTATTGTAATAGCCAAATGAGCTATGTTTGATGTAATAAACTTATATTATTCCTGGTTATAAATTTATATTATGACCTTTGTATCTTGATATTACATCTTAACTGTGGATGCTAGCTATTGATCCAGGGACTAGCATTGTAAACACAGGAGGAACCTAACTTATTGGGTTGGGACCTCTACAAAATATTTCTACACCACATAAAATGATACTTTGTTTTGAAAATGGCTTAGGAAATGAAACCTTTTGCAAATGACTTTGCCACTTTATAAAATGACCATTAGGTGCACCCAAATGTCTATGACCCATTAGGAACCACTTTTTAAAACAAAACAAAGCTTGGCATGCTTGCATGCATTACTTTGACTTTGTCATTTTATGTGATGTTTTGCTTGATTGGTAGATTGAGATTGTGCCTTGCTTGATTGATTTGTAGTGACTTGAAGAGTGTGATTGTTGCAAGGACAAGGAGTGAACTATACTCTACCAAAAAGGCAAGTGATGCTTCATACTTTTCGTCCCATTACTTTCACTATGCATTAGTGTTTTCTCTAAGTAAAACTTGCATGGAATTTTGCTAAGTATAAACCTTGCTCTAGGAAAACTAGTAGATGAAACCTTAGTGGAAATCTTCCTAAGTCAAGATACCTACTACTATCATGCTTAGCTTAGCTAATAGAAAACAAGGGTGGAAATATATTCATACTATGGAAAATTTCTAAGTCTGAGGACTTGTGTTTTTGTTTAATAAAACAACTAAGTTAATGAATCACCTGGGTGGAATGGTAATTGCTTGGTGGATTTTGGTTGAGTGGTTCACAAGGCCCATGTTTATGGTTTACCTTGTGTATCTCACTTGTGGATGGCCACCCAGGAACAAAGAGATTTGAGATGTCAAATGTTGAGAAGCTTCAAGTGCAGCCACTTGGCATTATGGGCTCTGCCTGGATCATATAGGTTGCAAGAACTTAGCCATATGGACAGTTGGTGGTAGTGTTTGATAGGTTGGAGCGCGTCCATTTTGGTCTAAGGGAAGGCTTCTGAAAGATCTTGTCTTGGGAAACCAAGTCTTGTGGGAAAGTGCACCACCTCTGCAGATTGTAAAATCTAAGTACTTAGCCATGTCCCTGGTAAAGGACAATTTGAGCATCAAGACATGGAAGCAATCAAGAATCTCATCATTCAAATTTCTAAGTTAAAAACTTGTGGTTTGAACAAGGGTTAAAGGATCTTCAATCTTTGATTGGTAGATGCCTTGAAAAAAGATGATTTTTGTCAAGCAAAAACTTAGTGTTTTCAAAATGATAAGGAAAATCTATTTTGAGCAATGCAAGCCTCAACTCCACTTAGCCAAATGCATATAAATGATAGACTCCACCATACTACCATAGTATCACTTGCCAATACAATTCAAATGTATTGACCCTTGTGGATGTAACTTGTTATGTTGCAGGTTTGATTGTTTTTAGTGAAGATTGATTGATTAGGATTACAAAGTCTACAACCAACATGTCTACCTGTGGCACTTTGAAGATGAAGGACCCCATGCTTATAGATTTCTGCTGCAATGTAATGTAATAGCCAAATGAGCTATGTAGGATGTAATAAAACTATGTTATTCCTGGTTATAAAGTTATGTTATGACCTTTGTTTCTTGATATTACATCTTAACTGTGGATGCTAGCTATTGATCCAGGGACTAGCATTGTAAACACAGGGGACTCCACCTTATATTGTTTAAAGGTTGGGACACTCCCTCTACAGATGGTATCAGAGCATTGTGTTGCCTGTAGGATTTGTAAACCTAGGATTGGACAAAACCCCTTAGAAAATAGGAGTTGTATTTGTTCCAAAAACTTATTTACAAAAACACTTGTAAACTCTTTCCTCAACCATTTTGGTTTCAACTCTACATCTCTTCTACTTCAACTTGATGGAAAAACCTACCCCATGGCCAAAGACTTCACCATGAGCAAAAGACAACATCAACTCTAATGACTTCAACTTCTTCAACTCTAATGACTTCAACATCTTCAGCATATTCACCAAGGACTTCAACCTTAGATACCACTAAGGACAAGTGAGACAAGAAATATTGCCCAAGACTTGAAGACTACGGAAACACAATTAGAAGGAACCATCATCACCTTTGAAGTTTTGTGACCAAGAATTTTCCTCAAGGAAACCATGATTTCATGCAAGAAGAATCAACCAAGAAGAATGGAAAGATCACAAGTGAACCATATAGATGGACTACCATATATAGTTAAGTTAAACACACCAACTTATGTGGTGTAACAAAAATATTTTTGATTGCCTAAAAATATGCTTGAAACTTGTTGTTTGAGTGGAATGTTTGTTTGTGATTGCTTGCACATTGCTTGTGTGAATTGTGATGTGTGTGAATAGAATTATTCCCTTAGAAATATTTTGCCTATTCTAATCCCAATCCAACCCAAACAGATGACTTCTCCAAGAGACTCCAACATCAAGGTTGATGACACCAACAACAACCAAGAGGACAACATGAGAGAACTTATAGCAACCCAAAACCAGTTGAGCCAAGAGACAACTCAGCTTTTAGCCAACAACAATGGAATAGACCCAGCCATACAAAGGATTTTGAAACTTCAATCCCAATTGCTGCAAGGATTGGTTACTCAAATGATCAACATGGGAGAAAACTTTTCCCAAAGAAATAATGACAACAAGGATGACAAGAATGTTATTCTAGAAGGAACCCAAACTAGCAATACTTATGAAGACAAGGATCATGCATCCAAGGAGCATGAGGATCAATGCCCCAAGAAGAGAGAAAGATTTCCCACCTCTGAGGTGAGATATGAAGAACATGAACCAGAAGAACTCCTAGCTTTGGAGAGACCCAAGAAGAAGAAGAAATGCCCCAACCCTAACAAGAAGGATATTACTCAAGTGCAATGTTACAATTGCAAAGAGATAGGACAGTATGCCAATGAATGCCCAGAAAATAAGAAGAATCAAAGAAACAAACAAGAGGCAATGATACCAAAGGAAAAGAAAGATATCAGCCAAGTGATGTGTTTCAAATGCAAGGAACTAGGCCACTATGTAAACTTCTGTCCAGGAAAGAGGAAGCACAAGATAAACCAACCTATAAAAGATCTCAGCCTTGTCACATGTTTCAAGTGTGAAAACAAGGGACACTATGCAGATGATTGCCCAGAGAAAGTTTCCCCAGGACCCCAAGAAGGCCAATATGTAATTTAGTTAGAAATTTTTTAAGGGTGGTAGTACCCTAGTTGTTTTGAGCCTACTTGTAACCCCTAGCCTCCCCAAATCTCGGGACGATATTTATTTTAAGGGTGGTAGCCTGTCACATCCCAAGATTTTCCAAATCTTGTAATGTGAAAAATAAATGAATAAAATAAAACTTTGTTGATTTTCAGAGTGAGAAGAAACTTTTTGAAATCAAATGGGAACCTTCAAACCTATTTTGATCAAGGTAAATCCTAAAGGGATTTAAAAAGTTAAACATTTAATAAAGGAAAATAAAAATATTTGGTTTTACTATTTTTGAAATCTTTTTATAAAAGGTTTGGTTTTCAAAAGAAAAGATAGATTTATAAATAAGGATTATTTATAAAGCCAAATTAAACCTTGGCCAATGTTTTGAAATAAAATGTTTTGTTTTGATAAAAATAGTAAAGGTTTATTTAAATAAAATAATAAGGAATTAATGTCCAATTTTATTTAAGTAAAGGCTTTTCCCATTTTAAATAAACACAAAAACTTATTTGTTTATTTTAAATAAGTTTTCCAAGTATTTTATATTCTCAAATAAAACCTACTGAAGTGTTTTGGTTTTATTTTAGATTTCAAAATAAAGTTTTTAATAAAACAAATCCTATTTGATTTTATAACTAAGGTCCATTTTATTTAATTATTAATGGACCCTAAAATAAAAATGATATTTCATTTTAAACAAGTTTTCCAAATATCTTCTATTCTCAAATAAAACCTACTGATTTGGTTTTGAAAATATTTGGATTTCAAATGGAGATTTTATAAATCAAACCCTATTTGATTAAATAACTAAAGATCCATTTTATTTAATTAATGAATGGATCCTAAAAAGAATAAAAATATTATTTTATTTTGGGATTTGGTTTATGTTGATAAACAGAACCAAAAACTCATTACAAGTGTGGTGATTGTTTGAATTGTTTGAATGTTTGAATAGTTGATTGAAATTCAAAACAGAAATTGAATTTGGAAAAAGAAAAAGATTCAGGAAAGAAAAAAAATAGAAGTGGACAGCAGCCCAGTCGACCAGCCCAATAAGCCCATTCGCAGCCCAGCTACACTTCCCCTCTGCGAAACGTTTTCTACCTAAAGCCGCACCCGCAGTGACACCGACTGGTGGACCTCGTTTTCTTTTCTTCTCTCTCGCTGCTAGTGGACCCCACAACCACGTGGTCATCTTCTTCGCCGCGACTTCTTCCTCCCCCCAAACCACGTCGCCGTTACTGCCGTTGAAAGCTCCTTCAATCCCCGTTAATTGCCGCGTTAATTCACCCAGCCAGCACGCAAGGTAAAAGCGCCTGCCTCCCCTCTTCCGTTTCCCCCAGACACCCCTCCTCGGCACGCCCCCGGGCTGTCGAATTATGCTCAAACACCGCCACTGTCCGACGACGCTCCGGCGAGAATTCCGGCCGTGTCCTGCCACCCCTCGCCTCCTTAAGCACACTCACATACTCTCCTATCCCTGGCGCTTCTCCCGGCGCTTTCCATTCACCCGCGGGCGCTCCAGAACATCGGCAACGACAACAACCGCCGCCGCCACCGTCTGGTTTTTCTCCGACGACCTCTCCCCCGGTAAGCCAGACCACCCCCTTTCCTCTCGTTGATGCTCACTTGTCAGTGAACCGCGTACGAAGCTAACCACAACCTTTGTTCCCTCTCCCGTGCTCTGTAGCAACATCCCCAGCGACGCCTGAACGCGCCCGACGCCGAGCGAACTCCAGTGAGCGATTAGTACCGCCCTAGTGCGCCCCTCGCCTCCTCGAAACCACGTCGAGCTTCCCCACGACCCTGCGATCACGGTGAGCCTCTCCTCCTCTTCTCTCGCTTCCTAGAACGGCCAGACCACCTCGGACAGAGCGTGCGCCGCCAGTCGTCGCCGCCGGCGCCGCCAGCTTTTGGTCAACCTCCTGTGAGCCGTTAGATCATCATCCAGCGGCTAGAAAAGAAAGTGAGCGAAGGGGTATCGAGCGATCTGTGCCGTGCGATCAAGTTGGATCCTGCGGTCTGTGTCTGTCGATCCGAGCGAAGCGGTATAGACGAATCAGAAACAGCCATGTGGCCTCGGTTTGATTTAAAAGACAGAAAACTTCTATTAGATTTCCAATTTTGTAAATTGCACAACTTTTAAACCACACGTCCAAATTTTGCAAACTTTATATCATTGCAATCAGTGGAACAAGCCCTAGCCAACCATGCCTTTTGTTTAGCAAAAAGCTTCTGGGAAAATGTTTGTTTTTGCAGAAACATTTGTATGCTTGTTAAGGATGTGAAAATTGTTTAAAAATGATTTTGGGGATAAAATCTTTGGCAAATGATGTGATTTGAACCTACTAACATTAGTAAACACTTTGTGGATTCAAAATTGAATTTGGTGAAACAAAATAATGATTCTTTTATTTAAAACCATTTCTAGTCAAATAAAAATATAGTTTATTTATTAAAAATGGTTTTGGATGAAAATTTTTGGGAAATGTTTTGTTTTAAACTCTTTGACCCTAAACACCAAGTTTTATGGTTTGAAAATGTATTTTGTGAACCCCATAGATTAATGCCTTAGTAAAAATATTTCTACACCACATAAAATGATACTTTGTTTTGAAAATGGCTTAGGAAATGAAACCTTTTGCAAATGACTTTGCCACTTTATAAAATGACCATTAGGTGCACCCAAATGTCTATGACCCATTAGGAACCACTTTTTAAAACAAAACAAAGCTTGGCATGCTTGCATGCATTACTTTGACTTTGTCATTTTATGTGATGTTTTGCTTGATTGGTACATTGAGATTGTGCCGTGCTTGATTGATTTGTAGTGACTTGAAGAGTGTGATTGTTGCAAGGAAAAGGAGTGAACTATACTCTACCAAAAAGGCAAGTGATGCTTCATACTTTTTGTCCCATTACTTTCACTATGCATTAGTGTTTTCTCTAAGTAAAACTTGCATGGAATTTTGCTAAGTATAAACCTTGCTCTAGGAAAACTAGTAGATGAAACCTTAGTGGAAATCTTCCTAAGTCAAGATACCTACTACTATCATGCTTAGCTTAGCTAATAGAAAACAAGGGTGGAAATATATTCATACTATGGAAAATTTCTAAGTCTGAGGACTTGTGTTTTTGTTTAATAAAACAACTAAGTTAATGAATCACCTGGGTGGAATGGTAATTGCTTGGTGGATTTTGGTTGAGTGGTTCACAAGGCCCATGTTTATGGTTTACCTTGTGTATCTCACTTGTGGATGGCCACCCAGGAACAAAGAGATTTGAGATGTCAAATGTTGAGAAGCTTCAAGTGCAGCCACTTGGCATTATGGGCTCTGCCTGGATCATATAGGTTGCAAGAACTTAGCCATATGGACAGTTGGTGGTAGTGTTTGATAGGTTGGAGCGCGTCCATTTTGGTCTAAGGGAAGGCTTCTGAAAGATCTTGTCTTGGGAAACCAAGTCTTGTGGGAAAGTGCACCACCTCTGCAGATTGTAAAATCTAAGTACTTAGCCATGTCCCTGGTAAAGGACAATTTGAGCATCAAGACATGGAAGCAATCAAGAATCTCATCATTCAAATTTCTAAGTTAAAAACTTGTGGTTTGAACAAGGGTTAAAGGATCTTCAATCTTTGATTGGTAGATGCCTTGCAAAAAGATGATTTTTGTCAAGCAAAAACTTAGTGTTTTCAAAATGATAAGGAAAATCTATTTTGAGCAATGCAAGCCTCAACTCCACTTAGCCAAATGCATATAGATGATAGACTCCACCATACTACCATAGTATCACTTGCCAATACAATTCAAATGTATTGACCCTTGTGGATGTAACTTGTTATGTTGCAGGTTTGATTGTTTTTAGTGAAGATTGATTGATTAGGATTACAAAGTCTACAACCAACATGTCTGCCTGTGGCACTTTGAAGATGAAGGACCCCATGCTTATAGATTTCTGCTGCAATGTAATGTAATAGCCAAATGAGCTATGTAGGATGTAATAAAACTATGTTATTCCTGGTTATAAAGTTATGTTATGACCTTTGTTTCTTGATATTACATCTTAACTGTGGATGCTAGCTATTGATCCAGGGACTAGCATTGTAAACACAGGGGACTCCACCTTATATTGTTTAAAGGTTGGGACACTCCCTCTACAGTTAACGAGGTTGTACTAATGGATGATGTAGTCGAACGCTTGCCGATCTCAAGATCGTCAGGAAGTCCATCTGGTCCAGCCGGTCCAGCACCATCAAGTCCAGCACCGCAAAGTAGTGGTGCATCCGTGATCACACACACGTCCGGGTACCCGACAACCTCCACGCTCTCGCTCCAGTGAAGCAGCGGAAGCAACAAATCCTTCAAGAAAAATCCACCGGGAACATGTATCTCGCTGATCCGAGACCATGGGGAAATTCTAAAGGGGGGCAGAGAGATCCTTCAAGAGGAGGTGTACTTTGAGAGGTGGAGAGGGAGGCCTTTTATAGGGAGAGGGGGAGCATCCAACGGGCATGGCGCCCAGACCATGGTAGCTTCCCCCACCTCTTCCACATCCATGTGGGTGGAGCTCCCACTCAAAATGAAAAGCCTCCACTCACATAAACATGCCTCCACTCAAAAATCCACTCACATGCATTAAATTTCCACCAAATTTAATGCAAGCTCTCATTTAAATAAAACTCTTTGATTCGTTTCTTCAGAATTTTGTTAATTACTATAATTAACAAACATTCATATAAAACCCCTTATAACATTTCAATTTCACATGCAAAACCAGTTTCAGCAATTTCAACCGAAACAGTTCTGGTGTCTAGTGAAATAAATTCATGCGCTTTCCTTTTTCTTTCTCTGGCCTATTATTTGATCGAAATGGTGTCGGTATCCCTTAAGTGTGTCACCCTACGGTTCGCGAATAATGTAGACATGATCGAGACCCCTCTCCGATCAATAATCAGCAGCGGGACTTGGAGATTCGTACTGACTCCCACATATTCAACGATGACTTCTGTGATCGTGTGAACCTTATACGCATGTAACTCAATCCCTTTGTCTCGCGATATATTACATGTCAGAGATTTGATCATCGGTATCTCCATACCTAGTTTGATTTTGTTACCGACATGTACTTTTTTCTCATTCCCATGATATAACATTCTAGTAATCAAATCATTTGGTTGCAAGATAACTAATGTGATATCATCGAGAGGGCCCACAGTATATCTCTCCGTCGTCAGGATGGACAAATTCCACTCTTGATCCATGAGCCTCAACATAACACCTTCGTAGTACTGAACCCATCTTTATAGTCACGCTGTTACGGTGTGACATTTGATGTTATCAAGATACTCTTCCAGTGTTAGTGATTAACATGATCTCATGGTCTAAGGACTAAGATTACTTCGTAAGATGTTATAGCAATATAAACACAATGACGTTGATCGTAATGCTATACTTCGAATGAATGTTCATCACATCATTCCAATAATGTTGTGACCTCATTATTAACAACATCCAATGTCCATGATCAGGAAACCTTTGATCATCTTGTTAATCAACGAGCTAATTTATAAGAGAGGCATAACTAGGAACTTTCTTTTTGTTTATTAAACACACATGTATTAACGTTTCCGTATTAATACAATTCTAGCATGCAAAATAAACATTTATCATAAATAAGGAATACGATAATAACCACTTTATTATTGCCTCTCGGGCATATTCCCTTCATTAATTTCTCTATTCGATAGTTCTACTTGCCCACTTGTTTGAGGATGATAAGCTGAAGCAATTCTATGATTAACATCATATTTAGCAAGGGTCTTCCTAAAACCACCATGAATAAAATGAGAACCTCCATCAGTCATAAGATATCTAGGCACACCAAACCTAGGAAAAATAACATCTTTAAGCATTTTTAAAGAGGTCTCACCATCAACACTTTTTGTAGGTGTGGCTTCTACCCACTTAGTAACATAATCAACATCAACAAGAATATGAGTATACCCTTTTGAAGGAGGAAAAGGACCCATAAAGTCGAATCCCCAACAATCAAATGGTTCAATAACAAGATAATAATTCATAGGCATTTCATTGCATCTAGAAATGTTGCCAACTCTTTGACATTCATCACATGATAAAATAAACTTTCTTGCATCTTTAAAATAGTAGACCAATAAAAACCTGATTGTAAAACCTTTTGTGCCGTTCTATCTCCAGCACGATGTCCTCCATAAGCACTACCATGACATTTTCTCAATATCTCTTGTTGTTCATATTCTGGAACACATCTTCACATAATACCATCCACTCCTTTATATAAATGTGAGTCATCCCAAAAATAATGCCTCAGATCATAAAAGAATTTCCTTCTTTGCTAGGCTGTAAAGGTTGGAGGAAAATACTTGGAAACAATAAAGTTAGCATAATCAGCATACCAAGGACTCTCTCGCGAGCTTACATTTATTGCAGCTAACTGTTCATCTGGAAAACTATCATTAACAGGCATAGGACCAAAAGAAATGTTTTCCAATTGAGATAAATTATCAGCAACAGGATTTTTAGCACCTTTCATATCTACAATATGTAGATCGAACTCTTGTAAAAGAAACACCCATCTAATAAGCCTAGGCTTAGAATATTTCTTTGTCATAAGGTACTTAATAGCAGCATGATCAGTATGAATGGTAACCTTTGAATCAACAATATAAGATCTAAACTTATCATAAGCAAAGATTACAGCTAATAACTCTTTTTCAGTAGTAGCATAATTCTTTTGAGAAACATCAAGAGTCTTACTAGCATAATGGATAACATTTATTTTTTATCTATTTGTTGCCCAAGAACAATACCTACAGCAAAATCACTAGCATCACACATAATTTCAAAGGGTAAATTCCAATCAGGTGGTTGGACAATATGAGCAGTAGTTAAAGCCTTCTTTAGAGTTTCAAAATCTTCCTTACAATCATCATCAAAAACAAAAGGTACATCTTTTTGGAGAATATTAGTAAGGATTTTTGATATTTTGGAGAAATCTTTAATAAACTTTCTATAGAAACCAGCATGACCAAGGATATTACGAATACCTTTAACATCCCTAGGACAAGGCATTTTTTCAATTGCTTCAACTTTGGCTCTATCAACTTTGATGCCTCTTTTAGAAATTTTATGTCCAAGAACAATTCCTTCATTAACCATGAAGTGGCATTTCTCC
Source organism: Avena sativa (assembly GCA_916181665.1). Classification (NCBI taxonomy): domain Eukaryota; kingdom Viridiplantae; phylum Streptophyta; class Magnoliopsida; order Poales; family Poaceae; genus Avena; species Avena sativa. The sequence continues at coordinate 229,286,438 of OV702279.1, forward strand.
CAATTAAGAACAAGATTAGATTCTTCACATCTCTGGAAAACTTTATCAACGTTGTGTAAACAATTATCAAAGGAAGTTCCATAGACGGAAAAATCGTCCATGAATACTTCCACAATTTCTTCACAAAAGCCATGAAAGATAGCAGACATACACCTCTGAAAAGTAGCAGGAGCATTACACAAACCAAAATGCATACGCCTATCAGCATAAGTTCCATAAGGACACGTAAAAGTGGTTTTCTCTTGGTCTTGCGCTTTAACATAAATTTGAGAAAACCCAGAGTAACCATCAAGAAAACAAAAGTGAGTCTTCTTGGACAACCTTTCTAGCATTTGATCAATAAAAGGCAGAGGATAATGATCTTTCTTATTGACTTTATTCACCTTTCTAAATCAATGCACATCCTATAACCAACTACTACTCTTTGAGGTATAAGATCATTATTTTCATTAGGCACAACAGTAATTCCTCCTTTCTTAGGGACACAATGAACATGACTAACCCAATTACTATCAGCATTAGGAAAAATAATACCATGTAACACCGCGGTTCTGAAAAGACCGAGGCTTCTATGTGACATGCCAATCCCTGGATCGGTTCATTGTCCCACAATAGAATAAGATGAATAACATAGCAAAATATCCGTGTATCATGAATAACGAAGATCCAGAGTACCATTATTACAATAAAAGCTTAGCCCAAAGCTAGCTCAAATTATTCAGGTAGCAACATAAATAAAGTAAATCCTCCATTCTTCAAATTGCCCACAAGTGAACAAGTGCCGAGTGGAGTACCGTGGCCTATATCAATTACTCAGAATCGGAATAACCTACAACATGAAACGTAGCAGCCCCGAAGGGTCAATACATGGAATGTATGGCAAGTAGAGCTAGTAATGGAGACAATAGTACTAACATCTACATGCATATTTGGCAAGTGGAGCTGTGTCTGGCTTGCATTTGCAAATACATTTGTCCTACTTTCATAAACAGTTTTTGATTTTCTTTGAAAAGATCCCAATTAAGTTAACCCAACAATATTGAAACAATTATGAAGTTAGAATGAGCGAGAAACATGTCATGGAATCAATATCAAGCAACTGAGATGTCCATAACCGGGGACACGGCTAATCGATTAGATTATACACCCTGCAGAGGTTAGTACACTTTACCCATGTGACTTGGCCAGCCCAGCTCGTACCATCACTCTCATTTTGGGTGATGATAGGGAGAAGTCCAAGAAGAGACTGTTCGGGAAGCAACACCCCAATCCTGACGCGCACCGGTCCATCCTACCAAAATTCTACATCTCTGGATACGCGGGTTCGGGTTATCACAACCTACTAAGTCCAACCAACCACCCATTCCATTATTGGCACATGGCTGTACACGTAAGTTACACAATAAAGAAGCCAGTCATTCTCTCTTGATACTTGGGTGCCTTTCCGCAATGAAACCACCAAAAATTATCAATACCATCACACCCAGGAGATTCATTGATTAAGTTTTTTTAGTTTTTCACAAACCAATACTTTTAGAAACAAGTCCCAATGATGTAACCCAGCCCTCGTACATCATAGCATGGCTAAGCACATCTACCAACGGTGGTTCATCTACAAGGAAAGCCCTACCACATAATAGGACATAGCATAGCGATAGTATCATCCTACACATGCAACTACAAAATACACCACAATGCATTGAAAATAGTAGGACGATATCATGAACAAAGTAGCATCTACTTGCCTTGGTTGTAGCGGTCGGAAGAACAATCCACACACGAGCAAGCGTTGCACTCGTCACAATCTACACGATACAATTGCATTCATAAACAAACAACCCACAAGCATAAGCAACAAATATGATGCATGAAGGTATGCAAGACAAGTGAAATGGTGCTACAGCTGCACCACATAATCCTAATCAATAATACTACTGATTGCATGCATGGAAAATAGTTTTAGCGCAAGGAAAACTATTAAGCAAAATATAGTGCTCAAAACTAGAGCTAGAACTCGAATAATTCACTACCGGTAGTAAACTGTTTGTAAAATCTTGGGAAAATTCTACCGCATAGGTATCGCTGATTAGAAACAGTACCAACTGGAATTACTCAAAAAGGAATTATAAAACTCCCCGAGTAATTAAAACACTGCAGAAAGCCACTAGGCAGTTTCTGCAGAAGTTTTTACTGTAAGCCTAACTTTTAATTAACGATGAGATTCCCCTCGTTCCACTGAATCCAAGAACATATCATACGCGATTTTTGGAGCTACGAATCTTTTTATACGAATTTATTACTCCAAAAAGGCCACTAAATAGTTTGATTAAACTGTACTAAACCTTGCTGTAAAAGTCTGAACCAAAGGTACAGCGAGATTCTACACGACTCACTGAATCTACACATATTTTATTTGCAATTTTTGGCCAAGCGGTTTAATTTCTACGCAATTTACAAGTTTCTACCGAAGTCTGTCAACTAAAAGGATTAACGAAATTAACCAGTCAACTGTGTCTGTTGACTGGTCAACGCATCTGCTGACTGGGCGTCTGACTAGTCAACGCCTGAGTCTGACCGGTCAACGGCTGATCTGAACCACTGATCTGAGATCTAACGGTGGCTGCAGGCTTACCGGAGACAAACGGCGAAACGAACTCCGGACGGTGCGGCGATCGGTTCCGGCGACGACGGTTACCTGCGCGAGAGGGGAAACGATCAGCGCGTGGTTTGAGATCGCCAACGCGGTGCGCAAGACAGCGCGTGCGTGCGGGACAGCGCACGCGCGAGGGCGCGCTAGCGCGCAGCAGCGAGGCGGCGCAGCGCGGCAGCACGCAGCAGGCGTGCAGCAGCGCATGCAGCAGCGGCACGACAGCAGCGCGCGAGCAGCAGGCGGCGAGGCGCGGGGCAGCGGCGGCTTGGGGCGCGCGTGCGCGAGGTGGCGTGGCGCGGGGCCGAGGCGGGAGCGGGTGCGGCAGGCGGCGGGGTCGGCGACTCGACGGCAAGAAGAGGAGGCGGCGGCGCGGCGGTACCTGCTGGCGGCGGGGTCGGCGGAGCCGGCGGCGAGGCGGGGCCCAGGCAGCGGCGATCCCGAGGTGGAGGCGGCGGGGAAGAAGGCGGCGCGCGGGCGCTGCGATCGAGGAGGAGGCGGGGGGTGTGGTTCCCGAGACGCGGGGCTGGGTGGCGGCTTGGGCCAGGTGGGGGTCCCCCTTTTGTGGGCCCCACGCGGAATCCTAGGCTGATTCGGCGCGGAGTTGGTAAAGGACTCGGAAATCGGCCCAGAATTCGGACCGTTCTTCCGACGTTTAATAAAACGGTGATAACTTTTCCGTACGATCTCCGAATCGAGCGATTCTTGCTCCTAAGGTTTTGTAAAATCGAGGGGAACAATCTAGGGTCAAGGGTTGAGCGAAACCACTAGGCTACAAGGGTGGACAATGCTAGTCCTACTAAAGCCTCCCGCAGGAGCCTCGAAGCAAAATAGAATAGGGTTTCAAAAATAGCATTTCGCCGATTCATTTCGATCGACGGTTTTGCATGGAAAAGCATGATGCAATGATATGAATGATATGCAGAACCAAATCTCAAAGTTGGGATGTGACAAGACTAACCCCCTTAAGATGAATCTCGTCCTCGAGATTCGGCGCGGCTAGCAAATAGGTGTGGGTAGTCCTCTCGGATGTCATCCTCACGCTCCCAAGTGGCTTTCTCTTCGGTGTGGTGGCTCCACTGCACCTTGCAAAACCTGATCGTCTTCGTACGGGTAACCCTCTCTGATGTCTCCAGAAAATTGACCGGTTTCTCCTCATAGGTCAAATCATTCTCAAGCTGAACTTCCTCTAGCGGTACCGGGTATCTCAATGGTGTATCCACCATCTCCGGATGGCACTTCTTCAGCTGGGACACGTGGAATACATTGTGAACAGCGGACAAGGCTTCTGGCAACTCCAACTGATAAGCAACTTCCCCTCTGCGTGCTAAGACTCGATACAGTCCAATGAACCGAGGTGCCAGCTTACCCTTAATTCCAAATCTCTTGATTCCACGAAGTGGCGATACTCTGAGGTATGCTCTATCACCTATCTCATACACCACTTCCTTGCGCTTGGCGTCAGCGTAGCTCTTCTTCCTTGATTGTGCTACCTTCAGTCTGTCCCTAATCAAGGCAACCTTCTCCTCAGCGTCCTTGATCAAATCCGGTCCAAACAACTGACGTTCTCCTACTCCATCCCATAGCAATGGTGTTCGGCACCGTTTCCCATACATCACATCGAACGGTGACGTCTTGATGCTGGTTTGATAGCTGTTATTGTAGGAAAACTCAGCATATGGCAAATTCTCATCCCAACTAGAGCCATGAGCCAAAGCGCAGGCTCTCAGCATGTCCTCCAAAATCTGATTCACCCTCTCGGTGTGTCCATCAGTCTGTGGGTGAAACGCTGTGCTAAACTCCAATCTAGTCCCAAGTGACTCGTGTAGCTGGCGCCAGAAGTGTGATGTAAATTTGGTGCCTCTATCAGATACGATACTCTTGGGAACTCCGTGTAGGCTCACAATTCCGTCCATGTAAATCTTGGCCAACTTTGCACTCGTATAGGTCGTATTCACCGGTATAAAGTGGGCTACTTTGGTCAAATGGTCGACCACTACCCAAATAGAGTCATATCCTGACCTGGTCCTAGGCAATCCTGTGATAAAGTCCATTCCCACTCTATCCCACTTCCAATCCGGCACGGGCAATGGCTGTAGCAGTCCTGCTGGCTTCTGGTGTTCTGCCTTCACTCGGCTGCACACATCACATAGGGCAATATGCTTGGCGATTTCTCCCTTCATGTTGTTCCACCAAAATCTGCTCTTCAAATCCATATACATCTTTGTGTTGCCCGGATGTATGGAGTATGGCGAGTTATGAGCCTCCTATAGAATCAACTCCCTTATCTCCGGGTCGCTGGGCACACACAAACGATCTCCATACCACAAGGTACCATGCTCATCCTCGCGAATATCCTTTTCCCGATTCTCCTTCATCTTTTCCTTTATCTCCTCTATTGCCTTGTCTCCTACCTGAGCCTTTTTGATTCTGTCCTGTAGCGTTGGTTGGACTTCCATTGTTGCCAAGTATCCTTCAGATACTACCTCCAGTCTAAGGTCCTTGAATTGCTTGGACAAATCCTCAGGCAATTCACCAATTGTCAATCCATTGGCATAAACCTTCCGGCTCAGAGCATCTGCTACTACATTGGCCTTTCCTGGGTGGTATTGTAGATTCATATCATAATCCTTGATAAGTTCCAACCATCTCCTTTGCCTCATGTTCAGTTCCTTCTGTGTAAATATGTATTTCAGGCTCTTGTGGTCGGTGAACACATCACAGTGTTTTCCCATTAAGTAATGCCTCCATACTTTGAGCGCATGAACCACTGACACTAACTCCAAGTCGTGTGTTGGGTAATTCCGCTCATGGTGTTTAAGTTGTCGCGAGGCATATGACACTACTCTCCCATCTTGCATCAGCACACTCCCAAGTCCCTGTCGAGAGGCATCACAGTACACTTGGAAATCCTTCTGAAGGTCTGGTAAACACAGAACAGGTGCGGTCACTAGTCGACGCTTCAGTTCCTGAAAGCTGGCTTCACATACGTCTGACCATTCAAACTTCCTCTCCTTCTTCAGAAGTTCAGTCATCGGCTTAGCAATCTTGGAAAAGTTTTCAATGAACCTCCTGTAATATCCAGCAAGTCCCAAAAAGCTTCGAATCTCTCCCGCATTCTTGGGTGCTTCCCACTCAGTCACTGCAGTCACTTTGCTTGGATCAACAGCGACTCCTTCTCCTGACACTACGTGTCCAAGAAACCCAACGGTGTTAAGCCAGAATTCACACTTGCTGAATTTGGCATACAGCTTGTGTTCCCTCAGCTTCTCCATAATTAGTCGCAGATGCTTCTCATGCTCAGCATCATCCTTGGAATATATCAGTATGTCATCAATAAACACTACCACGAACTTGTCAAAGTACTCCATAAATACCTTGTTCATCATGGTCATGAAGTATGCCGGGGCATTCGTTAGTCCAAAAGACATAACTGTATACTCATACAAACCATACCTAGTGGTGAAGGCGGTTTCTGGTACGTCCTCCTCCCGGATCTTCAATTGAAAGTAGCCTGATCGCAGATCAATCTTGCTGAACACCTGCGCTCCTTCCAGTTGATCAAACAAATCGTTTATGTTCGGCAGAGGGTACTTGTTCTTGATGGTTACTTCATTCAGCGAGCGATAGTCCATACTAATCTGTTGCTGCTGTCTTTCTTCTCCACAAACAGAACAGGTGCACCCCATGACGACGAACTAGGCTGAATGAATCCCTTTTCCAGCTGCTCTTTCAACTGCTTCTTCAATTACTTCAGCTCATCCACATCCATCTTATATGGTTTCTTTGCTATTGGTCCTGTTCCCGGCATCAGGTCGATAAGAAACTCTACTTCCCTGTCAGGTGGCATTCCTGGCAGCTCTTCCGGAAACACGTCGGGGTAATCCCTAATCACTGGCACAGTATCCATGCTAACCCCCTTAAGATAATTCAACTTACACCTTCCTGGTCGTACAGTTGACTTGAATCTAATCCTCTTACCATCCGGGGTTTTGAGTGAAACAGCTCGCTGTGCACAATCTATGTGTCCCCCATGCATAGACATCCAATCCATACCCAGAATAACGTCTAATCCCTGTGATTCCAACACTACCAAATGTGCACTGAAGTTGTGTGTTCCACTCCTCACAGTTAAATCGCGGCATCCCGCGCTAGCTATCATATCTCCTCCAGGTGAACTCACTCTAATAGACCTTTTCATAGACTCAGTAGGTAACTTATAATTACCCACAAATGCCCTTGATATGAATGAATGCGATGCACCAGTATCGAAAAGTATAAGTGCAGGGTAAGTGTTGATTGGGAACTTACCAATCACAAGGTCAGGCTCATCTGGAATCTCCTCCATATTCATGTGGTTCACTGTGGCCTTCTCGTTGTTGGTTGACTTCAGTCCTTTCCTCTCCGGATAGTTGTCAGCATAGTGTCCCTTCTACTTACACTTGAAGCACGGCACCTCACTCAGATCCTTCTTCACAAAGCTGCGATCACGGTTGCGGTCATGTCCACCATGTCCTCCAGAGTGGTGAGAGTGTCCTCCCTTGTGGTTGTGGTGGCTGCTCCTATGGTTGTCATGACGATGCCCATCGCCTCCATGGTGGTGGCGATCATGGCTCCCATGGTCACTCCCTCCATGCTTGGAGTATCCATCATATGAAGTGCGAGACTTGTGGTGAGAACCAGAGTGGTGATTATTGTTCTTTCTCTTGCGGCTTTCTACTTGCTTGTGATTCCCTTCCAAGATCCTGGCCTTGTCCATAAGCTCCTGGAAAGTGGGACAATAGACCACCAGTAGCTGCACTGAAAGCTCATCACTGAGGCCATCCAGGAATCTCTCCCTCCTTTTTGCATCAGTGTCAACATCCTCAGGTGCATAACGGGACAGGTTGTTGAACTCCTCAATGTACTCGGCCACGGTGCGATTGGTTTGGCGCAAGTTGCGGAACTCCTTCCTCTTCAGGCTCAGAATTCCTGAAGACACGTGGTTGGTCCTGAAACCTTCCTCAAACATTGCCCAAGTCACGGTATCCAGCGGGTGGGTGATCTGGAAAGTGTCCCACCAAGAAGCGGCTGATCCCTCCAGTAGGTGAGCGGCAAACCTCACCTTCTCAGCATCAGTGCATCCGACAGTTACCAGATCCTTGTTGACTGAACGCAACCAGTCGAGAGCAACCATTGGTTCCGTTGCAGTAGAGAACTTAGCTGGCCTTAGCCTCAGAGAGAGCATCTCCCTGAGGCTGATTGTTTCCATTGTTGTTGTTCTGATTCGCCATGAACTGAGTCATCACTTGGGTCAGCTGTGCCTGAGCTGCCATGAGCTGCTCCAAATCAGTGGGGTGACGGCGAGGAGGCATCTGCGGTTCAGCACAGGTAAGTTTAGAAAGAATCAACTACGACAATAGAATTCTACCCATGCATATGATCAAACATCAACAAACAATAGCATACAATCACAAGCAAGCAACACATCAACAAACAAGTGATCTAGCAACATCCCAGGGTTATCCTAGCAGTATATAACTATTGAAATAGTTTTGCAAGAGTTGGCAATGGTTAACTAAACAGTTGATCAACTAAACAACAAAACAGCAACCTGCCAGAACAGTCCAGCAGCGTTCGCGAATTTTTCCGCCTGACTTAAACTCGTCAGAAAATTTAGCTGATTTTTGCACATATAGTACAGAGAGTTTCGCATCAGCCCAATTTTTTTCAGATTTTTCCGAGTTACCAGAAAAATATGAAAAATCGCGCAATACTGCTGTATCAGCAGAAAACTACAGCGAAAATAACATAGATAGTAACCAAACTTGCCATAACTCTTTCATAAGATTCGCACAAATAATTCCTGGGATATTGGAGTACACAAATAATCAACTAATCACTCTTAAACTAACACGAACTAAGATTCACATCGATCGAGACTAATCCTAACGAATTTGCCTAACGTGGACTAATTGGTGGACTTCTATCTACTTCTTGAAGAGGTTGCAGTAGGTTCTTGCTGTCATGCGTTGGCGCTTCGGTTCGCGGTACAACCATGGCGGCGGAGTGTACACCTCTCCTGAATCATCACTTGAGATCTCAAACTCCACCTCTTCTGGATCCTCCTCTTCTTCTTCACTCTCAGCTGCAACTGCAACAGCTTCATCTCCTCCACCATCATCGTTTCCATCATCATCATCCTTGTCCTCATCATCATCATCGTCTCCACTATCATCATCATCCCCATTGTTGCCATCATCTCCATTGTCATCATCAGAGGGTGAGTTTAGCTGTGCTTGGAGAGCGGCAATCTGGGTTGTCATAGCTTCAATAGTTTGATCCCTTTCCTGGACGGTCACTTGCAACTGTTGTATGTTCTGGGTGTTCTCCTGCACAGTACCATGAAGATGAGCTATGGTTGCATCTCTGGATATCAGGGCATTCTCCATAACTCCCACAGCTTCATGCAGGGTGTCAATCTCCTGTCCTTGGACCACCATACCATTGCTAGCAAAGTCTGCAATCTCCTTTATCATCATCACTTTCTCAGCTAGAGCTCCATTCTCCCTTTCTATGTCCTCTATGTGCCTCCGACGGGGCGGCATGTTGTTCCTGTCACCCGGGGTAACCACAATGTGCCCATCTTCATCACGCCTCCCATAATCACGGTAGGGTGAGTCTGCTAGCAGTAGGTGTCGGACATTATGGCACTGGCGAGACAGGGCTTCATGTATGACCAAGTTGATACCAAGTCCCCAGTTGCAGTATGTCTTGGTGTAGATCAAGTGCACGGGGTTTGGCAAGGCGGCATCTCTGAATATGAAGGTAGTGATCTCCCATTCATCCTCTCCATATCCATAGGTGTACAGCCTTCTTCCCTTGAACATGGGCAGTGGCAATCCCAATGACTGCGAGAGCTGAGCTAACTGCCTTGCAAAGGGCCTTGGTGACTCCATGGTGGCATACTCAGTCTTGACTTCTCCCATCTATCAAGTAAAAGAGGAAAGTGTGAGAATAGCATATAGTAAGAATTTACGAGGGTGAAAGGCATAATATGAAAGACAGAGTTAATATAGGCTTTAATAATTCTATGGCTTCCTAATCCAATCCTAGGTCACGATCCTACAGTCGACACACGTGCTCTGATACCATCCTGTAACACCGCGGTTCTGAAAAGACCGAGGCTTCTATGTGACATGCCAATCCCTCGATCGGTTCATTGGCCCACAATAGAATAAGATGAATAACATAGCAAAATATCCGTGTATCATGAATAACGAAGATCCAGAGTACCATTATTACAATAAAAAGCTTAGCCCAAAGCTAGCTCAAATTATTCAGGTAGCAACATAAATAAAGTAAATCCTCCATTCTTCAAATTGCCCACAAGTGAACAAGTGCCGAGTGGAGTACCGTGGCCTATATCGATTACTCAGAATCGGAATAACCTGCAACATGAAACGTAGCAGCCCCGAAGGGTCAATACATGGAATGTATGGCAAGTAGAGCTAGTAATGGAGACAATAGTACTAACATCTACATGCATATTTGGCAAGTGGAGCTGTGTCTGGCTTGCATTTGCAAATACATTTGTCCTACTTTCATAAACAGTTTTTGATTTTCTTTGAAAAGATCCCAATTAAGTTAACCCAACAATATTGAAACATTTATGAAGTTAGAATGAGCGAGAAACATGTCATGGAATCAATATCAAGCAACTCAGATGTCCATAACCGGGGACACGGCTAATCGATTAGATTATACACCCTGCAGAGGTTAGTACACTTTACCCATGTGACTTGGCCAGCCCAGCTCGTACCATCACTCTCATTTTGGGTGATGATAGGGAGAAGTCCAAGAAGAGACTGTTCGGGAAGCAACACCCCAATCCTGACGCGCACCGGTCCATCCTACCAAAATTCTACATCTCTGGATACGCGGGTTCGGGTTACCACAACCTACTAAGTCCAACCAACCACCCATTCCATTATTGGCACATGGCTGTACACGTAAGTTACACAATAAAGAAGCCAGTCATTCTCTCTTGATACCTGGGTGCCTTTCCGCAATGAAACCACCAAAAATTATCAATACCATCACACCCAGGAGATTCATTGATTACGTTTTTTTAGTTTTTCACAAACCAATACTTTTAGAAACAAGTCCCAATGATGTAACCCAGCCCTCGTACATCATAGCATGGCTAAGCACATCTACCAACGGTGGTTCATCTACAAGGAAAGCCCTACCACATAATAGGATATAGCATAGCGATAGTATCATCCTACACATGCAACTACAAAATACACCACAATGCATTGAAAATAGTAGGACGATATCATGAACAAAGTAGCATCTACTTGCCTTGGTTGTAGCGGTCGGAAGAACAATCCACACACGAGCAAGCGTTGCACTCGTCACAATCTACACGATACAATTGCATTCATAAACAAACAACCCACAAGCGTATGCAACAAATATGATGCATGAAGGTATGCAAGACAAGTGAAATGGTGCTACAGCTGCACCACATAATCCTAATCAATAATACTACTGATTGCATGCATTGAAAATAGTTTTAGCGCAAGGAAAACTATTAAGCAAAATATAGTGCTCAAAACTAGAGCTAGAACTCGAATAATTCACTACCGGTAGTAAACTGTTTGTAAAATCTTGGGAAAATTCTACCGCATAGGTATCGCTGATTAGAAACAGTACCAACTGGAATTACTCAAAAAGGAATTATAAAACTTCCCGAGTAATTAAAACACTGCAGAAAGCCACTAGGCAGTTTCTGCAGAAGTTTTTAATGTAAGCCTAACTTTTAATTCACGATGAGATTCCCCTCGTTCCACTGAATCCAGGGACATATCATACACAATTTTTGGAGCTACGGATCTTTTTCTAAGAATTTATTACTCCGAAAAGGCCACTAAATAGTTTGATTAAACTGTACTAAACCTTGCTGTAAAAGTCTGAACCAAAGGTACAGCAAGATTCTACATGACTCACTGAATCTACACATATTTTATTTGCAATTTTTGGCCAAGCGGTTTAATTTCTACGCAATTTACAAGTTTCTACCGAAGTTTGTCAACTAAAAGGATTAACGAAATTAACCAGTCAACTGTGTCTGTTGACTGGTCAACGCATCTGCTGACTGGGCGCTGACTGGGCGTCTGACTAGTCAACGCCTGAGTCTGATCGGTCAACGGCTGATCTGAACCACTGATCTGAGATCTAACGGTGGCTGCAGGCTTACCGGAGACAAACGGCGAAACGAACTCCGGACGGTGCGGCGATCAGTTCCGGCGACGACGGTTACCTGCGCGAGAGGGGAAACGATCAGCGCGTGGTTTGAGATCGCCAACGCGGCGCGCAAGACGGCGCGTGCGTGCGTGTGGGACAGCGCGCGCGAGGGCGCGCTAGCGCGCAGTAGCAAGGCGACGCAGCGCGGCAGCAGCAGCGCGCGAGCAGCAGGCGGCGCGGGGCAGCGGCGGCTTGGGGCGCGCATGCGCGAGGTGGCGTGGCGCGGGGCCGAGGCGGGTGCGGCAGGCGGCGGGGGTCGGCGGAGCTGGCGGCGAGGCGGGGCCCAGGCGGCGGCGATCCAGAGGTAGAGGCGGCGGGAAAGAAGGCGGCGTGCGGGCGCTGCGATCGAGGAGGAGGCGGGGGGTGCGGTTCCGGAGACGCGGGGCTGGGTGGCGGCTCGGGCCAGGTGGGGGTCCCTCTTTTGTGGGCCCCACGCAGAATCCTAGGCTGATTCAGCGCGGAGTTGGTAAAGGACTCGGAAATCGGCCCGGAATTCGGACCGTTCTTCCGACGTTTAATAAAACGGTGATAACTTTTCCGAATCGAGCGATTCTTGCTCCTACGGTTTTGTAAAATCGAGGGGAACAATCTAGGGTCAAGGGTTGAGCGAAACCACTAGGCTACAAGGGTGGACAATGCTAGTCCTACTAAAGCCTCCCGCAGGAGCCTCGAAGCAAAATAGAATAGGGTTTCGAAAATAGCGTTTCGCCGATTCATTTCGATCGAAGGTTTTGCATGGAAAAGCATGATGCAATGATATGAATGATATGCAGAACCAAATCTCAAATTTGGGATGTGACATACCAGCATCAAGAATTTTTAATACCTCATTTCTTACCACTTCCTTAATCTTAGGATTTAAATGGCGTTGCTGTTCAACAACTGGCTTTGCATCAGGTTCTATATTAATAGCATGATGACATATAGTACGAGAAATCACTTTTAAATCATCAAGAGTATAACCCATTGCTCCTTAGTGTTTCTTCAATACTTCCAATAATCTTTCCTCTTCCTTTCCTGAAAGTTTAGAACTAATAATAGGATATATTTTCTTATCATCTAGATAAGTATGCTTAAGATCATCAGGCAAAGGATTTAAATCGAAGGAAGGATCCCCTTTAGGTGGTAGTGTGGTACCCAAATCTTCCACATGTAGGTTATGCTTAAGCATCTCAGGTTGACGAAGGAAAATCTCGTCAATCTCATTTCTTTCTTCCATGAATACATCACTTTCCTAATCTTCCATGTATTGCTGCAAAGCATTGTTAGGAGCAAGAGAAATAGAAGAAAGTTGTTCAACTCTGAAATCCTCATTAGGAAATTCATTTTCACAAGGAGTTTTGGAAAATTTGGAAAAGTTAAAATCATAAGATTCTCCATCAAATTTAGTTAAAAATTTGTCCTTCTTACAATCTATAATATCTCCACAAGTGTTCAAGAAAGGTCTACCAAAAATGATAGGACAAGTTTTACTAGCTTCCTTACCAAGCACTAGAAAATCAGCAGGATATTTAATCTTACCACAAAGAACTTCCACATCTCTTACAATACCAATTGGACAGACGGTCCCTCTATTAGAAAGGTGAATAACCACATCATTGTCTTCAAGTTCACAAGGACCAATTTCATGAATAATTTATTTGTAAAGCTCATAAGGAATAACACTTGAACTTGCACCAATATCACATAAACAATAATAGCAATGATCACCAATTCTAACAGAAAGCATAGGGACACTAGCTCTCCTAGTTTTACTAGGACGTGAAACAATATTAGAAGCATATTCACAAAATATAATGTGCCCATCTTCTACATTTTAGTGACAAGGTCTTTCACAATTGCTACTACAGGTTCAATATTTATTTGTTCATCAGGTTCTACAACTTTCTTTGTACTTTTGCTAAACACATTAGCTATATTAGAATGTTCCTTTACGTTAGAAGGGAAAGGTATTTTGTCAATATAAGGTTCAGGCAAAATATGATCAACAGTATAAACTTCAGTATTTCTAGCAGGAACATGATTAACAATATCTTTATAAGGTACATGGTATTTCTTCCACTCCTTTTTGGGAATTTCAATATAAGAGGCAAAGGCCTTAAAACAATTTGCAAGAACTTGAGAATCAAGACCATACTCACTACTAATATTATGAAAGTCATCAGTTCCCATAAAAGATTTAATGCATTCATAATCATAATTTATACCCGACTTTCTTCATTTGTCATTCTCTCATGCTTCAGTATTTTCTTGAATACGGTCTAGAAGAACCCATTTAGCTTCTTGTTTCAAACATGTGAATGATCCATCACAAGAAGCATCTAATAAATCTTTATCATGAAGAGAAAGTCTTGCATAAAAGTTATTAATAATAATATTACTAGGGAGCTCATGAATAGGACATTTGAGTATTAGTAACTTCAATCTCCCCCACGCTTGGGCTATACTTTCTCCATCACGAGGCAAAAAGTTATATATTTGATTCCTGTCTTTATGAATCTCACTAGGAGGATGGAATTTAGAATAAAAGAGAGGTACAATTTCCTCCCATTCCATAGATTGTCCATTCTTCAGCAGCTTATACCATTCTTCAGCTCTTCCTTCCAATGATATACAGATTAACTTTTTCTTAACTTGTTCCGTTGTGATACCTGCATACTTAAACAACCCGCATAATTCATGGATAAAAAGCAAGTGATCACCAGGATCGACAGTTCCATCCCCAAAATAATAGTTATCCATAACACGATCAACAATTTTTGTAGGTATCTTAAAAGGATCTATTTCAGTAGGTGGTGGTTCATCTACTATCCTAGCAGTGGTAGTAGCTTTCCCAAATAGGAAACCAAGTGGATTATCCATATTGGAAAAAAGTAACAAACAGAAATAAAAGCAATACTCACAGTAGAACTTTCCTTTATCAGTTACACTCTTCAATAGCGATTCACTCCCCGTCAACGACGCTAGAAAATTGTCTTGATGACCCACAAGTATAGGGGGTGTATCGTAGTACTTTTGATAAATAGGAGTGTCGATCCCAACGAGGAGAAGAAGGTGTTGACAAGTGGTTTGGATCAGAAATTCTCTGTAAATACTTAGCAAATGGATTTTTAGGGGTTTTTGATGATGCAAAAAAATAAAGTGCAAGTAAATAAAGACAATAATAATAATTACAGTAAGTGGCCCAATCCTTTCTTCAGCAAAGGACAAGCCGGTTGTATTACTTATGAGGACCAAACGTTCTCGAGGACACATGGGAATATTGTTAAGTGCTTTCGCTTCATATAGTTGATTAATCTTCTTTAGTTGGATAAGTGTTGTGTGGGTGAACCTATGCTAATGTACTGATCTTACTTGTACTAGTACATACTTGTGATTATATCCCTTGCAAGCATCCGCAACTACAAGAAAGTAATTAAGATAAAAGCCTAACCACAACATTAAACTCTGAGATCCTACACTCCCTTGTGCAAAGGTTTCCTAATGGGAGTTCAGGTTTCTGTCACTCCGGCAACCCCATAATTAGTAGCCAAATACATAATGCATTCCCCTATGCCCGTAAATGGTGAAGTATCAAGTAGTCTATGTTCACATTGAAGGGAATATGCCTGAGAGGAAATAATAAAGTGGTTATTATTGTATTCCTTGTTTATGATAAATGTTTATTTTGCATGCTATAATTGTATTAATACGGAAACGTTAATACATGTGTGTTTAATAAACAAAAAGGAAGTTCCTAGTTATGCCTCACTTATAAACTAGCTCCTTGATTAACAGGATGATCAAAGGTTTCCTGATCATGGACATTGGATGTTGTTAATAACAAGGTCACATCATTAGTGTAATGATGTGATGAACATTCATCCGAATTATAGCATTACGATCAAAGTCATTGAGTTTATATTGCTATAAAAACTTATAAAGTGATCCTAATCCTTAGACCATGAGATCATTTAATCACTAACACCGGAAGAGTTTCTTGATGACATCAAATGTCACACCGTAACTGGGTGATTATAAAGATGGATTCAGAACTACTAAAGTGTTATGTTGAGGCTCATGGATAGAGAGTGGAATTTGTTCATCGTGATGACGGATAGATATGCTCTGGGCCCTCTTGTTGATATCACATTGATTAGCTTGCAAGCAAGTGATTTGATCACTAGAATGTTATATCACATGAATGAGAAAAGAGTGCATGTTGGTAACGAGATCAAACTATTTATGTAGATACCGATGATCGAATCTCGGACATGTAATATATCGTGAAACAAAGGGATTAAGATACTAGTGTAAAAGGTTCTGACGATCACAGGAAAGTCATCGTTGAATGTGTGGGAGTCAGTATGGATCTCCAGTTCCGCTTCTGATTATTGATCAGAGAAGGGTCTCGATCATGTCCGCATTATTTTCGAACCGTAGGGTGGCACACTTAAGGGACACTGACATCCAATTAGAGCAAAAATTTCATGCCGGAAAGACTAACAAGCAAAGTAATTTATTTCACTAGACACCGAAACTGTTTCGGTTGAAATTGCTGAAACTGGTTCTGCATGTAAAATTGAATACTAGCAAGGGGTTTTATGTGAATGTTTTTTAATTAATGTAAGTAACAAAATTATGAATAAATAAATAAAAGAGTTTTATTTAAATGAGAGCTTGCATTAAATTTGGTGGAAATTTAATGCATGTGAGTGGATTTTTGAGTGGAGGATCTTTTATGGGAGTGGAGGATTTTAATTTTTAGTGGGAGCTCCACACACATGAATGTGGAAGAGGTGGGGCAGCCACCATGGCTTGCGCCATGCCCCTTGGGGTGCCCCCTCTCCCTATAAAAGGCCCCCTCTCCTCCTCTCAAAGTACAACTCCTTGTGAAGGATCTCTCTCCCCCTCTAGTATTTATTCCCCATGGTCTCGGACTAGCAAGATACATGTTCCCGGTGGCTTTTCGGCAAGAAAGAGTTGTGCTTCCGCTGCATCGCTGGAGCGAGGAGGCGGAGGTTGCTCGGTGTCTTGTATGTGTGTGCGAGCATGGATGCGCTGCTGTTTTGCTGCGCTAGGACTTCCTCTCAATCTTGAGATCGGCAAGAGATCGTCTACATCAACCACGAGTTTGAACTCGTTAAGCTTTGTCGGTCTTCAAGGATATGTTCTCTACGGATATACATCCTCCCGTTGCTTGTATCTAGTATATAGATCTTGGTACATAGTTGTTCCCATCGTAGGAAATTTTTTGTTTTCTATGCTGCGAACCCTACAGTGGTATCAGAGCCGGATCTATGCATAGATGCTTTGCATGGGTAGTACACATATGAGTATGAGGGCTATGATGATCATTTTATTACTTCTTAGTTGTACTTTGGAGATTGGTGGCATAGTGGGATGAAGCGGCCCGGACAAACTTTACATGTCCTCGCACATGAGACCAGTTCCACGCTTGACATGCAACTAGTTTGCATAAGTGGCTAGCGGGTGTCTGTCTCTCCTACTATAGTCAATATCTAATTTGCAACAAGTTATCAACAATTTGATTATCCTTGTTGTGCTTCATGTTCGGAGGTAAGAACGCTTCTATCTTCGAAAGCCCTAAGCCACGTAAAACTTGCAATGGATAAATTAGAGGCATCTAGTTTAGATTGTTGCTAGGCTAGTGTTATGATAAGGTGTAAGTAGAAGTATAAGATGATACTCTTACAACACACATAATGTGTAGGTTCCATAGACCTTGTCCATACACATATAGGTATGATAGAGATCATACCATGATGCACATGATGGAGATCATATGCGGGAACCATATCATTTCACTTACAAAATGAGATGTTTGATTGCATCTTATATTGCTTTTTTGGCGTTTTATTAGCATAATAAGATGGTCTCACATTTAGATATCAAGATAAAAATGTGTTCTTCCTTAAGTATGCACCGACAATGTTTCGTCGCTTCAAGACATCACGTGATGATCAGGTATACTTGAATCCACGAGCATATCTCGGGTGTAAGACAGTTACACACGCAAATACTAAGGTTCTTACTTGGCGAGCCTAGCATGTATAGACATGGCCTCGGAACACAGACCGAAAGGTTAAGCATGCGTCATATGAAAGATATGATGCCCATTTGATGCTCGCCTTTGAAGCTATACCGACTCACATGATGATCGGACTTGGTGTAGTGTCGTGGGAATGACCACGGCAGATGCTGCAATCGGCAGCGAGTAGTAGAATATGGGGCAAGGGCGGCCAACCATCTGCGGTGCGAGATGAGGGCTGAGACACAAGGGGTTACCCAGGTTTGGCCCCCCGGAGGGTAAAGACCTACTGCTGCTAGATTTTATTAGGGTGAGAGTACAATGGGGCGAGCTCGACGGCTAGGCGGCGAGTCGTTGGGTGTATGATGGAACGTATCCTCTATGCGCCCTCTAGGGAGGTTTATATAGACTTACCTCCGTAGGGTTTACAGATCTCAACCGAATCAGTTAAGGATTCGGCGACCTACGACCTAACCCGACTGGGCCTATGTATGCTTCTGGGCCTTCAGCTTCCAGTCGCTTGAGTCCACGCCAGATCTTGATCCAGTCGCCGTCCTGCAGGCCCACTCGCTGACGCCTGGGCCAGTAGTAAACGTCCTGCTGAGTATACCCCGGTAGGCATATATCCATCATGTAGTGGATTTGGTTCATGTAATCACCAAAAAGACACGAGGGATGTCGTTTTTGAGTGGGAGTTCATTTCTAATTTGCATTAGTAGAACTCAATTTATCATAAATTAAATCAAAGTGAACTTGCATAATTCTTTGTAGTCATTGGCATCTGTTCACCACCTTATGCACAGTTGTAATTGACATAATAGAACTATATAATTCTGGATATATACTTTATCGTATTGTGTTGAGTGTCAATCTAAAGTTTAAAGTCCTATTGAAAACTTTCATCAAACTCTGTTTACTCCGTGAAATTTAATAATTGGTATTAAATCGAGAGTAACAATTCCAATGTTAGTATCTTAAGTATCATGTTTGCCTCCATGATTCTTGATTATTTTAATATCAAGTTTATCTAGGAGCTGAAAGAATTTTTTCAGAAACCATCATGTGTGACAGATATAACGATATCTAAAACAATGTTTTGGTTTCAATATAATAGAGTATAATGTATGTTCTCATATTGGATGAGAATTTACAAAGGTTAGAGATGCTATACATCCTAATCATCCAAAAGGGTTTTGGAAAGTAACGTTATACTCACGATTCGTCTTTATAAGCTACATTAGCTTGATCATGAAATTCGTCATGATAAGGATGAATATAAGATGTATGTAAAGTGTTTACTACACTAAAAGATTACTAAAGAATGGATTTTGAAAGAATGCCGATCATTTTGATGATAGGTAATCTACTTCAAAGTGCAAGTCCAAAGGTATTATTTGAATATAGACGCTTTGGACTATGTGTCATGTATATGGCGACACTTTTGATGTTGATAGATTTTTTTAAAAGGAAAAGGAAATGCTGAAAGAGAATCTATAAAATATATTTGGAAGAAAAGAAAAGATTGGAAATATCCAATTTTGGTATATGGATGATATACATGTTATGGTTTGTATTCTTTGCTTGTTAAACAATGTCGTTCTTGGGTGTTGGATACCGAATTGGTTGATATGAAATTTCATACAGAACGACACAATTCAAGAACTACAATGGCCTAAGTAACTAGCAAGAGAATATGTGATGATGTTCATCGAAAATAAACAAACTGTTGTTTGTATTTCTCGTTGACATCGAAGCTTGCCTTCAAGATTTGTTTTAATAATTGTTATTTAAATCAGGTATTATGAGAACAAAGGTTGTTGAAATAATTACCGTATTCCATATAAGATGGATGATTTACAAATCTAGTTGGAGAAATCACATCCAAAAAACCTAATCCTAATCCTCATCAGAGTCTTCATCTTCATGTGCCACAGGCAAGCATGTTGAGTGTAACTCACAACCCTAATCCTCATCAGAGTAACCTGCAACATCACAAGTTACAGCCACAGTGGGTCAATACATTGGAATAGTATTGGCAAGTTATACCTTAGTAGAATATTAGTTTCTAGCTTCTACATGAATTTGGCTAAGTGTAGCTTATGCTTGCTTTTCTCAAAATAGGTTTTACCTATCAGTTGAAAACACTAAGTTTTTGTTTGACAAAAACTCCCAAGGAACCACCAATAGACATTGGTGAACCTTTACCCTTATTCAACCACAAGTTTTTAACTTAGAAATTGGGATTAGGAGATTCTTGATAGCTTCCATGTCTTGATGCTCAAATTGTCCATTGTCGGGGACACGGCTAAGTACTTAGATTCTTCCTTCTCGAGAGGTGGTGCACTTTCCCCACAAGACTCGACACTCATCGAGACAGGACCTTTCAGAAGCCTTCCCTTAAACCAAAATGGAAGCGTTCCCAAACATATCACCCCTACCACCAAGTGTCCATTTGGCTAAGTTATTGCAACCTATATGATCCAGGCAGAGCCCATAATGCCATGTGGCTGCACTAGAAGCTTCTTAACATATGGCATCTCAAATCCCTTTGTTCCTAGGTAGCTTTCCACAAGTGTGATACACAAGGTATACCATAGATATGGGCCTTGTGTAACCACTCAACATAACCCAAACATACCATTCCACCCAGGTGATTCATTCACTTAGTTGTTTTATTAAGCAAAAACACAAGTCAAAAGACTCAGCAATATTTCCATAGCATGTATATATTCCACCCTTGGTTACTACTAGATAGGCTAAGCATGGTAATAGCAAGTATCTTAACTTAGAGAAAATTCTAACAATTCTACTACTACTAGGATTTCCCAAGCATAGCATATAGATACTTAGCAAAAATTATCATGCAAGCCCTATACAAAATACCACTAATGCATAGTCAAAATATTGGGACAAAAATATGAAGCACCACTTGCCTTGGTAGTTGGGGGAGTAACAACAATCCTCACAGTCACAATTACCACTAGCACCAAAATCTACACATAAAATGATAGCACCAAATTCATATTTCAAATAATCAAGCAAAAATATATGAATGCATGCAAATCCCATGTGATGATTTTTCTAAACTAAACAAGACAAGTAAAATAGTACTGAACAATAAACTAAACATTTATACACCAAATAAACTTAATTTGGCTTTTAAAACATTTTCCAAATAATTTTTATACACAAAATAGGCCTACAAATGTCTTTGCATAAATTTATATCTTAACAGAAGCAAATTACAAAACCAAGCATACAGATGTGTAGGATTTATTTTTGTGATTCCAATGATATATTATTTGTATTTTTTAGATAAACAGAACAAAAGTTATTTAATTTACAAGTTTAAATAACTAATAGATTCAAAAACATATTTTAATTTAAAAACCTAGACACGTGGGCGTGCCTGATTGGCCCGTACCGGTTCGGCTGGATCGATCAACGAGATCTGCAGGATTTAAATGAAATCAGACGGGCCAGATCCAACCATACCCCTTTGTTAAGTGATCTAATCTGGCGCGCAGGATCTAGATCTAACCGTCTACGCTGGCTTGGCCAAGAACTGGCGGCGCGCGTGGTTGCAGCGGCGGCGGCGCTACTGGCAGCTACGGTCCGGCGAGTACAGTAGGGCCTGGGGGTTGTGGTGTGGCTTACCTGACTCGCAAGAACACGAGGAATCTCAACGTGCTGCTAGTGTGGACAGGGGCGGCCTGTAGCAGAGGCTAGCGCTCATCGGAGTTGTAGGCGGCGTCGGGTTCATGCGGACGGCGACGTTGGCGACGTTCTGGACCGCCCTAGAACAAACCAAGGGCATCAGTGCATGCGCAAAGATTAGGCGAACACGATAGGGTCAGGGAGAAGGCAAGGGGCGCTTGGGGTTTACCTAGATTGCTCGACGGAGTTGAGCGGCGGCTCGGTCGTTTGCAGAGGTGGACGGGAACGGCGACCTGGGTCACGCGCAGGAAAACCATGCGTTAGAAGATGCACAAGGAAATGAGGACCACGCTCGTTTGAACCAGAAGGAAAGCGGCGGTCGGAGCTCACCGTAATCGCTTGCCGGAGCTCGTCGGGCAACGGCGGTGCGGTGAGAAATACTAGCAGCCTTGGGACGTAGCGAGTGAGTTGAGTGAGGGGAAATGAACATGGGGTGCAGGGGTTTAAGTAGGCGGCAGCGCGACAGGAAACGCATACGAAATCAAGGCTAATTACGACGCGCCATTATCGGCAGCAACGGCAGCGGCGACGTGGTCTGCGGGTGCGAGATTTGGGGGACAATGATGACGGGGCACGTGGCACCGGGGCGTCAGTGAGAGGGGGAGTGCGCGCGCGGGTGAGAAACTGAGAGGAGAGGGGAACCCGGGTGGGTTGGCTTTTGGGCCGCATCTGCTGTTGGGCTGAAATGGTGGCGCCGTCCTTTTCTTATTTTCTTATTCCTTTTCTATTTCTGATTTCATTTTCTGAAATCATTTTCAAATGCTATTCAAATGAGTTTGAATTCAAATTTCCTCTGGATTATTGTAAAGTACTCCAAGCATATATTTGTGTATAAAACCTTGTTGTTTGATCACAAACTCTTTGGTCCAATTAAAATAGAATTAAAACCATGCCTTAATTAAATATTTATAATAGGCATATAAATGGTTTTAAATTTAGATTTTTGTTTCGAAACTTTGAACTAGCTTTGGAATCAACATTCAAACCTTTTATAGTTGAAACAAAGTATTCTCATGATCTAAAAATGGAAATGAAGCCTTTGCCTTTCTTACATTAAATAATAGGCAACAATTGGCTTCTGTTTTGCAATCTTGTTTGAAATAAATTTTAAAATGCACGAGGATGCATGAATGATGTGCAACTTTATCAATCATGATTTTTCAGATGTTACAAATCTAACCCCCTTAAGGTGAATCTCGCCCTCGAGATTCGGATTGGCTAGCAAATAGGTGAAGGTGGTCTTTCCGAAGATCATCTTCTCTTTCCCAGGTTGCTTCCTCTTCGGAATGGTGGTTCCACTGAACTTTACAAAACTTGATAGTCTTAGTCCGAGTAACTCTTTCTGCAGTCTCAAGAATCTTGATAGGCTTTTCTTCATAGGTGAGATCACTTTCCAATTGGACCTCTTCCAAAGGTATAATATCCTTCAAAGAAGTCTCTTCCATCTCCAGATGGCATTTCTTTAGCTGAATTACGTGAAATACATTGTGAACGGCAGACAATGATTCAGGCAATTCAATCTCATATGCTACTTCTCCTTTACGGCTCAGAATCTTGAATGGTCCAACTTATCTTGGTGCCAATTTTCCTTTGACTCCAAACCTCTTGACTCCACGAAGTGGTGATACTCTAAGATAAGCTCTATCACCCACCTCATAGGTGACTTCTCTATGCTTTGGATCTGCGTAACTCTTTTGTCGGGACTGTGCTATCTTCAATATGTCCTTTACCAAGTTGACTTTCTCTTCAGCTTCCTTGATTAGTTCTGGCCCGAACAAATTTCTTTCTCCAACACCATTCCATAACAATGGTGTAGTACACTTTCTTCCATAGAGAAATTCAACCGATGCCATCTCAATACTGGCTTGATAGGAGAATTCTGCGTAAGGCATACTTTCATCCCAACTAGCTCCATAATCTAGGGCACATGCCCTCAACATATCCTCTAAAATCTGGTTGGTGCTTTCTGTCTATCCATCAGTCTGGGGATGAAAAGCAGTGCTGAATTCCAATCTCGTTCCCAATGACTCATGCAGTTGCCTCCAAAAATGGGAAGTGAATTGAGTTCCCCTATCAGACACAATACTCTTAGGTACTCCATGCAGACACACAATCCTATTCATATAAATCTTGGCTAACTTGGCACTTGTATAGGTTGTCTTCACGGGTATGAAATGAGCCACTTTGGTTAGGCGATCTACCACGACCCAAATAGAATCATATCCTGATCTTGTCCTTGGCAGTCCGGTAATGAAATCCATGTCAATCTTGTCCCACTTCCAATCAGGAATAGGTAGTGGTTGTAACAATCCTGCTGGTTTCTGATGTTCCGCTTTCACTCTACTACATACATCACACAAAGCAATATGTTCGGTGATGTCGTTCTTGAGATTATTCTACCAAAATCTTTCCTTCACATCCATGTACATTTTGGTGTTACCCGGATGAATGGAATATGGTGAGTTGTGTGCTTCTTGTAAAATCAGTTTCTGAAGCTCCGGATCTTGCGGAATGCAGATACGTTTTCCATACCATAAAGTACCATGTTCGTCTTCATGGAATCCTTTGGCTTTCCCTTTGCTAATTTTTTCCTTAATCTCTTCAATTTACTTGTCCAACTTTTGGGCTTCCTTGATTTTGTCCAACAAGATGGGTTGAACAATAAAATGACATGAGATGTCCTTCCGGCAATATCTCCAATCTGAGATCCTTGAATTGGGCACACAAATCATTTGGAAATTCTCCCTTAGTAAGGCCATTCACATAAATCTTATGGCTTAATGCATCCGCTACAACATTTGCTTTACCGAGGTGATATTGCAAACTCAAGTCATAGTCCTTTATGAGTTCTAGCCATCTTCTTTGTCTCATGTTGATTTCTTTCTAAGTGAAGATATACTTCAAGCTTTTATGATATGTGAAGACTTCGCAACGCTTTCCCAAAAGATAATGTCTCCATGTTTTGAGTGCATGGACAATAGAGGCTAACTCTAAATCATGAGTAGGATAATTCACCTCATGAGTTTTGAGTTGTCTCGAGGCATAAGCCACAACTTTCCCTTCTTGCATCAAAACTGCACCTAAACCTTGGTGACATGCATCACAAAACACATGGAAATCCTTCTCCAAATCTGGCAGACATAAGACTGGTGCTGTCACTAGTCTCTTCTTCAACTCTTGGAAACTGAGTTCACATCCTTCAGTCCAATCGAATTTCTTGTCTTTCTTAAGTAACTCTGTCATTGGCTTAGCTACCTTTGAGAAATTCTCAATGAATCTTCTATAGTATCCTGCCAAGCCAAGGAAACTACGAACTTCTTTCACTGACTTAGGAGATTCCCATTCAGTTACAGCTGACACTTTTGCGGGATCAACTGCTACACCATCTCCTGACACAATATGTCCAAGAAATCCGACTTCATTCAGCCAGAATTCACACTTGCTGAATTTAGCATACAGCTTATGCTCCCTAAGCTTTTCAAGTATCAATCGCAAATGTTCTTCGTGCTCTTCATTGCTCTTGGAATAGATCAAAATGTCATCGATAAAAACGACAACGAATTTTTCAAGAAATTCCATGAACACCTAGTTCATCATATTCATGAAGTAGGCTGGTGCATTTGTCAAACCAAATGGCATCACGGTGTACTCATACAATCCATACCTAGTGGTGAAAGCAGTCTTAGGTATGTCTTTGTTCTCTTATCTTCAGCTGAATGTAGCCTGATCGGAGATCAATCTTGAGAACACACGGGCTCCTTCTAACCGATCAAACAAATCATTGATTCTGGGCAAAGGATACTTGTTCTTGATAGTCACCTCATTGATTGATCGGTAATCTATGCATAACCTTTGACTTCTATATTTCTTTTCAACAAACAAGACTGGTGCTCCCCAAGATGAAGAACTTGGTTGAATAAATCCTTTCTGCAACTGTTCTCCAAGTTGTTTCTTGAGTTCCTTCAACCCATCAACTGACATCTTGTAAGGTCTCTTTGCTATTGGTCCTGATCCTGGCAGCAAGTCAATCAGAAACTCAACATCCCTATCTGGGGGCATCCCAGGCAATTCCTCCGGAAACACATCCGGATACTCTCTCAAAATTAGCACACTGTCTATGCTAACCCCCTTAAGAGAATTTAGCTTACTCCCTTTCGATTCAAAGTTGGACTTGAATCTAATCCGTTTCTTATCCGGGGTTGTTAGTGTGAAAGTACGATTGGCACAATCTAGTACTCCTTCGTACTTAGTCATCCAATCCATTCCCAAAATGACATCCAATCCTTTGGAATCTAGGATTATCAAACTAACGGGAAACTTATACCTCCCAAATTCTATCACTAGATCATGACATCCCGAGTTCACTATCATTTCTCCACCAGGAGAACTTACTTTTATAGGACACCCAATAGTTTCAACTGGAAGTCCATTTCTATCAACAAATTCTCTTGATATGAATGAATGCGATGCGCCAGTATAAAAAATAACAAGTGATGGAACAGAATTGAGTTTGAACTTACCAGCCACAGCATCAGATTCTTCATATATTTCTTCCACATTGATGTGGTTCACTTGTCCCTTTTGGAAGGGATTGGGCTTGTTGGCACCTTCAACTTTCTTTTCTGGGCACTCATTAGCATAGTGCCCCATCTTCTTACACTTGAAGCATTCAACCTGACTGAGATCTTTCTTTACAGGCTGACTCCCACTTCGAGGAATTTTTCCTTCCTCTTGGCATCTGTATCAACTTCATCCGGTGCATAACGCGCCAGATTGTTGAATTCATCAATGTACTCAGCCACACTGCGGTGACGCTATTTCAGATTTTGAAACTCCTTTTTCTTCAAATTCATCACTCCGAATGAGATGTGAGCTTTAGAGAATCCATCCTCAAAGATAGCCCAAGTCACATCTTCAATGGGAGTGGTGATCTGAAAGTTTTCCCACCAGGTTGCTGCTGGCCCTTCAAGCAGATGTGCTGCGAACCTGACCTTTTCTTCGTCGGTGCAGCCAACAATTACTAAGTCCTTGTTCACAGAGCGTAATGTCACATCCCAAAATTTTCCAAATTTTGAAATGTGAAAAAATAAATGAACTAAATAAACAATTGTTGATTTTTAGGGTGAGAAGAAACTTTTTGATTCCAATTGGAAACATCAAAACCTATTTTGATCAAATAAAATCCTAAAGGGATTTAAAAAGATAACTAAATAATAAGGTTATAATAGTTGGAATCACCATTTTTGGATCTTTAAATAAAAAGATATAGTTTTATAAAGCAAACGTAGAAATATTATTTGAGGACTATTTTAAAGAGTCAAATTTAATCTTGGCCAAGCTTTTAAAATAAAATATTTTGTTTGATCAAAATAGTAAAGGATTATTTAAATAAAATAATAAGGATTTGTTAATATCCAAATTTTATTTAAGCAAAGGCTTTTCCCCTTTTAAAATAAACATTAAAACTTATTAAAGTTTTTAAAATAAAAATTCTAAGTATGTTGTTTTTTTAAATGAAACCTATTTAAAAGGTTTTGGTATTATTTAGATTTCAAATAGAGTTTTTTTTAAACAAATTAAATCCTATTTAAAATAAAGACTAAGGTCTATTTATTTAATTATTAATGGATCCTAAAAGAATAAAAGAATTATTTTATTTTGGACTTTGGAATATGTTGTTAAACAGAATTAAAATCAACACAAAGTTTGGTGGTGGTTTGAATTGATTTGGAGTTTGAATTGTTTGAATGAAAATCAAATCAGAATATTCAAAACAGAAAAGAAAAAGGTTTAGTATAAAAAAATATAGAAACAAACCCAACCCATCTGGCCAGCCCACTAAGCCCAACACCAGCCCACTCCTTCTCTCCCGCGGAAAACGCATCGCACCAGAGTTTTTACCCGCACAGCGAATGACAACCGGACCCCACTCCCTCTCCCTCACTTTCAATGACCACTGGACCCCACTGCCCCGTCATCGTCTTCCTCCCCACCGCGATGACCAAGCCTCCCCTCGTCGCCGTTTCTGCTGTTTAAACCTCACGTTAATTCGCGTTATTGTGGACATCACTCTCCCTGCAACTACACCCTCTTAATCGCCTGACACTCCTCTCCATTTCCCTTCAACCCTCACACGACCGGAGCCACCTGGCTGCACGAATTGCACGCTCAAACCTTCTCTGCTCCGACGGGGTCTTCCGTCGATTCCGGCGCCGACCAACCGCACCTCCCCTCCCACTGCATGCGAGCTTATTCCCCATCGTCAGGCGCACCTGCCCATAGCCCCAACTCGCTCCCGCGCGCCCTAGAAGCTCGGCTTCGTCATCACCCGAGCGCCACCGTCTTCTGCCGTTTCTCCGGCGAGTCCCCCTGGTAAGCTCAGACCACCCCTGTTCCTCTAGATGACACTCCTGTACTCCCCACGCTCGTACGCATCTAATGCCCCCTCCCGTTTGCCTCGGCACGACCTGCAGCCTCGCCCCCGACGACAAACCGAAGCATCTGACGCCGCTGCAAACTCCGGCGAGCAATCCCCTCCGTTCCTGAGCGCCCCTCGTCAAGCAGACCACACCTCGAGCTTCACCGCGACCACACGAACATGGTGAGATACTCCTCCCTCTCCATCGCTTCCTGCATCGTCGGCGAGCTCACCGCCAGAGCGCTCCGCCGCTTGTCGCCGTCGCAGCGCCGCCACTTTGTGGTCGAGTGATTATGCACCGTTCGATTTAGATCAGACGCGTAGAAATAGACGACTTAACAAAGGGTTAAGATTGAACCAGAGCCGCACGATTTCATTTAGATCTAATACACCAGAGAGGCTGATCCAACCGAAGCGGTATCGCCCAATGAGGTTAAGACACGTGGCTAGACTCAGGATTAAAAATAGAAATTTGATCTATTAGAATTGCAAACTTGTAAAATTCATAACTTTAATTCTACACGTCCAAATTTTGCAAATTTTATATCAATGGAATTAGAAAGACAAATCCTACCCAACCATGCACTTTGTTTAATGTTTTGCTTCTGGAAAATTGATTGTTTTTTGCAGAAACTTGTGTAGGCATATTTAGAATATAAAATTTGTTCTAAAATGATTTTTGAGATAAAACCTCTGGAAAATGGATTGTTTTGAACCTACTGACCTTAGAAACCAACTCATGGATTTGAAAATGTATTTGGTAATGCTAAAGAGTAAATCTTTGATTTAAAGCATTTCTAGTCAAATAAAAATAATGTTTATTTATTAAAAATGCTTTTGGAGAAAACCCTTTGGGAAATGTTTTGATTTAAACTCTCTGACCCTAAACACAAGGTTTTATGATTTAAAAATATATTTTGATGAACCCTATAGATTGTTGCTTTGCTAAAGGCATTTTCAAACACATAAAATACTGATTTGGTTTAAAAATGATTTATAAGTAAAATCTTTTGTAAATGATTTTTCCACTTATATAAAATTACCAATAGGTGTTTTGAAATGTTTATAACCCATTAGCCCACTTTTCCAAATAAACCATCTTTTGCATGCTTGCATGCATGACCTTGTTTTTGTTATTTTATGTGTGATAAATGGTTTGAATGCTAGTTGAATTTGTGTTTGCTTGATTGAATTGTTGTGAAGTTAGAAGAGTGTGATATTTGCAAGATCAAGAAGTGAACCAACATTCTCTACTAAAAAGGCAAGTGACACTATCATCCATGTCCTACTATTTTCACTACACTTAGTGGTATTTTTGTAGTATGCATGATATGGCTACTATGTTATTATGCTATGATATGTCCTATTAGGAAATCCATCTTCCTTAGTGAAAACATTATAGTTGTAGTATGCTTAGCTCTGCTATAGACTTGGGATGGAATACATGATATGATTATATGAAGTGTTGGAAAAATATATGTTTTATATAATAAAACAAGTACTCAATGAACCACCTGGGTGGAATGAGGATACTCAATTTTGGACAAGGTGGCAACAAAGGGAACCATATTTATATGGCTATCTTTTTGTATGTGCACTAGAAGAAAACCACCCAGGGACTTAGATATTGAACATGTTTCTCGTACACTGGCTTTCGTGTACAACCACATGCTAAATGGGCTCTGTCTTAGTCAATTACATAGTGGAAGACCCTTGCATTGGAACCTCTTCAGGTTAACTAGAATTATTTATTGGAAATATATCCTTACATTGGTGCCTGGTAGACGTGCTAGCATTATGTATTGGGAGGACTTCTATGGAAAGACTTTGTCACATTCTCGATCTGCCGGTACTCCATTTGGTGTGTACTTATCCAGCGGACACCGGTGGCGTCAAGACGAGATTGGGTCATGTGGGTAAAGTGTACAACTTCTGCCGAAGATCAAAACTCTAAGTACATAGCCGTGTCCCCGGTTATGGACAATTCTGAGCAACTAAGGCCTGAAGCTATGGAAGATCTCGACATTCAAATTTCTCAAAGTAAAATTTGATGGTGACAACAAGGGATTTGAAGCACTTGGAGTTTTCCAAGGAGTTCAGAAAGAGTTGACAAAAGATCAAAACTATTTTCAAAAGATAGGATAAAACTATATTGTTTTTTTTTGCAAAAGAGCCTAAACCCTACTTAGCCAAATATGCATGTAATGATAGGATCCACTTAATTGTACATAGTAGTGAAACTTGCCAATACAATTCAAATGTATTGACCCTTGTGGCTGCAACTTATCATGTTGCAGGTTTGTTTGATGTTAGTGAAGTGTGTTGAATAGGATTACAAGTCTACAACCAACATGATTGCATGTGGCACTTTGAAGATGAAGGACTCCATGCTATATATATATTCTGCTGCAATGTAATGTGATAGCCAAATGAGCTATGTAAGATGTAATGAATTATTTTATTCCTGGTTATAAAGTTGTATTATGACCTTTGTTTCGTGATATTACATCTTAACTGTGGATGCTAGCTATTGATTCAGGGACTAGCATTGTAAACACAAGGATCTCTACCTTATTAAAGGTTGGGAACCTTACAGATGGTATCAGAGCACTGTGTTGCCTGTAGGATTGTAACCCTAGGATTGGGCAAAACCCCTTAGAAAAAATAGGAGTTGAATTTGTTCCAAAACTTATTTACAAACAATCTTGTAAACTCTTTCCTCAACCTTTTGGTTTTGATTCTACATCTCTTCCTTTTCAACTTGATGGACAAAGCCTCCACCATGACCAAAGATTTCAACTTAGACATCACTAAAGACTACAAGTGAAAACCAAGAGACATTATATTGCCTACCATAAACATTGATATCATGTTAGTGTATGGATCATATTGACCTATGAGGTATGACTATACTAAGTTAATTATTTAAAGAAAACTTGTTGTCTCCTTCAACTCATGAGTTAAGCTCATAAGTTGTTAAGTGGATAGTTGCTTGTTGATTGTTTGATTGTCTGATTGAACTTGGTTGTTTTGAGTTGTGTGTTAGAACTTCTTAAAACCTATCCATCAATACTTATCCCTATCAAACCAACAGATGCCTCCCCGACGTGCCAACCCCAACCAAAACAACAACAACATCACTCCCGAGATGCAACAGTTGATGACAGGCCAAACTCAACTGATGCAGATGATGACCACATTCATACAGAATCAGAGCAACAACAACAACAACAACAACAACAACAACAATAATCAGAATAATCCTCCAGCACATGATATGCTCACCAGGTTTCTGAAACTTAGACCTGCAAGATTCTCTGGAACAACTGATCCAATGGAAGCCAATGACTGGTTACGTTCGGTGAATAAGGACTTAGTGACTGTTGGCTGCACCGATGAAGAAAAAGTTAGGTTTGCAGCATTTTTGCTTGAAGGACTAGCAGCAACATGGTGGGACAACTTTCAGATCACCACTCCCCTTGAAGATGTAACTTGGGCTATTTTTGAGGATGGTTTCCGTACATCTCACATCTCATCTGGAGTGATGCACTTGAAGAAAAGGAATTCCACAATCTGAAACAGCGTCACCTCAGTGTGGCTGAGTATATTGAAGAATTCAACAATCTGGCACTCTATGCACCAGATGAAGTTGACACAGATGCTAAGAGAAAGGAGAAATTTCTCAAAGGACTTAATGATGAGTTGAACCTGCAGCTGTCTGTTGCCTATGTCCCAACTTATCAATCACTCTGTGACAAAGCCACCATTTTGGAAAACAAGATGAATCAAGTTGAGAACAGAAAGAGGAAGCATAAAATCAAGTATCACTTAGGATCATCACAAAAGAAGCATTCATTCAAAAAGAGCAAGGAAGATTCTGAACCACATCAGTATCACCACAACAACAATGAAAGTGATAATAATGGAAATGATACTAACAATGGAGATGACCTTGGTCAGAACCAACATGCAACTTTCAGGAAGAAAGATATTAGCCAGTTGCAGTGCTATAATTGTAAGGAACATGGACACTATGCATCAGACTGTCCTGAGAAGAAAAAGAGCTAATGGAAATGACTCCAATGTGACCCAGAAAGGACATGTGAACCACCTTGACACGGATGGAAAATTTGAAGAGATAGAAGAAGTGGATGTCAGGAATTAGATAACTCAGTTGAGTCAAATAAGGATTCCTTGTCTGGATATCAAATGTTGAACCATAGTCAAGTGAACCATCAATGTAACCCGATGAGGCTTTCTTTTAAGGGTGGTAGTACCCTAGTTGCCTTGAAGCCAACTTGTAACCCTAGCCTTCCCAAATATCAGGACGAGATTTCTTTTAAGGGTGGTAGCCTGTCACATCCCAAAATTTTCCAAATTTTGAAATGTGAAAAAATAAATAAACCAAATAAACAATTGTTGATTTTTAGGGTGAGAAGAAACTTTTTGATTCCAATTGGAAACATCAAAACCTATTTTGATCAAATAAAATCCTAAAGGGATTTGAAAAGATAACTAAATAATAAGGTTATAATAGTTGGAATCACCATTATGGATCTTTAAATAAAAAGATATAGTTTTATAAAGCAAAGGTAGAAATATTATTTGAGGACTATTTTAAAGAGTCAAATTTAATCTTGGCCAAGATTTTAAAATAAAATATTTTGTTTGATAAAAAGAGTAAGGGATTATTTAAATAAAATAATAAGGATTTGTTAATATCCAAATTTTATTTAAGCAAAGGATTTTCCTCTTTTAAAATAAACATTAAAACTTATTAAAGTTTTTAAAATAAAAATTCTAAGTATTTTGTTTTTTTAAATGAAACCTACTGAAAAGGTTTTGGTATTATTTAGATTTCAAATAGAGTTTTTTTAAAATAAATTAAATCCTATTTAAAATAAAGACTAAGGTCTATTTATTTAATTATTAATGGATCCTAAAAGAATAAAAGAATTATTTTATTTTGGACTTTGGAATATGTTGTAACAGAATTAAAATCAACACAAAGTTTGGTGGTGGTTTGAATTGATTTGGAGTTTGAATTGTTTGAATGAAAATTAAATCAGAATATTCAAAACAGAAAAGAAAAAGGTTTAGTATAAAAAAATATAGAAACAAACCCAACCCATCTGGCCAGCCCACTAAGCCCAACACCAGCCCACTCCTCTCCCGCGGAAAACGCTTCGCACCAGAGTTTTTACCCGCAGAGCGAATGAAAACCGGACCCCACTCCCTCTCCCTCACTTTCGCTGACCACTGGACCCCACTGCCCCGTCATCGTCTTCCTCCCCACCTTGATGACCAAGCCTGCCCTTGTCGCCATTTTTGCTGTTTAAACCTCACGTTAATTCGCGTTATTGTGGCCATCACTCTCCCTGCAACTACGCCCTCTTAATCGCCTGACACTCCTCTCCATTTCCCCTCAACCCTCACACGACCGGAGCCACCAGGCTGCACGAATTGCACGCTCAAACCTTCTCTGCTCCGATGGGGTCTTCCGTCGATTCCGGCGCCGACCAACCGCACCTCGCCTCCCACTGCACGAGAGCTTATTCCCCATCGTTAGGCGCGCCTGCCCATTTCCCCAACTCGCTCCCGCACGCCCTAGAAGCTCGGCTTCGTCATCTCCCGAGCGCCACCGTCTTCTGCCGTTTCTCCGGCGAGTGTAATGCCCCCTCCTGTTTGCCTCGGCATGACCTGCAGCCTCGCCCCCGACGACAAACCGAAGCATCTGACGCCGCTGCAAACTCCGGCGAGCAATCCCCTCCGTTACTGAGCGCCCCTCGTCAAGCAGACCACACCTCGAGCGTCACCGCGACCACACGAACACGGTGAGATACTCCTCCCTCTCCATCGCTTCCTGCATCATCGGCAAGCTCACCGCTAGAGCGCTCCGCCGCCTGTCACCGTCGCAGTGCTGCCACTTTGTGGTCGAGTGATTCTGCACCGTTCGATTTAGATCAGACGCGTAGAAATAGACGACTTAACGAAGGGGTAAGATTGAACCAGAGCCGCACGATTTAATTTAGATCTAACGCACCAGAGAGGCTGATCCAACTGAAGCGGTATCGCCCAATGAGGTTAAGACACGTCGCTAGACTCAGGATTAAAAATAGAAATTTGATCTATTAGAATTGCAAACTTGTAAAATTCATAACTTTAATTATACACGTCCAAATTTTGGAAATTTTATATCAATGGAATCAGCAAGACAAATCCTACCCAACCATGCACTTTGTTTAATGTTTTGCTTCTGGAAAATTGATTGTTTTTGCAGAAACTTGTGTAGGCATATTTATAATATAAAATTTGTTCTAAAATGATTTTTGAGATAAAACCTTTGGCAAATGGATTTTTTTGAACCTACTGACCTTAGAAACCAACTCATGGATTTGAAAATGTATTTGGTAAAGCTAAAGAGTAAATCTTTGATTTAAAGCATTTCTAGTCAAATAAAAATAATGTTTATTTATTTAAAATGCTTTTGGAGAAAAACCTTTGGGAAATGTTTTGATTTAAACTGTCTGACCCTAAACACAGGGTTTTATGATTTAAAAATATATTTGGATGAACCCTATAGATTGTTGCTTTGCTAAAGGCATTTTCAAACACATAAAATATTGATTTGGTTTAAAAATGATTTATAAGTAAAATCTTTTGCAAATGATTTTTCCACTTAGCAACCACTTTTCCAAATAAACCACTTTACCAGTGTTTTCAAATGTTTATAACCCATTAGCAACCACTTTTCCAAATAAACCATCTTTTGCATTCTTGCATGCATGACCTTGTTTTTGTTATTTTATGTGTGATAAATGGTTTGAATGCTAGTTGAATTTATGTTTGCTTGATTGAATTGTAGTGAAGTTAGAAGAGTGTGATATTTTCAAGATCAAGAAGTGAACCAACATTATCTACTAAAAAGGCAAGTGACACTATCATCCATGTCCTACTATTTTCACTACACTTAGTGGTATTTTTGTAGTATGCATGATATGGCTACTATGTTATTATGCTATGCTATGTCCTATTAGGAAATCCATCTTCCTTAGTGAAAACATTATAGTTGTAGTATGCTTAGCTCTGCTATAGACTTGGGATGGAATACATGATATGATTATATGAAGTGTTGGAAAAATATATGTTTTATATAATAAAACAAGTACTCAATGAACCACCTGGGTGGAATGAGGATACTCAATTTTGGACAAGGTGGCAACAAAGGGAACCATGTTTATATGGCTATCTTTTTGTATGTGCACTAGAAGAAAACCACCCAGGGACTTAGAGATTAAACATGTTTCTCGTATAGTGGCTTTCGTGTACAGCCACATGCTAAATGGGCTCTGGCTTAGTCAATTACATAGTGGAAGACCCTTGGATTGGCACCTCTTCAGGTTAACTAGAATTATGTATTGGAAATATATCCTTACATTGGTGTCTGGTAGACGTTCTAGCATTATGTATTGGGAGGACTTCTATGGAAAGACTTTGTCAGATTCTCGATCTGCCGGTACTCCATTTGGTGTGTACTTATCCAGCGGCCACTGGTGGCGTCAAGACGAGATTGTGTCATGTGGGTAAAGAACAACTTCTGCAGAAGATCAAAACTCTAAGTACTTAGCCGTGTCCCCGGTTATGGACAATTCTGAGCAACTAAGGCCTGAAGCTATGGAAGATCTCGACATTCAAATTTCTCAAAGTAAAATTTGATGGTGACAACAAGGGATTTGAAGTACTTGGAGTTTTCCAACGAGTTCAGAAAGAGTTGACAAAAGATCAAAACTATTTTGAAAAGATAGGATAAAACTATATTGTTTTTTTTGCAAAAGAGCCTAAACCCTACTTAGCCAAATATGCATGTAATGATAGGATCCACTTAATTCTACATAGTAGTGAAACTTGCCAATACAATTCAAATGTATTAACCCTTGTGGCTGCAACTTATCATGTTGCAGGTTTGTTTGATGTTAGTGAAGTGTGTTGAATAGGATTACAAGTCTACAACCAACATGATTGCCTGTGGCACTTTGAAGATGAAGGACTCCATGCTATATAGATATTCTGTTGCAATGTAATGTGATAGCCAAATGAGCTATGTAAGATGTAATGAATTATTTTATTCCTGGTTATAAAGTTGTATTATGAACTTTGTTTCTTGATATTACATCTTAACTGTGGATGCTAGCTATTGATTCAGGGACTAGCATTGTAAACACAGGGATCTCTACCTTATTAAAGGTTGGGAACCTTACACATAACCAGTCATTGGATACCATTGGATCAGTGGTTTATGAGAACATTGCAGGCCTTAGTCTAAGAAATCTGGTGAGCATGTCAAATCCTGGCGGATTATTCTAGTTGTTGTTGTTCTTGTAGTTGTTGTTGTTATTCTGATTCTGCATGAATGTTGTCATCATCTGCATCAGTTGAGGTTGCACTATCATCAATTGTTGCCTCTCGGGAGTGACGTTGTTGTTTTGGTTGGGGTTGGCACATCGAGGAGGCATATGTAGTTTTAATAAGGATAAGAATGAGATACCCATAGATGATTAACATGCACAATACATCACATAGAACAAACACAATAACCAAGCATAAAAAATAACATAGAGTTTGAACGACATAAACAACAAGTTTTTTAAAAAATCAAACACACCATAGCAAGCCATCCACATGTTGGATGGTCATTGCGACTCAATAATCAAAGTACGATAGATGAAAGATAATCGATTAGTCTACACTACTCCTCCGCATCAATCTCCACATCAACAAGGGTAATACCTGCATTCTCCATGGCGGTCTTATACTCATCAACGCTAGTGGTCAAGGACTCAATCTTGGCCCTAAGAGCCCTCTTCTATGAGCGAAGCCTCTCGATCACTCCCTGCTGGTGCTCAAGCTCGAAGTCTTTGGCCTCTAACTCTTCCTTCATCTCCCAGATCTTCTTGTTCCTGTCTTGGACTCTTTTCTCCTGGCTCTTGAACTTCTTGTCTTGGCTTTCAAATTTGGCCTCCATTTCCTTGACGATCTCGTCTTACTTCACGAAGAGCTTGTCCTTCTCTTGTAGCTGAACCTGGAGCTCGTCATTGCTAAGCATGACGTTGGTCCTATCAGTATCAAGGTTTCTAATAAGACCCTCTTGGTCCTGAAGGTACACATGAATCGGCTCCATCGTCTCTCTAGTAGCATCACTTTACTCTATAGCATCACCCTCCTTGTTCCTTCTCCCGAAGGGGTGAAAGTAAAGACCTCTAAGCTCGGTGGATTGTCTCCCTACCAGGCGTCCAACTAACTCCTGCATTACTACATCTAAGCCTCTCTCCTTGTCATCATGCATCAGCTTGAAAGTGATAGCCTCCGTGGGTGGCTCTTCCTGGCGTCCCGGCTGTGTGACTGTGAAGCCCCATAGGTCCTTCCTCTCAAACTTGGTGAGCTGAAGTGTCGTGATGCTAGGAAGTGGAAGGTTGAGAACACTAGTGAGCTCAATGAGACGAGTACCAAAACAAGTTCCCTTGAACTCCTCGGCCGTGCTGATAACAACATTAGGCATCTATTTTTATAAGATAGAGAAAAGTTAGAACCAACACAAGTAGAGAAAATTCACAAGACAAAATATAAGAAGCACATATTTTAGAAACAAACACACAAGTCATGGCATACACAAACCATTACAAACATCAAAGGTTCAACATAATTTAAACAAATTTTTGGAAGTAAATACGATAAGTGTGGTGGTCCAACTAACGAATTACGTTACAATTCTCATTCACTAGACAAAATATCAATCAGGGCATCCTTAGTGGCCATCTGTCTATCTTGTTCACAAGACTCCCATATTAGGTCTATGATGTATCCCCTTAGTTGTTGGTTGGTAGCCTATAGTTCTTGGGTATGCTTCTTTTCTTCTCTAAGGTCATTTTGGGTGTTGAGCATTCTGCACTTGAGTCTATCACCAAGCTCCTTGATAGCATTCCAAGATGCATTTCTTGCAGAGTCAAAGAATGTTGTGTGCATTTCGGAGTTGTGACCATGCAAAATCCTGACTCCTTGTGGTTCTCTTCCTTGTTTTTGTACAAGTGAAGTTGCACCCACCAATACTCTTCTCCTTCATCCATCACAGGGAATCGCTTGTACACAGCTGCACCATGTATCCCCATGGTAACCATAAGGTTCTTGAGTGCCTTGGGAAATTCAGTTTCACACTCCAAAGTCATGGTCATGAGTGGTCCCTTCCTCACGGCTCTGTTTATGGAGTTCATCTAAAAATAGAGATGAGAAAGAAGATTAGAAAAGTTTACGAGAAGAAAAAGACAAGTGTGGATATTTTTCAAAGTGTTGAAATTTTTTCCTTAGTGGTTTCTTAGTCTAATCCAACCTAGGGTCATAATCCTACAGGTAACACAGTGCTCTGATACCATCTGTAAGACCCCACCTTTATAAAGGTAAAGGTGTAACTACCTCGGTGAATTATGCTCCTAGTTACAAGCCTGGATGAGCAGAAATGGTTGAAATAGTACGGTGGGGCCCAAATGCCACTCACAGGTAGACCTTTCGGCCGTCCCAACCATTTCCAAACATCGGGACAAGAACGGGCGGCATAATCGGCAGGCGAAGGGATCAACTACATACACAAATGGGTATGTATGCAAGCCACCATACAACAGTACATCAGAGCCATTCCATCTAAAAGAAATAGAAATATTGCAACGCCATACGGCAAGATCCAAATGTCCTAGATAGATATAATAGTTTAGGATATCTCCTCATACATCAAACATCAGAGTATCAGGCGGAAGCGGCAAACAAGATCCGAGTACGGATAAGAAGCAAATCGGCATAAGATGCCCCATAATAAACACATCCCGCCCACAGATCTCACGGATCCCCGTTCCCGGAATCTCTACACCGAATTATCGTTTCCCACATTGTCCGTCTCCTCCACCCAGTATCCATCTCGTGAGTGTACCTGTTCATCTGAATCAAACAATTTATCGTGTGAGACCCTAGGGGTACTCAGCAAGTATTTATGCCTCTAAAGGGGACACAACCTGGGGTGACGCAATTGCAGCAAAAGATAAACCCTAACAATTCTATAGATACTCGCTAACCATCCGCCTAACCAAAGATAGACGGATGTCCGTGAATTAATACCAACAGTTATAACAGTAATATTAGCAGATCCATCCTCCTCCTCGCTTACCAACGAGGAAGCGGACGAACACCCCCCATCCGTTGGCAGTTTTATTATCCATTCCATGAGTGTTGCACTATTTACTAGTCAGTTACTTAGTCAAATTAAAAGCGTTACTTTAGTTATACTTGTCTATGATCGAGAAACTATGCTCCAAGTCGTCCATAACCGCGGACACGGCTTTCAGAAAGTTTTACCCTGCAGGGGTGCACAAATAGCAACACACACTCGATCAACCTCGGAAAAACCAAATCAAAACCCAACGAGGCATTCACGACAAAGCAATCACATTATTCAGAAATATTTCAGGGGGCCACCCCATTAAGCTACCCGCAACGAAGTTAGCTGACTCCGAAACGGACTCAAGGTTTGGGTGGACGGCTGTAAACGACTGGGAACCCGAAAGTGTGACTGGGCTTGTCGATACCGCGAAATCGTGTCCCGATCCTAAACAGTACAGGTGCAGTACATCGCACAATTTAAATAAAACAGTAAAGCATGGCATAAGTACAGGATAGTAAATAAAACCTCAAACTAGTTTGTGGCCCCAAGAAATAAGAATGAATCATGCTCTAGCTCAGGGGGGTCCCATAAGCCTCCCGGATGTGGATAGCACGAATATTCAAGGAACAGGAATCAAGTACTCGGGGTCCTACGGGACACAAGTGAGCATGAAAAACCAAATAGCAGATATTGCTCACCGGTGCCACTTTCATTAGTTATCCCATTACTACTCAGGTTAAGTTGTTTAGGTACCTCGTTATCCATCAGACACTCACATACCCTACACATGCTGTTCTACGACTCGCATGGCTCAAACAACTCATGTAGTAATGGCTCATGGGATGGAGGAACAAGCTTTGGTGGGGTTTAAAAGTAAAGGCTATGCAATACTTGGGATTCAGTTTAATGCAATCGCGACTCAATGATGCAAGATTAAGATAGAGGCAATAGGTACTATATGTATGCAAGCATGTGGTAGTGCTTGCCTGGCAGCTCAGTTGAAGCGAGAGAAGGATCTGGGTAGTGCTCCTGGTTTTCTTGATATATCCCCTGCTCAGCGTCTATTCGAAGAAGAACCAAACAAACAAGGGCCAACATAAATAAAGTGCACAAGCATAAGAATAAAATGCGACAAGCAAGCAATCATGCCATGATGAATGATGCACAATTTGCATGGCAATAAAGTAGCATGGCATGGGTGAGGTGTGGAACACAAGAATAAAGCCTTTTACTGAGTTTTAATCATATTTTATCCTCAAATAAGTTGCTGTATACTTTATATTTATATGATGCATGCTGCAATACAGAACATGGAATGCATAAACAGAAAGTTCTCGTCGAGCTAATCATTTTAGACATATCATTTGTCAAATTTGGAGTTATAAATCAAAAGTTATTAATTAATTAAGGCAAAGGGGATTTTATTGTAATTTAAATCAACTTGAAATTTTAAGGGTTCAAAATATATTTTGGATAGAATATTTGAATTCCTCACATTTTTGTGATTTCAAAACATATATCACATGTATTATTTGAATTCATATTTTAAAAGTTATTTAAATACAGATTTGAATTTGAATTTAAAACATTTTCCTGGAAATTTAAAACAAAACAGAATTCCAGAAAATACTTTTGTCACCCAGTTAGATCCAGCCACACTCAGTGACAAGTGGGCCACTGGCTGACTGGGACAACACGCGCACAGAAAAACTTCTGTCACCGCGGGCTCGCCTAGCCACTGAGGCTGCGGGGTGGGCCATCTGGCGCAGGCCCACGTGACAGCGGCGAGGAGGACAGGGAATGACAGGTGGGGCTGAGGCTGGAGCGCGGGTTGCGAACGGGAAAAGCCGGGGGTTTTCTGTAAACGCGTTGGCGTGGCTGACTGGTGGGGCTAGCGAGGAGCGCGGGTCGCAGGAGTCAAAAAGGTGGGGGGTTAATCGCAAAGTGCCATCGCGTGCACTGTGGATCTTCTCTGAATCTACTGACGACAAAACGGTGCTCGTCTGTCGCGGGGAGCGGCACGCGGGGCTCGAACACGCGACCTGGGCGTGCGCGCGGAGGCGGCCACCGCTGGGCTAGGGCGGGGTAGTTGTTAGGGGGGCGGACGGGGCCTAGATAGGGTTTTATGCGGTGCGGGGGCGAGCAGACCGCAGCGAGCGGCGGTGCACCGAGGGCGCTCGACGGAAGGGCCGGCGGATCTAGGGGGGCACAGCGAGGCGGATCATGTCAGGGAGGAAGAAGGGCTCACCGCGAAGTCGTCGGAGGGCTTGGATCGGGCCGAGGAGCAGTGGGTCGACGACGAGGCTGGCGGCCGGAGTTCTAGGGTTTGGCTTCGGGCGGCGCTGGTCCTGGGGCTCCTGGTCCTTCTCCTCCTCGTTGCCGTGTACAGGGGTGGTGCAGGTGGTCGTCTCGGTCTTCCCCAACGTCCAGACTCCTCGCCCTCCTTCTGCTACGGTGGTGGTAGGGTGATGCCGACGGTGGCCGACTATGGGGTAGCTGGCGGCGGTGGAGAAGAAGGGAGGAAGGGCAAGGCCCTGGGGCGGATCTGGGAGAGGCCAGAGGAGGCGAGAGAGAGGGAGTATATAGGGACGGAAGGGAAGAGGGGGGTGCGGTGGGGAGGTGGTGAAGATAAAGGTGGCTTCAGCCACCTTTTCTGCCTCTCCTCGAGCACGTGCTCGTGCTGGTCGGCAGGGCAGGGTAGGGGCTTCCAGGTGGGGTCAGGGTGAGGCCAAAGAGGGGTAGGCTCGGTGTGGGCACGCACGGCAGAGAGAAGAGAAGGAGAGAGGAGAGGGGAGGCTCGGGCTAGGATGGGTAGCCTCGGCTAGGGTTTGTTTAGGGTTGGTGTAGAGAGAGAGGGAGTAGATGGGGTGTGGGGCCAGGGAGAGGGGTATCCATGTGGGGCCTGCATGATAGAGAGAGGAGAGAGGCCGAGAGAGGAAGGGAGCTAGGGAGGCTCGGTTTAGGGTTTAGGAGAGAGGGGGTATGGTGATGGTGGGGTAGGTGATTAGGGAGGATCTTAGATAGTGGATAAGAGAGAGAGGGTGATGGCCTAGGGTTTTAGATGCTTGCATGCTCCAAACTAGATCAAGCAAGAATAGGTGGAAAAAGTGTAGGGTTTGGGTTTTAGAAAAGATCCACTTGATCATGCATATATGGAGGTGAAAAGGGAGGGGAAGATGAGGAATATAGAGAGATGAGGGGGCTTAGGGTTAGGTACTTGTATGCATCTAGCTAGATCATACAAAAAGGGTTGGAAGAGGTGTAGGGTTTAGATTAGGTTTAGGTTTTGGAGAAAGGATTAGAGAGAGAGGTAATGGTGGTGGATTTTTAGCAAGACCCATTAGATCAAGCCAAAGGAGTGGTAGAGAGGGAGATGGATGGTTCACTCAAAAATTCAGATAAAATCCAAAAGACTAGAATGTGGTGGTACTTGCATGGCCCATGCAAAATAATTAATGCCATGTGTATTCTTGTGAAAACAATAATATTAACATGGAATTATTCTGATGCATTTCCAAAAGTGGAATAAAGCCAAGCAAAAGAATTAGAATTAGATCCATCCCAACCCACATGAGCTAGAGTAAATGCCAAGATAAAATAAAAGCCCATGGGTAATTGGGGTGGTAGAATTATAAGGTGGTGACAAAGAAAGGTGGTGGAGTGGAATAAGGGATATGCCCCCAACTCAACTTGGGCATTAAACAATATATGAATAACCAAATACAATATCAAGAGGCAAATGCAATTGACAATGCATATGAGAGAAGATCCAAAACAAAAAGGGTTTTATATGATGCTCAAATGCAAGGTGGCATGATGGCATGAGCATGATATAATGATGATGCAACAATTATATATAGGAAGTAGCCATTATATTACTAAACCAAGTAGCATTACAATTGTTAGACAAATGGGATGCTACAAAAGGTCCCTATGATTGCAATGCTAGTCCATGGATCAAATGCTAGCATCCATAGTTTAAGATGTACACAGAAACAAAGGTCATTATTACATCATCATTCCAGAGATAACATAGTGTTTTACAACTCCATAGCCATAGGCTAGTACAAGAGTTTAACTTAACAATATAAATAAAAGTCTTCATCTTCATGTGCCACAGGCAAGCATGTTGAGTGTAGACTCACAACCCTAATCCTCATCAGAGTAACCTACAACATCACAAGTTACAGCCACAGTGGGTCAATACATTGGAATAGTATTGGCAAGTGATACCTTAGTAGAATATTAGTTTCTAGCTTCTACATGAATTTGGCTAAGTGTAGCTTAGGCTTGCTTTG
Source organism: Avena sativa (assembly GCA_916181665.1). Classification (NCBI taxonomy): domain Eukaryota; kingdom Viridiplantae; phylum Streptophyta; class Magnoliopsida; order Poales; family Poaceae; genus Avena; species Avena sativa. The sequence goes on from OV702279.1 coordinate 229,330,040, forward strand.
CTCAAAATAGGTTTTACCTATCAGTTGAAAACACTAAGTTTTTGTCTGACAAAAACTCCCAAGGAACCACCAATAGACATTGGTGAACCTTTACCCTTGTTCAACCACAAGTTTTTAACTTAGAAATTGGGATGAGGAGATTCTAGATAGCTTCCATGTCTTGATGCTCAAATTGTCCATTGCCGGGGACACGGCTAAGTACTTAGATTCTTCCTTCTCGAGAGGTGGTGCACTTTCCCCACAAGACTCGACATGCATCGAGACAGGACGTTTCAGAAGCCTTCCCTTAGACCAAAATTGACACGTTCCCAAACCTATCACCCCCTACCACCAACTGTCCATTTGGCTAAGTTATTGCAACCTATATGATACAGGCAGAGCCCATAATGCCATGTGGCTGCACGAGAAGCTTCTTAACATATGGCATCTCAAATTCCTTTGTTCCTGGGTGGCTTTCCACAAGTGTGATACACAAGGTAGACCATAGATATGGGCCTTGTGTAACCACTCAACATAACCCAAACATACCATTCCACCCAGGTGATTCATTCACTTAGTTGTTTTATTAAGCAAAAACACAAGTCAAAAGACTTAGCAATATTTCCATAACATGTATATATTCCACCCTTGGTTACTACTAGCTAGGCTAAGCATGGCAATAACAAGTATCTTAACTTAGAGAAAATTCTAACAATTCTACTATTACTAGGATTTCCCAAGCATATCATATAGATAGTTGGCAAAAATTATCATGCAAGCCCTATACAAAATACCACTAATGCATAGTCAAAATATTGGGACAAAAATATGAAGCACCACTTTCCTTGGTAGTTTGGGGAGTAACAACAATCCTCACAGTCACAATCACCACTAGCACCAAAATCTACACATAAAATGATAGCACCAAATACATATTTCAAATAATCAAGAAAAAAATATATGAATGCATGCAAATGCCATGTGATGATTTTTCTAAACTAAACAAGACAAGTAAAACAGTACTGAACAATAAACTAAACATTTATACACCAAATAAACTTAATTTGGGTTTTAAAACATTTTCCAAATAATTTTTATACACGAAATAGGCCTACAAATGTATCTGCATAAATTTCTATTTTAACAGAAGCAAATCACAAATCCAAGACTACATATGTGTAGGATTTATTTTTGTGATTCCAATGATATATTATTTGTATTTTTTTGGATAAACAGAACAAAAGTTATTGAATTTACAAGTTTAACTAACTAATAGATTCAAAAACATATTTTAATTTAAAAACTCAGACATGTGGGCATGTATGATTGGCCCGTACCGGTTCGGCTGGATCGATCAACAAGAGCCGCAAGATTTAAATGAAATCGCACGGGCCAGATCTAATCATACCCCTTCGTTAAGTGATCTAATCTGGCACGCATGATCTAGATCTAATGGCCTACGCTGGCTTGGCCAAGAACTAGCGGCGCGCGTGGTTGCAGCGGCGGCGGCGCTACTGGCGGAGACGGTCCAGCGAGTACAGGAGGACCTGGGGGTTGTGTTGTGGCGTGGACAGAGGCGGCCTGTAGCAGAGGCTAGTGCTCGTCGGAGTTGCGGGCGGCGTCGGGTTCATGCAGACGGCAACGTTGGCGACGTTCTGGACCGCCCTTGCACAAACCAAGGGCTTCAGTGCGTGCGCAAAGATCACAAGAACACGATAGGGTCAGGGAGAAGGCAAAGGGCGCTTGGGCTTTACCTAGATTGCTCAACAGAGTTGAGCGGCGGCTCGGTCGTTTGCAGAGGTGGACGGGAATGGCAACCTGGGTCATGCGCAGGCAAACCAGAGGCGTCAAAAGATGCACAAGGACATGAGGATCACACTCGTTTGATACAGAAGGAAAGGGGCGGTCGGAGCTCACCGTAATCGCTTGCCGGAGCTCGTCGGGCAGCGGCGGTGCGGTGCGAAATACTGGCAGCCTGGTGGCGGAGCGAGTGAGTTGAGTGAGGGGAAATGACCGTGGGGTGCAGGGGTTTAAGTAGGCGGCAGTGCTATAGGAAACGCATGCGGAATCAAGGCTAATTACGTTGCGCCATTATCGGCAGCAATGGTAGCGGCGACGCGGTCTGCGGGTGCGAGATTTTGGGGACGATGATGACGGGGCCCGTGGGACCAGGGTGTCAGTGAGAGGGGGAGTGCACGCGCGGGTGAGAAATAGAGAGGAGAGGGGGACCCGGGTGGGCTGGCTTTTGGGCCGCATCTGCTGTTGGGCTAAAATGGTGGCACCGTCCTTTTCTTATTTTCTTATTCCTTTTCTATTTCTGATTTAATTTTCTGAAATCATTTTCAAATGCTATTCAAATGAGTTTGAATTCAAATTTCCTCTAGATTTTTGTAAAGTACTCCAAGCATACATTTGTGTATAAAACCTTGCTGTTTGATCACAAACTCTTTGGTCCAATTAAAATAGAACTAAAACCATGCCTTGATGAAATATTTATAATAGGCATATAAATGGTTTTAAATTTAGATTTTTGTGTTGAAACTTTGAACAAGCTTTGGAATCAACATTCAAACCTTTTCTAGTTGAAACAAAGTATTCTCATGATTTAAAAATGGAAATGAAGCCTTTGCCTTTCTTACATAAAATAATAGGCAACAATTGGCTTCTGTTTTGCAATCTTGTTTGAAATAAATTTTAAAATGCATGAGGATGCATGAATGATGTGCAACTTTATAAATCATGATTTTTGGGATTTTACAAGACTACCTCTTTTACACTGAAAAGAGCTCCATCTTGATCCGTTGAAATGACACCATATGAGTTATGGTTTGTGGTAAAACCCAAGTTGTCCTTTCTTAAATTTTGGTATGCTAAGCATAAGTAAGATGTTTACAACCAAAGTCGGATGAGCATGTATTTGTAGGTTATTTCGAATAACAATTGGATATTCCTCCATAACACCGAGGACAAAAGGGTTTGTCGCTTGAAATGTGAAGTTTCTTGAAAAAGGATTTTTTCGCAAAAGTTAAGTGGGAGGACAATAGAACTTTGATAAGGTTAACAAACCTTAGCTAAATGTGCTGAGTTGCGCAGCGCCGGAAATGGTTCCAGAGGATGCCATAATGCTCATAGCTTATGTGCCTCAAAGGTTGTGGTCACGGAGATCTAAGTTCCTATTGAACCAAGTAGGTCGGATAAACAATCAAATGTTGATATTTGAGAGTAAATCATTATTGTTTAACAATTATGAATCGACTACATACAAAGAAGCGATGATGGGCCCTGACTCCATCAAATTTCTTGAAGCCATAAAATCCGTGATTGTTCCATACACGAGAAATCAAGTTTCGAACTTGGAAGACCCTCCGGAAAGGTGTAAAATCCTATCGGTCGTATTTGGATATATAAAGTAACAGACATGGATGTTTCACATCTATGAAATAGTCGACATGTCGTAAAGTATTTTATGAAAATGTTCAAGGAGTTTACTATGACAAGATTTGATCTTTCATAGTGATATTTAGTCTGGACGGATTAAAGTAGCAACCACTACATATAATTTGGTATATGGTAGATGAATAAACAAAACAAAGTTCTTCTAATAGAATGGTTACCTAGAACGTGTACATGACACGGTCCAAAGGTTTTTGTTAATTCAAAGGATGCTAAAAGGGCATGGAAACTTAAATGGGTGAAGTAAGCATCACGGAGTTGGAATCTTCACCGTGATGAAAAGGAGTTTTCATCAGGAGACGATGAAGATGCTTACATTTGCAAGAAAATAAGTGGCGGCGCTGAGACATATTCCTAATACATTATGTGGAGGACATCTTGTTTATTATAAATGATGTAATTTTTATTGACAAAGGTTAAGAATTTCATTATGATGAAAGACTTAGGCAAAACCCGAATATTTAGCATGAATGTCTATAGTGGATAGACTGTGACGCTAATATGGTTGTGCCAAACGTACATATATGAGATATTGAAGGAGTTCAATATAGAAAAGACAAGAAACAGTTCTTGTCGCATGGAAAATAATTGAATCAAGATTCAAGTGTATCGACACTTGATAAGTGAAACAAGATTCAAGTGCTTTGACACTTGATGAGTGAAATCACAAGAATGTTTTGATCAATCATACCATGATATGTACACATCCAGATATGTCCTATGATCTAAGTGTTATGAGCATATACCAGAATGAATCATAAAATGATCATTGGACGATAGTGAGGATATTCTTATGATCTTTTGGAAGAACTAAGAATATATTTGTGTAGAGGTGACAAATAATTACAAATAGTTCATTGTAAAGCGTTACATTGATACTAGTTTTGTCACAAGATACAAATTAAGTTTATCTCAATTTAAACTATGGGTGGCACAATGTAATGGAAAGGAGATTCCATGATGGATTTGGATGAATTCCAAAGTTAAGACATTGTGACAAATACTACAACAAAGGGGCTAAGTATATGACTGCTATAGTAAAAGCAAAAGAGGGCATTTGTGTCAAGTATTTTGTTATCAAACTAAGGTGTGGTTTGCAACGGTCTAAAACTAAAGATATATAGTACGACAATAGTATCGACGTGATTTAACCCCAAGAAACTAAAGGTCTCACCAAAAGACCAAATTTATACAATGCCATCTCATTGGAGAATGAGTGATGCGTGAAGACGCAAAGACATGCAAATACACACGGACTTGAAAGTGTCAGATCCGTAGATTATGTTAACCACTTGCAATTGGGTATATGGAACACCAGAAAGCCATAGGTGTTCAATACGCACAGTTTTCAAACTAGATTATTGTCTCTAGTGCAAGTGGGAGACTGAAGGGAATATGCCCGAGAGGCAATAATAAAGTGGTTATTATCGTATTCCTTGTTTATGATAAATGTTTTTTTTCATGCTATAATTGTATTAATACGGAAACGTTAATACATGTGTGTTTAATAAACAAAAAGGAAGTTCCTAATTATGCCTCTCTTATAAACTAGCTCATTGATTAACAAGATGATCAAAGGTTTCCTGATCATGGACATTGGATGTTGTTAATAACAAGGTCACAACATTAGTGTAATGATGTGATGAACATTCATCTGAAGTATAGCATTACAGTCAAAGTCATTGAGTTTATATTGCTATAACAACTTACAAAGTGATCCTAATCCTTAGACCATGAGATCATGTCAATCACTAACACCGTAACTGGGTGATTATAAAGATGGCTTCAGAACTACTAAAGTGTTATGTTGAGGCTCATGGATCGAGAGTGGAATTTTTTCATCCCGATGACAGATAGATATGCTCTGGGCCCTCTCGGTGATATCACATTGATTAGCTTGCAAGCAAGTGTTTTGATCACTAGAATGTTATATCACAGGAACGAGAAAAGAGTGCATGTCAGTAACGAGATCAAACTAGGTATGGAGATACCGATGATCAAATCTCGGACATGTAATATATCATGAAAAAAATGGATTAAGATACTAGAGTAAAAGGTTCCGACGATCACAGGAAAGTCATCGTTGAATGTGTGGGAGTTAGTATGGATCTCCAGGTCCCGCTTCTGATTATTGATCGGAGAAGAGTCTCGATCATGTCCGCATTATTCGCGAACTGTAGGGTGGCACACTTAAGGGACACTGACATCCAATTGGAGCAAAAGTTTCATGCCGGAAAGAATAACGAGCGCATGAATTTATTTGACTACACACTGAAACCGTTTCGGTTGAAATTGCTGAAACTGGTTCTACATGTGAAATTGAATACTAGCAAGGGGTTTTATTTGAATGTTTGTTAATTAAAGTAATTAACAAAAATCTGAATAAATAAATGAAAGAGTTTTATTTAAATGAGAGCTTGCATTAAATTTGGTGGAAATTTAATGCATGTTAGTGGATTTTTAAGTGGAGGTTCTTTTATGGGAGTGGAGGCTTTTCATTTTGAGTGGGAGCTCCACCCACATAAATGAGGAAGAGGTGGGGGCAGCTACCATGGCTGGCGCCATGCCCCTTGGGGTGCCCCCTCTCCCTATAAAAGGACCCCTCTCCTCCTCTCAAAGTACACCTCCTCGTGAAGTGTCAACACCCGTATTTTTAATCCCAGATGCCTGTTATGCCATACATCGCAATCCTAGGATTACCATTTTTGCGAGACATAACAGAATTGGATACCACAGTACATCATCCATTACAAACCATACATAAGGTCTTACAAAAATAAGGATCTCATGATCCAGTTCTTAATACAACTCAAGCAGCGGAAATACGTAATAATAAAGGTAGCGTAGGCGAAGCTCCATCTTCGGGGTCACAGGCAATGCTGGCGATGGGAGATGATCCTAGTTGTCGTAACCTTCCTAGGGTCCATCATCCTGGTACTCCTCTTCATAGTCTGGCCACGGGAATAGCCAGGGACAAAGCCATGAGTACTCTTTAAGTACTCGCAAACTAATACTAACAAGTGAAGGGGGTTTTTATAGTAGGACACTAAGCTCTAGGGTTGTTTTGCAAAAAGCCAGATTTACCTGTACTAAGTTCAGAAGCAAAGAAAGCTAGTTGAAATTTTATGACACCCAAGTGGGAACTTATATCTCATATCACAACTCTGTTGTGGTCAAGTCAAAATCTCAATTCATTTCACAAGTCATTTTGAAAACATCTGACGGGGGAACAGTATGGCCACTCCAACTGTCCATAACCGCGGACGCGGCTATTCGAATACTTTGACACTCTGCAGAGATTGTACACTTTCACCACAACGTTCGATACATACGTCAGGAACAAATCCTGAATTCACCATACTCAGTATGCGGAGAATCAATCCTAACCTTTCAATTACACGCCCTAGCATAGGCACCTCTCCTGTGAGTTTGGCCTCCCACCATGACCAACTGTCATCTTGGGTACTGCACAGGTGGACAATCTTCACAAGGTAGCCTCAGCTCAGACCTTGGCCGTGAGGGAACCAATACTTAGGTATATAAGTTTCCAGTCAAGCCCTACCCATTCTTCGGGTATTGTGGTTGTACGGTAAAATTGGAATGGTATCGCATCTAGACAACCATCAGTTTTATAAAGGGCCAAGGCTCATGCCTTATCATTTTCATCTCCCAAATCATCTGGTGTTCGGAAACACATGTCAAAACATCTCAGTATAATGAGTCATCATTGTAAGGTTTTCATAACCACTTTCCACCAAGTAGTCCCATCTAAAGTTGATCAGGTTTTTTGCTTAGCACTAGCATCTACAAGTGGGGGTGAGTACAAATGAGGGGTGATAAACTAGTGGAGTTTTAACTAAGTTCAAGCTCATGCCTTAGGATGACATCCAGATTATCTAGCTTAGGCAACATTTTATGCTCTTTATGCAACCTTCAATTATCTTTCTAGTATCTACAATTTACTTAAGTAAACTCTAAGTAATAGCCTTGATAAAGAAATAAAGTAGAAGCTTGCAAGTAAAACTAGGATTGGGTATCATCAAATGTGTCCAACCAAGCATGCTTAGTGCATTGCATAGGTTTTATACTTTCATATTTGCAAGTTTTAGCTTGCACATTAAACTAGTAGTATTAGGCTTGCCTTGTCTAGAGCAGTGGTTGAAGTTCTCCTCGGCTTCTTCTTCGTAGTATCCTCCTTCCTCCTTATATCCTTGGTCGGTACTAGCGTCTATAAATAAATACGAGGTACACAATCACCAAACAATACTTAACTACTTTCAATCATCACACAAAGGGGTTCTATAGATGATCTAGCATCATCACTAACATTACAAGACTAAATCATTTGTCTTATTGATTTTATTTTTAGAAAAGTAATTTCTACTCATTGGAAAACTACTTAAGATTTAATATTCTCCAAACCAAACATGGGATCATGTTGACACATGTCATCACCACATATTTCAGTACATGGGAATGTGATTTAAAGTGGTGTCATAATTTAATAAGGTTTAACCCTTTTATTTTAAATAAATAAAGTGACTAGAAATGCCTATGTGGAATTCTTTTATTACTTGAATATTATTTCTGTAAGTAAACCCATATATTTTTATATATTCTAAAAGGTATGGTCAAATTTGATTTTTGAGAGTTGGAATCAACTCAAAAGCTATTATGGTTTAAATTTGAAAAATGTTTGAATGCAGAAAAGCTTTTGCCTTGTTATTTTTACCAACGGTGATCTACAGATCCAAATGATTTGAATCCAACGGGCTTGTATTAAGCATTTCAAGACCTTTCTAAAAAAATTGGTTTCATTCAATTTGGTTCACTGAATCGAGCTGGGTTGATTTTTGAAACTAGGTATAGAACTGTGTTTGAATGAAAATAGAGAAATCTAAATTCAAACGAGTGGGCTATGCAGGAAGGGGAAATGGGCCGGCCCAGTATCACTCCGTGGCGCGGGAAGCAACTGCCAGGGAGGTTCCACCAGTCAGTGGCTCTTTAAACGCAAAGCGGTATGGGGCGATATCGGCCGCACGATCTAAGTCTAATCGAACGACTAGGGCTCATCGTCCACGTCGGGCAGCGCCGGTGAGACAGAACCCTAATGGACCAGGTGGGGGTCGCGGGAGGCTCACCGGGGCTCAGGCGAAGGTCGGCGATGCGGGCGAACGATGAAGTCGACGACGGCGAACCTCCTGGTACCGATAGGTCCTCCTGGGGCAGCTCCAATCGATGGCTTCCTTCTTCTCCAGCAGCGGCGAGCTCCGGCCAAATTCCGGTGATGCGCTGCTCGCCTTGCTCCGGGAATGGGGTGGGGTGGTTCTGGGTGAGAGGGGAGTAGAATGGTGTGCAGAATTTGAGCGGGGGATGCCTCTATTTATAGTGGCGAGAGGGGACCGACGGGCGCAAACTGAGCTCGTCGTGGTCGACGGCACAGAGGGCTATTGGCGTGGGCGATGGTAGGGGGCGGTGCTGTGCTCCCTGGCGAAGCTCCACGGCGTGGTGGCGAGAAGTGGGGCGGTGCTAATCGGTCGGAACGCTACGGTGCTCTACGCGTGCCCGACGGAAGTTTTAATGGCGCACAGCGCACGTGGTCCGCGCGGCAGCGAACGGGCGTGTCTGCGGGGTTGCTGGGACGGTGGTGATCACTCGTGCACGCGGCGAGGGCGGCGCGTGGTATGTGGGTGCTGGTCGAGCGTGGCGCACGGGGCGCGCTCCCGGCATGCTCGCAGAGCGGCTTGGCATGGCTCGGGCGTGTGGTCCATTGGCTGGCATTGCTCGCGGCTGGGACAGGGAGTGGCGGTGGGATGCTAGCTTGCTCCCAGAAAGGTTGGCAAGGCTAGTTCTTCTCCTAGCTTGCTGTCCACACTGGGGTGACAATGGTGCTCTCGGCCTATTCCTCCATTGATGACAATGGCCAGCTTACAGTGGTGCTAGTGATAAGTTAGGGTTGTTAGATGATCTACTAAGCCTAGTGGTGTCCAGAGAGGGAACAAGTGTGGGGATTGTTTAGATGATGTTTTTATTTCAACTAAGAATCATTTTACAAGCAAAGAAACACACAAGCATTGCAATTCAAAAGAATCCAAATTGTAATGCTTACACATATGAATGCTTTCATATTTTTAATTTGAAAAGTTTTTGTTAACCCTAATTTTGATGATTAGAGTTTGATGATCCAAGTTTAATATTTTTGGGATGTTACAAACCTTCCCCCCTTAAACAAAATATCATCCCGAGATTTGAAAAAGGACGAAGAAGATTACCTAGGATTTGAAGAGATCGGGAAACTCCGTCCTGATGTGATCTTCGCGCTCCCAGGTAGCTTCCTCTTCTGTGTGGTTGCTCCACTGAATCTTGAGAAACTTGATGCTTCGGGTTCTGGTAGTTCTGAAAGCTTCTTCCAAAATATGGATGGGTACTTCGAGATAGGTCAGGTCATCGTTGATCTCTATGGTCCGGTGATCGATATTCTTGAACACTTCGGTCTTCTCTGGAACTTCGAGGCACTTGCGAAGTAATGAGATATGGAACACATTGTGCACGGCTGACATCTCTTAGGGCAGTTCCAATTGATATGACACTTCTCCTCGGTGGTTCAGAATCTTGAAGGGTCCGATATATCTGGGGGCAAACTTTCCTTTGAGTTGGAAACGCTGCATTCCTTTCAATGGCGACACTTTCAGATACACAAAATCTCCTAGGTTGAAGGCGAGGTCTCGACGTCTCTTGTCGGCGGAACTCTTCTGCCTTGACTGAGTGGTCTTGAGGTGCTCACGAATCTTGTGAACCTTCTCTTCTGCTTCTCGTAGGATGTCGGGTCCGAAAATCTGACTCTCTCCTACTTCCGACCAGTTCAAAGGGGTGCGGCGCTTCCTTCCATACATGAATTCAAATGGGGCCATTTGCAAACTAGCTTGATAACTGTTGTTGTATGAAAATTCTGCAAACGGCAGACAGTCTTCCCACTTAGATCCATATTCTAACACATAGGCTCTTAGCATAACTTCGAGTATTTGATTTACTCGCTCTGTTTGTACATCGGTCTGAGGGTGATACGCGGTACTGAAATCTAGGCGGGTCCCTAAACCTTCTTGGACTTTCTTCTAGAATCTCGAGGTAAATTGACTTCCTCGATCTGATACAATGTTCTTGGGGACTCCATGCAAACTGACGATTCTAGTGATGTATAACTCCGCTAGCTTCAAACTCTGATATGTGGTCTTAACGGGTAAGAAATGGGCGACTTTGGACAATCAGTCCACTATGACCCAGATAGAGTCATTTCCCCTACTAGAAGTAGATAATCCGGTGATAAAGTCCATTCCAATGGAATCCCATTTCCATTCCGGAATCTGCAATGGTTGAAACAATCCAGCGGGTCTTTGATGTCCTGCCTTGACTCGCTGACATATATCACACTTGGCGATATAGCTTCCGATTTCTCTCTTCATCTTATGCCACCAAAATTGATCTTTCAAATCTTGATACATCTTTGTTCCTCCGGGGTGGATGGAATAAAGAGTATCATGAGCTTCCTTTAGAATAACTTCTTTCAACTCAGAATCTGCTAGTACACAAAGGCGTCCTTTGTACCATAGAACTCCTTCTTCATCTTCGGTGAATCCGGGTACTTTGCCTGTACCGATACGATGTTTGATTCCGTCGATACTAGCATTTCCTTTCTGCGCCTCTTTGATCTGGGTGATCAAACTGGGTTGAAGTTCTATGCTAGCAAAAAATCCTTCACTCACTAATTCCATTCGAAAATCCTCCATCTCTTTGTGCAAGCTTGGTTTCTCCTTCAAAATCATGGAGTTCAAACGGCACGGCAATCTGCTAAGGGCATCTGCTACCACATTGGCTTTACCAGGGTGATAGTGAATGTCCAGGTCGTAATCCTTGATTATCTCAATCCATCTTCTCTGCCTCATATTCAGCTCCTTCTGAGTGAATATATACTTCAGACTCTTGTGATCTGAATAGATCTCACAACGATTTCCCATCAGGTAATGCCTCCATGTCTTCAGGGCTAGAACTACGGCTGCGAGTTCGACGTCATGGGTTGGGTAATTTTTCTCATATTGTTTTAGTTGTCGGGATAGATAAGATATAACTTTTCCTTCTTGCATTAGCACACATCCGAGAACGATCTTGGATGCATCACAATACACGTCGAAGGGCTTCGTGATATCCGGCATGATTAAGATTGGGGCTGAAATCAATCTCCTCTTGAGGTCTTGAAAACTCGTTTCACATTTGTCGGTCCATTCAAACTTCTTTTCCTTCTTCAGCAATTGGGTCATGGGTCTGGCGATACTCGAGAATCCTTCTACGAACTTGCGGTAATATCCCGCCAATCTGGGAAATACACGAACTTGGGTTTGAGTGGTTGGGGCTTGCCAATCTTCTACATCCTTCACTTTTGCAGGGTCAACGGCAATTCCTCCGGCTGATACAATGTGGCCGAGGAATCCTACCTCCTGTAACCAGAATTCACATTTGCTAAACTTGGCATACAACTGATGCTCTCTAAGGGTTCCGAGAATGGTCCTTAGGTGTAGCTCATGTTCTTCTTCCGATTTGGAATAAATCAGTATCTCATCGATGAAAACAACGACAAACTTATCCAGGAAGTCCATAAAAATCTTATTCATGAGATTCATGAAATAAGCGGGGGCATTGGTTAATCCAAAAGACATGACAGTATACTCGTATAATCCATATCTGGTGGTAAAGGCAGTCTTGGGAATATCCTCTACGCGAATCTTGAGTTAATGATAGCCTATTCTAAGATCAATCTTAGAAAACACTTTGGCACTGGTCAACTGATCAAACAAATCTTCTATCTTGGTCAATGGGTACTTGTTATTGATGGTGACATCATTCAACTTCCGATAATCCGTACACAAACGGTTTCCTCCATCCTTCTTGTCCACAAATAGGACAGGTGATCTCCATGGTGACGCACTTGGTTGAATCAATCCAATTTCTAGCATGGCATCCAGTTGCTTCTTCAGTTCTTCTAGTTCATACTGGTTCATACTATAGGGTCTCTGAGCTATGGGTCCTGTTCCGAGGATTAGTTCAATGATAAACTCGATATCCTGATCTGGGGGCATACCGGGCAAAACATCTGGAAATACATCGGGGTATTCACAGACTATCCGGACTTGGTCAAGCGTAGGTTGGGCTATACTCTTGTTGCACGTGAATTGACGCGGTAAGGTTTTAGATATATGCTCGACTGATATTCCGGCTGTACTGGTCATGGTTATGGCTTTCTTGGCACAGTCAATCAATCCTTTATGTTTGGACATCCAATCCATTCCTAGTACTACTTCCAAACCTTTAGTTCCGAGTACTATCAGATTAGCATAAAATCTATGCCATGGATTCGGATAGGGACGGCTTTGCAAATTTTCCTAGCCTTGGTGGTGGAACCGGGGATTTGAACGATCATGACATGCTTCAGTTTGGTTGGTTGAATTTTACTAGTGCATGCAAATTCTTCGGTGACAAATGAGTGTGATGCACCAGAATCAAACAACACTCTAGCAAGTACTGAATTAACAGAAAACATACCCAGCACGACGTATGGCGCTTCCTGGGCTTCTTCAGCATGCATGAGAAAAAGACAGCCGTTGCGGTTGAGCGAATTCCCTAGGTCAAATCTTCTTCCGTGCTGAACACGACGTTGCTGCTGAGCTGGGGCATTGGTATTGGGGGCTGCAGCATTCTTCTTGTTGGGGCACTCGTTGGAGTAGTGACCCTTATTTCCACAGTCATAACAAGTCACTTACGACTTGTCCTTTGCTGCAACAGGCACAGCATTGCTTCTAGTCCTCGGGGAAGTGTTGGTGTTGGCGGCAACATTGTTGTTGAACTTGGGTGGGGCACGGTTGATGTAACTACCTCGGTGAATTACGCTCCTAGATACAAGCCTGGATGAACGGTAGTGGTTGAAATAGTACGGTGGGGCCCCAAAAGCCACTCACGGGTAGACCTTTCGGCCGTCCCAACCACTTCCAATTCATCGGGACCTGTACGGGCGGCGTAATCGGCAGGCGAAGGGATCAACTACATACACAAATGAGTATGTATGCAAGCCACCATACAAAAGTACATCAGAGCCATTCCATCTAGAAAGAAAGGAAATTATAGCAACGCCATACGGCAAGATTCAAATGACCTAAATAGATATAATGTTTTAGGATAATTCCTCATACAGCACACATCAGAGTATCAAGCGGAAATGGCAAAACAAGTCCGAGTACGGATAAGAGGCAAATTGGCATAAGATGCCACAGAAATAAGCACATCCCGCCCACAGATCTCACGGATCCCCGTTCCCGGAATCTCTACACCGAACGATCGTTGCCCACATCATCAGCCTCTTCCACCCAGTATCGGTCCTGCGAGTGTACCTGTTCATCTGAACCAACAATTTATCGTGTGAGACCCTAAGGGTACTCAGCAAGTATTTATGCCTCTAAAGGGGACACAACCTGAGGTGACGCAATTGCAGCGAAAGATAAACCCTAACAGTTCTATAGAGAAACGCTAACCATCCGCCTAACCAAAGATAGACGGATGTCCGTGAATTAAGGACAACAGTTATAACAGTAATATCCACAGATCCATCCTCCTCCTCGCTTACCAACGAGGAAGCGGACGAACAGCCCCCCCATCCGTTGGCAATTTTATTAACCATTCCATGAGTGTTGCGCTATTTACTAGTCAATTACTTAGTCAAGTTAAAAGTGGTACTTTAGTTATGCTTGTCTATGATCGAGAAACTGTGCTCCAAGTCGTCCATAACCGCGGACACGGCTTTCAGAAAGTTTTACCCTGCAGGGGTGCACAAATAGCAACACACACTCGATCAACCTCGGAAAAACCAAATCAAAACCCAACGAGGCCTTCACGACAAAGCAATCACAGGATTCAGAAATATTTCAGGGGGCCACCCCTTGGAGTACACCCGCAACGAAGTTAGCTGACTCCGAGACGGACCCGAGGTTTGCGACAATGGCTGTAAACGACTAGGAACCCAAAACTGGGATTGTCGATACCGCGAAAACATTCCGCTTACCTAAACAGTACAGTGTGCTCCTCGCACAAACGTAAGTAAACAGTAGCATGGCATAAGTACAGGATAGTAAATAAAACCTCAAACTAGTTTGTGGCCCCAAGAAATAAGACTGAATCAAGCTCTAGCTCAGGGGGGTCCCATAAGCCTCCCGGATGTGGATAGCGCGAATATTCTTGGAACAGGAATCAAGTACTCGGGATCCTACGGGACACAAGTGACGGGAAAAACCAAATAGCAGATATTGCTCACCGGTGCCACTTTCATTAGTTATCCCATTACTACTCAGGTTAAGTTGTTTAGGTACCTCGTTATCCATCAGACACTCACATACCCTACACATGCTGTTCTACGACTCGCATGGCTCAAACAACTCCTGTAGTAATGTCTCATGGGATGGAGGTGCAAGCTTGGTGGGGTTTAAAAATAAAGGCTATGCAATACTTGGGATTCAGTTTAATGCAATCGCGACTCAATGATGCAAGAATAAGATAGAGGCAATAGGTACTGTATGTATGCAAGCATGTGGTAGTGCTTGCCTGGCAACTCAGTTGAAGCGAGAGACGGATCTGGGTAGTGCTCCTGGTTCTCTTGATATATCCCCTGCTTAGTGTCTAATCGAAGAAGAACCAAACAAACAAAGGCCAACATAAATAAAGTGCGCAAGCATATGAGTAAAATGCATCAAGCAAACAATCATGCCATGATGAATGATGCACTAGTTGCATGGCAATAATGTAGCATGGCATGGGTGAGGTGTGGAAGACAAGAAATAACATTTTAATGGGGTTTTGGCTCACATTTTGTTGTCATAATAGTTGCTGTACACTATATATTTATATGATGCATGCTGCAATTCATATCATGGAATGCATAAACAGAAAGGTCTCGTCGAGCTGATCATTTTAGACATATCATTTGTTAAATTCGGAGTTATATTTCAAAAGTTATTAATTATTTAAGTTCCAGTGGCATTTGTTGTAATTTTACTCAACTTGGAATTTTAAATGTGCAAAAGGCAATTTGAATGGCATATTTGAAATCCTCACATTTTTCTGATTCAAAAACATATATTATTTTTCAAATTTGGATTTATATTTTGAAAGTTATTTGAAAACAGATTTAATTTTGAATTTGAATTAATTTGAAAAAGATTTGAAATAAAAACAGACAAGCAGAAAACCTTTTGTACCCAGGCAGACCCAGCCGCACTCACTGACGGGTGGGGCCAGGCTGACTGGACGCCACACACGCGCACAGGGAAAAGGGGGACCGCGGGTTGAGACGTAGGAACCTCGGGAGCCTTTTTAGAAAACGTCCACCGACGCTGACAGTGGGGCTCCGAGGGACCGCGGGTGGAGGAAAAGAAAGTGCAGGGGGGGGGGGGGGGGGGTTATTGCAAAACGTGCGCCCGCGGTACTGTGCTTCTCCTCCGCTCGCTCGCGGACAGACGCGTGCGACGCGCGCGTGCAGAGCGGGGCGGGGAGTCGAACGCGGGCCTCGGGCTGGCGCGCAGAGGGCGGCTGCCGATGCGCTGGGCTTGGGTAGATGCTAGGAGGGAGGCAGCGGCTTAGTTAGGGTTCAGGGCATCGCGGGAGCTTGCGGTGTTAGCAAACGGCGATTGCACCGAGGGTGCTCGACGTCTGGTCCGGCGTCTACAGGAACCCACGACGACTGCGCTGATGTCTAGGGGAAGGAGACGCTCACCGCGAGTGTGCCGGTGCAGATGGTTCGGGCAGGGGCGCGCTTGATCGGCGACGAGGCAGACGGTGGCCGGTGCTAGGGTTTTGCGGTGTCGTCGACGTGCAGGGTTACTGGGGCTTCTCCTCCTCGCTGCTGGGTACGGGGGCGACGCAGAGGTCCTCCGCGACCTTGCCGACACGCTCTCTCCCGCCTGCGCCTCCTAGATCGTCGGGGGTGGTGGAGGCCGAGAGGTTGGCCGGCGACGGTGGTGGAGAGGAAGCAGGGAGGAGGGGCGAGGGCGTCGCCCTGGGCGGATCTGGGGAGGGCAGAGGGGGCTGTGGGATGTAGATAAGGGCGGAGGCCTGAGGTGGTTGGCGTGGGGGAGGGGAAGATGGGAAAAAAGGTGGCCTCGGTGCCACCTTTTCTCCTCCCTCACGTGATCGGCCAGGGCAGGGGGTAGCTAGGTGGGGAGAGCTGGGGGGAAAGGCTGCCAGGTAGGGCCAGGGAGGAGGGAACTCGGGGTGGGGCAGACCAGGCAGAGAGAGAGATAAAGGAGAGGGGGTGGGTTCGGTTAGAGAGAGCTAGGGTTTGGGGTAGATGGTAGGCTCAGTGTGGGGTAGCTAGGTGGCATGGGTGACCAAGTGGGGCCAAGCTAGGGGAGGTTTAGAGGGGTGGCTCGGCTAGAGAGGAGAGAAGAGGGGGTACTTAGGGTTTGGTTTAGATTAGGTGTGGTTTAGGGTTTAGCTAGGACGGGGTATGGGGGTATGGTGATGATGGAGAAGGTGATAGAGGATTAGAGAGAGAGAGGGTTAGGGTTTAGCTAAGGGGGTGTTGATTAGGGTTTAGATCATGGTGCTAACATGCACCAAGCAAGACCAAGCAAGATGAAAAACAAGAGCACAAGAACAAGCAAAAGGAAGAAAAGGAAACAAGGGGTGGTGGTTGCATGGCCCATGCAAATGCATTAAATGCTAGATATTATCCTGTGAAAACAAACAATATCTCATGGCATTTATTTATTTGCATCCTCCAAAGTTGGAGTAAGGGCCAAGCAAAAGGATTGGTAAAGGATCCACCCAATCCACATGAGCTAGGTAAACTCAAATAAATGCCAGCTCATATTAATTGGATGGTGGAACATAGAGTGGTGAAAGAAAGGGTGGTGGAATCAATAAGAGATATGCCCCCAACTCAACTTGGGCACTTAACAATATATCAAGAACCAAATACAATATCAATGCATATGAGATAAGAACCAAAACAAAAGGGTTTTTGTATGATGCTCAAATGCAAGGTGGCATGATGACATGAACATGACATGATGATGATGCAACAATTATATGTAGGAAGTGGCCCTTTTATTACTAGATCAAGTAGCATTACAGGTGTTAGACAACTGGGATGCTACAACTCTCCCCCACTAAACAGGAATCTCGCCCCGAGATTCTAGGAAGAAGAAGACACAAAGATGGTAGGATAGTTGGCACGGAGTTCCTCTTCACGTTCCCAAGTGGCTTCATCAACAGAATGGTGTGACCACTGCACCTTGCAGAACTTGATGGACTTGTTGCGAGTCCTTCTTTCTGCGGTCTCAAGGATTTTGGTGGGGTGTTCTTGATAAGACAGGTCTTCTTGGAGATCGATTAGCTCATGGTCCACGGTCCTGCCGGGATCTTTGAAGCACTTCTTGAGCTGAGAGATGTGGAAAACATCATGAACCTTGAGTTTTTCCGGAAGCTCCAGGGCATAAGCAACTTCTCCTCTTCTACCACGAATCTTGAAAGGACCGATGTATCTAGGAGCCAGCTTTCCTTTGATACCGAAGCGGTGTGTGCCTCTCATGGGAGTGACACGAAGGTAGACGAGATCACCAGGGGCATACACCATGTCCGTGTGCTTCCTGTCATAATTGCTCTTCTGACGACTTTGAGCAATCTTCAGGTTCTCAAGAATGATATGCACCTTCTCCTCCGCTTGAGTTACAATGTCAGGGCCAAACCAGATTCTTTCTCCTGCACCTGACCAACCAATCGGAGTTCTGCACTTGCGACCATAGAGAGCCTCAAATGGTGCCATCTTCAGACTCTTCTGGAAGCTGTTGTTGTAAGAGAATTCAGCATAAGGAAGACATTCCTCCCACTTCATGCCAAAAGAGATGACGCAAGCACGAAGCATATCCTCCAGAATCTGATTGATCCTTTCAACTTGTCCTTGCGACTGAGGGTGGTAAGCTGTGCTGAAGTTCAACTTTGTTCCCAAAGCATTTTGGAAACTTTCCCAGAACTTGGAAGTGAAGATGCTCCCACGGTCTGAACTGATCTCAAGCGGAACCCCATACAGAGAGACAATTCTGTTGATATAGAGCTCAGCCAACTGAATTCCAGAAATTGTTTCCTTGACGGGGAAGAAATGAGCCACTTTAGAAAGCATGTCGATGACAACAAAGATTGCATTGTTGCCCTTCTGTGACCTTGGAAAACCAGTGATGAAGTCCATCTCTACTTTCTCCCATTTCCATTCCGGGGGTTTCAATGGCTCTAGGAGACCGAAAGGTTTTTTATGGACAGCTTTCACTCTGCGGCAGACATCACACTCCGAGACATACTTTGCACAATATCGTTTCAGACCAGGCCACCAATATTGTGTTTTCAAGTCCATGTACATCTTTGTGCTGCCAGGGTGGATAGAGAGGACAGAATCATGCGCCTCCTTGAGAACTTGCTCTCTCAAACCCGGGTAGTTCGGAACAAACATCCGGTGTTCGAAGAAAATCGTGCCTTGATCATCTACGTGGAAGGACTCATACTTCGGAAGCTGAAGCTGGGAGGTGATCTTTCTGGTGTGCGGATCACCACGCTGACGAAAACGAATCTTTTCTTCCAAGAGAGGAGTAGCCAAAAGGTTCGAGAGATGCCCTTGTTCCACAACTTCCAGGTTGAGCTGGCGGAATTCCTCGCACAAGAGAGGCTGCTGCTCTTCCATCATGAGGTTGTTGACATAAGCTTTGCGGCTGAGAGCATCGGCCATGACATTAGCTTTGCCCGGTGTGTAGTTGATGGTCAAATCAAAGTCATTGATTGCTTCAATCCATCTCCTCTGCCGAAGGTTGAGATCAGGCTGTGTGAAGATATACTTCAAACTCTTGTGATCTGAAAAGATTTCACAACGGTTGCCAAGCAAGTAGTGCCTCCATAGCTTCAAAGCAAAGACAACTGCTGCGAGCTCAAGGTCATGTGTGGGATAGTTGATCTCATGCGTCTTCAACTGTCGAGAGGCATAAGAAACAACTTGCTTTTCTTGCATAAGGACCGCACCCAATCCTTGCAAAGAGGCGTCACAGAATATCTGGAAAGGCTTAGATGTATCCGGAGGAACCAAGACTGGTGTGGAAGTGAGCTTCTCTTTGAGTGTCTCAAAACTTGCTTGACATGCAGGAGTCCAAAGGTATTTCTTGCCTTTCTTGAGGAGATCGGTAAGAGGCTTCGCTATCTTCAAGAAGTTCTGAACAAAGCGACGGCAATAACTAGCCAAACCGAGGAAACTCCGCACTTCTTTGACATTAACAGGAGGAAGCCATTCAACAATTGTCTTTACCGTTTTCGGGTTTACTGCAATGCCCTTGGCAGAGATGACGTGACCAAGATAGGTTACTTGAGGCAGCCAAAACTCACACTTTGAGAACTTGGCATACAAGCGGTTCTCGCGCAGCTTGTTTAGGACACAACGAAGGTGTTCTTCATGCTCTTCCTTGGACTTAGAATATACCAGGATGTCATCCAGATAGACCACAACGAACTTATCAAGGTACTCCATGAAGACCGAGTTCATAAGCCTCGAGAAGGTAGCAGGTGCGTTGGTGAGACCGAAAGACATGACTGTGTACTCATACAGGCCATAGCGGGTGGTGAAAGCTGTTTTAGGCACATCTTCCTTGCGAATCTTGATTTGGTGATACCCACTTCTCAAGTCAAGCTTAGAGAATACCACAGCTCCAGCTAGCTGATCGAAGAGATCATTAATCCGCGGAAGGGGATATTTGTTCTTGATGGTTTTAGCATTGAGAGCCCGATAGTCAACACAAAGTCTATCAGTCCTGTCACGCTTCTTCACAAAGATTGTTGGGCTACCCCAAGAAGAAGTACTGTGTTGAATGAAACCCAACTTCTCTTGTTCATCAAGCTGTCGTTTGAGTTCAGCCAACTCAGAAGGACCCATTTTATAAGGCCGCTTGGAGATAGGAGCCGTTCCAGGTTCAAGCTCAATTACAAACTCAACCTCACGATCCGGAGGCATACCCGGCAACTCTTCAGGAAAGACATCCGGAAACTCACAGACCACCGGTACACTCTGAATAGCTTCCATAGCATCATCATTCAGAGCCGCCAAAGAGAAAAGCTGGACAGCAGGAGTCAGACTTGGAGAAAAGACTATATGGCCTTCAGGAATCTTCAGAGAAACCGAGCGTTCAGCACAATCAATCACAGCTGCATTTTCCGTCAACCAATCCATGCCCAAGATGACATCAATGTCAGAATTGCCCAGAACAATTAAGGAAGCCGAGAACGAAGAGCCACCAATCTCAATTTGATTGCCATGGCTGACTTTAGAAGCTACCATATTTGCTCCAGGAGAAAGGACCATTAACTTCTTAAGAAGAGGATCCGCCGCTAACCCATTGTCACTTGCAAACTTGAAAGAAACAAAAGAGTGCGATGCACCAGAATCGAACAAAACTCATGCAGGGACTGAGTTAACGGAAAGCATACCCATCACAACTCCAGGTGCATGCTCAGCTTGAGCGGCGTTGACACAATTGGCACGAGCAACCGTAGACCCGGGCTTGGTGTTGATGTTGAGAGCCCGAGGTGGTGGTGCACGAACCATAGGAGAGCTTGGCGCAGATCTTGGAGGGGGTGGAGGGAGAGCTTTGTTCTTCAACGGACAGTTCCAGCTTTGATGCCCAGAGTCTCCACACGTGTAACAAGCACCAGGTGGACGTGGAGCAACGTAGCCAGGGACTCCGCCAGGCGCTCCAGGGTAGTTGTGGGTGTAGCCCCTGGGAGCAGCAGTGACGAAGTTTGGTGGCCTTGACGCGTAGCTTGCAGGTCTTGGTGAAGCCGGGAGCGACGGTGGGGTGTTAGGAACCCAGACACGCCGCTTAGAAGGAGCTGCCATAGCTGAAGAGCTTGATGCATCACGGTTGTGTTTCTTGGACTCCTCAAACACTTGCCTGCTTGCTTCCTCTTGCAGAGCTGTGTGTTGTAGTTCCAGGAAAGATGCCGGCCTTGCATGTGTGATTCCATAATTGATCGATGCATTGAGCCCTTGCCTGAACCTCTTTTGTTTCTTCTTGTCATCAGATACCTCATCGCCACCATAACGAGAAAGATTCATGAAGTTCCTGATGTAGGTGTTGACGTTATCATTTCCCTGCTTAAGGTTGAGAAAAGCTTCCTTCATCCTTTCCATAACAATTTCTGACAGAAACTGCTCTTTGAACGCTCCAGTGAACCTTTCCCAAGTAGGCTGAAAACCAGTGCAGCTTGCCTTCAAGTAATTCTCCCACCAGAGAGCTGCATCTCCCTTCAGAAGGTGAGTAGCACACTTCACCCACTCCTGCTCAGGAACATCAGCAGTCTCGAGCAACCTTGACGTCTCACGTAACCAATCATCCGCATCCAGTGGTCGATCGGAAACATCAAACTGGCGAGGGTTGAACTTCAGGAAGCTTTTGATGTCGCCCCGCTTGGGAGGTGGAGGTAGTGGAGCAAACTCATTCCTCCGAACACTTTCTTCCAAACGCTGCTGGTTCTGCTGCATTGCTGCCAAGGCATTGGCTATGTTTGACAACGCGGCCCCCAATTCTGGTGGTATGTCCTCATCTGAACGGCGTGGTGGAGCCATCCTGAGATTGATATAAAACACAAGTCAGTACTATAATGGAGAATAATAATAATCCAAAATAGTACCAAGATGGAATTAACCAAGATTAAAGGATACAAATTACTAAGATGATATTAAAATATCAACAAAGTTCAAAGCACCTAGAGGATATTAAGCATATCGCACACGACTGAAAAGGAGTGTGATACACAAATATATCAAAGAAAAATTTTCCACAAATTTCGGCATTAAAATACCAATAGATGCGCAAAATTACTTAACGAATCAAGATTAGTGACTCTACCAATTCAATATACAAAAGCGAATGATAAGAGTAGTGGTATGGTCGCGACTCCATCCCGCACTCAAATCATTACTCCGCACATGAACAAGTGGAACACATATCCTAACCCCTTCTTCTCACGTTGAACCTAAGATTAGCACTACGGAAACGAACACCCCAAACAAGATAACGTCGGAAAACAAAGAGTAAGACAGATCGCGTCGGTTTGCAAAAGCCTGTCGGTATGGAATGTACCAACAGTTGATAACCAAATGCTGATTGTGATAACAACTTGGATGCAACAGATAGACAAAGAATTACACACACACACACAAACACACAACCTATGGTACTACGGAAACCCAGAACACGTGAATCCTAGTTTGAACTTTTAAGAAGAGGATTGAAAACGTTACACTTCCTTACCAGAAGAGGGTGGGTGGGAGGGTAAGAAGAAAAATGGAAGCAGTCCTACTCTCGCATTTTTTTTCCTAGTATACATAACTACCAAAGTATTTGCTAGACTGACAACGACCGTTTGGCTGAGACCCTGAAGGTCGGGATGGCTCTGATACCAATTGTAACTACCTCGGTGAATTACGCTCCTAGATACAAGCTTGGATGAACGGTAGTGGTTGAAATAGTACGGTGGGGCCCCAAAAGCCACTCACGGGTAGACCTTTCGGCCGTCCCAAACACTTCCAATTCATCGGGACCTGTACGGGCGGCGTAATCGGCCGGCGAAGGGATCAACTACATACACAAATGAGTATGTATGCAAGCCACCATACAAAAGTACATCAGAGCCATTCCATCTAGAAAGAAAGGAAATTATAGCAACGCCATACGGCAAGATTCAAATGACCTAAATAGATATAATGTTTTAGGATAATTCCTCATACAGCACACATCAGAGTATCAAGCGGAAATGGCAAAACAAGTCCGAGTACGGATAAGAGGAAAATTGGCATAAGATGCCACAGAAATAAGCACATCCCGCCCACAGATCTCACGGATCCCCGTTCCCGGAATCTCTACACCGAACGATCGTTGCCCACATCATCAGCCTCTTCCACCCAGTATCCGTCCTGCGAGTGTACCTGTTCATCTGAACCAACAATTTATCGTGTGAGACCCTAAGGGTACTCAGCAAGTCTTTATGCCTCTAAAGGGGACACAACCTGAGGTGACGCAATTGCAGCGAAAGATAAACCCTAATAGTTCTATAGAGAAACGCTAACCATCCGCCTAAACAAAGATAGACGGATGCCCGTGAATTAAGGACAACAGTTATAACAGTAATATCCACAGATCCATCCTCCTCCTCGCTTACCAACGAGGAAGCGGACGAACATCCCCCCCATCCGTTGGCAATTTTATTAACCATTCCATGAGTGTTGCGCTATTTACTAGTCAATTACTTAGTCAAGTTAAAAGTGGTACTTTAGTTATGCTTGTCTATGATCGAGAAACTGTGCTCCAAGTCGTCCATAACCGCGGACACGGCTTTCAGAAAGTTTTACCCTGCAGGGGTGCACAAATAGGAACACACACTCGATCAACCTCGGAAAAACCAAATCAAAACCCAACGAGGCCTTCACGACAAAGCAATCACAGGATTCAGAAATATTTCAGGGGGCCACCCCTTGGAGTACACCCGCAACGAAGTTAGCTGACTCCGAGACGGACCCGAGGTTTGCGACAATGGCTGTAAACGACTGGGAACCCAAAACTGGGATTGTCGATACCGCGAAAACATTCCGCTTACCTAAACAGTACAGTGTGCTCCTCGCACAAACGTAAGTAAATAGTAGCATGGCATAAGTACAGGATAGTAAATAAAACCTCAAACTAGTTTGTGGCCCCAAGAAATAAGACTGAATCAAGCTCTGGCTCAGGGGGGTCCCATAAGCCTCCCGGATGTGGATAGTGCGAATATTCTTGGAACAGGAATCAAGTACTCGGGGTCCTACGGGACACAAGTGAGCGGGAAAAACCAAATAGCAGATATTGCTCACCGGTGCCACTTTCATTAGTTATCCCATTACTACTCAGGTTAAGTTGTTTAGGTACCTCGTTATCCATCAGACACTCACATACCCTACACATGCTGTTCTACGACTCGCATGGCTCAAACAACTCCTGTAGTAATGGCTCATGGGATGGAGGTACAAGCTTGGTGGGGTTTAAAAATAAAGGCTATGCAATACTTAGGATTCAGTTTAATGCAATCGCGACTCAATGATGCAAGAATAAGATAGAGGCAATAGGTACTGTATGTATGCAAGCATGTGGTAGTGCTTGCCTGGCAACTCAGTTGAAGCGAGAGACAGATCTGGGTAGTGCTCCTGGTTCTCTTGATATATCCCCTGCTCAGTGTCTAATCGAAGAAGAACCAAACAAACAAAGGCCAACATAAATAAAGTGCGCAAGCATATGAGTAAAATGCATCAAGCAAACAATCATGCCATGATGAATGATGCACAAGTTGCATGGCAATAATGTAGCATGGCATGGGTGAGGTGTGGAAGACAAGAAATAACATTTTAATGGGGTTTTGGCTCACATTTTGTTGTCATAATAGTTGCTGTACACTATATATTTATATGATGCATGCTGCAATTCATATCATGGAATGCATAAACAGAAAGGTCTCGTCGAGCTGATCATTTTAGACATATCATTTGTTAAATTCGGAGTTATATTTCAAAAGTTATTAATTATTTAAGTTCCAGTGGCATTTGTTGTAATTTTACTCAACTTGGAATTTTAAATGTGCAAAAGGCAATTTGAATGGCATATTTGAAATCCTCACATTTTTCTGATTCAAAAACATATATTATTTTTCAAATTTGGATTTGTATTTTGAAAGTTATTTGAAAACAGATTTAATTTTGAATTTGAATTAATTTGAAAAAGATTTGAAATAAAAACAGACAAGCAGAAAACCTTTTGTACCCAGGCAGACCCAGCCGCACTCACTGACGGGTGGGGCCAGGCTGCCTGGACGCCACACACGCGCACAGGGAAAAGGGGGACCGCGGGTTGAGACGTAGGAACCTCGGGCGCCTTTTTAGAAAACGTCCACCGACGCTGACAGTGGGGCTCCGAGGGACCGCGGGTGGAGGAAAAGAAAGTGCAGGGGGGGGGTTATTGCAAAACGTGCGCCCGCGGTACTGTGCTTCTCCTCCGCCCGCTCGTGGACACACGCGTGCGACGCGCGCGTGCAGAGCGGGGCGGGGAGTCGAACGCGGGCCTCAGGCTGGCGCGCAGAGGGCGGCTACCGCCGCGCTGGGCTTGGGTAGATGCTAGGAGGGAGGCAGCGGCTTAGTTAGGGTTCAGGGCATCGCGGGAGCTTGCGGTGTTAGCAAACGGCGATTGCACCGAGGGTGCTCGACGTCTGGTCCGGCGTCTACAGGAACCCACGACGACTGCGATGATGTCTAGGGGAAGGGGACGCTCACCGCGAGTGTGCCGGTGCAGATGGTTCGGGCAGGGGCGCGCTTGATCGGCGACGAGGCAAACGGCGGCCGGTGCTAGGGTTTCGCGGCGTCGTCGACGTGCAGGGTTACTGGGGCTTCTCCTCCTCGCTGCTGGGTACGGGGGCGACGCAGAGGTCCTCCGCGACCTTGCCGACACGCTCTCTCCCGCCTGCGCCTCCTGGATCGTCGGGGGTGGTGGAGGCCGAGAGGTTGGCCGGCGACGGTGGTGGAGAGGAAGCAGGGAGGAGGGGCGAGGGCATCGCCCTGGGCGGATCTGGGAGGGCAGAGGGGGCTGTGGGATGTAGATAAGGGCGGAGGCGTGAGGTGGTTGGCGTGGGGGAGGGGAAGATGGGAAAAAAGGTGGCCTCGGTGCCACCTTTTCTCCTCCCTCACGTGATCGGCCAGGGCAGGGGGTAGCTAGGTGGGGAGAGCTGGGGGGAAAGGCTGCCAGGTAGGGCCAGGGAGGAGGAAACTCGGGGTGGGGCAGACCAGGCAGAGAGAGAGAGAAAGGAGAGGGGGTGGGTTCGGTTAGAGAGAGCTAGGGTTTGGGGTAGATGGTAGGCTCGGTGTGGGGTAGCTAGGTGGCATGGGTGACCAAGTGGGGCCAAGCTAGGGGAGGTTTAGAGGGGTGGCTCGGCTAGAGAGGAGAGAAGAGGGGGTACTTAGGGTTTGGTTTAGATTAGGTGTGGTTTAGGGTTTAGCTAGGACGGGGTATGGGGGTATGGTGATGATGGAGAAGGTGATAGAGGATTAGAGAGAGAGAGGGGTAGGGTTTAGCTAAGGGGGTGTTGATTAGGGTTTAGATCATGGTGCTAACATGCACCAAGCAAGACCAAGCAAGATCAAAAACAAGAGCACAAGAACAAGCAAAAGGAAGAAAAGGAAACAAGGGGTGGTGGTTGCATGGCCCATGCAAATGCATTAAATGCTAGGTATTATCCTGTGAAAACAAACAATATCTCATGGCATTTATTTATTTGCATCCTCCAAAGTTGGAGTAAGGGCCAAGCAAAAGGATTGGTAAAGGATCCACCCAATCCACATGAGCTAGGTAAACTCAAATAAATGCCAGCTCATATTAATTGGATGGTGGAACATAGAGTGGTGAAAGAAAGGGTGGTGGAATCAATAAGAGATATGCCCCCAACTCAACTTGGGCACTTAACAATATATCAAGAACCAAATACAATATCAATGCATATGAGATAAGAACCAAAACAAAAGGGTTTTTGTATGATGCTCAAATGCAAGGTGGCATGATGACATGAACATGACATGATGATGATGCAACAATTATATGTAGGAAGTGGCCCTTTTATTACTAGATCAAGTAGCATTACAGGTGTTAGACAACTGGGATGCTACAGTTGAAATGGCCAGAATTGCCGGGGTTGTTGGGGTTTCCTCCGAGCCTTGGGTTTCCACGGTTGGGATAGGTCAGACGGTTCATTGGGGGTCTGTTGGTTCTCGGGGCAAATCCTGGAAATGGGTTAGGGCGATACTTTGGGGTCTGATGGGTTCGTGGCTGATGCATCATGCGCCGCTTGCGGTTCTCATTGGCTTGGTTAATCTTTCCTTCCATCTGGATGGTAGAGTCGACAAGGGCTTCAATATCAGCAAAGGGGATATTGACTAACACAGTCTGCATCTCATCGTGCAGACCATTCAAGAATCTCTCTTTCTTCTTGGCTTCGGTGTCGATATCATCCGGGGCATACCTAGCTAATGACAAGAATTTGTCACGGTATTCCACTACGGTCATCCTTCCTTGCTTTAGTTCTATGAACTCATCTCTCATTCTCTTGATCAAACCCGGTGGCACATGGGTTCTGCTGAACATGACCTTGAATTCCTCCCAGGTCATCATCTGTCCTTCGGTCATTGCACGAACGCTGTTCCACCACGCTCTTGCATCTCTATCTTGATAGTGGGTGGCAAACATAACTTTCTCGTTAGCTTCCACTCCGGCTACTTCCAGGTTGTTTTCCATGGTTTGCAGCCAGTCGGCATCTAGGGGCTCTTCTGTCTTAGTGAAAACAGGTGGGTTGGTATTCTGGAAATTCTTGAGCTTAGATCCATGGTTGTCCTGATTTCCTTGGCCTTGGTTGTTGTGGGCCAGCGGAGCTATCTGCTGAAGGGTGGCTAGGTTGGCTTGACGTTCGGCCCTTTCAGCTTCGCGGTCAGAAACCAACATTTGCAGGATCTGCAACATCGGGTCCGGGGATGAACCACTTCCTCCGCATGGCATCTGAAGATTGAGATAGATCATGAGAAAAGAGGGAAATTTCTAAGGTTTCGGGAATTTGAAAAGTTTTTAAAGTTTGACTCGTATTTTTCTAGCAACTTGTTTTTCATTCATTCATTCATAGCACACGATACAAACACACACCACAACAAAGGTAAACAGATGGTTTTAAGAACCATTCTAGAAACTAAAATACAGTGGGACCGAATACAGCTCACTACGCTAGTGCTCAAGTGCTACTACTCCTCGGAGTCGGTGTAGTCGTCATCCTCATCATCCTCATCGTCATGGATGAAGGCGAAAACATCCTCATCGGTGAAGAAGTCCATAGCATGATCCTCCAGAAAATCATCATCATCGCTGAGATAGGAGTAGGGGTCTCCACGAAGATCCTCTCCGGCATTCTCCCTTTCTTCCAACTGCATGTCTCTCTCGTGGATGGTCTCCTCCAAATCTGAGATGCGGTGGAGAAGACGGGCAATGATGCACTCCTTCTTGTCGAGCTGATGGCGGCGAGACTTGCGATCCTTCGCTAGCATGGCGATGGTCTGATCCTTCGTCTTGATGATGGTGGACTTGTGGTTGGAGTAGTCACGGCAATTGTCCAATTCCTGCTGACGATCTTACATCATGAAGCTAACGTGGTCCAACTGAGTTTTTAGCTCGGGGTGGTATGGGGCTTCCAGTGGCTGTCCATTAGCATCACGCCTTGGACAAACTCAAAGCGGGTACCCTTGATCTGGTTGATACTTTGCCCACACAGATGGGCAAGAGCTTCCTGCATGGCCCTGGCAAGTCCATCGAGCCAGTTGTTCTCTCTTAAGGTGAACTGAATTCCCTCAGCAGTGGGAGGTTCAATCTTTCCTCAGAGACTTGCAACAATTAGCCACTGCAGATCTTCTCCTTGATCATTGAGCTAAGCTCCGAAGAACTCGGGGTGCGGACGCTCCATATTTTCCAAAAGCTGGTCCAAATCCCGCTCAAAGATAAGGTCTCCTCCATTCCCCAACTGATAAAACTTGTTGTACTTTACGTCCATCTATAAGAATATAGGATGAGTAAGTTAGTAGGGTGATCAAGTGTGTCAAATTTTATGTATTTTGCAAGAGTTTTTGAGGAACATGAATTTTCATAAAGAAGCAAAGTGATAAGAATGGGAATAAGTTTTTCTAAATATTTGCTTCCTTTGATTTTGAAACTAAGTTTTTGATTCAAACGTCCAGTCTAACTAGGGTATCCTATGGTCAGGATGGCTCTGATACCAATTTTTCAACACCCGGATTTTTAATCCCAGATGCCTGTTTTGCCATACATCGCAATCCCAGGATTACCATTTTTGCGAGACATAACAGAATTGGATACCACAGTACATCATCCATTACAAACCATACATAAGGTCTTACACAAATAAGGATCTCATGATCCAGTTCTTAATACAACTCAAGCAGCGAAAATACGTAATAATAAAGGTAGCGTAGGCGAAGCTCCATCTTCGGGGTCACAGGCAATGCTGACGATGGGAGATGATCCTAGTTGTCGTAACCTTCCTGGGGTCCATCATCCTGGTACTCCTCTTCATAGTCTGGCCACGGGAATAGCTAGGGACAAAGCCATGAGTACTCTTTAAGTACTCGCAAACTAATACTAAGAAGTGAAGGGTGTTTTTATAGTAGGACACTAAGCTCTAGGGTTGTTTTGCAAAAAGCCAGATTTACCTCTACTAAGTTCAGAAGCAAAGAAAGCTAGTTGAAATTTTATGACACCCAAGTGGGAACTTGTATCTCATATCACAACTCTGTTGTGGTCAAGTCAAAATGTCAATTCATTTCACAAGTATTTTGAAAACATCTGACGGGGGAACAGTATGGCCACTCCAACTGTCCATAACCGCGAACGTGGCTATTCGAATAGTTTGACACTCTGCAGAGATTGTACACTTTCACCACAACATTCGATACATCCGTCAGGAACAAATCCTGAATTCACCATACTCAGTATGCGGATAATCAATCCTAACATTTCAATTACACGCCCTAGTATAGGCACCTCTCCTGTGAGTTTGGCCTCCCAACCATGACCAACTGTCATCTTGGGTACTACACAGGTGGACAATCTTCACAAGGTAGCCTCAGCTCAGACCTTGGCCGTGAGGGAACCAATACTAAGGTATATAAGTTTCCAGTCAAGCCCTATCCAATCTTCGGGTATTGTGGTTGTACGGTAAAATTGGAATGGTATCACATCTAGACAACCATCAGTTTTATAAAGGGCTAAGGCTCATGCCTTAACATTTTCATCTCCCGAATCATTTGGTGTTCGTAAACACATGTCAAAACATCTCAGTAGAATGACTCATCATTGTAAGGTTTTCATAACCACTTTCCACCAAGTATTCACATCTAAAGTTGATCAGGTTTTATGCTTAGCACTAGCATCTACAAGTGGGGGTGAGTACTAATTGTAGGGTTCGCAGCATAGAAAATAAAAATTTTCCTACGATGTGAACTATATACCAAGATCTATCTACTAGATACAAACAATGGGCGGATGTATATCCGTAGAGAACATACCCTTGAAGACCGACAAAGCTTAACGAGTTCAACTCGTGGTTGATGTAGACGATCTCTTGCCGATCTCAAGATCGAGAGGAAGTCCTAGCGCCGCAAATCAGCAGCGCATCCGTGCTCGCACACACGTTCGAGGCACCGAGCAACCTCCGCCTCCTCGCTCCAGCGATGCAGCGGAAGCACAACTCTTTCTTGCCGAATAGCCACCGGGAACATGTATCTCGCTAGTCCGAGACCATGGGGGATAAATTCTAGAGGGGGAGAGAGATCCTTCACGAGGAGGTGTGTGAGACAAGTGAGGAGGGGGGCTCCTTTTATAGGAGGAGGGGGAGGAACCCCAAGGGGGTGGCCGGCGCATGGGGGCTGCCCCCTTGCCCTCCCCTCTTCATGTGGGTGGACACTCCACTCACAAATCTCCTTTAAATTCCCTCCACTCAAAAGTCCACTCAAATTCCCATTAAATTTCCACCAAATTTAATGCAAACTCTCATTAAATAAAACTCTTTTATTTTATTCAGAATTTTGTCAATTACTTTAATGACAAACATTCACAAATAACCCCTTGCTAGAATTCTATTTCACATGCATAACCACTTTATGCAATTTCACACGAAAACCTGTTTCGGTATCTAGTGAAATAAATTCCTGCGCTTGTTCATTCTTTCGGCATGAAACATTTGCTCCAATTGGATGTCGGTGTCTCTTAAGTGTGTCACCCTACGGTTCGTGAATAATGCGGACATGATCGAGACCCCTCTCGGATCAATAATCAGAAGCGGGATCTGGAGACCCATACTGACTCCCACACATTCAACGATGACTTTCTTGTGATCGTCAGAACCTTTTACGCTAGTATCTTAATCCCTTTGTTTCACGATATATTACATGTCCGAGATTCGATCATCGGTATCTCCATACCTAGTTTGATCTCGTTACCGACATGCACTCTTTTCTCGTTCCTGTGATATAACATTCTAGTGATCAAATCACTTGCTTGCAAGCTAATCAATGTGATATCACCGAGAGGGCCCAGAGTATATCTATCCGTCATCGGGATGAACAAATTCCACTCTCGATCCATGAGCCTCAACATAACACTTTATTAGTTC
The DNA here is from genome assembly GCA_916181665.1 of Avena sativa. NCBI lineage: Eukaryota > Viridiplantae > Streptophyta > Magnoliopsida > Poales > Poaceae > Avena > Avena sativa. The sequence goes on from OV702279.1 coordinate 229,361,822, forward strand.
TGAATCCATCTTTATAATCACCCTGTTACGGTGTGACGTTTGATGTTATCAAGAAACTCTTCCGGTGTTAGTGATTGACATGATCTCATGGTCTAAGGATTAGGATCACTTCGTAAGTTGTTATAGCAATATAAACTCAATGACTTTGATCGTAATGCTATACTTCGGATGAATTTTCATCACACCATTACACTAATGTTGTGATCCCGTTATTAACAACATCCAATGTCCATGATCAGGAAACCTTGATCATCTTGTTAATCAACGAGCTAGTTTATGAGAGAGGCATAACTAGGAACTTTCTGTTTATTTATTAAACACACATGTATTAACGTTTCCGTATTAATACAATTATAGCATGCAAAATAAACATCTATCATATACTTGGAATACACATAATAAACACTTTATTATTGCCTCTCAGGGCATATTCCCTTCAGTCTCCCACTTGCACTAGAGACAATAATCTAGTTACATAGTGATAAATCTAACACCCATTGAGTTCTGGTGTTGATCATGTTTTGCTCTAGGGAGAGTTTTAGTCAACGGATCTGCTACATTGAGATCCGTATGTACTTTACAAATCTTTATATCTCCATCCTTGACATGCTCGCGGATGGAGTGAAACCGGCGCTTAATATGCTTGGAATGCTTGTGAGACCTTGGCTCTTTGGCATTGCCAATGGCACCATTGTTGTCACAATAGATCACCATTGGGTCCAACGCGTTTGCCACCACTCCTAGTTTGGATATGAACTCCTTCATCCAAACTGCTTCCTGAGCCGCTTCTGAAGCAGCAACATATTCGGCCTCCGTTGTTGATCCCGCTACCACAGGTTGTTTGGAGCTCCTCCAACTAACCGCTCCGCCATTCATGAGAAATACGTATCCGGATTGAGACTTAGAGTCATCCGGATCGGTGTCAAAGCTAGCGTCGACATAACACTTAGCGACGAGCTCTTCTTCACCTCCGTATACAAGAAACATATCCTTAGTTCTTCGTAAGTACTTAAGGATATTCTTGACCGCTATCCAATGTTCCGAACCTGGATCCGATTGGTACCTACTAGTCAAACTAATAGCATGTGCCACATCCGGTCTTGTACATAGCATGGCGTACATTATAGAGCCTATGGCTGAAGCATAGGGGACTTTGTCCATTATCTCTCTTTCTTCCGCCGAAGCCGGACTTTGAGTCTTACTCAATGTCTTGCCTTGCAACATAGGTAAGAACCCCTTCTTACTTCCGTCCATTTTAAACTTCTTTAAAATCTTATCAAGGTATGTACTTTGCGATAGCCCTATTAGGCGCCTAGATCTATCTCTATAGATCTTTATGCCTAATATGTATGACGCTTCACCTAGGTCCTTCATTGAAAATTTGCTGTTTAGATAACTTTTAACACTGTTTAAAAGATCTATATCATTTCTGATCAATAATATGTCATCCACATATAATATCAGAAATGCCACATTGCTCCCACTCACTTTCTTGTAAATACAAGCTTCTCCATAAGTTTGGACAAATCCAAACTCTTTGATCACCTCATCAAAGCGGAGATTCCAACTTCGTGATGCTTGCTTCAATCCATAGATGGATCGCTGAAGCTTGCACACCTTGTTAGCATCCTTAGGATCGACAAAACCCTTTGGTTGTATCATATACAACTCTTCTTCAATATTACCATTGAGAAATGCGGTTTGACATCCATCTGCCATATCTCATAATCAAAATATGCAGCAATTGCTAACATAATCCTAACTGACTTTAGCATCGCTACGGGAAAGAAAGTCTCATCGTAGTCAACTCCTTGAATTTGTCGAAACCCCTTTGTGACAAGTCGAGCTTTATAGACGGTCACATTACCATCAGCATCAGTTTTCCTTTTGAAAATCCATTTGTTCTCCACGGCCTTTTGGTCGTGAGGTAATTCCACCAAGTTCCAAACTTGATTTTCATACATGGATTCCATCTCGGATTTCATGGCTTCTAACCATTTGTTGGAATCCGGGCTCATCATCGCTTCTTCATACGTCGCAGGGTCATCATTTTCATCAACCATGAAATTCATGACAGGATTTCCGTACAGCTCGGGAGCTGCACGCGTCCTGTTTGACCTGCGAGGTTCGGTAGTACTCTCTTTCGGAGTTTCATGATCATTATCATTAGTTCCCTCTTCAACAGGTGGAGCCAACTCCGGAACAACTTCCGGCGCTGCGCTACTCGCCATACTTTGAAGAGAAGGTTCCACAACCTCTTCGAGTTCTACCTTCCGACTACTCACACCTTTCGCGAGAAACTCTTTCTCTAGAAAGGATCCATTCTTGGCAACAAAAACCTTGCCCTCGGATCTGTGATAGAAGGAATACCCAATAGTTTCTTTAGGGTATCCTATGAAGACGCATTTTTCCACTTTGGGTTTGAGTTTATCCGGTTGAAGTTTCTTCACATAAACATCGCATCCCCAAACTTTAAGAAATGACAGCTTAGGTTTGTTTCCAAACCACAATTCATACGGTGTCTTTTCAATGGATTTAGATGGTGCCCGATTTAAAGTGAATGCAGCAGTTTCTAGTGCATAACCCCAAAATGACAACGGCAAGTCCGTCAGAGACATCATAGATCGAACCATATCTAATAAAGTACGATTACGACGTTCCGACACACCATTTCGCTGTGGTGTTCCGGCAGGTGTGAGTTGTGAAACAATTCCACACTCTTTCATGTGAGTGCTAAACTCGTAACTTAGATACTCACCTCCACGGTCGGACCGTAGAAATTTGATCTTTCTATTACGATGATTTTCCACATCATTCTGAAATTCCTTGAACTTTTCAAAGGTTTCAGACTTGTGTTTCATCAAGTAGATATAACCGTATCTACTCAAATCATCCGTGAAAGTAACAAAATAACGATATCCACCTCGCGCCGACACACTCATTGGACCACATACATCAGAATGTATGATTTCCAATAAATCTGTCGGCCATTCCATTGAACCGGAAAACGGCGTTCTAGTCATCTTGCCCATAAGGCATGGCTCACATGTATCAAATGATTCATAATCAAGTGATTCGAAAAGTCCATCCGAATGGAGCTTCTTCATGCGTTTAACGCCAATATGACCTAGACGGCAGTGCCACATATATGCGGATATATCATCATTAAGTTTAATCCTTTTAGCATCAACATTATGAATATGTGTAACATTATCATCGAGATCTAATAGAAATAAACCATTAATCATCGGTGCATGACCAAAAAAGATTTCATTCATATAAATGGAACAACCATTGTTCTCGGATTTAAATGAATAACCACTTCGCATCAAACACGATCCAGATACAATGTTCATGCTCAGTGCAGGCACCAGATAACATTTATTCAAGTTTATAACTAATCCCGACGGCAAGTGGAGAGGCAGCGTTCCGACGGCGATCACATCAACGCTTGATCCATTGCCGACACGCATCTTGACCTCACCCCTTGCTAGCGGTCGCTTGTTCCGCAGCCCCTGATTCGAGTTACAAATATTAGCAACTAAACCGGTATCAAATACCCAGGTGCTACTGCGAGCACTAGTCAAGTACACATCAATAACATGTATATCATATATACCTTTGTTTGCCTTGCCGGCCTTCTTGTCTGCCAGATACTTGGGGCAGTTGCGCTTCCAGTGGCCAGTCCCCTTACAATAGTAGCACTCGGAATCAGACTTAGGTCCAACTCGGGGTTTCTTTTCAGGCGCGGCAACCGGCTTGCCGCCCTTACTTCCCTTCCGTTTTCCCTTCTTGTCTTTCTTGAAACCAATGTTCCTATTGATCATCAACACTTGATGTTCCTTTTTGATCTCCACTTCTGCAGTTTTAAGCATTGACAGAAGCTCGGGGAGAGACTTCTTCATGCCTTGCATATTATAGTTCATCACGAAGCTCTTATAGCTAGGTGGCAGAGACTGCAGAACACGATGGATGCCTAAGTCAATGGGAATCGATATTCCCAAGGACACAAGCTTATCGGCGTAACCCGACATCTTGAGTACATGCTCACTAACGGAGCTGTGCTCTTCCATCATGCAGCTAAAGAACTTTTCTGAAGGTTTGTAGCTCTCTACAGCAGCATGTGTGTCGAAAATCATTTTCAACTCACCCATTGTATCAAATGCATTGCCGTTTTCGAAACGCTTTCGAAGTTCCGGCTCTAGCCCATACAATATGCCGCAATGAACTAAGTTGTGGTCCTCCTGACGAGTCTGATAGACATTCTTCTCCTCGTCAGGGGCATCATCTAAAGGTGGGGGGCCTAACGGCGCTTCTAGCACATATTGATTTTGTGCAGCAGAGAGGAGAATCCTCAAATTCATGGCCCATTCGGTAAAGTTGCTACCGTTCGTTGCTAGTTTCTCTTTCTCCATGAACACATTGAAATTAAAAGCAGGTGGTGCCATCTACAACAAAATTTGTAAAGTTTAGACTAAGTGTATGATAGATTGAGTTCAACTAATCTATATTACGAATGAACTCCCACTCAAAAACGACATCCCTCGTGCCTTTTTGGTGATTACATGAACCAAATCCACTACACCAAGTCCGATCATCACGTGAGTCGGTATAGCTTCAAAGGCGAGCATCAAATGGGCATCATATCAACTATATGACTCATGCTTAACCTTTTGGTCCGTGTTCCGAGGCCATGTCTGTACATGCTAGGCTCGCCAAGTTAGAACCTTAGTATTCGCGTGTGTAACTGTTTTACACCCAAAATATGGTCGTGGATCCAAGAACACCCGATCATCACGTGATGTCTTGGAGCGACGAAAACATAATCGGTGCATACTAAAGGAAGAACACATTATTATCTTGATATTTAAATGAGGGATCATCTTATTATGCTAACAAAGCACTAAACAAGCAATATAAGATGCTATCAAACATCATATGTTTATTAGTGAAATGATATGGTTCCCGCAGATGATCTCTATCATGTGCATCGTGGTATGATCACTATCATACCTATATGTGTAAATCCAAGGTCTATGGATTTTACACGCTATGTGTGTTGTAAGAGTATCATCTCATACTTCTACTTACAACACTACCATATCATAACACTAGCCCAGCAACAATCTAAACTAGACGCCTCTAATTTATCCATTGCAAGTTTTACGTGGCTTAGGGCTTTCGAGATAGAACCGTTCTTACCTACGAACATGAACCACAACGAGGATAATCAAATTGTTGACAACTCGCTTGAAAAATAGATATTGACTATAGTAGGAGAGACAGACACCCGCTAGCCACTTATGCAAACTAGTTGCATGTCAAGCGTGGAACAGGTCTCATGTGCGAGGACATGTAAAGTTTGTCCGGGCCGCTTCATCCCACTATGCCACCAATATCCAAAATTACAACAAAGGAGCAACAACATGATCATCATCGCCCACATACTCATATGTGTACTACCCGTGTAAAGTATCTACACATAGATCCGGCTCTGATACCACTGTAGGGTTCGCAGCATAGAAAACAAAAAATTTCCTACGATGTGAACTATATACCAAGATCTATCTACTAGATACAAAAAACGGGAGGATGTATATCCGTAGAGAACATACCCTTGAAGACCGAAAAAGCTTAACGAGTTCAACTCGTGGTTGATGTAGACGATCTCTTGCCGATCTCAAGATCGAGAGGAAGTCCTAGTGCCACAAATCAGCAGCGCATCCGTGCTCGCACACACATTTGAGGCACCGAGAAACCTCCGCCTCCTCGCTCCAGCGATGCAGCAGTAGCACAACTCTTTCTTTCCGAATAGCCACCGGGAACATGTATCTCGCTAGTCCGAGACCATGGGGGATAAATTCTAGAGGGGGAGAGAGATCCTTCACGAGGAGGTTTGTGAGACAAGTGAGGAGGGGGGCTCCTTTTATAGGAGGAGGGGGGAACCCCAAGGGGGTGGCCGGCGCATGGGGGCTGCCCCTTGCCCTCCCCTCTTCATGTGGGTGGACACTCCACTCACAAATCTCCTTTAAATTCCCTCCACTCAAAAGTCCACTCAAATTCCCATTAAATTTCCACCAAATTTAATGCAAACTCTCATTAAATAAAACTCTTTTATTTTATTCAGAATTTTGTCAATTACTTTAATGACAAACATTCACAAATAACCCCTTGCTAGAATTCTATTTCACATGCATAACCACTTTATGCAATTTCACCCGAAAACCTGTTTCGGTATCTAGTGAAATAAATTCCTGCGCTTGTTCATTCTTTCGGCATGAAACATTTGCTCCAATTGGATGTCGGTGTCTCTTAAGTGTGTCACCCTACGGTTCGTGAATAATGCGGACATGATCGAGACCCCTCTCGGATCAATAATCAGAAGCGGGATCTGGAGACCCATACTGACTCCCACACATTCAACGATGACTTTCTTGTGATCGTCAGAACCTTTTACGCTAGTATCTTAATCCCTTTGTTTCACGATATATTACATGTCCGAGATTCGATCATCGGTATATCCATACCTAGTTTAATCTCGTTACCGACATGCACTCTTTTCTCGTTCCTGTGATATAACATTCTAGTGATCAAATCACTTGCTTGCAAGCTAATCAATGTGATATCACCGAGAGGGCCCAGAGTATATCTATCCGTCATCGGGATGAACAAATTCCACTCTCGATCCATGAGCCTCAACATAACACTTTATTAGTTCTGAATCCATCTTTATAATCACCCTGTTATGGTGTGACGTTTGATGTAATCAAGAAACTCTTCCGGTGTTAGTGATTGACATGATCTCATGGTCTAAGGATTAGGATCACTTCGTAAGTTGTTATAGCAATATAAACTCAATGACTTTGATCGTAATGCTATACTTCGGATGAATTTTCATCACACCATTACACTAATGTTGTGATCCCGTTATTAACAACATCCAATGTCCATGATCAGGAAACCTTGATCATCTTGTTAATCAACGAGCTAGTTTATGAGAGAGGCATAACTAGGAACTTTCTGTTTATTTATTAAACACACATGTATTAACGTTTCCGTATTAATACAATTATAGCATGCAAAATAAACATCTATCATATACTTGGAATACACATAATAAACACTTTATTATTGCCTCTCAGGGCATATTCCCTTCACTAATGAGGGGTGATAAACTAGTGGAGTTTTAACTAAGTTCAATCTGATTCCTTAGGATGATATCCAGATTATCTAGCTTAGGCCAAATTTTATGCTCTTTATGCAACCTTCAATTATCTTTATAGTATCTACAATTTACTTAAGTAAACTCTAAGTAATAGCCTTGATAAAGAAATAAAGTAGAAGCTTGCAAGTAAAACTAGGATTGGGTATCATCAAATGTGTCCAACCAAGCATGCTTAGTGCATTGCATAGGTTATATACTTTCATATTTGCAAGTGTTAGCTTGCACATTCAACTAGTAGTATTAGGCTTGCCTTGTGCAGAGCAGTGGTTGAAGTTCTCCTCGGCTTCTTCTTCGCAGTATCCTCCTTCCTCCTCATATCATTGGTCGGTACTAGCGTCTATAAATAAATACGAGGTACACAATCACCAAAAAATACTTAACTACTTTCAATCATCACACAAAGGGGTTCTATAGATGATCTAGCATCATCACTAACATTACAAGACTAAATCATTTGTCTTATTGATTTTATTTTTAGAAAAGTAATTTCTACTCATTGGAAAACTACTTAAGATTTAATATTCTCCAAACCAAACATGGGATCATGTTGACACATGTCATCACCACATATTTCAGTACATGGGAATGTGATTTAAAGTGGTGTCACAATTTAATAAGGTTTAACCCTTTTATTTTAAATAAATAAAGTGACTAGAAATGCCTATGTGGAATTCTTTTATTACTTGAACATTATTTCTGTAAGTAAACCCATATATTTTTATATATTCTGAAAGGTATGGTCAAATGTGATTTTTGAGAGTTGGAATAAACTCAAAAGCTATTATACTTTAAATTTGAAAAATGTTTGAATGCAGAAAAGCTTCTGCCTTGTTATTTTTACCAAGGGTGGTCTACAGATCCAAATGATTTGAATCCAACGGGCTTGGATTAAGCATTTCAAGACCTTTCTAACAAAATTGGTTTCATTCAATTTTGTTCAATGAATCGAGCTGGGTTGATTTTTGAAACTAGGTCCAGAACTGTGTTTGAATGAAAATAGAAAATCTAAATTCAAACGAGTGGGCTGCGCGGGAAGGGGAAATGGGCCGGCCCAGTATCACTCCGCGGCGTGGGACGCAACTGACAGGGGGGTTCCACCAGTTAGTGGATCTTTAGACACGAAGCGGTACGGGCGATATCGGCCGCACGATGTAAGTCTAATCGAACGGCTACGGCTCATCGTCCACGTCGGGCAGCGCCGGCGAGACAGAACCCTAATGCGGTAGGTGGGGGTCGTGGGAGGCTCACTAGGGCTCAGGCGAAGGTCGGCGATGCGGGCGAACGACGAAGTCGACGACGGCGAACCTCCTGGTATCGGCAGCTCCTCCTGGGGCGGCTCCAATCGATGGCTTCCTTCTTCTCCAGCAGCGGCGAGCTCCGGCCAAATTCTGGCGATGCGCTACTCGCCTTGCTCCGGGAATGGGTTGGTGTGGTTCTGGGTGAGAGGGGAGTATAATGGTGTGAAGAATTCGAGCGGGGGATGCCTCTATTTATAGTGGCGAGAGGGGACCGACGGGCGCAAGCTGAGCTCGTTGTGGTCGACGGCACAGAGGGCTATCGGCATGGGCGATGGTAGAGGGCGGTGCTGTGCTCCCTGGCGAAGCTCCACGGTGTGGTGGCGAGGCGTGGGGCGGTGCTGATCGGTCGGAACGCTGCGGTTCTCTGCGCATGCCCGACAGAAGTTTTAATGGCTTACAGCGCGCGTGGTCCGCAAGGCGGCGAACAGGCGTCTCTGCGGGGTTGCTGGGACGGTGGTGATCACACGTGCACGCGGCGAGGGCGGCGCGCGGTCTGTGGGTGTTGGTCGAGCATGGCGCACGGGGCACGCTCCCGGCATGCTCGCAGAGCGGCTTGGCATGGCTCGGGCGTGTGGTCCAGTGGCTGGCATTGCTCGCGGCTGGGACATGGAGTGGCGGTGGGATGCTAGCTTGCTCCCACACAATGTTGGAGAGGCTATTTCTTCTCCTAGCTTGCTGTCCACACTGGGGTGACAATGGTGCTCTCGGCCTGTTCACCATTGATGACAATGGCCAGCTTACAGTGGTTCTAGTGATTAGTTAGGGTTGTTAGAATATCTACTAAGGCTAGTGGTGTCCAGAGAGGGAACAAGTTAGGCCAGAATCACTGCACACTATAGTGTTTAGGATTTGTTTGATTTGCATCTGCAAGGTGTTTGATGAAATGGCCGCATGAACTCAAGTTTTGAATTTGGAAAAGATTTTTGGTGGGTGTGCTAGGCATGTACTGGTGATACTGTGGATGCTTGGGTTTTGAAAGTTGAGCTTGTTTGAGTGATTTTTGAAAAAGTGGGATCTTCCCATATGATATAGATTCAATTTTAAACTGCCATTTAAACTATGCATTTGAATGAGTTTGGATGATCACAAAGTGGGCCTTGATACTTTGTTATGAGTACTATCAAGGGGTGCAAAGATCCAAACATATTTCTTTTAAGTTCTGAAAGTTAGGGATAGCCAAAGTAGGCATGGGAGTTAATTTGGCCAAAGTGACCATTCACTTAATTTGTTTGTTTTGATTTGTTTGTCTTTGGAAAAAGTGTGGGGATTGTTTAGATGATGTTTATTTCACCTAAGAATCATTTTACAGGAAAACAAACACACAAGCATGGCAATTCAAAAGAATCCAAATTGTAATGCTTACACATATGAATGCTTTCATATTTTTAATTTGAAAAGTTTTTGTTAACCCTAATTTTGATGATTAGAGTTTGATGATCCAAGTTTAATATTTTTGGGATGTTACATGAAGGATCTCTCTCCCCCTATAGTATTTATTGCTCATGGTCTCGGACTAGCGAGATACATGTTCCCGGTGGCTTTTTGGCAAGAAAGAGTTGTGCTTCCGCTGCATCGCTGGAGCGAGGAGGCGGAGATTGCTCGGCGTATTGTACGTGTGTGCGAGCACGGATGCGCTGCTGTTTTGCTGCGCTAGGACTTCCTCTCGATCTTGAGATCGACAAGAGATCGTCTACATCAACCATGAGTTTGAACTCGTTAAGCTTTGTCGGTCTTCAAGGGTATGTTCTCTACGGATATACATCCGACTGTTGCTTGTATCTAGTAGATAGATCTTGGTACATAGTTGTTCCCATCGTAGGAAATTTTTTGTTTTCTATGCTGCGAACCCTACACACATGATACCACTAGAAGAATAACACCACAACTTAAATATCAAACCATTGAATATCTCTTAACACAATTCCACTACTAACAACATGACTTCTCCCATGTCCTCAAGAACTAAACGAACTACTCACGAGACATCATATGGATCAGAGATGATATAATGATAGGTAATAATCTGAACATAAACAATAATTCAATGGTTCCACTCAAAAGCATCAACTACAAAAGTAATCAACACTGGGAAAGTTTCCCCTAAGAACTATGCAAGATTCAACCCAATTATTACAGCGGGATGGAGTGGTGATGAAGGTGCTGGTGGAGATGGTGGTGAGGATGATGATCATCCCGATGAAGTCTAGCTTGATGACGGTGTTGATGGCGACGATCTCCCCTCTCTAGGAAGGAATTTCCTCGGCAGAAATCTATCTGTCAGAGAGCTCTTTCTCTCTCTGTAATTTGCGCCCCGTAGAGGCGGCGAAATCTTTCTGTGGTCACTCCCCGAGTATTAGGGTTTCGGGGGGATGATATAGGCGGAAGGGCAACGCCAGAGGTGGGCTAGGGTGGCCACACCACCTGGTGGCGCAACCCAGGTGGGCCCACGCTAGGGGGTGGTGTGGGCCCCCTGTGGCCCATCTCCACTTCCCCTTCTAGCTTCCTTCGTCTTCTGGAAAAATTAGGAATTTCCATATTGTCAACACCCGGATTTTTAATCCCAGATGCCTGTTATGCCATACATCGCAATCCCAGGATTACCATTTTTTTGAGACATAACAGATTGGATATCACAGTACATCATCCATTACAAACCATACATAAGGTCTTACAACAAATAAAAGATCTCATGATCCAGTCTTAATACAATCATAGCAGCAGAATAATGCAATCATAACGGTAGCGTGGGCGAGACTCCATCTTCATGGTCACAGGCAATGCTGACGATGGGAGATGATCCTAGTTGTCGTAATCTTCTGACTGTCCATCCTCCTAATAGTCCTCTTCATAGTCTGGCTAGAGGAATAGCGAGGGACAAAGCCATGAGTACTCTTTAAGTACTCGCAAACTAATACTAACAACTGAAGTGGTTTTTGAGTAGGAAATGCTAGGCTCTAGGTTGTTTTGCAAAAAGCCAGATTTATCTCTACTGAGTTCAGAAGCATAGAAAGCTAGTTGAAAGTTTTGTAACACCTAAGTGGGAACTTGAATTTCATATCACAACCCTGTTGTGGTCAATTCAAAGTCATGAATCATTTCATAAGTCATTTTGAAAACATCTGACGATGGAACAGTATAGTCACTCCAACTGTCCATAACCACGGACGCGGCTATTCGAATAGTTTGGCACTCTGCAGAGGTGGTACACTTTCACCACAACATTCGATACATCCATCAGGAACAATCCTAAATTCACCATAGTTAGTATGAGGATAATCAATCCTAACCTTTCAATTACAAGCCCTAGTATAGGCACTTCTCCTGTGAGCTTGGCCTCCCAACAATGACCAACTGTCATCTTGGGAACTGCACATGTGGAAAATCTTCACAAGGTAGAAAAGCTTCTGCCTTGTTATTTTTACCCTGGGTGATCTACAAATCCAATTGGTTTGAATCCAATGGGCTTAGATTAATAATTCTAGTACCTTTCTAACAAAATTGGTTTCATGCAATTTGGTTCAGCGAATCGAGATGGGTTGATTTTTGAATCTAGGTATAGAACTAGGTTTGAACTAAATTGGAAAATACAAATTCAAACTAGCTGGGTTGCGCGGGATGCTAACTGGGCCGGCACATGGTGCACAGTGCACACATGGGTGGGTTTAAGTGAATGACCCCACCAGTCAGTGAGACAGGGGGTGCGAAGCGGTATGGGGCGATCTAGGCCGTGCGATCAAACTCTAATAGAATGGTTGTGGTTCATCGTCCATGTCGGGCAACGCCGGCGAGACATAACCCTAGCACGGCCAGTGGGGGTCTACAGGGGCTCACCGGGGCTCAGTCGATGGTCGGCAACGGCGTTGAACCACAAAGTCGACGAAGGCAAACCTCCTAGTACCGGCTGCTCCTCCTGGGGCGGCTCCAATCGCTGGCTCCCTTTTCCTCCTCCGCGGCAGACACCGGCCAAATTCTGGCGATGTGCTGATTGCCTTGATCCTGGGGTGAGGTGGGGTGCTTCCGAGAGAGAGGGGAGTGAGATGGTGTGAAGAAATCGAGCGGGGGTGGCCTCTATTTATTGTCCCATAAGGGAACCGACGGGCGCGGGTACAGCTCGTCGTGGTTGTCGGCACATCAAGCTAAATGCATGGGCGGCAATAAGGAGTGGTGTTGTGCTCCCTTGCGTATCTCAACGGCATGGTCACGCGGCGTGGGGCAGTGCGAAATGGTCGGAACATCACGGTGCTCTAAGCGGGTCCGACGACAGTTTTAATGACGCATAGTATCTACGGTCCGCGCTGCAGCGAACGGGCATGTCTGCGGTGTTGCTAGGGTGGTTGTGATCCTGCTTGGACGCGGCGAGGGCGGCGCGCGGTCTGTGGGCGTGTGTCGCGGGTGGCGCTCTCGGCTCCCTCGCAAAGAGGCTGGGCACGAGCGTCTCGTGTGGTCCACTGGATGTCAAGGGTCAAGGCTTGGACAAGGGGTGGCGGTGGAATGTGGAGTGCCTCCTAGACAAGGTTGGCGAGGCTAGTGAGGCCCCTAGCTGGCTGGCGACATTGGGGTGTCATTGGTGCTCTCGGCATGCTTGCCATTGATGGTGTGGTCGGTTTTACAGTGAGCTAGAGGGGTTACACAAGTTATATGATCTACTAAGGGTGTAGTGTGAGCTAGATAGGGAACAAGTTAGGCACTGATCACTGCTCACAATAGTGTTTAATGTTTGTTTGTTTGGTGCCTACAAGGTGTTTGATGAAATGGCCGAAAGAGATTCAAATTTTAAGTTTTGATTCAAACTTGGTGGGTGTAATAGTTACATACTCAGTAGTATCTGGTTAGTTGATAAGGTCAAGTGGAATTGGTTTGGTTGGTTTTTGAGAATTGGGTGATCTTCCCATATGAACTATATTCAATTTTATAATGTGATTTGAATCAAGTTGCCAAATGTTTCTATAAGTTTGAAAGCTGGTCTTTGATTCACTTTTACTTGGTCTAGGATATAGAATTGTTTCTGTTTGAAATCTTGGACTAGAAACAAACAAAGTGGTCTAGTGAGCAAGATTGGCAAAAATGAACATTTGCTTTATTTGATTTGTTTTTGATTTTCTCTTGATTTTTTTCTCCTTGGAAATGTTTTAGATGATGTTGTTTTCATCTTTAAACCATTCCTTGCTATTTAGAACAATCACACAAGTCCATTCATGCATTCATACAATCATCACATACACACATGCATTCATCTTGATTTGAATTAACAAAAGTTTTTGTTAACTATAATTTTGGTGATTGGAATTGACAATCCTTGTTCAATATTTTGGGATGTTACATATATATTTTCTGGAATTTTCTGATATTCGCGAATATTGCATCTGGACACCGCTTTTTACATTAGAATCCTGCCTCCGGCAGTTCATCCTCAAAAAGTAATCCAACATGCAAAATAGATGAAATAACATAAGTATTACCTCTTAATATGAAATATATCAATGAATAACATCAAATTATGATATAAAATAGTGATGCAAAATGGATGTATCAGTATTTTATAACAAACTTGTCGGCTCTATTATCCTCGAGGTACTTGGGGAAGTTGTGCTTCTAGTGCCCGTCCCCCTTGCAGTAGTAGCACGTGACACAGGGCTTGGGAACGGGCCTTGTACCCTTAGAGGTGTTGGCAACGGGTTTGCCATCCTTCTGATGCTTCTTGCCCTTCCTATGCCCCGACTTCTTAAAGTTGGTGGTCTTATTGACCATCAACACCATGTGCTCCTTCTTGATTTCTACCTTAGCAGTTTTGAGCATGGTTGTCGACTCAACAAGGGTTTTAACCATCCCCTGCATGTTGTAGTTCGTCATGAAGCCCTTGTAGCTAAGGGCAACAAGTGTAGCACCCTATCAATCATGAGCTCATCCGGGATCTTGCAATCCAGGGTGTTTAAGCATTGAACGTAGCCAAACATCTTGACCACGTGCTCGCTAACACTTCTATGCTCTTCCATCTTGGCAAAGAAGAAGAGCTCAGAAGCCTCATACCTCTCGGCCCGAGCCTGCGGAGCAAAGACGTCCTTGAGATCCTTAAGGATCTCAAAAGCGCTCATCTTCTCAATACGCTTTTGAAGCTCCGGCTCCGTTGTATAGAGTATTCCACTCTGGATGAGGAATAAATCATCCGCCTTGGATTGCCAGACATTCTTTTTGTCCTGGGAGGCGGAATCAGCGGGTTTGGTGGGCAGCGCAGCCTCTGCGACATAGTTGAGCTTGTAGGGGACCAGGAGGATTCTTAAGGTACGGTGCTAGGCGGTGAAGTTGGACCCATCGGTTTTCAACTTGTCCTTCTCTAGGAATGACCTAAGGTTGAAGGTGGGTCAACAAGACATCTATAATGGATTTGAAAAGCGTTTAGACCATGTTCAGTTGAGCTTAAGTCTGAATTTACACTAAACTAAAGCCTAATAGAGATCCCACTCAAATGAACACCCCTGAATTCTTTAGTGATCACAAAATCCTAATTCACTATACCACCCCCGATCGTCACGGCCTATGATATAGATCCAAAGATAGACATTCCCAATGTCAATCACATCAACATGTGACTCATGCTCGACCTTTCGGTCTCTTGTGTTCTGAGGCTATGTCTAGACATGCTAGACTCACCAACTCAAACTTGTGTGTATTTCAGTGCAACATGGCTTACACCCACCGTATGCGAACATAGATATGTCCAACACCCGATCGTCATGGCATGCCTCATAACGAAGAACTTTCTTAGTGGTGCACACACAAGGGGAACACTATCATTGGAATTATGTGAGGGATCATCCTATTTAAGCTACTATCGTATATCTTATATACTTGCCAAACAAGATGCTTATAATCATATACTTCAAAAGTATGGTGGCATGACATGGTTGTAGCACCTTGATCACCATCGAGACCTCCATTGGAAAACGTTTCATAAAGTTACAAATACCATGTCACGACACACACCCCTACAAAATAAAGTTAGCCACTTCTACTTTATCTCTTGCATGTTTTATGCGGATTTTAGGGATTTCGTGGTTAGGACCCCTTCCCACCTATGAACGGTGAACCACAACACGGATTCAACATTTCAGGGCCCTCCGGTGTAAATTTCATATCAACTACTATAGAGAGACAAACACCCCCCAAAGACACTTATACTTGGGGAGCAGTCTCGCGAATCACCGCGTAATATCGATTGGGGGCCACTTCATCAAACAATACCGCGATATAACAGGAACATGAAAGAGGGTCTGAACTAGAGAATCAACGCCCACATATCGCTATGTGTTCTATCCGTATGACATGTCTACCCATAGATTGGCTCTGATACCACTGTAGGGTTCCGCAGTAAAAAACAAAATATTTCCTACTACAAGAATTGATAACCAAGATCTATTCTATGTAGAAATGAGTAATAGACAGCGAAATGGTATTCATACCCTTGAACACCACGACACACCTTACACAGGTAGGTGTATATTGGTGAAGACAAGTAGTGCCCCAAGTGTGGCGCCTCGAAGATCTACACACGTACGGTGTAGGCAACATCTCCCGGGCTCCGATCCAACCGAGCAGCGGAAGAAGAAGGAAGCCAGACCATCCTATGCTCGATGGTATTGTAGAGGTGGAGAACCAATCCCTCAAGATCTTGATCCAATCTTTGTGGAGAGAGGAATCTAGGGAATAGAGAGAGAGGAGATTGGTGTGCATAGAGGGGAGGGGGAGTCCTCTATTTATAGGAGGATGAGGAGGGGGCAAACCCTAGGGTTTGGAGTGAGGGGACGAGGCCCCCACACCCGCTGCCGCCAGGGGGTGGCCACCGTCCCTAGGTAGCCCCATGCGGGGGGGGGCTAGGGTTTGGCGCATGCCCCCTTTCCCTCTCCTTGGCGCATTGCCCCTTTGGGCCCTCCCACCAGGGAGGCCCAATAGGCATGGGTTGCCTCAAAATAAAATAAAATATTCATGTTTTAATATAAATTCCACTAATTAATATAAAACACATATAGCATTATATCTTTAACTCCGGAACACCTTCCGGACCCCTCCGGTCATCATCGGTTGTTTCTCGGAACCTTTCCGGTTTCTCTCTCTCATTTATCCTACGATGTCGGTTCGGTCGCGATGCGCCCCCACCCTTAATTGTGTCACCCTTTGGTTCAGAAATACTCCGGACATGACCAAGACCCCTCTCGTGTCAATGTTCATCAGCGGGGACCTGGATGCCCATAATGACCACCTATGCATTCATGAATCTCATTGCTTGAATCTCCAATTTCCCGTCCCATTCCCTTTGCCATTTGATACCTAGGTCATCTTATCCATACCTTAGTTCAATCTCGTTACCGATGATCTTGATTACTCATTCCCGTGTTGTTGCATTCCATGGCCTAGTCATAAGCTTGCAAGCTTCGTTAATGCAATGTCACAGAGTTGGCCACGTGTATCTATCTGTTACTTGGATCGAAAAATCCTAGCCTTGATAAATACTCCTCCACCCGTCCCTTCGGAAAACCCAATGGAACCTTTATGATCACCCTTTCATAGCTTGATACTTGATACCATCAAAGTCTCACTCTAGTAATAGTGATTATGTATTATCTCAGAATTAAAGGATTAGGTTGCGATGTTTTAGTGTTATCATCAATGATGAACATTATTAACTAGATCTCATTGTGATATTACTTTGGGTGTTTGTCTATCACATCATTCAACTAATGATATGAACTCATTGTCAATTGTCCCTATCACCCATGATCTCAAAATCTTAGATCATCGCTTGACCAATGAGCTGTTTCGCTAGAGGTAACTAGATACATGGTATGTTTACATACAACACGTGTATTAATGTTTCGCATTAATATAGTTATAGCACAGAATGAAACATATTATGAACATACAAGAGATATATCAAATCATACACTTTATAATTTTCCTCTAGGGCATATATCCTTCAATGGCATGTCTTTATGGGCGTTGTGTTGGGGTGTCATTGTGGAGTGTTCATTCGTGTTTCTTTGTGGTCTCTTGTGCTAGCTAGAGTGGGTGTGCCACTTCGTCGTCTCTTGTGGCATGAGTGGGTGTGTCCTGTTCTCCATGGCCTGTTAGGCTTGGTTGTGGTAGTGTTTTTGTGCTATATGTGAGGGCTTGGCCCTGTTGTTGGTTTTCGCCCGGTTTTCTCCTAAAAACTAGGCACTCTCTTCTATACCTAATAATAAAGGATGAAGTGTTTCTTCCGGTCCAACACTTTTTTAGACGATTTTACCCTCCCACCAAAACACCACCGGAAAGTAAAAAACAGATTTGCTCGTCGAGGCGTGCTCCGTTCGGTTGCCTTAAAGATCGCACCGCGAGAGATTTTTGCAGCCACATTGATCGTAGTGTGCATGTTCCAAACTCCCACCCTGTTCCATATATAGGCAACCACGATGAAAGCCCTAACCCACGAACATCAATAGCGGTTGGTATCTTCCATGTTGCCTATCTTGTTCAAGATCTTAACCAGGAAACTCATCTGATGTAATCGAAGCCCGATTTCCTCTTCTCCGATACCGTGGATTGTTGTCGATCGGCAGGAGGAAGTTGCATCTCCATGGAGGCTAGCACCGGGGCTGCTGACACCGTCGGCCTACGACGGCAACCTCGTCCGCTGCATGTTCTGTGGTGATGATTGTCGTTTGCTCCCTAGCGCCAATCGCGATGGCAGCCTGCCGGTGGCCATCTTGCTCCAGGCCGAGCACGGAAATATTTAGGAAGATGATCGTTGATTTCGTAAACAAACAAACTACACGCTTGTGATCTCCCACTGGCATCTCTTCTACCCAACTCGATGCTCCTGCCTGCAATGTGCGAAGAATGTGGAGGAGAAGCCGCTGATGGTGGTAGGCAGCGGGTATGCTCTCTCTGCAGGACATCCATTGCCTGTCCATGAATTAGTACACACAATCATGCACGAACTTCCTTCTGAATTAGTAGGCACAAGTAGAATGCAGCAATTACAAATGATATATCGTTCTGCCTTTTTAATCTCCTTGCGGCTAAATAATTAATTAGTGACCTGAATTAGCTATTGTTGTTGAATTAGCTAGCTAGAAAACATGGTAGTTGTAGGTTTAATTTCATTCTTTTGGGTGCGATGTATAGTGATGAATTTTCTATACTTGTTCACATCATGTACAGGCTAACAAATTTGTGGTATTTGTTATACAGATTCAACCGAGAACTATCATGTCGATGCAGATTGTTCTTGAATTTACAGAGCACGTGGACACAATGATGACGTGGACGAAAGAGATGAATGGGAGGGCGCCACGATCGGTCACCGGAGTTTGGTGGTGAGCGGAGACCGAGGGTCTCCGGTGAGCTATGGACGGCAGGAAGAGGCACATGGGAATTTGTCATATAGATTCAACCGGGAACCATCATCTCGATGCAGATCAAACATCAACCGTGATCTGGTGACAATTTTTTTATGTGGATAATGCTGACACGATGATGACATGGATGAAAGAGATCAATGCGAGGGTGCCACGTTGGTCACTAGAGTTTGGCGGTGATTGGAGACTGAGGGTCTCCGGTGAGCTATGGACGGCAGCGAGAGTCACAAGGACAAAGAACATAGAAGGGATATGGGTGAGAGTGGAGTTGCTTGATTGTGATGATTTATTTTCCGTTGCAACACACAGGCTTATTTTCTAGTCTTAATTAATGGATGAGGCAAACATTTTTCCTCCATTTCAATAAAAAAATCAGAACAAATAAACCATCCTGCACGGTGCATGACCATAAAAGATGTTATTCATATAAAAGGAACAATCATTGTTCTTAGAAACAAATGAATAACCTTCTTGTATTAAAAAAGATCCGGATATAATGTTCATGCTCAACGCAGGCACCAGACACCATTTATTTATCCACTAATCCTGACGGTAGATGACATCAACCTTTGATCCATTGCCAACACGCATCCTCACTTCATCCTTTGCTAGTTGTAAACTATTCCCTAGCCCCAGTTTCGATTTACATATGTTCGCAACTGAACTGGTATTAAATACCCAGGTGCTACTTTGACTACTAGTAAGGTACACATCAATAACATGTATATCACATATACCTTGGTTCACTTTTCCGGCCTTCTTATCCGTCAAGTACTTTGGGTAGTTCAGCTTCCAGTGACCAGCAGTCCCTTTGCATTAGAAGCACTTAGTATCAGGCTTAGGGCCTTCCTTGGTCTTCTCCTCAAGCATAATAATAGACTTGTCCTCCTTCTTGAAGTTACCTTTGGGCTTGCCTTTTATTTTAAAACTGGTGATCTTATTGACCATTGATGACTACAAGTGCACAAATCAATTGTAGCTAGTTTCTAAATAAGAGTATCAAACCCACAGAGAGCTAGTTGGTTAGACTTGATGACTCACAAGTATAGGGGATCGCAACAGTCTTCGCGGGTAGTAGTACCCAGTTTATTGATTCGACACAAGGGGAGCCAAAGAATACTTGCAAGCCTTAACAACCGAGTTGTCAATTCAGCTGCACCTAGAGATAGTTTATGCTCATAGAAGTTTATCAGTAGCAACAGTTTGGTAGTAGCAACAGCAACAGTGAAACAAGAGAAATAGTAACACTAACTGTAATAGTGGTATTTGAGTGCGGTAGCAATAGGGATGGATGGACGGGCGTTGCATGGACGAGTCTAAACATGTAACTTCAAGATCTAGGGCATTGCAGATAAATAATAACAAGCATCCAGGTACTAAACAATCCTAGGCATGTGATCCAAATATAGTCATAGGTGCTCGCAATGAGAACTTGCACAACATCTTTTGTCCAGCCAGCCCGTGGCAGCGGGGCCTCTAGGGAACTACTGGCAATTAAGGTGCTCCTTTTAATAGAGCACCGGAGCAAAGCATTAACACTCCATGAACACATGTGATCCTCACACCATAGTCATCCCCTCCGGTTGTCCCAATTATTGTCACTTTGGGGCCTTTGGATCCGGACAATGATATGTGTACACAACTTGCAGATAAGATAACAAACAATACTATCATAATGATTCAATAATAAGTTCAGATCTGAGATCATGGCACTTGGGCCCTAGTGACAAGCATTAAGCACAACAAGTTGCAACAAAGTCAAATAGCACAAGAGATACTGGGCACTATGCCCTAACAAATATTATTTGATTACATGGTGGAACTCATCCAATCCCTACCATCCCCAAGCCTACAACGAGGGATTACTCACTCATGGATGAGGGAAACATTGATGGTCGATGGAGATGCGTTGGTGATGACGATGGCGATGATCCTCTCAAAATTCCCCGTCCCGGCAGGGTGCAAGAACGGAGTTCCTGGATCTGAATCTTGGTTTCTGGTGGTGGCTCGGTTTTTAGGTCGAAAGGCAACTTATAGGTGTAGAGGGAGGCCGAGGGGGTACCTGGGGTGGCTGCACCCCCTCCAGGCGCGGATAGTGGTGGGCCTGCACCTAGGGTGGATGTGGGCCACCAGGCCTCCTCTCCGTCTCGTCTTCTGGATCCGTGGATCTTTTGGTGAAATATAATTTTTGGCATATTTTCCGGAATTTTTCCTGATAGTCCATTTTCTGCACAAAAACAAGACACCAAGGTAATTCTGCTGAAAACAGCGTCAGTCCGTGTTAGTTGTATCCAAATCACACAAGTTTAGAGGAGAAACAATAGCAAAGTGTTCGAGAAATTAGATACGTTTTGGACGTATCAACTTCCCCCAAACTTAGCTTATTGCTTGTCCTCAAGCAATTCAGTTGAAAACTAAGTGCGATAAAAGAACTTTCACGAACACATTGCTTCATATGATGTAAATATTCTCAACACAGGATTAGATGCTTAGACAATCCATAATAAATATTATGCAACTAAGTCTACTCAATAGTCATTACAAGCTATGAAGAGAAACCAACTCAATAATAATAAGTAGGATGAAACATAAACATAAACATAAGCAACATTGCAATGCTCATAATAAGGTATGATAGAGTGGTATCTCGCTTGCCTTTGTTTTAAGAGCACAATATAAATGCCAAGGCACCTCTGAAGTTCAAGTGAAGACTAGAGATAAAGATATCAGAGATACACGCATCAAAGTCATGACATAATTAACCAAGTTTTGGAACAAACAAAAGAATGACAACTATGCTCTCAAGAAGGTGCTCATAGAATAAGTGCTGACTCAACAAGGTTGTGAAAAAGGTTTTGAATGGTTTGAAAGGCTTGCAAATGCTGGAAGGAAGGTACTCACTAGCTTTGAGCTCTCATTGCCCCTATCATAGGAATCTTCATGTGGTTAAGGTGGAAGTGAGGTCCACTCCGAATTATATGCTTTACAGACCATAGGCTGGAAATCCCAAGTCCCTTGAGTGCGAGGGCCACTCCACATGCTACTCAACTTTGGTCACCTGAAAGTTCTTGTCATTGTAAATACATGCATATCATCGAGAACCGCCAACAGGGTACCCCTCGCACATGGTACATGAGCATTCCCATGACCAAAATGACAAGGAAAGCAGACAATGAGCATCTCAGCGATATTTTTATTTACTATGTGTATAGCTTTTTATTGAGGATGCTTCATCAATGCTCATTATGGTGATGCTGCAAGTTTCCACCATGATTAGGCATGGCTTAGGCTAGCGGCCTAGGCGTTTCTCTAACACAATGTATAGACTCCATGAACTCACAACCTCCCCTTTTATTTCACATCATCGACATCCGCAAACAAAAGAGCAAGGAATCAACTGGATGAGATATCCAAAAAGTGTTGAAAGCGTTCCCCGTGACAGCCTAGTTTTGCTGACTCCCAGCATATAATTTGCAAGAATATAACTTTCATGGACTAGTCACAGTGGTTCAGGATTATTAAGTGCAAGGAATAAAGTGTTCCATCAAGTTTGTGAGAGATTTACTAACGAACTTTCACAAAATATACAAACATTTTATTTTGGAAGAAAACAAGGCATATCGAATATGCACTGAAGTAGCAAATGATTCTAATAGGTAGGTATAGTGGACACATCTGGCAAAAATGGTTTTGGGGAGCTGGAAGCACAGGTAGAGCACATACTCAGTGCAAGTGAAGGCTAGCAATAGAGAGGGAGGGACAAACGGGAGAGCAATAATTCTCATAATCATGCTTGCAACAAAATATGACTAATTATGGCAAGAAAGTGATACAAGAACTCTGAGGAAAAATAAATCATCGAGGCTTACTGTCTATTGTTTAGTCATATGCATGCGTGAGCATGTGCCAAGTCTATTCATATGAACAGTCAGAGGAGGATACCACAATGTCATACCAAAGTTTGAATAAAACAATGCAAGCAAACATTCATATGACATGCTACAAACTATTAACAAGCTGGAGCTAATCACAAGCAAGCAAGAACTACTAAGCATTCATAATGACATACACCTTACACAAATAGGCTAAGCATGCTCATAATGATGAGTATATGTACAAAAATGAAACAAATAGAGTTTGTTACCAGCCTCTTACCACACCTCAAGTTGTCTTAATCTTCATTATTGCCTTTCACTTGTGTGACTTGAATAATAACATGAAACCAAAATCCACTAAGGACGGCTGAACCCTGCAAAAAACTCACAAAACCAAAGAAGAACAATAATTTTTTTTGGTGTTTTCGATTTTTTAAGAAATAGAACAAAGAAAAACCAAACCAAAAGCAAAGACTAAGACGCTCCAAGAACAACACAATTGTGCATGAAACAATAAAAACGAAGTGTCTAGAAAGACCTGAGATTTTTATTGATGAAGAAGGGGGTACCTTGGGCACCCCCAAGCTTTGACGCTTGTACCTCTTAAATATTTCTTGGGGCGACACGGGGTGGATCCCCCCAAGCTTGAGCTTTTGTCCATTCTTCATCCCATTACATCATTCTCTCTCTACACCTGAAATTTTTCCTTCATACAAAACTTCACACAATCTTCATTAGCAACATTAGTGTATTCAAAAGATAATAGACCTTGAGGTTTAGCTTTGGAACAGAAAAACTTTTCCCTAAAAACACAATCTAATGTAGCAACTCTTTCAAAAATCTCAATTCCCCAAAAGAGAACTCAAAAAGGAATCAATAAGAAGCAAATGCAAATAATGGCAGAAATCTGTCAAAACAGACCAGCAGGTAGAAACCGATTTTTTCTAAAATGTTCTGTTGCTCAAATCAAAAACTGTTGAACTAACGAAAGTTTTCTAACATACTGGGGTATTTATTCATAAATTTTTAGCTCAATCCGACTTACAAAGACTCCTCATGAATTTTTATGGTGGAGGACATAAATCTGTTTCGGGACAGCAACCCCCCAAATCTTACTTCCCTCTCATTAGAGGTCATGCTTGGCACAAAAAGCAAACAAAAAGGATAAGGAGAGGTCATTACTAAAGTAATAACTTCCAAGACTCAAGGAAACTCTTGGGTTATCTCCCAACAAGTACTTTTCTTTAACGCCTTTAAGTTAGGCACGACGAAGAGCAAAGATTGGAAAGGAGAAAAATAAAAGGGAAAAGTATAACCACAGTGAAAGCATTATTTTGTTCATTAAAATCCTTTTATTAACAAGGTTGATCAAGTCTTGTTACCAAAACAATATTATATGAAACAAAAGTTTGCATTCCACAAGGTGATTATGTTACCTCATACTTGATAGCAATGATCCCAATAATAATAGTTTCAAAATTTTCTTGTGGAATGGGACAATATATTTCTCCAGCCTTAATGCTCTCAATATTTTCAATGGAATTCAGGCAATAGCTCTTAGCAACCTTTTTGGGGAAATATACAGTATGGTCTTTGTCATTAATATTGAATGTTACTTTTCCTTCATTACAATTGATGACAGCACCTATAGTATTAAGAAAACGGTCTCCCAAGAATAATAGACATATTATCATCTTCGGGCATTTCAAGCACAACAAAATCAGTTAGAACCATGCAATTATGAGCTACTTGAACATGAACATCCTCACATATACCAACAGGAATAGTAGTTGACTTGTCAGCCATTTGCAAAGATATATCAGTTGGTATCAACTTTTTTAGCTCGAGCCTTTTATATAGAGAAAAAGGCATAACACTAACTCCAGCTCCCAAATCACATAAAGCAGTTCTAACATAATTGTTCTTAATAGAGCAAGGAATAGTTGGTATACCTGGATCACCAAGTTTCTTTGGAACCTTACCATTGAAGGAGTAATTAGCAAGCAAAGTAGAAATCTCCTCATTAGGAATCTTCCTTTTATTAGAAACAGTATCTTTCATATACTTTAAATAAGGAGGCAAGTTAATAGCATCAGTTCAAGGAATTTGCAAAAATAAAGGTTCCATCCACTCACAAAACTTGTTGTAGTGTTCTTCCTCCTTTGACTTGTGTTTCTTACATGGAAAAGGCATAGGTTTCTGCACCCAAGGTTCTGTCTCTTTACCATGTTTATTAGAAATAAAATCTTCCTTTATGTACCTAGTGTTATTAGTGTGCTTCTCAGGTTCTTACTCACCTTCCTCCTTATTAGGAGACTCATTTTTATCGTTACCACTCTCAGTTTCAGCATCAGAGACAGATATACTATTAGGATCTACAGCAGGTTCAAGTGGTTCCTCAACTATTCTATGTTTCTTTTTCTTTCTCTGACGAGGACTACCACTATCTTCACCTTGTTGAGAATCCTGCTCAATTCTTTTAGGGTGTCCTTCAGGATATAAAGGATCTTGAGTAGCTATACCACTCCTAGTTCTAATGCCATAAGCATGTTTATCTCCTAACGCATTAACTACCATATCCTTTTGCACCTTAGCAAGTTGATCAAATTGGGTTTGAACCATTTGAAAGTGTTTACAAAGCATTTTAATGTCATTAGAAGTTATTTCTACAATATCTTTCAACTCATTGATAGCTCTAGTGTTTTCGAATAAATGATTCTGAACTTGTTTATTAAAATGCCCTTGTTTAACAATAAAAATGTCAAGTTCCTCTAAGGATTGGTCAGGAGGCTTACCATAAGGAATGTCACCTTCATTAAAATGTTGGAGAGAGTGTACCTCAATAGTAGATGAGTGGGGAATTGGCTTACATAATTCTTCTATAGGAGGTAGATTCTTCACATCTTTAGCTATAATACCTTTCTCCTTTAGACACTTCTTAGCTTCCTTCATCACTTCATCATTTAATGCAATTACTCCCCTCTTCTTTGTTGTTGGTGTTGGAACCGTTTTAGGCATAAATGGTTCAGGAGTAATAGGCTCGGGTGTATTCATCTCATTTGAAGTCCAATCATCATAATTTTTTTCTTATTTTAGCCATTAATTCTTCAACATCTGTAGGAGTCCTTTTCCTGAAAACACAATCAGCAAAGCTATCTAGGTAGGTCCTAGAATCATCAGTTAGTCCGTTATAATAAATATCAAGAAGCTCATTCTTAGGTAATGGACATCCAGGATGTGCATGAATCAAGGCACAGAACCTTGTACAGGACTCAGGCAATTTCTCTTCTTCTCCCTGTTTAAAATCAAAACGTTTCTGCAAAGCAGCATGTCTAGCACTGGGAGGAAAATATTTTTGGAAGAAAGAAGCAATCAAGCAGTCAGGGCTATCAATGGAACCAGGAGGTAATCTATTAAACCAAGCCCTAGCTTCTCCTTTTAGTGAAAAAGAGAAGATCTTAGTAACAAAGTACTTGTGCATCTTAAAATCATCAGAGAACAAAGCACTCATAGTAGAAAGCTCATTCATATGTGCCACAACACTCTCATTTTCAGTCCCACAAAAAGGTTCTTTCTCAACAATATCTAAATAAGATAAATCAAGAGAGAAATCATAATCTTTATCTTTAATATCTATGGGAGAAGTGGCAAACTTAGGACCAGAGGATAATTTAGGCATAATAGTATGTATAGCAAGGAGACTCTTAATAGCAATAGTACCATGTGCGTTTCGGCACTCTTCAACAAAATCATCAGTGAACTCAATGTAACCATCATTAATATCATAACTCTGACTAGTCTCAGGTGAGCTAACAGGTGTAATAGTGTCTTCACTAGGAGTTTAGGTATTTCCTAGACTAGCCATAGTAGCATCTAGAAAAGGACCTAATGTACCACTCGCATCAAGCACAGTATAAGTAACATCATGAGTATCAAAAGCAGTTTTAGAATCAGCAGTACTAGCAGTGTGTGTAGCATGTGTATGTGGTGGTGGTGTAACAAGCTTACTTATAACAGACGGTGAATCAAGAGAAGCAGAGGTGTTTAGGACTGTACCTCTTCTTGTAGTGGATGGTAAAATAGGGAACTTTCCATCATGAGACTTCCCCATGATGAAAGGAGTAGCAGTGAACAATAATAGATCCAAGTGAACTTACAAATAAATCTATGCTCCCCGGCAACGGCGCTAGAAAATAGTCTTGATGACCCGCATGTATAGGGGATCACAACAGTCTTCGCGGGTAGTATTACCCAATTTATTGGTTCGACACAAGGGGAGACAAAGAATACTTGCAAGCCTTAACAACCGAATTTTCAATTCAGCTGCAGCTGGAAATAGTTCTTGCTCACAGAAGTTTATCAGTAGCAACAGTTTGTTAGTAGCAACAGCAACAGTGAAATAAGAGCAATATTAATAATAACAGTAACAATGGGATTCGAGCGCGGTAGGCATAGGGATGGATGGACGGGCATTGCATGGACGAGTCTAAACATGTAACTTCAAGATCTAGGGCATTACAGATAAATAATAACAAGCATCCAAGTACTAAACAATCCTAGGCATGTGCTCCAAATATAGTCATACATGTTCTCAATGAGAACTTGCACAAAATCTTCTGTCCAGCCAGCCTGTGGCAGCGGGGCCTCTAGGGAACTACTGGCAATTAAGGTGATCCTTTTAATAGAGCACCGGAGCAAAGCATTAACACTCCATGAATACATGTGATCCTCACACCACAGCCATCCCCTCCGATTGTCCCAATTATTGTCACTTTGGGGCCTTTGGATCCGGATAATGATATGTGTACACAACTTGCAGATAAGATCACAAATAATACTATCATAATGATTCAATAATAAGTTTAGATCTGAGATCATGGCACTCGGGCCCTAGTGACAAGCATTAAGCATAACAAGTTGCAACAAAGTCAAATAGCGCAAGAGATACTAGGCTCTATGCCCTAACAAATCTTATTCGATTACATGATAGAACTTATCCAATCCCTACCATCCCCAAGCCTACAGCGGGGGATTACTCACTCATGGATGAGGGA
Organism: Avena sativa; assembly: GCA_916181665.1. Lineage (NCBI taxonomy): Eukaryota > Viridiplantae > Streptophyta > Magnoliopsida > Poales > Poaceae > Avena > Avena sativa. The sequence continues at coordinate 229,389,665 of OV702279.1, forward strand.
AACATTGATGGTCGATGGAGATGCATTGGTGATAACGATGGCGATGATCATCTCCAAATTCCCCGTCCCGACAGGGTGCCAGAACGGAGTTTCTGGATCCGAATCTTGGTTCCTGGTGGCGGCGGCGGAGTGGAACTCTTTCTGGAAAACTATCAAACCCCCCTCGGTTTTTAGGTCGAAAGGCAACTTAAAAGCACAGAGGGAGGCCGAGGGGGTGCCTGGGCTGACTGCACCCCCTCCAGGCGTGGCCAGTGGTGGGCCCGCGCCTGGGGTGGGTGTGGGCCCCCCAGGCCTCCTCTCTGTCTCGTCTTCTGTCTCCATGGATTTTCTGGTGAAATATAATTTTTGGATTATTTTCTAGGATTTTTCCTGATAGTCCATTTTCTGCACGAAAACAAGACACCAAGGTAATTCTGCTGAAAACAGAGTCAGTCCGTGTTAGTTGTATCCAAATCACACAAGTTTAGAGGAGAAAAAATAGCAATGTGTTCGAGAAAGTAGATACGTTTTGGACGTATCAAGGGTCTTTATGGCCCTCGTCACTATCTACCAAAGGATACTTGTAAGATGCCTTTGATTTCAAGTAAAGGGTGTTTGAAAGGTTTCGGATTGAATGCAAGAACGTAAATAAAACAAGTAAAAATAAAGCAAGTAACAAGATCGTTTGGAATGGTGGTTGAACTCAATAGGGCTAATATGTTCTAGGGATGTAGGATACACCACTAGCATGTTGTAATTAATCATACTTAGGATAACATATTTCTTGTGTCATTATACGTGTGGAGGGAGTTATGTAATAATATGTTCACTACAAGGCTCGTGGGCAGTCGCTTTGTTGAGCGAAATGATGTCATCTCTAAATAACCACTGCAATGCATGTGAGCAGTCACCATGCAGACCATCGTAATTAAGGGCTTTCCTGTGGATATCGTAATTATCTTAGTGAATCTCTCTTTGTTCCCCCTTCGACCGTGTTGGCAGCTAGCGACGCTTCTAGTCAAAATAGCTTCCGACACGCTTCCAGACATCTCCAAAGGGTTTCACCCTCCTCTTTAGACCCGAAGGCAAATGATATGTGGATGACTACACATACCATCTAAAGGGAGAGATCAATCACACATCATAGATCAATGGATCATATACACAAGTAATAGATCATCTTTATTTTATTTCATAATAATGCTAGGGTTTCTCCATCTCCCCAAGAACGAAGGGAACTACTCACACATGGAAGCAATAAACAACATCATCATAATCAAATGGATGGATAAAGATAATTGGATGAATCTAGTGCAAACCACAATTGAATCTGGAATTACAACAAGTTCTAATGAATAAAATATGGGGGTACAGACGATGATGGAGATGCAGTGGTCGATGATGTAGGGGGTGATGCGTTGTACCCCAATGATCCGTGCAGCAACAAGGATTTTCCCTTCTCCAAGTTCCTCCTTCAGGTCCCTTTATGGTGTGATTTTTCGTGGCTGGAGGTTTTTGTGAATGTCGGATTTGTGTTCTGTCTTCGCGAGGTAGAAGTATTTAATGAGGAGGTCCCGACGCCGGGTCTTACGGGCGGACGGTATGGGCAGGCTTCGCCCGTACCACTGGTCGTTATGCCGGCTAGATCATCCTGGGCACAAGCAATTCCTCCAGGTGCGAAGATAAATCAATAAAATGACTTTTATCACTTAAAAATATCATATTACAGTATAATATGATAGTCTTAATTGATATGTTCGTAATAGAATTAGTAAATTGCGATCCTTTTGAAACAAGGACAAAAGGGTGCGCGCAAACACGGTAAAATACTAAAAATCCTACTCTACTTATGCAAAAACAATAAGTAAACATGATCCAATTTTGGACTCATCAACTCCCCCCAGCTAGACTATTACTCATCCGCGAGTAAGATGGTGTCTTATCAACAAGATCATCATGTTTATGAGGAACGAGTCGTTACAATAAATGAGGTAAAAATTTAAATAGGAGTACAATATCGAATGTAGAGTTACATCGGGAGCTTTATCACACCTGAAAGTGCAATGGACGTCGCCTAGAGGGGGTGAATAGGATTTCTAAAATTATTATGGTTTAGGCTCAAATAAATGCGGAATAAAACTAACGTTTAATTTATTGAGGACAAAACCTAACCACTAGGTTCACCTAAGTGCACCAACAACCTATGCTAAGAAATACAAGCAACAAGGTGATAACAAGATGTTATACTTCAAGCATGATGGCTATCACAAAGTAAAGTGAATAAGTAAAGGGCTCGGTTGACAGATGACCGATGGACGCGGAGACGAAGATTTTTATCCCGGAGTTCACTTCCAAAGAAGTTACGTCTCTGTTGGAGAGGTGCAATGGCGCAATGCTCTCCGAACGCCACAAATGGATCACCTTGGGGTGTGTTGGATCAATGATCACCCAACGCCATACAAGGCCTCACCCCGGATGCAAAGGCACGCAACTCACCTGTGCCACAAAAATCTCACCATATTCTCCCGTGAGGTTGCCACAAAGGCCTACTCACGATCCACGAAGGGACACTTGAGGGCGATCACCAAAAACCGTACAAGATTGGGGTTATCTCCACAACTCAATTGGAGGTCCCAACAACAAAGCCACAAAAGGCTACAATGCCACAAAAGGCCAACAAAGCCACAAAAGGCTACAAGACCACAAAATGTCATAAGAAGTCAACAACCCAACCACACAACCGTCTAGGGTTCAAAGAACCCGAGAGAAACAAGCCCACAAGCTTGAACTCGCTGAATCTCTGAGGAGAACTCAAACCTATGCACCAAATTCAAGGGCAAGTCCTTCACTCCCAAATTCCAACAAAGCTACAAAAGCTATTGGGGGAATAAGGGAGGAAGAACACAAGAGGAGAACACAAAACTTTCCAAGATCTAGATCCCAATGATTCCTTCACAAAGAAGGGATTTGGCTTGGGGGGATTGTAGATCTAGATATCCTCTCTCAAATCCCTCAAAAAGATGCAAGAATCATGGAAGGGGGAAGGAGAGAGGACACGCTCTTCAAGGTCAACAATGGAGAGAGAGAAAAACCGGACCAAATAACTAGTACTCATGAAGGGGAAGAGGAGCCAATTTTAAAGGGCTCCCAGATCTGCCCGTTATGGCCATTCACGACCCTGGCCGGAACTTCCGGTGGGAGGCCAGAAATTCCGGTGGCACTTAGCCAACGGCCAGAAAACTGCAATGTGAAAGACAAAAACGAGACTGGCCAGAACTTCCGCCGGTTCACTGGAACTTGGTGGGAGCAGAAATACCGGTAGAAATTCTGATAGAAGTTCCGTCAAATAGAGAACTCAAAAATAGAGAGGTTACTGAACGTGAGCAGAATGAGAGAGGGATTTTCAACCGGAACTTCCGACGGCAACTAGGCCCGAGCGGAATTTCCGGTGTGTCTTCCGATCCAAATTCCATCAAATACAACAAACCAGACAAAGAGGATACAATACATGAGCGGAAGAAGAACCAGATCTTCCACCAGAACTACCGGTGGCAAAATTCCCTAGCGGTACTACTGGTGGGCAGCCGAAACTTCCGGTTAGTAAAACTTCAGAAACCAAAACTACAATAACTTTCACATCCGACTCCAAACAAGATGAAACCAATTTTGTTGGAAAGATAACGACGAATAGAATGTGAGAAAATACCATGAATATAAATGTGATGTATCTCCGAAGGTGTGGAGCCAGAAAACTTGCAAGATCAACAAACACAATAAGATATGCAAGGGAAATACTTATATGATGAACTAGAGCTTGTTATGATGATAACCACAAGCTCTAGATCCTCTCATGGACAAGAACCAACTAACAACCAATAAAGATGATGCTATGAATGCAAAGGTTTGAGATCTCTCCGAAAGATGCGATCGATACACACACTTGAGAGCCTCTCTTGATAGTACGACTATCTATCCTAAATCCGGTCTCCCAACTAACAACACGAGACCGGCAAAAGAGAAGCCCTATTAAGATCATACCTTTTCCTTGAGAAATCCACTTGAACTTCATGTAGACCATCTTGTCATTCTCAAGATGGAACGCATTTCTTGATTTTTTTCTTGATTTCTCTTGCTTGATGAAGACTTGCATTCTTGCTCCCCTATAATCCATGAGTAGGCCTCTTCTTTGAACTTGTCTTCATCACTCCATGATCACGAGGATGGCAAGCTTCAAGCATGATATCCTCTAGAGATGGCGTATCTTGAGCTTGCCCTTCTTCATTCCTACTCGAGGTTGATCAAAATTGGTCGACTCTTTGCACACATCTTGATCAACCTTCAAGCTCCTCCTTTCTTCAGGATTCCAAGGAGCACAAAGGCCTTGGACATTTCTTCTTCTCCTTCTTCATCTTTCAACCTTATGACCAACACATGGCCCAAGTGATGCCAATGGACAAACCTACAAGTGATACTCAATTTACACATTAGTCCATAGAGATTGTCAACAATTACGAAAACCACACATGTGGAATATACGCCCTTTCACACCTTTACACATCACATGACTTGGAGGCTTCCACACCTTTTTGTATTAATGCAATTATAAAAAGTTATTATTGATTGAACATATTATAAAATCATAAAGTAAAAAATGGTTGAGCACTTGATTTAGTAATGACGATTCATGATCATCTCTTTTTCTCTTTCTTTCTTATTCTCTTTTTTTATAAGCTCGTACTATTTTTTTTCTTTGAGAATTTTCTTGATAGCGATTCTTTTATCTCTTTCTCTTCCTTATTATCTTTTTAGCATAGTTGTGTGATCATGCTCACTACTATGAATTTTATAACCCAAACCTGTGACTATAACATGCTACCAGGATTTGACTTCTCATAATTGAATTAATACTTTTATTGGTGTGGAAGAACCTAAAATCATAATAGTTGGTCAAGTATCATAACACTCAACCTATTTCAATCATCTAATATAATAATCATGATTCAAGATAACTTCAAATATCATAAAGTCTCAAAACTCAATGGATATAATTCTTTTCTTGAATAAGGGGAATGGAAGATGATGCAAATAATGCAAAGCTCTTGAATAAAAATCTAACATGCGTGCAGTAAAGTAAATATGCTAAAACTATAAGATAGATTACAAGGTGTTATAGATCTCCCCCAAGCTTGGGATCAAGCCGGCAGGATCAAATAATCCCTTGCGATTATTCGATACCTGGTGTTATTCAAGGCTAAGGAGTGTTGTTGGAGACAGAACCGATGTGTAGTGTCTTGATCGTTGTTTCAAGGATCACTATGTTAATCTTACGTTGCTTGTTGATTTTCTCCAACTGAGCCACCATTACCTTATACATTTATAATGTTTGCGTTTGTGCTTCCATAGATTGGAGGCTGATGTCGAGGTCGGCTTCCAGTCCTCTCATATCTTTGTATCCAACCGATCAAGGTAGCGACACAGCAGTTCAATATGTTTGGAAGATCCTGGGGACTTTACGTCGATTTTATTGATACGAGGGTCAAGCTTGTTTAGAGAAGCATGAATCTCGTCTTCTTCATGTTTAATCCCTTCCAGATAGGATTTCCCTTCTCCCTTGATGCTGAGTTGGATCTTCTCAAAATCACCCTCTCGTCCAAGGAGGAGATCGAGTGCTTTCCGTTCGTCCTGCATATTCTCCACCAACTTGAATCTGTCCTTGTCTTCATTGCTCCGGGCTTCCTTCCCCTTTATGCCTTCAGACTCCTCCATGGACTTTGCAAAAGAACCTTCTTGACCCTCCTTGGCTTGGATGAAGCTCCATGGATGAGACATGTCCGCGGGATTGTCAAGGAAGAAGTGACGACGCGAGGAAGATCTGGTTTGACAATAGAAGAAAAAAGATCTCCTAGGAGGCTTAAGAAGGGTTAGGATCAGGTAAAAATTCATACTGAAAGAAAAAGGGTCGGCCAAGAAAAGAATCCCAACAAATAAGGAAGGAAATAAGAGAAAAGAAAAGAAAAGAAAAGAAAAGGAAGTTGTAATGAACACTGATACGGGCGTACGCCCGTACAGCGCGTCCGTACCAGGGTCTTTCCCAAAATCCTTCATCACGATGTCGGTAGAAAGTAAACCGACCTAGTCAGTGCGGGCGGGTCCCGCCCGTATGGCCTGGTCGTACTGGCGGTTACCGCCTTTTTTCAAGTAATAAACGCATAGGAGTGGAGGAACACAGGTAAAATATCGACATGCGGTATGGGTCGGTGTGTCCGTATGGCGCGATCGTACCAAATCGTTAAAAAAAGTACCAGGTATATTAGTATATTAATGAGCACTGGTATGATGGGTCCGCCCGTACTAGCCTCGCAAGACTGACAGTAACCTCAGAAAAACCTATGGAAATAAAAAATGCAAATAAAAATCAAAATAACAATCAGAACAAAAATAAAACAAAGTTTCAATCATAATGATCATCCAAAAAGAATGAGTTTACTTGAGTACCTTCCTCTTCCTTTGATTCCTAAACCAACTTCTTATTTTTTTCCTTTAAACAAGGTTGGTAGCAAGAAAATACTAATACCATTGCAAAGAGAAATTGAAAATTTTATTTTAGGACTCGAAGTACCAGAGGGTATGCATATGGATGACACTTCTTTGTGTGGTTGGATTTCCTCAATGTTCATGGGCTCATCATCTTGTTCTTCTTTTCTTTGGAGGATCTACAAATCAAATCAAAAAACTTGCAAAAGTAGAATCCAACAGATCATCCTTGGCTTAATATCAATTATTTCAAGGATTTATTTTAAGCCAATCGATCTGTTTGCACCCTTAGTTTAGAGTCAATAATATAAGAGCTAAACTTATCAAAAGATAAAACCATAGCGAAAAATTCTTTTTCTACCATGCGGTAATTATTTTGAGCACCATTTAAGATGTGGCTAGCATGATGAATGATATTAAGTTCATCACCATCATACTGGCAAATAATTGCTCCAACAACTTCATGGCTAGCCTCACAGAAAAGTTCAAAGGGTTTCTTCCAATTAGGGGTTTTTATAATATGAGCTTTAAGAAGGGCTTGCTTTAAAATGTTGAAGGCAGTAAGAAAACTTTCATCAAAATTATAAGCATCATCTTTCTGTAGAAGGTTAGTTAGAGGTATAGCAGTTTTAGAGAAATTCTTAATGAATCTTCTATAAAACCCAACGTGGCCTAAGAAACTCCTAATACCTTTTATGTCTCGAGGAGGGGGGAGCCTTTATATTGCTTCATTTTTCTCTTTATCAACTTCTATGTATTTACCTGAATTTTTTTGACCAAGCATCACCATACCTTCATGAAACATGAAGTGACATTTTTACCAAGTCAAGACTAGGTTAGTATCCTGACATCTCTGTAAGACCTTATGAAGATTATGAAGACAATGATTAAATAAAGTTCCATATAGAAAAGTTGTCCAGGAATACTTCTATAATACTTTCAACGTAGTCAGAAAATATAGCAGTCATGCATCTTTGGAAGGTAGCGGGGGCATTATAAAGACTAAAATGCATACGGCGATAATCATATAACCCATAAGGACAGGTGAAGGTTGTTTTAAGTTGATCATCAAGGTAGACAACAATTTGAGAAAACCTAGAGTAACTGTCTAAATAGAAAAAATGATAATGCATAACAAGTCTCTCTAAAGTTTGATCTATAAATGATAAAGGGTAGTGATCCTTTCTTGTCTCCTTATTAAGTTTTCTATAATCAATGCACATCCTATGACCAAAAATAGTTCTAGTTGGTATGGGTTCATTATGTTTGTTTTGAACAACGGTAAACCCACCTTTCTTAGGGATATGATGAACAGGACTTACACTCTCCTCCACATGAAGGTTAATTCATGCATCTAATAGACGTATTACCTCGTTCCTCACCTCTTCTTTCACGTGGGGTTTTAATCGTCTCTAGAAATCTGCAATGGGTTGGGCTCCTTTTTCCATGAATATCCTATGAGTGTATATTGAGGGACTAATCCCCTTCAATTCACTCATTGAATACCCAAGAGCGTTCCGATGCATTCTAAGAACCATCATCAAATTTTCCTCTTCTCTTTCTGTAGGGTTAGAACTTATAATAACAGGGAAATTATTGTTAGCTTCATCAAGAAACCTTTATTTTAACTCCTTGGTTAAGATTTTGAGTGTAGGAGGTGGAGGTGCCTCCTCTCCTTTTCTTATATGTTCTTCATTATTGTGATTTATCCCGAGATCCACCTCGGGTATAGAGTCAAGATAATCATCTATTTCAATTTTATCCATATCTTGAGGCATATCATCGTTAGCAACTAAACTCCATACTAAATCATCATCGGGAGTTTCAATGACTATAGAGGCAAGATTAATCATATTACCTTATTCCTCTTGCCCATACTCATATTCATCTAAGTCCTCGATAGAATTTTTATGTTGGAATTTTGCGAAATGAAATTCCATTTTCTATTCACCGAACTTGAGAGATACAGTTTCTTTCTTGCAATCAATGTTTTCTCCTGCAGTGTTCAAGAAAGTTCTTCCAAAAATAATTGTACAATAAACGTCAGTAGACATATCAACAAGTACAAAATCAATGGGGTACTTGTAGGGTCCAATACAAATTGGGACATCTCTAATTACTCCCATAGGAACTATGAGTGTTTTATCTGCAAGCATTATTGTTATATTTGTATCTTCTAATTCGGCAAGGGCTAGCTCTTTTTGGATGTTTCAAAAAAAACTAAAGGGGATTACATTAACTGTTGTTCTTATATCACAGAGACCATAATAATAAGATCCACCAAAAGTGTAAGGGAGAATAGGTTTACCAACTTATTTAGCTTTTACCTTTCCTTCAACAAATTGTGAAGCTTCGGTGACCAGTTATATTATCTTGCAATGTGCAAACATGTCTAACATATCTTCTTTTGTTGGTTCCCCGGTCTTCTCCTTACTTACCTCATTAGTTTTTCTTTCTTGTGCCTCTTCTTCTAGCATTTAATGGAACATTCTTTCTTCCTCACATTGATCTTCGATTTGCTAGGCCATCATATGTTTCCTCATAGTCCTTTGACAAGGAAGTGGTTCAACATACTAAGGCATCTCCCTCAATGGCTCTATATGAGCTACAGTTATTACATCAACATGTTTGACTGGTTCAGGAGTATAATGAAGCCAGTATTTCTTTGGAGCTTCAATGTGTTTTGTAAACAACTAAAGGATTTGCACAATAATATCATCATCAAGTTGAAGCTCATTAGAAGTTTCTTTTATCTTAACAGGTTCTTTATAAGCATCGAGACAATCATATTCAGTTTCTACTCCTCCTTCACCAGCTAAATCAAATCCCCATGTTTCTCTATTGCTGCGAATACGTTCTAGGAGTTCCCAAGCTTTAGTTATACATAACTCCATGAAGGAGCCTCCGGAGTTTGTATCAATCTCATGTTTAATTCCTTTATTAATTCCCCCATAGAAAATGTGTAAAACATACCATTCCGGTAAATCATGGTGGGGACATTTATTAAGGATATATTTGTACCTTTTTAAGGCCCTTACCAAGTGTAAGGTTCCCAACCTTTAATAAGGTAGAGATCCCTGTGTTTACAATGCTAGTCCCTGGATCAAAAGCTAGCATCCACAGTTAAGATGTAATATCAAGAAACAAAGGTCATAATACAACTTTATAACCAGGAATAAAATGATTCATTACATCTTACATAGCTCATTTGGCTATCACATTACATTGCAGCAGAATGTCTATAAGCATGGGGTCCTTCATCTTCAAAGTGCCACAGGCAATCATGTTGGTTGTAGGCTTGTAATCCTATTCAACACACTTCACTAACATCAAACAAACCTGCAACATAATAAGTTGCAGCCACAAGGGTCAATACATTTGAATTGTATTGGCAAGTTTCACTACTATGCAAAATTTAGTGGATCCTATCATTACATGCATATTTGTCTAAGTGGGGTTTAGGCTCATTTGCAGATAGCAATATAGTTTTGTCCTATCTTTTCAAAATAGTTTTGATCTTTTGTCAAATCTTTCTGAACTTCTTGGAAAACTCCAAGTGCTTCAAAAATCCCTTGTTGTCACCATCAAGTTTTACTTTGAGAAATTGGAATGTCGAGATCTTCCATAGCTTCAGGCCTTAGTTGCTCAGTATTGTCCATAACCGGGGACACGGCTAAGTACTTAGAATTTTGATCTTCTATAGAAGTTGTACACTTTAACCACATGACACAATCTCATCTTGATGCCACCAGTGGCCGCTGGATAAGTACTCACCAAGATGGAGTACTGGCAGATTGAGAATGTGACAAAGTCTTTCCATAGGAGTCCTCCCAATACACAATGTTAGCTTGTCATTCAGGCACCAATGTAGGGTTCCAAGTTCCCTAGCACAAATCTAGTTAACCTGAAGATGCCAATGCATGGGTCTTCCACTATGTAGTTGACTAAGCCAGAGCCCATTTAGCATGTGGTTGTACATGGAAGCCACTGTACGAGAAACATGTTCAATCTCTAAGTCCCTGGGTGGTTTTCTTCTAGTGCACATACAAAAGAGATAGCCATATAAACATGGTTCCTTTTGTTTCCACCTTGTCCAAGCTTGAGTATCCTTGTCCACCCAGGTGGTTCATTGAGTACTTGTTTTATTATATAAAACATATGTCTTTTCAATTCTTCATATATTCATAACATGTATCCCATCCCAATATATAGCAGGGCTAAGCATACTACAACTACAATGTTTCCACTAAGGAATATATAGGGGTATCCTATTAGGATTTAGCATAACATAAAATATAGAAATCATTATCATGCATATTTCAAAAATCCACTAAGTGTAATGAAAATAATAGGACTTGGATGATAGTGGCACTTGCCTTTTTGGTAGAGAATGTTGGTTCACTTCTTGATCTTGCTAATATCACACTCTTATAACTTCACTACAAATCAATCAAGCAAACATAGATTCAACTAGCATTCCAACCAATATTCAAACAATTCATCACACATAAAATAATAGAAACAAAGTCATGCATGCAAGCATGCAAAAGATAGTTTTAGTTGCAAAGGTGGTTTCTACTAGGCTCTAAACATTATAAGGTTCAAAGTGGTCATTTACTAAAGTGGTAAAACCATTTGCAAAAGGTTTTATCTATAAACCATTTTTAAGTCATTTCATTATTTTATGTGGTTCAAAAATGCTTTTAGCAAAGCAATAATTTTATATTGTTCATCAAATAAGTTGTTAATTCTCAAAACTTGGTGTTTAGGGTCAGAAGGTTTGAATCAAATTATTTCCCAAAGGTTTTACTCAAAAATCATTTCCATATCAAAATCAATATTTTTATTTGACTAGAAATGAGCTAATTCAAGTATTTATTCCTAAACTTCACAAAATTCATTTTTAAGTCCATGAGTTGGTTCCTAGGGTCAGTAAGTTCACAACAAACCATTTTGCAAATATTTCACATAAAATTTTTATCTAGAACAATTTTTATATTCAAAATAAGCCTACACATGTTTCTGCAAATTCAACAAATTTTCCAGAAGCAAAACATTAAACAAAGTGCATGGTTGCAAATTACATGTTCTTTTGATTCCATTGATATAAAATTTCCAAAATTTGGACGTGTAGATTTAAAGTTATGAATTTTACAAGTTTGCATACAAATCAGATTCAGAATTCTGTTTTAAATCAAACCAGTGCCACGCGGCGTGATCTAATTGGCCGGTACCGTTTCGTGCGGATCGGCCTCTGTGAACCGTAGGATTTAAGTTAGATCTAGTGGATCAGATGGGCTCATACCTCTTCGCTTAAGTGATCTGTTCCTACGCATCGGATTGAAATCTAACGGTGCAGATCCATGCGACCAAATAGTGGCGGCGCTGCGCGGCGGCAGACGGTGGAGCACGCTTGCTCGCGGAGGAGCTGGCGATACAGGAAGCGAGGGAGAGGGGGAGAGGGCTCACCGTGTTCGCAAGGAGGTGCCGAAGCTCAACGTGTTGTTGGTTTGACGAGGGGCGCACAGGAACGGTGGCCATTCCTCGCCGGAGTAGCTGCGAGCGGCGGGTGGCTCTGGAGATCGTCGGGGATGGGGCTGCAGGACGCGCCGATGCACGGCAGGGGCACAGTTAGACGCGGGCTGAACTGGGGATGATGTGAGCATCAATAGGAGGTGCCGGGGCGGTCGAGGCTTACCAGGAGGAGTCGCCGGAGCAATGGCAGACGCCGGTGGCGAGTCGATCTTGTCCTTGCCGATGCTCTGGGGCAAGCACGGGCGAACGGGAGGCACTGGCAGGTGCGCCTAGAGGTGGAGAACAGGCTAGTGTGCAGTGGGAGTCGAGGCGAGGCTGGACGGCGCCGGAAGTGGTCGCGAAGCTCGTCGGAGTCCGCAGCGGTGCAGGGGGAAATCTGGGCAGCCCTGGGGCAGAGAAGGAGGGGCGAGTGAGGGGAAAGAGAGGGGAGGGAGAGGAGTTTATGCAGGCGTGCTTACTGGCGTGTTTACTCCGGCCATCAACGCGTAATCAAGAGATTTTAATCGCGGCAGAACGCAGTTGACCAAGGGGAAAACGGCCGGCGAGGTGTTGATGACGATGACGAGGCAGTGGGGCCTGCCTGTCAGTGAGGGAGAGAGAGGGAAGAATGGGGCCACTTGTCTGCGTCTCTGCGGGTTGATTTTTCAGTGAAAAACGATTCGCAGAGAGGGGGGGTGAGTTGGGCTGCTGGGCTTGTTGGGTTGGGCTGTGTTGTTTCACTTTTTTTATTCTGTAAGGTTTTTCTTTTTCTATTTGATTTTCTATTTTGATTTTAAAACAAACAATTCAAACTCCAAATGAATTCAAACTTCCACCAAACTTTGTATTGATTTTAGTTATGTTTAACAACACAATCCAAAGTCCAAAAATAAATAATTTTTATTCTTTTTAGGATCCATTTAATATTTAAATAAATAGACCTTAGTCATTAATTCAAATAGGATTTGATTTATTTTAAAACTCCATTTGAAATCTAAATAATTCCAAAATCAATTCAGTAGGTTTTTTATTTGAAGTATAAAACACTTGGAAAACTTATTTAAAATAAATTAATAAGTTTTAGTGTTTATTTAAAATGGAAAGCCTTTACTTTAATAAAATTGGATATTAATAAAACCTCATTATTTTATTTAAATAAACCTTTACTCTTTCTATCAATTAGAAATATTTTATTTCAAAAGCTTGGCCAAGATTTAATTTGGCTTTATAAAATAATCTTTATTTATAATTCTACCTTTTCTTTTGGAAACCAAATCTTTTTATTAAAAGATCCAAAAATAGTGATTCCAAATATTTTGACTTTATTGTTTATTTATCTTTTAAAATCCCTTTAGGATTTTATTTGATCAAAATAGGTTTTGATGTTTCCAATTGGAATCAAAAAGTTTCTTCTCACCCTGAATTTCAACAAAGTTTTATTTTGTTTATTTATTTTTCACATTTCAAAATTTGGAAAATTTTGGGATGTGACACCAAGCATTCACCTGTGCGATTCTTGAAGTTTGTAATTGCCCTTCTCACTTCAGCAGTCTTTACCTTAGGAAAGAATCGGAATACGAATTCCGCTTTGAGCTTTTCCTAGGTGACAATTTTCTCTGAAGGGAAAATTCTATACCAAGCTAAAGCAGTGTTGGTTAGAGATTGGCTAAACAATTTAAGCTTTAATTCATCATCAGAATAGCCTCTCAATTTAAGTGTCCAACATAACTCTGTAAAGTGCATCAAATGATTGTTGGAATCCTCATTCGGATCATCTCCAGCAATTTTTTCTTAAATAATAACAATAAAGCGAGGGTTAACCTCATATTCAGGTTCAGCCCCACTCGGGAATTCTTTGACAATTCCTAGATTGAATTTCCTGGGTGTGTAGCTGCATCAAGCTGATTCATCAGTCCGAGTGTAGTCATGGTTTTTACCTGAAATTGGTAAACAAATTTAGTAAAATAATTAATAGAATTAGCAACTAAGAACAAAGACCAAAAGTGCTTAGCTCCCTGGCAACGACGCTAGAAAATAGCTTGATGACTACAAGCGCACAGATCAATTATAGCTAGTTTCGAAATAAGAGTATCAAACCCACAAAGAGCTAGTTGGTTAGGGTCTTTATTCCCCTCGTCACTATCTACCAAATGATACTTTTAAGTTTCCTTTGATATCAAGTAAAGGGTGTTTGAAAGGTTTTTGGATTGAATGCAAGAAATTAAATAAAACAAGTAAAACGAAAGAAAGTAATAAGAGCGTTTGGAATGGTGGTTGAACTCAATAGGGCTAAGACGTTCTCGAGGGTGTAGGATATACCACTAGCATGTTGTAATTAATCATAATTAGGATAACCTATTTCTTGTGTCATGATAAGTGTGGAGAGAGTTCCGTAATAAGATGTTCACCAGGCAGTGGCTTTTTTCAGCCAAGAATGAGGTCATATCTAAATAACTACTTCGATTCATGTGAGCAATCACCATGCAGACCACCACAATTAAGGGTTTCTCCATAGATATTGTAATTAGCATAGTGAAACTCTATTTTTTCCCCTTCAACTGTGTTGGTAGCTGATGTGGCTCAGATCGGTGTAGAGCTTCGTTGGGAAACCCCAAGAGGAAGGTATGATGAGCACATCAGTAAGTCTTTCCTCAGTAAGAAACCAAGGTTATCAAACCAGTAGGAGGAAGGAAACGCCCCCAAGGTGTTGCTAACAACTTAGAACCTGCACAACACAAACTCAAGACTTTGCCCCAACGAACAGTGAGGTTGTCAATCTCACCGATTTGCTGAAAACAAAGGATTAAACGTATGGTATGGAAGGTAATGGTAGCTTGCATAAACTAAACAATAACAGTGGAAGATGTATCAATGGTACAGATTGGACCAGGGTCCACAGTTCACTAGAGGTGTTCTCCTTAAGATAAACAACATAACATGCTGGGTAAACAAATTACAGCGGGGCAATTGGCAAGACAGAGCAAGGCATAACAATTCAATACTAGACATTCATGATCCTATGAGATTTTATTGGGCATTACAACAATATACATAGACTGCCATCCAACTGAATCTATGACTAGTAATCCACCTTTAGGTTATCATCCAACCCCCTCCAATATTAAGTTGCAAGCAACGGATAACTACTTTAAGCAATGTGTGTCAAGTAAACAATCCAATTGTTCCATGAACAAGAGATTGTTGTTTTCTCCCTAGTAGCAACAACACATCTACAACGATAGAGACTTCTGTAACTTCCCCAAATTCAATATAGGAATGAACCCACTATCGAGCATAAATACTCCCTCTTGGAGTCACTAGCATCTACTTGGCCAAGATAGCTACTAGAAATAGAGAGCATGCAAGATCTCAAACGACATAGACATGATAGAATCAATAAGATAGAATCATTAATCAATCTGACATACTAACCTCAATATCCATCAGATCCCTGCAAACACAACATGCATGATTACAAATAGATGATCTTGATCATGAACGGAGCTCACATGATCTAAACATGGTAGCACAAAGGAGGAGAAACAACCATCTAGCTACTGCATGGACCCATAGTCCAAGGTGGAACTACTCACGCATCACACCGGAGGCTCGCATGGTGATCAAGAAGGCCTCCGGGATGATCTATCCCCTCCGGCAGGGTGCTGGGAAGAGCTTCCGATCACCTCTATCTAGGGATGATGGTGGAGGCGGCTACAGACTGTTTCGTGGAGATCTTGTCAGGTACTTAGGGTTTTGGCATCGAGGTGACTTTATAGGCGAAGGGGCGAGGCAGGAGGGCGGCCAGGGGACCACACCCTTCCCAGGGGGCCCGCACATGGGGGGTGTGTGGACACCCTGTGGCGCCCCTCTAGTCTCCCTTCGGTCTCTATGTTCGTCTCGGTCAAATATTGACTTTGGATTTTGTCCTGTCCAATTCCGAGAATATTTCCTTACTAGATTTTCTGAAACCAAAAACAGCAGAAAATAGGCAACTGGCTCTATGGCAACTTGTTAATAGGTTAGTCCCAGAAAGTGTATAAAAATACCTCAAAGTGTAGACAAAGCATAGCAAAGTGGATACTAAACAAGCATCGAACATCAAAAATAATAGATACATTTACGACGTATCAAGCATCCCCAAGCTTAACTCCTGCTCGTCTTCGAGTAGGTAAGTGATAAAAATAATAATTTTTTAGGTGACATGCACCATCACAATCAAGATCAAACCATTTGCAAGCATTGAAAGCTGGGATCAAAGTACTCTAAACATGAGCATGAAAGATGAAGTTCTAAAATAAGACATAGCAACTATGCTACAACATGAAAGGATACAAACAAAGATTCATGAATAATAATGCATTGAAAGATGTTTGTTTGTTTCACATATAGAAAACATAGCATAGTGGCATTCAGCTTGTCCCTCATGGAGTAGAAAAACATAAATTCATAAGACACCTTCAAAGTTCATAAGGGTGACTAGATACAAATAGTTAAATAATAAGCAATATCAACAATATGCATAAATCAATAAGTTTTTGGGAGAATTCACATAGAACTAAGAATGGCAACTATGCTCTCTTAATTGATGCCTAAGGATAGAAGGTGGAGACTCAATATAAAAGTGGAAGAAAGGCCCTTCAAAGGGAAGCAGGGATTTCAAGTTTCATAAAGAGCTTCCAAAAATTATGGTACTTGTTAGCTTTCAGCTCTTATTGCCCCTATCATAAGCATCTTGAAGTGATTAAGGTTAAAGTGAACAAAGTATGGAGTATATGCTTGACAAAGTATAAGTTGGCAATCTGATACGTCCAAAACGTATCTACTTTCTTGAACACTTTGCTATTGTTTCTTCTCTAAATTTGTGTCATTTGGATACAATTAACACAGACTAACGCTGTTTTCAGAAGAATTACCTTGGTGTCTTGTTTTTGTGCAGAAAATGAATTATCAGGAAAAATCCTGGAAAATATGCCAAAAATTATATTTCACCAGAAGATCCACGGAGCCAAAAGAAGAGACGGCGAGGAGGCCTGGGGGGCCCACACCCACCCCAGGCGTGGGCCCACCACTGGCCACACCTATAAGTTGCCTTTCGACCTAAAAACCGAGGGGGTTCGATAGTTTTCCATAAAGAGTTCCGCTCTACCGCCGCCACCAGAAACCAAGATTCTGATCCAGAAACTCCGTTCTGGCACCGTACCGAGACGGGGAATTTGGAGAGGATCATCACCATCATCATCACCAGCGCATCTCCATCAACCACCGATGTTTCCCTCATCTATGAGTGAGTAATCCCCTGCTGTAGGCTTGGGGATGGTAGGGATTGGATGAGTTCTATCATGTAATCGAATTAGATTGTTAGGGCATAGTGCCTAGTATCTCTTGTGCTATTTGACTTTGTTGCAACTTGTTGTTCTTAATGCTTGTCACTAGGGCCCGAGTGCCATGATCCTAGATCTGAACTTATTATTGAATCGTTATGATAGTATTGTTTGTGATCTTATCTGCAAGTTGTGTACACATATCATTGTCCGGATCCAAAGGCCCCAAAGTGACAATAATTGGGACAACCGGAGGGGATGGCTGTGGTGTGAGGATCACATGTGTTCACAGAGTGTTAATTCTTTGCTCCGATGCTCTATTAAAAGGAGCACCTTAATTGCCAGTAGTTCCCTAGAGGCCCCGCTTCCACGGGCTGGCTGGACAGAAGATGTTGTGCAAGTTCTCATTGCGAGCACATATGACTATATTTGGAGCACATGCCTAGGATTGATTAGTACTTGGATGCTTGTTATTATTTATCTCCAATGCCCTAGATATTGAAGTTACATGTTTAGACTCGTCCATGCAACGCCTGTCCATCCATCCCTATGCCTACCGCACTCGAATCCTACTGTTACCGTTACTGTTACTATTGCTCCTGTTTCACTGTTGCTATTGCTGTTTCTGTTGCTTTGCTGTTGCTACTACCAAACTGTTGCTATTGCTTTGCTATTGCTACTACCAAATTGTTGCTACTGATAAACTTCTATGAGCAAGAACTATTTCCAGGTGCAGCTAAATTGACAACTCAGTTGTTAAGGCTTGCAAGTATTCTTTGGCTGCCCTTGTGTCGAATCAATAAATTGGGTAATACTACCCGCGAAGACTATTGCGATCCCCTATACTTGTGGGTCATCAAGACTATTTTCTGGCGCTGTTGTCGGGGAGCATAGCTTTATTTGTCAGTTCACTTGGATCTATTATCGTTCACTGCTACTCCTTTCATCATGGGGAAGTCTCGTGATGGAAAGTTTCTATTTTACCATCCACTACAAGAAGAGGTACAGTCCTAAACACCTCTGCTGCTCTTGATTCACCGTCTGTTATAAGTAAGCTTGTTACACCACCACTAAATACACATGCTACACACACTGCTACTACTGCTGAGTTTGAAACTGCTTTTGATACTCATGATGTTACTTCTACTGTGCTTTATTCGAGTGGTTCATTAGGTCCTTTTCAAGATGCTACTATGGCTAGTCTAGGATATACGGAAACTCCTAGTGAAGACACTGTTACACATGTTAGCTCACCTGAGCCTAGTGAGAGTTATGATATTAATGATGGTTACATTGAGTTCACTGATGGAGGACTAAGGTTTGGGCTTGCGCGGTGCAGAGAGGAAGAGAGAGCACGCGAGGGGGAGGATAAGATCTGGGGAGGGAGAGGCGTGCAGGGCAGCTCCTTATCCTCGTCCAGAGCGGCGGCGAGGATCTTGACGCCGGCGAGCGGCGGCGCTGGCGACACGCAGGAGCTTCCCGAGCTTGACGATGCTGATAGCATGGACAAAGCGGTACTAGGCCTAGGTGGGCCGCTGGCTTGCGCATGCGAGTGGCAGGGAGAGGGGAGGAGAGATGGGTCAGCCTGGTTTGTGTCTAGGATTAGGTTTTTTCTTCCAGAATCCTTTTCTTTTTATGTTTTCAGTTTTTCTCTATTGTAATTTCATTTGAATCCTGTTTTGAATAATTCAAAAATACTAGAGACTTTGGTAAAGTATGCAAAATATTCAGGGCCCTTGTAAACTATTTGGGCTGCATTATTTTGACACTTTTCAAAATACAAAACCTTTTTTGATGCATTTCAAAAAGAGAGGGGAGGTTTAGGGTTTGCCTTTATTCAACACTTACTCACATGCATTACTTTTATGACTTAAACACATGCATGCAATGCTTTGGTACTAATTACATTTATTACAAACTTGGGCTGTTACAGCTCTAACCCCCTTACAAGAATCTCGACCCGAGATTCCTAAGTTTTAGAAAAGAAGGCAGGGTACTCAGATCAGAGGCGATCTTCTCGTTCCCATGTTGCTTCATCCTCAGAGTGATGATACCACTGAACTTTCAGGAACTTGATGTTTTGCCGACGAGTCTTGCGCCCAGTTTCATCAAGGATACGAATAGGATACTCGCGATAAGTTAGATCCTTCTGGGGATCAAGAGTTTGGTGATCAACAATACAGACAGGATCTTTGAAGAAACGCTTGAGTTGAGACACATGAAAGACGTCATGCACCTCATGGAAGTGTGCAGGCAACTCCAATTGATATGCAAGTTTACCTTGCTTGGAAAGAACGCGAAAAGGACCAACATAGCGAGGAGCTAGTTTTCCTTTGATGCCGAAACGATGGACACCCTTGAAAGGAGTGACCCTAAGATAAGCTTGATCACCAACTTCATATTCAACATGTTGATGGTGACAATCATGATAGCTTTTCTGGCGAGAATGAGTAGTTTTCAAACAATCTCCAAACTTGATCTTCTGCTTCCTGGATCATATCCGGTCCAAAGAACTTTCTTTTGCCGGTTTCTGACCAGTTCAAAGGAGTACGACAGGTTCTTCCATACAAGAACTGGAAAGGTGCCATTTCTATACTGGACTGATAACTGTTGTTGTAGGAGAATTCAGCAAAAGGAAGGCATTTCTCCGAGTCCTTACCAAAAGATATGACACATGCTCTAAGCATGTCTTCAAGGATTTGATTGACTCTTTCGGTCTGGCCACCGGTACTAGGATGATAAGCTATACTGAAGGAGAGGCGAGTTCCCATAGTAGTTTGGAAGGTTGTCCAGAACCTTGAGGTGAACAAACTCCCTCGGTTAGAGACAATTTTCTTTGGAATCCCATGAAGATCTGCTAACTGACTAGCATTGATACTCTCGCGAACGGGTAGAAAGTGAGCAACCTTGGACAAATAGTCAACGATTACCCAGATGGCATCATTTCCTTTCTGAGTCTTAGGAGGAAGAGTGATGAAATCCATACCAACTTCATCCCATTTCTACTCGGGTATTTTATGTGGTTGCAGGAGACCAGCAGGTCTTTGGTGCTCAGCTTTGACGCGACGGCAAACGTCACATTCAGCAACAAAACGAGCGATATCTTTCTTCATACCAGACCACCAGAATCTTTGACGAAGATCCCGATACATCTTGGTACCTCCAGAGTGGACAGAAAGAGGTGATTCATGAGCCTCTTGGAGAATTAAATCCCTCAATTTTGTTCTCTTCGGCACTACCAGACGGTTACCAAAGTAAACAGTACCTTGATTATCAACAGAGAAACACCAACTACACTAGCAATGTTCCCTTTGATCTCAGCAATTTCAGAATCATATTTCTGAGAAAGCTTGATTTCATCCTCTATAGAAGACTTCAGTTCAAGATTAGAAAGGAATCCACAAGGAACTACTTCAAGATTCAATCGAGCAAATTCCTCATGAAGAGAAGGTTGAGATTGTTTGATCCTCAGGGTATTGCAATAAGATTTACGGCTTAGCGCATCAGCAACGACATTGGCTTTGCCAGGTTGATAGTTGAGACTCAAATCATAGTCCTTGATGAGTTCCAACCATCTTCTTTGCCTGAGATTCAGAGCAGGTTGTGTGAAAAGATACTTCAGACTCTTATGATCCGAGTATAACTCGCAATGACTACCGAGAAGGTAATGTCGCCATTGCTTAAGAGCATGAACAAGAGCTGCAATCTCAAGATCATGAGTTGGGTAGTTGTTCTCATGTGGTTTCAACTGACGGGAGGCATAAGCCACCACATGCCCATCTTGCATTAACACACATCCGAGACCTTGATGAGAAGCATCGCAGAAGACTACAAAGTCTTTGCTAGTGTCTGGAAGAACCATCACCGGAGCAGTGGTTAACTTGGTTTTCAACATCTGGAAGGTTTCTTCAGCCTTATCAGACCATTCAAACTTCGTATCCTTCTTAAGAAGATCAGTCATTGGCTTTGCAATCCTGGAGAAGTTCTCGATGAATCGACGGTAGTAACCAGCCATCCCGAGAAAACTTCGGACATCCTTAACGAATTTGTGAGACTCCTAATCGAGGACAGTTTGGACCTTATCTGGGATAACAACAACCCCTTTGGCGGAAAAAACATGACCAAGGAATACGATCTCTTGTAACCAAAACTCACATTTGGAAAACTTGGCATAGAGACGATGTTCTCGAAGTTTTGTCAACACCAAACGAAGATGTTCAGCGTGCTCTTCTTCAGTCTTGGAATAGACCAGAATATCATCGATGTAGACCACGACGAACTTGTCAAGATACTCCATGAAGACAGAGTTCATAAGCCACATAAAAGTGGCTGGAGCATTGGTAAGACCAAAGGGAATGACTGTATACTCGTAAAGACCATAACGAGTGGTGAAAGAAGTCTTTGGAATATCTTCCTTACGGATCTTTATCTGGTGATACCCTAACCTCAAATCCATCTTGGAAAAGACATTGGCACCACTTAACTGATCGAAGAGATCGTTGATCCTAGGGAGAGGATACTTGTTCTTGATAGTCACAACATTGAGTGGACGATAATCCACAACCAGACACGGTATATTGGTATCCCGCTTATTAACAAAGATGGTAGGACATCCCCAAGAAGATGTGCTGGGCTGAATGTATCCTTTTCCTTCCAACTCCTCTAATTGCTTCTTCAACTCCACAAGATCATGAGGAGGCATACGGTAGGGTCTTTTAGAAATAGGAGCAGTTCCAGGAGATAACTCTATGACAAACTCCACACTTCGATCAGGTGGCATGCCAGGCAACTCCTCAGGAAAGGCATCCGGGAATGCACAGACCACGGAAACATCTTGAATCTCTAATGGAGGTAGAACTTCAAGAGCATACAACTCTGCTTCAAGAATAGAAACAACTGAAGGAGATAGTGACCCTACGGTCCAATACTTGACTGTTATGCCAGCAGAACTAGTCAGAGTCACAGACTTGGTTGTACAGTCGAGGATAGCTTGATAGCGGGTCAACCAGTCCATGCCCAAAATGATGTCAATGTCAGTTGACTTGAGGGCGATCAAAGAAGTGGGGAAAAGTTGAAATGCAACTTAGATTAGATTCCCATGACTAACCATGGTGGAACACCACCTAGAACCAAGAGACCGAACTAGCAGAGGAACAGACAACCCCTGAAAACGTATCCCATGCATTTGAGCAAAATCTTGTGACAGGAATGAATGCGATGCTCCGAAATCAAACAAAACTTAAGCTGGATTTTGATTGATATGAAGCGTACCCATAATGACGCTTCGATCTTCCTGAGCCTCCTCAACAGAAATATGGTTCAAGCGACCTCTTCCAGCACCTTGGTACTTATCATTCTTCTTTGGTGGTGATGCCTTCTCAGTGGCACTCTTTTGAGGACACTCCTTTGCATAGTGGCCAGACTGGCGATAATTGAAGCATATAAAACCTGATGCAATGCTAGCAGAAGGATAATTTGATCCACTAGCATTGTTTGGAGCAGCATTCGGACGGGGAGCATATTCAAAAGACCTTTAAGTGTAAGGGGAATGTGGCACAACACTGTAAGGCACGAAGACACGACACTTCTTATTTCTAGAACCAGCCTTGTTGTACCCCTCCCGAGGACGCTTACGTGTTTCTTCATACTCCACCTTTCCACTCTCGGCCTTGATAGCCTTGTTGACAAGACCTTGGAAGTTACCAAAGTCCATGAGGTGGATATTACAACGAACCTCAGGATCCAGTCCCTTGCGGAACAGAGCTTGCTTCTTAGCATCAGTGGAGACCTCTTCAGTAGCATAGCAGGCAAGACGATTGAAGTTGCGCTGGTAATCACACACGAAACCAGTGCCCTACTTCAGCTTGAGAAACTCCTCCCTCTTCTGATCTATCAAACCCTCCGGAATATGATAAGCTCTGAAGGCTTCAGTGAACTCTTTCCATGTAACAACATGTTGAGCTTCTTGCATAGCTAAGAAATTTTCCCACCAGGAGTTAGCTGCTCCCTCTAGATGATAGGCATCAAAAGTCACCCAATCAGCTTGAGCAACGTGACCAACCTGAAGTTTGCGCTCCATAGAGTGAAGCCAGTAGTCTGCATCAAGTGGCTCAGTGGAATAGGTGAAAACTGGCGGAGTGAGACGTGTGAAGTCCTTGATACCAACTTGATTGTTATGGCGTTGAGCGGTGTTGCACTCAATCCTTTGAAGGAGCCTCATGTTGTCAGCACGGTTGGTTTCGTACATGGCCATGATTTGAACCATGGACGGCGGTGGAGGCAGGTTGGAAGATTCACCCTCATTTGAAGCACCACGAGCATGAGCACGGGTACGGGCATGAGAGGTGTCACCCATCCTAAAAGAACAAAAAGGGTTAGGCAAGGGATTCAAAGGAACAATACAGAAATATGAACAAAGAGTACTTGATATAACCGTATCATCTTATCAAGCATGGTAATATCAAAGCATACTAATGTATACACTAACCAACTGACTTACAAACCATGACAATGGAATGCTAAGATGTTACACACCAAGCAGAACTGAGATATCTTGAAACTCTGGGAATAGCAACCAGGTACGGAGTACTTTAGAAAAACAACCCCAAAACCATAATCCTCAAAGTTTTGAGATATGAGATAAGGAATAAAAACCTTTTCAAACCAAATAGGGTAAGAAAAAACTCCAGCATCAGAAACACACCAGAGAAGGAGTAAAAAGAATCCTAGTCAGAGTTTCTGCAAATAATTTTAACTTTCAAATAGTTTTGTCAACTTCTAGACTCAACATCGACCAATAAAAGGGTTTCCTACAGGCAGTCCTGCTCTGATACCAAAACCTGTAGCACCCCCCGGGATTACGGTTCAACTAACCTCAAATCACATCTAAGATAAGTTCAACTCAGGGATTCAACAGCATAAGTTTAAACTCTTAGCAGAGTAAGATATTAGAGTTATTACAAACCAGAGGTCATAGACCCAACATTACATCACACAGTGAAAGAAAATATGTTGTTCTACACAATAACTTAGCAAAAGGCCTAAGAGTCCATAAACAGAAGTGAAGTCCATCCCATAGTCCTCAGGCTTCTACCTAGGACCCCCAACTACTCGTCGATGTCAACATAGAAGCCACCTTCAGTTGCAACTAGATCATCGGTAGAAAAACAACAATGGCGCAAGTCTGAGTACGAGAATGTACTCCGCAAGACTTAGATAACCTAGTGTCCACATGCTCTAGCTAGAAAGGCTTTGTCTGGGTTTACTTTTGCGTAAAGCAATCTGTATTTATAAACAAGAGAGAGAAGAGGCTCGTTGTCACATCCCAAATTTTAGATTTGGTACTGCGTAGCATTCATTCATTGCATCATGATCATCCTTGTAAAATTTCAGTTTGAAAAGGTTTTGGCAAAACAAAACACTTGCATTTGCATTTCGACACCTACACTTGAATGCCCGGTTTTACCATGCTTCTGCTAAAAACATTATATTTTCGTTGAATGGAAGGCACAGATGCATAGAGGGTTCTGTCACGAATCCGTAGCACTTTTAATCGCCTTAATCGGAGCTCCGTAGCAAAAACTATGGCAAACTGAATTTCAGCTTATCAAAGGCAAAAATCAAATCAATTAGATTAACTAATAAAAAGATATGCATAAAAGAAATAAAAAAACGCGAGCGAGCAAAGCAGCCCAACACGAGCCCAGCCTAAGCATACGTACGCGTGCGTACAGCAACAGAGCCGGCCAGCCGTGCGCGCTCTCTCTTCCTTTCCTTATGCTTTTTTCTACCGCTAGGTGGGGCCCAACTCGTCATCTTCCAGCTTGAGCAAGAGTTACCAGAGCACGTACGGTACAAGAGCTTGTTTCTGACTCGAGAAAACAGCCCGGAAAAATCTCCAATCCGGTCAAATCTTTTGCCCTTTTGCCACGAAATTCTGGATATAAATAGCCAATAATATCATCTCCGAAAACCCCCTAAAATCGACAACAATCGGGCCACCAGGCTGCCCAAATTTCTCATCGGAGTTTCACCGTCGCCGCCGCCATTAGAGCTCGGTACGAGCTCGGCCCGCAAGGGACCGGCCACCCCCTCACCCGCCGATGACCCTCCTAGCCTCCTCCTTCCCGACTACGTCACCCTGATCTGTTTCCCTCGCTGCAGGACGCCCGAAGCTTCCACCCGAGCTCGCCGGAGCCGCCGCCGACCGACACCGCTCCAGCCCGCCGCCACCGTCGCCCGCGGACGCGGGAGTCCGCGCCGTCGCCCCCACAAGCTCCGCCTCCTCTCCCTGCACCCCGTCCCGCCCTCTGCCGCCACCGAAGCCCGCCGACGCTGCCGCCCTGACCATCGCCGCCGCCGCGCACAGCTCCGGTGAGCACCTCGCCGCCCTGCTCCCCCTGCTCTCCGATCTTGATCCAACGGTCCAGATGGACCATGGAAAAGTCAGGCAGGCCGCTGACTCTTCAGCGCGCCATGTCATCACGCCACGTAGGCACAGTCAACAGTCAGAGTTGACTGTTTAATTTTAATTCGATATATTTGACAGATTTTAGGTAAAACTTGTAAAATTCGTAGAAAATAATTTACTAGGCCAAAAATTGCAAATAAAATATGTGTGGAATCAGTGTCTAACGTAGAACATTGCTGTACAGTTGTTTTATACTTTTACGTCAAGGTTTTGTCCTAGTTAATTAAATGAGTTAATGCTCTTTTTAGAGTAACTAATTCATAGAATAAGTTCTGTAACTCCAAAAATTGGAAGTAAGATGTCCCTGGAATCAGTAGAAGAAGGGGAATCTCATAGTGAATTAAAAAGTTAGGCTTACAGTAATGGTTTCAGAATCTATTTAAAGGCTTGCTGTAGTATTTTAATTACTCAGGGAGTTATATAAATCCTTTTTGAAAAATTCCAATTGGTACTGTTTCTATTTAGAGTTGCCTACACAGTAGAAATTTTACAAGATTTTACAAACAATATGTTAGCAGTGGCTAATTATTTAGTTTCTAGCTCCATTATTTGAGCATTATAAATTGCATGCTTTGTTTCTTTGCACTCAAAATAATTTCCATGCATGCATACAGTAGGTATACTGAATAAGATTATGTGATGCTACTGTAGCGTTATTCAACTTGTCATGCATGCATCTTGCATCATCATTGCTTGTATATGGTTGTGGATGGTCTGTTTATATGTTTGCAATTGTATCGTGTAGATTGTGACGAGTGCAACGTTTGCTCGTGTGTGGATTGTTCTTCCGACCGCTACAGCCAAGGAAAGTAGATGCTATCTTGTTCATGATGTTGTCCTACTATTTTCAATGCATTGTCGTGTATTTTGTATAAGCATGTATAGGATATTACTATCGCTATGCTATGTCCTATTATGTGGTAGGGCCTTCCTTGTAGATGAACCACCGTTGGTAGATGTGCTTAGCCATTCTATGATGAACGAGGGCTGGGTTACATCATTGGAAGTTGTTTCTAAATGTGCTGGTTTGCGAAAACTAAAAACAACTTAATCAATGAATCTCCTGGGTGTGATGGGATTGATAATTTTTGGTGGTATCATTGCGGAAAGGCACCCAGGTATCAAGAGAAAATGATTAGCTTCTTTATTTTGTAGCTTACGTGTACAACCATGTGCCAATAATGAAATGGGAGGTTGGTTGGACTCAGTAGGTTGTGGTAACTCGAACCCGCGTATCCAGAGATGTAGAATTTTGGTAGGTTGGACCGGTGCGCGTCGGAATTGGGGAGCTACTTCCCGAACGGTCTCTTCTTGGACTTCTCCCTATCATCAACCAAAATGAGAGTGATGGTACAAGATGGGCTGGCCAAGTCACATGGGTAAAGTGTACTAACCCCTGCAGGGTGTATAATCTAATCGATTAGCCGTGTCCCCGGTTAGGGACATCTGAGTTGCTTGATATTGATTCCATGACATGTTTCTCGCTCATTCTAATTTCATAATTGCTTTAATGTTGTTGGGTTAACTTAATTGGGATCTTTTCAAAGAAAATCAAATATTGTTTATGTCACATCGCAAAATTTTCCAAATCTTGTAATGTGAAAATAAATGAATAAAATAAAACTTGCTTTAAATTTCAGAGCCAGAAGAAACTTTTTGAATTCATTTGGAACTTCAAACCCATTTGAATTAAATAAAACCTAAAAGTATTTAAGATGAATGAACTTTTATTAAAGGAAAATAAAAATAATTAAAATACTAATTTGAAACTCTTAAATGAAAGATTTGTTTTCAATGGAATAGAAGTTTTGCAAATAAGGATTATTTAATAAAGCCAAATTAAAACTTTGACCAAGCCTTGGAAATTAAAACATTTTAGTTTTGAATAAAAATAAACAAAGGTTATTTGAAATAAAATAATAAGGAATTGATATCAAAATTTATACAAATAAAAAGTTGTACCATTTTAGTTAAAACATCAAAACCTATTAAATTGTTTTAAAAAGGTATTCCAAATATTTTATATCCTCTAATAAAACCTACTAAAGTGTTTTGGCTTTATTTTAGATTTTAAAATAAATACTCTCAATAAAGCAAACTCTAGTTGGTCTAATAATGAAAGACTATTTTATTTAGTTAATAATGGACTCTAAAATGAAATGTTATTTTGTTTTAAAACAAGTTTCCAAGTATTTAATATTTCCAAATAAAACCTACTCATTTGGTTTGGAAAATATTTAGGTTTCAAATAAAGATTTTGTTAATAGAATCAAACTCTATTTGATTTAATGACTAAGGCCCATTTTATTTAATTACTAATGGACCCTAAAATAGAGGTTATTATGTTTTAAAACAAATCCTCCAAATATTCTTTATTTCCAAATAAACCTACTGATTTAGATTTGAAAAGTGTTATCAAATGAGAATTTTTATTAAATAAATCAAACCATGTTAAATAAATAAAGTTCCATTTTATTTAATTAAAGAAATGGATTAATAAAATTATTATTATTTTATTTTGGGCTTTTGACCATATTACTAAAACAGAACTAATTTCAATATTACAAGTTTGAGTGTTGTTTGAATTGATTTGGTTGATGTTGTTTGATTGGAAATTCAAAACAGAAATCAGAAATAGAAAAAGAAAAAGGATTCAGACAGAAAAAAATAGAGCAGCCCAGTCGGCCAAGCCCACAAGCCCAGTACCAGCCCAGTCTTTTTTCCTCTCCACGAAACGTTTTTCACTTAAAATCTCACCCGCAAGGACACTGACTGGTGGACCTCCTCTTTGCTTCTTTCCCACTGACTGACCGACCCCACTTGTCACTGTTCTTCTTCCCACCCGCACGACCTCTTCTCCCTCCTTCGACACCGCTCCTGCCGATGATTTCGCGACCTTAATTCGCTTTAACTCGACCACCGTTACCAGCTTTGATCACGCAAGTTGAAACGCCCAAGCCTCCTCTATAATTCCCCTCTGACACCTCGCGCTCGCACGCCTTAGACCACCTCAATTCCCTCCTCAAGCTCCTCTGTTCCGACCGCCGTCTCCGGCCAATTCAGGCCAGTACAGACCACCTCCCACCTTTCCGAGCACGCTAGCAACTTCCCCACTCCCAGACGCTTCTCCCCGTGCCCTTCTTTCAACCGCGGGCGCCCCGGAGCATCGGCTTCGACAAGCTCCGACAGCGTCGCCGTCCGTTTCTACTCCGGCGACGACTCTCAGGTGAACCAGACCGCCCCGACCCCTATCGTTCACGCACCCAGCATCGCCTTGCTCTTGCGCATCTAAATGTGCTCCTGTTTTACCTTAGGGCAATCTGCAGCGACGACTCCTACCGCCACCATCGTCTGTCTCAACTCCGACGACGCCCACAGGTTAATTCCGACCACCCCGTACCCTCTGGATCACGCACACATCTTTGCCATGGTCCTACGCAGCTAACCCAACCCTCCATTTGTCTTCTCGTGAACCACAGAGCCGTCTTCGACCTCGACCGAGCGCGTCCGTCGCCAGAACCAACTCCGGCGAGGAATTCTGCCCGACCCCGAGCGCCCCTTGCCTCATCAACCGCACGTTGAGCATCGCCATATTCTCCTGAGCCTGGTGAGCATCCTCCCCTTCTTCCTCGCGTCCTATTTCATCAGCACCGCCGCCGACTGACCTCGCCGCCGCCAGCAACCGTCGCTGCGCCGCCCAAGTCTGGTCCGTGCAAAGACAACCGTCCGATCTAGATCGCAGCGTTACGATAGAATCACTTAACGCTGAAAGGGTATGCGTTCAGAGCCGCACGATTAGACTTAATCCAACGCACCAGAGCGAGATCCGCAGCGAACCGGTATCGCCCAATCAAAGTGTGCCGCGTGTCACCTGTCTGTTTTAAACAGATTTTGAAAACAGATTTAAATGCCATTTTCAAACCCTTATAACTTTTGATCCACACGTCCAAAAATTACAAATTTTATACCAATGAAATCAGGAGAACAAGCCCTAGCTAACCATGGCCTTAGTTTTAAAAATAGTATCTGTTAGATTGGTTGAATTTGCAGAAACATTTGTGTACTTGTTTAGAGTATAAAAATTGTTTAAAATTGAATTTAATGACAAAACCTTTGCAAAATGATTTGTAGTGACCTTACTGACCCTAGGAACCAACCCATGGTTTTGGAAATGAAAATGGAAATATTAAGAATGGATTAATTAAATTAGCCTAATTCTAGCCAAATAAAGATAATGGTTTTATTATGAAAAAGATTTTGGAATAAAACTTTGAGAAAATATGTTGATTCAAAGCTACTGACCCAAAACAACCAATCTTGAGAGAGTTAGAAACTTTTGGTGAAAACTTAAAAGGTTTTAGATTTAATAAAACTATTTTCCACCACATAAAATGTTGAATGGATTTTAAAATAGATTTTGAGCAAAACTCTCTAACTAATGACTTTGCCATTTTAGTAAATGACCAATGTGGACCTTACAAAGTTTATAAACCCATTAGAGATCAACCTTGCAATAGAACCCTCTTCTGTATGAGATAGAATCCATACTTTGTCTGTGTGAAATGTTGTTTGTATAATGGTTTGGAATGCTACTTGATACTATGATTGCTTGATTGACTTGTAGTGAAATTACCAAAGTGTGAAACTAGCAAGATCAAGGAGTGAACCCCCATTCCCTACCAAAAGGCAAGTTACACTATCATACAAATTCCTACTACTTTCATTATACTTAGTGGATTTTGAAAGTATGCATGAAAAGATATTTTATACTTATGTTATGCTAAATCCTAATAGGATTCCCTATACACTCCTTAGTGAAAATATTGAAGTTGTACATGCTTAGCCATGCTATATGCTATATTTTGAAAAAGAGATACATGTTGAGATTTACAAAGGTTGAGAAAAGGACTTGTGTTTTACATAATAAAACAAGGACTCAATGAACCACCTAGGTGGAGGCTACTTTAAGTTTTGGAGAAGGTGGCAACAAAAGGGAACCATGTCTATGGCAATCACTTTGTGTTGTGCTCCAAAAGAAAACCACCTAGGAAACTTAGAGATCAAACATGCTTCTCCAATTGTGGCTTTCGTGTGCAACCACATGCTATTATGGCTCTGGCTTAGTCAACTACATTAGGAAGACCCATACATTGTCTTTAGTTACTGGACATGAGGATCTGGAATGCTTCATGGGGGCTGAAGACAAAGCTAGCAATGATGTATGGGAGGACCTTTTGGAAAGACTTCGTCACATTCTCAATCTGCCAGTACTCCATCTTGGTGAGCACTAATCCAGTAGGCCACTGGTGGCAAAAGGATGGGATTGTGACATGTGGGTAAAGTGTACTCCTTCTGCAGAAGTAAATAAAATCTAAGTACTTAGCCGTGTCCCCGGTTATGGACAATACTGAGCAACTAAAGTTTGAACTATGGGAGATCTCGACATTCCAACTTCTAATATAAAAACTTGATGCCCTTGTGTGTCTACCAAGGAATTCAAAGAGATTTTGTTAAACTTGTTGCACTTGGGGTTACCAAGGTGCTCAAAAGCATGATGTACTTGGGGTTACCAAGGTACTCATGGATTTTGATAAAACTTGTTGCACTTGGGGTTACCAAGGTGCTCAAGAGATTTTGACAAGGATTTGAACACTTGAGTTTCTACCAAGGAGTTCAAGGAACTTGGAAAAGAAATTTGACAAAAGACTTTAAAACCCTTTTGAAAAGATAGGATAAAATATTGCTTTATGCAAATAAGCCTTAAACTCTACTTAGCCAAATATGCATATAATGATAGGATCCACTCATATTATACATAAAAGTGAAGCTTGCCAATACAATTCAAAATGTATTGACCCTTGTGGCTGTAACTTGTAATGTTGCAGGTTGATTGTTTTAAAAATGAAGATTGTTTGATTGACTAGGACTACAAAATCTACAACCAACATCTTCCTGTGGCACTTTGAAGATGATGGACCCATACTTATAGTTATTCCGCTGCAAATGTAATGTAATAGCCAAATGAGCTATGTTTGATGTAATTAAACTTATGTTATTCCTGGTTATAAATTTATATTATGACCTTTGTATCTTGATAATACATCTTAACTGTGGATGCTAGCTATTGATCCAGGGACTAGCATTGTAAAACACAGGAGGACTCTACCTTATTGGGTTGGGACTTCTACAGATGGTATCAGAGCATTGTGTTGCCTGTAGGATTTGTAAACCCTAGGATTGGACAAAACCCTTAGAAAAATAGGAGTTGTTTTGTTCCAAAACTTATTTACAAAAAATCTTGTAAACTCTTTCCTCAACCATTTTGGTTTCAACTCTACTTCTCTTCTATTTCAACTTGATGGAAAAACCTACCCCATGACCAAAGACTTCACCATGTGCAAAGGACTTCTTCAACTCTAATGACTTCAACATCTTCAACTCTAATGACTTCAACATCTTCAGCTCTAATGACTTCAACATCTTCAGCATGTTCACCAAGGACTTCCAACTTGGAAACTACTAAGGACCACAAGTGAAACAAGGAAATCTTGCTTAAGATTTAGAGACTGAGGGAATGCAAAATAAGAAGGAACCATCATCAACTTTGAAGTATTATGACTAAGAGTTTTCTCAAGGAAACCAAGATCTCATACAAGAAGAGTCATGAAGGAAGGAAAGATCGCAAGTAAACCATATAGATGGACCACCATATTGTATAGTTAAGTCAAACACACCAACTTATGTGGTGTAACAAAAATATTTTGTTGCCTAAAAATGTGCTTGAACTTTGTTGTTTGATTGAAATGATTGTTTGCACATTGTTTGTTGTGATGTGTGTGATTAGAAACAATTCCTTAGAAGTATCTTGCTTATTCTAAACTCCCTTCAAACCCAAACAGATGACTACTCCAAAGGACTCCAAGGTTGATGACACCAACACCAACCAAGCTGACAGCATGAGAGAGCTCATAGCAACCCAACACCAGTTGAACCAACTGACAGCTCAATTCCTAGTCAACAATAGTGATAAGGATCCAGCACTCCAAAGGTTTTTGGAAGAGCAGTCTCAACTGATGCTTAAGGTGACTAATCAAATGATTAGCATGGAAGAAAACTATCCAAAGAGAGTTTATGATAACAAGGATGAAAAGAATATTGTTCTAGATGGATCCCTAGCTTGCATTATTTGTGGAGACAAGGATCATACTTCCAAGGAGCATGAAGGACAATGCCCAAATTGTGAAGAAGATCATCCTGTTGGACAATGTCCCACCTCTCAAGCTACTTGCTACCTTTGTGAAGGAAGTGATCATATCCCTAACCAATGTCCCATCTATGCCATGGTGGAAAAAAGGAAACAAGAAGGATCCAAGTCTACCAAAGGAAAAGGACCACTCCTACATCTAAACAAGACAACCCAATTCAAAGGATCAAGGAAAATCAAGAAGCCCAAGCAAGACATGAGCCTTGTGCAATGTCGTAAATGTAAAGAAATGGGACACTACTCCAGTGGATGCCCAGAGAACAAGAAGAATAAAGAGATTGACCAAGTGTGGTGCAACAACTGCAAAGAACCAGGTCACTATGTAGCAACTTGCCCACAAGAGCAACGCAAAGAACTTAAGGACATTAATTGTTTCAACTGCAAGAATCCAGGACACTATGCAAGCAACTGTCCAGAAAGGATGAAAAACAAGTTGAACAAGCCTATGGAGAAACTCAACCTTGGCCCATGAGTCAAGTGTAGAAATAAAACAAAAGTTGCTTAGAAAAGTTTTTCAGGATCCCAAGAAGGCCAACATGTAATTTTTGTTTGAAAATTTTTAAGGGTGGTAGTACCCTAGTTGTTTGAACTTGCTTGTAAACCCCAGCCTTCCCAAATCTCGGGACGAGATTTATTTTAAGGGTGGTAGCCTATCACATCCCAAGATTTTCCAAATCTTGTAATGTGAAAATAAATGAATAAAATAAAACTTGCTTTAAATTTCAGAGCCAGAAGAAACTTTTTGAATTCAATTGGAACTTCAAACCCATTTGAATTAAATA
Source organism: Avena sativa (assembly GCA_916181665.1). Classification (NCBI taxonomy): domain Eukaryota; kingdom Viridiplantae; phylum Streptophyta; class Magnoliopsida; order Poales; family Poaceae; genus Avena; species Avena sativa. The sequence continues at coordinate 229,423,529 of OV702279.1, forward strand.
AAACCTAAAAGTATTTAAGATGAATGAACTTTTATTAAAGGAAAATAAAAATAATTAAAATACTAATTTGAAACTCTTAAATGAAAAGATTTGTTTTCAATGGAATAGAAGTTTTGCAAATAAGGATTATTTAATAAAGCCAAATTAAAACTTTGACCAAGCCTTGGAAATTAAAACATTTTAGTTTTGAATAAAAATAAACAAAGGTTATTTGAAATAAAATAATAAGGAATTGATATCAAAATTTATACAAATAAAAAGTTGTACCATTTTAGTTAAAACATCAAAACATATTAAATTGTTTTAAAAAGGTATTCCAAATATTTTATATCCTCTAATAAAACCTACTAAAGTGTTTTTGCTTTATTTTAGATTTTAAAATAAATACTCTCAATAAAGCAAACTCTAGTTGGTCTAATAATGAAAGACTATTTTATTTAGTTAATAATGGACTCTAAAATGAAATGTTATTTTGTTTTAAAACAAGTTTCCAAGTATTTAATATTTCCAAATAAAACCTACTCATTTGGTTTGGAAAATATTTAGGTTTCAAATAAAGATTTTATTAATAGAATCAAACTCTATTTGATTTAATGACTAAGGCCCATTTTATTTAATTACTAATGGACCCTAAAATTGAGGTTATTATGTTTTAAAACAAATCCTCCAAATATTCTTTATTTCCAAATAAACCTACTGATTTAGATTTGAAAAGTGTTATCAAATGAGAATTTTTATTAAATAAATCAAACCATGTTAAATAAATAAAGTTCCATTTTATTTAATTAAAGAAATGGATTAATAAAATTATTATTATTTTATTTTGGGCTTTTGACCATATTACTAAAACAGAACTAATTTCAATATTACAAGTTTGAGTGTTGTTTGAATTGATTTGGTTGATGTTGTTTGATTGGAAATTCAAAACAGAAATCAGAAATAGAAAAAGAAAAAGGATTCAGACAGAAAAAAATAGAACAGCCTAGTCGGCCAAGCCCACAAGCCCAGTACCAGCCCAGTCTTTTTCCCTCTCCACGAAACGTTTTTCACTTAAAATCTCACCCGCAAGGACACTGACTGGTGGACCTCCTCTTCGCTTCTTTCCCACTGACTGACCGACCCCACTTGTCACTGTTCTTCTTCCCACCCGCACGACCTCTTCTCCCTCCTTCGACACCGCTCCTGCCGATGATTTCGCGACCTTAATTCGCTTTAACTCGACCACCGTTACCAGCTTTGATCATGCAAGTTGAAACGCCCAAGCCTCCTCTATAATTCCCCTCTGACACCTCGCGCTCGCACGCCTTAGACCACCTCAATTCCCTCCTCAAGCTCCTCTGTTCCGACCGCCGTCTCCGGCCAATTCAGGCCAGTACAGACCACCTCCCACCTTTCCGAGCACGCTAGCAACTTCCCCACTCCCAGACGCTTCTCCCCGTGCCCTTCTTTCAACCGCGGGCGCCCCGGAGCATCGGCTTCGACAAGCTCCGACAGCGTCGCCGTCCGTTTCTACTCCGGCGACGACTCTCAGGTGAACCAGACCGCCCCGACCCCTATCGTTCACGCACCCAGCATCGCCTTGCTCTTGCGCATCTAAATGTGCTCCTATTTTACCTTAGGGCAATCTGCAGCGACGACTCCTACCGCCACCATCGTCTGTCTCAACTCCGACGACGCCCACAGGTTAATTCCGACCACCCCGTACCCTCTGGATCACGCACACATCTTTGCCATGGTCCTACGCAGCTAACCCAACCCTCCATTTGTCTTCTCGTGAACCACAGAGCCGTCTTCGACCTCGACCGAGCGCGTCCGTCGCCAGAACCAACTCCGGCGAGGAATTCTGCCCGACCCCGAGCGCCCCTTGCCTCATCAACCGCACGTTGAGCATCGCCATATTCTCCTGAGCCTGGTGAGCATCCTCCCCTTCTTCCTCGCGTCCTATTTCATCAGCGCCGCCGCCGACTGACCTCACCGCCGCCAGCAACCGTCACTGCGCCGCCCAAGTCTGGTCCGTGCAAAGACAACCGTCCGATCTAGATCGCAGCGTTACGATAGAATCACTTAACGCTGAAAGGGTATGCGTTCAGAGCCGCACGATTAGACTTAATCCAACGCACCAGAGAGAGATCCGCAGTGAACCGGTATCGCCCAATCAGAGTGTGCCGCGTGTCACCTGTCTGTTTTAAACAGATTTTGAAAACAGATTTAAATGCCATTTTCAAACCCTTATAACTTTTGATCCACACGTCCAAAAATTACAAATTTTATACCAATGAAATCAGGAGAACAAGCCCTAGCTAACCATGGCCTTAGTTTTAAAAATAGTATCTGTTAGATTGGTTGAATTTGCAGAAACATTTGTGTACTTGTTTAGAGTATAAAAATTGTTTAAAATTGAATTTAATGACAAAACCTTTGCAAAATGATTTGTAGTGACCTTACTGACCCTAGGAACCAACCCATGGTTTTGGAAATGAAAACTGGAAATATTAAGAATGGATTAATTAAATTAGCCTAATTCTAGCCAAATAAAGATAATGGTTTTATTATGAAAAAGATTTTGGAATAAAACTTTGAGAAAATATGTTGATTCAAAGCTACTGACCCAAAACAACCAATCTTGAGAGAGTTAGAAACTTTTGGTGAAAACTTAAAAGGTTTTAGATTTAATAAAACTATTTTCCACCACATAAAATGTTGAATGGATTTTAAAATAGATTTTGAGCAAAACTCTCTAACTAATGACTTTGCCATTTTAGAAAATGACCAATGTGGACCTTACAAAGTTTATAAACCCATTAGAGATCAACCTTGCAATAGAACCCTCTTCTGCATGAGATAGAATCCATACTTTGTGTGTGTGAAATGTTGTTTGTATAATGGTTTGGAATGCTACTTGATACTATGATTGCTTGATTGACTTGTAGTGAAATTAGCAAAGTGTGAAACTAGAAAGATCAAGGAGTGAACCCCCATTCCCTACCAAAAGGCAAGTTACACTATCATACAAATTCCTACTACTTTCATTATACTTAGTGGATTTTGAAAGTATGCATGAAAAGATATTTTATACTTATGTTATGCTAAATCCTAATAGGATTCCCTATACACTCCTTAGTGAAAATATTGAAGTTGTACATGCTTAGCCATGCTATATGCTATATTTTGAAAAAGAGATACATGTTGAGATTTACAAAGGTTGAGAAAAGGACTTGTGTTTTACATAATAAAACAAGGACTCAATGAACCACCTAGGTGGAGGCTACTTTAAGTTTTGGAGAAGGTGGCAACAAAAGGGAACCATGTCTATGGCAATCACTTTGTGTTGTGCTCCAAAAGAAAACCACCTAGGAAACATAGAGATCAAACATGCTTCTCCAATTGTGGCTTTCGTGTGCAACCACATGCTATTATGGCTCTGGCTTAGTCAACTACATTAGGAAGACCCATACATTGTCTTTACTTACTGGACATGAGGATTTGGAATGCTTCATGGGGGCTGAAGACAAAGCTAGCAATGATGTATGGGAGGACCTTTTGGAAAGACTTCGTCACATTCTCAATCTGCCAGTACTCCATCTTGGTGAGCACTAATCCAGTAGGCCACTGGTGGCAAAAGGATGGGATTGTGACATGTGGGTAAAGTGTACTCCTTCTGCAGAAGTAAATAAAATCTAAGTACTTAGCCGTGTCCCCGGTTATGGACAATACTGAGCAACTAAAGTTTGAACTATGGGAGATCTCGACATTCCAACTTCTAATATAAAAACTTGATGCCCTTGTCTGTCTACCAAGGAATTCAAAGAGATTTTGTTAAACTTGTTGCACTTGGGGTTACCAAGGTGCTCAAGAGCATGATGTACTTGGGGTTACCAAGGTACTCATGGATTTTGATAAAACTTGTTGCACTTGGGGTTACCAAGGTGCTCAAGAGATTTTGACAAGGATTTGAACACTTGAGTTTCTACCAAGGAGTTCAAGGAACTTGGAAAAGAAATTTGACAAAAGACTTTAAAACCCTTTTGAAAAGATAGGATAAAATATTGCTTTATGCAAATAAGCCTTAAACTCTACTTAGCCAAATATGCATATAATGATAGGATCCACTCATATTATACATAAAAGTGAAGCTTGCCAATACAATTCAAAATGTATTGACCCTTGTGGCTGTAACTTGTAATGTTGCAGGTTGATTGTTTTAAAAATGAAGATTGTTTGATTGACTAGGACTACAAAATCTACAACCAACATCTGTCTGTGGCACTTTGAAGATGATGGACCCATACTTATAGTTATTCCGCTGCAAATGTAATGTAATAGCCAAATGAGCTATGTTTGATGTAATTAAACTTATGTTATTCCTGGTTATAAATTTATATTATGACCTTTGTATCTTGATAATACATCTTAACTGTGGATGCTAGCTATTGATCCAGGGACTAGCATTGTAAAACACAGGAGGACTCTACCTTATTGGGTTGGGACTTCTACAGTTTATGAAAGTAGGACAAAGGTATTTGCAAATGCAAGCTATCCACAGCTCCACTTGCCAAATATGCATGTAGATGTTAGCACTATTGTCTCCTCTAATAGCTCTACTTGCCATACAATCCATGTATTGACCCTTCTGGGCTGCTACGTTTCATGTTGCAGGATATTCCGATTCTGAGTAATCGATTTAGGCCACGGTACTCCACTCGGCACTTGTTCACTTGTGGGCAATTTGAAGAATGGATGATTTACTTTATTTATGTTGCTACTTGAATAATTTGAGCTAGCCTTGAGCTAAGCTTCTATTGTAATAATGGTACTCTGGATCTTCGTTATTTATGATACACGGATATTTTTGCTATGTTATTCATCTTATTCTATTGTGAGCCAATGAACCGATCCAGGGATTGGCATGTCACATAAAACCTACGGTCTTTTTAGAACTGTGGTCCTACACTCGTCTACTCAGAATCTTTTAAAAGAGATAAGATAATAGTAACATCCCAGCATTAGAGCTTAGAAATAAGCTGAACACAGATGTGTGCATTGCATTCATGCATACAAAATCTGAATAATTTTCGCGCTTTTAAATAAAAAACTTGTCAAAGTGATTGAAGCTTCTCTCAACTTGATGGAATTGAAGTAGATCATCAAGTTGACTGCGATAAGTTTCAATATGACCTTTGCTAAAACCTTATTTTGGGTAAACATGATTTGATCTAAGGGTAGATCAAATATAATAAAATTAAACCCTAACACATTAGTTAATGATTTATGTTTGATCCTCAGGTGATCATATCATAGTATTCATTATAATTACTCATGAATACCAAGTTATAAATATAACACAAATAATAAGAATGTAACAACTATATCATAATATCATTTACTTATACCATGAACATCATGGTAATACAATCTTAACTCTTTAATGAGTTTGAGTAGGAAAGGAATCAAGTCAATATTATTTATAATAAATTTTTCTTTCCATACCAATCTTTATCATCTCTATTGAATCCTATCCTTATATTTGTTGTTCATCAATATTGAGAAATCAACTATTGATTCACCAATTCTTAACCTATCAATTCTTTACCTATCAACTCTTGTACTTATTATAGCATTCAATTAGGGCTTATAAAGAAAGAAGTAAGAAGAGGTAAATATTGATGCTAGTTTTAGATGTCATCTATAGGATGAGAGTGATTGGAGAAAATCAAATCAATATGGTAACAAAGAAGATTACAAGGATGAAGTCTGAAGCAACTTCCCAGGAGTAATCCTATTGGATCAAGTAGGTATAGTCAATGAATTATATCTATTAATCCAATAGAGATACTAAGAAGATAATTTCAATACAACTGTAATGTAGTATTGATGAAGACTTGATTAGCCAACTGGAAACCTAAACCACAAAGGATTATAATGACCATGCCTTATTCACCAACATTGAATTCTTATACCAAGTATAAGTGACATTGGTGGATAAAACATGATTGAACCATAGTATAGATATATCATCCTAGATTAGCCATGACAAGACATATTAATATAAGGTGAGGTTGGAGTATAAGATACTCGAGTTAAGAAGAGACAAGATAGTATGAATAAGATGATGCTAGCGTAACATTGGATTATTAAAGAAGTAGTATCTTCCTCTTTGGGAAATACTAAGCACTTGAGGTGAAGTAGGATTTGATGTATACATCTATTGAAGTGATATTAGTGAAGGATGATTAAGGAAGAGTATGATTGGAGTTAGAAATAACCACTTGTTGGATTGGGGATTATCAGCAGTAGAATAGTTGATATACATAAGTAAAGATATGAAAAGATTAGGAAATGCTTTAGAATTAATCTTATTGGAATTACAAGAGGTGTTAGAAGAATTAAAGGTGGATAAGAGTATTCTTGTGAGGTAAAACTCATCATGTTAACACATGATGATGGATATGAAGGAGTAGTATATCGAGGAAAGGAATTCCTTAGTCAGAAGTCCAGAATTAAGAATTATGGAATATTGGAATCCTTGTTAAACACTAAACCCTAAATCTGAGACCAAACCTAATATCCACTTTCTATGGTTGATCTATCATCTTGTTTCCACAATGCTTTATAGGAATATTTTCCCATAACAAATCAATTAAGCAGATCTTTATCATTCTAATTATCATAACCATATGTGCTTAGGAGTTATCTTTATCAAATCCTTTTCATGAGACATTCCAGATAACATCATTCTGGTCTCAAACATAAAGACAATATGATTAACCATTAATCTTTATTCACATCAACAAAAGAATATAAATATAGAAGTACCCTAAAAATTAGGATGAGTAATTAAAATTTAGAATTCTAAATTTATTAATAAGTTTTCCCATCAACATTTCATAAATATTCTATTTATAATCATTAGACAAAGTCTTTAATTCATCTCTCTAACCATTTATTCCATATGAGTATGGAATAAGTAGGAGTACCATAATTATAAACCACCCTATATTTTACTATGTGATTAAATACATATAAATAAACCCTATGAATATTATTAAACATTTTCAAATTTAATTACTCCAAATGAAAATGAAAAAAATGTTATAGAAAAGAATATATATAACTGAAATAATGAAAATATCATAATACATAATAAAAGTTCACAAATGGGTTCTTAATAACTTTATTGTTGCTGCAAGTATTCATCAAATAAAATTCCAAAAAGTAAAGTTCAAACCAAATATAAAATACAACCCTGAAAACAAAACAGAAAACAAAAAAGGAATAAAACCAGGAAAAAACAGAGGAGACACTAAATCTGGCCCATGGCCCATTTCCTCTTCTCTCTATCCGTCGCCCGCAGGTCACAACCAATCCTCTCCGCTCGCTCCGCAACAGCCCACTCCGGCCCAACAACAGTGTACCCCTTCGCCCTCTTTTTCTTTTCTTCTTCCTCTCGCCAGCAAGCACGCCGGCGAAGCAGCTGCGTGGCGCCGCCAGGGCCGTCCGCCGTCGCCGTGATGCCCGCTGCGAGGAGATCCGCTCTATCGTCCTAGACGTCGTCTACAAGACCCCATCCTGCGCAGAGACGAACGCTATCTACTCCTCTTTCCCCAATTCCTCTCTGAGACGGAAACCTAGCTCGCCGGACCCCTCTGTCCCCGTTGTCTCTGGCCGTCCAAGACCTCGTCGTGATGCCAGGAAGCTTCGCCTCGTTCGTCTACGCTGATTGCCCCGAAGCGTGCAATCAAGCAAGGACTTCACTGCCGCAATCGGAACCTTATTCCCCTCCTTCGGCCGACACGCTCGCCATCGATTCCGGCCACCTCGTTCCTCAACGACCCTTCCATCCGCCTCGTGGTGAGTCCCTGGTCCATAGGGACCTTCCCTTTTTCTCTCTCTCGCTCTAAATCTTCCTTCCCGCGAGAACCCGACGCCGCTGCCACTCGCCGCCGTTGCACCTCCGTCACCAATGACCATTTCAAGGAAGCGCTGCCACTATAATGCACTTCGCGATGCCCTCTTTCCGATACACAAGATCTCAGCCACGCGCTTGAGCGGAATCCTTCGATCGGTAATCGATCTGGGAGGTTCATCCTTGGATTATGTCACCCTGACATCAGCACCGCATCATCCCCGACCACGTCAGCATGTTGGACTTAGTCCACTGCTCACGTGGAGGATGACGTGGTCACTAGCCCACTGGTCAGTGACCGTGGGTAGATCTAGCCTAGATGCACAATGTATTTTCTGTTTAGAAATTAAATAAAACAATACTAATTCCAATACAGTAAAATGATTAAATCTTGTTTCATTAATAACTTTTTTTTATAAATCAGAAAATACTTATAATACATGAAAATGTTTGGAAAAATAAAATCTACAACTTAAAGCTATTATTAAATATTATGATAATGATTATTTAAATAAATATTATTTAATAAATACTTTACAAAGTTTTAGTACTTTGATAATTAATATTTTAATAATGGTAAATGTTAAAAATCTAAATAAAATACCAAAAATCTTAGAAAAATAAGAATTAGAGTTTAAAACTATAATCATGCATTATTATTCCTCTTAATTAAATATTTATTATTTATTAAGTATTTATATAGTAATAAAACTTATTAAAATCATATCTTATTATTTATAAATCACAAAAATAAAAGTAATATACCAAAATGATCACAAAAATAATAACTACATGTTAAAAATGTGATATTCCACTCTTGAGTTAAATAAAAAGTTAAAAAACTTTAATAACTTAAATATAAACTTATTTCCTTAATTGATAATTCACATTAGGGTAAATAAAAAATTGCTAATAGTTCTAAAAATTAGCTAATTAAGTCTAATAAATAATATTAGTCTTAAATATTGATAATATGAAGTTAAAATGGTTCAAAACATTTTAAATCCAATTTTATTAAATTAATTCTCAACCATTAATGTAGATTATTTTATAAAAGGATCCTTATCCAATCTAAAAACTCCAAGAATAATTGTAATAAAAGAAAACCTATTCTTTTACTTTAACCACAAGTTTATAAACAAATCAAAACACTATAAATGAGTTCATAAGTAGTACATAATATTATTTACTTATTCACAAACGCTAACCACACCCTTGTAAGGAGATCAATCCCTTTATACATTTATAATAAAAAGAAACCATTACCAACTAAAAGTAATGCCATTCTTAAGTAACTCTACGGAAACAATATAAAGTGAACAAGATACAAGTATCATAAGTAATACACCCTAAGTCTATCTACATCCTTAAAGTTACCTTTAGTTTGCAAAGCTTTAAGTATAATGCTAAAGACTTTATTATATGCTTTATAGTTAACTTTGGTCTGTTGTAATTAAGTTATAAAGCATCTTAATACCAAATCAACCCAGTTAAAAACCAAGATAGATAAGTCTCAAATACTACTAATTTTAGTATTCTAATAAAGGCAATTCTTTTTGACTTAAAGACTATAACTAGAAAGAACACCTCATAAGATTAACTTAAAAGCTTAAATGCTTCTACTTAGTTGAGTAAGATTTTCTTCAAAAGTTATTCGTTTTGCCACTTCAATTAACCTATAACAATTAATAGTAAACACCTTACTTTATACTTTACTTGTATCATAAGATTGTTAATACTTAAATTCTGTATAAGTAGCATTACTTGTAAATTAAAACTTGAAGATAAACAATTAAGATATAAGCAAGCTTATGTAGCATTCCATACTGTATATTTTGTTGTTGTATAAATACATGTTGTTTTCCACACACTCACAAGCCTTAATAAGAAGCACATATATGAAACTTAATCTAAAAGGGCAACACATTTCAAGAAAACCCTTTCCAGTATCCAAACGCTAGAACAACGTTATTCTCGGGATTCGTGTTTATCAACTTGCATTACATTACTTATGCATAAAATCATCTTGCTTCTTTAAACATTAGTCCTTACCAGACCAATGATGCAGATTTCCGCAATTGGATCTTATATTGACTTGAAGACCGTGAGTGCATAATCTTGCAATCACAAAAGGCAAGTTCACACTTGCTCATGTCATTTGATTATTTTCCATAAAGTATTTTGCAAATCTAGTGTTGTCATCACCTGCATTTGAATAAGGATAGAAAACTCTATTTTTATAATAATGTGATTATAGGTTATTTACCATGAGGTAATAATCTACTATAAGAGTTCCGGTGGTAAAGGAACATATTATCTAGGACTTAACAACCAATGTCGCCAGTGATTCTTGCGCCGTATATTATGTGTTGACCATGAGATTTGGAATGGGAGGGATAAGTCTACTGTATCTTTTCCCTCTCGCATGGAGCTGGATGTGCGGGCCGTGGCTATTATCTCTTGTAGCGTGCATATTATTTATGATAATTCGTAGAGAATATGCAACATATGGGTGGGAGCCCTCAACTTCCCATGATAGTTCCGGCATCTGAACGGTCTGTACTGCCATTGCCGTAATTCAATAGGTGGGCTGGTGTACACCAAGGAGACATGCGGGGTCACGGAGAAGGCAGTGATTGGCTTGGATCTTAGTCTGGGCCTCACACCAAGGAAGTGTGAACGAACCTGGAATTCGGATGTGCAACAAAGCTAATATCTCTCATGGGTAAAGTGACGCACCTCCGCAGAGTGGAAGAACTGTAATTTGTTACTCCCTATTTCGGGAAGGAGCTGCGAACGCTGCGGGAAAGGAACTCCATGAAAGTTCTGGTAAACCCGTGAAGGCTGACGGACATAGCTTTTCAGAATAAAACCAACCTTTGAAGAAATGTTTACGAAAACCTGCATGGCCTACGACCTATGGTCTGTGGCTGTAGCTATAGTGCATCAAACACTCCTTTTCTAGTGAACTTGCTGAGTACGCTCATACTCAAAGTATCTTCTTAAGCCTTTCTAGGTTCTAAGGCCAGTACAGACGATGTCTACATCAAGTTATGCTCCAGGAATCATCATCAGAAGCTAAAGCTCTTCAATGAAGTCAAGAAAGTCAACATATACATCAACTCAAGTGAAGACGAAGTTGCTAATTAGATAAGAATAGAATTTCTAACCATAGAACCTGGTTCTGTAGAGTATTGCAATAGCAGCAATGCAATCCAGTAGTTCAGCTACTAGTTTTATAAGTATGGTAGCTATGAGTTATTTATTCTTGATTCTTCTTCGTAAGAAGTTTCTCTCTCTCTTTAACCTAGAGTGTAATCTAGATCTTGTGTAAAGAGTTGAGTTGTAACCTATAGTCATGTCTTGGACCTGCTATGTTTCTGTTGTACTACTCTGAGGGATGTAATACTAGTGAATGGTGTTTCATTGGTGTTATGTCAACGACTATCGTGTACTACATCATGTAGTGGTATGCTGGGTCACCGCAGTTGGTATCAGAGCATATGCTTTGACCTTAGGATAAAAACCCTTTTAGGAAGATCTGTAGGTTGGATAGTGACTATAGGAGCCATCTTATCTAAACCAAAAGATCTTATGACTGGTGATGAGTATCCATTTGAGGATAACTTTGTCACACCTAAGTCATATGTTTAAGTCATTCTTTCTTAAGAGTAATTATTTTATCTTTTCTCAAGTATAGTGTTCTTTAGTGTCCTCCGAGGGAGACATAAACCACCAAGATACTGTAGGAAGTGTAAGACATCAGTTGAAGCAGTCCTAATAGTATAGCTTAACCCTAGAATTTTAGTAAGAACAGTAAAATCTTAGTGTCAGTTGATAACCAAAGGCAATAGGATGAATATCATTAGGATCAATGTTGATGTAATGAGTAGTAATCATGTGGGATTCACTTGAGAATTTCACGTGATGAAGTGAAATTATGATAAGACTGAATGATAGAGTCATGAGAAATAAAGTCATCATGGCTAGATGAACTCTTAAATCATAATGTACAGGTAAACCATAATAAGATCATGGTGAGATTAGCTCCAAAACCATGATATAAATGTAATTATGACAAGTACTTAGTAAATTTTCTTGGAGTAGAAGTAAGAGAATAACATGGAAGAACTATGATAGAAGTTATGGATGCGAAAAATTTCTAATAATCTTTGGTTTAAGTTAACAAATAGAATCTGATTAGTCATTTGGAGAGATCATGTGAGGTTAGTTGGCTAACAAAGAAAGGTTGAATATAGTTAATCATTTCCAAAGGTGGGACCAAAGGTTAGTCAAAACCAAATTGAGACCACTTTTCTTAAGATTACCATGTTGCACTTGAGCAATTAGGGTAAATATTGAGACAAAGTATAGTTTGACCTTAAGTGCTAAGTATCACAATGTAAACCTATATGAGGAGGTGCCATATACTACACAACTAAGCTGGAATTCTAGAGATATTATACTCAACTACTATATTCTGGGCTTAGAATATTGTGTGTTATATGTACCACATTTGGATTTATTTGTTTTTACTGACTAGATCGGTACATGAAGTTTGACCTGATGTGCAAATGCATGATTGCAACATCCAGTTACTACTTGATGTTATAGACCTAGATAGGAATGGGAATTCGTGTAAGGGAGTGACAAGTTCCGAAGACCAATATGAAGATTTACTTGAAGGGTAAAGCCAAGTATAAGTAGTATCAACGCAATTTGAAGGATGGATCAAGCTTAGATCATTACTAATCAGCAATAAGAAGGAAGGTTAGTGTATAAGATGTATGGAGCAACCAGAAGTAATCAACTTAAAGTTCATTTAAAGCAGGTAAGTTGCTAAGAAGTTAATAAAGTAGTTGTACCAAGTTCATGGAAGCATCATGAATAAGTGCAAATAAGAAGTTTTGGAACCAAAATGTTATTCAAGCTCTGACAATTCAGAGGGAATGTCATAAGGATGTTAGGAACCGTAGGGTAATACATACACCCTAGGATGGTTCGCAGCTGGTAATTATACGCAGCTGGTATTTGATCCATAACTAGTATTTGATCCACAGTTGGTATCTTGACCATAGCCGGTGTTCATTGACATAGTTAACCAGATCATCTTAAAAGTTGCATAAAGAGCATACAATTTGGCCTAAATTAAGTAAGACCTAAAGGAGTGTAAAATATTAAGCGACATATTTCTAAAACGCTTCGCGAAGTTAGGTGCATCAAAGCGAAAATGTCTGAATAGTAAGTAAGACAAATAATGCTGAAAGATTCACTTCGGAGATCCACAATTGTGTGGATACACCGTACAATCTTTCATAAGACCCTAACTAGGCAGAGTAAAATCTGGATAGGGACCAATATTCTATTTATAAAATCAAGAAATACTTTATAAGGCAGTTTAGAGACCATTAGTAAAACCTAAGGGGGAGAGTAAACAATTTGTGGAAGTATTGTTATCTAAATTTCCAAGTAAATATTGGAGAGGAAATACTAACCTATACCAACATTAAGTCTTATTTTCATCAGGTTAAAAGAAAGTCATAATTATAGAAGTACTCAAGATAGTAACAAAAGATTCTCTAAAAGCCTAATAAGGTAAAAGCTTGAAGTAATAAAATGGAATAGTCTTAACATACTAATTCTAAAAGAAACAACTCTTAAGTGGTCCTTAAGAGTGAATAATCACATCCATTTTGGGCATTTGTAGAGAACAAGAAATTCCAATGGGTATGTACTAAATGTGTTCAAATCCAATATTTGGAAGGACTACCAATACAACTCATACAATGATCAATCAAAGATTAGTCTTTTGACTATAACTATTGACTAAATTAAAAACCTGTTTTAGTGAGACTTCCTAGATCTTACATAGTATAGTAAGAAAGTTCGATGATTAAATAAAAGGAGTTGGATCAGGATACCTAATTAGGAAAAAAATGAACTAAGGAAAAGACCCCTATCTAAGAAGTTCATAATAAGGATATATCCCTAAGGGAGTAAAATAAAAGGAACTTTGGAATATTGGAGACAACCAGTTAAAGATTGCTAAGTACAGTCAGAATTCAAGGAAAAGATCTGGATATGGGATATTACAATTATTCCCATTGAGGTTAACATGGAGTTGAGACATATCGTAATCATTGCAAGACAATTCCTTACTTCGAAACATGAGAGTGCGAACTTCGAGGACAAAGTTTATTTTAAGGGGGAGATTCTGTAACATCCCAGCATTAGAGCTTAGAAATAAGCTGAACACAGATGTGTGCATTGCATTCATGCATAGAAAATCTGAATAATTTTCGCGCTTTTAAATAAAAAACTTTTCAAAGTGATTGAAGCTTCTCTCAACTTGATGGAATTGAAGTAGATCATCAAGTTGACTGCGATAAGTTTCAATATGACCTTTGCTAAAACCTTATTTTGGGTAAACATGATTTGATCTAAGGGTAGATCAAATATAATAAAATTAAACCCTAACACATTAGTTAATGATTTATGTTTGATCCTCAGGTGATCATATCATAGTATTCATTATAATTACTCATGAATACCAAGTTATAAATATAACACAAATAATAAGAATGTAACAACTATATCATAATCTCATTTACTTATACCATGAACATCATGGTAATACAATCTTAACTCTTTAATGAGTTTGAGTAGGAAAGGAATCAAGTCAAGATTATTTATAATAAATATTTCTTTCCATATCAATCTTTATCATCTCTATTGAATCCTATCCTTATATTTGTTGTTCATCAATATTGAGAAATCAACTATTGATTCACCAATTCTTAACCTATCAATTCTTTACCTATCAACTCTTGTACTTATTATAGCATTCACTTAGGGCTTATAAAGAAAGAAGTAAGAAGAGGTAAATAGTGATGCTAGTTTTAGATGTCATCTATAGGATGAGAGTGATTGGAGAAAATCAAATCAATATGGTAACAAAGAAGATTACAAGGATGAAGTCTGAAGCAACTTCCCAGGAGTAATCCTATTGGATCAAGTAGGTATAGTCAATGAATTATATCTATTAATCCAATAGAGATACTAAGAAGATAATTTCAATACAACTGTAATGTAGTATTGATGAAGACTTGACTAGCCAACTGGAAACCTAAACCACAAAGGATTATAATGACCATGCCTTATTCACCAACATTGAATTCTTATACCAAGTATAAGTGACATTGGTGGATAAAACATGATTGAACCATAGTATAGATATATCATCCTAGATTAGCCATGACAAGACATATTAATATAAGGTGAGGTTGGAGTATAATATACTGGAGTAAAGAACAGACAAGATAGTATGAATAAGATGATGCTAGAGTAACATTGGATTATTAAAGAAGTAGTATCTTCCTTTTTGGGAAATACTAAGCACATGAGGTGAAGTCGGATTTGATGTATACATCTATTGAAGTGATATTAGTGAAGGATGATTAAGGAAGAATATGACTGGAGTTAGAAATAACCACTTGTTGGATTGGGGTTTATCAGTATTAGAATAGTTGATATACATAAGTATAGATATGAAAAGATTAGGAAATGCTTTAGAATCAAGCTTATTGGAATTACAAGAGGTGTTAGAAGAATAAAAGGTGGATAAGAGTATTCTTGTGAGGCAAAACTCATCATGTTAACACATGATGATGGATATGAAGGAGTAGTATATCTAGGAAAGGAATTCCTTAGTCAGAAGTCCAGAATTAAGAATTATGGAATATAGGAATCCTTGTTAAACACTAAACCCTAAATCTAAGACCAAACCTAATATCCACTTTCTATGGTTGATCTATCATCTTGTTTCCACAATGCTTTATAGGAATATTTTCCCATAACAAATCAATTAAGCAGATCTTTATCATTCTAATTATCATAACATATGTGCTTAGGGTTATCTTTATCAAATCCTTTTCATGAGACATTCCAGATAACATCATTCTGGTCTCAAACATAAAGACAATATGATTAACCATTAATCTTTATTTGCATCAACAAAAGAATATAAATATAGTAAGTACCCTAAAAATTAGGATGAGTAATTACAATTCAGAACTCTAAATTTATTAATAAGTTTTCCCATCAACATTTCATAAATATTCTATTTATAATCATTAGACAAAGTCTTTAATTCATCCCTCTAACCATTTATTCCATATGATTATGGAATAAGTAGGAGTACCATAATTATAAACCACCCTATATTTTACTATGTGATTAAATACATATAAATAAACCCTATGAATATTATTAAACATTTCGAACTTAATTACTCCAAATAAAAATGAAAACAATGTTATAGAAAAGAATATATATAAAGGAAATAAAAAAAATATTACAATACATAATAAAAGTTTACAAATGGATTCTTAATAACTTTATTGTTGCTGCAAGTATTCAGCAAATAAAATTCCAAAAAGCAAAGTTCAAACCAAATATAAAATACAACCCTGAAAACAAAACAGAAAATGAAAAAGGAATAAAACCAGGAAAAAACAGAGGACACACTAAATCTGGCCCACGGCCCATTTCCTCTTCTCTCTATCTGTCGCCCGCAGGTCACAGCCAATCCTCTCTGCTCGCTCCGCAGCAACTCACTCCGGCCCAACAACATCCGCGTACCCCTTCGCCCTCTTTTTCTTTTCTTCTTCCTCTCGCCAGCAAGCACGCCGGCGAAGCAGCTGCGTGGCGCCGCCGGAGCCGTCCGCCGTCGCCGTGATGCCCACTGCGAGGAGATCTGCGCTACCGTCCTATACGTCGTCTACAAGACCCCCTCCTGCGCAGAGACGAACCCTATCTACTCCTATTTCCCCATTTCCTCTCTAAGACGGAAACCTAGCTCGCCGGACCCCTCTGTGCCCGTCGTCTCCGGCCATCCCAGACCTCGTCGTGATGCCAGGAATCTCCGCCTCGTTCGTCTACGCCGATTGCCCCGAAGCGTGCAAGCGAGCAAGGACTTCACTGCCGCAATCGGAACCTCATTCCCTCCTCTGGCCGACGCGCTCGCCATCGATTCCGGCCACCTCGTTCCTCAACGACCGTTCCATCCGCCTTGTGGTGAGTCTCTGGTCCATAGGGACCTCCCTTTTTCTCTCTCTCGCTCTAAATCTTCCTCCCCGCGAGAACCCGACGCCGCCGCTCGCCGCCGTTGCACCGCCGTCACCAATGACCGTTTCAAGGCAGCGCCGCCACTATAATACACTTCGCGATGCCCTCTTTCCGATACACATGATCTCAGCCACGCGCGCGAGCGGAATCCTTCGATCGGTAATCGATCTGGGAAGTTCATCCTTGGATGATGTCACCCTGACATCAGCACCGCATCATCCTCCGCCACGTCAGCATGTTGGACTTAGTCCACTGCTCGCGTGGAGGATGACATGGTCACTGGCCCACTGGTCAGTGACCATGGGTAGATCTAGCCTAGGTGCACAATGTATTTTCTGTTTAGAAATTAAATAAAACAATACTATTTCCAATACAATAAAATGATTAAATCTTGTTTCATTAATAACTTTTGTTTTATAAATCAGGAAAATACTTATAATATATGAAAATGTTTGGAAAAATAAAATCTACAACTTAAAGCTATTATTAAATATTATTATAATGATTATTTAAATAAATATTATTTAATAAATACTTTACAAAGTTTTAATACTTGATGAGATTCTTGATCATGATGGCAAAGCAGATCTCCTTTGGAAAGCCTTTAAAGATAGATTGGGTACTTATGATAAGCCTAAAATGCACTTCAATCTTAATGACTTGGCTGGGGAATGCTTAAGACAAGAGGAAAAGGATGCTTTGGAAAAACCTTTCTCTAATGAGGAGATTGAAGATGTAATTAAAGAACTTCCAAATGATAAATCCCCTGGCCCTGATGGTTTTAATAATGAATTCATGAAACAATGTTGGCCTATTATTAAGGATGATGTGAAGCAACTCCTTGTGGATTTTTATGAGGGGCAAACTACCTTGGAAAGCATTAATGCCTCTTTTATCACCCTCATTCCAAAACTGAAGCTCCTCTGACACCTGCTGATTTTAGGCCTATTCCTCTGCTAAACAGTGTCTTCAAGATTATAACCAAAATTTTGGCTAATAGACTGCAGAAGTTCATCCTTAAACTTGTCCACAAGAATCAATATGGTTTCCTCAAACAATGGTCTATTCAAGATTGTTTAGGTTGGGCATTTGAATTCCTTGACCAATGCCACAAGTCCAAAGAAGAAATTTTAATTCTTAAGCTTGACTTTGAAAAGGCTTTTGATAGAATTGAGAACTCTGCAATTATCAATATCCTCACAGCCAAAGGTTTTGGTGATAAATGGATTTCTTGGATTCAGTTAATCTTTGGTTCAGCTTCCTCCTCTGTTCTATTAAATGGAGTGCCTGTGAAATTTTTTTATTGCAGAAGAGGGGTAAGACAAGGTGATCCTTTATCTCCTCTCCTGTTTGTCTTGGCTGCTTATCTTCTCCAAAGCATCCTCAATAAAGCAATGAATCTTGGTCTTCTTTCCCTTCCCATTGAAGGTGTGTTCTGTCCTGATTTCCCTGTGGTGCAGTATGCCGATGACACTTTATTAATCTTTAAGGCTGACTCTGAGCAACTATTGTGCCTCAAGGCTCTTCTTCATACTTTTGCACTCTCCACTGGACTCAAAGTTAATTATTCTAAATCTAGTATGATGCCAATTAACATGTACTCTGTGAGGCTTGAGCACTTTGCCAATACTCTTTATTGCCTCCCTAGCTCATTGCCATTCACCTACCTTGGTCTGCCTTTAAGCATTAATAAGCCTGCAGTGGAACATTTCTTGCCTATTGTTCAGAGAGTTAAGAAAAGGTTGTGCAGGATTGCTGATTTTCTTAATTATGGGGGAAACTACAGTTAGTTAAATCTGTTTTATCTTCCCTTCCCATATATTACATGAGTTGTTTTGATCTTCCTGTCACTATCAAAGATCAGTTGATTAAGTATATGAGACAATGCCTGTGGAGAAAGAAAACATCTGATGTTCAAGCTAGGGGTCAAGCTCTTGTTGCATGGAAGAAAGTTTGTCGACCCAAGAACCATGGGGGATTGGGGGTGCTTGACCTTAATGTTCAAAACTCTGCACTTCTTTTGAAGAATTTGGATAAATTTTACAATCACAAGGATATCCCATGGGTTCACCTTATCTTGAACACTTATTACTGTAATGGTAAACTTCCTGGAAGAAGTCTGGAGGGATCCTTTTGGTGGAAAGCTCATCTGAAATTGGTTGACATATTTAAGGAATTGCAAAGTGCTCGGTGGGCGATGGGAAATCCACCCTTCTCTGGTTTGATTTGTGGAATGATGGATGTCTGCAGCATAAGCTTCCTCATCTCCTTTCCTATGCAAAAAACCCACACATCTCTGTCAATGAGTTTCTGCAGACAGATAATATTCAAGATCATTTTTTTCTCCCTCTGTCACAGCAAGCTTACCAGGAATATCAAAACCTTGAGCAAATTCTTAGTATTGGCATGCAGGGGGAAGCTGACAACTGGAGTTATATTTGGGGCAGTAACTTTTCAGTTCAAAAGGCTTATTATTCTTTATCTGGTTACCAACCTGTACAGCCACATTTGTCCTGGTTGTGGAAGTCCTCGTGTCAACAAAAGCACAAATTATTCTTCTGGCTCTTGCTTCTTGATAGGCTAAACACAAGAAACCTTCTGAAAAGGAAATGTTTTACTCTGGCTTCTTATGAATGTGTATTTCATGGCTGCATCAGTGAAGAAACAATACTACACTTATTTTGGGACTGTCCTTTTGCAAGAGCTTGCTGGGCTGAAATCTCACATGTCCAAGTGGCTGATCAAAATCTTTTTGAAGCTTTAGCCAGTATTAAAAAAGATCTTAAAGTCCCTTTTGCAATGGAAATTATTATGCTTGGAGCTTGGGGCATATGGATGTGCAGAAACAATGAAATCTTCAACAACAAGCATGCTTCGCTTGAGGAATGGAGGGCTCTTGTCGCCCAGGAATTGAGATGGGTCCTGTATAGAATTAAGAAAAAGAATTATCAGGGCCTCAAAGATTGGATTGATAATAATTTAGACAGGAGATAGCTGCTTAGAATGTTATCCCTCTTTTGAGGTGGCCTGAACTTGTATATATTTTTTTTGTAACACTCTATGATATATAAAAATTGCAGTGGGGTGCTTTACCCTACTGTTTTACCCTCAAAAAAAATATTTTAATAATGGTAAATGTTAAAAATCTAAATAAAATACCAAAAATCTTAGAAAAATAAGAATTAGAGTTTAAAACTATAATCATGCATTATTATTCCTCTTAATTAAATATTTATTATTTATTAAGTATTTATATAGTAATAAACCTTATTAAAATCATATCTTATTATTTATAAATCACAAAAATAAAAGTAATATACCAAAATGATCACAAAAATAATAACTACATGTTAAAAATGTGATATTCCACTCTTGAGTTAAATAAAAAGTTAAACAACTTTAATAACTTAAATATAAACTTATTTCCTTAATTGATAATTCACATTAGGGTAAATAAGAAATTGCTAATAGTTCTAAAAATTAGCTAATTAAGTCTAATAAATAGTATTAGTCTTAAATATTGATAATATGAAGTAAAAATGGTTCAAAACATTTTAAATCCAAATTTATTAAATTAATTCTCAACCATTAATGTAGATTATTTTATAAAAGGATCCTTATCCAATCTAAAAACTCCAAGATTAACTGTAATAAAAGAAAACCTATTCGTTTACTTTAACCACAAGTTTATAAACAAATAAAAACACTATAAATGATTTCATAAGTGGTACATAGTATTATTTACTTATTCACAAACCCTAACCACACCCTTGTAAGGAGATCAATCCCTTTATATATTTATAATTAAAAGAAACCATTACCAACGAAAAGTAATGCCATTCTTAAGTAACTCT
Source organism: Avena sativa (assembly GCA_916181665.1). Classification (NCBI taxonomy): domain Eukaryota; kingdom Viridiplantae; phylum Streptophyta; class Magnoliopsida; order Poales; family Poaceae; genus Avena; species Avena sativa. The sequence continues at coordinate 229,444,412 of OV702279.1, forward strand.
AAGGAAACAATATAAAGTGAACAAAATACAAGTATCATAAGTAATACACCCTAAGTCTATCTACATCCTTAATGTTACCTTTAGTTTGCAAAGCTTTAAGTATAATGCTAAAGACTTTATTATATGCTTTATAGTCAACTTTGGTCTGTTGTAATTAAGTTATAAAGCATCTTAATACCAAATCAACCCAGTTAAAAACCAAGATAGATAAGTCTTAGATACTTCTAATTTCAGTATTCCAATAAAGGCAATTCTTTCTGACTTAAAGACTATAACTAGAAAGAACACCTCATAAGATTAACTTAAAAGCTTAAATGCTTCTGCTTAGTTGAGTAAGATTTTCTTCAAAAGTTATTCGTTTTGCCACTTCAATTAACCTATAACAATTAATAGTAAACACCTTACTTTATACTTTACTTGTATCATAAGATTGTTAATACTTAAATTCTTTATAAGTAACATTACTTGTAAAGTAAAACTTGAAGATAAACAATTAAGATATAAGCAACCTTATGTAGCATTCCATACTGTATATTTTGTTGTTGTACAAATACATGTTGTTTTCCACACACTCACAAGCCTTAATAAGAAGCACATATATGAAACTTAATCTAAAAGGGCAACACATTTCAAGAAAACCCTTTCCAGTATCCAAACCCTAGAACAACGTTAGTCTTGGGATTCGCGTTTATCAAATTGCATTACATTACTTATGCATAAAATCATCTTGCTTCTTTAAACATTAGTCCTTACCCGACCAATGATGCAGATTTCCGCAATTGGATCTTATATTGTCTTGAAGACCGTGAGTGCATAATCTTGCAATCACAAAAGGAAAGTTCACACTTGCTCATGTCCTTTGATTATTTTCTATAAAGTATTTTGCAAATCCAGTGTTATCATCACCTGCATTTGAAAAAGGACAGAAAACTTTACCTTTATAATAATGTGATTATAGGTTATTTACCATGAGGTAATAACATACTATAAGAGTTCCGGTGGTAAAGGAACATATTATCTAGGACTTAACAACCAATGTCGCCAGTGATTCTTGCGCCGTATATTATGCATTGGCCATGAGATTTGTAATGGGACGGAGAAGTCAGTTGTATCTTTTCCCTCACGCATGGAGCTGGATGTGCGGGTCGTGGATGTTATCACTCGTAGCGTGCATATTATTTATGGTAATTCGTAGAGGATATGCAGCATATGGGTGGGAGCCCTCAACGTCCCATGATAGTTCCGGCATCTGAACGGTCTGTACTGCCATTGCTGTAATTCAATAGGTGGGCTGGCGTATACTAAGGAGACATGCGGGGTCGCGGAGAAGGCAGTGATTGGCTTGGATCTTAGTCTGGGCCTCACACCAAGGAAGTGTGAACGAACCTTTAATTCGGATGTGCAACAAAGCTAAGATCTCTCATGGGTAAAGTGACACACCTCTGCAGAGTGTAAGAAGTGTAACTTGTTACTCCCTGTTCCGGGAAGGAGCCGCGAACGCTGCGGGAAAGGAACTCCATGAAAGTTCTGGTAAACCCGTGAAGGCTGACGGACATAGCTTTTAAGAATAAAAGCAACCTTTGAAGAAATGTTTGCGAAAACCTGCATGGCCTACGACCTATGGTATGTGGCTGTAGCTATAGTGCATCAAACACTCCTTTTCTAGTGAACTTGCTGAGTACGCTCGTACTCAAAGTATCTTCTTAACCCTTTCTAGGTTCTAAGGCCAGTACAGATGATGTCTACATCAAGTTATTCTCCAGGAATCATCATCAGAAGCTAAAGCTCTTCAATGAAGTCAATAAAGTCAACATATACATCAACTCAAGTGAAGACGAAGTTGCTAATTAGATAAGAATAGAATTTGTAACCATAGAACCTACTTCTGTAGAGTATTGCAATAGCAGCAATGCAAGCCAGTAGTTCAGCTACTAGTTTTATAAGTATGGTAGCTATGAGTTATTTATTCTTGATTCTTCTTTGTAAGAAGTTTCTTTTTCTCTCTTTAACCTAGAGTGTACTCTGGATCTTGTGTAAAGAGTTGAGTTGTAACCTATAGTCATGTCTTGGACCTGCTATGTTTTTGTTGTACTACTCTCAGGGATGTAATACTAGTGAACGGTGTTTCATTGGTGTTATGTCAATGACTATAGTGTACTACATCATGCAGTGGTATGCTGGGTCACCGCAATAATGACTTCTTCATTTTGCTCATCGTATCTGGTTAACCACTAGCTTCATCAGAAGCTCCTATCTAGGATCACCCCCTCGACCCAGAGGAAGCATCCTTAAGCACATGTGGATCAATAAGTTTTATAATGGTTAATGTTATTTATGATCTTAAGTCCGGTCGCCAAGCGTTCATAATCGTGAACACGGATTTTCAAAAATATTTAACCCTGCAGGGGTGTACAACTTTACCCACACGTACCAACCGACTCTTAATGCCAAATATTATTAGCCCTCTTCCTTGGAATGCCGGAAGAGGGTGGTTGACCACGAACTTTACCTTTCTTTCGCCGAGACCATGAGTCACACAATAAGTATGGTTCCATTGTAACGGGTCAAATCCCGAAGCCGGTACTTAAAGATGTGAGGCGAGGTTGGTTTACCAGGGGCTCCATCGACCCCAAGCAACCCGGTCCATGCTTCCCTACCTGTTATGATGCACCTCCTTCACCCCCTCTTTCAAAAAAATTTTCAATGTGTATGCCAAATGGAAAGCCCAAACTATGTGACTCATCAAATCTACTAGGCAAGTTAATTAGTCGAGGGGTTGTCCATGCCCCGTGTGGCTGTACGCTCGTCTTGGTTCCAAAGGTAAGAAATCAGTTCCTAGTGGTGGCGAGCATGGGACTACAAAAACCACACCCAACGTGGCCTCCCATACAAGCCTTAGCATATTTAGTTAACTCCTTTGATGATATCACCATCTCCTTACTTTCTAGATTCACCGACACCTCTGATTCCTTTAGACGGATCAGAAGTTGTTACTATGCATGGCTAAGATGTCGGTCGCAAAAGATCTAACAACGCTCACATGCCAAACCTAGCTATGCTAGGAGCAGTGGATCAAGAGTATAAGGCTACAAAAGGGAAACAGTGCAGCAGATAGGTAACACTAGCTACTGACAAAAGACCACATTGGAATCATGTGCATCATAGATAGAAAGTAATATACTTTATAAAACATAGGATCAGAATGAGATGCTACGCTTGCCTTGTCCTTCAGTAGGCAGGTATGGATCTTCGGTGTTGTTGACTTCAGCCTCGGGCTCGGATCCTATCGCGAAGAACCAATACCGGAAAGGATAGCGACAATCAAGACATGGCATCATGCAATGCGCAATCAATATGGATGATATGACAAGTTAAATAGTGTTGAAATGAACCCTAGAACATGCTTGGTCATTTTAAACGGGGTCCGAGAGGTCCAAACCCTAGAACAGGGGAATCCTCGGAATCACCTGTGGGGTTCAATTGGTTCTTCTAATTAAACTTTTCATGAAAGTTGGTTAACAATGTATGATTATATTGCTATTGCATAACTCTTATTTTTCTGAACATTTTGGTATATTATTTGTATTTATTTTATTTAAAATGAATTAGTTATGAATTTCTCCAATTTTAATTCATTTTAAATCATTTTTGGAATATTTAAATTATTTTTCCAACTTGGACCCACATGTCAGACTTTTATTAATTTTAGAAATTATTTATGGAAAATATTAAAAACCTGACAGCCTGGGCCCACCTGGATTGTTTATTTGCAGAAATGATTTTCAGAAAATATTTAAACAAATATAACAAATTACTGCATCATGCTGACGTCAGGGCCCCTAACCCTAAACTTTTCTCACCGAGGCAGAGGCCAGACCCAGCCACTCACTGCTGGGCTCAAGGCCACATCAGCAGGCCACGCAAGCACGGCGTCAGCGCCACCTCACACACGGTGGATCCACCAGACGGTGGTCGCCGGCGGCGAACCGAAGCACGCCTGGACACGCGAGAGGGTGCGTCCGAATCAGTTGAGTGAGGCGAGAACATGGGTGGCGGTGCTGCTGGGATTAGGTCATCGGAGATAGGCCTGCGACGAGCGACAGCGGCGGCGCTTGCAGATCGACGGTGCACGACGACTATGAGAAGCTAGCGGGCAAGCAGAAGGTGCCTTGAGCACTAGGGGCTCACCACGGTGCTTGTAGAAGGGTCGTGGAAGCCACGTGAGGGAGGAGGCGAGCTAATCGACGTCGGCGGGCTTCGTCAGGGTTGGAGAAGACGGCGTCGATGGTGACGATTCATTGAGCCCCTCTTCGACTCCTTCTGCAGGGAGATAGAGTGAAGCGAGGCGGAGCTCGAGGTGGTGTCGGATGGGCGAGGGGAGGCCAGCAACGATGGATAGCCGGCGGCCATGGCGGGCTAGGGTTCGGGCTTGCACGATGCAGAGAGGAAGAGAGAGCGCGCGAGGGGGAGGATAAGATCTGGGGAGAGAGAGGCGTGCAGGGCAGCTCCTTATCCTCGTCCAGAGCGGCGGCGAGGATCTTGACGCTGGCGAGCGGCAGCGCTGGCGACACACAGGAGCTTCCCGAGCTTGACGACGCTGATAGCATGGACAAAGCGGTACCGGGCCTAGGTGGGCTTCGCTGGGCCGCTGGCTTGCGCATGCGAGTGGCAGGGAGAGGGGAGGAGAGATGGGCCGGCCTGGTTAGTGTTTAGGATTAGGTTTTTTTCTTCCAGAATCCTTTTCTTTTTCTGTTTTCAGTTTTTCTCTTTTGTAATTTCATTTGAATCCTGTTTTGAATAATTCAAAAATACCAGAGACTTTGGTAAAGTATAAAAAATATTCAGGGCCCTTGTAAACTTTTTGGGCTCCATTATTTTGACACTTTTCAAAATACAAAACCTTTTTGGATGCATTTCAAAAAGAGAGGGGAGGTTTAGGGTTTGCTTTTATTCAACACTTACTCACATGCATTACTTTTATGACTTAAACGCATGCATTCAATGCTTTAGTACTAATTACATTTATTACAAACTTGGGCTATTACAATAATCATGCAGAGCGACAAAACATTACTAATCAAAGCATAAAGTGGTACCACAATTCAAAAACTAAATGATCATAAGTCTAAGGTGACTGGTTCATAGTCATAACATGGTGTGAGCATGTGCCATGTGATGAAGCGCTGAGTTGATGTAGGAGCGCTTAATTGGGAACCCCAAGAGCAAGGTGTGAAGCAGGTGTTGCAAGCAACGCGGAGACCTGCACAACACAAACTCAAGACTTTGCCCCAACGAATCAGTGAGGTTGTCAAGCTCACCGTTTTGCTGTAACAAAGGATTAAACGTATGGTATGGAAGGTAATGGTGGTTGGCAGCAAGTAAACAGTAACAATGGAAGATGTATCAATGGTAAAGATTGGACCGGGGTCCATAGTTCACTAGAGGTGCTCTCCTTAAATAAACAACATGGCATGAAGGGTAAACAAATTACAGCGGGGCAATTGACAGGAACTGAGCAAGGCATAACAATGCAATTACTAGTCAGAAAGATCATATGAGGCTGATTGGGCAATACAACAATATAAATAGACCGCTATCCAACTACATCTATGACTAGAAGTCCACCTTCAGGTTATCATCTGAACCCCCTCCAGTATTAAGTTGCAAGAAATAGACAACTGCTTTAAGCAAAAAGTGTGTAAGGTAAAAAGTCCACATGTTCCAGGAACAAGAGACCGTTGTTTTCTCCCTAGTAGCAACAACACATCTACAACCGAAGAGATTATTGTCACTTCCCTTGGAAACTAGAGGCATGAACCCACTATCGAGCATAAATACCCCCTCTTTGAGTCACTAGCAACTACTTGGCCAAGATAACCACTATCAACGGAGAGCATGCAAGTTCACAAACAACACAGGCATGACAGAATCATAAAGACAAAACAATTAATCAAACCAACATAATAATCTCAATATCTATCGGATCCTCGCAAACACAACATGCTTGATTACAAATAGATTAGATCTTGATCATGAACGGAGCTCACAAGATCTATACATGAAAGCACAAAGGAGGAGATACAATTATCTAGCTACTACATGGACCCATAGTCCAAGGTGAAACTACTCACGCATCATACCGAGAGAAGGCCTTCGGGATGATCTCCCCTCCGGCAGGGTGTCGGGAAGAACTTCAGATCCCCCCGATCTAGGGACGATGGTGGCGGCGGCTACAGATGGTTTCGTGGATTTCTTATCGGGTCCTCAGGGTTTCTGCATCGGGGGCTTCTTATAGGCGAAGGGGGAGACCGAGGCGGCCGCCAGGGCAGGTAAACCCTAGCCAGGCACATGCTAGGGCCCACCCGTGCCTAGGTTGGGTCTGGCCCCCCTGACTGGCCCCTCCGGCTCTCCTCTGGACTTCTTGTTCCCCACGGAAAGTTGTTGACTTTGTCCTTTGTCCTGTTCAATTCCGAGAATATTTCTTTACTAACTTTTCTGAAACCAAAAACAACAGAAAACAGGCATCTGGCACTGTTGCAACTTGTTAATAGGTTAGTACCAGAAAACATGTAAAAAGCACCTCAAAGTGTGGACAAGTAAATCAAAGTAGATACTAAAAAAGCATGGAGCATCAAAAATTATAGATACGTTTCCAACGTATCACCATGTCAACCCAAACAAAGCATCAATGGAGAATACCACAATACTATGCTTTTGTATGCTAAAACAACGCATGATTCTTCCAGGGCACACTAAGCAATCTCAATTGTTTGGAAAAATTCATGCTACAACAATAATAACTAAGCATAAGGTCAAAAAAACATCTAGCATGACATGATAAAGTCTAAGTCACAGTCAAAGCAAGCTCCTTTTTGTACTACTAAAGCAAGAACTTCCTACTCCTTTCCAACACCAATCAACTTATTTGAAACAACACAATGAAAGCGGGGGTCCAATTACTTTATTCAAGCAAACTAAGAAAACAAAAACCAAAAACCAAAAACCAAAACTAAGACGCTCCAAGAACAACACAAATGTGCATGAAACAATAAAAACGAAGTGTCTAAAAAGACCTGAGATTTTTATTGATGAAGAAGGGGATGCCTTGGGCATCCCCAAGCTTTGACACTTATACCTCTTGAATATTTCTTGGGGTAACACGGGGTGTCATCCCCAAGCTTGATATTTTGTCCATTCTTCATCTCATTACATCATTCTTTCCTTACACCTGAAAATTTTCCTTCATACATAACTTCACACAATCTTCATTAGTAACATTAGTGCATTCAAAAGATAATAAACCTTTGGGGTTTTGTTTTAAAACAGCAAAACTTTCATTAAAGACACAATATATTGTAGCAATTCCCTCAAAAAGCTCAATTTGCCTAAGAGAACTCAAAAGGATATCAATAAATGGGCAAATGCAAATAATGGCAAAAATCTATCAAAATAGACCAGCAGGCAGAAACCGATTTTTCGAAAACCTTCTGTTGCACAAATAAAAAATTGTTGAACTAACGAAAGTTAGCTAACAACCTGTGGGATTTATTTAGAAAATTACAGCTCAATACGACATATAGAGATTTTTCAAGAATTTTTACAGTGGAGCACAAAAATCTGTTTCGGGACAGCAACTCCACAAATCTTACTTCCCTCTCATTAGAGGTTATTCTTGGCACAAAATTCAAACAAAAAGGATACGGAGAGGTTATTACAGACGTAATAACTTCCAAGAATCAAGAAAACTATTGGGTTATCTCCCAAGAAGTACTTTTCTTTAACGCCTCTAAGTTAGGCACAAGAAGCAAGAATCAAGTGTTTTCAAAGGAAGAAGCATTAACATCAAATTTTGCTTTAAAAGGAGGAGCAAAAGGAAACTTCTCTCTCCTCATAGGGAAGTGTTCAATACCTTTCTTGAATGGAAATTGATATTTAATTGTGCCTTCCATCATATTTAATGGTGCCTTTCTTTAATGGCACCAACAGTTCTAAGAAAAGGTCTTCCCAAAGTCATAGGACAAGAAGCATTGGATTCAACATCCAGAACATAGAAATAAATAGGGACATACGCATTGTTAACCATAATAAGAACATCATTAACACTCCCCATGAGTTTCTTTTTAGCATTATCATCAAGTGGGACATCTAAATAGCAATCTTCCAAAGTTGGTAAATCAAGCATTTCATAAATCTTTCTATGCATAATAGAGACACTAGAACCAAGGTCACATGAAGCTTTGAGATCAAAGTCATTCACTTGCATATTAATGATGGGTTTCCAACTATCTTCTACTTTCCTCAGAATAGAAGCTTTGTGTTTCAATTTTTCTTCCTTAATTTTAATGAGAGCATCTGTAATGTGTTTGGTGAAAGCCATATTCATATCACTAGCATTAGTACTTCTAGCAAGATTTTGCAGGAAAATAATCACTGCAGAAATATTGCAACCATCAAGATCAAACTCAAACTTAGCATCACAGGTAGTAGACTTATTGGGTTTAGGCATTATGGTAGGAGGAATAGGGACTTCTTGTGGTTTGCTAGCATCCATATTGATGGTGGTAATAGTGCAAACACTATTCTAGCAATTTCAGCTTCTCTTTCCCACTTAGCATGTAATTTAGCTAACAGTCTAACATTTTCATCAATAGTAACTTGTATGGCATGCGTAGCAGCAAAGGCACTTTCCAAGGTTTCAGGTTTAGCAGCCATTTTATTAATCAAAGAGGACTATGCTTCAGACAAGAAGGACATATTTTTCTCAACATTCAAAAGCTTTTCCTCTATAGTCTTGTTGAAAGTTGTTTGTTTACTAATAAAGTCTTTAAGCATGAATTCAAGTTCAGTGGGAGCACTTCTAGTATTGTTGTAGGAATTTCCATAAGTATTGTCATTATTAGGAGGATAAGGCCTATATTTTTTATTATTACCAAAATTATTCCTATAGGCATTATTGTTGAAATTGTTATTTCTAATGAAGTTCACATCAACTTGCTCTTCTTGAGCAACCAAAGAGGCTAAAGGAAAATTATTTGAATCTATATGAGCTTTTCCATTAACAAGCATAGTGTAACATCCCTAAAATAATGTTTTCAAAGATTGCATATCATTCATGCATGCATTTCATTTTAGGGATCAATTTCAAACTCTTTTGGAAGAAACAGAAACTTGAGTGTTATCATTTCATGTGAGCAAGCTTTGATCTAATGCCACTCTCAAGAGAGAGAATATTTGTTTTGAAAACCATTGTTTGAATTCATAGGATTGGTTGGATGAGTTCCAAGCTTGAACAAAAAAATCCAAAAACAAATATGGTTTTAAAACCATTTTTAAATCTTCATCAAACCATGTGCTATGGCACTGTTTATTTTGATTATCCTAAGGGACAAGGCAAGTACAGAGAGACAGCATGGTTTTATGCCCAAAAGTATGAAGGTTACACTTTATAAAAATGAGAAAATATTTGAATTCAATTGCTTTTTGAATTTATTTGAAATAGATTCCTCAAAATCAACTCAGAAAAAGAAAAAGAAATAGAAAACCCATTTGGGCCTGGCGCCAGCATTTCAGCCCAGCAGCAAACCTAGCCCACTAAGCCCACCCGGGATTTTTCCCTCTCTCTCTCACGCGGTGCGGACTTACCGCGCACACACTGATCGGTGGACCCTCTCCACGTCAGCACCTTCTTCCCCAAACTCCGTGCGCAGACGCCGTCACCGCCCGTTTCCTCCCCCTTCACTGTCGCGACTTTAATCTGCTTAAATGGTGATGAATTCATGCGTAATCTCCGCCCCTGCTCCGGCTATAAGACTCCCTCCCCTCTCCGATCATTTCCCCTCACTTGGCGCACCATTTTCGCCACCAGGCTGCCCACAATATTGCCCGCACCGCCGCTGTACCGACGACCTTCGGCGACCAATTCCGGTGAGCACCGTCCGCCCCCTGTCTCTGTTTCATGCGAGCATGATCAACATGTTCCTGTGCATCTTCTCATGCCTTTCTTTTCCTCTGTATCATCCTAGAACGTCGTCACCGTCCACCTCTAGAAGCAGCCGAAGCACAGCACAACTCCGGCGAGGCCTCTTGGTAAATTCCGACCGCCCACATCCCTCTTATTGACGCTCACGTTTTCACCAGATTCATCCGCACTTAACCCAACAATTGTTTTGCTCTGGCATGGTCTAGAACTCCGGCCACGACAACGAACAGCCGCCCCCGACGTCTACCTCCACTCCGACGAGGAATCCCCACCGTGACCGTGCGCCCCTTGACAAGCCACTGCCGCGTTGAGCTCCAGCACACCTCTGCGAGTCTGGTAAGCCTCTCCGACGACCCCAGCCCCCTCTGTAGCCACCGCGCCGCCGTAGACAGAGCGCGCCGCCTCTCACCGTCGCCGCGCACCGCCAGGCTTTGGTCGTTTGATCGGCCACCGTTGGATCTAGATCCAACGTGTTAGATAAAACACTTAAATGAAGGGGTATGGATTAGATCTGGCCGTGCGATTTAATTTAGATCTGGCAGTCCACGTTAGTCGATCCGCACGAATCGGTATCAACCAATCAGAATACGCCGCGTGTCTGTGGGTTTGATTTAAAATCAGAATTTAGATCTATTAGATGTTTAAACTTGAAAAATTCATAACTTTTGATTCCCACGTCCAAATTTGACAAATTTTATATCATTGGAATCAGGAGAGAAAATCCTTTCCATTTATGCAATGTGTTTAATGTTTTGCCTCTGTAAAAATGGTTGTTTTTACAGAAACATTTGTAGGCATAATTTGAGTATAGTAATTATTTGAAAAATGTTATGCTATTCAAATAAAGTTTATTTTGCATGTTTTGTACTTGTTTATGATTCAACACTGTGCACTTGTCTTGTTTGGTGTAGAAAATCATTACATGGCATTTTGCATGCATTCATATATTTTTTCTTGTTTATATTTTGTATGTGATTTGGTGCCATTATTTTATGTATAGATTTTGGTGCAAATAGTGATTGTGATTGTGAAGATTGTTGCTACTCTCCAAACTACCAAGGCAAGTGGTGCTTCATAGTTTTATTCCTATGTTTTTAAACTATGCACTAGAAATATTTTTGCTAGACTTGCATGAATATTTTTGATCTATATGCTATGCTTGGGAAATCCTAGTAGTTGTAGAATTGCTAGAAATTTCTAAGTTAAGATACTTATCCATGCCATGCTTAGCCTAGCTAGTAGCAACCAAGGGTGGTTATATATTCATGCTATGAGAAAATATTTCTAAGTCTTTAGACTTGTGTTTTGTGTAATAAAACAACTAAGTGAATGAAATACCTGGGTGGAATGGAAGGAATGGTTTGTGTTGAGTGGTTACACAAGGCCCATTTCTATGGTTTACCTTGTGTATCTCACTTGTGGAAAGCCACCTAGGAACAAAGGGATTTGATATGCCATATGTTAAGAAGCTTCTAGTGCAGCCACATGGTAATATGGGCTCTGCCTGGATCACATAGGTTGCAATAACTTAGCCATTTGGACAGTTGGTGGTAGCGGGATGATAGGTTGGAGTGAGTCCATTTGGTCTAAGGGAAGGCTTCTGAAAGGTCCTGTCTTGGTGAAAATAAGGTCTTGTGGGGAAAGTGCACAACCTCTGCAGATGGAAGAATCTAAGTACTTAGCCATGTCCCTGGTATTGGACAACTTGAGCATCAATACATGGAACCTATCAAGAATCTCCTCATCCCAATTTTTAAGTAAAAAACTTGTGGTTGAAAAAGGGTGAAGGTTCCCCAATTTCTATTGGTGGTTCCTTGGGAAAGATTTTATCAAAGAAAACTTAGTGTTTTCCACGAATAGGCAAAACCTATTTTGAGCAAAGCAAGCCTAAGCTACACTTAGCCAAATGCATATAGTATCTAGTTGCCAATATTATACTAAGGTATCACTTGCCAATACTATTCCAATGTATTGACCCACTATGGCTGTAACTTGTGATGTTGCAGGTTATTCTGATGGTGATTAGGGGTTATGAGTCTACACTCAACATGCTTGCCTGTGGCACATGAAGATGAAGACTTATTTATCTTATTACATATTTGAACTCTTGTACTAGGCCTGTGGCCATGGAGTTTGTAAAAGACTATGTTTGTCTCTGGAATGACTTGTAATAATGACCTTTGTTTCTGTGTACTTCATCTTAAACTGTGGATGCTAGCATTGATCCATGGACTAGCATTACAATCACAGGGATCTTTTCCTTTATAAAGGAGGGATCTTACAGATGTTATCATAGCACTATATTGCCTGTAGGATTATGACCTTAGGATTGGAAACCACTAAGGAAAATTTTTTAACAACTTCCACACTTGTCTTTTCTTCTCGTAAACTTTTCTAATCTTCTTTCTCATCTCTATTTGTAGATGAACTCCATCAACGAAGCCGTGAGGAAGGGACCACTCATGACTATGACTTTGGAATGTGAGACAGAATTCCCCAAGGCTCTCAAGGACCTCATGATTTCCATGGGAATACATGGTGCAGCTGTGTACAAAGGTTTTCCTGTGATGGATGAAGGAGTTGAATACTGGTGGGTGCAACTTCACTTGTATAAAAACAAGGAAGACAACCACAAAGAATCAGGATTCTGCATGGTCAGCAACTCAGTGATGCACACCACATTCTTGGATTCAGCAAGGGATGCAGCTTGGAAGGCCATCAAAGAACTTGGTGATAGAATCAAGTGCATAATGCTCAACACCCAGAATGACCTTAGGGAAGAAAAGAAGCATACCCAAGAGTTAGAGGCTACCAACCAAAGTTTAAGGAAGGACATCATAGACTTAGCAATGGAGTCATGTGATCTAGATAGACAGATTGCCTCTAGGGATGCCTTGTTAGCCAACTTGGCAAGTGAGATGGGATTGTAACGTACTTCGTTAGTTGGACCGCCACTTTCATTTATTTCCAAATGTTGTTTAAAATAAGTTGAACCTTGGATGCTTGTAATGGTTTTATGTATGCCATGACTTGTGTGTTTTGATTTCCAAAAATATGCATGTGATGCCTTGTCTTGTGATTCATCTCTATGTATGTTGATTCTAACTTTTTCTATCTTATAAAATAGATGCCTAATGTTACTATCAGCACGGCTGAAGATTTCAAGGGAACTCATTTTGGCACTCGTCTTATTGAGCTCACTAGCTTGCTCAATCTTCCACTTCCTACGATCATGATGCTTCCCCTCACCAAGTTAGAGAGGAAGGACCTTTGGGGCTTCAAGGTTACTCAGCCAGGATGCCAGACTGAGCCAGCCACAGAGGCCATCACCTTCAAGCTCATGCATGATGACAAGGAGAGAGGCCTAGAGGTAGTCATGCAGGATTTTCTTGGGCGCTTGATAGGGAGACACTCTCGAGAGTTTAGAGGTACTCACTTCCACGTCTTCGGCAGACGTGACGAGGATGGTGAGGCTATTGACTTCGAGGATACTGCTAGAGAGATAGCAGAGTCGATTCGTCTGTACCTCCATGACTTAGAGGTTCTTCTTAGGCACCTAGACACTGATAGGACCAATGTCATGCTTAGCAGTGACGAACTCTAGGTGCAGCTTCGTGAAAAGGACAAGCTCTTCGCGGAGCAAGATGAGATAGTCAAAGAAATGGAGGCCAAGTTTGAGAGTCAGGATAGAAAGTTCAAGAGTCAGGAGAAGAGAGTCCAAGATAGGAACAAGAGGATTCAAGACATGACTACAGAACTAGAGGCCAAGGACTTCGAGCTCGAGCATCAGCAAGGTGTGATTGAGAGGCTTCGTGCACAGAAGAGATATCTCAAATCCAAGGTAGAGGCCTTGACCACCAATGTCGAGGAATACAAGACCTCTATGGAGAATGCAGGTCTTACACTTGTTGATGAGGAGGTTGATGCAGAGGAGTAGTGATGACTACTCATTTACCATTTATTTACCATGCTTTTGATTATTGAGTCGCAATGACCATCCAACATGTGGATGGCTTTCTATTTGTGTGGTTACTTTTCCAAACTTGTTGTCTATGTTGTTGAACTTTTTATGATGCATGTTTGGTGATTGTTATGTGATGTATTGTGCATGTTAGCATCTATGGGTATCTCATTGTTATCCTTATTGAAAACCACAGATGCCTCCCCGATGTGCCAATCCCAATCCCAACAACAACAACATCACCCCTGAGATGCAGCAGATGATGACAGCTCAGACGCAGCTGATGCAAATGATGACCACGTTCATACAGAACAACAACAACAACAACAACAACAACAACAACAACAACAACAACAACAACAAAAACAACAACAACAACAACAACAACAACAACAACAACAACAACAACAATAACAATAATAACAACAACAATCAGAATAATCCTCCGGGTTTTGACATGCTTACCAGATTCTTAAGAATGAGGCCAGCAAAGTTCTCAGGAACTACTGATCCCATGGTGTCCAATGATTGGCTACGCTCAGTGAACAAGGATTTGGTAACTGTTGGTTGTACTGATGAAGAGAAAGTCAGATTTGCAGCACACTTGTTGGAAGGACCCGCAGCTACATGGTGGGATAACTTCCAAATCACCACTCCCATTGCAGATGTGACATGGGCTATCTTTGAAGATGGTTTACGTACTGCTCACATCTCATCCGGAGTGATGAGTTTGAAAAAGAAGGAATTTCATAACTTGAAGCAGCGCCACCGCAGCGTGGCAGAGTATATTGAGGAGTTCAACAATCTGGCGCGTTATGCACCGGATGAAGTTGACACCGATGCTAAGAGGAGGGAGAAGTTTCTCGAAGGACTGAACTATGAACTGAACCTGCAGCTATATGTGGCCTATGTCCCCACTTACCTGTCTCTTTGTGACAAGGCTGCCATCTTGGAAAGCAAGATGAAACAGGTTGATAGCAGGAAGAGAAAGCACAACTCTGACAAGCACAACTCGGGATCGTCTCACAAACGTTCCCATTATGATGATAGTGGGAATTTTGGATCCCACAAGCATGGAAAGTACAACAACCACCACAACCACAATCTTCATCATGACAACAAGCATCATCGTAGTCATGACAATGACAGATACAAAAATCACAAGAGTGGATATAAGAGCCACCACAATGGAAGTGGAAGTGGCAGTGGAAGCCAGCCTGTCAAGAAGGATCTTAGTCAGGTTGAATGTTTCAAGTGCAATAAGATGGGGCATTATGCAAATGAATGCCCAGAAAAGAAAGTTGAAGGACCCAACAAGCCCAACCCTTTTCAAAAGGGACAAGTGAACCACATCAATGTGGAGGAAATCTATGAGGAACCTGATGCTGTTGCTGGTAAGT
This sequence comes from Avena sativa, assembly GCA_916181665.1. NCBI lineage: Eukaryota > Viridiplantae > Streptophyta > Magnoliopsida > Poales > Poaceae > Avena > Avena sativa. Next base: position 229,459,752 of record OV702279.1, read on the forward strand.
TCAAACTCAATTATGTTCTAGCATTTGCTCTCTTTGATACCGGTGCATCTGATTCATTCATATCAAGAGCATTTGTTGAAAGAAATTAACTACCGGTAGAAACTATTGGGTGTCCTATAAAAGTAAGTTCTCCTGGCGGAGAAATGATAGTGAACTCAGATGTCATGATCTAGTCATAGAATTTGGGAAGTATAAGTTTCCCTTTAATCTGATAATCCTAAACTCCCAAGGATTGGATGTCATTTTGGGAATGGACTGGATGACTAAGCACAAGGGAGTGATAGACTGTGCCAACCATACTGTCTCACTCACAACTCCAGAAAACAAAAGGATCAGATTCAAAACCAACTTTGAATTGAAAAGGAGTAAGCTAAATTCTCTTAAGGGGGTTAGCATAGACAGTGTGCCTATTGTGAGTGAATATCCTGATGTGTTTCTGGAAGAATTGCCGGGAATGCCACCAGATAGAGATGTGGAGTTTCTTATTGACTTTCTACCAGGATCTGGAACAATAGCAAAGAGACCATACAAAATGTCAGTAGATGAATTGAAAGAACTCAAGAAACAACTTGGAGAACAATTGCAGAAAGGATTTATTCAACCAAGTTCTTCATCCTGGGGAGCACCAGTTTTGTTTGTGGAAAAGAAAGATAGAAGTCAAAGGTTATGCATAGATTACCATTCACTCAATGAGGTGACTATCAAGAACAAATACCCTTTCCCTAGAATCAATGACTTGTTTGATCAGTTAGAAGGAGCTTGTGTGCTCTCAAAGATTGATCTCCGGTCAGGTTATTTCCAGCTCAAGATAAGAGAAAAAGATATACCTAAGACGTCTTTCACCACTAGGTATGGATTATACGAGTATACCGTGATGCCATTTGGTTTGACCAATGCACCAGCATACTTCATGAATATGATGAACAAGATGTCCATGGAGTTCCTTGATAAGTTTGTTGTCGTTTTCATCGATGACATTTTGATCTACTCCAAGAGCAAAGAAGAGCATGAAGGACATCTACGTTTGATACTTGAGAAGCTTAGAGAGCACAAGCTGTATGCCAAATTCAGCAAGTGTGAATTTTGGTTAAATGAAGTTGGTTTTCTTGGACACATTGTGTCAGGAGATGGTGTAGCAGTTGATCCTGCTAAATTTTCAGCTGTAACTGAATGGAATCTCCTAAGTCAGTGAAAGAGGTTCGTAGTTTCCTTGGCTTGGCAGGATACTACAGAAGATTTATCGAGAATTTCTCCAAGGTAGCTAAGCCTATGACAAAATTGCTAAAGAAAGACAAGAAATTTGCTTGGTCTGAAGGATGTGAACTTAGTTTCCAGGAACTAAAGAAGAGACTAGTGACAGCACCAGTCTTATGTCTGCCAGATTTGGAGAAGGATTTCCAAGTGTATTGTGATGCATCTCATCATGGATTGGGTGCAGTACTAATGCAAGAAGGGAAAGTTGTGGCTTATGCCTCGAGACAACTCAAAACTCTTGAGGTTAATTACCCTACTCATTATTTAGAGTTAGCCTCTGTTGTCCATGCACTCAAAACATGGAGACACTATCTTTTGGGAAAGCGATGTGAAGTGTTCACAGATCACAAAAGTTTGAAGTATATCTTCACCCAGAAAGAAATTAACATGAGACAAAGAAGATGGCTAGAACTCATCAAGGACTATGACTTGAGTTTGCAATACCACCCAGGTAAAGCAAATGTTGTAGCGGATGCTCTAAGCCGTAAGGTTTTTGTGAATGTCCTTACTAAGGGAGAATTGCCAGATGATCTGTGTGCCCAATTTAGAGATCTCAGATTGGAGATTGTGCCTGAAGGACATCTCATGTCATTGTATGTTCAACCCACTTTGTTGGACAAAATCAAAGAAGCCCAAAAGACAGATAAGGAAATTGAAGAGATTAAGGAAAAGATTGGCAAGGGTAAAGCCAAAGGATTCCATGAAGATGAACATGTTACTTTATGACATGGAAAACATATATGTGTTCCACAAGACCCGGAACTTCGGAAACTGATTTTACAAGAGGCACACAACTCACCGTATTCCATTCACCCGGGTAACACCAAAATGTACATGGATATGAAGGAAAGATTTTGGTGGAATAATCTCAAGAAGGACATCGACGAACATATTGCTTTTTGTGATGTGTGTAGCAGAGTGAAAGCGAAACATCATAAACCAGCGGGACTGCTACAACCACTACCTATTCCTGATTGGAAGTGGGACAAGATTGGCATGGATTTCATCACCGGATTGCCAAGGACCAGGTCAGGATATGATTCTATTTGGGTAGTAGTGGATCGCCTAACTAAAGTGGCTCATTTCATACCCGTGAAGACAACCTATACAAGTGCTAAGTTAGCCAAGATCTATATGAGTAGAATTGTATGTCTACATGGAGTACCCAAGAGTATTATGTCAGATAGGGGAACTCAATTCACTTCTCATTTTTGGAGGCAGCTACATGAATCATTGGGAACAAGGTTGGAATTCAGTACTGCTTTTCATCCTCAGACTGATGGACAAATAGAAAGGACCAACCAAATTCTTGAAGATATGTTGAGGGCATGTGCCCAAGACTATGGAGCCAGTTGGGATGAAAGTCTGCCTTACGCAGAATTCTCTTACAATAACAGCTATCAAGCCAGTATTGAGATGGCACCATTTGAATTTCTCTATGGGAGAAAGTGTACCACCCCATTTCTATGGAATGGTGTGGGAGAAAGAAGTTTGTTCGGACCAGAACTAATCAAAGAGGATGAAGAGAAAGTCAAGCTAGTTAAGGACAGATTAAAGATAGCACAGTCCCGACAAAAGAGCTACGCAGATCCTAAGCGTAGAGAAGTCACCTATGAAGTGGGGGATAGAGCTTATCTTAGAGTGTCACCTCTTCGTGGAGTGAAGAGGTTTGGAGTCAAAGAAAAATTGGTCCCAAGATATGTTGGGCCATTCAAGATTCTAAGTCGTAAAGAAGAAGTAGCTTATGAGATTGAATTTCCAGAATCATTGTATGCTGTTCACAATGTGTTTCATGTGAGTCAGCTTAAGAAATGCCATCCAGAAATGGAAGAGACTTCTTTGAAAGATACTATACCATTGGAGGAAGTTAAATTGGAGAGTGACCTCACTTATGAGGAGAAACCTATCAGGATTCTTGAGACTGCAGAAAGAGTTACTCGGACTAAGATTATCAAATTCTGTAAAGTTCAATGGAACCACCATTCCGAAGAAGAAGCAACATGGGAAAGAGAAGATGATCTTCGAAAAGACCACCCTCACCTATTTGCTTGCCAACCCGAATCTCGAGGGCGAGATTCACCTTAAGGGGGTTAGATTTGTAACATCCCTAAAATCATGTTTTCAAAGATTGCATATCATTCATGCATGCATTTCATTTTAGGGATCAATTTCAAACTCTTTTGGAAGAAACAAAAACTTGAGTGCTATCATTTCATGTGAGCAAGCTTTTATCTAATGCCACTCTCAAGAGAGAGAATATTTGTTTTGAAAACCATTGTTTGAATTCATAGGATTGGTTGGATGAGTTCCAAGCTTGAACAAAAAATTTCAAAAACAAATATGGTTTTAAAACCATTTTTAAATCTTCATCAAACCATGTGCTATGGCACTGTTTATTTTGATTATTCAAAGGGACCAAGCAAGTACAGAGAGACAACATGGTTTTATGCCCAAAAGTATGAAGGTTACACTTTACAAAAAAACAGAAAAGATTTGAATTCAATTGCTTTTTGAATTTATTTGAAATTGATTCCTGAAAATCAACTCTGAAAAATAAAAAGAAATAGAAAACCCATTTGGGCCTGGCGCCAGCATTTCAGCCCAGCAGCAGACCTATCCCACTAAGCCCACCCGGGATTGTTCCCTCTCTCTCTCACGCGGCGCGGAATTACCCCGCACACACTGATCGGTGGACCCTCTCTACATCAGCACCTTCTTCCCCAAACTCCGCGCGCAGACGCCGTCGCCGCCCGTTTCCTCCCCCTTCACTGCCGCGACTTTAATCTGCTTAAATGGCGATGAATGCGTGCGTAATCTCTGCCCCTGCTCCGGCTATAAGACCCCCTACCTTCTCCGCTCATTTCCTGTCACTTCGCGCACCATTTCCGCCACCAGGCTGCCCACAATCTTGCCCGCACCGCCGCTGTACCGACGACCTTCTGCGACCAATTCCGGTGAGCACCGTCCGCCCCTGTCTCTTTTTCATGCGAGCATGATCAACATGTTCCTGCGCATCTTCTCATGCCTTCCTTTTCCTCTGTATCATCCTAGAACGTCGTCACCGTCCACCTCTGGAAGCAGCCAAAGCACAGCACAACTCCGGCGACGCCTCCTGGTAAATTCCGACCGCCCCCGTCCCTCTTATTGACGCTCACATTTTCGCCAGATTCGTGCGGACTTAACCCAGCATTTGTTTTGCTCTGGCATGGTCTACAACTCCGGCCACGACAACGAACAGCCGCACCCGACGTCTGCCTCCACTCCGACGAGGAATCCCCACCGTGACCGTGTGCCCCTTGACAAGCCACTGCCGCGTTGAGCTCCAGCACACCTCTGCGAGTCTGGTAAGCCTCTCCGATGACCCCAGCCCCCTCTATAGCCACCGCGCTGCCGTAGACAGAGCGCGCCGCCGCTCACCGTCGCCGCGCGCCGGCAGGCTTTGGTCGTTTGATCGGCCACCGTTGGATCTAGATCCAACATGTTAGATAGAACACTTAAACGAAGGGGCATGGATTAGATCTGGCCGTGCGATTTAAGTTAGATCTGGCGGTCCACGTTAGTCGATCCGCACGAATCGGTATCAACCAATCAGAACACGCCGCGTGTCTGTGGGTTTGATTTAAAATCAGAATTTAGATCTATTAGATGTTTAAACTTGAAAAATTCATAACTTTTGATTCCCACGTCCAAATTTGACAAATTTTATATCATTGGAATCAGGAGAGAAAATCCTTTCCATTTATGAAATGTGTTTAATGTTTTACCTCTGTAAAGATGGTTGTTGTTACAGAAACATTTGTAGGCATAATTTGAGTATAGTAATTATTTGAAAAATGTTATGTTATTCAAATAAAGTTTATTTTGCATGTTTTGTACTTGTTTATGATTCGGCACTGTGCACTTGTCTTGTTTGGTGTAGAAAATCATTACATGGCATTTTGCATGCATTCATATATTTTTGCTTGTTTATATTTTGAATGTGATTTGGTGCCATTATTTTATGTGTAGATTTTGGAGCAAATAGTTATTATGATTGTGAAGATTGTTGCTACTCCCCAAACTACCAAGGAAAGTGGTGCTTCATGATTTTATTCCTATGTTTTTCAACTATGCACTAGAAATATTTTTGCTAGACTTGCATGAATATTTTTGATCTATATGCTATGCTTGGGAAATCCTAGTAGTTGTAGAATTGCTAGAAATTTCTAAGTTAAGATACTTATCCATGCCATGCTTAGCCTAGCTAGTAGCAACCAAGGGTGGTTATATATTCATGCTATGAGAAAATATTTCTAAGTCTTTAGACTTGTGTTTTGTGTAATAAAACAACTAAGTGAACGAAATACCTGGGTGGAATGGAAGGAATGGTTTGTGTTGAGTGGTTACACAAGGCCCATTTCTATGGTTTACCTTGTGTATCTCACTTGTGGAAAGCCACCCAGGAACAAAGGGATTTGATATGCCATATGTTAAGAAGCTTCTAGTGCAGCCACATGGTAATATGGGCTCTGCTTGGATCACATAGGTTGCAATAACTTAGCCATTTGGACAATTGGTGGTAGCGGGATGATAGGTTGGAGTGAGTCCATTTGGTCTAAGGGAAGGCTTCTGAAAGGTCCTGTTTTGGTGAAAATAAGGTCTTGTGGGGAAAGTGCACAACCTCTGCAGATGGAAGAATCTAAGTACTTAGCCATGCCGCTGGTATTGGACAACTTGAGCATCAAGACATGGAAGCTATCAATAATATCCTCATCCCTATTTCTAAGTAAAAAACTTGTGGTTGAACAAGGGTGAAGGTTCCCCAATTTCTATTGGTGGTTCCTTGGGAAACATTTTATCAAAGAAAAACTTAGTGTTTTCCACTAATAGGCAAAACCTATTTTGAGCAAAGCAAGCCTAAGCTATACTTAGCCAAATTCATATAGTATTTAGTTGCCAATATTATACTAAGGTATCACTTGCCAATACTATTCCAATGTATTGACCCACTATGGCTGTAACTTGTGATGTTGCAGGTTATTCTGATGGTGATTAGGGTTTATGAGTCTACACTCAACATGCTTGCCTGTGGCACATGAAGATGAAGATTTATTTATCTTATTACATATTTGAACTCTTGTACTAGGCCTGTGGCCATGGAGTTTGTAAAATACTATGTTTGTCTCTGGAATGACTTGTAATAATGATCTTTGTTTCTGTGTACTTCATCTTAAACTGTGGATGCTAGCATTGATCTAGGGACTAGCATTGCAATCACAGGGATCTTTTCCTTTATAAAGGAGGGATCTTAAACATAGTCATGATAACATCAATTTTATCACCCAAAGGGGAGGTTTCCTCAATAGAATTTACCTTCTTACCATGTGGAGTTCTCTCAGTGTTCCATTCAGAATAGTTGACCATCATATTATCAAGGAGTTTTGTCGTAGCACCCAAGGTAATGGTCATAAAGGTACTTCCAGCAATAGAATCCAACAGATTTCTTGAAGAGAAGTTCAGTCCTGCATAAAAGGTTTGGATAATCATCCAAGCAGTCAGTCCATGAGTGGGAATTTTTTTTACCACAGCTTTCATTCTTTCCCAAGCTTGAGCAACATGTTCATTATCAAGTTGATTAAATTTCATTATTTCACTTCTCATAGATTTAATCTTAGCAGGAGGATAGTATTTTCCAATAAAAGCATCTTTGCACTTAATCCAAGAATCAATACTATTTCTAGGCAAGAATAGCAACCATTTTTTAGCTTTGCCTCTCAAGGAGAAAGGTAACAGTTTGATCTTAATAATATCTCCATCTACATCCTTATATTTTTGCATCTCACAAAGTTCAACAAAGTTATTGAGGTGGGCAACAACATCATCAGAACTAGCACCAGAAAATTGCAATTTCATAACAAGATTCAACAAAGCAGGCTTAATTTCATGAAAGGTAGCATCAGGGTTAGGTGGAGCAATAGGTGTACTCAGGAAATCATTGTTGTTTGTGCTAGTTAAGTCACACAACTTGATATTCTCAGCAGAATTCATTTTTGCAAAGGTGGAGCAAGCCAACAGCAGCAACAACTAGAGTAAGAACTATTTTTTTGTGTTTTTGATAAAAAGAAGCAAACCAAATGAAACCAATTTATTTGGAATTTTTGATAAAAAGAAGCAAGCAAAACAAGGCAAAAGAAACTAAGCAAAACAAAAGCAAAGTAAAGAGAATGGTTGTGAAGGACTCCCCTTGTGAATCTGTCCTTAACTCCCTGGCAACGGCACCAGAAAACGTCTTGATGCGGCTCACATCACTATAGAGATTCTTTGGGAAACCCCAAGAGGAAGGTATGATGAGCACATCAGTAAGTCTTCCCTCAGTAAGAAACCAAGGTTATCGAACCATTAGGAGGAAGGAAACAACCCCAAGATGTTGCTAACAACTTGGAACCTGCACAACACAAACTCAAGACTTTGCCCCAACAAATAGTGAGGTTGTCAATCTCACCGGTTTGCTGATACCAAAGGATTAAATGTATGGTGTGGAGGGTAATGGTATCTTGTAGAAAGTAAATAGTAACAGTGGAAGATGTATTGATGGTAAAGATTAGACTGGGGTCCACAATTCACTAGAGGTGTTCTCCTTAAGATAAACAACATAACATGTTGGGTAAACAAATTACAGTGGGGCAATAGACAGGACAGAGCAAGGCATAATAATGCAATACTAGACATTCATGATCCTATGAGATTTGATTGGGCATTACAACAATATACATAGACCGCCATCCAACTGCATCTATGACTTGTAATCCACCTTCAGGTTATCATCCAAACCCCCTCCAGTATTAAGTTGCAAGCAATAGATAACTCCTTTAAGCAATGTGTGTAAAGTAAACAATAAAATTGTTCCATGAACAAGGATTATTGTTTTCTCCCTAGTAGCAATAGCACATCTACAACCTTAGAGATTTTTGTCACTTCCCCAGATTCAATAGAGGCATGAACACACTATCGAGCATAAATACTCCCCCTTGGAGTCACTAGCATATACTTGGCCAAGATAGCTACTAGAAACGGAGAGCATGCAAGATATCAAACAACACAGACATGATAGAATCAATAAGATAGAATCATCATTCAATCTAACATACTAATCTCAATATCCATCGGATCCCCGCAAACACAACATGCATGATTACAAATAGATGACCTTGATCATGAACGGAGCTCACAAGATCTAAACATGGTAGCACAAAGGAGGAGAAACAACCATATAGCTATTGTATGGACCCATAGTCCAAGGTGGAACTACTCAAGCATCACACCAGAGGCTGGCATGGTGATGAAGAAGTCCTCCGGGATGATCTTTCCCCTCTGGCAGGGTGTCGGGAAGAGCTTCAGATCCCCCCCGATCTAGGGATGATGGTGGTGGCGGCTACGGACTATTTCATGGAGATCTTGTCAGGTACTTAGGGTTTTGGCATCAAGGTGACTTTATAGGCGAAGGGACGAGGCATGAGGGCGGCCAGGGGGGCCACATCCTGCCTAGGAGTGGCCTAGGGGGGCCCACGCATGGGGGGGTGTGGCCACCCTGTGGCGCCCCTCCGGTCGCCCTTCGGTCTCTGTGTTCGTCCCGGTGAAATATTGACTTTGGATTTTGTCCCATCCAATTCCGAGAATATTTCCTTCCTAGCTTTTTTGAAACCAAAAAACAGTAGAAAATGGGCAACTGGCTCTGTGGCAAGTTGTTAATAGGTTAGTCCCAGAAAGTGTATAAAATTACCTCAAAGTGTAGACAAAGCATAGCAAAGTGGATACTAAACAAGCATGGAACATCATAAATTATAGATATGTTTACAACATATCAGTAGCTGATGGCTGTGAAATATAGCCATCCAAACTCACATTTAAATTGGATATTATTCATATATTTGATGAACTATCTCTCTAAACCCTGCCACTAATGCCTAATGATCAAAGGGGTATGCAATCCTTTCTTGCTATTTTTCCCTGCGCGGATAATGAGGTATAATGATGGGAATCACAATATTAAAGTCAAAGATACGAGATTTCCAACACGTCAAAGAAACCAGGAGTCGTGAAGTGGATCTAGAAGGCTTAACGACCAACTATAAGGCGGGAATAAAATTCCGTCCGTATAGTTCCGACCGTATAGTTTCCATCACCTCTGCTAGGTCAAACAGAACAACTTTCGTGAAGGGACCCCTATATAAAGAGGTCTCAGGGACGAGAAAACTCTCTCTCTTTTCGACTTCAACTCTCCCTGCTACCAGAAGCCGCCACGCCGAAGGAATAGATCTAGATCTAATCTCCAAACCCTTATCCACCACCATAGCCATATTCCACCACTTGTAATAGTAGATCTCTTCTCCAATTGGCGACATTGTAAGACTATTTGCTATCAATCTTATGATCTCTATTACAATGTTTATGGTTGTTGATTTCATCTCTATATGTGAGTAATTCTCCTTGGGCTAAGGGCTTCGGCCTAGCCATGTAGCTTTTTGTGCATGTTATTTATCATAGATGGGATCATGTATTAGTTTGTATGACATGATGATTATTGTACCCTCTCTTGCCTCAATCTAAGGACTTTTCAGGTACCCAAGACCCCAAGGATTGATCCAGCTATAGGGAGTGTGAGTGATGACTGATCTGCAGGTTGGAATCCCTAGTGATAGAAGGGGTAGTACGGCTGTATGTGAGGGATTTACTTTGGATTAACGGTGACATCACTATGCATATTATTAGTTCTCTTTATTCTATGGATGAGACTAGTAGGTTATTGCTATAAGCGGTAGCGGAGCCAATAGCAATTATGGATGCACTGCCCACATATAATTATCTTGCTCTAATAATTACATGAATACATTATTATTATCTTTTATTCCCATCATATGTTTTGCACAGCTACTGGTGAAACCAAAATCCCCAGGCCCTCTCTATCCATCGTCAACAACAACAAAAAGATCGCAAACTCTTTGTCCGGTGAAAACACGAATGTAATTCTAAAACTCCCGAAGGTCCATTTAAGTAACTTCACTTTGCTTTCTTCTTCCCAAGGATTCGATAAACCTAGGTCTACTAGGGAAAAAGAACTATACTACATCCGTAATCCAGATTGAAGATATCAACCCTTTTTCTAGCGCCGTTGTCGGGGAAGCAATAGCTACCCTGGTGAGGTTAGTAGGAACCTTGCTAGTTTTAGTTTTGTTAGTTTGCTTTCAGTCTTTATTTGAAAAACCAACAAAATTAGTTAGTCTTTTAATTCCTGTTTTTACCATCAATATTATTTGTTTAAGAAAATCCAAAAACATAGGAAATATGGCTGAAAAGAAGCTTGGGGAGTTTGCAACTCCCAAAAATGCTTATTTTCGTACTCCTATTAGTCAGCCAACAATTACTATTGAAGATTACGAAATTAAGCCCCAATATTTAAGTTTGGTTCAACATAATCAATTTGGAGGCTCTGCTGTTGAAGACGCAGGTATGCACTTAAATACTTTTACTGAAATATGTGATATGATGCGCATTAAAGTTGTTGACACCGACACGGTAAAGTTGTGCTTATTTCTTTTCTCTCTTAGAGGAAGAGCAAAAGAATAGTTGCTATCTTTGCCTAGAAATACTATTGCGTCATGGGTGGAATCTACTTCTTTATTTATGACTAAATTCTTTCCACCTGCAAAGACTATGCAACTAATATCTAATATTGCTGGTTTTAGACAGGAAGAGTGTGAGCCACTAGAGCTTGCATGGGAGAGAATGAAAGAATGCATGAGAAAATGTAGAGGTCCCAAACTTTAATAAGGTAGAGATCCCTGTGTTTAAAATGCTAGTCCCTGGATCAATAGCTAGCATCCACGGTTAAGATGTAATATCAAGAAAAAAAAGGTCATAATACAACTTTATAACCAGGAATAAAATAATTTATTACATCTTACATAGCTCATTTGGCTATCTCATTACAATGCAGCAGAAATAACTATAGCATGGAGTCCTTCATCTTCAAAGTGCCACAAGCAATCATGTTGGTTATAGACTTGTAATCCTAATCAACATACTTCACTAACATCAAACAAACCTGCAACATAATAAGTTATAGCCACAAGGGTCAATATATTTGAATTGTATTGTCAAGTGATACTATGGTAGTATAGTGGTATCTATCATCTCTATGCATTTGGCTAAGTAGAGCTTAGGCTTGCTTTGCTCAAAATAGATTTTCCTTATCATTTGAAAACACTAAGTTTTTGTTTGTTAAAATCACCCAGGGCATCTACCAATCAAAGATTGAAGATCCTTTAACCCTTGTTCAACCACACGTTTTTAACTTAGAAATTGGGATGAGGAGATTCCTGATAGCTTCCATGTCCTGATGCTCAAAATGTCCATTACCGGGGACACGTCTAAGTACTTAGATTTTACTCTCTCGAGAGGTGGTGCACTTTCCCCACAAGACTCGACATGCATCAAGACAAGATATTTTAGAAGCCTTCCCTTAGACCAGAATGGACGCGTTCCAACCTATCATACCCTACCACCAACTGTCCATTTGGCTAAGTTATTGCATCCTATATGATCCAGGCAGAGCCCATAATGCCAAGTGGCTGCACTTGAAGCTTCTCAACATTTGAAATCTCAAATCTCTTTGTTCCTCGGTGTCATTCCACAAGTGAGATAAACAAGGTTCACCAGTCCCCTGGCCTTGTGTAACCACTCAACAAAAATCCTTCCAAGCAATACCATTCCACCCAGGTGATTGATTCACTTAGTTGTTTTATTAAACAAAACACAAGTCCTTGACTTAGAAATATTCCATAGCATGAATGTAATCCACCCTTGTTTTCTATTAGCTAGGCTAAGCATGATAGTAGTAGGAATCTTAACGTAGGGAAAATTCTACTAAGGTTTCATCTACTAGGATTTCCCATGGCATAGTTAACACTTAGAAAATTCCATGCAAGTCCTACTCAAAACATCACTAATGCATAGTGAAAATAATGGGACAAAAGTATGAAGCACCACTTGCCTTTTTGGTAGAGAATATAAGTTCACTCCTTGATCTTGCAATAGTCACACTCTTCAAATTCCACTACAATTCAATCAAGGCACAAATTCAATCTACCATTTAAGCAATTCATCACATAGAATAATAAAAACAAAGCAAATGCATGCAAGCATGCCAAAGATTGTTTTATTTGGAAAATTGGTTTCTAATAGGTTATAAACATTATAAAACACCTATTGGTCATTTATAAAAGTGGCAAAACCATTTGATATTAAGTTAGTGAAAATGGCCACTTTAAGTCATTTTTGTTTTGCTAGAAATGATTTAATCAAAGTAGTAATTTCTAGTGTTTGACAAATATATATTTTTTAAACACAGATATTAGTGTTTTAAGGTCAAGTGTTTAATATTAAAACCATTTGCAAAAGGTTTACCTATAAACCATTTTTAAATCAAAGTCATATTTTATTTTGTTGGTAATGCCTTTAAACAAGGTAATAATTTTATAGGGTTCACCAAATATATTTTTAAATCCTAAAACTCGGTGTTTAGGGTCAGAGAGTTTAAATCAAATCATTTTCCAAAGATTTTACTCAAAAAGAATTTTTAACACATAAACAATATTTTTATTTAACTAGAAATGCTCTTATTCATAGATTTATTCTTTAACTTCAAAAAATACACTATTAAATCTACAAGTTGGTTTCTATGGTCAGTAGGTTCAAAACAAACTATTTACCAAAGATTTTACCTTAAAAATATTTGTAGAATAATTTTTATGTTCAAATTATGCCTACACAAGTTTCTGCAAAAACAACTAAGTTTACAGAAGCAAATTACTAAAAAAAGTACAAGGTTGGAAAGTATTTGTTTTGCTGATTCCATTGATATAAAATTTGCAAAATTTGTACGTGTGGATCAAAAGTTATGAATTTTACAAATTCTAACATCTAATAGTTTCAATTCTGTTTTTAAATCAAATCCTGAGCCACATGTCTTAACCTAACTGGCCGATACCGTTTCGCGTGGATCGCTTGATTCTAGCTGTCAAATCTAATGTGCATCACACGGCTCACAGCTCACGATACCTCTTCGGTTAATGAATCTATCGTACTCGTCAGATCCAAATCGAACGGTGCACAGGCGCTTGGCCAAAGATGGGCGGTGCGCGATAATGGCTGGCGGCGGCGCGGTCAAACGAGGACGGTGCCGGCGATACATGAAGCACGGGATAGGGAGGGATAGCTCACCGAGTTCGCCTCGTTGTTGTGAAGCTCAAGGTTGTTGTCGCGAGGACAGGGGCGCACGGATGGGTCGGCAATCTCTCGTAGGAGTTGCTCCTGGCGACGGGTGCACTCAGTTGAAGACGGAGGCGATGCTATGGGCCGCGCTAAGAGAAACAGGGGGTTGCGTTAGATGCGCACGATGCTAGGGATCACACACGTATCAACAAGAGAAGAGGGGGAGCTGAGGCTTATGGGGGGAGGTCGCCGGAGTAGACGCGGTCGCCGGTGGCGCTCTGGTGTTGAAGCTGTCGACATTGTAGGGCATGCGCGAGCAAGAGGAGACCACTAGTATATGCGCCTAAGGCTAGGGAGTGAGCTCGAGTTGTCGAGGGGGCAAGGCACGACGGTGTCTGGCTGGAAATGGAGAAAAAGCTTCGCAGGAGTCAGAGAGTTTTGATACGAATTCAGGGCGGCCTGGGGGCTTAGAGGAGATGGTGTCTGGGGGGAAATATATAGGGGGCGTGGGCGTTTAAGGGAGTGTGGTCACAGGGAGTAAAGGTTGCGGAATTGACGCGAATTCATGCCGGCAATCAATGACAGGAAACGGGCGGGGAGGAGGCACGGTCACAACGGGGTGAAGACGACGACTCACGGGTGGGGCTCCTTTGTCAGCGTAAGAGAGAGAGAGAAATGGTGGGGTCCGGTGGTCAGTGGCGACGCGGGTTCGTTCGCGAGTGTGAAACGTTTTCTCTGCGGGGAAGAGGAGGGGTGGGCTAGTTGGGCAGGCTTGTCTAGCTGAGCTGGAATGGTTTATTTTCTGTTTTTTCTTCCTATTTCTTTTTCTTTTTCCATTTAGATTTTCTGTTTTGAATTTTGTTCAAACAATTTCAATCCCTTTTCTTTTCAAATATTTTCAAACCTTTCAGGAATTTTATTCTATTCAAACATGTATTTTAAAGATCATTTTGGAATATTTCTTTTATTCCCACATGGTTTAATTATTTATTCAAAATGGACCTTTGTCTTTATTTAAATAGGATTTTAATTATGTTTTTCCAACTTCTATTTAATCTCCAAATTTTACCAAATCCTTTTCAGTAGGTTTTATTTATTTATTAGGGTTTTAAATAATTTCACTTTGAATTATTTGAAATATTTTTAATATGATTTATTAATCATTTAAATTGGGCATTTTTCTTTATTCAAATAAAATCAAATATGGTTTTTAATTCCATATAACTTTATTTAAATGATTTTTTTATTTCATTTAAGTTAATTAAATAAATTTTATTCCACTTGGGCAAATTCCATTTATTATTTTCCCATGATTTAATTAATCATTTCTATTAGGGATTTTGTTTTTATTCAAATGGAATATAATTTTGTTAAAGCCATATTATTTTATTTGAATATTACTTATCCCTTTATTTTATTTGGATTATATTTATTTCATTTGCTTATGGACTTGGCCATGTTTTATTTTGGCTTTTGAATATTCCTTATTTATTATTTCTTTCTTTCTTTATCTTATAAAATCCATATCTTTTTATTTATAGATCCAAATTTGGTGATTCCAATTTGTATAATTTTATATAATATTTGTTTATCTTTTTAAATCCTTTAGGATTAGTTTTCCCACAATTTGGTATGGATTTTAGATAGGAGCTTTATTAGCTTTGGAAATTATTCCCTTATCTTATTAAATTCATAAGATTTTATCTATGGCTCCAAATTGAATAGAATCAATTTTTATGGTTTTATAATATTTCTATTTGTCATTCTTGATCATTTATAAATGCTTGTTGCTAAATTTTTATATGGATCAAATCCATGGTCTTAGAGAGATCTTGGTAATTATTTCTTCCATTAGGGTTTTAGAGTTTTGGTTTATTTTCCAAGTGTTTAAATTTCAAGATGTATTTATGAAGAATGCTTTTCACTTGATTTGAATTTAGTTGGATTCAAATTTTATTCAAAGTTTGTTCAAGATGGGTTTTGATGTTTCCATTTAGAAACAAAAAGTTTCTTTTTACCCTAAATTTCAACAATTATTTATTTTGTTTATTTATTTTTCACATTTCAAAATTTGGAAAATTTTGGGATGTGACAGGCTACCACCCTTAAAAGAAATCTCGTCCCGAGATTTGGGAAGGCTAGAGGTTACAAGTTGGATTCAAAACAACTAGGGTACTACCACCCTTAAAAAGTTTTCCACTAGATTACATCTTGGTTTGCTTGGGATCTTGATGAAACTTCTCTGGGAAGACATCTGCATAGTGTCCTTTGTTTCCACACTTGAAACATGTGACAAGGCTGAGATCTGTCATGGGCTTGCTTGTCTTGTATCTCATCTTTTCTAGACAATTGCTTGCATAATGTCCTTGGTCACCACAATTGTAACATGTGACAAGGTTGAGTTCTTCATGTATCTTCTGTGGACAAGTTGATATATAATTGCCTAGATCTTTGCAGTTGTTGCACCACACTTAGCTAATTTCCTTATTCTTCTTCTTCTTGGGTTTCTCCAAAGCTAGGAGTTCCTATAGTTCATGTTCTTCATATCTCACCTCAAAGGTGGGAAAGTCTCCTCGGTTCCTTAATCGATTCCTTGGATAATACGTATGTTTCCTCTTTTGTCCATCAAGGTGATTCTTAATGTATGGAGGTGCAATCTGAGATTTGCCTTTGTCTTCTTCCTTCTTGCTAGAAATTGTTTCCTCATAGGGTTTTCCATACACTTGATGCATTCCACCTTGTTTCACTTGTTGAACAATAGGATAGATGGGGCATTGGATAGGCACATGGTTATTTCCTTCACATAGGAAACAAGTCACTTGAGATGTGGGGCGTTGTTTAGTTGAATGTTTCTCTTCACAATTAGGGCATTGATCTTCATGCTCTTTGGAAGTGTGATCCATGTCTCCACAAAAATTGCAAGCTTGAGTTCCCTCTATAATATCATCCTTGACATCATTGTTGTCAAAAACTCCTTGGGAAAGGTTGTCTTTCATGTTGATCATTTGAGTGGTCATCCCTTGCAACAATTGGGATTAGATTTCCAAAAACTTTTGCATGTTTGGGTCTAACTCATTGTTGTTGGCTAAAAACTGAGTTGTCACTTGATTCAACTGGGCTTGGGTTGCTAGAAATTGTTTTCTCATGTGCATCTCTTGGTTGTTGTTGTCACCATTCTTGATGTTGGAGTTTCTTGGAGTAGTCATCTGTTTGGGTTGGATTGGGATTAGAATAGGCAAAGATTTCTATAGGAAGAATTCTAATCACACACATCACAATTCACACAAGAAATGCGCAAGCAATCACAAACAAACATTCCCCTCAAACAACAAGTTTCAAGCACATTTTTAGGCAACAAAATATTTTTTCTACACCACATAAGTTGGTGGGTTTGATCTAATCACTAATATGGTGGTCCAACTATATGGTTTTTCTTGAGATCATTCCATTCTTCTTAGTTGTTTCTTCTTAAATGTGTTCATGGTTCCCTTGGAAAAAATTCTTGCATCTTGGTCACATAACTTCAAAGGTGTTGATGATTTCTTCTAAGTTGTGTTTCTTTAGTCTTCAAGTCTTGAGTATTCTTTTCTTGTCTCACTTGTAGTCCTTAGTGTTATCTAGGTTGAAGTCCTTGGTGAAAATCTGATGTTGAAGTCATTGGTAATGTTGAAGTTGAAGTCATTTGAGTTGGTGAAGTCCTTTTCTCATGGTGAAGTCTTTGCTCATGGTGGAGGCTTTATCCATCAAGCTTGAAAAGGGAGAGATGTAGAATCAAAACAAAAAGGTTGAGGAAAGAGTTTACAAGATTGTTTGTAAATAAGTTTGAACAAAATACAACTCCTATTTTTCTAAGGGGTTTTTGTCCAATCCTAGGGTTACAATCCTACTGGAAACACAGTGCTCTGATACCATCTATAGAGGTCCCAACCTTTAATAAGGTAGAGATACCTTTTTTACAATGCTAGTCCCTGGATAAATAGCTAGCATCCACAGTTAAGATGTAATATCAAGAAACAAAGGTCATAATACAACTTTATAACAAGAAATAAAATAATTTATTACATCTTACATAGCTCATTTGGCTATCTCATTACAGTGCAGCAGAAATAACTATAGCATGGAGTCCTTCATCTTCAACGTGCCACAGGCAATCATGTTGGTTGTAGACTTGTAATCCTAATCAACATACTTCACTAACATCAAACAAACCTGCAACATAATAAGTTACAGCCACAAGGGTCAATATATTTGAATTGTATTGGCAAGTGATACTATGGTAGTACAGTGGTATCTATCATCTATATGCATTTGGCTAAGTGGAGCTTAGGCTTGCTTTGCTCAAAATAGATTTTCCTTATCATTTGAAAACACTAAGTTTTTGTTTTTCAAAATCACCCAAGGCATCTACCAATCAAAGATTGAAGATCCTTTAACCCTTGTTCAACCACAAGTTTTTAACTTAGAAATTGGGATGAGGAGATTTTTGATAGCTTCCATGTCCTGATGCTCAAATTGTCCATTACAGGGGACACGGCTAAGTACTTAGATTTTACTGTCTCGAGAGGTGGTGCACTTTCCCCACAAGACTCGACATGCATCGAGACAAGATCTTTCATAAGCCTTCCCTTAGACCAGAATGGACGCGTTCAAACCTATCATCCCCTACCAGCAACTAAACGTGAGAATGGTTTTTCCTGAACCAGGTGAGTTGGATCGGTTGCTTCAAGTGGGTTTATTTAGTTCGGTTGTAAATGGGCGGAGCGTGACAATAGTTTGGATTGGTTTGGTTTTGTGTATTGAACGGTTGGGTATAGTCAGGTATGGTTACGAACGGTTCTGGTTCCAAAAAGTTTTACCCATGGTTCACGCCCGATTGCTAAGATTGGTTTGTACCTACTTTCGTAGGTCTCTGCTCCGTCCGCTCCTCTGCGACTGCCATCGTTTAGTGTTCACGGGGCGGCGATATTTTATTCCTCTCCGATGAGGTCATCGCGCCGGCGGGCTCTGGCTGCCGTCCGCGTCACGGCCATCGTGGAGGCGTACTCCTCGAGCGCCTCGCAGCTGAACATGTAAAGCATGAATCCATGAACTCCATGTTCGACACCGCCGTGCCGGCCGGCAATCTCCTCCAGAGACCGACGCGATGACCGTTCTCGCGACCAAGCGCGCGCCGCCGCTAGCTGCAGGTCGCCAGCCCGGCGTCGCATGGTGCACCCCTTCTCCCTCTCCATGAGCTCATTCACGGCGGCCGCTACTTCCCCACACGGCACCATGCCGCCGTTCTCTCGCTCTCGCGGTCGCGGCATGCACCGCCGCTCTCCAGCATCGAGAGGCCGCTGTCGCCGGGTGAGACAGGATGCGCACCTGAGGCACCCACGCCGACACGGCGAGCCCCCTGCCCTTAGTCCTCTCCAAGAAGACATCGAGAAGCCACGTCAGTGGGTCATCGTCTGCGCCTCCGCTCCCCGAGGCATAGGAGCGGCCGTCGATTCTTGGCATCCGCACCACCCAAAGGAACCTGTGGCTGCTCGTGGCGAGCTCGGTTGTCTGCTCCACAGACAGCTGAAGGAGACGTACACCACCGACATTGGCGGCTGGCGGTCCAGCCACTGGAGCACGAGCGAGGTCAAGCTTCTCAGGGCCGGCCTCCGGTGCCATGGCCAGTGGGCGAACGTACCCGATGAACGCGTCGCCACGGAACGTCGCCGAGCCGCTGTGAGATTCAGGAACTGTGCAGCGTGTCTCTAGGCACCTTCACCCAGGACAAGCTTGACTTGATGTACTTGCATGAGGCCGTGCTCACTATCCGGGCCAACTCCTCCATGGACAACTTGCACAAGAAATCGTTACAAAGCTTCCAGGAAACGTTGTGAAGTACAACCTGGGCCAGCGCTCGAAGCATTAACCATCCGTGCCAACGGTTTTCAACCCATTCGTGCCAATGGTTCCAACCCACAGATGTGCACTCAATTCAGTTCGGTTTGGGTGCAAGATTTGTGTTGGTTTGGTTTTGGTTCGGTTGATGCAAACATCTAATGGGTTTAATTTAGTTTGGGTTTCCACGTTAAATCGTGCGGGTTTAGTCTAAGTATGGTTAAGTTTCCCAACCATTCTCAGGTTTACCAACAACTGTCCATTTGGCTAAGTTATTGCAACCTATATGATCCAGGCAGAGCCCATAATGCCAAATGGCTGCACTTCAAGCTTCTCAACATTTTACATCTCAAATCTCTTTGTTCCTGGGTGGCATTCCACAAGTGAGATACACAAGGTTCACCAGTCCGCTGGCCTTGTGTAACCACTCAAAAAAAATCCTTCCAAGCAATACCATTCCACCCAGGTGATTCATTCACTTAGTTGTTTTATTAAACAAAACACAAGTCCTTGACTTAGAAATATTCCATAGCATGAATGTAATCCACCCTTGTTTTCTATTAGCTAGGCTAACCATGATAGTAGTAGGAATCTTAACTTAGGGAAAATTCTACTAAGGTTTTATCTACTAGGATTTCCCATGGCATAGTTAACACTTAGAAAATTCCATGCAAGTCCTACTCAAAACATCACTAATACATAGTGAAAATAATGTGACAAAAGTATAAATCACCACTTGCATTTTTGGTAGAGAATATAAGTTCACTCCTGATCTTGCAATAGTCACACTCTTCAAATTCCACTACAATTCAATCAAAGCACAAATTCAATCTACCATTCAAGCAATTCATCACATAGAATAATAAAAACAAAGCAAATGCATGAAGCATGCCAAAGATTTTTTTATTTGGAAAAGTGGTTTCTAATAGGTTATAACCATTATAAAACACCTATTGGTCATTTATAAAAGTGGCAAAACCATTTGATATTAAGTTAGTGAAAATGGCCACTTTAAGTCATTTTTGTTTTGCTAGAAATGATTTAATCAAAGTAGGAATTTCTAGTGTTTGACAAATATATATTTTTTAAACACATATATTAGTGTTTTAAGGTCAAGTGTTTAATATTAAAACCATTTGCAAAAGGTTTTACCTATAAACCATTTTTAAATCAAAGTCATGTTTTATTTTGTTGGTAATGCCTTTAAACAAGGTAATAATTTTATAGGGTTCACCAAATATATTTTTAAATCCTAAAACTTGGTGTTTAGGGTCAGAGAGTTTAAATCAAATCATTTTCCAAAGATTTTACTCAAAGCATTTTTAACACATAAACAATATTTTTATTTAACTAGAAATGCTCTTATTCATAGATTTATTATTTAACTTCACAAAATACACTTTTAAATCCGCAAGTTGGTTTCTATGGTCAGTAGGTTCAAAACAAACTATTTACCAAAGATTTTACCTTAAAATATTTCTAGAATAGTTTTTATGT
The DNA here is from genome assembly GCA_916181665.1 of Avena sativa. Lineage (NCBI taxonomy): Eukaryota > Viridiplantae > Streptophyta > Magnoliopsida > Poales > Poaceae > Avena > Avena sativa. The sequence goes on from OV702279.1 coordinate 229,480,626, forward strand.
CCAAATTATGCCTACACAAGTTTCTGCAAAAACAACTAAGTTTACAGAAGCAAATTACTAAACAAATTACATGGTTGGAAAGTATTTGTTTTGCTTATTCCATTGATATAAAATTTGCAAAATTTGGACGTGTGGATCAAAAGTTATGAATTTTACAAATTCTAACATCTAATAGTTTCAATTCTGTTTTTAAATCAAATCCTGAGCCATGTGTCTTAACCTAACTGGCCGATACCGTTTCGCATGGATCGCTTGATTCTAGCCGTTAGATCTAATGTGCATCGCACGGCTCACAGCTCATGATATCTCTTCGGTTAATGAATCTATCGTACTCGTCAGATCCAAATCGAACGGTGCACAGGCGCTTGGCCAAAGATGGGCGGCGCGCGACGGTGGCTGGCAGCGGCGTGGTCAGACGAGGACGGTGTTGGCGATATAGGAAGCGCATGAGAGGGAGGGATAGCTCACCGAGTTCGCCTCGTTGTGCTGAAGCTCAAGGTTGTCGTCGCGAGGACAGGGGCGCACGGACGGGTCGGCAATCTCTCACCGGAGTTGCTCCTGACGACGGGTGCAATGGTTGAAGACGGAGGCGATGCTATGGGCCACGCTATGAGAAACAATGGGTTGCGTTAGATTACACACTATGCTGGGGATCACACACGTATCAACCAGAGAAGAGGGGGAGCTGGGGCTTACGAGGGAAGGTCGCCGGAGTAGACGCGGTCGTCGGTGGCGCTCTGGTGTTGAAGCTGTCGACGTTCTGGGGCATGCACGAGCAAGAGGAGACCACCGGTAGTTGCGCCTGAGGCTGGGGAGTGAGCTCGAGTGTTCGAGGGGGCAAGGCGCGACGGTGTGTGGCCGGAATTAGAGAAAAAGCTTCGCCGGAGTCAGAGAGTTTCGAGACGAATTCAGGGCGGCCTGGGGGCGTAGAGGAGATGGTGTGTGGGGGGAAAGATACAGGGGGCATGGGCGTTTAAGGGAGCATTGTCGCAAGGAGTAAAGGTTGCGGCATTGACGCGAATTCATGCCGGCAATCAACTATAGGAAACGACCGGGGAGGAGGCGCGGTCACCGTGGGGTGAAGACGACGACTGGAGGGTGGGGCTGCTTCGTCAACGTAAGAGAGAGAGAGAAAGGGTGGGGTCCGGTGGTCAGTGGCGATGCGGGTTCGTTCGCGAGTGTGAAATGTTTTCTCTACGGGGAAGAGGAGGGGTGGGCTAGTTGGGCCGGCCTGTCTAGCTGGGCTGGAATGGTTTGTTTTCTGTTTTTTTCTTCCTGTTTCTTTTTCTTCTTCCATTTAGATTTTCTGTTTTGAATTTTGTTCAAACAATTTCAAACCCTTTTCTTTTCAAATCTTTTCAAAACTTTCAGGAATTTTCTATTCTGTTCAAACATGTATTTTAGAGTTCATTTTGGATTATTTCTTTTATTCCCACATGGTTTAATTATTTATTCAAAATGGACCTTTGTCTTTATTTAAATAGGATTTTAATTATGTTTTTCCAACTTCTATTTAATCTCCAAATTTTACCAAATCCTTTTCAGTAGGTTTTAGTTATTTATTAGGGTGTCAAATAATTTCACTTTGAATTATTTGAAATTTTTTTAATATGATTTATTAATCATTTAAATTGGGCATTTTTCTTTATTCAAATAAAATCAAATATTGTTTTTAATTCCATATAACTTTATTTAAATGATTCTTTTATTTCATTTAAGTTAATTAAATAACTTTTATTCCACTTGGGCAAATTCCATTTATTATTTTCCCATGATTTAATTAATCATTTCTATTAGGGATTTTGTTTTTATTCAAATGGAATATAATTTGGTTAAAGCCATAATATTTTATTTGAATAATCCTTATCCCTTTATTTTATTTGGATTATTTTTATTTCATTTTCTTATGGACTTGGCCAAGTTTTATTTTGGCTTTTGAATATTCCTTATTTATTATTTCTTTCTTTCTTTATCTTATAAAATCCGTATCTTTTTATTTATAGATCCAAATTTGGTGATTCCAATTTGTATAATTTTATTTAAGATTTGTTTATCTTTTTAAATCCTTTAGGATTAGTTTTCTCACAATTTGGTATGGATTTTAGATAGGAGCTTTATTAGCTTTGGAAATTATTCCCTTATCTTATTAAATTCATAAGATTTTATCTATGGCTCCAAATTGAATAGAATCAATTTCTATGCTTTTATAATATTTCTATTTGTCATTCTTGATCATTTATAAATGCTTGTTGCTAAATTTTTATATGGGTCAAATCCATGCTCTTAGAGAGATCTTGGTAATGATTTCTTCCATTAGGGTTTTAGAGTTTTGGTTTATTTTCCAAGTGTTTAAATTTCAAGATGTATTTATGAAGAATGCATTTCACTTGATTTGAATTTAGTTGGATTCAAAATTTATTCAAAGTTTGTGCAAGATGGGTTTTGATGTTTCCATTTAGAAACAAAAAGTTTCTTTTTACCCTAAATTTCAACAATTATTATTTTGTTTATTTATTTTTCACATTTCAAAATTTGGAAAATTTTGGGATGTGACAGAAAATGTCCCAGCCATGGGATGGAATATTGGTTAATTCTCCATTTATTTTATAATGCTCTTAACCATGTGTCTAATTCTATTCTTGATGCTACATCTCGGGAAACATTTATGGGTAAACAAATTACCGAAGCAAAGCAAATGCTAGACAATATGCAAGGCAACCATGCCCAATGGCATGTGGAAAGATCAAACACGAAGAAGGTGAACTCCGTCACACCTCAAAAAATGAAGAACTCAATGCTAAGCTGGATGAACTCATATTAGCCGTCAAAGGTAAGGAAACCCCGGTAAGAGCTACTCCTGAACCAAATATTGAAGAAATAGACTTCATAGATCGTAATGATTCTAACCCTGCTTGGAAGAAGAATTATAGTCCAAATTTTCATAAACACTATTCTAGTCCTGCAGGTAACTCTAATAATAATATGTCATCAAGTAATGGTAGTCTCTAAGAAACTCTTAAATCTTTTATGGATTCAGAAAATGAGCAAAATAATATCCTAGATAAAATAACAGAGAACCATGATCCTATGCTTGGTAAATTATCTAACCAAGTTGTAAGTTTGAGGAATGATTTGCAGGCCCTCCAAGAAAGAACAAGGATTGTTGAGGCATAGCTAGGTAACATAACCGAGAGTCAAACTCTCATTCTAGTTAAATGTGCAGGAAAAGCTGAGCCCAGTCCAGTAGAAAACCTCAAGATGATAAGAATCCAAAGGGAGGAGCCTGAAGAAATTGATTATAGCAATGCTCCTTCACCAAATTACACAATTGAAGATCTTGTAAAAAGGATCAATATCAAGACTCTGGTAAGTGAAGGAAATGAGGAAGCCGTGTATCAATACTTCGTTAATCAGGTAGCAATAAAGGTACGTGATCTTGAGGAAGAATATAAGAAAATTGCTGAAAAATTACCTATTAAGCTTGATGATATATTTTACCCTACTATTAAGATTAAAATTGGGACTAATGAAATAGCTGCACTTGGTGATTTAGGTGCAAGTGTTTCAACAATTTCAAAGAGTCTTTTTAATAAGGTAAACCTTGGCTCTTTTGAAATCATCGAGTTAAAATTGCATCTTACAGATTCTACCTACAAACAAGCAGTAGGAACTAAAGAGAATACCTTAGTATACATTAAAGGCTGTCATGCTCTTATTGATTTTGTTATTGTTGACATGCCTGAAGATGTTACTGCTCCTATCATATTAGGTCGTCCTTACTTAAGAACTATTAAGGCTTTGATTAATCTGCATTAAGGGAATGTGAAGCTCCAATTCCCTTCGCGGTATCCTTTTGTTATTCATTTTCCTAGGAAAAAGAGAGCCAAGCAAGATGAGAAGGAGGCCATCACTTTGAAGGCCAACTATTTTGAAGTGGGTGTTCCACTCATCTGGCATAAGTGAGCAACATCAACGTAAAGCTATTGACCATAAAAGAGCGCTGCATGGGAGGCAACCCATGTGAAATAAAGGTTTGGGTAAAGTTTTTAAGTTTTAGTTTAAGTTTTATGTTGAATAAAGAGTGCTAGAAAACTCCAGTGAGAAGGAGAGATTCAGTGGTACTAAAATTCCTGTTTTATACACGCTAATGTTGGTCGACAATTTAGTCTGTCATTTTTCTATCAAAACATGGTGTTTCGCTAAGATTCAGTCTAAAAATTAATTCTTGAAGAAATAGAATTTTTTTGATGTATACAGTACCTTTAACGACCGACTATACGGCAAGAATAAATATTCCAGCCATATAGTTCCGGCCGTATAGTTATTTGAGCTATCGACAATTTTTCTTCTCCGGATACAGAAGGTTTAACGACCAACTATACAGCGGGACCATTATGGTATGGCCATATAGTTCTGGCCGTATAGTTAGAGCCGCTAGGAAAGAAACCCTAGAAAGCCTAATTTTTTGCCGTCAGACTAACTATACGGTGGGAACAAATTTTTCCGGCCGTATAGTTGCGCCCGACCACTTAAACGCACGGGAAGGTACCCAAAACACCAAAACTTCAATCTTTTTTCTCTCTTATACCTCCAAACTCTCTCAAAACCTCAAGGGATCTTCACCTTAGCTCAATTTCGTTCGATTTCCTCACACACAAGTGATCTACGATATGTTTCTCCTCTGATCCTCAAATTACTTTTCATGAATTCATCTCTAATCTATTGTCATTATCAATCTAGGGTGAGACTTACTTTGAACTAGTTTCCATGATTCTCTTGCCTAGATTAGTATGTTGAGGAGATTCTTTAGTGTGCTATGATGAGGAATATGGTATGCTTATTATTGTTGGATCAAAAAAATTTATTCTTGTCTTTCTTATTTATTTTTAGAATATGAACAAAAGGAGCCAAACGTGTGCTCGTGGCGCCATGACTTCTTCTCAGGCTACTGGTGTAGCTTGGGACCGCATGGGGATACGGTTCAGGAATGAGCTCCAACATGATCGCTTCAACAAGATCAAGAACCGAGAAGTGAAGGCAACCAAGTGGGCTTGTCCCGTCATATTGAACCAACCCGGTATTTTTAATGACTTCAATTTACTTTGCAATAGGGTTGGCCTGCAAAACTTTGTATTCCATGATGCACCTACCTATCGCCGGTTAACTATTGAATTTTTAAGTTCTTTAAAAATCATCGTTAAAACATGGCATGAAGAGCATAGGATTTATTTCCGACTTATGAACAACAATTTTTCATTATCACTTGATGAATGCTGAAATTTTTTTGGTTTACCCAACAATGATCCCAATGCTCTACGCGCATCTTTTACTCGCATAGAACCTTCCCTAGAACTCTACTATAATAGAATGAGCTTCACTTCTAGAGTCAGCAAAGGGAAAAATATTCAACATCCTGCTATTCGCTGTTTGTTCTATGTTATTGCTAACACCTTGTAGGCGTGTAATGAGTTTACAAGACTCAATGAGGAGGACATCTTAGTCCTTGCAAAAGCTGCTTTCAACAACAACAACTTGTCACTCCACTTGGGCGCAATTCTTGTGCGCTACTTAGAATACCAATCCTCCCAAAGCCAAGGACCAATCACATGTGGAGGCGTCATCACCGTGCTTGCCAATGCCCTTGGCATCAACCTAGGTGAGTTGCAACCAGTGCTAGGTGAGTGACATGTTGGTTTATCTACTTTAAAGGCGTGTAGAATGCTCACTAGGAGAGGTGGTGTTTATTACCTGCATATTGCTGGAGCTGGGCGTCTCTACCCCGCTCCTCTTCCTAATGGTATTTTCTCTATCGAGGAAGGATGCGTGCTTTATGACTTGCGGGTTGAGCAAAACCAACTCGAGGAGGATATTTTGGATGAGGATGGGGACCAAGAGGAGGATAAAGAAGTTCCTTTTCAAGAGGAGCATCCACCAAACCGGTTCGCTACATATCAAGATTTTCAAGAACTTGGAGGAACTATGGAGAGGATGCATAATCTTGCCCTGAACCTCCGAGAAACAACAAGTAACTTATCAACTCAATTCGCGGACTAGAGTTACAACTTTTCCCGCCACCTCAATGATTTTAAGGGCTTGCAAAAGCCTAGCTTGGGGAGGTTTTCTATCTAATTTTATTTGGCGTTCATTTGCTTTATTTTATTTCCGAGGTTATGCTTTTTATTTGAGTTTATAAGCACTCATGTTGGTTTCCCCAACACTTTATCTTTAGTTATTTTATTTTGTTTTCGAGATTTTCAAGCCGAGCTATGCCGCCAATTTTCTATTCTTTAATTCCCCTTCTCAAAAACTACAAAAGAGTTCGCCATTTATCTTTATTTTCACTCTTTATTTTCTTTTCACCTCGAGGTTCTCATGTATTTGCAGGAGAGTGACCGACTTTGAGTTTCCAAGAAACAAATCAAAAGGGAAGAGAGAAGTGGGACAAAACATGAGAGTTATGCCTTATGACTCCCCACTTTTGAAGTTTGAGAAATCCATGCTAGTTAGTAGTAAATGTTGAGATATTATATCGATGGAGTGAGTCTCTGTATTGTAGTAAAAAAATTGTTTGCATGGGTATTTAGTTGCGTATGTTTTGTTCTAGCTCTTGTACTTAACCAAGTCTTGCCTGAAAATATGTAAACAATTATAATAAGAAAAAGTCTCACAATTGAAGACTTGTGTGTTGTAGTGTTTAGTCTTGAAAGCTTATTCCTAGAGACACTCAACACCACAGAAAATAATGATTGACTTGATAGCTCTCGATCTTTGAAAGGATTTGTTCAATTGAATCAATGTTTAGCGATTTTTGTGAGCATGCCAAAGTTTGACGTGTGAATCATAAGAATGATATATCTTTATGCATGTCAATATTCATGGGATGCCAACAACTCCGCTAGCCTACAAACGATCTTCATGGAGGAAACTCCTAGATTTCGGCAATGAGTTGATTAAACATTTGTAGCAGCAATGCTATAATGGGTAAGATTCTTGGCATTACCAAGTAGCTATGTTCATGATGGAATCACTCCTATGGCTGATATGAGTAATCATTATGCAAAAGGAACAAAAACGATGCTGATGCCACGAGTGGCCATCACAGCCTGATAAACTAATGGATTTTTTTGGCATGCTCTCAATTACTTAAGAACTGAAATTCTTGAAGGACAATGAATAGAAAAGCAGTGCTTGAAAAGTCTTGATCTATTGATGTGGGAGAATTGACATACTTTAGTGTAAATGTTTATCATCACGAACTCTCACACTCTCAATTTTACATAATTATACTTTATTGTTCAAAGGCAAGCTTATGAGTTGATTACATGACATGGAATAAAGTTTACTCATTGGAATCATCCATGCTTACAATAATTTTGCTGCGCTACAAGGATTCATGAAACCCGTATGATATGCTTGCCATTAATCTATCTATACTGAATTTTTTCATATCAATAAAGTGGGGGAAACATGAGACTACCAATGATGAGTAAGATCATCATCTCATAATTTCAGTGAGTTCCTTTTTTATTTTGGTTTTCTTGCTCGAGGACGATCAAGTTTAAGTTTGGGGAGGTTGATGGATGTGAAGTATAGCCATCCACGCTCAAATTTAAACTAGATATTATTCATATATTTGATGAAATATCTCTCTAAACCCTGACACCTAATGCTTAATGATCAATGGGGTATGCAATACTTTCTTGCTATTTTTCCCTGCGCAGATAATGACGTATGATGATGGGAATCACAACATTAAAGTCAAAGATACGAGATTTCCAACACATCAAAGAAACCAGGAGCCGTGAAGTGGATCTAGAAGGCTTAATGACCAACTATATGGCGGGAATAAAATTCTGACCGTATAGTTCTGTCTGTATAGTTGCCATCGACTCTGCTAGGTCAAACAGAACAACTTTCGTGAAGGGACCCCTATATAAAGAGGCTTCGAGCGATGATAAAAGTCTCACTCTTTTCGACCTCAACTCTTCCCTGCCACCAGAGGCCACCATGCCAGAGGAATAGATCTAGATCTATTATCCAAACCCTTCTCCACCACCATATCCATATTCCACCACTTGTAATAGTAGATATCTTCTCCAATTGGCTACATTGTAAGACTATTTGCTATCAATCTTATGATATCTATTACAATGTTTATGATTATTGATTTCATCTCTATGTGTGAGTAATTCTCCTTGGGCTAAGGGCTTTGGCCTAGCCATGTAGCTTTTTGTGCATGTTATTTATCATAGATGGGATCATGTATTAGTTTGTGTGACATGATGATTGTTCTACCCTCTCTTGCCTCAATCTAAGGACTTTCCAGGTTTCCAAGACCCCAAGGATTGATCCAGGTATAGGGAGTGTGAGTGATGACTAATCTGTAGGTTGGGAACCCTAATGACAGAAGGGGTAGTATGCCTATATGTGAGGGATTTATATGGGATTAACGGTGACATCACTATGCATATCATTAGTTCTCTTTCTTATATGGATGAGACTAGTAGGTTATTGCTATAAGAGGTTGCGGAGGCAATAGCAATTATGGATGCACTGCCCACATATAATTATCTTGCTCTAACAATTACATGCATACTTTATTATTATTGTTTATTCCCATCAGAGGTTTTGCATAGCTACTGGTGAAACCGAAAGCCCCAGGCCCGCTCTCTCTCCATCGTCAACAACAACAAAAAGATCGCAAACTATTGGTCCGATGAAAACATAAAAGGAATTCTAAAACTCCTGAAGGTCCATTTAAGTAACTTCACTTTGCTTTCTGCTTCCCGAGTATTCGATAAATGTAGGTCTACTAGGGAAAAAGAACTATACTACATCTGTAATCCAGATCGAAGGTATCAGTATCTAGCAATGCTTCTAGTCACAATAGCTTTTGGCACGCTTCCAGACACGTCCAAAGGGTTTCAACCTCCTCTTTATACCCGAAGGCAAATGATATGTGGCCGACTACACATACCATCTAATGGGATAGATCATACACACATCATAGATAAATGAATCTTATACACAAGTAATAGATCATCTTTATTTCATTTCATAATAATGCTAGGGTTTCTCCATATCCCCAAGAATGAAGGGAACTACTCACACATGGAAGCAATCAACAACATCATCAGAATCAAATGGATGGATAAAGGTAATTGGATGAATCTAGTGCAAACCACAATTGAATCTAGAATTACAAGAAGATCTAATGAATGAAAGATGGGAGTAGAGGCAGTGATGGAGATGCAATGGTTGATGATATAGGGGATGATGCGTTGTCCTCCAATGATACGTACAGCAACAAGGATTTTACCTTCTCCAAGTTCCTCCTTTAGATCCCTTTCTGGTGTGATTTTTTGTGGCTGGAGGTTTCTGTGAATGTCGGATCTATGTTCCGTCTTCACGAGGTGGAAAGATTTGACAAGGCGGTCCCTACGCCGGGTCGTATGGGCAGACGGTACGGGCGGGCTCCGCCCGTAACACTGATCGTTATGCCGGCTAGATCCTTCTGTTGGCAAGCAATTCCTCTAGGTGCGAAGATAAATCAATAAAATGACTTTTATTAGTTAAAAAATCATATTACAGTATAATATGATAGTCTTAATTAATATGTTCATAATATACTTAGTAAATTGGGATCCTGTTTAAACAAGGACAAAAGGGTGCGCACAAATGAGGTAAAATACTAAAAATCCTACTCTACTTATGCAAAAACAATAAATAAAATGCTCCAATTTTGGACTCATCAACCATCAACACTTGATGCTCCTTATTTATTTCTACCTCATCAATCTTTAGCATGGCTACAAGTTCAGTGAGAAACTTGTTCGCACCACTCATCTTGTATTTAAGCACAAACCCTTTGTAGCTTGGTGGGAGTGATCAACTGGAATCTCACATCCCAATTGACGAGGGTTCGACTCGTCAATGACCATTGTTATGTACTTGGGTTTTGGAGAAGGAGGGGATGCTGGAAATCACGGAATGGATAACAGACTCGCAACACGGGGACACGAGGTTTACCCAGGTTCAGGCCCCTAGAGGAAAAACCCTACTCCTCCTTGACTGTTCTTGATTGATGATTGAACCGAAGGTTACAAGGGTGCATAGATTGGATGTGGCGTGGTGTATGCTAGGTTTTTGAGAGTTGAGAGCGAGAGAGTCTCCTCGCCGTGCCCTCCTGTCCATTATATGAGGAGGACAAGTCTTGGGGTAGGCCGAGTCGGTTACAAGTTATGGTTTGACCCTTGAAATTTTATCTACAGCTGGTGGTGCTCTCCAGGAAGTTGCATCCGTATGGGCCTTGGTCACCCAAATCCTTCCTCGGCTTCGCCATTCATAGCAGGTGATTATGTGGGCCTCTATTAGGCTGGTACCAGGTAGAATAACATTGGGCAACCGTAAGGAATATCGTTGTAAGTAGCTCCCGAGTGTTCAGTTGAATCGTAGATTTGATTGGAGACTCTTAAGTCTTTCTGTAATACCCCCGGCCACTCCGGACCGACAACTGTCACTTCTGATAGCTCAATAGGATCTCTAGACTAACCCCACAGACCAACACTAATATTTTTTACGCACTTTGTCCTCACTCGTGCGCACCCGGTACCCACTACCCGGTCGGTCACCCATCCTAGAATTGCTCTAGGCCAAGCACGCTTAACCTTAGAGTTATTTTCAAATGAGCTTCTGGAAAAGAAGTTCCAACTTGTTGGTATGGGTTTCCTATCAATCCTATTGATCCATGCGCCAGGGTATCACATACACTCACCCATAGAAGATCGATGTCCTCGTCGATCAACCACAAGCCAGGAACGTCCCCTCTTGGCACATGTATGTGCATCCAGTGCCGGCACATAGCCATGTCGTGTCCACTCCGGGCCACACGCGCCATGCTACACATGTCGGCCACTGACCCGCACACGCCCATGTAACCGCGAGGGCCGGCTTTGATACAACTTTGTAACATCCCCGACCACTTCGGACTGAGGGCTGTCACTTCTGGAAGCTCAATAGGATCTCTAGACTAACTCGACAGACCAACACTAGTCTTTTTTGTGCACTTTGTCCTCCCTCGTGCGCACCCTGTACCCACTTCCCGATCGGTCACCCATCCTACAATTGCTCTAGGCCAAGCACGCTTAACCTTAGAGTTCTTTTCGAATGATCTTCTAGAAAAGAAGTTGCAACTTGTTGGTATGGGTTTCCTATCAATCCTATTGAGCCATGCGCCAGGGTCTCACACTTTCGGGTGCTTTCACCTAAACAAGTTTTGAGTCGATATGATCGTTCATAAGGATTGATGATATGTGTGCCTGACTCACCCGACGGAACAGGGTCAGTTAACTATCTTTGGACAAAACAACACGATCTACTTCAGACTCGAGTCCCTGGACACGAATCTAGAAATTTGATGTCGTAATTCGACCCAGGCTGCAGAGGTCTTACAGGAGTCAAATTCTAGTGTTTTAAATTTTGTACCCAACGCATCCGTCGGGGTTATTCATTATGCCTATTGACCATGAATATTACTAGCAGAGCACAGTCGGGTTCATTGCAGGCCATCAGAAGTATCTGTAGGTCTTACCTTTGCATCATAGACTCAGCATCCGAAAGTTTATCTCTGCGGAGGCGTTTTTGGCGACCAAGGAGATGGTATCTCTCTTAGCATAAATTTGGGTAAAGTTGCCAATTTACTTTTGAAATGTGATTTTATTTTTGTCATGGAGTATCTGAAAGATCTCATTTGAATAGCTCATAGGGTGCGTGGCCAGTGCTCCCTATGGGAGTAGCCCCCGAGTGTTTGTTCGATTCATAGAATCGGACAGAGACATTTAATTTTGCGAATGCCATCAACGCCGGTGCTTTTCGAGTGCGCGACTGATGAGTGCATATTTGCATCATGTTTTATATTATTATTTTGCATCGTAGTGGTAGGATCTTGTTATTTTAGGTGTTCACGTGCATCATTTATTTCTATTTTCACTAGGATTAGGATAGATGATGGATATGATGGACTCAATTCTTGGACCAGTTGTATTCGAGCGAAAAGGAGTCAAAAATAGTGTAAAATGCTAATTTGGGAAATATCAATAACACCAAAAGAAAACCCGAGGAGATCAAAGCATAAAGAAGGTTTAACGACCAACTATATTGCGGGAATATTTTATCCTGTTGAATAGTTCCCGCCGTATAGTTGGCGCCACCATCACCTCTTCAAATAGTTTCACCCCGTGCAATTGGATCGAGGAGACGATATACATAACACCTAAAAATCGCCAAAAGCGTCACCTTTGGAAGGGATCTAGAGGGGAAATTCGCCCAAGGGATCCATCTTTGCCCTACACAGATCTAGGAGGCCAAGGCGTCGATCTCCATCTTCATCAACCGCTGCCTCACCAACATCTCCATCCATCCCATCTAGATCTTGTTGTAATTCCCATACTAGTTGTGGATTTATACAAGAACTATTAATCTATAATTGTTTCCATTATCATTGCCATGATGTTGTTTGCCTCCATGTCTGAGTAGATCATTAATTCTTGGGGAGATGGAGAAACACTAGGATATGATTGAGACAAGATAGAGATTATTATGTTATGCATCATTATGTGTATGTGTTAATTGTCTTCATCTTGATGTTGAGAGTTGCGAACCTCTTTAATATTTGCCTCTTATGGGGACTTGATGAAGGGGATTACTTGTTGGTAGACGGAGGGATGATAGCACTTACTATGACCATAAATCTGTTGTCATTCTTTACGTACTAACTTGGGGAAGAAAGGAGAACTCATTAAGACATGTCCATGCCACGGGAGAAATCCCTTAATAGCGAGGTAATACGATTGATGTCGTTTATCTGTCAGCTATGGTTATGAAGGATGATGTGAGCAGCAGTTGCTGCCTATTCGTCCATATATGGAGCTCCTCCCATATCATACATATCATGAGAATATTTGTTATGATAATCTTGACTACTCTGTCGCAATTTCTAGCCGTGTATCCACCACTCCCCGAGAACTCCTTTTTCCCTATAATAGTTCCAAGATCTTTTACATACGCGATTCCTATTTTCTGCATTAAGTTCTACTTTAGTTTAATTGATTGCTTTGTTCAATCAAAAACACAAAAACAATTCTATTTTCCTTGCATCTTAAAATTATTTCTTAAGTACTTTGTTTAGTTTTAGTTTAAATCACTTTAGTCTTTCGCCTACTACACCCTGTGGGATCGATATTTTTATTTCGAAATTAGCTACAAACAATCTATGCACTTTCAGTCATCAAGATATTTTCTGGCACCGTTGCTAGGGATCTTAGCGCTATAAGTCACTTTACTTTTAGTTATTTACTTTCGTTGTACTAATCTTTGATTTAAGTTGCAGGACCATAACAATGGACAACACTCAGCATTTATCCAGCTTGAGGGATTAAGGAAAATGGGTTCTCCCATGGACGCTTTTATAGCTGTCAACAAAAGCACAAATCCAGATGGTATTGAGATCCATCCTTTATTATTTGAACTGCTATACTCTAAGAAATTTGTAGGAACCGATGAAGAGAGTCCATATGGGCACTTACAATTCTTTGAAGATGTTTTTAGTTCATTTATATTCGATAACTGTAATCTTGATAAGGTTAAAGTCCAGTTGTTTAGACAAACTCCCTCTAATAATGTTTGCAACCGGTATAAATCTTTTTGTGAAGAGGCACCAAGGACTTGGATGAAATTGATAACCAATTTCCTATCAAAATATTACTCAGAAAGCAAAGCTCACAGGATGAGAGGTACTATTATAAGTTTCAAAAATAGTTCTTATGAGAGTTTATATGAAGGCTATCTGAGGTATAAAATTTATCTAGATAATTTCCCCCATCATCGTTTGCCTGATTGGTCAATGATAGCTATGAGATTCGACGAATTTTTGATGGTTTCTATTAATGGTTTTCGTTTGGATTTGATGGTTTTCTAGCTTTACCTAACGCTAATACTTCGGTAGCGAAGAAAACTTGGTTTTTAATGTGTGTTTCGGGTTCTGAATATCAATAGAGGATTTTAATAGCAGAAACACAATATTAAGACGAAAACAAGCAAGTCCCTTTTTGGAAGAAGTCGAGGGAGGCATACAGTAGCATTAACGAGCAACTATACGGCGGGAATATTTTTTTGGCTGTATAGTTCCCACCGTATATTTTCCATCCGCTTCGTCTTGTTAAAAGGGACAACTTTCGTGAAGAGGCAGAGGACGAAAACAGAACACACGAGCCGCCATCCCATCTAGAAGGGGGAAAGAAGAGATCCGGAGAAGAAAGAGAATACGTTCTTCATCTCTCTCCACGATCTTCGACCTCCTAGCCACCACACGTCCATAACCATTACTTTTACTTGAGAGGGAGAGATAGATCTCCACTTTGCAATACTAGGGTTTGAGATTGTTCTTCCCATCTTGAATTGTGTTGGATTTATTTTTATTTCTTATTGTGGATCTCCACGGTAATATCAAGAAGAACTCCCTTTATTTAATCATATCGATGATGCTTTCTTCTCTCATGTGTGAGTAAGTTCCCTTGGGCGTGGGAGATGTAAGGGATTGGTGAGATGTGATGCGCCTATATAATTTCCATTAAGTTTGTGGTTGATTTTAATTACTATATTATGTGTGCTTGAATATTTGTGGGATGCATGCTTGTTGTCCATTTAAGGTCCCGGACAACATGATGATTTGTTCTACATACATAGAATCATGTTCGCTAGTAGACCGGCAACCCCCGAGTGACACGGGATATCAATGGGAAACTAGTTTGACTCGAGGATCACGAGGAGCCACTGTTCTTATTGCATTAGTCTGATCCAAGGAGCTTAATTGCTAAGCAACCTGAAGGATCTTAATCATCTAGTGACAAACCATGGTTGTGGTAATAGGCTAGTAGGATTATTGAAGTTGGGATGAAATCTACCAAGAGGAGTTTCGGCTAATTATGGGTTGCTTGCCTATACACATACTTATAAGATTATAGATGTTATGCTTATCACTCATCCACCAGGCACATTCACTATCACCATGAACTGAATCTCCCCGCGCCTACTTTGTCATCTGCAGAAAACAATAAAAAAATCATTCTTTACTTTTATGCTTTTTATTTTTGAAGTTTACATTTTAGTTTTATTTAAATACTTTCCTTTAATCAAAATTCCATTCTTATTTCAATACTTGCAGTTAATTCACTCGAAGACCTGTGAAAACTTTGAGTGCGACAGAGACTTCACCCATAAACACTTACGTTTGGGCTCCCTGTGGGATCGACATCTTAACTTCGAAACTAGCTACAAATGATCTGTGCACTTGCAGCCATCAGTTAATCACTCACACTTTTTATGGAGGGATTAGTTATAAAAATATAATAAGTTTAGATACCGCTTCTAATGGTAGTTTTCTATCTTATACCTATGATGAAGCCTGAAAATTAATAATGAAAATGAGGGAGATAAAGGAAAATCTTAAAGATGACGAGAGCATTATGAATAGTTCTTCTGGATATGCTCGTGTTAACAATTTTATTGCAGATGAAAAGACTTGTGCAATGATTAAAACCCTCAGTATTGATTCTTACCTAGTAAATAAAATTATTGAGAATTATGCAGGGCATCTACAAGTACCTACAAAATGGAAAACCTATAAGCCCCTAGAAGAAAAGAAGCGGGCAAGAGAAAGTGCAACAATAGTATAGTTTTACTATAAACCTATTCAAGAGAATATCAAGAAAAAGTACAGAGAGGAAGAACACGTAAGGAGAAGATTAAAGAAACTATAAAAGAACCCCGATGCTACCAATGCAAATATTGTTATATTAAAGGATCTTATGGAAGCACGAACCATGGATAATGAAGTGGTTATGCTAGACCTTAAAACTTCAGAATTCATCGAAGGTAAGGTCAGAGGTAACAAACTTCTAAGCCTATGAATCCTATATATTGTGGGGAAACTTTCTTAGACGGAATTTGTGAGCCGGTTTCCACTATAAACATTATGCCTTCATCACTTTATGAGGAACTTCGCTACAATTTAAATAATACAGATGTGGAACTGCTAGACACTATTATTAAATTATATAATAGAACTAATATAAAACCGGAAGGTGTTATTAGAAATATCTATGTCTTTATTGGAGCACTCATGTGTCCCCTTGATTTTCATATTGTTGATATGCCTCGAGATTCTTTTTGTCCTGTTCTTTTAGGTAGGACTTTTGTCTCCATAACCAAAGCTCGAATTGATAATAAGAAGGAGACTATTTCAATGATGTTTGGAGAAGAGGAAATGACATTCCACTTCGCCAAATTAAAGAAGAGGCCATATGAAGAGGAGGATATCAAGGAAGGGAAAACGATTGTCGAGCTAGCCGCAATTCATTTCAGCACTCCGCAATATGAATTAGAGAGGAGCCTACTTAATTGGGAGGAGGTACCAGATGATGGGGAAATATAATACATGGATGA
This sequence comes from Avena sativa, assembly GCA_916181665.1. Classification (NCBI taxonomy): domain Eukaryota; kingdom Viridiplantae; phylum Streptophyta; class Magnoliopsida; order Poales; family Poaceae; genus Avena; species Avena sativa. The sequence goes on from OV702279.1 coordinate 229,497,126, forward strand.
TTACCTTGATTCCGTTCCGGAAGAAAATAATCCATATGACTATGAAGAACTGGTAAGAAAAGGATATGAATAACCTCCGCCAATTGAATTGAAACAACTTCTAGACAGTATGAGGTATGAGTTCTTAGATAATGAAAATAAATGTCCTGCTATTATTAGTAAAAATTAATGAGAAAATGAAACAAATAAACTCATTTCAGTCTTGACCAAGCATCGTGAAGCTTTTGGATATACTCTAAGTGATATTAAAGGAATAATCCCTCTATAGTAACACATAAGATTACCATGATTGATTATGTTGCACCTGTAGTTGACACTCAGAGAAGGCTTAATCCGAAAATGAAGGAAGTAGTAAGAAAAGAAGTTATACGCTTATTAGATGTAGGCAATAATATATCCTATTTTTGACAATAATTGGGTTAGACTAGCTCATTGGATACCAAGACAAGGTGGTCTTGATGCTGTTCTGAATGAGGATGGTGAGCTAGTTCCTGTGAAACCTATTGTTGGATATTGCATGTGCATTGATTTTAGGAAACTAAACCGTGAGACACAGAAAAATAATAAACCTATACCATTTATGAATAAAATTTTAAAAAGACTTAGTAATAATTCTTATTTCTATTTTCTTGATGGTTATTCCGACTATTCTCAAATTTCTATACAACCAGAAGATCAAGAGAAAACGACTTTCACTTGTCCTTATGGCACATATGCTTATAGATTAATTCTGTTTGTCTTATGTAATGCAGCTGCAACTTTTCAAGAATGTGTTTTAGAAATCTTTGATGATCTTTTTGAGAAGACTATGGAAGTTCTAACAAATGATTTTGTTGTTTGTGGAACAACATTTGATAACTGTCTCTAAAATTTAACCAAAGCTTTGCAGAGACATAGTCAATCAAATTTGGTTTTGAATTGGGAGCAATGTCGTTTCATGGAAAGAGAAGGTAAAGTTTTTGGACATAAGGGTTCAGAGAAGGGTATAGAAATAGATAAGTTTAATCTAAATGCTATAGAAAATCTTCCAATACCTCAGAACATAAAAACATAAAAATGATTCTGGGACATGCAAGTTTTTATAAGCGTTTTATAAAAGATTTTGCTAAAATAGCTAAGCCTCTCACCAACCTTGTTGAGGAAGATACCCCGTTCTACTTAGATCATAATTGTATTGCAGCTTTTGAAAAACTTAAAAACAAATTAGTATCAGCAGCTATCATGCAATCTCCAAAATGGGATGAACCTTTCGATATCATGTGTGATGCTAGCGACTATGCTTTAGGAGTTGTGTTAGGAAAACAAGAGGAAAGAATTTAAATGTTATTCCTTATGCTAGTAGAACTCTTAATAAGATTCAGAAAAAATATGCTACTACAGAAAAAGAGTTCCTGGCTATAATTTTTGTTTGTGACAAATTTAGACCTTACATCATTAATTCTAAGGTAATAGTTCATACAGATCACCAAGCTTTGTGTCATATCCCTGTGAAAAAGTATGCAAATCCTAGGTTGATTAGATGGGTTTTATTACTGCAAGAATATGATTTGCAAATAATAGATAGGAGGGGTAAGGATAATCCGGTAGCATATCATCTCTGTAGAATGGAGAGAATTATCACTAACCCCGTACCTATAAATGAGTCATTTCCGGGAGAATATTTAGTGAATGTTGAAATTGCTGATCGTTGGTTTGCAGATTATGCTAACTATCTTGTAGGAAAATTTCTACCTCCTGGTATGACAAGGAATAAAATAATGAAATTCTTTAATGATCTTAAATATTACTTTTAGGATGATCCTTATTTATATCGTCATGGACCTGATGGAATGGTTCGGAAGTGTGTTCCTAACCATGAAATGAATGAAATTTTGCAAGCTTGTCATGACAGCCCATATGGAGGACATCATGCAGGCAAGAGAACTACAACAAAGGTACTTCAATCTGGATTCTATTTGCCCACCTTGTTTAAGGATGCACACAGGTATGTAGAACATTGTAATGCTTGTCAGAAAATGGGTAATATAGGTAAGAGACAAGAGATGGCAATGAATTATAGTCTTATAATTGAACTCTTTGATATATGGGGAATGGATTACATGGGAACTTTTGTAGAATCAAATGGTTACAGTCATCTTCTTATTGTTGTCGATTATATCACTAAATGGGTTGAAGCTATTCCAACAATCCATATAGATGCAGCTACTTCAGTGAACATGATCAAGGATGTCATATTTCCCAGGTTTGGAGTCCCTAGACTTTTAATCACTGACGGTGGTTCTCATTTTATGAAAGGAACTTTTAGGAAAATCCTTTACAAATATGGAGTAACTCACCACGGTGCTTCACCATATCATCCTCAAACAAGTTGTCAAGTGGAACTCTCCAATAGTGAATTAAATACCATACCCGAGAATACGGTGGATAAATCAAGAAAAGATTGGTCATAGAAATTGAATGACACTCTTTGGGCATACCGTACTGCGTTTAAAAATCCAATGGGTATGACACTATATAATATGGTTTACGGTAAGGCGGGCCATTTACCTTTAGAATTGGAACACAAAGCATTTTGGGCGATCAAGAACATAAACTATGATCTTAAACTAGCAGGAGAAAACGTCTATTAGATATTCATGCTTTAGATGAGTTCAGAAGTGAGGCTTATGAAAATGCTAGATTGTTTAAGGAAAAAGTAAAAAGATGGCATGATAAAAAAATAGAAAATAAGGTCTTTGAAAGTGGAGACAAGGTATTGCTCTATAATTTTCGTCTTAGGTTGTTTCCAGGAAAGCTCAGATCGAAATGGGCAGGCCCCTATATAGTTGAAGAAGCTTATTCATCGGGAGCAGTGAAGCTCTAGGGGAAAACACCCTCTCTTTCATGGGTGGTGAATGGACAACGCTTGAAGCATTATCGAGCAAAAGAAGATATAAGTGCAGTCACCATGCGAGTGATCACCCTAGAAGAGGTGATTAAGCAAAAGTACACAAGGAATGACAACTGCAAGAAGGATAAAATCGAGATTAAATGAGCAACATCACGGTCAAGATATTGACCATAAAAGAGCACTTCATGGGAGGCGACCCATGAGAAATAAAGGTTTGAGTAAAGTCTTAAACTGTCAATTAAGTTTTATTTAAGTTTGTGTTGAAAAGGGAACACTTAAAGCTCTAGTGAAGTAGAAGAAGTTTGGTTATTCTAAAAACCCGTTCAATGGATGTTAATGTTGGTAAAAAATTTAAGCTGTCAGTTTTTGTCAAAACTTGGTATTTCATTAAGTTTCAGATTAATAAAGAATTCTTGGAGAAACAGGTAATTTTTGGCGGCTCCAGAAGGTTTAACGACCAACTATATATACGGCGGGAATAAAACTTCTAGCCGCATAGTTCCGGTCGTATAGATGTTTTTACATTTTCTCTTCTGGTTTTGAAAGGTATAGAAGGTTTAACGACCAACTATACAGCGGGAATAAAAATTCCAGCCGTATAGTTGCGGTCGTATAGTTACCTACCCCATCTCCGAATTTTTATTCCAGGATACAGAAGGTTTAACGACTAACTATATGGCGGGAAGAAAATTCCCGGCCGTATAGTTTCGGTCGTATAGTTGGTACCTCCATAGAAGAGAAAAAACCTAGGTTGGTTCACAACTATAAGGAAGGACAAATACGGGTCGCACCCGTATAGTTGCTCGTTATGGATGGTGTCTAAGGTTTCGACCTCCCCTTTTTAAGCTGATTGCATCTGACCTTTTTTATTAAGTTTTCGCAGAGTTATAGCCTCTAGCCTCAAAAATCATCGCCATCCCTATACAAGATCCGTCTAACAATATCCGTGCAGCGAATCCATGCAACCTTTTCATGTCAACAAGATTTGTAGGAAGAAAGAAGAGAAGCCCGTGAAGAGGATCGAAGAAGTAGAACCTAAAGAAGCATCATCGCCATCCAGCCCAGAGATCAAGCCTCTCCCAAATTGGGAGGACATGTTCCCGCAGAGGATGGAGATGATGAGGCAAGCAGAGCAGAGAAAGAACCAGGATGAGTATCCCCCTAATCCTTATCATTGCAACATAGGATCTTATTATAAACCTCCTCTCAGTCCGTCACCTCTTAAGCCTAAGAAGGTGCGGCAAGATGAGATTCATGATAAGATCTATCAGTTACAAAGAGATTTGAAAGAATGTGTTGAAACTATTGGATAAGGGATTGACTCCTACTGGATAATGAGCAAAGACCTTGAGCAAAAGGCCAATGACATCGATGGTAGAGTCGGTTTCTTGATTAAAACTGTTTTTTAGTTGACAGATGAAAAGAAATTCCTCTAGAAGAAAATTTTGAAGCTTCAATTCGACATGGCTGAGCTCAGCAGCCGCCTTGCAAGCATAGTTAATGTTTGCAACATCGAGGAAGAAGGCGAAATTCTTGATGTCTATGCACTTCTATTCTTGTAGACAGTTGTTGGGCCTCCAAGTGCAGAGATTTGTAGAATAGCAGCAAGTTTCCCTTAAGTGGATTACCCAAGGTTTATCGAACTCAGGGAGGAAGTGGTCAAAGGTATCCCTCCCAAACAACCCTGCAATCAAGATACAAGAAGTCTCTTGTGTCCCCAACACACCCAATACACTTGTCAGGTGTATAGGTACACTAGTTCGGCAAAGATATAGTGAAACACAAGTGGTAACAGTGCCAGAAAAGAGCTTCTGACTTGTTGTTGAAGTGGGAGAGACTAGAGGAAAACTGAAATAAAGAAGGAAGCAAGCAAACATGCAACAAATCTAGATGCAAACGATGTTTCAATGCTTAGAAACAAGTCCTAGGGATCATACTTTCACTAGTGAACACTCTCTCATATAAATATCCTCTCTTCATGATACTACTCTTAACTACTCTCCGGTTGGACGCTCTAATCCACGGTAGGCCTACAAAAGCACACCTCAAAGTCTGCCTTTCCCAATCTAGATAACCCCACACTGTCACCTTAAGTGCTAGATGGTTCCAACAAACACCACAATTTCATAGAGACAACCAACTCAAAATATAACTCATGAATATATATGTAACCTAGCTTAAGTGCCACACACTGTGTGCATGCTGTCACTTTCACACGCATGGGGAAAGCATATATCTATTAAAGCACAAAGAGTATTTATGTAACCTCTAGCCTAAGTGCCACCACGGTATGCATGCTGTCACTTACACACACGTGGGGAGAGCTAGAGATCTATTGAAGCACTTGAGTAATAGAGTAGATCTACTTCATTACAAAGCTCATGACCACAACAAGATCATGCATAGAGAGACAGATGAACACATAGCTACCGGTAGAGCCCTTAGCCTCGAGGAAGAACTACTCCCTCCTCATCATGGAAATCAGCAATGGTGATGGAGATGGTGGTGGCGATCGATGGAGATGGCTCCGGGGGCACTTCCCCGTCCCGTCAGGGTGCCGGAATAGAGACTTTCTGTCCCTTGAATCTCCCCTCTGGTGGTGGCGGCGATGTGGAGGTTTTCATGGATTTCCGCCAGATTATTTAGGGTTTTTGGGTCGGAGGCTTCTTATAGACGAAGCAGGCAAGGTCGGTGGAGGGCCAGGGGGCCCACACCCCCTGTGGGCGCCACCAGGGCTGGTCCGCGCCTAGGGGGGTGCAGCCACCCTGGTGTCCCCCTCCACCTCTACTTCGTGGTTCCGTGTTGCTTCGGGAAAAAAATGAAGTTTGGCTTTTGTCTCGTCCAATTCCGATAATATTGATTTTCTACCTTTTCTAGAACCAAAAACAGAAGAAAACATGCAACTGACACTTTGACATCTTGTTAATAGGTTAGTTCCAGAAAGTGTATAAAAATACCTCAAAGTGTAGACAAAACATAAGACAAATGATATAAAACAAGCATGGAGCATCAAAAATTATAGATACGTTTACGACGTATCAAGCATCCCCAAGATTAACTCCTGATCTTCCTCGAGTAGGTAAGTGATAAAAATAATAATTTTTGAGGTGACATGCACCATCACAATCAAGATCAAACCACTTGCAAGCATTGAAAGCTGGGATCAAAATACTCTAAACATGAGCATGAAAGATGGAGTTCTAACAATAAGACAGAGTAACTATGCATGCAACATGAAAGGTTACAAACAAAGATCATGAATATCAATGCATTGAAAGACATTTGTTTGTTTCACATATAGAAAACATAGCATAGTGGCATTTAGCTTGTCCCTCATGGAGTAGCAAATAGATGCATAGGACACCTTCAAAGTTCGTAAGAGTGACTAGATACAAATAGCACAAGAACAAGCAATACAACAATCTGCATCAATCAATAAGTTTTGGGACAATGCACATAGAAATAAGAATGGTAACTATGCTCTCTTAACTGGTGCCTAAAGGTAGAAGGTGGAGAGTCAATAAAATGGTGGAATAAAGGCCCTTCATAAAGGGAAGAAGGGATTTCAAGTCTCAAAAAGATCTTCCAAAAATTATGGTACTTGTTAGCTTTCAACCCTCATTGCCCCTATCATAAGCATCTTGAAGTGATTAAGGTTAAAGTGAACAAACTATTGAGTATATGCTTGACAAAGTATAAGTTGGCAGTCTCAGGTCCCTTGAATACGAGGGCCGCTCCTCATGCTACTCAAGTTTAGTTACTTGCAAGTTCTTGTCATAGTAAGTACACGTGTATCATAGAGAACCGCCTACGGGGTACCCCTTGCACATGGTACAGGAGCTATCCCATAACTAAAATGACAAGGCAAGCATACAATGAGCATCTCAGCATTCTTCTTATTTACCATGGGAATATGGTGCTTTTTTCTCTCTTTCCTCTTTTCTCAATATGTCTCTTTTTCTCAATCTCTTTTTTATAGGTAGAATGCTTCATAGATGTCACTATGGTGATGCTGCAAATTTCCACCATGATTAGGCATGGCTTAGGCTAGCGGCCCAGGCGTTTCTCTAACACACATACATAACTCCGTGGACTTACAAGATCCCCTTTCATTTCACACCGATGACATCCATAGACAAAAGAGCATCATATCAACTATGTACAAAGTACAAGTGCAATGTTGAAAGCGTTCCCCATGAAAACATGGTTCTGCTAATTCCAACATATAAGTGCAAGCATATACAACATAGATGACACAATGGTTCAAGTTTATTAGGGGCAAGAAATATAAAGTGTGCCATCAAGTTCGTGAGAGCTTTAATCACTAAGTTTTCACGTAACAAAATACTTTTTAATTGGAAGATAGCTGAAAACAAGAATATACTTGGAGTGGTGTAACACACCATGCATAGGAATTTATAGTGGACACTTTGGAATAACTTGGTTTCTTGGGAGTTGGAAGCATGAGTAGAGCTTACTCATAGAAGTGGAGGCTAGCAAAATACTGGGAGCGACCAGCTAAGAGAGCAATAATGGCCATAATCATGCAGAGCGACAAAACATTACTAATTAAAGCATAAAGTGCTATCACAAGTCAAGGACTAAATGATCATAGAGGCTATGGTTACTTGTTCATAGTCATAACATGGTGTGAGCATGTCCCAAGTCAACCCAAACAAAGCAACAAAGGAGAATACCACAATACTATGCTTTTGTATGCTAAAACAACGCATGATTCTTTCAAGACACATTAAGCAATCCTAATTGTTTGAACAAGTCATGCTATAGAAATAATCACTAAGCGTAAGGTCAAAACAACATCTAGCATGACATGCTAAAGTCTAAGTCACAGTCAAAGCAAGCTCGTCTTGTACTACTCAAGCATGAAACTTCCTACTCTTTTCCAACACCAATCAACTTATTTGAAACAACTCACAAAGTGTCACATCCCAAAATTTTCCAAATTTTGAAATGTGAAAAATAAATAAACAAAATAAATAATTGTTGAAATTTAGGGTAAAAAGAAACTTTTTGTTTCTAAATGGAAACATTAAAACCCATCTAAACAAACTTCAAATAAAATTTGAATCCAACTAAATTAAAATCAAGTGGAATGCATTCTTCATAAATGCATCTTGAAATTTAAACACTTGGAAAATAAACCAAACCCCTAAGACCCTAATGGAAGAAAAACATTTCCAAGTTATCTCAAAGACTAAGGATTTGATCCATATAAAAATTTATCAACAAACATTTATAAATGAAAAAGATTGATAAATAAAAGTATTATGAAACCATAGAAATTGATTTCAATCAATTTGGAGCCATTGATAAAATCTTATGAAGTTAATAAGATAAGGAAATTGAATTCCCAAAGCTAATAAAGAACCTATCTAAAATCCATACCAATTTGTGATCAAATTAATCCTAAAGATATTTAAAAGGATAAACAAATATTAAATAAAATTTTGCAAATTGGAATCACCAACTTTGGATCTTTAAATAAAAAGATATGGATTTTATAAAACAAACGAAGGAATAAATAAATAAGGAATATTTAAAAACCAAATTAATATTAGCCAAACCCATAAGCAAATGGAATAAATAGAATCCAAATCTAAATAAAATAAATGGATAAAGAATATTCAAATAAAAACTATATGGCATTAACCAAATTCTATTCCATTTGAATAAAGACATTTTCCCAATTAAATGATTAATAATCATATTAAAATATTTTAATAATTCAAAGTAATTATTTAAAACCCTATTTGAATAAATAAAACCTACTAAAAATGTTTAGTGAAAATTAGAATTCAAATAAAGCATTTGAAAATATATTTAATCTTATTTGATTAATGGCATATGCTTGTTTTAATAAAGAATAAAACCATAAGAAGAATAAAATAATTATTCCTAAAATGGTATTTAAAATACAAGTTTAAACAGTATGGAAATATACTGAACATTTGAAAAAGGTTTGAATTCAAACAAGATTTGAAATCATTTAAACAAAATCAAAACATAAAAATGAAAACAGAAAAAGAAAAGGATTCATAACAAAAAAAATGAAAGAGTCAGCCTAGCCCAGCAGGCCCAGCAACGCAGCCCAACTAAACCACCCCCGAACCATTTTTATTTTACTCGCAATCGAACCTGCTAAGTCACTGACTGCTAGCCCCCACCTCTCCTCTCTCTCTCTCTCTCTCTCTCTCTCTCTCTCTCTCTCTCTCTCTCTCTCTCTCTCTCTCTCTCTCTCACTGACCAGCCAACCCCACCCGTCAATCTTCGTTCTCACCTGCGGTGACCACGACCCCAACCCCTCCTCGCCGTTACTGGACGTTGAAGACAGCATCAAATTTGCTTTACTGCCGCCATTAATCCTCACTGCGACGATGCTTGATAAAACGCCTCGCTTCTCTCTACCTTTCCCCTCGGACCCCACTCTTCCTCCGCCACCAGGCTGCGCCGATTTTTCCCGAGACCAACACTACTCCGGCGAAACTTTTTCTTCAATTCTGGCCAGCCACCGTCGCCCCTCGCCCCCTCGACCACACGAGACTGATCCCCAGGCTCCTGTGCACCACCCAGCACTAGCCACTTGCCCGCTCTTGACCCACAGCGTCGGCAACGACGACAACCAAGCAGCGCCGCCGTCTGCAACATCTCCGGTGAGCTTTAGCGCATTAACATGTGCGCGCCTCGACCAGAGACTCATACCAACTTGTTCGCATGTGTCTTTTGAACATCTAGGTTCTCACTATTCACTCGCGCAGGATCTGTAGACTCGCCTTGGATGTCGACAGCAAGCGCCAGACGCAGATGACAACTCCGACGAGGAATTGCATCCACCCCGTGCGCCCCTGTCTCCGAAACAACCACCTCGAGCTTCAGCACGTCTCTGCGAACCTGGTGAGCCTCACCATCCTCTTCCTCGCTTCCCGTAGCCACCGCAACGCCGTATCCTGAGCGCGCCGCCGCCAGTCGCCGCCGCTAGCGCCGCCCGTTTTAGGTTAGTCATTTTAGGCCGTTGGATTTTAATCGGATGCATGCGATAGATTCATAACCCGAAGGGGTACGCTTGATCCTGTGCCGCACGATCTGTTTAGATCCAACGCACCGCGTAGGCCGATCCGACCGAACCGGTATGGGCGAATCAGAACACACCACGTGGCATAGAGTCTAATTTAAAAACCAGAAACTATTCTAATAGATGTGCAAACTTGTAGATTGCATAACTTTTGATCCACACGTCCAAACTTTGAAAAATTTATATCAATAGAATTAGCAAAACAAACTCTATCCAACCATGCACTTTGTTTAATTAATTGCTTCTGGAAACTTAGTTGTTTTTGCAGAAACTTGTGTAGGTATATTTTGAACATAAAAATTATTCTAGAAATGTTTTTATGGTAAAATCTTTGGCAAATGGATTATTTTGAACCTACTGACCATAGAAACGAACTTTTGGTTTTAAAAACATATTTTGAGATGCTAAGGAATAAATCTTTGAATTAGAACATTTCTAGTCAAATAAAAATATTGTTTACGGTATAAAAATGATTATTAGTAAAACCTTTGGGAAAATGATTTGATTTAAACTCTCTGACCCTAAACACCAAGATTTGAGATTTAAAAACCTATTTGGTGAACCCTATAAAATTATTACCTTGCTTAAAGGCATTTCCAACAAAATAAAATATTGCTTTGATATAAAAATGGTTTATAGGTAAAACCTTTTGCAAATGGTTTTTATACCAAACACATGACCTTAAAACACTAAAATTTGTGTTTAAGAATATATTTGGAAAACACTAGAAAATATTACTTTGATTTTAAATCATTTTTAGCAAAACAAAATGATTTAAATGGCCTTTTTCACTAACTTAATATCAAATGGTTTTACCACATTTATAAATGATATTGCCACTTTTATAAATGACAAATAAGTGTTTCAAAGTGTTTATAACATATTAGAAACCACTTTTCCAAATAAAACAACCTTTGGCATGCTTGCATGCATTGCTTTGTTTTTATTATTTTATGTGATGATTGCCTGAATGGTAGATTGAATATTGCTTGCTTGATTGAATTGTAGTGGAAATTGAAGAGTGTGACTATTGCAAGATCAAGGAGTGAACTTATATTCTCTACCAAAAAGGCAAGTGGTGCTTCATACTTTTGTCCCATTATTTTCACTATGCATTAGTGATATTTCTAAGTAGGACTTGCATGGAATTTTTGCTAAGTATAAACTATGCCATGGGAAATCCTAGTAGATGAAACCTTAGTAGAATTTCCTAAGTTAAGATTCCTACTACTATCATGCTTAGATAGCAAGTAGAAAACAAGGGTGGATTATATTCATGCTATGAAATGTTTCTAAGTCAAGGACTTGTGTTTTAGTTTAATAAAACAACTATGTGAATGAAACACCTCGGTGGAATGGAAAGAATGGTTTGTGTTGAGTGGTTACACAGGTCCCATATTTATGGCTTACCCTAGTGTATCTGACTTGTGGAATGCCACCCAGGAACAAAGAGATTTGAGATGGCAAATGTTGAGAAGCTTCAAGTGCAACCACTTGGCATTATGGGCTCTGCCTAGATCATATAGGTTGCAATAACTTAGCCAAATGGACAGTTGGTGGTAGGGTTTTGATAGGTTGGAACGCGTCCATTCTGGTCTAAGGGAAGGCTTCTGAAAGATCTTGTCTTGGTGAAAATCAAGTCTTGTGGGGAAAGTGCACCACCTCTGCAGAGTGTAAAATCTAAGTACTTACCAATGGCCCTGGTATTGGACAAATTGAGCATCAAGACATGTAAGCTATCAAGAATATCCTCATCCCAATTTTCTAAGTTAAAACTTGTGGTTGAACAAGGGTTGAAGGATCACCAATTTCTATTGGGAGATGCCTTGGGTGATTTTTGCCAAACAAAAACTTAGTGTTTTCAAATGATAAGGAAAATCTATTTTGAGCAAAGCAAGCCTAAACTCCACTTAGACAAATGCATATAGATTATAGACTCCACTATACTACCATAGTATCACTTGCCAATACAATTCAAATGTATTGACCCTTGTGGCTGTAAATTATTCTGTTGCAGGTTTGTTTGATGTTAGTGAAGTGTGTTGATTAGGATTACAAGTCTACAACCAACATGATTGTGTGGCACTTTCAAGATGAAGGACTCCATGCTATAGTTATTTCTACTGCATTGTAATGTGATAGCCAAATGAGCTATGTAAGATGTAATGAATTATTTTATTCATGGTTATAAAGTTGTATTATGACCTTTGTTTCTTGATATTACATCTTAACTGTGGATGCTAGCTATTGATCCAGGGACTAGCATTGTAAACACAGGGATCTCTACCTTATTAAAGGTTGGGACCTCTACAGATGGTATCAGAGCACTGTGTTGCCTATAGGATTGTAACCCTAGGATTGGACAAAACCCCTTAGAAAAAAATAGGAGTTGTATTTATTCCAAAACTTATTTACAAACAATCGTGTAAACTCATTCCACAACCTTTTTGGTTTTGATTCTAGATCTCTTCTTTTTCAAACTTGATGGACAAAACATCACCATGAGCAAAGACCTCACCATGATCAAAGGACTTCACCAACTCAAATGACTTCAACTTCAACACCATCAAAGACTTCAACTTTATTCTCACTAAGGACTTCAACTTGGATATCACTAAGGACTACAAGAGAGACAAGAAATATTACTCAAGACTTGAAGACTAAGGAAGCACAACTTAGAAGGAATCATCATCACTTTTGAAGTTTTGTGACTAAGATGCAAGAAATTCTAAGGATACAAAGATCTTGTTCGTGAAGAAGCAACCAAGAAGAATGGAATGATCTTAAGTGAACCATATAGTTGGACCACCATACTAATGATTAGTTTAAACCCACCAACTTATGTGGTGTAGAAAAAATATTTTGTTGCCTAAAAATATGTTTGAACCTTGTTGTTTAAGTGTAATGTTTGTTTGTGATTGTTTGCACATTGCTTGTGTGAATTGTTGTGTGTGATTAGAATTCTTCCTTAGAGATCTTTTGCCCATTCTAATCCCAATCCAACCCAAACAGATGACTTCCCCAAGAGACTCCAACATCAAGAATGGTGACAACAACAACAACAACAACAACCAAAAGATGCACATGAGAGAACTCATAGTAACCCAAACCCAGTTGAACCAACTGACAACTCAGTTTTTAGCCAACAAAAATGAGTTAGACCCAACCTTGCAAATTTTTTTGGAAATCCAATCCCAATTGTTGCAAGGGATGACTACTCAAATGATAAACATGAAAGACAACCTTTCCCAAGGAGTTTTTGACAACAATGATGTCAAGGATGATATTATAGAAGTAACTCAAGCTTGCAATATTTGTGGAGACATGGATCACACTTCCAAAGAGCATCGAGACCAATGCCCTAATTGTGAAGAGAAACATCCAACTAATCAATGCCCCACATCTAAAGCTACTTGTTTCCTATGTGAAGGAAATAATCATGTCCCTATCCAATGCCCCATCTATTCTATAGTTCAACAAAGGAAACAAGGTGGAATATGTCAAGAGTTTGGAAACCCCCATGAGGAAACAACTTCTACCAAGAAGGAGGAAGACAAAGGAAAATATCAGCTTGCACCTCCATGCATTATGACCCACCTCGATGGACAAAAGAGGAAACATATGTATTATCCAAAGAAACGATTAAGGAAACAAGGAGACTTTCCCACCTTTGAGGTGATATATGAAGAGAATGAACTAGAAGAACTCCTAGCTTTGGAGAAGCCCAAGAAGAAGAAGATTAAGGAAATTATCCAAGTGTGGTGCAACAACTGCAAAGAGCTAGGCCATTATGTATCAACTTGTCCACAAAAGATACGTGAAGAACTCAACCTTGTCACATGTTACAATTGTGGTGACCAAGGACATTATGCAAGCAATTTTCCAAAAAATATGAAGTACAAGACAAACAAGCCAATGAGAGATATCAGCCTTGTCACATGTTTCAAGTGTGGAAACAAAGGACACTATGGAGATGTCTGCCTAGAGAAGATTCATCAAGACCCCAAGCAAGCAAAGATGTAATCTAGTTGGAATTTTTTTAAGGGTGGTAGTACCCTAGTTGCTTTGAGCCAACTTGTAACCTCTAGCCTCCCCAAATCTCGGGACGAGATTTCTTTTAAGGGTGGTAGCTTGTCACATCCCAAAATTTTCCAAATTTTGAAATGTGAAAAATAAATAAATAAACAAAATAAATAATTGTTGAAATTTAGGGTAAAAAGAAACTTTTTGTTTCTAAATGGAAACATTAAAAACCATCTGAACAAACTTCAAATAAAATTTGAATCCAACTAAATTCAAATCAAGTGGATTGCATTCTTCATAAATGCATCTTGAAATTTAAACACTTGGAAAATAAACCAAACCCCTAAGACCCTAATGGAAGAAAAACATTTCCAAGTTATCTCAAAGACTAAGGATTTGATCCATATAAAAATTTATCAACAAACATTTATAAATGATCAAGATTGATAAATAAAAGTATTATGAAACCATAGAAATTGATTTCATTCAATTTGGAGCCATAGATAAAATCTTATGAAGTTAATAAGATAAGGAAATTGAATTAGCAAAGCTAATAAAGAACCTATCTAAAATCCATACCAATTTGTGATGAAATTAATCCTAAAGAGATTTAAAAGGATAAAAAATATTAAATAAAATTTTGCAAATTGGAATCACCAACTTTGGATCTTTAAATAAAAATATATGGATTTTATAAAACAAAGGAAGGAATAAATAAATAAGGAATATTTATAAGCCAAATTAAATCTTAGCCAAACCCATAAGAAAATGGAATAAATAGAATCCAAATCTAAATAAAATAAATGGATAAAGAATATTCAAATAAAAACTATATGGCATTAACCAAATTCTATTCCATTTGAATAAAGACATTTGCCCAAATTAAATGATTAATAATCATATTAAAATATTTTAATAATTCAAAGTAATTATTTAACACCCCATTTGAATAAATAAAACCTACTGAAAAGGTTTAGTGAAAATTAGAATTCAAATAAAGGATTTGAAAATATATTTAATCTTATTTGATTAATGGCATATGCTTGTTTTAATAAAGAATAAAACCATAAGAAGAATAAAAGAATTATTCCTAAAATGGTATTTAAAATACAAGTTTAAACAGTATGGAAATATACTGAACATTTGAAAAAGGTTTGAATTCAAACAAGGTTTGAAATCATTTAAACAAAATCAAAACATAAAAATGAAAACAGAAAAAGAAAAGGATTCATAACAAAAAAAATGAAAGAGTCAGCCTAGCCCAGCAGGCCCAGCAACGCAGCCCAACTAAACCACCCCCGAACCGTTTTTCTTTTCTCGCAATCGAACCCGCTAAGTCACTGAGTGCTGGCCCCCACCTCTCCTCTCTCTCTCACTGACCAGCCAACCCCACCCGTCAGTCTTCGTTCTCACCCGCGGTGACCACGCCCCCAACCCCTCCTCGCCGTTACTGGCCGTTGAAGACGACATCAAATTTGCTTTACTGCCGCCATTAATCCTCACTGCGAAGATGCTTGATAAAATGCCTCGCTTCTCTCTACCTTTCCCCTCAGACCCCACTCTTCCTCCGCCACCAGGCTGCTCCGATTTTGCCGGAGAAACTTTTTCTTCAATTCCGGCCAGCCACCGTCGCCCCTCGCCCCCTCGACCACACGAGACTGATCCACAGGCTCCTGTGCACCTCCCAGCACCAGCCACTTACCCGCGCTTGACCCACAGCGTCGGCAACGACGACAACCAAGCAGCACCGCCGTCTGCAACATCTCCGGTGAGCTTTAGCGCATTAACATGTGCGCGCCTCGACCAGAGACTCATACCAACTTGTTCGCATGTGTCTTTTGAACATCCAGGTGCTCACCATTCACTCGCAGGATCTATAGACTCGCCTTCGACGTCGACAGCAAGCGCCAGACGCAGATGACAACTCCGGCGAGGAATTGCATCCACCCCCGTGCGCCCCTGTCCCCGAAACAACCACCTCGAGCTTCAGCACGTCTCTGCGAACCTGGTGAGCCTCACCATCCTCTTCCTTGCTTCCCGTAGCCACCGCAACACCGTATCCTGAGCGCGCCGCCGCCAGTCACCGCCGCTAGCGCCGCCCGTTTTAGGTTAGTCATTTTAGGCCGTTGGATTTTAATCGGATGCATGCAATAGATTCATAACCCGAAGGGGTACGCTTGATCCTGTGCCGCACGATCTGTTTAGATCCAACGCACCGCGTAGGCCAATCTGAGCGAACCGGTATGGGCGAATCAGAACACACCACGTGGCCTAGAGTCTAATTTAAAAAGAAGAAACTATTCTAATAGATGCGCAAACTTGTAAATTGCATAACTTTTGATCCACACGTCCAAACTTTGAAAATTATATATCAATAGAATCAGCAAAACAAACTCTATCCAACCATGCACTTTTTTTAATGAATTTCTTCTGGAAACTTAGTTGTTTTTGCAGAAACTTGTGTAGGTATATTTTGAACATAAAAATTATTCTAGAAATGTTTTTATGGTAAAATATTTGGCAAATGGATTATTTTGAACCTACTGACCATAGAAACGAACTTTTGGTTTTAAAAACATATTTTGAGATGCTAAGGAATAAATCTTTGAATTAGAACATTTCTAGTCGAATAAAATATTGTTTATGGTATAAAAATGATTATTAGTAAAATGTCACATCCCAAGATTTTCCAAATCTTGTAATGTGAAAAATAAATGAATAAAATAAAACTTTGTTGAATTTTAGGGTGAGAAGAAACTTTTTGAATCCAATTGGAAAACTTTCAAACCTATTTTGATCAAGATAAATCCTAAAGGGATTAAAAAGATAAATATTTAGTAAAGGTAAAATAAAAATATTTTACTACTACTTCGAAATCTTTTTATAAAGGTTTTGATTTTCAAAGGGAAAAGAAATATTTAAATAAACATTATTTTATAGAGCCAAATTAAAACTTGGCCAAGCTTTTGAAATAAAATGTTTTGTTTTGATTAAAAATAGTAAAGGTTTATTTAAATAAAATAATAAGGAATTAATATCCAAATTTTATTTAAATAAAAGGTTTTACCTTTTTAATTAAAACATCAAAACTTATTAAATTATTTTAAATAAGTTTTCTAAGTATTTTATTTTCTTAATTAAAACCTACTGAAGTGTTTTGGTTTTATTTAGATTTCAAAATAAAGTTTTTAATAAAACAAATCCTATTTGATTTAATAATGAAGGTCTATTGTATTTAATTATTAATGGACCCTAAAATAAAAGGTTATTTTGTTTTAAACAGGTTTCCAAATATTCTTTATTTCCAAATAAAACCTACTGATTTGGTTTTGAAAATATTTGGATTTCAAATGGAGATTTTATTAATTAAATCAAACCCTATTTTATTAAATAACTAATGATCCATTTTATTTAATTAATGAATGGATCCTAAAAAGAATAAAAATATTATTTTATTTTGGGATTTGTTTATGTTGATAAACAGAACCAAAAACTCATTACTAGTATGGTGAATTGTTTGAATGGTTTGAATGTTTGAATAGTTGATTGAAATTCAAAACAGAAATTTGAATTAGAAAAAGAAAAGGCAAACAGGAAGAAAAAATAGAAACTAGCCGACCCAACCCAGCAGCCCAACTGAGCCCAGTACCAGCCCAGTATTTCTCCCCCTCCAGGAAACGTTTTTCACTTAAAGCCGCACCCACTGAGACACCGACTGGTGGACCGCGTTTCCTCTCCCTTTCTCACTGACCAGAAGACCCCACCGCCACGCCTCCTTCTTCCCCACCCGCAGACTACGCCCTCGCCCTCGCCGGCCGTTGCAGGCGAATTAAGCACGGCGTAATACGCGTTAACCACACCATTACTCGGCCCCTTGACCACGCACCTTAAAGAGCTTGCCCCTCCTCTCCGTTTCCCTCTGTCACCCCGCAGTAGCACGCCCCCAGACCGCCCCAATTCCTCCCCGAGCACCTCTGTCTCCGACGACCTCCCTTGCCAATTCCGTCCAGCACACGCCACCTCTTGCCCCCTCGAGCACGCAGCTGTGATCAGCATTCCCCAGCGGACCCTTCTGCAGCCGCAGCTCGCTCGCGCGCATCCCTGAGCGTCAGCAACGTCTTCCCGAGCCAGCGCTGCCGTCTGCTCCAACTGCGGCGTCATCTCCCCGGTAAACCAGACCTCCCCTCTCTTCCTCGTGGACACGGTGACGATCTCCATGCTCTTGCGAATCTAACAGTGCCTCCCGTTTGTCCTAGGGTGCGCCCTAGCCTCGCCTCCCGTCGACGTCTGACCGCACCGAGGCCCAGAACAACTCCGGCGAGCAATTGAAGACGAACCCGTGTGCCCCTTCACCAACCAGTACCACGTTGAGCATTAGCATCGTTCAGCGAACCAGGTGAGCACTCTCTCCCTCCTTCTCGCTTCCTGTAACGCCGGCGACGCCACTGACAAGCCGCCGCCGCCGCGCGCCAGAGTCCAGCGCCGCCAGCTCCTGGTCGGGGCACTAAGAGCCGTTAGATCTAGATCGGAGCGATAGGATAGTTCACTTAAACGAAAGGGTAAGCGTTGATCTGAGCCGCACATGCCCCTTTTAATCCTTTGGTCTGTATCGCTCGATCCACACGAACCGTTTTCGTCCAATCAGAGACAGACACGTGGCCTGTAGATGATTTAAAAGACTGAATTGATCTATTAGGATACCAATTTTGTAAATTGCACAACTTTTAAACCACACGTCTAAAAATTGCAAATTTGGTATCATTGGAATCAGTAGAACAAACCCTAGCCAACCATGCCCTTGGTTTAGCAAATAGTATATGTTAGAGTGTTTGTTTTTGCAGAAACATTTGTATGCTTGTTAAGGATGTAAAAATTGTTTAAAAATGAATTTGGGGTTAAAATCTTTTGCAATTGGATTGCTTTGAACCTACTGACCATACGAAACACTTTGTGGACTCAAAAATGTATTTAGTAAAACAAAATAAAGATTCTTTGATTTAAAACCCTTTCTAGTCAAATAGAAATGTCGTTTATTTATTACAAATGATTTTGAAGGAAAACCTTTGGAAAATGTTTTTTTTAAACTCTCTGACCCCAAACACTAAGTTTTATGGTTTGAAAACATATTTGGTGAACCCTATGGATTAATGCCTTAGTAAAAATATTTCTACACCACATGAAATGATACTTTGTTTTGAAAATGGTTTTGAAGTGAAACCTTTTGTAAAATGACTTTGCCACTTTACAAAATGACCATTGGGTGTTTTCAAATGTTTATAACCCATTAGGAACCACTTTTTCAAACAAAACAAAGCTTGGCATGCTTGCATGCATTACTTTGACTTTGTCATTTTATGTGATGTTTTGCTTGATTGGTAGATTGAGTTTGTGCCTTGCTTGATTGATTTGTAGTGACTTGAAGAGTGTGATTGTTGCAAGGACAAGGAGTGAACCCATACTCTACCAAAAATGCAAGTGATGCTTCATACTTTTTGTCCCATTACTTTCACTATGCATTAGTGATTTTCTCTAAGTAAAACTTGCATGGATTTTGCTAAGTATAGACCTTGCTATAGGAAAACCTAGTAGATGAAACCTTAGTGGAAATCTTCCTAAGTTAAGATTCCTATTACTATCAAGCTTAGCCTAGCTAATAGAAAACAAGGGTGGAAATATATTCACACTATGGAAAAGAATTTCTAAGTCTGAGGACTTGTGATTTTGTTTAAGAAAACAACTAAGTTAATGAATCACCTGGGTGGAATGGGACTTTCTTGGTGGTTTTTGGTTGAGTGGTTCACAAGGCCCATGTTTATGGTTTACCTTGTGTATCTCACTTGTGGATGGCCACCCAGGAACAAAGAGATTTGAGATGTCAAATGTTGAGAAGCTTCAAGTCCAACCACTTGGCAATATGGGCTCTGCCATGATCATATAGGTTGCAAGAACTTAGCCATATGGACAGAGGGTGGTAGTGTTTGATAGGTTGGAACGCGTCCATTTTTGGTCTAAGGGAAGGCTTCTGAAAGATCTTGTCTTGGGAAACCAAGTCTTGTGGGGAAAGTGCACCACCTCTGCAGAGTGTAAAATCTAAGTACTTAGCCATGTCCCTGGTAAAGGACAATTTGAGCATCAAGACATGGAAGCAATCAAGAATCTCATCATTCAAATTTCTAAGTTAAAACTTGTGGTTTGAACAAGGGTTGTTTGAAATCTTCAATCTTTGATTGAGAGATGCCTTGGTTAAAGGATCTTCAAATCTTTGATTGAGAAAAATGCTTTTGCCAAGCAAAACTTAGTATTTTCAAAATGTTAAGGAAAATCTATTTTGAGCAATGCAAGCCTCAAACTCCACTTAGCCAAATGCATATAGATGATAGACTCCACTACACTATCATAGTATCACTTGCCAATACAATTCAAATGTATTGACCCTTGTGGCTGTAACTTGTGATGTTGCAGGTTTGATTGATTTAGTGAAGTGTGTTGATTAGGATTACAAAGTCTACAACCAACATGTCTACCTGTGGCACTTTGAAGATGAAGGACCCCATGCTTATAGATTTCTGCTGCAATGTAATGTAATAGCCATATGAGCTATGTAAGATGTAATAAAATTATGTTATTCCTGGTTATAAAGTTGTATAATGACCTTTGTTTCTTGATATTACATCTTAACTGTGGATGCTAGCTATTGATCCAGGGACCAGCATTGTAAACACAGGGGACTCCACTTTATATTGTTTAAAGGTTGGGACACTCCCTCTACAGATGGTATCAGAGCATTGTGTTGCCTGTAGGATTTGTAAACCTAGGATTGGACAAAAACCCTTAGAAAAATAGGAGTTGTATTTGTTCCAAAACTTATTTACAAACAATCTTGTAAACTCTTTCCTCAACCATTTTGGTTTCAACTCTACATCTCATCTATTTCAACTTGATGGAAAAACCTACCCCATGGCCAAAGGCTACACCATGTGCAAAGGATTCCTTCAACTCTAATGACTTCAACATCTTCAAATCTAATGACTTCAACATCTTCAACTCTAATGACTTCAACATCTTCAGTATATTCACCAAGGACTTCCAACTTGGATACCACTAAGGACTACAAGTGAGACAAGGAAATCTTGCTCAAGATTTAGAGACTAAGGGAATGCAAAATAAGAAGGAGCCATCAACAACATTGAGGTATTGCAACCAAGAGTTTATCTCAAGGAAACCATGATCTTATGTAAGAAGAATCAAGAAGAAAGGAAAGATCACAAGTGAACCATATAGATGGACCACCATATTTTAGATAAGTCAAAACACACCAACTTATGTGGTGTAACAAAAAAATATTTTGTTGCCTAAGTATGTGAAACTTGATGTTTGAGTGGAATGTTTGTTTGTGATTGCTTGCACATTACTTGTGTGAATTGTGATGTGTGTGATTAGAATTTATTTCCTTAGAAATATTTTGCCTATTCTAATCCCTACCCAACCCAAACAGATGACTTCTCCAATAAACTCCAACATGAAGGATGGTGACACCAACAACAAACAAGAGGACAACATGAAAGAACTTATAGCAACCCAAAACCAGTTGAGTCAAGAGACAACTCAGCTTTTAGCCAACAACAATGGACTAGACCCAGCCATACAAAGTATTTTGAAACTTCAAACCCAATTGTTGCAAGGATTGGTTACTCAAGTGATCAACATGGGAGAAAACCTTTCCCAAAGAGCTAATGACAACAGGGATGACAAAGATATTAATCTATAAGGAACCCAAGCTAGCAATACTTGTGGAGACAAGGATCATGCGTCCAAGGCACATGAAGATCAATGCCCCAAGAAGAGAGAAAGATCTCCCACCTATGAAGAACATGAACTAGAAGAACTCTTAGCTTTTGAGAGACCTAAGAAGAAGAAGAAATGCCCCAACCCTAACAAGAAGGACATTACTCAAGTGCAATGTTACAATTGCAAAGAGATGGGACACTATGCCAATGAATGCCCAGAAAAGAAGAAGAACCAAAGAAACAAACAAGAGGAAGTGATACCAAAGGAAAAGAAAGATATCAGCCAAGTGATGTGTTTCAAATGCAAGGAACTAGGCCACTATGCAAGCAATTGTCCAGAAAAGATGAAGAACAAGTTAAACAAGTCTATGAAGGATCTCAACCTTGGTCCATGAGTCAAGTATGGAAACCAAGGACACCATGCAAACGTTTGCTTAGAGAAATTTTCCCCAGGATCCCAAGAAGGACAATATGTAATTTTTGTTTGAAATTTTTTTTAAGGGTGGTAGTACCCTAGTTGTTTTGAGCCTACTTGTAACCCTAGCCTCCCCAAATCTCGGGACGAGATTTATTTTAAGGGTGGTAGCCTGTCACATCCCAAGATTTTCCAAATCTTGTAATGTGAAAAATAAATGAATAAAATAAACTTTGTTGAATTTTAGGGTGAGAAGAAACTTTTTGAATCCAATTGGAAAACTTTCAAACCTATTTTGATCAAGATAAATCCTAAATGGATTAAAAAGATAAATATTTAGTAAAGGTAAAATGAAAATATTTTACTACTACTTTGAAATCTTTTTATAAAGGTTTTGATTTTCAAAGGGAAAAGAAATATTTAAATAAAGATTATTTTATAGAGACAAATTAAAACTTGGCCAAGCTTTTGAAATAAAATGTTTTGTTTTGATTAAAAATAGTAAAGGTTTATTTAAATAAAATAATAAGGAATTAATATCCAAATTTTATTTAAATAAAAGGTTTTACCATTTTAATTAAAACATCAAAACTTATTAAATTATTTTAAATAAGTTTTCTAAGTATTTTATTTTCTTAATTAAAACCTACTGAAGTGTTTTGGTTTTATTTAGATTTCAAAATAAAGTTTTTAATAAAACAAATCCTATTTGATTTAATAATGAAGGTCTATTGTATTTAATTATTAATGGACCCTAAAATAAAAGGTTATTTTCTTTTAAACAAGTTTCCAAATATTCTTTATTTCCAAATAAAACCTACTGATTTGGTTTTGAAAATATTTGGATTTCAAATGGAGATTTTTATTAATTAAATCAAACCCTATTTTATTAAATAACTAATGATCCATTTTATTTAATTAATGAATGGATCCTAAAAAGAATAAAATATTATTTTATTTTGGGATTTGTTTATGTTGATAAACAGAACCAAAAACTCATTACTAGTATGGTGAATTGTTTGAATGGTTTGAATGTTTGAATAGTTGATTGAAATTCAAAACAGAAATTTGAATTAGAAAAATAAAAGGCAAACACGAAGAAAAAAATAGAAACTAGCCGACCCAACCCAGCAGCCCAACTGAGCCCAGTACCAGCCCAGTCTTTCTCCCCCTCCACAAAACGTTTTTCACTTAAAGCCGCACCCACTGAGACACCGACTGGTGGACCGCATTTCCTCTCCCTTTCCTACTGACCAGAAGACCCCACCGCCACGCCCCCTTCTTCCCCACCCGCAGACTACGCCCTCCCCCTCGCTGGCCGTTGCAGGCGAATTAAGCATGGCGTAATACGCGTTAACCACACCATTACTCGGCCCCTTGACAACGCACCTTAAAGCGCTTGCCCCTCCTCTCCGTTTCCCTCTGTCACCCCGCAGTAGCATGCCCCCAGGCCTCCCCAATTCCTCCCCGAGCACCTCTATCTCCGACGACCTCCCTTGCCAATTCCGGCCAGCACACGCCACCTCTTGCCCCCTCGAGCACGCAGCTGTGATCAGCATTCCCCAGCGGACCCTTCTGCAGCCGCAGCTCGCTCGCGCGCATCCCTGAGCGTCAGCAATGTCTTCCCGAGCCAGTGCCGCCGTCTGCTCCAACTGCGGCGACATCTCCCCGGTAAACCAGACCTCCCCTCTCTTCCTCGTGGACACGGTGACGATCTCCATGCTCTTGCGAATCTAACAGTGCCTCCCGTTTGTCCTAGGGTGCCCCCTAGCCTCGCCTCCCGTCGACGTCTGACCGCACCGAGGCCCAGAACAACTCCGGCGAGCAATTGAAGACGAACCCGTGCGCCCCTTCACCAACCAGTACCACGTTGAGCATCAGCATCGTTCAGCGAACCAGGTGAGCACTCTCTCCCTCCTTCTCGCTTCCCGTAACGCCGGCGACGCCACTGACAAGCCGCCACCGCCGCGCGCCAGAGTCCAGCGCCGCCAGTTCCTGGTCGGGGCACTGAGAGCCGTTAGATCTAGATCGGAGCGATAGGATAGTTCACTTAAATGAAAGGGTAAGCGTTGATCTGAGCCGCACATGCCCCTTTTAATCCTGTGGTCTGTATCGCCCGATCCACATGAACCGTTTTCGTCCAATCAGAGACAGACACGTGGCCTGTAGATGATTTAAAAGACTGAATTGATCTATTAGGATACCAATTTTGTAAATTGCACAACTTTTAAACCACATGTCCAAAAATTGCAAATTTGGTATCATTGGAATCAGTAGAACAAACCCTAGCCAACCATGCCCTTGGTTTAGCAAATAGTATATATTAGAGTGTTTGTTTTTGCAGAAACATTTGTATGCTTGTTAAGGATGTAAAAATTGTTTAAAAATGAATTTGGGGTTAAAATCTTTTGCAATTGGATTGCTTTGAACCTACTGACCATAGGAAACACTTTGTGGACTCAAAATGTATTTAGTAAAAAAAATAAAGATTCTTTGATTTAAAACCCTTTCTAGTCAAATAGAAATGTGGTTTATTTATTACAAATGATTTTGAAGGAAAACCTTTGGAAAATGTTTTGTTTTAAACTCTCTGACCCCAAACACCAAGTTTTATGGTTTGAAACATATTTGGTGAACCCTATGGATTAATGCCTTAGTAAAAATATTTCTACACCACATAAAATGATACTTTGTTTTGAAAATGGTTTTGAAGTGAAACCTTTTGTAAAATGACTTTGCCACTTTACAAAATGACCATTGGGTGTTTTCAAATGTTTATAACCCATTAGGAACCACTTTTTCAAACAAAACAAAGGTTGGCATGCTTGCATGCATTACTTTGACTTTGTCATTTTATGTGATGTTTTGCTTGATTGGTAGATTGAGTTTGTGCCTTGCTTGATTGATTTGTAGTGACTTGAAGAGTGTGATTGTTGCAAGGACAAGGAGTGAACCCATACTCTACCAAAAAGGCAAGTGATGCTTCATACTTTTTGTCCCATTACTTTCACTATGCATTAGTGATTTTCTCTAAGTAAAACTTGCATGGATTTTGCTAAGTATAGACCTTGCTATAGGAAAACCTAGTAGATGAAACCTTAGTGGAAATCTTCCTAAGTTAAGATTCCTATTACTATCAAGCTTAGCCTAGCTAATAGAAAACAAGGGTGGAAATATATTCACACTATGGAAAAGAATTTCTAAGTCTGAGGACTTGTGATTTTGTTTAAGAAAACAACTAAGTTAATGAATCACCTGGGTGGAATGGGACTTGCTTGGTGGTTTTTGGTTGAGTGGTTCACAAGGCCCATGTTTATGGTTTACCTTGTGTATCTCACTTGTGGATGGCCACCCAGGAACAAAGATATTTGAGATGTCAAATGTTGAGAAGCTTCAAGTGCAACCACTTGGCAATATGGGCTCTGCCATGATCATATAGGTTGCAAGAACTTAGCCATATGGACAGAGGGTGGTAGTGTTTGATAGGTTGGAACGCGTCCATTTTTGGTCTAAGGGAAGGCTTCTGAAAGATCTTGTCTTGGGAAACCAAGTCTTGTGGGGAAAGTGCACCACCTCTGCAGAGTGTAAAATCTAAGTACTTAGCCATGTCCCTGGTAAAGGACAATTTGAGCATCAAGACATGGAAGCAATCAAGAATCTCATCATTCAAATTTCTAAGTTAAAACTTGTGGTTTGAACAAGGGTTGTTTGAAATCTTCAATCTTTGATTGAGAGATGCCTTGGTTAAAGGATCTTCAAATCTTTGATTGAGAAAAATGCTTTTGCCAAGCAAAACTTAGTATTTTCAAAATGTTAAGGAAAATCTATTTTGAGCAATGCAAGCCTCAAACTCCACTTAGCCAAATGCATATAGATGATAGACTCCACTACACTATCATAGTATCACTTGCCAATACAATTCAAATGTATTGACCCTTGTGGCTGTAACTTGTGATGTTGCAGGTTTGATTGATTTAGTGAAGTGTGTTGATTAGGATTACAAAGTCTACAACCAACATGTCTGCCTGTGGCACTTTGAAGATGAAGGACCCCATGCTTATAGATTTCTGCTGCAATGTAATGTAATAGCCATATGAGCTATGTAAGATGTAATAAAATTATGTTATTCCTGGTTATAAAGTTGTATTATGACCTTTGTTTCTTGATATTACATCTTAACTGTGGATGCTAGCTATTGATCCAGGGACTAGCATTGTAAACACAGGGGACTCCACCTTATATTGTTTAAAGGTTTTACACTCCCTCTACAGATGGTATCAGAGCATTGTGTTGCCTGTAGGATTTGTAAACCTAGGATTGGACAAAAACCCTTAGAAAAATAGGAGTTGTATTTGTTCCAAAACTTATTTACAAACAATCTTGTAAACTCTTTCCTCAACCATTTTGGTTTCAACTCTACATCTCATCTATTTCAACTTGATGGAAAAACCTACCCCATGGCCAAAGACTACACCATGTGCAAAGGATTCCTTCAACTCTAATGACTTCAACATCTTCAACTCTAATGACTTCAACATCTTCAACTCTAATGACTTCAACATCTTCAACTCTAATGACTTCAACATCTTCAGTATATTCATCAAGGACTTCCAACTTGGATACCACTAAGGACTACAAGTGAGACAAGGAAATCTTGCTCAAGATTTAGAGACTAAGGGAATGCAAAATAAGAAGGAACCATCAAAAACATTGAGGTATTGCAACCAAGAGTTTATCTCAAGGAAACCATGATCTCATGTAAGAAGAATCAAGAAGAAAGGAAAGATCACAAGTGAACCATATAGATGGACCACCATATTTTAGATAAGTCAAAACACACCAACTTATGTGGTGTAACAAAAAATATTTTGTTGCCTAAGTATGTGCTTGAAACTTGATGTTTGAGTGGAATGTTTGTTTGTGATTGCTTGCACATTGCTTGTGTGGATTGTGATGTGTGTGATTAGAATTTATTTCCTTAGAAATATTTTGCCTATTCTAATCCCTACCCAACCCAAACAGATGACTTCTCCAAGAAACTCCAACATCAAGGATGGTGACACCAACAACAAACAAGAGGACAACATGAAAGAACTTATAGCAACCCAAAACCAGTTGAGTCAAGAGACAACTCAGCTTTTAGCCAACAACAATGGACTAGACCCAGCCATACAAAGGATTTTGAAACTTCAAACCCAATTGTTGCAAGGATTGGTTACTCAAGTGATCAACATGGGAGAAAACCTTTCCCAAAGAGCTAATGACAACAGGGATGACAAAGATATTAATCTAGAAGGAACCCAAGCTAGCAATACTTGTGGAGACAAGGATCATGCGTCCAAGGCACATGAAGATCAATGCCCCAAGAAGAGAGAAAAATCTCCCACCTATGAAGAACATGAACTAGAAGAACTCCTAGCTTTGGAGAGACCCAAGAAGAAGAAGAAATGCCCCAACCCTAACAAGAAGGACATTACTCAAGTGCAATGTTACAATTGCAAAGAGATGGGACACTATTCCAATGAATGCCCAGAAAAGAAGAAGAACCAAAGAAACAAACAAGAGGAAGTGATACCAAATGAAAAGAAAGATATCAGCCAAGTGATGTGTTTCAAATGCAAGGAACTAGGCCACTATGCAAGCAATTGTCCAGAAAAAAGATGAAGAACAAGTTAAACAAGTCTATGAAGGATCTCAACCTTGGTCCATGAGTCAAGTATGGAAACCAAGGACACCATGCAAATGTTTGCTTAGAGAAATTTTCCCCAGGATCCCAAGAAGGACAATATGTAATTTTTGTTTGAATTTTTTTTAAGGGTGGTAGTACCCTAGTTGTTTTGAGCCTACTTGTAACCCTAGCCTCCCCAAATCTCGGGACGAGATTTATTTTAAGGGTGGTAGCCTGTCACATCCCAAGATTTTCCAAATCTTGTAATGTGAAAAATAAATGAATAAAATAAAACTTTGTTGAATTTTAGGGTGAGAAGAAACTTTTTGAATTCAATTGGAAAACTTTCAAACCTATTTTGATCAAGATAAATCCTAAAGGGATTAAAAAGATAAATATTTAGTAAAGGTAAAATAAAAATATTTTACTACTACTTTGAAATCTTTTTATAAAGGTTTTGATTTTCAAAGGGAAAAGAAATATTTAAATAAAGATTATTTTATAGAGCCAAATTAAAACTTGGCCAAGCTTTTGAAATAAAATGTTTTGTTTTGATTAAAAATAGTAAAGGTTTATTTAAATAAAATAATAAGGAATTAATATCCAAATTTTATTTAAATAAAAGGTTTTACCATTTTAATTAAAACATCAAAACTTATTAAATTATTTTAAATAAGTTTTCTAAGTATTTTATTTTCTTAATTAAAACCTACTGAAGTGTTTTGGTTTTATTTAGATTTCAATGTAAAGTTTTTAATAAAACAAATCCTATTTGATTTAATAATGAAGGTCTATTGTATTTAATTATTAATGGACCCTAAAATAAAAGGTTATTTTGTTTTAAACAAGTTTCCAAATATTCTTTATTTCCAAATAAAACCTACTGATTTGGTTTTGAAAATATTTGGATTTCAAATGGAGATTTTATTAATTAAATCAAACCCTATTTTATTAAATAACTAATGATCCATTTTATTTAATTAATGAATGGATCCTAAAAAGAATAAAAATATTATTTTATTTTGGGATTTGTTTATGTTGATAAAAAGAACCAAAAACTCATTACTAGTATGGTGAATTGTTTGAATGGTTTGAATGTTTGAATAGTTGATTGAAATTCAAAAAAGAAATTTGAATTAGAAAAAGAAAAGGAAAACAGGAAGAAAAAAATAGAAACTAGCCGACCCAACCCAGCAGCCCAACTGAGCCCAGTACCAGCCCAGTATTTCTCCCCCTCCAGGAAACGTTTTTCACTTAAAGCCGCACCCACTGAGACACCGACTGGTGGACCGCGTTTCCTCTCCCTTTCTCACTGACCAGAAGACCCCACCGCCACGCCTCCTTCTTCCCCACCCGCAGACTACGCCCTCGCCCTCGCCGACCGTTGCAGGCGAATTAAGCACGGCGTAATACGCGTTAACCACACCATTACTCGGCCCCTTGACCACGCACCTTAAAGAGCTTGCCCCTCCTCTCCGTTTCCCTCTGTCACCCCGCAGTAGCACGCCCCCAGACCGCCCCAATTCCTCCCCGAGCACCTCTGTCTCCGACGACCTCCCTTGCCAATTCCGGCCAGCACACGCCACCTCTTGCCCCCTCGAGCACGCAGCTGTGATCAGCATTCCCCAGCGGACCCTTCTGCAGCCGCAGCTCGCTCGCGCGCATCCCTGAGCGTCAGCAACGTCTTCCATAGCCAGCACCGCCGTCTGCTCCAACTGCGGCGACATCTCCCCGGTAAACCAGACCTCCCCTCTCTTCCTCGTGGACACGGTGACGATCTCCATGCTCTTGCGAATCTAACAGTGCCTCCCGTTTGTCCTAGGGTGCCCCCTAGCCTCGCCTCCCGTCGACGTCTGACCGCACCGAGGCCTAGAACAACTCCGGCGAGCAATTGAAGATGAACCCGTGCGCCCCTTCACCAACCAGTACCACGTTGAGCATCAGCATCGTTCAACGAACCAGGTGAGCACTCTCTCCCTCCTTCTCGCTTCCTGTAACGCCGGCGACGCCACTGACAAGCCGCCGCCGCCGCTCGCCAGAGTCCAGCGCCGCCAGTTCCTGGTCGGGGCACTGAGAGCCGTTAGATCTAGATCGGAGCGATAGGATAGTTCACTTAAACGAAAGGGTAAGCGTTGATCTGAGCCACACATGCCCCTTTTAATCCTGTGGTCTGTATCGCTCGATCCACACGAACCATTTTCGTCCAATCAGAGACAGACACGTGGCCTGTAGATGATTTAAAAGACTGAATTGATCTATTAGGATACCAATTGTGTAAATTTCACAACTTTTAAACCACACGTCAAAAAATTGCAAATTTGGTATCATTGGAATCAGTAGAACAAACCCTAGCCAACCATGACCTTGGTTTAGAAAATAGTATCTGTTAGAGTGTTTGTTTTTGCAGAAACATTTGTAGGCTTATTAAGGATGTAAAAATTGTTTAAAAATGAATTTGGGGTTAAAATCTTTCGCAATTGGATTGCTTTGAACCTACTGACCATAGGAAACACTTTGTGGACTCAAAAATGTATTTAGTAAAACAAAATAAAGATTCTTTGATTTAAAACCCTTTCTAGTCAAATAGAAATGTGGTTTATTTATTACAAATGATTTTGAAGGAAAACCTTTGGAAAATGTTTTGTTTCAAACTCTCTGACCCCAAACACCAAGTTTTATGGTTTGAAACATATTTGGTGAACCCTATGGATTAATGCCTTAGTAAAAATATTTCTACACCACATAAAATGATACTTTGTTTTGAAAATGGTTTTGAAGTGAAACCTTTTGTAAAATGACTTTGCCACTTTACAAAATGACCATTGGGTGTTTTCAAATGTTTATAACCCATTAGGAACCACTTTTTCAAACAAAACAAAGCTTGGCATGCTTGCATGCATTACTTTGACTTTGTCATTTTATGTGATGTTTTGCTTGATTGGTAGATTGAGTTTGTGCCTTGCTTGATTGATTTGTAGTGACTTGAAGAGTGTGATTGTTGCAAGGACAAGGAGTGAACCCATACTCTACCAAAAAGGCAAGTGATGCTTCATACTTTTTGTCCCATTACTTTCACTATGCATTAGTGATTTTCTCTAAGTAAAACTTGCATGGATTTTGCTAAGTATAGACCTTGCTATAGGAAAACCTAGTAGATGAAACCTTAGTGGAAATCTTCCTAAGTTAAGATTCCTATTACTATCAAGCTTAGCCTAGCTAATAGAAAACAAGGGTGGAAATATATTCACACTATGGAAAAGAATTTCTAAGTCTGAGGACTTGTGATTTTGTTTAAGAAAACAACTAAGTTAATGAATCACCTGGGTGGAATGGGACTTGCTTGGTGGTTTTTGGTTGAGTGGTTCACAAGGCCCATGTTTATGGTTTACCTTGTGTATCTCACTTGTGGATGGCCACCCAGGAACAAAGTGATTTGAGATGTCAAATGTTGAGAAGCTTCAAGTGCAACCACTTGGCAATATGGGCTCTGCCATGATCATATAGGTTGCAAGAACTTAGCCATATGGACAGAGGGTGGTAGTGTTTGATAGGTTGGAACGCGTCCATTTTTGGTCTAAGGGAAGGCTTCTGAAAGATCTTGTCTTGGGAAACCAAGTCTTGTGGGGAAAGTGCACCACCTCTGCAAAGTGTAAAATCTAAGTACTTAGCCATGTCCCTGGTAAAGGACAATTTGAGCATCAAGACATGGAAGCAATCAAGAATCTCATCATTCAAATTTCTAAGTTAAAACTTGTGGTTTGAACAAGGGTTGTTTGAAATCTTCAATCTTTGATTGAGAGATGCCTTGGTTAAAGGATCTTCAAATCTTTGATTGAGAAAAATGCTTTTGCCAAGCAAAAATTAGTATTTTCAAAATGTTAAGGAAAATCTATTTTGAGCAATGCAAGCCTCAAACTCCACTTAGCCAAATGCATATAGATGATAGACTCCACTACACTATCATAGTATCACTTGCCAATACAATTCAAATGTATTGACCCTTGTGGCTGTAACTTGTCATGTTCAGGTTTGATTGATTTAGTGAAGTGTGTTGATTAGGATTACAAAGTCTACAACCAACATGTCTGCATGTGGCACTTTGAAGATGAAGGACCCCATGCTTATAGATTTCTGCTGCAATGTAATGTAATAGCCATATGAGCTATGTAAGATGTAATAAAATTATGTTATTCCTGGTTATAAAGTTGTATTATGACCTTTGTTTCTTGATATTACATCTTAACTGTGGATGCTAGCTATTGATCCAGGGACTAGCATTGTAAACACAGGGACTCCACCTTATATTGTTTAAAGGTTGGGACACTCCCTCTACATAAAACCTTTGGGAAAATGATTTGATTTAAACTCTCTAACCCTAAACACCAAGCTTTGAGATTTAAAAACCTGTTTGGTGAACCCTATAAAATTATTACCTTGCTTAAAGGCATTTCCAACAAAATAAAATATTGCTTTGATATAAAAATGGTTTATAGGTAAAACCTTTTGCAAATGGTTTTTATACCAACCACATGACCTTAAAACACTAACATTTGTGTTTAAGAATATATTTGGAAAACACTAGAAAATATTACTTTGATTTTAAATCATTTTTAGCAAAACAAACATGATTTAAATGGCCTTTTTCACTAACTTAATATCAAATGGTTTTACCACATTTATAAATGATCTTGCCACTTTTATAAATGACAAATAAGTGTTTCAAAATGTTTATAACATATTAGAAACCACTTTTCCAAATAAAACAACCTTTGGCATGCTTGCATGCATTGCTTTGTTTTTATTATTTTATGTGATGATTGCCTGAATGGTAGATTGAATATTGCTTGCTTGTTTGAATTGTAGTGGAAATTTAAGAGTGTGAATATTGCAAGATCCAGGAGTGAACTTATATTCTCTACTAAAAAGGCAAGTGGTTCTTCATACTTTTGTCCCATTATTTTCACTATGCATTAGTGATATTTCTAAGTAGGACTTGCATGGAATTTTTGCTAAGTATAAACTATGCCATGGGAAATCCTAGTAGATGAAACCTTAGTAGAATTTTCCTAAGTTAAGATTCCTACTACTATCATGCTTAGCTAGCAAGTAGAAAACAAGGGTGGATTATATTCATGCTATGAAATGTTTCTAAGTCAAGGACTTGTGTTTTTGTTTAATAAAACAACTATGTGAATGAATCACCTGGGTGGAATGGAAAGAATGGTTTGTGTTGAGTGGTTACACAGGGCCCATATTTATGGCTGACCCTAGTGTATCTCACTTGTGGAATGCCACCCAGGAACAAAGAGATTTGAGATGTCAAATGTTGAGAAGCTTCAAGTGCAGCCACTTGGCATTATGGGCTCTGCCTAGATCATATAGGTTGCAATAACTTAGCCAAATGGAAAGTTGGTGGTAGGGTTTTGATAGGTTGGAACGCGTCCATTATGGTCTAAGGGAAGGCTTCTGAAAGATCTTGTCTTGGTGAAAATCAAGTCTTGTGGGGAAAGTGCACCACCTCTGCAGAGTGTAAAATCTAAGTAATTAGCCATGTCCATGGTATTGGACAAATTGAGCAGCAAGACATGGAAGCTATCAAGAATCTCCTCATCCCAATTTTCTAAGTTAAAAACTTTTGGTTGAACAAGGGTTGAAGGATCACCAATTTCTATTGGGAGACGCCTTGGGTTATTTTTGCCAAGCCAAAAACTTAGTGTTTTCAAATGATAAGTAAAATCTATTTTGAGCAAAGCAAGCCTAAACTCCACTTAGCCAAATGCATATAGATTATAGACTCCACTATACTACCATAGTATCACTTTCCAATACAATTCAAATGTATTGACCCTTGTGGCTGTAACTTATTCTGTTGCAGGTTTGTTTGATGTTAGTGAAGTGTGTTGATTAGGATTACAAGTCTACAACCAACATGATTGTGTGGCACTTTCAAGATGAAGGACTCCATGCTATAGTTATTTCTGTTGCATTGTAATGTGATAGCCAAATGAGCTATGTAAGATGTAATGAATTATTTTATTCCTGGTTATAAAGTTGTATTATGACCTTTGTTTCTTGATATTATATCTTAAATGTGCATGCTAGCTATTGATCCAGGGACTAGCATTGTAAACACATGGATCTCTACCTTATTAAAGGTTGGGACCTCTACACAAAGGTAATAATCAATAAATATCAGTGAGCTTGTCTCACAAATCCACAAAAAAGAACTAAAAATTTCTAAGCAAAAAGCATAAGAAAACTAAGGCTAAACACAGTGCTAGCAAAAGAGAACACTCACAAAACAATAGGAATGAAAACTAGAGTGTTCTAGGCAATGAAAACAGAGTGTGTCTCTCTCCAAAAGAAGAGTGTTGTGATCCAACCAACTTACTCAAGAAAACTAAGCAAACTAAAACCAAAAGCAAAAACTAAGACGCTCCAAGAACTACACAATAGTGCATAAAACTGAAGGGAATATGCCCTGAGAGGCAATAATAAAGTGTTTATTATGTGTATTCCAAGTATATGATAGATGTTTATTTTGCATACTATAATTGTATTAATACGGAAACATTAATACATGTGTGTTTAATAAACAAACAGAAAGTTCCTAGTTATGCCTCTCTCATAAACTAGCTCGTTGATTAACAAGATGATCAAGGTTTCCTGATCATGGACATTGGATGTTGTTAATAACGGGATCACAACATTAGTGTAATGGTGTGATGAACATTCATCCGAAGTATAGCATTACGATCAAAGTCATTGAGTTTATATTTCTATAACAACTTGCGAAGTGATCCTAATCCTTCGACCATGAGATCATGTCAATCACTAACACCGGAAGAGTTTCTTGATAACATCAAACGTCACACCGTAACAGGGTGATTATAAAGATGGATTCAGAACTAACAAAGTGTTATGTTGAGGCTCATGGATCGAGAGTGGAATTTGTTCATCCCGATGACGGATAGATATACTCTGGGCCCTCTCGGTGATATCACATTGATTATCTTGCAAGCAAGTGATTTGATCACTAGAATCTTATATCACGGGAACGAGAAAAGAGTGCATGTCGGTAACGAGATCAAACTAGGTATGTAGATACCGATGATCAAATCTCAGACATGTAATATATCGTGAAACAAATGGATTAATATACTAACATAAAAGGTTCCGACGATCACAAGAAAGTCATCGTTGAATGTGTGGGAGTTAGTATGGGTCTCCAGATCCCGCTTCTGATTATTGATCCGAGAAGGGTCTCGATCATGTCCGCATTATTCACGAACCGTAGGGTGACACACTTAAGAGACACCGACATCCAATTGGAGCAGAAGTTTCATGTCGAAAGAATGAACAAGCGCAGGAATTTATTTCACTAGATACCGAAACAGGTTTTCGGGTGAAATTGCATAAAGTGGTTATGCATGTGAAATATAATTCTAGCAAGGGGTTATTTGTGAATGTTTGTCATTATAGTAATTGAAAAAATTCTGAATAAAATAAGAGTTTTATTTAATGATAGTTTGCATTAAATTTGGTGGAAATTTAATGGGAATTTGAGTGGATTTTTTAGTGGAGAAAATTGAAGGGCCATTTTGTGAGTGGAGTGTCCACCCACATGAATGAGGGAGAGGTGGGGGAACCCTCCATGGCCGGCGGCCATGCCCCCTTGGGCTGCCCCCCTCCCCTATAAAATGAGCCCCTCCTCTCACTTGTCTCACACACCTCCTCGTGAAGGATCTCTCTCCCCCTCTAGAATTTATACCCCATGGTCTCGGACTAGCGAGATACATGTTCCCGGTGGCTATTCTGCAAGAAAGAGTTGTGCTTCCGCTGCATCGCTGGAGCGAGGAGGCGGAGGTTGCTCGGTGCCTCGAACGTGTGTGCGAGCACGGATGCGCTACTGATTTGCGGCGCTAGGACTTCCTCTCGATCTTGAGATCGTCAAGAGATCGTCTACATCAACCACGAGTTGAACTCTTTAAGCTTTGTCGGTCTTCAAGGGTATGTTCTCTACGGATATACATCCGCCCATTGTTTGTATCTAATAGATAGATCTTGGTACATAGTTCACATCGTAGGAAAATTTTGTTTTCTATGCTGCGAACCCTACAGTGGTATCAGAGCCGGATCTATGCGTAGATACATTACACGGGTAGTACACATATGAGTATGTGGGCGATGATGATCATGTTGTTGCTACTTTGTTGTAATTTTGGATATTGGTGGCATAGTGGGATGAAGCGGCCCGGACAAACTTTACATGTCCTCGCACACGAGAACTGTTCCACGCTTGACATGCAACTAGTTTGCATAAGTGGCTAGCGGGTGTCTGTCTCTCCTACTATAGTCAATATCTATTTTGCAAACGAGTTCTCAACAATTTGCTTATCCTCATTGTGGTTCATGTTTGTAGGTAAGAACGGTTCTATCTCGAAAGCCCTAAGCCACGTAAAACTTGCAATGGATAAATTAGAGGCGTCTAGTTTAGATTGTTGCTGGGCTAGTGTTATGATATGGTAGTGTTGTAAGTAGAAGTATGAGATGATACTCTTACAACACACATAGCGTGTAAACTCCATAGACCTTGGATTTACACATATAGGTATGATAGTGATCATATCACGATGCACATGATAGAGATCATCTGCGGAAACCATAACATTTCACTAATAAACATGTGATGTTTGATAGTGAAGGGTTCGCAGCATAGAAAACAAAAAATTTCTGTCACATCCCAAGATTTTCCAAATCTTGTAATGTGAAAAATAATTGAATAAAATAAAACTTTGTTGATTTTCAGGGTGAGAAGAAACTTTTTGAATTCAATTGGAAACTTTCAAACTTATTTTGATCAAGATAAAATCCTAAAGGGATTTAAAAAAAAGATAAATATTTAATAAAGGAAAAATAAAAATATTTGGAAATTACTATTTTGAATCTTTTTATATAAAGATTTGGTTTTCAAATGAAAAAGGAAGAAATTGAAATAAGGATTATTTTAATAGCCAAAATTAAAACTTTGGCCAAGCCTTTGAAATAAAATATTTCCATTTTAGAAAAATAGTAAAAGGTTAATTTAAATAAAATAATAAGGATTTAATATCCAAGTTTATTAAAAATAAAAGTTTTACTATTTTAATTAAACATCAAAACTTATTTATCTGTTTTAAACAAGTTTTCCAAGTATTCTTTAATTTCAAATAAAACCTACTGATTTGGCTTGAAACTAATTAAATTTCAAATAGAGTTTTGAATAAAACAAATTCTATTTGGATTTAATAAACAAGGTCTATTTATTTAATTAATAATGGACCCTAGAATAAAAATATTGTTTTGTATTTGGGATTTGGGTTATGTTGCTAAACAGAACCAGATTCAATTACAATGTTTGGTGAATGTTTGAATTGATTTGAATGTTGATTTGTTGTTTGAATTTCAAAACAGAAAATAGATTCAGAAAAAGGAAAAACAATCAGGAAAGAAAAAATAGAAGTGGAGAGCAGCCCAGTCGGCAAGCCCACTTAGCCCAGTACCAGCCCACTCTCTTCCTCCCACAGAAAATGTTTCTCACTCACTTACTCACCCACTCTGCGACTGACTGGTGGACCTCTTTTCCCTCTCCCCTCTCTCACTAACGCACAAGCCCCACAACAGTGTTCCTTCTCTTCTTCCTCGCGCAGACGACGCCCTGCCGTTGCAGCCATTACTCCGGCGATCAATACGCGTTGATTCCGCGACCGTTACTCACCGTGACTGCGCCCATTTAACTGCCTGTGTCTTCTCTCCATTTCCCCTCACGCACCTCCCTCTCTCTGCCCCTAGGCTGCCTCAATTCGAGCTCGTACCACCACGGTCTCCGACGAGCCATTGCTCCAATTCCAATCCAACCTCGCCACCCCTTGCCTCCCTGAGCACACGACCGTGACCCCCACTCCCAGGCGCTTCTTCCTGAGCCATCCGTTCAACCGCGGGCGCCCCAGAGAGTCGACTCCGACAACCTCTGACCGTGCCGCCGCGTCTGCCTCTCTCCGGCGAAGTCCCCTGGTAAGCACAGACCGCCCCACGCCGTCTCGTTCACGCTCCCACACTCGCCACATCCTCCTGCATCTGACCATGCTCTTGTCTTTCCTTAGGGCGATCTGCAGCGTCGCCTCCGACCACGACCAGAGCCGCCCGACGCTGTTCTCCACTCCGGCGAGCAATCCTGCTAGAACCAGAGCGCCCCTCGCCAAACCAACACCGCCTTGAGCTTCACCGTGACCTCCTGAACCCGGTGAGCACCTCCCCTTCCCTCCTTGCTTCCTAGAACCGCCGCTAGCCCACCGCCTGACCGTCGCCGCCGTCTGCCGCCGCGCAGCGCCGCCAGCTTTTGGCCAACCATATGTGGTCGTTAGATTTAAATCTGGTGGCTACGATTAGAACAAGACGAAGGGGTACGCGCCCATCTGATCCGTTCGTATAAGTTAGATCCAACGCATCGCATCAGCCGATCCACCCAAACCGGTACCAGCAAATAGGAAAGCGACGCGTGGCACCAGACGATTTAGAAATAGAATTTGAAATCAGATTTGAAACCCTTGTAACTTTTGATCCACACGTCCAAAAATTACAAACTTGATATCAATGGAATCAGTGAAACAAGCCCTAGCCAACCATGCAATTTGTTTAGTAAAAAGTTTCTGTTAGATTTCTTGTTTTTGCAGAAACATTTGTATGCTTGTTTAGGTTAGAAAAATTATTCCAAAATGTTTTTAGGGTTGAAAACCTTTGCAAATTGGTTTGTTGTGAACCTACTGACCCTAGGAACCAACCCATGGTTTTAAAAATGGATTTTGTGAAGTTTAGGAATAAAAACTTGAATTAGCCCATTTCTAGCCAAATAAAAGTAATGATTATGCTATGAAAATGTTTTTGGAGTAAAAGCTTTGGGATAATGATTTGACTCAAACCTACTGACCCTAAACACCAAGTTTTGAGAATTAGCAACTTATTTGGTGAAAGACATAAAGTTTTTGATTTGATAAAAACATTTTCCACCACATAAAATGATGAATGGATTTAAAAATGGTTTATGAATAAAACCCTTTTTGCAAGTGACTTTGCCACTTTAGGAAGTGACCACCTTGAACCTCACAAAATTTAGAGCCTAGTGGAAACCATCTTTGCAAATAAAACTATCTTATGCATGCTTGCATGCATGACTTAGTTTCTCTTATTTTTATGTGTGTGTTTGATTGTTTGAGTATTGGTTGGAATGCTAGTTGATATTGTGTTTGCTTGATTGATTTGTAGTGAAGTTAGAAAAGTGTGAAGCTAGCAAGATCAAGAAGTGAACCATCTTTCCCTACCAAAAAGTCAAGTGACACTATCATCTAAAGTCCTACTATTTTCATTATACTTAGTGGATTTTGAAACATGCATGAAAATAATTTCTATACTTATGCTATGCTAAATCCTAATAGGATACCCTATACATTCCTTAGTGGAAACAATGTAGTTGTTACATGCTTAGCCATGCTATATTTTGAAAAGAGTTACATGTGGAGATTTTATGAAGTTGAGAAAAGGACTTGTGTTTTTATATAATAAAACAAGGACTCAATGAACCACCTGGGTGGACAAGGATACTTTGAGTTTTGGAGAAGGTGGCAACAAAAGGAACCATGTCTATGGAAATCTCTTTGTGTTGTGCTCCAAAACAAAACCACTCAGGAAACTTAGAGATTGAAGATGTTTCTCCAATTGTGGCTTTCGTGTACAACCACATGCTACTTATGGCTCTGGCTTGGTCAACTACATTGGGAAGACCCATGCATTGTCTTCAGGTTACTGAAAATGAGGACCTGGAATCCTACATGGGTACTGAAGACAAGCTAGCAATGGTGTATGGGAGGACCCTCTGGAAAGACT
Source organism: Avena sativa (assembly GCA_916181665.1). NCBI lineage: Eukaryota > Viridiplantae > Streptophyta > Magnoliopsida > Poales > Poaceae > Avena > Avena sativa. The sequence continues at coordinate 229,536,918 of OV702279.1, forward strand.
TCGTCACATTCTCAATCTTCCAGTACTCCATCTTGGTGAGTACCAATCCAGCGGCCTCTGGTGGCAACAAGATGAGATTGTGACATGTGGGTAAAGTGTACAACTTCTGCAGAAGATAATAAAAATCTAAGTACTTAGCCGTGTCCCCGGTTATGGACAATACTGAGCAACTAAAGCTTGAAGCTATGGGAAATCTCGACATTCCAATTTCTAAAAGAAAAACTTTTAAGTGACAACATAAGACTTGACGCACTTGGGGGTACCAAGGAGCTCAAGAGATTTTTGATGAAAACTTTAAGCACTTGGGGTTACCAAGGAGCTCAAGAGATTTTGACAAAGACACTTGGTGGATTTCAAGGAGTTCAGAAAGTTTTGACAAAGGAAACAAAACCATTTGAAAAGATAGGATAAATTATTGCTTTCTGCAAATGAGCCTAAAACCCTACTTAGCCAAATATGCATGTAATGATAGGATCCACTCATATTATACTTAGTAGTGAAACTTGCCAATACTATTCCAAAGTATTGACCCTTGTGGCTGTAACTTGTAATGTTGCAGGTTTGATTGATTGTTGTGAAGATTGATTGATTAGGATTACAAAGTCTACAACCAACATGGTTGCCTGTGGCACTTTGAAGATGAAGGACCCCGTACTTATAGTTATTCCACTGCAATGTAATGTAATAGCCAAATGAGCTATGTAAGATGTAATAAAATTATGTTATTCCTGGTTATAAAGTTATATTATGACCTTTGTTTATTGATATTACATCTTAACTGTGGATGCTAGCTATTGATCCAGGGACTAGCATTGTAAACACAGGGGACTCTACCTTATTTAAAGGTTGGGACCCTTACATTTTCCTACGATGGGAACATCTATGTACCAAGATCTATCTACAAGATACAAGCAACGGGTGGATATACATCCATAGAATACATACCCTCGAAGACCGAATATCGTTAACGAGGTTGTACTCGTGGATGATGTAGACGAACGCTTGCCGATCTCAAGATCGTGATGAAGTCCATCTGGTCCAGCCGGTCCAGCACGATCAAGTCCAGCACCTCAAAGCAGTGGTGCATCCATGATCGCACACACGTACGGGTACCCCGACAACCTCCGCGCCCTCGCTCCAGCGAAGCAGCGGAAGCAACAAATCCTTCCAGAAAAATCCACCGGGAACATGTATCTCGCTGATCCGAGACCATGGGGAAATTCTAAAGGGGGAGAGAGATCCTTCGCGAGGAGGTGTTCTTTGAGAGGAGGAGAGGGGGCCTTTTATAGGGGAGAGGGGGGCACCCAAGGGGCATGGAGCCCAGCCATGGGGGCTGCCCCCACCTCTTCCACATTCATGTGGGTGGAGCTCCCACTCAAAATGAAAAGCCTCCACTCCCATTAAAAAGCCTCCACTCAAAAATCCACTCACATGCATTAAATTTCCACGAAATTTAATGCAAGCTCTCATTTAAATAAAACTCTTTTATTTATTCAGAATTTTGTTAATTAATTTAATTAACAAACATTCACATAAAAACCCGTACAACATTTCAATTTCACATGCAGAACCAGTTTTAGCAATTTCAACCGAAACAGTTCCGGTGTCTAGTGAAATAAATTCCTGCGCTTTCCTTTTCTTTTTCTGGCATATCATTTGCTCCGAATGGTGTCGGCATCCCTTAAGTGTGTCACCCTACGGTTCACGAATAATGCGGACATGATCGAGACCCTTCTCCGATCAATAATCAGTAGCGGGACCTGGAGATCCATACTGACTCCCACACATTCAATGATGACTTCTGTGATCGTGTGAACCTTTTACGCTAGTATCTTAATCCCTTTGTTTCACGATATATTACATGTCCGAGATTCGATCATCGGTATCTCCATACCTAGTTTGATCTCGTTACCGACATGCACTATTTTCTTGTTCCCGTGATATAACATTCTAGTGATCAAATCACTTGCTTGCAAGCTAATCAATGTGATATCACCGAGAGGGCCCAGAGCATATCTATCTATCATCGGGATGAAAAAATTCCACTCTCGATCCATGGGTCTCAACATAACACTTTAGTAGTTCTGAAGCCATCTTTATAATCACCCAGTTACGGTGTGACGTTTGATGTTAATAAGAAACTCTTCCGGTGTTAGTGATTGGCATGATCTCATGGTCTAAGGATTAGGACTACTTCGTAAGTTGTTTATAGCAATATAAACTCAATGACTTTGATCATAATGCTATACTTCAGATGAATGTTCATCACATCATTACACTAATGTTGTGACCTCGTTATTAACAACATCCAATTTCCATGATCAGGAAACTTTGATCATCATGTTAATCAACGAGCTAGTTTATAAGAGAGGCATAACTAGGAACTTCCTTTTTTTTATTAAACACATGTATTAACATTTCCTTATTAATAAAATTATAGCATGTAAAATAAACATTTATCATAAATAAGGAATACGATAATAACCACTTTATTATTGCCTCTCGGGCATATTCCCTTCAGTCTCCCACTTGCACTAGAGACAATAATCTAGTATGAAAATTTTGCGTATTGAACACCTATGGCTTTCTGGTGTTCCATATACGCAACTGCAAGTGGTTAACATAATCTACGGATCTGATGCTTTCAGGTCCGAGTGTATTTGCATATCTTTGCGTCTCCACGCATCACTCATTCTCCAATGAGATGGCATTGTATAAATTTGGTCTTTTGGTGAGACCTTTAGTTCCTTGGGGTTAAACCATGTCGATAATATTGTCATACAATATATCTTTAGTGTTAGCCCATCGTGAACCACACCTTAGTTTGATTTCAAACTACTTGACACAAATTCCCTCCTTTGATGCTACTATCGCAGTCATATACTTAGCCCTTTTGTTGTAGTATTCGTCATAATGTCTTCACTTTGGAATTCATCCAAATCCATCATGGAAACTTTCTTTCCATTTCATTGTGCCACCCATAGTTTAAATTGAGATAAACTTAATTTGTATCTTGTGACAAAACTAGTATCAATGTAACGCTTTACAATGAACTATTTGTAATTGTTTGTCACCTCTACACAAATATATTCTTAGTTCTTTCAAAAAGATCATAAGAATATCCTCACTATCGTCCAATGATCATTTTATGATTCATTCTGGTATATGCTCATAACACTTAGAGCATAAGACATATCTGGATGTGTACATATCATGGTATGATTGATCAAAACATTCTCGTGATTTCACTCATCAAGTGTCAAAGCACTTGAATCTTGTTTCACTTATCAAGTGTCGATACACTTGAATCTTGATTCAATTCTTTTCCATGCGACAAGAACCGTTTCTTGTTGTTTCTATATTGAACTCCTTCAATATCTCATATATGTACGTTTGGCACAACCATATTAGCATCACAGTCTATCCACTATAGACATTCATGCTAAATATTCGGGTTTTGCCTAAGTCTTTCATCGAAATGAAATTCTTAACCATTGTCAATAAAATATACATCATTTCTAATCAACAAGATGTCCTCCACATAATGTATTAGAAATATGTCTTAGCGCTCCCACTTAAATCTTGCAAATGCAAGCATCTTCATCGTCTCCTGATGAAAACTCTTTTTCATCACAGTGAAGATTCCAACTCCGCGATGCTTACTTCAACCATTGAAGTTTGCATGCCCTTTTTAGCATCCTTTGAATTAACAAAACCCTTTGGATTGTGTCATGTACACGTCCTAGGTAACCATTCTATTAGAAGAACTCTGTTTTGTTTATTCATCTACCATATAACAAATTATATGTAGTGGTTGCTACTTTAATCCGTCCAGACTAAATATCGCTATGAAAGATCAAATCTTGTCATAGTCAACTCCTTGAACATTGTCGTAAAATACTTTACCGATATGTCGACTATTTCATAGATGTAAAACATCCATGTCTGTTTCTTTATAGATCCAAATACGACCGATAGGTTTTTACACCTTTCCGGAGGGTCTTCCATGCTCAAAACTTGATTTCTCGTGGATGGAATTATCATGGATTTTATGGCTTCAAGCCATTTGACGGAATCAGGGCCCATCATCGCTTCTTTGTAGTCGGTTCATCATTGTCAAACAATAATGATTTACTCTCAAATCTCAATCATTTGATTGTTTATCCGACCTTCTTGGTTCAATAGGAACTTTAGACCTCCGTGACCGCAACCTTTGAGTCACATAAGCTATGAGCATTATGGCAGCCTCCAGAACCATTTCCGGCGCTGCGCAACTTAGCACATTTAGCTAAGGTTCGTTAACCTTATCAAAGTTCTATTGTCCTCCCACTTAACATTTATGAAAAATTCCTTCTTCAAGAAACTTCACATTTCAAGCGACAAACCCTTTTTGTCCTCAGTGTTATGGAGGAATAACCAATTGTTATTCGAAATAACCTACAAAGACATGCTCATCCGACTTTGGTTGTAAACATCTTACTTATGTTTAGCATACCAAAATTTAAGAAATGACAACTTGGGTTTTACCCCAATCCACAACTCATATGGTGTCATTTCAATAGATCAAGATGGAGCTCTTTTCAGTGTAAAAAGCGGAAGTCTCTAAAGCTTTAATCCTTTTAAAACATAATGGCAGTTTTATCAATAACACCTTTGATCCAACCATGTCAAACAAGGTTTCATTACAAATCTCGAACACTCCATATTCCTATGGTGTTTCGGGATATGTAAATCTAGGTGTTTTGCTAAACTTGTAACTCAAATAAATCCCTTGATGATAAAATCATAATTCATTTATTTTCTTGTTACACTTGTAACTCAAACAAATCCCTTATGATAAAATCATAAACCATTTATTTTCTTGTTACAATGATTTTCCACTTCATCTTGAAAGTCTTTGAAACATTTTCAAATATTTCATACTTTATTCTCATTAAGTGAACATTCACTCACATTTCCGGAGAAAGTATATGAAGTTGAAACCCATCGCTTACGACTATAAATAATGGACTACATACATCGATATGTATAAATTCCAATATTTTAGTCGTTCGTTCTTCTTTGGCCTTTGAACGAAGTTTTTAATTATCACGAGGAAAGTCTCACAAGCGTCACTTGATCAAATAAAAGACTCCAAAAATCCATGAATATGGAGATTCTTCATGTTTTCTTTCCAATATAATTTAAATGGCAATGTCACTTCGTAAGTGATCTTTCAATCATTTGTCTTGCGACATTTTAGCATTAGGTTTTATGGATGTGATCCCTCCAACTAGATTTGTAAATCATCCATCTAATATGGAATATGGTAATTATTTGAACAACCTTTGTTCTCATAATACCTGATTTAAATAACAATTATTAAAAAAAATCTTGAAGTCAAGCTTTGATGTCAACAAGAAATACAAACAACGGTTTGTTTGTTTTCGATGAACATCATCACATACTCTCTTGCTAGTTACTTAGGGCCATTGTGGTTCATGAATTGCGTCGTTCCGTATGAAATTTCATACCAACCAATTCGGTATCCAATACCCAAGAACCACATTGTTACAAGCAAAGAATACAACCATAACCTGTATATCATCTATATACCTAAATTGGATATTTCCAATCTTTTCATTTCTGCCAAATATATTTTATAGATTCTCTTTCAAAATTTCCTTTTCCTTTTTAAAAGAATCTATCAACATCAAAAGTGGCGCCATATACATGACACATAGTCCAAAGCATGTATATTCAAATAATAATACCTTTGGACTTGCACTTTGAAGTAGATCACCATCATCAGAATGATCGGTATTCTTTTAAAATCCATTCTTTAGTAATCTTTTAGTGTATTAAACACTTTACATACATCTTCTATTCATCCTTATCATGACGACTTTCATGATCAAGCTACTGTAGCTTATAAAGGCGAATTGTGAGTATAACATTACTTTCCAAAACACTTTTGGATGATTAGGATGTGTAGCATCTCCAACCTTCGTAAATTCTCATCCAATATGAGAACATAAATTATACTCTATCATATTGCAACCAAAACAGTATTTCAGATATCGTTATATCTGCCACACATGATGGTTTCTGAAACAATTCTTTCAGCTCCTAGATAAACTTGATATTAAAACAATCAAGAATCATGGAGGCAAACATGATACTTAAGATACTAACACTGGAATTGTTACTCTCGATTTAATACCAATTATTAAATCTCACGGAGTAAACATAGTTTGCTGAAAGTTTGCAATAGAACTTTAAACTTTAGATTGACACTCAACACAATACGATACCAGTTCGTAAAGTATATATCCAGAATTCTATAGTTCTATTATCTCAATTACAACTATGCATAAGGTGGTGAACGAATGCCAATGACTACAATAAATTATGCAAATTCACATTGATTTAATTTATGATAAATTGAGTTCTACTAATCCAAATTAGAAATGAACTTCCACTCAAAAACGACATCCCTCGTGTCTTTTTGGTGATTACATGAACCAAATCCACTACACCAAGGCCGATCATCACGTGAGTCGGTGTAGCTTCAAAGGCGAGCATCAAATGGGCATCATATCAAAACATATGACTCATGCTTAACCTTTCGGTCCGTGTTTCGAGGCCATGTCTGTACATGCTAGGCTCACCAAGTAAGAACCTTAGTATTCGCGTGTGTAACTGTCTTACACCCGAGATATGCTCGTGGATTCAAGTACACCCGATCATCACGTGATGCCTTGAAGCGACGAAACATTGTCGGTGCATACTTAAGGAAGAACACATTCTTATCTTGATATTTAAATGAGGGATCATCTTATTATGCTATTAAAACTCCAAACAAGCAATATAAGATGCAATCAAAACATCACATGTTTATTAGTGAAATGATATGGTTCCCACATATGATCTCCATCATGTGCATCGTGGTATGATCACTATCATACCTATATGTGTAAGTCCAAGGTCTATGGAGATTACACGTTATGTGTGTTGTAAGAGTATCATCTCATACTTCTACTTACAACATCACCATATCATAACACTAGCCCAGCAACAATCTAAACTAGACGCCTCTAATTTATCCATTGCAAGTTTTACGTGGCTTAGGGATTTCGAAGATAGAACCGTTCTTACCTACGAACATGAACCACAACGAGGATAACCAAATTGTTGACAACTTGTTGCAAATTAGATATTGACTATAGTAGGAGAGACAGACACCCGCTAGCCACTTATGCAAAACTAGTTGCATGTCAAGCGTGGAACAGGTCTCATGTGCGAGGACATGTAAAGTTTATTCGGGCCGCTTCATCCCACTATGCCACCAATATCCAAAGTACAACTAAGAAGCAATAAAATGATCATCATCGCCTACATACTCATATGTGTACTACCCGTGCAAAGCATCTACGCATAGATCCGGCTCTGATACCACTGAAGGGTTCGCAGCATAGAAAACAAAAAATTTCCTATGATGGGAACATCTATGTACCAAGATCTATCTACTAGATACAAGCAACGGGTGGATATACATCCATAGAATACATACCCTCGAAGACCGAATAGCGTTAACGAGGTTGTACTCGTGGATGATGTAGACGAACGCTTGCCGATCTCAAGATCGTGATGAAGTCCATCTGGTCCAGCCGGTCCAGCACGATCAAGTCCAGCACCTCAAAGCAGTGGTGCATCCGTGATCGCACACACGTACGGGTACCCCGACAACCTCCGCGCCCTCTCTCCAGCGAAGCAGCGGAAGCAAAAAATCCTTCCAGAAAAAGCCACCGGGAACATGTATCTCGCTGATCCGAGACCATGGGAAATTCCAAAGGGGGGAGAGAGATCCTTCGCGAGGAGGTTTTCTTTGAGAGGAGGAGAGGGGGGCCTTTTATGGGGGAGAGGGGGCACCCAAGGGGCATGGCGCCCAGCCATGGGGGCTGCCCCCACCTCTTCCACATTCATGTGGGTGGAGCTCCCACTTAAAATGAAAAGCCTCCACTCCCATTAAAAAGCCTCCACTCAAAAATCCACTCACATGCGTTAAATATCCACCAAATTTAATGCAAGCTCTCATTTAAATAAAACTCTTTTATTTATTAATTCAGAATTTTTTTAATTACTTTAATTAACAAACATTCACATAAAACCCCTTACAACATTTCAATTTCACATGCAGAACCAATTTCAGCAATTTCAACCGAAACAGTTCCGGTGTCTAGTGAAATAAATTCCTGCGCTTTCCTTTTCTTTTTCTGGCATATCATTTGCTCCGAATGGTGTCGGCATCCCTTAAGTGTGTCACCCTACGGTTCGCGAATAATACGGACATGATCAAGACCCTTCTCCGATCAATAATCAGTAGCGGGACCTGGAGATCCATACTGACTCCCACACATTCAACGATGACTTCTGTGATCGTGTGAACCTTTTACGCTAGTATCTTAGTCCCTTTGTTTCAAGATATATTACATGTCCGAGATTCGATCATCGGTGTCTCCATACCTAGTTTGATCTCGTTACCGACATGCACTCTTTTCTCGTTCCCGTGATATAACATTCTAGTGATTAAATCACTTGCTTGCAAGCTAATCAATGTGATATCACCGAGAGGGCCCAGAGCATATCTATCCGTCATCGGGATGAACAAATTCCACTCTCGATCCATGGGTCTCAACATAACACTTTAGTAGTTCTGAAGCCATCTTTATAATCACCCAGTTACGGTGTGATGTTTGATGTTAACAAGAAAATCTTCCGGTGTTAGTGATTGGCATGATCTCATGGTCTAAGGATTAGGACTACTTCGTAAGTTGTTTATAGCAATATAAACTCAATGACTTTGATCGTAATGCTATACTTCGGATGAATGTTCATCACATCATTACACTAATGTTGTGACCTCGTTATTAACAACATCCAATGTCCATGATCAGGAAACTTTGATCATCATGTTAATCAACGAGCTAGTTTATAAGAGAGGCATAACTAGGAACTTCCTTTTTGTTTATTAAACACACATGTATTAACATTTCCGTATTAATACAATTATAGCATGTAAAATAAACATTTATCATAAATAAGGAATACGATAATAACCACTTTATTATTGCCTCTCGGGCATATTCCCTTCAGATAGCATCTTATATTGCTTGTTTAGCGCTTTGTTAGCATAATAAGATGATCCCTCATTTAAATATCAAGATAAGAATGTGTTCTTCCTTTAGTATGCACCGATTATGTTTCGTCGCTCCAAGACATGGCCTCGGAACACGGACCGAAAGGTTAAGCATGAGTCATATAGTTGATATGATGCCCATTTGATGCTCGCCTTTGAAGCTATACCGACTCACGTGATGATCGGACTTGGTATAGTGGATTTGGTTCATGTAATCACCAAAAAGGCACGAGGGATGTCATTTTTGAGTGGGAGTTCATTCGTAATATGGATTATTTGAACTCAATCTATCATACACTTAGTCTAAACTTTACAAATTCTGTTGTAGATGGCACCACCTGCTTTTAATTTCAATGTGTTCATGGAGAAAGAGAAACTAGCAACGAACGGTAGCAACTTTACCGAATGGGCCATGAATTTGAGGATTCTCCTCTCTACTGCACAAAAGCAATACGTGCTAGAAGCGCCACTAGGCCCCCCACCTTTAGAGGATGCCCCTGACGAGGAGAAGAATGTCTATCCGACTCGTCAGGGGGACCACAACTTAGTTCATTGCGGCATATTGTATGGGCTAGAGCCGGAACTTCGAAAGCATTTCGAAAACGGCAATGCATTTGATACAATGGGTGAGTTGAAAATGATTTTCGACACACATGCTGCTGTAGAGAGCTACAACGCTTCAGAAAAGTTCTTTAGCTGCATGATGGAAGAGCACAGCTCCGTTAGTGAGCATGTACTCAAGATGTCGGGTTACGCCGATAAGCTTGTGTCCTTGGGAATAACGATTCCCATTGACTTAGGCATCCATCGTGTTCTGCAGTCTCTGCCACCTAGCTATAAGAGCTTTGTGATGAACTATAATATGCAAGGCATGAAGAAGTCTCTCCCCGAGCTTCTGTCAATGCTTAAAACTGCAGAAGTGGAGATCAAAAAGGAACAGCAATTGTTGATGATCAATAGGAACACTGGTTTCAAGAAAGACAAGAAGGGAAAACGGAAGGGAAGTAAGGGCGGCAAGCCTGTTGCCGTGCCTAAAAAGAAACCCCGAGTTGGACCTAAGTCTGATACCGAGTGCTACTATTGTAAGGGGACTGGCCACTAGAAGCGCAACTTCCCCAAGTATTTGGCAGACAAGAAGGCCGGCAAGGAAAACAAAGGTATATATGATATATATGTTATTGATGTGTAATTGACTAGTGCTCGCAGTAGCACCTGGGTATTTGATACCGGTTCAGTTGCTAATATTTGTAACTCGAATCAGGGGCTGCGGAACAAGCGACCGCTAGCAAGGGGTGAGGTCAAGATGCGTGTCGGCAATGGATCAAGCGTTGATGTGATCGCCATCGGAACGCTGCCTCTCCATTTGCCGTCGAGATTAGTTATAAACTTGAATAATTGTTATCTGGTGCCTGCACTGAGCATGAACATTGTATCTGGATCGTGTTTGATGCGAAGTGGTTATTCATTTAAATCCGAGAACAATGGTTGTTCCATTTATATGAATGAAATCTTTTATGGTCATGCACCGATGATGAATGGTTTATTTCTATTAGATCTCGATGATAATGTTACACATATTCATAATGTTGATGCTAAAAGGATTAAACTTAATGATGATATATCCGCATATATGTGGCACTGCCGTCTAGGTCATATTGGCGTTAAACGCATGAAGAAGCTCCATTCGGATGGACTTTTGGAATCACTTGATTTTGAATCATTTGATACATGTGAGCCATGCCTTATGGGCAAGATGACTAGAACGCCGTTTTCCGGTTCAATGGAACGGGCGACAGATTTATTGGAAATCATACATTCTGATGTATGTGGTCCAATGAGTGTGTTGGCGCGAGGTGGATATCGTTATTTTGTTACTTTCACGGATGATTTGAGTAGGTATGGTTATATCTACTTGATGAAACACAAGTCTGAAACCTTTGAAAAGTTCAAGGAATTTCAGAATGGAGTGGAAAATCATCGTAATAGAAAGATCAAATTTCTACGGTCTGACCGTGGAGGTGAGTATCTAAGTTACGAGTTTAGCACTCACATGAAAGAGTGTGGAATTGTTTCACAACTTACGCCTGCCGGAACACCACAGCGAAATGGTGTGTCGGAACGTCATAATCGTACTTTATTAGATATGGTTCGATCTATGATGTCTCTGACGGACTTGCCATTGTCATTTTGGGGTTATGCACTAGAAACTGCTGCATTCACTTTAAATCGGGCACCATCTAAATCCGCTGAAAAGACACCGTATGAATTGTGGTTTGGAAACAAACCTAAGCTGTCATTTCTTAAGGTTTGGGGATGCGATGTTTATGTGAAGAAACTTCAACCGGATAAACTCGAATCCAAAGTGGAAAAATGCGTCTTCATAGGATACCCTAAGGAAACTATTGGGTATTCCTTCTATCACAGATCCGAGGGAAAGGTTTTTGTTGCCAAGAATGGATCTGTAACATCCCTAAAATCATGTTTCAAACCTATGCATATCATCCATGCATCCATGATCATATGTTTTTCATTTCAAACAAAACACTTCAAAAACAGGAGCATATGAGCTCATTATTTTATGTGAACAGCTATTAGTCTAATGCCACTCTCAATTGAAGATTTATTTGTTTTAAACCAAGCCTTGCTTGCTCTCTTGTTATTGTGTTTGATTGTTGATGTTTGGTGAAATTTTACAAACAAATATGATTCAGAAACCATTTCCAAAACTTATTCAAATCATGTGCTATAGCACTGCTTATTTTGTTTGAACAAAAGGACCAAGCTAATACAAAGTGACCACTTGATTTTATGCCCAGAAGTGTGAATGTTGCACCCTACAAAATCCTAGAAAAAGTTTGAATTCAAAAGCTTTTGAAACCATTTGAAATTCATTCCAGAAATTCAAAACAGAAAAAGAAAAAGAGAAAGGAAATAGAAAAGGGCCAGCGCCAGGATTCTAGCCCAACTGAAAAAGCAGCCCACTAAAGCTCACCCGGGTTCCCTCTCTCCCTCTCTCACTCGCAGACGCACCCAGGAAGCGACTGAAGCCAGGACCCCACCCCTCTCTGTTTCTCCCGCAGACAACTGGGCCCTCTCCACGTCGACTCCTTCCCCAAATCTCGCGCGCGGACGCCATCGCCGCCCGTTTCTTCCCCGTCTCTGCCGCGATTTTAATCCTCTTAATAGGCGATGAATGCGTGCGTAATCTCCGCCCCTGCTCCGGCTATAAGATCCTCTCCCCACTCCGCTCCATTCCCCTCACTCACCAACTGCAGAGCGCCGCTAGGCTGTCCACAATCGAACTTGCGCCGCCGCGGTACTGAGCATCTCCGGCAGCAAATTTCGGTGAGTCCTGACCGCCCCTGTGCCTCTGATTCAAACGAGTGTGACCAGCATGACCTTGTGCACCTTCTGATACCATTTGCTTGCCTGCTTGTGACCCAGGACGCCGTCCTTGTTCGTTTCTGCAAGCGACCGAGCCGCCACTCAACTCTGGCGATCGATTGCGGTAAATACTGAGCACCCCTTGACCCCTCTTGCACACGACTAGGTTCGCCTTGTCCTTGCGCAGCTACTGATGCCTCTGGTTTTTACTAGGAAGGTCCAGAGCGTCAGCAACAACTCCGTCTGCAAGGATCCGACGCTGTGCTCAACTCCGACGAGGATTTCCGGCCGTGCCTGTGCGCCCCTATCCAAGCAAAGACCACGTTGAGCTTCCTCGTGACCGTGCGAGTCTGGTAAGCCACACCACACACCCCAGCCCGTCCTGTATTCGCCGGACCATCGCTGCCAGTAGCGCCGCCGCCGCCTGCAGCCATTTGCGTCGCCCATCGTTGGTCACGCGCTTAGCAGCCGTAGGATCTAGATCCAGCGCTCTAGATTAGATCTGCATCGAAGGGGTAAGTGACAATCTGAGCCGTGCGCTTTAAGTTAGATCTGACAATCCACGCTGGTCGATCCTAGTGAAGCGGTACCGACGAATCAGAGTGCGCCGCGTGGCAGTGAATTAGATTTAAAAACTGGATTTGAATCTGATTGATATTCAAATTTGATTTAGCTATAACTTTTGATCCCCACGTTAGAATTTGACAAATTTTATACCGTTGGAATCAGGAGAGCAAGCTCTTTCTAAATATGCAATGTGTTTAATGTTTAGCTTCTGTTAAAAAGGTTTTATTTTCAGAAACTTGTGTAAGACTAATTAGAGTTTATGAAATGTTTAGGAAATAATTTAGGGTATAATTATTGGTTGTTTGGCAAGTTTTTAACTTGTTAGTGAATCAGTACTGTTTACTTGCTTGGTTGAATTTTAAAAATCATCATATACCATCTTGCATGCATGCATATATTTTTGATTCTATATGTTTTGTGTGTAATTTGTTGCTGCCAATCTTTGTGTAGATTTTGGTGCTAGTGATTGTGATTGTGAGGAGTGCTACTCTCCCAACTACCAAGGCAAGTGGTACTCATGAATATTTTCATCCTATGTTTTCTACTAAGCATTAAAAATATTTTGATAGACTTGCATGTTATTATTTTGCTTATATGCCATGTTGGGAAATCCTAGTAGTTGTAGAAATGCTAGGGAATTTCTAAGTTAAGTTACTATCTATGCCATGCTTAGCCTAGCTAGTAGCAAACAAGGGTTGGTGAAATACACATGCTATGATGAAAATATTTCTAAGTCTTTGGACTTGTGTTTTGCCTAATAAAACAACTAAGTTAATGAAACACCTAGGTGGAATGGAAGGAAAGGTTTATGTTGAGTGGTTACACAAGGCCATTTCTATGGTTTACCTTGTGTATCTCACTTGTGGTAAGCCACCCAGGAACAAACAGATTTTAGAGGCCAAGTGTTAAGAAGCTTCTAGTGCAGCCACTTGGCAATATGGGCTCTGCCTGGACCATATAGGTTGCTAGAACTTATCCATTTGGACAGCTGGTGGTAGTGGGAATGATAGGTTGGAGCGCGTCCATTTGGTCTAAGGGAAGGCTTCTGAAAGGTCCTGTCTTGGTGAAACCAAGTCTGGTGGGGAAAGTGCACAACCTCTGCAGATGGAAACATCTAAGTACTTAGCCAAGTCCATGGCAATGGACAACTTGAGCATCAAGACATGGAAACTATCAAGAATCTCCTCATCCCAATTTCTAAGTAAAAACTTGTGGGTGAACAAGGGTGAAGGACCTCAATGTCTATTGGTGCTTCCTTGGGAAAGTTTTGACAAAGAAAAACTTAGTGATTTCAACTAATAGGAAAAACCTATTTTGAGCAAAGCAAGCCAAGCTACACTTACCCAAATTGCATATAGTAATATAGTACACCTAAATTATACTAAGGTATCACTTGCCAATACTATTCCAATGTATTGACCCACTGTGGCTGTAACTTGTGATGTTGCAGGTTACTCTGATGAGGATTAGGTGTCATGAGTCTACACTCAACATGTTTGCCTGTGGCACATGAAGATGAAGACTTTTATTTATTTACTTATTCAAACTCTTGTATTAGGCCTGTGGCCTTGGAGTTGTAAAGACTATGTTTATCTCTGGAATGGCTGTAATAAATGACCTTTGTATCTGTGTACTTCATCTTAAACTGTGGATGCTAGCAATGATCCAGGGACTAGCATTGCAATCACAGGGATCCTTTTCCTTTATAAAGGAGGGATCTTACAGATGGTATCAGAGCACTGTGTTGCCTGTAGGATTATGACCCTAGGATTGGAAACCACTAAGGAAAAAATTTCAGCAACTTCTACACTTGTCTATTCTTCTCGTAAACTTTTCTAATCTTCTTTCTCATCTCTATTTCTAGATGAACTCCATCAACAAAGCCGTAAGGAAAGGACCACTCATGACAATGACTTTGGAGTGTGAGACAGAATTCCCCAAGGCTCTCAAGGACCTCATGGTTGCATTAGAAATACAAGGTGCAGCTGTGTACAAAGGTTTTCCTGTGATGGATGAAGGAGTGGAATACTGGTGGGTGCAACTTCACTTGTATAAAAACAAGGAAGACAACGACCAGGAAAAAGGGTTCTGCATGTTCACCAATTCAGTGGTACACACTACATTCTTTGAATCAGCAAGGGATGTAGCTTGGAAGACCATCAAAGAACTTGGTGATAGAGTCAAGTGCAGAATGCTCAACCTCCAAAATGATCTAAAGGAAGAGAACAAACACACCCAAGAGTTGGAAGCTACCAACCAAACCTTAAGAGGAGACATAATAGACTTAGTGATGGAGTCATGTGAGCAAGATAGATTGATTGCTTCGAGAAACATTGTGTTAGCCAACAGATCCAGTGAGATAGGATTGTAAACGTACTTCGTTAGTTGGACCACCACTTATCACCTTATTTTCCAAATGTTGCTTTAAAATAAGATTGAACCTTGGTTGTTGTAATGGTTTCATGTATGCATGACTTGTCTGTTTTCCTTTCCAAGGATATCTATGTGATGTTTTGCCTTATGTTGTAACTTGAATTGTGTTGTTCTAACTTTTCTATCTTATAAATAGATGCCTACTGTTACCATCAGCACTGTTGAGGAGTTCCAGGTTACCCGCTTTGGTCCTCGTATTGTTGAGCTTACTACTTTGCTCAATCTCCCTCTTCCTACCATCATGGTGCTTCCCCTCACCAAGTTTGAGAGGAAAGACCTCTGGGGCTTCAAGGTCAACCAGCCCGGACGCTAGACAGAGCCTACCACCGAGGCCATCGTCTTCAAGCTCATGCATGATGACAAGGAGAGAGGCCTTGAGGTAGTTATGCAGGATCTGATAGGACGTCTGCTAGGGAGACACTCCCGACAGGTTAAAGGTACTCACTTCCACGTCTTCGGTAGACGTGATGAGGATGGAGAGTCCGTCTACTTCGAGGACAATTCGAGGGACACAGCAGAGCCGATTCGTCTATACCTCCAGGACTTAGAGTCTCTCATTAGGCACGTGGACACTGACAGGACCAACGTCATGCTCAACAATGACGAGCTCCAGGTGCAGCTTCGTGAGAAGGACAAGCTCTTCGCCGAGCAAGATGAGATCGTCAAGGAGATGGAGGCGAAGTTCGAGAGCCAGGACAGGAAGTTCAAGAGTCAGGAGAAGCGAGTCCAGGATAGGAACAAGAAGATCCGGGACATGACTGAAGAACTGCAGACCAAGGACTTCGAGCTCGAGCAGCAGCAGACGGTGATTGAGAGGCTTCGTTCCCAGAAGAGGGCTCTCAAGGCCAAGATAGAGACCTTGACCACTAGTGTCGAGGAATACAAGACCGCGATGGAGAACGCAGGTCTTACCTTTGTCGAGGAGGAGGTTGATGCCGAGGAGTAGATTTGACTACTCATTTATCATTTATTATCATACTTGTTGTTTGAGAACTTGTTATTTGACCATCTGACATGTGGATGGCTTGCTACTTGTGTGTTTTTCTTTGCGAACTTGGTATCTGTTGTTGAACCTTTATCATTGTGTTGCCTGCTTTGTGTTTGCTTATGTGATGTAATGTGCATGAAAGCATCTATGGGTATCTCATTCTTATCTCTATTGAACAAACCACAAATGCCTCCCCGTCTTGCAAACCCCAACCCCAACAACAACAACATCACTCCAGAAATGCAGCAAATGATGACCGCTCAAACTCAGCTTATGCAGATGATGACGATGTTCATCCAAAACCAAAACAACAACAATAACAACAACAACAACAACAATAACAACAACAAAAACAACAATAACAACAACAACAACCCACCGGGTTTTGATATGCTTACCAGGTTCTTGAGGTTGAGACCAACGAAGTTCTCAGGGATGACTGATCCCATGGTGGCCAATGATTGGCTACGGTCTGTGAACAAGGACTTGGTAACCGTGGGCTGTACGGATGCTGAAAAGGTCAGATTTGCAGCACATTTGCTGGAAGGACCAGCCGCCACTTGGTGGGATAACTTCCAGATCACCACTCCCATAGAAGATGTGACATGGGCTATCTTTGAGGATGGCTTTCGCACTGCTCATATCTCATCTGGAGTGATGAGTCTGAAAAAGAAGGAGTTCCATAACCTGAAGCAGCGCCACCGCGGCGTGGCCGAATATATTGAGGAGTTCAACAATCTGGCGCGATATGCACCAGATGAAGTTGACACAGATGCTAAGAGGAAAGAAAAGTTCCTCGAAGGGTTGAATGATGAGCTGAATCTGCAGTTGGCTGTGGCCTATGTTCCCACTTATCAGTCTCTCTGTGACAAGGCTGCTATTTTGGAGAACAAAATGAAGCAAGTCGAAAGCAGGAAGAGAAAGCACTCAGACAAGCACATCTCGGGATCGTCTCACAAACGTTCCCATTATGATGACAGTGGAAGCTCAGGACCCCACAAGCATGGGAAATTCAACAAGCACCATAACCACAACCGTCATGACAACAAGCATCACCCTAGTCATGACAATGACAAGTACAAGAACCACAAGGGTGGATACAAGAGCCACCACAGTGGTAATGGAAGTGGAAGTGGAAGCCAGCCTGTCAAGAAAGACATAAGTCAGGTTGAATGCTTCAAGTGCAAGAAGATGGGGCATTATGCAAATGAATGCCCAGAAAAGAAAGTTGAAGGACCCAACAAGCCCAACCCTTTTTAGAAGGGACAGGTGAACCACATCAGTGTGGAGGAAGTCTATGAGGAGCCTGATGCTGTTGCTGGTAAGTTCAAACTCAATTCTATTCCAGCATTTGTTCTTTTTGATACTGGAGCATCGCATTCATTCATATCAAAAGCATTTGTTGATAGAAATGGGTTTCCAACTGAAAACATTGGGTGTCCAATAAAAGTTAGTTCTCCGGGAGGAGATATGATAGTAAGTCTTGGATGCCGGTATCTAGTAATAGAGTTTGGAAAGCATAAATTTCCAGTGAGTCTGATAATCCTAGATTCCCAAGGACTGGACGTTATATTGGGAATGGATTGGATGGCTAAGTATGAAGGAGTACTAGATTGTGCTAACCGTACTGTTGCACTCACAACCCCGGAAAGAAAACGGATTAAATTCAAGTCCAACTTTGAATCAAAAGGAAGTAAGCTAAATTCTCTTAAGGGGGTTAGCATGGACAGTGTGCCAATTGTGAGTGAGTATCCGGATGTGTTTCCGGAAGAATTTCCGGGAATGCCACCAGATAGAGATGTGGAGTTTCTTATAGATTTGGTACCAGGATCTGGACCAATAGCAAAGAGACCTTATAAAATGTCAGTTGATGAACTGAAAGAACTCAAGAAACAAATTGGAGAACAGTTGCAGAAAGGATTTATTCAACCAAGTTCTTCATCTTGGGGAGCCCCAGTTTTGTTCGTGGAGAAGAAGGATAGAAGTCCAAGGTTATGCATAGATTACCATTCACTCAACGAGGTAACTATCAAGAACAAATACCCTTTGCCTAGAATCAATGACTTGTTTGATCAGCTAGAAGGAGCTTGTGTGTTCTCAAAAATTGATCTCCGGTCGGGCTATTTTCAACTCAAGATAAGAGAACAAGACATACCTAAGACAACGTTCACTTAAAGGTATGGATTGTATGAGTATACCGTAATGCCTTTTGGTTTGACCAATGCTCCAGCATACTTCATGAATATGATGAACAAGGTGTTCATGGAATTCCTTGACAAGTTTGTTGTCGTTTTCATCGATGACATTTTAGTCTACTCCAAGAGCAAAGAAGAGCATGAAGGACATTTACGTTTGATACTTGAGAAGTTAAGAGAACATAAACTTTATGCCAAATTCAGCAAGTGTGAATTCTGGTTGAATGAGGTTGGATTTCTTGGACATGTTATGACAAAGGATGGTGTAGCAGTTGATCCTACTAAAGTTTCAGCTGTAACTGAATGGAAATCTCCCAAGTCCGTGAAAGAAGTTCGTAGTTTCCTTGGCTTAGCAGGTTACTACAGAAGGTTCATTGAAAATTTCTCCAAGGTAGCTAAGCCTATGACTGAATTACTAAAGAAAGACAAGAAGTTTGCTTGGTCTAAAGGTTGTGAACTCAGCTTTAAGGAATTAAAGAAGAGACTTGTGACAACACCAGTCTTGTGTCTGCTAGATTTAGAAAAAGATTTCCAAGTATATTGTGATGCATATCATCAGGGTTTGGGTGCAGTACTTATGCAAGACGGTAAAGTTGTAGCTTATGCCTCTAGACAACTCAAAACTCATGAAGTGAACTATCCTACTCATGATTTAGAGTTAGCCTCTGTTGTCCATGCATTAAAAGCATGGAGACACTATCTTTTGGGAAAGCGTTGTGAAGTGTTCACAGATCACAAGAGTTTGAAGTATATCTTCACCTAGAAGGAAATTAATATGAGACAAAGAAGATGGCTAGAACTCATCAAAGACTATGACTTAAGTTTGCAATACCACCCCGGTAAAGCAAATGTTGTAGCAGATGCTCTAAGTCGTAAGGTTTTTGTGAATGGCCTTACCAAAGGATAATTGCCAGATGATCTGTGTGCCTAATTCAGAAAACTCAGATTGGAGATTGTGCCTGAAGGACATCTCATGTCTTTGGATGTTCAACCCACTTTGTTGGACAAGATCAAAGAAGCCCAGAAGATTGATAAGGAAATTGAAGAGATTAAAGAAAAGATTGGCAAAGGAAAAGCCAAAGGGTTCCATGAAGACGATCAGGGTACTTTATGGCATGGGAAACGTATCTGTGTTCCACAAGATCCGGAGCTACGGAAACTGATTCTGCAAGAAGCACACAACTCACTGTATTCCATTCATCCGGGTAACACCAAAATGTACATGGACATGAAGGAAAGATTTTGGTGGAATAATCTCAAGAAAGACATCGCCGAACATATTGCTTTGTGTGATGTGTGTAGTAGAGTGAAGGCGGAACATCAGAAACCAGCAGGTTTGCTTCAACCACTACCTATTACTGATTGGAAGTGGGACAAGATTAGTATGGATTTCATTACCGGATTACTAAGGACCCGTTCAGGATACGATTCTATTTTGGTAGTAGTGGATCGCCTAACTAAAGTGGCTCATTTCATACCCGTGAAGACAACCTATACAAGTGCTAAGTTAGCCAAAATCTACATGAGTAGAATTGTATGTCTACATGGAGTGCCCAAGAGTATTGTGTCTGATAGGGGAACTCAATTCACTTCCCATTTTTGGAGACAGTTACATGAGTCATTGGGAACGAGGTTGGAATTCAGTACTGCTTTTCATCCTCAAACTGATGGACAGACCGAAAGGACTAATCAGATTCTTGAAGACATGTTGAGGGCATGTGCCCTAGACTATGGAGCCAGTTGGGATGAAAGTCTGCCTTACGCAGAATTTTCTTATAACAACAGCTATCAAGCCAGTATTGAGATGGCACCATTTGAGTTTCTCTACGGGAGAAAGTGTACCACCCCATTGTTATGGAATGGTGTGGGAGAAAGAAGTTTATTCGGACTAGAACTTATCAAAGAAGCCGAAGAGAAGGTCAAAATGGTTAAGGACAGATTGAAGATAGCACAATCCCGATAGAAAAGCTACGCAGATCCTAAGCATAGAGAAGTCACCTATGAAGTTGGTGATAGAGCCTATCTTAGAGTGTCACCACTTCGTGGAGTGAAGAGATTCGGAGTCAAAGGAAAATTGGAACCAAGATATGTTGGACCATTCAAGATTCTGAGTCATAAAGGAGAAGTTGCCCATGAAATAGAACTGCCAGAATCTCTGTCAGCTGTCCATAATGTGTTTAATGTGAGTCAACTTAAGAAATGTCATCCAGAAATGGAAGAAACTTGTTTGAAGGATACTATACCTTTGGAGGAGGTTCAACTGGAAAGTGATCTCACTTATGAAGAGAAACCTATCAAGATTCTTGAGACTGCAGAAAGAGTCACACGGACTAAGACTATCAAGTTCTGCAAGGTGCAGTGGAATCATCATTCCGAAGAGGAAGCAACATGGGAAAGAGAAGATGATCTTCGGAAAGACCACCCTCACCTATTTGCTAGCCAATCCGAATCTCGAGGGCGAGATTCACCTTAAGGGGGTTAGATTTGTAACATCCCTAAAATCATGTTTCAAACCTATGCATATCATCCATGCATCCATGATCATATGTTTTTCATTTCAAACAAAACACTTCAAAAACAGGAGCATATGAGCTCATTATTTTATGTGAACAGCTATTAGTCTAATGCCACTCTCAATTGAAGAGTTATTTGTTTTAAACCAAGCCTTTCTTGCTCTCTTGTTATTGTGTTTGATTGTTGAAGTTTGGTGAAATTTTACAAACAAATATGATTCAGAAACCATTTCCAAAACTTATTCAAATCATGTGCTATAACACTGCTTATTTTGTTTGAACAAAAGGACCAAGCTAATACAAAGTGACCACTTGATTTTATGCCCAGAAGTGTGAATGTTGCACCCTACAAAATCCTGGAAAAAGTTTGAATTCAAAAGCTTTTGAAACCATTTGATATTCAAAACAGAAAAAGAAAAAGAGAAAGGAAATAGAAAAGGGCCAGCTCCAGGATTCTAGCCCAACTGAGAAAGCAGCCCACTAAAGCCCACCCGGGTTCCCTCTCTCCCTCTCTCACTCGCAGACGCACCCAGCAAGCGACTGACGCTAGGACTCCACCCCTCTCTATTTCTCCCGCAGACAACTGGGCCCTCTCCACGTCGACTCCTTCTTCCTCAAATCTGGCGCGCGGACGCCATTGCCGACCGTTTCTTCCCCGCCTCTGCCGCGATTTTAATCCTCTTAATAGGCGATGAATGCGTGCGTAATCTCCGCCCCTGCTCCGGCTATAATATCCTCTCCCCACTCCGCTCCATTCCCCTCACTCACAAACCGCAGAGCGCCGCTAGGCTGTCCACAATCGAACTTGCGCCGCCGCGGTACTGAGCATCTCCGGTAGCAAATTCCAGTGAGTCCTGACTGCCCCTGTGCCTCTGATTCAAACGAGTGTGACCAGCATGACCTCGTGCACCTTCTGATACCATTTGCTTGCCTGCTTGTGACCCAGGACGCCGTCCTCGTTCGTTTTTGCAAGCGACCGAGCCGCCACTCTACTCCGGCGATCGATTGCGGTAAATACTGAGCACCCCTTGACCCCTTTTGCACACGACTAGGTTCGCCTTGTCCTTGCGCAGCTACTGATGCCTCTGGTTTTTACTAGGAAGGTCCAGAGCGTCGGCAACAACTCCGTCTGCAAGGATCCGACGCTGTGCTCAACTCCGACGGGGATTTCCGGCCGTGCCAGTGCGCCCCTGTCCAAGAAAAGACCACGTTGAGCTTCCTCGTGACCGTGCGAGTCTGGTAAGCCACGCCACAAACCCCAGCCCGTCCTGTATTCGCCGGACCATCGCTGCCAGTAGCGCCGCCACCGCCTGCAGCCATTTGCGCCGCCCATCCTTGGTCACGCGCTTAGCAGCCGTAGGATCTAGATCCAGCGCTCTAGATTAGATCTGCATCGAAGGGGTAAGTGACAATCTGAGCCGTGCGCTTTAAGTTAGATCTGACGGTCCACGCTGGTCGATCCTAGCGAAGCGGTACCGACGAATCAGAGTGCGCCGCGTGGCAGTGAATTAGATTTAAAAACTGGATTTGAATCTGATTGATATTCAAATTTGATTTAGCTATAACTTTTGATCCCCACGTTAGAATTTGAAAAAATTTATACCGTTGGAATCAGGAGAGCAAGCTCTTTCTAAATATGCAATGTGTTTAATGTTTAGCTTCTGTTAAAAAGGTTTTATTTGCAGAAACTTGTGTAAGACTAATTAGAGTTTATGAAATGTTTAGGAAATAATTTAGGGTATAATTATTGGTTGTTTGGCAAGTTTTTAACTTGTTAGTGAATCAGTACTGTTTACTTGCTTGGTTGAATTTTAAAAATCATCATATACCATCTTGCATGCATGCATATATTTTTGATTGTATATGTTTTGTGTGTAATTTGTTGCTACCAATCTTTGTGTAGATTTTGGTGCTAGTAATTATGATTGTGAGGAGTGCTACTCTCCCAACTACCAAGGCAAGTGGTACTCATGAATATTTTTATCCTATGTTTTCTACTAAGCATTAGAAATATTTTGATAGACTTGCTTGTTATTATTTTGCTTATATGCCATGTTGGGAAATCCTAGTAGTTGTACAAATGCTAGGGAATTTCTAAGTTAAGTTACTATCTATGCCATGCTTAGCCTGGCTAGTAGCAAACAAGGGTTGGTGAAATACACATGCTATGATGAAAATATTTCTAAGTCTTTGGACTTGTGTTTTGCCTAATAAAACAACTAAGTTAATGAAACACCTGGTGGAATGGAAGGAAAGATTTATGTTGAGTGGTTACACAAGGCCATTTCTATGGTTTACCTTGTGTATCTCACTTGTGGTAAGCCACCGAGGAACAAAGAGATTTTAGAGGCCAAGTGTTAAGAAGCTTCTAGTGCAGCCACTTGGCAATATGGGCTTTGCCTGGATCATATAGGTTGCTAGAACTTAGCCATTTGGACAGCTGGTGGTAGTGGGAATGATAGGTTGGAGCGCGTCCATTTGGTCTAAGGAAAGGCTTCTGAAAGGTCCTGTCTTGGTGAAACCAAGTCTGGTGGGGAAAGTGCACAACCTCTGCAGATGGAAAAATCTAAGTACTTAGCCAAGTCCATGGTAATGGACAACTTGAGCATCAAGACATGGAAACTATCAAGAATCTCCTCATCCCAATTTCTAAGTAAAAACTTGTGGGTGAACAAGGGTGAAGGACCTCAATGTCTATTGGTGGTTCCTTGGGAAAGTTTTGACAAAGAAAAACTTAGTGATTTCAACTAATAGGCAAAACCTATTTTGAGCAAAGCAAGCCAAGCTACACTTAGCCAAATTGCATATAGTAATATAGTCCACCTAAATTATACTAAGGTATCACTTTCCAATACTATTCCAATGTATTGACCCACTATGGCTGTAACTTGTGATGTTGCAGGTTACTCTGATGGGGATTAG
This sequence comes from Avena sativa, assembly GCA_916181665.1. Taxonomy (NCBI): domain Eukaryota; kingdom Viridiplantae; phylum Streptophyta; class Magnoliopsida; order Poales; family Poaceae; genus Avena; species Avena sativa. Next base: position 229,561,098 of record OV702279.1, read on the forward strand.
GTGTCATGAGTCTACACTCAACATGTTTGCCTGTGGCACATGAAGATGAAGACTTTTATTTATTTACTTATTCAAACTCTTGTATTAGGCCTGTCACCTTGGAGTTGTATAGACTATGTTTATCTCTGGAATGGCTGTAATAAATGACCTTTGTATCTGTGTACTTCATCTTAAACTGTGGATGCTAGCAATGATCCAGGGACTAGCATTGCAATCATAGGGATCCTTTTCCTTTATAAAGGAGGGATCTTACAGGATCCTTTCTAGAGAAAGAGTTTCTCGCGAAAGGTGTGAGTAGTCGGAAGGTAGAACTCGAAGAGCTTATTGAACCTTCTCTTCAAAGTATGGCGAGTAGCGCAGCGCCGGAAGTTGTTCCGGAGTTGGCTCCACCTGTTGAAGAGGGAACTAATGATAATGATCATGAAACTCCGAAAGAGAGTACTACCGAACCTCGCAGGTCAAGCAGGACGCGTGCAGCTCCCGAGCTGTACGGAAATCTTGTCATGAATTTCATGGTTGATGAAAAATGATGACCCTGTGACGTATGAAGAAGCGACGATGATCCCGGATTCCAACAAATGGTTAGAAGCCATGAAATCCGAGATGGAATCCATGTATGAAAATCAAGTTTGGAACTTGGTGGAATTACCTCACGACAGAAAGGCCGTGGAGGACAAATGGATTTTCAAAAGGAAAACTGATGCTGATGGTAATGTGACCGTCTATAAAGCTCAACTTGTCGCAAAGGGGTTTCGACAAATTCAAGGAGTTGACTACGATGAGACATTCTCTCTCATAGCGATGCTAAAGTCAGTTAGGATTATGTTAGCAATTGCTGCATATTTCGATTATGAGATATGGCAGATGGATGTCAAAAACGCGTTTCTAATTGGTAATATTGAAGAAGAGTTATATATGATACAACCAAAGGGTTTTGTCGATCCTAAGGATGCTAACAAGGTGTGCAAGCTTCAGCGATCCATCTATGGATTGAAGCAAGCATCACGAAGTTGGAATCTCCGCTTTGATGAGGTGATCAAAGAGTTTGGATTTGTCCAAACTTATAGAGAAGCTTGTATTTACAAGAAAGTGAGTGGGAGCAATGTGGCATTTTTGATATTATATGTGGATGACATATTATTGATCGGAAATGATATAGATCTTTTAAACAGTGTTAAAAGTTATCTAAACAGCAAATTTTCAATGAAGGACCTAGGTGAAGCGTCATACATATTAGGCATAAAGATCTATATAGATAGATCTAGGCGCCTAATAGGGCTATCGCAAAGTACATACCTTGATAAGATTTTAAAGAAATTTAAAATGGACGGAAGTAAGAAGGGGTTCTTACCTATGTTGCAAGGCAAGACATTGAGTAAGACTCAAAGTCCGGCTTCGGCGGAAGAAAGAGAGATAATGGACAAAGTCCCCTATGCTTCAGCCATAGGCTCTATAATGTACGCCATGCTATGTACAAGACCGGATGTGGCACATGCTATTAGTTTGACTAGTAGGTACCAATCGGATCCAGGTTCGGAACACTGGATAGCGGTCAAGAATATCCTTAAGTACTTACGAAGAACTAAGGATATGTTTCTTGTATACGGAGGTGAAGAAGAGCTCGTCGCTAAGTGTTATGTTGACGCTAGCTTTGACACTGATCCGGATGACTCTAAGTCTCAATCCGGATACGTATTTCTCATGAATGGCGGAGCGGTTAGTTGGAGGAGCTCCAAACAACCTGTGGTAGCAGGATCAACAACGGAGGCCGAATATGTTGCTGCTTCAGAAGCGGCTCAGGAAGCAGTTTGGATGAAGGAGTTCATATCCGAACTAGGAATGGTTGCAAATGCGCTGGACCCAATGGTGATATATTGTGACAACAATGGTGCCATTGCCAATGCCAAAGAACCAAGGTCTCACAAGCATTCCAAGCATATTAAGCACCGGTTTCACTCCATCCGCGAGCATGTCAAGGATGGAGATATAAAGATTTGTAAAGTACATACGGATCTCAATGTAGCAGATCCGTTGACTAAAACTCTCCCTAGAGCAAAACATGATCAACACCATAACTCAATGGATGTTAGATTTATCACGATGTAACTAGATTATTGTCTCTAGTGCAAGTGGGAGACTGAAGGGAATATGCCCTGAGAGGCAATAATAAAGTGTTTATTATGTGTATTCCAAGTATATGATAGATGTTTATTTTGCATACTTTAATTGTATTAATACGAAAACATTAATACATGTGTGTTTAAAAAACAAACAGAAAGTTCCTAGTTACGCCTCTCTAATAAACTAGCTCGTTGATTAACAAGATGATCAAGGTTTCCTGATCATGGACATTGGATGTTGTTAATAACGGGATCACAACATTAGTGTAATGGTGTGATGAACATTCATCCGAAGTATAGCATTACGATCAAAGTCATTGATTTTATATTGCTATAACAACTTACGAAGTGATCCTAATCCTTAGACCATGAGATCATGTCAATCACTAACACCGGAAGAGTTTCTTGATAACATCAAACGTCACACCGTAACAGGGTGATTATAAAGATGGATTCAGAACTGACAAAGTGTTATATTGAGGCTCATGGATCGAGAGTGGAATTTGTTCATCCCGATGACGGATAGATATATTCTGGACCCTCTCAGTGATATCACATTGATTAGCTTGCAAGCAAGTGATTTGATCACTAGAATGTTATATCACGGGAACGAGAAAAGAGTGCATGTCGGTAACGATATCAAACTAGGTATGGAGATACCGATGATCGAATCTCGGACATGTAATATATCGTGAAACAAAGGGATTAAGATACTAACGTAAAAGTTTCCGACGATCACAAGAAAGTCATCATTGAATGTGTGGGAGTCAGTATGGGTCTCCAGATCCCGCTTCTGATTATTGATCCGAGAAGGGTCTCGATCATGTCCGCATTATTCACGAACCATAGGGTGACACACTTAAGAGACACCGACATCCAATTGGAGCAAAAGTTTCATGCCGAAAGAATGAACAAGCGTAGGAATTTATTTCACTAGATACCGAAACAGGTTTTCAGATGAAATTGCATAAAGTGGTTATGCATGTGAAATAGAATTCTAGCAAGGGGTTATTTGTGAATGTTTGTCATTAAAGTAATTGACAAAATTCTTAATAAAACAAAAGAGTTTTATTTAATGAGAGTTTGCATTAAATTTGGTGGAAATTTAATGGGAATTTGAGTGGATTTTTTAGTGGAGAAAATTGAAGGGCCATTTTGTGAGTGGAGTGTTGTGGCATCCCGCAAAACCACTACTAGAAAATCGCGTTGTTTTAGTGCATTGCATCATCATGACATCAGCATGCATCTCATTGACTCAAACTATTTTTGTTAAAACCTACTTTTGCTTTCTACAAAGATCCCTCTCTATTTCAAAATAATCCCCGGACCCTTCCGGATATTTTATTTGTCTAAAAATAAACTGCACAAGTCTTTTAAAACCATACATAAAATTTTATATTATTTTTAGGGGGCAGCCAAATCGGGCCGATCCGACCCAGTCGGCCACCCCCAGTTCAAAACGGTCCACCCAAAATCCCTTTTCTACCCAATCTAATCTACCCAGCCCCCTCCACCTCACCCCCTCCAATCCCCTCTCGCCACCTCATCCCTCCTCTCTCCCCTAACCAAACCTAGCCCGCCACCTGGCCACAGCTCCCTCTCCCACACAGCCACCTCACCCCACTTCCTTTCCCACCCCCACCGAAACCCCCACACAGCACACACGCCTGCTGGCCCCACTCCGGCCCCTGCCTCTCTCCCTGGCCCACCCCGCGACCCACCACACACGCCCCACCCTCCCCGCACGCTCCCTCTCCCTCCCTGGATGCAACCGCCACCAGCCCTCTCCTCCTGCAGAGCTCCGGCCGCGCCGCCGCGGGACCCCGCCGGCCGCCTGCGAGCCTCCCCGCCGGCCTCCTCTCCCTCTGGTCGCTGCCACATCCCGACCTCGCAGCGCCGTCCCATGTCGAGCTCCGTCGCCAAGCACCCCCTCCTCCTTCGCCTCTCCCTCTACCCGCCGCCGCGTCCTCCGTCGAGCCGGCCCGGCGCGCTCCGGCCGCGACCTCGCCGCCGAGCTCCTTTGGCCGCATGTCGCCCCGGCCGCCGTCACCTCCGCCCATCCCCCTGAGCAGCGCCGCCCCGTCCGGCCTCCTCTGCTGCAGGCCTCGACAGCGTCGCCCCCGATGGCTTCGCCTCTGCCCGCCGGCACCCCCCTTCACGGCCGCTTCCTCCGGCCGGCCCGACCTCGCCGCTGCTGTCCGTCCAATCGGCCTTCCTCCGGCCGCAGTCGCGCACCCTCCCCCATCGCTCGCTCCTCCCTCTGCAGTAAGCCGTCACTGCCAGGATCCGTGTCGGCCGTGACTCTGTCTGCCTGCAGAGCACACCTCGCCACCACCAGTTTGTCGCCATCGCACCGCCCGCCTCTGTCCTTCTTTGTTTTTCCTGCGGGCTGTGTCCCTTGCTTCTAGTCGGGAGCTCAGAGTCTTGGTCAGTTTGGTTGACATCACGACAGGTTCTATCGGCTTACCCTAGCTCCTGCGTGTTCCGGACCCAAGACCTCGTGCAACATCTTTTCTTGACGACACAGCCAGTAACGCAAGTATGTTTCCTGATTCAACAAGATCGCCACCGACAATGGAACCGCGACACTCCAAGATCTCCTTCTCGGAACCGAAGACCCCAAACCCGAAGATCGATCTTCATCATGGACCAGCAAGATCTCCTTCACGGACGACCCCGGACCCGAAGACCACATGCGCGACAAGTTCTCCTTCCCGGATGCGATGCTCGAGAACCCGGACGGTAAGGACACCGACGCAGAACGCCAAGTTCTTCTTCCCGGACGCCAAGACCGACCCGATACGCGGGCATGACAAGATCGACACCGACCAGGGCAGATCCAATGCGCCCCGACGCCAAGCCAAGTCCTTCTTCGCGGAACGCCAAGATCTACTCTGTTATCCGAGAACGATCCCGCCGAGACCGAACCCCAGATCCGAACCCTGAGACCGAACCCCGCACCCCGGAACCCCAAGATCTTCCGAACCCAGATGTGTGACCCCTTTTCTCGAACCCTATTTTATAAATGATATTACTTGTTGCATATAAAATTGTCATACTTGCATACATGTTGTGGGTTTGGGGGCATTAAGCCGATTCACCATATAATTAAATATGGGGCCCATATGCGGGAAAATCTAGTCTTATATTGGCCTCATTTAAATTGGCATAGTGAACCGAAGCCATGATTTGTCTTGCTAATCCAACATTTAATTTGCGGGGTATCTAAACAACTAGAACCATATATTTAATTGTCGGGACCCCGGTTCCGCTTAATCTTGCCTAATTGCACCGCACCTTTGCCATGTCATACATCATACATGCATCATGCCCGATCTTTTGCCGTGGTATTAAATAGTGTATCCGGTGTTTCTTCTAGTGCTTTGCTTCTTCACGGATTAGGCCGATGAGTTGATGCGAGTGTCGACCCGATCTTCGGATGAACCTTCGGCAATGTTTTTCAGGCGAGCATCTCCCCCTTTCTACCTATCTTACTTTTATAGTATTTATTCCCTCCTGTTGATCTATTGCTATCTGTGTTGCGATGCTCTAGTTTTCATACCCGTGATATCCCTTGCAGCCTTATATTGCCTTGGACACCTCCTATTACCTGTTGTTTGGTAGATAGTTGGACCTGCGCGTCGTAGTCGCTTGCTCAAGTGCTGTTGCATGTCGTCAAGTACCACAGTTGTTGGAGTATGGCCGTGTGTTTAATTTTGGAGTTGATCAACACTTTAATTATTGTTTAAATAACTAAAATTGAAGTAGGTAAATGCAGAGGCACAGGTGGGCAATAGATGTTATTTGGTTTTTAACCGTCTACTTGTGTCCCGTAGGACCCCGAGTACTTGATACCTGTTCCTTGAATATTCGCGCTATCCACATCCGGGAGGATTATGGGACCCCCCTGAGCCAGAGCTTGATTCAGTCTTATTTCTTGGGGCCACAAACTAGTTTGAGGTTTTATTTACTATCCTGTACTTATGCCATGCTTTACTGCTTTATTTACGATTGTGCGAGGAGCACACTGTACTGTTTAGGATCGTGACCCGTTTTCGCGGTATCGACAAGCCCAGTTTTGGGTTCCCAGTCGTTTACAGCCGGCCCCACAAACCTTGAGTCCGTCTCGAAGTCAGCTAACTTCGTTGCGGGTATACTTAATGGGGTGGCCCCCTGAAATATTTCTGAATCTTGTGATTGCTTTGTCGTGAAGGCCTCGTTGGGTTTTGATTTGGTTTTTCCGAGGTTGATCGAGTGTGTGTTGCTATTTGTGCACCCCTGCAGGGTAAAACTTTCTGAAAGCCGTGTCCGTGGTTATGGACGACTTGGAGCACAGTATCTCGATCATAGACAACTATAACTAAAGTAGTGCTATAAATTTGACTTTATAATGACTAGTAATCAGCTTCACTATAATGGAATGGCTAAATAAAACTGCCAACAATTGCTTGTTTGGGTTGTCGCTTGCGACCATTGTATCTGACTAGTAAGTATTGCAACCACAACGGAATGGCTAAATAAAAGTACCAACCATTGCTGGGTTTTGGGATATCTCATGCTAATTATATCTGACTAGTAAGTGTTGCAACTACAACGGAATGATTAACTAAAATGGCCCACTGCTTATTTTATCAGGATGATTATCTATACCTGACTAGTAATTGCTGCAACGATAACTGAATAAATAAAACTGCCAACTGTGTGAGTTCCTCGGTTGACTTCCTCGTTCGGTCTCGAGGGGGAAACACCAGGATGGGTATGTTTGGTGGTAGTATCAGGTTGGTTCCGAATAGGTCTTTCTTATTCCTCTCTGATAGCCGACAGTTGTATCGAGTCTCTATAGGTTGTTTAGTGCATGCTGCCGCTGCCGCTTCAGTCCACCATACCTATGTAGGCGAGGACCGCCGAATTCTAGCCTCGCCGTGTACTGGCCTCAGTACTGACGCTCCTCTTTTTCCTTTGCCCTTTGTTGGCACCCCTTTTGTTTAAGCAGGTTTTGAGGTCGACGTCGTTCGCAGGGTTACCCTTCCGGCTTGGCCTGGGCAGGGTTATGGACGCCATTGGTTATTCTTCAGGGCTCTTAGCCCCATTTGCATCTTGTCCGTAGTCGGACACTCTATCATTTTCAAGGTGATTTGGATCTTTGTATATTATATCTGAATTCTTGACTCATTGAGTCGCTGTTGTATATATATCTGTTCTGTGGGTCCCATCGAGGACTGTTGTGTAATGTTATTACTTCGTTTTCCACCAGCACGAAAGTGCCTAGTGGGCACCTTTGAATCGTTTCTATGCGGGTTTGGCGGGAATCGCTGAAACTTGCATAGGGTCGATTCTGAGGGTGTTACAGAGTGGTATCAGAGCTCAGCAGTTGCGATACCTCACAAGTCCAGCCTGTAGGATAACCTAGCTAACGACCGAAGTAGAGTGTCAAAACTATTTTTGCAAAATCGGTTGGATAGTTCTGATTAGATCTGATTTTACTCCTTACCCCTCTGCTGCTCTCCTCTCACCTCTGCGTGTTTTGAACCCGCTCTCTTCTCTCTCTTCGAGTCCAGGATTTCTCGTGGTTGGGTTCCGTCGTACGTTCAGGGTTTCGCTTCCTCCTTTGATAACGATGTTCTACCACCCGGTGTTCATGCTGTCTGAGGAATCCGTCTACTGTGGTACCATTCTTTGTTCCTTGTTTGTGCCTTCCGGTGTTTTCCGACGCGACGACATCATCTACGCCAGATCCGATGCAGAGTCTGCATCATTCTTTTGTTCCCGAACCTTGCTTGCCGAGATCTACAATCTGAATTCCGAGAGTTGGTTGCATAATACGCCTATTCGTGTGCAGAGTAATGGTTTGGGTGCGCGATGGACTGATCACCATCCGACTACTCTTATCATTCGCTCTTGTACATCGAATCAGTGGATCCAGCAATTTTACTCCGTCCACAGAAGCTAGAGGTGGCTTTATTTGTTGATACCTCTACCTTTGACCTTTTGTTCCCGGAGTGTTCTCTCGACGATCACGGACAACGACCTCCTGTTAGTGGTGTCGCGAGGATCTACACGAGGCGAGAAGACGTAGATCACCGACCCTCTTCCCGGTACCATGAGGCGGATCTCGAGGGCGAGATCCATTGTTAGTGGTGTCGAATTGTGGCATCCCGCAAAACCACTACTAGAAAATCGCGTTGTTTTAGTGCATTGCATCATCATGACATCAGCATGCATCTCATTGACTCAAACTATTTTTGTTAAAACCTACTTTTGCTTTCTACAAAGATCCCTCTCTATTTCAAAATAATCCCCGGACCCTTCCGGATATTTTATTTGTCTAAAAATAAACTGCACAAGTCTTTTAAAACCATACATAAAATTTTATATTATTTTTAGGGGGCAGCCAAACCGGGCCGATCCGACCCAGTCGGCCACCCCCAGTTCAAAACGGTCCACCCAAAATCCCTTTTCTACCCAATCTAATCTACCTAGCCCCCTCCACCTCACCCCTCCAATCCCCTCTCGCCACCTCATCCCTCCTCTCTCCCCTAACCAATCCTAGCCCGCCACCTGGCCACAGCTCCCTCTCCCACACAGCCACCTCACCCCACTTCCTTTCCCACCCCCACCGAAACCCCCACACAGCACACACGCCTGCTGGCCCCACCCCGGCCCCTGCCTCTCTCCCTGGCCCACCCCGCGACCCACCACACACGCCCCACCCTCCCCGCACGCTCCCTCTCCCTCCCTGGATGCAACCGCCACCGGCCCTTTCCTCCTGCAGAGCTCCGGCCGCGCCGCCGCGGGACCCCGCCGGCCGCCTGCGAGCCTCCCCGCCGGCCTCCTCTCCCTCTAGTCGCCGCCACCTCCCGATCTTGCAGCGCCGTCCCATGTCGAGCTCCGCCGCCAAGCACCCCCTCCTCCTTCACCTCTCCATCTGCCCGCCGACGCGTCCTCCGTCGAGCCGGCCCGGCGCGCTCCGGCCGCGACCTCGCCGCCGAGCTCCTCTGGCCGCATGTTGCCCCGGCCGCTGTCACCTCCGCCCATCCCCCTGAGCAGCGCCGTCCCGTCCGGCCTCCTCTGCTGCAGGCCTCGACTGCGTCGCCCCCGATGGCTTCGCCTCTGCCCGCCGGCACCCCCCTTCGCGGCCGCTTCCTCCGGCCGGCCCGACCTCGCCGCTGCTGTCCGTCCGCTCGGCCTTCCTCCGGCCGCAGTCGCGCACCCTCCCCCATCGCTCGCTCCTCCCTCTGCAGTAAGCCGTCACCGCCAGGATCCGTGTCGGCCGTGACTCTGTCTGCCTGCAGAGCACCCCTCGCGACCACCAGTTTGTCGCCATTGCACCGCCCGCCTCTGTCCTTCTTTGTTTTTCCTGCGGGCTGTGTCCCTTGCTTCTAGTCGGGAGCTCAGAGTCTTGGTCAGTTTGGTTGACATCACGACAGGTTCTATCGGCTTACCCTAGCTCCTGCGTGTTCTGGACCCAAGACCTCGTGCAACATCTTGTCTTGACGACACAGCCAGTAACGCAAGTATGTTTCCTGATTCAACAAGATCGCTACCGACAACGGAACCGCGACACTCCAAGATCTCCTTCTCGGAACCGAAGACCCCAAACCCGAAGGTCGATCTTCATCATGGACCAGCAAGATCTCCTTCACGGATGACCCCGGACCCGAAGACCACATGCGCGACAAGTTCTCCTTCCCGGATGCGATGCTCGAGAACCCGGACGGTAAGGACACCGACGCAGAACGCCAAGTTCTTCTTCCCGGACGCCAAGACCGACCCGATACGCGGGCATGACAAGATCGACACCGACCAGGGCAGATCCAATGCGCCCCGACGCCAAGCCAAGTCCTTCTTCGCGGAACGCCAAGATCTACTATGTTATCCGAGAACGATCCTGCCGAGACCGAACCCCAGATCCGAACCCTGAGACCGAACCCCGCACCCCGGAACCCCAAGATCTTCCGAACCCCGATGTGTGACCCCTTTTCTCAAACCCTATTTTATAAATGATATTACTTGTTGCATATAAAATTGTCATACTTGCATACATGTTGTGGGTTTGGGGGCATTAAGCCGATTCACCATATAATTAAATATGGGGCCCATATGCGGGCAAATCTAGTCTTATATTGGCCTCATTTAAATTGGCATAGCGAACCGAAGCCATGATTTGTCTTGCTAATCCAACATTTAATTTGCGGGGTATCTAAACAACTAGAACCATATATTTAATTGTCCGGACCCCGGTTCCGCTTAATCTTGCCTAATTGCACCGCACCTTTGCCATGTCATACATCATACATGCATCATGCCCGATCTTTTGCCGTGGTATTAAATAGTGCATACGGTGTTTCTTCTAGTGCTTTGCTTCTTCACGGATTAGGCCGATGAGTTGATGCGAGTGTCGACCCGATCTTCGGATGAACCTTCGGCAATGTTTTTCAGGCGAGCATCTCCCCCTTTCTACCTATCTTACTTTTATAGTATTTATTCCCTCCTGTTGATCTATTGCTATCTGTGTTGCGATGCTCTAGTTTTCGTACCCGTGATATCCCTTGCAGCCTTATATTGCCTTGGACACCTCCTATTACCTATTGTTTGGTAGATAGTTGGACCCGCGCGTCGTAGTCGCTTGCTCAAGTGCTGTTGCATGTCGTCAAGTACCACAGTTGTTGGAGTATGGTCGTGTGTTTATTGTTGGAGTTGATCAACACTTTAATTATTGTTTAAATAACTAAAATTGAAGTAGGTAAATGCAGAGGCACATGTGGGCAATAGATGTTATTTGGTTTTTAACCGTCCACTTGTGTCCCGTAGGACCCCGAGTACTTGATACCTGTTCCTTGAATATTCGCGCTATCCACATCCGGGAGGATTATGGGACCCCCCTGAGCCAGAGCTTGATTCAGTCTTATTTCTTGGGGCCACAAACTAGTTTGAGGTTTTATTTACTATCCTGTACTTATGCCATGCTTTACTGCTTTATTTACGATTGTGCGAGGAGCACACTGTACTGTTTAGGATCGTGACCCGTTTTCGCGGTATCGACAAGCCCAGTTTTGGGTTCCCAGTCGTTTACAGCCGGCCCCACAAACCTTGAGTCCGTCTCGAAGTCAGCTAACTTCGTTGCGGGTATACTTAGTGGGGTGGCCCCCTGAAATATTTCTGAATCTTGTGATTGCTTTGTCGTGAAGGCCTCGTTGGGTTTTGATTTGGTTTTTCCGAGGTTGATCGAGTGTGTGTTGCTATTTGTGCACCCCTGCAGGGTAAAACTTTCTGAAAGCCGTGTCCGCGGTTATGGACGACTTGGAGCACAGTATCTCGATCATAGACAACTATAACTAAAGTAGTGCTATAAATTTGACTTTATAATGACTAGTAATCAGCTTCACTATAATGGAATGGCTAAATAAAACTGCCAACAATTGCTTGTTTGGGTTGTCGCTTGCGACCATTGTATCTGACTAGTAAGTATTGCAACCACAACGGAATGGCTAAATAAAAGTACCAACCACTGCTGGGTTTTGGGATATCTCATGCTAATTATATCTGACTAGTAAGTGTTGCAACTACAACGGAATGATTAACTAAAATGGCCCACTGCTTATTTTATCAGGATGATTATCTATACCTGACTAGTAATTGCTGCAACGATAACTGAATAAATAAAACTGCAACTGTGTGAGTTGCTCGGTTGACTTCCTCGTTCGGTCTCGAGGGGGAAAAACCAGGATGGGTATGTTTGGTGGTAGTATCAGGTTGGTTCCGAATAGGTCTTTCTTATTCCTCTCTGATAGCCGACAGTTGTATCGAGTCTCTATAGGTTGTTTAGTGCATGCTGCCGCTGCCGCTTCAGTCCACCATACCTATGTAGGCGAGGACCGCCGAATTCTAGCCTCGCCGTGTACTGGCCTCAGTACTGACGCTCCTCTTTTTCCTTTGCCCTTTGTCGGCACCCCTTTTGTTTAAGCAGGTTTTGAGGTCGACGTCGTTAGCAGGGTTACCCTTCCGGCTTGGCCTGGGCAGGGTTATGGACGCCATTGGTTATTCTTCAGGGCTCTTAGCCCCATTTGCATCTTGTCCGTAGTCGGACACTCTATCATTTTCAAGGTGATTTGGATCTTTGTATATTATATCTGTATTCTTGACTCATTGAGTCGCTGTTGTATATATATCTGTTCTGTGGGTCCCATCGAGGACTGTTGTGTAATGTTATTACTTCGTTTTCCACCCGCACGAAAGTGCCTGGTGGGCACCTTTGAATCGTTTCTATGCGGGTTTGGCGGGAATCGCTGAAACTTGCATAGGGTCGATTCTGAGGGTGTTACAAGTGTCCACCCACATGAATGAGGGAGAGGTGGGGGCACCCTCCATGTCCGGCGGCCATGCCCCCTTGGGCTGCCCCCCTCCCCTATAAAAGGATCCCCCTCCTCTCACTTGTCTCACACCCTCCTCGTGAAGGACCTCTCTCTCCCTCTAGAATTTATCCCCCATGGTCTCGGACTAGCGAGATACATGTTCCCGGTGGCTATTCGGCAAGAAAGAGTTGTGCTTCCGCTGCATCGCTGGAGCGAGGAGGCGGAGGTTGCTCAGTCCCTCGAACGTGTGTGCGAGCACGGATGCGCTGCTGATTTCCGGCGCTAGGACTTCCTCTCGATCTTGAGATCGGCAAGAGATCGTCTACATCAACCACGAGTTGAACTCGTTAAGCTTTGTCGGTCTTCAAGGGTATGTTCTCTACGGATATACATCTGCCCGTTGTTTGTATCTAATAGATAGATCTTGGTACATAGTTCACATCGTAGGAAAATTTTTGTTTTCTATGCTGCGAACCCTACAAAAACAATAAAAACGAAGTGTCTAGAAAGACCTGCGATTTTTATTGATGAAGAAGGGGATGCCCATCCCCTTGGGCATCCTCAATCTTGAGCTTTTCTCCATTCTTCAGCTCATTACATCATTCTTTCCTTACACCTGAAAATTTTCATTCATACAAAACTTCACACAATCTTCATTAGCAACATTAGTGTATTCAAAAGATAATAGACCTTTAGGATTAGCTTTGGAATAGCAAAACTTTTCACTAAAAACACAAGCTACTGTAGCAACTCCTTCAAAAAGCTCAATTTCCCAAAAAGAACCCAAAAGGGAATCAATAAGAAGCAAATGCAAATAATGGCAGAAATCTGTCAAAACAGACCACCAGGTAGAAACGGATTTTATCGAAGACCTTCTGTTGCTCAAATCAAAAAGTGTTGAACTAACTAAAGTTAGATAACATACTGTGGGATTTATTCGTAAATTTACAGAGACTCCTCGCGAATTTTTACGGTGGAGCACAAAAATATGTTTCGGGACAGCAACTTCCCAAATCTTACTTCCCTCTCATTAGAGGTTATTCTTGGCATAAAAAGCAAATAAAAAGGATAAGGAGAGGTCATTACTGAAGTAATAACTTCCAAGACTCAAGAAAACTCTTGGGTTATCTCCCAACAAGTACTTTTCTTTAACACCTTTTAAGTTAGGCTTGATAGTTTGATAAGATGCTCACATAAGAAATATGAATTGAAGTGAAAGAGAGCATCAAGAAGTAAATTCAAAACACATTTAAGTCTAACCCACTTCCTATGCATACGAATCTTGTAAAGAAACAAGTCATTAAAGCACAAAGCAACAAGCATAGGAAAGCAAAACAAGTGCAACTTCAAAACTTTCAACATAAAGAGGGAAAACTTAATATTATTGAGATGCATAAGACCATGTTTTCCTCTCTCATAATAACTTTCAGTGGCATCATGAATGAAATTAACAATATAACTATCACATAAAAAATTCTTATAATGAGCCACATGCATAAAATTATTATTACTCTCCACATAAGCATAGTCATTCTTATTAATTATAGTGGGAGAAAATTCAACAGAATAGCTATCACTATTATTCTCATCACCATAATCACCAAATATAGGAGGCATATTGTAATTACAATCAATTTTACCCTCAATAGTAGGTGTACTGAAAATATCATACTCATCATTGTAATCATCATATATTGGAGGTATAGTGTCATCATAAGCAATAGAATAGCTATCTTCCCAAATGCGTTCATTTGTAAACATATCATCATTGGAAGGAACATGGATAGCACTAATAGAACAACAATTATTAATAATATCATTTTTAGAATTGGTGCCAAAGAGATTTTCAATATCAAAAGTAGTGTGCTTTTCCCAATCATGATCACTAATATAGGTAACAGGCATAGGAACATCATCTAGTTCAGACTCATCAGTAAAAACTATGATAGGAGCAACATGCTTAGGGGAAGATACCATTTCCTCTCTCCTTCTACTCCTCTTCTTCTTCTTCTTCTCCTCTTTAGGAGGTAGAGGCTTGAAAGGAAGCTTCTCCACATACCCTGGTTTATTGTTAGAGACAATAGAAGAAACTTTGGAGGATTACTCCTTTTCATTATAAGAACAAAACTCATATTAGTCTTGTCATATTTTGGTAAAATATCATCTTTTATAAGATTTTGTATGTAAGTATTCGCGTGGCAATTCATACCAAACGCACTCATGTCTACCAAAGAAGTTTTTCTTGATAACTCTTCACACCCCAAAAACAATGTAAGTTCATCATGTTGATTATCAGTGATCGCGTTATCACAATACAATCTTGCAGTACTCATTGGATTAGAAAGGTTATTATTATGGCCTGAGCATTGAAAATTGAAATGACCCACTTCATAGCAGAGTTCACAAATAAACGGGTAGAGGGCACAATTTTTTACAAAGATCATTTAGAGCCTTATACCACATTCTGGTTTTTTCATTCTATTGGGTGATGCAATATTCTTCTTCCATTTGATTCTTCTCACAAGGTCTATGCATACCACAAAAATTAACATGCTTATAAGAAATAGTACTTTCAAAAGTTTGAGCATGTTTATTGCAATCATTAATAACATTTTCATTTTCCAAGCAAGTGTCTTTAAAAGGTTCATGATACATGTCCCATTTTTATTTAGGAGCATTAATATTGGAAGCAAAGGCTCTATAATATCTAACAAGAATTTGAGGATCAAGACCATATTTAGCACTAAGCTCTTGAAAATCAGCAGTTTCAGCGAAAGACTTAATGCAATCATACTCATGGTCTATACCTGGTTATTTACCTTTGTTGTTATCCCAATCTTCGGTATTGCTTTGAATTGTTTCAAGAAGATACCACTTACCTTTGACCTTCTTACTTGTGAAGGATCCCTCTGAACAGGTATCTAGATAGTCCTTGTAATGTCCTGAAAGCCTTGCATAAAAAATATTAATAACAATATTACTGGGGAGCTCATGAATGGGACATTTGAGGATTAGTGACTTCATTCTCCCCCAAGCTTGGGCAATACTTTCTCCCTCATGAGGATGAAAATTATAAATATAATTCCTATCTTTATGAATTTCATGCGAAGGATAAAATTTAGAGTAAAAGAGATATTCAAGTTCCTTCCACTCCAAATGATGGGATCATCTAGTACCTCATACCACTCTGTTGCTTTGTCCCTAAGTGAGAAAGGGAATAACTTCCTCTTAACTTGGTCCATTGAAATACCTACACACTTGAACAACTCGCATAATTCATTTATAAAGAGTAAATGATCACTAGGATGGATAGTTCCATCTCCAAAATAGCAGTTATTCATAACACGTTCAACAATTTCAATAGGTATCTTAAAAGGGACACTTTCAGTATGTGGATTTAAAATATCACAAGTATCATTAGAATTAACACATATGGGAGATAAAGTATCATAAGAGCAAATTTTCTTCCCTAAAGCTGGGGAACTAAAAAGATCTTTCTCATAAAAACTAGCTTCCCCAAGCTTAGATGTTTCCATACCATTAGTAACAATGGTGTTCAAAAAATTCATACTAATAACATTGCTATTAGCATGCAAAGAAAGTTCCATAGGTTTTTTAATTTTCTTTTCAAACCACTCAAGTTCTAACTTAGGAAAAATAATAAAAAGCTCTCTAATTTTGTTGTTGTTTTCCATTAAGCCTAACTAGTGAAAACAAGAAACAAAAAGACAAAATTGCAGAATCTAAAGGAAATAACTTCGAGCACTAGAAACAGTATAGTAGCCAAAGGATGTGAATACCTTTCCACTTACCTCCCCGGCAATAGCGCCAGAAAATAGCTTGATGTCTACGCACTTCTATTCTTGTAGACAGTTGTTGGGCCTCCAAGTGCAGAGGTTTGTAGAATAGCAGCAAGTTTCCCTTAAGTGGATTACCCAAGGTTTATCGAACTCGGGGAGGAAGTGGTCAAATGTATCCCTCTCACGCAACCCTGGAATCAAGATACAAGAAGTCTCTTGTGTCCCCAACACACCCAATACACTTGTCAGGTGTATAGGTGCACTAGTTCGGCGAAGAGATAGTGAAATACAAGTGGTAACGGTGCCAGAAAAGAGCTTCTGACTTGTTGTTGACGTGGGAGAGACTAAAGGTAAATTAAAATAAAGAAGGAAGCAAGCAAACATGCAACAGATCTAGATGCAAACAGTTTTTCAATGCTTAGAAACAAGGCCTATGGATCATACTTTCACTAGTGAACACTCTCTCATATAAATATCCTCTCTTCATGATACTACTCTCAACTACTCTCTGGTTGGACACTCTAATCCATGGTAGGCCTACAAAAGCACACCACAAAGTCTGCCTTCCCCAATCTAGATAACCCACACTGTCACCTTGAGCTCTAGATGGTTCCAAAAAACACCACAATTTCATAGAGACAACCAACTCAAAATATAACTCCTGATCTTAAGTGCCACACACGGTGTGCACGTTGTCACTTTCACACGCATGGGGAAAATCATAGATCTATTAAAGCACAAAGAGTATTTATGTAACCTCTAGCCTAAGTGCAACCACGGTATGCACACTGTCACTTACACACACGTGGGGAGATCTAGAGATCTATTGAAGCATGATGGTGCTGGTTAGCATGAAGGTGTGAAGCAGCACAGCAGCAGTTTTCCCTCAGTAATAAACGAAGGTTACCGAACTAGTAGGAGGAAGGAAACATCACATAGGTATTGCAAGCAAGGCGGAGACCTGCACAACACAAACTCAAGACTTTTCCCCAACTAGACAGTAAGGTTGTCAAGCTCACCGTTTTGCTGTAACAAAGGATTAAATGTACGGTGTGGAAGGTAATGGTGGTTTGCAGCAAGTAAACATGTAACAGTGGAAGATGTATCGATGGTAAAGATTGGACCGGGGTCCATAGATCACTAGAGGTCCTCTTCCTAGATAAACAACATGGCATGAAGGGTATACAAATTACAGCAGGGCAATTGACAGGAACTGAGCAAGGCATAACAATGCAATACTAGTCAGAAAGATCCTATGAAATTAGATTGGGCAATACAACAAGATACATAGACCTCCATCAGACTGCATCTATGACTAGAAGTCCACCTTCAGGTTATCATCCGAACCCCCTCCAGTATTAAGGTGCAAGCAACAGACAACTTCTTTAAGCAAAGTGTGTAACTTAAACAGTTCATATGTTCCATGAACAAGAGACCGTTGTTTTCTCCCTAGTGGCAACATCACATCTACAATCGAAGAGATTTCTGTCACTTCCCTTGGAAACTAGAGGCATGAACCCACTATAGAGCATAAATACCCCCTCTTGGAGTCACTAGCAACTACTCGGCCAAGATAGCTACTAACAACGGAGAGCATGCAAGATCACAAACAACACAGACATGATAGAATCATAAAGACAAAATTTAACTTCCCAATTTCAGCAACCCTGATTAAATGTCCAAAAAGGCAAAAATCAGGGGGAACAAAAACTTTTTCTTGAATTGTGTGCTTACATGTTTGCTTGTGCTCAAGCAATTGTTTCTGTACTATTGTGTACTCCTCATCTCAACACTAGTTTACAAAAGCTATTTTACAAAAGAGATATCTTGGCTCATCTTTCATATTCTCAAATGTTCTGGCATTTCAAAATCTGAGCCAAGATGACTTTGACACAACAACATACTTTACTAGTTTCTATTAACTAACTATGGAGACCTATATATAATCTCCTTATGTTTTCAAGACATAACTCCCAGCTACACTTATCCCTTGGTTTTTCCAAAACCTTTATTAAAACCTTTTCATCTCAATCCTGGTAGGGATACCAAGATGGTACTTATCTTACTTCAACTCAAAACCCCTATCAAAATACCCCTTCTTACCTCAAGCTAGGCTTGATGGTAACCCTAGTATTAGTTAGATAAGTAATAATATGAATTTACTTGATCTGCTGGTTGATGAATTGCCTTGATCTGCTGTCTGATGAATTGCCTGGATCTGCTGTTTGCTTTGTTTGCTTAGGAACTAGAGTCAGCTAATCTAGTAGCTCATCCCTTAGGACCCAATCCTTGCTTGTGATCATCAAGCCCATATCAAGCATCCAAGTTTGTATCCCCTCTTTTCAATCTATACCTCAACATCAACCACTTGATGGACAGGATAAACCCATGCCACCCTCTCTAATGTTTCCCTCTTGCATACCAGTCAAAATCACCAAATCTGCCAAGATGGCTAAGTCTGGATTTCTTATCTGGATACAATATTTGGAGCTCTGCCCCTTCCAACCTATGTGAATCCTTGAGAATGTACTTGAACCATCTGGTAGTACATCTTTAGTACTTACAAAGCCTACCCTTTCCCTTGGCTATGCCATTCTATTTACCACTCACCCATGATGGTTTTGTAGTCAAGACAATAATCTTTTCTACAAATCTTATCATCTTACCAAATATTTACTTGGTTATGATCTACTAATCATGGCCTATCAACCCCCACTACACGTGTTTCCATTGTAGCCTTGTGCTTCTTAAACCCCCACTACAAATCTTATCATCTTACCAAATATTTACTTAGGAGGCTACCTGATATACTAGTTATGTCAGCCTTATTTTCAACAAAGTTTGCCATCACTCAAAAACTACCTCAAATGCAACCAAGCCCAACACTTGTTTGCATGATCAACTATATAACTTGTTCTATCCATCCATATACCCCTTGTACCAAGGTGAGATCTAAGCTCCCTAATCCAACCATGTCTAGGTGGCATAAAATTAACTAAACCCTAGATCGTCCAAAAATCTATTTTCCATCCTTCTCACCCCATTTCTTTAAAACTCAAGTTTGAACTTGATTCCCACATCAAGTTTACATCATCTATCTTGGATATAAGCATCCCCAAATAATTCCCACAATTATTTGGATTATTAAACTATTTTCTTTCCTTTACTTACCAATTTCTCAACAACCTTGTCTTCAAAGGCAAGTTTGTTTTTCTCCAAATCACCTTGTCAACTCAAGGCACATTTGATGCCTATTTATCATATCCCATATTCCCAACTCAAAAATAAATATTTTTGAGATTCTTTATTATTTCTTTTTGCCCTTTCTCTGAAATGGCAGAAACAAGAAATAATTCCCTAATAATACTTTTCCACCTCAATAAATGAAAATAAAATTATCCAATGTGTTTCATGGTATTTAAGACCACCTCACATCAAAAACCAAGCTTTCCCAGTGTAAGAAATATCATCTTAGCTTCCATAATCTACTTCAGCACTTTTTGAAGAAGCACATTTAAATGGGATTATAATCTCTAGAAAAATCCCATTTAAATCATGGAGAGATTATTTGACCTCCTCTACCTACCAGTACTCTCTCCCCACCTTGTCCAATGCAAATTTATCAACTTCCTTCACAAGCCTCCCTTTGATCAATTTTGCTAAACCAATTCAAAACTTGATTGAAACCAAAACCAAACCAGCTCCAATATTCCAAAGCACTCCTCCACAGCATCATCACTCTCTCTTGGTCGTGCACAGTAACCCAAGACACTATAGCACCTCCCCTCCTTTGTCCCATGTGCTTGTAAGAGTGAGATAGAGGCATCCATATCTTGCAAAGATCTCCCTCTCTTAAAATCCACAGCAGCCACTCCCCTCTCCCTCTGGTCGAGCCCCTAGCCCCACACCACCACCCAGCACCACCCCAAGCAGTCAATGGGAAGCCATCACCCTAGCCCTTGTCCAAATAAAATTTTGTCCACCCACCACCACCCCCTTCAGTTTATAAGGCCACAGGACATTACAACTCCTCTCCCCTCTCTCATTTCCCCCCAGCACCCTCCACACACCTCCCAGAGCTCCTTTCCCTCGCTTTGCCTTGCCTGAGAGAAGGAGATCAAGAAGCTCTCGGCCTCCTTAATCTCCTCGAGCTAGGCTCCTCCCTCATCCTTCCTCTCCCTCTGCATATCACCGCACTGTGACCTACTCTTCCTCCTCTACCTAACCCTTCCCTTTTTTCGACATGCAGGCACCGAAGGTACCCACCCCGACGAACTCTGGTGAGCCCTTCTCGGCCACCATCGCGCGAGCTCCTCCCCGACATCAAGAACCATCGAGCTGACCATCCCCATGACCGCCGGAGCTCACCGCGTCGAACCCTCCCTTTCCTGACACCTCTTCGTTGCCCGGTGAGCCTCCCCGCTCCTCCCTCGTTGCCTCTAGGGTTTCCGCGTAGGGGGCTATCCCGCGCGAGGACGACGCCCCGTGTCCGTCAGATCTAACCCGATCCGACAACCGGGAGTGCCCTATACCCCTTCGGGGATGGGCGGCATTAGCAGGCCGGCCCAACCGGGCCAACAACCCTCTATCCTCCGCGTAGGACGCCAACTGCACAGGCCGATCCCTCCCCTAACGGCCCACTCCCAAGCTGATCCGGCCTGGTGGCCCTTCTCCCCCTTTTTCCTTTTGTTTTTTCCACCAGATCTATTTCTAGCCAATTGGATTAAATAATTTTGAAAATGCAAAAGAAATGCAAATAGCTAGATCTAAAATTTCTAAGGTTCCTAAGTAGCTTCTCCAACATGCAGTGTCCTTAGTTGTCTCTAATAAAATCCAGGATAATTATGATAAAACCTCTACTCAGATCTGTCTAGTTCCCCAATGAATTTCGCCAGAAAGTTTGGTATCTCCAAATGGAGTAAATCCAACTAGTACTGGAAGGTATAATCCATACCTCTCATGCCCCACTAGACCGACCTTAGCATGCTTCCTAGTTTGCAGTTAGCTAAAATATCAAAATCAAGACCTTTCTGCCTTTAGAAATTTCCCTTGGTTAAAACAAGTGAGGTTCTGATCTAATTCCAACTCCCCTTTATCACACAGAAACATATCTTTCAGAATCCAGCAGCTCATAATTTTATGAGTTCCTCTTAAATTTTAGTGAATTAAAGAACTCTGTGCATAGTTTATTCACTAACAAAATCACTACAGTATCTCTGCAAATACAAAAATATTGATTCCACTTTCTACAGAAAGGTATCATCAGTACCTAACATGTGTCTTTGGAATCACATAAAAATCCTCTGTAAATTAAATACGATGAAAAAGACAAATCTTGTCCAATACTGCATTTGGGAATTTCTCAAGGGCATTCTGGTAATTTTTTTGAAGTGATTCCAACTCCTCTTGTTTCATTCCACTAAATAATACTTAATCACCCAAGGAAATAATTTTTGGAGCTCCAGATTATGTCTGGTGAATTATTTTCTAAAACTAGGGTTTTATCCACTATAAAATCCATTATAAATCCTTGGAAATTGATAAAGTAGTGAAACCACTTTTGTTGGCTTCATTTTATCAATACCTATCTGATGGTATCATTTATATACAATGGTATCATACATATCAAGTCCGTAGTAAAAAACCCTCTCTTAGTTAGTTCCTAGACTTTAAATCCAAAAGGATCCCCTTCTCCCATACCTCCAAATCTTCTCTTGATCCAATCAAATCACACCTACAACACCCTACTGATGTATATCATGTAATTATACTTTTCTTGCTATATGGTTTGATGCTTGTATGCCTGGTATTGATTGGTGTATTGTTTGTTTGCATGTATGCTCAATAACGGCGATAGTTGCGACTGTGTGACGCCGAGAGGAAGGAAGCATCGGGATATTCTTATTATTGCTATTATTGATATTCTTGTATTATAAGGAAGTCAAGGGACATCTCACTGGTCACAGGCAAGTCACCGTTCCTGAACTCCTATGTTAACCTACTTCTTTTATCAATTTCTTTATATCTCGTTTATGAATCTCATCATAAAATGCATGTTTTGCTTCAAATAAGAATGCGTGAGCAACTTGGCTCCTCCAAGTTATGGATGAGTGTCCATTAGGACACCTACCCTTTCGACACCTATTTTCACCTCTTAGAATTGAGGCTAAGATGATTAGCATCTTCCCTCTTGGAACCCACATATTTTCAATGATAAAACTATTTTGGGTTTTACCATACTATGAAGTTTTTAAAAATAAAACCCTTGGGAAGAAGCCATCGATCCCGAGTGGAAGTTTTAAAAAAATAAAATATGTGGAGGATGAAGAGAAAGTCAAGTAAGAGAAAGAGAAGGGATGTTCTACGCCAATGTCCGGAACAATTTATCCGTGTAACCACATTACCCCAGCCGCTAGGGCTTAGCTCATAGTTGTTGTCCTTAGCCGGGGATGATTGTACTTGCTTAACGGGAGCAATCCCTGGAAGCCCGAGTGGACTCTACTCACAGGTCTGCGGATCTGGGGCCTCCATCGCCCGCTTCGGCGGAAGAGTCGGTGCAACAATTGGGTCTCCCGCGGATGGTATTTTTTAGGAGTAGGGAAGGAAGTGGAGTCAACAATTGTATAGTGCCAAACCGAGAGTTTGCATATACGGAAGTGCTGCAGGGAGGACTAAGTCCATAGTGCCGCATACTCGTGCTGGGGAGAACAAACCCAAAAGGAAGACCGCCTTTGCTAGGGATGGACAAATTAAAAGATAGGTTTGATTATCCGAACCCCCGTCTAGCGTGTGTAGCGGGCGTGTTGTAATCCAGGCGGATGTATTGATTCTTGTGGGTAAAGTGTGCAAATTATATAGATTCTAATCTATTCGAATAGCCGTGTCCACGGTCAAGGACGGTTGGAATGGCAAGTGCTAGGAGGACCCTTCGGTTATGTTGAAAGGAATACAAGGATATGACTTGGTCACGAGGAAAGATAAGAACGAGTTTGGTTTTGACCAGAGATGGTCGACGATGATTTAAAAAGGGCTTTACACTAAAACCATTTCAATGTTTTTAACAAGAATGTGGAGATGTCCAGCTTTTCAAAAAGGAGGCATATTTTTCCAAAAACTCTTCTTCAACAAAGATATAGAGAGGCCATTGTAGATTCCTTCAGAAAAGAACTTAGTGTAGAGCTATCTCGCCACAGCCAGATATGCATTTTCTTATTACCTTGTCTTGGTGGTTTGCGAGGACGTTCAAAGTACTCACCGGCATTGTCCCTGGCTATTTACTTGGCCATATTGCAGATGTTAAGAAGTAATGAAGGTGCTGACATCTATGCGATCTAGGCCGTCTTCCCAGTCAGTTGCCTATAGGTTAAGGCATGAAATGGGCTCTGCGCTGAAGACTTCCACTACTTGAGTTGTAATTTCCATAATGGCCCCTTTGTAAGTTTTGTACTTGTTGCTTTATGGATGTTATAATGATACTAGTCGGTTATGCTCACGGCTCAATGATCATGGGAACGTGAATTGTATGCATAACGGGTATTTTCAGAACGTAAATCCAGGGTGCCACAGACATGGTATCAGAGCCATCCTAACTGTAGGAGACCTTAGTTAGCATGAACGTTAGACAGGACAACCCACTATTTTGGAAAAACACCCGGCTTTCAAAAATTATTTTCTCAAAAGCTCTTTGAATGGTTTCTTATCTCATCTTCTCTGACTTAAACAATTTGAAAATGGATTACTCTATATCTCATCTACTTCAGCTAATCTGTTTTTCGCAAGCAAAGTCCGACTCGGAGACTATGAAGACGAAGATCTCGAAATGTAGAAACACCTAAACAAGCAAAACAAAGGAGCTACCAACAACGAAAACACTACAAGATCACTCTACCTACGGAGTCCTTCATCGCCCCCAAATCAATCAAGCACGAAACAGACGACAAAAGATGGCAGGACAGAAGCTAAGACCCCCATAACGTTCGTACTTAGGATTATCATCCCTAATATAGGATTCCCCTTTATGGCGTGTAGTCACCTCCTTAGTACTTATGGTATGCCTCGTTTGCTTTTCATGTGCTTGTATGATGCTTGAAATGTAGATTCTCTGCCATGGTTCATCCGATCCTAAAGTTCTGACCACCTTGCTGGCATATCCCGATGCTAACTCTCACAACCAGTTAGCCGGAAACCTCTCCTCAGCAGGATGGCCCCATAAGAAAACCTCGACAAACCCAAGTAAAGCTCTAAGGTGGAAAGACTGCATCTTTCCACTCAACTCCAATAAACCCATGTTGACCTGCCATCGTCAACCATAGCATTCCACCCAATAGTACACCTCACTATTTACTCTACCCTCAAGCTCGGAAGACTAACTCCATATCCCCGTTTCCTTCTTCAGCAGGAGACTTTTGCTCCACCAAAAAACCCTGAGTATGGCCATGAAGATCGGAGACTCGAAGAAAGCATGCAGCAGTTGCATTGAAGAAGGACATCAAGCCAGCCAGTGCTTAGGCAACTGTCCATATTGTGGAGCTTTCCAATCTCCTACAGATTGCCCCACCCAACTAGTCACATGTTTACTCTATGAAGGTCAAGACCATGTCCCGGCCAACTGCCCCCTCTATCTCCTGTTTGGCAAGGCTCGTCAACTCCCCTGCGTCAACATTGGGAAGAAATCAAGAGAAGGACGTTCCAAGAAAGGCACCTAGTTCTCCTGCGATCAACCGGGTCATTTCAGCCAAGAGTGCCCCCAGCATGGTCTTGACAACACTCCTACCAAGGTAAAGGCCAAGACATCCACTTCCCCCATAAAAATCCCAAGACAAACCCAAGGAGGATCTGAAGCTAAGAAAAACGGCTGTTACACCTGTCGAGGTCCGGGCTACCTCTCCCGCGAATGTCTAGACAAGTACGTGACGGCCCCAAAGCAAGCAACTCCGGCACCCAAAAATGGCATGAAAACCCGAGCCCCTTCGGCTAAAAGAACCTCCCCTTCCCCCGAGAAAGCATTACCTGCGGGGAAACCTTTCACCCCAGAAAGGCGACCAGACTCTGGACGTGCCTCCAAAGTAGTTTTGCACCCGGAAACTCTCCTACCCCCAACATTGGAAGAGGCATGTATCGCCCTAGAACCTGTTTTGTAAAACTGGAAGTGCCTTGTCACCCTGCAGCACAGACCCGTTTTGTAACACCTTAAGTACCTCCGCCACCGACCGGCACGAACCTGTTAAAATTCTGGGTGATATGCAAGTGTGATGCCCTTCTTGCGTGTTTTACCCAAGATGTTGCATCAGACTAAACCCGGAACGACCCCATTCCAAAGAACCTTGTTTCCTAGACCACCAAACTCAAATGGCATCCTCCCACCCATCGAAACTTTATCTAGCTCAGGTCTAACTACCCGGAAGCTAGTAGACGCCCTTCCTATAAACCCTCCACCTCATGAAGCAATTCTGACAATGTTGAAAGAAGATAACTACCTCGAAGGAAAGGCGTAGCGCCACTCCCCAACGTCAGCATACGGCTCCAACCAAGAAAGTCGGCTACTCCACCAAGAACCCCTATTGTCGCTCTAAGGGGGAAAGACTGCGACTTTCTCGCCCAAAACCCGATAGACCCCTAGAGTTGGACACTAGTTAGCATTAAGTGAAGACCACCCTCCAAATCTAAATCATCGACCCTGCAAGAAGGACTACAATCGGTACTTCTCCAGAATCATAAAGTACTTTAAGAAAGTCCTCCACTCCAAGGTCGACCATCTAGACAACACCCCGGTGCATCAAGACCCTAAAGAGAGAGAAATCAACCACGAGGCTAAGGAATAAAGAAGAATCAACTCGCCGTCTTGCCTCAGGAAATAAGTACCCCATCGATGTTAAACCTACCTAGGCTGGTCCTAAGGGGAAAAGAATACGTCTATTCCACTTGTTTCATCTAAAACCACCCGATCCGAAGTGTCATGGTATTGCCGACGAGTACGCCTTGGAGGGGTCCTCACAGTGCGTGTTTAGAGACGTGGGGAAAGGCGGACGGTTGACGGGTACGAGGTAACACAGCTTACCCAGGTTCAGATCCCACAACTGTGGCGGAATCCTACTCCTGGTATAATTCACTATAAGGGCAATACGCCGAGTTACAGGGATTGGTTCGCTATGCGAGGTTGTGTGTAGTTGTCTAAGATTGTCTGAAGTTATGCCCTAAAGGCTCCCATAGGCCCGACTTATATAGTCGCCAGGTCCTAGGGTTACAGGGAAAAGTCCTAGCCGGACAGGTTACAGAGTCCTACACCGTCTATCACTAGTCTTGTGTATCTTGCACTCCAAGGCTCCGGGTACGTCGGTGACTCCAACCGTAGCCCTCCTTTATCTGGCATGGGCCTCCCTTCTGGATCCATCAAAATAGGCCGCCCAGCAGGCCATAGGCCATGCTACCAACTGTGGGCCACCCGGGTTAGCCGGATAAGAGACATGCTATAGGGATACCCATATAGCATATCCCCAACAGTATCCCCCGGAGAACTCCGAGATCTTGCGCCGTCTTGCCTCTTCACGTGGAATGCTCCGTCTAGATGGATGTCGGCAAGTCGTCAAGCAACATCTTGTAGTCCTCCCAAAGAACCCTGCAAGGTTTTCTCCGTCTTCAACTTGTAAGTCGGAGAAATGCTGAATCTTCCATCGTACTCTTCCGTAGTCGGATTGGATCCGTCCATCCCGGAATCTTAGATGTTATGGCTCATCTGCCTATGTCAGCTAGGAGGACGTAGGCTTAGGTCAGCGATGCCTCGTAACTCACACATGCAGAAAATGTAATCATGTCCGATTTCCCCGCGCGAGCAATGCGAACCGTTGGCGGCGACGGTTGGAGACGTGGTGAAATTTCTGCGCACGTTCGTGAACACGTCGTCTACGCGGCAACCGTCCGATCAAGCTGCACGAATGTTGATGCTAGAGGTGATAAATAGTAACCGTGGTGGATTTTTTCACTTTTTACCTCATTCTCCCCGCATCATATTCTTCCTCCAGCCGCGCGCCTCCTCGAGCTCTCCACGTCGAACTCGCGAAAAACCCTAGCCTCAATCTGCACCAGTCGCACCCAATCCTCACTCCATGGCTAGCAGCAACACCTCTCCATCAATGGCAGCGTCGAGCAAAGCTGCAGCAAAGCCGGCGAGCTCCATCGTCGTGCCTCTGAAGGGCCTAGTCATTCCCTCATCGGCGGTGATTGAATCCACCGGCGGCGACCACAATATGGCGGCGCTAGAGCCGTTGGAGGAGGAACCAGAGTCACACAAGGGCGACTGGCGCGGCTCGGATATCACCGACCGTGACATCCAAGAGATGATCGCCGAGGGCTACCTCCCTGCGACGGAGGGGCTTGCCTGGCGGGCAGCGCCGGCCGGCGAGGTGACACCTTCTCCCAAGCTGGAGAAAAGGTGTACCTAAAAGCTCAACTAGTACGTGGCGTCTCCCCTGCCCATATCCAATTTCTTCCTCTCCGTCTTGAACCACTATAGGGTCCAGCCCTAGAACCTTTCCCCCAACAGCATCTTAGTGCTTAGCAACTACGCGGCACTTTGCGAGGGATACCTAGGGATAAGGCCTAGGTTAGACATTTTCGTGTACTTCTTCACCGTCAAACGTGAAGCCAGACACATCAAGGAAGAGCTTAGGAATTGCGGCACCATAAGCTTCAAGATTCAACCTGGCTGGCGGTTCCCCAACATCGTCGGCCATGAGTCCTGCAAGAATTGGAAACAGACGTACTTTTACGGCCTAGACATTCCTTTGGCTGGACGAGAAGTAACGTACCCCAACTTTGTGGACGTAGCCGCCGCTGAAGTTTCCACAGGGAGATCCCAGGCCTCCCTTCCCTCCGACCTCGACGCTTCTCGTGCTATAAGGCGGATCAAATGGTTCGTAGAGACGGGTTTAACCGGCTTGGAACTAGCCATGTGCTGGTTCATCAGGCGAATCCAACCTCTGCAGCACTGCGTGAAGTACATGCACGAGTATACTACAGACAGAAGGGATAGTCTCCGTATCTCCGTGGAAAACTTCTCGAGCAAATCCATCAAGCTCCGCCTCAAGGACATCGTCAAGGTGAAGGATAAGAAGCATGGCTTCACCATCACCTACGACATGTTCGTAGACGGCAAGTGCCCAAAGGTAGGTATTTATTTTTCGTGTACGAAATATGCTCCATTTTTTACGTCTTGCAAATACCATCTTATCTAACACGGTGATTTCTTACTTAACAGCTTAGCGATCTAGAGGAGGGCAACCTGGCTGCCCAAATCTATGATAAAAAAATGAAGGAAGTCACGGTCGTGTCCGACGACGAGGTCCGTTGGCGCGAAAGCGGAAGAGCTCCACCTCTGATGCTGCCGACGGAGGCAAGAAGAAGAAGACGGAGGGTGGAGCCTCCAAAAAGACTACCGCCGCCCTGGAGGCGGAGAAAAGAAAAGCCATTGGGATCCCTTTTGCTATAGCACCCCCACTTGTGTAAGCTTCTTTTCTTCCGACATTGTCTATTTATCTGTCTTGATCCTGTACTTATGCATTTTGCATGTCTTAGGAAGAAAGCCACGACCAGCCTCAAGAAGACCTCCAAAACATTGGGGGCTTCTCGAAATATCAAGGATATGCTGCATCGCGATGCCTCTCCCGCCATCGCCCCTGCCATTCCTGTCGTCAAGCCCTTGTCTGCCCGACAAGCTCTCAGGCTAAGGAGGCATCAGGCCCTTTCCCCATGGAAGTGGACTCTGGCGCCTCTACTGAGCTTGATTTTGTCGGCGAGTAGGCGACGCAGGAGAGTACCGCCCATCAAATGGCTGAAGCTCCGGCTAAGGATGCCATTGGTCGCGGCAAGGCAGTGGTGGAAGCTGGTACTTCTGGCGAAGGCGGCGCCCTTGCTCCCCAGAAACCCTTTGAGTTCCCAAAGATAGTCTACCCGGCGCTCACGCCGAGTAACACAACTTTGGTTCCTGGAGGAGTACCGACATCTCCGACGTGCGGTCTTGTGGAGCTCCTCCGACAAGCCGACATCTTGCAAGGAAATAGCATTTCCTTTGGCAAGCTGCTGGCCGAGAGCGCTACCAATCTCAAGATTATTGCACTGGTCAGTTTTATTTGCCTTTTTGCATTTCATACGAGTATCCCACTGTAGCCCCCGAGGATGTAGACGGAAAACCATAGGCTTTTGCGTCTAGATGCTCTAAGAGTGACTAAGCTAGAAAACTTCTCACTGTAGCCCCCAAGCATTTAGATGGAATAAAATTTTCTGACTAGATGCTTTAAGAGTAGCATACGCAGTGTTTATAAATTTCAGTACTGTAGCCCCAAAGCTTCTAGTTGTAACTGAATTAGTTCCGACTAGATGCTCAAAGAAAGCTAAGCATATTTGCTAAGTAAAAAACTCTCGCTGTAGCCCCCGAGCGTCTAGGTGGATGATTTCCGGCTAGATGCTCCAAGCAGACTAAGCAACGTTTTAACTTTATTCTTTTTCCCACAGAACGAGAATGCTCGGAGGGGCATGGCCAATGATAAGTACCAGAAGATGCATGCAGATCTTGAAGCTGAAAAGGGTAAAACTGCCTTCTTGAAGGAATAGATCATCAAAAAAAAGAGTCTGTTTTCTTTTTGCACATTCTGTCTTGATTTTGTGCCTTTATTCTCTGAATACTCACCGTGTACTTTGCTTTCTCCGACTTTGCAGAACATGTTGCCAAGGCCAAGGATATTGTCGAGCAGTCCAAGCACATCCAGCAGCTGGACAGCGAGAACAAGATCCTTAAGGAGAGGAAAGACATGTTGAAAATGCATGAGGATTCCATGAAGGCCCTGCATGACTCCGCCACCGCGGAAATTAATCGCTTGAAGGAGGAGCTTGCGATCTTAAAAGATCATAAGCAAGCTGCCGATGAGCAAAATCAACGCCATAGCGAGGCATACAAGCTCCTACAACAAGAGAAAGAATCCTTGGCGGATATCCTCTGGCAAGCTGAGGCCAACATCTTCAGTAAGTTTTCTCCGTCTTGGATTTTCTGTAGTCCGGATACTTTGAATTGTTTGAACTCACGCACTCTTTGTCCGAATTTTCAGCTCCTCTGGGTTTAACCCATTCACCTCCTCCAGCCAAGGAATGCATGGTTCTTGCCGGCAACTTTATCAGCACTTCCATCACGCAAGCCAAGGAGATCACCAAGCCCCTCCAGATAAATATCAAGGCATCGGACTCTACGGTGAAGTACTCGGAGATTCTGCGCCGAGCCCCGAGCGTATCATGAGCTGGAAAGCTTCGTGTGCACGGGTTGGCGCAAGGATGGCGCTATCGATGGTGAAGGAACACTATGAGGATGCCGACATCGACACGGTGACCTCTGGCATTCCCGACGCCGACGATGATGGCAAAGAGATTAATCATGAAGCCATCCTGTCATCGCTCGCGGGTTATGATACCAGAGTTTCCGAGTTGGTGGACGTCGACGTCTTCGTCCAGAACACCATTGATGGCGGCAACCACAGCTCCTCCAAGTCACTTAACACCGCCGACTTCGAGGGTGGATCTCCTGCTGCTGATGAAGCTGTGTCCAAGTTGCCTTCGCCAAAGGAATGAAAAACAACTTTGTAATATTTGTTTCACCTTTGGTGCGTATGTGGAAAACCTATGTATGTAACTTAAGGCGGAAAACAATGTTGCATGTCCTGCTACTTAAGAATCAGTTTCCAGTATGTATATTTTTAAGCAAGTGCTGGATTATCCATTAATTTGGTTCTTATGCTTGACCTTTGATGAGTCGGAATACTCATTGTCGGAACCATGTGCTCAGGTGATGATGCCCAATGGAACCGCCAATAACCTAAGTACAAAATCGCCGACAATAAGTGCCAAAAGTCACTACTCCAGAATCCACATAGAAACGACAAAGAATGTGTAGACCAGAAAACTTAAGCTAATGCCCGTAGGCGGAATTTTCACAAGTGCAAACGCAAGGCTTGTGCATAAAGGTTTTACATGATCCAAAAATGAACACTAACGGAGGTAAAAGACTCAGAAATATGAGTGAACCAGAGAGATTTATTTCATTGATCATATAAGAGATACACAATTAGATAAAGAAAATGATAAGTGTAAAAAGGACATAGTTGTGCTATGTTCCATGGCCGATCAAGCTCCGGGTAGTCATCATCCGGGTCACGTCGCTTACTCTTATGATCCTCGTTGGATCTATCCTTCAGTTCATGATTGTCAACGAGGTAATAAGACCCATTGAGTAGCGCCTTGCTTATGATGAACGGTCCTTCCCATGGCGGGGATAACTTGTGTGACTTCTTCTGCTTAAGGCGGAGCACCAAATCCCCCTCTTTAAATGATCGATGCCGGACGCGGCGACTATGGTAGCTGCGTAACTTCTGCTGGTAGATGGCGGATCTTTGGCATGCCAAAACGCGCTCCTCCTCGAGAAGGTCCACATCTAGACGTCTGGATTCTTCAGCGTCATCTTCGTCGTAGGCGACAACTCTTGGCGCATCGTGGAGTATGTCGGAAGGTAGGATGGCTTATGCTACATATACCATGAAGTAAGGGGTGTAGCCGGTGGATCTGTTGGGTGTAGCTCGTAAACTCCACAGCACAGATGGCAATTCTTCTGCCGAGGCTCTAGCTGCTCTATGTAGCGGTGCCTCAAGAGTGGCTTGATTCCCTGTAGAATTAATCCATTGGCTCTCTCAACCTGACCGTTGGATTGTGGGTGTGCCACAGATGCAAGATCAAGTCGGATGCCTTTCTCCCAACAATAAGCCTCCACTTCTCAAGTGACAAATTGTTGCCGTTGTCGGTGATAATGCTGTGTGGGAGACCAAATCTCACCACTAGATCCCGGACAAACCTAAGGGCAGTTGCCCCATCAAGCTTTTTAATGGGTTTAGCTTCTATCCATTTTGTGAATTTATCCACTCCTACAAGCAGATGTGTAAACCCACAGGGCGCCGTCTGTAACAGTCCCACCATGTCTAGCCCCCAGACTGCAAACGGCCAAGTTAATGGTATTGTTCGCAGTTCTTCAGCAGGAACATGCGGTTGCCAGGCATAATACTGGCATCCCATGCATGTCTCAACCAGCTTGTCGGCGTCCGCCTTCGCGGTCAGCCAGTAGAATCCTTGCCGGAAGGCTTTCGCGACCAACGATCGAGGAGCGGCGTGATGCCCGCAATCTCCGAGGTGGATGTCAACACCCGGATTTTTAATCCCAGATGCCTGTTATGACATACATCGCAATCCCAGGATTACCATTTTTGCGAGACATAACAGAATTGGATACCACAGTACATCATCCATTACAAACCATACATAAGGTCTTACACAAATAAGGATCTCATGATCCAGTTCTTAATACAACTCAAGCAGCGGAAATACGTAATAATAAAGGTAGCGTGGGCGAAGCTCCATCTTCGGGGTCACAGGCAATGCTGATGATGGGAGATGATCCTAGTTGTCGTAACCTTCCTGGGGTTCATCATCCTGGTACTCCTCTTCATAGTCTGGCCACGGGAATAGCCAGGGACAAAGCCATGATTACTCTTTACGTACTTGCAAACTAATACTAACAAGTGAAGGGGGTTTTTATAGTAGGACACTAAGCTCTAGGGTTGTTTTGCAAAAGCCAGATTTACCTCTACTAAGTTCATAAGTAAGAGAAAACTAGTCACATTTTATAACACCTAAGTGGGAGCTTGCATCTCATGACACAACTCTGTTGTGGTCAAGTCAAAGTCTCAGGTCATTTCACAAGTCATTTTGAAAACATCTGACGGGGGAACAATATGGCCACTCCAACTGTCCATAACCGCGGACGCGACTATTCGAATTGTTTGACACTCTGCAGAGATTATACAGTTTCACCACAACATTCGATACATCCATCAGGAACAAATCCTGAATTCACCATACTCAGTATGCGGATAATCAATCCTAACCTTTCAATTACACGCCCTAGTATAAGCACCTCTCCTGTGAGTTTGGCCTCCCAACCATGACCAACTATCATCCTGGGTACTACACAGGTGGACAATCTTCACAAGGTAGCCTCAGCTCAGACCTTGGCCGTGAGGGAACCAATACTATGGTATATACGTTTCCAGTCAAGCCCTGCCCAATCTTCGGGTACTGTGGTTGTACGGTAGAATTGGAATGGTATCGCATCCAGACAACCTTCAGTTTTATAAAGGGCTAAGGCTCATGCCTCAACATTCTCATAACCAAAATCATCTGGTGTTCGGAAACACATGTCAAAACATCTCAGTAGAATGATCCATCATTCTAAGGTTTTCATAACCACTTTCACCAAGTATTCCCATCTAAAGTTCATCAAGTTTTATGGTTAGCACTAGCATCTACAAATGGGGGTGAGTACTAATGAGGGGTGATAACCAAGTGGAGTTTCAACTAAGTACCACCTCATGCCTTAGGATGACATCAAGATTATCTAGCTTAGGCCAAATTTTATGCTCTTTATGCAACCTTCAGTTAACTTCCTAGAATCTACCAGTCACCTAAGAAAACTCTAAAAGAAAGCTTTGATAAAGAAATAAAGTAGAAAGCTTGCAGGTAAAACTAGGATTGCTTTATCAAGTGGGTATGATCACATATGCTTAAGGTATATGGTTGGCATGGTAACAAGCAAGTATTTTCTTGCACATTCAACTAGTAGTATTAGGCTTGCAAGTATGGGCTTGCACAATATTAATATAAGCTTTCCTTGTGCAGAGCAGTGGTTGAAGTTCTCCTCGGCTTCTTCCTCGTAGTATCCTCCTTCCTCCTCGTATCCTTGGTTGGTACTAGCGTATATGAATAAATACGAAGTACACAATCACCAAACAATACTTAACTACTTGCAATCATCACACAAAGGGGTTCTATAGATGATCTAGCATCATCACTAACCTTACAAGCATTTGACTTAATGATTTTATTTTTAGAAAAGTAATTTCTACTCATTGAAAAACTACTTAAGATTTAATATTATCCAAACCAAACATGGGATCATGTTGACACATGTCATCACCACATATTTTATTCCATGGGAATGTGATTTAAAGTGGTGTCACAATTTAATAATGTTTTACCCTTTTATTTTAATTAAATAAAGTGGCTAGAAATGCCTATGTGGCATTCTTTTATTACTTGAGCATTATTTCTGTAAGTAAACCTATATATTTTTATATATTCTGAAAGGCATGGTTAAATGTGATTTTTGAGACTTGGAATCAACTCAAAAGCTATCATGGTTTAAATTTGAAAAATGTTTGAATGTAGAAAAGCTTCTGCCTTGTTATTTTTACCAAGGGTGATCTACAGATCCAAATGATTTGAATCCAACGGGCTTGCATTCAGCATTTCAAGACCTTTCTAACAAAATTGGTTTCCATCAATTTGGTTCACTGAATCGAGCTGGGTTGATTTTTGAAACTAGGTACAGAACTGTGTTTGAATGAAAATGGAAAAATCCAAATTCAAACGAGTAGGCTGCGCGGGAAAGGTTAATGGGCCGGCCTGCTATGCACATCGCTTACACGGGCTGATTAAGTTGCTGTCCCCACGCGTTAGTGAGACAGGGGGTGCGAAGCGGTACGGGGCAACGTGGTGCGTTAGATCTAGTTCTAATCCAACGGCT
Organism: Avena sativa; assembly: GCA_916181665.1. NCBI lineage: Eukaryota > Viridiplantae > Streptophyta > Magnoliopsida > Poales > Poaceae > Avena > Avena sativa. The sequence continues at coordinate 229,596,037 of OV702279.1, forward strand.
GAGGGTCGTCGTCAACGATGAACTAGTCACCGGCGATCTCGGACCCTAGAGGCACAGTGGGGTTCGTGGGAGGCTCACCGGGGCTCAGGCGAGGGTCGGCGAGGTGGGCGAACAACAAAGTCGACGACGACGAACCTCCTGGTACCAGCAGCTTCTCCTGGGGCGGCTCCAATCGCTGGCTCCCTTCTTCTCCAAAGGCGGCGGGCTCCGGTGAAATTCCGGCAATGCGCTGCTCACCTTCCTCCGGGAAAGTGGTGGAACGATCAGTGAGGAGAGGGGAGTGAGATGGTGTGAAGAGTTTGAGCGGGGGAGACCTCTATTTATAGTCTCGACGACGAGACCGAACGGGATGGGCAGGCGATGGTGGCGACATGGCTACGGGCTGCTAGAGGCGTGGTCGGCGGTGGCGATCGATCGGTGGTCTCCTGGCGATGCTCTATGGCTTTAATGCGCATGTAGGGGCGGTGGAAAACTGTCTGGAACGTGCGGTGCTCTACACGGCAGAGGCGGCATCTTCGACGGAGAGCGGTGGCTGTGAGGCATGGAGCGACGAACGGGGATGTCTGGCGGTCTCCTGGGACGATGGTGATTGTGTATGCACGTGGCGAGGGAGGCGCGCGGTCTGTGGGCATGTGTCGAGGGTGGCGCTCTGGCGCGCTCTTGGCATGCGCTCAGAGAATCTTGGCATGGTCTGTGCGTGTGGTCCAGTGACTGGCAGGGTTCGAGCGCTGGACAGGGGGTGGCGGTGGACGTTGGGATGTGTCCTAGACATGCTGTTTAGGCTTGGTGCTTGCTCTGGCTAGCTAGCCATGGTCGGCTGGCAAGGGGGTGCTCGGGTTGGCATGGCATGGGGCAAAGGGTAGGAGGTTGGGTTGGTCCAAGCACTAGTTGGCAGAGGGAGACAAGGGTGATCAATGGTGAACATTGCTTAGCCAAATTACTGCTCAAAACAGTGAAGTTTGGCAAGATTGATTTGTTGCCTCCAAGTGTTTGATGAAATGGCCGCAAGAACTCAAGTTTTGAATTTTGAAAAGATTTTTGGTGGGTGTGCTAGGCATGTGCGGGTGAGTCTGTGGATGCTTGGGTTTTGAAAGTTGAGCTTGTTTGAGTGGTTTTTGAAAAAGTGGGATCTTCCCATATGATATAGATTCAATTTTGAACTGTCATTTAAACTATGCATTCAAATGTTTCTGGATGATCACAAGGTGGGCCTTGGTACTCTATTATGAGTACTATCAAGGGGTGTAAAGATCCAAACAAGTTTCTGTTAAGTTTTGAAAGTTAGAGACAACCAAAGTAGGCATGGGAGTTAAATTGGTCAAAATGACCATTCCCTTATTTTGTTTGTTTTGATTTATTTGTCTTTGGGAAAAGTGTGGGGATTGTTTAGATGATGTTTATTTCACCTAAGAATCCATTTACAAGCAAAGAAACACATAAACAAGGCAATTCAAAAGAATTCAAATTGGAATGCATACACACGTGCATGCTTTCATATTTTTATTTAGAAAAGTTTTTGTTAATCCTAAATTTTGATGATTAGAGTTTGATGATCCAAGTTTTGTATTTTTGGGATGTTACAAACCTTCCCCCCTTAAACAAAATGTCGTCCCGAGATTTTAAAAAGGACGAAAAAGATTACCTAGGACTTGAAGAGATTTGGAAACTCCGTCCTGATGTGATCTTCGCGCTCCCAAGTAGCTTCCTCTTCTGTGTGGTTGCTCCACTGAATCTTGAGAAACTTGATGCTTCGGGTTCGGGTAGTTGTGAAGGCTTCTTCCAAAATACGGATGGGTAATTCGGGATAGGTTAGGTCATCGTTGATCTCTATGGTCTGGTGATCGATATTCTTGAACACTTCGGTCTTCTCTAGAACTTCGAGGCACTTGAGAAGTAACGAGATATGGAACACATTGTGCATGGCTGACATCTCTTCGGGCAGTTTCAATTGATACGACACTTCTCCTCTACGGTTCAAAATCTTGACGGGTCCGATATATGTGGGGTCTAACTTTCCTTTGAGTTGGAAACGCTGCATTCCTTTCAATGGCGACACTTTCAGATACACAAAATCTCCTATGTTAAAGGCGAGGTCTCGACGTCTCTTGTCGGCGTAACTCTTTTGTCTGGACTGGGCTGTCTTGAGGTGCTCACGAATCTTGTGAACCTTCTCTTCTACTTCTCGTAGGATGTCAGGTCCGAAAATCTGACTCTCTCCTACTTCCGACCAGTTCAAAGGGGTGCGACACTTCCTTCCGTACATGAATTCAAATGGGGCCATCTGCAAACGGCAAATAGTCTTTCCACTTAGATCCATATTCTAACACACATGCTCTCAGCATATCTTCGAGTATTTGATTTACTCGCTCCGTTTGTCCGTCGGTCTGAGGGTGATAAGCGGTGCTGAAATCTAGGCAGGTTCCTAAACCTTCTTGGACTTTCTTCCAGAATCTCGAGGTAAACTGAGTTCCTCGATCAGATACGATGTTCTTGGGGACTCCATGCAAACTAACGATTTTAGCGATGTATAACTTCGCTAGCTTCGAACTCTGATATGTGGTCTTGACGGGTAAGAAATGGGCGACTTTGGACAATCTGTCCACTATGACCCAGATAGAGTCATTCCCCCTACTAGAAGTAGGCAATCCGCTGATAAAGTCCATTCCAACGGAATCCCATTTCCATTATGGAATCTGCAATGGTTGCAACAATGCAGCGGGTCTTTGATGTCCTGCCTTGACTCGCTGACATATATCACATTTGGCGATATAGCTTCCGATTTCTCTCTTCATCTTATGCCACCAAAATTGCTCTTTCAAATCTTGATACATCTTAGTTCCTCCGGGGTGGATAGAATTAAGAGTATCATGTGCTTCCTTCAGAATCACCTCTTTCAACTCAGAATCTGATGGTACACAAAGGCGTCCTTTGTACCACAGAACTCCTTCTTCATCTTCGGTGAATCCGGGTACTTTGCTTGTACCAATACGACGCTTGATTCCGTCGATACTAGCATTTCCCTTCCGCGCCTCTTTGATCTGACTGATCAAAGTGGGCTGGAGTTATATGCTAGCCAAAAATCCTTCACTCACTAATTCTATTCGAAAATCTTCCATCTCTTTGTGCAAGCTTGGTTGCTCCTTCAAAATCATGGAGTTCAAGCGGCACGGCAATCTGCTAAGGGCATCGGCTACCACATTGGCTTTACCAGGGTTATAGTGGATGTCTAGGTCGTAATCCTTGATTAGCTCAATCCATCTGCTCTGCCTCATATTCAGCTCCTTCTGAGTGAATATATACTTTAGGCTCTTGTGATCCAAATAAATCTCACAACGGTTTCCCATGAGGTAATGCCTCCATGTCTTCAGGGCTAGAACTACGGCTACGAGTTCGAGGTCATGGGTTGGGTAATTTTGCTCATGTTGTTTTAGTTGTCGAGATAGATAAGATATAACTTTTCCTTCTTGCATTAGCACACATCCGAGACCGATCTTGGATGCATCGCAATAAACATCGAAGGGCTTCGTGATATCCGACATGATTAATATTGGGGCTGAAATCAATCTCCTTTTGAGTTCTTGAAAACTCGCTTCACATTTGTCGGTCCATTCAAACTTCTTGTCCTTCTTCAGTAATTGGGTCATGGGTCTGGCAATACTCGAGAATCCTTCTATGAATTTGTGGTAGTATCCCGCCAATCCGAGAAATGCACGAACTTGGGTTTGAGTGGTTGGGGCTTGCCAATCTTCGACATCTTTCACCTTTGCAGGGTCAACGGCAATTCCTCCGGCTGATACAATGTGACCGAGGAATCCTACCTCTTGTAACCAGAATTCACATTTGCTAAACTTGGCATACAACTTATGCTCTCTAAGGGTTCCAAGAATGGTCCTTAGTTGTAGCTCATGTTCTTCTTCTGATTTGGAATAAATCAAAATGTCATCGATGAAAACAACGACAAACTTATCTAGGAAGTCCATAAAAATCTTATTCATGAGATTCATGAAATAAGAGGGGGAATTGGTTAATCCAAAAGACATGACAGTATACTCGTATAATCCATATTTGGTGGTAAAGGCAGTCTTTGGAATATCCTCTGCACGAATTTTGAGTTGATGATAACCAGTTCTAAGATCAATCTTAGAAAACACTTTGGCACCGGTCAACTGATCAAACAAATATTCTATCTTGGGAAATGGGTACTTGTTCTTGATGGTGACATCATTCAACTTCCGATAATCCGTACCCAAACGGTTACCTCCATCTTTCTTGTCCACAAACAAAACAGGTGATCTCCATGGTGACGCACTTGGTTGAATCAATCCAATTTCCAACATGGCATCCAGTTGCTTCTTCAGTTCTTCTAGTTCAGGTTGGTTCATACTATAGGGTCTCTGAGCTATGGGTCCTGTTCCGGGGATTAGTTCGATGATAAACTCGATATCCCGATGTAGGGGCGTACCAGGCAAAACATCTGGAAATACATCGGGGTATTCATAGACTATACGGACTTGGTCATTGGTAGGTTGGGCTATACTCTTGGGGCACTTGAATTGACACGGTAAGGTTTCAGATATATGCTCGACTGATATTCCGGCTGTACTGGTCATGGTTATGGCTTTCTTGGCACAGTCAATCAATCCTTTATGTTTGGACATCAATCCATTCCTAGTACTACTTCCAAACCTTTAGTTCCGAGTACTATCAGATTAGAATAAAAATCTATGCCATGGATTCGGATAGGGACAGCTTTGCAAATGTGCCTAGCTTTGGTGGTTGAACCGGGAATTTGAACGATCATGACATGCTTCAGTTTGGTTGGTTGAATTTTACTAGTGCATGCAAATTCTTCATTGACAAATGAGTGCTATGCACCAGAATCAAACAACACTCGAGCAAGTACTGAATTAACAAAAAACATACCCATCATGACGCCTGGCACTTCCTGAGCTTCTTCAACATGCATGAGAAAAAGACGGCCGTTGCGGGTTGAGCGAATTCCCTTGGGCAAACCTTTTTCCGGGCTGAACACGAAGCTACTGCTGAGCTGGGGAATTTGCATTGGGGGCTGCGGCATTCTTCTTGTTGGGGAACTCGTTGGAGTAGTGACCCTTATTTCCATAGTCATAACAAGTCACCTGCGACTTGTCCTTTGCTGCAATAGGCACAACACTGCTTCCAGTCCTCGGGGCAGTGTTGGTGTTGGCGGTAGCATTGTTGTTGAACTTGGGTGGGGCACGGTTGAAATTGCTAGAGTTGCCGGGGTTGTTGTGATTTCCTCCGGGCCTAGGGTTTCCACGGTTGCGGTAGGTCGGACGGTTCATCGGGGGTCTGTTGGTTCTCGGGGCAATTCCTGGAGATGGTTTAGGGCGATACTTTGGGGTCTGATGGGTTCCTGGCTGATGCATCATGCGACTCTTGCGGTTCTCATTGGCTTGGTTGATCTTTCCTTCCATCTGGATAGCAGAGTCGACAAGGGCTTCAATATCAGCAAAGGGGATATTGACTAACACAGTCTGCATCTCATCATGCAGACCATTCAAGAATCTCTCTTTCTTCTTGGCTTCGGTGTCGATCTCATCCGGGGCATACCTAGCTAATGACAAAAATTTGTCACGGTATTCTACCACGGTCATCCTTCCTTGCTTCAATTCTCTGAACTCATCTCTCATTCTCTTGATCAAACCCGGTGGCACATGGGTTCTGCTGAACTTGACCTTGAATTCCTCCCAGGTCATCGTCTGTCCTCCGGTCATTGCACGAACACTTTTCCACCATGCCCTGGCATCTCCGGCTAGATAGTGGGTGGCGAACAGAACTTTCTCGTTGGCTTCCACTCCGGCGACTTCTAGGTTATTTTCCATGGTTTGTAGCCAATCGTCTGCATCTAGGGGCTCTTCCGACTTAGTGAAAACGGGTGGGTTGGTATTCTGGAAATTCTTGAGCTTAGATCCATGGTTGTCCTGATTTCCTTGGCCTTGGTTGTTGTGGGCTAGCTGGGCTATCTGCTGCAGGGTAGCTAGGTTGGCTTGACGTTCGGCTCTTTCAGCTTCGCGGTCAGAAACCAACATTTTCAGGATCTGCAACATCGGGTCCAGGGATGAACCACTTCCTCCGTGTGGCATCTGAAGATTGAGATAGATCATGAGAAAAGAGGGAAATTCCTAAGGTTCTAGGACTTTGAAATTTTTTTAAAGTTTGACTCAGATTTTCTAGCAACTTGCTTTTCATTCATTCATAGCACACGATACAAACACACACCACAAAACATGAAAAACAGATGGTTTTAAGAACCATTCTGGAAACTACGATACAGTGGGACCGAATACTACTCACTACGCTAGTGCTCAAGTGCTACTACTCCTCAGAGTCGACGTAGTCGTCATCCTCATCATCATCGATGAAGGCGAAATCATCCTCATCGGTGAAGAAGTCCATAGCCTAATCCTCCAGAAAATCATCATCGTTGAGATAGGAGTAGGGGTCTCCACGAAGATCCTCTCCGGCATTCTCCCTTTCCTCCAACTGCATGTCTCTCTCGTGGATGGTCTCCTCCAAAGCAGAGATACGGTGGCGAAGACGGGCAATGATGCGTTGCTTCTTGTCGAGCTGACGGCGCCGAGACTTGCGATCCTTTGCTAGCATGGCGATGGTTTGGTCCTTCGTCTTGATGATGGCGGACTTGTGGTTAGAGTAGTCACGGCAATTGTCCAATTACTGCTGACGATCATACATCATGAAGCTAAGGTGGTCCAATTGAGTCTTCAGCTCGGGGTGGTATGGGGTTTCCAGTGGTTGTCCATTATCATCACGCCTTGGGCAAAACTCAAAGCGGGTTCCCTTGATATGGTTGATACTCTGCCCACACAGACGGGCAAGAGCTTCCTGCATGGCCCTGGCAAGTCCATCGAGCCAGTTGTTCTCTCTTAAGGTAAACTGAATTCCCTCAGCAGTGGGAGGTTCAATCTTTCCTCGGAGACTTGCAACAATTAGCCACTGTAGATCTTCTCCTCCTTGATCATTGAGTTGAGCTGCGAAGAACTTAGGGTGCGGACGCTCCAGCAGTTTCGAAAGCTGGTCTAAATCCCTCTCAAAGATAAGGTCTCCTCCATTCCCCAACTAATAAAACTTGCTGTACTTCACGTCCATATATTAAGAATATAGGATGAGTAAGTTAGTAGAGTGATTAAGTGTGTCAAATTTTATGCATTTTGCAAGAGTTTTTGAGGAACATGAATTTGCTTCTTTTGGTTTTGAAACTAAGTTTTGGATTCAAACGTCCAGTCTAACTAGGGTCTCCTATGGTCAGGATGGCTCTGATACCAACTTGTCAACACCCGGATTTTTAATCCCAGATGCTTGTTATGCCATACATCGCAATCCCAAGATTACCATTTTTGCGAGACATAACAGAATTGGATACCACAGTACATCATCCATTACAAACCATACATAAGGTCTTACACAAATAAGGATCTCATGATCTAGTTCTTAGTACAACTCAAGCAGCGAAAATACGTAATAATAAAGGTAGCGTAGGCGAAGCTCCATCTTCGGGGTCACAGGCAATGCTGACGATGGGAGATGATCCTAGTTGTCGTAACCTTCCTGGGGTCCATCATCCTGGTACTCCTCTTCATAGTCTGGCCACGGGAATAGCCAGGGACAAAGCCATGAGTACTCTTTAAGTACTCGCAAACTAATACTAACAAGTGAAGGGGGTTTTTGTGGTAGGACACTAAGCTCTAGGGTTGTTTTGCAAAAGCCAGATTTACCTCTACTAAGTTCAGAAGCAAGAGAAAACTAGTCACATTTTATAACACCTAAGTGGGAGCTTGCATCTCATGCCACAACTCCGTTGTGGTCAAGTAAAAGTCTCAGGTCATTTCACAAGTCATTTTGAAAACATCTGACGGGGGAACAGTATGGCCACTCCAACTGTCCATAACCGCGGACGCGGCTATTCGAATAGTTTGACACTCTGCAGAGATTTTACACTTTCACCACAACATTCGATACATCCGTCAGGAACAAATCCTGAATTCACCATACTCAGTATGCGGATAATCAATCCTAACCTTTCAATTACACGCCCTATTATAAGAACCTCTCCTGTGAGTTTTGCCTCCCAACCATGACCAACTATCATCCTGGGTACTGCATAGGTGGACAATCTTCACAAGGTAGCCTCAGCTCAGACCTTGGCCATGAGGGAACCAATACTAAGGTATATAAGTTTCCAGTCAAGCCCTACCCAATCTTCGGGTATTGTGGTTGTACGATAAAATTGGAATGGTATCGCATCTAGACAACCATCAGTTTTATAAAGGGCTAAGGCTCATGCCTCAACATTCTCATCACCAAAATCATCTGGTGTTCGGAAACACATGTCAAAACATCTCAGTAGAATGATCCATCATTCTAAGGTTTTCATAAGCATTTTCACCAAGTATTCCCATCTAAAGTTGATCAAGTTTTATGCTTAGCACTAGCATCTACAAATGGGGGTGAGTACTAATGAGGGGTGATAACCAAGCGGAGTTTCAACTAACTACCACCTCATGCCTTAGGATGACATCAAGATTATCTAGCTTAGGCCAAATTTTATGCTCTTTATGCAACCTTCAGTTAACTTCCTAGAATCTACCAGTCACCTAAGAAAACTCTAAAAGAAAGCTTTGATAAAGAAATAAAGTAGAAAGCTTGCAGGTAAAACTAGGATTGGTTTATCAAGTGGGTATGATAACATATGCTTAAGGCATATGGTTGGCATGGTAACAAACAAGTATTTGCTTGCACATTCAACTAGTAGTATTAGGCTTGCAAGTATGGGCTTGCACAGTATTAATATAAGCTTGCCTTGTGCAGAGCAGTGGTTGAAGTTCTCCTCGGCTTCTTCCTCGTAGTATCCTCCTTCCTCCTCGTATCCTTGGTCGGTACTAGCGTCTATGAATAAATACGAGGTACACAATCACCAAACAACACTTAACTACTTGCAATCATCACACAAAGGGGTTCTATAGATGATTTAGCATCATCACTAACCTTACAAGCATTTGACTTAATGATTTTATTTTTAGAAAAGTAATTTCTACTCATTGAAAAACTACTTAAGATTTAATATTCTCCAAACCAAACAAGGGATCATGTTGACACATGTCATCACCACATATTTTAGTCCATGGGCATGTGATTTAAAGTGGTGTCACAATTTAATAAGGTTTTACCCTTTTATTTTAATTAAATAAAGTGGCTAGAAATGCCTATGTGGCATTCTTTTATTACTTGAGCATTATTTCTGTAAGTAAACCTATATATTTTTATATATTATGAAAGGTATGGTTAAATGTGATTTTTGAGAGTTGGAATCAACTCAAAAGCTATCATGGTTTAAATTTGAAAAATGTTTGATTGCAGAAAAGCTTCTGCCTTGTTATTTTTACCAAGGGTGATCTACACATCCAAATGATTTGAATCCAACGGGCTTAGATTCAGCATTTCAAGTCCTTTCTAACACAATTGTTTTCATTCAATTTGGTTCACTGAATAGAGCTGGGTTGATTTTTGAAACTAGGTACAGAACTGTGTTTGAATGAAAATGGAAAAATCCAAATTCAAACGAGTGGGCTGCGCGGGAAAGGTTAACGGGCTGGTTAAGTTGCTGTCCCCACGCGTCAGTGAGACAGGGGGGTGCGAAGTGGTACGGGGCAACGTGGTGCGTTAGATCTAGTTCTAATCCAACGGCTGAGGGTCGTCGTCGACGATGAACTAGTCACCGGCGAGGTCGAACCCTAGCAGCGCAGTGGGGGTCGTGGGAGGCTCACCGGGGCTCAGGCGAGGGTCGGCGAGGCGGGCGAAAGACGAAGTCGACGACGGCGAACCTCCTAGTTCCGGTAGCTTCTCCTGGGGCGGCTCCAATCGCTGGCTCCCTTCTTATCCAGAGGCGGCGGGCTCCGGTGAAATTCCGGTGATGCACTGCTCGCCTTGCTCCTGGAACGGGGTGGAACGATCAGTGAGGAGAGGGGAGTGAGATGGTGTGAAGAGTTTGAGCGGGGGAGGCCTATATTTATAGTCTCGACGACGAGACCGAACGGGATGGGCAGGTGACGGTGGCGACATGGATATGGGCTGCTAGAGGCATGGCCGGTGGTGGTGATCGATCGGTGGTCTCCTGGCGATGCTCTATGGCTTTAATGCGCATGTAGGGGCGGTGGCAAACTGTCTGGAACGTGCGGTGCTCTGCGCGGCAGAGGCGGCGTCTTTGACGAAGAGCGGTTGCTGTGAGGCATGGGGCGGCGAACGGGGATGTCTGGCGGTCTCCTGTGACGGTGGTGATTGCGTATGCACGCGGCGAGGGCGGCGCGCGGTCTGTGAGCGTGTGTCGAGGGTGGCGCTCTGGCACGCTCTCGGCATGCGCTTAGAGAAGCTTGGCATAGTCTGTGCGTGTGGTCCAGTGGCTGGCAGGGTTCGAGCGCTGGACAGGGGTGGCGATGGACGGTGGGCTGTGTCCTAGACATGCTGTTTAGGCTTGGTGCTTGCTCTGGCTAGCTAGCCATGGTCGGCTGGCAAGGGGGTGCTCAGGTTGGCATGGCATGGGGCAAAGGGTAGGGGCTAGGGTGGGTCCAAGCACTGGTTGGCACTGAGGGAGACAAGGGTGATCAATGGTGAACATTGCTTAGCCAAATTACTGCTCAAAACAGTGAAGTTTGGCCAGATTGATTTGTTGCCTCCAAGTGTTTGATGAAATGGCCGCAAGAACTCAAGCTTTGAATTTTGAAAAGATTTTTGGTGGGTGTGCTAGGCATGTGCTGGTGAGTCTGTGGATTCTTGGGTTTTGAAAGTTGAGCTTGTTTGAGTGGTTTTTGAAAAAGTGGGATCTTCCCATATGATATAGATTCAATTTTGAACTATCATTTAAACTATGCATTCAAATGTTTTTGGATGATCACAAGGTGGGTCTTGGTACTCTGTTATGAGTACTATCAAGGGATGTAAAGATCCAAACAAGTTTCTGTTAAGCTTTGAAACTTAGAGACAACCAAAGTAGGCATGGGAGTTAAATTGGTCAAAATGACCATTCCCTTATTTTGTTTGTTTTGATTTATTTGTCTTTGGGAGAAGTGTGAGGATTGTTTAGATGATGTTTATTTCACCTAATAATCCCTTCACAAGCAAAGAAACACATAAACAAGGCAATTCAAAAGAATTTAAATTGGAATGCATACACACATGCATGCTTTCATATTTTTATTTAGAAAAGTTTTTGTTAATCCTAAATTTTATGATTAGAGTTTTATGATCCAAGCTTAGTATTTTTGGGATGTTACAGTGGATTTCGCGTATGATTTCCATACCTTCTAGCTGGGAAACACACTTTAGGTATACACCAGTAGTGCTCCTTTTGTAGATTTGCCCATTGATTATGGTATAACCCTTTGCTCGTCGTACTATTTGCCGTCTTTCGACTTCGTCGTCGGGCAATGTTCCGTGTTCGAGATATTCCATGAGCGGTTTTGTCCAAGCCGGAGGGACCTTAGTCACCATGTTAACGAAAGAGTCAACTCTATCCGGGTTGTCGATGTCTACTCCCTTCACAGATGGTGTGCGCAGATGCTCTAGGAAAACTCCTGGCTGAATTTCGCTTGCGTCCTGATCCAAGCTTAGATAGCAGATCAGCCGCCTCGTTTTGTTCCCTAGGTACATACTTGACTTCGTAGCCCAAGAAGCTCTTGGCTATCTCGTCTACTTCGTCTCGATATGCCGCCATCATAGGGTTCCGCGCATTCCAGGTGCTAGCCACCTGCTGGGCAACCAAGTCGGAATCTCCACAGCAAACTATGCGCTTGATTCCAATATCCTTGGCTACACGTAGTCCGTGAATGAGTCTTCATACTCCGCCATGTTATTTGTAGCCTCGAAGTGGATCTGCAGAACGTAGTGTAGCTTGTCTCCTGTTGGTGACTGTAGCAATACACCAGCCCCCGAGCCGTTGAGCAGCTCTGATCCGTCAAACTGCATCACCCAGTATTTTGGTTCCGGCAATGGAGTAGTATCTGGCGCCTCCGTCCAATCTGCAATAAAATCCGCCAAGGCTTGTGACTTGATAGCGTCGTGCCTCTTGTAGGTGATCTCGAAGGCGGCAAGTTCAATGCCCCACTTCACGACCCTTCCCGTAGCGTCGCTGTTGTTGATAATGTCGGACAGTGGAGTCTTGGTCACCACTGTGATTGGGTGCTCCTAAAAGTAATGCCTGAGCTTCCGAGAAGAAAGGAATACTCCATAAGCTATCCTCTGGTAGTGCGGGTAACGCTGCTTGGACTCCGTCAAGACTTCGCTTACATAGTAAACTCTTCGTTGAACTCCGTGCTCATAGACTGGTTCCTTCCGTTCTACCACGACGACGATGCTGATTACCCGGTTGGTTGCCGCCATGTAGATTAACAGGGGCTCTCCAGGCTCGGGTGCTGCAAGGATGGGCGCTGAGGAAAGAATCTCCTTGAGCTTCTTCAATGCTGCTTCAATGTTGCATATGCTTCGTCCGTCCATGTGAATTTGTCCACCTTCTTCAGCAACTTGTACAGCGGCAGGGCCTTCTCTCCAAGTCGGATGACGAACCGACTAACTGCTGCAACACAACATGTTAGTCGTTGGATGTCCTTTAGGCATGTCAGACGGTTTATGTTTAGGATGGCCTTGATTTTTTCCTGGTTGACCTCGATTCCGTGTTGGGAAACGAGGAAACCCAACAGTTTGCCTGCTGGAACCCCGAAGACGCACTTCTTAGGGTTAAGCATCATGTTGTATTTCCGGAGATTATCGAAGGTTTCTTTTAAGTCGGAGATGAAGTCGTTTGATTTTTTCGACATCACCGCAATATCGTCCACATAGGCGTGAACGTTCCGACCAATTTGGTCGTGGAGGCAACATTGCATTGTCCGCTGGTACGTAGCACCTGCATTTTTCATCCCAAAGGGCATCGTAACATAGCAAAACGTGTCATATGGTGTAGTGAACGAAGTGGCCAATTGGTCCGACTTCCTCATCTTGATCTGGTGGTATCTTGAGTATGCATCGAGAAAACACAAAAGCTCCGAGCCAGCCGTCGAGTCAATGACTTGGTCAATGCGAGGCAAAGCAAACGGATCTTTGGGACATGCTTTGTTCAAGCCGGTGTAATCAACGCACATTTTTAATTCACTAGTTCCCTTTTTGGGGACAAGTACAGGATTAGCCACCCATCGGGTGTGAAGGACTTCTAGGATAAACCCAGCTTTAAGTAACCTAGATATCTCTTTGTCAATGGCGCGTCTCTTCTCATCTCCGAAGCGTTGTAGAGGTTGTTTCACTGGTTTGCATTTTGGATCAATGTTTAAGCTATGCTCGGCAAGTTCCCTAGGTACACCTTTCATGTCAGCAGGTTGCCAGGCAAAGATGTCCCTATTCTGATGGAGGAACTCGACGAGCGCGCTTTCCTATTTGGGATCCAGGTTCGTCCCAATGGCGACGGTCTTGGAGGCATCGCCTACCACAAGTTCCACCGGCTTGGTCTCGATGGCGGCCTTGAATGCATGGGCGGAGTCGGAGATCTGCTTCTTCGACGCAGGCATCTCTAAATCATCGACCTTGCTCTGGATCTCTTTGAATTCTTCACTGTAGAGGACAGCTTCTCCAATGGCTGCTTCATTAATCTCGCAGTCCCTTGCCTTGGTAAAGCTTCCGGATATGGTGATGACACCGTTTGGTCTGGGTATCTTGAGTTTGTTGTAGACGAAGCATGGCTTGGCCATAAACGTGTGGAATATGTCGCGGCCAAATATGACGTGGTACACGCTCTTGAAGGGGACCACCTCGAAGGTCATGCGCTCTTGGCGGTAATTCTTAACATCGCCAAAGGCAACCTGAAGTGTAATGCACCCAAGGGACCGAGCCGACCGACCAGGGACTACGCCGTGGAAGATGGTGTTGGTCCGCCTTAGGTTTTCCTCCGTCAAGTTCAACTTCTGCAGTGTATCCAGGTACATGATGTTGATGCTGCTTCCACTATCCACCATACACTTAGTGAACTCCACGCCGTCAATCAAAGGGTTGATGACCATGGCGTACTGGTTCTTCGTAGGTATAAGGTCTGGGTGGTCCGTGTAGGGTTCGCAGCATAGAAAACAAAAAATTTCCTACGATGAGAACAACTATGTACCAAGATCTATCTACTAGATACAAGCAACGGGTGGATATACATCCATAGAATACATACCCTCGAAGACCAAATAGCGTTAACGAGGTTGTACTCGTGGATGATGTAGACGAACGCTTGCCGATCTCAAGATCGTGATGAAGTCCATCTGGTCCAGCCGGTCCAGCACGATCAAGTCCAGCACCTCAAAACAGTGGTGCATCCGTGATCGCACACACGTACGGGTACCCCGACAACCTCCACTCCCTCGCTCCAGCGAAGCAGAGGAAGCAACAAATCCTTCCAGAAAAAGCCACCGGGAACATGTATCTCGCTGATCCGAGACCATGGGGAAATTCTAAAGGGGGGAGAGAGATCGTTCGCGAGGAGGTGTGCTTTGAGAGGAGGAGAGGGGGGCCTTTTATAGGGGAGAGGGGGGCACCCAAGGGGCATGGCGCCCAGCCATGGGGGCTGCCCCCACCTCTTCCACATTCATGTGGGTGGAGCTCCCACTCAAAATGAAAAGCCTCCACTCCCATTAAAAAGCCTCCACTCAAAAATCCACTCACATGCATTAAATTTCCACCAAATTTAATGCAAGCTCTCATTTAAATAAAACTCTTTTATTTATTTATTCAGAACTTTGTTAATTACTTTAATTAACAAAAATTCACATAAAACCCCTTACAACATTTCAATTTCACATGCAGAACCAGTTTCAGCAATTTCAACCGAAACAGTTCCGGTGTCTAGTGAAATAAATTCCTACGCTTTCCTTTTTCTTTTTCTGGCATATCATTTGCTCCTAATGGTGTTGGCATCCCTTAAGTGTGTCACCCTACGGTTCGCGATTAATGCGGACATGATCGAGACCCTTCTCCGATCAATAATCAGTAGCGGGACCTGGAGATCCATACTGACTCCCACACATTCAACGATGACTTCTGTGATCGTGTGAACCTTTTATGCTAGTATCTTAATCCCTTTGTTTCACGATATATTACATGTCCGAGATTCGATCATCGGTATCTCCATACCTAGTTTGATCTCGTTACCGACATGCACTCTTTTCTTGTTCCCATGATATAACATTCTAGTGATCAAATCACTTGCTTGCATGCTAATCAATGTGATATCACCGAGAGGGCCCAGAGCATATCTATCCGTCATCGGGATGAACAAATTCCACTCTCGATCCATGGGTCTCAACATAACACTTTAGTAGTTCTGAAGCCATATTTATAATCACCTAGTTACGGTGTGACGTTTGATGTCATCGAGAAACTCTTCCGGTGTTAGTGATTGACATGATCTCATGGTCTAAGGATTAGGATGACTCCGTAAGTTGTTATAGCAATATAAACTCAATGTCTTTGATCGTAATGCTATACTTCAGACGAATGTTCATCACATCATTACACTAATGTTGTGACCTCGTTATTAACAACATCCAATGTCCATGATCAGGAAACTTTGATCATCATGTTAATCAACGAGCTAGTTTATAAGAGAGGCATAACTAGGAACTTCCTTATTGTTTATTAAACACACATGTATTAACGTTTCCGTATTAATACAATTATAGCATGTAAAATAAACATTTATCATAAATAAGGAATACGATAATAACCACTTTATTATTACCTCTCGGGCATATTCCCTTCAGTCTCCCACTTGCACTAGAGACAATAATCTAGTTTGAAAACTTTGCGTATTGAACACCTATGGCTTTCTGGTGTTCCATATACGCAACTGCAAGTGGTTAACATAATCTACGGATCTGATGCTTTCAGGTCCGTGTGTATTTGCATGTCTTTGCATCTCCACGCATCACTCATTCTCCAATGAGATGGCATTGTATAAATTTGGTCTTTTGGTGAGACCTTTAGTTCCTTGGGGTTAAACCATGTCGATACTATTGTCGTACAATATATCTTTAGTGTTAGCCCGTTGCGAACAACACCTTAGTTTGATAACAAACTACTTGACACAAATTCCCTCCTTTGCTGCTACTATAGCAGTCATATACTTAGCCCTTTGTTGTAGTATTCGTCACAATGTCTTAACTTTGGAATACATCCAAATCCATCATGAAAACTCCTTTCCATTTCATTGTGCCACTCATAGTTTAAATTGAGATAAACTTAATTTGTATCTTGCGACAAAACTAGTATCAATGTAACGCTTTACAATGAACTATTTGTAATTGTTTGTCACCTCTACACAAATATATTCTTAGTTCTTCCAAAAGATCATAAGAATATCCTCACTATCATCCAATGATCATTTTATGATTCATTCTGGTATATGCTCATAACACTAAGAGCATAGGACATATCTGGATGTGTACATATCATGGTATGATTGATCAAAACATTCTCATGATTTCACTCATCAAGTGTCAAAGCACTTGAATCTTGTTTCACTTATCAAGTGTCGATACACTTGAATCTTGATTCAATTCCTTTCCATGTGACAAGAACCGTTTCTTGTTGTTTCTATATTGAACTCCTTCAATATCTCATATATGTACGTTTGGCACAACCATATTAGCGTCACAGTCTATCCACTATAGACATTTATGCTAAATATTCGGGTTTTGCCTAAGTATTTCATCGAAATGAAATTCTTAACCTTTGTCAATAAAATATACATCATTTCTAATCAACAAGATGTCCTCCACATAATGTATTAGAAATATGTCTTAGCGCTCCCCTTAATTTCTTGCAAATGCAAGCATCTTCATCGTCTCCTGATGAAAACTCTTTTTCATCACGGTGAAGATTCCAACTCCGCGATGCTTACTTCAACCATTGAAGTTTGCATGCCCTTTTTAGCATCCTTTGAATTAACAAAACCCTTTGGACCGTGTCATGTACACGTCCTAGATAACCATTCTATTAGAAGAACTTTGTTTTGTTTATTCATCTACCATATAACAAATTATATGTAGTGGTTGCTACTTTAATCTGTCCAGACTAAATATCGCTATGAAAGATCAAGTCTTGTCATAGTCAACTCCTTGAACATTGTCATAAAATACTTTATGACATGTCGACTATTTCATAGATGTGAAGCATCCGTGTCTGTTTCTTTATAGATCCAAATACGACCGGTAGGTTTTTACACCTTTCCGGAGGGTCTTCCAAGTTCAAAACTTGATTTCTCGTGTATGGAACTATCACGGATTTTATGGCTTCAAGCCATTTGACGGAGTCAGGCCCATCATCGCTTCTTTGTAGTCGGTTCATCATTGTCAAACAATAATGATTTACTCCCAAATCTCAGCATTTGATTGTTTAACCGACCTACTTGGTTCAATAGGAACTTAGATCTCCGTGACCACAACCTTTGAGGCACATAAGCTATGAGCATTATGGCAGCCTTCGGAACGATTTCCGGCACTGCGTAACTCAGCACATATAGCTAAGGTTCGTTAACCTTATCAAAGTTCTATTGTCCTCCCACTTAACTTTTACGAAAAATTCCTTCTCCAAGAAACTTCACGTTTCAAGCGACAAACCCTTTTGTCCTTGGTGTTATGAAGGAATAACAACTTGGGTTTTACCCCAAACCATAACTTCCATGGTGTCATTTCAACGGATCAAGATGGAGCTCTTTTCAGTGTAAAAGCGGTAGTCTCTAAAGCTTTAATCTTTTTAAAACATAATGGCAGTTTTATAAATAACACCTTTAATCCAACCATGTCAAACAAGGTTTTATTACAAATATCAAACACTCCATACTCCTATGGTGTTTCTGGAGATGTAAATCTAGGTGTTTTGCTAAACTTGCAACTCAAATAAATCCCTTTATGATAAATCATAATTCATTTATTTTTCTTGTTACACTTGTAACTCAAATAAATCCCTTATGATAAAATCATAAATCATTTATTTTCTTGTTACAATGATTTTCACTTCATCTTGAAAGTCTTTGAAAATTTTCAAATATTTCACACTTCTTTCTCATTAAGTGAATATTCACTCAAATTTTCGGAGATAGTATATGAAGTTGAAACCCATCGCTTACGACTATACATCATAATGGAATACATACATCGATATGTATAAATTCCAATATTTTAGTCGTTCGTTCTTCTTTGGCCTTTGAACGAAGTTTTAATTATCCCGAGGAAAGTCTCACAAGCGTCACTTGATCAAATCAAAGACTCCAAAAATCCATGAAAATGGAGATTCTTCATGTTTTATTTCCAATATAATTTAAACAGCGATGTCACTTCGTAAGTGATCTTTCAATCATTTGTCTTGTGACATTTTAGCATTAGGTTTTATGGATGTGATTTCTCCAACTAGATTTGTAAATCATCCATCTAATATGGAATATGGTAATTATTTGAACAACCTTTGTTCTCATAATACCTGATTTAAATAACAATTATTAAAACAAATCTTGAAGTCAAGCTTTGATGTCAACGAGAAATACAAACAACGGTTTGTTTGTTTTTGATGAACATCATCACATATTCTCTTGCTAGTTACTTAGGCCATTGTGGTTCATGAATTGCGTCGTTCCATATGAAATTTCATACCAACCAATTCGGTATCCAATACCCAAGAACCACATTGTTTAACAAGCAAAGAATACAACCATAACATGTATATCATCTATATACTTAAATTGGATATTTCCAATCTTTTCTTTTCTGCCAAATATATTTTATAGATTCTCTTTCAGCATTTCCTTTTCCTTTTTAAAAGAATCTATCAACATCAAAAGTGGCGTCATATACATGACACATAGTCCAAAGCGTGTATATTCAAATAATAATACCTTTGGACTTGCACTTTGAAGTAGATCACCATCATCAAATGATCGGTATTCTTTCAAAATCCATTCTTTAGTAATCTTTTAGTGTAGTAAGCACTTTACATACATCTTCTATTCATCCTTATCATGACGACTTTCATGATCAAGCTACTGTAGCTTATAAAGGCGAATCGTGAGTATAACATTACTTTCCAAAACCCTTTTGGATGATTAGGATGTCTAGCATCTCCAACCTTCGTAAATTCTCATCGAATATGAGAACATATATTATACTCTATCATTTTGCAACCAAAACATTGTTTCAGATATCGTTATATCTGCCACACATGATGGTTTCTGAAACAATTCTTTCAGCTCCTAGATAAACTTGATATTAAAACAATCAAGAATCATAGAGGCAAACATGATACTTAAGATACTAACACTGGAATTGTTACTCTCGATTTAATACCAATTATTAAATTTCACGGAGTAAATAGAATTTTGCTGAAAGTTTGCAATAGGACTTTAAACTTTAGATTGACACTCAACACAATACGATACCAGTTCGTAAAGTATATATCCAGAATTCTATAGTTCTATTATCTCAATTACAACTATCCATAAGGTGGTGAACGAATGCCAATGACTACAACAAATTATGCAAATTCACTTTAATTTAATTTATGATAAATTGAGTTCTACTCATCCAAATTAGAAATGAACTCCCACACAAAAACGACATCCCTCGTGTCTTTTTGGTGATTACATGAACCAAATCCACTACACCAAGTCCGATCATCACGTGAGTCGGTGTAGCTTCAAAGGAAAGCATCAAATGGGCATCATATCTACTATATGACTCATGCTTAACCTTTCGGTCCGTGTTCCGAGGCCATGTCTGTATATGCTAGGCTCGCCAAGTAAGAACCTTTGTATTCGCGTGTGTAACTGTCTTACACCCGAGATATGCTCGTGGATTCAAGTACACCCGATCATCACGTGATGTCTTGAAGCGTCGAAACATTGTCGGTGCATACTTAAGGAAGAACACATTTTTATCTTGATATCTAAATGAGGGATCATCTTATTATGCTAATAAAATGCCAACAAGCAATATAAGATGCTATCAAACATCACATGTTTATTAGTGGAATGATATGGTTCCCGCATGTATCTTTGGAAAGACGAGGGGCAGTCAGATGGTTACCAGGGAAGTCGCCGGAGAGGAAGCAGACGGCGGCGATGTTCAGTCGAGGAGGTTGCCCACGTTCTGGGTAAAGCGCGGGCAAGCTGAGGATGCAGAGAGAAGCGCCAGGGGGTGGGGAGTTTGTTCGGGTGGTTGAGGAGGCGAGGGGCGACGCGGAGCTGCCGGAATTTCTCGCGGAGGTCGCCGGAGACAGTGAGGGTGCAGGGGGAATTGGGGACAGCCTGGGGGCTCCGGTGGTGTGGCGTCTGGGGGGAAATGGAGAGGGGATGCTGGCGATTAAGAAGGCGTGGTCGCAGGGGAAATTTACTGGGCCATTTACACGAATTCAATCGAGCAATCAATGGAAGAAACTGTCAGGCGAGTTCATCGCGGGGAGGAAGATGATGACCTGGTCGCAGGGCCCGTTTGACAGTGAGTGAGAGAGAGGGGAAGGTGGGTCCTGGTGGTCAGTGGCGGAGTGGGTGAGTTCTGCGGTGAGAAAACGTTTCGCTTGGGTGAGAGGGAGAGGTGGGCTGGACTGGGCTTAATGGGCCTGCTGGTTGGGTCGACCTTGTTCACCTTTTTTTCTGAATGATTTTCTCTCTTTCCATTTCTAATTTCTGTTTTGATTTTTGTTTAACTATTTCAACATCAATTTTAATTCAAACCTCAACCAAAATTTGTGTAGGTTTAAATACTGATTAGTAATATAATCTGAAGTCAATTTTGGAATAAAATTTTATTCTTTTTGGGGTCTTTTTAATTATTCAAATAGGCCCTTGTTTTAAATCAAATAAGATTTAATAATATTTTCAAACACCATTTAAATTCTTAAACCTTCCAAATCTTTTCAGTAGGTTTTTATTTGTTTACTAGGGTGTCAAAATATTCATCTAGAATTATTTGGAAGGTATTTAATATGATTCATAAATCATTTGAATTGGCTATTTATTTTATTTCCAATGATATTAAATATAGTTTTAGTTCCAAAATTTTATTTAGAAGTTTCCTTTGATCTTATTATTTAAGTTAATTAAACAACTTTTAATCCACTTGGGTAAATTCCAAATATCTTTTCCCATAATTTAATTAATCATTTCTAATAGGGGTTTTGTCTTTATTCAAATGGAAATGAAATTTGGTTAATGCCACTTTATTTTTATTTTGGAAAATTCTTTATCCATTTATTTTATTTGGGTTTTGGATTATATTCATTCCATTTGCTTATGGATTTGGCCAAGATTTAATTTGGTCTTTAAATAATCCTTATTTAATATTTCTTTCTTCATCTTATAAAATCCACATCTTTTTATTTATAGATCCAAACTTGGTGATTCCAATTTGTAAAATCTTATTTAATCTTTGTTTATCCTTTTAAATCTCTTTAGGATTATTTGCTCACCATTTTGTATGGATTCTAGATATGTGCTTTATTAGCTTTGGGAATTCAATTCCTTTATCTTATTAAATTCATAAGATTTTATCCATGGTTCCAAATTAAGTGAAACCAATTTCTATGGTCTTATAATATTTCTATTGGTCTTTCTTGATCTTTTGTAAAGGTTTGTTGACAAATTTTATATGGATCAAATCCATAGGCTTGGAGATAACTTGGAAATGGTTTTTATTCCATTAGGGTTTAGGGTTTGGATTTATTTTCCAAGTGTTTAAATTTCAAGATACATTCATTGAGGAATGCATTTCTCTTGATTTGGATTTTGTTAGATTCAAACTTTAATTAAAGTTTGTTCAAGATGGGGTTTTTAAGTTTCCATTTAGAAACAAAAAGTTTCTTTTCACCCTAAAATTCAACAATCATTTATTTTGTTTATTTATTTATTTTTCACATTAAAAGATTTGGAAAATCTTGGGATGTGACAAGGATAAACCCATGACACCCTCTCAAATGTTTCCCTCTTGCATACCAGTCAAAATCACCAAATCTGCCAAAATGGCTAAGTCTGGATTTCTTATATGGATACAATCTTTGGAGCTCTACCCCTTCCAACCTATGTGCACCCTTGAGAATGTAATTGAACCATATGGTAGTACATCTTTAGTACTTCCAAAGCCTACCCTTTCCCTTGGCTAAGCCATTCTATTTACCACTCACCCATGATGGTTTTGTAGTCAAGATAATAATCTTTTCTGCAAATCTTATCATCTTACCTACTTTGACAGAAGCTCACTTCTATATGCCACCTCCCCTTGACCAACTCTTTGCTTGGTTATGATCTACTAATAATGTCATATCAACCCCCACTACACTTGTTTCCATTGGAGGCTTGTGCTTCATAAACCCACATGGTTTAGGAGGCTACCTGATATACCAGTTATGGCAGCCTTATTTTCAACAAAGTTTGCCATCACTTCAAAACCACCTCAAATGCAACCAAAAGCCCAACCCTTGTTTGCATGATAAAATATATAACTTGGTCTATCCATCCATATACCCCTTGTACCAAGGTGAGCTCTGAGCTCCCTAATCCAACCCTGTCTAGGTGGCATAAAATTAATTAAACCCTAGATCCTCCAAAAATCTAGTTTCCATCCTTCTCACCCCATTTCTTTAAAACTCAAGGTTTAACTTGATTCCCACATCAAGTTTACATCATGTACCTTGGATATAAGCATACCCAAATAATTCCCACAATTATTTGGATTATTAAACTATTTTATTTCCTTTACTTACCAATTTCTCAACAACCTTGTCTTCAAAGGAAAGTTTGTTTTTCTCCATATCACCTTGTCAACTCAAGGCACATTTGATGCCTATTTATCATATCCCATCTTCCCAACTAAAAAATAATTATTTTTGAGATCCTTTATTATTTCTTTTTGCCCTTTCTCTTAAATAGCAGAAACAAGAAATAATTCCCTAAAAATACTTTTCCACCACAATAAATTCAATTAAAATTATACAATGTGTGTCATGGTATTTAAGACTATCTCACATCAAAAACCAAGCTTGCCCAATGTAAGAAATATCATCTTAGCTTCCATATTCTAGTTCAGCACTTTTTGAAGAAGCGCATTTAAATGGGATTATAATCTCTAGAAAAATCCCATTTAAATCATGGAGAGATCATTTGACCTCCTCTACCTACCATTACTCTCTCCCGACCTTGTCCAAAGAAAATTTATCAACTTCCTTCACAAGCCTCCATTTGATCAATTTTGCTAAACCAATGCAAAACTTGATTGAAACCAAAACCAAACCAGCTCCAATCTTCCCAAGCACTCCTCCACAGCATCATCACTCTCTCCTGGTCGTGCACAGTAACCCAAGCCACTATAGCACCTCCCCTCCCTTGTCCCATGTTCCTGTAAGAGTGAGAGAGAGGCATCCAGATCTTGCAAAGATCTCCCTCTCTTAAAAGCCACAGCAGCTACTCCCCTCTCCCTCTCTGGTCGAGCCCCTGGCCCCACACGACCACCCAGCACCACCCCAAGCAGCCAATGGGCAGCCATCACCCTAGCCCTTGTCCAAATAAAATTTTGTCCACCCACCACGACCCCCTTCGTTTTATAAGGCCACAGGCCAGTACAGCTCCTCTCCCCTCTCTCATTTGCCCCCAGCACCCTCCACAAACCTCCCCAGAGCTCTTCTCCCTCTCCCTCTCTCTGCCCTGCCCAAGAGAAGGAGAGCAAGAAGCTCTCGGCCTCCTCACTCTCCTCGAGATAGGATCCTCCCTCATCCTTCCTCTCCCTCTGCATGTCACCACACTGTGACCTACTCTTCCTCCTCTACCTAACCCTGCCCTTCTTTTCGACATGCAGGCACCACAGGTACCCACCTCGACGAACTCCGGCGAGCCCTTCTCGGCCACCGTCATGCGAGCTCCTCCCCGACGCCAAGAACCATCTAGACGACCATCCCCGTGACCGCCAGAGCTCGCCGTGTCGAACCCTCCCCTTCCCGACGCCTCGTTGTCGCCCGGTGAGCCTCCCCACTCCTCCCTGTTGCCTCTATGGTTTCCGTGCAGGCGTTCTATCTCGCGAGAGGACGAATCCCCACGTCCGTCAGATCTAACCTGATCTGACGGTTGGGAGTGCCCCATACCCCTTTGGGGATGGGCGGCATTAGCAGGCCGGCCCAGTCGGGCCAGCAGCCCTCTATCCTCCACGTAGGGTGCCACCCGCGCAGGCCGATCCCTCTCCCAACGGCCCACTCCCAAGCAGATCTTGCCCGGTGGCCCTTCTCCCCCCTTTTCCTTTTGGTTTTTCCACCAGATCTGTTTCTAGCCAGTTGGATTATATCATTTTGAAAATGCAAAATAAATTCAAATGGCTAGATATAAAATTTCTAAGGTTCCTAAGTAGCTTCTCCAACATGAGTGTCCTTAGTTGACTCTAATAAAATCCAGTATAATTATGATAAAACCTCTACTCAGATCTATCTAGTTCACCAATGAATTTCTCCAGAAAGGTTGGTACCTCCAAATGGATTAAATCCAACTGGTACTGGAAGGTATAATCCATACCTCTGATGCTCCACTTGCCCCACCTTAACTTTCTTCCTTGTTTGCAGTTAGCTAAGATATCAAAATCAATCCCTTTCTACCTTTAGAAAATTCCCTTGGTCAAACCAAGTGAGTTTCTAATCTAATTCCAACTCCCCTTGATCACACATAATCATATCCTTAAGAATCCAGCAGCTCATAATTTTATGAGTCTCTGTTAAATTTTAGTGAATTAAACTACTCTGTGCATGGTTTATTCACTAACAAAATCACTACAGTAGCTCTGCAACTACAAAAATGTTGATTCAGATTCTACATAAAGGTATTATCAGTACCTAACATGTGTCTTTGGAATCACATAAAAAGCCTTTGTAAATTAAATATGATGAAAAAGACAATCTTGTCCAGTACTGCCTTTGGGAATTTCTCAAGGGCATTATGGTAATTGTTTTGAAGTGATTCCAACTCCTCTTGTTTCAGTCCACTAAATACTACTTAATCACCCAAGGAAATAATTTTTGGAGCTCCAGATTATGTCTGGTGAATTATTTCCTAAAACTAGGGGTTTATCCACTATAAAATCCATTATAAATCCTTGGAAATTGATAAAGTAGTGAAACCACTTTTGATGGTTTCATTTTATCAATACCTATCTGATGGTATCATTTATACAATGGTATCATACCGATCAAGTCCGTAGTCAAAAAACCCTCTCTTAGGTAGTTCCTAGACTTTAAATCCAAAAGGATCCCCTTCTCCCATACCTCCAAATCTTCTCTTGATCCAATCAATTCACACCTCCAACACCCTACTGATGTATATCATGTAATTATCCTTTGCTTGCTGTATGTTTTGATGCTTGTATGCCTGGTATTGATTGGTGTATTGTTTGTTTGCATGTATGCTCAATGACGGCGATAGTTGCGAATGTGTGACGCCGAGAAGAAGGAAGCATCGGGATATTCTTATTATTGCTATTATTGGTATTCTTGTATTATAAGGAAGTCAAGGGACATCTCGCTGGTCACAGGCAAGCCACTGTTCCTAAACTCCTATGTTAACCTAATTATTTTATCAATTGCTTTATATCTCGTTTATGAATCTCATCATAAAATGCATGTTTTGCTTCAAATAAAAATGCGTGAGTAACTTGGCTCCTCCAAGTTATGTATGAGTGTCCATTAGGACACCTACCCTTTCGACACCTATTTTCACCCCTTAGAATCGAGTCTAATATGATTAGCATCTTCCCTCTTGGAACCCACGGATTTTCAATGATAAAACTATTTTGGGTTTTACCCTACTATGAAGTTTAAAAAATAAAAATCTTGGGTAGAAGACATCGATCCCGAGTGGAAGTTTTACAAAAAGAAGATATGAGGAGGATGAAGAGAAAGTCAAGTAAGAGAAAGAGAAGGGATGTTCTATGACAATGTCCGGAACAATTTATCCGTGCAACCACATTACCCTAGGCGCTGGGGCTTATCTCGTATTTGTTGTCCTTAGCTGGGGCTGCTTGTACTTGCTTAATGGGAGCAATCCCTGGAAGCCCGAGTGGACTATACTCCAGGTCTGCGGATCTGGGTCCTCCATCGCCCGCTTTGGCGGAAGAGTCGGTGCAACAATTGGGTCTCCCGCGGATGGTATGTTTTAGGAGTAGGGAAGGAAGTGGAGTCAATAATTGTATATTTCCAAGACAAGGGTTTGGGTATACGGAAGTGCTGCAGGGAGGACTAAGGCCATAGTGCCGCATACTCGTGTCAGTGAGAACAAACCCAAAAGGAAAATCCGCCTTTGCTAGGGATGGACAAATGAAAAGCTAGGTTTGATTATCCGAACCCCCGTCTACCGTGTGTAGAGGGTCGTGGTTGTAATCCCGGTGGATGTATTGATTCTTGTGAGTAAAGTGCGCAAACTCTGTAGAGTCTAATCTATTCGAATAGCCGTGTCCATGGTCAAGGACGGTTGGAATGGCAAGTGCTAGGAGGACCCTTCAGTTATGTTGAGAGGAATACAAGGATGTGACTTGGTCACGAGGAAAGATAAGAACGAGTCTGGTTTTGACCAGAGATGGTCGACAATGATTTAAAAAGGGTTTTACACTAAAACCGTTTCAAATTTTTTAACAAGGATGTGGAGATGTCCAGCTTTTCAAAAAGGAGGCATATTTTTTCAAAAACTCTTCTTCAACAAAGATATAGAGATGCCATTGTAGATTCCTTCAGAAAACAACTTAGTGTAGAGCTATCTCGCCACATCCAGATATGCATTTTCTTATTACCTTGTCTTGGTGGTTTGCGAGTACATTCAAAGTACTCACCGGCATTGACCCTGGCTATTTACTTGGCCAGATTGCACATGTTAAGAAGTAACGAAGGTGTTGACGTCTATGCGAGCTAGGCCGACTTCTCAGTCAGTTGCCTGTAGGTTAAGGCATGACATGGGCTCTGCGCTGAAGACTTCCGCTACTTGAGTTGTAATTTCCATAATGGTCCCTTTGTAAGTCTTGTACTAATTACTTTATGGATGGTGTAATGATACTAGTCGGTTATGATCACGGCTCACTGATCATGGGAACGTGAATTGTATGCATAACGGGTATTCTCGGACCGTAAATCCGGGGTGCCACACGAAACCATTAATCAATCCAACATAATAATCTCAATATCCATCGGATCCCTTCAAACACAACATGCATGATGACAAATAGATTAGATCTTGATCATGAACGGAGCTCACAAGATCTATACATGAAAGCACAAGGAGTGGATACAACCATCTAGCTACTACATGGACCCATAGTCCAAGGTGGAACTACTCACGCATCATACCAGAGAAGAAGGCCTTCGGGATGATCTCCCCTCCGGCAGGGTGCCGGGAAGAATTTCAGATCCCCCTGATCTAAGAATCAATGGTGGCGGCGGCTACAGACAGTTTCATGGAGATTTGATCGGATACTTAGGATGTCTCCATCGGGGGCATCTTATAGGCGAAGAGGGAGGCCGAGGGGGTGCCCGAGGCGGCTGCAACCCCCCCAGGGGCGGGGTGGGCCCACCCACGCTGCCAGGGGGTGTGCCCCCCTCGAGGCCCTCCTTCGTATCTCCTCTGGACTTCGTGTTCCCCACGGAAAGTTATTGACTTTGGCTTTTGTCCCATCCAATTCCGAGAATATTTATTTTTTTCCTTTCTGGAACCAAAAACAGAAGAAAACAAGCAACTGGCACTGTGGCAACTTGTTAATATGTTAGTTCCATAAAAGATATAAAAACACCTCAAAGAAAGATAAAGCAAAGCAAAGTACATACTAAACAAGCATGGAACAACAAAAATTATAGATACATTTCCGACGTATCAAGCATCCCCAAGATTAACTCTTGCTTGTCCCCGAGTAGGTAAGTGATAAAAAGAATAATTTTTTAGGTAACATGCACCTTCACAAAGAAGATCTAACCAGTTGCAAGCATTGAAATATGGGATCAAAGAACTCTAAACATGAACATGAAAGATGGAGTTCTAACAGTAAGACAAAGCAACTATTGTTTGCTTCATGACAAGATACAAACAAAGATCATGAATAGCATGCATTGAAAAATGTTTGTTTGTTTCACATACAGAAAACATAGCATAGTGGCAATCATCTTGTCCCTCATAGAGTAGCAAATAGATGCATAGGACACCTTCAAAGTTCACAAGTGTGACTAGAAACAAGTAGCACAAGAACAAGTAATACCACAATATGCATCAATCAATAAGCTTTGGGACACTGCACACAGAATGACAACTATTCTCTCTTAATGGTGCCTAAAGGTAGAAGGTGGAGACTCAAAAGTGGTGGAAGAAAGGCCTTTTATAAAGGAAGCAGGGATTTCAAGTTTCAAAAAGAGCTTCCAAAAATTATGGTACTTGTTAGCTTTGAGCCCTCATTGCCCCTATCATAAGCATCTTGAAGTGATTAAGGTTAAAGTAAACAAACTATGGAGTATATGCTTGACAAAGTATAAGTTGGCAATCTCAAGTCCCTTGAATACGAGGGCCGCTCCTCATGCTACTCAACTTCAGTCACCTATAAGTTCTTGTCATTGTAAGTATTTGCATATCATAGAGAACCGCCAACAGGGTACCCCTTGCACATGGTACATGAGCTATCCCATAACCAAAATGACAAGGGAAGCAGACAATGAGTATCTCAACGATCTTTTTATTTACTATATGCATAGCTTTTTTATTTAGGATGCTTCATAGATAGCTCACTATGGTGATGCTGCAAGTTTCCACCATGATTAGGCATGGCTTAAGCTAGCGGCCCAGGTGTTTCTATAACACAAAATATTTACTCCATGGACTTACAAGCTCCCTCTCTATTTCACACCGGTGACATCCATAGACAAAAGAGCATGATGTCAACTGAGTACGAAAGAACAAGTGCAATGTTGAAAACGTTCCCCATGACAGCATGGTTCTGCTAATTCCAATGTATAAGTGCAAGCATACACAATGGTTCAAGTTTATTAGGGTTAAAGAATATAAAGTGTGCCATCAAGTTTGTGAGGTATTTAATCACTAAGTTTTCACATAACAAAATAGTTTTTAATTGGAAAATAGCTGAAAACAAGAATATACTTGGAATGGTGTAACACACCATGCATAGGAGTTTATAGTGGACACTTTGGAATAAGATGGTTTCTTGGGAGTTGGAATCATGAGTAGAGCTTACTCATACAAGTGGAGGCTATCAAAAGACTAGGAGCAACCAACTAAGAGAGCATAATGGCCATAATCATGCAGAGCAACAAAGCATTACTAATCAAAGCATAGAGTGGTACTACAATCAAGGACTAGATGATCATAGAGGCTATGGTGACTTGTCATAGTCATAAGATGGTGTGATCATGTGCCAAGTTAACCCAAACAAAGCATCAAAGGAGAATACCACAATACTATGCTTTTGCATGCTAAAACAACGCATAATTTCTTCAAGGCACACTAAGCAATCCCAATGACTTGGAGCAAGCCATGCTACAACAATAATTACTACGAAGAAAGTCAAAACAACACCTAGCTGGCATGATAAAGTCTAAGTCACAGTCAATGCAAGCTCCTCTTGCACTTTCAAGCAGGAACTTCCTACTCCTTTCCAACACCAAGCAACTTATTTGCAAAACACAGCGAGAACGGGGGTCCAAACTAATCAAGCAAACTAAACAACAAAGAAAAGTGAACGAAAACTAAGACGCTCCAAGAACAACACAACTGTGCATGAAACAATAAAAACGAAGTGTCTACACAGACCTGAGCTTTTTATTGATGAAGAATGGGATGCCTTGGGCAGCCCCAAGCTTAGACGCTTGCACCTCTTGGATATTTCTTGGGGTGACACCATGGTGTCATCCCCAAGCTTGATCTTTTGTCCATTCTTCATCTCATTACATCATTCTCTCTCTACACCCGAAAATTTTCCTTCATACAAAACTTCACACAATCTTCATTCGCAACATTAGTGTATTCAAAAGATATTAGACCTCTGGCAAAGCTTTGGAACATCAAGAATTTTCACTAAAAACACAAGCTACAATAGTAACTCCTTCAAAAAGCTAAATTCCCCAAAAGAGAACTCAAAAAGGAATCAATAAGAAGCAAATGCAAATAATGGCTGAAATCTATCAAAACAGACCAGCAGGTAGAAACTGATTTTTTAGAAAATCTTCTATTGCTCAACTAAAAACGTTTTGAACTAACGAAAGTTATCTAGCATACTGGGGGATTTACTCGTAAATTTTGAGCTCAATCCGAGTTACAGAGACTCCTAACGAATTTTTATGGTGGAAGACAGAAATCTGTTTCGGGACAGCAACTCCCCAAATCTTACTTCCCTCTCATTAGAGGTCATTCTTGGCACAAAAAGCAAACAAAAAGGATAAGGATAGGTCATTACTAAATTAATAACTTCCAAGACTCAAGGAAACTCTTGGGTTATCTCCCAACAAGTACTTTTCTATAAACGCCTTTAAGTTAGGCACAAGAAGCAAGAAGAATCAAGTATTTTCAAATGATGAAGCATTAATATCCATACTTGCAAAGTCTTCAACTATGAAATGTATGTCATCCAAATGGGTTTTGGAGGATCCCTTATCATCTCTCTTTGGCCTACTACTCTCATCAAAAAGATTTTCAGGAGCAATCCAATCAAAATTCTTTTTAAAGGCTTCATGCATTCCAACAAGCTTAAAGGGTATGGGTATCTTAAATTCCTCTCTAGGCTTAGTTTTATCAGAAGTACCCACAACATCTACACATGAACCTAGCACATTAAAATGCTCAAAGACCTTTTTAGCTTCCCTAGAAACATCATGTAATTCTTTTAATAAAGTTTCAAGGATTAATTCCCCCTTTTCAGCATTCATTTCTTCTTTTAGTTTTAGGAACAAGAATTGTATGAAGGGATTAATGCTAAGAAACCTAGCCTCCAACATATGAACTAAAGAAGCTGCATCAATCTCATAATTAGGAGTAAGCTCTACTATAGATTTATCCTCAATATCCTCATGCTTCCTAACATGGTTAAAGAATTCTTCAATATTATCTTTCCCACTTATGGAGCCACTACCTATTGCAAGATCTTTGAGGGCGAACTTGGGGAGAAACATGGTGAGCTAGAGCAAGGTGGCAACTAGAGTAGGAACTAATTTTTTTGTGTTTTTTTGAAAAGAGGCAAACAAAACCAAGCAAACGAAATAAAGAAAACTAAAAACAAAGTAAACAGAAAGGAAGTGGAGGACTCCCCTTGTGAAGACGTCCTTAGCCTCCCCGGCAACGGCACCAGAAAATAGCTTGATGGTGCTGGTTAGCACTTTGTTGGGAACCCCAACAGGAAGGTGTGAAGCACCACAGCAGGATTTTTCCCTCAGTAAGAAACCAAGGTTATCGAATCAGTAGGAGGAAGGAAACGTCACACAGGTGTTGCAAGAAACGCGAAGACCTGCACAACACAAACTCAAGACTTTGCCCCAACTAGACAGTGAGGTTGTCAAGCTCACCGGTTTGCTGTAACAAAGGATTAAACGTACGGTGTGGAAGGTAATGGTGGTTTGCAGCAAGTAAATAGGTAACAGTGGAAGATGTATCAATGGTAAAGATTGGACCGGGGTCCATAGTTTACTAGAGGTGCTCTCCTTAGATAAACAACATGGCATGAAGGGTAAACAAATTACAGCATGGCAATTGACAGGAACTGAGCAAGGCATAATAATGCAATACTAGTCAGAAAGATCCTATGAGATTCGATTGGGCAATACAAAAAGATACATAGACCGCCATCCAACTGCATCTATGACTAGAAGTCCACCTTCAGGTTATCATCCGAACCCCCTCCAGTATTAAGTAGCAAGCAACAGACAACTGCTTTAAGCAAAGTGTGTAAGGTAAACAGTCCACATGTTCCATGAACAAGAGACCGTTGTTTTCTCCCTAGTGGCAATAGCACATCCACAAACGAAGAGATTTCTGTCACTTCCCTTCGAAACTAGAGGCATGAACCCCTATCGAGCATAAATACCCCCTCTTGGAGTCACTAGCAACTACTCGGCCAAGATAGCTACTAACAACGGAGAGCATGCAAGATCACAAACAACACAGACATGATAGAATCATAAAGACAAAACCATTAATCAATCCAACATAATAATCTCAATATCCATCGGATCCCCGCAAACACAACATGCATGATTACAAATAGATTAGATCTTGATCATGAACGGAGCTCACAAGATCTATACATGAAAGCACAAGGAGGAGATACAACCATATAGCTACTACATGGACCCATAGTCCAAGGTGGAACTACTCATGCATCATACCAGAGAAGAAGGTCTCCGGGATGATCTCCCCTCCGGCAAGGTGTCGGGAAGAACTTCAGATCCCCCCGATCTAGGGATCGATGGTGGCGGTGGCTACAGATGGTTTCGTGGAGACTTGATCGGGTACTTAGGGTTTCTGCATCGGGGGCTTCTTATAGGCAAAGAGGGAGGCCGAGGGGGTGCTCGAGGCGGCTGCACCCCCCCTCCCAGGCGCGGGGTGGGCCCACCCGCGTGGCAAGGGGTGTGGCCCCCTCGAGGCCCTCCTCCGTCTCTACTCTGGACTTCGTGTTCCCCACGAAAAGTTATTAACTTTGGCTTTTGTCCCGTCCAATTCCTAGAATATTGATTTTCTGCCTTTCTGGAACCACAAACAGAAGAAAACAGGCAACTGGCACTGTTGCAACTTTTTAATAGGTTAGTTCCAGAAAATATATAGAAACACCTCAAAGAAAGACAAACAAAGCAAATTAGATACTAAACAAGCATGGAACAACAAACATTATAAATACGTTTCCGACGTATGAAAGCACTTGAGTAACAGAGTAGATCTACTTGATTACAAAGCTCATGACCACAACAAGATCATGCATAGAGAGAGAGATGAACACATAGCTGCCGGTAGAGCCCTTAGCCTCAAGGAAGAACTACTCCCTCTTCATCATGGGAATCAGCAATGGTGATGGAGATGGTGGTGGAGATCGATGGAGATGGATCCGGGGGCACTTCCCCATCCCGGCAGGGTGCTGGAACAGAGACTTTCTATCCCCCGAATCTCCCCTTCGGTGGCGGCGGCGCTGTGGATGTTTTCATGGATTTCCGCCAGATTATTTAGGGTTTTTGGGTCGGAGGCTTCTTATAGGCGAAGGAGGCAAGGTCGGTGGAGGGCCAGGGGGGCCACACCTCCTGTGGGCTCCACCAGGGTTGGCCCGCGCCTAGGGGGTGCGGCCACCCTGGTGTCTCCCTCCACCTCTGCTTCATGGTTCCGTGTTGCTCCGGGGAAATAGGAAATTTGGCTTTTGTCCCGTCCAATTCCGATAATATTGATTTTATGCCTTTTCTAGAACCAAAAACAGAAGAAAACAGACAACTGGCACTATGGCATCTTGTTAATAGGTTAGTTCCAGAAAGTGTATAAAAATACCTCAAAGTGTAGACAAAACATAAGACAAATGATATAAAACAAGCATGGAGCATCAAAAATTATAGATACGTTTAGGACATATTAATTCTTCTCACCCATGAGAAGGAATAGGTACCAAAAAGGAGTTATTTGATCCCGTATGGCTTGTTTCCAAGCTTGGGGAGATCTTTAAGACCTTGTAATCTATCTTATAAATTTTATATTAATATTTTAGTTTTGCATTTGTTCAAGCTTATAAATAAAGTTTGCATCATTAGAATTCCCTTAAAGAATAGTCGATCCCTTTAATGAAATTCCGAGTTTATTATCATATATGGAGCATTATTGAGTTTGTTCTTGTCTTATCAGAGATATGAATGGTTTGAGTATAATTTTCCTTGCACTTGATGATAGAAATAGGAGTCTTCCACACCATTGGCATTAATGAAACATATAAAGATAATTTAGTTATTATGTTGTAAGTTCATGGTTTGATTAAAAAGGAAAAATTATTTAATTAGTTAAGTTTAAAAATAATCCTTGAACAAAGTAAAATTAAAATTGCTATCAAATTAGAGTGAGAACTAAACGAGGTAGAGTATTCAGGCTATAAATATGCTTCATATACAATTGGAATTTGATAATTGAGATCGCTGATCTTTGAATTCCCTCATGGAGTGGAATGTATGTCTAGCTCCTTTGCACAACACTTAAACAAATGTGTGAGCACATAAAAAAAGAAAAGAGAAAAGAAAATATGCAAAGAGCAAATAGGCATACACCACTATCTTGTGGTGAGACAAAGAAACATTTGATATTTTAAATCCCAAGTGAATATGTTAATCCTAAAACACTTGGGACTACCTCGCTAACTCATTCGGTCCAACCAAAATACTTTACATCATACTGAGAGTAATCTTTTGTGAACTGTTAATTGCTAAGGTGTGGAAGCCTCCTAATATTATTCGGATGGTTCGAGTAAGGTACTATTCATGAACTTATTCCTATATATCATATATGATAAACACATGCTACAACTGCCTCATTTATTTTATCGACTCAGCTTCATGAATATGAGGATCACATCCATTAAGCTAGCCTTGCTCGGGACGAGCAAGAGTCTAAGCTTGGGGAAGTTGATGAGTGCATATTTGCATCATGTTTTATATTATTATTTTGCACCGTAGTGGTAGGATATTGGTATTTTACGGTGTTCCCGCGCATCTTTTATGTCTATTTTAACCAGGATTAGGACAAATGATGGATACGATGGACACAATTCTTGGACCAGTTGTATTAGAGTGAAAAGGAGTCAAAAATAGTGTAAATTGCTAAATTGGGAAATATCAATAACAACAGAAGAAAATCCAAGGCGATCGAAGCATACAGAAGGTTTAACGACCAACTATATGGTGGGGATATTTTCTTCGGACAAATAGTTCTACCATATAGTTGGCGCCGCCACCGCCTCTTCAAATGGTTTCACCACGTGCAATTGGATCTGGGAGACGACATATAGAACACCCATAAATCACCGAAAACCTCAGCTCCAGAAGGGAACTGGAGGGGGAACTCACTCAAGGGAACCATCTTTGCCCTATGCAGATCTGGGAGGGCAAGGCATCGATCTCCATCTTCATCAACCGCTGCATCACCAACATCTCCATCTACATCCCATCCAGATCTTGTTGTAATTCCTGTACTAGTTGTGGATTTATACAAGAACTATTCATCTATAATTGTTTCCATTATCATTGCCATGACGTTGTTTGCCTCCATGTATGAGTAGATCATTAGTTCTTGGGGACATGGAGAAACCCTAGCATATTATTGAGATAAGATAGAGATTATTATGTTATGCATCATTGTGTGTATGTGTTAATTGTCTTCTTCTTGAAGTTGAGAGTTGTGCACCTCTTTAATATTTTCCTCTTAAGGGGACTTGATGAAGGGGATTACTTGTTGGTAGACGGAGGGACGATAGCACTTCCTGTGAGTATAAAGGTGTTGTCATTCTTTACATACTAACTTGCGGAAGCAAGGATAACTCATTAAGCCATGTCCATGCCACGGGAGAAATCCCTTAATAGCGAGGTAATACGATTGATGTCGTTTATCTTTCAGCTATGGTTATGGGATGATGTGAGAAGCGGTTGCTGCCTATTCATCCATATATGGAGCTCCTCCCACATACATACATATCATGAGAATATTTGCTATGATAATCTTGACTATCTGTCTAAATTGCTAGCGATGTATCCACCACTCCCCAAGAACGCCTTTTTCTCTATTGTAGTTCCAAGCTCTTTTACATATGTGATTCCTAGTTTTTTCATTAAGTTTTACTTTTAATTGCTTTGTTCAATCAAAAATCCAAAACAATTATATTTTCCTTGCATCTTAAAATTATTTCTTAAGTACTTCGTTTAGTTTTAGTTAAAAGGACTTTAGTCTTTTGCCTACATCTCCCTGTGGGATCGATATCTTTATTTTGAAACTAGCTACAAACGATCTGTGCACTTGCAGTCATCAGCGACTAGCGCTCCTTATGGGAGTAGCACCCGATTGTCTGTTCGAGTCGCAGACTTAAGCAGAAACTTTAAGTTGTGAGTTATGCAAAACAATGACCCGAAAACTATTCAAGTGACCAAGCTCCCTATGGGAGTAGCCCCCGTGTCCGTAAGTGAGTTGCAGACTCGAACAAGGACTCAAAGCTTCATGAGTTTTGTTGATTGACTCGAGGACTTATGCCAAAACTTTAGGTGCGCGAACAGCGCTCCTGATAGGAGTAGCCCCTGGGTATTCGATTGAGTCATAGACGCGAGTGGGTACTCCTGCCTTTAGTCGATTGTTTGTGCAAAAAGTTACTACGTCTCCTTGATTTCCACGCGTAGTGGATGGCGTGCTCGCGATGGTTCGGGCGATGCCTGCCATGTGTACGGTGTGATGAAGGGCACGTGTTAGGGTAAGTGAATTGTCGGTTCTGCATCATCGTCTTTGTCGTTTTATACAGCGAGGAGTTGTGGTAATTTTTCCCTTCACTATTTTCTCTTGCTTTTCATTGTTGGTTTTCCTTCGCCATTCTCAGATCTCGCACGCACCATGCACTGGACGTCCTTCGCATTTTTTCCTCCTATTTCCTTCACACCCACCGCACTGCATGTCGCGCTAGCAAGATGGTCAAGTCCAAGAAATCTGCTGTCGTCATCGAGACAAGCACCGCGGGTGCTGCCAAGAAGGCCTCCAACGCCGGCTGCGTCACAAATAGCAGCTGGCGTTGATCGATCGTGAGGGAGGCGGATTTGCGCCACCTACGCGAGTCACACTTGATATCAGAGAAGAAGGACAATGTCATCATCCCTTCCAACGAGGTAATTCCTCGTCCAGTCGATGGGTTTGTCATTGTCTTTGTTGCCTTCCTCATTCGAGGCATTTACCTTCCTGCCCACGACTTTCTTGGTGGGCTTCTTTTTATTTACGGGCTTCAACTCCATCAGTGGACGCCCAACTCTAAATTTCACATTGCGTGCTTCATTACGATGTGCGAGTGTTGACTCGGTATCTAGCCACACTTCAGCCTCTTCAGTAAACTCTATTCCCTGAAGAAGTCAGGCTCCCAGGGAGTCTATGAATTGGGCGGGTGCGGGATATCCATCCGCCCCAACCTCAAATATTTCTCCTTCTATCTTTGAGAGTCCATGCAAGGGTGGAGGAACAAATGGTTCTAACTTCGTGAATCCAAACTCGCCGGCCAGAATTATGACCTGGCTCCCTTCGACGCCAGCAAACTGATATCCCGCAAGCGCTTGAGGTCGAACAAAGTTCATGCAGGTGAGTCTGTAGTGGTGGACCA
The DNA here is from genome assembly GCA_916181665.1 of Avena sativa. Classification (NCBI taxonomy): domain Eukaryota; kingdom Viridiplantae; phylum Streptophyta; class Magnoliopsida; order Poales; family Poaceae; genus Avena; species Avena sativa. The sequence continues at coordinate 229,633,455 of OV702279.1, forward strand.
GCTCTACCAGCGGGTGGAAGCCCTCCAGCTGGTGCCAGGCAAAAAAAAATTCCTGAGTTGACATCATCTAGATGTTCCTCAAGCATTGGGTGTATCCCCTCCAACCGAGGGCTCATCTGATGTTTCAGTATGCCAGCGACCCTACGAGCGTGACGAAGGAGGAGATGTCTTTGGCAGACCTGGACAGGGCGCTCTATCCTCTAATCAAGTATAAGGCTGATGGGCCTCTGCCCGCGAAGTCGTCGACTGCACCCTTTAGCACGCGGAACACAGTTCCTTAGGCAGTTCCTTAGGTATGAAATTTTGACGCCTCAAGAAATGTATATGTTAACAGTCCTTTTGCTTTATCACTTTGACTGATTCGAAATCCTCTCTAGGTGCGTAGGATATGAGCGACGTCGGCATGCTCCCACCTCTTCCTTAGGAATTATCAGTGGCACCAGATGGTGGGGACGTGGAGTCAGAGTCTCCTTTCCCCCATCTCAGTCACCTGCGGGTAATGAAGCCCCCGAGCGTAGCGACAAGCACTCTCTGAAGAGAGCCTGGAGCAAGATCTCGGATGCTTTGACACCATTGACCCCACAAGGGCCTGCTCATCTGGAGAAGCATGACCTGGGGGACGGCACCTACTCCCCTTTTCCTGCCATTCCCCTTCGAGCTGTGGCTCCCCAGCTGCCAGCCAGAAAGAAGAAGAAGAAGGAGGCGCTGCTCGTGAACCTCTTCGACATTCCTTCGTAAGTTTCTTTGTACCCTTGTGTTTTCAATGTAGCTTGCTGGTTCTTTTAATAATGTGAATGCTTTGACTGTGTCAGCAGGAACTCCTTAGATGAATCCTTAAAGGAAGAACTTGATGAGATGGCTGGGGAGTCGAAGGATATGAGCGATGAGGCTGTTGCGGCCTCCCCGAAGATGCTGGCCAACTCCGGTGATGAAGCGTCAAGCTCCTCGAAGCCAAGGACTCATGCAGTTATCGCTCAGAAGACACAAGCTATACCTTCAGACTCTTCGGGTGCCCACGTAAGTATTATTCGACTGCTATGATTGAGCCCCCGAGTCATCTTGTGCTTTTATGACCTTCATTTTCTCACTGTAGCCCGTCATGCGTGTCTTGCAACGCATCGTCCAGAAATTACATGTCCTTGGAGGAGAGCTTTCAGCAGCTCCAAGGTGTCCGTTAAACTTCTCATTTTGTTGCAACTACTAGTGTTGTAGTTTAACCTCTTATTCTTCTGTTTTTTCTTTTGGCAGATGAAAATAACAATGCCATCCACAAACTGGATACTCTTGGAAAGAAGAAAAGCTAGGTGGACACCAAGGCGAAGGACGCCCTGGAAGCTCTCGAGCGCTATAAGCAGGAGGCCCAAAGCGCGAGAAGCAAGTGATGGCTGATGCTGCCTCCCGAGAGGAAGCAATGACGGAGCAGCTTATGGTTGCTGCCAAGGCGTTGTCAGGTTAGTCACCATTTTTCTTCCTCTTTTGAAATTTTGTTTGCTTCTTCTGCTTGATCTAAGCATTCCTTCATCCTACCTTATTCAGATGCTGCTGGCATTGCGTTTGCTCGCAATGTCTTGGACCACGGGGATCCCCTCGTGGATGCAGTTGCCACGGCCGAAGACCGTTGCAGCTCCACCATTGAGACGCTGGGGAAGACCAAGGAGGTCCTTAGCCGCCTTTACCGGGAGATCTTCCCCAAGGGCGTAGCCCTTCATGACGTTGACTCCCTGGCGAAGGCACTGGCTGGGGATGCGCCAGCGGACTACAAGAGGACCTAGAAGGGCGTAGGTTCTACCCTTGGTCTGTCCATGGTGATGGCCTCTAGCGCCCGGTTGAATCTAGGCCAGATCACCTCCAAGATGGTTGTGGCAGCTGACGGCACCGCGGTAGCCTTCGCCTCCTACGCTTCATGCTGCAAGCACTATGGCCCTCACCTAATTGACCTAGCCACCTACACCTTAGGGAAGAAGCAGATGGCTAAGGCGCGGGCCTCGGAGTCTGTGGTTGCTTCGGATGCGGCTGCTCCTTAGGGTCTTCTCTTACGTAGCTTGTAATTTTTGCTTTTGACATGTAATGTCTTGTACTAGATGACTCTTGATGTGAATATATGCCTTTCCTTATACTATTGTTGATTGCACTTGTTCTTATAATTTGTTACTTGTGCGCCTACTAGGGCCCTTCGGATGCTATCCCTATGGCCGCATCATCTGCCTTGGTTGTTGCTCCTCCAATGACAAGCGAGGTGTCGCAGTTTCCTTTATTGCGTGACTGCATCCGAAGCTTGGAGAAGTATGTTCTCATCATTCGTGGCCATGAGGATGTGTGGAAGTGCAAGACAAAGCGGGCCGCTACAAGAGAAAAATTTCTCCTTGGGGAGTTTCGGCATATCGGCGAGCAACTCTAATGTAAGTCATCATGGATGTCTATGTTTTATTTTCTCGGTTGGGTCCGACCTATGCGGCTTCTGAGCTGCTGCTCTTGTTTATAGTTGTCAATCTTCTTTCGCGTTAAGAGAAGGAGCACGTTGCTATTCGGCTCAATTGCCTCACCCAACAGGAGTTGGAGCCCGGAGGCTTCTTTTGGATGGACCGTGATCGGGCAACTATGGTCGCAATGGTTCAAGATCGTGTTCACCAAGTGTTTCAGGTCTTGAAGCGTGCGAGGTTCTCACCTGCGTCTATTTGGGCTGCGATGTTTCCCCTGGATGCGGCTCCGTCCAGTTTCTTGAGGCCATTAGGGAAGTTCTGAAGCATAGACGCCATGAAGGATCTTGTTCATCAACAACTTGTGGCAGGTGTGAAGGCAGCGCTAGCGCTTGTTTGGCTGCATCGTCGTGACATTGATTTGACAGAAATATTAGCGGGGCCACCTGCGGCTCCGGATGGCATGGCCTAGAACATGCATCAACACTATGTTGTCGTGGCTCGACATGCTGAAGACATCATGGACTTCTTCGATGAGCATATGAACATCCTGCTCTGGCATAGTTGAGTCATGAAAGTTTTGGACAGAGTAATGTAAAATATGTATAGTTTTGATTGGGATTTTTGTTCCCTTGTAAATTTTGTAAAGGGGTATTTGCATGTAGTGCTTTGTTGATGTTTAATTTCTGCACATCCTTTTCGTTAGCCTAACATGGTCAGATACTCAGGGTGATGCATTATTGTGATAGTCGACGCAGTCGTAGGGTGAGGTGCAACCCCCGAGCGTATTTAAGATTGCAAATGTACATAAGATAGGAAAGCATTTTGGCTAAGGAACTTAGATTTTATTCATCGCATAGTAGGGGATACAAGTTTCGGCTGAGTAGCCTTATTGAAATTAAAGACGACTAAGGGTAGAAGCATCGCAGTTTTGCGACGTTCCAGGGATTGGAGTATGCTACTCCGGACTCGACGTCCTTGAGGTGGTAGGAGCCACCTGGGTTTACTTCGGTGACCACGTAGGGTCCTTCTCAGGTTGATTCTAGCTTTAGGTGCCCTTTCTGCTTGAGTTGCAGGACGAGGTCTCCTTCGACGAAGGACCTTGGGTGTAGCCGTCCACTATGGTAGTTGTGGAGACTTTGCTGGTACACCATCAAACGGGCCGCGGCAATGTCATGGGCTTCGTCTAGTGTGTCGACGACATCTCTGAGTGCATCCATTGATTCGCTTCGCAATAGGCGATGACCTGTGGGGCCTTATAGCGTACCTCGGCGGGTAGCATTACTTTAGCTCCATGCATCATGAAGAAAGGCGTGTAGCCGGTGCCGCTGTTTGGCGTTGTGCGCAAGCTCTAGAGGACGGAGGGTAGCTCATCTTCCCAGGCTCCCGCCAACCGTTCGAGTGGGCGTAGTAGTTGCTTCTTGATTCCGCTGCAGGCGAGGCCGTTGGCCTTTTCGACCTGCTCATTGGTCTGCGAATGAGCCACAAAGGCATATGTGATATTAATGCTGAGTCCTTCGCAGAAGTCTTAGAACCCCTTTGAGGTGAAGTTCGTGCCATTGTCGGTTATGATGCTACGAGGCACCCCAAACCTGTAGACAATGGACTGGAAAAATTTGACGACACCGGTGCCGGTTTGGTTAGTGACTGGCATGGCCTCGGTCCACTTTGTGAACTTGTCGACTGCCACCAGGAGGAAAACGTGTCCTCCGGCTAAGGATTTTTACAGTTTGTCGACTATGTTAATCCCTCATTGGGCGAAGAGCCAAGCCAGCGGGATGGTCCATAGCTCTGAGCCTGGTGCATGTGGTTTGTATGCAAACCTTTGGCAAGCGTTGCATTTTTCGATGATGTCCTTGGCATCTCGCATCGCAGTTGGCCAGTAGAATCCAGCTCGTAGAGCCTTGGCGACTAGGGCGCGGTTGCTGGCGTGGTGATCGCAGATGCCTTCATGGATGTCGAGGAGGATGCTCTTCCCATCATTGTTGGTGACGCATCGTTGGAGCACTCCAGAGATGCTTGATACGTTGCAAATGTATCTATAATTTTTGATTCTCCATGCTTGTTTTACACCAATTGGTTTATGTTTTGCTTACACTTTGAGGCATTTTTATGCATTTTCTGGAACTAGCCTATTAACAAGATGCCACAGAGCCGGTTTTCTGCTTTCTGCTATTTTTGGTTTCAAAAAAACTAGTAAATAAATATTCTCAGAATTGGATGAAACAAAAGCTGAAGTTCCTATTTTTTCCGACATGACACGAAGTCTGAAGGAGAGACAAAGATGCACCACGAGGCAGCCACACCAGGGGGTCGCGCAGGCCCACCCTAGGTCGCGCCTGGCCATGGTGTGGGCCCCTCGGGCATCCATCGACCTTGCCCCTTCACCTATATAATCCTCCTGAGGAAAAAACCCTAAGTACCCGATTAGAATTCCACGAAAAAGTTCGTAGCCACCGCCACCATCATCCCTAGATCGGGAGGGATCTGAAGCTCTTCCCGGCACCCTCCCGGAGAGGGGAGATTATCCCAGCGGCCTTCTTCATCACCATGCCTGCCATAGAGTGATGTGTGAGTAGTTCATCCTTGGACTATGGGTCCATAGCAGTAGCTAGATGGTTTTTTCTCCTATTTTGTGCCACCATGTTTAGATCTTGTGAGATGCCTATCATGATCAAGATCATCTTATTGTAATTCTACATGTTGTGTTTGCAGGGATCCGATGGATATTGAGTATTATGTCATATTGATTATTGTTTTATAATGTCTATGTTATTTGTGATCTTGCATGCTCTCCATTGCTAGTAGTTACTTTGGCCAATTATTTGCTTGTGACTCCAAGAGGGAGTACTTATGCTCGATAATAGGTTCATGCCTCTAGTAATCTGGGAGAGTGACAGAAACTTCTAAGATTGTAGATGTGTTGTTGCTACTAGGGAGAAAACAACAATCCATTTCCCAAGGGCAATTGTATTGTTTACATTACACACTTTGCTTAATGCAATTATCTATTGTTTGCAACTTAATACCCGAGGGTTGTTCGAATGATATCTCGGAGGTGGATTATTAGACATAGATGCAGTTGGATTACGGTCTATGTATCATGTTGTAATGCCCAAATGAATATCATAGTGATCATCATGTCATGTACATGCATTGTTATGCATTCTCTATTTGTTAGTTGCCCCGCTATAATTTGTTCACTCAGCATGTTATTTATCTTATGGAGAAACACCTCTAGTGAACTATTGACCCCGATCCATTCCTTCCATTGATATTCTATCTACTGTTTACTATTTACTTTCTACAAATACCACAAGCAATTACTATCTTACACACTATACGTTTAATCCTTTGTTTTCAACAAAACTAGTGAGCTTGAAAACCTCATTGATAAGTGGGGGCAGAGTATTTTGGTTGTGTTGTGTGCAGGTTCCATGTCTCTAGCAACACCTTTGGAAGTGGTTTCTTTCTCATATAGGTTCGATAACCTTGGTTCTATAACTAAGGGAAAACTTGCTGATGAGCTCATCATACCTTGCTCTTGGGGTTCCCAACAAGGATCTACATCAACTGAGCCATCATCAATGCTTTGCTTGTAAAGCTCGTCGTTGATGATGGTGAAGGCCTTTGATCAGCGAGCGATATGCTTGGCATCCGTCGGGTCTTCGGGAAGTTGCTTTCTCACCAGGTACTTGACGTATGGCTGAGTCCACATTTTCTCGATTGCCAGCACTTGCATGAGACTCACAAGTTTGACATCTATATCCAGCTCTTCAGGTGCTTCAGTTTTCTCGGGTGGTGTATATTGGAATTATGCCCTAGAGGCAATAATAAAGATGTTATTATTATAATTCTTGTTCATGATAAAGTTTATATTCCATGCTAGAATTGTATTAAGTGGAAACTTTGATACTTGTGTGTTTTATGAACAACACCGTGTCCCTAGTACGCCTCTATGGACTAGCTCATTGATTAATGATGGTTAAGGTTTCCTAACCATAGACATGAGTTGTCGATTAATAATGATATCATGTCATTGGGAGAATGATATGATGGACATACCCAAATTAAGCAGAGCAATTAGATCGTGTCATCGTGTTCATCTTTGCGAAGCTTTTGTTATCTCAAATATTGTATTCCTTAGACCATGAGATAATGCAACTCCCTGGTATCGGAAGAAATCTTTGAGGTCATCAAACGTCATCCTATGAGAGGGTGATCATAAAGGTGTCTCTCAGGTGATCGGAAAGTACTTGTTGGGTTGTGTGTATCGAGATGGGATTTGTCCCTCCCAAGTCGGAGAGATATACTTCGGGCCCACTCGGTAATCGATATCAACACCGCTTGCAAGCACGTGGTTATGGAGTTAATCACAAAGTGATATTGGATTACGGAACGAGTAAAGTACTTGCTGTGAACGAGGTTGAACTAGGTATGCCGATGCCAACGATCGAATCTCGGGCAAGTAAAATATCGCGTGACGAAGGGAATATATATATGGGATTAATTGAATCCTGTCATCGTGGTTCATCCGATATGATCATCGATGAATATGTGAGAGTCAATATGGGTTTCCAGACCCCGCTGTTGATTATTAATAGAAGATCATGTCTGCATATTCTCGAACCCGTAGGGTCACACACTTAGCATGCTTCGACGCTAGGATAGAATGGATAATTGGTTTATGAGTTTTTGTTCAGAGTCTCGGATGAGATCCAGGACATCACGAGAGGTTCTGGAATGGTCCGGAGAATAAGATTCATATAAAGGAAAGGAGTTTTTGGATTTTGGAATTGTTTCGGAATGTTCGGTATTGTACCGGAAGGTTCTAGAAGCTTCCGGAGTGGGACCAACGTGTCCCCACTTGTCGGGAGGGGGCGTGGGCCTACGAGGGAGTGCCCTGGCTGCATTGGGACAGGGGCACAAGGCCGATAGGCCTAGCCGGCCAAGCCCTAGGGGAAACCCTAAGGAGAGCTTCTAGAAGGGGGGGAAAACTTGCCCCCCACTCCTCCCATGTGGCCGCCGGCCCTAGGGTTTGGAGGAGGGGCAAGGGCAGCCGGCCAGCCCTCTATATAAAGAGGGCAGGGGAACACCCTCCCCCCACACCTCCTCAAACCCTAGCCGCCTACCTGCTGACCTCCTCTCTCTCTCCCGACTGCGCGTAGGAGAAGCCCTGCCGCAGAAACTCTCCTCCTTTGCACCACGCTGTCGTGTTGTAGATCCAATCTATCTCTCCACCCCACTTGCTTGACCGAGGAAGGAGGAGACGTCGAGGTGCCGTACGTGTGCATCTCGGAGGCGTCTCCACTTGCGGCGTTGGATCGGATCGGATCGCAGGGAGGAGAAGGCTAGTACGACTACATCAACCACGTTATGTTGAACGTTCCGCTGTGCGATTTCTTCAAGGGTATGAAGATCTCATCTATCGCTCTTGTTTATTGCATCTCCTAGATTAGATCTTGGCTTTCACGTTCGCATCCGTAGAATTTTTTTGATTTACTATGCTGCAAAACCCTTCAGTGTAGCCCCCTAGTGTTCTGCGGCGTCGATTGTATCCTTAAGAGTTTTGCGCTTGATGGACGGCACGCATATTTTCTCGAGGAACACACCTGGTGGCACCGAGGCATAGGTGGATCCAATGTTGGCAAGCTTTTCGGCCTCCTCATTGCTTTACCGACCAACGTGCCGGAGTTCGCAGCCGTTGAAGTCTCATTTGAGTGAGTTGTAGATCATACAGTAGGCAATCATGTTGCTACTGTGGGCGCTGCACTCGTTCATCGTTTGCTGGACGATGAGGCTGGAGTCACCATAGATGACTAGGCATGTGGAGCCACAAATTTTGGCCATCCTCATGATGTGGATGAGTGCCTTGTATTCGGCCTCGTTGTTGGATGCACGGAATTTCATCCGCAACACGTACCTCATCTTATCCCCTTGAGGGGTTTTTAAGATTACTCCGGCTCCGGCGTCATGCTTGGATCCGTCAAAGTGCATCGTCCATAGCTGGGACATATCTGCGGTGTCTGGGAGCTCCAGCTCCATCCAATGGACAAAGAAGTCAAGAAGCACCTACGACTTGATGGTAGTGCGATGCTCGTAGATGATGTCCCGCGGGGACAGCTCTATGCCCCATAGGGCTACTCGCCCCATAGCTTTGGGGTTGTTGAGGATGTGTGATAGTGGTGCGTCGTTGACGACCATGATCTGGTGCTCTTGTAAGTAATGGCGCAGTCATGGATACGCCATCAGCGAGGTTTTGATAATGGGGGTACCTTTGATTTGTCGGTGTCAGTACCTCGCTAAGGTAGTAGACTGAGCGTTATACCCCGTGGGTTTTGCTGTCTTCGGGTTGTTCGACCACGATGGTCGTGGTGACCACTTGAGGCATTGCAGCGATATAGAGCAGCATGGGCTATCTCTCCATTGGTGTTACCAGTACAAGGGATGTAGAAAGTAGGCGCTTGAGGCCTTTAAATGCCTCGTAACTTTAGCCATCCACTCGAACTTGTTGGCCTTGTGGAGCAATTGGTAAAAGCGGAGATCCTTTTTGCCCATGCGGCTGATGAACCTACTGAGCTCCGTGATCCGCCCAGCTAGCTTCTGGACTCCTTTGATGTTCTTCGGCTTCTCCATGGCTAGTATATCCTTGATTTTCTTCGGGTTGGCCTCGGTGCCTCTTTTGGAGATGAAGTACCCAAGTAATTGCCCGGATGGGACGCTAAAGGCGCACTTTTCCGGGTTCACCTTGATCCTGTAACGATCAAGGTTGTCGAACGTCTCGCGGAGATCGTCGACCAGTGTTCGGCTTTCTTTGGTCTTGACTACTATGTCATCGACATAGATTTGGATGTTGCGGCCGATTTGGCTCTTCAGGCATGCTTGCATGCACCGTTGATAGGTTGTGACTGCGTTCTTTATCCTGAAAGGAACTGTGTTGTAATAGAACACCCCGAATGGTGTAATGAATGTTGTCTTTTCTTGATATTTGACCTTCAGTCGAATTTGGTGATACCCTGAGTAGGCGTCGAGAAACGAGAGTCGCTCGCATCCTAACATGGAGTTGATGATTTGATCGATCCGCGGCAAGGGGAAGTGGTCCTTTGTGTAATGCTTGCTAAGCGCTGTAAATTCCACACACATCCACAGGATGTCCCTGTCCTTCTTAGGGACCAGCACGGGGTTAGCTACCCAGGTTCTTTCCTTGATTTCCCTTATGAAATTAGAGTTGAGCAGTCTGTTGACTCCAATGTCAATTTCTTCAGCTATGCCTTTGGACAGTCGACGCATCGTCTTCTTGACCGGTCTCGCATCTGGATAGATGTTAAGTGCATGCTCATAAAATTCACTGGGAACTCCTGGCATGTCCGTAGGACACCAGGTGAAGATTTCCCAGCGCTCACGGAGGAATTCGATGAGCGCGAGTTCCTATGCGGAATTCGGGTTGTTGGCGATCAGAGTGGTCTTGGTGGGGTCCATCAGGTGAACCCACACTTCCTTGGTGTTGACTGTGGAGTTGAACGATATATCAGGCGTGTTTTGCTTGGTGATAGGGGCAGACTGTTTTCTGTCGACTCCTTCAGCCCTGCGAGCTCTTCCTGCATGTCGAATGACTGGGAGATTCTGTTGAATTCTCTGTCACAGCTGTCGGACTTGGTGAAGCTTCCTGGGATTCTCATGACACTGTTAGGTCCTAGCATTTTCAGTAGAAGATACACGTAGTGTGGCACTGCTATGAATCTTGTGAATGCCACGCGCCCGAGGATGGCGTGGTACTGTGAGGGCCAGTCCACCACCTTGAACTCGATACACTCACACCTGAAGTTCTTGGGGGTGCCGAAGATGACGTCAAGCCATTTTCTGCCAAGGGAATATACTCCTTTCCCCGGTACGATGTCGTGGAAGGTCATGTATGATGCCTCCAGGATGCATAGCGGGATCCTCAGAGCGGCGAGTGTACTGGCAAACATCAGGTTGATGCCGCCGCAGTCGTCCATGAAGACGATACTCATTTTGAATCCTCTGATCTGAGCCTCGAGCACCAGGGCAGAGTGACCTGGGCGAGGTATTTGTCGTGGGTGATCCGAACGGTCGAAGGTGATGCATGACTCCGAGCCACTGAGGTACTCAGGTATGGAAGGCGTAGAGGTGACGGCGAAGTTTACCTGGCGAGTTATCGTCTTTTGCACCCTCTTGGATGGACTTCCCTTTTGTATCATCATAGACCTCAGTGATCGTGGGTATGGTTCTGCTCCGTTGTTCTGGGCCGGCGTAGCCACAGGCTGCGCTGGTGCTCCGGGTGGCGGAGGTGGGGCGCCATATGCGACGGCTCATAGGGCCGAGGCGAATCCTGGATTCACCGCCTCTCACCTGATCTAGGCTTATCCTTCGTGGAGCTTTTGGAACTCCCTGCAATCTTTGAGCATGTGGCTGGCTTTATTTTTTCCATCGTGCTTGTCGATGTAGAAGTGGATGGTGCAGTGACCCGATAATTTTTCGAATGCAGATGGCTCATCATCGCGGTTGCGGTGTTACCATGCTTGTGCTATTTTTCTGATGTCACGGTAGTTGTCGCTACGATATCCGATGTTGCGGTTTCCATCTTCACGGCGATCAGCATAGCCAAACACGACCATATATACCTCTTCATGCTCGTCGTAGACGTGCACTATTATTTTTCCTTCGCGATCGCTCCTGTGGCCAAAGTCGTCCTCGTCATTCGAACGTGTTCGGTTGACAGCATCCTCTCCATCAGCCCAACAATTAGTGATGTCCATCAGATGATCGATGGTTTTGGGCTTCACTCGCCCTAGATCTTCTCTGAATTCGTGGTGCCTCATGCCGCCGTTGAAGGCGTCGATTGCTCTTTCCTCCGAGATGTTCTCAGCGGAGTTCTGGATGATGGACCAACGTTGTACGTACGAGCGGATGGACTCTTTCACCATTGACAACAGGCGCGTAGCTCCTCGAATGAGGCCGACCTCTTGGTGGTGCCTTTGAAGTTGCGGATGAAGCAGTACACTAGCTCTTCCCAGATGCGGATGGATCCGGAGGGGAGGTTATTGAGCCAGGCTCTAGCCACGCCCATCAGCTGCAGTTGAAGGCATTGCGTGGTTGTGTTTTTGCTCCCGCCATGGATCTTGAACGACGAGATGTGATCGTCTAGCCAGATCTTCGGCTCTTGTGCATCATCAAACTTCGGGTTATCCGAAGGGAGATTGAAGCCTTTAGGCATCCATGTTTGTGTATGTCCCTGCTAAATCATCTAGCACCACAGAGCTTGGTGTCCTTGTCCTCCAACTCCGTGGAGCATGAGTGTTTTGCGCGAGATCTGTTGATCTTGCACTGTGTGAGCTTGTCGCATGCGTCATATTTGTGACTCCTTTGCCGCGGGTTGCAGCGTCGCCACGATAGGTCATGCTCATCCTCGTCAGATGAGGGTGTTCTCCTTCGGGTGAATGTCACCACAGTCTTTTTCTTTGGATCTAGGTTGTTTCTCCGTGTAGTGCGGCTCCAACGAGCCCAAAACCTGCAATAGCAGATTTATGGATTGCATACCGGGATCCCCCGCCGGTGGTGGGTTTGCTGCAAGGTATGTGGTGGCTTCCATGACCGCGGCATGTGGTGTCTTGGGCATGATGTTGCCTTATGATTCCATCGACATGAAGGACAAGTCGAGTGCCTTGGTGGATTCGCGTCTTGCGGCAGGGTCCATGCGCTCCAGACGGGAGCGGTGCTTGTGGCCGTCATAGCCTTTTTAGGAGGATCCGCCGACGGAGGAGAGCGTGGCTCGTCGCATGCTTGATTCATCGGCTGCTTGCCTGTGTTGTTCGAGCTCCTTATGTTGCTCGACATGCCGATTATAATCCTTTATGAGTAGCCAGTGGTATCCCATCAACATGTCGCAAGAAGCATCGAGTGGAAGAGGATTGGTACCTCGCACAGCTTCCCGGACTCTACCCACTGAGCGTTGTTAAGATGGATCTCTTGACGATTGCGATTGCCGCCTTTTGGGGCTTCATGTGGCCCGTTCCCGTTGAGATTGGCTGAGGGTGGGCTGTTGACTCTGTTTCCGGTGTTAGCAGCCTACGGATTGGGAGGGGAGCCGCTGGTTCTTCTCCATTGTCAATGTGACCATCGTGGATGGTCGCACACATGTAACGGTGGGGGAGATCGTTTCTCCCGCAGATTTTACGTCCGGAACCGTAAGTTCCTTCCTCCGTAGGAGGGTCGCAGAGATCGGAGTTGCAGCTGCTGCTGTCATCTGAATCGTGCGTCAGCGATGGTGCGCACAGGACACCGATTGGGGGCACCCACGAAGAAGGTGCGATTGCCGGATGTACTACCCGCTCTGGGAGGAGGATTGTTCCGATCTTGTCTACCAGGAAGCATAGGCTCCCAAGCATCATGTCGATTCCATCTCCTATGGAATCTAAGTTTTGGCGGGTTGCAGGCGATTAGATGGTGAAGTCGATGGAACCGAAGAGGAGGTGGTTCTCCGTAGTAGAGGAGTCAAAGATCACGGTGGATGGGGTTGTCACGATCGCACAATCAGCATCCCCAGTTCCCACAGACGTCGCCAATTGATGAGGGTTCGACTCGTCAATGCCCATTGTTATGGACTTGGGTTTTGGAGAAGGAGGGGACGCTGGAAACCACGGAACGGCTAACAGACTCGCAACACGAGGACACGAGGTTTACCCAGGTTCAGGCCCTCGGACGTAAAAACCCTACTCCTGCTTGTCTGTTCTTGATTGATGGTGGAACCAAAGGTTACAAGGGTGCGCAGATTGGATCTAGCGTGGTGTATGCTAGGGTTCTGAGAGTTGAGAGCTAGAGAGCCTCCTAGCCATGCCCTCCAAACCTTTATATGAGGAGGCCAGGTCTCGGGGTAGGTCGAGTCGGTTACAATTTAGGGTTTGACCCTTTAAAATTCTATCTACAGCTGGTCCTGCTCTCCAAGAAGTCACATCCGTATGGGCCTTGGTCACCCGAATCCTTCCTGGGCTTCTCCATTCGTAGTGGGTGATTATGTGGGCCTCTGTCAGGTTGGTACCGGGTAGGCTAACACTGGGCACCCGTAAGCCATATCCATGTCACCAGTGTCTCAAGACTTTGAGCATAGCCCGTCATGTTGATGACATGCTCGTTCATAGAGCTATGCTCCTCCAACTTTGCGCTAAAGAACTTATCGGAGATATCATATCTATTAGCACGGATTTGGTCCCCAAACATAGTTTTGAGTTCCTGCACCATAGCATCAGCATCAGTAAGTTCAAAGAACTTTTGGAGTTCCGGCTCCAGCGACTCGAGGATCGCACACGCACAAGAATGTAGTCTTCATAATTTGTGTCATATACATTGCGCTCTTCCTGAGGCGCATCGACTGCAGGGATGTCACCTAGCGGACGGCCTAGTACATAAGACTTTTTCATGCCCGCGAGGATAATACTCATGTTATGGTGCCATTTGGTGAAGTTTGACCCATTGTCTTGCATCTTTTCTCTATCTAGGAATGCATTGAAATTGAACGCAGGGGGTGCCATGATCTACAATATATTTGCAAAGACTATTTAGACTAAGTCTATAAAAGATTGAGTTCAAGTTAATTCAAAATTCACTATGAGAACTCCCACTTAAGAAACTACATCCCTCTAGTCATTTTTAGTGATTACACAAACCAAATTCACTACAACACGATCTATCAGCACGTGAGGTGGTGCAGCTGCAATGGCAAGCATCATATGGACATCATATCATTAATATGACTCGTGCTTTACCTTTTGGTTCATGTTTCGAGGCCATGTCTGCACATGCTAGGCTCGCTAAGTAGAACCTTAGTATACATGTGTGTAAATATGGCTTACACCCGTTGTATGCGAATGTAGAGTCTATCACACCTGATCATCATGTGGTGCTTCGAAATAATGAAATTTATTAATAGTGCATATTAAGGAAGAACATATTATTATCTTGATATTTAGTGGGAGGGATAATCTTATAATGCTAGCTTGGCGATCAAATCAAAGAAATATAAGATGCATCAAAGGATAAACATCACATGCAATAATAATGTGATATGATATGGTCCTTCTCGCATTCCATCTGCATCTTGTGCGTCATGGTATGATCTCCATCATTCTACCGGCATGGCACCCAGGTCCATGGCACCACCATCATGGTCGTCTTCCACCATTACAATATATCTCATGGATATATATAGCACACATGCCATAAAAATAAAAGGACAACCATATGGCTCCTGGTGGTTGTCTAATTTACAATAAATCGCATTGCTTACAATAACTTTTGTATCAATGACCATATTACATCACATGTCCTACAAAAATGAGTTAGACGCCTGTAATTTATTTTTGTATATTTTACATGGTTTTGGAATTTCTAGAAAAGAATCGTTCAACCTACGAACTTCAACCACAACGGTGATAATCAAGTTATTAGCGGACCGTTGTAAATCATATATTAACTATAGTAGGAGAGATACACATCCGCTAGCTACTTATACAAAACTAGTTGCATGTCAAGCATGGAACTGGTCTCATGTGCAAGGACATGTAAAGTTTGTCTGGACCGCTTCATCCCACCATGCCACTAATATCCAAAGTACATAGAAGTATGCAATAACATTCATCAATGCCCACATATCTATGTGATACTTGTAACGGTTTAAAAAGGACTCACCCTCGAAGACCGAAAGTGGGATAAAGTTCTCTCAAATAAACATGGTTGATGCAGAATGTACACGTTCCTCCTTGATGGTTGTGAAGACGATCAGCGCCATAAACGGGCGGCACTTCCGTAATCGATCACACCTCTAGCGTGACAACGACCTTCGTCCCTTGCTCTAGTTGGGCGGCGAAAGTAATAGATCTAAGGGAACTCCGGTAGCATTATGGAATTGTCGTGCTAGTGGTGGAAAGGGGCTTGAGCAGGGCTTCACCTAAGCACCGTACTCACAAATAGTGTACCAACTACCAAGCGGGAGAAGATGCCAACCAAAGGGCATAAGAGAGGGAATGGAATAAATGAGAGAGGGGTCACCACCACCTACTTTTATAGGGGGAGAGGGGCAGCCCCTTCCCATGGCCGGCGGCCAAAAGGATGCCCCTCTCTTCCCTCATTGATATGGGTGGACACTCCACTCACATATATTTATTTCCACTTTCTCCCATTAAAAATCCACCAAAGAAATCAAAGGTCTTTCCATTAAAGCACTTTAATTTCTATGTTGTCTAGTATTTCCTCCTTACGTATTGATGGATGTGATAATATAACACCTTTTAGCTATATAAATTATGCCATTTGCCTATCATATCATGCTCCATCTAACTATTGCTATGCTTGATATGCATGATTACTTGTTTTCATTAAATTCAATATGAGCTATGCACATTTAGTAGTTTAGGTAGAATTTTATCCCTCTTCCTTGTCTTTGACATGTGTATAGGTGTTGATGATGATTATGGATAAAACAAAGGCAAAAGAACAAAGAGAGCATAGTATGGAGGAGCTGTAGGACCAGACTTAGCCATTTGAGGTGTTGGAAAAATTGAAATTTTCCAACTTTTCAAAATAAAGATCCAAGACACCAGGGTTGTATCCCTCGTCGAGACAAATCCAACGAGCCCCAAAACACCTAAAACAGAGTTCGTATGAAGAAATAGAGGCCAAAACACAGTGGAACCCGAAGGTTCAACGACCAACTATATGGCCGAAGCAAAAAATTCCCACCGTATAGTTGGCAAAAAGGTCGCAAATGACGGGATTTCGCCCCCAGAAGCTCCAGAACCTTCCCTAAGTCAAATGACGGTATTGGGGGAACCCTAGGGCACCCCCAAGGCCTATATAAAGGAGGGAGGAGTCAAAAAAATAGAGGAGGAACCCACATATACACCATATACAAGATCTAGATCCCATCTACCGCCTACACGGCGGCGTCCTGCCGCCTCCATAGCCTCTACAGCTCCACCAAGATCTAGATCTCCATCAACACCAAGCCATCCAAGAAGTTATAGGAGGAGAAGGAGGACACCACCATCACCACGTCGACGCCACCATCACCGCGCCATCATCACCATCTCCATCACCGCTACTCCTTCATCGTTCCCCATCATGGTCTCCGTGATGGGTTGTAACATGGCTTGAACCCCCTTTTATTAATGTTATGATGATTTTAGTAATTGAAGTGTGGTGTGTTCTTGTTAATTAATATGTTTGTGTTTTATCTTTGCAATTGTTCTATTCATGATATTATTTTAGTGACTGGAGATGGCCAATCCATTGTTGAGGAATTTACTAGGGATTCATGGTGTGTCACAAAACTTACCGTTAGTCTCTACACTTCCATGGGTAGAACTAATAGGCTATTTGCTATAAGTAATTTGCGGAGTCAATATCAGCTTAGGATGAATCGCCCAAAATTCCCCAAGATCACTCATGATATAGATAGGTATAGTGTTGCGAATTGCTTGACCCCAAAAGGGACAGACAGGATATCTTTTGACTAGCACACTTGCTTAGGAGTACGGTTGTCTGATACGTCCAATTTGCATCACCATTCTATATCATAATTTGCCTCTATTCATTGATATATGTCTTATTATGAGGTATTACTTATGTATTTTCATCTTTTTATGCATGTTGGATGATTCTTGGAGGATGAACTGCCACAGTATGGATTCTGATGGAAAAAGAGGTGTTTTGATGCAATTTCACAAAGATCAGAAAAATACCAGAAAAATATGGGAAAATTATATTTTCCCAGAAGACAGGGGAATCCAGAAGGGGAGGCGGAGAAGGGCCACAGGGGGCCCACACCCCCCTAGGTGCGGGGTCTACCCTGGGTCGCGCCTAGGGAAGGTGTGGCCCACCTGTCCAGCTCCCGACTCTGCCCCTTCGCCTATATATTCCATACAGAACCCTATAACCAGGGGGCGACCACAGATAGATTTCCGCCGCCTCTGTAGGGCGGAAAACACCGAGAGATAAAGATCTCTCCGCCAGACAGATTTCTGCCAGGGAAATTCCTTCCTGGAGAGGGGAGATCGCCGCCATCAACATCTTCATCATGCTAGGCTTCATCGGGATCATCATCATCCACACCATCATCTCCACCAAAACCATCATCGCCACTCCATCCCGCTGTAACAGTTGTGTTGGATATTGCTTTAGTTCTTAGGGGAAACTTTCTAGGTGTTGATTACTATTGTAGTTGATGCTTGTGAGTGGAACCATTGGATTATTGTTTATGTTTAGATGGTTATCCTTTATCATATCGTCTTTGATCTTGATCCATATGATGTCTCATGAGTAGTTCGTTTAGTCTTGAGGACATGGGAGAAGTCATGTTGTTAGTAGTGGATTTGTGTTGAGTTATTATTCAATGGTTTAGTATTTAAGTTGTGGTGTTGTTCTTCTAGTGGTGTCACGTGAACATCGACTACATGATACTTCACCATTTATGGGCCTAGGGGAATGCATTGTGTATTTGTGTAGAGGTCCCAACCTAATAAGGTAGAGATCCCTGTGTTTACAATGCTAGTCCCTAGATCAATAGCTAGCATCCGCAGTTTAAGATGTAATATCAAGAAACAAAGGTCATAATACAACTTTATAACCAGGAATAAAATAATTCATTACATCTTACATAGCTCATTTGGCTATCACATTACAATGCAGCAGAATATCTATATAGCATGGAATCCTTCATCTTCAAAGTGCCACAGTCAATCATGTTGGTTGTAGACTTGTAATCCTATTCAACACACTTCACTAACATCAAACAAACCTGCAACATAATAAGTTACAGCCACAAGGGTCAATACATTTGAATTGTATTGGCAAGTGATACTATGGTATAATAGTGGTATCTATCATCTATATGCATTTGGCTAAGTGGAGCTTAGGCTTGCTTTGCTCAAAATAGATTTTCCTTATCATTTGAAAACACTAAGTTTTTGTTTGACAAAATCACCCAAGGAATCTACCAATAGACATTGGTGATTCCTTAACCCTTGTTCAACCACAAGTTTTTAACTTAGAAATTGGGATGAGGAGATTCTTGATAGCTTCCATGTCTTGATGCTCAAATTGTCCATTGCCGGGGACATGGCTAAGTACTTATATTTTACTCTCTCGAGAGGTGGTGCACTTTCCCCACAAGACTCGACATGCATCGAGACAAGATCTTTCAGAAGCCTTCCCTTAGACCAGAATGGACGCGCTGCAAACCTATCATCCCCTACCACCAACTTCCCATTTGGCTAAGTTATTGCAACTTATATGATCCAGGCAGATCCCATAATGCCAAGTGGCTGCACTTGAAGCTTCTCAACATTTGACATCTCAAATCTCTTTGTTCCTGGGTGGCATTCCACAAGTGTGATACACAAGCTTCACCAGCCCCCTAGCCTTGTGTAACCACTCAACCTAAATCCATCCTTTCCATTCCACCCAGGTGATTCATTCACATAGTTGTTTTATTAAACAAAACACAAGTCATATACTCAGAAATATCTCATAGCGTGAATATAATCCACCCTTGTTTTCTATTAGCTAAGCTAAGCATGATAGTAGTAGGAATTTTAACTTAGGGAAAATTCTACTAAGGCATCATCTACTAGGATTTCCCATGGCATAGAATACTTAGTAAAATTCCATGCAAGTCCTACTTAGAAATATCACTAATGCATAGTGAACAATAATGGGACAAAAGTATGAAGCGCCACTTGCCTTTTTGGTAGAGAATATAAGTTCACTCCTTGATCTTGCAATAGTCACACTCTTCAAATTCCACTACAATTCAATCAAGGAACAAATTCAAACTACCATTCAAGCAATTCAACACATAGAATAGTAAAAACAAAGCAATGCATGCAAGCATGCCAAAGATTGTTTAATTTGGAAAAGTGGTTTTCAATAGGTTATAAACATTTTAAAACACCTATTGGTCATTCATAAAAGTGGCAAAACTATTTGATATTAAGTTAGTGAAAAATGGCCTCTTTAAATCATTTTTGTTTTGTTAGAAATGATTTAATCAAAGTAATAATTTCTAGTGTTTGACAAATATATTTTTAAACACTAATCTTAGTGTTTTAAGGTCAAGTGTTTAATATTAAAACCATTTGCAAAAGGTTTTACCTATAAACCATTTTTATACCAAAGCAATATTTTATTTTGTTGGAAATGCCTTAAAACAAAGTAATAATTTTCTAGGGTTTAATCAAATACATTTTTAAATCCAAAAACTTGGTGTTTAGGGTCAGAGAGTTTAATTCAAAACATTTTCAAAAGGTTTTACTCAAAAAGCATTTTAAAACATAATCAACATTTTTATTTAACTAGAAATGCTTTAATTCAAATATTTATTTCTTAGCTTCACAAAATATATTTTTAAATCCAAAAGCTGTTTTCTATGGTCAGTAGGTTCAAAACAATCTATTTACAAAAGATTTTACCCTAAAAACATTTTTATAATAAATTTTATACACATAATATACCTACACATGTTTCTGCAAAAACAACTAATTTTAAAGAAGCAATTCATTAAAAAAAGGGAATGTTTGGAAAGTACTCATTTTTATGAATCCAATGATATAAAGTTTCCAAAATTTGGACGTGTAGATTTAAAGTTATGAATTTTGCAAGTTTAATCATCTAATAGAAATGTTTCTGTTTTTAAAACGAGAGCTGGGCTACGTGTCGCAACCTCATTGGCTGGTACCGGTTCGTGAGGATCGCGCTACGTGGAGCGTTAGATCTAAAGTTAATCGTGCGGCACAGATCAGCGCATACCCCTTCGGGTTAAGTTTCTATCGCGTGCATAGGATCTAGATCTAACGGCCTGAAACGACTCGACCATATGTTGGTAGCACTCGACGGTGGCTGGCGGCGGCGGCGCTCAAGCGATGGCGTAACGGCGAAACCAGGAAGCGCGGGACAGAGAGGAGTGGCTAACCGAGTTCGCCGCAGCTTGCTGATGCTCAATGTATCCTTGGTTGGCGAAGGGGCGCTCGAGGACGACGGGGATTGCTCGCCGTAGTTACTCACTGGATCGGGCACGCACGGCCAAGGTCGAAGACGGGCGTCTGGGTCGCAAGTGATCAAGGAAATGCGTCAGGAGGGTGCGCAAGTTTTCATAGGACGTGAAGAAACTCACCAGAGAGAAAGGGGCGCGTTGGTTTGTTGGCTACTGCTCGCCGGAGTTGAGGCAAACCGTGGCGGCGCTCAATCGAGGTGGTTTCTGACGCTCTCGGTCACAAGAAGACGTGTGGCTAGGGTCAATGGATGCGCACAGCGATGAAGATCAAGTGAGCGTGAGCCAGAGGGTATGGGGCGGCGTGTACTCACCCGATTTGTCGCCGGAGTGCGTTGGAGGCCGCGGCGGTGCAAAAGGAAATTGGAGCAGCCTGGTGGCTCTAGTGAGGTGAGGTCTGAGGGGAAAAGAAGGGAGGAAGTGGGTGGTTAAATGGGAGAAGTCGCAGAGAGGGATTAACGTAGTGTTAAGGTGAATTAACTCGGAGAAATCAACGGCAGAAACGATCGAGGAGGGGAGGAACTGGTCGTGGCGGGTGAGAACAACGACTGGAAGGTGGGGCATCGTTGGCAGTGATAGAGAGTGTTACACGGTGGGGTCCTAGCGTCAGCGACTGCACGGGTCATTTCATGAGTAGAAGAAAACGGTTCGGGGGAGAGGGAGTGGGCTGCGAGTTGGGCCAGATAGGCTAGTTGGGATGGGCTGACTCGTTTTCTCATTTTTTTTTCTTTCAAATTCTTTTTCCTTTTTCTTTTCTATTTTTCTGTTTTGAAATACAAACTCTTATTTGAATCAGATTTATTTATAAAATCTTTTCAAAACTTTTCACTAGTTTCTATACTGTTTTAATGTGTTTTAAAGTTCATTTTAGAATAATTAATTTTATTCCTTCATGGTTTATTATTTTATTTAAATTAGGCACTTGTTTTTATTCAAATATGATTTTATTTATATTTTCAAACTATTATTTAAATCTTAATTTTTACCAAACTTTTTTCAGTAGGTTTTATTTAGTGCAAATAATTCACTTGAATTATTATTTAAAATATTTTAACATGATTTATCAATCATTTAAATTGGGAAAATGTCTTTATTTAAATAAAATATGGTTTTTAATTACATATAAATTCTATTCAAATAATTCTTTGATTCCATTTAAGTTAATTAAATAACTTTTATTCCTCTTGGGTAAATTCCAATTTATTATGTTCACATGATTTAATTAATCATTTCTATTAGTGATTTATCTTTATTCAAATAGAATTAGAATATGGTTTAATCCCATATACTTTTATTTGAATATTCTTTGTCCCTTTATTTTATTAGGATTTGGATTATCTTTATTTCATTTGCTTATGGATTTGGCCAAGATTTAATTTGGCTTTTAAATATTCCTTCTTTATTTCTTTCTTTCTTTTTCTCATAAAATCCATATATTTTTATTTATAGATCCAAATTTGGTGATTCCAATTTGTATAACTTTATTTAATATTTGTTTATCCTTTTAAATCATTTTAGGATTACTTTTCTCACAATTTTGTATGGATTTTAGATAGGAGCTTTATTAGCTTTGAAATTTAATTTCTTTATCTTCTTAAATTCATAAGATTTTATCCATGGTTCCAATTTGAATGAAATCAATTTCTATGGTTCTATAATATTTTTGTTTATCATTTTTGATCATTTATAAATGTTTGTTGCTAAATTTTATATGGATCAAATCCATAGTCTTTGGGATATCTTGGAAATGATTTTCTTCCATTAAGGTTTTGGGTTTTGGTTTATTTTTCCCAAGTTTGAATTTCAAGATACATTCATTGATGAATGCATTTCACTTGATTGAAATTTTTTGAATTCCATTTTATTCAAAGTTTGTTCAAGATGGGTTTTGATGTTTCCAAGTTTAAACATAAGTTTGTTTTCACCCTAAATTTCAACAATTATTTATTTTGTTTATTTTATTTTCACATTTAAAAATTTGGAAAATTTTGGGATGTGACAATTTGGCTACTAATTTTGGGGTTCCCGGAGTGATAGAAACCCGAACCCCCGTTAGGACACCTTTGGACAAGGGAGTGTATGATCTCAGAGTTTAAGGCTATGGTTAGATTTATATCTTAATTACTTTCCTATAGTTGCGGATGCTTGTAGGGAGTTTAATCACAAGTATGTATTAGTCCAAGTAAGGTCGGTATGTTAGCACAGGTTCACCCACACAACACTTACAAACACCAAAGAAGAATACACAACTATTTGAAGCGAAAGCACTTGACAGAATTCCCATGTGTCCTCGAGAACGTTTGGTCCTTATAAGTATTTCCACCGGCTTGTCCTTTGCTAAGAAAGGATTGGGCCACTTGATGCGTTTGTTTGTTGTCTTTGTTACTTTCTCTTTGTTTTGTTGCCTTGTCAAAAAACCACTAAAAATCCGTTTGCTAAGTATTTGTAGAGAGTTCCTGCTCCATACCACTAGTCAACACCTTCTGCTCCTCGTTGGGATCGACACTCCTATTTATCGAAAGTACTGCGATACACCCCCTATACTTGTGGGTCATCAAGACTATTTTCTGGCGCCGTTGCCGGGGAGTGAAGCGCTATTGAAGAGTGGAACTGGTAAGGGAAACTTCTATTGTGAGTATTGCTTTTGTTTCTGCTTGTTGCTTTGTTTCCAATATGGATAACCCACTTGGTTTTCTGTTTGGGAAAACTACTACCACTGCTAGGGTAGTAGATGAACCACCACATGTTGAGATAGATCCTTTTAAGATACCTACAAGTATTGTTGATCGTGTTATGGATAATTATTATTTAGGGTATGGAACTGTCCATCCTGGTGATCACTTTCTTTCTATCCATGAATTATGTGGGTTGTTTAAGTGTACAGGTATCACAACTGAACGGGTGAATAACAAGTTACTCTCCATATCCTTGAAAGGGAGAGCTGAAGAATGGTATAAGCTGCTGAAGAATGGACAATCCATGGAATTGGAGGAGATGGCATCTCTCTTTTATTCTAAATTTTATCCTCCCAGTGAGATTCATAAGGATAGAAATATGATATATAACTTTTGGCCTCGTGATGGAGAGAGTACAGCTCAAGCTTGGGGGAGACTGAAGTTACTAATGCTTAAATGTCCTATTCATGAACTCCCTAGCAATATTATTATCAATAACTTTTATGATAGGCTTTCTCTTCATGATAAAGATTTGCTAGATGCTTCTTGTGCTGGATCATTCACACATATGAAGGAAGAATCTAAATAGGATCTCCTAGACCGTATTCAAGAGAACACTGAATCTTGGGAGAATGAGAAAGGAAGAAAGTCAGGTATAAAATATGATTACGAATGCATTAAATCTTTTATGGGAACTGATGACTTTCGTGATATTAGCAATGAGTTTGGTCTTGATTCCCAAAGTATTTCCAACTGTTTTAAGGCCTTTGCCTCTTACATAGAAATTCCCAAGAAGAAGTTGAATAAGTACCATGCTCCTTATAAAGATGTTGTTAGTCATGTTCCTGTTAGAACTACTCAAGTTTGTACTACTAATCATATTGTGCCTGAACCTCAAGTTGAAAAAGTTCCTTTCCCAGCTAAGGTAAAGGAGTATTCTATGATTATTAGTGCAAATAACAAAGGTACAATGAAAACTATGGAACCTGATGAGCAATTGAATGTTGAACCTATGGTAGCTATTGTGAAAGATCTTGTCACTAGAAATATAGAGGATGAGCACATTGTCTTCTATGAAGACGCTTCTAATATTGTCTCTCATCCTAGTAAAGCTAGAAAATCTAGTTTTCATGTGCTTTCTGTTAAAATTGGTGATCATTGCGACTATGGTTTATGTGATATTGGTGCTAGTTGTAGTGCTATTCATTATGAGCTTTACAGGGAAATTATGCACAAAATTGGTCCTTGTGAGCTTGAGGACATTGATGTGGTTATTCACCTTGCTAATAAGGAAACCATTTGCCCCATTGGTATTGTAAGAGATGTGGAGGTTCTTTCCAGTAAGATTAAGTATCCTACGGATTTTCTAGTGCTTAATTCTGCAGCTAGCAAAACTTGTCCTATCATTTTTGGTAGACATTTCTTGAACACTTGTGGAGCTATTATAGATTGTAAGAAGGAGAAAGTTTTAACTAAGTTTGATGGAGACTCTTATGAGTAACTTTTCCAAATTTGCTAAAGCTCCTTGTGAAAATAGCTTGCCTAATAAAGATTTCAGGATGAAACAACTTGCTTCTATTGATCAGGTCTATGACCTTGGACCTCTTTTTGATGACTGTAAGTATGCTTATTCTAATGATAAAGTTGTTGCTAGTGACATTTATATTGTCAACTTTATTCAAAGTGCTACTAAAAGTTACTATGAGAGAGGGAAACATGGTTTTATGCATCTCAATAATGTTAAGTTTCCCTGTTTTATGTTGAAAGCTTTGAAGTTGCATATGTTTTGTCTTCCTATGCTAGTAGCCTTTTGTTTCAACAATTTGTTTTCTCATGATACTCCCATGCATAGGAAGTGCGTTAGACTCAAATGTGTTGGTAATTTGCTTCTTGATGCTCTCTTTCACTTCAAATATTTATCTCCTATGTGAGCATCTTTGGAAGTCTCAAGCCTAACTTAAAGACATTAAAGAAAAGTACTTTTTGGGAGATAACCAAGAGTTTGGTTGAGTCTTGGAAGTTATTACTTCAGTAATAACCTCTCCTTATCCTTATTTTTTTGGTTTTTGTGTCAAGTTCAACTACTTTTGTGAAGTAGAGGAGTTGTGAAAAGTGGCTGTCCTAGGACAGATTTTTGTGCTGCATTGTAAAAATTCATGAGGAAGCTCAGTACTTCGGATGGAGCTGAATTTTTCTGAGATTGTTATCCAAGTTGTTTCCCAACTTTCATTAGTTCTTCACTTTTTTATTTGGGCAATATAAGGTTTTCGAAAAAATCAATCTTTACCTGCTGGTCTGTTTTGACAGATTTCTGCTATCATTTGCATTTGCCTCTTATAGAAGCCTTTGTTTTGATGGATTTCAGTTAAAGTGTGCACCTAAAGGTTTATTGTTTTTGCTTACACTAATGTTTCCATTGAATTTTGTGTATTGCCTTGTGAGGAAAGGAATTTCCAGGAGAAGGAGGAAAGGAATCTGCAGAGTTCGACTTTGAATAGGTAAAAGTGGTGAAAATAGAAGGTTCGTGAAATCCTAATATTTTTATATTTTTGATGTTTTTACTATATAAGGCAATTTACGAGATGGAAAAGAGGAGGAACCGGAGTCCGGGGAGGCCAAACCCACCCCAGGCGCGAGCCCCAGCTGGCCACGCCTGGAGGGGGTGTGCCTCCCCCGAACTCCGTCTCCGCCTTATTTTCGTATCAAAACCTTCCTTATGCTTTGAAACTTCATAATATATAACCCCCCGGATCCCCCGAGGTTCGTGCATCGTGTTTCGTCATGTTTTCGTTTCGATCTGTTTCTGTTAGGAAAACTTCTCAAGTTTAGAGCACCATGGTCTCCGCCAACGACAAAGGCAAGAAGCCCGAGGAAGATGATCCTCAAAAACCCAAGGAGGAGGAGATTTCGGTTGGGTATGAAGGAGACATGGAGGAGGAAAAGCAACCGGACACCCGCGCTACCATCGCAAGCATTGGAGTGGTGGCAAAACCTACCAAGCTTAGGAGGACAGCGCTGATGGGGATATGCCTACCGGGGTATACCCAGCAGGACGTTTCCGACTGGCCCAAGACCCGGCGAGTGGGCCTGCAGAACGGCGAGTGGATCGAAGCCCAGCAAGGAACCGAGCGACTGGAAGCTGAAGGCCCAGGCGAGTAGATAGGCCCAGTCGGGTTAGGTTAAACGACTACCGAAGCTTTAACCGAATCGGTTGAGATATGTAAACCCTAGGGGAGGTGAGCCTATATAAACCTCCCTATAGGGTGTGTAGAGACACGTTCCCTCATACACCCAAGCGACTCGCTGCCAAGCCGCCGAGCTCGCCCATTGTAACACCTCCATAATACAATCTAGCAGGAGTAGGTCTTTACCCTCCAGGGGGCCGAACCTGGGTAAAACCCTGTGTCTCTGCCCTCATCTCGCACCACAGATGGCTGGCCGCCCTTGCCCCTCGTTCTACTACTCGCTGCCGATTGCAGCATCTGCCGTGACCATTCCCACGACAGTGGCGCCCACCGTGGGGCCTGGCCGGTCTGGCCGGTGTTCTGCGTCGAGATCCAATCTGCCCATCAACGAGACGGTCGCCACCGGCCGCATGATAGCGATCGGCGAGATGCTCCAAATCTTGCCGAGTAGCTACGTCCCGGCGGCGCGACCTGTCACGCACAGCGTGATCCTGCCGATCGGCACGATCAGCCTCTTCGTCGGCCTCACCGACGTCATCGTCTCGGAGGATTCGGCTCACATCCGCGAGTCGCCGCCACGCGATCGGCTCTCCGAGAGCCAGATCCACACGATCCATCGCCTCGCCTCCGAGTACAACTCAGCCCACAGCAACGTGGCCGGGAATTCAGCGGCCGCAGAGGATGCGGCCCTCACCGACGACGCCAACTCGGCGACCCCGGCGTCACTCGCCGGATCCATCACCGCGGCTTCGTCCGCGGCTCCATCGCCCAGGTCTCCAACGCGGGAGACTTTGAGGATCCCTCCATCCTCGGGATCTTCGAGTTCGACTCTGGATCGGAGAACTCCGGCGACCCCCACGACGGAACCGGTCGCCACACCGCGACCTCCATGCCGACCGGCACCGATCCGCCGGAGGACCCGTTCTCCACCCCAATCCCTCCTAACGCCACGGCAACGGAGGTCGAGGAACTCCGCCTGAAACTGGCGGAGGCGATACGCAAAGAGCAAGCTGAGCGCGAAAAATTTCGCCTCGAGCAGGTGACAGCGCAGGAGCTGTCATGCTACCACCAGCAGCGGATCAGGTCACGCCTGAACCCCACCGTTCAGGGGCGCGCCCTGAACTTCGATGACGAAAACGACCCGGCCCGCGTGGCCGAGCGCGCGATCTGCGAGAACGCGCCACCAGGAGGAAGTGCCCGGCCCCCGCCAGGATCAACTGCAATGGGCGCCCCACCGCCACCCAACCGCACCCCTCCCAGGGACCAGCCGCGGACAGTAGTCTCCTCACGGGAGCGAGACGCAAATGGCCTCCCACTATTCTCCACCCCGATGGACAACCTCGTGGCAGGCCGAGCAGCAGCCGACAGCATCACGGCCACCGGCAACGGTGCCCTGCAGATCGAATACATCAAGGCCTTGCTCGCGAAGGCCGTCGAGCAGCAACGAGCGGGCGCCGACTCGCAAGGACGAGTATACTCGCGTTCCTCAGGAAGCAGAGCGGCCTCCAGCGGCCGCCCAGCGGCGGCAAACACCCTCAACTGCCCGCCACCAGAGCCACTGTAGCTCCAATACCGACCCGCGAACGCGGCACTCTCCACCAACGACCCCAGGCCGGCAACCAACCTTGTCGCCGCCAACGGGCAACCCATCGACGCCCACACCCACATCATCAACAACCAAAGCTGGCGCGCACGCCAGCCCGACGACCTGCGACGAGCCCATGGGGTCGCTCAGTCGACTCGGGCCCAAGTGCTTCGGACCAATGATCCGAGGCGAGAAGTATCCGCCAAACTTCAAGGCGCCAAAAGAAATAGAAAAGTACGACTCCTCGTACGATCCCGCCGTATGGCTCGACACATACCTCATGGCGATGGGGATCGCGGGCCACACTGACATGCTCGCCGCCCGTTACCTCCCCCTGATGATGGAGGGGACGTGCAGGCAGTGGATCAACACTCTCCCCCAGGACAGTATCGACTCCTGGGAGGAAATGCGCGACGCCTTCGTCAGGCACTTCGAGTGCTCCTACACCCGCGCCACCACTATTGAGGACCTGGAACGATGCGTCCAGGGACCCCGCGAGTCGACCCGCAACTGGGTCCAACGGTGGCAAGAGCTTTGGTACAACGCGGTCGGCATCCACCCGGACACCGCGATCCATTGCTTCAAGACCTCGTGCCGCTACGATCCCCTAGTCGCCAAGCTCAAGCGACACTCCCGCACACTCGACAACATCCCCGACCTCCTCGAGATCGCCAAACGGTACGCCGAGGAAGATCCAAACCAGGACGACGAGTCAGGAGGTCAACGCCGCACGGGCGGCAATGACGGCAGACGCCGATCCGACCTACGCTACAGCGGCACTCGCCTCACCGGCAGACGCCGATCCGACCTACGTGACGGGCGAGTCGACTTTGTCGCCAACGCCGGGCACGCGCTGTTGGGAATATGCCCTAGAGGCAATCATGTATGATGATATTTCCCATGGTATTCATAAAGTTATTAAGTAGTCCTTGTATAAACATCTGATGTGTATCACTGAATATGTGATTCGGTTGTGGAACTATGCATTCATGTTGTTCATACTAAATATCCTTGGTCATTGAGGTTGTGCTGGACACACAACTTAGACCAATGTGAAAGTTGGCTTGATGACTCGGTTCCACTTGTCATGGGCATGGAGATGCTATTCCAACTTACACAGATTCGGCTAAAGAGTTTAGCGAGTCGGATTGACCCATATTGAGGTACAACGAACTAGTTGTCATTTGTATATCTCAATCAATGTAATCCTTAGACCTGAGGTTGTTGCATAGTCCGAGTTGAGGATCACCGACTTAGGTTCTGTCAAACGCTGATCCGTGACTGGGCAGTTATAAAGGTAGGGTTCGGGTCGACTGAGAATCAAGCTGCGTGATGTGAATAACCAAGATGGGATTTTGCCCCTCCACTCGGAGAGATATTCTCTGGGCCCTCTCGTGAGATATGATTCGGAAAGCATGGCCATGCACGACTCGGTTAAGTGTTAACCGAGGCGATCGGCTAAGAGTTAGTCAGGTGAATCACTTATCTCGGATCGAGAAGAGAGTCGGACTATTTAAGGGATGGCATATATTCGCCTATAGTCTGACAAGGTATATCGTGAGGCAAAAGGGACTCAGACGTAAGTCGCATTGGAAAGGCAAGTCGTCATGACTCTTTGGTACTTGGGAATCGGCATGTTCTGCTAGGAGCCGATGCCGATTGATCGATTGTGAGTCGGACTCTCATCGTGTCCAAGTAGCCATGAGCCTGCGGGGTCACACACTTAAGAGCGGGAGCAAGTTCGGATTGGATCCGAATCTGTAATCTGGTTGGGTTGGACCTAAACCAGATTAGGACTGAGTTAGTGAGTTGGACTCATGGTGACTAGTGTTATATGGGCTTTAGTGAATGGGTCGCGTGAGCAGAGCCCACGTTCACTCCCTATATATAGTGGAGCACCGTAACCCAAAAAGGTTAATCGTTATTCGGTTAGGTCTTTCCATGTGTTGGAAACCCTAGCTCCATAGCAGTCCAGCCGCCGTAACGAACCTAGCAGTTCGCCGCCGGCGCTCCTCCTTGTACGTGTGGATACCAGCAGAGGTGCTGTGCGATCAGCACCAGGACGATCGGATCGTGAGGACTGCACTGCATCAGCCGACGCGCTTCATCAGTAATCCGCAACTGCGCGTCTAGTGGTAAACCTCGTGTCTTTCTACCTCAGCTAGATCTTGGGATCACCACGTTAGAGGAAAAAGTTTTGTTTTATCTCTGCGTGGCCCAACAGTGGTATCAGAGCGATAGCTTCTGGTTTTAGGCTCGAGATCATGCATATGTGATATGCGGTAGGATGTAGATGAGATCTATGTGCTGTTTGGTGGTCGATCTATGAGATAGATCGGTTTTGTACGAGGTTGATTGGATCAACTGTACTCGGGGAATGGTAGATCTGATTTCCGTGATCATACTGCTGAGGTCGTGGAACGACATACCCCTACCGGTCGGCTTCCGCCATCGGGGTAGACTGTGACATGTAAATCCAGAAGTGGTGATCGAAGATCAAAGAGTTTGATCGAATCGGAACGATGGTCGGAATCCATGTTCGGATCATAGATGAGATCTACGTTTTCGGAAAAATCGCCGGCTTAGATGTCGGTTTCGGACTATTTAAGGGACCGCCGGTTTCGGACTATTTAAGGGACCGCCGGCTTCGCCCTGTCGTAGCGCCTTAGATGTCGTTGCGAGTTTCACAACGCCGGTAGATATTGTATCTATGCATAACTTGATTTTGCAGGAAGTTGTGAATGGTATGGTTCATGTGCATGTGATGTATGTGTGTAATCCAAACGTGATCTGCGAATCACGGTTTTTGTCAGCCGGCTGGAGCCTAGGTGCTGTCTTTTTATTGTATAACGACCTGCGTGTCGGATTCTCTATGTAATTTACTTTACTAAGCTAGTGTAGCTGTTTGGAGAACCCGGAAGGCATGCAAGGCGTTGTACATGTCGGCGACATGGAGTAAGACGACAAGTGACAAGAGTTGGCACGGGTCGGATTACAGGCTTTGTGGAGATGGAGATCGCCATGAAGAGAGCCATACTATTTCACATTATAATTGCTTTATTTTGTGTTATTGTTATGTCTCTGTTTTACCTCTATTAGATAGTCGGTAAAATTTAATCCCTCAAAGAAGGTCTAGTCGGTTTTCCCGCCAGTGTTTGCACCATCACAAGTCGGACATTTTTGGTAGTGGGCTCATAAAATTGAGGTGCTGCCAATTCTTTCCGACTAGGTGTGTTCGAGTCGGACTCTTACTGCAGAAACACTCGGTAAGCTAGACGGGTCTATCACAACGGTTGTGGGACTCGGGGAAAAGTCGGATGGGAGCCGGGGCATGTGATGCCACCCGTCCAACAGGAGTCGCATGAGATGCGATTGACAAGGAGTTGTCTACCTAGATCACTTGGCGGCTAACGGTGATGCTAAAGCTCACTAGCCGACTTGCTTATCTAGGATCCTGAATCACTAAGTAACCATCGGAGGGGTGTTGGTTCTAGTGGGAGCATAAAATATTAAAATGTTTAATATGCTTGCTCTTTTATGAATACATGTCTTAAGTGTTTTGCATATTTTCTGTTGTAGATCATGGCACCAAGTAGCAGTCACTCTCAGATATCCGGTTTTGCGTTGAGAACCATTCTTGAGAAAGATAAACTGAACGACACTAATTTTACCAACTGGTATCGAAATCTGAGAATTGTTCTCAAACAAGAAAAGAAGGACCATGTCCTAGACAACCCACTTCCAGATGAGCCGAATGAGAATGCGACTGTCGCAGCCACCAATGCCTACCGTCGGGCTAAGGATGAGTCCACGGATATTAGCTGTCTTATGCTTGCTCACATGGAACCGGACTTGCAAAAGCAGTTCGAGCATGTTGAGGCCTACGATATGATCGAAAGCCTCAAAAGTATGTTCCAGGCTCAGGCGAAGACTGAGAGGTATCAAGTCTCTCAGGCTTTGCTGAGTTGCAAGCTTAAGGATGGTGATCCACTGAGTCCGCATGTGATCAAAATGGTTGGTTACGTGCAGTCTCTGGAGAGGCTTGGCTACCCCATAAGCGAAGAGTTCGCTACGGATATAATTCCGAACTCTCTTCCTAGTGCATATGGGCAGTTCATTTCGAACTACCACATGCATGGTATGGATAAGAAGCTCACTGAATTGCATGGGATGCTCAAGCAGGCAGAGGCGGATCTCAAGAAGGGCACCAGTCAAGTGTTGATGGTGCAGAATAAGGCTAAGTTCAAGAAGAGTTCTTGGACTATGAAGAAGGCTAAGTCAGGAGGAAAGCAGGCTCAGGACCCGGTCCCAAGCGCTTCCTCAGGGACTAAACCATCTCCTTCAGCCGGATCCACTTGCTTCTACTGCAAGGCGGATGGCCACTGGAAGAGGAACTGCAGCAAGTACTTGGCCGACAAAGCCAAGAGTGGAGGTATGACTTCCGACTCAGGTACACTTGTTTTCAATGTTATAGACATATATCTTGCTGATGCACCTAATAGTTCTTGGGTATATGATACCGGATCAGTTATTCACATCTGCAACTCGTTGCAGGGACTGGTAAGAACTAGGAGCGTAGCAAGAGGCGAGGTTGATATTCGAGTCGGCAACAAAGCAAGAGTTGCTGCGTTGGAAGTCGGCACGATGCAACTTCATTTACCTTCCGGATTCATTATGGAACTAAATAATTGTTATTATGTTCCAGTGCTCAGTCGAAACATTATTTCTGCTTCATGTTTGATGAGGCAAGGCTATGAGTCGAATATCAAGAATAATGGTTGTTCTTTGTATTTGAATGATATGTTTCACGGCTTTGCACCCGTCCAGGACGGGTTATTTATTTTGAATCTTGATGGTGAGTCGGTTTATAACATAAATGTTAAAAGGTTGAAACCAAATGATATGAATATGACTTACTTTTGGCACTGTCGGCTTGGTCATATAAGTTGGAAACGCATGAAGAAACTCCATGATGATGGACTCCTAACTTCGTTCGACTTGGAGTCGTTCGAGACATGCGAATCTTGCCTACTCGGCAAAATGACCAAGACACCTTTTGCAAAGAGTTGCGAAAGGGCGTCAGACTTGTTGGGACTAGTACATAGTGATGTATGTGGACCAATGAGCACGACAGCCAGGGGTGGTTATGAGTACTTCATTACCTTCACTGATGATTTGAGTAGGTATGGATATATCTACTTGATGAAACATAAGTCGGAAGCCTTTGAAAAGTTCAAAGAATTCCAGAATGAAGCACAGAATCAACTCGGCGAGAAAATTAAGTTTCTTCGGTCGGACCGAGGAGGCGAGTACATGAGCCATGAGTTTGATGACCATCTGAAAAGTTGTGGAATAGTTCCTCAACTTACTCCGCCAGGAACGCCACAAAGGAATGGTGTTTCGGAAAGGCGGAATCGGACCTTGTTGGACATGGTACGATCAATGATGAGTCGGACAGATCTGCCTTTATCATTTTGGGGTTATTTTCTAGAAACAGCGGCGTTCACACTAAACAAAGTACCATCAAAGTCGGTAGAAAAGACACCGCATGAGATGTGGACAGGCAAAAAGCCAAGTTTGTCTTTTCTTAAGATTTGGGGTTGTGAAGCATTTGTCAAGCGACTTCAGTCGGACAAGCTTACAGCCAAGTCGGATAAGTGTATTTTCGTGGGGTATCCGAGGGAAACCTTGGGTTACTACTTCTACAACCGAGAAGAGGGCAAAGTGTTTGTCGCTCGGAACGGTGTCTTCCTTGAGAAAGAGTTTCTCGGTCGGAGAGTAAGTGGGAGCACGGTGCAACTCGAAGAAATTCGAGAGGAATCGGCAAATAGCGAATCGGCAAAAACCTTGGAGGATGAGCCGATCGTGGCAGATGAGCCGACAGCAGCACCTGTACTACGAAGATCGGCAAGATTACGAAGTGTTCGTGATGTGTTACTGTTAGACAGTGATGAGCCGGCAAGTTATTCGGAAGCGATGGTGGGATCTGATTCCGAGTCATGGCTTGGAGCCATGAGATCCGAGATAAAGTCCATGGATGAAAATCAAGTTTGGAACTTGGTTGGTCTGCCAAACGGTGCAAGACCCGTCGAGTGCAAATGGGTCTTTAAGAAGAAAACTGATATGGATGGAAATGTTTCAATCTATAAAGCATGCCTTGTCGCGAAGGGATTCCGACAAGTTCAAGGAGTTGATTACGACGAGACTTTCTCGCCCGTAGCGATGCTTAAATCAGTTCGGATCATGTTAGCTATAGCAGCCTATTTCGACTATGAGATATGGCAGATGGATGTCAAAACGGCTTTCCTTAACGGAAATTTAACCGAGGACGTGTATATGATATAGCCTGAGGGTTTTGTCGATCCGGCTAATGCTGACAAGGTGTGCAAACTTCAGAAATCCATTTATGGGTTGAAGCAAGCATCTTGGAGTTGGAATATTCACTTTGATGAGGTAGTCAAATAGTTTGGCTTCATCAAGAGTGATCATGATTCTTGTTTATACAAGCAGTTTAGTGGGAACAAAGTAAATTTTCTAATCTTATATGTGGATGACATATTACTGATTGGAAATGATGTCCAGATGTTGCAAGAAACCAAGGAATCATTGGAAAGGAGTTTCTCAATGAAAGACTTGGGTGAGGCAACATACATTCTTGGAATCCGGATCTATAGAGATAGATCAAGGAGGCTCATTGGATTGAGTCAGAGTACTTATTTGGAAAAAGTGTTGAAGAAGTTCAACATGGAATCGTCTAAGAAAGGGTTCTTACCGATGTCCCATGGTGTAAAACTTAGCAAGACTCAGTGTCCTTCGACAACTGATGAGCGAAGTCGGATGAGTGCGATTCCATATGCTTCTGCAGTCGGATCCATCATGTACGCCATGATTTGTACTAGGCCGGATGTTTCCTATGCTCTAAGTGTTGTGAGCAGATACCAGGCTGATCCTGGAGAGATCCACTAGACAGCGGCTAAAAATATCCTAAAGTACTTGAGAAGGACTAAGGATATGTTCTTGGTTTATGGTGGTGAAGATGAACTCAGTGTAAAGGGTTACACAGATGCGAGTTATCTCACCGACTCTGATGATTCTCGCTCGCAATCCGGATACGTGTTTATTATAAACGGAGGTGCTGTGAGCTGGAAAAGTTCCAAGCAAGAGACTGTGTCTGCATCTACAACAGAGGCTGAGTATATTGCCGCCTCGGAGGCAGCAAAGGAAGCTGTTTGGATGAGGAATTTCCTCATGGATCTTGGTGTGGTTCAGGGCTTGTCCAATCCGTTGGACGTGTATTGTGACAACAATGGTGCTATTGCACAAGCCAAAGAACCTAGGCAACACCAGAAGAACAAGCACATACTCATGCGGTACCACCTAATTCGCCAGTTCGTGGATCAGGGTGATATCAAGTTATGCAAGGTACACACGGATGCAAATATTGCGGATCCGTTGACAAAGCCGTTACCCCAGCCGAAGCATGAGGCGCACCTGAGAGCCATGGGCATTAGATTCCTAGACATGTGATATCGGAAGATTGACTCTAGTGCAAGTGGGAGACTGTTGGGAATATGCCCTAGAGGCAATCATGTATGATGATATTTCCCATGGTATTCATAAAGTTATTAAGTAGTCCTTGTATAAACATCTGATGTGTATCACTGAATATGTGATTCGGTTGTGGAACTATGCATTCATGTTGTTCATACTAAATATCCTTGGTCATTGAGGTTGTGCTGGACACACAACTTAGACCAATGTGAAAGTTGGCTTGATGACTCGGTTCCACTTGTCATGGGCATGGAGATGCTATTCCAACTTACACAGATTCGGCTAAAGAGTTTAGCGAGTCGGATTGACCCATATTGAGGTACAACGAACTAGTTGTCATTTGTATATCTCAATCAATGTAATCCTTAGACCTGAGGTTGTTGCATAGTCCGAGTTGAGGATCACCGACTTAGGTTCTGTCAAACGCTGATCCGTGACTGGGCAGTTATAAAGGCAGGGTTCGGGTCGACTGAGAATCAAGCTGCGTGATGTGAATAACCAAGATGGGATTTTGCCCCTCCACTCGGAGAGATATTCTCTGGGCCCTCTCGTGAGATATGATTCGGAAAGCATGGCCATGCACGACTCGGTTAAGTGTTAACCGAGGCGATCGGCTAAGAGTTAGTCGGGTGAATCACTTATCTCGGATCGAGAAGAGAGTCGGACTATTTAAGGGATGGCATATATTCGCCTATAGTCTGAAAAGGTATATCGTGAGGCAAAAGGGACTCAGACGTAAGTCGCATTGGAAAGGCAAGTCGTCATGACTCTTTGGTACTTGGGAATCGGCATGTTCTGCTAGGAGCCGATGCCGATTGATCGATTGTGAGTCGGACTCTCATCGTGTCCAAGTAGCCATGAGCCTGCGGGGTCACACACTTAAGAGCGGGAGCAAGTTCGGATTGGATCCGAATCTGTAATCTGGTTGGGTTGGACCTAAACTAGATTAGGACTGAGTTAGTGAGTTGGACTCACGGTGACTAGTGTTATATGGGCTTTAGTGAATGGGTCGCGTGAGCAGAGCCCACGTTCACTCCCTATATATAGTGGAGCACAGTAACCCAGAAAGGTTAATCGTTATTCGGTTAGGTCTTTCCATGTGTTGGAAACCCTAGCTCCACAGCAGTCCAGCCGCCGTAACGAACCTAGCAGTTCGCCGCCGGCGCTCCTCCTTGTACGTGTGGATACCAGCAGAGGTGTTGTGCGATCAGCACCAGGACGATCGGATCGTGAGGACTGCACTGCATCAGCCGACGCGCTTCATCAGTAATCCGCAACTGCGCGTCTAGTGGTAAACCTCGTGGCTTTCTACCTCAGCTAGATCTTGGGATCACCACGTTAGAGGAAAAAGTTTTGTTTTATCTCTGCGTGGCCCAACACGCGCAGCGCGAGCCCAAGAGCTTCCGCCGCGACGGAGGACAACGCCGCGACGGCGGCAACTACAAGAACAAGCCAAGGTTCGACCCTGCGGCCCTCCTTAACCAACCATGTGCGTTCCATAGCAGGGAAGGGAAGCCCGCAACGCACACCACCGCCGACTGCCACACCCTCAGGGAAATCGAGAAGGCACGGCGAGCGCGGGAGGACCCCGACAACGACCCGCCAAACGGCGGCAAATTCGGAAAAGTGTCCGGCTCGCTCCACACCTTCACAGGCTTCAACACGAAGCGCGAGAAGAAGGTCATCGCCCGCGCCGTCGCCGTCAACGCGGTGGCCCAGATAGACGTCCCCCAGTTCCTAAACTGGTCGGAGCAGCCCATCACCTGGAGCCGCCAAGACCACTCGCCACGCATCGAGTACCCAGGACGAGTCGCCCTGGTGGTCAAGCCCAAGGTCGGCGACTACTGGCTCCCCAAGACACTGATGGACGGTGGCAGCTCCATCAACATCCTGTACCTCGACACCTTCAGGCGACTGCGGCTCCCGCAGTCAATGATCGAGACGACTCACACCACATTCCACGGCATCGTCCCCGGTCGGAAGGCGTACCCGATCGGCAAGGTCACGCTGCCCGTAACCTTCGGCACACCGGCAAACTTCTGCACCGAGCGGATCGTCTTCGAGCTGGTGCCCTTCGACAGCCCCTACCATTGCGTCCTGGGGCGCCAGGCGTTCGCCAAGTTCATGGCAGCGCCCCACTACGCGTACAACGCAATGAAGCTCCCCGGGCCGTGTGGCGTCATCACTATCCACGACGACCCCGATATGGCCGCCGAGTGCGAGGCCAAAGGAGCCGAGCTCGCCGACGCCGTCATCGCGGCAGAGACCAACCACGCTGATGCGCTCGCCAAGTACGCGAGCGGGGTCAACAACGATGACCCCACCATACTCAAGAAGCCCAACTCAGAGGGCGCAAACACCTCAACCTTCGAGGCCACGACGCACACCCGCACCGTCGAGCTGGTCCCAGGCGACCCCAGCCAGACGGTGACAACGGGACGGGCATGAGCCCAGCGTAGGAAGGCGCGCTCATCGAGTTCCTCCGTGAGAACAGGGACATCTTCGCATGGAAACCCTCTGACATGCCCGATGTCTCTAGGGAGCTCGCTGAGCACAAGCTAAACGCCGACCCCAAAGTGCGACCTGTCAAGCAGTCGCTGCGGCCCTTCAATGAAGAGCGCCGCCAAGCCATCTCCGAGGAGGTGCAGCGTCTACTCGCTGCCGGCTTCATCCGGCCAATCAAGTACTCCAAGTGGCTGGCAAACCCAGTCCTGGTCGAGAAGAAGAACGGGACCTGGAGAATGTGTATCGACTACACAAACCTGAACGGCGCCTACCCAAAGGAGCAGTTCGTCCTCCCGCGGATCGACCAGATAATTGATTCAACCGCGGGCTCAGAGTCGCTCTGTTTTCTCGACGCCTACTCTGGGTACAACCAGATCAAAATGGCTGTCAAGGACGAGGAGAAGACGGCGTTCATCACGCCATTCAGAGCTTTCTGCTACACCGCCATGACCTTCGGCCTCAAGAACGCCGGGGCGACCTACCAGCGGTGCATGCAAGAATGCCTCGCGAGCCAAATTGGCCGCAACATCCACGTCTACATCGACGACGTGGTCATGAAATCAGCTCGCCAAGGCGACCTACTCGCCGACCTGGCGGAAACATTCGCCAACTTGCGAAGATATAAGATAAAGCTCAACCCAGGCAAATGCACCTTCGGTGTACCCGCCGGACAACTACTGGGGTACGTCGTCTCCAAACGAGGGATCGAGGCGAACCCCACGAAGATCGACATGATCGCTCGGCTTGGCAAACCCAAGTGCCTGCGCGACGTCCAGAAGCTGGCCGTGCGAGTAGCGGCTCTCAGTCGCTTCATCCCCCGCCTGGGCAAAAAGGCGATGCCCCTATACCGC
This sequence comes from Avena sativa, assembly GCA_916181665.1. Classification (NCBI taxonomy): domain Eukaryota; kingdom Viridiplantae; phylum Streptophyta; class Magnoliopsida; order Poales; family Poaceae; genus Avena; species Avena sativa. Next base: position 229,672,282 of record OV702279.1, read on the forward strand.
CTGATGCGCAAGAACCCCACCTTCCAGTGGGACAAGGAGGCGGACGACGCGCTCCGCGACCTCAAGAAAGTGCTACTCGCTGCACCACTACTCGCCGCCCCCGCCGACAAAGAACCCATGCTGGTTTACGTCGCGGCGTCCGAGCGGGTCGTCAGCGCCGTGATGGTCGTCGAGCGACCAGAGGAAGGAAAGGAGCGCCCGGTCCAGCGGCCGGTGTACTACATCAGCGAGGTCCTCACTGAGTCGCGCCAGCGGTACCCACAGTACCAAAAGCTAGTATACGCGGTCTTCAGAGCTCAGCGGCGCCTACTGCACTACTTCCAGGAGCACCCGATGACGGTCGTCTCCTCAGCACCACTGCAAGACATCATCCGCAATCGCGAGGCGATCGGGCGGGTCGCCAAGTGGGCCGTCGAGATCGGCGTCCACAACATCAAATACGAGCCACGAAAGGCGATCAAGTCACAGGCACTGGCAGACTTCATCGCCGACTGGGAGGAGGCCCAACAACCAGAGAAGCTGCCGTACCTCCATTACTGGAGCCTGCACTTCGACGGCTCCAAGAACGCGGACGGTGCAGGCGCAGGGATAGTGCTGACTTCACCAAAGGGCGACAAACTCCGCTACATCCTCTGCCTCGACTTCACGCCCTGCACCAACAACATGGCTGAGTACGAGGCCCTACTCCCCGGCATGCGAGCCGCCAAGGAGATGAACGTCAATCGCCTCCGCTGCTACGGAGATTCCGACCTTGTCACGGGGCAAGTCGCCGGCACCTGCGACGCCGTCTCCCCTACCATGGCGGCGTACCGCCAAGCGGTGGACAAGTTGGGCGGTCACTTCACCGGCTACTCCGTCGAATGGATCGACAGGCGAAAGAACGAGGAGGCCGACGCACTCTCCCGCATCGGGTCGGCTCGACTCGGACCACCCGCCGGCGTTTTCCTCGACACGATTACCAAGCCATCAGTCTCTCCCCCGAGGGAGATCGACATCGGGGTCCCACTCCAACCAGAGGCAGCCTTGGTTGCACTCGTCAATGAGCCAGACGACTGGACCAAGCCCTACATCGCCTACCTGGAAGCCGGCACCCTGCCGGCAGATGAGACAGACGCTCGAATGCAAGTCCTACACCATCATCGATGGCGAGCTCCACAAGCGCAGCGTCACCGGCGTGTTCCAACGCTGCGTCCAACCAGCTGAAGGACGCAAAATCCTCCACGACATTCACTCCGGTGACTGCGGCCACCACGTCGCCGCTCGCTCCCTGGTCGCCAAGGCTATACTGGCCCACCGCACACGCCGACGCTGTCGATATCGTCCAGCGATGCGCCGGGTGCCAGAAGTACGCCAATTAGACGCACGTACCAAGCTCGGCGCTCAAAACAATCCCCATCACCTGGCCATTCGCTGTGTGGGGCATGGACATGGTAGGCCCCTTCAAGAAGGCCCCCTCCGGCTACACCCACCTGCTAGTCGCCATCGACAAATTCACGAAGTGGGTGGAGGCCAAGCCAGTCCGGAAATGCGACGGGAAGACCGCCACTAAATTCCTACGCGAGCTCATATATCGCTACGGTTCCCACACAGCATCATCACGGACAACGGCACCAACTTCGCCAAAGGAGCCATGGCCGAATTCTGCGAAGAGCACCACATCCGGCTCGACCTTGCGTCAGTCGCCCACCCGGAATCCAACGGCCAGGCGGAACGGGCCAACCAAAGCATCCTCCATGACCTGAAGCCGCGACTCCAAGTACCACTCGAGCGCACCGCCGGGTGCTGGGTCGAGGAGTTGCCCTCTGTCATCTAGGGGATCCGCACCTCAGTTAACAGATCGACGGGATTCACTCCCTTCTTCATGGTCTACAGTGCCGAAGCAGTCATGCCCACCGACCTCGAACACGACTCGCCGCGGGTCGTCCACTATACGGAGGCTGCAAACGAGCTTGCCCGCCAAGACGGGATCGACCAACTAGATGAAGCACGCGACCTCGCTCGGTCACGCACTGCCATCTACCAGCAAGGACTCCGCCGCTACCACAGCCGGCGGGTGAAAGCTCGCACCTTCCAGGAAGGCGACCTGGTGTTACGCCTCATCCAGGACAAGAAAGGCATGCACAAGCTCTCCCCTCCGTGGGAAGGCCCATTCGCTGTCGGGCGCGTACTCGGCAACAACGCCTACTACCTCATCGACGTCCACGGGAACGGCGAACTCGACGTCAAGCGACCATGGAATGTAAACCTCCTACGGAAGTTCTACTCCTAGAACCCCATACATGTACTCTCCAGTCGCTATGAAATAAAAAGAAATGGTTAACGCAAATTGCGCCTACTCTCCATGACTTGTGCCACTCGCACTCGTAATAACAGCGTTACGCTAAATGCAGAAGTCAACCTTTGGTACAGCGATCGGCACGGCTAAGTAGTGCGGTGTAAGAGCACTGAATCACTTCAGGTCTTGCATCGTCCACGAAAAACGCCCACCCGGAGCCCCATTGGAGTCGCCTAGCTCGACTGGTTCTACGAGCCAAGACAACTGCCCTCGTTTCTCACAGCGACCTTGGTCCTCCGCATCCTCGGCATAGCGACTCGAACGGCTAAGTACCACGCTCGGGGACTGAAGACCAGTTCGTCGCGAGCGGTCAGGGAAAACGCCAAGTAAGAGAGCATGCCCAGGACTCGCCACGCGACTGACCCCACGGGCCAGGCAGGAGTGACGCGCTCACACCAACGCGCTAAGTCCTCAACCACCCTCGAGTCGCGCCTAGAACTACCAAGTACCACGCTCGGGGACTCGGCCACCCGACCTCGTTCGCGCACGGGAAAACGGTAAAGTACAGAGCACTCAAGGGAGTCGCCTAGCGACTGGCTCTTCGAGCTCGGGCGAGTCGACCAAAACATCAAAACACATGACAACAACACATACATCATATACGAGGTAACCCCACAAAAAGGGCGGACGCGCTCGGGAACTCGTTCAAAAATCAATCACAAACACACAAACAAATACCAAAATAGACACGATGTCTCATTCAATCGCATATTGCATTGTTTCATGTTACAAAATATGCCCGCGTGGCAGACCTGCTGCTAACGCCACAAGGCAAACTATCCTACTCTGCAGGCTTTGATGACGACTCGCCAACATCCCGGCGATTGCGGATGAACACCGTGTACGGGTTTGACGGATACGTCGTCAGTTCACCCGCCATCGCCGCACGAAAAGGTTGCTCGACCTTGAAATCACGATGCGGCGGCTCGGGGTCGTTCGGCGCGACCACCATCTCCTGGTACGGAAGAAGGTCGCCCATTGCCCAGACACGTTCTGAGTACGTGGCGGCACGGTCCTGCAACTTGAGGACCTCGGACAGCTCCACCGCGCCAGTCGACGATGGATACCCACTCGTCACATCGTCAATGTCAAAATCTTCGGGGAAGTGGGCAAGTCCAAGGCTCAGTGTCGTCGACGCTCCACGCCGAAACGCCGACCGCGTCATGAACTCAACGACCGCGGGCGCCTTCTCCAAATACTTCCACACCTCAAAGAGGTCGCTGGGAATCACCTCCGTGGGCGATATTTCTTGGAGGTAGGCGCGGATGCACGTTGCCGACAACGTTGCCGAATCGACGAGCATGCTTACGCACTGCCTCGCATCAAGCGAGCTCGCCTCTCCTTTGCTATCAATGATGCGACCTGCGAGTAGAAGACAATGATGAGTACGACGGACACCACAAAAGCCACAACCACTAGAAAGGGAAGATGTACTCACCAAACAATGGGCGGGCGAGTCACGTGATGAAGCACTGAAGCGACGTGTGGTCGTCCTGAAGCCCAGCAATAAGGACTTCCGACACCTTGCGATCCTCCTCAGCGGCCGCAATGGCGGCCTTAGCTCGCCCGTCAGCCGAGCTCGCTTCTTCCCTCGCCTACCGCAGTTCGCGCTCGAGGTCGGCGATCTGCTGTTCAGCGGTACCCAGAGCAGATCGCGCCGCCACCAACTCACCAGCGGGGACAAGCCCTTGGCGAGCTTCCTCTGCCTTCGCAGCAACAGCCTGAAGCCCTTTGTTCGCCTCCTGGACGATGGCCAGCTCCCTCTCCGCGCGCTGCTTCGCGGCCAATCGGTCCGCTGACTCAAGCTGCAGACCCTGCACATCACCGAAAAAGTTAGTCAAAGCAAAATTCCTAAGTGCCCACCCGCTGAAATTCAGCGAGTACGCACTCGGGGACTGGCGATCAAGAAATTCCTAAGTGCCCACCCGCTGAAATTCAGCGAGTGCGCACTCGGGGACTGGCGATCAAGAAATTCCTAAGTGCCCACCTGCTAAAATCTAGCGCGTGCGCACTCGGGGACTGGATGCAAAAAATAAAACGATGAGATATTATAAGAATCAGGCCGCTGCAAAGCACCGACCTGATCCTCGGGGACTGGACGTACCTGGATGGCCGCGCCAAGCATGCCATGGAGTTGTATCGCGTCCACGGACGCGAGTAACGCCGGCGTGTGCCCACGACGTTGGTCGACTTCAGCATCGGCGGTCCCATGAGCGTAGCTCGAGGGCTCAGCCCCACTCGCCGTGGCCGCCTTGGTCACGAAGCGTGGGAAGGTAGCGATAGAGGCACCCGCTCCAAGGAAGGTCGCCTCCACCGTTCCAGGCAAGGAAGCACCCTCCTTCGTAGATGCGGCTGCCTCCATCACGGGCCCGGCTGGTGCAACCGCCGTATCGTTAGAGATAGTGATGGTGTCGCCACCCTTGGCTTTCTTGCTGCCATCCGCCGAGGCGACGACCTCGTACGCCTTCCTCTTGCGGGAAGGGTCTTCCTCATTAACGACGGGTGGCACCTTAGCCACGGTCGGATGGCCCATCCTTTTCACTCCGGTCCTGCGCATCAATCGAATCAATAAAAACAATCGAAATAGTTATGAAAAATAGCTAACGAAGGGTGAGCGCACTCACTTGGCGACTGGGATGAAACGTAGCCCCGTACGGAGGCCGGCCGGTTTTTCCAGTTCAGGGCCCAGTCGGCGACTGAGCCCCAGCTCCAGGACGTCGCGTGCCCAAGACACGGACGGCTTCTTCGTCGTTGAGGCCACAGCTGGCGCCTCTGGGACATCTTCGGCGGGAGCCTCCTTGCGAGGCGAAGCCGCTGTAGCCGGAGCCTCCTTGCAAGGCGAAGCCGTCGCAGCCGGAGCCTCCCCCAGTCCAGAGACTGGGGCGAATGGCGGAGGCATTGAAGCCAGCGGCACTTCCACGGTCGCTGCATCCAGCACGGTTGTTGCTGGCGGCGTGCCGTCACCGGCTGGGCTGGGAGCGTCGGAGCTGCTCGCCGAGTGCGGCGGTGAGGCCGTCTTCGACGGCTTCGTCTTCTTCTTCGGGGGGGCCCTCGCCTCCCTTTCCTTCTTCTTCTTCTTTGACGGAGTGGCTTGACGGCGCGAGGTGGTTTCTAGGAGCTCGTCGTCGTCATCATGACGCTCGAGGCTTCTGCTTGCCTCGATCTCGCGCTGTCGTTGCCCGCGGGGCTTTCGGACCAGCGGGGCGACCTCCTCTTCGGACTCGTCCTCGTCGTCCTCGTTGCCCCTGGCAGGCGGCGACTCGCCTATGTCCTGGGCGGATGGGCCCGAGCTCTCATCGTCCGAAGGTGGGAGCCCCCCTTCCACCACTTGGAATAGCTGCAACGAATACAGAACGGAATCAGAATTACCGCGACTGCATAAACTGCGACTGCGAGCAAGGTAGAGTAATTACCATTGGAGCCGGACGCTTCGCGGTGTAGGGGGCGACCCCAACCTGCGCATCCAGGTACACCGCCTGGGTAATCTTCTTCAACGCTGGGAGATAATCCTCCAGCTTCCACTCGTCGAGGCAGGCCTTCGTCGAGTCTCCCCGGCCTGTGTACTGGTACATGTAGTGGTCGCGCTGGGCGAGTGGAACGAGCCGCCGCCCAAGCCAGCAATTGTACAAGTTTATCGTCTGAAGGCCCTTCTTTTTCAGGCCACGGATGGTCTGGAGCATCTCGTCAACGACCATCCGCTAGTCGTCGAGGAGCTTGCCGACTTGGAGATGGCGTGGCTCGGAACGATTAGCGGAGTACCGCGGGATCGCCACCTCGCCCTCCGGGGTCGCCTCGGCCACGTAGAACCACGACTTCTTCCAGTCGCTCGCTGCCTTGGCGGGTAGCATCAGATCAAAGAAAGAAGCTTTGGACTTGAGCTGGAACGTCAAGCCGCCCGCGGCTAGCATTGGGCCGCCTGCCTCCTCGCGGCTGATCCGTCCGTGGAACAGATCTTGCCACAAGGGAAAGTAGGGCCGGCAGCCCAAGTAGCATTCGCAGAACGCCACGAAGATGGCGAGCTGCTTGATGCTGTGGGGACCCAGATCCGAAGGCTGGATCCCATAGTAGGCGCAGAAGCGCCGGAAGAACAGGGACGTAGGAAACCCTAGCCCCCGCTCGATATGACTAGTGAAACAGACGAATTCTCTCTCTCGCGGGTTTGGGGTCGTTTCTCCGGCTGCGGGGATACGCCAACAGCCGGCTCGCAGGATCCCGGCCTCCTCGAAAGAGGCCAGCTACGCCCTCGTGCACTTGGATCTACCCCACGGCTCGGTGGAAAGGGCCATGGCCGAGAGATTGGTTGGAGATCAGAGGATTTCGGGTCGGCTGGATCGTGGTGCGAAGGAAGGAAAATGCGCGCACTCGGAAGAAGTGGTGAGGAGTTGGCTCTACGATTGCCTGCCATTCCTCTTATATAGCGGGCGTTATCCGCCAAATCAGGGAGCCGTTACCCCGCGGTGATTACGCCGAAAGTTACCGTTGGATTACCCCAACGGCTAGTTTGACCACGCCTGACGGTCCAACTACGGCCATTCGGCTCGCCGACCCAATCACTAAGACAGTGTTTTTGCCGACTCGACTCGCCGAAGCTGCGACCTGGATCATTGGTTGTCTCCTTTATACAGGAGCCCGCCGACGATTCGACTGGATGCCTACTCAGAAGCCGTATACTCCGACTGCCAGCAGCCACTTACGCCTAATCGACGACGGCCTCGGGGACTACTGATGGGGATATGCCTACCGGGGTATACCCAGCAGGACGTTTCCGACTGGCCCAAGACCCGGCGAGTGGGCCTGCAGAACGGCGAGTGGATCAAAGCCCAGCAAGGAACCGAGCGACTGGAAGCTGAAGGCCCAGGCGAGTAGATAGGCCCAGTCGGGTTAGGTTAAACGACTACCGAAGCTTTAACCGAATCGGTTGAGATATGTAAACCCTAGGGGAGGTGAGCCTATATAAACCTCCCTGTAGGGTGAGTAGAGACACGTTCCCTCATACACCCAAGCGACTCGCTGCCTAGCCGCCGAGCTCGCCCGTTGTAACACCTCCATAATACAATCTAGCAGGAGTAGGTCTTTACCCTCCGGGGGGCCGAACCTGGGTAAAACCCTGTGTCTCTGCCCTCATCTCGCACCGCAGATGGCTGGCCGCCCTTGCCCCTCGTTCTACTACTCGCTGCCAATTGCAGCATCTGCCGTGACCATTCCCACGACAAGCGCGGATGTCTACAGGAGGGAGAGCTCCGTGCCATACCCTCGCTCCACGGTCATCACCTCCACGTACCAAGAGACCCTTCCATACTCTTATTCATAAGCGTCAATATCAACATGTTACCAAAGGGAACTTGCCCTCGGTTTGGGATATGCCTCATTCTAACAATGTAGGGAAGGAACACTCTAAGGAGGAAGAGTGGGGAAAGAATAACAAGGACTGGGATTCTTGGTCCGACATGATCAGGAACCGCATTGAGAAAAACTCGGAGCTGATTTGTAGTCTGACCTTCGAGTTTGAGGATTTTAAGAAAATTATTGAAGAGCTTATCAAGAGAACACCACCACCACCGAAGGAGTAATTCATCATCAGGTTTGGCATCCCCTTGGCTTGTTCCAAGCTTGGGGGAGTGCCGCAGTATCGCCATCACCATCATTATCTTTTACCTTTTTAGTGGATTCATATCTTTGGTAGAGAAGTTATCTTATAAGTTTGGTTTGCATGTGTAAGTATCTCTCCTTTAGTTGGTTATCTATGTATCCCTTGGTGTGATTGCCTTTGTTGAATATTAATGAGAAGTCTCATATTTTACTTTTTGCACTTCTTATTTTAGTTTGCAATCTCTATTATATGATGGATCTTGTTGATTAGTATTGGCATCACTTTGGGAGCATCAAGTAAATCTAAATTGATTTTGGCAGACCGAGCTCTGGTCAGTAGCAACACTTTATGAGGTTTGAAAGAAAAAGAGAAAAGCTTACAGGTATTTTGTATCATTTATTTTCTTTCTTGTTGGCTCATAAGCTTAGTATTATTTATTTAAGATCTTTTGGATATTCAAGGAAGATTGCATGTTTGGCTTTATTACTTGTATGTTTGCTTGTTTCTTTCAACTCTCTTGCTTGCTACCCAGATTTGCTAGCCAAAAACCTGTTTTGAGAAGGCATACTTCTCATGTTTCCAAATCCCTTTGAACCAAAACATGTGCCATTTGTGTCCACCATATATACCTATTAGAAATTGCTATTCCAAGAAAATTCTCAAACTTCATCTATCTTTCGAATTAAAAAGTATTTTGATATGTGAAAACTAGTTAGTAAAGCTCTCACGAACTTGATGGCACACCTTATATTCTTTGCCCCTAATAGACTTGAGCCATTGTGTCATCAAAGTTGTATATGCTTGCATCTATACGTTAGAATTAGCATAACCGTGCTGTCACGGGGAACACTTTCAACATTGCACTTGTACCTTGTACACAGTTGATATCGTGCACTTTTGTCTGTGGATATCAACAGTGTAAAATAAAGAGGGAACTTGTAAGTCCATGGAGTCTATATGTTGTGTTAGAGAAACTCCTGGGCCGCTAGCCTAAGCCATGCCTAATCATGGTGGAAACTTGCAGCATCACCATAGTGAGCTATCTATGAAGCATCCTCAATAAAAAGCTATGCATATAGTAAATAAAAAGATCGCTGAGATGCTCATTGTCTGCTTGCCTTGTCATTTTGGTTATGGGAAAGCTCCTGTATCATGTGCAAGGGGTACCCCATTGGCGGTTCTCTATGATACGCATGTACTTACAATGACAAGAACTTACCGGTAACTGAAGTTGAGTAGCATGAGGAGTGGCCCTCATATCCAAGGGACATGAGATTGCCAACTTATATTTCGTCAAGCATATACTCCATCCTTGTTCACTTTAACCTTAATCATCTCAAGATGCCTATGATAGGGGTAATGAGGGCTCAAAGCTAGTAAGTACCATAATCTTTTGGAAGTTCTTTATGACTTGTAATCCCTTCTACCCTCTATAAAGGGACCTTTCTCCTACTTCCAAGTTGAGTCAGTAAACCTACTTCCTCTCTATCTCCAACAAGAATTTGAGTTTTTGTGTTTCAACCATTCATATGGTGATTTATTCAATCATGTTCTTTATCTTCCTTGTTTGCACAAAACTCTTATCTATTGAGTATTACTTTGAAAGCCTTCATTGAAAAACCTTTTTGAGCAAAGAGTTCTCCTATTTGAAAACTTCTACAAAAGCTTTATTTGTGAGACTGTTTCCCAGCTGTTTCTGACCAAGAACAAGAGTTTGCCAATTCCAATTATGATTTATCTTTATGCATCTCTATTGTGACCTTCGTACTTGTTGCAAGCTAAGTTATATAATGGTGAGTTGCTTTCTTCTATGAGTTGTGTAATGGTAAGTGTGATGCTTCTTATCTGAATTCTTTTATCGACACTTCACTCCATAAACCTGTGGACATGTTTACTAAGCTTAGTTTTTGCTTGGGGACAAGCGAAGGTCTAAGCTTGGGGGGAGTTGATACGTCCAATTTGCATCACCATTCTATATCATAATTTTCCTCTATTCGTAGATATATGTCTTATTATGAGGTATTACTTATGTCTTTTCATCTGTTTATGCATGTTGGATGCTTCTTGGAGGATGAACTGCCGGAGTCTGGATTCTGATGGAAAAAAAGGTGTTTTGATGCAATTTCGTGGAGATCAGAGAAATAATAGAAAAATATGGGAAAATTATATTTTCCTAGAAGACAGAGGAAGCCAGAAGGGGAGGCAAAGAAGGGCCGTAGGGGGCCCACACCCCCTAGGCGCGGGTCCACCCTCGGCCGCGCCTAGGGCAGGTGTGGCCCACCTGCCCGGCTCTCGACTCCACCCCTGCGCCTATATCTTCCCTACGGAACCCAAACACCAGGGGGCGACCACAGATATATTTCCGCTGCCTCTACGGGGCGGAAAACACCGAGAGAGAAAGATCTCTCCGGCAGACAGATTTCTGCCCGGGAAATTCCTTCCCAGAGAGGGGAGATCGTCGCCATTAACATCGTCATCAAGCTAGGCTTCATCGGGATAATCATCATCATCCACACCATCATCTCCACCAGAACCATCATCACCACTCCATCCCGCTGTAATAATTCTGTTGGATATTGCTTTAGTTCTTAGGGGAAACTTTCTCGGTGTTGATTACTATTGTAGTCGATGCTTGTGAGTGGAAGCATTGGATTATTGTTTATGTTCAGATGGTTATCCTTTACCATATTATCTTTGATCTTGATCCATATGATGTCTCATGAGTAGTTCGTTTAGTTCTTGAGGACATGTGAGAAGTCATGTTGTTAGTATTGGATTTGTGTTGAGTTATTATTCAGTGGTTTAGTATTTAAGTTGTGGTGCTATTCTTCTAGTGGTGTCATGTGAACGTCGACTACATGATACTTCACCATTTATGGGCCTAGGGGAATGCATTGTGTATTTGTCTACTAATTGTGGGGTTGCCGAAGTGACAGAAAACTGAACCCCCGTTAGGACACCTTTGCACAAGGGAGTGTAGGATCTCAGAGTTTAAGGTTGTGTTTAGATTTATATCGTAATTACTTTCCTATAGTTGCGGATGCTTGTAGGGGGTTTAATCACAAGTATGTATTAGTCCAAGTAAGGTCGGTATGTTAGCACAAGTTCACCCACACAACACTTACAAACAGCAAAGAAGAGTACTCAGCTATTTGAAGCGAAAGCACTTGAAAGAATTCCCATGTGTCCTCGAGAACGTTTGGTCCTTATAAGTATTTCCACCGGCTTGTCCTTTTCTAAGAAAGGATTGGGCCACTTGCTAAACTTTTTCGTTGTCTTTGTTACTTGCTCTTTGTTTTGTTGCGTTGTTAGAAAACCACTAAAAATCCGTTTGCTAAGTATTTGCAGAGGGTTCCTGCTCCATACCACTAGTCAACACCTTCTGCTTCTTGTTGGGATCGATACTCCTATTTATCGAAAGTACTGCAATACATCCCTTATACTTGTGGGTTATCATTGTCCATAGAACTTAATGTCTTTGCTCTGGTTTACCTTGATTGGTATTGTTACCTTAATATACTATTCTCTTACGAGATGACCCATGTCCGAAGAGGGTGTGGACAATTGAGTTGTCTAGTTGCCACTTACCTACGGTGGGAGACAACAGTATTTGAGGGACCGCCACAAGTATAGTTTATAGCTATTACATAAGCACTTATCATGCACACTGGTATACACAACATTACTTGAGAAATCATAACATTAATATTTCATCTCATTGCATTCACCTCATTCCAGTTTTACTTTTGTTCTAGTTTTCTTCTAGTCCTAGTAGTAGTTATTACAAATCATCTTAAATTCATTTATCCTAGCAACTGATAGAATAGTATATTTCCAAACCACGGTTTTGGTGCGAACATGGCCACATTGACAACGTGGTTGCGGGGTCGTGTTCGCCGAGCTCCCATCGGGACAAACTCTTTAAATATTTGCTGCTACAAGTACTGCAATATTGGTGCAGGAACCCAGTCATCAAATTGGCGTCGTTGCTGGGGAGAAAAGTGTTCGGTTATCTACTTGCACATAGTTTATTTCTGTTTATTGCTATTATATTACTGCTTTCTTTTATACTGAAAACAATAAAAAATTACAAAACCAAAAATTTATAAAAACTGTTGCTACTAATCATGTCTTACAAGATAAATTTTGTTCAACAGATAATACAAGCATTAGAGGATATAAAGGATTCAAGTTCATCAAGCCTGGTTGCTAGACATGAGTTGATAAAGAAATTTTTGGACCAACTGGAAAGGCATTTATTATGTTTGCGTGCTAATGATGGATCTTATTGCACAATTTGTATAATAGATGACCACCTTAATTTTCAATGTAAGTGTTCCAACAATCTTACTCCAGGAAATTACAATAAAGATAAATCATATGCTAGTTTGGAAGTATTAGAATATGTTCTTTTCAAAGGTGCATATGAAATGGTATTTAGACTTGGAAGTATTGATGTTGAAAGTGAAGAACTTGATGGAGTTTTTAATTTAGTATACCTCATATTCCTCTTTTGAAAAAATAATTTAAGTAATAATGCATTGGTATTATATTATTCGAAGCAGCCTAAAACCGCCATGGAGAAAGATAACCTTTTGCAGGACTCACTAGAAAGCGGACAAGAAAAGGGGCATACGGAAGAGGAGGAAGAACGAATTGATCACCCGCTCACACCTTCGACTCCTACTTTTGATTCTATCGTTGCTATTCAAACACTAGTCGAGGAAAGAAGGAACAAAAAGGTGAGGTTGACAAAGAGAGTCACACTAAAACTTTTGTTTGTGATGACTCTCACTCTAGTAGTTATTTTTATGATTCTAAAACTATTGATTATTGTTCTATGGAGGTCTTGTGCCTAGACACTCCTATGGAGAGCATTAATAATAATGAACTAGAGATAGAACCTTGCTATACTAACATGCAGGGTCCTGAACTCCCTGCTATAAAGGAAGAGTATTATGAAGTGTTCTCCTACATAGGTAACCAAGGTAAAGATTTAAGAATTGTATATGAATCTCAAATCCTCTCATTACAGCTATATACAGAGGCATGTTCACCAAGCTTGGTGCATCAACACTCTCTTGAAAGCGAGAACTTGTTCATCTACATGATGCCGATGCACCATAAGAGGGTACGAATCCAAACTGGTATGTACAACCTCACCTCGAGTTGATATCTCTTGGGATCCAGGTGGGTAATGTATGGAGCATCCTAGCCTGGCTTTATGGCTTTAAAGCAAGCACTTCCCGGGAGTAAACCCAGAAGTCATTAGGCGTCTTTCTTAATTTTGTGTCTTGAGTCTAGTTGCATTCATGTTGTATTGACACTTTTATTCTTCGCATGTATTTATATTAGAGTAATCTTGTGGTAGTTTTCAAAAGGTAGAATTTATTATCACTATATTACGTGTTGCATAACTCGGTTGTACTTAAATCCCGTTTTGTACATGCTAATGTTGGTCGAAAATTAAAGTTATCATTTTTCTTTCAAAACATGGTGTTTCGCTAAGTTTTAGGTTAAGAAAGAATTTTCAAAGAAACAAGTAAATTTTGGCAACTCCAGAAGGTTCAACGACCAACTATACGGCAAGAATAATTTTTTTGGCCGTATAGTTATCGATACCTTCGTAAAATTTATTTTCCATGTACACAAGGTTTAACGACCAACTATACGGCGGGACCTTTTTGGTTCAGCCATATAGTTGCAGCCGTATAGATATCGACACCTGCTTTGAATTCTTATTTCAGGTTACTCCATGTTGATGACCAACTATACAGTGGGAAATATTTTTCGGGACGTATAGTTCCGGTCGTATAGTTGGTGCGATCACAAAATCAATATGGGAAGGTAGCCAGGTATCAAAATTTTGATATACTTTCTCCCTACTTCCACTAAAACCTCAAAACTCCACATGGGATCTTCTCTCTTGATCAAAGGGAGCCAAATATCTACAAGCAATAAAAGTTTTACCTAAGAAACTTCCTAGACTATAATTCTCTAGAGAAGTTCATGTTTTCTTTTTTTACTTTATTTTTATCGGTGGGGTAAACAAACTATGTTCGTATACCAAACCGATGCATTTTATTTTGTGTGTTATTCTTGTGTGACGACGTGTACGGTAGTGCCAACCATGCAAACACTCGCATAAGCCACTTGGTTGCTTCAATTCAACATGGATACCTATTCATGTCTGGTAAAACCTTTCAACTCAAACCTCTTTTAAATAATCACATAGGGGTTGCACACTCGTGTTTCACATTTTGTCTCACTTACACTTCATCACAATCTAGGAGAAGCGCACTTCTAGAATTAGTTTGTTTACCTAAACGTGGTGCTTAGGTTGATGAACCGACTTAGTGGGACTTGTATTTTTATCACTTGTGAGCTAAACCCATGTCTTCAAAAACACAAAATTATTTTGTTTTCTTTCTAGTCTTGTTCCTACCAGGTTCTTAAGGAAGGCATACACCGGATCGTGAAGCATTCGTTGAAGCAAAGGTTCTTTGTCCATCAAAGTAGAGGTTAAAAGCACCTCAACGGTAAAGTGTTCACCCTTGCTTTACTTAAGCTTGGGGAGGTAACCACTTCTCATACCCTCTGTTTATAACTGCATTTTCTCTTTTGTTTCCATGATCTTCTCAAGTTGGTATTTTCTTATCTTGGGGAGGTTATTTTGCATGCGTAGAGTCTTGTGCAATGTTCTTTATCTTAAAAAGTTTTCATGCTATCGTGTATCCCTTTGTTTTTTAATGCTTGCTTAGGTGAGTTTTTGTTTATATTTATATAAGGGATATACATGCTCATGTTAGGCCCCATAGGAGACAAGCCATAGCTTTGATGCACCTTTTCCAACTTTTATCTAGCTTGTGAAAAATATTGTGATCCTCTAAATTTACATTGCCATGTTCTCTACATTTTGAAAAAAAAATATATATATAATAAAGAAGTTCTTTGAAACTTGCTAGTTGTCACTGTTCAAAATTGTCTTAAAGTGAGTGCTTATGGAGTAGAATGACCCCATAGTGTTGGAAATGATGGTCTTAATAGATGCTAACTGAGTGATTTATCAAATAAGAAATGATGTTTCAAAGTTTTGAGATTACATATGCCAAAATTTTGTCTTGGAAATCAAAGTGAGATATTTCTTTATGCGTGTCTTGCACCACTGTCGCACAACATGGGATGCTAACAACTCCGCTGGCCTTTGGACAATCCAAAAAGATAAAACTCTTGGAGTTTGGCTCTGAGTTGCCCAACATATGTAGCAAAAATGCTATATTTGGGTATGCATTGGTATTCTCATGGGCCTACGATGAAAGAAAAGGTCGAAATACTCCTATGATCGTTATGAGAAATCATTATACCGAAAAGAGAAACCTTGGTAATGGTCACGAGTGTCCTTCCTAGCCTACACAGTCTCGATTGAACATATATCACTCTTTTGGCAAGGTCTCGTTACTAAGAAATAGATTTTCTATGAGCTCAACAATCAAAAAGTTTGCACTTGAGAGACTTTAATATACGGCATGAGTGGGCAGCACTGGAAAAATCTATCTCTATTTATGATTGACAACTAATCGTGTTCATCTTTGCCTTATACAAATCAAAATATAAAAATACAATAAAGTGCGTATAGAAGGATCACAAGTTTACTTGCAAGCTAAATTTAACTTTGACATGGGGCATATAAGTTTTTGACTAATATCTACTGGTTTGGAATAATATAACTGAGCTTATATTGCCTTGTATAATTATGTGCTCTCTTGCTTTGAGCTTGCAGGAAATACAAGAATACAGTACATTGATTTTCAATGATAAGAAAAATCACATCCATTAAGTTATCGATCCCTTTTGCTCGAGGACGAGCAAGATCTAGCTTGGGGATGTTGATGGCTGTGATAATACAACAGTTTTTAGCTATATAAATTTTGTCATTTTCCTACCATATCATGCTCCATCTAACTATTGCTATGCTTAATTACTTGTTTTCATTAAATTCAATATGAGCTATGCACATTTATTATTTTAGATAGAATTTTATCCCTCTTCCTTGTCTTTGACATGTGTGTAGGTGTTGATGATGATTATGGATAAAACAATGGCAAAAGGAACAAAGAGATCATAGTATGGAGGAGCTGCAGGACCGGACTTAGCCATTTGAGGTGTTGGTAAAAGTGGATTTTTCCAACTTCTCAAAATAAAGATCCAAGACGACTGGGTTGTAGCCCTTGTCGAGACGAATCCAACGAGCCCAAGCCCAAAACAGAGTTCGTATGAAGAAATGGCGGCCAAAACATTACGGAACCCGAAGGTTCAACGACCAACTATATGGCCTGAGCAAAAATTCCCGCCGTATAGTTGGTAAAAAGGTCGCAAACGACGGGATTTCGCCCCCCAGAAGCTCCAGAACCTTCCCTAAGTCATATGAAGATATCGGGGGAACCCTAGGTCACCCCCAAAGCCTATATCAAGGAAGGAGGAGTCAAACAAGAGAGGAGGAACCCACCAATACACCATATACAAGATCTAGTTTTATCTACCGCCTCCACGGCGGCGTCGTGTCGCCTCCATAGCCTCTATTGCTCCACCAAGATCTAGATCTCCATCAACACCATCAAGCCATCCAAGAAAGAAGAGGAGGAGAAGGAGGACGCCACCATCACCACGCCGACGCCACCATCACCGTGCCGTCATCACCATATCCATCACCGCTACTCCTTCATCCTTGTCCATCATGGTCTCCGTGATGGGTTGTAACATGGCTTGAACTCCCTTTTATTAATGTTATGCTGATTTGAGTAATTGAAGTGTGGTGTGTTCTTGTTAATTAATATGTTTGTGTTTTATCTTTACAATTGTTCTATTCATGATATTATTTTAGTGATTGGAGACGGCCAATCCATTGTTGAGGAATTTACTAGGGATTCATGGTGTGTCACAAAACTTATCATTGGTCTCTGCTCTTCCATGGGTAGAACTAATAGGATATTTTCTATACGTAATTTGCGGAGACAATAGAAGCTTAAGATGCATCGCCCAAAATTCCCCAAGATCACTCATGATATAGATAGGTATAGTGTTGTGAATTGCTTGACCCCAAAGTGAAAGACAGGATATCTTGTGACTAGCACACTTACTTAGGAGTACGGTTGTCCATAGAACTTAATGCCTTTGCTCTGGTTTACCTTGATTGGTTTTGTTACCTTAATACAATATTATCTTACGAGATGACCCATGTTCAAAGAGGGTGTGGCAATTGAGTTTTCTAGTTGCCACTTACCTACGGTGGGAGACAACAGTATTTGAGGGACCGCCACAAGTACAGTTTATAGCTATTCCATAAGCACTTATCATGCACACTGATATACACAACATTACTTGAGGAATCATAGTATTAATATTTCATCTCATTGCATTTACCTCTTTCTAGTTTTACTTTTGTTATAATTTTCTTCTAGTCCTAGTAGTAGTTATTACAAATCATCCTAAATTCATTTATCCTAGCAACTTATAGAATAGGCTATTTCCAAACCACGGTTTGGGTGCGAACATGGCCGCATTGACAACGTGGCTGCGGGGTCATGTTCGCCGAGCTCCCATCGGGACAAACTCTTTAAATATTTGCTGTTACAAGTACTACAATAATCCCGTTATTAGTGTAGGAACCCAGTCATCACGTATCCACTCGAATGCGTCGACGAGCCTTAAGTGTGTCACCCTATGTTTCATGAACTAAGTGGATATGATCAAGACTCTCTTTGATCATTAGTCATCACCAGGATCTAGAGATTCATAACAGCTCCCACTTACTGAACAATGAACTAGTGATCATGTGAACCTTTTTCTTAGTAACCAATTTATTTTGTCTCGCGATATTTTACTTGTCCGAGATCTGATCATTTGGTAACATCCATACCTAGTTTGATCTCGTTACCGACAAGTACACTTTTACTCGTTCCGTGATATAAGATTCTTTATGATCAAATCACTTGCTTGCAAGCTGTTATCAGTGTGACATCACCGAGAGGGCCCTGAATATATCTCTCCATCATCGGGATGGAAAAATACCACTCTTGATCCACGAGTCTCAACTAACATGTTTTTAGTATCCAACGACATCTTTATAATCACCATGTTATGGTGAGACGTGTGATGAAAGCAAAGTGCTCTTCTAGTGTTGGTGATTGACGTGATCTTAGGGTCTAATGATTAGTGTTACTTCGAGTGACATAGCAATATAAAATTGAAGACATGATCCTATTGTTAAACCTATCATGGATGAATGTTCATCACATCATTCTCCAATGACATGACCTTGTTATTAACAACATCCATTATTCATGATCATAAAACCTTGATCATCTGCTAATCAATAAGCTACTATAATAAGAGGCTTTACTAGGAACCATTTTATTTATTTATTAAATACATATGTATTAACGTTTCCGATTAACAAAATTATAGCATGATAAATAAACATTTATTATAAATTTGGAATAAAATAATAACCATTTATTATTGTCTCTCACAGCATATTTCTTTCACAAATATACACTAAAAAGACAATCTTTTTTGAAAGGAATGCCGTAGCAGAAGCCCCTACAACCAATTATTTTTGAAATAATAAGAACCAAATTTTTGTCTGTGATAACCTTAATAAACGAAATGACCGCATCTGACATGGAGTACGTTTAACTTTTACATTTCTTTTGGTTCTTTTGCTGGGATATTTTTGGGAATTGTTTGACTGACCACTTAAGTCTTATTTAGAACTCACTTAAAGTAAGAAATAAAATTTAATCAAATGTTAGTACATGATAAGACAACCCCTTTTTTTATTCTTCAACATCTCTGCTTATTCTTGTAGAGATAATGTAAAAGCCTAAAACATATTGTGGAACAAATAAAGACAATATTTTTCTATGAAAATGAACTATTCCTCTAAACTACAAATCTATCATGAAGTTTAAGTATGATAACGTCATAATATGCTGATCATGATCAAATCAAACTTATTCAAGTAATGATTTTTTAGGAAATACATTTATACTTGTACACATGGGTGTGGTAGCTATCCAACCGTTGTTAGGTGCTTTGAGATTGACGAGTGCTAGCAGTGCTTTTTTTCTCCACCGTACAAGATACAATGATGAGACATAAAGGAAACAGTAGAGGCATCAAACTCTGCACTGAGTGGACGTAAAAGGCTACGTGGGTCCTACCAAGCCAGTAGTTGCGGACGATCTCATCATACTATTTTCTTTTAGGACCGTGCTACGCGCCCCGATCCCCCGGGTCCGGAGCCGTTCGATCAAGTTAGATTTAACCATCCGATCTACTAAACCGGTACACCAACCCCGCTTTTGCTACGTTGCAGAAAATAACGATTCACGCGTAGCAAGCTAGGAAACAAACGGAGGCAGCGGACAAGTCGTGCGGGTGATGTGAGGACGACGGAGGCGACTGCGGAATCGATCTCGTTCGCCGGCACCGGAGATGATCCATCTTCGTTCCTCCATCTCTACCCCCCCTCTGGTCATCCTCACCACCTAATACCGCCGTCAATTGTCGCTTCTAGTGGTGGATCAAATCCTCTCACCCGACGGCGCTCCGATTCGGCAAACGCCAATGTCTCCAATCGAGCCCAGCACACGAATCCTCCTGTATTTTTCAATCAAAATCCTAAGGAAGAATCTTCAGCTCCATCGTTAAGCTCCAGCTCCATCCTCTTAGGGTTTCCACCATTGTTGTTCATGTTTGTGCTACATAGTAGAAGCAAATACTAAAAAAGGTAGCAAATACACTAGTTAATTGGGTGGTACATTGTAGCAAATTAGGGTGCTATTAGGAAGATGGCAGGAAAACAACAAGGAAACAGATTAGGGTGCTACATTGTAGAAAATTAGGAAATTAGGGGTGCTACACTACAGACAGATGGTTCTACAATAATGCTGCTAGGCAGATGGTGCTACATTGTAGCAAATTAGGGTGATACTAGCACATTTATGTAGCACATTTATGCTTCGACCTAAAGTTTTGCTTTTTAAATTGTAGGGGTTTGTTGCTGACAGCACATTTATGCTTCGACCTCAACTAGCCTGCTGATGGATACGGTCCTGAAGGATATGCTGCAGAAGGATTTGCTCCACCATAACCTACTTCTGAAGAGTATGTTTCTTCTGCAACCTATGGACAAAATTTTGTTACAAGAGTAGAAAGTGCAGCTAGTAGCAATGCTTCTTTTGTTGTTGAAGAAGGCGGTGAAGAGATTTTGTCACATCCCAAAATTTTCCAAAGTTTGAAATGTGAAAAATAAATAAACAAAATAAATAATTTTTGAAACTTAGGGTGAAAAGAAACTTTTTGATTCCAAATGGAAACATCAAAACCCATCTTAAACAAACTTTGAATAAAATAGAATCCAATAAATTTCAAACAAGTGAAGTGCATTCATCAATGAATGTATCTTGAAATTCAAACTTGGGAAAATAAACCAAAACCCAAAACCTTAATGGAAGAAAATCATTTCCAAGATATCTCAAAGACTATGGATTTGATCCATATAAAAATTAGTCAACAAACATTTATAAATAACCAAGGGTGATAAATAAAAATATTATAAAACCATAGAAATTGGTTTCATTTAATTTGGAACCATAAATAAAAACTTATGAGTTTAATATGGCAAAAGGAAATAATTTCTAAAGCTAATAAAGGTCCTATCTAAAATCCATATCAAAATTATGAGCAAATAATCCTAAAGATGTTTAAAAAGAGATAAACAAATATCAAATAAAATTCTACAAATTGGAATCACCAATTTTGGATCTATAAATAAAAAGATATGGATTTTATAAGGCAAAGAAAGGAATAAATAAATAAATAAATAAATAAGGAATATTTGAAAAGCCAAATTAAATGTTGGCCAAATCCATAAAACAAATGAAAGTTATTGATTAATGAATAAGGGTAAAAGATTATTTAAATAAAATCATAAGGATTAAATAATATCCAATTTTATTTAAAATAAATACAATTTGCCTAAATAACAATCCCAATAAAATTATTTAGAAGACAATTTAAAACCTTGAATTAAATCCATAAGCAAATGGAATAAAGATAATCCAAATCCAAATAAAATAAAGGGATAAAGAATATTCAAATAAAATAATATGGCATTAACCAAATTCTATTCCATTTGAATAAAGACAAAAACCCTAATAGAAATGATTAATTAAATCATGAGAAAATAATAAAGGGGAAAAGTTATTTACTTAACTCAAATGGAATAAAAGAATCATTTGAATAAAAATTTATATGGATTTAAAACCATATTGAATTTTATTTGAATGAAGACA
Source organism: Avena sativa (assembly GCA_916181665.1). Classification (NCBI taxonomy): domain Eukaryota; kingdom Viridiplantae; phylum Streptophyta; class Magnoliopsida; order Poales; family Poaceae; genus Avena; species Avena sativa. The sequence goes on from OV702279.1 coordinate 229,693,565, forward strand.
AATGCTCAATTTAAATGATTAATAAATCATATTAAATATATTTCAAATAATTCAGAATGAATTATTTAAGACCCTATTGAATAAATAAAACCTACTGAAAAAGGTTTGGTAAAAATTATAATTCAAATAAAGAGTTTGAAAATATAATTAAATCTTGTTTGAATAAAGACAATTGTCTATTTAAATAAATAATAAAGCCCAAGAAAATACAAAGAAATATTCTAAAAAGGACTTTAGAAAATATTATTAAACAGAATGAAATCCCTACTAAAAGTTAGGAAACATTTGAATTCAAACAAATACTTGAAATCATTTGAATAAATCAAAACAGAATTCAGAAATGGAAAAAGGAAAAAGAAACAGTATAAAAAAAGAGAAAGAAGCCAGCCCAGCCCAGCAAATCCCACCAGGCCCAGCTAGCCCATCTCCTCTTCCCCCGCAAGAAAAACGATTCGCACCAGAGATCACACCCGCACAGTCACTAAACCTCGGACCCCACCCTTCCTCTCTCTCTCTCTAACGCTGACGAAGCGACCCCACCCGTCAGTCGTCGTCTTCACCCCCCGCGCTGACCTCGCCCTAGACTCCGGTCGTTTCTGCCTATTTAAACCTCGGTTCAATACGCGTTAATGCCGCAGTGATTCCGCCCCCCGACCATGCTATCTACATTGCCTGCCTCTCCTCTCCATTTCCCCTCTCTCGCTCGCACCAGATCGCCCACGGGCTGCTCCAATTGCTCGCAGCGAGCACCACTGTTCCGACGAGGTCCAGTTTGAATTCTGGCGACGCCTGACCGTACCCTACCCCCTTGTGCACGCGAGATCACTCTCCAGCACCTTGCCCATCTACCAGTGGCCCCAGCTAGTCTGTGCGCGCCTTAGAATGTCGCCTCCGACAACGCCATCTCGCCACCGATGGCTAGCTCAACTCCGGCGAACCCTACTGGTAAAATCTGACCTCGCCTCTCCCTCTCTGTGATGCTCATGTACTCACCATCGTCTTGCGCATCTAACGAGCACTTTGCCTCTCCTTCCCGAGCCGTGTAGCCTCACCTTCATCGACGATAGAGCGTGCCTGACGCCGTTGCAAACTCTGGCGAGCGATTCAGGAGGACCTCGAGTGCCCCTTCGACAACCACAGCATCGTTGAGCATCAGCACACCATGACGAACTCGGTGAGAATCTTCCCTTGCTCTCTTGCTTCCTTTATCGCCGGCACCGTCCTCGTTTGACCGCGCCGCCGCCAGCCACCGTCGCGCGCCGCCCATCTTTGGCCAAGCTCCTATGCGTCGTTCGATTTAGATCTGACGAATACAATAGATTCATTAAACGAAGAGGTACAATCGATTCTGTGCCGCACGATATCATTAGATCCAACGCACCATGTTAGCTGATCCACGCGAACCGGTACCGACGAATAGAAAACAGCCACGTAGCCAGAGTGTTGTTTTAAAAACAGAAATGAATCTATGAGATGTTTAATATTGTAAAATTCATAACTTTAAATCTACATATCCAAATTTTACAAATTTTATATCAATGGAATCATCAAAAAGGGTACTTTCCAACCATGCACTTTGTTTAATGATTTGCTTCTGGAAAATTAGTTGTTTTTGCAGAAACTTTTCTAGGCCTATTTTGTGTATAAAATTTATTCTAAAAATGATTTAGGGGTAAAATCTTTTGTAAATTGATTGTTTTGAACCTACTGACCATAGAAACCAACTTGTAGATTTAAAAGAGTAATTTGTGAAGCTAAAGAATAAATCTTTGAATAAAAGCATTCCTAGTTAAATAAAAATATTGTTTATGTTTTAAAACTGCTTTTTGAGTAAAACCTTTGGAAAATGATTTCATTTAAAATCTCTGACCCTAAACACCAAGTTTTTGGATTTAAAAATATATTTGGTGAACCCTATAAAATTATTACCTTGTTTAAACGCATTTCCAACAAAATAAAATATTGCTTTGACTTAAAAATGGTTTATAGGTAAAACTTTTTGCAAATGGTTTTAATAATAAACAATTGACCATAAAACACTAACATTTGTGTTTAAAAATATATTTGTTAAACACTACAAAATAATTCTTTGATTAAATCATTTCTAGTAAAACAAAAATGATTTAAAATGGCCATTTTTACAAACTTGATATCATATGGTTTTTCCACTTTTATAAATGACCAATAGATGTATTATAATGTTTATAACCTATTGGAAACCACTTTTCCAAATAAAACAATCTTTGGCATGCTTGCATGCATTGCTTTGTTTTTATTATTCTATGTGATGAATTGCTTGAATGGTAGATTGAATTTTGTGCCTTGATTGAATTGTAGTGGAATTTGAAGAGTGTGACTATTGCAAGATCAAGGAGTGAACCTATATTCTCTACCAAAAAGGCAAGTGGTGCGTCAAACTTTTGTCCCATTATTTTCACTATGCATTAGTGATATTTCTAAGTAAGACTTGCATGGAATTTTTACTAAGTACCGGTTTAGTAATATTTCTAGGGACTAGCATTGTAAACACAGGGATATCTACCTTATTAAAGGTTGGGACCTCTATAGATTTGCACGCAGCCTCTTGTTCCTTATGTTGGAATGACATTTGAAAACCTTGAAGTTGCGAAGCAAGTATACAATGACTATGCTTTCAAGATTGGGTTTGGTACATGGATTGGTAACACCAAGTATAGCACAGCAAGAGGTGTGCCAAAAGATGCAATTCTTAGTAGGGTTTTTGAGTGTGTCGATGCCGGAAAACCAGTAGACGAAGCAAAAAATGCTACTAAGGATATTTCTGGAGAAGGAGGTCAAATAGACATGAGCAATTTCAGTGCACAGAAGTCACGTACCTGTTGGGGAGGTGACCCCGGATACGGTCAAGACAGGGGAAGACAAAAGGATTTTCCCCTGTCATATGCCGAGTTACTATTTATATCGGCCGAGTCATGTAAAAGTCGGCCGAGATAAGCACGGCCATGATACCTACGAAGGGAGCGATACCAGATCCGGCCGACATATGAGTTAAGTCGGCCGAGTAAGTATGAACAACTTGAATGCAGGTAAAGGTCGAGCCGAGTTATCCAAGACAAGGTCAAGTAACATGAAGCTTGCAGGAGAAGGAGGTTCCTAAGGTCAAACCCTAGTTGATGTAGGAGGAATCTAGACAGATCCAAGCGCTAAGGACAAAGAGCAGAGATGCAGAGGGACCGACAGGCGTCACGTAGGTGACAGTGAGGAAGCCTGAGGAGCACATGTGAGGCCCTCTGGAACCTTGCCACCGATAGAAGGGGGACACGGAAAGGAGCCCGCCGAGTTACCACTTTGGGACAAGCATATTCCAAGAATATGCTTGCCACGTCAGCCCTAGAAGGAGCCAAGGACCCCCTTTATAAGGAGAGGCACGGACTCCTGAGAAGGGGATGGATTCATTTGAGGCGGTAAGGCTCGAGTTGTAGTTCTCCTCTTCTTGCAAACAGCTCGAGGAGCACTTGTAGCCCAAGAGAAGAGAAATAAAGATCTGCATATTAGTCATTTGAGTGTAGAAGTAACTACATCTTCCCTCCCCGGATCCCTCTAGCATCCATTGGCCCCATACTTTAGCCTACACATGGCATCTGTCGTGCCTCCACCACCACGACAGTTGGCGCCCACCGTGGGGCCAGCAGCGGTGCTAGCTGGACTCAAGATCTGGACGGGAAACTTCATCCACACCGGCGAGCGCGTTGTCTCTGGCATGTCAGCGATAACGCAGGTAGCTTCAGGAGAAAATATCCTCCGCGCAATGGAGTCTTCATCAACTTGGGCATGCACCAGATCTACGTCTGCATCGACACCTCCTGCGTTTATCCTCACCGAGCTATTGTTGCAGGAGAGCCCCCCTCAGTGCTGCAAACGGTCCGCGTGGAGAACGCCCCGTCAGTAGCGTCGAGGTGATGGTCGCAGCCGGGGTACAGGCGGCAGCAGCAGGCGCCAGATCAAGCAAGGATCCAACAACGGGAGGACAGGTGACCACGAAGCAAGCAGCTCCACAGCCCACCGAGGTAGATCCGTTCGCAGCCAAACCAGCCGAGGTACAGGAGACAACCCCTAAGGCAACAAGGGTAAGATGGCCACCTCTGGAAAGACCAGAGAATATTCTTCAGGCAACTATAGATAACTTAACCACGCCTGTGGCACCAATACTTGATCCGGCTAATGCTCAGGCAGAGTTGGAAGAAACTAGGCAGAAAGTGCTAGTAGAGGCAAAAAAGGTGTCGGCATTGCGTGAATCCTTAAACAGGACCCTGCGAGAATATGCTAAGGCAAATAAGCTTGATGTTGCCCCCGAGCGGGTCGATGAATTAAGATTGAGAAGGAAAACCCTCATGAATGATATCAATAAAGAGCATGAGACTCATAAGGCAGATTCAGTCGATCTAGTCTTGCCGAGGTATAGCACCCCGGCAAAGAACCTAAGGGCGGCAAATGCCGCTGCACTAGAGTTGGAAGGGCTGACCGGCGAAGCCCGGCAGAAATAGCAAGAAAGAGTGAATGAGCTGGTATGCATTGTGAACCATCAGAATGAAGAAATGATTAGGGCGGACCCGGCAAGACTTGGTGCCTCATGTATGGTTCATTCGGCTGGAGCAGCGCCCGCCCTATCTGTAGCAGCAGCATCTTCACCCGGAAACAATGCGCGAAAAGACGGAGCAGTAACTTCAGGAAAAATAAACAAGCAGATTGTACCGTATGATCCGGCGGTAGCCGAAAAGGTCAATGAGAACAGAGGCAATGGAAGCCGAGGTAACAGTGGCGAAAGAGACCCCCACCGTGCCAACAAAGGCAACGGAAGCCGAGGTAATGGAGACCTCGGACGAGGAAATCATGAGAATAATATCCCGGCAGAAGGAAGGAGGGACCCGCCGCCCAATCCTCAGCCGAGGTATGAACCTCGGCAAGAAAGAGAAGTGAGACCAGCTCGCCATAATCAGGCAAATGAGAGGTACAATGATGGTTACTCAGATATGGAGTATGCAGGGCATGGTGGAAATAACCATTATGGAATGCAGGAGAGAGTCATGTACAGAAACTTGCCATCAAATGATGCAAGATTAAAACTGAACATGTTGTACCGATCTGAGTTGTTAGAGGAGCAAGGTCCGCCGGGTCCGGCATGTTTCGGACCCCGGATCATGGGCGAGCCGCCTGTTCTGAATTTTCAGCTGGCAAGGGGCACGAAAACATGCAATGGGAGTACGAAACCATAGGATTGGTTAATTGACTATGCCACTGCAGTAAAAATAGCTAGAGGAAACTTGCAATGGGCGGTAAGATATGTCCCGCAAATGCTGGAAGGACCGGCCAGAGTATGGCTGAATAATATGCCAGCGGGTAGTATCAACTGCTGGCTAGATTTTGAAGAGATGTTTGTCAGCAACTTCACCAGTACTTACAAAAGACCAAACATGCCACACTAGCTTGCAATGTGCAAGCAGAGGCTGAATGAGGCATACAGAGAATTCTTAACTCGGTGGTGTAACCTTAGGAACTCATGCGAGGGAGTTATAGAATCTCAAGCGATAGCTTGGTTCGCTCAAGGATGCCGATATGCCAGTGTCTTATGGCAGAGACTACAAAGAGATATGCCAACCACTTTGGCAGAAACCATCAGGATAGCGGATTCATATGCATTGGGTGATCCGACACAACTAGAACTAATGTCGGCGGAGCATCGGGAGCATCAAGATCAATATGCAAGAGATGCGGCCAGAACATCGAGGCGCAACGAGTTCAGAGGTAGAAGAAGAGAGGAAAGACTGGATTACAGATATGCCTCCAATCAGGTGGCAGCGGTAGTGCAAGATCAGCTGAGTCACGAAAACAGTCAACGGCAGAAGAATGGTCCTCAGCAATGGACACCAAGGAATGAAGGGAAGAGACAATGGACACCAGAACAGAAGAAGCAGTGGCAGGAAAGGCCGAAGTACACGTTTGAATCCATGTTGGATCAACCGTGTAAGTTTCACACTCCAAACCCAGCCAAGCCGGCTAATCATACAACTCGGTAATGCGCCTGGATGAAAAACACAATGGGGAACCCGGTGCGCATGCAAGCACCTTCTCATCAGGCACATCAGCAACAGCAGCCGCAGTTGACTGGGGCAAATGCACAGCAGTTAATGTTACCCCCTCCTCCCCCGAGGTATGATAACTCGGACTTGAGAGATGCAGTGTATCAAGTGATAAATCAGGGTCGGGATGGAAGGACAAACCCCGGAAATAATGGATGCAATGATTACAGGGAACATCATCAGTCATATTGCGTGTTCACAACAGAACAGCAAGACAGGCAAAGTGTACAGCGTCGGCATATGGAAGTGAATGCAGTTATGCCGGCAGTACCAAGATATGTACCTTGGTCAGATCAAGAAATAACTTGGAGCATAAAGGATCACCCCAAAATAATGCCGAATCCAGGGTCGTACGCACTCGTACTAGATCCGACTTTGGTCGGGCCCAACATTAATGTGAAATTTTCAAAAGTACTCATTGACAATGGGAGCAGTATCAATATGATGTACAAAGATACAATGCATAAACTCGGAATATCGCAGAATATGCTGCAATCCACGAGAACCACGTTCCATGGAATAGTGCCAGGACTTTCATGCGAACCCAATGGGAAGGTTCGAGTAGATGTATTATTCGGCACAAGGGATAACTGCAGAGCGGAAAATTTGGAGTTTGAGGTGGTGGATCTAGAAAGTTGCTATCATGCTTTACTCGGGCGGCCGACATTGGCCAAATTCCTGAGCAGCTGCCACATCACTTACTTGAAAATGAAGTTACCCGGACCATAAGGGGTGATAACAGTAGCAGGAGATTACAGGAAGTCGATGGAAAGTGCTTTGGCCGGATCATACCTGGCCAAGTCATTGGTGATCGCAAGAGAAAAAAGAAGGATTCAAGAAGTAGCGGATCTCGCTCAGTCGGAACAGCTGAATATGCCAGCGTTAGCCAACCCACCACTACTAGGAAAACGCATGTTCGTGGCGCACCTGTAAACAGCATCTGTGGCGCACTAGGGGTGCGCCACGGGCCTCGCGCTACGGCCGTGGCGCACTGCCTGGTGCGCCACAGTTATATCGAGATAGGCGTGGCGCACTACCAGGTGCGCCACGGGTAGGGGTACAGGGTGCGCCACAGATGTGTTTTTCAAAAAACAAAAAAAATGCAAAAAACACCCTCGTTTTGAATTGCAAAAGCAATCGGGTTCGTGCATCGCCGCCGCAGTCGTGTCACCTCGCCGGAGCATGGCCATGGCAGGGAGGTGCGGGAGGGGTCATGGCCGCTCTAGTCCTCGCCGGCGTCGAGGTGGTAGGAAGGGTGTGGTTGGAGAAAGGAAGGTAGGAAGAGAGGGAGGAAGGAAGAGATGGAGGAAGAGAGGGAGGAAGGAAGAGATGGAGGAAGAGAAGGAGGAAGGGAGGTCGGACGCTGCCGTCACTGCAAGGAGAGGAGGAGGCCGACGTTGCGCCGCCGCCGCGCCACCGTCACTGCAAGGAGAGGAGGAGGCCATCGTCGCGCCATCACTGCAAGGAGATGAGAAGGGGAAGGAGGAGAAGGAAGAAGGAAGAAGGAGAAGGAGAAGGAAGAACGAGAAGGGAGAAGGAAGAAGGAGAAGGGAAAGGAAAAGGAAGAGGGAAAGGGGGAGGGAAAAGGGGGAAGGGAAAGGTAGGTGGGCGGGGTGAGGATTCTAAATTTGAATCCCGCCCAAGCTTATCTGTGGCGCACTAGGTGGTGGTGCGCTACGGGTAAGTCGCCCTCTATTTTTTTTCTGCAGGAAAAAACAGTCTTTTGACCGTAAATTTTTACTCTTTTCGAATTTTGAAAATCTAAAAAATCGCTAAAGTTACGGCCTTTTTATCGTGGCGGAATCTCGTTCTCGTCATTTTGGTATATTATACGATTTTTTTCGACATCATATGCAAAAGTTACGGCCTTTTTACCGTGGCATGACTTTTTTTGCAAATAAAGTCGAAACTCATGTTTGTTAATTTTACTAGAAGATATACCACATTACCTACCTAAATATGAAAGGATTTAATTTTTTGAAGTGTTTATCATTTTATTTTATTTTTTGCAAAGCCTAAAAAGGCGATCCACCGGGGGGTGGAGTTGGTGCAGGATAGTTAGGCGTAGGGCACTAGGGCAAGGTGCCCTACTACTAAGTTTATAAATCCGTGGCGCACATGGCATAGTGCGCCACAGAACTTGCCACAACCGTAGCGCACCTACCCCATGTGCGCTAGGGGTACGTGGCATGCGGCTGGCAGGCCCATGGCCCATACATATCTGTGGCGCACATACCCCATGTGCGCCACGGTTGTTCTAGTTACTAGTAGGGCACTACCCACAGATGAGCCACGCCTATTTTACCCGTGGGGCACTTCAACCATGTGAGCCACGGATGTGCGGATTACCTATAGCCCTTTTCCTAGTAGTTCACATGGAAGTGTTTCTTTACAGCCGACTAAAGAAAAAAAAAGTCCAGATAGATGAGCAGTTCCTAGAACGCACCATCACCATTGGTGCCGGCCTAGATGCCAAATAGGAAGGCGAGCTCACCAACTTCCTCCGTGAGAATCGGGATATCTTTGCATGGTCAACTCAAGACCTCCAAGGTGTGCCGAGGGAGTTGGCTGAGCACTCTCTGCATGTAAGGCCAGGAGTAAGGCCGGTGAAGCAACCTCTCCGCCGCTTCGCCGAAGACAGGAGAAAAATAATAGGGGATGAGATAGCTCGGCTCCTTGCGGCCGGATTCATCATGGAAGTGCTTTATCCAGATTGGCTATCAAATCCGATGTTAGTACAAAAGAAAAAGGATGATCCTAATGTAGCCGTCGTATGACGAATGTGTATTGATTACACGAACCTGAACAAGCCGTGTCCCAAAGATCCTTTTCCTTTACCTAGGATATACCAAGTCATTGATTCGACCGCTGGTTGTGAGCTGTTATCATTTGTAGACGCGTATTCTGGTTTCCACCAGATACCGTTAAATCCGGTTGATCAAATAAAGACTGCGTTTATTACCCCGTACGGGGCTTATTGCTATCGCACCATGCCATTCGGCCTGTGTAACGCAGGGGCAACGTACCAGAGATGTATGCAAAAATGTCTACATGACCAGATAGAAAAAAATGTACAAATATATGTAGACAATGTGGTTATAAAAATGAAAGAGAGCAAAACACTACTGGATGATATTAGGCAGACATTCGCGAACCTGAGAAGGTTCCGAATGAAGCTTAACCCGGAAAAATGCACCTTCTGTGTACCAGCTGGGAAACTACTCGGTTTTCTTGTATCCAGCCGAGGTATAGAGGCCAATCCAACTAAAATAAGAGCGGTAGAAAGAATGGAACTGCCGAGGCGTCTAAATGACATACAGAAATTCACGGGCTGCCTGGCCTCGCTTAGTCGATTTGTATGTCGGCTGGGAGAGAAGGCATTACTGTAACACCCTCAGAATCGACCCTATGCAAGTTTCAGCGATTCCCGCCAAACCCGCATAGAAACGATTCAAAGGTTCCCACTAGGCATTTTCGTGCGGGTGGAAAACGAAGTAATAACATTACACAACAGTCCTCGATGGGACCCACAGAACAGATATATATACAACACGACTCCATGAGTCAAGAATACAGATATACAGAACAAAGATCCAAATCACCTTGAAAATGATAGAGCGTCCGACTACGGACAAGATGCAAATGGGGCTAAGAGCCGTGAAGAATAACCAATGGCTTCCATAACCCTGCTCAGGCCAAGCCGGAAGGGTAACCCTGCTAACGACGTCGGTCTCAAAACCTGCTTAAACAAAAGGGGTGCCGACAATGGGCAAAGGAAAAAGAGAGAGCGGTCAGTACTGAGGCCAGTACACGGCGAGACTAGAATTCGGCGGTCCTCGCCTACATAGGTATGATGGACTGAGCGGCAGCGCAGCATGCACTAAACAACCTATAGAGACTCGATAAAACTGTCGGTGATCAGAAAGGGATAAGAAAGACCTATCCGGATCCAACCTGATACTACCACCAAACATACCCATCCTGGTGTTTCCCCCTCGAGACCAAACGAGGAAGTCAACCGAGGAACGCACACAGTTGGCAGTTTTATTTATTCAGTTATCGTTGCAGCAATTACTAGTCAGGTATAGATAATCATCCTGATAAAATAAGCACTGGGACGTTTTAGTTAATCATTCCGTTGTAGTTGCAACACTTACTAGTTAGATACAATTAGCATGAGATATCCCAAGACCCAGCAGTTGTTGGTACTTTTATTTAGCCATTCCGTTGTAGTTGCAATACTTACTAGTCAGATACAATGGTCGCAAGCGACAACCCAAACAAGCAATTGTTGGCAGTTTTATTGAGCCATTCCATTATAGTGAAGCTGATTACTAGTCATTATAAAGTCAAATTTATAGCACTACTTTAGTTATAGTTGTCTATGATCGAGATACTGTGCTCCAAGTCGTCCATAACCGCGGACACGACTTTCAGAAAGTTTTACCCTGCAGGGGTGCACAAATAGCAACACACACTCGATCAACCTCGGAAAAACCAAATCAAAACCCAACGAGGCTTTCACGACAAAGCAATCACAGGATTCAGAAATATTTCAGGGGGCCACCCCATTGAGTACACCCGCAACGAAGTTAGCTGGCTCCAAGACGGACTCAAGGTTTGCGTCAATGGCTGTAAACGACTGGGAACCCAAAACTGAGCTTGTCGATACCGCGAAAACACTCTGCTTTCCTAAACAGTACAGGTGCTCCTCGCACAATCGTAAATAAAGCAGTAAGGCATGGCATAAGTACAAGATCGTAAATAAAACCTCAAACTAGTTTGTGGCCCCAAGAAATAAGAATGAATCAAGCTCTGGCTCAGGGGGGTCCCATAATTCCCCCGTATGTGGATAGCGCGAATATTCAAGGAACAGGTATCAAGTACTCGGGATCCTACGGGACACAAATGGACGGTTAACAACCAAATAACATCTATTGCCCACCTGTGCCTCTTCTTACCTACTTCAATTTGAGCTCTTAAACAATAATTAAGGTGAATGATAATTAAAACCATGAACACCTCCAACATTAAACATGCGGCAATGCTCCAACAACTGTGGTACTTGATGACACGCAACAGCACTTGAGCAAGCGACTACGACGCGCAGGTCCAACTATCTACCAAACAACAGGTAATAGGAGGTGTCCAAGGCAATATAAGGCTGCAAAGGATATCACGGGTACGAAAGCTAGAGAAACGCAACACAGATAGCAATAGATCAACAAGAGGGAATAAATACTATAAAAGTAAGATAGGTAGAAAGGGGGAGATGCTCGCCTGAAAACATTGCCGAAGGTTCATCCGAAGATCGGAGCGACACTCGCATCAACTCAACTGCCTTATCCGCGAAGAAGCAAAACACTAGCATAAACACCGGATGCACTATTTAATACTACGGCAGAAGATCGGGCATGATGCATGTATGATGTATGACATGGCAAAGATGCGATGCGATTAGGTAATATTAAGCGGAACCGGGGGTCCCGACAATTAAATATATGGTTCTAGTTATTTAGGTACCCCGCATTTTAAATGTTGTTTTAACATGGCAAAAGGTAGCACCGGTTCGCTACACAAATTTAAATGGGACCAATATAAGACTAGATTTGCCCGCATATGGGCCCCATATTTAATTTTGAGGTGAATCGGCATAAGGCCCCCAACCCACATGACAATATGTATGCAAGCATGGCAATTTAATATGCAACAATTTATATAGATGGCATTTATAAAATAGGGGCTCGGGAAAAGGTGCACACATTAGGGTTCGGCGATCTTGGGGTTCCGGGGTTCGAGGTTCGGTCTCAGGGTACGGATCTGGGGTTCGGTCTCGGCGGGAGCGTTCTCGGATAACAGTAGATCTTGGCGCATCCGTGGTCTTCGGGTCATGTCGACGGTCATGGCGTTCGGGATGAAGTACTTGTCGTATCCGAGAAGAAGAACTCGTCGCCCCAGGAGAAGATCTTGGGGTTCCGCGGGGGTCTTGGCGTTCGGGATGCAGAACTTGGTGTCCGGGACGGAGTGCTTGTCGCCCCGGGGTCTCGGGTCGAAGAACTTGGCGCGCCCGGGTTCGGTCTTCGGATCCGGGAAGGAGGGCTTTGTTCGGCATCGGTACCGGGCACATGTCTTCTCAGAAGAACTTGGCGGAGGACATCAACGAACTAGTCCCCCATACACCAGGAGGATTGTCTCCGAGGCCGTGGTTCTATCTTGTAGCTCACATCATTAGCATCTCTCCAACATGCTATCATGTCACCACCAGGACATCCACATAGCACCCACAAGCGACGCAGCGAATCCTCGAGAACCAACTATAGCAGGGCAACACATACAGGTATCGGGCATGTCCTCGGTTGAACAGGGATTGGCACAACACAGACCACCGGGCTAGGCTCCCGAAGCCATGCGGGACAGACATAGCTGGCCAGCAAAGAACCTTCCATGGGGCCCACGCGCACGATGGTGGTGGCTCGCACGCGCTCGCGAAGACGGTTGGCAACGGGCCGATGATGGAGCTTGCAAGGGGGGTGGAGCTTGGGGAGCCTGCGAGGGCATCGGCCGGAGGCGGGGAGGAGGACGGCCCGGCGGCGGCGGTACAGGGGAGCTCCTAGCGGCGGGGTCGGGCGCTGCAGGTCGACGGTCACGGGGGCAAGCGAGGCCGGGCTCGGCCGGAGGTCGCGCGCAGGGCGCCGGAGGCGGTTGAGGCCAGGCGGCGAGCTAGCGGCCGAGCTGCAGAGGGTGGCGGCGGTAGGGCGCGGAGAAGAGGGGGGGCGCGCCGGCGGCCGGAGGTCGGGCAGAGGCGGTAGGGAAGGGGGTGCCCTGGCGGCGGACGAAGGGTGGTCGTCGGGGAGAGGGCCGGGGCGGAGCGGAAGAAGGGGGCGGGGCGTCGGGCTAGGGAGAGAGAGAGGATGGTGGGGGAGGCGCGAGCGGGGAAGGTGGGAGGTGGGGCCGCAGGGTGGGCCACGCGGTCGGACGGGTGAGGGGAGAGACGGGGAGGCGTGAGTGCGGGGTGGGTAGCGTGTGTGTGTTGTGGGTGGGGCCGGGGGTGAGTGGTGTGGGGCTGCTGGGTAGGCAGGTGTGAAGGGAGTGGGTGAGGTGGCGGTGTTCGATTGGTTGGGGATAGAGGAGAGATGAGGTGGCGACCAGAGATTGGAGGGGGAGAGGTGGAGGGGGGGCTGGGTAGATTAGGGTTGGTAGGAAAAGAATATAGGTGGCCCGATTTTTGTACTGGGGGTGGCCGACTGGGTCGGATCGGCCCGGTTTGGCTGCCCCCCTAAAAATAATATAAACCATTTATTTATTTAAAACAGGCTTTTGCAAACCGCTGGCCGACAAAACAAAATAATCCGGAGACCCGGGTTTTGTGTTTGAACAAAGTCGGGGCGTTTAGAAAACAAAGATAGGTTTTTCCGCAAATAGTCTTATGCAAGCAAATGCAAGATGATGACGATGCTCAAATGCAATGTGGCATGATGACATGAGCATGCGGTCATGATGATGCAATGCACAAAAACAACGCGATTTTCTAGTAGTGGTTTTGCGGGATGCCACAATTCGACACCACTAACAATGGATCTCGCCCTCGAGATCCGCCTCATGGTACCGGAAGGAAGGTCGGCGATCTGCGTCTTCTCGCTTCGTGTAGATCCTCGCGACACCACTAACAAGAGGTCGTTGTCCGTGATCGTCGAGAGAACACTCCGGGAAACAAAAGGTCGAAGGTAGAGGTATCAACAAGTAAAGCCACCTCTAGCTTCGATAGAAAAAGAGAACCGATGCATTCTCATCCACTTCAATGTACACAAGCGAATAGAGTGGGTAGTCGGCATGGGGGCCAATCCATCACGCACCCAAACTATTACTCTGCACAATCAGTAGAAAAGCGTGCAACCATTCTCGGAATCAGACTGAAGATCTTGACAATCGAGGTTCAGAAACAAAGGAGTGATGCAGACTCTGCATCGGATCTGGCGTAGATGATGTCGTCGCGTCGGAAAACACCGGAAGGCTCAAACAAGGAACAAAGAATGGTACCACAGACGAAGGATTCCTTGGATAGCATGAAGACCAGATGTAGCAACACTGTTATCCAAGGAGGAAGCGAAACCCTGAAGGTACGACGGAAAACCCAACCACGAGAAGTCCTGGACTTGAAGAAAAGATAAGGGTAGATTCAAAACACGCAAAGGTAAGAGGAGAATAGCAGAGGGGTAAGGAATAAATCAGACCTAATCAGAACTATCCAACCGATTTTGCAAAAATAATTTTGACACTCTACTTCGGCCGTTAGCTAGGTTATCCTACAGGCTGGACTTGTGGGGTATCGCAACTGCTGAGCTCTGATACCACTCTGTAACACCCTCAGAATCGACCCTATGCAAGTTTCAGCGATTCCCGCCAAACCCGCATAGAAACGATTCAAAGGTGCCCACCAGGCACTTTCGTGCGGGTGGAAAACGAAGTAATAACATTACACAACAGTCCTCGATGGGACCCACAGAACAGATATATATACAACACGACTCCATGAGTCAAGAATACAGATATACAGAACAAAGATCCAAATCACCTTGAAAATGATAGAGCGTCCGACTACGGACAAGATGCAAATGGGGCTAAGAGCCCTGAAGAATAACCAATGGCGTCCATAACCCTGCCCAGGCCAAGCCGGAAGGGTAACCCTGCTAACGACGTCGGTCTCAAAACCTGCTTAAACAAAAGGGGTGCCGACAATGGGCAAAGGAAAAGGAGAGAGCGGTCAGTACTGAGGCCAGTACACGGCGAGACTAGAATTCGGCGGTCCTCGCCTACATAGGTATGGTGGACTGAGCGGCAGCGCAGCATGCACTAAACAACCTATAGAGACTCGATAAAACTGTCGGTGATCAGAAAGGGATAAGAAAGACCTATCCGGATCCAACCTGATACTACCACCAAACATAACCATCCTGGTGTTTCCCCCTCGAGACCAAACGAGGAAGTCAAACGAGGAACGCACACAGTTGGCAGTTTTATTTATTCAGTTATCGTTGCAGCAATTACTAGTCAGGTATAGATAATCATCCTGATAAAATAAGCAGTGGGCCGTTTTAGTTAATCATTCCGTTGTAGTTGCAACACTTACTAGTCAGATACAATTAGCATGAGATATCCCAAAACCCAGCAGTTGTTGGTACTTTTATTTATCCATTCCGTTGTAGTTGCAATACTTACTAGTCAGATACAATGGTCGCAAGCAACAACCCAAACAAGCAATTGTTGGCAGTTTTATTGAGCCATTCCATTATAGTGAAGTTGATTACTAGTCATTATAAAGTCAAATTTATAGCACTACTTTAGTTATAGTTGTCTATGATCGAGATACTGTGCTCCAAGTCGTCCATAACCGCGGACACGGCTTTCAGAAAGTTTTACCCTGCAGGGGTGCAACTCGATCAACCTCGAAAAAACCAAATCAAAACCCAACGAGGCTTTCATGACAAAGCAATCACAGGATTCAGAAATATTTCAGGGGGCCACCCCATTGAGTACACCCTCAACGAAGTTAGCTGGCTCCGAGACGGACTCAAGGTTTGCGTCAATGGCTGTAAACGACTGGGAACCCAAAACTGGGCTTGTCGATACCGCGAAAACACTCCGCTTTCCTAAACAGTACAGGTGCTCCTCGCACAATCGTAAATAAAGCAGTAAGGCATGGCATAAGTACAGGATCGTAAATAAAACCTCAAACTAGTTTGTGGCCCAGAGAAATAATAATGAATCAAGCTCTGGCTCAGGGGGGTCCCATAATTCCCCCGTATGTGGATAGCGCGAATATTCAAGGAACAGGTATCAAGTACTCGGGGTCCTACGGGACACAAATGGACGGTTAACAACCAAATAACATCTATTGCCCACCTGTGCCTTTGCTTACCTACTTCAATTTTAGTTCTTAAACAATAATTAAAATGAACGATAATTAAAACCATGACCACCTCCAACATTAAACATGCGGCAATGCTCCAACAACTGTGGTACTTGACGACACGCAACAGCACTTGAGCAAGCGACTACGACGCGCATGTCCAACTATCTACCAAACAACAGGTAATAGGAGGTGTCCAAGGCAATATAAGGCTGCAAAGGATATCACGGGTACGAAAGCTAGAGCAACGCAACACAGATAGCAATAGATCAACAGGAGGGAATAAATACTATAAAAGTAAGATAGGTAGAAAGGGGGAGATGCTCGCCTGAAAACATTGCCGAAGGTTCATCCGAAGATCGGGGCGACACTCGCATCAACTCAACTGCCTTATCCGCGAAGAAGCAAAACACTAGCATAAACACCGGATGCACTATTTAATACTACGGCAGAAGATCGGGCATGATGCATGTATGATGTATGACATGGCAAAGATGCGATGCGATTAGGTAATATTAAGCGGAACCGGGGGTCCCGACAATTAAATATATGGTTCTAGTTATTTAGGTACCCCGCATTTTAAATGTTGTTTTAACATGGCAAAAGGTAGCACCGGTTCGCTACACAAATTTAAATGGGACCAATATAAGACTAGATTTGCCCGCATATGGGCCCCATATTTAATTTTGAGGTGAATCGGCATAAGGCCCCCAACCCACATGACAATATGTATGCATGCATGGCAATTTAATATGCAACAATTTATATAGATGGCATTTATAAAATAGGGGCTCGGGAAAAGGTGCACACATTAGGGTTCGGCGATCTTGGGGTTCCGGGGTTCGAGGTTCGGTCTCAGGGTACGGATCTGGGGTTCGGTCTCGGCGGGAGCGTTCTCGGATAACAGTAGATCTTGGCGCATCCGTGGTCTTCGGGTCATGTCGACGGTCATGGCGTTCGGGATGAAGTACTTGTCGTATCCGAGAAGAAGAACTCGTCGCCCCAGGAGAAGATCTTGGGGTTCCGCGGGGGTCTTGGCGTTCGGGATGCAGAACTTGGTGTCCGGGACAGAGTGCTTGTCGCCCCGGGGTCTCGGGTCGAAGAACTTGGCGCGCCCGGGTTCGGTCTTCGGATCCGGGAAGGAGGGCTTTGTTCGGCATCGGTACCGGGCACATGTCTTCTCAGAAGAACTTGGCGGAGGACATCAACGAACTAGTCCCCCATACACCAGGAGGATTGTCTCCGAGGCTGTGGTTCTATCTTGTAGCTCACATCATTAGCATCTCTCCAACATGCTATCATGTCACCACCAGGACATCCACATAGCACCCACAAGCGACGCAGCGAATCCTCGAGAACCAACTATAGCAGGGCAACACATACAGGTATCGGGCATGTCCTCGGTTGAACAGGGATTGGCACAACACAGACCATCGGGCTAGGCTCCCGAAGCCATGCGGGACAGACATAGCTGGCCAGCAAAGAACCTTCCATGGGGCCCACGCGCACGATGGTGGTGGCTCGCACGCGCTCGCGAAGACGGTTGGTAACGGGCCGATGATGGAGCTTGCAAGGGGGGTGGAGCTTGGGGAGCCTGCGAGGGCATCGGCCGGAGGCGGGGAGGAGGACGGCCCGGCGGCGGCGGTACAGGGGAGCTCCTAGCGGCGGGGTCGGGCGCTGCAGGTCGACGGTCGCGGGGGCGAGCGAGGCCGGGCTCGGCCGGAGGTCGCGCGCAGGGCGCCGGAGGCGGTTGAGGCCAGGCGGCGAGCTGGCGGCCGAGCTGCAGAGGGTGGCGGCGGTGGGGCGCGGAGAAGAGGGGGGCGCGCCGGCGGCCGGAGGTCGGGCAGAGGCGGTAGGGAAGGGGGTGCCCTGGCGGCGGACGAAGGGTGGTCGTCGGGGAGAGGGCCGGGGCGGAGCGGAAGAAGGGGGCGGGGCGTCGGGCTAGGGAGAGAGAGGATGGTGGGGGAGGCGCGAGCGGGGAAGGTGGGAGGTGGGGCCGCAGGGTGGGCCACGCGGTCGGACGGGTGAGGGGAGAGACGGGGAGGCGTGAGTGCGGGGTGGGTAGCGTGTGTGTGTTGTGGGTGGGGCCGGGGGTGAGTGGTGTGGGGCTGCTGGGTAGGCAGGTGTGAAGGGAGTGGGTGAGGTGGCGGTGTTCGATTGGTTGGGGGATAGAGGAGAGATGAGGTGGCGACCAGAGATTGGAGGGGGTGAGGTGGAGGGGGGGCTGGGTAGATTAGGGTTGGTAGGAAAAGAATATAGGTGGCCCGATTTTTGTACTGGGGGTGGCCGACTGGGTCGGATCGGCCCGGTTTGGCTGCCCCCCTAAAAATAATATAAACCATTTATTTATTTAAAACAGGCTTTTGCAAACCGCTGGCCGACAAAACAAAATAATCCGGAGACCCGGGTTTTGTGTTTGAACAAAGTCGGGGCGTTTAGAAAACAAAGATAGGTTTTTCCGCAAATAATCTTATGCAAGCAAATGCAAGATGATGACGATGCTCAAATGCAATGTGGCATGATGACATGAGCATGCGGTCATGATGATGCAATGCACAAAAACAACGCGATTTTCTAGTAGTGGTTTTGCGGGATGCCACAATTACCACCGTATCAACTGATGAAAAAGTCTGATAAGTTCATTTGGACACCGCAAGCAGATAATGCATTTCATGAACTGAAAAAGATGTTGGCCACAGCACCAATCCTGGCCTCTCCATTGTCAAAAGAGCCTATGTTACTTTACATAGCTGCCACAAACAGAGTGGTAAGTGTCGTGATCGTTGTGGAACGGAATGAAGAGGATAAATCAATACAAAGGCCGGTATACTACCTAAGCGAGGTACTATCAGCCTCAAAACAAAACTACCCACACTACCAGAAGATGGCCTACGGAGTATACATGTCGGCAAAGAAACTTAAACATTACTTCGAAGAACATCCGATCAAAGTGATCTGTGAAGCGCCCATAGCCGACATATTGAGCAACAAAGATGCAAGCGACCGAATAGCAAAATGGACAATCGAATTATCACCCTATGCTCCGCAATTCGATAGGCGAGATGCAATCAAATCTCAGGCAATGGCCAACTTCTTTGTGGATTGGGCCGAGGTGCAATACGAACCACCATTGTCAGATCCGAATTATAGGATAATGCATTTCGATGGATCCAAGTTGAGAAATGGCTTGGGAGCAGGAATAGTGCTGACCTCACCGGAAAAAGATCAGCTGAAATATGTGCTGCAAATACATTTCGCCGCATCAAACAATGTAGCCGAATATGAAGCACTCGTCCATGGATTAAAGGTAGCAAAAGAAATTGGTATATGTCGGATCCTCTGCTACGGGGATTCTGATTTGGTAGTGCAGCAAGTATCAGGCAATTGGGATGCACTAGATGCAAATATGGCCTTATATAGGTTCCATGTGCAAAAAATAAGTGGATACTTCGATCGATGCGAGTTTCATCATATACCTCGGGAGGACAATGACGCTGCGGACACATTGTCAAAACTCGGATCAACTAGGCAGTCGATTCCCCCGGGAATCGCCCTAGAGCACCTGAGAAAACCATCGATTATACCATCACCAGAGTCCGAGTCCATTCATATCTCGGCAGAATTAAAAGAAGGAAATGTGCCAATGGAAATTGACAAAGAGTGTAACCCAGGCTCTCTGAAGGTGAACCTGACCATCGCACGAATAAATCCAGAAGGATTCAAAGCCGTTATGTCGGCAGAAAACATGGAAATCGACAGTGAAATTGTCCCAGATAAAATCATGCTGACATGGGAGCAACCCATATTCTCCTTCCTCAAGGATGCAATTTTGCCGGATAATGAGATACTGGCTAGACAGACAACAAGAAGATCAAAAGCTTACACAATCATAAACAATGAGCTGTACAAGAGAAGCGTCAAAAGCATGCTGCAAAGATGTGTTGACTCGACGGAAGGCCAGGAGATACTCCTAGATATACATCAGGGAGAATGCGGGCATCACGCATCGTCCAGAGCATTAGTAGCCAAAGCATTCAGGCATGGATTTTATTGGCCGACGGCGTTAAAGGAGGCAAAAGAGCTGGTAGAAAAATGTAACGGTTGCCAGAGATACGCGAGCAAGATACATATGCCATCATCCGAATTAAAGACAATACCAATCACTTGGCCATTCTCTGTATGGTGTTTGGATATGGTAGGCCCGTTCAAGCCGGCCCGAGGCGGAATGACCCACATTCTAGTCATGGTAGATAAATTCACAAAGTGGATTGAGGTAAAACCTATAAGAAAATGTGATGGGAAAACAGCAGTAAAATTTCTCAAAGATATCATCTTGAGATATGGTTATCCACACAGTGTTATCACAGACAACGACACAAATTTTGCTGAAGGAGAATTTGCTAGATTCTGCCAAGAGAAACACATAAGACTAGATGTTGCCTCGGTGGCTCACCCGGCGTCGAACGGGCAAGTAGAAAGATCGAATGGACTGGTATTGTCCGGAATAAAACCCCGTCTTGTTGAACCTCTACAAAGGTCGGCAGGATGTTGGGTCGAGGAACTGCCAGCAGTACTGTGGAGCCTCAGGACTACACCCAACAGATCAACAGGGTATACCCCATTTTTTCTGGTATACGGGGCAGAAGCTGTCCTTCCAGCCGACATAATGCATGATTCGCCACGAGTGACCCAGTACATGACTGCCGAAGTAAACGAGGTAGCTTGGCAAGACGACGTCGATTTACTAGAAGAGGCCAGGGAATTGGTATTATCAAGATCAGCTATTTATCAGCATAATCTGCGATGATATCATAGCAAGAAAGTCAATCCAAGAGTATTTAAAGAATGAGATTTGGTTCTTCGGCTGGTGCAGTGCACAGCCGGCATGCACAAACTCTCACCCCCATGGGAAGTACCATTCATCGTGAGTAAAGCATTGCACAACGATGCATATTACCTAATCGATGCCCAGTCACCAGAAAAGAACAAGGCAAACAAAGCCGGCGAGGAATCGAAAAGACCATGGAACATAGCTTTAATTCGCCCATTCTACACTTAGAAGCCATATATGTTTCGTCGTAATATAATACTTCAAGTATCAAGCATGTATTGAACCTCGCCACCTCGAGCGATGATTCGAGGATTGCACAATGTTGTCTTTATTTTTACTATGTAGTAAACCTCGGCACCTCGAGCAATGACTCGGGGACTGCTCTTGGTGATTTATTATTTTGAGTTATGTATTCAACTTCGGCACCTCGAGCAATGACTCGGGGACTGCTCCAGGTGATTTATTATTTTGAGTTATGTATTCAACTTCAGCACCTTGAGCAGTGACTCGGGGACTGTTCTATGTGATTTCTTATTGTGAGTTATGTACGAAATCTCGGCACCTCGAGCATTGACTCGGAGACTGTACAATGTTATTTCTTATTCCTGAATTACGTGTTAAGCTTCAAGACCTCGAGCAGGGGACTCGGGGACTATGCCGTATCATCCCTTATCTCGGATTATGCATTAAAACCCCGATTCTTAGAGCACTGACTAGGGGACTGCCACATGATCCAAGATAGTTCTTTCAGCATGCGCAACAACTCATCCACCTGAATGATAACTCGGGGACTAATCCGTATTACCCACTATTTGCCATCAGACACATAAAAGCTCCATAGCTCAGCTACAAGCTTGGAAGACAGTGTAAACATGTCTCAATAATCATAAAGATAGCGAAGCAAAAGCAAACAAAGATCTCTAAGAATGATGCAAAAAAGAGTAACACTCCCAGCGAAACGAAGTGTGATAGGGGATGCAAATTATTGTTTCACTTTGCCAGATACGGGCTTCGGGCATTATATCTCGGATAAAGGTCAAGAACACAATGGCTAAGCCATCGAATTTATAAAGTCTAGGCAATGTAAGAGCCGAACTAAGGTCAACCACATGAAAACATGCGATCCGAACCTATGAGATTGAAGGTCGCCAAAGAAAAGATATAAAGCAACAAGATCTGTTTAGAAAAACTAATAATGATTACCATCACCCATGCCTCAGCGGCAAAAGGCAAAAAAGGGTTCGTACCACACAGAAAGTCGGACAATTGTTTCACACACATCATACGCCCGGCATACCGGGGAATGGAAATAATTTAGGAAGTTTTCTGAACCTAAGGGGCAACGGCACGATCAGGCACTGGGCGCTCCGAGGTAGACGGCGCCTCGGCCGAAGTTACTTCGCCTTCCGCAGAAGCAATAGTAACTTCGGGGGAAGTCCTGGGCTGCTGAGAAACATTAGTTTGAGCTTGAGAGTGCCCAGTCCCTTTGGAAGATGATCGCGCATAGCCGTCCCCATCCGAGCTTGCGCTAGAATCACCAGAGTTGTCCGAGTCGCCTCACCCTCATCCTGGTTGGCCGAATCATTATCAGAGGCATCTTCGACTTCGACGTCATCCGCTGGGTCGGGAAGAAAACTCGGCCCTTCAATACAGTTATGCACATCAGCATACTCAACAAGCTGGAAGGCACGATCTTGGCGGCGAGCGACGAATTCTGGATCCTCAACCCAACGAGAGCCAGTGCGCAAGTTTATCAAGGTATCGAGCGAAATGTCCTCGTACCAAGACATAACGACTCTGAGCGCCATATCAGCACCAGCTCTCCCAGCAGACTCCCTCCAGAGATTTAACATGGTCTGAGATGCCATTAGTCTATCCACAAGTACTTTAACCTTGTCGATGTCAGGAGTCCCAGAAGTATTCGGCCACAAAACATGGTAAGCCTGGCTAGCTGCTTGCACCAGATCTCGGCCCATAATTTTCGTCAGCACAATGGCAGCGCCAACGGCAATCAGGTAGTCTTCCATTGAATATTCAGGATCCGAATCTGCAGGGACACCTCGGCGTTGACGAGCAGAAATCACTGCCTTAGAACTCACTGGCCTAGCTTCTAGAAAATGATCTACATAAGAGGCAAACATATCAGTTAAAGGTAAGAAAGAGGAGAAAATAACTCGGCCACGATCATAAACTTACGATGAATGTAACTCAACATTTTCTGGAGATCCTGGGTCCAATCAACCTTGGTCTTGTCAAAGCGAGTGATTTCCTCGCTCATCATCCGATTCTTCAGCTCGGCAGCCTCGAGGAGTTCTTTATCTTTTCTGCAGTTGCAGACTTAGCCGATTATTTTCTTCGGAGAACTCCTGATCAACTTTCTCTAACTCGGATTTCTGAGAAATCTTGAGGGACTCCACCTCGGCACGCAACTGGGTTATCTCGTCATCTTTCTCTTTCAGTTGCGCCGAATGAGTGGCGGCTTGCTCTAAAAAATGCAGCATCATATCAGGCATGGGTATGCATTCTTGATGCGACGCTGCAAGATTTTGTAACTCGGCTATACCAAAGCCAGAAGGTTATAAGAAACCCAGGATAAGTTTCGAACGAAAATCAATAGAGGAAAAGGATATCTAACCTTCCAGAGCTTTGACTTTCTTCTCAAGACGGATATTAAGATTATTGATATTGCCTGTTTACCAGAAAAATGGGTTAGCACCTCAAGTCTAAAATATTAAGAACTTAAGGGACAATGCAAAAATTTGTTAAGTTACCAGCTTTCTTCACCACGGGAAGAACTTTCTCATACTTCTCTTGCAGTTTCTTGTGCGCGAAAAGCAGCCTTTGGAATTCGGTTGTCCGCCGATCATGGGTAACCTAAGCGACAAAATAAATTACACAGTTAGATATTCAAACCTAAAATAGATCCGAATCAAGCAAAGCTTAACTCGAATCTAGGAGGCTGGATATTCGAAGCTAAGACAAATCCGAATCAAGCAAAGCTTAACTCGGATCTAGGTGGCGGGATATTCGAAGCTAATTCAAATATGAATCAAGCAAAGCTTAACTCGGATCTAGGTGGCTAGATATTCAAAGCTAATCAGATCCAAATCAAGCAAAACCTATCTCGGACCTAAATGACTAAGTAATCAAAGCCGAAATAGATCCGGATTCAGCAAACGCTTAATATGGAATACAAATGAACCACGATGAGTCATACAGGAAATTTACTCGGAAAATAACGCACTTTAAGTTTAACAAAGCTTCCAAACGAACAAGTTATTCGGTTGCAAGCTTCGGGGACTAGGGTATATATACTATCATTTGAATAACTAACCAGATATAAACGGAAGCAATTACCTCGTTCATATTATCGCTGTCAAGAACGATCTTAGCAGCCATATGCAAATGACTGCTGATGTCGGAGAGCTGAAATGGTTGATTGCTCGGATTGCCCTCAAGCTGATCAGCAGCGTTCCAATTATTGGCGTACTCCACCAGAGAGCCGAGGCTGTTCCCACTCTCAGTACGGGTCAGCACTTTACCTCAGATCCGTTGTGTAACAACCGCCGCCGCGGGACTCTTGTGGAGAGTAAGCTGAGTATCAGCGGCCGGGGTGACAACGGTCTTAGCAGAGGAAACCCCCTTGCGGAGCGCATCAGCAATGGTGGGTTGAGAAGAGCTAGCAAGTCCTTTCTGAGATGAGGGAGGTTTGGTGACAATGATCTTCTTAGCCTTAGAAGAGGTGTCGGCAGGAGCTGGAACCTCGGCACTAGGGGTGGCATCCTTGGAAGCAGGAGGAACTATAGTTTTCGAGGGGGCCGAGATGGTGACATCCTCGGCTGGAGTTGGAGTCGCAGTTGAAATTGGGGGGTCAAAGGAACCTCAGGGGAAACTTCGGGGGTCGCAACGGAGGCAACAGGTTCGGTAGCAGGATCTGCTGACGGAGTTAGGTCGGCGCCAGCAATGGAAGCTGTGGGTACATCTTGCCAAGGTGACGTCCGAGTCGGCGCAGGAGGAGAGTAGACACGAGCGGGACTAGGAGCCCGAGTATCTTCAGGAGGCGGAGGAGAAGGCATCCGAGTTGTGTGACTCATCATACTCGGACCGCTTGGTTTGGCAGAAAGAGGAGCGCTACAAAATCACAAAAAGTCGAATCAAAAGATAGAAAGAGAGAAACAAGAAATACAAATGAAAATGAACTCACCCAGTAAATCTGGGCACGGTTTTACGCTTCGGAGGGTGCTGGGCCGACTTCTTGGTTCGCTTCTTGGGAGCAGCTTCGGAAGGAGCTGATAGAGCACCACGCTTCCTCGAGGTAGCAGGAGCTTGAGAGGAGAGAGGCTCGGCATCGTGCACCTGACCGGCCTGATTAGCTGGGAAAGTAGAGGCCGGAAATGCATAACAGATAGGCATTGCGGCGACTACCTCAAGAATTTGGACGTCGTCCGAGTCACCTTCCTCCCCATGGGCCGAGGTCTTGCCACGGGCGCGAACAGGAGCGGCGTCCGACTTAAGAACAAACTCCTCTGAGCCAGGCTCCCCGCTGTCCGGGGTGTTCCGATCTGCGGTCCACGGGAGGGCCCGAACCTCGGCATCCTCGATATTTTGCTTCGCAAATCTCTGCAAGAAAAGAGACAAAGAGGAATTAGCAAAAGAAGTCACAAACGCGATTAGGAAACAAAACACAAATGCCTTAACTTACCTCGGGAGGGGGATTCCCGCGAGTGAACGGCTTCAGCCCCCAGGTCCAGCCCGCCGGCATATCAGTCTTGAAGATAGCTCGGACACGCTTGAAAATAAGATAATCCTTGAGCTCAACCGTTGAGACTCGGTTGGGATCGAGGGGACCGCTCATGTAACAAAGCTTGTGCGTGCGATGCTGGAAAGGGCAGATTCGGCTACTGGCGAAGGAGGTCATCAGATCCTTCAGCCGAATCTTGAAGGCCTCGGCCAAAGCATGGCTCTTCCTGGGGTTGTAGGTCCAGTTCTTCTTTGAAGGGGGGCTGATGGAGAAGGCAGGGAGCCAAATCTTGTCTTACTTTCCAGTGTTCTTGACATAGAAAAACGATCTATGCCACTTCTTGCAAGACTCAAGACCACCAACACGAGCGAACTCGGATTTTCTCCGAGGTGTGATGGACGCGGCTCCGCACTGAGTAAGCAACTTCTCAGAGGGGTGAAGAGATTTGTCTGGAACGACGTTAGATCGGATCTGGAAGAATTTGGACCATATGTGCACAGACGGCCAGAGGCCGAAGTATCCTTCCGAGGCCAAGATAAAAGCGGATAGGGAGGCGATGGCATTAGCTGGAAGGTGATGTGGCTGAAGACCAAAGTAATCGAGGAATTCCCTAGCAAAATCACTAAGGGGAAGACCGAACCCACGAGCAAAGTGGGACATGAAGACAACATACTCTCCTTCGTTTAGTACGGGAGAAGATTCGTTGCCGTGTAAGCGACAGCTTACCTCAGCAGGAATCCGGCGAGTCCTAATTAACCACTCGATCTCACGACGAGTGACGGAGGAACCCTGCCAGGAGCCCCGCTCTGGACTAGATGCTATGTCGTCGTCTTCGACGAGCGCGCCACTAACTGAACTCGACATAGGGTCGCCAGAGGAATCAACGGAAGAAGAACTAACGACAGAGCAAGGCTTAGAGGCGTAGGGCCCCGTCGTGGTTTTAAGCGAAGACGGCGACGGAGCGGAAAAGAACCGCACAGGAAATCTAGAAAACGGCGGATGCGTCTAGGGAGGGAGCCTAGCAATGGGACCGTAGAAAAACTCACCGGCAACGGCGCCGGAGCAAGCGCACGGCGATGAGGTCGACGGAGCAGAAGAACTGTGGCTTCGCCGTCAAAGATGTCGACAATGGCGCAACCGCAGGAGCACGAGCAGACGCACGGGCGCAAGGAGGAAGAAGAGCAACGGTACGTGAAGGGGGAAAGTAAACCCTCTAGCCTCATGCCCCTGTTTATAACCGCGCGGGCCTGGCAGTAGTGGGATCATGCGTGCGAGCGCTAACCATGTAGATCGTGCGTGCGGCGGAACCGCTCAAAGCTGAGTGGAGCCACACCGATGACCAAACGATGCAGGAGAGGATCAGGCCCCCTGACCGAAGCGGTGCGCGAGGCGTCGCAGCGCCGACGCGATAGGCGCAGTAATCACTGTAGCTTTTCAGTGGGTGCTGTAGAGGAACAAAAAACTAGAGAAATAATGATGAGTGTTACACATAGGACGAGGCGTGCACGAGAAGCTGCGCGGATACCTCGAACAGGAAAAAGTAACTCGGAGATGAAGAGAAATGAATATTGGGAAACTGATGTGGCCCGGCTGAGGTTACGGGCAGGACCACACCAGCTTCGGGGACTAATGTTGGGGAGGTGACCCCGGATAGGGTCAAGACAGGGGAAGACAAAAGGAGTTTCCCCTGTCATATGCCGAGTTACTGTTTATATCGGCCGAGTCCTGTAAAAGTCAGCCGAGATAAGCACGGCCATGATACCTACGAAGGAAGCGATACCAGATCCGGACGACATATGAGTTAAGTCGGCCGAGTAAGTATGAACAACTTGAATTCAGGTAAAGGTCAAGCCGAGTTATCCAAGACAAGGCCGAGTAACATGAAGCTTGCAGGAGAAGGAGGTGCCTAAGGTCAAACCCTAGTTGTTGTAGGAGGAATCTAGACAGAGCCAAGTGCTAAGGAAAAAGAGCAGAGATGCAGAGGGACAGACATGACTCACGGAGGTGACAGTGAGGAAGCCCGAGGAGCACGTGTGAGGCCCTCTAGAACCTTGCCACCGATAGAAGGGGGACACAGAAAGGAGCCCGCCGAGTTACCACTTTGGGACAAGCATATTCCAAGAATATGCTTGCCACGTCATCCCTAGAAGGAGACAAGGACCCCCTTTATAAGGAGAGGCACGGACTCCTGAGAAGGGGATGGATTCATTTGAGGCGGTAAGGCTCGAGTTGTAATTCTCCTCTTCTTGCAAACAGCTCGAGGAGCACTTGTAGCCCAAGAGAAGAGAAATAGAGATCTGCATATTAGTCATTTGAGTGTAGAATTAACTACATCTTCCCTCCCCGGATCCCTCTAGCATCCATTGGCCCCATACTTTAGCCTACCCATGGCGTCTGTCATGCCACCACCACGACAGTAGCAAACAAGCTGGCCTCAATATGGATGTAGCAGATTTGAGGCAGATGAATAGGGTGCTACGGCATGATTGTAAATCTAGAATGTTTGTTGGAAAGAGAAATGGGATATGGACTGTAACGGTCTTCCAAGGAGAGCACACACACCAGTTGGTGAAGCAAATTGGGAGAATACGGTACTACCGGTCTCATAGGAAGGTTACTGAGGAGTACTTTCAGTTCATCCAAACTTTACACGACCAAAACATTAGCACAGCTGAGATGATGGGATGCCTCAGAAGTGTGCACGGAGGCGACCCAAGGTGCCTTTGTTTTGTGAAGCGAGATGTGTCCATCATAAGGACTATGCTACGTGAGGAAGTTTCGCAGCGAGACATGTCCATGACTATTGAGTACTTTGAAAGGAGACAAGCTGAAAGCCCTACATTGTTTTTTGATAAGCAAGTGGATGAAAACAACGCAGTGAGAGCTATCTTTTGGGTGGATGGCAGGACAAGGGCCTTGTACCCCAAGTACAAGGACTCGTTGTTTTTCGACACTACATTTTGTACAAACAAGTACAACATGCCCTTTGCTCCACTTGTGGGCATCAACAACCACGCACACAATTGTGTTGGGCTGTGCTTTGCTACCTGATGAAACAACTGAAACATTCAGCTAGGTATTCGCCAATATTAAGGAAGCAATGAACGGTTTGGCACCAGACCATATCATGACAGACCAAGACCAAGCGATGGCTGCAGCAATTTCAAACATATATCCTAATTCAATCCAGAGATGTTGCATCTTCCATGTGCTATGATTAGCAAGAACAAAGCTTGGTCCTCACTTGAGAGAATGTAGCCCATTTGCTGCAGTGTTTGGGATGGCTGAGAACACACATTTGCAGAATATGTGGAAGAGCAGAAACATGTGGGCGCTTGTGTACTTCAGACAAAGTTTCTTTCCCTTTACAAGCACACTAGGAAGATCTGAAGGCCTCAACTCGTACTTTAAAACTTTAATTCGCCCAAGTGGCTCAGTTTGGAACTTCGTGCAGCAATATGAGTTATGCGAAAACCTGATGCTAGACAGAGAAGACAATGCAGCATTCACCATGGATACAACAACATCACCACTATGGGGAAGGTGAGATTTTCTCTTTACAGACAGATTTTCTAGTAGCATTATTTTATATCTGTGGTAGCAGATTTGAAAAACTGTTGTAGCATAATGTAACACCTGATGTAGCACCACCCTGACAGTTAGCAAATAAACATTTTTTGTAGTTACAACATTGAAAAGCAGGGCTGGAGTTCTACACGAGGGAGATCTTCACAAGATTCCAAAAGATGATTGAGAGGTCTACAAGGTTTTATCCAATGCAGGTTGAGGGTGAAGTCATGTGCTTTGATCTCATTCCAAACCCTGGTTATGGTGTCAAAATCTACCAGGTGCAAGTCAAGCTAGATGATGAGTGCTACAAGTGCGGATGCAACACATTTGAGATGTGTGGCCTTATATGCCCGCATATAGTCAGGGTGATGGTGCACTTGAATGTGCAGGAAATTCCAGAGAGATACATGCTACGAAGATGGTCTGCTACAGCAACAATGCATGCACCTGATCCCGGGACAAATACCATCAGATTTGGGATCCTAGGAACCAATACTCTCAAGTACAATGCATTGTGCAGAAAGATGAATGAACTCGCTTCGGATGCTTGCTTTAGTGATGAAACATATGTTGTTGTTTCCAAGATGATTGATGATGCGAGGCAGGTTGTAGCAAACATGAGGAACACACAACATGCTACACATCAAGGAGGGGAGCAAGAAGGAGAGCAGCAAGGAGGAGGGCCAGAAAATGTTCAACCACAGCTAAGTATTCCTCCACAGCATGGTATAAACAATCAACATCAAGAACAACATAATGATGCTCCTAGTAGCATGCTCAAGAATCTTGCGAGGGGAAAGCCAAAAGGAAGACCAACTGAGAAGTCAAAGCGTAATAAACCATTGGTTGAGCTTCATGATGAAGCAAATGCTAAGAGAAGGAAAAAAGCTCAAGAGACAAAGAAGAAGCAAACTGATGCAATGCCAAAAACTAATGCAACGCCAAAGAAGAAGAAGCCAAGAAAGCAAAAAAAATCCCATACTGCAATGAAGAAGGTCACACCGTGAAACAATGCGTCTTCATGGAAGCACTGATTGCGGGAATGCTGCAAAAATAGAGTTGAAACTATAGAGATGAAGCTACATGTACTAGCAGAGTAGCATTTTTATTATTACTATGTAGCATACATACAATATAGATGTAGCATCATCTTGATGCAAGATATGAATTTTGTGATATGACAGAATATTGTTGGTAGCAAAAGTATTGCCACTTTGGAGCATACAGGCTGCATTTTGTAGCATTATTGTTTCTCATATATAGCAAGAGCTAAAATTGCTATCAAAGACAAAACTTGTTCTTCCGAATGAATGTCACATGAATATTTGCTACATTAAACCTAGTAGCAAATCTTCAACACCTATGTAGCATTACATTTCTATGCATGTAGCAATATGGTTACACAGATGTAGCAAATTAACACCTGGGTGGCCAAAAAAATTGACATCATGTCTAGGTAAATACTCATTTTTAGCATTTATGCAGCATGTATGTAGCATATATAGAACTTATATTTATCAAAGCAATCACACTATTTGAAGCTTTAGAAGATAATAAACAACATTCCAAACATCAAAGCTATATATAAAACCATTCCAAACATGTATCACTTATCCATCTAACATAACCAATCCACATATGATGTAGCAACTAACACATCCACGATTACATCAGTTTGAACCATTACAAAGTGCAAAATAAGATCACAAGGACGACATCAGTTTTAACGATTACATCAGTTTCAACCTAACTACGCTTCTTTTGTAACTCTTCTTCCATCAACTGTAGCATTGATCCTTTGTTTTGCCTTGCCTCGATCAGATCTGATGCAAGAAGTTTCCTTAGAAGTGGTATAGCATTGTTGTCGAACTCCGCCATGACCTTGCCGGTGAAGCTTTCCATGAAGAGCATGCTGAAGAATCCACAGTCAAATCTGCCAAAAAACAAACAGATAGATTAGTAAAAAACAAGCAGAAACTTATGTAGCAAGTGTAGGAACCTAAAGTAGCAAGAGTTGTAAATTTAGGTAGCAACTAAAAAACAATAAAGTAGCAAAAGTTTATTGCTTTGTGTTCAAACAATAAAGTAGCAAAAGTTGATGCTAGTGATCAGGACAAGGATTAAAAAAAAAGCAAAACAAAAAGGAGAGCAAATCTTACATGGTAGTTTGATGCGGGTGATCAGGATTGGTTAGCAGGTAAGTGTCGAAGTTGATAATATATCTAGCAAATAATAGAAGTAGCAAAAACCTGCTAAAACTGCACAAGTAGCAAATCGTACTACTGAAAAGCACAAACTAGCAAAATGCTACCACTAAACTACTGAATATTGCTACATGTGCTACTACTAAAGTAGCAAAATGCTACTACTAAACTAGCAAACTCATAGTACTAAAGTAGCAAATGGTACTACTTCATATTGCTAAGAAAACTGGCAGTTAGCAGCAACTTTAGTGGTTGTACCTAGGAACAAAATGATAGTACTAAACTAGCAAAATGCTACTACTAAACTAGCAAAATTGTTGCTACATTAGCAAAATACTACTACTGAATATTGCCATAACTGGTAGTTAGCAGGAACTTTGGTGGTTGTACCTAGTAACAAAATGCTAGTACTAAAGTAGCAAAATGCTACTACTAAACTAGCAAAATCATACTACTAAAGTAGAAAAATGCTACTACTAAACTAGCAAAATGCTACTACCAAAAATGGAAGGGGCAAATAGAACGAACTACTAGGATGAAATATGATCACCTCAACGTTTCCGCCGTCGGAGGTGCTCCCTCCTGCCGCATCGCTCGTCGACGGAGGTCCCATCACCGTGCCGCCTAGGGTTTCTGCGGGAAATCAGAGCTGGGGGAGGTTAGAGAGGGGAGAAATCAGAGAGATCAGAGAGGGGAGGTTAGCGCGGGGGAGCACGAACCGAGGACGAAGGGGTCGGCGATGGCGCTATGCAGCGGTCGCCGGCAGCGCGGGGTCGCACTGCGGGAAATCAAAGCCGGGGGAGGTTAGAGAGGGGAGACATAAGAGAGATCAGAGAGGAGAGTTTTAGAGCGGGGGAGCACGAACCGAGGACGAAGGGGTCGGCGGCGGCGCTCGGCAGTGGTCGCCGGCCGTCGAGGATGAAGGGGTCGGCGGCGGCGCGGGCATCGCACCGCGGTCGCCTCTCCTCCGCTGAATCCCCTGGGACGAAGCAAGCGACGCCGAACTGCTCTAACTCGTGCGACGTGGAACTACCCGACCCGTATGACGCGGAGGCGTGTAGCAACTGCATGGAAGAGGCCACGTGGCGCGAAATAAACGGACCGATCAAGCTCGATCCAACGGCTCGCGACCGGGAGGACGCGATCCCCTGGGGGCATAGTATCATTTTCCTTTCTTTTATGTGCTATATACCGTGGTCAAGTTGGGTTCTTTCCTTGCTTTCTTCATGATTTTGAATCCTAGAAATTAGGAGCTTTGGTTATAGAGAAGATCGGGACCTGCTCATTCTAGAGCAGAGCAGAGAGTAGTGATGGTCACCATCGTGCGGCCCAGCTCCGGACCAGATGCCAAGTCTCTGGTGGTGTTCGCGTTCCTGTCCAAGTGGGCTGAGACCTTCTGGACGTGGCCGGCGGGCTATCCGTCCTTGTGCCTACACGTGGTGCTGCTCGTGCTTTAGCGGTTCAATTTCGACGTGGCAGACTACTCCGCACGCAGCCCCATGGACATGTTGCTGCAGTCCGGCGATGTGCCACCGTGCCAATGACAGTGCCGGAGGAACGGAACATAAGCTCAAGGCCCATGAGATGTTTCTCATCCAGAAAGCCGAGCGGAAGATCTTGCCAGAGCAGGAGCTACTGGAGGCCATCCTCGAGGACATGCACGAGCTCCTCGTCGTTGTGCGTCAATCCGTCGGACACCTTCCGTGCGCAGTCGGAGAACACGGTGTTCTAGGTTCCCATGGTCGTCTACGTCGTCCCGTCCTCGCCTGCTCGCCATGCGCTCCACAAAATTCAAGGCGTCGTCGAGCAGCCCAAGCCGGACGGTGCACGTGATCACCATCGATTGCACTCTTGATGTTCGGCCGAGCAGCTCCGTCGCCGCCGCCCAATTAGAGTGCATGGTTGGGAAGAAGATCACACGGCTTGCCGCTACCATGAAGCCTAGGCTCGGTAGAGAGTCCTGCTTCATGCCTATGGAGTGCTCGAAGGCCAACTCCCTCGTGCTCGCTTGTTGTAACTACTGACGACGCCGCGCGCTCGAGATGGACGCAGCCCAAGCTGTCCGCAAACTCCATGGAATCATAAGAGCAGCTAGTGCGACAAGAGCCAACACTACAAGGAGCGGCACTAGCGCGAGGCCCACGCGCGGAAATTCACGACCATCAACACGCTCTGTCTGTCTGTCTGTCATGAGGGAGTGGAGCGGGTCGGCATTCCTTTTTTTAGTGTTGAGAAAGAGGAGAGAACACGTGAAGAGGATAAGAGAGAGAAAAGCAAGACAAAAAATGGTGAAAAAATGGTCAGAATGAACAGTAGCCTAACACTAGATATCACTAGCTTGCTCCTAGTCTGCATCAATCTCAAGGAACATTTTAATGGTGGGATAGCTCGTACACTGTGTACAAGTACAAAATCCATTCTCGCATCTCTAGCAAATAGAGTATTTTCGACCGGTCCACAAAATTTTGAGCCGATACACGATATCAAGCAGAAAGTGATCTTTTCAGACACCGTAAAAGAAACCAAACCGCAAATATTTTTGCGGTTTTGTGCAAAACCGTCCGTTTGTCCCGCGTATATTCAGGATGGAGGCCTCGGATGCGGTATTGCATCCTTTTCCTCCCCTAATCCCCACACGCAGAGCCCCGCACAACTCGAGCCGCCATCGTCGTCAGTCGCCCTCTCACACATCGCCGCCACCCAATAAAGAGGGGCACATGTGGCCATGTGGGGCACGGTAATTATACGCAAACTCTGGGCACCGAAAGGTTGTCCGCAAGTATACGCAAACTCTTGGCACCGAAACAGTCCTTGGACATCCAAATGTCCTCCTTGACATTACACGCTCCCTCGCCAACTTTCTTGCGGCTCACAACAACTTTTTTGCCCTTACAAACCTTGCTCTTATCAACTTCAGCAACCTGTAGCAAAATAAAAATAGAGAAGATATGGTTATGGTGTGACCTCAACCTCCAAAAAAGCTACATGTAGCAACCAACCAAAAAATAGAATGCAAACGAAAAAAAGCTACATAAAGCTACATGTAGCAAACCCAACCAAAAAAACCTAGCATGTAGCATATAATCCAAAATTAGAAAAACAATCTAAAAAAGCTACATATAGCATGTCAACATATGAAAGCATAAAAGTATCAAAATTCCTACTT
Organism: Avena sativa; assembly: GCA_916181665.1. Lineage (NCBI taxonomy): Eukaryota > Viridiplantae > Streptophyta > Magnoliopsida > Poales > Poaceae > Avena > Avena sativa. The sequence continues at coordinate 229,728,100 of OV702279.1, forward strand.
ATAGGCCACATGTAGAAAAGGGAGGCAATATATCTAGCAAATAATAGAAGTAGCAAAAACCTGCTGAAACTGCACAAGTAGCAAATCCTACTACTGAAAAGCACAAACTAGCAAAATGCTACCACTAAACTACTGAATATTGCTACATGTGCTACTACTAAAGTAGCAAAATGCTACTACTAAACTAGCAAAATCATAGTACTAAAGTAGCAAATGGTACTACTTCATATTGCTAAGAAAACTGGCAGTTAGCAGCAACATTAGTGGTTGTACCTAGTACCAAAATGCTAGTACTAAACTAGCAAAATGCTACTACTAAACTAGCAAAATTGTTGCTACATTAGCAAAATACTACTACTGAATATTGCCATAACTGGTAGTTAGCAGGAACTTTGGTGGTTGTACCTAGTAACAAAATGCTAGTACTAAAGTAGCAAAATGCTACTACTAAACTAGCAAAATCATTCTACTAAAGTAGAAAAATGCTACTACTAAACTAGCAAAATGCTACTACCAAAAATGGAAGGGGCAAATAGAACGAACTACTAGGATGAAATATGATCACCTCAACGTTTCCGCCGCCGGAGGTGCTCCCTCCTGCCGCATCGCTCGTCGACGGAGGTCCCATCACCGTGCCGCCTAGGGTTTCTGCGGGAAATCAGAGCTGGGGGAGGTTAGAGAGAGGAGAAATCAGAGAGATCAGAGAGGGGAGGTTAGAGCGGGGGAGCACGAACCGAGGACGAAGGGGTCGGCGACGGCGCTCTGCAGCGGTCGCAGGCGGCGCGGGGTCGCACTGCGGGAAATCAGAGCCGGGGGAGGTTAGAGAGGGGAGACATAAGAGAGATCAGAGAGGAGAGTTTTAGAGCGGGGGAGCACGAACCGAGGACGAAGGGGTCGGCGGCGGCGCTCGGCAGTGGTCGCCGGCCGTCGAGGATGAAGGGGTCGGCGGCGGCGCGTGCATCGCACTGCGGTCGCCTCTCGTCCACTGAATCCCCTGGGACGAAGCAAGCGACGCCGAACTGCTCTGACTCGTGCGACGTGGAACTACCCGACCCGTATGACGCGGAGGCGTGTAGCAACTGCATGGAAGAGGCCACGTGGCGTGAAATAAACGGACCGATCAAGCTCGATCCAACGGCTCGAGACCGGGAGGACGCGATCCCCTGGGGGCATAGTATCATTTTCCTTTCTTTTATGTGCTATATACCGTGGTCAAGTTGGGTTCTTTCCTTGCTTTCTTCATGATTTTGAATCCTAGAAATTAGGAGCTTTGGTTATAGAGCAGCTCGGGACCTGCTCATTCTAGAGCAGAGCAGAGAGTAGTGATGGTCACCATCGTGCGGCCCAGCTCCGGACCAGATGCCGAGTCTCTGGTGGTGTTCGCGTTCCTGTCCAAGTGGGCTGAGACCTGCTGGACGTGGCCGGCGGGCTATCCGTCCTTGTGCCTACACGTGGTGCTGCTCGTGCTTTAGCGGTTCAATTTCGACGTGGCAGACTACTCCGCGCGCAGCCCCATGGACATGTTGCTGCAGTCCGGCGATGTGCCACCGTGCCAATGACAGTGCCGGAGGAACGGAACATAAGCTCAAGGCCCACGAGCTGTTTCTCATCCAGATCTTGCCAGAGCAGGAGCTACTGGAGGCCATCCTCGAGGACATGCACGAGCTCCTCGTCGTTGTGCGTCAATCCGTCGGACACCTTCCGTGCGTAGTCGGAGAACACGGTGTTCTAGGTTCCCATGGTCGTCTACGTCGTCCCATCCTCGCCTGCTCGCCATGCGCTCCACAAAATTCAGGGCGTCGTCGAGCAGCCCAAGCCGGACGGTGCACGTGATCACCATCGATTGCACTCTTGATGTTCGGCCGAGCAGCTCCGTCGCCGCCGCCCAATTAGAGTGCATGGTTGGGAAGAAGATCACACGGCTTGCCGCTACCATGAAGCCTAGGCTCGGTAGAGAGTCCTGCTTCATGCCTATGGAGTGCTCGAAGGCCAACTCCCTCGTGCTCGCTTGTTGTAACTACTGACGACGCCGCGCGCTCGAGATGGACGCAGCCCAAGCTGTCCGCAAACTCCATGGCATCATAAGAGCAGCAAGTGCGACAAGAGCCAACACTACAAGGAGCAGCACTAGCGCGAGGCCCACGCGTGGAAATTCGCGACCATCAACACGCTCTGTCTGTCTGTCATGTAGGGATCGGAGCGGGTCAGCATTCCTTTTTTAGTGTTGAGAAAGAGTAGAGAGAACGTGAAGAGGATAAGAGAGAGAAAAGCAAGACAAACAATGGTGAAAAAATGGTCAGAATGAACAGTAGCCTAACACTAGCTATCACTAGCTTGCTCCATGTCTGTATCAATCTCAAGGAACATTTTAATGGTGGGATAGCTCGTACACTGTGTACAAGTACAAAATCCATTCTCGCATCTCTAGCAATTAGAGTATTTTCGACTGGTCCAAAAAAATTTGAGCCGATACGCGATATCAAGCAAAAAGTGATCTTTTCAGACACCGTAAAAGAAACCAAACCGCAAATATTTTTGCGGTTTCGTGCAAAACGGTCCGTCTGTCCCGCGTATATTCAGGATGGAGGCCTCGGATGCGGTATTGCATCCTTTTCCTCCCCTAATCCCCACGTGCAGAGCCCCGCACAACTCGAGCCGCCATCGTCGCCAGTCGTCCTCTCACAGATCGCCGCCACCTAATGCCGCATCAGCCCACCCTGCACCCATGGCCGGCCAATCGTGTCGCAATATGGCCGGCCGTGGCGGTGCCTCTCCGTGTCACAGCGGGAGCTCGAGCTCCCGAGCTCGCGCGTCGCTGGTCTCCGCGGAGGAGGCCGCTCGCCAGCACTCTGAGTCCACACGTGCTCATGTAGCACTGTCTCGCACCTGTGCTACCTCGTTGGCTTGGGCCGACTTCAGGTTTTTCGGCCTCGGCCGCAACAACATGGAGGCGGGCAGCTCCCGCACGGCCGTGGCACCGCCTGCTCCGGCGCCCTCCGCTCGAGCTCCGCCTGATGCGCCCGCGTGCGTGCCCTCTCTGTGAGGCGAAGTTCAATTCGTTCGGGACGATCATCTCCGATGTGTGGGACCGCGCCAAGCATCGTCGCGTCTAGCCGAAGGCCGAGTAGTGGCAGCTCCGCCGTATGAGGCGTCTCTCCCTACGCAAGCACTATGCGTGCCTCGGCCTCTTCGTCGTGGACTGCTCCGACGACGACAGCAAGTAGGCGTGGCTCTGCGAAAGCGAGCTCCAATGAGTAGGTACCGCCGGTAGGGGTGGGAACGCGCTAGGGTTTGCATCGTTGTGTAAATATGATGATCTATAATAGATAAAATTATCCACTATGTATGAACTTGTGATCGATCTAGCGCCAACCTATGTTTTTCGAATATGCAGTTTTTGACTCGGTACCTGATATGCGCCAAAAATATTCGTACTGCAAAAGTGGTTTGTAGTAAAGCACAAACCACTTTTGAAATATGAGCGTTTAGGATATCTGCTAGAGATGGTCTTACCACCTTAGTATTATCCAGTTAGTGCATGAGAAGTGCAAAACACAGTTGAGAAAGAATGAAATTGAGACAAATAAAGAGGGGCACATGTGGCCATGTGGGGCACGGTAATTGGCTAGGTAGTAGGGCCAAGGAAGTTAACATGAGATGCAAGCACTAAAGGAATATTTCTCAACGCTTTTGTTTTGAGGTAGACACTGCTCAACGCTAGTATTGCGTTTCTTTTTTGCCGGGAGGTTCTGTTGCTTAACGGAGAGTAGTAGTACCAAAAAATTAATTTGAGACCCTAATTGTTTTGAGATCCTGTGCCACTGCACACTTTACACACGCTTGCGAAACGGGTCTACTAAGAAATCTACCAACTAAAATGGTGCATGTATAACAAAATGCTAAAAGATATACTAATTAATACCATAAGTGCAATAAAAAGTGCTAATCAATGTACTAATTAACACGGTGCATGCATAAATAAAAATCTAAGAAATCTACTAATTAACACCAGACATGCAATCGCATCTCTCCTCCCGTACGACACAGGAGACGGCGGCAACCAAATCCCCCCAATCTCTACCGGCCATAGCGTGAGTCCCCTCTCACTCCATGCCTCTCCAGCGGTAGGAGGGAGGGGGAACTCGTTCCTCCGTTCTATAGTTAGGGTTATGGTCTTTTTTGCCGTGGTGTGTCGTTTGGGTGGTGGGAGTGACGCATGGGCGAATAAATCTACCTCAACTCTACTATCACACCAGCTGCTATCTTCACGGAGGCGTCTTGGAGTTGATGACAACGCGTGTTTGTCGATCCTTTAGATTAGCGGCTTGGTCTTCTCGCAGATCTTTAGATCTGGCGAGATCTGTATCTCGACGTGTCGCTGAGACGGTGACCTTTATTCAAGAGCAGCTTCTTCATTTATCTGTACTAACGGCTGAGAGTGGATACGAAGATAGTGAGTGAGAGCGAACAACCTATTGATTGCTCTCCGTGGATCTCTCTCGCTGAGGGTGGGAATGGATATGAAGAGAATGAGTGAGAGCGAGCATGCAACTCTACGCGGCTCTCTCTCGTTTAAAAGGTAGCGGAAGAATCAATCAGTACAATGTTTCACGTCAGACACAATAGCAATCAACACACTATTTGAGTTGTAATTAACACGGTCAGTGCACTGTATGTATAGACAGAAAACACAGCTTGTGGCACTTTTGGTGACGAAAAAACAAGTTCTGCGTTTAGTCCATTGTTTGTGTGGGATTCAGCGCATTTAACACAATGTATGCATGGAAATCCGCACGTGGAAATCAGTGTGCAGCAGGACATGCAGGGTGTTGTCATCAGAGCAGGGTGCCGCCTCCGGCTGATGCGGCATGCTCCCCGACGACATGCCGCCGCCGTTGGTGGCGGCAGGGCCCATCGACTCTGTTTGCTGGAGACGTCGGCCGACGTGTCGCCTGTGCTAGTAACGGCAGGGAAGAGTCGCGTACGGCCATGGTGGCAGGCGCTATGTGTCACATGGCGAGGCCTTCCGCCACCACCGGCAGCTATTCTTTTTTGTCATTTTTGGCAAGATGGTCTTCTCTAACAAATACATTGTCCATATGGTATTTTTTGTGTCTAAAATTGGCGAGGACACACAACACCCTCTGTCCCTTAATCAACAACCTCTTATGTCCAACTTGTGTTAGTCAGATATTTATCCGCCTACGTGCACTCTTTTAAATATGCAACCCATAGGATTACAGTAAGCCAAATATAGTTAACCGACCTTTCGTCCAAAACCGATAGTCAGCAACGACTTTTCGTAAAACATGTCGGCAACGGCTTTTCGTAAAACCGATAGTACTACTATCTTGTTAAAAAAATACTGAAAATAGTATAATCAGCAATCTTAAATTGATAGCATTTTCCAAGAGTACTATTATCCATCTGATGCTCTTCATTCAAATAAGTTGACAGACAGGAATGACTGCTCTCATAATCAAAACTACTATTACAGGTATGCAGATCAACGAGGACATGAAGTGAAACTAAAGAAACTAACATCCAAGGCGGACCAATGCCACTGCGGGCTGCCTAGGTGTACATGTCAATCTGGAGGTGGAAGTCATTCCGGCAAACGCCTGGACTCTTGCCACGGCAGAGACGATCCTGACGCCCAATTCCCAGACAAGGTCTCGCGAGGACATGGGCGCCTTCCGGCTATCTACTTGGTGCATCGACCCGTCGCTGATCCCACGGGAAGTGGACTTTCACGTCGTGGAGCCCGACGATCCCCCATCAGCGCTGGTCATGGCGGCGGCGGATCGTGCTGTCGTGCCGCCGCATGTGGCGATGATGGTGCAGCCCCTCATCCTCCATGTTACGCGCTTCACAGATTTCCAGCGGCCAGCACCTGGGGATGGCGCTGGCAGCGTGGGCGGCAGCAACGGTGGCGGTCCTGCGCTAGGGTACCCCTCCACGCGCCACTACAACTACAATCCCGGTGCACCACACCAACTCAACCGTGGTGAGACGGATGACACGGGTGGATTGCGTGGCGGGGCCCACGCCAACAGGTCTAGAGGTGGGGATCGGCATCGTCAAAACAAACCGCTGACCACGCCCACTGAGGGCGACGCCACTCCCTCGTCGCGACGCAGAAAGAAGAGAAGCATGAGATAGAGGTGCAGGAGGGGCGGTCACACTCATTTTAGGAGATTACTGAACGACTGCACGTTGAAGGAGGTCTATCTCCACTGCAGACGATACACATGGTCTAACGAGGGGGACTCACCTACGCTTGTTAGGTTGGACAGGGTGTTCTGCACGTCATAATGGGATGAGATGCATGGTAATTGTTCCTTGTGTTGTCTTTCCACGGTGATTTCTGACCATTGCACCCTCCTCCTTGACTGTACGCCTATGGCCACCGCCCGAAAGAGATTCCAGTTCGAGAGTTTCTGGATGAATCTAGAAGGCTTCAATGGTGTGGTAAGCGACACTTGGAACACCATCCACGGAGACCCGGTCCCCTTCCGACGGCTCATCGCTAAGATGAAGCGGACAGCCCACCAGCTGATGAGCTGGGCAGATAAGCAGGTGGGATCTATGAAACTGGAGCTGATGATATATAGCGCGGGAGGTGGTGTGCCGCTTGCACGTTGCTATGGACTTTAGGCAACTAACGGCAGATGAGCATGCCCTACGCTGGGTTGGCCTCGCTGGAGCGCACTATGGCCCGTCAACGGGCAAAAGTTGCTTGGCTCAGGGAAGGAGATACTAACACGGTTTTCTTCCATCAGCATGCTTCCTACCGGAGGCAGAAAAATGTGATCCATAGCCTAGCGGTGGATGGCGCAGTCCTGGTGGACCATGCCGCCATGGCCGAGGCAACCCTCGATCACTTCCAAGCGCTCCTAGGTACAACTGTTGTCCAGGGATTCTCGCTAGACCTAGACTTCATGGGGACCTATACTGAGGATCTATCGGACTTGGATGCCTCGTTCACGGAGGAAGAGTTCTGGGACATGGTGAGACGCCTTCCCCATGGAAAAGCGTCGAGCTGTTACGTTCATTTTGCATCACTATTCTATATCATAATTTACTATTATTCATCGATATATTTCATAAATTAAGAGGTGATACTTATGTTATTTCATCTATTTTGCATGTTGGATGACTTTTGGAGGATGAACTGCCGGAGTCAGGATTCTGATGGAAAAACGGTGTTTAGATGCAATATTCGTGAAGATCAAAAAATATACGGAAAATCCTATTTTTCCAGAAGACAAAGGAAGCTATAAGGGGAGGATGAGATGGGCCACAGGGGGCCCACCCCCCCCCCCTGCGTGGGCCACCCTGGGCCGAGCCACCAGGGGGTGTGGCCACCCTGGCCCACCTCCCGCTTCGCCCTTTCGCCTATATCTTCTCCTCGAAACCCTAATACCAGGGAAGCGACCATAAAAATATTCCGCCGCCTCTACGGGGCGGAAACTACAGAGAGAGAAAGAGTTCTCCGGCAGGCAGCTTTCTGCCAGGAAAATTCCTTCCCCGAGAGGGGATATCATCGCCATCAACACCGTCATCAAGCTAGACTTCATCGGGATCATCATCATCATCCTCACCACCATCTCCACCAGCACCATCACTCCGTCACTCCATCCCGCTGTAACAATTGGGTTGAATCTTGCATAGTTCTTAGTGGAAACTTTCCCGGTGTTGATTACTTTTGTAGTTGATGCTTTTGAGTGGAACCTTTGAATCATTGTCTATGTTCGGATTGTTATTCATCATTATATCATCTCTGATCTTGATCCATATGATGTCTTATGAGTAGTTCGTTTAGTTTGTGAGGACATGGGAGAAGTCATGTTGTTAGTAGTGGAATGGTGTTGAAATAATATTCAATCGTTTGATATTTCAGTTGGGATGCTATTCTTCTAGTGGTGTCATGTGAACATCGACTACATGATACTTCACCATTTATGGGCCTAGGGGAATGCATTGTGTATTTGTCTACTAATCGTGGGGTTGCCGGACTGACAGAAACCTGAACCCCCATTAAGAAACCTTTGCACACGGGAGTGTAGGATCTCAGAGTTTAATGTTGTGGTTAGGTTTTTATCTTAATTACTTTCTTGTAGTTGCGGATTCTTGCAAGGGGTTTAATCACAAGTATGTATTAGTCCAAGTAAGGTCGGTATATTAGCACAGGTTCACCCACACAACACTTATCCAACCAAAGAAGATTAATCAACTATATGAAGCGAAAGCACTTGACAGTATTCACATGTGTCCTTGAGAACGTTTGGTCCTCATAAGTAATACAACCAGCTTGTCCTTTGCTAACAAAGTATTGGGCCACTTGCTGCAATTATTTGTTGTCTTTGTTTACTTGCACTTTATTTCTTTGCATTATCAAAAACCCATAAAAATCCGTTTGTTAAGTATTTACAGAGAATTGCTGATCCAAACCACTAGTCAACACCTTCTTCTCCTCGTTGGGATCGACACTCCTATTTATCAAAAGTACTACGATACACCCCCTATACTTGTGGGTCATCAAGACTATTTTTTGGCGCCGTTGCTGGGGAGTGAAGCGCTATTAAAGAGTGGAACTGGTAAAGAAAACTTTTACTGTGAGTATTGCTTTTTATTTCTGTTTGTTACTTTGTTTCCAATATGGATAACCCACTTGGTTTCCTATTTGGGAAATCTACTACCACTTCTAGGGTAGTATATGAACCATGTAACACCCCAAAAATATTAATGAGGATCATTCCCTAATTAATCAAGATTAGGGTTAACAAAAGCTTTTCTTAATTAAATTCAAATCTTAATGCTTGTGTGTATGAATGCTTGCAATGCCATGTATGATTATTGTAAATGATGAGAAATGGTTTAAAGATCAAAACCATATCATTTATGTCACTATCAAACCAGATCAAAACAAAATAAAATGAAAATATAAAGCCTAAGAACTAATGGTCATTTCTGCCCAAGTTAACCACTAGCTCACTTTGGCATCTCTAGCAACTAATCTCAAACAGAAACTTTTCCATTTCTTTTCTCCCCTTGTTAGACCTAGTGACACTAAACCTAATGGAGCTTTCCAACTTGGCAGAAACATTTTCAAACTCTTTTGAGAGGCAATTCAAATTTGAATCTATCTTATGTATCAAGATATCCATTTTTGGAAAACCACTCAAACCATCACCATTTAGCAAAACATTGCACCCAGAGACTACCAAGATTAGTATCAGAATACCCACCAAAAATCACTGAATTTGAGGATGGTTAGTTATTGCGGCCATTTGATCGAACACTTGGTGATCACAGTACTCTACCAACTATCTACTGTTTTGATCAATACTTTTCTCACCATTTTGACCTCACCGAGCTCACATATCGTGCACTTAACTCACCCAGTACTAGCCTATGCAACTGAGCTCATCTCACTCACCGTTTGATCGGTGCAAAGTGGTACCCAAGCTCACCTTGCCACCCCGACATGGACACGATGCCACAGACGGCGCTACCCTCTCCCACGATGTCTAGGAGGTAGCCCTGACCTCACCGCCTCTGCCTGAAATGGATTGTATGGGCACCTAGATGGGGGTGAATAGGTGCTACTCAATATTTAGTTCTTTTTCAACTTTAGTCTTGACACAAAGTAAATTCTCTAGATATGCAACTACGAGAATTTCCCTGTATGCAAACCTAGATACTAAGCACGTAAAGAGAAGAGAGAGGAAACCGTAGTGGAGCACGCAGAGACATAGGGATTTGTTTTACCGCAGTTACTTCCTTGTTAAGGGAATTACATCTGCGTTGGAGGGGTGGGTGGTTCTAAGACCACCACGCCACAATAGGCTTCACCCTATTCTCTGATGGATCTCGCCATGAAAGGCCTGATCCACCTTCTCCACTATTGATACCCTTCGAGGCGGGAACCGGTGCCTTTACAACTCTAGCGGGGCACACACCCACAACCAAATTGGGGGCTCCCGTAATGACAACAAGTTGTCACAAGAACAAGGATTATCAATATAATCAAAACAAGGATCTAGATATTTGTAAAACATACTAGATCGAAGATTATACAAATGAATGGAGATGTGATGAAGTGCTTGATTGTAGTTGGGGAAGAACGAGCCCTCCTCCTTCGATGCCCCAAAGGATGGGGCCTTTGGATGGATGAAGGTGGATCTCTCTTGGATGAAACTTGAGGAGCAGATCTTGACTTTTTCGAATGAACCAAGAGTTCTGGCAGGAGGGAGATGGCTGGTTTAAATACCCCACTGCTCAGATCTGGCCGCTGGTGAAGTTTGGGAGCGGATTATCCGCCCCCACTAGGGGCGGACTATTCGCCCAGGGGAACAAATCCGCCCCCTGGAGGGAAAGTCCGGGGAAAAATCCCCCCCCCTCTCTGATGGTGGCGTCGAACTTGACTTGGTGAAATTCCCCGCCCCTGGGGAAAATCCGCCCTAGAGACGGAAAGTCTAGGGGAAACTCCGTCCCCTCTCTGAGTGAAGCTCTGTGGAAAACATTGAAGAAGATCCTAGGGGGCGGACTATCTGGCCCCCTGGAGGGGCGAATTATCTGGCCGGGGAAAAAATCCGGACCTGGCCGGAAAATCCGTTGGATATTCCGCCCCCCATTCTGGGGGTTGCGCCCTTGTGCCCTTCTTGAGTTTGGGTAGGGGTGGATTATCCGCCCCCCAAAATCAGTTTCAAACTCTTTTTCAGGGTAAAGATCTATAGCACTTCAACACACATTAAATAATCCTTGGTATTATTATCTAACACAGAAAACACTAAGGATCATGAAATGTTCTTTCAATCTCCACCTTTTTGGTGTTAGATGACAATACTAGAATTTGCAATGAAACATACTAACAACACCTTAAGGAAATGAAAGAGGCTCCCCCTAAATGTGTGTATATTTATAATTTGCATTTGAATACAAATGCACACACTAAAGACCAAGCCAATTTCATAACAATGACAATTATAACAAGGTGAGTTAGGGAACATGAGTCATACCACCGAGATGTGAAATAGCCAGAGTGAACAAAGGTAATATTAGGCCTCAAACACATCCCACCATATTGATGCAATCAATAGATAAATCCATAATTCCATATGCCATCAACATAATTCCATACTCCATAGATAAATCCAGAATTCCATACGAATAGTTCCACACGATAATTCTAGAATTCCACACACGAGCACAAATAGTATCACACGACAAAGTCTTATACAAACCAATCACAAATAAGTTCAATGCTCAAAGGGCACAAGCAAGCAAATGAGGAAAATGAATGATAAAGAGGCAAATTCTTGCGCCCGACCCATGCAAATCTGAGACCTAATAGAACCACTTCTCCCCTTTGGCATCGAAACACCAAAAAGGAAGAAGAGCGATGCTAGCACCCCAGAAAATCACTCCTCCTCATCCTAGTCCTCGTCGTAGTCATCCTCGTCCCCTTCCTCGTCATCATACTCATCATCATCATCAACTAGAGGAGTAGGAGCCCTCGGTGGTGGAGGAAACAGGTGACTCTCGAGCTCTCCATAGTTGATCCTTGAGGTGTTCCACTGAGCATACGGTTTCAGAGTTGTAGGAGGTGGTGGAAAGCCAGTTGCCCTAGACACATGGTGGAGAATGAGCTGCTGGGTGTGGGCCATCTCATGGCTCCTCATGTAGGCATCATACTGGCCCTTGTGAGTGTCGATGCCCATGCATAGGATATGCCTCTGAAACCAGTTGAGCTGCTTGACCTCACGTGCCATTGGGGACACCGGGGGATGACAACCACTAGCCCTTGCATCACGCATGAATGACTCGGGGGTTGTGGAAGGGTGAGAGGTCTTCTGATCCTTGTTGCAGATCTTCTTTGGCTTGTGAACACCATCCAAACCAGTACCAAAATCCTCATGTGGCAACATGTGCTTGATGAGCATCAAAATAAAGGGACCATACGGGATGGAGAGCCGGTTGCACATAGCATCATTAATCTCATGATAGATATAATCCATAACATCCAACTTGTAACCTGTAGCTGAACCAACATTGGTGGCACACTCATGTGCAAAAGAAAGGAAAGGAACCAAGTGACCATGGATCTTATCATTGTTTGCCCCACTTGGAGAGATGTTATCCCGAAACAAGCCAACAAGAGTGGCATACAAAGGAGGAAGTCCAGCAAAGGTACCAGCAATGCCATCAGACGTCAGGCACGGAGCAAGAACTGTGTCCTTGGATGGCTTGAGCGGAGAAATGATGCAGTGGCCAGAAGTTGTGTCATGCCCATGAAAGGCATACCCAAGGACCTGACCAAAGATACAGAAGTCAGACTGAATCATAGTTGTCCCGGTCATCCACTTCATGGTGCGAAGCTCATCTCCGCAGATCACAAGGGTAGAGAAAAACTTCTTCACAACAGAGGAGTCATAGTGGCACTAAAGAGTCATAAGGTGATGCAGCCCCATCTTATGAGTCACATCCAAGGCCTCACGAATCATGTTCAGAGGATGCATATTCAGAGGATGCATGGGGCGAATCTTGAGAGTAGCATAAAAATCATCATGAATGAACCGAAAGTGGGAGAACCAAAACATGGGATCCTCTGGAGGACCATCATTGTCATCCTCGACATAATAATCAATGTGGTGAATGGAGGAGTACTCAACGCTGTCCATGGACTTGTAGTTAGGCCGGGGCTGCTTGCCCTTGCCCTTGCGAGATGCAACCCTCTTGGCTTTCCTTGCTTCCTCGGCCATCTGTTCAGAATCTCTTGCCAACCTGCGGACTTTAGTTTCGTCAACAAACTTACCCTCTGTGTTGGGCCTGAGATAACGGGCATGGGGACGACGCTTGTAGGTCTTAGGAGCACTGGAACCACCTGTGAAAAGCATGGGAGAGGAGCATGGGGATAAGCACACACAAGTCCAAGAGGAATATTAGAAACAATAGGAAAACAATCCACGGTCCAAAGATGTGCATTGTGAAAATCTTAGACAAACCAGAATAGGCAGTGAACCTCCAGGCCGGATTATCCGGCCGTGGCAGGGGCGGATAATCCGCCCCCTACAAAAAAAATCTCTAGTTCGTCCCAGATTCACCAAGGCAACACAGATCGGGCACTAGGGTTGCAATACTACTGAATCTAACAAGCAAGGGAAACACATAGTATCTTTTACAACGATATTTCCACCAAAAATAATGAATTACATACAAAGGAGATGAATGAGGGAGTTACCCTCACTCATTGGAGGAAAACCTTGGAGGAGAAGGTACCCAGAGGCGTGGGGAAGAAGATCCGGGGAGAGCCCGAAGAATCCGATGGTCGAATCGACTCCAGGGAGGGGCGGAGGCTCCGGCGGCGGCTTGGGGTAGAGCACGGGTCGGGGGAGGACTGGCTGCTCTGTTTGAGCCCTTCCTCCCCGAGCCCAGTCCTTAAAGGGTAGATAAGCCCGAGGCAGATTATCCGGCCCCCACTTGGGGCGGATAGTCTGTCCCCCCTCTAAATTTCTGTTAACACAGATTCAGGCCGGAGCACTCCTTGCAAAACCCCTCGAAAGTGTATAAAGGACTTGTGTGCAAGAATAGATGGTTCAAGGAGGGAAAAGGCTTGGGTTTAGAGCAACAAAATGAGATGGTACTACACATCCAAAATTGCAAGAACAAATCAACTAAAATCCAAAATTGGGTGTGTTTTCCATAAGAACAATAGATATGCAAGAAAATCCAAAGAGAGCCAATAGAAACCAACTCTTCTCAAGGAAGAGGGTGGTGGCCGAAGCCATCATGTTGGAGTGCATGGCATGACACCACAAAGATGTATCTTGAGTTCAAAACCAATGCTCATCGATGACCCACATGTCACAAAATGATATTAAGGGAAATGATTTCTTGCTTTCGGCATTATGGGGGGAGGGTTAGCCCAATCAATTAGGACCACACTCCCCTATGTCTATGCCCGCATCTAAACCAAATACATGAAAAAGTGTAAGTGGGTATGTAAGGGTATTCAAGCCAAGCTCCTTGAATCTATGATATTTAGCTCATTCCTCAAATAACAAAATCTTGCTTCATCAAGTGGCTTCGTGAAGATATCAGCAAGTTGGTTCTTCATGCTCACAAAAGATAGTGCAATATTGCCACGAGCAACATGATCCCGAATGAAATGATTCTGAATCTCAATATGTTTTGTTCTTGTATGCTGCACCGGATTGTAAGCAATTTTAATAGCACTTTCGTTGTCACATAAAAGAGGCACTTTGTCACAAATAACACCATATTCCTTTAAAGTTTGCCTCATCCATAATAATTGTGTACAAGCACTTGCAGCAGCAACATATTCAACTTCAACGGTTGAGAGTGAAATGCAATTTTGTTTCTTCGAAGACCAACACACTAGAGACCTTCCCAAGAATTGACATGCACGAGAAATTGATTTTTGATCATCCTTGTCACCAGCCCAATCTGAATCAGTGTAACCACATAGGTAAGAACTAGAGCCTTTGGGATACCATAAAACAAAATTTGAGGAATGAACCAAATATCTGAAGATTCTCTTGACCGCCACTAAGTGGCTTTCTTTAGGAGCGGCTTGGTACCTTGCACACACTCCTATACTCAACACTATATCTGGCCTCGATGCGCAAAAGTAAAGGAGAGAGCCGATCATGTATCGGTATACCTTTTGGTCCACGTCTTTACCCTTTGGATTAAGCTCAAGATGACACTTAGTTTGCATTAGAGTAGCAACGCCATTGAGATCTGACATCTTGAACCTCTTGAGCATGTCTTGGATGTATTTAGTATGATTAATGAAGGTTCCCTCTCTAAGTTGTTTGATCTCAAATCCAAGAAAGAACCTTAATTCTCCCATCATAGACATCTCAAACCTGTCAGTTATAAGCTTTGAAAATTCATCATTAAAAGCTTTGGTTAGTAGATCCAAAAATTATGTCGTCTACGTATAGTTGGCATACAAAAATCTCCCCATTAACCTTCTTAGTAAAAAGAGTGGCATCGATTTCCCCAACTTCGAATCCACGGTCTATCAAAAGCTCTTTAAGGTGCTCATACTACACACGTGGGGCTTGTTTAAGGCCATAGAGCGCCTTATCAAGTTTGTAGACATGGTTCGGAAATTTGGGATCCTCAAATCCTAGGTGTTGCTTGACGTATACCAACTCATGTAGTGGACCATTAAGAAAAGAACTCTTAACATTCATTTGCTATAATTTAAAATTATGATGAGCAGCATAAGCAAGAAGGATACAAATGGACTCAATACGAGCCATAAGAGCATAAGTTTCACCGAAATCAATGCCTTCCACTTGAGAGAATCCTTGAGCCACTAGCCTTGCTTTATTCCTTACAACAATGTCATTTTCATCTGGTTTTTTCTTGAAAATCCACTTGGTACCGATAACATTGCGGCATTCTTTGGGTTTCTCTACGAGCTTCCAAACCTTGTTGCGCTCGAAGTTATTTAGTTCTTCGTGCATTGCAACCACCCAATCGGGATCTTCAAGAGCATCAAAGACCTTCTTTGGCTCAACCATTGAAATGTGTGCTTGATGATCACAGTAGCTAGCAGGTTCTCTTCTAGTAGACACTCTTCTTCTTAGATCACCGACAACCTTGTCAAGAGTGTGGCCCCTTAACTCAAGGTTCCGATTAGCGCGAGCTTTGAGACGAGCCTGAATTTCCTTATTGTTTCTAGAAGGAGTTGATTCAGCATTTGGATCCTTGTCTTGGCCACTACCTTGCCCTTGAAACAGGCGACTGTTGCTGTTCTGGTTCTTCAGGGCCGGACAATCCGCCCCTGGGTCAGGCTGGACTACCCGGCCTAGGTGTAACATCCCAAATTTCACCAAATGCAAAGTCATGTTATTGCATTCATCTCATCATAGCATATTTATCTTGCGCAAAAAATTTCAAATCAAAACCCTAAATAAAACCATATTTAAAACCCCTCTTTATATATTATTATGGGGCATTTTTATTTTAAATACCAAAGTGTTTTTGAGTGAATGTATGTATTTGACACAATTTTTGACTCTAGGATCACAGTACAAAACTTGGTGAAAGTTTGAATTCAACCAGATTTGAATTGAGCTTTCAAAACCATTTCAGAAAAGCAAAACAGAAAATGAAAAAGAGAAAAAATAGCCAGCGCTCCCTATCTGGCCGAGCAAGCCTTTCGGACCATCTAACCCACCCGGGGTTTTCCCTCTTCTCTCCCTTTCTCACCCGCGTGCACACCCCCCTCTCTCTGCCCAGTGGACCCGCTGCCCCGTCAGCGTCATCATCCCCAAATCCCGCCCGCGATAGCTCGCCGCCCGTTTCTTCCCCCGCTGTGATTGTCGTGATTTCAATTCGATTAAATTGTGTTGATTGCATGCGCCATCCCCGCCCCTGCTCCGGCTACTAAACCCCCACCCCTCGCGGCCATTTCCCCCAACACATCAAGCCCCAAGCGCCGCCAGGCTCCCGGAAATTTTGCTTACACCGCTGTAGACTAGAGCAGCTCCTGCGACACATTCCAGTGAGCTCCGTGTTCGCCTGTGTCTGTCGTTCCCGCAAGCGTGTTCCTCTTACTCTTGCGCATCTAACCATGTCCCTGGTTCATCCTATATCGCCCTAGGTCGCTGTCCACGTCAACCTCCGCGAGCACCCGAGGATCCAATCAACTCCGACGAGTAATTCCGGTAAAGTCTGCACGCCCCTTGCCCTCTGGTTCAAACCATTGTGTGCGCCGCGAGCTTGTTCACCTCCTAATGCCATTCTCTTGCCTTCTGAGGACCTAGGTCGTCTCCTTCGTCTCCGCCAGCAACCACCCGACACCAGTGAGGTCTCCGACGAGCTCCTACACCCGCGTCTGTGCGCCCCTGTCCAAGCCAGTTGCACAACGAGCTTCACTGCGTCTTCGTGACTCTGGTAAGCACCAGCGCCCTTCCCCTAACCCCCTATCCTTGCCAGCGATTCACCGGCAGTAGCACCATCGCCGCCAGTGCCATGCACGCCGCCAGACTTTGGTCAGTCAGATCTGGCCCGTTGGATTTAGATCTGGTGGTTAAGATTATAATGAGAACGAAGGGGTAAGTTTAGATCTACACTGTAGGATTCGCATTAGATCTAATAGCGCGGAAGCGCGATCCAGCGTGAAGCAGTATGTGCCAATCAGATGGCACCACCAGTCTGGGTTTTTGTTTTAAAATCCAGATTTGAATCTATTAGATGAATTAACTTGTATAATTTATAACTTTTGATCTGTTTGTTAAACAATTGCAAATAACATATCATTGGATTCAGAAAATTAAGCCCTACACAATTACCTTGGTTTGGCTATTTGTTTCTGTAAAATTGGGATTTTATGCAGAACCATTTGTAGGCCTATTTTGCATATAAAAATATTTAGAAAATGATTTTAAAGTAGTTTTTGGTTTATTTAGACTTTAGAAAGTTTACTTTGAGTTTAGTACTGTTTAGTTTGACTTGCTTAGTGTAGAAAATCATTCCATTGCCTTTGCATGCATTCATATGTATTTTTGTTTGAATATTGAATGTGAATTTGGTGTTATGATTTTATGTGTAGATTTTAGTGATTGTGGTGATTGTGAGGACTGTTGCTATTCCCACAACTATCAATGCAAGTGATGCTTCATATTTTTGTCCTACTATTTCATCTATGCATTAGTGATATTTTGAGTAGGATTTGCATGAAGATTTTTCTAAGTATATGCTATGCCATTGGAAATCCTATATATGTTGTCTTAGTAGAATTTTCCCTAAGGTAAGAAACTTGCTATACTAGGTATGCTTAGCCTAGCTAGTAGAAAACAAGGGTGTAATATTCATACTATGTTGTTATGCAAAATCTATGACTTTGTTTTTGAATAATAAAACAACATGTGAATGAATCACCTAGGTTGAATGAAAGGATTGGTTTGTGTTGAGATACACAAGGCCCATGTCTATGGTTTACCTTGTGTATCACACTTGTGGATGGCCACCCCGGAACAAAGGGATTTGAGATATTTAGTGTTGACAAGCTTCTAATGCAACCACATGGCATATGGGCTCTGCCTTGACCAACTAGGTTGCAAGAACTTAGCCAGATGGACAATTGGTGGTAGGGTTGAGAGGATGGAACGCGTCCATGGTGGTCTACGGGAATGCTTCTAAAAAGTCTTGTCTCGATGCATGTCGAGTATTGTGGAGAAAGTGAACCACCTCTCGAGAGGGTAAAACCTAAGTACTTAGCCGTAACCCCGGCAACAGACAATTTGAGCATCAAAGACATTGAAGTGATCAAGAATCTCCTCATCCCAATTTCTCTAAGTTAAAACTTGTGGTTGAACATGGGTAAAGGTTCACCAATGTCTATTGGTGGTTCCTTGGGTGTTTTTGTCAAACAAAAACTTAGTGTTTTTAACTAATAAGAAAACCTTATTTTGAGCAAAGCCAGCCAGAACTACACTTAGCCAAAATCATATAGTTATTAGATGTTTCTATACTACAATGGTATCACTTGCCAATACAATTCCAAATGTATTGACCCTCGGTGGCTGTAACTTATGATGTTGCAGGTTACTCTGACGGAGACTAGGGTAATGAGTCTACACTCAACATGTTTGCCTGTGGCACATGAAGATGAAGACTTTTATTTATCTACTTATGTATGAACTCTATGTATTAGCCTTGGGCTAATGAGTTGTAAAGACTATGTTATCTCTGGAATGACGATGTAATAATGACCTTTGTATCTGTGTACTTCATCTTAAACTATGGATGCTAGCAATTTGATCCAGGGACTAGCATTGCAATCACAGGGGCCTTTACCTTAAACGGTTGGGGTCTTACAGATGGTATCAGAGCACTCTGTTGCTTGTAGGATTATGACCCTAAGATGGATTAGACTAAGGAAACCACTAGGAAAAATGCAACTCTTTGCAAATTCCACACTTGTCTCCTTTCTTCTCGTAAACCTCTTCTCATCTTCTTTCTCATCTCTATTTGTAGATGGCCGCCATCAACAAAGCCGTCAAGAAGGGACCACTCATGACCATGACCTTAGAATGTGAGACAGAGTTTCCCAAGGCACTCAAAAACCTCATGATTATCTTGGGAATACATGATGAAGCCGTGTACAAAGGATTTCTAGTGATGGATGAAGGAGAATAATATTGGTGGGTATAACTCCACTTGTACAAAAATAAGGGGGACAAGCACAAAGAGTCAGAGTTCTTCATGGTCACCAACTCTGAAATGCATATGTCATTCTTTGACTCTGCAAGGAATGTAGCTTGGAATGCTATCAAGGAGCTTGGTGAAAGACTCAATTGTAGAATGCTCAACACTCAAAATGACCTTAGAGAGGAGAAGAAGTATACCCAAGACTTAGAGACCACCATAAAACGACTAAGGAAAGATATCATAGACTTAGCATATGAGTGATAATTGTGACGTACTCCAATAGTTGGACCAACACACTTGTCGTTTTATCGCGTTAATAATTTGATCATACCAACCTATGGGGTATGGCAAAAATTTGTCTAAGTTATGTTTGAACCTTAGTGCTTGTGATAGATTACTATATGCCATGACTTTTGTGTTTCATTGTTGAATCTATGATTTTGGCTTTTGTTTCACTATCTTATGTTTTTCTCTTTACTTGTGTTGTTTCTAATTTTTCTCTCTATCATATGCAATAGATGCCTAGCTTTGTTATCAGCCCTGCCGAGGAGTTCAAGGGAACTCGTTTTGGTTCTCGTATTGTGGAGCTCACTAGTGTGCTCAATCTCCCCCTCCCTAATATTAAGGAACTTCATCTTACGAAGTTCGAGAGGAAGGATCTATGGGGATTTAGAGTCTCGCAGCCAGGACGTTAGTCAGAGCCACCCACCGAGGAGATTGCCTGAAAGTTGATGCACGATGACAAGGAGAACGGACTCGACGTGGTCATGCAGGAGCTACTTGGACGCCTTTGTGGACGTCACTCCACCGAGCTCAGGGGCCTCTACTTCCACCCATTTGGGAGACGTGACGAGGAGGGAGAGGTTGTATTGTATGAAGACGCCACTAGAGAGACTATTGAGCCAGTGCGTCTATATCTTCAGGACCTAGAGAGACTCGATAGACACCTCGACACTGATAGGACAAACATCATGCTTAGCAATGACGAGCTATAGGTTCAGTTGAGGGAGAAGGACAAGGCCTTCACGGAGCAGGATGAGATCATCAAGGAGATGGAGGCTAGGTTCGAGAGCCAAGACAAGAGGTTCAAGAATCAAGAGAAGAGAGTGCAAGATAGGAATAAGAAGATCAAAGAGATGAGGGCTGAGATAGAGCTCAAGGACCTTGAGCTAGAGACTCGGCAGGGAGTGATAGAGAGGCTGCGCTCGCAGAAGAGAGCCCTCTGGGCAAAGGTCGATGCTTTGACCACCAGCATGCAGGAGTACAAGACAACCATGGAGACAGCAGGACTTGCTCTTGTAGACGAGGAGGTCGACATGGTGGAGTAGTGTTGACTACTTGGCTACCTATCTATCTACCATCCTTATATTTATCGAGTCGCAATGATCATCCAACGTGGATGGCTTTGCTAGTGTGTTTACTTTTCCAAAACTTGTTGTTCACGTTGTTTAAACTCCAAGTTTATCTTGTGCTTGTTTATTTGTGATTGTTGCTATGTGATGTATTGTGCATGTTAGTATCTATGGGTTATATGTCATTACTTATCCTTATTGAAACCACAGATTCCTCCCCGTCGTGCCAATCCCAACACTAACAACAATAACAACAATGGCAATGAGATGTAGCTGATGACAGCCCAGACTCAGTTGATGCAAATGATCACCCAGTTCATGGAGAATCAGAATCAGAATCAAAACAACAACAACACCAATCAACACAACCCACCATCCTTTGATATGCTTACAAGGTTTTTGAGGTTGAGGCCTGCAAAGTTCTCGAGAACCACTGATCCTATGGTAGCCAATGACTGGATACACTCTGTGAACAAGGACTTGGTTACTGTGGGCTGCACTGATGAGGAAAAGGTCAGATTTGTAGCACATCTATGATACATCGTAAACGTATCTATAATTTTTGATGTTCCATGCTTATTTAGTATCTACTTTGCTTTGCTTTGTCTTTCTTTGAGGTATTTTTTATATCTTTTCTGGAACTAACCTATTAACACGTTGACACAGTGCTAGTTGCTTGTTCTCTTCTGTTTTTGGTTCCAGAAAGGCAGAAAATCAATATTCTCGGAATTTGACGGGACAAAAGCCAAAGTCAATTACTTTCCGTGAGGGGCACGAATCCAGAAGGAGGGACAGAGAGGCACCAGAGGGTTGAAGGAAATATGCCCTAGAGGCAATCATAGAGATGATTATATTTCTTATGTATCCATGAGTTATTGTATTGTTCCTTGAATATCCATATCAGGCAACTTGTATTGATTGACAATTATGTGAATTGTTTGTGAAACTCTTTACTTGTATGGTTATTTAATAGTTGTCCCTAGTCGGAGTTCATGTGAGGACACATGTGAATATTAGACTAGCACACCGATTGGTTGATGACTATGTTTTGCAAGTCATAGACATGGAGATGTCAAACCAATGATGTGGACACATGTTATGAACATGGGGTTGGACTGACCCAACTTGAGACTGGCAATTAGTTGCAGCTCTCTCTCTACACATAGTGTATTTTTTGTCCTTAGACCTGAGATTGTCGCATGTACTTGAGATGTGGATCGACGTACTTTGGGGCTATCAAATGCTGCTCCGTAACTGGGTAGTTATAAAGGTAGCTTTCTGGTTTTTCCTGAGCATGCTGCAAGGCATGGTCAATCAAGATGGGATTTGCCCCTCTGTACTTGAGAGAGATATCTCTGGGCCCCTCGAGTGATCGGATCCAGAAATGCATGGCCGTGCTACATATGGTTAAGAGTTAACCTAGTAAAGGGATTTCGAATCACAGTATCGAGAAAGGAAGGTCAGCTTGAAACTAATGGGCTGCTAATGTAGAAGCCCACTAGGGATGCCTATATAAGAGAGGGTGGGGTGTGCTGACCAGGGTTAGACCATTCCTCCCAGCCGCCACTCCTCACGCCTGTGTTGCACGCGCGGACCTAGCAGTCCGGCGTTTGACGCTTCCACCCTGTACGTGTGGATACCTCGGAGGCGCTGCATCTGTAGCGCTTGGACGAGCCGAGCAAGGGGAGCTGCTCGTGGGATGAGAACGAGGAGGAGACGTAGATCGTCTGCACTGCCTCGACGCGCTTCATCAAGTTCCACAACTACGCGTCTAGTGGTAATCCCGTGATCTATGACAACAGTAATCCTGGTTTACGCGGTAGAAATTTTTGATTTGCGCTAGTGTAGCCTACCCGTATCCCTTCAAGGGTGTGGGACCTCTGGCTGCCTCCCAGGCTGTCCCCTTAGCCTACAAGAAACCCCCAGGGAGAAAACCCTAAATCGTTAATCATACTTCCAGAAAAAGTTCCGCAGCGTCGTCGTCACCGAAGGGGAGATTTGGGGGACAGAAAGTCTTAGTTCTGGCACCCTGCCGGGACGGGGAAGTGCCCCCAGAGCCATCTCCATCAATCTCCATCGCCATCTTCATCACCATTGCTGATTCCCATGATGAGGAGGGAGTAGTTCTTCCTTAGGGCTAAGGGCTCTACCGATAGCGATGTGTTCATCTCTCTCTCTCTATGCATGATCTTGTTGTGGTCATGACCTTTGTAATAAAGTAGATCTACCTTGCTACTCAAGTGCTTCATTATATCTCTGCTCTCCCCATGTGTGTGAAAGTGACAACGTGCACGCCATGGTGGCACTTAGGCTTGAGTCTACATAAACACTCTTTGTGCTTTAATAGATCTATGCTTTTCCCCACGTGTGTGAAAGTGACAGCGGGCACGCCGTGTGTGGCACTTAAGCTATGCTACATATATATTTGTTATGAGTTATATTTGGAGTTGGATGTCTCTATGAAATTGTGGTGTTTGTTGGAACCATCTAGTGCTCAAGTGACAGTGTGGGGTTATCTAGATTGGGGAAGGCGGACTTTGAGGTGTGTTGTTATAGCCCTACAATGGATTAGAGTGTCCAACCGAAGAGTAGTTAAGAGTAGTATCATGAAGAGAGGATATTTATATGAGACAGTGTTCACTAATGAAAGTATGATCCCTAGGCCTTGTTTCTAATCATTGAAACACCGTTTGCTACTAGATCTGTTGCATGTTTGCTTGCTTCCTTCTTGTTGCCTTTAGTCTTTGCCTCACCGTCAAGCTATTTTCTGGCACCATTACCACTTGTATTTCACTATCTCTTCGCTGAACTAGTGCACCTATATTGGGTGTGTTGGGGACACAAGAGACTTCCTGTATCTTGATTGCAGGGTTGCTTGAGAGGGAATACCTTTGACCACTTCCTCCCTGAGTTCGATAAACCTTGGGTAATCCACTTAAGGGAAACTCGCTGCTGTTCTACAAACCTCTGCACTTGGAGGCCCAAAAACAGTCTACAAGAATAGAAGTGCGTAGACATCAAGCTCTTTTCTGGCGCCGTTGCCGGCGAGGAAAGGTAAATGGCACTCACACACGCTACCTCACGGCAACAGCAAGCCAGAAAGCTCTTTTCTGGCGTCGTTGCCCGGGAGGTAAGGTAAAAGGAACTCACATCCTGCGGTGTGAGTGCTCGAAGTTATTTCCTTTAGATTCTAAAGTTTTTGTTTTTTGTTTCTGGTTTTCACTAGTTAGGCTTAATGGAAAACAACAACAAAATTAGAGAGCTTGATAGTATTTATCTTGAGTTAGGACATGAAGTGTTTGAAGAGAAAATTTTAAAACCTATGGAGCTTTATTTGCATGCTAATAGCAATGTTATTAGTATGAACTCTTTGTACACCATTGTTGCTAATGCTTTGGAAAAGTCTAAGCTTGGGGAAGCTAGTTTTTGTAAAAATGATCTTTTTAGTCCCCCAACTTTGGAAGATAGCTATTCTATTGGTTGTGATGATACCAACCCTCCAATATATGATGATTACAATGATGAGTATGATATTTTCAGTCCACCTACTATTGAGGAGAAAATTTATTGTGATTACAATATGCCTCCTGTATTTGATGATTATGGTGATGAGAATAATAATGATAGCTATTTTGTTGAATTTTCTCCCACTCCAATTAATACGAATGACTATGCTTATGTGGAGAGTAATAATCATTATATGCATATGGATCATGATAAAAATGTTTTATGTGATAGTTATATTGTTAAGTTTATTCATGATGCTACTGAAAGTTATTATGAGAGAGGGAAACATGGTTTTATGCATCTCAACAATATTAAGTTTCCCCTCTTTATGTTGAAAGTTCTGAAGTTGCACTTGTTTTGCTTTCCTATGCTTGTTGCTTTGTTCTTTCATGACTTGTTTCTTTACAAGATTCCCATGCATAGGAAGTGGGTTAGACTTATGTGTTTTGAATTTGCTTCTTGATGCTCTCTTTTGCTTCAATTCATATATCTTATGTGAGCATCTTCTCAAACTATTAATCCTAACTTAAAGGCGTTAAAGAAAAGTACTTGTTAGGAGATAACCCAAGAGTTTTCTTGAGTCTTGGAAGTTATTACTTAAGTAATGACCTCTTCTTATCCTTTTTGTTTGCTTTTTGTGCCAAGAATGACCTCTAATGAGAGGGAAGTAAGATTTGGGGAGTTGCTGTCCCAAAACAGATTTCTGTCCTCCACCATAAAAATTAGTGAGGAGTCTCTGTAACTCGCATTGAGCTCAAAATTTATGAATAAATCCCCCAGAATGTTAGCTAGCTTTAGTTAGTTCAACACTTTTTGATTTGAGTAACATAAGATTTTCGAAAAAAACTGTTTCTACCTGCTGGCTTGTTTTGACAGATTTCTGCCATTATTTGTATTTGCTTCTTATTGATTACTTTTTGGGTTATTTTTGGGAAATTGAGCTTTTTGAAGGAGTTGCTATAGTATATTGTGTTTTTAGTGAATTTTGTGCTGTTCCAAAGCTTTGCCTAAGGGTCTAATATCTTTTGAATAAACTAATGTTGCTAATGAAGATTGTGTGAAGTTTTGTTTGAAGGAAAAATTTCAGGTGTAGAGAGAGAATGATGTAATGAGATGAAGAATGGACAAAAGCTCAATCTTGGGGATGCCACCCCGGTGTCACCCCAAGAAATATCCAAGAGGTAAAAGTGTCAAAGCTTGGGGATGCCCAAGGCATCCCCTTCTGCATCAATAAAAAGCTTAGGTCTTCCTAGACACTTTGTTTTTATTGTTTCATGCATTGTTGTGTTGTTATTGGAGCGTCTTAGTTTTTGTTTTTGGTTTTCATTTACTTAGTTTGCTTCAGTAAGTTGGTTGGTTACACCACACTTCTTTTTGAGAGAGACACACTCTGTTTCCATTGCCTAGAACACTCTAGTTTTCACTCTTATTGTTTTGTGAGTGTTCACTTTTGCTAGGACTGCGTTCAGCCTTAGTTTTCTTGTGCTTTTAGCTTAGAACTTTTTAGTTCTTATTTGTGTATTTGTGAGACATGCTCACTAAGCTTTGTTGATTATTATCTTTGTGAGATGTTTCAAATAGGTTGATTGGTGTTGGAAAGGAGTAGAAAGTTTCATGCTTATAGTGGTACAAGAGGAGCTTGATTTGACTGTGACTTAGACTCTATCATGTCATGCTAGATCTTGTTTTGACCTTATGCTTAGTGATTATTGCTATAGCACTACTTTTTCCAAACAATTAGGATTGCTTAATGTGCCTTGAAGGAATTATGCGTTGTTTTAGCATACAAAAGCATAGTATTGTGGTATTCTCCTTTGATGCTTTGCTTGGGTTGACTTGGCACATGCTCACACCATGTTATGACTATGACAAGTCACCACTAGCCTCTATGATCATTTAGTCCTTTACTTGTAGTACCACTCTTTGCTTTGATTAGTATGCTTTGTTTCACTGTATGATTATGGCCATTATGCTCTCTTAGTTGGTTGCTCCCAGTCTTTTGCTAGCCTCCACTTGTATGAGTAAGTTCTACTCATGATTCCAACTCCCAAGAAACCAAGTTTTTCGAAAGTGTCCACTACAAACTCCTATGCATGGTGTGTTACACCATTCCAAGTATATTCTTGTTTTCAGCTATCTTCCAATTAAAAACTCTTTTGTTATGTGAAAACTTAGTGATTAAAGCCCTCACGAACTTGAAGGCACACTTTATATTCTTTGCCCCTAATAAACTTGAACCACTATGACAACTTTGTTGTATATGCTTGCACTTATAAGTTGGAATTAGCAGAACTGTGCTGTCACAGGGAACGTTTTCAACATTGCACTTGTACTTTGTACTCAGTTGATATCATGATCTTTTGTCTATGGATGTCACCGGTGTGAAATAAAGAGGGAACTTGTAAGTCCATGGAGTAAGTATTCTGTGTTAGAGAAATGCCTGGGCCGCTAGCCTAAGCCATGCCTAATCATGATGGAAACTTGCAGCATCACCATAGTGATCTATCTATGAAGCATCCTCAATAAAAATCTATGCATATAGTAAATAAAAATATTGCTGAGATGCTCATTATCTGCTTGCCTTGTCATTTTGGTTATGGGAAAGCTCTTGTACCTTGTGCAAGGGGTACCCCGTTGGCGGTTCTCAATGATATGCAAATACTTACAATGACAAGAACTTACCTGTGACCAAAGTTGAGTATGCATGAGGTGTGGCCCTCGTATTAAAGGGACTTGAGATTGCCAACTTATACTTCGTCAAGCATATACTCCATCTTTGCCACTTTAACCTTAACCACTTCAAGATGCTTATGATAGGGGCAATGAGGTCTGAAAGCTAACAAGTACCATAATTTTTGGAAGCTCTTTTTGAAACTTGTAATCCCTTCTTCCTTTAGAAAAAGGCCTTTCTTCCACCACTATTGAGTCTCCACCTTCTACCTTTAGGCACCATTAAGAGAGCATAGTTGTCATTCTGTGTGCAGTGTTCCAAAGCTTATTGATTGATGCATATTCTGATATTACTTGTTCTTGTGATATTTTTTTCTAGTCACCCTTGTCCTATGCATCTATATTGCTACTCTATGAGGGAAAAGTTGATTGCCACTATGCCATGTTTTCTGTATGTGAAACAAACAAACGTTTTTCAATGCATGTTATTCATGATCTTTGTTTGTAGCCTTTCATGTTGCATGCATAGTTACTTTGTCTTACTATTAGAACTCCATCTTTCATGCACATGTTTAGAATTCTTTGATCCCAGATTTCAATGCTTGCAAATGGTTTTGTCTTTATTTTGATGGTGCATGTCACCTCAAAAATTATTCTGTTTATCACTTACCTACTCGAGGACGAGCAGGAGTTAAGCTTGGGGATAATTGATACGTCGTAAACATATCCATAATTTTTGATGTTCCATTCTTGTTTAGTATCTACTTTGCTTTGCTTTGTCTAAACTTTGAGGTGTTTTTATATATTTTCTAGAACTAACCTATTAACAAGTTGTCATAGTGCCAGTTGCCTGTTTTCTTCTGTTTTTGGTTCCAGAAAGGCAGAAAATAAATATTCTCGGAATTGGACGGGACAAAATCCAAATTCAATTACTTTCCGTGAGGGACACGAATCCAGAAGGAGGGACGGAGAGGCACCAGAGGGTGGCCAGACCCCCTGGGCGCGGCCAAGCCTGGCCTGCGCCTGGGGAGGGTGTGGACCCTCTGGCCACCTCCCAGGCTCGTCCCTTCTCCTATAAGAAGCCCCCGAGGATAAAACCCTAAATCATCAATCATACTTCTAGAAAAAGTTCTGCAGCGCCACCGCCATCAAAGGTGAGATTCGGGGGACAAAAAGTCTCTTTTCCGGCACCCTGCCGGGACAGGGAAGTGCCCGCGGAGCCTTCTCCATCGATCTCCATCACCATATTCATCACCATTGCTGATTCCCATGATGAGGAGGGAGTAGTTATTCCTTAGGGCTAAGGGCTCTACCGGTAGCTATGTGTTCATCTCTCTCTCTCTATGCATGATCTTGTTGTGGTCAGGATCTTTGTAATTAAGTATATCTACCTTGCTACTCAAGTGCTTCATTAGATCTCTACTCTCCCCATGTGTGTGAATGTGACAGCGTGCATGCCATGGTGGAACTTAGGCTTGAGTCTACATAAATACTCTTTGTGCTTTAATAGATCTATGCTTTTCCCCACGTGTGTGAAAGTGACAGCGGGCACGCCGTGTGTGGCACTTAAGCTAGGCTACATATATATTTGTTATGAGTTATATTTGGAGTTGGATGTCTCTATGAAGTTGTGGTGTTTGTTGGAACCATCTAGCGCTCAAGGTGACAGTGTGGGGTTATCTAGATTGGGGAAGGCGGACTTTGAGGTGTGCTGTTATAGCCCTACCATGGATTAGAGTGTCCAATCGAAGAGTAGTTAAGAGTAGTATCATGAAGAGAGGATATTTATATGAGAGAGTGTTCACTAGTGAAAGTATGATCCCTAGGCCTTATTTCTAAGCATTGAAACACCGTTTGCTACTAGATCCGTTGCATGTTTGCTTGCTTCCTTCTTGTTGCCTTTAGTCTTTTCCTCACCGTCAATCTATTTTCTGGCACCGTTACCACTTGTATTTCACTATCTCTTCGCCAAACTAGTGCACCTATATTGGACGTGTTGGGGACACAAGAGACTTCTTGTATCTTGATTGCAGGGTTGCTTGAGAGGGAATACCTTTGACCCCTACCTCCCTGAGTTCGATAAACCTTGGGTTATCCACTTAAGGAAAATTGCTGCTGTTCTACAAACCTCTGCACTTGGAGGACCAACAACTGTCTATAAGAATAGAAGTGCGTAGACATCAATCTGCTTGAAGGACCAACAACTATATGGTGGGATAATTTCCAAATCACCACTCCTATTGAAGATGTGACTTGGGCAATATTTGAGGATGGATTCCAGACAGCTCATATATCATCGGGATTGATGAGTTTGAAGAAGAAAGAGTTCCACAACCTTAAGCAACATCACTACAGTGTGGCAGAATATATTGAGGCGTTCAACAATCTGGCACGCTATGGACCGGATGATGTTGACACTGATGCTAAGAGGAAGGAAAAATTCCTTGAAGGACTAAATGATGAGATGTGCATGCAACTATCTGTTGCATATGTTCCAACTT
Organism: Avena sativa; assembly: GCA_916181665.1. Lineage (NCBI taxonomy): Eukaryota > Viridiplantae > Streptophyta > Magnoliopsida > Poales > Poaceae > Avena > Avena sativa. Next base: position 229,757,330 of record OV702279.1, read on the forward strand.
ATCAATCACTGTGTGACAAAGCCACCATTTTGGAAAGCAAGATGAAACAGGTGGAGAATAGGAAGAGGAAGCACCAATTTGATAATCATAGTTCTCGATAGTCACACAAGCATTCCCATGGTGATTATAGTGGAGGTTCTGGATCCCACAAACATGGGAAGTATAACAACCACCACAACAGTAACTGTCACCATGATAACAAGCACCACCATAGTCATGACAATGGTGGATAGAAGAACCACAAGAGTGGACACAAGAGCCACCATAGTGGGAATGGCAATGGAAGTCATCCTGCTAAGAGAGACATCAGTCAGGTTGAGTGCTTCAAGTGCAAGAAAACTGGGCACTATGCAAATAAATGCCAAGAAAAGAAGGCTGGTGGAGCCAACAAGCCAAAACCATTTCAGAAGGGTCAAGTGAACCACATCAATGTGGAGGAAATCTATGAAGAATCTGATGTTGTGGCTGGTAAGTTCAAGCTTAACTCTTTTTCAGCACTTGTTCTTTTTTATACCGGAGCATCGCATTCATTCATATCAAGAGCATTTGTTGATAAAAATGGACTTCCAACTGAAACTATTGGATGTCCTATTAAAGTAATCTCTCTAGGTGGAGAGATGATAGTGAATTTTGGATGTCATCATCTTGTAATAGAATTTGGAAAGTATAAGGTTCCAGTTAGTCTGATAATCCTAGATTCCCAAGGATTGGGTGTAATTTTGCGCATGGAGTATGCATGAGTAATAGATTGTGCCAATCATACTGTTACACTCACAACCCAGGATAAGAAATGGATTAGGTTCAAGTCTAACTTTGAATCAAAAGGGAGTAAGCTAAATTATCTTAAGGGGGTTAGCATAGATAGTGTACCAGTGGTGAAGGAGTACCCGGATGTGTTTCCGGAGGAATTACCAGGAATTCCACCAGATAGAGATGTGGAATTTTTGATTGACTTACTGCCAGGATCTGGACCAATAGCAAAGAGACCCAATAAGATGTCAGTTGATGAGTTAAAAGAACTCAAGAAACAACTTGGAGAACAGTTGCAGAAAGGATTTATCCAATCAAGTTCTTTGTCTTGGGGTGCACCAGTTATGTTTGTTGAGAAGAAGGACAAAAGTCAAAGACTATGCATAGATTATCGATCACTCAATGAGGTGACTATAAAGAACAAATACCCTCTACCTAGAATCAATGATCAATTTGATCATCCAGAAGGAGCCCGAATGTTCTAAAAAATTGATCTCCGATCAGGATACTTAAGCTAAAGATTAGAGAGCAAGACATACCTAAGACTGCTTTTACCACTAGGTATGGATTGTATGAGTATACCGTGATGTCATTTGGATTGACAAATGCACCAGCTTATTTCATGAACATGATGAACAAGGTGTTCATGGAGTTTCTTGACAAGTTTGTTGTCATATTCATCGATGACATTTTGATCTATTCCAAGAGCAAATAAGAGCATGAAGAACATTTATGTTTGATTCTTGAGAAACCTAGGGAGCACAAGTTGTATGCAAAGTTTAGTAAGTGTGAATTTTGGTTGAATGAAGTTGGATTTCTTGGACATATTGTGTCTAGAGATGGTATAGCTGTCGATCCCACAAAGGTATCAGCTGTGACTGAGTGGGAATCTCCTAAGTCAGTTAAAGAAGTTTGTAGTTTCCTAGGCTTGGCAGGATACTATAGAAGGTTCATTGAGAATTTCTCAAAAGTAGCTAAGCCAATGACGGAGTTACTTAAGAAAAATAAGAAGTTTGATTGGACTGAAGGATGTGAAATCAGTTTTCAAGAATTGAAGAAGAGGCTAGTGTCAGCACCGGTCTTATGTCTGCCAGATCTAGAGAAAGACTTTCAAGTCTATTTTGATGCATCTCACCAAGGATTGGGTGGAGTTTTAATGCAAGAAGAAAAAGTTGTGACTTATGCCTCGAGACAACTCAAAACTCATGAAGCGAATCATCCTACTCATGACTTAGAGTTAGCCTCTGTTGTCCGTGCACTCAAAACATGGAGACATTATCTTTTGGGAAAGCGTTATGAAGTGTTCACAGATCGCAAGAGTTTGAAGTATATTTTCACTCAAAAGGAACTCAATATGAGATAAAGAAGGTGGCTATAACTCATCAAGGACTATGACTTGAGTTTGCAATACCATCCCGGTAAAGCGAATGTCATAGCTGATGCTTTAAGCCGCAAAGTCTATGTGAATGGCCTCACTAAAGGAGAATTGCGAGATGATTTGTGTGCTCAATTCAAAGAGCTAAGATTGGAGATAGTGCCTAAAGGATATCTCATTTCATTGGAAGTCCATCCAACATTGTTGGACAAGATTAAAGAATACCAAAAGATGGACAAGGAAATAGAGGAGATAAAAGGTAAAATTAGTAAAGGAAAGTCTAAAGGATTCCATGAAGATGAACAAGGTACTTTATGGTATGGAAAGCGTATCTGCATTCCGCAAGATCCGGAGCTTAGTAAATTGATTCTGCAAGAAGCACACAATTCACCATATTCTATTCATCTAGGTAACACCAAAATGTACATGGATGTGAAGGAAATATTTTGGTGGAACAATCTCAAGAAAGATATTGTGGAACATATTGCCTTGTGTGATGTGTGTAGTCGAGTGAAGGCAGAACATCAGAAACCGGAATGGTTATTGAAACCACTACCTATACCTTATTGGAAGTGGTATAAGATTGGTATGGATTTTATCATCGGACTGCCAAGGAACAGATCTGGTTATGACTCTATATGGGTTGTTGTGGATTGCCTAACTAAAGTGTCTCATTTCATACCCGTGAAGACAACTTATACAAGTGCTAAATTAGCTAAGATCTATATGAACATGATTGTATGTCTGCATGGAGTACCTAAGAGTATTGTGTCTGATAGAGGAACTCGGTTCACTTCACATTTTTGGCGAAAACTGCATGAATCATTGGGAACAAGGTTAGAGTTTAGCACGGTGATACGTCGGAAACGTATCTATAATTTTTTATGCTCCATGCTTGTTTAGTATCTTCTTTTCTTTGCTTTGACTAAACTTTGAGGTGTTTTTATATCTTTTCTGGAACTAACCTATTAACAAGTTGCCACAGTGCAAGTTGCTTGTTTTCTTCTATTTTTGGTTCCAGAAAGGCAGAAAATCAATATTCTCGGAATTGAACGGGACAAAAGCCAAAGTCAATATTTTACCGTGGACGACACGAAGTCCAGAGGGGAGACGGAGAGGCGAACCAGGGCCACCACAACCCCTAGGCGCGGGTGGGACCTGCCCCGCACCTGGGTAGGGTGTGGGCCCCGCCTCCTAGCCTCGCCTCTTCACCTATAAGAAGCCCCCGATGAGAAAACCCTAAGTCGTCAATCATACTTCCAGAAAAACCTCCGTAGCGCCACCGCCACCGAAAGGGAGATTCGGGGGGACAGAAAGTCTCTGTTCCGGCACCCTGCCGGGACGGGGAAGTGCCCCCGGAGCCATCTCCATCAATCTCTAACATCATCTCCATCACCGTTGCTGATTCCCATGATGAGGAGGGAGTAGTTCTCCTTCGAGGCTAAGGTCTCTACCGGTAGATATGTGTTCATCTCTCTCTCTCTCCCTATGCATGATCTTGTTGTGGTCATGAGCTTTGTAATCAAGTAGGTCTACCTTGCTACTCAAGTGCTTCATTAGATCTCTGCTCTCCCCATGTGTGTGAAAGTGACAGCATGCACGCCATGGTGTCACTTAGGCTTGAGTCTACATAAATACTCTTTGTGCTTTAATAGATCTATGATTTTACCCACGTGTGTGAAAGTGACAGCGGGCATACCATGTGTGGAACTTTGGCTAGATTGAATATTTGTTATGAGTTATATTTGGAGTTGGATGTCTCTATGAAATTGTGGTGTTTGCTGGAACCATCTAGCGCTCAAGGTGACAGTGTGGGGTTATCTAGATTGGGGAAGGCGGACTTTGAGGTATGCTGTTATAGCCCTACCATGGATTAGAGTGTCCAACCGGAGAGTAGTTAAGAGTAGTATCATGAAGAGAGGATATTTATATGAGAGAGTGTTCACTAGTGAAAGTATGATCCCTAGGCCTTGTTTCTAAGCATTGAAACACCGTTTGCTACTAGATCTGTTGCATGTTTGCTTGCTTCCTTCTTGTTGACTTTAGTATTTACCTCACCGCCATGCTATTTTATGGCACCGTTACCACTTGTATTTCACTATCTCTTCGCCGAACTAGTGCACCTATACACCTGAAAATTGTATTGGGTGTGTTGGGGACACAAGAGACTTCTTGTATCTTGATTGCAGGGTTGCTTGAGAGGGATACCTTTGACCACTTCCTCCCTGAGTTCGATAAACCTTGGGTAATCCACTTAAGGGAAACTTGCTACTGTTCTACAAACCTCTACACTTGGAGGCCCAACAACTATCTACAAGAATAGAAGTGCGTAGACATCAAGCTCTTTTCTGGCGCCGTTGCCAGGAGGTTTTGGGCATTTACCTGTCCTCCATGCAATAAGCTCTTTTCTGGCGCCGTTTCCAGGGAGGTAAGGTAAAAGGTACTCACATCCTCTGGTGTGAGTGCTCAAAGTTATTTCTTTTAGATTCTGCAATTTTGTTTATTTGTTTCTTGTTTTCACTAGTTAGGTTTAATGGAAAACAACAACAAAATTAGAGAGCTTTATAGTGTTTATCTTGAGTTAGGACATGAAGTGTTTGAAGAAAAAATTAAAAAGCCTATGGAACTTTATTTGCATGCTAATAGCAATGTTATTAGCATGAATTTTTGAACACCATTGTTACTAATGATTTGGAAACTTCTAAGCTTGGGGAAGCTAGTTTTTATGAGAAGGATATTTTTAGTTCCTCAGCTTTAGGGAAGAAAATTTGCTTATCATACTTTATCTCCCATATGTGGTAATTCTAATGACACTTGTGATATTTTAAATCCACATACTAAAAGTGTCCCTTTTAAAATACCTATTGAAATTGTTGAACGTGTTATGAATAACTGCTATTTTGGAGATGGAACTTTCCATCCTAGTGATCATTTACTCTTTATACATGAATTGTGCAAGTTGTTCAAGTGTGCAGGTATTCCAATGGACCAAGTTAAGAGGAAGCTATTCCCTTTCTCACTTAGGACAAATCAAGGGAGTGGTATGAGCTACTAGATGATCCTCATCATTTGGAGTGGAAGGAACTTGAATCTCTCTTTTACTCTAAATTTTATCCTCCTCATGAATTCATAAAGATAGGAATCATATTTATAATTTTAATCCTCATGAGGGAGAAAGTATTGCCATCTTGGGAGAGATTGAAGTCACTAATGCTCAAATGTCCCATTCATGAGCTCCCCAGTAATATTGTTATTAATAATTTCTATGCAAGGCTTTCAGGACATTACAAGGACTATCTAGATACCTGTTCAGAGGGATCCTTCACAAGTAAGAAGGTCAAAGCTAAGTGGGATATTATTGAAACAATTCAAAGCAATACCGAAAATTGGGATAACGACAAAGGTAAAGAACCAGGTATAAACTATGCGTATGATTGCATTAAGTCTTTCGCTAAAACTGCTGATTTTCAAGAGCTTAGTGCTAAATATGGTCTTGATCCTCAAATTCTTATTAGATACTATAGAGCCTTTGCTTCCATATTAATTATCCTAAATAAAAATGGTACATGTATCATGAACCTTTTAAAGACAATTGCATGGAAAATGAAAATGTTATTAATGATTGCAATAAACATGCTCAAACTTCTGAAAGTACTATTTCTTATAAGCATGTTAATTTTTGTGGTATGCATAGACCTTGTGAGAAGAATCAAATAGAAGAAGAATATTGTATCACCCACTGAAATGAAAAAACCAGAACGTGGTATAAGGCTCTAAATGATCTTGGTAAAAAAAATTGTGCCATCCACCCTTTTATTTGTGAACTCTGCTATGAAGTGGGTCATTTCAATTTTCAATGCTCAGGCCATATGAGTATTGCAAGCTTGTATTGTGATAACGCGATCACTGATAATCAACATGATGAACTTACATTGTTTTTGGGGTGTGAAGAGTTATCAAGAAAAACTTCTTTGGTAGACATGAGTGCTTTTGGTATGAATTGCGTCCTGCATGGGTGTCATCTTTATTGTGTTGATAATTTCCACGTGAATACTTACATACAAAATCTTATAAAAGATGATTTTACCAAAATGTGACAGGACTGATATGAGTTTTGTTCTTATTAATGAAAAGGAGGAATCCTCCAAAGTTTCTTCTATTGTCTCTAACAATAATCCAGGAGAAGAAGAAGATTCCTTTCAAGCCTCTCCCTCCTAAAGAGGAGAAGAAGAAGAAGAAGAAGAATAAGGAGAAGAATAAGAATAAGAGGAGTAAAAGGAGAGAGGAAACGGTATCTTCCTCTAATCATGTTGCTCCTATCATAGTTTTTGCTGATGAGTCTGAACTAGATGATGTTCATATGCCTGTTACCTATAGTAGTGATCATGATTGGGAAATGCACACCACTTTTGATATTGAAAATCTCTTTGGTACCAATTCTAAAAATGATGATATTAATAATTGTTGTGCTATTAGTGCTATCCATGTTCCTTCCAATGATGATAAGTTTACAAATGAACACACTTGGGAAGATAGCTATTCTATTGCTTATGATGATACTATACCTCCAATATATGATGATTACAATGATGAGTATGATATTTTCAGTCCACCTACTATTGAGGAGAAAATTAATTGTGATTACGATATGCCTCCTATATTTGATGATTATGGTGATGAGAATAATAATGATAGCTATTTTGTTGAATTTGCTCCCACTACAATTAATAAGAATGACTATTCTTATGTGGAGAGTAATAATTATTATATGCATGGGGCTCATGATAAAAATGTTGTATGTGATAGTTATATTGTTAATTTTATTCATGTTGCTACTGAAAGTTATTATGAGAGAGGGAAACATGGTATTATGCATCTCAAAAATATTAAGTTTCCCCTCTTTATGTTGAAAGTCTTGAAGTTGCACTTGTTTTGCTTTCCTATGCTTGTTGCTTTGTGCTTTCATGACTTGTTTGTTTACAAGATTCCTATGCATAGGAAGTGGGTTAGACTTAAATGTGTTTTGAATTTGCTTCTTGATGCTCTCTTTTACTTCAATTGATATTTCTTATGTGAGCATCTTCTCAAACTATCAAGCCTAACTTAAAGGCGTTAAAGAAAAGTACTTGTTGGGAGATAACCCAGGAGTTTTATTGAGTCTTGGAAGTTATTAATTTAGTAATGACCTCTCCTTATCCTTTTTGTTTGCTTTTTGTACCAAGAATGACCTCTAATGAGAGGGAAGTAAGATCTGGGGAGTTGTTGTCCTGAAACAGATTTCTGTCCTCCACCATAAAAAATAGTGAGGAGTCTCTGTAACTCGGTTTGAGATGAAAATTTATGAATAAATCGCCCAGTATGTTAGATAACTTTCGTTAGTTCAATACGTTATTATTTGAGCAACAGAAGGTCTTCAAAAAAATCGGTTTCTACCTGCTGGTCTGTTTTGACAGATTTCTGCAATTATTTGCATTTGCTTCTTATTGATCCCTTTTTCAGTTATCTTTTGTGGAATTGAGCTTTTTGAAGGAGTTGCTATAGTAGCATGTGTTTTTAGTGAAAAGTTTTGCTGTTCCAAAGCTTTACCTAAGGGTCTATTATGTTTTGAATGCACTAATGTTGCTAATGAAGATTGTATGAAGTTTTGTATGAAGGAAAATTTTCAGGTGTAGAGAAAGAATGATGTAATGAGATGAAGGATGGACAAAAGCTCAAGCTTGGGGATGCCACCCCGGTGTCACCCCAAGAAATATCCAAGAGGTACAAGCGTCAAAGCTTGGGGATGCCCAAGGCATCCCCTTCTTCATCAATAAAAAGCTCAGGTCTTTCTAGACACTTCGTTTTTATTGCTTCATGCATTGTTGTGTTGTTCTTGGAGCGTCTTAGTTTTTGTGTTTGGTTTTAGTTTGCTTAGTTTGCTTAAGTAAGTTGGTTGGTTACACCACACTTCTTTTGGAGAGAGAAACACTCTGTTTCCATTGCCTAGAACACTCTAGTTTTCACTCTTATTGTCTTGTGATGTTCTCTTTTGCTAGCACTGTGTTTAGCCTTAGTTTTCTTGTGCTTGAAGCTTAGAACTTTTTAGTTCTTCTTTGTGGATTTGTGAGACAATCTCACTGATCTTTATTAATTATTATCTTTGTGAGTTGTTTCAAATAAGTCGATTGGTGTTGGAAAGGAGTAGTAAGTTCTTGCTTGTAAGTGCAAGAGGAGCTTGCATTGACTGTAGCATGACATGTTAGGTGTTGTTTGAACTTATGCTTAGTGATTATTTCTGTAGCATGACTTGTTCCAAACAATTAGGATTTCTTAATGTGCCTTGAAGGAATCATGTGTTGTTTTAGCATACAAAAGCATAGTATTGTGGTATTCTCCTTTGATGCTTTGTTTGGGTTGACTTGGCACATGCTCACACCATGTTATGACTATGAACCAGTCACCTTAGCCTCGATGATCATTTATTCCTTGACTTGTAGTACCACTCTATGCTTTGATTAGCGATGTTTTATCGCTCTCTATGATTATGGCCATTATTGCTCTCTTAGTTGGTTGCTCCAAGTCTTGTGCTAGCCTCCACTTGTATGAGTAAGCTCTACTCATGCTTCCAGCTCCCAAGAAACCCAGTTATTCCAAATTGTCCATTATAAATTCCCATGCATGGTGTGTTACACCATTCCATGTATATTCTTGTTTTCAGCTATCTTCCAATTAAAAAGTAATTTGTTATGTGAAAACTTAGTGATTAAAGCCCTCACAAACTTGATGGCACACTTTAAATTATTTGCCCTAATAAACTTGAACCATTGTGTCATCTATGTTGTATATGCTTGCACTTATACGTTGGAATTAGCAGAACCATGCTGGCATGGGGAACATTTTGAACATTGCACTTGTACTTTGTACTCAGTTGATATCATGCTCTTTTGTCTATGGATGTCACCTCTGTGAAATAAAGAGGGAACTTGTAAGTCCATGGAGTTTGTATTTTGTTTTAGCGAAACTCCTGGGCCGCTAGCCTAAGCCATGCCTAATCATGGTGGAAACTTGTAGCATCACCATAGTGATCTATCTATAAAGCATCCTCCATAAAAAGCTATGCATATAGTAAATAAAAAGATCGCTGGGATGCTCATTGTCTGCTTGTCTTGTCATTTTGATTATGGGATAGCTCCTGTACCATGTGCAAGGGGTACCCCATTGGCGGTTCTCTATGATATGCATGTACTTACAATGACAAGAACTTACCTGTGACCAAAGTTGAGTATGCATGAGGTGTGGCCCTCGTATTAAAGGGACTTGAGATTGCCAACTTATACTTCGTCAAGCATATACTCCATCTTTGCCACTTTAACCTTAACCACTTCAAGATGCTTATGATAGGGGCAATGAGGTATGAAAGCTAACAAGTACCATAATTTTGGAAGCTCTTTTTGAAACTTGAAATCCCTGCTTCCTTTATAAAAGGCCTTTCTTCCACCACTATTGGGTCTCCACCTTCTACCTTTAGGCACCATTAAGAGAGCATAGTTGCCATTATTAGTTCTATGTGCAGTGTCCCAAAGCTTATTGATTGATGCATATTGTGATATTACTTGTTCTTGTGCTATTTGTTTCTAGTCACCCTTGTGAACTTTGAAGGTTTTATATGCATCTATTTTCTATTCTATGAGGACAAGATGATTTTCACTATGCCATGTTTTCTGTATGTGAAACAAACAAACATTTTTCAATGCATGTTATTCATGACCTTTGTTTGTAGCCTTTCATGTTGCTTGCATAGTTACTTTGTCTTATTGTTATAACTTCTTCTTTCATGCTCATGTTTATAGTTCTTTGATCCAACTTTCAATGCTTGCAAATGGTTTGATCTTGATTTTGATGGTGCATGTCACCTCAAAAATTATTATTTTTATCACTTACCTACTCAAGGACGAGCAAGAGTTAACCTTGGGGATGCTTGATACGTCAGAAATGTATCTATAATTTTTGATGCTCCATGCTTGTTTAGTATCTACTTTACTTTGATTTGTCTAAACTTTGAGGTGTTTTGTAGGACCCCACCTTTATAAAGGTAAAAGTCCCTGTGATTGCAATGCTAGTCCCTGGATCAAATGCTAGCATCCACAGTTTAAGATGAAGTACATAGAAACAAAGGTCATTATTACATCGTCATTCCAGAGATAACATGGTCTTTTACAACTCCATAGCCAAAGGCTAGTACAAGAGTTTAACTTAATGACATAAATAAAAGTCTTCATCTTCATGTGCCACAGGCAAACATGTTGCTGTAGACTCACAACCCTAATCCTCATCAGAGTAACCTGCAACATCACAAGTTACAGCCACAGTGGGTCAATACATTGTAATAGTATTGGCAAGTGATACCTTAGTAGAATAATAGTTTCTAGCTTCTACATGAATTTTGGCTAAGTGTAGTTTAGGCTTGCTTTGCTCAAAATAGGTTTTATCTATCAGTTGAAATCACTAAGTTTTTGTATGTCAAAAACTCCCAAGGAACCACCAATAGACATTGGTGAACCTTTACCCTTGTTCAACCACAAGTTTTTAACTTAGAAATTGGGATGAGGAGATTCTTGATAGCTTCCATGTCTTGATGCTCAAATTGTCCATTGCCGGGGACACGGCTAAGTACTTAGATTCTTCCTTCTCGAGAGATGGTGCACTTTCTCCACAAGACTCGACATGCATCGAGACAAGACCTTTCAGAAGCCTTCCCTTAGCCAAAAATGGACGCGTTCCCAAACCTATCACCCCCTACCACCAACTGTCCATTTGGCTAAGTTATTGCAACCTATATGATCCAAGCAGAGCCCATAATGCCATGTGGCTGCACTAGAAGCTTCTTAACATATGGCATCTCAAATCCCTTTGTTCCTGGGCTTTCCACAAGTGTGATACACAAGGTAGACCATAGATATGGGCCTTGTGTAACCACTCAACATAACCCAAACATACCATTACACCCAGGGGATTCATTCACTTAGTTGTTTTATTAAGCAAAAAACACAAGTCAAAAGACAGCAAAATTTTCATAGCATGAATATGTTCTACCCTTGTTTTCTACTAGCTAGGCTAATAATGGCAATATAGTAAGTATCTTAACTTAGAGAAAACTCTAACAAGTCTACAACTACTAGGATTTCCCAAGCATAGCATACAGATACTTCGCAAAAATTATCATGTAAGCCCTATACAAAATACCACTAATGCATAGTCAAAATATTGGGACAAAAGTATGAAGCACCACTTTCCTTGGTAGTTGGGGGAGTAACAAAAATCTTCACAATCACAATCACCACTAGCACCAAAATCTACACATAAAATGATAGCACCAAAATAATATTTCAAATAATCAAGCAAAAATATATGAATGCATGCAAATGCCATGTGATGAATTTTTCTAAACTAAACAAGACAAGTAAACAGTAATGAATCACGAAACTAAAAAATTACACACTAAATAAACTTAATTTGGCTTTTAAAACATTTTCCAAATAATGTTTATACACAAAATAGGCCTACAAATGTCTCTGCATAAAATCCTATCTTAACAGAAGAAAATCACAAAACTAAGCCTACAGATGTGTAGGATTTATTTTTGTGATTCCAATGATATATTATTTGTATGTTTTGGATAAACAGAACAAAAGTTATTGAATTTTCAAGTTTAAATAACTAATAGATGAAATTCTAGATTTTAAATTTAAAACCTAGCCACGCGGAAGCCTCTGATTGGCGCGTACCGGTTTGGGGGGGGGGTCATGCTTGCAAACCGTAGGATTTAAGTGACGATGCACGACTTAGATCTAATCGTACCGCTTCACTTAATCATCTAATCGTGGCCTTTGGATCTAGATCCAATGGATCAGATCTGATTGACCAAAATCCAGCGGCGCGAATGGCGCTGGAGGCGGCGACGCCTCTGGCGGTGACACGCCGACGAGGTCAGAGGTGCAGGGGGGTGTGCTGGCGGTTACCGAGGTCGCAAGGATGTGGAGATGCTTAACATGGAGACGGTTGGGGCGGGGGCACACTAACACGGTGTGGATTCCTCGTCGGAGTTGCGGGCGGCATCGAGTGCGCTCTATCATCGATGTTGGTGGCGCTAGAAGGCACAGGAAAGGAAAAGGAGGGCAGCGTTAGACACGTACTGAAGTTGCGAGTGTGCGATCATGAACCAAAGAGGAAGGGGAAGGCTAGGTTTACCGTGTGTGCTTGTCGGAGTTAAGCACTTCGTCGGGCACGCGCAATTGTTGACGTTGGTGATGTTCTGGATCGCCCTAGCATATACCAGAAGTTTTAGGAGATGCGCAAGGATGCGGCAAACATGTCAGCAAGTCCAGGAGGCAAGGGGTGGGGAGTTCTTACCGGAATTGGTCGCCGGAGAAGCTCGATACAACGGCGGAGTGAGCTCGAATGTGGGCAGCCTAGTGGCTCTCTATGGGTGTGACTTGAGGGGAAATGAGCGAAAGGGAGAGGGGATTAAGTAGCCGGGGCGAGAGAGGGGATTATGCCGGCAATAACTCGCAATCAAGAGCGGAATCAATCGGGAGAAACGGCCGCGGCGGAGCTGGTCACGGGTGTGATGTGGGGACGATGGTGACGGGGCATGTGGGACCGGAGCGTCAGTGAGAGGCGGTGCGGGAGTTGGTGAGAAACAGAGGGGAGAGGGGAACCTGGGTGGGCTAGTGTTTGGGCCGCTTCTGTTGCTGGGCCGACTAGGTGGCACCGGCCTTTTCTTATTTTCTTATTCCTTTTCTTTTTCTATTTTGATTTTCTAAAACCATTTTCAAATGCTATTCCAATGATTTTGAATTCAAACCTCCTCTTGATTTTTTTAAAGTGACCCCAGCACATATTTGTGAATAAAACATTTCTGTTTTCTCACAAATGCATTGGCCCATTGAAAATAGCATCAAAACCATGCCTTATTTAAATATTTATAAAGGCATATAATTGGTTTTAAATTTAGATTCTTGTTTTGAAACTTTGAGCAAGATTTGAAATCATCTTTTAACCCTTTTCTAATTGAAACAAAGTATTCTCATGATTTAAAAATGAAAATAAAGCCTTTGCCTTTCTTACATAAAATAATAGGCAAACAATTGGCTTCTGTTTTGCAATCTTATTTGAAAATAATTTAAAATGCAAGAGGATGCATGAATGATATGCAAGCTTTATAAACCATGATTTTTGGGATATTACATGTTTTTATATATTTTCTAGAACTAACCTATTAACAAGTTGCCACAGTGCCAGTTGCCTGTTTTCTTCTGCTTTTGATTCCAGAAAGGCAGAAAATCAATATTGTCGGAATTGGACGGGACAAAAGCCAAAGTCAATATTTACCATGGGTGACACAAAGTCCAGAGGGGAGACGGAGAGGCGAACCAGGGCCACCACACCCCCCTAGGCGCGGGTGGGCCCTGCCCGTGCCTGGGAAGGGTGTGGTCTCTCCGGCCGCCTCCCAGCCTCGCCTCTTCGTCTATAAGAAGCCCTCGATGAGAAAACCCTAAGTCGTCAATCATACTTCCAGAAAAACCTACATAGCACCGCCGCCACCGAAAGGGAGATTTGGGGGAGAGAAAGTCTCTATTCCGGCACCCTGCCAGGACGGGGAAGTGCCCCTGGAGCCATCTCCATCGATCTCCACCACCATCTCCATCACCGTTGCTGATTCCCATGATGAGGGAGTAGTTCTCCTTCGAGGGTAAGGGATCTACCGGTACCTATGTGTTCATCTCTCTCTATGCATGATCTTGTTGTGGTCATGATCTTTGTAATCAAGTAGATCTACCTTTCTACTCAAGTGCTTCATTAGATCTCTGCTCTCCCCATGTATGTGAAAGTGACAGCGTGCACGCCATGGTGGCACTTAGGCTTGAGTCTACATAAATACTCTTTGTGCTTTAATAGATCTATGCTTTTCCCCACGTGTGTGAAAGTGATAGCGGGCATACCGTGTGTGGCACTTTTGCTAGATTGAATATTTGTTATGAGTTATATTTGGAGTTGGATGTCTCTATGAAATTGTGGTGTTTGTTGGAACCATCTAGCGCTCAATGTGACAGTGTGGGGTTATCTAGATTGGGGAAGGCGGACTTTGAGGTATGCTGTTATAGCCCCACCATGGATTAGAGTGTCCAACCGGAGAGTAGTTAAGAGTAGTAGCATGAAGAGAGGATATTTATATGAGAGAGTGTTCACTAGTGAAAGTATGATCCCTAGGCATTGTTTCTAAGAATTGAAACACCGTTTTCTACTAGATCTGTTGCAGGTTTGCTTGCTTCCTTCTTGTTGCCTTTAGTCTTTACCTCAGCGCCAAGTTATTTTCTGGAACCGTTACCACTTGTATTTCACTATCTCTTCGCTGAACTATTGCACCTGTACACCTGACAAGTGTATTGGGTGGGTTGGGGACAGAAGAGACTTCTTGTATCTTGATTGTAGGGTTGCTTGAGAGGGATACCTTTGACCACTTCCTCCCTTATTTCGATAAACCTTAGGTAATCCACTTAAGGGAAACTTGTTGCTGTTCTACAAACCTCTGCACTTGGAGGCCCAACAACTGTCTACAAGAATAGAAGTGCATAGACATAACACGGCATTTCATCCTCAGACGGATGGACAAATTGAAAGGACCAATTAGATTTTGGAAGACATTTTCAGAGCTTGTGAACTTGATTATGGTGCTAGTTGGGATGAAAGTCTACCTTTGGCAGAATTCTCTTACAATAACAGCTATCAATCAAGCATAGAGATTGCTTTGTTACGGAAGGAAATGCACTACACCATTACTATATATGGAGTGGATTAGGTGAAAGGAATTTATTCGGACCAGGACTAATCAAGGAAGATGAAGAGAAAGTCAGAATGGTAAAGTACAGATTCAAGATAGCCCAGTCCCGAAAAAGAGCTATGCAGACCCAAAGCATAGGGAAGTCACCTATGATGTAGGTGATAGAGCTTATCTTAGAGTCTCACCACTTCGTGGGGTGAAGAGATTTGGAGTCAAAGGAAAATTGGCACCAAGATATGTTGGACCATTCAAGATTTTGAGCCGCAAAGGAGAAGTAGCTTATGAGATAAAATTTCCACAGTCACTGTCTGCTATTCACAATGTGTTTCATGTGAGACAGTTGAAGAAGTGTCATCCAGAAATGGAAGAAACTTAATTGAAGGAAACTATACCTTTGGAAGAGGTTCAGTTGGAGAGTGATCTTACTTATGAGGAGAAACCTATCAAGATTCTTGAGACTGCAGAAAGAGTTACTCCTACTAAGACTATCAAATTCTGCAAAGTACAGTGGAACCATCATACCGAAGAAGAAGCAACTTGGGAAAGAGAAGATGACCTTCGGAAAGATCACACTCACCTATTTGCTAGCCAATCCGAATTTCGTGGGCGTGATTCATCTTAAGGGGGTTAGATTTATAACATCCCAAATTTCACCAACTGCAAAGTCATGTTATTGCATTCATATCATCATAGCATATTTATCTTGCACAAAAATTTCAAATCAAAACCCCTCTTTATATATTATTATGGGGCATGTTTTTTTATTTTAAAGACCAGAGTGTTTTTGAGTGAATGTATGACTCTAGGATCACAATACAAAACTTGGTGAAAGTATGAATTCAAACATATTTGAATTGAGCTTTCAAAACCATTTTAGAAAATCAAACAGAAAATGAAAAAGAAAAAAAATAGCCAGCGCTACCTATCTGGCCCATCTAACCCACCCGGGGTTTTCCCTCTTCTCTCCCTTTCTCACCCGCGCGCACCCCCCCACCCTCTCTCTGCCCAGTGGACCCACTAACCTGTCAGCGTCATCATCCCCAAATCCCACCCGCGACAGCTCGCCGCCCGTTTCTTCCCCCATAGTACTACCGCGATTTCAATTCGATTAAACTGCGTTGATTGCGTGTGCCATCCCTGCCCTTCTCTAGATACTAAACCCCCACCCCTCGTGGCCATTTCCCCCAACACATAAAGCACCAAGCACCACCAGGCTCCTCGAAATTTTGCTTGCACCGCCGCAGACGAGAGCAGCTCCGGCGACACATTCCAGTGAGCTCCGTGTTCGCCTCTGTCTCTCGTTCATGCAAAAGTGTTGCTCTTACTCTTGCGCGTCTAACCATGTCCCTGGTTCGTCCTATATCGCCCCAGGTCGTCGTCCCCGTCAACCTCCGCGAGCACCCGAGGCGCCAATCAACTTCGGCGAGTAATTCCGGTAAAGTCCGCACGCCCCTTGCCCTATGGTTCAAACCATTGTGTGTGCCGTGACCTTGTGCACCTCCTAATTCCATTCGCTTTCCTTCTGATGACCTAGGTCGTCGCCTTCGTCTCCGCCAGCAACCACCCGACGCCATTGAGGTCTCCGACGAGCTCCTACGCCCGCGTCTGTGCGCCCCTGTCCAAGCCAGTTGCACGATGAGCTTCACCACGTCTTCGCGACTCTGGTAAGCACCAGCGCCCTTCCCCTAACCCCCTAGCCTCTCCCGCGAGTCACCGGCAGTAGCGCCGCCACCGCCAGTGCCATGCGCGCCGCCATACTTTGGTCAGTCAAATCTGGCCCTTTGGATTTAGATCTGGTGGTTAAGATTAGAATTAGAACGAAGGGGTAAGTTTAGATCTGCGCCATAGGATTCACATTAGATCTAACATCACGGAAGCGCGATCCAGCGTGAAGCATTATGGGCCAATCAGATGGCGCCGCGTGTCTGGGTTTTTGTTTTAAAATCCAGATTTGAATCTATTAGATGAATTAAGTTGTAAAATTCATAACTTTTGATTTGTTTGTCCAAAAATGGCAAATAATATATCATTGGATTCATAAAAATAAGCCCTACACATATATGAACTAGGTTTGGCTATTTGTTTCTATAAAATTGGGATTTTATGCAGAACCATTTGTAGGCCTATTTTGCATATAAAAATTATTTAGAAAATGATTTTAAAGTAGTTTTTGGTTTATTTAGACTTTAGAAAGTTTACTATGAGTTAAGCACTGTTTAGTTTGACTTTTTTAGTGTAGAAAATCATTCCATTGCATTTTCATGCATTCATATGTATTTTTGTTTGAATATTGAATGTGAATTTGGTGTTATAATTTTATGTGTAGATTTTGGTGATTGTGATTGTGAGGACTGTTGCTATTCCCCCAACTATCAAGTAAAGTGATACTTCATATTTTTGTCCTACTATTTTATCTATGCATTAGTGATATTTGTGTAGGATTTGCATGAAGATTTTTCTAAGCACGAAGATTTTTGTGATATTTTGTGTAGTGATATTTTCATATTTTGGTCTTAGTAGAACTTTCCCTAAGGTAATAAACTTGTTATATTAGGTATGATTATCCTAGATAGTAGAAAACAAGGGTGAATATTCATACTATGTTGTTATGCAAAATCTATGACTTTGTTTTATAATAATAAAACAACATGTGAATGAATCACCTGGGTGGAATGGAAGGATTGGTTTGTGTTGAGTGGATACACAAGGCCCATGTCTATGGTTTACCTTGTGTATAACACTTGTGGATGGCCACCCAGGAACAAAGGGATTTGAGATATTTAGTGTTGAGAAGCTTCTAGTGCAACCACATGGCATATGGGCTCCGCCTTGACCAACTAGGTTGCAAGAACTTATCCATATGTACAGTTGGTGGTAGGGTTGATAGGGTGGAATGCATCCATGGTGGTCTAAGGGAATTCTTTTGAAAAGTCTCGTCTTGATGTATGTCGAGTCTTGTGGGGAAAGTGCACCACCTCTCGAGAGGGTAAAACCGGCAACGGACAATTTGAGAATCAAAGACATTGAAGTGATCAAGAATCTGCTCATCCCAATTTCTCTAAGTTAAAACTTGTGGTTGAACAAGGGTAAAGGTTCACCAATGTCTATTGGTGGTTCCTTGGGTGTTTTTGTCAGACAAAAACTTAGTGTTTTCAACTAATAAGAAAACCTTATTTTGAGCAAAGCCAGCCTGAACTACACTTAGCCAAAATCATATAGTTATTAGATGTTTATATACTACAATGGTATCACTTGCCAATACAATTCCAAATGTATTGACCCTCTGTGGCTGTAACTTATGATGTTGCAGGTTACTCTGACGGAGACTAGGGTTATGAGTCTACACTCAACATGTTTTCCTGTGGCACATGAAGATGAAGACTTTTATTTATGTACTTATGTATGAACTCTATGTATTAGCCTTGGGCTAATGAGTTGTAAAGACTATGTTATCTTTGGAATGACGATGTAATAATGACCTTTGTATCTGTGTACTTCATCTAAAACTGTGGATGCTAGCAATTTGATCCAGGGACTAGCATTGCAATCACAGGGGACTTTACCTTAAATGGTTGGGGTCTTACACTAGGAAATGTGGCCATAGTTTCTTCTTCCTAAACATCCCTGACAGAACTTGGAGAGCCAGGGCTCGATAATCTGCCCCTTGGGGCCGGAGAATCCGGCATGGGATTTTCTTGACTTGTTTGCTATTCATGATGTCCCCTGGAGCGAGTTGGAGTCCTCTTGGAGGGGGCGGATAGTCCGGCCTGGGACTACCATTTTTCCCAGAAGACAGGTGATCTTCAGTAGGTTGTGGTGTTGGTGCAGAGGTTTCTCTAGCAGTAGGGGATTGTTGATCTTGTGTAGATGAGGGCTCCACTTGAGTGGAGCATTTTCCTTCCCGATCCACCACAAGGGGTTCCTCAATGGGGCAGAAAAATCCCACGCCCATTCTTCTTATGGCATCTTGGGGTATTTCAACATCTGCATCACAAAAATAAACTTGCCCCACATGGGAGCCATCATTTTCATCGAATTCCACACTACAAAATTGTACAACAATTCTAGAGAGCTTGTTGTAGACTCTATAAGTGTGGTATTCGGCACCGTAACCAACAAAAATACCTTCTAAATCCTTAGACTCAAATTTAGACAAGGGGACTCCTTTGATGAGAAAGAAACACTTACAACCGAATACCCGGAAGTATGAAATGTTGGGCTTGTTACCGGTAAGTATTTCATACGGAGTTTTGTTCAAGATCTTGCGGAGGTAGAGCCGATTTGATGAGTGACAAGTGGTGGATATGGCTTCAGCCCAAAACTTGTAAGGAGACTTGAATTCAGCCAACATTGATCTAGACATATCCATCAAAGTGCGGTTCTTCCTCTCGGATACACCATTTTGTTGAGGGGTGTACGCAGCGGAATATTGATGTCTTATCCCCTCTTCACTTAGAAATTCATTTATTGTGTAGTTATTGAACTCCGAGTCGTTGTCACTTATTGCCAATATGGGGATGTTGTGTTGACGCTGAACTTCATTGGCGATATCAATGACAGTTTGTTGAGTCTCACTCTTTAGCTTGAAGAAATAAACCCAAGTGTATCTTAAGTAATCATCGACTATAACCAAGCAATATTTCTTGCCACCGAGGCTAGCATGAGGTGGAGGACCAAATAAGTCCACATGAAGTAACTCCAAGATCCTCTTTGAGGAAACAATAGTTTTCCTCTTGTGGGAGAGTCATGCATCTTGCCTTCAACACAAGCCCTGCAAACACGATCTTTGGCAAAGGAAACATTGTCTTTCAGTCCAAGGATGTGGCCACCCTTGTGAATACTTTGCAAACTTCTCATGTTGACATGGGCTAAACGGCGATGACATAGCCAGCCCGCGTCGGCCTTTCCGAATAAGCACATCGGACCCGAAGTGGTTTTCCCCGAAAAGTCCACCACATACAGGTCATTTTTTATGTACCCAACAGAAGTGACCTTTAGAGACTTGCTCCACAAGAGTACCACTAAATCACCATCAATGGAAACAACAAAGCCCATCTTACCATGGGCACGAACATAAAGTAAATTGTAACCGAGGGTCAAGCATGACATCCACGAGAGAGATATCGTGGGCGACCACAACCTTGCCAAGACCCAATACCTCAGATTTAGACGTATCACCATATGAGACTATAATATGATCATGATTGGGTCGCATATCCATGATGATCTCCTTGCTTCTGGTCATATGTCTAGTGCACCCACTATCCAACACCCATTTAGACCCACCGGAAGCATAGCCCTACAAGAGAATTACTTCTTGGTTTTAGGTACCCATTTTTCAATGGGTCCTCTCATGTTAGTAACAAGGGTCTTTGGAACCCAAATAGACTAAGCAACATATTCATCAAAAGGACCAACATAATAATCATAGAAATCGCCATAATAATCACAAAATAGTTCATAATTTGGATTGTGAGACCCTCCAAAACCAATATGGTCAGTTTTGTCTTTTGTGACATTCTTCTCAATGGTGTTTGCCTTTGCTTGTTCACTCTTGGTCTTCTTCTTCTTGTTCTTCTTCTTCTTGGACTTGGTGACATATTGTAACATCCTAGCATTAGAGCTTAGAAATAAGCTGAACACAAGTGTGTGCATTGCATTCATGCATAGAAAATCTGAATAATTTTTGCGCTTTTAAATAAAAACTTTTCAAAGTGATTGAAGCTTCTCTTAACTTGATGGAATGAAGTAGATCATCAAGTTGACCGCGATAAGTTTCAATATGACCTTTGCTAAAACCTTATTTTGGGTAAACATGATTTGATCTAAGGGTAGATCAAATGGAATAAAATTAAACCCTAATACATTACTTAATGATTTATATTTGATCCTTAGGTGATCATATCATAGTATTCATTATAATCACTCATGAATACCAAATTATAAATATAACACAAATAATAAGAATGTAATAACTATATCTTAATCTCATCTACTTATACCATGAGTATCATGGAAATACCTAACTTTAACTCTCTAGTGAGATTGAGTAGGAAAGAAACCAAAGTCAAGATCATTCACCATAAATATTTCTTTCCGTATCAACCCTTATCATCTCTATTGAATCCTATTTTTATATTTGTTGTTAATCAACATTGAGTAATCAACTATTGATTCAACAATTCTTAACCTATCAATCCTTGACCTATCAACTCTTATTCTTATTATAGCATTCACTTGAGACTTATAAAGAAAGAAGTAAGAAGAGGTAAATAGTGATGCTAGTTTTAGATGTCATATATAGGATGAGAGTGATTGGAGGAAATCAAATCAATATGGTAACAAAGAAGATTACAAGGATGAAGTCTGAAGATAGTTACCAGGAGTAGTACTATTGGATCAAGTAGGTATAGTCAATGAATTATATCTCTTAATCCAATAGAGCTAGAAAGAAGATAATTATAATACAACTGTAATGTTGTATGGATGGAAGCCTTGTTTAGCAACTGGAAACCTGAACCATAAAGGATCAGAGGATTATAATGACCATGCCTTATTCACCAACATTGAATGCTTATACCATGTATAAGTGACATTGGTGGATAAAACATGATTGAAACCTAGTATAGATATGTTATCCTAGGTTAGCCATTACATGTCACATTAATATATTGTGAGGTTGGAGTATTTGTTACTAGAGTTAAGTAGAGACAAGAC
This sequence comes from Avena sativa, assembly GCA_916181665.1. Lineage (NCBI taxonomy): Eukaryota > Viridiplantae > Streptophyta > Magnoliopsida > Poales > Poaceae > Avena > Avena sativa. The sequence continues at coordinate 229,778,992 of OV702279.1, forward strand.
AGTATGATTAAGATGATGTTAGAGCAACATTGGATTAAAGTAGTATTTCCTCTTTGGAAATACTAACACTTGAGGTGAAGTAGGATTTGATGTATAAATCTACTAGGTAGTATTAGTGATGGATGATTAAGGAAGAGTATGATTGGAGTTGGAAGTAACCACTTGTTGGATTGGGGGTTATCAATAGCAGAGTAGTTGATATACCCAAGTATAGATATTAAAAGATTAGGAAATGCTTTAGAATCAAGCTCATTGGAATTACAAGAGGTGTTAGAATAATAAAAGGTGGATAAGAATATTCTTGTGAGGTAAAGCTCATCATGTTAACACATGATGATGGATAGGAAGAAGTAGAGTATCTAGGAAAGGAATTCCTTAATCAGAAGTCCATAATTATGAAGTATGGAATATAGGAATCCTTGCTAAACACTAAACCCTAAATCTAAGACCAAACCTAATATCCACTTTCTATGGTTGATCTATCATCTTGTTTCCACAATGCTTTATAGGAATATTTTCCTATAACAAATCAATTAAGCACATCTGACAAGGTTTAATCTTGTCAATGCCCATTGTTATGGACTTGGGTTTTGGAGAAGATGGGGATGCTGGAGATCGTGGAACGGTTAGCAAACAAGCAACATGGGGACACGAGGTTTACCCAGGTTCAGGCCCCCAGAGGTAAAACCCTACTCCTGCTTGTCTGCTCTTGATTACGGCGGAACCGAAGGTTACAAGGGTGCGCAGATGCAATCTGGCGTGGAGGTTTCTATGCGAAAGTATGAGGTGAGAGATCTAGGTTGTGCCCTCCTAGCCTTTATATAGAGTTAGGCAGGTCCCAGGGACAGATCGAGTCGGTTACAGGTTTTACGGTTTACCCCTTTGAATTTTCTATCTACTCTAGTCTTGCTCTCCAAGGATCCGAAGGCGTCATGGGCCCTGGCCACCCGAAAGTCTTCATGGGCCGGCGTATATTTGTCGTGGGCCTTCCTTGGGCTGGACTAGGTATGCTGAAGTTGTGTACCCGTGGGGTATAACCATGTCAGTAGCCCCCGACTCTTCAATCCTTCGGGTGTGACTATCTCTGTCTTTCAAGAGAATGATTTGAGTGTGTAGGGATTGTTGATGTGTGTGCCTGACTCTCCCGACGGATCGGGGTCAGTTAACTGTCTTAGGACAAAACAACACGATCTTCTTCAGATTCGAGTCCCTCGACTCGAACCCGGAACATATGTTGGCGTAATTCAACTCAGGCCGCGGAGGATTTACAGGAGTGGAATGTTGGAGATATTCCCTAGAGGCAATAATAAATGTAGTTATTATTATATCTTTGTGTTTATGATAAATGTTTACATTCATGCTATAATAGTATTAACAAGGAAACATTAATACTTGTGTGATTTGTAAACCTAATTTGAAGTCCCTAGTAAAGCCTCTTTATAATACTAGCTTGTTGGTTAATAAATGATTGTGGTTTCCCTATCATGAACATTGAGATGTTATTAACAACAAGATAATATCGTTAGGAGAATGATATGATGGACATACTCCTATAGATAAGCGTAGCATAAAGATCAAGTCATTTTAATAGTTCAATTGCTATATGCTTTCTGATACATAGTAACCTAATTCCTTCGAACATGAGATCATGCATATCACCTTCACCGGAAGGATGCTTTGATGACATCAAACACCACACCGTAACTGGGTGGCTATAAAGGTGGCATTGAGTGTTCAGAAAGTGTTGGTTGAGACACATGGATCAAGAGTGGGATTTGTCCATCCATATGACGGATAGATATACTCTGGGCCCTCTCGGTGAAATGTCATCCAATTAGCTTGCAAGCATGTGACTGGCTCACAAGGGATCACATATCACGGGAATGAGAAAAGAGTACTTATTAGTAACGAGGTTGAACTAGGTATGCAGAGATACCGACGATCATAACCTCGGATAAGTAAACTATCGTGAGATAAAGGGAAATTGGTATCGTATGTAAGTGGTTCATTCGATCGCAAAGTAATCGTAGAAATATGTGGGAGCCATATGAATTTCCAGATTCCTCTATTGGTTATTGTTCGGAGAAGTGTCTCGATCATGTCCGCATAATTCACGAACCGTAGGGAGACACACTTAAGGATTCGACGTTGTTTGAGTAGTTATGGAATGATGAGAAAGAGACCGAATGTTGTTCGGAGTCTCGGATGGGATCCGGGATATCACGAGGAGATCCGGAATGGTCCGGAGAATAAGATTCATATAAGGAAAGCCCTATTTCGGAGTTGGAGAATGGTTCCGGTGTTTTCGTCGGGAATGTTCTAGAAGGTTCCGGAATGATCGGCACTCTGAAGGGGAAGGGTACATGAATGTGTCATACCAAGTTGGAATGATTGCATCATGTACTAGGTGTCATCGCTGAACAAAATAAAAGGTTTAATCAAATCCTAGTTTGAAAAGTCAAACGCCAACTTGAAAAGTCAAACGGCTATTTTGGGAAGTGGAGGGGAAGTGGGAAACCGAGTTGGAGAGGAGTTCCTCCTCCACCGCCGACCCACTTGGGATCCGAGTTGGGGAGGGACTCCCCTCCCCTGGGCCGGCGCCTCACACCAATAAAGGGAGGGGCAGGGCTGCCCCTCCTAGTACACAAGATCTCCACCCAAAAACCCTAGCCCGGCGCCGCCACCTCATGTTGCCGTCGCCGCCACCTAGGGCTCCCCTAGCCGCCGACTTGGGCAAGCCCCAAACCCTAGCCGCCGGCCCTAGCACCTCCTCCTTGGTGTGTCTAAACCCTAGATCTCCGAGGAGCTCTCTCATAGTCCACCATACTCGCTCTGGCTTAAGGTGAAGCCCTGCGAGATCTCCCCTCTACTTCCGGTACCACGCCGTTGTGCTGCCGGAATTGCGAGGAGAGTGCTACAACCTCCGCTGCCTGCTGGAACAAGGGAGAGGAAGGTCTTCGTCGAGTACCGAACGTGTGACCGACTGCGGAAGCGCTGCCGGAACGCAGCGCCGGAAGGATCGTCTACGCGATCTTGAGATCGGGAAGAGTACAACTACATCACCCACGAGAATCCACTCTCGTTAAACACTTTGGAATCTTCGAGGGTGAGTTATTCCATCGACTCGTTGCTACAATCTAGTAGATAGATCTTGGCTTGTTTGTTTGTATGCGGTAGAAATTTTTTGTTTTCCATGCTATGAAACCCTACAGTGGTATCAGAGTCGTGTCTATATGTAGATCTGTTGCACGACTAGAACACAATGGTCATTGTGGGCGTTGATGCTTTTATTGTCGATTGCTTCTTGTGTACTTTGCATCTTGCGGGATGTTGGGATGAAGCGGCCCGGGCTAACCTTACATGACATCGTTCATGAGACTTGCTCCACGCTTGACATGCAACTTGTATTGCATAAGTGGCTTTGCGGGTGCCTGTTTCTCCCAGCATAGTTAAAATTTAATTTACAACGGGTGATTGTCAATACTAGTATCAATGTTGTGGTTCTTGTTCGTAAGTTAGAACGACACTTATTGAAAGCCCCAAACCACATAAAACATGCAAAGAAAGTAGAGGCGTCTAACTTTGTTTTGCAGGGGTGTGCTGTGATGTGATATGGCCATGATTGTGATTATATTTGATGTATGCAATGTTCCTTATTGTAAGTTGGCAACCGGCAGGAGACATATGGTTGTCTTTAATTTTGTTAAGATCCGTGTGTCTATTCGAAGTAGTTGTAATAGTTGAAGCTGGTGGACGACAACCATGGAGAAGCGTCATTGACCTTGATGCAATTCCGGTGATGATGGAGATCATGTTCGTGCTTGAAGATGGAGATCGGAAGCACAAAGAAGAAAGGCCATATCATATCACATATTATGAATTGCATGTGATTCCTTTATGCATCTTGTATTGCTTAGTTAACAACGGTAGCATTATAAGATGATCCCTCATGCACATGAATTTCAAGTCATAAAGTGTTCACCCTTAGTTAGCACCGTTGCTAAAGCTTGTTGTTTCGAAGGACCACGTGATGATCGGGTGTGTTAGATTCCGCAAGTGTATACAACGTGAGCAAGACAGATTTGCTCATGCGGAAACTAAGGTTTGATCTTGACAAGACTAGCATGTACAGACATGGTCTTGGAACATGGATCACCGAAAGGTAAAGCATGAATCATATAGTAGATATGATGAACATGTCGATTGTTCGCCATTGAAGCTACATCAACTCTCGTGATGATCGGTGTTAATGTGGTGGATTTGGTTTGTGTGATCACTAAAACAATGTGAGGGATATTGTTTTGAGTGGGAGTTCACCTAGATTAATTTAACTATTAATTAGAACTCAATTTGGCATAAACTTAGTCTAAACTATTGCAAATATGTTGTAGATCAATGGCGGCCCCTACCATCAATTTAATGCGTTCCTAGAGAAAGAAAAGTTGAAAAACAATGGAAGCAACTTCGCGGATTGGTTCCGCAATTTGAGGATTGTCCTCATAGCTGGTAATTTGACCTATGTGCTGGATGCACCGCTGGGTGACCCACCTGCAGCTACCACTACCGATGAAGTAAAGAATGTTTACCTCGCACGGAAGACTCAGTACTCCACAGTTCAGTGTGCTATCTTGTATGGTTTAGAATCGGAGCTTCAGAAAAGGTTTGAGAATTCAGACCCACATGATATTGTCCGTGATCTCAAATTGATCTTTGAGACTCATGTGGCAATTGAGAGCTATGAGGCTTCTGAAAAGTTCTTTAACTGCAAGATGGAAGAGGGCAGCTCCGTCAGTGAGCATGTGATTAAGATGTCTGGGCAGGCAAACAAACTTCAAAGATTGGGTATAGTGATTCCTAATGCTTTGGGGATTTACCGTGTCCTCCAATCACTACCACCAAGTTACAAGAACTTTGTGATGAACTACAATATGCAAAACATGAACAAGCAGTTGCCAGAACTCTTTGCCATGTTTAAATCTGCAGAAGTGGAGATCAAGAAAGAGCACCAAGTGTTGATGGTCAATAAGACCACCAAATTCAAGAAAGGCAAGTCTAAGCAAAAGGGACACTTCAATAAGGGTGGTAAGAAAGTTACCGCGCCGACGAAGAAGACCAAGGCTGGACCTAAGCCTGATACTGAGTGCTTTTACTACAAGGGAGAAGGTCACTGGAAGCGGAATTGCCCAAAGTACTTGGCGGATTTGAAGAACGGCAACATCAAGAAGAAAGGTATATTCGATATACATGTTATTGATGTGTATCTCACTAGTACTCGTAGTAGTGCCTGGGTATTTGATACTGGTTCGGTTGCTCATATTTGTAACTCGAAACAGGTGCTGCAGAATAAACGGAAGCTAGCGAAGAACGAGGTGACAATGCGCGTGGGAAACGGATCAAAGGTTGATGTGATCGCGGTCGGCACGCTACCCCGTCATCTACCATCGGGATTAGTTTTATACTTAAATAATTGTTATTTGGTGCCTACGTTAAGCATGAACATTATATCGGGATCTTGTTTATTGCGAGACGGTTACTTGTTTAAGTCCGAGAATAATGGTTGTTCGATTTATATGGGTAATATGTTTTATGCACATGCACCTTTGATAGATGGTCTATTCTTATTGAATCTCGATAGTGGAAATACACATATTAATAACATTGAGGCTAAACGTTTGAAATCGAGCGATAACTCGACCTATATGTGGCACTGTCGTCTTGGTCACATTGGAGTGAAGCGTATGAAGAAACTCCATTCCGATGGACTTCTTGAATCTCTTGATTTCGAATCACTTGAAAGATGCGAAGCATGTCTGATGGGTAAAATGACCAAGACTCCATTTTCTGGTATGATGGAGCGAGCTACGGACTTATTGGAAATCATACATACCGATGTGTGTGGTCCAATGAGTGTAGCATCGCGTGGTGGTTATCGTTATGTTCTTACCTTCACGGATGACTTGAGTAGATATGGGTATATCTATTTCATGAAACATAAGTCCGAAACTTTCGAGAAGTTTAAGGAATTTCAAAGTGAGGTAGAGAATCAACGTAACAAGAAGATTAAATTTGTACGTTCTGATCGTGGAGGTGAATATCTAAGTTACGAGTTTGGCGAGCATTTGAAGAAATGCGGAATACTTTCACAATTGACACCGCCGGGAACACCACAGCGTAATGGTGTGTCCGAACATCGTAATCGAACTCTCTTAGATATGGTTCGTTCTATGATGTCACTTACAGATTTACCGCTATCATTTTGGGGTTATGCATTAGAAACAGCCGCATTCACTTTAAATAGGGCACCATCTAAATCCGTTGAAACGACACCTTATGAATTATGGTTTGGGAAGAAACCTAAATTGTCGTTCCTTAAAGTTTGGGGTTGCGAAGCCTATGTAAAGAAGTTACAGCCGGACAAGCTTGAACCCAAAGCGGAAAAATGCGTCTTCATAGGATACCCGAAGGAAACTATTGGGTATACCTTCTATCATAGATCCGAAGGCAAAATCTTCGTTGCCAAGAATGGATCCTTTCTAGAGAAGGAATTTCTCTCGAAAGAAGTGACAGGAAGGAAAGTAGAGCTCGACGACATTGTCGAACCTTCTCTCGAAATTGCGAGTAGCGCAGCACCAGAAGAAGTTCCTGTGGTGCCTGCACCAATAAGAGAGGAAGCTAATGATGATGATCATGAAACTTCGGTTGTAGTTTCTACAGAGCCTCGCAGGTCAACGAGAACTCATACTACTCCTGATTGGTATGATCCCGTTATGAGTGTCATGTTAGTGGACAACACCGATGACCCTGCGACATATGAGGAAGCGATGATGAGCCCAGATTCCAATAAATGGCAAGAAGCCATGAAATCCGAGATTGGATCCATGTACGAAAACCAAGTATGGACTTTGGTGGACTTACCGGATGGCCGGAAGGCTGTCGAGAACAAATGGATTTTCAAGAAGAAAACAGATGCTGATGGTAATGTTACTGTCTATAAAGCTCGACTTGTCGCAAAAGGGTTTCGACAAATTCAAGGAGTTGACTACGATGAGACTTTCTCACCGGTAGCGAAGCTAAAGTCTGTGAGTATTATGTTAGCAATCGCTGCATATTATGATTATGAGATATGGTAGATGGATGTCAAAACAGCATTCCTCAATGGAGACATTGATGAAGAGTTGTATATGATGCAACCCAAAGGTTTTGTCGATCCTAAAGATGCTAACAAGGTATGCAAACTTCAACGGTCCATCTATGGGTTGAAGCAAGCATCCCGAAGTTGGAATCAACGTTTTGATAAGGTGATCAAAAGTTTTGGTTTTATACAAACTTATGGAGAAGCTTGTATTTACAAGAAAGTGAGTGGGAGCGCTGTAGCATTCTTAATACTATATGTAGATGACATATTGTGGATTCGGAATGATGTAGACCTTCTTAATAGTGTCAAGGAATATTTGAATAATATTTTTTCAATGAAAGATCTTGGCGAAGCAGCTTACATATTAGGCATAAAGATTTATAGAGATAGATCAAGATGCCTAATATCATTGTCACAAAGTTCTAAAGAGGTTTGGAATGGAAGATAGCAAGAAAGGGTTCTTGCCCATGTTTCCCAATACAACCTTGAGTAAAACTCAAAGTCCGACAACGGCAGAAGATAGAGAAAGGATGAGTAAGACTCCCTATGCCTCAGCCATAGGATCTCTAATGTATGACATGCTATGTACTAGACCCGACATTGCATATGTTGTTAGTTTAACTAGCAGATATCAAAGTGATCCAGGAGTGGATCATTGGATAGCGGTCAAAAACATCCTTAAGTACTTGAGAAGAACTAAGGATATGGTTCTTTCTTATGGAGGTGATGAACAGCTCGTTGTTAATGGTTACACCGATGCTAGTTGGAACACCGATCCGGATGATTCTAAATCACAATCTGGATACGTATTTACTTTGAATGGTGCAGCAGTTAGCTGGAGGAGTGCAAAGCAAAGCGTTGTGGCAAGGTCTTCAACTGAATCGGAATACATGGCTGCTTCGGAGGCTTCACAAGAAGCGATATGGATGAAAGAGTTCATTACAGAGCTGGGTGTGGTTCCTAGTGCGCTGGACCCAATGTCTATCTATTGTGATAACATGGGCGCCATAGCCAATGCGCAAGAACCAAGGTCACACAAGAAGCTGAAGCACATCAAGCTACGTTTTCACGCTATTCGAGAACATGTCCAAGATGGGGACATAAAGATTTGCAAAGTACACACAGATCTGAATGTGGCGGATCCGTTGACTAAACCTCTCCCGAGGGCAAAACATGACCAGCACCAAACTACCATGGGTGTTCGATATATTACCATGTAATCAAGATTAGATGACTCTAGTGCAAGTGGGAGACTGTTGGAGATATGCCCTAGAGGCAATAATAAATGTAGTTATTATTATATCTTTGTGTTTATGATAAATGTTTACATTCATGCTATAATAGTATTAACAAGGAAACATTAATACTTGTGTGATTTGTAAACCTAATTTGAAGTCCCTAGTAAAGCCTCTTTATAATACTAGCTTGTTGGTTAATAAATGATTGTGGTTTCCCTATCATGAACATTGAGATGTTATTAACAACAAGATCATATCGTTAGGAGAATGATATGATGGACATACTCCTATAGATAAGCGTAGCATAAAGATCAAGTCATTTTAATAGTTCAATTGCTATATGCTTTCTGATACATAGTAACCTAATTCCTTCGACCATGAGATCATGCATATCACCTTCACCGGAAGGATGCTTTGATGACATCAAACACCACACCGTAACTTGGTGGCTATAAAGGTGGCATTGAGTGTTCAGAAAGTGTTGGTTGAGACACATGGATCAAGAGTGAGATTTGTCCATCCATATGACAGATAGATATACTCTGGGCCCTCTTGGTGAAATGTCATCCAATTACCTTACAAGCATGTGACTGGATCACAAGGGATCACATATCACGGGAACGAGAAAAGAGTACTTATCAGTAACGAGGTTGAACTAGGTATGCAGAGATACCGACGATCATAACCTCGGATAAGTAAACTATCGTGAGACAAAGGGAAATTGGTATCGTATGTAAGTGGTTCATTCGATCGCAAAGTAATCATAGAAATATGTGGGAGCCATATGAATTTCCAGATTCCTCTATTGGTTATTGTTCGGAGAAGTGTCTCGATCATGTCCGCATAATTCACGAACCGTAGGGAGACACACTTAAGGATTCGACGTTGTTTGAGTAGTTATGGAATGATGAGAAAGAGACCGAATGTTATTCGGAGTCTCGGATGGGATCCGGGATATCACAAGGAGATCCAGAATGTTCCGGAGAATAAGATTCATATAAGGAAAGCCCTATTTCAGAGTTGGAGAATGGTTCTGGTGTTTTCGTCGGGAATGTTCTAGAAGGTTCCGGAATGACCGGCACTCCGAAGGGGAAGGGTACATGAATGTGTCATACCAAGTTGGAATGATTGCATCATATACTAGGTGTCATCGCTGAACAAAATAAAAGGTTTAATCAAATCCTAATTTGAAAAGTCAAACGCCAACTTGAAAAGTCAAACGGCTATTTTGGGAAGTGGAGGGGAAGTGGGAAACCGAGTTGGGGAGGAGTTCCTCCTCCACCGCCGACCCACTTGGGATCCGAGTTGGGGAGGGACTCCCCTCCCCTTGGCCGGCGCCTCCCACCTATAAAGGGATGGGCAGGGCTGCCCCTCCTAGTACACAAGATCTCCACCCAAAAACCCTAGCCCGGCGCCGCCACCTCATGTTGCCGTCGCCGCCACCTAGGGCTCCCCTAGCCGCCGACTTGGGCAAGCCCCAAACCCTAGCCGCCGGCCCTAGCACCTCCTCCTTGGTGTGTCTAAACCCTAGATCGCCGAGGAGCTCTCTCATAGTCTACCATACTCGCTCTGGCTTAAGGAGAAGCCCTGCGAGATCTCCCCTCTACTTCCGATACCACGCCGTTGTGCTGCCGAAATTGCGAGGAGAGTGCTACAACCTCCGCTGCCTGCTGGAACAAGGGAGAGGAAGGTCTTCGTCGAGTACCGAACGTGTGACCTACTGCGGAAGCGCTGTCGGAACGCAGCGCCAGAAGGATCGTCTACGCGATCTTGAGATCGGGAAGAGTACGACTACATCACCCACGAGAATCCGCTCTCGCTAAACACTTTGGAATCTTCGAGGGTGAGTTATTCCATCAACTCGTTGCTACAATCTAGTAGATCGATCTTGGCTTGTTTGTTTGTATGCGGTAGAAATTTTTTGTTTTCCATGCTACGAAACCCTACATGGAATCCCAGTGAATTTAAATGATGTACCTAACACGTCCGTCGAGATTTTTCATCGCGCCTGTTGGCACGGATTCTTACTAGCAGAGCGCAGTCGTGTGCGTCACCAGGCCATCAGATGGTATCTGTAGGTCTTATATTTGCGTCGCAGACACAGCATCCAAATGTTTATCACCGCGAAGGTGTTTCGGGTGGCCAAGGAGAACGTTGCTCACTTAGCGTTAATTAGGGCAGAGTTGCCAAAAAGTTTTGCATGCTGATCCGAAGGATCACACTCGAAGAATTCATAGGGTGCGCGAGCAGCGCTCCCTATGGGAGTAGCCCCCGAGTGTCTGTTCGAGTCGTAAACTCGAGCGGAGACTTTAATTCAGCCGTTGTTCGGCTTCCGGTCCATAGGACACAAATTTTTCGGATGCTTGAATCCATCCTCCCTATGGGAGTAGCCCCCGAGTCCGTAGTAGAGTCGCAGACTCGACGTAGGACTCGAAGAAATAGTTCAATGTTGTAGTGTTTTGATCATTTTCGGGTGCGCGGCTAGCGCTCCTGATAGGAGTAGCCCCCGAGTAGTTAGTCGAATCGTAGATTCTAGTGAGTACTCTTAGATGTGTAGCCGAAGAATTGTAACCGTTGCTAGTATAGCTTTTGATGACGTCAGTGCTGACGATCGGTGACCTCAAGAGTCTGCTGCGCTAGAGATGACGTGACTGGACGAACATGGGACCCACCTTCTGACTTTGAGTTGACTGGTCATGCGCGGCGTGGAGATAATTATGGGGTCGCCTCGATTTCTGCGCGTAGTGGACGTCGTGTTAGCGACGGTTCGCTGCTATACTGACACGTGGACGGCCAGATCTTGATGTTGTCTCTAGGTCTTCCCGATGGACGGTCATCGTGCATTGTCCTCTTCCTTATAATCATTGGGGAAAAGTTATTTTGTTTTCACCGCAGCCATTCTTGTTTCACTGCTCCCATCTTCTCTGAGCTTTCTCATTGCGCGCTGGGATTTCCTCGAGTTTTTCCTTCCTTGATCCTGCGTGCTTTTCGCCGGCGCCACCGCACTGCGTGGGGAAACCGAAGAAGTCCTCCTCTGTAGTTGGTACCAGTGCTGCTGGTGGCAAGAAGGGTTCCGCCGTCGCCCGTGTGACCGATGGTGGCTGGCGGTGATCGGAGGCGCATGAGATTGATCTCCGCAAGCTCTGTGAGCGGGGCCTAATCCCGCAGGATAGGGAGGCCGTCAAACTCCCCGGCAACGAGGTAATTCCCCGTCCCCCTGCTGGGTTTCGGGTTATGTTCGTCGCCTTTGTCCTTCGGGGATTTTCCTTAATAGTCCATGATTTTCTGTGTGGATTGCTTTTTCTGTATGGTATCCAGCTGCACAATCTTTCGCCCAACTCTATTCTTCATGTCGCCTGCTTCATCACTTTTTGCGAGTGCTGGCTCAGTATCGAGCCGCACTTTGGCCTCTTCTGGAAACTCTATTCCATGAAGAGGCAATCTGGTTCTGATGGTTTTTATTCCATTGGGGGTTGCATCATCTCCCTCAAATCCAATCTTCTTTTCTTCTCCTTTTCCATGTCCGAATCTGTCCAATACTGGCAGAGGCGATGGTTTTACATCCGCGACTCCACGGTTGCTGGTCAGGATTTTTGACTTGTTCCTTTTGACCCCTCCCAGAAAATTGAGCCGAAGAGGTCCTGGAAGAACCAGATTTTGGATGGCAAGGTAGCGGAGATAGAGGCTCTCTATCGTCGAGTGGAGGATCTTCAATTGACTCCAGATAAAGAGGTGAACGGTGTGGATATCATCCACACTTTTCTCAAACGTCGGGTGCAGCCGCTCTAGGCTAGGGCACACCCGATGTTCCTTCATTCTGGTCGTCGTGATCCAAATAGGGTTTCGGCTGAGGAATTCTCCAAGGGAGATCTCGACGGGGTCCTTCGCCCGCTGCTAAAGTTCAAGGCTGGAGAGGATATCCCGGGGAAGTCACTGACTTCTCCGTTCTCTGCTTCTCGTCCGGTTCCACAGGTGTAGATCTGGGACATGCGCGTGGCGCTATTTTCGACTGTGTTTTACTTGTATTTATTTGTCTGCTGACAAATTTGCTTCTTTTGTGCAGGAGTTCAAGGTGCCGGGCATGTCGCCGCCGCTTCCCGAATTGTTTCCGGATGCGCCGGACAATGAAGTGGTGGACTCCATGTCCGAGCTTCCATCAGCGCGGTCACCGGCCGAAGAGGCCATCGAGTCGAGCGAGAATCACACTCGCAAGAGGACACGGAGCTCCAACGAGTCGTCAGATGCTTCGACTCCGCCAACGCCGAGGAATCCGATGTGCCTTGAACGTCATAGTGGGGATCATGGGGGCTCTTCTTCTCCAATTCCTGCCATTCTCGTGCGAGTTGTGGCACCGCACCCGCCGGCGAAGCGGAAGAAGGAAGAGAAGAAGGAAGAGAAGAAAGAGGAGAAGAAGGGCAGGAGAACTCCGCCAGTATTCGACTTGAGCGAGCTCAACTCGTAAGTGTACTTTGGTTGCTTTTTGCTTGCTCTTGTTTGTTTGCTTTGATTGCTCTTGTCTAATGTTTTTTCCTTTGCAGCCACTCTTCTAACGGCTCCTCCAGTGATGGCGCTCAGGAGATGGTGGGGGAGTCGAAGGTTGTTCCTCCTCCTCCTCAGACGGTGGCCACCTCTCAGGGTGCTGCTCCGAACCCTCCTCCGCAGGAGGATCGAGTGGTTATCCCTCAGAAGACTGCGGGCGAATCTTCGGAGTCACCATCTAACCACGTAAGTAATTTTGTTTTCTGCTGCAGGGGGAGCCCCCGAGCCTTTTCGAATGATCTGCTGATCATTGTTTTTGCTTCTTGTCTCAGGGGGAGCCCCCGAGTATCTGTAGGAAAATTTGCTGAATGTTTTTCTTTGAGTCCCGGGGGGAGCCCCGAGCGTTTTTTGTATGTGTAACTTGCTTCTGCTTGTTCTTTTGGGCGTAGCCCCTGAGCCGTTCTTTTGACGAGTGGTTCCGATTGCAGCCTTTTGTGCAAGGCGCCAACCAGCTGGTGCAGCAGCACCTGGCATTGGAGGCCAACTTCAAACGGCTTCAAGGTCCGTATATGTGTTGATCTTTTTTCTCCTTTTGCATTTCTTGTCCTGCGATCTGATGAGTTTTATATTGATTGCAGAGGACAACAATGACACTCTCCGTGAGCTTGATGCTCTCAAAAAGAGTCTCGGGCGAGCGGAGTAAAAGGCCGAGGACGCCGTTGCTGCGAAAGGGCGCCTCGAGCAGGAGTTAGTCGACGCGGCTGCTGCCAAAGTGCGCCTGCAGCAGGAGGCGACGGACCGCGAGGAGCAGCTCGCCACCGCCATGGCTTCGCGCGAGAGAGAGGTAGCCGGCAAGCTGATGGCGGCTGCCAAGGCTATTTCGGGTGAGTTTCTCCGCCTTTCCCTTTTCGACTTCCTTGTCTCTCTTTTGCAGTGCTTTTATTCATTCTGCTTCCTTTGTTTCTTTAGATGCCGCAGGCATCATGTTTGATCGCGGTGCTCTGGAGCACGGGAGTGCTTTGGATGATGCTGCTATGGCGGTCGAAGACCGCTGCAGTACCGTTGTCAGCTCGCTTGCCAAGGCCAAGGAGGTCCTCGGGCGCTTCTACAAGGAGCTCGTCCCCAAGGGCGTGGCCCTCGAGGATGTCGATGCCTTGGCGGATGCACTGTCAGCCGAAGCGCCTGTGGCATACAAGCGCAAGCAGAAAGGCATTGGCGCGTCCGTCGGGTTGGCAATGGCTTTGGCGTCTAGAGCGGAGCTGGATCTTCCTCAGGTCACCTCCCGGATGCTGGCGGCTGCTGACGGATCCGAGGTAGCCTTCGCCATCTATGCTGCTCGCTGTAAGCATTATGGGCCAAAGTTGATTGATCTGCTGGCCGAGTACGCGCTGAGGTAGCAGGGGGAGGCCAAGGCGAGGCAGTCCGGCTCCGAGGCTACTCAGGATGCAGCTTCGTAGGCTTTGTAGTTGTAGGATTGTTTCAGCTTCTTTTCTTGTAATTATTTTGATGAACCATCCATGTGCCACGTAGTGGCTTTTGCTGCACATAATGAGTTTCCGAGTTCTGTGCTTCTTCGTCTGCTTGTTCATATCCTTGTCTTCTGTTACTCTAGGGTCCTTCGGGTGATGATCCCGTTGACACTTCGTCTGTGCCGCAGCTGCGGCCATCCCTGGATGGTGCGTCGCAGCTTGTGTTTCTTCGAGACCGCATCTGTGGCCTCGAGAAAGGATTGCTTGGGGTCCATGGCCATGCTGATGTTTGGAAATCCAAAGCGGATCGGGGCGCTGCCAGAGAGGAGTACTTGATGGCGGAGTTACTTCGCTTGTCCGAACAGCTTCAGTGTGAGTTTTTCGAGATGTTTCCCATTACTTCGGATGCGCCTGTTGACCTTTCATCTTACTTTTTTGCAAGTATTGCAGGTGCTAACTTTGTTCCAAGGGAGGAGAAAGAGCGTGTTGCTGTTCGGATCAACTGCTTGACTCAGCAGGACATGGAGGCCGGCGGGTTCTTCTGGATGGACCGTGACCGTGCCGTGGTCCTTGTGACAGTGCAGGATCGTGTCCACCAGGTATAGCGGGTGTTGCGCCAGGTGAAGTCTTCGTTGCCGTCGGTTCTGCATATAATGTTCCCGCTGGATGATGCGCCGTCGACACTTTCTTCCCTGCTGTCGAAGTTTCGTAATGTGCATCATGTCAGGGAACTGGTGCGGCACCAGCTTGTCGTGGGGGTGAAGGTCGCGCTCTCCCTTGTGCGGTTACACCGTCCTGATGTAGATCTTCCTGTTGTAGCGGCTGGGCCGCCTCTTCGGCCAGATGGTGGCGAGTGGGATATGCGTCCATATTATGCAGCTGTGACGCAGTATGCCGAACAAATCGTAGATATGTTTGAGCAGCGTGCTTAGGTTATTCTTCAGAATAGGTAGGACCTATAAAAAAGATAGATGTAAAATTTGTATATATTTGAATGGGCGTGTTCTGCCCTTTGTTGTAAAGGTTATGTTGTTGTCTGGCACGTAGTGCTTTGTTTTGTATACATGCCCTTTTCGTTAGCCTCACGTGGTCAGCTACTCAGGTGTACACGTGTTGTCCTCAGTCGACGAAGTCGTGAGGTTGGGGGGAGCCCCCGAGTGCATTGTAGCATGGAGTAAAATGCAAACAGTAAACAAAAATTTGGGGCGAGACACTTAGCTTTATTCATATCGTAATGGAGGAGGTACATTGTTCGGCTGAGTAGTCTTGGCTGAATAGCCTTATTGAAAGTAAAAGAGGGAGGTAGCTAGGGGTAGAACCGTCGTAGTTGTGCGACGTTCCATGGGTTGGAGTATGCGACTCCAGACTCCACGTTCTTGAGGCGATAGGCGCCACCTGGGATGACTTTAGTGACGATGTAGGGTCCTTCCCATGGTGACTCGAATTTCTTCGGTCGCTCTTGCTTGAGTCGCAATACTAGGTCTCCTTCGACGAAGGACCTTGGGCACAGCCATCGGCTGTGGTAGTTGCGGAGACTCTGTTGGTACACCGCTGATCAGGCTGCTGCTATGTCATGTTCTTCGTCGAGTGTGTCGACGGCGTCTTCGAGTGCATTCGTCGATTCGTCTTTGCTGTAAGCGACGACCCGTGGGGCCTTGTGGCGTACCTCTGCTGGTAGCACGGCTTCAGCTCCGTGCACCATGAAGAACGGCGTGTAGCCGGTTGAGCTGTTTGGTGTTGTACGCAGGCTCCACAGGACGGAGGGCAGCTCTTTTGTCTAAGCTCCGGCGAGCCGCTCGAGTGGGCTCATTAGGCGCTTCTTGATGCCAGTGCCGACGAGGCCGTTGGCCTTCTCAACCTGCATGTTCGTTTTCGGCTGCGCCACTGAGGCGTATGTGATGTTGATTCCGAGGCCTTCGCAGAAGTCCTGGAATTCTTTGGAGATGAAGTTCGATCCATTTTTGGTGATGATGCTATGTGGCACGCCGAACCTATAGACAATGGATTCAAAGAACTTGACGGCATTTTTGCCCTTTTGGTTAGTGACCGGCATTTCCTCAATCCACTTGGTGAATTTGTCGACTGCGACCAGGAGGTAGACGTGACCCCCTTTCGAGGACCTTGGCAGTTTGCCGATCATGTCGAGGCTCCATTGGGCGAAGGGCCAAGCCAAAGGTATGGGCCTGAGCTCTGATCTGGGTGCGTGTGGTTTATCGGCGAACCTTTGGCACCCGTTGAATCTTCGGACGATGTCCTTGGCGTCGTTCATGGCCGTTGGCCAGTAGAATCCAGCTCGTAGAGCTTTGGCGACAAGGGAGAGGCTGCCTACATGATGGCCGCAGATACCCTCATGGATCTCTTGGAGGTTGGTTTTTCCGTCGCCGATGGTGACGCACCTTTGTAGTACACACTACTAGGAAAACCGCTATATGTAATCAGCACATCCGTGGCTCACATGGTTGAAATTCCCCACGGCTAAAACAGGCGTGGCTCACCAGTGGGCAGTGCCGTACTAGTAACTGTAACAACCGTGGCGCACATGACTATAGTGCACCATAGATGTGTGTGGGCCAGGGCCCTGTTGGCCGCACGCCAAACATCTGTAGCGCACTACAGTCATGTGCGCCACGGTTGTTAGTGTCAACCGTGGCGCACATGGGGGGTGCGCTACGCCTAAGCGCATGCCCCCCTCTGCTATGAAACGACCACAAACATCTGTGGCGCACTCGGCCTAGTGCGCCACAGGGAGTAGGAACATCTGTGGCGCACATGGCATAGTGCGCCACGGTTGTTTCTACTCCCTGTGGTGCACTAGGGCCGTGTGTGCCACGGATGTGTCGATTTTTTTAGGACAACACATTATGTGCACATGTGTGACCACATCCACCACCCCACACTTCACTTTCCCCTTCTTCTTCCTCCTTAGATCTAGTCGGGTTCTTCTCCTTCCCACCTCAATTTCTCCACCCATTCACCATTTTTAGCATGTAAAACTTGCTTTGGATGTTACCTAAGTAATAGAGGAGGTCTCCGATCTCTCATCTCCTTCTCCGGTCGATGCGCGCACATCTCCTTTCCATCTTTCTCGCGATCGGCCTCTCATCTCGGTAAGTTGTCCATGTAAGGATGTGTTCATGTGTATATGGATGATGTGCTCATATGTATGTAGATGATCAATGCTCATGATGTGTGTATGTGGAGAGGATGATCATATGTGTGTGTATATGTAGAGTATCGATGATGCTCATGCATGTGTGTATGGAGAGGATAATGATATGTTCATGTGTGTATGGATCGGTCTCTCTCTCTCTTGTGTTTGTATGTGAACAAGTTGCCATTTTTTTTTGCCAAAATGTTGATTCATTTCCATTTTGGCAAGACTTTGGCATTTCGCAAAGGTCCTAATTTTAGGATAGGTCATGCCGAAATTTTCTATCGACCATTGCATGCATGCATTCATTATTTGGTTCTAATAGACTTCAAAATTGTACCGTGTACACCGTGCAAGCAAAAATGGTCCGCATAATGAGCGAAGGCATTGTGGCTAGATTTTTGAAATGTGCGACGGCCGACATGATACGAAATAACAAGATAGATATAAGATGTCCGTGCAGAAGATGCAAAATCAACTGGGTGATCGACCCAGATTCCGGGAATCTGCAGGCGCACCTGCTCCGCCATGGTTTCATGGATGGATACACTCGTTGGATAAGCGATGACGTAGATGATGGAGACGGTGAAGGTGGCCAACATGACGATGATCATCATCACGGCGAGAACGGGCGAGATGATGAAGAGTCTCCTGGAGATGGTGAAGGTGCAGAAGCAGACCGGGATGATGATGATCTAGATGCCGGAGGAGCAGACGACGATGGAACAACGTCAGGCTGGGTGCGGGGCCCTTATGTGCAAGAGCTGCTTCTCAAGCAGACGAGTAACGCCAGGGCTGCCGCTAGAGAGAAAGCCAAGCTTGCGCAACTTGAGAAAGACGCGGTTACTCCATTGTATGAAGGATGCAGGCCCGATGATACCCGGTTGAATGTAATGCTCAAGGCTATGGAGATGAAGGAAAAACACAAATTGAGCGACGCAAGCTTCGACGATATGATGGCATTCTGGAACGATCGTCTCCCGGAGGGGAACACATGTCCAACTAGTATCGAGGATGCCAAGAAAATCGTCTGTCCTCTCGATCTACCGCATGTTAGATATCACGTTTGCATCAACGATTGCATCATTTATTGGGGCGAGGACGCGGAGAAAACCACATGTCCGGTGTGCGGCGTGAGTCGATACAAGAAAGGGAAGAAAGCACCTCGAAAAGTGGTATGGTACTTTCCTATCACTCCTCGTCTGCAGCTCTATTTCGCGGACCCTAAGGAAGCGAAGCTCATGCGATGACATGCAGAAAGGAAGAAGCCAGGAGATGATGATGACCCCGAAAAGGATGAGCTGCTGACGCACCCTTCAGATGCTAGCCAGTTGAAATTGGACCTCGAATTCCCAGAATTCGGTGGAGATTCGAGGAACATCAGGCTTGGTGTGAGCACCGATGGACTCAATCCGTTCGGTAGCCAGAGCAGCACGCACAGCACTTGGCCCGTGTTTGTATGGATGTACAACCTCCCTCCATGGTTGTGCATGAAGAAGAACTACATACAAATGAGTATGCTAATTCAAGGGCCGAAACAACCTGGTACCGACATCAATCTGTATCTCGGGCTGTTGAAAGAGGAGCTAGCCACGTTATGGGAATCTGGAGCCAATACTTACGACGCCGTCGCACAAGATTATTTCACTATGAGAGCCGCGTTGGTCACTACGGTGCAAGACTATCCAGGTTGCGGGTATATCTCGGGGCAGGTTATCCAAGGATTCTGCGCATGCGTTAGGTGCATGGATAACACAAGCTATCTCCAACTAGATAAAGATCCAGGGTCATCGAAAACCGTGTTCATGGCGCACCGGAGGTGGCTCGGCAAGAATGATCCATGGAGAAAACGTGGAGACCTGTTCGATGGCAAATCAGAGACCCGAGGAATCCCAGAGCGTAGGAGCAGCGAAGAAGTGGAAGAGTTGCTGAAAAACTGGAAAGATTGTCCTAAGCCTGGAAAGAAGCGAAAGAGGCAGCAACAAGACAAGCCGCTGATGAAGGTATGGAAAACAAGGTCTGTTTTCTGGGAGTTGCCATACTGGAAGTTTCTCCACATCATGCATATCACGAAAAACGTGTGCGAGAGTCTGGTCGCCACCATAATCAACATGCCAGATAGGACGAAAGATGGTCCGAAAGCAAGGCACGACCTGATATGCTTGGGTATCTGGAAGGAGCTTCACGGAGGACGCACTACTCCTGATGATCAGGAAGATGACGATGATGAGATCAAGAAGGGTAAAAAGTTCAAGAAGAACGAATATTACTGCCCTCCTTCTTGCTTCACTCTAAGCCAGGATGAGATCAAACAGTTTTTCAAGTGCCTTCTAGGAGTCAAATTTCCTTACGGCTACGCGGGCAAGATAAGCAGATACCTAGACGAGGCGAAGCAGAGGTTCAGTGGCATGAAGTCTCACGACTGTGCCGTGCTAATGACGCAGGTACTTCCGGTCGCACTAAGAGGGATAATGGACGAGCACGTCCGTGAAACGTTATTTGGCCTATGCAAGTTTTTCGACGTCATCTCTAGGAAGTCGATTGGCGTGAATCAGCTCGGAAGGCTACAGGAGGAGATCGTGGTGATACTATGTGAGCTTGAGGTCTACTTCCCACCCGCATTCTTCGACATTATGGTGCATCTGCTGGTCCATGTCGTGGAGGACATCGTACAACTCGGGCCGATGTTCCTCCGCAGCATGATGGCGTTCGAAAGGATGAACGGACACATCAAAGGATACGTTCGCAACAGGTCCCGTCCAGATGGAAGCATAGCCAAGGGCTTTCTGGCCGAAGAGTGCATCTCTTTCTGCATGAATTATCTAGACATCGAGAACCCTGTCGGTCTTCCCGTCAACAGGCACCTTGGCAAGCTCGGCGGATCTGGTCACCGAGAGGGTCGTCGCATACTACATGCAGACTTCGATTTTCGATGCGCAGACTTTGATCGAGCAAACCTCGTCGCGCTATAGCATTTAGAACTGGTCGATCCTTGGGTACAGAAGCACAAAAGGTTAAATGAGAAGAAGTACAGTGACCGGGGCATACAGAGGACGCAGGGAGAAATAATCAAAGAGCACAACTCAGATTTCACGCGTTGGTTTAGGCAGACGCTCCTTGATAATCCCCCGCGATCGCATTCTTCTGACACGGAAAAGATCATATTCACCTTGTCGCAGGGACCGATGCAAAACCTGGTGACCTATCAGGCGTATGATATCAATGGCTACACATTCTACACGGAGGAAAAGGACAACAAGTGTGATTATCAGAACTCAGGCGTAACGTCGGAATTCTACACCGATGACAACGTGAAGGAAAGATTCTACGGAAGAATCGAGGAGATCTGGGAGCTCGACTACTGTGGAGAAAAGGTGCTGATGTTCCGTGTCAGATGGGCAAAGAGCGTCGAAAGAGAAGACCGGTATTTCACAACCATGGTTATACCCGAAGCATCCAAATCCAAGGCCACCGGTGCAAACGTGGCCGCGAAAAATGAACCGTGGGTACTGGCTACCAAAGTGGACCAATGTTTTTTCATTACCGACCCGACAAAGCCTAGCCGTGTTGTCGTGAGGAGAGGAAAAAGAAACATCATCGGAATGGATGGAGTAGCCAACGAGCAAGACTTTGACCAGTACGGCGATCCAAAGATTGAAGATGACGACGACTACGATGCAGCAACATACATCACAAGAAGAAAAAGGACAACCCTACCCAAAAAAGGCAGCCCGTTTGAAAGAAGAAACATTAAAGTGCCGGGGCTAAATTATTCAACCGCGACAAAGAAGGGAAAAAAGATTGTAAAACGCTAGCTCAAAAAATATTGTAAAACGCGTGGTCGAAAAAGATTGTAATATTCATGGACAAATTATTATGAAATTTAGTTATACTTTGAATCATATTTGTAACACTTTTATGACTTATATCACCACTTTTGGGCATTTATGGAATATTTAAAAGTATTTTAAAAACAAAACAAAACTTGTATGGCATATATCACCACTTTTGGGCATTTTTTGGAACATTTAAAAGTATTTTTAAAATAAAAATAAAAAAGTGGAGCACCAGGATTCGAACCTGGGTGCTCATAGTTTAGAATAGAGCTAAGGGGCAGAACCAGTGGGATAAGGCTATACTAGTGTTAACTAGTGGGGTGGCCACCCTCTTATCTGACTAGTCCTACGCACTTATCCGTAGCGCACTTGGCCAGGGTGCACTACGCCTAAGTGCATAGGACTAGTCAACCGTCGCCCTCGATCCCCATCTCCTCAGACACACAGATCGATCCCCGGCCATCTCCTCAGACACAGACGCGCCGCCGCCCCCATCCCCATCCCCATCGACGTGCCGCCGCTGCCGCCGGAGGTCAGGAGGAGGAGCAGCGAGCCACGCCGCCGCCGCCGGAGATCAGGAGGAGGAGCAGCGAGCCACGCCGCCACCGGAGGTCAGGAGGAGGAGCAGCGATCGAGCCACGCCAGGAGGAGGAGCAGCGAGCCACGCTAGGAAGAGGAGGAGTTCGCCACGCCAAGAGGAGGAGGAGGCCGCCACACCGCCGGGCACGCACCGCCCGATCCAAGCACTCCACCGCGGCTCCACGCAGACGCAGGTAAGCTGCTACGATGTCTGCCCCATCTTTTGCTTGCTTCCATTACCCCTGTTGCGAAGCCCTAATGCCCTAGGAAAATGGGGGAAGAAAGGATGCTGATGAATCGACATCAAAAAAAGTCACTGCGATTTGGAGTAGATTTTATATGACATATCACACAGACACAGGATTATATAAAATTTGCCACTCATAAACAAATCCTAAAAAAAGTCACTTTTCAGTGTGTTGAATAAGCTAACTCGTCTCATGTAATTATCTAGCTCGAGATCATGTGATGAAGAAACAGAATTGCTGATGAAGTTGTAAGCTAAGGTGTGTGTGAGAGAGAGAGAGAGAGAGGAACCACATATTGATGAGGTGAAATTTGGGATGGATGCTCTTTGTCCATGAGTGTCACAGTTTAGCACAGGGGCCAAGTAGAGACATAGAGCAGCACAGTTCTCCCTCTGTCCCTCTCTCTCCCTCTGTATGGTGGCCTCGGACACGCCGGAGTCGCCCCTCCCCTGTCTCTCCCTCTCTCTCACTCTGTCCCTCTCTCTCCCTCTGTCCCTCTCTCTCCCCCTGTCTCCAGCAGTATGAACTACGAGTATGAACTAGTAGAAGGAAGTTAGGGTTCATGGTTCATCTATGTTACCATTACCAGAGACTAGGGTTCATGGTTCACAACTTCCAGGTTCTGTTACCATTACCAGTACTCCTGTATTAAATGCTATTGGTGTAGTGTTGGCATGCTATTATTAGAAATGACAGGCAAACACTGATCGTGTGGCCTCATTTCTTCTTATATGCATATCACTGGTTACTTCCTCTGTTGTGTTTATTTTGCTTACACAGTTTCTCCCTTTATTGTCTACACTGTTTGTTACCATACTTAATGTGGTTCTGCTTATTCTTATTCTTAATAATAGTACCTTGTCCAGATACTGATGCAATGTGGGGTATGTGGTTCTGCTTTTAGTGTTGTATCCAATATGCATTTGTTGTAAATAACTGATGGAAAAGCTCCCCTCTGAAATATTCATATATTGTCCTGATGTTGGATTGTCATTGTTGTAGTTCTAGTTGCAGTCTGTTATGCTATGATGCATTTGTCGAACTTTTATGCCTCACATTATGTTGTGGTAGTCTGGCAAGATGTATGGTTGATAGAAAATTTAGTGTAGCTTGGTTGACAAGGTCAAGAGTAAGCTTGGTTCATAGCTTAGGGTTCAGAGTAAGCTTGGTAGATAGCTTAGGGTTCATAGTAGCAAGGGTTCAGAGTAAGCTTAGGGTTCAGATCAGTAGCAAGGTTCAGAGTAGCAAGGTTCAGATCAGTAGCAAGGTTCAGAGTAACAAATATCTGCAATCTAAAGCTAAGCAAATTACTAATTCATATTCCTAGTATTTTGTATTTTGTTTCAGTTGCTTAAGCTTTGGTAGCTTGTAGCTTGTAGCTTGTAGCAGTTAGCTTTTGTAGCTATTTTATGTGAAACCTGAAACTGAAACTGTAGTCCAAACCTGAAACTGTTTCAGGTAGCTTTGCACCTCTAGTTGCACCTGTAGTTGCTGTCAAGTTAGATGTCGAGCTTGTGCTTGCCAAGGTGAACTGAATTGAACTGTGTATACTTGTCATTTGCTGTCATTTGCTGTCATTTGTTCACAGAACTAAAAATTATGTTGCCGTCATTTGCTTGCTGAACTTGTGCTTGTTATGGTGTATGGTGTATTCTCATTTTCTTATTGCAAGCAAATGACAGCAAGGATTGTTGTTATTGTTGTAGCACTTGAAATTGTGCTTGTGCTTGTATATGAAGCACTTTATTATGTCGTGTATGCAGGTTCTTGTATGAAATGAGTCCCGATTTTTGCCGGAATGTTGATTAACTTCCGTTTCGGCAGAAATCGGGCACTCCTAGTTTAAGAAAATTAGCAAAGGTCATGCCGGATTTTTCCGTGCATTTAACCAATTATTTGTTTTTTATTAGTGCAAAGATGTGTGACAACGACGAGGCTGGATGTTCTAAGCGCATCAGCGCTGAAGGAGAACTCAGACCTCCGAATAAACAATTGACATTCTGGGAGGCGGCCCAGCGGCTAGAAGACGATGAAGAATACCATCCTTCGGAGAGCGAGGATGATGAGATGGAAGACGCAGAGGAAGAAGCCGAAGGAACGGCGGATGATGAAACCACTGATGGCGGCGAGGGCACAGGGAGTGGTAGAAACCCTCCTAACAAGAAGAAGAAGAAGCCGAAGGACCGGCGCCCAAACACGGTCGGCACGGTCAGGGAGGAAATTACCGAAGTGAGCCCTACTGGTGTTCCTTTGGAGCCCGACCTTGTCGTCAAAGGGTACGGTGGGCAAGTGGCGGCGATCACCCGGACAACCATCTCGATCAACACCGAGAATCTCCGGCATAAAGATAATGGCCACTTGCACACACTCCTCTTCGAGAAGCTGCACGCAAGATACAAGTTCCCCGCTAAGTATCAGAACACAAATTATCATGGGAACGAAGTAAACAAATCCGCCCTCACAAAGATGAGCACCGCCCTGGCCAGCTGGAGAACCCGGATAAAGAAGAAGATCTATAAAGAAGGCAAAAGTCTCGAGGAGATCCAGAAGATTGACCCGCAGATCACCGAAGATCAGTTCCGGGAGTTCAAGGAGAGGTGTGAATCCGAAAGAGCCCTGGCCAATAGTAATCGGGGAAAGGTGCTGCAGGCGATGAATATAGGTCATCACCATCTCGGATCTGGTGGATACAGAACCGCGGAGGCCAAATGGAATAAGGAGGACGAAGAGTATAGATCCAAGGGGATAGAAAACCCCTTTGCTAAATTCGAACCCGGGCAGGTTCGAAACTTCATCAGGGCCCGTTACCATGTGAACCCAAAAACCAAACAACTCACCGCGGATCCTGCGGTGAAGGAATTCGAGGAAATTGTGGTAAGTATAATCTAATTACCGCGGATCAACTCGATTGCAATCTAATCGATGATCTAAATGATTCACTGTTACTTCTTCTGCAGGAGGAGGAAATTGTTGCTAGTCATGGATCCCAGGGTTCCTCATCCCAGGGGTCGACGGCGGCCACCCGGTGGGATAACCCTTTTAATAGGGCGATGAACCGAGCCAAGAAAATAGAGCCAGTTACGAAGAAGCCGTCGTCGGCTGGCCGTCTGGCCGTCTGGCCGGCCTCGGGGGTAAGAATTGGGTGGATCATTTTGGTCCTCCGCCGAAGACGCATGTGGCGCCGTCGGGAAGGAGCGAGGAGGAAAACCGCGAGGTTCAAGAACTTAAGGCACAAGTGGCGCGGATCCCGCAGATCGTCCAAGACAACTTGGCAATCACCCTCACGTCCTTCCTGCTTACCTTGGTGGAGTCAATAGCGAACTGGAGTGCGGGTGGTCGAGTAGGGCCGTGCCCGATTCCAAGCATGGTCAGCAGCCACTCGAACAACGCGGCGCCGATGAATCAGGCGAACTACATGTTCGTTACTCCGCCCGCTAGAACCGCAGCGCCGCAAGTGTTGGTGACTCCCCCTGCCATCACCGCGGCGCCGGAGTACATGTTGGTGCCCCCCTGCCATCGTCGCGGCGGCACCGAAGCTCCAAGAACTCGTCGGTAGGGAGAATACACCGGCGGCCAGCACCGCGCCATCAAGCAGCCCTTCCGTCTCTTGCACGCCCGTCGTCGTATGCGGTGCGTCGACATTAGCCGATCTCGACGCCATCACGGTAAACAAATTGCTTTAATTACCGCCTTTCATGCCATCTATTACTCTTATGGCATCTCTGACGACGCCGTACATGTTTTCCGCAGACGGATGTTCCTTGCACTCTCTTATGCTACGTGAACAACGAGCTGAGGGATGTTGCCAAGGGTACCATCGTTCAACCCTTACAGCGCACGTTCCACTCAAGGCCGATTTCAGATAGCGTGCACAGGGTTAAAATTAGTCGGGTGCTAAGGGGCTGCGACGACCTGGAACCTCCCATTCAACCCCCAGGAGTGGATGAAGAAGAGTCGTCTGTCCTCAGAACTTGTTTCGGCTTATTCTTGCTATGGCCAAAGAGCATGATCCGTTTGGGGATGGCGGTGGCCATCACGCCACAGACAACAGCACCGCCTGTCGTGCCAGCGAGAAGCGGTGGCAAGGCCCCCTTACCGCCCTCGCCGTCACCTCCACGCGGTGGGTCGGATGATCATATTGATGATATGCACATGGCGCAGGATCCGGCCGAGGACGACGAAGACTGGAATGATCACTTCTTCAGCACTCAGTTTGGCAACGAAGAAGACCTAGCTGGTGGCCCCACAGAGAAAGCCACTATCGCCAAGCGTCTGTTTGGTTCTCAGGAGACGCCTCCAGCTTGCGCCTTTACAGAGCCAGCTGATACAACCAACCAGCCCTTTATTCTAAGCCCTGACACACTACATAGGGCGGCCGGTGCTCAGATTGCGGTGCCTGCCCGCTCTCCAAAAGGAAAAAAGGGCAGGAAAAGAAAATCTAGCAGCTCGAGCCAGCCGGTGGCGTCAACAACTGCGAATCCGATCAGGTTTCGGGACGGGCCACCAAGACCCGAGGGTATTATGTGGAGGATTCATGTGGCGGGTGAGCCCATGCTACCTAAGAATTTGCGGAAGCTCGCCAGTTCGGAACTGCAGAGTGTGCATGATGGCGTGATGACGATAGAGAGACGCCTTCTATCGGAGAAAGATCCCTCGCACCCGGTATTCGTGGTTAAGGTGCCACCAGGCTTGGGCTTCGTCGACAATGCCCCTGCGGATCTGTTCTTCCTGCCGTTCAACGACATCTTCAATATGTTCCACCTATACCCGCTGCACTATACCATGGTCCGTCTGTTTTCTCTCAGCCTGGCCATGCAGATCATTAGAGAGAACACACCGGGCATCGCTATAGTGGACCCCTACTACATGCGTGATGGCTGCTTGGGTTCCCCCGCCGAACGACGTATCGTGGCCTCGTACCTAAAAAGAATCCTCGTGGCGAACAAGACAAAGGAATACATTCTCGTGCCTTACTTTCCCGAGTAAGTCGTTATTCACTCGCCACAGTCGATTGGCTTTATTAGATCATCATCATTATTTTTCCAACACATTCCATTTGTATTTTTTGCGTAGAGATGAACACTGCACGCTCATCTCCTTATCGCCGAAGCATTCCCACGCCACGTATTTCGACTCGGGGAGTCTAGAAAAGAAGAAAAACTACGACAAGATCAAGGAAGTTCTGGATGATGCTCTCACTGGCTTTGCCTCGACGGAAGGCACCACCTTCGTGCGTACAAAGGTCAAGTTTGGCAGGCACGTCTTCAACCACGTAACGGAGTTCCCCTGCATGAAGCAGCCGGAAAACAGTAAGAAGGAAGCCTACTACGCACTCCATCACATGAGGGCGTTCCTACTTGACCAGCAGAATTCTATGTTGCCAGATCATCTCAAACAGTGGGCCGAAGCAAAGGCCAAGATCAATGATTCGGATATTAGACAAGAGATGTATCGCATCCAACAGCAGTTTGGCGCAATCATCTTTCGTAATGTCATGACTTCGGGGGGGATCTTCTATGGAGGAAATATCCCGAATAACCGTGACATAGAAGATCGCCTAGAGATGCAGGGTGACTATAGGAAGTTCATGACGAGACAAGGCGTCCTCCCGTTCCCTAAGCCGAGCCAGAAGGCTTTATGTTGGCCTAGTTGTAGTTACAAACTATAGATGACCTTTGTGTGTGTGTGGACAAGTGTACTTATCTTATTAGGTTTATGAATCATCGCTTACTTATTTTGCTTATTATTATTATATATCAATCAATGCTTGGTTTTTTTGCTTACTCTTTGGTCCTTTGCTCAATTTGGTCCTTCTTTTTTTCCTTACTCTTTTTTCGAGAATAATGCCGATGATTGAAATGTCGTGGCACACTATATATGTGAATGTGCTACGATGGGATTGTGAGCCTTGTGATATGCACAAGTCTAGGTCTTGTGCATCCTACTTGGCTCACCATTCCATCGTAGCATATTCCTGTGTCCAACGACCTATGTATATATATGAGGCATTCTTTTCGAGTTATTTTTGTCTTTTTCGAGAATATGCCGATGATTGAAATGTCGTGGCACAATATATATGTGAATGTGCTATGACGGGATAGTTAGCCTTGTGATATGCACAAGTCCAGGAATTGTGCATCCTACTTGGCTAACTGTTCCGTCATAGCATATTCCTATGTCCAACGACCTAGCTAGTTATATATGAGGCATTCTTTTCGAGCTACTTTGGTCTTTTTCGAGAATAATGCCGATGATTGAAATGTCGTGGCACACTATATATGTGAATGTGCTATGACGGGATAGTTAGCCTTGTGATATGCACAAGTCCAGGAATTGTGCATCCTAGTTGGCTAACGGTTCCGTCATAGCATATTCATGTGTCCAACGACCTAGCTAGTTATATATGAGGCATTCTTTTCGAGCTACTTTGGTCTTTTTCGAGAATAATGCCGATGATTGAAATGTCGTGGCACACTATATATGTGAATGTGCTACAATGGGATTGTACGCCTTGTGCTATGCACACGTCCAGGTGTTGTGCATCCTACTTGGCGTACGGTTCCATCGTAGCATATTCCTGTGTCCAACGACCTATGTATATATATGAGGCATGCTTTTTGAGTTACTTTGGTCTTTTTCGAGAATAATGCCGATGATTGAAATGTCGTGGCACACTATATATGTGAATGTGCTACGACGGGATTGTGAGCCTTGAGATATGCACAAGTCTAGGTCTTATGCATCCTACTTGGCTCACCATTCCGTCGTAGCATATTCCTGTGTCCAACGACGTATGTATATATATGAGGCATGGTTTTTGAGTTTGGTCTTTTTGATTTAGGAGTACTTTCTATAAGTGTATCTTCATATGCGACTTTAATTATATATGTTTTTTTCTCAATCACCGGTTAATTATTATTGTCAACTTATAGATGACGTGGTACGTCGTGTACAAGGGACGGGTTCCCGGAGTCTACGATGATTGGGAAGACTGCCAGAGACAGGTGCACCGTTTCAGCGGCAATAGCTACAAAGGGTACAACACTATGGCGGAGGCGGAATTTAGATACACGCGCTATCTAGCGGGAGTTAGGACAAGGAACCGGATGAAGACCTACACCTTCGTCGCGGCGGTGATCATGCTTATCTTCTTTGGTTATTTATCCCGCGTTTGTGTCTAGCTAGTTTAGATGTCTAGGCGAGCTTCCGAGCTCTAACTTGTTCGATCGACACATGTATTCGCATGTCACCAACTACTACTTTGTAACATGATCGAAACAATGTAACTTAGACTATGTATTCATATATGAGACTTATCTATATGTATTTGTTTCAATCTTGTTTTTCATATTGAGTATTTATATATATAATTGTATATCTTGTATCTGTGTGTGTATATCTGCTGTAATATTGTATATAATCTGGCTCGAAACTAAAAAAACAAAAAATACATCTGTGGTGCACATGGTCTACCTTCTGTGGCGCACTACACCTAAAGCGCACTATGGAAGCTTAGTGGCGCACTAGGTAGTGCGCCACAGAAGATCCCAGGGGTAGCGCACCTGCCCAAACATCTGTGGCGCACTAGCAGGTGCGCGATGCCTGTCTCTACACAACCGTGGCGCACTAGGCAGTGCGCCACGGCCGAGAGATAGCCGTAGCGCAAGGCCCGTGGCGCACTGCTAGTGCGCCACGGATGATGTTTCCAGGTGCGCCACTAAAGGCCATTTTCCTAGTAGTGACACCCAAAATGCTGCACTTGTACAGCTCGCCGTTGATGATGATGATGAAGGCCTTGGACCGGCGAGATATGCGCCGGGCATCTGTCGGGCTATTAGGCAGCTCTCCGTCTATCAGGTACCTGAGGTATGGCCGTGTCCAGGTTTCTTCGACTGTCATGACCTGCATCAGGTTGACTACTGCGACCTCTGTGTCGAGCTTTTCGGGTCCTTCCTGTCCTTCGGGTAGCGCAGCCCCCGAGTGTTCTGCTTCTTCAGGTGATCCTTTTGGGAATTTCCGTTTGATGGATGGCATGCAGATCTGTTTGAGGAACACGCCTGGTGGCACCCGTGCACAGGTGGAGCCGATGTTGGCGAGTCTGTCAGCCTCTTCGTTGCTTTCTCTCCCAACGTGCCGAAGCTCGGAGCCGTCGAAGCCTCCTTCGAGTGCATTGTAGAGTTCGCGGTGCGCGATCATGTTGGCAGCGTGCGCGTCGCACTCGTTCATCGTCTGCTGGACGACGAGGTTGGAGTCACCATAGATGACGAGGTGTGTTGCGCCGCAGATCTTGGCCATCCTCATGCCGTGGATGAGGGCTTCGTATTCGGCTTCGTTGTTGGAGGTTCGAAACTTCATCCGGAGGACATACTTCATCTTGTCGCCTTGTAGGGAGGTCAGTATGTCCCTGGCTCCTGCTCCGGCCTCGCGCTTGGAGCCGTCAAAGTGCATTGTCCATGACTGCGTTATGTCTGGGGTGTCTGGCAGCTGCAGCTCCATCCAGTGTACGAGGAAGTCCGGGAGGACCTAAGACTTGATCATGTGGCGCTTCTCATAGACGATGTCTAGAGGTGACAGCTCGATGCCCCATAGGGCTACACGTCCTGTGGCCTCCGGATTGTTCAGGATGTTGTTCAAGGGTGCTTCGTTGACGACCATCACCAGGTGCTCCTGGAAGTAGTGGCTCAGCCGACGAGCCGTCATGAACACGCCGTAGGCGAGTTTCTGGTAGTGAGGGTACCTCTGCTTTGTCGGTGTCAATACCTCGCTGAGGTAGTAGATTGGGCGTTGGACCCCATGGGTCTTGCCCTCTTCGGGTCGCTCGACCACCAGTACGGTGCTTACCACCTGGTGTGTGGCTGCTATGTACAGCAGCAAAGGCTTGCGTTCCTTTGGCGTGACCAGGACCAGCGAGGTAGAGAGCAGCCGCTTTAGATCTTCGAATGCGTCGTCCGCCTCAGGCGTCCACTCGAATTTGTCTGCTTTGCATAGCAGTTGGTAGAACGGCAGAGCCTTTTCTCCCATGCGGCTAATGAACCTGCTCAATGCCGCGATTCACCTGGCAAGCTGATGGACGCCCTTGAGGTTCTTCGGTTTTTCCATGGCCATTATGGCCCGAATTTTCTTCGGGTTCGCCTCGATCCCTCGCTGGGAGATGAAGTAGCCAAGCAGCTGGCCAGATGGGAGGCCGAAGGTGCACTTTTCAGGGTTGAGCTTGATCCTATAGCGGTCGAGATTATCGAACGTCTCGCGGAGATCGTCGATGAGTGTTCTCGCCTCCCTTGTTTTGATGACTATGTCGTCAACATAGACTTGTATATTACGGCCTATCTGGTCCTTCAGGCATGCCTGCATGCACCGTTGGTACGTGGCGCCCGTGGTCTTCAGCCGGAAGGGCATTGTGTTGTAGCAAAACACTCCGAACGGTGTGATGAACGTCATTTTCTCTTGATCTTCGACCTTCAGTCGAATCTGGTTGTAGCCTGAGTAGGCGTCGAGGAAAGAGAGTTTCTCGCATCCTGCAGTCGAATCGATGATCTGATCGATCCAGGGGAGAGGGAAGTGGTCCTTCGGGCAGTGCTTGTTCAGCGACGTAAAGTCCACGCACATCCGAAGGATGTCCGTGTCCTTCTTGGGGACCATCACTGTATTGGCGAGCCACTCGCCCTCCTTAATTTCCCTAATGAAGTTTGCAGCGAGTAGTCTGTTGACTTCGACTCCTATGGCTTCGGCCCGGGGTTCGGACAGTCGTCGGATGGACTGCTTGACGGGCTTGGCGTCTGGAAAGACGTTGAGTGCGTGCTCGGTGAATTCCCTAGGAACTCCTGGCATGTCCGCAGGACACCAGGCGAAGATTTCCAGCGTTCACGGAGGAATTCGACGAGCGCTCTTTCCTATGTGGGGCTGAGGTCGTTGGTGATCAGCGCCATCTTGGAGGCATCCCTCGGGTGGACTTGGACCTTCTTTGTGTTGATGGTGGAGTCGAAGGACATGTCAGGTGCGTTCTGTCTTGCCACTGTGGGTGCCCCATTGTCCGTCACCTCGTGGAGCCTTACGAGCTCCTCTTGCATGCCGAATGACTGGGAGATTCTATTGAAGTCCCTGTCGCAGTGGTCCGATCGGGTGAAGCTCCCGTGGACCATGATGACGCCCCTGGGTCCTGGCATCTTTAGTAGCAGGTACGCGTAGTGCGGTACTGCCAGGAATCGTGCGAATGCCACACACCCGAGGATGGCATGGTATTGTGATGGCCAGTCCACCACTTTGAACTCGAGTCGCTCGCATCGGAAGTTATCCGGCTTGCCGAAGATGACATCGAGCCATATCTTTCCCAGGGGGAATATTCCCTTTCCCGGGACGATGCCATGGAACGTTGTGTCTGACTGTCCCAGGCTGCACAGCAGGATCCGCATTGCTGCTAGGGTGCTAGCGAACATCAGGTTGATGCCGCTGCCACCGTCCATGAAGACGCGGCTCATCTCGAACCCTCCGATATGCGCCTCAAGCACCAGGGCAGCATGACCTGGGCGAGGGACCTGGCAAGGGTGATCCGAACGGCTGAACGTGATGCAAGATTCCGATCCGCTGAGGTACTCAGGGATGGCGGGTGGTGCTGTCACGGCCAGGTTGATCTGACGGGTGATTTTCTTCTGCACCCTGTCCGTTGGGTGCCCCTTTTGGATCATCAGCGCTCCTTTCGGCGAGGGATACCCATGCCCACCGTTATTCTGCGCAGGTACGACTGGGTGGTTCGGGCCTCCTGCAGGTGGTGGTGGAGGTGCTCCATGTGCGATCTCGCCAGGTGCGGGTGCGTTCCCGTATCTAGGGTTCGGGGCTTGCTTCCTCATCTGGGCCATGCTCTCGCTGAGTTTCTGGAACTCGCGGCAGTACTTGAGCATGTGGCTTGCCTTCTTCTTACCATCCTGCTTGTCGATGTAGAAGTGGATGGTGCACGGGCCCGACAGTTTTTTGTATGCTGACAGTCCGTCGTCGCGGCCACGGCGCTGCCACGACTGCATTGGGTGTCCTCCGTCGCGGAAGTTGCTTCCGCGGTATCCGCACTTGTTGCGGTTTCCGTCGCTGCGGCGGTCGGCGTAGCCAGCCGTGACCATGTTGGGTCCATCGCGATCGTCGTAGACACGCAATCTTCTCTTGCTACGACGTTCACGTCGCCGGACGTAGTCGTCTTCTTCTTCCGAGTGTGCTCTGTGGATGGAGTGCTCGCCATCGGCCCACCTGTTGGCGATGTCCATGAGGTGGTCAAGTGTCTTGGGATTGACGCGCCCAAGTTCTTCTTTGAAGTCCTGGCATTTGACGCCGTCCTTGAAGGCGTCGATATCCCTCTCCTCAGAGATGTGCGCCGTGGAGTTCTTGGTGTTGGACCAGCGCAGTATGTACGAGCGAATGGATTCACCCGTTCGTTGAGCGCAGGCCCGTAGCTCCTCGATCGAGGCAGGCCTCTTGCTAGTGCCCTTGAAGTTTCGGACGAAACTGTACGCAAGCTCCTCCCATCTTCGGATGGATCCTGAGGATAGGCTACTAAGCCAGATCCGAGCTGCGCCTGTCAGCTGCAGCTGAAGGCATTGCATGGCGGTTTCCTTGTTTCTGCAGTGCAGCTTGACGGACGACAGGTGGTCGCTGAGCCACGCCTTGGGGTCCTGTGTGCCATCAAACTACGGAGTGTCCGAAGGAAGCTTGAAGTTTCGCGGCATCCTCGTCCGTCGAACAGATCTGCTGAAGCATCGGGCTCCGCAGAGTTCTCCTTCGTCTTCATCCATCTCGGATTCAGATGAGCATGCGCGCTTGGCGCGCGCCTTGTCAATTTTGCGCTGGGTGAGCTCGTTTCGGGCGTCGTAATCGTGGCTGCGATGGCGCGAGCTCTTGTGCCTTTGAGGAAGGTTGTTCTCTTCAGCTTCGGATGAAGGTGTGGGGCTGCGGTTGAATTTGACCGTAGCCTTCTTCTTTGGCTCCATAGGAGCTTCTTCGTGGAGCGCCGCTCCGACGAGTCCGAGTCCGGTAAGCGCGGACTTATGCATGGCCCTTTTCGGGTCCCCCTTCGGAGGTGGGTGAGACACGAGGTACGCGGTGGCCGCCATGATTGCGTCCTGGGGCGTCTTTGGGATGACGTTGTCGTCGGCATCCATCTCCATGAAGGACACGTTGAGGGCCCGAGTCACCTCGCGACGCTCCTTGGGGTCCATGTTCTCCATCCGACGACGGTGCTTGTTGTCGTTGTTGCCGTGCGAGCTGGAGCCAATGCCCATGGCGGAGAGCGCAGCTCGTTGCGCACTAGACTCCGAGGCTGCTTGCTTGTGTTTGTCAAGCACCTCCTGCATCTTCACCTGCTTCTTGTGCTCCTCGATTAGGAGCAGGTGGTATGCCATCAGCAGATCTCGCGAGGCATCGGCGGGCAGGATCTTGTTGCCTGGCGAGGCTTTGCGTGCTTGAGCCCATCCCTCCTCGCTTAGGTGGATGACCCGATCGCTGTTGTCCCCGTTGGGTGGGGGGACTGGCTTCTTCTGTTCCCACTGTTTCTACCCTGCGGGTTTGGTGGTGGATTGTGTTCCTGGTCTTGGATGACCGCGGCGCACTGGTAGTGCTCGTAGATTGGATTGCTGCTGCCGCAACTTTTGGATCTGGAACCGTAGGTCCCTTCGTCCGATGGTGGACCACACAGATCGGAGTTGCAGCTGCTGCTGTCATAGGACTCGTATGTCGATGATGAAGTGCGTAGAACAGGGTGTGGAGCCCACGAAGTGAGTCTGATAGATGGTAGGGGCACCCGCTCTGGGAGGCGGAGAGTGCCGGTCTGCCCCACCTGGAAGCAGAATCTCCCGAACAGGATCTCGAGTCCATCGCGAACGGGCTCGAAGTCCTTCATGGTGGCCGGTGAGTGGGCGGTGAAGTCGAAGGCGCCGAAGAGGAGATGTAGATCGCTCGGGTTGGGACCGTCACGATCGCACAATCAGCGTCCCTAGTTCCCACAGATGGCGCCAATTGACGAGGTTTAATCTCGTCAATGCCCATTGTTATGGACTTGGGTTTTTGAGAAGATGGGGATGCTGGAGATCACGGAACAGTTAGCAAACAAGCAACACGGGGACACGAGGTTTACCCAGGTTCGGGCCCCCGGAGGGATAACCCTACTCCTGCTTGTCTGCTCTTGATTACGGCGGAACCGAAGGTTACAGGGGTGCGCAGATGCAATCTGGCGTGGAGGTGTCTATGCGAAAGTATGAGGTGAGAGATCTAGGTCTTGCCCTCCTAGCCTTTATATAGAGTTAGGCAGGTCCCAGGCACAGATCGAGTCGGTTACAGGTTTTAGGGTTTACCTCTTTGAATTTTCTATCTACTCTAGTCTTGCTCTCCAAGGATCCGAAGGCGTCATGGGCGCTGGCCACCCGAAAGTTTTCATGGGCCGGCGTATATTTGTCGTGGGCCTTCCTTGGGCTGGACTAGGTATGTTGAAGTTGTGTACCCTCGGGGTATAACCATGTCAACATCTTTATCATTTCTAATTATCATAACCATATGTGCTTAGGAGTTATCTTTATCAAGTTCTTTTCATGAGACATTCCAGATAACATCATTCTGATCTCAAACATAAAGAAAATGTGTTTAGCCATTAATCTTTATTCACATCAACAAAAGAAAATAAGTATAGTAAGTACCTTAAACCCTAGGGTGAGTAATTACAATTCAGAACTTTAAACTTATTAATAAGTTTTCTCATCAACATCTCATAAATATTCTATCTATAATCATTAGACAAAGTCTTTAATTCATTTCTCTAACCACTCATCCCATATGAGCATGGAATAAGTGGGGATCCAATATTATAAACCATTCTATCCTATACTATGTGATTAAATACATATAAATAAACCCTATGAATATTATTAAACATTTACTCCAAATAAAAGTGAAAACAATGTTATAGAAAAGTATATACATAAATAAAATAATGAAATCATTTTTATAAGATTTAAACAAATCCTAAACCCCAAAACCCTAGATTCTGTTTATTCCATTTAATATAATAACTCCCTATATATTAATGATTAAGGGAATGTAGAAGAGTAAATAAATAAAGTATATTATAATAATAATAATTCATACCAGAATATTAAGTAAAAATTTCTAAAGAAAAATTTCTAGGAAAACTTAAAACAAAAGTGTGAATAATTCAAATCTGAAAAGAAAGTAAAATACAAAACAGAAAAAAGAAAAAAATAAAGGAAGAAGAGGTACCAGTCCAATCTGGCCCATGGCCCATCTCCTCTTTGGCTTACTCGTCGCCGCAAGCAGCCGATCACAGCCCAACTGGCCCAACTCCTCGGCCCATACCGATTCGCCACTTCTTTCTCCTTTCTTCCTCCTCTCGCTAGAATGCAACGCCGAGCAAGCAACTCGCTGGCTCGAGCTCCTCCGTCCACCGTCGTCATGATGCCCGCTCTGCCAAGATTCGAGCCACCGCTTATATTTGCCTATAAGAGGAACCTTGTAACACCAGGAAACCTTATCCTCCCCTCTCTCCCCATTTTTCCTCTTTGACTGAACCCTAGCTCGCCGGAGTTGTTCGTCGTTGCCGTCTAAGACCTCCCCGAGACCAACTGAAGATGCAGCAAGCTCCGCCATGGTGGAATTCGTCAATGTACGGAAGGAATCGAGCCAGGAGACCGTAATCGCGTGCATCCACTTCCTCTAACCGCCGTCCGACGTCGACCATGGCGACGTTGTCCGAGCTCGCCTTCCCTCGCCATAGCCTCCACAAGCTTCCTGGTGAGCCACTAAGCCTCCCAGTGCCCTTACCTTCCTCGGTTGCTTCCAGAATGGTACTCCCGACGTGCGCCGCCCGTAGCCGCCGCACGAACTCGCCGTCGTAGCTTCTCTGATAGACAATAACCAGCGGCGCCGCCCATTTATTGTTCAGTGCACGCTCCTGCATCCTATGCGCGTAGCCAGGCAGTCTCGCGCACGCCGGCTCGCCGTGTCCGTGCTCGACTGGGAGGAGTTCCGGCGAGGTGATGTCATCGCGACGACAGGGTGATGTCACCCTTGACCGAGTCAGCTTTTGACTGGTCTTTGCTGATGTGGCATATGACATGGCCTTGGGCCCAGTAGTCAGTGACCGTGGGTAGATTTAGCTCAGGTGTGAAAAGTCTAGTGTATGTTTAAGAAATAATTAAAACAATATAAATTCAAATATCAACATTCTAGAAATAAAACAAAATGATTAAATCTTGTAAGTTTAATATCTTTTCATTTATAATTCAGAAAATTATGTGTAATATATGAAATTTTTTAGAAAAACAAAATCTACAACTTAAAACTATTCTCAAATATTATTATGGTGATTATTTAAATAAATATTATTTAATAAAGGTTTTATAAGTAATAAAACTTTTATAATTCATATTTTAATAATGGAAAATGTTAAAAATATAAATAAAACACCAAAAATCTTAGAATTATAAGAATTATAATTTAAAACTATAATCATGTATTATTATTCCTCTTAATTAAATATTTATTATTTATTAAGTATTTTTAAATTAATAAACCTTATTAAAATCATATATTATTATTTATAAATCACAAAAATAAATGTAATATACCAAAATTATCACAAAAATAATAAACTACATGTTAAAAATGTAACATTCCAGTTTTGAGTTAAATAAAAAGTTAAACACTTTTATAACTTGAATTAAACCTATCTCATTAATTAATAATTCCTATAAAGGTAAATAAAACTTGTAAATAGTTCTCAAAAAATTAATCAATGGAGTCTAATAAATACTATTATTCTTAAATATTGATAGTGTGCATTCAAAATGAATTAACCACTTTGAATACAATTTTATTGAATTAATTCTCAACCATTAATGTAGATTATTTTATAAAAGGATCCTTATCCAATCTAAAAAACTCCAAGAATAATTGTAATGAAATAACACACATTCTTTTACTTTAACCACAAATTTATAAACAAATCAAAACACTATAAGTGAATTTATAAGTAGTAAATAATATTGTTTACTTATTCATAAACCTTAACCACACCCTTATAGGGAGATAAATCCCTTTATACAATTATAATGAAAAGAAACCACTACCAACTAAAAATAATACCATTCTTTAGTAACTTTAAAGAAACATTATAAAGTGAACAAGATATAAGTATAACAAGCATTACACCTAAAGTCCATCTATATTTTAAAGTTAACTTTAGTCTATAATACTTTAATACTGTGCAAAAGACTTTGTTATGTGTTCTATAGTCAACTTTAGTCTGTTATAATTAAATTATAAAGCATTTTAATACCAAACTAACCAGGCTAAAAACCAAGATAGATAAGGCTCAAATACTACTAATATCATTATTCAAATAATAGTAAAACACCTTACCTTATATTCTACTTATATACTTAGGATCAATAACACTTAAATTCTTTATAAGTGACATTACTTGTAAAGTAAAACTTGAAGATAAACAATTGAAATGTAAGCAATCTTGAGTAGCATCCCATATGTGTGTATTTTATTGTTGTACAGATACATGTTGTTTCACACACACTCACAAGCCTTAATAAGAAGCACATGTATGAAACTTAATCTAAAAGGGCAATGCATTCCAAGAAAAACCATATCCAGTATCCAAACCCTAGAACAACGTTATTCTCGGGATTCGCGTTTATCAACTTGCATTACATTACTTATGCATAAAAGCATCTTGCTTCTTTAAACATTAATCCTTACCAAACCAATGATGCAGATTTCAGCTATTGGATCTTATATTGTCTTGAAGACCGTGAGTGCATAATCTTGCAATCACAAAAGGCAAGTTCACACTTGCTCATGTCCTTTGATTATTTTCTATAAAGTATTTTGCAAATCCAGTATTGTCAGCATCCGCATTTGAAAAAGATCTGAAAACACTATTTTCATAATAATGTGATTATAGGTTATTTACCATGAGGTAATAACATACTATAAGAGTTCCGGTGGTAAAGGAACATATTATCTAGGACTTAACAACCAATGTTTCCAGTGATTCTTGCGCCGTATATTACGCGTTGACCATGAGATTTGGAATGGGACGGAGAAGTCAGTTGTATCTTTTCCCTCTCGCATGGAGCTGGATGTGCGGGTCATGGCTGTTATCACTCGTAGCATGCATATTATATGGTAATTCATAGAGGATATGCAGCATATGGGTGGGATCCCTCAACGTCCCACGATAGTTCCGGGATCTGGACGGTCTGTACTACCAATTGCCGTAATTCAATAGGTGGGCTGGCGTACACCAAGGAGACATGCGGGGTCACGGAGAAGGCAGTTATTGGCTTGGATCTTAGTCTGGGCCTCACACCAAGGAAGTGTGAATGAACCTGCAATTCGGATGTGAAACAAAGCTAAGATCTCTCATGGGTAAAGTGACGCACCTCTACAAAGTGTAAGAACTGTAACTTGTTACTCCCTGTTCCGGGAAGGAGCTGCGAACGCGGCGGGAAAGGAACTCCATGAAAGTTCTGGTAAACCCGTGAAGGCTGACGGACATAGGTTTTCAGAATAAAAGCAACCTTTGAAGAAATGTTTACGAAAACCTGCATTGCCTACGACCTATGGTCTGTGGCTATAGATATAGTGCATCAAACACTCCTTTTCTAGTGAACTTGTTGAGTACGCTCGTACTCAAAGTATCTTGTTAACCCTTGCTAGGTTCTAAAGCCAGTACAGACGACGTCTACATCAAGTTATGCTCCAGGAATCATCATCAAAAGCTAAAGCTCTTTAATGAAGTCGAGAAAGTCAACATATACATTAGCTCAAGTGAAGACGAAGTTGCTGAATAAATAAGAATAAAATCTCTATCCATAGTACCTATTTCTGTAGTGTATTGCAATAGCAGCAATGCCAGACCATTAGTTAAGATATTAGTCTTAATAGTATTATAATTTTGGAGTTGTTTATTTCTGATTCTTCTTTGTAAGAAGTTTCTTTTCTCTCTTTAACCTAGAGTGTACTCTGGATCTTGTGTAAAGAGTTGAGTTGTAACCTATAGTCATGTCTTGGACCTGCTGTGTTTCTGTTGTACCACTCTGAGGGATGTAATACTAGTGAACAGTGTTTCATTGGTGTTATGTCAATGACTATAGTGTACTACATCATGCAGTGGTATGTTGGGTCACCGCACATATCCAAGTCCCTCTTTTCCAAGATTTGATCTTTGCTTGCCAAGAACATCATGAAGTACACCCTTACCTTTGGGAGTGGTGTCATTGACAAGCTCATCTTCCACCCTAGCATTTTACTTATGAATATATGTTGATTTAGATGTGCTAGGAACATCATACTTGGTCAATCGAATTTGGAGCTGATCATGCGAATCATTGAGAATGGAGAATTGACTTTTCAAAGCCTTGTGAGCAATGTCAAGTTTCTCCAATTCCTCGGAGAGTCTAGCATGAGAAGCCCCAAAGTCAACCTTTTCTTTCTTTAGCTTCTTTGCTTTTGCTACTGCATTGTCACATTCCTTAACAAGCTTAGTCACCATTTATTCATGTGACTCCTCAATAGACTCAAGCCTCTCTTCAAGAGAAACCTGAGCCTCTTCTTCTTCTAGAGCATTTTTTAAGGATGCAATTTCCATTGCATCCTCCCTCTCAATCATGCCCTTTTCTTCAAGAAGCACTTCATTTTGGGCCAGCTGGTCCATAAGAGCCTCAAAATGTATTTTGTGCTCACCTTGAAAGTTAGTGAAGAAATAGTCCAAAGCAATAATTTCTTCTTTAACCTTAAGACTAGTAGGATCATCCATGTCAATCATAGCCTTAGGAAAAGAAGTGTTAGAAGATGATACCTCAGAACCTCTTGCCATGAGACAAGTAGCGTTCTTGTTGATGACGTTTTAGTTTGGAGAGTCAAAGAGAGATGTTAGTGTAGATGTGGTGACTATAGCAGCCACCTCTCGAGAGCTATCATCCTTGTCTTCATCTTCACTTCCCGAAGTATATTCTTCTTGAGCCACTAGAACAATCTTTAGTTGCTTCTTGAAAGGAGCATTATTCTTCACAAATTGTTTCTTTCGTGGAGCCTTTGAATTTTCCTTGAGAATGAGTCTTCCTCCATTATCTTCCCTACTTTGATAAGGACACTTAGCTACAAAGTGTAGCCTGTCTCCACAGTTGAAACAAGTTCTTAGCTTGGGACTGTTTTCCCTTCTACCATTTGCTCCGCTCTTGCATTCTAGTTTAGACTTGGCATTGGCTGGATCCTTCCAAAAGTTTCTGGCATAGAAGGCCATGTATTGTCCATGAGCTCTTTTTACATCCTTGGGACAGTCCATATCTTCTATATCATCTTCATCATGATCATCCACACTAGTCTTCAAGGCCATGTTGACCCCCTTTTGCATCCCAATATCTCGTGCTCGAGCATCTTAGACATTCTTGGCAGCCACTTTGAAAGCTGCCATCTCTTGCATTACCTAATTGGATGTCATTAGGTGGTAGTTATGCCTTCCTTGGATACTCTTCAAATCTATGGGCTCAAATGGAATAAGAGCACTAACATACTTGCGCTTGATCCAAGCATCATCAACATGAGAGGCACCATGATTTCTGAAAGTGGTGGCTATTGACTTGAGCCTCCTATACATGTCCTCGTGGTCTTCTCCATCCAACATATAGAATCCTTTAGCTTCATTACTCAAAGCATCATATCTATTTCTTCTCATTCTTTCATTTCCAATGAAGAGCTCGGTGAGGGCATCCCAAGTTTCCTTAGCTGTGTTGAGATGCTCAATATGTGGCATGTCTTTTGTACCCACACCAAGCTTAATCATGTGTAGAGCCATTGCATTGAGTTGACTGTCCACAACCTCTCTTCTTGTTAGGTTGTTGGGATCTCCAACATGAAGACCATTCTCTATGATTTTCCACAACTCAATGGAGGAGCTGCACATATGAGACTTCATCAAAATTGCCA
Organism: Avena sativa; assembly: GCA_916181665.1. Classification (NCBI taxonomy): domain Eukaryota; kingdom Viridiplantae; phylum Streptophyta; class Magnoliopsida; order Poales; family Poaceae; genus Avena; species Avena sativa. The sequence goes on from OV702279.1 coordinate 229,821,116, forward strand.
TTGATTAAAAGTAGATGTTGAAAGTTTGGGTGGATCACTCCTATTATGTATATGAGGGTGTGGGATAGGTGGATCAGGGGAATACACTTGGGAAACCTCATTGTATCCTTCCTTACCACTATCCTTTTTCGAGGAGGAGATCTTTCTAGTGCCATCACCAACCACTTCGTTATCTTTGGAATCGGTTTTACCCGTTTCCTTGGATTGCGGAGTGGTGGCCTCTGAGGCAGATGGAGGTGATGCTGCGGATGGGGAGAGACACATTATCATTTGACACATCTCTTCCATCTTAGCCTCCATATAACTAATCAAGGTTGTTTCCAATGTCTTGATATTGTTCATGGTGACTACCTCCGGAGCATCACTCCCATATCCCATGGAACCCATACTTCTCTTAGGCAGTTAAGCCCGAATTAAGAGTCGGGCTCTGATACCAATTGTAATGGATCGTATGGGCACCTAGAGGGAGGGTCAATAGGTGCTACTCAATTTTTATTTCTTTTCAATTTTAGGATTGACACAAAGTAAATTCTCTAGATATGCAACTACGAGAATTTCCCTATATGCAAACCTAGCTACTAAGCACGTAAAGAGAGGAGCGAGGAAAACATAGTGGAGCACGCGGAGACACGGGGATTTGTTTTACCGCAGTTCCTTCCTTGTTAAGGGAATTACATCTGCGTTGGAGGGGTGGGCGGTTCTAAGACTACCACGCCACAATAGGCCTCACCCTATTCTTTGATGGATCTCGCCACGAAAGGCCTGATCCACCTTCTCCACTATTGGTACCCTTCGAGGCGGGAACCGGTGCCTTTACAACTCTAGCAGGGCACACACCCACAACCGAATTGGGGGCTCCCGTAATGACAACAAGATGTCACAAGAACAAGGGTTATCAATATAATCAAAACAAGGATCTAGATATTTGCAAGAAATACTAGATCAAAGATTATCCAAATAAATGGAGAGGAGATGAAGCGCTTGATTGCAGTTGGTGAAGATCGAACCCTCCTCCTTCGATTCCCCCAAAGAACGGGGCCTTTGGGTGGATGAAGGTGGAGATCTCTTGGATGAAACTTGAGGAGCAGATCTTGACTTTTTCGAATGAACCAAGATTTCTAGAAGGAGGGAGATGGCTGGTTTAAATACCCCCTGCTCAGATCTGGCCGTTGGTGAAGATTGGGGGTGGATTATCCGCCCCCCACTAGGGGCGGACTATCTTCCATAGGAGAAAAATCTGCCCCCTAGACGGAAAGTCTAGGGGAAAATCCGCCCCCTCTCTGATGGTGGCGCCGAACTTGACTTGGTGAAATTCCTCGAGGCAAGGGGCGGACTATCCACCCCTGGGGAAAATCCTCCCCAAAGACGGAAAGTCCAGGTGAAACTCTGCCCCCTCTCTGAGTGAAGCGTCGTGGCAAACATTGAAGCAAATCCTGGGGGCGGACTATCCGGCCCCCTGGAGGGGCGGATTATCCGGCCAGGGGGAAAACTCTGGCACTGGTCGGAAAATCCGGTGGATATTCCGCCCCCCATTCTGGGGGTTGCGCCATTGCGCCCTTTTTGAGTTTGGGGAGGGGCGGATAATTCGCCCCCCAAAATCAGTTTCAAACTCCTTTTTAGGGTAAAGATCTGCAGCACTTCAACACACATTAAATAATTCTTGGTATTGTTATCTAACACACAAAACACTAAGGATGATGAAATGTTATTTCACCCGACCAAGGACAGCTTGAGGAAACGCTAGCATATTCTCGCCCATTTAGCATTGAACCATGTCGGTCGCCACGCTAGAGCGCCAAGCAATCCTGCGCACACACCCCGTGCCTCACCCTCACCTTGCGCCACTACGTCCGACATGACTCCAGCAACCTCCCAGACATGATATTTTGACCGCGCGATCGCCGTGACCACCATACGTCGTGATGAATGCCGTCGGTACAGCCGCATGTCATGGATGATTTAGAACAATTTAGACTGCGTCTTGTCGTGCCACTGTGCGTATGACGTTCGCCCTGAAGCACCGCGTCGACCTATTCCATTGGCCATGCCTATAGCTCATTGTAACTGCGTCGCCGGCGAGCCCGAGCCATGCCGCCGTGCCCCCTTCACCGCTGTATAAATAGAGACCACCCCCCCCCCCCCCCTCCGACCCCAAAACGCACACAATTCCACTCCACTCACACCCAGGAACCTCTCTGACCCAACCCTGAAGCAAGGCGAGCACCACCACACCAGAAATTCACCGGAGTTCGCCGCTGCAGAGGAAGGAAGGACCTGAAGCTAGGATCCACCCTAGAAGTTGTCGCGACCGCTGTTCGAACCGCCGTCGTCGACTCGTCCGTTGACCCCCATCGCCGCACCTTGCTGGAGCCCTGGTAAACCCCCAATTACCCCCGCCATAGCGCTAGTATTCTGACTCGTGTGTGCCCTGCGACGGAGACGACGACGCTCAGCCGTTGATCGCACTCTAATCATAAGGCCTAGATTCACCGATACCGATTCACGTTAGATGAGCCACTGTCAGGTAGGACCGACCCTGGAGCAGCCCGCTACGCGAACGTTGCGTAGTTGGGCCAGCCCATTAGCATTCCCGCGCACAGCCCATCAGTTTAAACTTTGTTTTATCTTTTATTTGGAAATCCCATTCTGTAGTGAACTTTAAAAATCAATTCAGAGAGATTCACTTTACCAAATTGAATGAATCCAATTTTGCTTGAAAGTAGATGAAAAACTCTAATCAGTCCTGTTGTCTTTAAATAGTTTGATACTATGGATCACCCTTGGTAAAAATAACAAGACAATAGCTTTTGCAATTTCAAACATTTTTCTAAAATCGACCATAAGTGATTTTGAGTTGATTCCAACTCTCAAAAATCACATTTGACAAGACCTTTCTGAATATGTAAAATCTACATACTTACATACAGTGGTCCTGGACCAAAACTAAAAGAATGACTTTCTAGTCATTTTAGCCACTTAAATATTATTAAATAATAGTGTTAAACTTTATAAATTAGGTCAACCACTTTAAATAACATTCTCAAGTATTATAATATGGGGTGATGACATGTGTCAATATGATCCCATATTTTTAATTTGGGGAATATTAAATCTTAAGTAACTTTTCGATGAGTAGAAATTACTTTTCTAAAAATAAGATAAATAAAATCTTATCACTCTTTCTTGTAATGATAGTGTGACCCTTGTGTTATAAATAGAAGTAGTTAAGTATTGTTTGGTGATTGTGTACCTCGTATTTATTCATAGATGCTAGTATCAATCCGAGCTACGACAAGGAGGAATTCTACGAAGACGAGGATGAGAACTTTGACCACCTTACCAATCAAGGCAAGCTATTCTATATAAGCAAGCTAAGCTAAATCATGCAATATATACTCAGCATTCTAGACCATGCAAGCCTTATTATGCATACCTTTAGGATACCATGTTGAGTATACCATTTTCCCATTTTTACTTGCAAGCTTTTCCTTTCTTTCTATTATTAAAGTTGTGCAAGTAGTAATTAATTGGTGATCCATGGAAGATTAGGAAGGATTCCATCAAGAGCTTGGAACTTGATATAGGTATAAATATTAGCTGATACCCCTCAAAATAGTGACACCCACATTCGATAGATGCTAGTGCTAAATTAAACTTGATCACTAGATGGGAACAAAGGCTTATGAAAACCTTGGAGGGATGAGCCATTATTTTGAAATGTTTTGACATGTATTATGGACACAATGACTTGAAGATGATGGTGAAGGAAGTATGTGACTTGACTTAGATAAAAACTGATGGTTGGGTTTGGATGCGATACCATTCCAATGTTTATCGTACAACCACGATACCTGAATTTGGGTAGGGCTTGACTAGAAGCTTATATGTCTTAGTATGGGTTCCCTCGTGGAACGAGGTGAGCTGAGGCTACCTTGTGAATGTGACTGTCGACTTATGTAGTGCCCAATATGAAAAATGGTCATGGTTGGGAGGCCAAACTCATAAGGGAGGTTCTTATACTAGGGTGTGTAATTGAAAGGTTAGGATTGATTATCTGCATACCAAGTATGATGATTCAGGATTGTTCCTAACGAATGTATCGAATGTTGTGGTGAAAGTGAACCACCTCTGTAGAGTGTCAAACTATTTGAATAGCCGTGTCCATAGTTATGGATAGTTGGATGGCCATACTATTCTATTGTCAGATGTTTTCCAAAATGACCTGTGACTTGAATGATGACTTTGACTTGACCCCAAAAGTTGTGGAGATGAAGCTAGGTTCCCACCTAAGGACCTTAGACAACTAAAGTTAGGTTTTATTACTAGATACTGGTTGAAATAAAATTGTCTTATGGCAAAGAAAACTAGAGCTTAAGATTCCTATTAGAATGGCCTTACTGCTTTAGTGAAAGTTTGCGAGTACTTGAAAGTACTCATGAAGGAGACTATGAGGAGGATAAACAACTGGACGCTTACGATAACTAGGATCATCTCCCATCATCAGCATTGCATGTGACCCTGAAGATGGAGCCTCGACCATGCTACTATTAATATTATTTTGCTGCTTTGATTGTAATCATACTTGATAATGAGATCAACTATGTGTAAGACTATTATGGTTTGTAATGGATGATGAACTATGATACCAATATGTTATGTCTCGCAAAAATGGTAATCCTAGGATTGTGATGTACGGCATAACAGGCATCTGGGATTAAAAATCCAAGTGTTGACAAGTTGGTATCAGAGCCATCCTGACCGTATGAGACTCTAGTTAGCATGGACGTCAGAAAAACTTATTTTCCAAAACCAATTAAATGAGTATCTTTGAAACCCTATTCTCACTCTTACCCTTGAAAATTCTTTCCAAAAGAGAGTCATATGTTCCTTAAAATATTTGCAACTTTACCTAAAAATTTGGCACACTTGATCACTTATCTAACTTACTCCTCTCAAATTTCTTATAGATGGACTATGCCTACAACAAGTTTTATCAGTTGGGCAACAGAGGGAATCTCATCTTTGAGAATGACCTGAGTCAGCTTGCGGAATTTGTGGAGCACCCACACCCGGAGTTCTATGGAGCTCAACTCCATGATCACCCCAGAGGGGAGCTGCAATGGTTGATAGTTGCAGACTTGCGCGGAAAGATGGAGCCACCTACCTCGGAGAAGATCCATTTCACCATCAGAGAGAACAACTGGATCAATGGACTGGCCAGAGCAATGCAGGAAGAACTTGCCCGACTATGTGGGCAGAATATTAACAAGATCGACGGCACCCGCTTTGTTCATTATGCCAGAAGTGACTCCAATGGACAACCCCTGGATCTGCCAGGTCACCCTGAGTTGAAGCACCATGTGGACCACCTTGCCTTCATGCTTCATGATAATCAGAAGGAGCTGGACAATGCTCGTGCTGACGCCAACGAGAACAAACCTGCCGCCGCCAAGAAGGACCAAACCTTCACCATCCTCGTGAAGGAGCGCAAGTCACTTTGCCATCTCCGTCACAAGAAGGATCGCATCATTTCCTGCCTTCGTCACAAGGTGTCATCTTTGGAGGATACCATCCATGATAGGGACATGCAGCTTGAGGAGCGGGAGAACAAATGGGAAAATATCTGTGAAGATCCCTACTCACATCTCAGTGATGATGATGACTACTTTGAGGACATGGACCAGGAGTTCCACACTGATGATGTGGACCGTGACTTCATTGATGATGAAGAATCCACCGGTTCTGATGAGTAGTATCACTTGAGCACTATCGTAGGTGTGAGTTGTATTCGGTCCCACTGTATCGTAGCTTGCCAGAATGGTTCTTAAAACCATCTGTTTGTTGTTGTGTTGGAATGTGTTGTTTGTATTGTGTGCTTGGAATTAATGAGAATGAGTTGTTGGCTTTCAAACCTTAGCCTTACTCAAAGTTTAAAAGCTTTTAAACCAAACCCATAAACCTTAGAAAAAATTCCCTCTTGTCTAATGATCTATCTCAATCTCTAGATTCCTCGTTGAGGAGCAGCTCATCTCAAGACCCGATGGTCCAAATCTTGCAAATGTTAGTAACTGACCGAGAACCGGTAGGACTGAGCGTCAAGACAATCTAGCCACTCTTCAACAGATCGCCCAACTTGCGCATGGCAACCAAGGCCCTGGAAACCAGTAACATCATGGATCCAAACTTAAGAACTTCCAGAACACCAACCCCCCTATCTTTATCAAATCATAAGAGCCCTTAGATGCCGATGACTGGCTGCAGACTATGGAGAACAACTTGGAAGTAACCGTAGTAGAGGAGGCATAGAAAGTACTGTTCGCCATCCACTATCTGGCTGGTTCTGCAAGAGCATGGTGGAATAGCGCCCATACCATGAATGGAAGACAGATGATGACTTGGGATGAATTCAAACTCAAGTTCAGCCGAACCCATGTGCCACCAGGTTTGATTCTACGGATGAGGGATGAATTCAAGGAGTTGAAGCATGGAAGGATGACTGTGGTAGAGTACCGTCACAGATTTCCGTCTCTGTCTAGGTATGCCCCTGATGATATTGGTACTAAAGCCAAGAATAAAGAGAGATTTCTGAATGGTCTGCATGATGAGATGCAAACAGTGTTAGTCAATATCTCGTTTGCTGATCTAGAAGCTCTAGTTGATTCAGCAATCCAGATGGAAGGAAAGATTAACCAAGCTACTGAAAACCGTAAGAATCGTACGATGCACCAACCTGGACCCCCACCATACCCTAAAGTATCGCCCCAGTTCGTCTGTTGTATTTGCACCAAGGAACACTAAGCCACCCATGTCACGCCCGAACTTTCCCAACCGTATAGGAGGAATCCCAAGGCCCGGAGGCAACAACAACTACAACCATGGCAACCCTACTAACTTCAACCGTGCACCGCCAAGGCCCACCAATCCCAATAACAATACTGCCCCAAGGACTGGAAGTAATGTCATACCTGTTGCCGGAAAGGACAAGTCAACAATCACCGCCAAGGCCCACCAATCCCACCAATCCCAATAACAATACTGCCCCAGGGACTATTCCAATGAGTGCCCCAAGAATATTGCTGCAACATCCAATGTCACTACACCTGCCCAGCAGCAGCGTCGTGTCCAACCAGGAAAGAGATCCGCCCCAGGCAATCTGAACAATCGTGTTGGCCGTCTGTTCCACATGAATGTTGAAGAAGCCCAGGAAGTGCCAGATGGTGTGCTGGGTATGTTTTCTGTTAATTCCGTACTTGCAAGAGTGTTGTTTGATTCTGGAGCATCGCACTCATTTATTATAGAAGAATTTGCATGCACTAGTAAGATTCAACCAACAAATTTGAAGCATGTTATGATAGTTCAAATACCTGGGTCAACTACCAAAGCTAGAAAAATTTGCAAGGCTATACCTATCAGAATTCATGGAATAGATTTTTATTCCAATCTAATAGTACTCGGAACAAAAGGTTTGGAAGTAGTACTAGGAATGGATTGGATGTCGAAACATCAAGGACTTATAGATTATGCTAAGAAATCCATAACCATGACCAGTAGCACCGCAGTATCATTTGAGCATGTGTCTGAGACCTTTCCCCGTCAATTTAAGTGCAACAAGAGTTTAGCCCAACCAACCTGTAGAGGTCCCAACCTTTAATAAGGTAGAGATCCCTGTGTTTACAATGCTAGTCCCTATATCAATAGCTAGCATCCACAGTTTAAGATGTAATATCAAGAAACAAAGGTCATAGTACAACTTTATAACCAGGAATAAAATAATTCATTACATCTTACATAGCTCATTTGGATATCTCATTACAATACAGCAGAAATAACTATATAGCATGGAGTCCTTCATCTTCAAAGTGCCACAGGAAATCATGTTGGTTGTAGACTTGTAATCCTAATCAACACACTTCACTAACATGAAACAAACCTGCAACATAATAAGTTACAGCCACAAGGGACAATACATTTGAATTGCATTAGCAAGTGATACTATGGTAGAATAGTGTTAACTATCATCTATGTGCATTTGGCTAAGTGGATCTTAGGCTTACTTTGCTCAAAATAGATTTTCCTTATCAGTTGAAAACACTAAGTTTTTGTTTGTCAAAATCACCCAAGGCATCTACCAATAGAAATTGGTGATCCTTTAACCCTTGTTCAACCACAAGTTTTTAACTTAGAAATTGGGATGAGGAGATCCTTGATAGCTTCCATGTCTTGATGCTCAAATTGTCCATTGCCGGGGACACAGCTAAGTACTTAGATTTTACTCTCTGGAGAGGTGGTGCACTTTCCCCACAAGACTCGACATGCATCGAGACAAGATCTTTCAGAAGCCTTCCCTTAGACCAAAATGGACGCGCTCCAAACCTATCACCCCCTACCACCAACTGTCCATCTGGCTAAGTTATTGCAACCTATATGATCCAGGCAGAGCCCATATTGCCAAGTGGCTGCACTTGAAGCTTCTCAACATTTGACATCTCAAATCTCTTTGTTCCTAGGTGGCTTTCCACAAGTGAGATACACTAGGGTAGTCCATAGATATGGGCCCTATGTAACCACTCAACATAACCCATTCACACTATTCCACCCAGGTGATTTATTCACGTAGTTGTTTTATTAAACAAAACACAAGCCATAGACTTAGAAATATTTCATAGCATGAATATAATCCACCCTTGTTTTCTACTAGCTAGGCTAAACATGATGGTAGTAGGAATCTTAACTTAGGAAAATTCTACTAAGGCTTCATCTACTAGGATTTCCCATGGCATAGTTAACACATAGAAAATTCCATGCAAGTCCTACTTAGAAATATCACTAATGCATAGTGAAAATAATTGGACAAAATGTATGAAGCACCACTGCCTTTTTAGTAGAGAATATAAGTTCACTCCTTGATCTTGCAATGGTCACACTCTTCAAAGTTCACTACAATTCAATCAAGCAACCAAATATTCAAACTAGCATTCAAACAATTCACCACATAAAATAAAGAAAACAAAACAATGCATGCAAGCATGCAATAAATGGTTTTATTTTGAAAGGTGGTTTCTAATAGGCTATAAATATTTTAAAACACCTATTTCTCTTTTATAAAAGTGGCAAGGTCATTTGAAAGTAAGTTAGTGAAAATGGCCATTTAAATCATTTTTGTTTTGTTAGAAAATGATTTAAATCAAAGTAATAATTTCTAGTGTTTGCCAAATATATTTTTAAACACAAATGTTAGTTTTTATGATCAAAGTGTTTAATATTAAATCATTTGCCAAAGGTTTCACCTAAAAACCATTTTTAAATCAAAGCAACATTTTATTTTGCTAGAAATGCCTTTAAACAAAGTAATAATTTTCTAGGGTTCACCAAATATATTTTTAAATCTACAAGTTGGTTTCTATGGTCAGTAGGTTCAAAACAATCCATTTACAAAAGATTTTACCCTAAAATCATTTTTAGAATAATTTTTATACTCAAATTAGGCCTACACATGTTTCTGCAAAAATAACCAATCTTACAGAAGGAAATCACTAAATAAAGTGCATGGTTGGAAAGTGTTCTTTTTCCTGATTCCAATGACATAAAATTTGTAAAATTTGGACATGTGGATTAAAAGTTATGAATTTTACAAAATCAATCCACTAATAGATCTAATTCTGTTTTTAAATTCTGAGTTTGGCTACGTGGTTGCTCCCTATTGGTTGAAAACGGTTCGGTTGGATCGGCTGTTATAGAGCGTTAGATCTAAAGCAAATCGTGCGGCTCAGAGCACACGATACCTCTTCGGTTTAATTCTAATCTCACACATCCGATCTAGATCTAACGGCCCGAATCATTTTGACCATAGGTGGGCGGTGGATGGCGGCGGCGCTCTCAGACAGTGGCGTTGCCGGTGATACAGGAAGCGAGAGGGGGAGAGAAATAGCACACAGTGATCGCAGTGCGTTGCTGATGCTCAACGTGCTCGCGGGAAGACAGGGGGCGCACGGGTTCATCACTTATTGCTCGCCAGAGTTGTTCACTGGCTCGGGCTCGTCTGTTTGTCGACAGAGGCAAATATTTGGAGCGTGCTAGGACAAATCGAAAGTGTCGTTAGCTGTGCGAGATCGTGGCGAGTACGATGGCATCAATGAGAAAGGGAGGGGCGGACGGAAACTACCTGGAGAGTTCGCCGGAGCGGATGCAGGCGACGGAGGAGCTCTGTTCGTCGAGGTTGCCGACGTTACAGGGCATGCGCGGCCAAGCGGGCGGCACTGGGAGATGCGCAAGAGGCTGGGGAGTAGGTTCATGGTGGTCAGGGAGCAAGGGGCGATGAGGGACGGCCAGAATTGCTATTGCAGCTCGTCGGAGACAGTGGCGAGGCGAGCTAAATTAGAGGCAGCCTGGGGGCATTGAGGTGCGGGAGGTTGAGGGGAAAGGAAGAGGGAAGAGGGGAGACAAAATAGGGCATGATCGCTGGCGGTTTACTCTCGGCATGAAGACGAATTAAACTGCGGAATCAAGGCCTGAAACGGCGACGAGGTTTGGGGATGAACATGTCTGCGGGTGGGGAAGATGACTAGTCGGTGGAACCTGGTGGTCAGCGAAAGAGAGAGGGGGTGCGGTGGGGTCCGGTGGTCAGCTTCTGTGCGGGTGCGCGTTTGGGTGAAAAACGATTCGCGCTGAGAGAGAGGGAGTGGGCTGGCTGTTGGGGCCGGTGGGCTGGGCTGGTTTGTCTTATTTTTTCTTTCCTGTTTCTTTTTCTTTTTCTGTTTTCATTTTCTGTTTTGAATTTGTTCAAACAATTCAAACATTATTCGAATTCAGATCTTTACCAAACTTTCAGTAGGTTTCTAATCTGTTCATTTATGTAATTAAACAATCCATTTTAGAATATTTATTTTATTCTCTTTGTGGTTTGTTATTTATTTAAAATACACATTTTTTCTCTATTCAAATAAGATTTTAAATACATTTTCAAACTTCTATTTGAACTCCATTTTTTACCAAACCTTTTTTAGTAGGTTTTATTTAGTGCAAATAATTCACTTTGAATTTTTTAAAATATTTTAATATGATTTATTAATCATTTAAATTGGGCAATTATCTTTATTCCAATAAAATCAAATATGGTTTTAATTCCATATAATTTTATTTAAATGATTCTTTCATTCCATTTAAGTTAATTAAATAACTTTTATATCCACCTTGGGAAATTTCTATTTATTATTTTCTCATGATTTCATTAATGCTTTATATTAGGGATTTGTCTCCATTTAAATAATTTGAAATAGGTTTTAGTCCCGTATGATTTTATTTGAATATTCCTTATCCCTTATTTTATTTGGATTTTAATTATCTTTGTTCCATTTTCTTATGGATTTGGCCAAGGTTTAATTTGGCTTTTTAAATATTCCTTATTTATTTATTTTCTTCCTTTTCCTTATAAAATCCATATCTTTTTATTTATAGATCCAATATTGGTGATTCCAAATTTTTATAATTTTATTTAATATTTGTTTATATTTTTATATCCTTTTAGTATTAATTTGCTCACAATTAGGTATGGATTTTAGATAGGAGATTTATTAGCTTTGGAAATTATTTCCTTTTATCTTAATAAATTCATAAGTTTTTATCCATGCCTCCACATTAAATGAAACCACTTTCTATGGTTTATAATATTTTTGTTTATCATGTTTGATAATTTATAAATGTTTTGTTGACAAATTTTTATATGGATCAAATCCATAGTCTTAGGGGTATCTTGGAAATGATTTCTTCCATTAGAGTTTTAGGGTTTTGGTTTAGCTTTTCCAAGTGTTTCAATTTCAAGATACATTCATTGATGAATGCATTTCACTTGATTTAAATTTGTTGGATTCCATTTTATTCAAATTTTGTTCAAATTGTGTTTTGATGTTTTCATTTAGAAACCAAAAAGTTTCTTTTCACCCTAAATTTCAATAATTATTTTATTTGTTTATTTATTTTTCACATTTCATAATTTGGAGAATTTTGGGATGTGACAGGCTACCACCCTTAAAAGAAATCTCGTCCGGAGATTTGGTAAGGCTAGAGGTTACAAGTTGGCTTCAAGACTGCTAGGGTATTACCACCCTTAAAAAGGTTTTCAACTAGATTACATCTTGGCTTACTTGGGATCTTCTTGTAGCTTCTCTAGACACTTGTTTGCATAATGGCCTAGCTCTTTGCATTTGAAACACATCTGTTGGCTAATATCTTTCTTCTTTTCTGGAAAATGTGATGCATAATGTCCCATCTCTTTGCAATTGTAACATTGCACTTGGCTATTGTCCTTCTTGTTGGAATTAGGGCATTTCTTCTTCTTCTTCTTGGGTCTCTCCAAAGCTAGGAGTTCTTCTAGTTCATGCTCTTCATATCTCACCTCAAAGGTGGGAAATCTTTCTCTGTTCTTGGGGCAGTTACTAGAGATATGACCTTCTTCTTCACTAGAGTAGCAACACTTTGTAGTCACTTTGGATTTTTCCTTATGAGGCATGGTTCTAACTTTGCCTTCATCCTTCTTGGTAGAAGTTGTTCCCTTATGGAGGTTTCCAAACATTTGATGCATTCCATCTTGCTTCATTTGTTGAACTATGTCAACACCCGGGTTTTTAATCCCAGATGCATGTTATGCCATACATCGCAATCCCAGGATTACCATTTTTGCGAGACATAACATAATTGGATACCACAGTACATCATCCATTATAAACCATACATAAGGTCTTACACAAATAAGGAACTCATGATCCAGTTCTTAATACAATTCAAGCAGCGGAAATACGTAATAATAAAGGTAGCGTAGGCGAAGCTCCATCTTCGGGGTCACAGGCAATGCTGACGATGGGAGACGATCCTAGTTGTCATAACCTTCCTAGGGTCCATCATCCTAGTACTCCTCTTCATAGTCTGGCCACGGGAATAGCCAGGGACAAGCCATGAGTACTCTTTAAGGACTCGCAAACTAATACTAACAAGTGAAGGGGGTTTTTGTAGTAGGACACTAAGCTCTAGGGTTGTTTTGAAAAAATCCAGATTTACCTCTACTAAGTTCAGAAGCAAGAGAAAGCTAGTCAAATTTTATAACACCTAAGTGGGAATTTGTATCTCATGCCACAACTCTGTTGTGGTCACATCAAATTCTCCATTCATTTCACAAGTCATTTTGAAATCATCTGACAGGGGAACAGTATGGCCACTCCAACTGTCCATAACCGTGGACGCAGCTATTCGAATAGTTTGACACTCTGCAGAGATTGTACACTTTCACTACAACATTCGATACATCCGTCAGGAACAAATCCTGAATTCACCATACTCAGTATACGGATAATCAATCCTAACCTTTCAATTACACGCCCTAGTATAAGCACCTCTCCTGTGAGTTTGGCCTCCCAACCATGACCAATTGTCATCTTGGGTACTACACAGGTGGACAATCTTCACAAGGTAGCCTCAGCTCAGACCTTGGCCGTGAGGGAACCAATACTAAGGTATATAAGTTTCCAGTCAAGCCCTACCCAATCTTCGGGTATTGTGGTTGTACGGAAAAATTGGAATGGTATCGCATCCAGACAACCATCAGTTTTATAAAGGGCTAAGGCTCATGCCTCAATATTGTCATCACCAAAATCATCTGGTGTTCAGAAACACATGTCAAAACATCTCAGTAGAATGATCCATCATGCTAAGGTTTTCATAACCATTTTCACCAAGTATTCCCATCTAAAGTTGATCAAGTTTTATGCTTAGCACTAGCATCTACAAGTGGTAGTGAGTACTAATGAGGGGTGGTAAACAAGTGGAGTTTCAACTAAGGATCATCTCATGCCTTAGGATGAAATCAAGATTATCTAGCTTAGGCCAAATTTTATGCTCTTTATGCAACCTTCAGTTAACTTCCTAGAATCTACAAGTCACTTAAGTAAACTCTAAAAGAAAGCTTTGATAAAGACCTAACATAAAAAGCTTGCAAGTAAAAATTAATATGGGGTTATCAAGTGGGTATAACCACATATGCTTACGGCATATGGTTGGCATGGTAAGGCTTGCTAAAGTATAATATCTTGCAAGTGTTAGCTTGCACATTCAACTAGTAGTATTAGGCTTGCATCAGTATCAGTATAAGATTGCTAAGTTAATAGCTTGCAAGTATTGGCTTGCCTTATGCAGAGCAGTTGTTGAAGTTCTCCTCGGCTTCTTCTTCGTAGTATCCTCCTTCTTCCTCGTATCCTTGGTCGGTACTAGCGTCTATAAATAAATATGAGGTACACAATCACCAAACAATACTTAACTACTTTCAATCATCACACAAAGGGGTTCTATAGATGATCTAGCATCATCACTAACATTACAAGCACTTGACTTAATGATTTTATTTTTAGAAAAGTAATTTCTACTCATTGAAAAACTACTTAAGATTTAATATTCTACAAACCAAGCATGGGATCATGTTGACACATGTCATCACCACATATTTCAGTTCATGGGAATGTGATTTAAAGTGGTGTCACAATTTAATAAGGTTTAACCTTTTTATTTCAAATAAAATAAGTGACTAGAAATGCCTATGTGGCATTCTTTTATTACTTGAACATTATTTCTATGAGTAAACACATATATTTTTATATATTCTGAAAGGTATGGTCAAATGTGATTTTTGAGAGTTGGAATCAACTCAAAATCTATTATGGTTTAAATTTGAAAAATGTTTGAATGTAGAAAAGCTTCTGCCTTGTTATTTTTACCAAGGTTGATCTATAGATCCAAATGATTTGAATCGAACAGGCTTGGATTCAGCATTTCAATATCTTTCTAACGAAATTGGTTTCATTCAATTTGGTTCACTGAATCGAGCTAGGTTGATTTTTGAAACTAGGTATAGAACTGTGTTTGAATGAAAATGGAAAAATCCAAATTCAAACGAGTGGGCTGCGTGGGAAGCGAAAATGGGCCGGCCTGCTACGCATAGCGCTTACGCAGGCTGGTTAAGTTGATGTCCCCACGCGTCAGTGAGACGGGGGGTGCGAAGCGGTACGGGGCAACCTGGTGAGTTGGATCTAGTTCTAATCCAACATCTCTGGTTCATCGTCCACGTCGGGCAGCGCCGGCGAGACAGAACCCTAACGCGGCAGGTGGGGGTCGTGGGAGGCTCACTGGGGCTCAGGCGAGGGTCGGCGAGGCGGGCGAACGACGAAGTTGACGATGGCGAACCTCCTAGTACCGACAGATTGTCCTGGGGCGGCTCCAATCACTGGCTTCCTTCTTCTGCAGCAGCGGCGGGCTCTGGCCAAATTCCGGCGATGCGCTGCTTTCCTTGCTCTGGGAACGGGGTAGAACGATCAGTGAGGAGAGGGGAGTGAGATGGTGTGAAGAGTTTGAGCGGGGCAGGCCTCTATTTATAGTCTCGACAACGAGACCGAACAGGATGGGCAGGCGGCGGTGGCGACATGGCTACGGGCTGCTAGAGGCATGGCCGAGGGTGGCGATCGATCGGTGGTCTCATGTCGATGCTCTATAGCTTTAATGCGCGTGTAGGGGCGGTGGCAAACGGTTTAGAACGCTCGACATTCTGCGCGGCAGAGGCGGCGTCTTCGACGGCGAGCGACGGCTACGGGGTACGGGTGGTGAAATGGGCATGTCTGGTGGTCTCCTAGGACGGTGGGGAGCATGTTGGCGGGTGGCGAGGGCTCGAGGTGGTCTGGTTGAATGGGAACGGCGCGTGCTCTGCGGCGCGGGTTGGCATGGTCGACAGTGTCACGGGAGCGGCGTTCCTGCGGTTCTGGCTGCTGTCCGCGAGGCAGGGCTGGTCGAGAGGGGGCGATGAGGCATGGGCTACCTCCCAGACAAGGTTGGCATGGCTAGTTCTTCCTCTAGCCTGCTGTCCACACTGGGGTGACATGGGTGTTCTCGGCTGTTCACCATTGATGACATTGTCAAGCTTACAGTGGTGCTAGGGATTAGTTAGGGTCGTTAGATGATCTACTAAGTCTAGTGGTGTCCAGAGAGGGAACAATTTAGGCCCAAAACACGGCACACTATAGTGTTTTGATTTTGTTTGATTTGAATCTGCAAGGTGTTTGATGAAATGGCCGCATGAATTCAAGTTTTGAATTTTGAAAAGATTTTTGGTGGGTGTGCTAGGCAGGTGCTGGTGAGTCATTGGATGCTTAGGTTTTGAAAGTTGAGCTTGTTTGAGTGGTTTTTGCAAAAGTGGGATCTTCCCATATGATAAAGATTCAATTTTAAACTGTCCTTTAAACTATGCATTTGAATGTTTTTGGATGATCACAAAGTGGGCCTTGGTACTTTGTTATGAGTACTATCAAGGGGTGTAAAGATCCAAACAAGTTTCTGTTAAGTTTTGAAAGTTAGAGACAGCCAAAGTAGGCATGGGAGTTAAATTGGCCAAAGTGACCATTCCCTTATTTTGTTTGTTTTGATTTATTTGTCTTTGGGAAAAGTGTGGGGATTGTTTAGATGATGTTTATTTCACCTAAGAATCCTTTTACAAGCAAAGAAACACACGAGCAAGGTAAATCAAAAGAATCCAAATTGGAATGCATACACACATGCATGCTTTCTTATTTTTATTTAGAAAAGTTTTTGTTAACCCTAAATTTTGATGATTAGAGTTTTATGATCCAAGTTTCATATTTTTGGGATGTTACAAACCTTCCCACCTTAAACAAAATCTCGTCCCGAGATTTGAAAAAGGACGAAAAAGATTACCTAGGATTTGAAGAGATCGGGAAACTCCGTCCTGGTGTGGTCTTCACGCTCCCAGCTAGCTTCCTCTTCTGTGTGGTTGCTCCACTGAATCTTGAGAAATTTTATGCTTCGGGTTCTGGTAGTTCTGAAAGCTTCTTCCAAAATACGGATGGGTACTTCGGGATAGGTCAGGTCATTGTTGATCTCTTTGGTCTGGTGATCGATATTCTTGAACACTTCAGTCTTCTCTGGAACTTCGAGGCACTTGCGAAGTAATGAGATACGGAACACATTGTGCATGGCTAACATCTCTTCGGGTTGTTCCAATTGATATGACACTTCTCCTCGACGGTTCAGAATCTTGAAGGGTCCGATATATCTGGGGGCTAACTTTCCTTTGAGTTGGAAATGCTGCATTCCTTTTAATGGCGACACTTTCAGATATACAAAATCTCTATGTTGAAGGCGAGGTCTCGACGTCTCTTGTCGGCATAACTCTTCTCTCTGGACTGGGCTGTCTTGAGGTGCTCACGAATCTTGTGAACCTTCTCTTCTTCTTCTCGTAGGATGTCGGGTCCGAAAATCTGACTCTCTCCTACTTCCGACCAGTTCAAAGGGGTGCGACACTTCCTTCCATACATGAATTCAAATGGGGCCATTTGCAAACTAGCTTGGTAACTGTTGTTGTATGAAAATTCTGCAAACGGCAGACAGTCTTCCCACTTAGATCCATACTCTAACACACATGCTCTCAACATGTCTTCGAGTATTTGATTTACTCGCTCCGTCTGTCCATCGGTCTCGGGGTGATATGAGGTGCTGAAATCTAGGCGGGTTCCTAAACCTTCTTGGACTTTCTTCCAGAATCTCGAGGTAAATTGAGTTCCTCGATCAGATACGATGTTCTTGGGGACTCCATGCAAACTAACGATTCTAACGATGTATAACTCTGCTAGCTTCGAACTCTGATATGCGGTCTTGACGGGTAAGAAATGGGCGACTTTGGACAATCTATCCACTATGACCCAGATAGAGTCATTTCCCCTACTAGAAGTAGGCAATCCGGTAATGAAGTCCATTCCAACGGAATCCCATTTCCATTCCGGAATCTTCAATGGTTGCAACAATCCAGCGGGTCTTTGATGTCCTGCCTTGACTCGCTGACATATATCACACTTGGTGATATAGCTTCCGATTCATCTTATGCCACCAAAATTGTTCTTTCAAATCTTGATACATCTTCGTTCCTCCGGGGTGGATAGAATAAAGAGTATCATGAGCTTCCTTCAGAATCACTTCTTTCAACTCAGAATCTGCTGGTACACAAAGGCGTCCTTTGTACCACAGAACTCCTTCTTCGTCTTCGGTGAATCCGGTTACCTTGCATGTACCGATACGACGCTTGATTTCGTCGATACTAGCATTTCCTTTCTGCGCCTCTTTGATCTGGCTGATCAAAGTGGGTTAAAGTTCTATGGTAGCCAAAAATCCTTCACTCACTAATTCCATTCGAAAATCTTCCATCTCTTTGTGCAAACTTGGTTGCTCCTTCAAAATAATGGAGTTCAAGCGTCACGGCAATCTGCTAAGGGCATCTGCTACCACATTGGCTTTACCGGGGTGATAGTGAATGTCCAGATCGTAATCCTTGATTAGCTCAATCCATCTTCTCTGCCTCATATTCAGCTCCTTTTGAGTGAATATATACTGCAGGCTCTTGTGATCCGAATAAATATCACAACGGTTTCCCATCAGGTAATGCCTCCATGTCTTCAGGTCTAGAACTACGGCTGCGAGTTCGAGGTCATGGGTTGGGTAATTTTGCTCATGTTGTTTCAATTGTCATGATAGATAAGATATAACCTTGCCTTCTTGCATTAGCACACATCCGAGACCGATCTTGGATGCATCACAATACACGTCGAAGGGCTTCGTGATATCCGGCATGATTAAGATTGGGTCTGAAATCAATCTCCTTTTGAGTTCTTGAAAACTCTCTTCACATTTGTCGGTCCATTCAAACTTCTTGTCCTTCTTCAGCAATTGGGTCATGGGTCTGGCGATACTCGAGAATCCTTCTACGAACTTGTGGTAGTATCCCGCCAATCCGAGAAATGCACGAACTTGGGTTTGAGTGGTCGGGGCTTGCCAATCTTCGACATCTTTCACCTTTGCAGGGTCAACAGCAATTCCTCCGGCTGATACAATGTGACCGAGGAATCCTACCTCCTGTAACCAGAATTCACATTTGCTAAACTTGGCATACAACTGATGCTTTCTAAGTGTTCCAAGAATGGTCCTTAGGTGTAGCTCATGTTCTTCTTCTGATTTGGAATAAATCAGAATGTCATCGATGAAAACAACGACAAACTTATCCAGGAAGTCCATAAAAATCTTATTCATGAGATTCATGAAATAAGTGGGGGCATTGGTTAATCCAAAAGACATGACAGTATACTCGTATAATCCATATCGGGTGGTAAAGGCAGTCTTTGGAATATCCTCTGCGTGAATCTTGAGTTGATGATAGCCAGTTCTAAGATCAATCTTAGGAAACACTTTGGCACCGGTCAACTGATCAAACAAATCTTCTATCTTGTGCAAGGGGTATTTTTTTCTTGATGGTGACATCATTCAACTTCCGATAATCCGTACACAAACGGTTACCTCCATCCGTCTTGTCCACGAATAAGACAGGTGATATCCATGGTGACGCACTTGGTTGAATCAATCCAATTTCCAACATGGCATCCAGTTGCTTCTTCAGTTCTGCTAATTCAGACGGGTTCATACTATATGGTCTCTGGCTATGGGTCATGTTCCGGGGATTAGTTCGATGATAAACTCGATATCCCGATCTAGGGGCATACCGGGAAAAACATCTGGAAATACATCGGGGTATTCACAGACTATCCGGACTTGGTCAATGGTAGGTTGGGCTATACTCTTGTTGCACTTGAATTGGCGAGGTAAGGTTTCAGATATATGCTCGATTGATATTCCGGTTGTACTGGTCATGGTTATGGCTTTCTTGGCACAGTCAATCAATCCTTTATGTTTGGACATCCAATCCATTCCTACTACTATTTCCAAACCTTTAGTTCCGAGTACTATTAGATTAGCATAAAAATCTATGCCATGGATTCGGATAGGGACGACTTTGCAAATTTCACTAGCCTTGGTGGTTGATCCGGGGATTTGAACAATCATGACATGCTTCAGTTTGGTTGGTTGAATTTTACTAGTGCATGCAAATTCTTCGGTGACAAATGAGTGTGATGCACCAGAATCAAACAACACTAGAGCAAGTACTGAATTAACAGAAAACATACCCAGCACGACGTCTGGCGCTTCCTGAGCTTCTTCAGCATGCATGAGAAAAAGACGGCCGTTGCGGTTGAGAGAATTCCCTGGGGAAAATCTTCTTCCGGGCTGAACACGACGCTGCTGCTGAGCTGGGGCATTGGTATTGGGGGCTGCGGTATTCTTCTTGTTGGGGCACTCGTTGGAGTAGTGACCCTTATTTCCACAGTCATAGAAAGTTCTGTATTGTGGCGAACAGAACTTTCTTGTTAGCTTACACTCCGGCGACTTCCAGGTTGTTTTCCATGGTTTGCAGCCAATCGTCTGCATCTAGGGGCTCTTCTGACTTAGTGAAGACAGGCGGGTTGGTATTCTGGAAATTTTGAGCTTAGATCCATGGTTGTCCTGATTTTCTTGGCCTTGGTTGTTGTGGCCCAGCTGGGCTATCTGCTGAAGGGTGGCTAGGTTGGCTTGACGTTCGGCTCTTTCAGCTTCGCGGTCAGAAACCAACATTTGCAGGATCTGCAACATCGGGTCCGGGGATGAACCACTTCCTGCGCGTGGCATCTAAAGATTGAGATAGATCATGAGAAAAGAGGGTAATTTCTAAGGTTCTGGGACTTTGAAAAGTTTTTAAAGTTTGACTCTGATTTTCTAGCAACTTGTTTTTCATTCATTCATTCACACGATACAACACACACCACAACAAAGGTAAACAGATGGTTTTTAGGAACCATTCTGGAAACTACGATACAGTGGGACCGAATACCACTCACTACGCTAGTGCTCAAGTGCTACTACTCCTCGGAGTCGGTGTAGTCGTCATCCTCATCATCATCTTCGTCATTGATGAAGGCGAAATCATCCTCATCAGTGAAGAAGTCCATAGCCTGATCCTCTAGAAAATCATCATCATCGCTGAGATAGGAGTAAGGGTCTCCACGAAGATCCTCTCCTGCATTCTCCCTTTCTTCCAACTGCATGTCTCTCTCGTGGATGGTCTCCTACAAATCCGAGATACGGTGGCAAAGACGGGCAATGATGCGCTCCTTCTTGTCGAGCTGACGGCAGCGAGAAGTGCGATCCTTTGATAGCATGGCGATGGTCTGATCCTTCGTATTGATGATGGCGGATTTGTGGTTGGAGTAGTCACGGCAATTGTCCAATTCCTGCTGACGATCGTACATCATGAAGCTAAGGTGGTCCAATTGAGTCTTCAGCTCGGGGTGGTATGGGGCTTCCAGTGGTTGTCCATTAGCATCACGCCTTGGGCAAAACTCAAAGCGGGTACCCTTGATCTGGTTGATACGCTGCCCACACAGACGGGCAAGAGCTTCCTGCATGGCCATGGCAAGTCCATCGAGCCAGTTGTTCTCTCTTAAGGTAAACTAAATTCCCTCAGCAATGGGAGGTTCAATCTTTCCTCGGAGACTTGCAACAATTAGCCACTGCAGATCTTCTCCTCCTTGATCATTGAGCTGAGCTCCGAAGAACTCGGGGTGCGGACGCTCCAGAAGTACCGAAAGCTGGTCCAAATCCCTCTCAAAGATAAGGTCTCTCTCATTCCCCAACTGATAAAATTTGTTGTACTTCACGTCCATCTATTAAGAATATAGGATGAGTAAGTTAGTAGAGTGATCAAGTGTGTCAAATTTTATGTATTTTGCAAGAGTTTTTGAGGAACATGAATTTTCATGAAAGAATCAATGTGATAAGAATGGGAATAAGTTTTTGTAAATATTTGCTTCCTTTGGTTTTGAAACTAAGTTTTTGATTCAAACGTCCGGTCTAACTAGGGTCTCCTATGGTCAGGATGCCTCTGATACCAACTTGTCAACACCCGGGTTTTTAATCCCAGATGCCTGTTATCCCATACATCACAATCCCAGGATTACCATTTTTGCGAGACATAACAGAATTGGATACCACAGTACATCATCCATTACAAACCATACACAAGGTCTTACACAAATAAGGATCTCATGATCTAGTTCTTAATACAATTCAAGCAGCGGAAATACGTAATAATAAAGGTAGCGTAGGCGAAGCTCCATCTTCGGGGTCATAGGCAATGCTAATGATGGGATATGATCCTAGTTATCGTAACCTTCTTGGGGTCCATCATCCTGGTACTCCTCATCATAGTCTGGCCACGGGAATAGCCAGGGACAAGCCATGAGTACTCTTTAAGTACTCGCAAACTAATACTAACAAGTGAAGGGGGTTTTTGTAGTAGGACACTAAGCTTTAGGGTTGTTTTACAAAAAGCCAGATTTACCTCTACTAAGTTCAGAATCAAGAGAAAGCTAGTCAAATTTTATAACACCTAAGTGGGAATTTGTATCTCATGCCACAACTCTGTTGTGGTCACATCAAATTCTCCATTCATTTCACAAGTCATTTTGAAATCATCTGACGGGGGAACAGTATGGCCACTCCAACTGTCCATAACCGCGGATGTGGCTATTCGAATAGTTTGACACTCTGCAGAGATTGCACACTTTCACCACAACATTCGATACATCCATCAGGAACAAATCCTGAATTCACCATACTCAGTATGCGGATAATCAATCCTAACCTTTCAATTACACGCCCTAGTATAAGCACCTCTCCTGTGAGTTTGGCCTCCCAACCATGACCAACTGTCATCTTGGGTACTACACAGGTGGACAATCTTCACAAGGTATCCTCAGCTCAGACCTTGGCCGTGAGGGAACCAATACTAAGGTATATAAGTTTCCAGTCAAGCCCTACCCAATCTTCGGGTATTGTGGTTGTACGAAAAAATTGGAATGGTATCGCATCCAGACAACCATCAGTTTTATAAAGGGCTAAGGCTCATGCCTCAACATTTTCATCACCAAAATCATCTGGTGTTCAGAAACACATGTCAAAACATCTCATTAGAATGATCCATCATTCTAAGGTTTTCATAACCATTTTCACCAAGTATTCCCATCTAAAGTTGATCAAGTTTTATGCTTAGCACTAGCATCTACAAGTGGGAGTGAGTACTAATGAGGGGTGGTAAACAAGTGGAGTTTCAACTAAGTACCATCTCATGCCTTAGGATGACATCAAGATTATATAGCTTAGGACAAATTTTATGCTCTTTATGCAACCTTCAGTTAACTTCCTAGAATCTACAAGTCACTTAAGTAAACTCTAAAAGAAATCTTTGATAAATACCTAAAGTAAAGAGCTTGCAAGTAAAAATTAGGATGGGGTTATCAAGTGGGTATAACCACATATTCTTACGGCATATGGTTGGCATGGTATGGCTTGCTAAAGTATAATATCTTGCAAGTGTTAGCTTGCACATTCAACTAGTAGTATTAGGCTTGCATAAGTATCAGTATAAGCCTGCTAAGTTAATATCTTGCAAGTATTGGCTTGCCTTGTGCAGAGCAGTGGTTGGAGTTCTCCTCGGCTTCTTCTTTGTAGTATCCTCCTTCTTCCTCGTATCCTTGGTCGGTACTAGCGTCTATAAATAAATACGAGGTACACAATCACCAAACAATACTTAACTACTTTCAATCATCACACAAAGGGGTTCTATAGATGATCTAGCATCATCACTAACATTACAAGCACTTGACTTAATGAATTTATTTTTAGAAAAGTAATTCCTACTCATTTAAAAACTACTTAAGATTTAATATTCTCCAAACCAAGCATTGGATCATGTTGACACATGTCATCACCACATATTTTAGTTCATGGGAATGTGATTTAAAGTGGTGTCACAATTTAATAAGGTTTAACCTTTTTATTTTAAATAAAATAAGTGACTAAAAATGCCTATGTGGCATTCTTTTATTACTTGAACATTATTTCTATGTGTAAACCCGTATATTTTTATATATTCTGAAAGGTATGGTCAAATGTGATTTTTGAGAGTTGGAATCAACTCAAAAGCTATTATGGTTTAAATTTGAAAAATGTTTGAATGCAGAAAAGCTTCTGCCTTGTTATTTTTACTAAGGTTGATCTATAGATCCAAATGATTTGAATCCAATGGGCTTGGATTCAGCATTTCAATATCTTTCTAACAAAATTGGTTTCATTCAATTTGGTTCACTGAATCGAGCTAGGTTGATTTTTCAAACTAGGTATAGAACTGTGTTTGAATGAAAATGGAACAATTCAAATTCGAACGAGTGGGCTGCGCGGGAAGAGAAAATGGGCCGGCCTGCTATGCACAGCGCTTACGCGGGCTGGTTAAGTTGTTGTCCCCATGTGTCAGTGAGACGGGGGGTGCGAAGCGGTACGGGGCAACGTGGTGCGTTGGATCTAGTTCTAATCCAACGACTCTGGTTCATCGTCCACGTCGGGCAGCGCTGGCGAGACAGAACCCTAACGCGGCCGGTGGGGGTCGTGGGAGGCTCACCGGGGCTCAGGCGAGGGTCGGCGAGGCGGGCGAACGACGAAGTCGACGACGGCGAACCTCCTGGTACCGGCAGCTTCTCCTGGGGTGGCTCCAATCACTGGCTTCCTTCTTCTCCAGCAGCGGCGTGCTCCGGCCAAATTCCGGCGATGCGCTGCTTTCCTTGCTCTGGGAACGGGGTAGAACGATCAGTGAGGAGAGGGGAGTGAGATGGTGTGAAGAGTTTGAGCGGGGGAGGCCTCTATTTATAGTCTCGACGATGAGACCGAACGGGATGGGCAGGCAACGGTGGCGACATGGCTACGGGCTGCTAGAGGCATGGCCGAGGGTGGCGATCGATCAGTGGTCTCCTGGCGATGCTCTATGTCTTTAATGCGCGTGTAGGGGCAGTGGCAAACGGTATGGAATGCTCGACGTTCTGCATGGCAGAGGCGGCGTCTTCGATGGTGAGCGGTGGCTACGGGATACGGGCGGTGAAATGGGCATGTCTGGCGGTCTCCTGGGACGGTGGGAGCATGTTGGCGAGCGGCGAGGGCTCGAGATGGTCTGGTTGAATGAGAACGGCGCGTGCTCTGCGGTGCGGGTCGGCATGGTCGACAGCGGCACGGGCGCGGCGTTCCTGGCGGTTCTGGCTGCTGTCGAGAGGGGACGGTGAGGCATGGGCTACCTCCCAGACAAGGTTGGCACGGCTAGTTCTTCCTCTAGCCTGCTGTCCACACTGGGGTGACATGGGTGTTCTCGGCTGTTCACCATTGATGACATTATCAAGCTTATAGTGGTGCTAGGGATTAGTTAGGGTCATTAGATGATCTACTAAGGCTAGTGGTGTCTAGAGAGGGAACAAGTTAGGCCCAAAACACTGCACACTATAGTGTTTTGATTTTGTTTGATTTGAATATGCAAGGTGTTTGATGAAATGGCCGCATGAATTCAAGTTTTGAATTTTGAAAAGATTTTTGGTGGGTGTGCTAGGCAGGTGCTGGTGAGTCTGTGGATGCTTGGGTTTTGAAAGTTGAGCTTGTTTGAGTGGTTTTTGCAAAAGTGGGATCTTCCCATATGATAAAAATTCAATTTTAAACTGTCCTTTAAACTATGCATTTGAATGTTTTTGGATGATCACAAAGTGGGCCTTGGTACTTTGTTATGAGTACTATCAAGGGGTGAAAAGATCCAAACAAGTTTCTGTTAAGTTTTGAAAGTTAGGGACAGCCAAAGTAGGCATGGGAGTTAAATTGGCCAAAGTGACCATTCCCTTATTTTGTTTGTTTTGATTTATTTTTCTTTGGGAAAAGTGTGGGGATTGTTTGGATGATGTTTATTTCACTTAAGAATCCTTTTACAAGCAAAGAAACACACAAGCAAGGTAAATCAAAAGAATCCAAATTGGAATGCATACACACATGCATGCTTTCTTATTTTTATTTAGAAAAGTTTTTGTTAACCCTAAATTTTGATGATTAGAGTTTGATGATCCAAGTTTCATATTTTTGGGATGTTACAAACTATAGGATAGATGGGGCATTGGATAGGGACATGATCATTTCCTTCACATAGGAAACATGTAACTTGAGATGTGGGGCATTGATTAGTTGGATGTTTCTCTTCACAATTAGGGCATTGGTCCACATGCTCCTTAGCAGTGTGTTCCATGTCTCCACAAATATTACAAGATTGAGTTCCTTCTGTAATATCATCCTTGACATCATTGTTGTCACAATCTCCTTGGGAAGAGTTGCTTGTCATGCTGATCATTTGATTGGTCATCCCTTGCCACAATTGGGATTGGGTCTCCAAAAACTTTTGCATGGTTGGGTCTAACTCATTGTGCTGGCTAAAAACTGAGTTATCACTTGATTCAACTAGGCTTGGGTTTCTAGAAGCATCTCTTGGTTGTTGTTGTTGTTGTCACCATTCTTGATGTTGGAGTCTCTTGGAAAAGTCATCTGTTTGGGTTGGATTGGGATTAGAATAGGCAAAAGATTCTAGAGGAAGAATTCTAATCACACACAACAATTCACACAAGCAATGTGCAAGCAATCACAAACAACATTACACTCAATCAACATGTTTCAAGCACATTTTAGGCAACAAAATATTTTTCCAACATCACATAAGTTGGTGTGTTTGATCTAAACTAAACATTAGTATGGTGGTCCAACTATATGGTTTTCTTGAGATCATTCCATTCTTCTTAGTTGTTTCTTCATGAATAAGATCATTGTATTCTTGGAAAAATTCTTGTATCTTGGTCACAAAACATCAAAGGTGATGATAGTTCCTTGTAAGTTGTGTTTTCTTAGTATTCAAGTCTTGAGTATTGTTCTTGTCTCACTTGTAGTCCTTAGTGATGTCCAAGTTGAAGTCATTGGTGAAACCAAAGTTGAAGTCATTGGTGATGTTGAAGTTGAAGTCATTTGAGTTGGTGAAGTCATTTTCTCATGGTGGAGACTTTGTCCATCAAGTTGAAATAGAAGAGATGTAGAATCAAAACAAAAAGGTTGAGGAAAGAGTTTACAAGATTGTTTGTAAATAATTTTTTGAACAAATACAACTCCTATTTTCTAAGGGGTTTTGTCCAATCCTAGGGTTACAATCCTACAGTCAACACAGTGCTATCATACCATCTGTGTCCCAACCTTTAATAAGGTAGAGATCCCTGTGTTTACAATGCTAGTCCCTGGATCAATAGCTAGCATCCACAGTTTAAGATGTAATATCAAGAAACAAAGGTCATAGTACAACTTTATAACCAGGAATAAAATAATTCATTACATCTTACATAGCTCATTTGGCTATCTCATTACAATGCAGCAGAAATAACTATATAGCATGGAGTCCTTCATCTTCAAAGTGCCACATGCAATCATGTTGGTTGTAGACTTGTAATCCTAATCAACACACTTCACTAACATTAAACAAACCTGCAACATAATAATTTACTGCCATAAGGGTCGATACATTTGAATTGTATTGGCAAGTGATACTATGGTAGAATAGTGGTAACTATCATCTATATGCATTTGGCTAAGTGGAGCTTAGGCTTACTTTGCTCAAAATAGATTTTCCTTATCAGTTGAAAACACTAAGTTTTTGTTTGTCAAAATCACCCAAGGCATCTACCAATAGAACTTGGTGATCCTTTAACCCTTTGTTCAACCACCAGTTTTTAACTTAGAAATTGGGATGAGGAGATCCTTGATAGCTTCCATGTCTTGATGCTCAAATTGTCCATTGCCGGGGACACGGCTAACTACTTAGATTTTACTCTCTCGAGAGGTGGTGCACTTTCCCCACAAGACTCGACATGCATCGAAACAAGATCTTTCAGAAGTCTTCCCTTAGACCAAAATGGATGCGCTCCAAACCTATCACCCCCTACCACCAACTGTCCATCTGGCTAAGTTATTGCAACCTATATGATCCAGGCAGAGCCCATATTGCCAAGTGGCTCCACTTGAAGCTTCTCAACATTTGACATCTCAAATCTCTTTGTTCCTGGGTGGCTTTCCACAAGTGAGATACACTAGGGTATTCCATAGATATGGGCCCTGTGTAACCACTCAACATAACCCATTCACACCATTCCACCCAGGTGATTCATTCACATAGTTGTTTTATTAAACAAAACACAAGTCATAGACTTAGAAATATTTCATAGCATGAATATAATCCACCCTTGTTTTCTACTAGCTAGGCTAAGCATGATGGTAGTAGGAATCTTAACTTAGGAAAATTCTACTAAGGCTTCATCTACTAGGATTTCCCATGGCATAGTTAATACATAGAAAATTCCATGCAAGTCCTACTTAGAAATATCACTAATGCATAGTGAAAATAATAGGACAAAATATATGAAGCACCACTTGCCCTTTTAGTAGAGAATATAAGTTCACTCCTTGATCTCGCAATGGTCACACTCTTCAAAGTTCACTACAATTCAATCAAGCAAGCAAATATTCAAACTAGCATTCAAAAAATTCACCACATAAAATAAAGAAAACAAAACAATGCATGCAATCATGCAATAGATGGTTTAATTTTTAAAGGTGAGTTCTAATAGGTTATAAACATTTTAAAACACCTATTTGTCTTTTATAAAAGTGGCAAGGTCATTTGAAAGTAAGTTAGTGAAAATGGTCATTTAAATCATTTTTGTTTTGTTAGAAAATGATTTAAATCAAAGTAATAATTTCTAGTGTTTGCCAAATATATTTTTAAACACAAATGTTAGTTTTTATGGTCAAAGTGTTTAATATTAAATCATTTGACAAATGTTTCACCTAAAAACCATTTTTAAATCAAAGCAACATTTTATTTTGCTAGAAATGCCTTTAAACAAAGTAATAATTTTCTAGGGTTCACCAAATATATTTTTAAATCTACAAGTTGGTTTCTATGGTCAGTAGGTTCAAAAAAATCCATTTACAAAAGATTTTACCCTAAAATCATTTTTAGAATAATTTTTATACTCAAATTAGGCCTACACATGTTTGTGTAAAAACAACCAATTTTACAGAAGCAAATCACTAAACAAAGCGCATGGTTGGAAAGTATTCTTTTTTCGGATTCCAATGATATAAATTCGTAAAATTTGGACATGTGGATTAAAAGTTATGAATTTTACAAAATCAATCCACTAATAGATCTAATTATGTTTTTAAATTCTGAGTTTGGCTACGTGGTGCTCCCTATTGGTTGAAAACGGTTCGGTTGGATCGGCTGTTACAGAGCGTTAGATCTAAAGCAAATCGTGCGGCTCAGAGCACACGATACCTCTTCGGTTTAATTCTAATCTCACACATCCGATCTAGATCTAATGGCCCGAATCATTTTGACCATAGGTGGGCGGCGCTGCGGCGGTGGCTGGCTGCGGAGCGCTCAGACGGTGGCGTTGCCGGCTATATAGGAAGCGAGAGGTGGAGAGAAATATCTCACAGTGATCGCAGTGCATTGCTGATGCTCAACGTGCTCGCGGGAAGACAGGGGGCGCACGGGTTCGTCGCATATTGCTCGCCGGAGTTGTTCACTAGCTCGGGCTCATCTGTTCATCGACGGAGGCGTAGATTTGGAGCATGCTAGGACAAAACAAAAGCGTCCTTAGGTGCGTGAGGTCGTGGCGAGTACGATGGCATCAATGAGAAAGGGAGGGGAGGACGGAAACTACCTGGAGAGTTCGCCGGAGTGGATGCAGGCGACGGAGGAGCTATATTCGTCGAGGTTGCCAACGTTACAGGGCGCGCGTGGCCAAGCGGGCGGCACTAGGATATGCGCAAGAGGCTGGGGAGTAGGTTCATGGAGGTCAGGGAGCAAGGGGCGATGAGGGACGGCCAGAATTGATGTTGCAGCTCATCGGAGACAGTGGCGAGGCGAGCTAAATTAGAGGCAGCCTGGGGGCGTAGAGGTGCGGGAGGTTGAAGGGAAAGGAAGAGGGCGACTAAATAGGGCATGATCGCTGGCGGTTTACTCTTGGCATTAAGACGAATTAAACTGTGGAATCAAGGCCTGAAACGGCGACGAGGTTTGGGGATGAACGAGTCCGCGGGTGGGGAAGATGACTGGTAGGTGGGACCTGGTGGTCAGCGAAAGAGAGAGGGCATGTGGTGGGGTCCGGTGGTCAGCGTCTGCGCGGGTGCGTGTTTGGGTAAAAACGATTCGTGCTGAGAGAGAGGGAGTGGGCTGGCTGTTGGCCTGGTGGGCTGGGCTGGTTTGTCTTAATTTTTTTCTTTCCTATTTCTTTTTCTGTTTTCATTTTCTGTTTTGAATTTGTTCAAATAATTCAAACATTATTTGAATTCATAACTTTACCAAACTTTCAGTAGGTTTCTAATCTGTTCATTTATGTAATTAAACAATCCATTTTAGAATATTTATTTTATTCTCTTTGTGGTCTGTTATTTATTTAAAATATACATTGTGTCTCTATTCAAATAAGATTTTAAATACATTTTCAAACTTCTATTTGAACTCCATTTTTTACCAAACCTTTTTCACTAGCTTTTATTTAGTGCAAATAATTCACTTTGAATTATTTAAAATATTTTAATATGATTTATGAATCATTTAAATTGGGCAATTGTCTTTATTCTAATAAAATCAAATATGGTTTTAATTCCATATAATTTTATTTAAATGATTCTTTCATTCCATTTAAGTTAATTAAATAACTTTTATATCCACCTTGGGAAATTTCTATTTATTATTTTCTCATGATTTCATTAATCCTTTATATTAGGGATTTGTCTCCATTTAAATAATATTAAAAAGGTTTTAGTCCCTTATTTTATTTGGATTTTAATTATCTTTGTTCCATTTGCTTATGGATTTGGCCAAGGTTTAATTTGGCTTTTTAAATATTCCTTATTTATTTATTTTCTTCACTTGCCTTATAAAATCCATATCTTTTTATTTATAGATCCAAATATGGTGATTCCAAATTTGTATAATTTTATTTAATATTTTTTATCTTTTTATATACTTTTAGGATTAATTTTCTCACAATTTGGAATGGATTTTAGATAGGAGCTTTAATAGCTTTGGAAATTATTTCCTTTCATCTTAATAAATTCATAAGTTTTTATCCATGGCTCCAAATTAAATGAAACCACTTTCTATGGTTTATAATATTTTTTTTATCATTTTTGATCATTTATAAATTTTTTGTTGACAAATTTTTATATGGATCAAATCCATAGTCTTAGGGGTATCTTGGAAATGATTTCTTCCATTAGAGTTTTAGGGTTTTGGTTTAGCTTTTCCAAGTGTTCAAATTTCAAGATACATTCATTGATGAATGCATTTCACTTGATTGAAATTTGTTGGATTCCATTTTATTCAAATTTTGTTCAAATTGGGTTTTGATGTTTTCATTTAGAAACCAAAAAGTTTCTTTTCACCCTAAATTTCAATAATTATTTCTTTTGTTTATTTATTTTTGACACAACCCTAGACCAAGTCAGAGTAGTCTGTGAATACCCCGATGTGTTCCCAGATGAATTGCCTGGTATGCCCCTAGACTGGGATATCGAGTTTATCATTGAACTAATCCCTGGAACTGGACCCATAGCTCAGAGACCCTATAGTATGAACCCATATAAGTTAGTGGAGCTCAAGAAGCAACTGGATGACATGATTATCAAAGATCTGATTCAAGCAAGTGCATCGCCATGGATATCACATGTTCTGTTTGTGGATAAGAAAGATGGTGCCACCCATTTATGTATGGATTACCAGAAGTTGAATGATGTCACCATCAAGAACAAGTACCCTTTGCCAAAGATAGAAGATTTGTTTGACCAGTTGACCGGTGCCAGAGTATTCTCTAAGATTGATCTTAGAACTGGTTATCATCAACTAAAAATCCATACAACGGATATTCCAAAGACTGCCTTCACTACCCGATATGGATTGTATGAGTACAAGGTCATGTCTTTTGGATTAACCAATGCCCCCTCTTATTTCATGAATCTCATGAATAAGATTTTCATGAACTTCTTGGATATGTTTGTTGTTGTTTTCATTGATGACATCCTAATCTACTCCAAATCGGAGGAGGAACATGAACAGCACCTAAGAACCATCGTTGGAACCTTGAGAGAGCATCAGTTGTATGCCAAGTTCAGCATATGTGAATTTTGGTTAAAGGAAGTACGATTTCTAGGACATATCTTGTCAGCTGGAGGAGTTGCCGTCGATCCTACCAAGATTAAGGATGTTGAGGAATGGAGAACCCCAACCACTCAAACCGAAGTTCGTGCATTTCTTGGATTAACGGTATATTACCGCAAGTTTGTTGAAGTATTTTCAAGCATCACTAGGCCGATGACTCAGTTACTCAAGAAAGATCAGAAGTTTGAATGGACAGACAAATGTGAAGCGAGTTTCCAAGAACTCAAGAAGAGGTTGATTTCAGCCCCAATTTTGATCATGCCGGATATCACCAAGCCCTTTGATGTGTATTGTGATGCATCCAAGATTAGTCTCGGATGTGTGTTGATGCAAGAAGGCAAAGTGATATCATATCTTTCCCGACAACTGAAGCAGCATGAGCAGAATTACCCCACCCATGATTTAGAGTTATCCGCCGTTGTTTTAGCCTTGAAGACATGGCGTCATTATATTATGGGTAATTGATGTGAGATTTACTCAGATCACAAGAGCTTGAAGTATATTTTTACTAAGAAGGAGTTGAATATGAGGCAAAGGAGATAGATAGAGTTAATCAAGGATTATGACCTTGACATTCACTACCACCCCGGTAAGGCCAACGTGGTAGCGAATGCTCTTAGTAGACTGTCGTGCAGGTTAAACACCATGATTCTGAAAGAGCAACCAAGTTTGCATAAGGAGTTGGAAGATTTTAGAATGGAGCTAGTTAGCGAAGGATTCCTAGCTAGTATCGAACTTCAACCCACCTTGATAGATCAGATAAAGGAAGCTCAGAAAGGAAATGCCAATATTGACGGAATTAAGTGTCGTATCGTACAGGGAAGGTACCCGGATTCATGGAAGATGAAGGAGTTATGTGGTATAAAGGATGAATCTGTGTGCCAACAGATTCAGAGTTGAAACAAGATATTTTGCAAGAAGCCCGTGATACTATTTATTCCATCCACCCGGGAGGAACCAAGATGTATCAAGATTTGAAGGAGCAATTTTGGTGGCATAAGATGCAGCGAGAAGTCGGAAGCTACATCACCAAATGTGATATCTGTCAGAGAGTCAAAGCGGAACATCAACGACCCGTAGGACTTTTGCAACCTTTGCAGATCTCATAATGGAAATGGGATTCATTTGGAATGGATTTCATCACAGGTTTGCCTATATCTAGTAGGGGAAATGATTCTATTTGGGTCATAGTGGATAGACTTTCCAAAGTAGCTCATTTCTTACCTTTCAAGACCACTTATCAGAGCTCAAAGCTAGCAGAGTTGTACATTGCTAGGATAGTCAGTTTGCATGGAATCCCCAAGAACATTGTGTCAGATCGAGGAACCTAGTTTATCTCAAGATTTTGGAAGAAAGTCCAAGAAGGATTAGGAACCAAACTAAACTTCAGCACAGCCTACCACCCGCATACCGATGGACAAACAGAGAGAGTAAACCAAATACTCGAAGATATGTTGAGATCTTGTGTGTTGGAGTATGGATCTAATGGGAGGACTTCCTGCCTTTCGCAGAATTCTCATACAACAACAGTTACCAAGCCAGTTTGCAAATGGCCCCGTTTGAGTTTATGTATGGAATGAAGTGCCGTACCCCGCTGAATTAGTCGCAAGTAGGAGATAATCAGATCTTTGGACCCGACATCCTACGATAAGCCGAAGAGAAGGTTCACAAGATCTGTGAGAACCTCAAGACAGCCCAATCTAGACAGAAGAGTTATGCCGACAAGAGACATCGAGATCTAGCCTTCAATGTAGGAGATTTTGTTTATCTCAAAGTATCACCCTTGAAAGGAATGCAGCGTTTCCAACTCAAAGGAAATCTTGCACCCAGATACATTGGACGCTTCAAGATTCTAAGTCACCAAGGAGAGGTATCTTATCGGATAGAACTACCGGAAGAGATGTCAGTTGTGCATGATGTGTTTCATGTCTTGTTACTTTGGAAGTGTTTAGAAGTTCTAAAAATGATGGAAGTTTTCAAGAACATCGATCACAGAGATGTGGAGATCAACCTGGACTTGACCTATCGAAAAGTACCAATTCTTATTTTGGAAGAAGCTTTCTGGACCACCCGGACCAGAAGTATCAAGTTTCTTAAGATCCAATGGAGGAACCATACTGAAGAAGAAGCCACTTGGGAGCGCGAGGATTACATGAGGACGGAGTTTCCCAGTCTCATTAGTTCCTAGTTTTTCTTGAATCTCGGACGAGATTCTGTTTAAGGGGGAAGGTTTGTAACACCTCGAAAATATTAATGAGGATCATGCCCTAATTAATCAAGATTAGTGTTAACAAAGCTTTTCTTAATTAAATTCAAATCTTAATGCTTGTGTGTATGAATGCTTGCAATGCCATGTATGATTGTTGTAAATGATGAGAAATGGTTTAAAGATCAAAACCATATCATCTAGGTCACTATCAAACCAGATCAAAATAAAAGAAAATGAAAATATGAAGCCTAAGACCTAATGGTCATTTCTGCCCAAGTTAACCACTAGCTCACTTTGAGCATCTCTAGCAACTAATCTCAAACATAAACTTTTCCCTTTCTTTTCTCCCCTTGTTATACCTAGTGACGCTAAGACTAATGGGGCTTTCCAACTTGGCAGAAACATTTTCAAACTCTTTTGAGAGGCAATTCAAATTTGAATCTATCTTATGTATCAAGATAGCCATTTTTGGAAAACCACTCACTATTTAGCAAACCATTGCACCCAGAGACTACCAAGATTAGTATCAGAACACCCATCAAAAATCACTAAATTTGAGGATGGTTAGTTCTTGCGGCCATTTGATCGAACACTTGGTGATCACACTACAACTCTACCAACTATCTACTATTTTGATCAATCCTTTGATCACCATTGTGACCTCACCGAGCTCACACGCCATCCACTTAACTCACCCAGTACTAGCATGTGCAATTGAGCTCATCTCACTCGCTGTTTGACCCGTGGAAAGTGGTACCCGAGCTCACCTTGCCACCCCGACATGGACACGATGGCACAGACCGCGCTGCCCTCTCGCACGATGTCTAGGAGGTAGCCCTGACCTCATCGCCTCTGCATGTGCACGCCCCGACCAAAGACAGCTTGAGGAAATGCCAGCACAGCCTTGCCCATTTAACACCGAACCATGTCGGTCGCCACGCCAGAGCGTCGAGCAATCCTGCGCACACATGCCGCGCCTCGCCATCACCTTGCGCCACTACATCTGACATGACTCCAGCAAGCTCCCAGACATAATCTTTTGACCGCGCGATCGTCGTGACCACCGTATGCCGTGATGAATGTTGTTGGTACAGCCGCAGGGCATGGGTCATTTAGAACGATTTAGACCGCGCCTTGTCGTGACACTATGCGTATGACGTTCTCCCTGAAGCACCACATCGACCTATGCACTTGGCCATGCCTATAGCTCACTGTAACTGCGTCGCCGGCGAGCCCAGGCCATGTCGCCATGCCCCCTTCGCCACTGTATAAATAAATACCACCCCGACCCCAAAACGCACACCATTCCACTCCTCTCTCACCCAGGAACCTCTCTGACCCAACCCTGGAGCAAGGAGAGAACCACCGCGCCGGAATTTCACCGGAGTTCGCCGCTACAGGGGAAGGAAGGAGACGAAGTTAGGAGCCACCCCAGGAGCTGCCGCGACCACCGTTCGAACCACCGTCGTCGACTCGTTCGTTGGCCCCCATCACCGCACCTAGGTGGAGTCCTGATAAGACCCCAACGACCCCCGCCGTAGCGCTAGGGTTCTGACTCGTGCGTGCCCTGCAACGGAGATGGCGACGCTCAGTCGTTGATCGCGCTCTAATCGTAAGGCCTAGATTCAACAATACCGCTTCGCGTTAGATGAGCCACAGATAGGTGGGACCAACCCCGGAACAGCCCATTGCGCGCGCGTTGCATAGTTGGGCCAGCCCATTAGCGTTCCCGCGCACAGCCCATCAGTTTAAACTTAGTTTTATCTTTTATTTGAAAATCCCATTCTGTAGTGAACTTTAAAAATCAATTCAGAGATATTCACTGAACCAAATTGAATGAATCCAATTTTGTTTGAAAGTAGATGAAAATATCTAATCAGTCCCGTTGGATTCAAACAGTTTGAAACTATGGATCACCCTTGGTAAAAATAACAAGGCAGTAGCTTTTGCAACTTCAAACTTTCTTCTAAAATCAACCATAAGTGATTTTGAGTTGATTCCAACTCTCAAAAATCACATTGACAAGACCTTTATGAATATGTAAAAATCTACATACTTACATACAGTATTCCTGGACCAAAACAAAAAAATGACTTTCTAGTCATTTTTAGCCACTTAAATATTATTAAATAATAGTGTTGAACTTTATAAATTAGGCCAACCACTTTAAATCAAATTCTCAAGTATTAGAATATGTGGTGATGACATGTGTCAATATGATCCCATATTTTTAATTTGTAGAATTATTAAATCTTAAGTAACTTTTCAATGAGTAGAAATTACTTTTCTAAAAATAAGATAAATAAAATCTTATCACCCTTTCTTGTAATGATAGAGATTATGCTAGATCATCTAGTGTGACCCTTGTGTGATAAATAGAAGTATTTAAGTATTGTTTGGTGATTGTGTACCTCGTATTTATTTATAGACGCTAGTATCAATCCGAGCTACGATGAGGAGGAATTCTACGAAGACGAGGACGAGAACTTCGACCACCTTACCAATCAAGGCAAGCTATTCTATCTAAGCAAGCTAAGCTAAACCATGCAAGATATACTCAGCATGCTAGACCATGCAAGCCTTATTATGCAGACCTTTAGGATACCATGTTGAGTATACCATTTCCCAGTTTTACTTGCAAGCTTTTCCTTTCTTTATTTTATTAAAGTTGTTCAAGTAGTAATTAATTGGTGATCCGTGGAAGATACCATTCCAATGTTTACCGTACAACCATGATACTCGAATTTGGGTAGGGCTTGACTGGAAGCTTATATTTCTTAGTATGGGTTCCCTCGCGGGACGAGGTGAGCTGAGGCTACCTTGTGAATGTGACTATCCACTTATGCGGTGCCCAAGATGACAGATGGTCATGGTTGGGAGGCCAAACTCAGAAGGTAGGTGCCTATACTAGGGTGTGTAATTGAACGGTTAGGATTGATTATCCGCATACCAAGTATGATGATTTAGGATTGTTCCTGGCGGATGTATCGAATGTTCTGGTGAAAGTGTACCACCTCTGCAGAGTGTCAAACTATTCGAATAGCCGTGTTCGTGGTTATGGAAAGTTGGATGGCCATACTATTCTATTGTCAGATGTTTTCCAAAATGACCCATGACTTGAATGATGACTTTGAATTGACCCCACAAGTTGTGGAGATGAAGCTGGTTCCCACCTAAGAACCTTAGACAACTAAAGTTAGGTTTTATTACTAGATACTGGTTGAAATAAAATTGTCTTGTGGCAAAAAAACCTAGATCTTAATATTCCTATTAGAATGGTCTTACTGCTTTAGTGAAAGTTTGCGACTACTTGAAAGTACTCATGGCTTTGTCCCTGGCTATTCCCATAGCCATACTATGAAGGAGACTATGAGGAGGATGGACAGCAAGACTCTTACGATAACTAGGATCATCTCCCATCATCAGCATTGCATGTGAACCTGAAGATGCAGCCTCGACCATGCTACTATTAATATTATTTCGCTGCTTTGATTGTAATCAGACTTGATCATGAGATCAACTATCAGTAAGACTATTATGGTTCTCAGGACAGTCTGATGCATAGTGTCCAAGTTCCTTACAGTTATAGCACTGCAACTGGCTAATGTCTTTCTTCCTGAAAGTGTCATGTTGGTTCTGACCAAGGTCATCTCCATTGTCAGTATCATTTCCATTATTATCACTTCCACTGTTGTTGTGGTGATACTGAGATGGTTCAGAATCTTCATTGCTCCTTTTGAATGAATGCTTCTTTTTTGATGATCCTGAGTGATTCTTGAGTTTATGCTTCCTCTTTCTGTTCTCAACTTGATTCATCTTGTTTTCCAAAATGGTGGATTTGTCACAGAGTGGTTGATAAGTTGGGACATAGGCAACAGCTAGCTGCAGGTTCAACTCATCATTAAGTCCTTCAAGAAATTTCTCCTTTCTCTTAGCATCTGTGTCAACTTCATCTGGTGCATATCGTGCCAGATTGTTGAATTCTTCAATATACTCAGCCACACTGAGGTGACACTGTTTCAGATTGTGAAACTCCTTTTTCTTCAAGTACATCACTCCATGTGAGATGTGAGTTGTTCTGAATCCATCCTCAAAAATAGCCCAAGTCACATCCTCAAGGGGAGTGGTGATCTGAAAGTTGTCCCACCA
Organism: Avena sativa; assembly: GCA_916181665.1. Lineage (NCBI taxonomy): Eukaryota > Viridiplantae > Streptophyta > Magnoliopsida > Poales > Poaceae > Avena > Avena sativa. Next base: position 229,859,551 of record OV702279.1, read on the forward strand.
TGTTGCTGCTGGTCCTTCAAGTAGAAATGCTGCAAACCTAACTTTTTCTTCGTCGGTACAGCCAACAGTCACTAAGTCCTTATTCACTGAACGTAACCAGTCATTGGATTCCATTGGATCAGTTGTTCCAGAGAATCTTGCAGGCCTAAGTTTTAGAAACTTGGTGAGCATCTCAAGTGCTAGAGGATTATTCTGATTGTTGTTGTTGTTTTGTTGTTGTTGTTGTTGTTGTTGTTGTTGTTCTGATTCTGTATGAATGTGGTCATCTCCTGCATCAACTGTGTCTGAGCTGCCAACATCTGCTGCATCTCAGGGGTGATGTTGTTGTTTTGGTTGGGGTTGGCACGACGGGGAGGCATCTGTTGGTTTGATAGGGATGAGTATTGATGGATAGGTTTTAAGAACACACAACTCAAAACAACCAAGTTCAATCAAACAATCAAGCAATCAACAAGCAACTATCCACTTAACAACTTATGAGCTTAACTCATGAGTTGAAGGAGACAACAAGTTTTCTTGAAATAAAATAACTTAGTATAATCATACCTCATAGGTCAATATGATCCATACTCTAACTTGATATCAATGTTTTTGGTAGGCAGTCTAATGTTCTCTTGGTTCTCACTTGTAGTCCTTAGTGATGTCTAAGTTGAAGTCCTTGTTGAGAATAAGGTTGAGATCACTTGAAGATGTTGAAGTCATTAGAGTTGATGAAATCCTTTGCACATGGTGAAGTATTTGGCCATGGGGTAGGCTTTGTCCATCAAGTTTGAAATAGAAGAGATGTAGAATCAAAATCAAAATGGTTGAGGAAAGAGTTTACAAGATTGTTTGTAAATAAGTTTTGGAACAAATACAACTCCTATTTTTCTAAGGGGTTTTTTACAATCCTAGGGTTACAATCCTACAGGCAACACAGTGCTTTGATACAGTGGATCAAAAGTTATGCAATTTACAAATTCAATCAACCTATAGAAATGTTTTTGTTTATTTAAACAAACTAGTGCCACGCGTCATGTTCTTACTGGATGATACCGGTTCGCACGGATTGATCTCTGTGGACCGTAGGATTTAAGTAAGATCGAGTGGCACAGATGGACGCATACCCTTTCGACCAAATCTAATCATAGCCACGGGATTTGGATTCGACGGGCTCAGTGTGTTTGACCACGAACTGGCAGCACTAGCGGCGGCTGGCGGCGGCGCACGCTCTGGCTACGGCGGAGCCGGCAATACAGGACGCAAGAGAGGTAACGGGGGTGCTCACCGTGCTCGCAGAGGGTTGGCAAAGCTCGAGGTGGCGTTGGCTTGGCGAGGGGCGCTCAGGAACGGAGGGGATTGCTCGCCGGAGTTGCTGCGAGCGGCGGGTGTCTCTGGAGGTCGTCGGGGGCGAGGTTGCTAATCGTCCTAAGGCAAGTGGAGCACATGGTTAGACGCGGGCGAGTGCGTAGATGATAGGAGCATCAACGGAGAGGCTCGGGGCGGTTTGCTCTTACCAGGAAAGTTTACCGGAGCAATGGCAGACGACGGTGGCGAGTTGAGGTTGTCCTTCCCGACGCTCTGGGGCAAGTGCGGCCAAGCAACTTGCACTGGGAGATGCGTCAGGCGATGGGGAGCATGCTAGTGTGCAGTGGGAGTCGAGGAGAGGCTGGACGGCGCCGGAATTGCTCGGAGACGCTCGCCGGAGACAGAGGGGTTTGAGCTCACGATTCGCTCAGCCTAGGGGCAGGGAGGAGATGCTGTTTGGGGGGAAACGGAGGAGAGGGCAATGCGCTAATGTCACTGACGAGAATTGATCGCTCATTGACGCGAATTTAAGTGGTTTTAATCGCGGCAGTAAACGGCGAGGAGGGGGAAAACGGCCGATGCGGGTGAGAACGACGATGAGGTGGCGTGGGGTCAGTTCGTCAGTGAGGTGGGAGAGAAAGAGTGGGGACGAGCGCTTAGTGACTGGGTGGGTTCTTTTCCGGGTGAAAACGTTTCGCAGCGCGTGAGAGCTGGTGGGCTGCGCTGCTGGGCTGCTGGGCCTGTTGGGTTGGGTTGGTTCGTTTTACGTTTTTTTATATAGATTGTTTTTTTCTTTTTCTATTTGAATTTTCTGTTTTGATTTTCAATCAGATAATTCAAACACCAATTCAAGTCAAACCACCACCAAACCTTGCATTTAATTTTATTCTGTTTAACAACACAATCCAATGTCCAAAACAAAATAATTTTTATTCCTTTTAGGATCCATTAATAATTAAAATAAAAAGACTTTAGTCTTTATTTTCAAATAGGGTTTAATTTATTTTAAATCTCTATTTGAAATCTAAAATAATCCCAAAATCAATTCAATAGGTTTTATTTGAAAATATAAAACACTTGGAAATCTTATTTAAAATAAATTAACAAGTTTTAGTGTTTATTTATTTAAAATGGAAAAGCCTTTACTTTAATAAAAATGGATATTAATAAATCCTCATTATTTTATTTAAATAAAACTTTACTCTTTTATCAAATAAAAACATTTTATTTCAAAAGCTTGGCCAAGATTTAATTTGGCTCTATAAAATAATCCTTATTTATAATTCTATCTTTTCTTTTGAAAACCAAATCTTCTTATTAAAAGATCTAAAAATAGGGATTCCAACTATTATAACTTTATTTATCTTTTTAAATCCCTTTAAGACTTTATTTGACCAAAATAGGTTTTGATGTTTCCAAATGGAATCAAAAAGTTTCTTCTCACCCTAAATTTCAACAAAATTTTATTTTGTTTATTTATTTTTCACATTACAAAATTTGGAAAATTTTGGGATGTGACAGGCTACCACCCTTAAAATAAATCTCGTCCCAAGATTTCGGAAGGCTAGAGGTTACAAGTTGGCTTGAAGACAACTAGGGTATTACCACCCTTAAAATAAAGTCTCATAGGATTACATTGATGGTTCACTTGACTATGGGTTCAACACTTGATATCCAGACAAGGAATCCTTATTTGACTCTTCTGAGTTAACTAGTTCCTGACATCCACTTCTTCTATCTCTTCAAAGTTTCCATCCATGTCAATGTGGTTCACATGTCCTTTTTGGGTCACATTGGAGTCATTTCCATTGGCTCTTATAGCATCCTTTTTCTTTTTCTTCTCAGGACAGTCTGATGCATAGTGTCCAAGTTCCTTACAGTTATAGCACTGCAACTGGCTAATGTCTTTCTTCCTGAAAGTGTCATGTTGGTTCTGACCAAGGTCATCTCCATTGTCAGTATCATTTCCATTATTATCACTTCCACTGTCGTTGTGGTGATACTGAGGTGGTTCAGAATCTTCATTGCTCCTTTTGAATGAATGCTTCTTTTTTGATGATCCTGAGTGATTCTTGAGTTTATGCTTCCTCTTTCTGTTCTCAACTTGATTCATCTTGTTTTCCAAAATGGTGGATTTGTCACAGAGTGGTTGATAAGTTGGGACATAGGCAACAGCTAGCTGCAGGTTCAACTCATCATTAAGTCCTTCAAGAAATTTCTCCTTTCTCTTAGCATCTGTGTCAACTTCATCTGGTGCATATCGTGCCAGATTGTTGAATTCTTCAATATACTCAGCCACACTGAGGTGACACTGTTTCAGATTGTGAAACTCCTTTTTCTTCAAGTACATCACTCCATGTGAGATGTGAGTTGTTCTGAATCCATCCTCAAAAATATCCCAAGTCACATCCTCAAGGGGAGTGGTGATCTGAAAGTTGTCCCACCATGTTACTGCTGGTCCTTCAAGTAGAAATCCTGCAAACCTAACTTTTTCTTCGTCGGTGCAGCCAACAGTCACTAAGTCCTTATTCACTGAACGTAACCAGTCATTGGCTTCCATTGGATCAGTTGTTCCAGAGAATCTTGTAGGCCTAAGTTTCAGAAACTTGGTGAGCATATCAAGTGCTGGAGGATTATTCTGATTGTTGTTGTTGTTGTTCTGATTCTGTATGAATGTGGTCATCTCCTGCATCAACTGTGTCTGAGATGCCAACATCTGCTGCATCTCAGGGGTGATGTTGTTGTTTTGGTTGGGGTTGGCACAATGGGGAGGCATCTGTTGGTTTGATAGGGATGAGTATTGATGGATAGGTTTTAAGAAGTTCTAACACACAATTCAAAACAACAAAGTTCAATCAAACAATCAAGCAATCAACAAGCAACTATCCACTTAACAACTTATGAGCTTAACTCATGAGTTGAAGGAGACAACAAGTTTTCTTGAAATAAAATAACTTAGTATAATCATACCTCATAGGTCAATATGATCCATACTCTAACTTGATATCCATGTTTTTGTTAGGCAGTCTAATGTTCTCTTGGTTCTCACTTGTAGTCCTTAGTGATGTCTAAGTTGAAGTCCTTGTTGAGAATAAGGTTGAGATCACTTGAAGATGTTGAAGTCATTAGAGTTGATGAAATCCTTTGCACCTGGTGAAGTATTTGGCCATGGGGTAGGCTTTGTCCATCAAGTTTGAAATAGAAGAGAGTAGAATCAAAATCAAAATGGTTGAGGAAAGAGTTTACAAGATTGTTTGTAAATAAGTTTTGGAACAAATACAACTCCTATTTTTCTAAGGGGTTTTGTCCAATCCTAGGGTTACAATCCTACAGGCAACACAGTGCTCTGATACTATCTGTAAGGTTCCCAACCTTTAATAAGGTAGAGATCCCTGTGTTTACAATGCTAGTCCCTGGATCAATAGCTAGCATCCAAAGTTAAGATGTAATATCAAGAAACAAAGGTCATAATGCAACTTTATAACCAGGAATAAAATAATTTATTACATCTTACATAGCTCATTTGGCTATCACATTACATTGCAGCAGAAATCTATAAAGCATGGAGTCCTTCATCTTCAAAGTGCCACAGGCAATCATGTTGGTTGTAGACTTGTAATCCTATTCAACAAACTTCACTAACATCAAACAAAACTGCAACATAATAAGTTGCAGCCACAAGGGTCAATACATTGGAATTGTATTGGCAAGTTTCACTACTATGTAGAAATAAGTGGATCCTATCATTACATGCATATTTGGCTAAGTAGGGTTTAGGCTCATTTGCAGAAAGCAATATAGTTTTGTCTTATCTTTTGAAAATAGTTTTGATCTTTTGTCAAAATCTTTCTAATCTTCTTGGAAAAGTCCAAGTGCTTCAAATCCCTTGTTGTCACCATCAAGTTTTACTTTGAGAAATTGGAATGTCGAGATCTTCCCTAGCTTCAGGCCTTAGTTGCTCAATATTGTCCATAACCGGGGACACGGCTAAGTACTTAGAATTTGATCTTCTGCAGAAGTTGTACACTTTACCCACATGAAACAATCTCATCTTGATGCCACCAGTGGCCGCTGGATAAGTACTCACCAAGATGGAGTACTGGCAGATTGAGAATGTGACAAAGTCTTTCCATAGAAGTCCTCCCAATACACAATGCTAGCTCGTCATCCAGGCACCAATGTAGGGTTTCAAGTTCCCTTACACAATTCTAGTTAACCTGAAGATGCCAATGCATGGGTCTTCCACTATGTAGTTGACTAAGCCAGAGCCCATTTAGCATGTGGCTGTACACAGAAGCCACTGTACGAGAAACATGTTCAATCTCTAAGTCCCTGGGTGGTTTTCTTCTAGTGCACATACAAAAAGAGATGGCCATATAAACATGGTTCCTTTTGTTGCCACCTTGTCCAAAACTTGAGTATCCTTGTCCACCCAGGTGGTTCATTGAATACTTGTTTTATTATATAAAACATATATCTTTTCAATACTTCATATAGTCATCTCATGTATCCCATCCCAAATATATAGCAGGGCTAAGCATACTACAACTACAATGTTTTCCACTAAGGGAGATATAAGGGTATCCTATTAGGATTTAGCATAGCAAAAAATATAGTAATCCTTATCATGCATGTTACAAAAAATCCACTAAGTGTAATGAAAATAATAGGACTTGGATGATAGTGTCACTTGCCTTTTTAGTAGAGAATGATGGTTCACTTCTTGATCTTGAAAATATCACACTCTTCTAATTCCACTACCATTCAATCAAGCAAACATAGATTTAACTAGCATTCAAACAATTTGTCACACATAAAATAACAAAAACAAGGTCATGCATGCAAGCATGCAAAAGATAGTTTTATTTAGAAAGGTGGTTTCTATAAGGCTCTAAACATTTTCAAGCTCATATTGGTCATTTACAAAAGTCGTAAAACCATTTGCAAAAGGTTTCATCTATAAACCATTTTTAAATCAAATCAATATTTTATGTGGTGGAAAATGCTTTTAGCAAAGCAATATTCTTTAAATGTTTCACCAAATATATTTTAATTCTCAAATCTTGGTGTTTAGGGTCAGAAGGTTTGAATCAAATCATTTCCCAAAGGTTTTACTCAAAAATCATTTCTAAAACAAAATCAATATTTTTATTTGACTAGAAATGAGCTAATTCAATTATTTATTCCCTAACTTCACAAAATACATTTTTAAATCCATAAGTTGGTTCCTATGGTCAGTAGGTTCACAACGAATCATTTTTCAAAGATTTCACATTAAAATTATATCTAGAACAATTTTTATATTCAAAATATGCCTACACTTGTTTCTACAAATTCAACCAATTTACCAGAAGAAAAACATTAAACAAAAAGCATGGTTGCAAAGTACTTGTTCTGCTGAATACATTGATATAAAATTTGCAATTTTTGGACGTGTGGATCAAAAGTTATGCAATTTCCAAATTCAATCAACCTATAGAAATGTTTCTGTTTATTTAAACAAACTAGTGCCACGCGTCATGTTCTTACTGGATGATACCGGTTCGCACGGATTGAGCTCTGTGGACCGTAGGATTTAAGTAAGATCGAGTGGCACAGATGGACGCATACCCTTTCGACCAAATCGAATCATAGCCACGGGATTTGGATCCGACGGGCTCAGTGTGTTTGACCACGAACTGGCGGCGCTAGCGGCGGCTGGCGGCAGCGCACGCTCTGGCTACGGCGGAGCCGGCGATACAGGACGCAAGAGAGGTAACGGGGGTGCTCACCGTGCTCGCAGAGGGTTGGCAAAGCTCGAGGTGGCGTTGGCTTGGCGAGGGGCACTCAGGAACGGAGGGGGTTGCTCGCCGGAGTTGCTGCGAGCGGAGGGTGTCTCTGGAGGTCCTCGGGGGCGAGGTTGCTGATAGCCCTAAGGCAAGTGGAGCACATGGTTAGACGCGGGCGAGTGCGTAGATGATAGGATCATCAACGGAGAGGCTCGGGGCGGTCTACTCTTACCAGGAAAGTTCACCAGAGCAATGGCAGACGGCGGTGGCGAGTTGAGGTTGTCCTTGCCGACGCTCTAGGGCAAGCGCGGCCAAGCAGCTGGCACTGGGAGATGCGTCAGGCGATGGGGAGCATCCTAGTGTGCAGTGGGAGTCGAGGCGAGGCTGGACGGCGCCGGAATTGCTCGGAGACGCTCGCCGGAGACAGAGGGGTTTGAGCTCACGATTCGCTCAGCCTAGGGCAGGGAGGAGATGTTGTTTGGGGGGAAACGGAGGAGAGGGCAAGGAGCTAATGTACGCGTGATCACTGACGAGAATTGATCGCTCATTGACGCGAATTTAAGTGGTTTTAATCGCGGCAGTAAATGGCGAGGAGGGGGAAAACGGCCGGTGCGGGGGAGAACGACGATGAGGTGGCGTGGGGTCCGTTCGTCAGTGAGGTGGGAGAGAAAGAGCGGGGCCGAGCGCTCAGTGACTGGGTGGGTTCTTTTCCGGGTGAAAACGTTTCGCAGCGGGTGAGAGCTGGTGGGCTGCGCTGCTGGGCTGCTGGGCTGCTGGGCCTGTTGGGTTGGGTTGGTTCGTTTTACTTTTTTTATACAGATTGTTTTTTTCTTTTTCTATTTGGATTTTATGTTTTGATTTTCAAACAAATAATTCAAACACCAATTCAAGTCAAACCACCACGAAACTTTTCATTTAATTTTATTCTGTTTAACAACACAATCCAATGTCCAAAACAAAATAAATTTTATTCCTTTTAGGATCCATTAATAATTAAAATAAAAAGACTTGAGTCTTTATTTTCAAATAGGGTTTAATTTATTTAAATCTCTATTTGAAATCTAAAATAATCCCAAAATCAATTCAGTAGGTTATATATGAAAATATAAAACACTTGGAAATCTTATTTAAAATAAATTAACAAGTTTTAGTGTTTATTTATTTAAAATGGAAAAGCCTTTACTTTAATAAAAATGGATATTAATAAATCCTCATTATTTTATTTAAATAAAACTTTACTCTTTTTATCAAATAAAAACATTTTATTTCAAAAGCTTGGCCAAGATTTAATTTGGCTCTATAAAATAATCCTTATTTATAATTCTATCTTTTCTTTTGAAAACCAAATCTTTTTATTAAAAGATCTAAAAATAGTGATTCCAACTATTATAACTTTATTTATATTTTTAAATCCCTTTAAGACTTTATTTGACCAAAATAGGTTTTGATGTTTCCAAATGGAATCAAAAAGTTTCTTCTCACCCTAAATTTCAACAAAATTTTATTTTGTTTATTTATTTTTCACATTACAAAATTTGGAAAATTTTGGGATATGACAGAACACCTATAGTGAACTATGGACCCCGGTCCAATCTTTACCATTGATACATCTTCCATTGTTACTATTTACCTTTCTGCAAACCACCATTACCTTCCACACCATATAGTTAATCCTTTGTTTTCAGCAAATCAGTGAGATTGACAACCTCATTGTTCGTCGAGGCAAAGTCTTGAGTTTGTGTTGTGCAGGTTTCCAAGTTACTAGCAACACCTTTGAGTCGTTTCCTTCCTCCTACTGGTTCGATAACCTTGGTTTCTTACTGAGGGAAGAATTGCTGCTGTGCTCATCACACCTTCCTTTTAGGGACTTCCAACGAAGCTCTACAGTGATCTGAGCTACCATCAAGATTTTCTGGTACCATTGCCGGGGAGGCTAAGGATGGCTTCACGAGGGGAGTCCTTCACAACCTTTCTCTTTACTTTGTTTTTTTTTGTGCCTAGTTTATTTTGCTTGGTTTTGTTTGCCTCTTTTTATCAAAAACTCCAAAAAAATAGTTTAGTTTGGTTTGCTTTCTCTTATAAAAACACAAAAAAATTAGTTGCTGCTCTAGTTGTTGTTGTTGTTGGCTTGCTCCACTTTTGCCAAAATGAACTCTGCTGAGAACAAAAAGTTGTGTGACTTCACTGGCACAAACAACAATGATTTCCTGAGTACACCTATTTCTCCACCTGCTCTTGATGCTACCTTTTATGAAATTAAGCCTACTTTGTTGAATCTTGTGATGAGAGAGCAATTTTCACGTGCTAGTTCTGATGATGTTGTTGCCCACCTCAATAACTTTGTTAAACTTTGTGAGATGCAAAAATATAAGGATGTAGATGGATATATTATTAAGCTCAAGTTGTTTCCTTTATCCTTGAGAGGAAAAGCTAAAGAATGGTGATACGTCATAAACGTATCTTTAATTTTTGATGCTTCATGCTTGTTTAGTATCCACTTTGTTATGTTTTGTCTACACTTTGAGGTATTTTTATACACTTTCTGGAACTAACCTATTGATAAGATGCCACAGTGCCAGTAGCCTGTTTTCTGCTATTTTTGGTTTCAGAAAGCTAAAAAATGAATATTCTCGGAATTAGACGGGACAAAAGCCAAAGTTCATATTTTTCCCTGAACTATACGGAAAATCGAAGATGAGACGGAGGAGGACACCAGGGTGGCCACACCCTAGGTGGGCACAGGGCCCACCCTGGTCGCTCCCATAGGGGGTGTGGGCCCCCTGGACCTCCACCAACCTTGCCTCCTTCGCCTATAAGAATCCCCCGACTCAGAAACCCTAAATCATCAACCAGAAAGCCACGAAAAGTTCCCCAGCGCTGCCGCTGAAAGAACATTTCTTAATCCCTAGTGTTTTGTGTGTTAGATAACAATACCAAGGATCATTTAATGGGTGTTAAAGTGTTGCAGCTCTAGTTGAGAATAAAGGGAAAAGGACTCTGCCTTTGGGGGCGGATAATCCGGCCCCACCAGGGGCGGATAATCCGCCCCTCCCTTTGCCCAAGCAGGCGCAAGCCCCAGAAGGGGGGCGGAATTTTGGCCGGATTTTCCGGCCCCGTCGGATAATCCACCCCTCAGGGGGGCCGGATAATCCGCCCCCCTGCTCATCGCCAAGGCGCAAGCCCCAGATAGGGGGCGGAGTTTTGGCCGGACTTTCCGGTCTGGCCGGATAATCCGCCCCTCAGGGGGGCCGGATTATCCGCCCCCCAAGAACTTCACCAAGCTTCACCAAGGCGCAAGCCCCAGAGAGGGGGCGGAGTTTCCCCCGGAGAATCCGCCCTTGGGGCGGAGTTTTCCTAGGGGCGGATAATCCGCCTCAAGTGGGGGGCGGATAATCCGCCCCCAAAGTTATGCAATGGCCAGATCTGGGGAGGGGGTATTTAAGCCAGCCATCCCCCTCCTGCCAGAACTCTTGATTCATCTCGAAAAAGACCAGATCAGATATGAAAGCTTCATCCAAGAGTGCTCCACCTAGATCCACCCAAAGGCCCCATACCTTGGGGAATCGAAGGAGGAGAACTTGATCTTCATCATCAGCAATCAAGCGCTTCATCTCCTCTCCATTCATTTGGAGAACCTCCGATCTAGTATTTCTTGCAAATATCTAGATCCTCGTTTTTGTTTATATTGATAAACCTTGTTCTTGTGGCAGCTTGTTGTCATCTCGGGAGCCCCCAATTCGGTTGTGGGTGTGTGCCCCGATAGTGTTGTAAAAGGCACCGGTTCCCGCCTCGAAGGGATCCAATAGTGGAGAAGGTGGATCAGGCCTCTCGTGGTGAGATCCATCGGAGAATAGGGTGAGGCCTATTGTGGCGTGGTGGTCTTAGAACCGCCCACCCCTCCAACGCAGATGTACTTCCCTTAACAAGGAAGGAACTACGGTAAAACAAATCCCTGTGTCTCCGCGTGCTCCACTACGGTTTCCTCGCTCCTCTTTTACGTGCTTAGTAGTTAGGGTTACATATATGGAAATTCTCGTAGTTGCATATCTAGAGAATTTACTTTGTGTCAAGCCTAAAATTGAAAAAGTATTAAAAATTGGTTAGCACCTATTCACCCCCCCCCCTCTAGGTGCCCATACGATCCATTTGAGCCGCCACCGAAGGGCAGATTCGGGGGGACGGAAAGTCTCTATTCTGGCACCCTACCGGGATGGGGAAGTGCCCCCGGAGCCATCTCCATCGATATCCACCACCATATACATCGATCTCCACCACCATCTTCATCACCGTTGCTGATTCCCATGATGAGGAGGGAGGAGTTCTTCTTCGAGGCTAAGGGCTCTACCGGTAGCTATGTGTTCATCTCTGTGTCTATGCGTGATCATATTGTGGTTGTGAGCTTTGTAATCAAGTAGATCTACCTTGCTACTCAATTTCTTTAATAGATCTATGCTCTCTTCATGTGTGTGAAAGTGACAACGTGCACGCCATGGTGGCACTTACTCTAGAGTCTACATAAATACTCATCGTGCTTTAATAGATCTATGCTTTTCCCCACGTGTGTGAAAGTGATAGCGTGTACACCGTGTGTGGCACTTAAGCTGGGTTACATATGTATTTATCATGAGTATATTTTGAGTTGGTTGTCTTTATGAAATTGTGGTGTTTGTTGGAACCATCTAGCGCTCAAGGTGACAGTGTGGGCTTATCTAGATTGGGGAAGGCGGACTTTGAGAAGTGATGTTATAGGCCTACCATGGATTAGAGTGTCCAACTGGAGAGTAGTTTAGAGTAGTATCATGAAGAGAAATTATTTATATGAGAGAGTGTTAACTAGTGAAAGTATGATCCTTAGGCCTTGTTTCTAAGCATTGAAACACCGTTTGCATCTAGATATGTTGCATGTTTTCTTGCTTCCATCTTTATTTAAGTTTGCCTTTAGTCTCTCCCACGTCAACAACAAGTCATAAGCTCTTTTATGGCACCGTTACCACTTGTATTTCACTATCTCTTCGCCGAACTATTGCACATATACACCTGACAAGTGTATTGGGTGTGTTGGGGACACAAGAGACTTCTTGTATCTTGATTGTAGGATTGCTTGAGAGGGAATACCTTTGACCACTTACTCCCTGAGTTCGATAAACCTTGGGTAATCCACTTAAGGGAAACTTGATGCTGTTCTACAAACCTCTGCACTTGGAGGCCCAACAACTGTTTACAAGAATAGAAGTGCGTAGACATCAATTGGTTATATCCTTGCCTAGAAATAGTATTGATTCTTGGATTAAGTGCAAAGATGCTTCTATTGGAAAATACTATCCTCCTGCTAAGATCATAACTATGAGAAGTGAAATAATGAAATTTAAACAACTTGATAATGAAAATGTTGCTCAAGCTTGGGAAAGAATGAAATCTTTGGTTAAGAATTGCCCCACTCATGGACTTATTGCTTGGATGATTATCCAAACTTTTTATGCAGGTTTGAACTTCTATTCAAGAAACCTGTTGGATTCAGCTGCTGGAGGTACCTTTATGACCATTACTTTGGGGGCTACAACAAATCTCCTTGATAATATGATGGTTAACTATTCTGAATGGCACACTGAGAGAGATCCACATGGTAAGAAGGTAAATTCTGTTGAAGAAACCTCCTCTTTGAGTGATAAGATTGATGTTATCATGGCTACGCTTGTTAATGGAAAATCTCCTATAGATCCTAATAATGTTCCCCTAGCCTCTTTGGTTGCTCAAGAAGAGCAAGTTGATGTGAACTTCATTAGAAACAATAATTTCAACAATAATGCCTATAGAAATAATTTTGGTAGTAACAACAATTATAGGCCTTATCCTCCTAATAATGGCAATACCTATGGAAACTACTACACTAGGAGTGCTCCCTTTGAACTTGAAGTCATGCTCAAAGACTTTATTAGTAAACAAACCTCTTTCAACAAGACTATGGAGGAAGCTTTTGAATGTTGAGAAAAATATTTCCTATTTGTCTGAAGCACAGTCCTCTTTGATTAATAAAATGGCTGCTAATAAACCTGAAACTTTGGAAAATACCTTTGCTTCTACTCATGCCATACAAGTTACTATTGATGAAAATGTTAGACTATTAGCCCAACTATATGCTAAGTGGGAAAGAGAAGCTTAAATTTCTAGAAACAATAGTGTGTGCACTATCACCACCACCAATATGGATGCCACTAAACCACAAGAAGTCCCTATTCCTCCTACCACACTGCCTAAACCCAATGATCCTACTACTAGTGATGCTAAGTTTAATTTTGATCTTGATGGTTGCAATATTTCTGAAGTGATTATGTTCCTACAAAAGCTTGCTAGAAGTCCTGATGCTAGTGATATGAATGTAGCTTTCACCAAACACATTACAGATGCTCTCATTAAAATTAAGGAAGAAAAGTTGAAACACAAAGCCTCTATTCCTAGGAAAGTACAAGATAGTTGGGAACCCATCATTAATATGCAAGTGAATGACTTTGATCTCAAAGTTTCATGTGACCTTGGTTCTAGTGTCTTTATTATGCCTAGAAATATTTATGAAATGCTTGATTTGCCACCTTTGGAAGATTGCTATTTGGATGTCCCACTTAATGATAATGCTAAAAACAAAATCATGGGGAGTGTTAATGATGTTCTTATTATGGTTAACAATGCCTATGTCCCTATTGATTTCTATGTTTTAGATGTTGAATACAATGCTTCTTGTCCTATTACTTTGGGAAGGCCCTTTCTTAGAACTGTTGGTGCCATCATTGATATGAAAGAAGGCACAATTAAATATCAATTTCCATTCAAGAAAGGTATTAAACACTTCCCTATGAGGAGAGAGAAGTTGATTTTTGCTCCTCCTTTGAAAGCTAGGTTTGATGTTAATGCCTCTAGATTTGAAAATACTTGATTCTTGCTTCTTGTGCCTAACTTAAAGGCGTTAAAGAAAAGTACTTATTGGGAGATAACCCAAAAGTTTTCTTAAGTCTTGGAAGTTATTACCTATGTAATGACCTATCCTTATCCTTTTTATTTGCTTTTTGTGCCAAGACTAACCTCTAATAAGAGGGAAGTAAGATTTGGGGAGTTGCTGTCCCGAAACAGATTTTTGTGCTCCACCGTAAATTTTTTGTAAAATCTCTGTAAGTCGGATTAAGCTGATATTTTTTTCATAAATCCCCCAGTATGTTAGATAACTTTAGTTAGTTCAACACTTTTTTATTTGAGCAACATAAGGTCTTCGAAAAAATCAGTTTCTACCTGCTGGTCTGTTTCGGGAGATTTCTGCCATTATTTGCATTTGCTTCTTATTGATTCCTTTTTGGGTTCTTTTTGAGGGAATTTCTACAGTAGCTTGTACTTTAGTGAAATTTTTGCTGTTATAAAACTAAAACCCAAGGGTCTATTATCTTTTTAGTACACTAATGTTGCTAATGAAGATTGTGTGATGTTTTGTATGAAGGAAACTTTTCAGGTGTAGAGAAAGAATGATGTAATGAGATGAAGAATGGAAAAAATATCAAGCTTGCGGATGCCACCCCGTGTCACCCCAAGAAATATTCAGTAGGTACAAGCGTCAAAGCTTGGGGATGCCCAAGGCATCCACTTCTTCATCAATAAAAATCTTAGGTCTTTCTAGACACTTCGTTTTTATTGTTTCATGCACTGTTGTGTTGTTCTTGGAGCGTCTTAGTTTTTGTTTTTGTTTGCTTAGTTTGATGGAATAAAGTAGTTTGGACCCCCTTTCTTGTTGTGTTGTTGCAAATAAGTTGATTGGTGTTGGAGAGGAGTAGAAAGTCCTTACTTGAATAGTGCAAGAGGAGCTTGCTTTGACTATGACTTAGACTTTAGCATGTCATGCTAGATGTTGTTTTAACTTTATGCTTAGTGATTATTGATGTAGCATGAATTGTTCCAAACAACTGGGATTGCATAATGTGCCTTGAAGGAATCATGTGTTGTTTTAGCATACAAAAGCATAGTATTGTGGTATTCTCCTTTGATGCTTTGTTTGGGTTGACTTGGCACATGCTCACACCATGTTATGACTATGAACAAGTCACCGTAGCCTCTATGATCATTTAGTCCTTGACTTGTAGTACCACTTTATGCTTTGATTAGTAATGTTTTGTCACTCTGCATGATTATGGCCATTATTGCTCTCTTAGTTGGTCGCTCCCAGTCTTTTGCTAGCCTCCACTTGTATGAGTGAGCTCTACTCATGCATACAACTCCCAAGAAACCAAGTTATTCCAAAGTGTCCACTATAAATTCCTATGCATGGTGTGTTACACCATTCCAAGTATATTCTTGTTTTCATCTGCCTTCCAATTAAAAAGTCTTTTTGTTATGTGAAAACTTAGTGATTAAATCTCTCCCAAACTTGATGGACACTTTATTTTTATTGCCCCTAATAAACTTGAACCATTGTG
Organism: Avena sativa; assembly: GCA_916181665.1. Lineage (NCBI taxonomy): Eukaryota > Viridiplantae > Streptophyta > Magnoliopsida > Poales > Poaceae > Avena > Avena sativa. Next base: position 229,875,056 of record OV702279.1, read on the forward strand.
CCATCTATGTTGTATATGCTTGCACTTATACGTTGGAATTAGCAGAATCGTGATGTCACGGGGAACGCTTTCAACATTGCACTTGTACATTGTACATAGTTGATATCATGATCTTTTGTCTATGGATGTCATCGGTGTGAAATAAAAGGGGAGCTTATAAGTGCATGGAGTTATGTATGTGTTTTAGAGAAACGCCTGGGCCGCTAGCCTAAGCCATGCCTAATCATGGTGGAAACTTGCAGCATCAGCATAGTGAGCAATCTATGAAGCTTTCTTCTTATTAAAAAAGAGACATATTGAAAAGCGGAAAGAGATAAAAAGCACCATTTTCCCATGGTAAATAAGAACATTGTTGAGATGCTCATTGTCTGCTTGCCTTGTCATTTTGATTATGGGATAGATCTTGTATCATGTGCAAGGGGTACCCCGTTGGCGGTTCTTTATGATACACATGTACTTACTATCACAAGAACTTACAGGTGACTAAAGTTGAGTAGCATGAGGAGCGGCCCTCGTATTCAAGGGACATGAGATTGCCAACTTATACTTTGCCAAGCATATACTCCATAGTTTGTTCACTTTAACCTTAATCACTTCAAGATGCTTATGATAGGGGCAATCAGGACTGAAAGCTAACAAGTACCATAATTTTTTGAAGCTCTTTTTGAGACTTGAAATCCCTTCTTCCCTTTTGTCAAGGGACTTTATTCCACTATTATATTGAGTCTCCACTTCTATCCTTAGGCACCAGTTAAGAGAGCATAGTTGCCATTCTTAGTTCTATGTGCATTGTCTCAAAACTTATTGATTTATTCATATTGTTGATATTGCTTGTGACGAGGGTTGATTTCATCAATGCCCATTGTTATGGACTTGGGTTTTGGAGAAGATGGGGATGCTGGAAGTCACGGAACGGTTAACAGACAAGCAACATGGGACACGAGATTTACCCAGGTTCAGGCCCCCAGAGGGAAAACCCTACTCATGCTTGTCTGCTCTTGATTACGGAGGAACCGAAAGTTACATGGGTGCGCAGATGCAATCTGGCGTGAGGTGCGTATGCGGTGTTGGGAGAGATCCTTCTCACTATACCCTCTTGGCCTTTATATAGATAGGCAGGTCCTGGGTTAGGTCGAGTCGGTTACAAATTAGGGTTGGTACCCATTGAAATTCTATCTGACGAGGTTTCGACTCGTCAATGCCCATTTTTATGGACTTGGGTTTTGGAGAAGATGGGGATGCTGGAGATCATGGAACGGTTAGCAAACAAGCAACACGAGGACACGAGGTTTACCCAGGTTCAGGCCCTCGGAGGGAAAACCCTACTCCTGCCTGTCTGCTCTTGATTACGGCGGAACCCAAGGTTACAGGGGTGCGCAGACGCAATCTGGCATGAGGTGTGTATGAGGTGAGTTGACGCCCTCCTCGCCTGCCCTCCTGGACTTTATATAGATAGGAAGGTCTCGGGCATAGGTTGAGTCGGTTACAGATTAGGGTTTGTTCCCTTTGAAATTCTATCTATTCTAGTCTTGTTCTCCAAGGATCCGAAGGCGTCATGGGCTTGGGCCACCCGAAATCCCCACAGGCCGCGTATCTTTGTCGTGTGCCTTCCTTGGGCTGGACTAGGTATGCCAACAGTGTGTACCCGTGGGGTATAACCATGTCAGTAGCCCCCGAGTGCTCAGTCGAATCGCAGATTCGGCTGAGGACTGTTCAATATTTCGGGTACAGTTGAACCTGTTTTTAAGAGACAAAAATTTAGTTCGTATGGATTGTTGATGCGTGTGCCTGACTCTCCCGACAGATCAGGGTCAGTTAACTGTCATAGGACAAAACAACACGATCTTCTTCAGACTCGAGTCCTCAGACTCGAATCCGGAACAGATGCTGGCGTAATTCGACCCAGGCCATTGAGGTCTTATAGGAGTTGAATCCCAGTGGTTTTCAAGTGATGTACCCAACGCGTCTGTTAGGATTTTTCGCCGTGTCTATTGACACGGTATTTTACTGACAGAGTGCAGTTAGGTGCGTTGTTGGGTCACGCAGAGATAAAACAAAACTTTTTCCCTCTAACATGGTGATCCCAAGATCCAGCTGAGGTAGAAGGTCGTGAGGTTTAACACTAGACGCACAGTTGCGGATTACTGATGAAGCGTGTCAGTTGATGCAGTGTAGTCCTTTGCGATCTGATCGTCCTGGTGCTGATCGTACAGCACCTCTGCTGGTATCCACACGTACAAGGAGGAGCACTGGCGGCGAACTGCTAGGTTCGATACGACGACAGGACTGCTGTGGAGCTAGGGTTTCCAACACATTGAATGACCTAACCGAACAAGGATTAACCTTTCTGGGTTACGGTGCTCCACTATATATAGGGAGTGAACGTGGGCTCCACTCTCGTGGCCCATTCACTAAAGCCCACATAACACTAGTCACCGCGAGTCCGACTCGCTGACTCAGTCCTAATCCGGCTCGGGTCCAACCCGTCCAGATTTCCGGTTCTGATCCAATCCGAACTTGCTCCCGCTCTTAAGTGTGTGACCCGGCAGGCTCTTGGTTACTCGGACACAATTGGAGTCCAACTCACAATCGATCAGTCAGCAACAGCTCCTAGCAGAATGTGCCGACTCCCAAGTACCAATGAGTCATGACAACTTGCCTTTCCAATGCGACTTGCGTCCGAGTCCCTTTTGCCTCACGATATACCTTGTCAGACTATAGGCGAATAATTGTCATCCCTTAAATAGTCTGACTCTCTTCTCGATCCGAGATAAGTGATTCACACGACTAACTCTTAGTCGATCGCCTCGGTTAACACTTAACCAAGTCGTGCATGGCCATGCTTTCCGAATCATATCATCCGAGAGGGCCCAGAGAATATCTCTCCGAGTGGAGGGGAAAAATCTCATCTTGGTTATTCACATCACGCAGCTTGATTCTCAGTCGACCCGAACTCTGCCTTTATAACTGCCCAGTTACGGATCAGCATATGACAGATTGAGATATACAAATGACAACTTGTTCATTGTACCTCAATATGGGTCAATCCGACTCGCTAAACTCTTTAGCCGAATCTGTGTAAGTCGGAATAGCATCTCCATGCCCATGACAAGTGGAACCGAGTCATCAAGCCGACTTTCACATTGGTCTAAGTTGTGTGTCCAGCACAACCTCGATGACCAAGGACATTTAGTACAAACAACATGAATTCATAGTTCCACAATTGAATCACATATTCAATGATACACATCAGATGTTTATACAAGGACAACTTAATAACTTTATGAATACAATGGGAAATATCATCATACATGATTGCCTCTAGGGCATATTCCCAACAGTCTCCCACTTGCACTAGAGTCAATCTTTCGACATCACATGTCTAGGCATCTAATGCCCATGGCTCTCAGGTGCGCCTCATGCTTTGGCTGCGGTAACGGCTTTGTCAACGGATCTGCAATATTTGCATCCGTGTGTACCTTGCATAACTTGATATCACCCTGATCCACGAACTGGCGAATTAGGTGGTACCGCATGAGTATGTGCTTGTTCTTCTAGTGTTGTCTAGGTTCATTGGCTTGTGCAATAGCACCATTGTTGTCACAATACACGTCTAACGGATTGGGCGAGCCCTGAACCACACCAAGATCCATGGGGAAATTCCTCATCCAAACAACTTCCTTTGCTACCTCCGAGGCGGCAATATACTCAGCCTCTGTTGTAGATGCAGACACAGTCTCTTGCTTGGAACTCTTCCAGCTCATAGCACCTCCGTTTATAATAAACATGTATCTGGATTGCGAACGAGAATCATCATAGTCGGTAAGTTAACTCGCATCCGTGTAACCCTTTACACTGAGTTCATCTTCACCACCATAAACCAAGAACATATCCTTAGTCCTTCTCAAGTACTTTAGGATATTTTTAGCCACTGTCCAGTGGATTTCTCCAGGATCATCCTGGTATCTGCTCACAACACTTAGAGCATAGGAAACATCCGACCTAGTACAAATCATGGCGTACATGATGGATCCGACTGCAGAAGCATACGAAATCGCACTCATCCAACTTCGCTCATCAGTTGTCGAAGGACACTGAGTCTTGCTAAGTTTTACACCATGGGACATCGGTAAGAACCCCTTCTTAGACGATTCCATGTTGAACTTCTTCAACACTTTGTCCAAATAAGTACTCTGACTCAATCCAATGAGCCATCTTGATCTATCTCTATAGATCCGGATTCCAAGAATATATGTTGCCTCACCCAAGTCTTTCATTGAGGAACTCCTTTCCAATGATTCCTTGGTTTCTTGCAACATCTGGACATCATTTCCAATCAATAATATGTCATCCACATATAAGATTAGAAAGTTTACTTTGCTCCCACTAAACTTCTTGTATAAACAAGAATCATGATCACTCTTGATGAAGCCAAACGATTTGACTACCTCATAAAAGCGAATATTCCAACTCCGAGATGCTTGCTTCAACCCAGAAATGGATTTCTGACGTTTACATACCTTGTCAGCATTAGCCGGATCGACAAAACCCTCAGGCTGTATCATATACACGTCCTCGGTTAAATTCCCGTTAAGGAAAGCCGTTTTGACATTCATCTGCCATATCTCATAGTCGAAATAGGCTGCTATAGCTAACATGATCCGAACTGATTTAAGCATCGCTACGTGCAAGAAAGTCTCTTCGTAATCAACTCCTTGAACTTGTCGGAACCCCTTCGCGACAATACGTGCTGTATAGACGGAAACATTTCCATCCATATCATTTTATTCTTAAAGACCCATTTGCATTCGACGGGTCTTGCACCGTCTGGCAGATCAACCAAGTTCCAAACTTGATTTTCATCCATGGACTTTAACTTGGATCTCATGGCTCCAAGCCATGACTCGGAATCAGATCCCACCATCGCTTCCGAATAATTTGCCGGCTCATCACTGTCTAACAGTAATACATCATGAACACTTCGTAATCTTGCCGATCTTCGTAGTACAGGTGCTGCTGCCGGCTCAGCTACCACGACCGGCTCAACCTCCAAGGTTTTTGCCGACTCGCTACTAGCCGGTTCCTCTTACTCCCCGACTGAGAAACTCTTTCTCAAGGAAGACACCGTTCCAAGTGACAAACACTTTGCCCTCTTCTCAGTTGTAGAAGTAGTAACCCAAGGTTTCCCTCGGATACCCCACGAAAATACACTTATCCGACTTGGCTGTAAGCTTGTCCGACTGAAGTCGCTTGACAAATGCTTCACAACCCCAAATCTTAAGAAAAGACAAACTCGACTTTTTGCCTGTCCACATCTCATGCGGTGTCTTCTCTACTGATTTTGATGGTACTCTGTTTAGTGTGAACGGCGCTGTTTCTAGATAATAACCCCAAAATTATAAAGGCAGATCTGTCCGACCCATCATTGATCGTACCATGTCCAACAAGGTCCGATTTTGCCTTTCCGAAACACCATTCCTTTGCGGTGTTCCTGGCGGAGTAAGTTGAGGAACTATTCCACAACTTTTCAGATGGTCATCAAACTCATGGCTCATGTAATCGCCTCCTCGGTCTGACCGAAGAAACTTTATTTTCTTGCCAAGTTGATTATGTGCTTCATTCTGGAATTCTTTGAACTTTTCAAAGGCTTCTGACTTATGTTTCATCAAGTAGATATATCCATACCTACTCAAATCATCAGTGAAGGTAATGAACTACTCATAACCACCCCTGGCTGTCATGGTCATTGGTCCACATACATCAATATGTACTAGTCCCAACAAGTTGGACGCCCTTTCGCAACTCTTTGCAAAAGGTGTCTTGGTCATTTTGCCAAGTAGGCAAGATTCGCATGTCTCGAACGACTCCAAGTCGAACGAAGTTAGGAGTCCATCATGATGGAGCTTGTTCATGCGTTTCCAACTTATATGACCTAGCCGACAGTGCCAAAAGTAAGTCATATTTAGATCATTTGGTTTCAACCTTTTAACATTTATGTTATAAACCGACTCACCATCAAGATTCAAAATAAATAACCTGTCCTGGACGGGTGCAAAGCCGTGAAACATATCATTCAAATACAAAGAACAACCATTATTCTTGATATTTGACGCATAGCCTTGCCTCATCAAACATGAAGCAGAAATAATGTTTCGACTGACCACTGGAACATAATAACAATTATTCAGTTCCATAATGAATCCGGAAGGTAAATTAAGCTGCATCGTGACGACTTCCAACGCAGCAACTCTTGCTTTGTTGCCGACTCGAATATCAACCTCGTCTCTTGATATGCTCCTAGTTCTTACCAGTCCCTGCAACGAGTTGCAGATGTGAATAACTGATCCGGTATCATATACCCAAGAACTATTAGGTGCATCAGCAAGATATATGTCTATAACATTGCAAACAAGTGTACCTGAGTCGGAAGTCATACCTCCACTCTTGGCTTTGTTGGCCAAATACTTGCTGCAGTTCCTCTTCCAATGGCCATCCGCCTTACAATAGAAGCAAGTGGATCCGGCTGAAGGAGATGGCTTAGTCCCTGAGGGAGCGCTTGGGACTGGGTCCTGAGCCTGCTTTCCTCCTTACTTAGCCTTATTCTTAGTCCAAGAACTCTTCTTGAACTTAGCCTTATTCTGCACCATCAACACTTGACTGGCGCCCTTCTTGAGATCCGCCTCTGCCTGCTTGAGCATCCCATGAAATTCAGTGAGCTTCTTATCCATACCATGCATGTGGTAGTTCGAAATGAACTGCCCATATGCACTAGGAAGAGAGTTCAGAATTATGTCTATAGCGAACTCTTCGCTAATGGGGTAGCCAAGCCTCTCCAGAGACTGCACGTAACCAACCATTTTGATCACATGCGGACTCAATGGATCACCATCCTTAAGCTTGCAACTCAGCAAAGCCTGAGAGACTTGATACCTCTCAGTCTTCGCCTGAGCTTGGAACATACTTTTGAGTCTTTCGATCATATCGTAGGCCTCAGCATTCTCGAACTACTTTTGCAAGTCCGGTTCCATGTGAGCAAGCATAAGACAGATAATATCCGTGGACTCATCCTTAGCCCGGCGGTAGGAATTGGTGGCAGGGACAGTCGCATTCTCATTTGGCTCATCTGGAAGTGGGTTGTCTAGAACATGGTCCTTCTTTTCTTGTTTGAGAACAATTCTCATATTTCGATACTAGTTGGTAAAATTAGTGTCGTTCAGTTTATATTTCTCAAGAATGGTTCTCAATGCAAAACCGGATATCTAAGAGTGACTGCTACTTGGTGCCATGATCTACAACAGAAAATATGCAAAAACACTTAAGACATGTATTCATAAAAGAACAAACATGTTAAACACTTTAATATTTTATGCTCCCACTAGAACCAACACCCCTCCGATGGTTACTTAGTGATTCAGGACCCTAAATAAGAAAGTCGGCTAGTGAGCTTTAGCATCACCGCTAGCCGCCAAGTGATCTAGGTAGACAACTCCTTGTCAATTGTATCTCATACGACTCCTGTTGGACGGGTGGCATCACATGCCCCGGCTCCCATCCGACTTTTCCCCGAGCCCCACAACCGTTGTGATAGACCCGTCTAGCTTACCAAGTGTTTCCGCAGTAGGAGTCCGACTCGAACCCACCTAGTCGGGAAGAATTGGCAGCACCTCAATTTTATGAGCCCACTACCAAAAATGTCTGACTTGTGATGGTGCAAAAACTAGCGGGAAAACCGACTAGACCTTCTTTGAGGGATTAAATTTTACCAACTATCTAATAGAGGTAAAACAGAGACATAACAATAACACAAAATAAAGCATTTATAATGTGAAATGGTATGGGTCCCTTCATGGCGATCTCCATCTCCACAAAGCCTGTAATCCGACTCGTGCCAACTCTTGTCACTTGTCGTCTTACTCCATGCCGCCGACATGTACATCGCCTTGCATGTAATCCAGATTCCCCAAACAGCTACACTAGCTTAGTAAAGTAAATTACAAGGAGAATCCGACACACAGGTCGTTATACAATAAAATGACAGCACCTAGGCTCCAGCCGGCTGACAAAAACCGTGATTCGTAGATCACGTATGGATTACACACATACATCACATGCACATGAACCATACCATTCACAACTTCCTGCAAAAACAAGTTATGCATAGATACGATATCTACCGGCATTGTGAAACTTGTAACGACATCTAAGGCGCTACGACAGGGCGAAGCCGGCGGTCCGACTCGATCAAACTCTTTGATCTTCGATGATCCAAAAACATAGATCTCATCTATGATCCGAACATGGATTCCGACCATCGTTCCGACTCGATCAAACTCTTTGATCTTCGATCACCACCTCTAGATTTACGTGTCATAGTCTACCCCGATGGCGGAAGCCGGCCGGTAGGGGTATGTCGTTCCACGACCTCAGTAGTATGATCACGGAAATCAGATCTACCATTCCCCGACTACAGTTGATCCAATCAACATCGTACAAAACCGATCTATCTCATAGATCGACCACCAAAACAGCATATAGATCTCATCTACAGCCTACCGCATATCACATATGCGAGATCTCGAGCCTAAAACCAGAAGCTATCGCTCTGATACCACTGTTGGGCCATGTAGAGATAAAACAAAACTTTTTCCCTCTAACGTGGTGATCCCAAGATCCAGCTTAAGTAGAAGTCCACGAAGTTTACCACTAGACGCGCAGTTGCGGATTACTGATGAAGCGCGTCAGTTGATGCAGTGCAGTCCTTTGCGATCCGATCGTCCTGGTGCTGATCGTACAGCACCTCTGCTGGTATCCACACATACAAGGAGGAGCACCGGCGGCGAACTGCTAGGTTCGATACGACGGCATGACTACTGTGGAGCTAAGGTTTCCAACACATGGAATGACCTAACCGAACAACTATTAACCTTTCCGGGTTACGGTGCTCCACTATATATAGGGAGTGAACGTGGGCTCCACTCTCGTGGCCCATTCACTAAAGCCCATATAACACTAGTCACCGCGAGTCCGACTCGCTGACTCAGTCCTAATCCAGCTCGGGTCCAACCCGGCCGGATTTCCGGTTCAGATCCAATCTGAACTTGCTCCCTCTCTTAAGTGTGTGACCCGGCAGGCTCTTGGTTACTCGGACACGATTGGAGTCTGACTCACAATCGATCAGTCAGCAATAGCTCCTAGTAGAACGTGCCGACTCCCAAGTACCAATGAGTCATGACGACTTGCCTTTCCAATGCGACTTGCGTCCGAGTCCCTTTTTCCTCACGATATACCTTGTCATACTATAGGCGAATAATTGTCATCCCTTAAATAGTCTGACTCTCTTCTCGATCCGAGATAAGTGATTCACCCGACTAACTCTTAGTCGATCACCTCGGTTAACACTTAACTGAGTCGTGCATGCCCATGCTTTCCGAATCATATCATCCGAGAGGGCCCAGAGAATATCTCTCCGAGTGGAGGGGCAAAATCCCATCTTGGTTATTCACATCACGCAGCTTGATTCTCAGTCGACCCGAACTCTGCCTTTATAACTGCCCAATTACGGATCAACGTTTGACAGAACCTAAGTCGGTGATCCTCAACTCGGACTATGCAACAACCTCAGGTCTAAGGATTACATTGATTGAGATATACAAATGACAACTTGTTCGTTGTACCTCAATATGGGTCAATCCGACTCGCTAAACTCCTTAGCCGAATCTGTGTAAGTCGGAATAGCATCTCCATGCCCATGACAAGTGGAACCGAGTCATCAAGACGACTTTCACATTGGTCTAAGTTGTGTGTCCAGCACAACCTCGATGACCAAGGACATTTAGTACAAACAACATGAATGCATAGTTCCACAACCGAATCACATATTCAATGATACACATCAGATGTTTATACAAGGACAACTTAATAACTTTATGAATACAATGGGAAATATCATCATACATGATTGCCTCTAGGGCATATTCCCAACATGCGTTACCAGGCCATCAGACAATATATGTTGGTCTTATCCTTTCTCATAGACACGGCATCCGAAATGTTATCACCACGGAGGTGTTTCGGGTGGCCAAGGAGAATGTTTCTCACTTAGCGTTTGTTTGGGTAAAGTTGCCAGAAAAAGTTTGTATTTTGATCCGAATGTGTCATATGGGAGTAGCCCCCGAGTGTCTCTTCGAGTCGCAGACTCGAGCAAAGACTTTAGTTTAGTTGTTTTTAGTTCCGATCTGAAGGACACAATTTTTTCGGATGCTTGATCAATCCTCCCTATGGGAGTATCCCCTTGTCCTTAGTGGAGTTGTAGACTCGACGTGGGACTCGAAGATAGTTTAGAGGTGTAGTACCTTAATCATGTCTCAGGTGCGCGGCCAGCGCTCCTGATAGGAGTAGCCCCCGAGTAGTTGCTTGAATCGTAGATTCGAGTTAGTACTTAATTTGTCAACCAAAGATTTCCAGCCGTTGCTAGATTGGTTTTGATGACGCCAGTGCTAACAATCGGTGATCTCAACCGTCTGCGGCACCAGAGATGACGCGATAGGATGAACGTGGGTCCCACTTCCTGACTTGGAGTTGACTAGTCATGCACGGCGTGGCGAGAATTACGGCGTCTCCTCGGTTTCCGTGCGTAGTGGACGGCGTGCTGGCGATGGTTCGTTGTCGTGCTGACATGTGTAGGGTTAGATTTTGCTTGCGTGTTAGGGCTTCTGGATTGACGGCTCTTGTTTATTGTCCTTGTCTTTTATAACCGTGGGAAAATAGTGATTCTGTTTCACCCCTTTCCATTTGCTTTCACCATTGCCTCCATTTTCACGAGCACTTTATATCTTGCGCGCATTGGAAATTCTCCGGTCGTTTCCTTCTTCATTTCTCTGCGCTCACCGCCACACTCACTGCCGCATGATGGGAAAATCGAGGAAGGGCGCTACTGGAGCTGGCTCAAGTGCCGCCGCCGGTGGCAAGAAGGGTGCCACTAACACTCGCATCACCGATGGCGGATGGAGGTGCACGGAGGCGCGTGATACTAATCTACACAAGCTGCACGAAGCGGGGTTGATCCCGCAGAACAAGGAGGACGTGAAGCTTCCTATTGATGAGGTAATCCCCCGTCCACCCATAGGGTTTCGGGTGATGTTCGTCGCCTTCGTTCTTTGTGGGATTTTGCTTCCTGTCCACAATTTTCTTCACGGGCTTCTTTTCTTTTACGGAATCCAGCTTCATCATCTCTCTCCCAATTCTCGCCTCCACATCTCTTGTTTTATCACTGTCTGCGAGTGCTGGCCCGGTATCGAGCCGCACTTTGGCCTCTTCCGGAAGCTTTATTTCGTGAAGAGGCAGTCTGGCACCGGCGGGGTCTATCCGCTCGGCGGATGCATTATCTCCCTTCCATCTTCCGTTCTTTTCATTTTCGATGTGCGAGCCCGTCCAGTACTGGCGGAAGAAGTGGTTTTACATCCGCGACGCCAAGGTGGACGGACAAGATTTTGGCCTCGCTCGAGGTAGCGGAAGTGGGGAGCTCTACCGTCGGGTAGAGGCACTCCAGATGGTTGCTGAGAAAGAGGTCAATGGTGTGGATATCATCTGCACCTTCCTCAAACGTTGGGTGCAGCCGCTCCAAGCTAGGGCGCATTCGATGTTTCTCTACACCGGCCGCAATGACCCGACAAGGGTTGCACCCGAGGAGTTGTCCAAGGGCGTTCTTGATATAGCTCTTCGGCCGCTACTGAAGTTCAAGGCCGATGAGGACCTCCTGGGGAAGTCCTTGACCGCCCCCTTCAGTTCTTCTAATGCAGTTCCTCAGGTGTAGAATTGCGTCATGCGCGTTGCGCCTTTTTTTATTGATGTTTACTTATGAATATTGTTGCTAATCACGATTTTTGTCTTCTTTGGTGTGCAGGAGCTCAAGGTAGCTGGCATGATGCCTCCACTGCATGAGAAATTTCTGATTGCACCGGACAACGAGGTTGTGGACTCTGAGTCTGAACTTCCGTCGGCGCAATCTCCAACCCAGGAAGCCCTCGAGCCGAGTGAGGGGCAGACCCGAAAGCTCTCCCGAAGTGAGTCTTCGGATGCATCGACACCGCCAACTCCCCGGGGCCCTTCCTTCTTGGAGCAGCATGGTGAGGATGAAGGTGCGTCTTCTTCACCTTTCCCTGTTGTGCCGCTTCGGGTGGTGGCGCTATAGCCGTCGGCCAAGAAGAAGAAGGAGAAGACAGCGCTTGTCTTAAAATTGTCAGATATTGACTCGTAAGTTGCTTCGTATGTGCTTTGTTCTGTCACTTGTGTTTGTGTAATGTAGCTTTTCGTCTTGATCGGTATTTTTCTTGCAGCCACTCCTCGGAGGGTTCTCTTAGTGAGGGCACTCAAGAGGCCGTAGGGGAGTCGAAACCGACGGCTCCTCCCTCTCAGGTTGTGTCCAACTTTCACGACGGTGAGCCGAACCTCTCCAAGCTAGAGGCTCGGGTAGTTGTGACTCAGAAGACCGCTCGCGGAACTTTGTAGTCCCCACCTGAACACGTAAGTAGTCTGCACCTTTGTCTTGTAGGGGGAGTCCCCGAGAACTTTTTAGGATGACCTGTTGGTCAATTTTACTCTTGTGGGGCGTAGCCCCCGAGCCCTTTCTGATGGTTGTTTTTGTTTGTGTTTTGTTTTGCAGCTTTTCGTGCATAGCGCTAATCTCCTTATCCAGCAGCATCTGGCGCTGGAGGCCAACATGCGGCAGCTGCAAGGTGCGTAGTTTGATCATCCTTCTGTGGTTCGGCTGTCCCTGTTGTCTTTTGCTTCTGTTGATCCTTTCTTTCTTGATGCTTGCAGATGAAAATAATGCAGCTCTCCGCCTGCTGGACGTTCTTAAAGGAGCCTTGGTCGAGCGGAGAAGAAAGCTACAGATGTTGTGGAGGTGAAAGAGCGCCTGCAGAAGGAGGTAGCTGACGCTGACGCTGCCGAAGCTCAGGAGCGCCTGCGGAAGGAGTCTGTTGATCGTGAGGAGCAGCTTGCTGCTGCGGCTATGACTCGCGATAAGGAGATGGCCGATAGGATGATGGCTGCGGCCAGGGCTTGCTCCGGTGAGTGTCTTTCACTTGCTTTGGTCTTGTATTTTTTCGGCTGCTTCTTGTCTTCAACTTATTTGGGTCTTTGTTTCTTTGTCTCAGATGCATCTGGCATCGCGTTTGATCGTGGTGCGCTGGAGCATGGAGATGCTCTGGGTGATGCCACCGCAGCGGTCGAAAATCGCTGCAGTACTGTTGCTGGCTCCTTGGCGAAGGCTAAGGAAGTGCTCCGATGCTTCTACAGGGAGGTAGTTCCCAAGGGCGTTGTTCTTGAGGATGTCGACGCTCTGATGGATGCTCTGTCGGAGGACGCTCCGGCATCCTACAAGCGCAAGCAGAAGGGCATCGGTGCCTCCATGGGGTTGGCCATGGCCATGACATCCGGAGCCGAGTTGGATCTGTCGCACATCACCTCCCAGATGCCAACTACTGCATACGGCTCAGAGGTAGCCTTCGCCCTCTTTGCCTCGCGCTGTAAGCGTTACGGGCCGAAACTTATTGATCTGTTGGCGGAGTATGCAGCAAAGCAGCAGGAGGAGGCCAAGAGCAGGCAGTCTGGCTCTAAGGCCACTCCAGATGCTGGTGCCTAGGCTCTAGTGTATTAGTTAGGATAGTTTATCCTTTTCCTTTTGTAATGTAAGCTTTTGTTGATGAACAATCTCTCTGTATGCCACGCGGTGACCTTTGATGTATATATAAATTATGTTTCGAGCTATCGCCAGAGATGTTTGTGATGTTCATGTCCTTACTTGTTTGCCTTTAGGGTCCTTCGGGTGAGACTCCCGTTGATACTTTGACTGTCCCTGAGCCGCAACCATCTCTGGATGATGCGTCGCAGCTTGTTTTTCTTTGCGACCGCGTCCGTAGCTTGGAGAAGGATATCCTTGGAGTTCAATGCCATGCGGATGTGTGGAAGTCAAAAGCTGAGCGAGCCACTGCCAGGGAGGAATTTTTGATTGGGGAGTTGTGGCAGATGAGAGAGCAACTTCAATGTGAGTCTTTGCAAACTATCATTCTTTTCGAATGCACTTTTCTTGTGTGTCATCTTGTTCTTGTGTTTGGTGCAGGCGTCAATCTCGTTCCGAAGGAGGAGAAGGAGTGCGTTGCTGTTCGGATGAATTGCCTACCCAACAGGACTTAGAGGCTGGCGGCTTCTTCTGGATGGACCGTGATCGGGCCATCGTCCTTACGACGGTGCAAGATCGCGTGCACCAGGTTTCTCGGGTGCTGAGGCGGGCGAGGATTTCCCTGGCGTCCACTTGGGCCATCATGTTTCCCCTGGATGAGGCACCTTTCAACCTTTGGGGTCTGCTGGCAAAATTTCGGGATGTGGGCCACGTCAAGGAGTTGGTGTGGCGTCAGCTAGTCGCTGTGGTGAAGGCTGCTCTTTCACTTGTTCGGTTGCATCGCCGTGATGTTGATCTTGCGGCGGTGGCGACTAGGCCACCCCTTCAGCTAGATAGTAGTCTTTGGGATATGCGTCCGCATTATGCGGCTGTGAGGCAGTATGCCGAAGAGATCGTTGATCTGTTCAAGCAACGGGCGAGTGTGATACTCCAGAATAGGTAGGTCCTGTAAAGAAAACAAATTGATGTAAAATTTGTATGCATTCGAGTGGGCGTGTTGTGCCCTTTGTAAAGTTTATTTGTATTAGCACGTTGTGCTTTGTTATGTGCATGTCCTTTTCATTAGCCTGACGTGGTCAGCTACTCAGGTTGTATGCATTGTTCTCAGTCGACGAAGTCATGAGGTGAGGCGTAGCCTCCGAGCGTGTTATAGCGAAAAGTAAGGAAAAGAAATTTCGGCCGAGGAACTTAGCTTTTATTCATATCCTAACGAGGAGGTACATTATTCGGTTGAGTAGCCTTATTGAAAGTAAAGAGGTGTCTAGGGGTAGAAGCGTCGCAGTTGTGCGACGTTCCATGGGTTGGAGTATTTGACTCCTGACTTGACGTCCATAAGGCGGTAGGCGCCACCTGGGATGACTTCGGTGACGATGTAGGGTCCTTCCCAGGGTGACTCGAGCTTCTTCGACCGCTCTTGCTTGAGTCGTAGGACGAGGTCTCCTTCGACGAAGGACCTTGGGCGCAGCCGACGGCTATGGTAGTTGCGCAGGCTCTGCTGGTAGACCGCTGAGTGAGCCGTGGCGATGTCGCTTGCTTCGTCGAGTCAGTCGACGGTGTCTTCAAGTGCGGCCATTGATTTGTCTTTGTTGTAGGCGACGACCTGTGGGTCCTTATGACGTACCTCTGCAGGCAGCACGTCTTCGGCTCCGTGCACCATAAAGAAGGGTGTATAGCCAGTTGAACTATTCAGCGTTGTACGCAGGCTCCAGAGTACGGAAGGTAGCTCCTCCACCCAGGCTCCCGCAAGCCTTTCGAGTGGGCACAGCAAACGTTTCTTGATGCCGCTCCCGATGAGGCCATTGGCCTTTTTGACCTGTCCATTGGTCTGCAGGTGCGCCACGGAGGCGTATGATATGTTGATTCTGACGCCCTCGCAGAAGTCCTAGAATTCTTCGAGATGAAGTCCGAGCCGTTGTCCGTGATGATGCTATGCGGCACACCAAACCTGTAGACTATGGACTCGAAGAACTTGACGTCCGTTTTGCCACTTTGGTTGGTGACGGGCATGGACTCAGTCCACTTGGTGAACTTGTCGACTGCAACAAGGAGGTAGATGTGGCTTCCTTTTGAAGATTTGGGCAGTTTGCTGATCATGTCGAGCCCCATAGGGCGAAGGGCCAGGCCAGTGGTATGGGCCTTAGCTCCGATCCTGGTGCTTGCGGCTTTTCCGCGTACCACTGGAAGGCGTTACACCTTCGTACGATGTCCTTAGCATTGTTCATGGCTATTGTCCAGTAGAATCCAGCTCGCCGAGATTTGGCGACTAGGGCGCGGCTGCCTGTATGATGGCCACAGATGCCCTCGTGGATGTCTTGAAGGATGGTTTTTCCATCACCAATGGTGATGCACCGTTGGAGTACACCCGAAATGCTGCGCTTGTACAGCTCGCCATTGATGATGGTGAAGGCCTTGGACCATCGACATATGCGCCAGGCGTCTTTCAGGTCATCAGGCAGTTCTTTGTTTATCAGGTACCGAAGGTACAGCTGTGTCCACGTCTCTTCGATCACCATGACCTGTATCAGGCTGACCAGCTCGGCCTCGGTGTCGAGATTTTCGGGTCCTTCATGTCCTTCGGGTGGCGCAGCCCCCGAGTGCTCTGCTTCTTCGAGTGATCCCTTGGGGAACTTCCTTTTGATGGAGGGTACACAGATTTGTTCGAGGAACATACCTGGTGGCACCCGTGCGCAGTTGGAGCCGATGTTGGCGAGTCTATCGACTTCCTCGCTGCTTTCTCTTCTGATGTGCCGAAGCTTGCAGCCATCAAAGTCTCCTTCGAGTGAGTTGTAGAGCATGCGGTACGCGACCATGTTGGCGTTGTGAGCGTCGCACACGTTCATCGTCTGCTGGACAACAAGGTTCGAGTCACCGTAGATGACTTGGCACGTTGCGCTGCAGATCTTGGCCATCCTCATGCCGTGGATGAGGGCCTCGTATTCAGCTTCATTGTTGGAGGCGCGAAATTTCATCTAAAGGACGTATTTCATCTTATCGCCTTGAGGGGACATCAGTATGACGCCAGCTCCTGCTCAGGCCTCACACTTGGAACCGTCAAAATGCATCATCCACGACTGTGTCATGTCCGGAGTGTCCGGCAGCTGGAGTTCCATCCAGTGGACGAGGAAGTCAGGGAGTACCTGGGATATTATGTCCTTGCGCCGCTCGTAGACTATGTCTAGAGGGGACAGCTCGATGCCCCATAGGGCTATGCGTCCCGTGGCTTCGGGGTTGTTCAGGAGGTTGGACAATGGCGCCTCGTTAACGACCATTATGTGGTGCTCCTGGAAGTAGTGGCTTGGCCGCCGAGCCGTCATGAATACGCCATAGGCGAGCTTCTAGTAGTGAGGGTACCTCAGTTTTGTTGGTGTCAGTACCTCGCTGAGGTAGTAGATTGGGCGTTGGACCCCATGGGTCTTGCCCTCTTTGGGTCGTTCGACCACGAGTACGGTGCTTACCACCTGGTGCGTGGTTGTGATGTACAGCATCAGAGGTTCTCGTTCCTTTGGCGTGACCAGAACATGCGAGGTGGAGAGCAGCCGCTTGAGGTCTTCAAATGCGTCGTCTGCTTCGGGTGTCCACTCGAACTTGTCCGCTTTGCGCAGCAGCTAGTAAAAGGGCAATGCCTTTTCCCCCATGCGACTGATGAATCTGCTCAGCGCCGAGATTCGCCCAGCCAGTTGCTGGACTCCTCTGAGGTTCTTTGGCTTCTCCATGGTTAGTATGGCCTGGATTTTCTTCGGATTCGCCTCGATCCCCCGCTGGGAGATGAAGTAGCCAACTAATTGGCCAGATGGGACACCGAAGGTGCACTTTTCTAGGTTCAGCTTGATCTTATAGTGATCAAGGTTATCAAACGTCTCGCGGGGATCGTCGATTAGTGTCTTGGCTTCCTTGGTCTTGATGACTATGTCGTTGACATAGACTTGGATGTTGCGACCGATCTGGTTTTTCAGACACGCCTGCATGCACCACTGGTACATGGCACCTGTGTTCTTCAGCCTGAAGGGCATGGTGTTGTAGCAGAACACCCCGAATAGCGTGATGAACACCGTTTTCTCCTGATCTTCAACCTCCAGCCGAATCTGGTTGTAGCCTGAGTAGGCATCAAGGAAGGAGAGATTCTCGCATCTTGCAGTCGAATCAATGATCTGATAGATCCGCGGTAGAGGGAAGTGGTCCTTGGGACAGTACTTGCTGAGGGATGTGAAGTCCATGCACATCCACAGGATATCCGTGTCCGTTTTGGGGACCAGCACGGTGTTGGCCAGCCACTCACTCTCCTTTATTTCTCAGATGAAGTTAGCATCAAGCTGTCTGGTGACTTCGATTCCAACTGCTTCAGATCTTGGTTCAGATAGTCGTCGGATCGAATGCTTGACTGGCTTTGCGTCGGGGAACACATTGAGTGTGTTCTTGGAAAATTCCCTGGGAATTCCTGGCATGTCCACAGGACACCAGGCAAAGATTTCCCAGCGCTCATGGAGGAATTTGATGAGCGCGCTTTCCTATGCGGGGCTGAGGTCGTTGGAGATCATCGCCATCTTGGAGGCATCCGTTGGGTGGACCTGCACCTTTTTCGTGTTAACTATGGAGTCAAACGACATGTCAGGTGAGTTTTGCCTGGAGACTGGGGGTGCCCTGTTATCTGTCACCTCTCGGATCCTCGTGAGTTCCTCCTACATGCCGAACGACTGGGAGATTCTGTTGAAGTCTCTATCACAGTGATCAGACCGGGTGAAGCTTCCTTGGACGGTAATGACGCCCCTGGGTCCTGGCATCTTGAGTAGCAGGTACGCGTAGTGCGGTACTGTCAGGAATCTTGTGAATGCCACGCGCCCGAGGATGGCGTGGTACTGTGATGGCTAGTCCACCACTTCGAACTCTAGCCTCTCGCGCCTGAAGTTTCGGGTTGTCCGAAGATGACGTCGAGCCATATCTTTCCCAGAGGATATATGCCCTTCCCTGGAACTATGCCGTGGAATGTCGTGTCGGATTGTTCCAGGCTACACAGCGGGATCCGCATCACTGCGAGGGTGCTGGCGAACATCAGGTTGATGCCGCTGCCGCCATCCATGAAGACGCGGCTCTCGGATCCTCCAATCTGCGCCTCGAGCACTAGGGCATCATGACCTGGGTGAGGGATCTGGTGCGGGTGATCCGAACGATCGAACGTGATGCAGGACTCCGAGCCACTGAGGTACTCAGGGATGGCAGGTGGAGCGGTCACGGCTAGGCTGACCTGTCGGGTAATCTTCTTTTGCACCCTGTTGGTAGGGCGTCCCTTCTGGATCATTAGGGCCCCTTTTGGCGGTGAATATCCTCCTATACCATTATTTGGTGCAGGTGCGATTTTTGGATTCGAAGGTCCTACGGGTGGTGGTGGAGGAGCTCCGTGGGCGATGTCACCTGGTGCAGGTGCAGGCCCAAACCCGGGGTTCACAATCTGGCGTCGCATTTGGGTGAGACCCTTGCTGAGTTTCTGGAACTAACCGCAGTCCTTTAGCATGTGGCTGGCCTTCTTTTTGCCATCCTGCTTGTCGATGTAGAAGTGTATGGTGCAGGGACCAGACAACTTGTCGTATGCTGAGGGTTCGTCATCACGGCTGCGACGCTGCCATGTTTGTGTAGGGCGCCCTCCATCGCGGAAGTTGCCTCCGCGGTATCCACTGCTGCGGTTGTCGTTGTTGCGTCGGTCGGCGTAGCCAGCCGCAACCATGTCGACTCCGTCGCGATCTTCGCTTGCTGCGGCGTTCACGCCTGCGGCCGTAGTCGTCCTTGTCATTCGAATGCATTCGGTGGAGGGAATCCTCGCCATCTGCCCACCTGTTGGCGATGTCCATGAGGTGGTTGAGTGTATTGGGCTTGACGCGCCCAAGTTCTTCCTTGAAGTACGGGATCTTGACACCGTCCTTGAAGGCATCGATCATCCTTTCCTCGGAGATGTGCATGACGGAATTCTTGATGTGGGACCAGTGTAGGATGTACGAGCGAATGGATTCACCGGTGCGTTGGGTACTGGCCCATAGTTCCTCGATCGAGGCTGGCCTCTTGCTGGTGCCCTTGAAGTTTCAGATGAAACTGTACGCCAGGTCCTCCCAACTTCAAATGGAGCCTGAGGACAGGCTGCTGAGCCAGATCTGAGTTGCGCCTGTCAGCTGCAGCTGAAGCCATTGCAGGGCGGTGTTCCTGTTAGAGCCATGGAGTTTGAGGGATGAGAGGTGTTTGCTGAGCCAGGCCTTCGGATCCTACGTGCTGTCGAACTTCGGAGTTTCCGAAGGGAGCTTGAAATTTTTCGCCATCCTCGTTCGCCGAACGGATCTGCTGAAGCATCTGGCTCTGCAAAGCTCTCCATCATCATCCTCGTCGGATTCGGTTGAACACGCGTGTTTGGTGCGTGCCTTGTCGGCCTTGCGCTAGGCAAGGTCATTTCACGCGTCGTAGTCGCGGCTGCGGCGCCGTGGGCTCTTGCGACATCATGGCAGGTCATGTTCATCCTCGTCAGATGAGGGTGTAGGGCTGCCGATGAACTTGACCGCAGCTTTTTTCTTCGGCTCCGCGGGAGTTTTGTCGTGGAGCGCAGCTCCGACGAGTCTGAGTCCAGCTAGCGTAGACTTGTGCATGGCACTCTTATGGTCACCCACCGGAGGTGGATGGCACACGAGGTACGTGGTGGCTGCCATGATCGCAACCTGTAGTGTCTTTGGTATGATGTTGTCGTTCACGTCCATTGACATGAAGGACGTGTTGAGGGTCCTCGTGATGTCGCGGAAGGGTCCATGTGCTCTGGGCGGGAGCGATGTTGCTGGCGTTGTTTCCGTGCGAGCTGAAGCCACCAGCGGCGGAGAGTGCAGCTCGCCGCGCGCTAGACTCCGAGGCTACCTTCTTGCGTTTGTCGAGATCCTCCGTCAGCTTCACCTGCCAGTTATACTCGTCGATGAGGAGGAGGAGGTGGTATGCCATCAGCAGATCCTGTGATGCATTCACAGGTAGGATGATGTTGCCCGCCATGGCTTCGCATGCCTGGTGCCATCCGTCCTCGTTGAGGTTGATCTTTTGGTAGGCGTTGGTGTCGCCCTTGTTGGGCTGGAGGGGTGGATCTCCCCTGTTTCCTCCGTTCCCAGCCTGCGGGTTGGGCAGTGGATTGGGTGGTGGGTTGGGGGCACTCGAACCTGGTGGAAGTTCCAATTCGACCTGGATGACCATGGCGCATTGGTAGCATCCGCGGGTTGGATTTCTGCTACCGTAGCTTTCAGATCCGGAACCGTAGGTTCCTTCGTCTGAGGAAGGGCCGCACAGATCTGAGTTATAGCTGATGTTGTCATATGATTCATCTGTCAGCGTCAACGTGCGTAACACACCGATGGGTGGGACCCACAAAGCGGGCCTGATGGATGGTGGTGGCACCCGCTCTGGGAGGCGGAGGGTGCCAGTCTTCCCCACCTGGAAGCAGAAGCTCCCGAACAGAATCTCGAGCCCGTCGCCTACAGGCTCGAAATCCCTCATGGTGGCTGGCGAGTGGGCGGTGAAGTCGAAGGTGATGAAGAGGAGATGACTCTCCGTCGCCGATGAGTTGTAGATCGCTCTGGATGGGACCGTCAAGATCGCACAATCAGTGCCCCCAGTTCCCACAGACGGCGCCAATTGGCGAGGTTTCAACTCGTCAACGCCCATTGTTACGGACTTGGGTTTTAGAGAAGATGGGGATGCTAGAGATCGTGGAACAGTTAGCAAACAAGCAACACGGGGACACGAGGTTTACCCAGGTTCAGGCCCCCGGAGGGAAAACCCTACTCCTGCTTGTCTACTCTTGATTACGCCGGAACCGAAGGTTACAGGGGTGCGTAGATGCAATCTGGCGTGAGGTGTGTATGAGGTGAGTTGACGCTCTCCTTGTAGTTCCCTCCTAGACTTTATATAGATAGGCAGGTCTCGCGCGTAGGTCGAGTCGGTTACATATTAGGATTTCTTCCCTTTGAAATTCTATCTATTCTAGTCTTATTCTCCAAGGATCCGAAGGCGTCGTGGGCTTGGGCCACCCGAAATCTCCAGAGGCCGCGTATCTTTGCCGTGGGCCTTCCTTGGGCTGGACTAGGTATGCCAACAACATGTGCCCGTGGGGTATAACCATGTCACTATCTAATCTAGACTTGTCCTCTAAGGAGTCGAAAACGTCATGGGCTTGGGCCAACCGAAGTATTCATGGGCCGCGTGTCTTGACGTGGGCCTTCCTTGGACTAGACCAGGTATACCAATGTCGTGTACCCGTGGGGTATATCCATGTCAGTATCCCCCGAGTGTTCAGTCGAATCGTAGATCGGCTGGAGACTCTTCAATCTTTCGGGTGCTATGTAGTTGAACCTGCCTTACAAGGAGAAATGTTTAGTTCATAGGGATTATCGATGCGTGTGCCTAGCTCACCCGACGGATCAGGGTCAGTTCACTATCATAGGACAAAACAACACGATCTTCATTAAACTCGAGTCCCCGGACTCAAATTCAGAATGATTGCCGGTGTGATTTTACTCAGACCATTGTGGGCTTATAGGAGTCGAATCCTAGTGATTTTCAAGTGATGTACCCAACGCGTCCGTAGGGATTTTTGTTGTGCCTGTTGACATGGAAGTTTACTGGCAGAGCGCAGTAAGGTGCGTTACCAGGCCATCAAATGATATCTGTAGGGCTTATCTTTGTATCGCAGACACAGCATCCGAAATTTTATCACTGCGGAGGTGTTTCGGGTGGCCAAGGAGTCTGCTTCTCACTTAGCGTTGGTTTGGGAAAAGTTGCCAAAAAGTTTTTTGTCGTATTTGATCCGAAGGATCACAGTCGAAGAATCCATAGTGTGTGCAACCAGCGCTCCCTGTGGGAGTAGCCCCGAGTGTCTGTTCGAGCCGTAGACTCGATTAGAGACTTTAATTCAGTCGTTTGCAATATAGGTCCGAAGGACACAATTTTTTCGGATGCTCAACCGACGCTCCCTATGGGAGTAGCCCCCAAGTCTGTAGTGGAGTCGCAGACTCAACGTAGGACTCGAAGATAGTTGCGAGGTGTAGTTACCTTAGTCATTTCTCAGGTGCGCAGCCAGCGCTCCTGATAGGAGTAGCCCTCGAGTAGTTTCTCGAATCGTAGATTTGAGTAAGTACTTGATTGATCGGCCGAAAACTTCGAGCCATTGTTGGCTTTGCCTTGATGACGTCAGTTGATGATATCAACCGTCTGCAGTAGCAGAGATGATGCGATGAGACGATCGTGGGTCCCACCGCCTGACTTGAAGTTAACTAGTCACGCGTAGACATGGCAAAAATTACGGCGTCTCCTTGGTTTTCGTGCCTAGTGGACGGTGTTCTGGCGACGGTTCGGTGTAGTGCTGACACGTGTATGGTTAGATTTGAGGTGCGCGCTAGGGCTTCTGAATCAACGGCTCGTGTGCATCGTATTCTTCCTTTTATACCATAGGTAAACAGTGATTTTCTTTTAAGCTTCGTCATTTGCTCATCTCCATTGCCTCTATTTTCACGAGCTTCGCTGCCCTTCGCTGTGCTCTGGACATTCTTCGCACTTTCCCTCTTCATTCTTGCCCTCGCACCGCCGCTGCAAGATGGGCAAGCCAAAGAAGACCACCCCCGAAGCTGGTTCGAGCACCGCCGGCAACGGCAAGAAGGTCGCTGCTACGGCCCACACCATGGACGGCAGGTGGAAGCGCACGGACATGCGCGATGGGGATCTGTGCAAGCTACGCGATGCTGGGTTGATCCCCCAGAACAAGGAGGACGCCATCCTCCCTGGTGACGAGGTAATCCCACGCCCACCCGAAGGGTTTCGGGTGATGTTTTATGCCTTTTTCATTTGTGGTCTTTCTCTTCCTGTCCATCAATTCTTTCATGGACTCCTCTTTTTTTATGGGATTCTGTTGCATTATCTGTCTCCCAACTCTCTCCTCCACATTGCCTGTTTCATCACTCTTTGCGAGTGTTGGCTCGGTATCGAGCCGCACTTTGGCCTATTCCGGAAGCTCTATTCCGTGAAGAGGCAGTCCGGCACCGGAGGAGTCTATCCGCTCAGCGGCTGCATCATCTCCATTCGCTCTTCTATCATTTTCTTCTCCTTTTCCATGTGCGAGTCCGTCCAGTATTGGCGGAAGAAGTGGTTCTACATCCGCTATGCCAAATTGGACGGACAAGAATATGGTTTCGCCCCTTTCGACTCCGCTCAGAAAATCATCCCGAAGAGGTCGTGGAAGAACCACATCTTGAAGGGTGAAACGACGAAGGTGGAGGATCTCTATCATCGCGTGGAGGCGCTCCAACTGGTGGTCGAGAAGGAGGTCAATGGTGTCAATATTATTCGCACCTTCCTCAAGCGTCGGGTGTAGCCTCTCCAGGCGAGGGCGCATCCGATGTTTCTTTATGCTGGTCGCAGTGATCCGACGAGGGTCTCACCCGAGGAGCTGTCCAAGGGTGACCTTGATAGAGCCCTTCGGCCCTTGTTGAAGTTCAAGGCCGACGAGGACCTCCTGGGGAAATCATTGACCTCCCCCTTCAGCGCCAAAAATGCAGCTCCGTAGGTGGAATGTAGCTTGCACGTTCCTCCTCTTTGAGTACTTTGCTTACTATTAATGTCATTAATCCTTGTTTCATTTGTTTGCAGAATCTCAAGGTAGATGGGATGATGCCTCCGCTGGCTGAGAAGTTTCCGGTTGCGCCGGATAAAGAAGTTGTGGTTTCTGAGTCCGAGCTTCCTCCAGCGCAGTCTCCTACGTTGGAATCCCCCGAGGCGAGCGAAGGGCGGACCCGAAAGCGCACCCGGAGCAAGTCTTCGGATGCGTCTACCCTGCCAACTCCAAGGGGTCCGTCGTTCCTCCATCAGCATGGTGAGGATGATGGTGCGTCGTCTACGCCTTATCCTGTCGTGCCCCTTCAGGCGGTGGCTCTATAGCCGCCGGCCAAGAAGAAGAAGGAAAAGGCGGCTCTCGTCTTCAATTTTGAGTCGTAAGTTACTCTACTTGAGTCATTTTTCTCTTGTGTGTCTGCGTAGTGTTAGTTGTTGCTGATCCGATGTTTGCTTGCAGCAATCCTTCGGAGGAGTCCCTTGACGGGGATACTCAAGAATTAATGGCGGAGTCGAAGCCGACGGCTTCTATCCCCCAGGTGGTGGATGACTCTGAGGATGATGGCCCGAACTCCTCCAAGCGAGAAGCTCGGGCAGTCGTAACTCAGAAGGAAGTGTACAGACCTTCGGATTCCACGCCTGAACACATAAGCGTTGTCTTTTTACTCCATTGGGGGAGCCCCTGAGTCCTATTTTTGTATGACCTGTTGATATTTTTCTTTTTCGGGGGAAGCCCCCGAGCCCTTTGTTCATCGACTTTTGTTTCTGTTTCTTCTGTAGACCTTTGTGCACAGCGCCAACCTTCTCATCCAGCAGCATCTGGCGCTGGAGGCTAAGCTGAAGCAGCTTCAAGGTGCGTAGTTTTCTTTTTGGTTGTCGTTCTAGTTTGTCGAGTGTGTTTTTTGTATTCATACGAAACTTCTGCATGTTGTAGATGATAAGAATGCTGCCCTCCGAATACCGGATGCTCTCGAAAAGAGCCTCGGTCGTACGGAGAGGAAGGCCGCAGATGCTGCAGAGGCCAAGGAGTGCCTGCGGAAGGAGGTTGAGGATCGTGAGCAGCAGCTCGTGGACGTTGCAGCCGCGCGGGAGAAGGAGATGGCCGACAAGCTCATGGCTGCTGCCAAGGCTATTTCTGGTAAGTTATGCTTGTATCCTTTGGGTCTTCTGGTTTTCGAGTGTGCTTTATCCTTCCTCACTCGAGTGTTTTTCCTTCTTCTTTTCAAATGCTTCCGGCATCACGTTTGATCGTGGTGCGCTGGAGCATGGAGATGCTTTAGCTGATGCTGCCGCTGCGATCCAGGATCACTGCGCCACTGCCGTTGTCTCTTTGGAGAAAGCCAAGAAGGTGCTCATGCGCTTCTACAAGGAGGTCGTCCCTAAGGGAGTTACCTTTGACGACGTCAACTCCCTTGTTGATGCTCTGTCAGAGGAAGCTCCGGCGGAGTACAAGCGCAAGCAGAAGGGCATCGGTGCTTCCATGGGGCTGGCCATGGCGATGGTGTCTGGATCCGAACTGGACCTGCCTCAGGTCACGTCCAGGATGCCAACGGCGGTGGATGGCTCAGAGGTAGGTTTCGCCCTATTTGCTTCTTGTTGTAAGCGTTATGGGCCTAAGCTCATCGACCTCCTGGCTGATTACGCAGCGAAGCGGCAGAATAAGGCCAAGAGCAGGCATTCTGGCTCCAAGGATGCTCCAGATGCGGATGCGTAGGCCTTTGTAATGTAGCTAGTGTAGATTCTCCTTTTGCTGAATTTTGTAACAACTTGCGGATGAACGAGTTGCACTTTTGCCACGAGGTGGATTTAATTATGTATATAAGTCTATCTTTGAGCTGCTGCCGAAAGTAATTGTGATATTTATACTTATTTATTTGCTTCTAGGATCCTTCGGGTCAGGCTCCAATGGTTACTCCGACTGTGCCTGAGCCTCGAACATCTCTGGATGACGCATCCCAATTGGACTTTTTGCATGATCGCATCCATAGCCTGGAAAAGGATGTCCTCGGCATCCATGGTCACGCGGATGTGTGGAAGTCAAAAGCTGAGCAATCCACTGCTAGGGAGGAGTTCTTGCTTGGAGAATTGCGGAAGATGGGTGATCAACTTCAATGTGAGTCTTCGTGAACAGATGTTCTTTCGGATGCACCTTATTTATATGTTGTCTTATTCCGTGCTTTGAGCAGATGTGAATCTCATTCCAAGGGAAGAGAAGGAGCGCATCGCAATTTGAATGAACTGCCTAACGCAACAGGACGTGGAGGCTGGTGGTTTCTTCTAGATGGACCATGACCGAGCCATCATCCTTGCGACGGTACAAGATCGTGAGAACCAGGTTCTTCGGGTGCTTAGACAGGCGCAGTCTTCACTTGCGGCCATTTGGTCCGTCGTGTTCCCCTTGGACGTTGCGCCTTCTACCTTCCTGGGTCTTCTTGGTAAATTTCAGAATGTGGGCCACGTCAAGGAGTTGGTGCGACATCAGCTGATTGCAGGGGTCAAGGTTGCCTTGTCTCTTGTTCGGTCTCCGTGATGTCAATCTTGAGGAGGTGGCGACTGGGCCGCCACTTCGACCATATGGCAGCTTATGGGACATGCGCCCTCACTATGTGGCTGTGGCGCAGCACGCTGACGAAATTGTAGATTTGTTCGAGCAGCGGGCGAATATAATGCTCCAGAACAATTAGATCATGTAAAGAAAAACAAATGATGTAAAATTTGTATGTATTCGAGTGGGCTTGTAATGCCCTTTGTAAAGTTCATGTTTTTTGGCACGTGGTGCTTTGTTATGTGCATGTCCTTTTTGTTAGCCTGACGTGGTCAGCTACACAGGCTGTACGCATTGTTCTCAGTCGACGAAGTCGTGAGGTGAGGCGTAGCCCCCAAGCGTATTTAGCAAGAAATAATGCAAGGATAAAAAGATATTTGGGCTAAGGAACTTGGCTTTTATTCATAGCAAACAAGGAGGTACATTGTTCGGCTAAGTAGCCTTGGCTGAATAGCCTTATTGAAAGTAAAGGGTAACTAGGGGTAGAAGCGTCGCAGTTGTGCGACGTTCCAGGGATTGTAGTATTCGACTCTTGATGCGACGTCCATGAGGAGGTAGGTGCCACCTGGGATAACTTAGGTGATGATGTAGGGTCCTTCCCAGGGTGACTCGAGCTTCTTGGACCGTTCTTGTTTGAGTCGCAGGACGAGGTCTCCTTCGACGAAGGATCTTGGGTGCAGCCAGCGGCTCTGGTAGTTGCGGAGGCTCTGCTGATAGACCGTGGAGCGAGCTACAGCGATGTTGCGTGCCTCGTCGAGTGTGTCGACGGCATCTTCGAGTGTTGCCGATGATTCGGCTTCGCTATAAGCAACGACCCGTGGGGCCTTGTGGCGTACCTCGGCGGTAGCACGGCTTTGGCTCCATGCACCATGAAGAAGGGCGTGTAGCCAGTTGAGCTGTTTGGCGTTGTGTGCAGGCTCTAGAGGACAGAGGGTAGCTCGCCTTCCTAGGCTCCCGCAAGCCTTTCAAGTGGTCAAGGCGGGCGCTTCTTGATGTTGTTGCCTATGAGGCCGTTGGCCTTTTCGACCTGTCCGTTGGTCTGCAGGTGCGCCACAGAGGCGTATGATATGTTGATGCCAAGGTTCCCGCAGAAGGATCGAAATTCCTTCGATGTCGTGGTGGTGGCACGGCAGATGCCATGGGTAGGCTAAAGTATGGGGCCAATGGGTGCTAGAGGGATCTGGGGAGGGAAGATGTAGTTGATTCTACACACAAATGGCTAACATATAGATCTTTATTTCTCTTCTCTTGGGCTACAAGCGCTCCTTGAGTTGTATGCAGGAAGAGAAGATGAACTTTTACCAGCCTAACGGTACCAAATGAGCCGATCCCCTTCTCAGGATCCAAGCCTCTCCTTATAAAGGGGTGCCTTGGCTCCTCTAGGGCTGACGTGGCAAGCATATTCGAAGAATATGCTTATCCCAATATAGTAACTCGGCGGCCTCCTTTCCGTGTCCCCCTTCTAATGACGGCAAAGTTCCAGAGAACCCCACCTGCACGCCTCGGGATCCAGGACTGTCACCTCCGTGACCTCCTTCTACCCCTCTGCTGCTCTGCGCCTTGTCCTTTGCGCTTGGCTCTGTTCAGATTATTCTTAGCCCGTGACTAGGGTTTGACTATAGGCACCTCCTTCTCCTGCAAGCTTCATGTCATTCGGCCCTGTCTCGCTTAACTCGGCTTGGCCTTCACCTGCACATAGGTTATTCGGACATACCCGGCCGACTTAACTTGTACGTCGGTCGGGTAACGTACAGCTCCTCCCATAAGTGTCATGGTCGTGCTTATCTCGGTCGTCCTTTACATGATTCGGCCGATATAAATAGTAACTCGGCATAGGACAGGGGGAACTCCTTTTGTCTTCCCCCATCCTGACCCTATCCGGGGTCACCTCCCCAACATTAGTCCCCGAAGCTGGTGTGGTCCTGCTCGTAACCTCGGCCGGGCCACATCAGTTTCCCACTAATTATTTCTCCTTATTTCCGAGTTACTTTCTCCTGTCCGAGGTATCCGCGCAGATTCTCGTGCACGCCTTGTCCTATGTGTAACACTTATCATTGTTTCTCTAGTTTGTTGTTCCACTACAGTGCCCACTGACAAGCTACAGTAATTACTGCGCCTGTCACGTCGGCGCGGCAATGCCTAGCGCACCGCATCGGTCAGGGGGCCTGATCGTCTCCTGCATCGTGTGGTCGTCGGTGCGGCTCCACTCAGCCACGAGCGGTTACGCCGCACACACGATCTACATGGTTTAGTGCCCGCACGCACGATCCCACTACCGCCAAGGCCACGCGGTTATAAAGAGGGGCACGGGGCTAGAGGGTTCACTTTCCCCCTTCACTTATCGTTGCTCTTCTTCCTCCTCGCACCCGTGCGCCTGCTCTTCTTCCTCCACTCAGCCACGAGCGGTTACGCCGCACACACGATCTACACAGTTTAGTGCCTGCACGCACGATCCCACTACCGCCAAGGCCACGCGGTTATAAAGAGGGGCACAGGGCTAGAGGGTTCACTTTCCCCCTTCACTTATCGTTGCTCTTCTTCCTCCTCGCACCCGTGCGCCTGCTCGTGTTCCTGCGGCGGCGCTATCGTCGAAATCTTCGACGGTGAGGCCTCATTCTCTGCTCCGTCGACCTCGTCTCCCTGCATTTGCTCCGGCGCCGTCGCCGGTGAGTTTTTCTATGGTCCCATTGCCTAGATTTCTCTCTAGGCGCATCTACTGCTTTCTAGGCTTCTCACGGCGGTTCTTTTCCGCTCCGCCGCCGTCCTCGCTTAGAGCCACGACGGGGCCCTGCACCTCTAGGCCTTGCTCCGCCGCTAGTTCCTCTTCTGTGGACTCCTCCGGCGACCCTATGTCAAGCTCAGTTAGCAGCACTCTCATCAAGGATGACGATGCAGCGTCTGGTCCAGAGCGGGGCTCCTGGCAAGGTTCCACCGTTACTCGCCGAGAGGTCGAGTGGTTAATTATAACTCGTCGGATTCCTGCCGAGGTAGCCTGTCGCTTACCCGGTAGCGAATCTTCTCCCGTTCTTAACGAAGGCGAGTACGTCGTCTTTATGTCCCATTTCGCTCGCGGGTTTGGTCTTCCCCTTAGCGATTTCGCTAGGGAATTCCCCGATTGCTTTGGCCTACAGCCGCATCATCTTCCGGCTAACGCCATTGGTTCCCTATCCTCTTTTATCTCGGCCTTAGAAGGATACTGTGGCCTCTGGCCTTCTGTGCATGTATGGTCCAAGTTCTTCCAGATCCGATCCATTGTCGTTCCAGACAAATCCCTTCATCCTTCCGAGAAATTGCTTACCCAGTGTGGAGCCGTGTCCATCACGCCTCGGAGGAAATCCAAGTATCCTCGCGTTGCTTGTCTCGAGTCATGCAAGAAATGGCATAGATCGTTTTTCTATGTCAAGAATACTTGGAAGGAAGACAAGATTCGGCTCCCTGCTTTCTCCATCGGTCCTCCTTCCAAGAAGAACTGGACATACAATCCCAGGAAGAGCCATGCTCTGGCCGAGACCTTCGAGATTCGGCTGAAGGAGCTAATCCGCACCGGATTACGTGGCGAGGATCTGATGACCACCTTCATCTGCAGCCGAGTCTTCCCTTTTCAGCGTCGCACGCACAAGCTCTGTTTCATGAGCGGTCCCCTTGACCCCAACCGAGTTTCAACGATTGAGCTCGAGGATTATCTTGTTTATAAGCATGTCCGAGCCATCTTCAAGACGGATCTTCCGGAAGATTGGACCTGGGGGCTGAAGCCATTCACCCGCGGGAATCCCCCTCCCGAGGTAAGCTAAAGCATTTGTGTTTTGTTTCCTAATCGCATTTGCGATTCCTTCTGCTGATTTCTCTTTGTCTCTTATCTCGCAGAGATTTGCGGAACAACGGATCAAGGATGCCGAGGTTCTGGCCCTCCCGTGGACCGTGGATCGGAACACGCCGGACAGCGGCGAGCCTGACCCGGAGGAGTTCGTCCCTAAGTCGGACGTTGCTCCGGTTCACGCTCGTGGCAAGACTTCGGCTCATAGTGAGGAAGCTGATTCGGACGACGTCCAAGTTCTTGAGGTAGTTGCCGCAATGCCTATCTCATACGCATTTCTGGCTTCTACGTCCTCAGCTAATCAGGCTGGTCAGGTGCACGACGCCGAGCCTCTCGCCTCCCAACCTCCTGCTACCTCGAGGAAGCGTTCCGCTCCATCAGGTGCCTCGGAAGCCGCTCCGAAGAAGCGAACAAAGAAGTCAGCCCAGCATCTTCCGAAGCGTAAAACTATGCCCGGAGTTACTGGCTGAGTTCCTTTTTATTTGTATTTCTTGTTTCTCTTTTTCTGTCTTTTGATTTGACTTTCTGTGCTTTTGCAGCGCTCCTCTTTCTGTTAGACCCAGTGGTCCGAGTATGACGAGCCACACAACTCGGCCGCCTTCTCCTCCGCCTCCTGAAGATATCAGAGTTCCTAGTCCTGCTCGCGTGGACTCTCCTCCTGCTCCGAATCAGACATCACCTCGGCAAGATGCACCGGTGATTCCCATCTCTGATGCCGACGTAACTCGGACAGCAGATCCTCCCACCGAACCTGCTGCCTCCATCGTGAACCCCGGAGTTTCCCCCGAGATTCCTTCGACCCCCACAGACTCTACTGCAACTCCGACTCTAGCCGAGGATATCACCATCTCGGCGCCCTCAGAAACCATAATCCCTCTGGCCCCTAAAGATGCCACTCCAAGTGCCGAGGTTGCGGCCCCTGCCGACGCCTCTTCTAAAGCTAAGAAGGTCGTTGTTACCAAGCCTCCCTCATCTCAGAAAGGACTTGCCAGCTCTTCTCAACCCACCATTGCTGATGCGCTCCGCAAGGGGGTTTCTTCTGCAAAGACCGTTGTCACCCCGGCCGCTGATACTCAGCTTACTCTCCACAAGAGTCCTGCGGCGGCGGTGGTTACACAGCGGGTACGAGGTAAGGTGCTGACCCGTACTGAGAGTGGGAACAGCCTCGGTTCTCTGGTGGAGTACGCCAACAATTGGAATGCTGCTGATCAGCTTGAGGGCAATCTGAGCAATCAGCCATTTCAGCTCTCCGACATCAGTAGTCGTTTGCATATGGCTGCCAAGGTCGTGCTTGACAGCGACAAGATGAACGAGGTAATTGCTTTTGTTGACCTTTGGTTAGTTACTCAAATGATAATATATATACTCTAGTCCCTGAAGCTTGCAACCGAATAACTTGTTATTCGTTTGGAAGCTTTGTTAAGCTTTAAGTGCATTATCCTTGCCTAGTAGGTTCTTTGTATGATTTTGACTCATTGTCTTAGCTTTGAATATGTCACCACCTAGATCCGAGTTAAGCTCTGCTTGACTCGTACTGTCTTAGCTTCAAATATCCAGCCACCTAGATCCGAGTTAAACTTTACTTAATTCGGATCTGTCTGAGCTTTGAGTATTCAGCCCCCTAGATCTGAGTTAAGCTTTACTTAATTCGGATATGTCTGAGCTTTGAGTATTCAGCCAGCTAGATCCGAGTTAAGCTTTACTTAATTCGGATCTGTCTGAGCTTTGAGTATTCAGCCACCTAGATCCGAGTTAAGCTTTGCTTAATTCGGATCTGTCTTAGCTTTGAGTATTCAGCCATCTAAATCCGAGTTAAGCTTTGCATAATTCGGATCTGTCTTAGCTTCAAATATCCAGCCGCCTAGATCCAAGTTAAGCTTTACTTAATTCGGATCTACGTTAACCTCAGGTATCTGATTGTGTAATTTTCTTTATTGCTTAGGTTGCCCATGATCGTGGACAGCTGAATTCCAAAGGTTGCTTTTTGCGCACAAGAAGTTGCAAGAAAAGTATGAAAAAGTACTTCCCGTGGTGAAGAAAGCTGGTAACAAATCTCCGCGTTGTCCCTTAAGCTGTTAATATTTTCGATTTGAGGTGCTAACTCATTTTGCTTGCAATCAGGTAATATCAATAATCTAAATATTCGTCTTGAGAAGAAAGTTAAAGCTCTGGAAGGTTAGTTATTCTTGTCCTCTATCAATTTTCGTTCAAAGCTTATCCTGAGTTTCTTATAACCTTCTGGCTTTGGTATAGCCGAGTTACAAACTCTTGCAGCATCGCATCAAGAATGCATACCCATGCCTGATATGATGCTACATTTTTTAGAGCAAGCCTCCACTCATTCGGCGCAATTGAAAGAGAAAGATGACGAGATAACCCGGTTGCACGCCGAGGTTGAATCCCTCAAGCTTTCTCAGAAATTTGAGTTAGAGAAAGTTGATCAGGAGTTCTCCGAGGAAAAGAGCCGGCTAAGTCTGCAATTGCAGAAGGATAAAGAACTCCTCGAGGCTGCCGAACTTAAGACTCGGACGATGAGTGAGGAAATCACTCGGTTTGAGAAGACCAAGGTTGATTGGGCCCAAGATCTTCAGAAAATGTTGAGCTATATTCATCGTAAGTTTCTGATCGTGGCTGAGTTATCTTCTCTTCTTTCTTTCTTTCTTTTAACTGACATATTTTTATTTTGCGTAGATCATTTTTCGGAAGCTAGGCCCATGAGCTCTAGAGCGGTGGTTAATGCTCGCCAGCTCCGAGGTGTCCCCGCAGATGCGAGTCCGGAATATTCAATGGAAGACTTCTTGGTTGCCGTTGGCGCTGCTATTGGTCCAATGAAGATTATGGGCAGGGATTTGGTGCAAACAGCCATTCGGGCCTACCATGTTCTCTGGCTGAATACTTCTGGAACTCCTGATATTGACGAGGTCAAGATACTTGTGGAAAGGTTAATGGCATCCCAGACGCAGTTAAACCTCTAGAGGGAATCTGCTGGAAGAGCTAGTGCTGATATGGCGCTCACAGTCATTATGTCTTGGTATGAGGACATTTCACTCGATACCTTGATAAACCTGCACACCGGCTCCCGTTGGGTTGAGGATACTGAATTCGTCGCTCGCCGCCAAGCTCGTGCCTTCCAGCTTGTTGAATATGCTGATGTGCATAACTGGATTGAAGGGCCGACCAGGAGGAGGGTGAGGGCGACTCGGACAGTTCTGGTGATTCCAGCGCAAGCTCGGATGGGGACGGTGATGCGCGATCATCTTCTAAAGAGACCGGGCATTCTCAAGCTCAGACTAACGCCTCTCAGCAGCCCCGGACACCCCCCGAGGCTACTACCGCCCCTATTGAAGGTGAAGTAACCTCGGCTGAGGCACCGTCTACCTCGGCACGCCCACCTTTTGGAGATGCCCCTGCACCGGAGACCGAGGTCGTGCCGCCATCATCTGAGACAGTCATTCCTGATGCCCCGGGTCATGGTGTTGCCCCTTAGGTTCAAAAAACTTCTTAAATTATTTCCAGTCCCCGGTATGCCGGGCGTATGATGTGTGTGAAACAATTATGCGACTTTCTGTGTGGTACGAACCTTTTTTGCCTTTTGCTGCTGAGACATGAGTAATGATAATCATTATGGCTTTGCTTAAGCAGGTCTCACTGCCTTATATCTTTGTTTTGGCGACCTTTTATTCCGTAAACTCGGATTGTATTTCTCCATGTGGCTAGCCTTAGTTCGGCATATATTATGAATGTCCTTTTGAAAACAGTGGGTTATGTCAATTAGTCTCCGAGTTATTACTTGGGTTGCCAAAATAGTTTGCATAGGTTATTATTGCAGGGTTTCCCCGAGTTGTTGTTCGAAATGCTGAAGTGTTCATGGGCAACAGATAATCATGGGGAAGTCCCCGAGTCACTGCTCAAAGTTTCGAGGTTTAATACTTAACTCAAAGATAATAAATATCATTGGGCAGTCCCCGAGTCACCGTTCAAGGTGCCGAGGTTTAGTACATAGCTCATAATAAGAAACAACATAGGGCAGTCCCAGAGTCACTGCTCAAGGTGTCGAGGTTTAGTACATAGCTCATAATAAGAAACAACATAGGGCAGTCCCCGAGTCACTGCTCAAGGTGCCGAGGTGTAATACACAACTCACAATGAGAAACAATATAGGGCAGTCCCCGAGTCACTGCTCAAGGTGCCGAGATGTAATACACAACTCACAATAAGAAACAATATAGGGCAGTCCCCGAGTCACTACTCAAGGTGCCGAGGTGTAATACACAACTCATAATAAGAAACAATATAGGGCAGTCCCCGAGCTACTGGTCAAGGTGCCGAAGTTTAATACATAGTTGATACTTCGACCTGAATCGTCACATTACAACGCGCCATAGGAGGCTCCTACGAGTAAAATGGACAAAATAAAGCGATGTTCCATGGTCTTTTGGATTCCTCGCCGGCTTTGTTTGCCTTGTTCTTTTCTGGCGACTGAGCATCAATTAGGTAATATGCATCGTTGTGCAATGCTTTGCTCACGATGAATGGTCCCTCCCATGGGGGTGATAGTTTGTGCATGCCGGCTGTGCATTGTACTAGCCGAAGAACCAAATCTCCTTCTTTAAACACTCTTGGATTGACTTTCTTGCTGTGATATCGTTGTAAATCTTGCTGATAAATAGCTAACCTTGATAGTGCTAACTCCCTGGCCTCTTCTAGCAAATCGACATCATATTGCCGAGCTATCTGTTTACCTCGGCGGTTGTATATTGGGTTACTCTTGGCGAATCATGTATTATGTCGGCTGGAAGCACGGCTTCTGCTCCATATACCAGAAAAAACGGGCTATATCATGTTGACCTGTTTGGGGTAGTTCTGAGGCTCCATAGTACTGCTGGTAGTTCCTCGATCCAGCATCCTGCCGACCTTTGCAGAGGTTCGACGAGTCGGGGTTTTATTGCGGACAATACTAGTCCATTAGATCTTTCTACTTGCCCATTGGATGCTGGGTGGGCCACCGAGGCGACATCTAGTCGTATGTGTTCTTCTTGGCAAAATCTAGCAAAAGCCCCTTCAGCGAAGTTTGTGCCATTGTCTATAATAACACTATGTGGATATCCATATCTCAAGATAATATCTTTGAGGAACTTTACTGTTGTTGGTCCATCACATTTTTTTATCGGTTTTACTTCGATCCACTTTGTGAATTTATCCACCATGACTAAAATGTGGGTCATCCCGCCCCGGACCGGCTTGAATGGTCCCACCATATCCAAGCACCATACCGAAAATGGCCAAGTAATTGGTATTGTCTTTAATTCGGATGATGGCATATGTATCTTGCTGGCATATCTCTGGCAACCATTGCATTTTTCTACCAATTCTTTGGCTTCTTTCAACGCCATTGGCTAATAAAATCCATGCATGAATGCTTTTGCCACTAAAGCTCTGGACGAGGCATGATGCCCGCATTCTCCTTGATGTATATCTAGGAGGATTTCCTGGCCTTCCGCCAAGTCAACACATCTTTGCAGCACGCTTGTGACGCTCCTTTTATACAACTCATTATTTATGATTTATAAGCTTTTGCTCTTCTCACTGTCTGTCTAGCCAGTACCTCATTACTCGGCAAAGTCGCATCTTTAAGGAAGGAAAATATGGGTTGCACCCATGTTGGCATGATTTTCTCTGGGATAATTCCACTATCTATTTCCATATTTTCTGCCGACATAACAACCTCGGGTTTTTCCATATCCATTCGTGTGACGGCCGGGTTCATTTTTGGAAACTCCGGGTTAAATTCTTTGTCAATCTCTATCGGCATACTATCTTCTCTTGATTTCGCTAGGATAAAGATGGATTTGGACTCTGGTGATGGTGCTATTGATGGTTTTCTCAGGTGCTCTAGGGCGATACCCGGGGGAATTGATTTTCTGGTTGATCCGAGTTTTGACAATGTGTCTACAGCGTCATTTTCTGCCTGGGGTATATGATGAAATTCACATCCATCGAAGTATCCACTGAGTTTTTGCACATGGAATCTATATAAGGCCATATTCGCATCTAGCGCGTCCCAATTACCTGATACTTGTTGTACTACAAGATCTGAATCTCCGTAGCATAGGATCCGACGTATCCCAATCTCTTTTGCCACCTTTAATCCATGGACGAGTGCTTCGTACTCGGCTACGTTGTTTGACGCGGCAAAATGTATTTGCAGCACATATTTCAGCTGATCTCTTTTTGGCGAGGTTAACACTATCCCTGCCCCCAAGCCATTCCTTACCTTGGAACCGTCAAAGTGCATTGTCCAATAATTCGGATCTCGTAATGGTGAATCATATTGTACCTCGGCCCAATCCACAAAGAAGTCAGCCACTGCCTGAGATTTGATTGCATCTCGCCTATCGAATTGCGGAGAATAAGGTGACAATTCAATTGCCCATTTTGATATTCGGCCGCTTGCATCTTTGTTGCTCAATATGTCAGCTATGGGTGCTTCACAGATCACTTTGATCGGGTGTTCTTCGAAGTAATGTTTAAGTTTCTTCGCCGACATGTATACCCCATATGCCATCTTCTGGTAATGTGGGTAGTTTTGTTTCGAGGCTGATAGTACCTCGCTCAGGTAATATACCGGCCTTTGTACTGATTTATCATCTTCCATTCGTTCCACAACAATCACCGCACTTACCACTCTGTTTGTGGCGGCTATGTAAAGTAACATAGGCTCTTTTGACAATGGAGAGGCCAGGATTGGAGCTGTGACCAGCATCTTTTTCAGTTCATGAAATGCATTGTTTGCTTGTGGTGTCCAAATGAACTTATCAGATTTTTTCATCAGTTGATATAGTGGTAATGCCTTCTCTCCCAGCCGACATACAAATCGGCTAAGCGAGGCCAGGCAACCCGTGAACTTCTGTACGTCATTTAGACATCTCGGCAATTCCATTCTTTCTACTACTCTTATCTTAGTGGGATTGGCCTCTATACCTCGGCTGGATACGAGAAAACCGAGTAGTTTCCCAGCTGGTACGCCGAAGTTGCATTTTTCCGGGTTAAGTTTCATTCGGAACCTTCTCAAATTCGCAAATGTCTGCCGAATATCATCCAGTAGTGTTTTGCTCTCTTTGGTTTTGATAACCACATCGTCTACATATACTTGTACATTTTTCCCTATCTGGTCATGTAGACACTTTTGCATACATCTCTGGTAGGTTGCCCCTGCGTAACGCAGGCCGAATGGCATGGTGCGATAGCAATAAGCCCCGTACGGGGTAATAAACGCAGTCTTTATTTGATCAGCCGGATTTAACGGTATCTGGTGGAAACCAGAATACGCGTCTACAAACGATAACAGCTCACAACCAGCGGTCGAATCAATGACT
This sequence comes from Avena sativa, assembly GCA_916181665.1. Lineage (NCBI taxonomy): Eukaryota > Viridiplantae > Streptophyta > Magnoliopsida > Poales > Poaceae > Avena > Avena sativa. Next base: position 229,913,080 of record OV702279.1, read on the forward strand.
TGGTCTATCCTAGGTAAAGGAAAAGGATCTTTGGGACACGCCTTGTTCAGGTTCGTGTAATCAATACACATTCACCATACGATGGCTACATTTGGATCGTCCTTTTTCTTTTCTACTAACACCGGGTTTGATACCAATCCGGATAAAGCACTTCCATGATGAACCCGGCCGCAAGGAGCCGAGCTATCTCATCCCCTATTATTTTTCTCCTGTCTTCGGCGAAGCGGCGGAGAGGTTGCTTCACCGGCCTTTCTCCTGGCCTTACATTCAGAGAGTGCTCAGCCAACTCCCTCGGCACACCTTGCAGGTCTTGAGTTGACCATGCAAAGATATCCCGATTCTCACGGAGGAAGTTGGTGAGCTCGCTTTCCTATTTGGCATCTAGGCCGGCACCAATGGTGACGGTGCGCTCTGGGAACTGCTCATCTATCTGGACCTTTTTTGTTTCTTTAGTCGGCTGGAACGAGACACTTCCATGTGGGTTGGCCAATGCCGGCATATTCAGTTGTGCCGACTGAGCGAGGGCCGCTACCTCCTGAATCCTTCTTTTTTCTCTTGCGATTACCAATGACTCGGCCAGGTTTGATCCGGCCGAAGGACATTCCATTGACTTCCTGTAATCTCCTGCTACAGTTATCACCCCTTGTGGTCCGGGTAGCTTCATTTTCAAGTATGTGATGTGGCAGCTACTCATGAATTTGGCCAACGCTGGCCTCCCGAGTAAAGCATGATAGCAACTTTCTAGATCCACCACCTCAAACTCCAAATTTTCCGCTCTGCAGTTATCCCTTGTGCCGAATAACACATCTACCCGAACCTTCCCAATGGGTTTGCATGAAATTCCCGGCACTATTCCATGGAACGTGGTTCTTGTGGATTGCAGCATATTCTGCGATATTCCGAGCTTATGCATTGTATCTTTGTACATGATATTGATACTGCTCCCATTGTCAATGAGTACTTTTGAGAATTTCACATTAATGCTGGGCCCGACAAATGTCGAATCTAGTACGAGTGCATACGACCCCGGACTCGGCATTATTTTGGGATGATCTTTTATACTCCAAGTTACTTCTTGATCTGACCAAGGCATATATCTCGGTACTGCCGGCATAACTGCATTCACTTCCATATGTCGGTGCTTTACACTTTGCCTGTCTTGTTGTTCTGTTGTGAACACGTAATATGATTGATGATGCTCCCTGTAATCATTGCGTCCATTATTTCCGGGGTTAGCCCTTCCATCCTAACCCTGATTTATCACTTGATGCACTGCATCCCTCTGATCCGAGTTATCATACCTCGGGGAAGGAGGGGGTAACATCAACTGTTGTGCATTCGCCCCAGTCAATTGCGGCTGCGGCTGCTGATGCGCCTGATGGGAAGGTGCTTGCATACCCGCCGGGTTCCCCATTGCGTTTTTCATCCAGGCGCATTGCCGGGTTGTATGATTAGCCGGCTTGGCTGGGTTTTGAGTGTGAAACTTACACGGTTGATCCAACATGGATTCAAACATGTACTTTGGCCTCTCCTGCCATTGCTTCTTTTGTTCTGGTGTCCACTATCTCTTCCCTTCATTCCTTGGTGTCCATTGCCGAGGACCATTCTTCTGCCACTGACTGTTTCCGTGACTCGGCTGATCTTGCACTACTGCTGCCACCTGATTAGAGGCATATCTGTAATCTGGTCTTTCCTCTCTTCTTCTACCTCTGAACTCGTTGCGCCTCAATGATCCAGCCACATCTCTTGCATATTGATCTTGATGCTCCCGATGGTCCGCCCGACATCATCTCTGGTTGCGTCGGATCTCCCAATGCATACGAATCCGCTATCCTGATGGTTTCTGCCAAAGTGGTTAGCATATCTCTTTGCAGTCGCTGCCACAAGACACTGGCATAACGGCACCCTTGAGCGAACCAAGCTATTGCTTGTGATTCTATAACTCCCTCGCATGAATTCCTGAGGTTACACCACCGAGTCAAGAATTCTCTATCTGTCTCATTCGGCCTTTGCTTGCACATTGCAAGCTGCTGTGGCCTTTTCGGTCTCTTGTAAGTGCTGGTAAAGTTGCTGACAAACATCTCTTCAAAATCTAGCCAGCAATTGATACTGCCTGCTGGCAGATTATTCAGCCATACTCTGGCCGGCCCTTCCAGCATTTGCGGGACATATCTTACTGCCCATCGCAAGTTTCCGCCAGCTATTTTTACTGCAGTGGCATAGTCAATTAACCAATCTTGTGGTTTGGTGCTCCCATTGTATGTTTTCGTGCCCCTTGCCAGCTGAAAATTCGGCACAGGCGGCTCGCCCATGATCCGGGGTCCGAAACATGCCGGACCTGGCGGACCTTGTTCCTCTAACAACTCGGACCGGTATAACCTATCCATAGTCTTGTATCATTTGACGGCAGGTTTCTGTACACTACTCTCTCCTGCATTCCATAATGGTCATTTCCACCATGCCCTGCATACTCCATATCTGAATAAACATCATTGTACCTCTCATTTGCCTGATTATGGCGAGCCGGTCTCACTTCTCTTTCCTACCGAGGTTCATATCTCGGCTGAGGATTGGGCGGCGGACCCCTCCTTCCTTCCGCCGGGATATTGTTCTCATGATTTCCTCTTCCGAGGTCTCCATTACCTCGGCTTCCGTTACCTTTGTTGGCACGGCCTGGGTTTCTTTCGCCACTATTACCTCGGCTCCCATTGCCTCGGTTCTCATTGTTCTTTTCAGCTACCGCCGGATCATACGGTACAATTTGCTTGTTTCTTTTTCCTGAAGTTACTGCTCTATCTTTTCATGCATTGTTTTCGGGTGAAGATGTTGCTGCCACAGATAGGGCGGGTGCTGCACCAGCCGAATGAACCATACGAGAGGCACCGGGTCTTGCCGGGTCTGTCATAAGTATTTCTTCATTCTGCTGGTTTGCAATACGCACCAGCTCATTCACTCGTTCTTGCTGTTTCTGCCGGGCTTCACCGGTCAGTCCTTCTAACTCTAGTGCAGCGGCATTTGCCGCACTTAGGTTCTTTGCCGGGGTGCTATACCTCGGCAAGCCTAGGTCGACTGAATCTGCTTTATGAGTCTCATGCTCCTTATTGATATCATCCATAAGGTTTTTCCCTCTCAATCTTAACTCATCGACCCGCTCGGGGGCGACATCTAGCTTATTTTCCTTTGCATATTCTCGCAGGGTCCTGTTTAAGGATTCCCGCAATGCCGACACCTTTTTTGCCTCTACCAGCACCTTTTGCCTGGTTTCTTCTAACTCTGCATGAGCATTAGCCGGATCGAGTATTGGCGCTACAGGCGTAGTCAGATTATATATGGTTGCCTGAAGAATATTCTCTGGTCTTTCTGGGGGTGGCCATCTTACCCTTGGTGCCTTTGGGGTTGTCTCCTGCACCTCGGCTGGCTTGGCTGCCGAAGGATCTACCTCGGTGGGCCGCGGAGCTGCCTGCCTTGTGGTCACCTGTACTCCGATCGTCGGATCCTTGCTTGATCCGGTGCCTGCTGCTCCCTCCTGCACCCCGCCTGCAACCATCACCTCGACGCTGCTGACGGGGCGTTCTCCACACGGACCGTTCGCGGCGCTGAGGGGGGGCTCTCCTGCAACAATAACTTGGTGAGGATAAACGCATGAGGTGTCGACGCCGACGTAGATCTGGTGCATGCCCAGGTTGATGAAGACGCCGTTGCGCGGAGGAGATTCTCTCCTAAAGCTGCCTGCATTATCGTTGACATAGTCACAGAGATCAAATCTCCGGACTAAGCCTGAGACAACGCGCTCGCCAGTGCGGATGAAGTTTCCCGTCCGGATCTTGACTCCAGCTAGCACTGCTGCTGGCCCCACGGTGGGCGCCAACTGTCGTGGTGGTGGCACGGCAGATGCCATGGGTAGGCTAAAGTATGGGGCCAATGGGTGCTAGAGGGATCTGGGAGGGAAGATGTAGTTGATTCTACACACAAATGGCTAACATATAGATCTTTATTTCTCTTCTCTTGGGCTACAAGTGCTCCTTGAGCTGTATGCAGGAAGAGAAGATGAACTTTTACCAGCCTAACGGTACCTAATGAGCCGATCCCCTTCTTAGGATCCAAGCCTCTCCTTATAAAGGGGTGCCTTGGCTCCTCTAGGGCTGACGTGGCAAGCATATTCGAAGAATATGCTTGTCCCAATATAGTAACTCGGCGGCCTCCTTTCCGTGTCCCCCTTCTAATGACGGCAAAGTTCCAGAGAACCCCACCAGCACGCCTTGGGCTCCAGGACTGTCACCTCCGTGACTTCCTTCTGCCCCTCTGCTGCTCTGCGCCTTGTCCTTTGCGCTTGGCTCTGTTCAGATTCTTCCTAGCCCGTGACTAGGGTTTGACTATAGGCACCTCCTTCTCCTGCAAGATTCATGTCATTCGGCCCTGTCTCGTTTAACTCGGCTTGGCCTTCACCTGCACTTAGGTTATTCGGACTTACCCGGCCGACTTAACTTGTACGTCGGCCGGGTAACGTACAACTCCTCCCATTAGTGTCATGGTCGTGCTTATCTCGGCCGTCCTTTACATGATTCGGCTGATATAAACAGTAACTCGGCATAGGACAGGGGGAACTCCTTTTGTCTTCCCCCGTCCTGACCCTATCCGGGGTCACCTCCCCAACATTCGAGATGAAGTTCGAGTCATTGTCTGTTATGATGCTGTGACGCACGCCGAACCTGTAGACAATGGACTCGGAAAACTTAACGGCAGTTTTGCCTCTTTGGTTGGTGACGGGCATAGCCTCGATCCACTTGGTGAAGTTGTCGACTGCGACCAGGAGGAAGACATGGCCTCCTGGCAAGGACTTTGGCTGTTTGCCTATCATATCGAGGACCCATTGTGTAGCATCCCAATTGTCTAACAATTGTAATGCTACTTGGTCTATTAATATAATGGCTACTTCCTATATATAATTGTTGCATCATAATGATATCATGCTCATGTCATCATGCCACCTTGCATTTGAGCATCATACAAAACCCTTTTGTTTTGGTTCTTCTCTCATATGCATTGTAAATTGTATTTGCCTCTTGATAATGTATTTAGTTATTGATATATTGTTTAAATGCCCAAGTTGAGTTGGGGGCATATCTTTTATTCCACTCCACCACCTTTCTTGTCACCACCCCAACATTCCACCATTCCACCATATGTGAGCATTGAATTTTACTTGTGTTTATCTCTAGCTCATGTTGTTGGAATGGACTCTTTTCCATTCTACCTGCTTCCATATGGAATGATATGGGAAGGTTGTTCATGTTGGAATATTTTGAGGATAATATGCACATAGTGGAATTTACACACTAGCATGTCCAAAATATATTCAAATATGGTCATCCCCATTCACTCCACATGGAACATTCCTTCAATCCTTAGCTTGGCCCTTACTCCATCTTTTGAGGATGCACATAAATAAATGCCATGAGATTTTATTTTTGTTTTCACAAGATTAACACATGGCATTAAATGCTTGCATGGGCCATGCAACCATCACCATCTTTTGATCTCCTTTGGGTTTTCTTTGGTTTTTGAGTGGATCATGTTCAAACCCTAAATCCCTCACATCTTGACCTCCTCTCTTTGTCTTGGGCACTAAAACCCTAGGCTTTTTCATCTCTCTATCTCTCCACCAACACCATGTGTCCAACCCAAAGCCCCTCAAACCCTAGCTCATTCTTTGTTCTCCTCCTAACCTTGTTCATCTTTTCTCTTGCATATGATCATATATGTAACCTAAATCTCCCTCCCCTCTTTCTTTTCTAACTACATCTAGTCCTTCCCTCCTTCTTTTCTTTCATCACTTAATGTTATCCTTTCCCACCATCACCATAGCTTCACCTTAACCCTTGCATGACCTTGGTAGAACATATCTAGCCCTTAATTCTCCCTCTCTCTAACCCTAAACAAAACCCTAACCCGAGCCCTACCTAGCTAACCCGAGCCTCCTTTTCTTTTTCCTCCCAGCTGCAGCGCGCCCCAGCCTAAATCCGTCTAAAGTTTTGTCTAAAACTAGTCCCATCTAGTCTAGTTTGGACTATATAAAACTCCAGTCCCTTTTTATTTCAAAATCCTATCACGTGTACATATACACACATACACCCACATCTATACACACTACACCCAAATCTGTTACACGCCTCTCCAACCTCACGTGCAGACACTCCATATCCCTACCAAGCTAGGTGCTCATCAAGCCATCGATCAAATCCCAGCCGGTTAAACTCGCGTCCTTCCCTGTACCACTTTTGATCGTTGCTCAACCTGAACCTGGTAGACCGAAGCCACCCTCCTGGTCTCTCCCTGGCGTCTTCCTCTCTCTTTCCACGGTAAGACCACCCCCCCTAGCTGCTTTGGCCTGGTCCAGCTGAGCCTGGCCCAACCCCTCCCCTTGTCTGGCATCTGTTCCGACCCCACCCGATGGACAGTGAGCAACCACTGTGTTTCTTCCTCGCCGCGCACGTGACCCTGGTACCTCATGCACCCCGCGTGCACCTCCCCTCTCCCTCGTGATCTTTTCTCTCGGGCTCCCCTCGCTCTGTCCATAAAGCGACAGCGACAGGGATGCTTCCCCTTCATACCCATCCTCCCAACCACTCCCTCATCATGGACGATCTGCAACTCTTCCTTCCTTCCCCTGCCAAAACCCTAGCCGCCATGGGTGCTCCTGCCTAGCCCATGTCCGTCCTCGTCGTTTTTCCGATGCCGTCGTCACCAGACAACCTTGTCCCGGAGCTGTGCTTGGACCCGGTGAAGCTGCTCGGAACCGGAGCGAGGAGGAGCAGGTCTAGGACGTTGCTCGCACCCACGCCGTCGCCGCGCCGGCCTTGGCCTCGTCGAGCCTTCCCTTCTGGCCGTTCCGCCTAGCTCGGCTGGGAATCGGTCCCATGTGAGTTCCCCACCCCTCTATGCCTACCAGCCCCTTGCCGCTCGCTTCCGCTCGCCGTTGTGTGCGCTCGCCACCGCGCGCCGCGCCCTGACCAGCAGCAGCGGAGCTTGGCGCACCCCTCTGTTCCTTTGCGTTTTCCGGGCGATGTGGTCCGCCTCCGTGCGATCTTGCTTAACCAAAGTTGTAGCCCGAGCAATCCTCTTCAACTCTACTTTTTACGGCAGGGCGAAATTCGTCTCCGTTCGGTCGCAATCGTCGTCGCAAACCAGCCCGATCTCAGCCCGTTTCTGCAAATTTTTCCGTCAGTTTTTAAACCGCGAGATCTCCTCTGTTCATATCCTTGCCCCGTCCGCTGCAGACATCCGTTGGCGAAGATCCAAACACCAAAGTTGTAGTCCGACGTTGGCTCTACATCTTTTGTTTTTGCAGCGTCGCAAAATTTCCAACGGTTTGCTCGCCATCGTCTTTCGAAAAATCGATGCAGCTAGCAGTTTTTCTTCGTCAGATCCGGTTCCTCCCAGCACTTTTCTAAAAGCACCCCTGGTAATTTTGTACTGCCACCGACTCGACCCCGGGGTTGCCACTAGTCACCCTCATGCACCGTGGGCCGCCAGCGTTGCGGTCCCACTGGTCATAGACCGAGGCTAACTTCGGCCGAGTGAGAAAAAACAGTTCAATTCCGGCCACACCAGCTCAACCCAGTCAGCACACTGGTCCCACGTCTCCGTGACTATGGGTAGAGAGCCCCAGGGTAACAAAAGTCCCCGCCATCGTTCTCTAAAATAAAAATATTTCTAGAAATTGTTTATATGTTTTTAAATCCAGAAATTAATAACTTATAATTGGTAATTCCAAATTAGACAAATAATATATGTTTTGAAATCAGAAAAATGTGAGGAATTCAAATATACCCTTCAAAATATATTTTGAACACTTTAAATTTTCGAGTTGGTTAAAATTACAAATAAAATGCCCTTTTCCTTAATTAATTAATAACTTTTGTTTTATAACTCCAAATTTGACAAATGATATGTCTAAATCGATCATCTCGACGAGACCTTTCTGTTTATGCATTCCATGTTCTGTTTTGCAGCATGCATCATATAATTATAAAGCATACAGCAACTTATTTGAGTATAAAATATGATTAAAACTCCATAAAATGCTTTATTTCTTGTATTCCACACCTCACCCATGCCATGCTACTTTATTGCCATGCAAATTGTGCATCATTCATCATGGCATGATTGTTTGCTTGTCGCATTTAATTCATATGCTTGTGCACTTTATTTATTTTGGCCTTTGTTTGTTTGGTTCTTCTTCGAATAGACGCTGAGCAGGGGATATATCAAGAAACCCAGGAGCACTACCCAGATCCTTCTCTCGCTTCAACTGAGCTGCCAGGCAAGCACTACCACATGCTTGCATACATATAGTACCTATTGCCTCTATCTTATTATTGCATCATTGAGTCGCGATCGCATTAAACTAAATCCCAAGTACAGCATAGCCTTTACTTTTAAACCCCACCGAAGCTTGTCCCTCCATCCCATGAGCCATTACCACAGGAGATGTTTGAGCCATGCGGGTCGTAGAACAGCATGTGTAGGGTATGTGAGTGTCTGATGGATAACGAGGTACCTATACAACTTAACCTGAGTAGTAATGGGATAACTAATAAAAGTGGCACCGGTGAGCAATATCTGTTATTTGGTTTTTCATGCTCACTTGTGTCCCGTAGGACCCCGAGTACTTGATTCATGTTCCTTGAATATTCGCGCTATCCACATCCGGGAGGCTTATGGGACCCCCCTAAGCCAGAGCTTGATTCATTCTTATTTCTTGGGGCCACAATTAGTTTGGGGCTTTATTACTATCCTGTACTTATGTCATGCTTTACTGCTTTATTTACGATTGTGCGAGGAGCACCTGTACTGTTTAGGATCGTGACACGTTTTCGCTGTATCGACAAGCCCAGTCACACTTTCGGGTTCCCAGTCGTTTACAGCCGTCCACACAAACCTTGAGTCCGTCTCGGAGCCGGCCAGTTTCGTTGCGGGTAGCTTAATGGGGTGGCCCCCTGAAATATTTCTGAATCCTGTGATCGCTTTGTCGTGAATGCCTCGTTGGGTTTTGATTTGGTTTTTCCGAGGTTGATCGAGTGTGTGTTGCTATTTGTGCACCCCTGCAGGGTAAAACTTTCTGAAAGCCGTGTCCGCGGTTATGGACGACTTGGAGCACAATTTCTCGATCATAGACAAGTATAACTAAAGTACCGCTTTTAATTTGACTAAATAACTGACTAGTAAATAGTGCAACACTCATGGAATGGATAATAAAACTGCCAACGAATGAGGGGTTGTTCGTCCGCTTCCTCGTTGGTAAGCGAGGAGGAGGATGGATCTGCTAATATTACTGTTATAACTGTTGTTATTAATTCACGGACATCCGTCTATCTTTGCTTAGGCGGATGGTTAGCGAGTATCTATAGAATTGTTAGGTATTATCTTTTGCTGCAATTGCGTCACCCAGGTTGTGTCCCCTTTAGAGGCATAAAGACTTGCTGAGTACCCCTAGGGTCTCACACGATAAATTATTTGATTCAGATGAACAGGTACACTCACAAGATGGATACTGGGTGGAGGAGACGGACGATGTGGACAACGATCATTCGGTGTAGAGATTCCGGGAACGGGGATCCGTGAGATCTGTGGGCGGGATGTGTTTATTATGGGGCATCTTATGCCGATTTGCTTCTTATCCGTACTCGGATCTTGTTTGCCGCTTCCGCCTGATACTCTGATGTTTGATGTATGAGGAGATATCCTAAACTATTATATCTATCTAGGACATTTGGATCTTGCCGTATGGCGTTGACATATTTCTATTTCTTTTAGATGGAATGGCTCTGAGGACTGTTGTATGGTGGCTTGCATACATACTCATTTGTGTATGTAGTTGATCCCTTCGCCTGCCGATTACGCCGCCCGTTCTTGTCCCGATGTTTGGAAATGGTTAGGACGGCCGAAAGGTCTACCTGTGAGTGGCATTTGGGCCCCACCGTACTATTTTAACCATTTCCGCTCATCCAGGCTTGTAACTAGGGGCGTAATTCACCGAGGTAGTTACACATTGGTATCAGAGCCATCCCGCCCTTCAGGGTCGCAGCCAAATGGTCGTTGTCAGTCTAGCAAATATTTTTGGTAGCTATGTATACTAGGGAAAAACAAAACGTGAGAGTAGGACTGCTTCCACTTTTCTTCTTACCCAATCACCCACCCTTTTCTGGTAAGGAAGTGTAACGTTTTCTATCCTCTTCTTAAATTCAAACTAGGATTCACGTGTTCTGGGTTTCCGTAGTACCATAGGTTGAGTGTGTGTGTGTGTAATTCCTTGTCTATCTGTTGTATCCAACATGTTATCTTTATCTGCCTTTGGTTATCAACTGTTGGTACATTCCATACTGACAGGCTTTTGAATACCGGCGCGATCTATCTGACTCCTTGTTAACCGGTGCCGTCTTCTTAAGGGTGTCCTTCCTTCTAGCAACTCCACATTCTGTGAAACCATCAGTTGCTAATCGCTACCTGATAAGTGTTTTTGCGCATCTATTGGTATTTTAATGCCGAAAAATGCGGAAAAATTTTCTTTGATACATCTGTGCTTCCACACTCCTTTTCAGTCGTGTGTGAAACATTATCTATCTCCCTTTTATCAGCATGTCCATGCTAACTCATTCTTTTGTCACCGGCGCTTAATCCTGGAGTTTTATTTCATCTCCAATTCTCTTGGGTTAATTACATAACATGTGTCGATCCGATGCTGGTGATTGTAATTTGGTTCTCGGCATAGCTATATGACACTTATCTTGAGTGGAATATGGAAAATGCAATCACCACTATCCTCCAAATGGTGACGGTTATCTCCTGTGATTTTGAGTACACCGCGATCATATCTATGCATATTCAAGAATCTTTGGCAATCCAGAGTTTCTCCAAGCACTTCAGCGGTCTATCATCTGCCCATCATGTTGCACATCTTTTTGAACTCCATATCTGCAAAATTCTCTTTGAGACGAGGGAATTGCATATTTTCGTCTCTGATAGCTTTGCTTGAGGTATGAGCTATCATCGGTTCTTATCCAAGATCTCTTTATCTTTGTAACCGGTGCTCCGATCGACAATGTGAACCAGGTGACATCTCTTTTTCTTCCGAAGGACCAGTTAACCTATTCTGTCAGCGCATCTTCTTCAACAGGAATCCTTACTCGTAACGTTGATCTTTCAAAGAGCGTTGAGCTCATGAAGTGTTTCGAGCATTTGTTCGTTTCTCCCGCCTTTTCGAACTTGGTATTCTGGGAATATCTTGTTAATCCATGGTGGTATATGTTGATAATATGCTTGCCTATTCCATATCAATGGAAGAACATGGAAGATCATCTGTGTCCCTTTCTCTCAAGCTTTGTTAACACTGCCTGTGTGCAAAGTCTCAAAGTGAGAATTCTGACTTTTTGAAGTCACCTATCTCGGCCACGTCCTTCTGCTAAATAGATCGCTTCAATTCTGGAATCAGCAAGTCCATTGTTAATTCCATCCTCCATCTTCAACCAATCTGGAGTTGTTCCTTGTTGGCAAGTTATCGTCGTCGTTCCGCTGAAGATTTCCTCAAGGCTGCTAAATCTCTCTCAATCATTTCAAGAAGAACATGGAGTTCTTTCACCTCAATCTCGTTAAGTAATCTCTTGAAACCCTCTCGCTCTATCGTCTATGCTCAATCCACCGGAGGCCATGAAGACCTTCCAGATCTTGTATTCCTTCTGTTCAAGTGGTGCTATCTTTTTCTATATCTGTGAAATTTTGCAGTTGTCTCCGTGATCTTCCTTTATATCTTTCCGGTGGCTTGGTACTTCCGACATGACGACAACATCATCATATTTATCTATCTATGAATCCGGCGAATCGTTTGCATCTATCCTTGTTTTCTAACGGAGTTCTATGAGTTTTGCCAACACCTTCAGTCTGTTTCGGTAGTTGGGTTGCATGATTTTCTTATTCATGTGCGGAGTAATGCTTTGAGTGCGGGATGGAGTAGCTACCATACCACTACTCTTATCATTCGCTCTTGTACATTGAATTGGTGAATTAATGTGATTTCACTCATTCCACGGAAGTTAGAAGTGGCCTTTATCCCTCGATACTTTTACTTCCGTCCTTGTTTTTCTGGAGTGCTCTCTCGAAGGAAGTAATCAATAATCTCTTGTTGGTGGTCTGTCTATTCTATATGGAGCAAAATCTGCAATTATCTGGTGGAAACAGACGCAAACTCCTTTCGTTCCTCGTCTTTCTACCGATGCTCGACATCCCCAAACAAGATGAAAGGAAACTATCTCTCTTTGTTCATCAATTCTTTTTCTGTGTTAAAGCCAATTATGGTTGATGCCATCAGCCGCAAATCTATTGCGTTAGCCTCAAGGCTAAAGAAAGCAATAAGTATCTCTACATAAACTCCAGATCCTCCATATTCTTTGCTTCTCGGGATTCCACCATGATCTGGCTTCACATCCATCTCTGGAAGTTATATCTGTGCACCTAAATTGCGTGATCCTTGGTTCTTCCCGTTGCAACAAGAATCTAATCCGACGATGTCTAACTAAATCTTTCTGTTCATATCAAGGAACTCTATTGGTTGAAGGCAATATTGTTTCCGAACTTCATTTCTCAAATCCGAGAGAAGATACGATGCTATTGTCATAGTGGTTCAACACCTCTCCAATCTAGCTCTTTTTCTTCCGGCGAGACAAAGATTCATCCTCTCTCGTATCGGTAAATCTTTAATCTTAATGGTGTGTCTTTCTTTATCCATGATACATCATCTTCTCCTTTTCTTTCACAAGTGGTTATATTCTTTTATCATGATTCTTGGGAAAACCGGAGCTATGCCCATCCTATCCTTCTTGTCTCACGACAATCCTTCAACTCTTCTAACCCGTTGTTTCTCAAGCAAAATGCAAGACTCGCAACAAGTCTAGCAAGTTTTGCAAGGTGTAGTGGTCGCACCATTCCATGGTTCATCAACTTGGGAACATGAGGGTCACCTTCGTTCGAACACCCACCTCTCCTTGTGTTGTTTTCTTTTCCTAGGAATCTCGGGGCGAGATTCTTGTTTAGTGGGGGAGAGTTGTAGCATCCCAATTGTCTAACAATTGTAATGCTACTTGGTCTAGTAATATAATGGCTACTTCCTATATATAATTGTTGCATCATAATGATATCATGCTCATGTCATCATGCCACCTTGCATTTGAGCATCATACAAAACCCTTTTGTTTTGGTTCTTCTCTCATATGCATTGTAAATTGTATTTGCCTCTTGATAATGTATTTGGTTATTGATATATTGTTTAAATGCCCAAGTTGAGTTGGGGGCATATCTTTTATTCCACTCCACCACCTTTCTTGTCACCACCCCAACATTCCACCATTCCACCATATGTGAGCATTGCATTTTACTTGTGTTTATCTCTAGCTCATGTTGTTGGAATGGACTCTTTTCCATTCTACCTGCTTCCATATGGAATGATATGGGAAGGTTGTTCATGTTGGAATATTTTGAGGATAATATGCACATAGTGGAATTTACACACTAGCATGTCCAAAATATATTCAAATATGGTCATCCCCATTCACTCCACATGGAACATTCCTTCAATCCTTAGCTTGGCCCTTACTCATCTTTTGAGGATGCACATAAATAAATGCCATGAGATTTTATTTTTGTTTTCACAAGATTAACACATGGCATAAAATGCTTGCATGGGCCATGCAACCATCACCATCTTTTGATCTCCTTTGGGTTTTCTTTGGTTTTTGAGTGGATCATGTTCAAACCCTAAATCCCTCACATCTTGACCTCCTCTCTTTGTCTTGGGCACTAAAACCCTAGGCTTTTTCATCTCTCTATCTCTCCACCAACACCATGTGTCCAACCCAAAGCCCCTCAAACCCTAGCTCATTCTTTGTTCTCCTCCTAACCTTGTTCATCTTTTCTCTTGCATATGATCATATATGTAACCTAAATCTCCCTCCCCTCTTTCTTTTCTAACTACATCTAGTCCTTCCCTCCTTCTTTTCTTTCATCACTTAATGTTATCCTTTCCCACCATCACCATAGCTTCACCTTAACCCTTGCATGACCTTGGTAGAACATATCTAGCCCTTAATTCTCCCTCTCTCTAACCCTAAACAAAACCCTAACCCGAGCCCTACCTAGCTAACCCGAGCCTCCTTTTCTTTTTCCTCCCAGCTGCAGCGCGCCCCAGCCTAAATCCGTCTAAAGTTTTGTCTAAAACTAGTCTCATCTAGTCTAGTTTGGACTATATAAAACTCCAGTCCCTTTTTATTTCAAAATCCTATCACGTGTACATATACACACATACACCCACATCTATACACACTACACCCAAATCTGTTACACGCCTCTCCAACCTCACGTGCAGACACTCCATATCCCTACCAAGCTAGGTGCTCATCAAGCCATCGATCAAATCCCAGCCGGTTAAACTCGCGTCCTTCCCTATACCACTTTTGATCGTTGCTCAACCTGAACCTGGTAGACCGAAGCCACCCTCCTGGTCTCTCCCTGGCGTCTTCCTCTCTCTTTCCACGGTAAGACCACCCCCCTAGCTGCTTTGGCCTGGTCCAGCTGAGCCTGGCCCAACCCCTCCCCTTGTCTGGCATCTGTTCCGACCCCACCCGATGGACAGTGAGCAACCACTGTGTTTCTTCCTCGCCGCGCACGTGACCCTGGTACCTCATGCACCCCGCGTGCACCTTCCCTCTCCCTCGTGATCTTTTCTCTCGGGCTCCCCTCGCTCTGTCCATAAAGCGACAGCGACAGGGACGCTTTCCCCTTCATACCCATCCTCCCAACCACTCCCTCATCATGGACGATCTACAACTCTTCCTTCCTTCCCCTGCCAAAACCCTAGCCGCCATGGGTGCTCCTGCCTAGCCCATGTCCGTCCTCGTCGTTTTTCCGATGCCGTCTCACCAGACAACCTTGTCCTGGAGCTGTGCTTGGACCCGGTGAAGCTGCTCGGAACCGGAGCGAGGAGGAGCAGGTCTAGGACGTTGCTCGCACCCACGCCGTCGCCGCGCCGGCCTTGGCCTCGTCGAGCCTTCCCTTCTGGCCGTTCCGCCTAGCTCGGCTGGGAATCGGTCCCAGGTGAGTTCCCCACCCCTCTATGCCTACCAGCCCCTTGCCGCTCGCTTCCGCTCGCCGTTGTGTGCGCTCGCCGCCGCGCGCCGCGCCCTGACCAGCAGCAGCGGAGCTTGGCGCACCCCTCTGTTCCTTTGCGTTTTCCGGGCGATGTGGTCCGCCTCCGTGCGATCTTGCTTAACCAAAGTTGTAGCCCGAGCAATCCTCTTCAACTCTACTTTTTACGGCAGGGCGAAATTCGTCTCCGTTCGGTCGCAATCGTCGTCGCAAACCAGCCCGATCTCAGCCCGTTTCTGCAAATTTTTCCGTCAGTTTTTAAACCGCGAGATCTCCTCTGTTCATATCCTTGCCCCGTCCGCTGCAGACCTCCGTTGGCGAAGCTCCAAACACCAAAGTTGTAGTCCGACGTTGGCTCTACATCTTTTGTTTTTGCAGCGTCGCAAAATTTCCAACGGTTTGCTCGCCATCGTCTTTCGAAAAATCGATGCAGCTAGCAGTTTTTCTTCGTCAGATCCGGTTCCTCCCAGCACTTTTCTAAAAGCACCCCTGGTAATTTTGTACTGCCACCGACTCGACCCCGGGGTTGCCACTAGTCACCCTCATGCACCGTGGGCCGCCAGCGCTGCGGTCCCACTGGTCATAGACCGAGGCTAACTTCGGCCGAGTGAGAAAAAACAGTTCAATTCCGGCCACACCAGCTCAACCCAGTCAGCACACTGGTCCCACGTCTCCGTGACTATGGGTAGAGAGCCCCAGGGTAACAAAAGTCCCCGCCATCGTTTTCTAAAATAAAAATATTTCTAGAAATTGTTTATATGTTTTTAAATCCAGAAATTAATAACTTATAATTGGTAATTCCAAATTAGACAAATAATATATGTTTTGAAATCAGAAAAATGTGAGGAATTCAAATATACCCTTCAAAATATATTTTGAACACTTTAAATTTTCGAGTTGGTTAAAATTACAAATAAAATGCCCTTTTCCTTAATTAATTAATAACTTTTGTTTTATAACTCCAAATTTGACAAATGATATGTCTAAATCGATCATCTCGACGAGACCTTTCTGTTTATGCATTCCATGTTCTGTTTTGCAGCATGCATCATATAATTATAAAGCATACAGCAACTTATTTGAGTATAAAATATGATTAAAACTCCATAAAATGCTTTATTTCTTGTATTCCACACCTCACCCATGCCATGCTACTTTATTGCCATGCAAATTGTGCATCATTCATCATGGCATGATTGTTTGCTTGTCGCATTTAATTCATATGCTTGTGCACTTTATTTATTTTGGCCTTTGTTTGTTTGGTTCTTCTTCGAATAGACGCTGAGCAGGGGATATATCAAGAAACCCAGGAGCACTACCCAGATCCTTCTCTCGCTTCAACTGAGCTGCCAGGCAAGCACTACCACATGCTTGCATACATATAGTACCTATTGCCTCTATCTTATTATTGCATCATTGAGTCGCGATCGCATTAAACTGAATCCCAAGTACAGCATAGCCTTTACTTTTAAACCCCACCGAAGCTTGTCCCTCCATCCCATGAGCCATTACCACAGGAGATGTTTGAGCCATGCGGGTCGTAGAACAGCATGTGTAGGGTATGTGAGTGTCTGATGGATAACGAGGTACCTATACAACTTAACCTGAGTAGTAATGGGATAACTAATAAAAGTGGCACCGGTGAGCAATATCTGTTATTTGGTTTTTCATGCTCACTTGTGTCCCGTAGGACCCCGAGTACTTGATTCATGTTCCTTGAATATTCGCGTTATCCACATCCGGGAGGCTTATGGGACCCCCCTGAGCCAGAGCTTGATTCATTCTTATTTCTTGGGGCCACAATTAGTTTGGGGCTTTATTACTATCCTGTACTTATGTCATGCTTTACTGCTTTATTTACGATTGTGCGAGGAGCACCTGTACTGTTTAGGATCGTGACACGTTTTCGCTGTATCGACAAGCCCAGTCACACTTTCGGGTTCCCAGTCGTTTACAGCCGTCCACACAAACCTTGAGTCCGTCTCGGAGCCGGCCAGTTTCGTTGCGGGTAGCTTAATGGGGTGGCCCCCTGAAATATTTCTGAATCCTGTGATCGCTTTGTCGTGAATGCCTCGTTGGGTTTTGATTTGGTTTTTCCGAGGTTGATCGAGTGTGTGTTGCTATTTGTGCACCCCTGCAGGGTAAAACTTTCTGAAAGCCGTGTCCGCGGTTATGGACGACTTGGAGCACAATTTCTCGATCATAGACAAGTATAACTAAAGTACCGCTTTTAATTTGACTAAATAACTGACTAGTAAATAGTGCAACACTCATGGAATGGATAATAAAACTGCCAACGAATGAGGGGTTGTTCGTCCGCTTCCTCGTTGGTAAGCGAGGAGGAGGATGGATCTGCTAATATTACTGTTATAACTGTTGTTATTAATTCACGGACATCCGTCTATCTTTGCTTAGGCGGATGGTTAGCGAGTATCTATAGAATTGTTAGGTATTATCTTTTGCTGCAATTGCGTCACCCAGGTTATGTCCCCTTTAGAGGCATAAAGACTTGCTGAGTACCCCTAGGGTCTCACACGATAAATTATTTGATTCAGATGAACAGGTACACTCACAAGATGGATACTGGGTGGAGGAGATGGACGATGTGGACAACGATCATTCGGTGTAGAGATTCCGGGAACGGGGATCCGTGAGATCTGTGGGCGGGATGTGTTTATTATGGGGCATCTTATGCCGATTTGCTTCTTATCCGTACTCGGATCTTGTTTGCCGCTTCCGCCTGATACTCTGATGTTTGATGTATGAGGAGATATCCTAAACTATTATATCTATCTAGGACATTTGGATCTTGCCGTATGGCGTTGCAATATTTCTATTTCTTTTAGATGGAATGGCTCTGAGGACTGTTGTATGGTGGCTTGCATACATACTCATTTGTGTATGTAGTTGATCCCTTCGCCTGCCGATTACGCCGCCTGTTCTTGTCCCGATGTTTGGAAATGGTTAGGACGGCCGAAAGGTCTACCTGTGAGTGGCATTTGGGCCCCACCGTACTATTTTAACCATTTCCGCTCATCCAGGCTTGTAACTAGGGGCGTAATTCACCGAGGTAGTTACACATTGGGCGAAGGGTCAGGCCAGACGTATGGGCCTTAGCTCGGATCCTTGCGCATCTGGCTTGTCCGCGTACCTCTGACAGTCTTTGCACCTCTGGACGATGTCATTGGCGTCGTTCATGGTGGTTGGCCAGTAGAATCCATCTCATAGAGCTTTGGCGACTAGGGCGCGGCTGCCTGCATGATGGCCGCAGATACCCACATGGATGTCTTGGAGGATGCTTTTGTCGTCACCTATGGTGACGCACCGTTAAAGCACACCCTAAATGTTCGCTTGTATAGCTCGCCATTTATTATGGTGAAGGCTTTTGACCGACGAAATATTCGTCGGGCGTCTGTCGGGTCATCGGGCAGTTCATTGTTTATCAGGTACCAAAGGTACGGCTGTGTCCATGTATCTTCAACCGCCATGACCTGCATCATGCTGACCAGCTCGGCCTCGGTGTCAAGCTTTTTGGGTCCTTCTTGTCCTTCGGGCAGCACAGCCCCCGAGTGCTCTGCTTCTTCGGCTGAGCCTTTTGGGAATTTCCTCTTGATAGAGGGTACGCAGATTTGTTCGAGGAACAAACCTGGTGGCACCCGTGCGCAGGTGGAGACAATGTTGGCGAGCCTGTCAACTTCTTCGTTGCTTTCCCTTCTGACGTGCCGAAGCTCGTAGCTGACGAAGCCTCCTTCGAGTGAGCTGTAAAGTGCGCGGTACACGATCATGTTGGCGCTATGAGCGTCGCACTCGTTCATCGTCTGCTGGACGACAAGGTTCGAGTCACCATAGATGACGAGGCGTGTTGCGTCGCAGATCTTGGCCATCTTCATGTTGTGGATGAGGGCCTCGTATTCCGCCTCTTTGTTGGAGGCGCGAAATTTCATCCGAAGGACGTACTTCATCTTGTTGCCTTGAGGGGACGTCAGTATGACGCCGGCCCCTGCTCCAGCCTCACGCTTAGAGCCGTCGAAGTGCATCGTCAAGGATTGCGACATGTCCGGAGTGTCCGGCAGCTGGACTTCCATCCAGTGGACGAGAAAGTCAGGGAGGACCTGAGACTTGATGGCGGTGCGCTGCTAGTAGATTATATCCAGAGGGGACAGTTTGATGCCCCACAAGGCTACATGTCTCGTGGCTTCAGGGTTGTTCAAGATGTTTGACAGCAGGGCGTTGTTGACGACCATGATCTAATGCTCCTGGAAGTAGTGGTTCAGCCGACGAGCCGTCATGAATACGTCGTAGGCAAGCTTCTGGTAGTGAGGGTACCTCTGCTTTGTCGGGGTCAGTACCTCGCTGAGGTAGTAGATTGGGCATTGGACCCCGTGGGTCTTGCCATTTTCGGGCCGCTCGACCACGAGCACAGTGCTTACCACCTGATGTGTAGCTGTGATGTATAGCAGCAGAGGCTCCCGTTCCTTTGACGTGACTAGATGGGTAAAGAAAAGAGAATGTTCAGTTAATCCATGGATTCATTCTGAAGTATGGCAGCCATCCAAACCCACTTGTAATTTTGAAGAACAGGCACAAGCGCCAGAGAGGGTGCAGTGGCCAGTTAGGCCAGGGCTGTCCGCAAAGTGCAACACAGGCCAAGGCCACAAGCGCCAAACGAGGCATCCAAACACCATTTTAATAAATTGACAGTATAATCAGCAATTTTAAATTAACAACATTTTCCAAGAGTACTATTATCCATCCGATGCTCTTCATTCAAATAAATTGACAGACAGGAATGACTGCTCTCATAATCAAAGCTACTATTACAGGTCTGGAGATCAACAAGTACATGAAGTGAAACTAAAAAAACTAACATCCAAGGCACATGGCTTAGTTCAGGTTCAGCAACATAGCATTCAGTTATCTTCCACCCCCATCAAAGTAAGTCGCCTTCCATCGAGTGTCGGTTCACCATCTTTGTGCCCGGTCGAACGCCTCACATGTCACCTGCCATAACATGCTCCCCGTCGTCTCAGCATCCTGCACTTGCGCCATCTCGTTCTGCAATCCTGAAAAGCCATACAAGATACAACTCGCAATCCAGTTGCAAACATACACATCACAGCTCTGAGATGATTTCGTAACTTAAAACAAAACAAGTATACTTATTTTGTTCTCCCGCAAGGACACAACCGATCGAGCGTTGAAGTTTGCCAAGCCAACTAAACTATTTATTAAATGAGGAAAATCAACAAGCGTATACAGCAGGCTGCATGTAATTCCTAATGCATTTTACAAGAGCCATTAGCTGCAAAGGTACCAAATGCAAGGCTGAAGATACTTGCAGCTTTGCAGATTGCATAGCAAAAGGAATAAAGTTCAGATACAGAAACTGGTTCGAGATTTTAAAAAACTTCAGATACAAAAACAAACGAAAGTTTCTTAATTAAAACAAAACAGCTGCCGTCACAAATTTTCTTTGCCATCCCTCCATAATGTGCTAATCGTCCTCGCAAAAACATAACCTGCAACTAGTTGGATTCAGGTCCCAGCTAGAAGTCATAACAACCTACAACATGGTGTCGCCTGACCAGTTTTAACACGTCCAGTATCTCCAGAAACAGGAATAGAAATACGTAGGAATGGATCCAAAGATAGGTACAAGCTATATGACCGTCTTGGAATCAAATTGAAAGATTCACAAACAGATCGGTGCAAAGTTACAGATTATTAACCAGCTGTCGGAGACACGCATGAACAATGCAGGGCTGCATTTCTTGAAAGCATCACACAATAACACATTTCGATCATAACACGGCCGAATCACAGGATGAGACAAAGAAAAACTAACCAATACATACAAACAGATCAAAGAAGGAAAGAGCAGATCACGCAAGATGATCCACAATACGGGTGAGGACGCCGTCACATCTTGGCGAAGGAGGCAGACGACCCGGTTCGGTCGTAGTAGTACTCGGGGAGGGCCTGGGGGCGGGACAGCATGAGGGGGCGGGACAGCATGAGGGGGCGGTCCTTGGCCTCCTCGGGGTCATCGTCGTCCACGGTGTGGAGGTGGATGCAGGAGCACCGCTCCATGGAGCTGAAGAATGCCGCGGCCACGCTCCCGCCAACCCAGATCGCGTACCGCTCCAACTTCCCGAAGGTCATGACCCCGCCGCCGTCGTTGTCGCCGCCGTCCATGGCTGCCATCCGAACAGAACGAAAGGGGGGAATTGGTTGCCTTCGATTTTTTTTTTGGGACAGTTGTGGCTGTGTTCCAAAACTGGGATGGATGGGCAGGGGGCAAGGATGCTGCAGCCGAAATGGTGCGGAACGAGATGGGAAAACGGAGGCGGGGGCGGCAGAGGGGGTAGTAGATAGAGCCGGAGCCAGGCGAGGGAGGCGATGCGGCGATAGGCAGGGGGAGGATGAGGCGACGGAGTGGAGCATGAGGCGCGGTAGCGATAGGCATGGGGGTGTTTTTTAGTCCCACATCGCTAACTCAAGGAGAGATTGACCAGCTTAAATAGTTTGTTCCAACGATCTCTCTCGCTGAGTCGATTAGCACAGACTTGTAACCCGAGCGGGGGCATTAAAGTGGTGTTTGGATGCCCGGTTTGGCGCTTGTGCCTAGGCCTATGTTGCACTTTGTCAACGACCCGTTCTAACTGGCCAATGCTAGCGCTTGTGCCTGGGCCTATGTTGCACTTTGCGGATAGCCCGTTCTAACTGGCCACTGCATCCTTCCCGGCAGACCACCATCTTTTTAAGGAATTTTTTTTTCTTTACCCATCTAGGCAACACGACCCGTTCTAACTGGCCAATGCTAGCGCTTGTGCCTGGGCCTATGTTGCACTTTGCGGATAGCCCGTTCTCGAGATGGGAATGGACCTGGCCCGTGGCCCTAGGGTCAAATTCAGGGGCCACGGGTCGACCCATTCCACGAAACTGTTCTGGCATCACTGGCCCGTTGGGTACCCCGGGGTCGACCCAAAATCCTGGTCTTCTGCTTCTAGCTCTCGGCATTAAGCGAGCTCGACCCTTCTGGATGCAGCCCTGATTCTATTACCAAAACAGCACAATGTTGCTGCTCGTTCAGGTTCAGATTCGGTGACTTTTTTAGCTATCTGTCTATATATAGTTTATTGGCTGCTAAAACATTGAAGAAAACAAGTAGAACTATCTTCAGAAATAAACTAGTTTGCTCTTGCACCGAATCGAACTCAGATGAATTACATTACACCCTTGTTTACACGTTCGATCAAACCCAATTCTACTGACTAGCTAGACCACTCTTTAAGAACATAACTAACAGATCAATTTATGTCTAAATAACAGCCGGGAAGAAAGCACGCGAGGGGGTCATGCCTCTCTGCCCCGCGAGCTGGGCGGCGACCAGGACGACGGCGAGACGGGAGGCGACCGGAAAGATGGCGAGCTGGAAAATGACACGGATTATGCCTGGGCGGCGATCGGAAAGATAACGAGCTGAGCGACAACCGAGAAGACAACGAGTTAGGAGTACGAGCATGAAGTAGCGCCGCCGGCCGTAGAGATAGACAGGGACGGGGCGGCGATTGGGCACCGAGCGCCCTGTCTAGTTGTTCTACAAAGCGGCACGTATGGCCGATGGGTCGGCCCCGTCGACCCATTGGGTTAGTCAAAGTCGGCTCTGTTGGCCCAAAAAAGCGTCCAAGGCCAACCTGCCGACCCAATGGCCTCAAAAATTTGGGTCGGGTCAGTGACCCGGCGGGCCGACCCGGCCCGTTCCCATCTTGAGCCCGTTCTAACTGGCCACTGCATCCTTCCCGGCAGACCACTATCTTTTTAAGGAATTTTTTTTTCTTTACCCATCTAGGCAATACGTATTACTCGTTGGGAAGATCTGTCAGCAGTATCTTGCACTTTGTCAACGACCCGTTCTAACTGGCCAATGCTAGCGCTCAGTGGCGGAGCTACAGAAGAGTGTATCATGGTGCACACTTGGT
This sequence comes from Avena sativa, assembly GCA_916181665.1. NCBI lineage: Eukaryota > Viridiplantae > Streptophyta > Magnoliopsida > Poales > Poaceae > Avena > Avena sativa. Next base: position 229,936,254 of record OV702279.1, read on the forward strand.
GCCACAACAGGTAAAAACATTTATTTCAGGGTGCACACATGGTGAAAATCTGTCAATTAGCAAAGGAAAACGATTTTTTACCTGGGTCCTGTGCACCCCCTTGGTCCTACAGGGATCCGCCCCTGCTAGCGCTTGTGCCTGGGCCTATGTTGCACTTTGCGGATAGCCCGTTCTAACTGGCCACTGCACCCTTCCTGGCATACCACTATCCTGAGTTCTTTTTCCGTATAAGCACCAGAGCACTTGTCCATGTTTTCTACAGTCCAGCCTTCCCCAATAGCAGCACTAACTTCAATATTTCCAGTGCATATAATATTAACTGAGGTACTTTCTACTAAAGGGTGAGGCAGATGACCATTTACCTTATTTGTCATGCCTGTCTCACTTGTGTTTTGGCCATCGACTAGAGAGTTTTCCAACTGATCTACTGCCAAGACCGGCCTTTCGAAATCCCCCCAGTGTTTTGTCTCTTTTTACCTTCTCAAAACTACTGAAACCCGCATCAGCATTAGAGTCGTATTCAACACTGCCAACTTCTCGATCTGAATCACTGAAAACGCCATTGCTTAATTTTCCATTCTCTAATCCTTGGCCTTCACATCGCCCAAAACCATCGGCATCATGTATGCCAATCTGCCCAGGACCACTGGGACGGTCATGATTTCCGGCACGGGCGGCAGTAACATCAGTCTCTCCGCCTCCAAGATTGGAGGCCATGGATGCGCAGTCAAGCATCCTGAGGAGGAAGCTGGCCCGGTGGTTGACGTCAGCGACCTGGGTGACGGCGAGGTTGCGGAGGCCGAGGCGGGCGACACGGATGGAGCTGAGCGGATGGTTGACCTCCATAGTGTGCTGCAGCCTGCAGCACGGTGACACCGACAGTGGTGTCGAACGGCGGGCCGCGGAGGAGGTCGCAGAGGCAGACGCGGAGGGGCTTGGTGCAGACGGCGCACATGGGGCGGCGCTGGCCAGGCTCCCGGCGGTGCGGGTCGCCCTGTGCCTCGCTCGCCGCCATGGGTAGCGAGGTGGTGGGGGCTGTTGCTGGGTTGGGGATGGGGATGGCGGCTGTCTGGCGGTTTGGTGCGGAACGAGATGGGAAAACGGAGGCGGGGCGGCAGAGGGGGTAGTAGATAGAGCCGGAGCCAGGCGAGGGAGGCGATGCGGCGATAGGCAGGGGGAGGACGAGGCGACGGAGTGGAGCACGAGGCGCGGTAGCGATACGCACGGGTGTGGGAGCCAGCCAACCGTTGCCCCTGTTGGTTTTTAGTCCCACCTCGCCAACTCAAGGAAAGATTGACCAGCTTAAATAGTCTATTCGACCGATCTGTCTTGCCGAGTCAATTAGCACAGACTTGTAACCCGAGCGGGGGCATTAAAGTTGTGTTTGGATGCCTGGTATGGCGCTAGTGCCTGGGCCTGCGGACAGCCCGTTCTAACTGGCCAATGCACCCTCTCTGGTGCTCGTGCCTGGGCCTGTGTTGCACTTTGAAGCCCATTCTAACTGGCCAATGCACCCTCTCTGGCAGACCACTATCTTTTTATTTTCTTCAAAATATTTGTGGGTTTGGATATCTTTTTATTTTCTTCAAAATATTATGGGTTTGGATGGCTGCCATACTTTAGAAGGAGTACATCAACTCTAGTTGTGGAATCTTCAAAATATTTGTGGGTTTGGATATCTTTTTATTTTCTTCAAAATATTATGGGTTTGGATGGCTGCCATACTTTAGAAGGAGTACATCAACTCTAGTTGTGGAATTCTCAATTATATTATTACTAAGAACGTTTGTGCTTTGGTGTTTATCTTTTGTTAACTTAGTTCAGTTATTCTTACCTGTAGTCCACTTGAAGTATGGCTTAATTGAGCATATGACTCTGAAGGTCCTACCACCTCCAGTTATACATATTTAGACCATGGGGAAATCTTTCTATCTTTTATATTGTCCGCTTTATGTTCTCAAATAGGAAAATAATAATCACACTCACAGCCAGAGCAAACCTTTTGGTGCATGCATTAGTCCTAGCCAGCGCCTTAATATGGTTATTATTTTGTGATCTCTCACTTGAGTCCTGGTTTATTTTTATTGTTCTATCAAATATAGTACGTAACTAAATAAAAATCTATCTGACTGGGTTTGACTAGGAGCAGCAGAAAAGTTGCGTTTCTGCTACCACCTAACTGAATAAACAATTAGATGCATTTGGATGATGTATGAACAAAGGCATATTTTACACTATTCATGTATCTTGGATTATATCGTCTAACTCGTTGATCACCATTGCACTATTGTTACCATACATGTCACAAGTCTGATCTTATTCTACTCTGCAAATGGACAAGAGCAGACATGTATATAGGACTTTGAAAACTAGCACCATCATCACCCTGATAAAGGCATCTGCATATATTTCAGTACGTTTTTCATCATGCACACCAGGCCACCCCATCCTATTATACTCCCTCAGTCCAAGAAAAGATGTCGGGACTCATCCCTCTCCCAGTTCAAATTTGATTTTGCAAAAAACTCCCCAATAAAATTAAATCGTTTCAAATTTAACCGATTCAAAATCGAATCTTGTCTGTCCCCGCTCCCTCCCCCCAAGGTCTTCCGCCGCTCCGGTCGCTGGAGGATCCCGCGTGGGCTGCCTCACCTGGCCCTGCTCGCGAGCCTCGGAGGGATCCCGCTGTCAGGGAGCTCCCTCCTACAGCTGCCACAGGGCAGCTTCTCCCACGAGTGGGCGCGAGTAGCCTCCGCCGGCCGCACATGGGCGCTGCTCCGGAGCCCCGACTTCAACGCTGATCTCGCCTTCGTCCTCGCTCCCATCTTTTGCTTGCCGGCTGCACCTGCTCTGCTCCGTTGCGCTGCTGTGTGAGAAGAACTACAGTAGCAGCAGAGAAGAAGCAGTAGATCGAGCCCAGGGGAGCTCCCGCCGTCTCCCTGTGTATCTGAAATGTATATGACTAGTTCAGTAACAACACAAGTTTCTGAACAGCACATTAGAGATTCAGAGTTGCTGAAAAAGAATAGGAATAAGGTCCAGGTTTAGAACAACACAAGTTTCTCTTTAGATGAATAGAGCTGCTTGTTGTTGTATAATTCAAGTATTTATACTTCTGACAGAATTCAAGTAAATTAAAAAAAACAGCAGTAAGCAGCTACAGATCTACACTTGTTTATATTTCTGACATAATTTAGTGTACTTGAAGGCCAATCATCTTACTACAATTTACTAATATAGTTCAAGTAAAAAAGAATACCTAATACGTATCTTGCAACTGCATAACCATGTGTTAAGAGAAGATTGTGAGAAACAATGTAAGGTTCTGTTGCTGAGTTCCCACTAGCAGCAAATAGTTCCCTACACAACAAATATTATGAAGATTCAATTTGCCAAATATTATGGAGCAGCAGGTACAGGTTGATCAGTGGAGCAGCAACATCAGGAAAAGCTATGGCAAGTAGAAAAGGAACAAGTATTCTTGAAGAAACTGTTGCTAGTAATCCTGTCAACGGGTTTCAGTTAGACTGTCGACAGGTTTAGGCTGTCAGTCAGTCAGGTGCATTAGTTTCAGTTAGGAATAAAACGGCATGTGCATGAGCATGTTCGTGCCATGACCGAGTCGATCGTTTTCCATAGCTGTAGAGTAGCTTAGGCCGCCAAGAAAGCATCGCGGGATGGCGCGAGGACATGCGATCATGGCGGCGTTATCGGGAGGTGGTGAGTGGTCATGGGATGGCGCGGCCGCATAGCTCAGATCCTTTCCGTTTTTCAGTTTAATAGATCCTATAAATAAGGAGAGAAAGAGAAAAGTTGCAACGTTACGCAACGCAAATCCCGTGTCAAACTCTGTCCAAATCTCGTGTTGTTTCCAGCTGCAGGTCTAACAGAAACAAGTTATGGCAAGCAACAACATCAACAATTCTAAATTATAACTGTAAGAAGAAAGTATCAAGGCAGTATGTACAGAAACAAAGAACAAGTATTCTTGACAGTATGTTGTATGGAAAAGATGGAATTTTAGAAAGAATAGACGGGGGAGAACAGGACCTCACCGGGGAGCAGTGGGACTATGTGGCCGGACCTCATCTTGGAGTTGTGGCTGGCGGAAGCAGCACCGGGATGTGGCCGGAGGCAGTAGCAGGTGCCCGGAAGAAGCAACACCTCGAGCTCCGGCCGGACTTAGTCATGTAGAACCACTTTTCATCTATGTGTACGACATTGTCCATTAGCTTGAACATAGGCCAAGGACTTAGTACAGTTAAGCACAAGTATAGTTGAGCCAAGAAACTAGTGCTCAATAAACAAGGAGTAAATAATCTGCATGCAAATAGACTTGGAAGTTGAGAAAAAATAGTGCCAAGCTGAATTTTGGTTCTTTTTCTGTAATTGATACCACGGCAGACATACTTCAAAGGTGAAGCTGCTTCTGAATTTTGCTGTTATATGCAAAAAACTGAATAATGCAAGAATATTCATGTACTCCATATACTGTTTTTAACTAGAGCATAACAAACAGAGAAAAGATTGGGACGGAACATACCGGTGTCCCCGATGCTACTGAGGTCCTTGCAACTCTAGGTCTCTATCTCTGGAAAATAAAGCAGCAGTAGGCAGTACTTTAGATCGAGCACGAAGACTATCTCTTCGACCTTCTTAGAACTATAAGGACAAGCCTAGTTTTGACTGTCTTGCGCTTCTCTAGAAAGCTTCTTGGTCAAGGTGAAGATCCATGCGGAGATGGGAACCCATCTATGTAGTATGTAGATAGCTCCTCTAGGTTGCTTCAGTAACTGTAACAATAGAAGAATTATCATTAGGTAACAAAGTTACATAAAGCTATGTAAATGGCTTCAATCAGGCCTCTGTCTCTAGAAAAAAACTTGACACAAGTTGACAGATCAGAGATCACAGACTGTCTATTTCAATCATAGTTACTATTCATGTAACATCATATGATCCTTCTAGAGCTAAGAATCTCACCTTCCAAGTTAACAAGACTACTAATTTACTCAAACTCCCATTTATGCATTACTGCATTTAGGAGTCTAAATCAAACAACACTGACATATCACATATGCACTCAAGTACATAATTTCAATAAACTGATGCACTCCTATTTCAATAAATTGATGCACTCCCATTTCAGTAAATCAACCAGCACTGATTTACATCTCCTACTAACATAAACAATAATATTCCAAAGAGCAGTATGAGTTCGAGTCAAAGAATTAATAAGAACCTAACAGCAGTATGTTCCTACCAGTTTACCACCAAACATCAATCATTAACACTGACAAACACCGACGAACACTGACGAACAAACATCAATCATTAACTACCAGTTTGCCACCAAAGCAGTTCATCATGCCAATTTACTTAGGAAATCAACAAAGTTTCCATGCCCAGTTTCACCACCACCACCGTGTGGCTAATCATACCAGATCGTAAATCGTAATCGTGCAAACACTACCACTACAAACTGGTACAACAGGTTGTGCCAAGTATAAAACAGGATAAAGGCAAGAGTTTCACATAACAGTGAGTAGCAACCATCGACCAGTCCTATTTATCACCGCAATCATGAAATCAACACAATTTGATCACCAAATCAGTACATCTAGTTGAAATCAAGTGAGTTAACGACCAATTTCACCACCAAATTAGTTCATCAAGACGAAAGTAATAGGGTTCATGACCAACTTCACCACCAAAGCAATTCGTTCATTCAGGCGAAATAAACAGGGTTCATGACCGATTTCACCACCACTCGATCAGAAAGAAACTACACAGAAGACGATCAGAGAACCAAAACTGGGCAACGAAGACACCAGACATCACCACGTCAACAAGGCATCTCTGAATTATTCAGTGTACTAGAGATTGAACTGAACTACGTTTCGGGAGCTCACCAAAAATCATCGGTGAAGGAGCAGCTTGGAAGGATGAGATCAGAAAGGAGAATCACCGGAGAGATACGTCCTTGACCTCCGCGCTACAGGGCCACAGCTTGTCGCTTGCGTCGACATACTCCATGCTTGGGTTTGGGTTGACTCGCAGAGCTCGTAGCCGCAAGCGAAGGATCCAGCCTTGCCGCGCACAGATCCTGAGCCTTGGATAGAAAAATCTCGCCTTGAATCTCCCGTGCTTCAGTGCTCCCCGTGCTTCGCTAGGGTCGATGAAGAACGAGGATGGTGAACTGGAGCTTCTACCTCCGTTAGAGACCAGATTGAGCAGCGCCACTCACAAATCCAGCGCGGTGCCATGGGAGAAGCGCGACGACGGTGGTGTCTTGGACAGAAAATCCAACCTTGAGACCGGAGTCTCATGCTCGGCTTCTCTTCAAACTATGAGAGGGAAAATGAGGCGCGGCGAGCAAGGAGGCAGCAACGCGGCGTGGGGTAAACGAGGCGGCGTCCTGGGGCGGGGGTAGGGGTGGGAGAACAAGGCGGACTGGGCCGGAGAGCGGCGGTGTGGGGAGACCGGAGAGCGAGAGAGCCGAGCGAGGAAGAGAAGAAGGAAACAAGGAGTGCGGGTTTGGTCGGAATTTAGTCAAGGGACTTTTTGCAAAATGAACGGCGCGACATCTTTTATTGGACGGAGGGAGTATTATACTTGTAGGAGTACCAAACAGTACATGCGTCAAGTGCTCTACTAGTATCTCGCATCGCTCGATGAAGTGCAAATTCACTGCAGCTCCAGTTCTTATCATACAACGACAACAACAACAACAGCAGCAGCAGCAGCAGCAAGCAGCAAGAAGCAGCAGCAGCAGCAAGCAGCAAGAAGCAAGAAGCAAGAAGCAGCAGCAGCAGCAAGCAGCAAGCAGCACGCGCAGCAGCAGCAGCAAGCAGCAAGCAGCACGCAGCACGCAGGAGGCAGGAGGCAGGAGGCAGGCGGCAGCGGGCAGCAGCAATAACAACAACAGCAATAACAACAGCAGCAGCAACAACAGCAGCAGCAACAACAGCAGCACCAACAACAGCACCACCACCAACACCACCACCACCAGCAGCAGCAGCAGCACCACCACCACCAGCACCACCACCACCACCACCACCACCACCAGCACCACCATCGCGGCGGCGACGACGACGACGACGGCGGCGGCGGCAACAGCAGCAGCAGCAGCAACAGCAGCGGCAGCACCAACAACAAGAACAACAACACCAACAACAGCAGCAGCAGCAGCTCCATCAGTTGTGCAGTGGATTGGTCCCCTGACTCTTACAAGGGATCTAATTTGTAGCGATCAATTTCTTCTCTTGCAGATTCCCAGTTGCATTATCAGAAATGCTGGTGCAGAGCACAGGGAGACAAGTGACCTTCACCTGCTCCCGGTTCTACCTAGTCACAAGTGGCCTCAAGGTTCTGTTAAAGGTCTAAAGGCCCGGGGCGGGTTGACGGTTAACATTAGCTGGAAGGAAGGTTAGCCTCCATGAAGCTCTGTTGTGGTCTGGCTCTGGCAGCAGCCAGGATTCACTTGTGCGGACACACTGTCATGACCGGTGTCTCTTCAAGAGGTCAAGTCTACCGGTTCAACTCGGATTTCAAGTGCTTGAAAACCTGGCCACTTTGATGATATGCATGTATTTGTTGAGGCAAATTGACTGAATCTTGTTAAATGATGAGTTGATTAAACTTCGGTGTGTCCTTAAATTTTTCTCTTGTTTTTGAACAGGATTAAATTTCTCTTGTGTTTGTCTTCAGAAACTTATCTTGAGATGTACACGGTGCTCTATGGCATTCAGAAAGACGTTTCCGTTCAAGTGTGACTTTATAAGGTTTACCAATCAATGCTGACATGCACATGTGATGATGATAGTTTTAATGTGCATGTACTGTATATCATATAGTACTATTTAGAACTGTACAATAATGCATCATGGATTATAAAATCTTGTTTTGCATCAATAATTGATGATAAAATAGAAGAGTAGGAAATTGGCGAGATCCAGTTCCGCTGGCTTCATTTTATAGGCACATGTTGAGGACAAAACTTTATTGTTTAATTCTAATATTGCTCACATGTTATTCAATAGACGTAACAAGATCTTCAGACTGACAGACGGAGCTAGTAAACTTTGATGACAACCAACAATATCGATATTAGCTCCACTACCATAGTCGAGCAAGTTCATCACAAAAATGAGCAGCAAAAACTCAAATCAGGGTCGGGAGGCTAAAGAGAGCAGAGATACATAACTACTGAGCTAGCCTTTTATTTGTTGATTTGTCTTCCGTCAGATCAATCTATTGCCTGGGCTTGAGCAAGCCCTGGCTGCACGAGGCCAAAGCGTCTGAAGCATCCAGAAGCGGTGGAAGTGTGAAGGGGGGCAGAACTCCACCCTCTTCATGCTTGATGGCCGAGGAAGGGTTTCTGCCAAGTGTGGCTGCCATGGCAGCCTGTTGCTTATTGAGACCGTCCATTATGCAGGAGAACGCCGCGAAGGTGACACAGCTGTGGAACATTGCTTGGGGTGCACCTGGTTTAGGATAAATGTTATAGCGCACATTACAAGACTAATTGTGTGATGCATCTTACAGTCCATGATTGGAGAAACAAAAGATTATTAATCTGACAAATATACCCAGAGCAGTTAACTGCCTGAGCTTCAGAGAACCATAAAATTGACTGGAACAGAGGGAGAGAGGAAGAAAAACAAAACTACAAATATCCTTCTAATCTTTTTATTCTCAAACACACACCAAAGTGTGTGTCTTTCAAACTTAGAAAAAACTCAAAAAGCAGAAAAGGAGAACAAAAAAGAACTGTACAGACCACACACGCTATAAGGAATTTGTTGGTACTTCTGATTCTGCAAGAAGAATTATGTCTGAAAGGACTACCACCTATTAGACCGAAGAGTAAAATGACATGGTCAAACAGAAGTTTTGTGGTCTAAGAGCATCTCCAACAGATGCACTATAATAGTGCTCCACTTTTTGGTTTTAGGGCACACTAAAAATGACTTGAGGGAGGAGTGCATGCAGGAGCGTGTTGAGGGGCGCGTTCGACAGAGGAGATCGAGGCGTGCCTTATGGTGGCGGCGCCGACTCGATTTAGTCATCGGAGCTCGGGCAACGGCGATCTATTGCGGCGGCGGCCGGAGATGCACGGCACAGGGACGCTTCAGAGCGGGAGGGACAGATCGAAGAGGCCCACGAGGACCGGGATGCTCTCGGGCTTGTTGCAGAGGCAGGGGAAGGAACGAGGGCGGCGAATCGGACGGCGACGTCGCCGGTCGGAGGCGGAGAAGGAGGCGACGTCGAGCTCCATTCCGAGCGTTTCGGCTAGGCTAGCTTAGCGGGGAGGACGTAGACGAGGTGGCCGGGAGCGCGACGGCGGCGGTCAAGGAGAGGGCAGGGCATCAGCGGGCGTCGCGGCTGAAACTTCCGGGTGGTAGTTGGGCTGCCCGCGTGTTTCCTTTTTACAGCGGGCACCAGCCAGCACTGCAAATATACCGCACGCGATAGGGCTTTTTTTGGGCATGCACTAAAAATTTTGGGCGCCATTTTAGTTTAGTGCATCTGCTGGAGCTGGTTTTTTGCCCTCCCACGCCCTAAAAAAGCTTTTTTTTTTGGGCGCCGCCCTATTATAGTGCATCTATTGGAGATGCTCTAACAGGATAGCATGTAAACATTGTTTGGAATTTTCAAATTTTAAATGTACTGGTACTTGCAACCAACCTTAGTGAGATAACTAAGGCACATGTGCCTGGTGTAAGGCAGCAGACCTTGGAAGAGGGCATTGTGGGTTCGAATCCTAAAAGCACCTATCGTTTTCTTTTTCTGCCTAAAATTTGAATCTTAATCAAGATAACTGGACCAAGTTTCCTGAGATCAACTAAACAGATTTCTTGCAAGATGCCTATTTTCAACAATAAGGTTTTCCCTGGTGTTTATCGCAAAAGTATAGGATATTCACAGGGTGCTGGTGGCCTGTTCCTTGCTAAAATGGTATATCCTTTTCAAATTTTATTCAACAGCAGAAGAAATTAAGAACACAAAGTCAAGGAAATAGAATACTTAATTTATTTCAGAATAACATCATGGAGTACCATGTGAACTTTTTTCCTTTTGCAAAAGATACCAAGAAATACTCTCTAATGGCGTTAACTGTCTTTGCGGCACTACTGCAAATAACACGAAACGTTAAATAAGCTAATCAGTTACTGTCGTTTCATGTAATTTTACCTGGAAAACTCAAAGCAAGTCCCGTGCAACAACCAGCCACACCAGCATTGATCACTGCAGCAGAAGTTTTTAGCTGATACCCCGTGCCATACATTTACTTCTCTATATATGCGACAAGAGTAACGAAAGTAATGTACATACTGTCATCTTTCCCTCGCAGTCTTCTCAACAAGCACAAGATGAAGCTTTGGACACCAGACAATGCTGAAAAAGTCTAAAAACGAAGTACTGTGAGCAAGCGATCCTATAGAAGGATAGACAGCTCCTCTATCGAAAATATTGCGTAAATATTTTGATCAATTAACCTTGGCAGAAGATCCAGCATTGATGAGTGAGCCCTTCATACCTTTACTAGTGATCAAACCTTGTCCTGCAAAAAAGTATCATCAGAAAACAAACTACGTGAACCTCTGAAGAATGCAAAATTGATGCATAATCACAATATCAAATAGGAAGTGATTTTGAGAACCCTTCTCTGCTAAAATTTTGCAGGTTTCATTAATTGATTGTCATTCTGGGCCAATTTCTTTCCAGTTCTTTAGGATGGATATATAAAGGCTTCATCAATAAGGAGTGAAAGAAATACAACCTGAACCTTCACTAACTAGTACAGTAAATATCTGATTTATCCAAGAAGTTGCCTTGTGAATACTGCTGCTTTTAATTTCTCATAATTAACTAATATGCTTTCCTTAGGATATGTCCTCCTGCTTCCCTTCATAAAAACATATACTTGAAAAACGTGTAGCACTAGCACACAAATTGGCCTGTCAGTTAGCCTAAGGACCTTACAATCTGTTTACGAAAACACTTAGTTATGCAACTCAGTTGGACCTCCAAAATGTGTTTGCAAACATCTTGTATCTTTGAATATTCTTAAATGTTATTTTGGTAGGATACATGTTTCAGCCACTAGCACTATCTGCGAAACAATGTGCTCTCTCTCAACATCGGAAATTTGGACTCCTCATAACAATGATCTTTGAGCATGCTATACCTTTTCAGAGCTTTAGAGAGCTATCTTGGAAAGTCATTTTTCTTGGATAATCATAGGACATAGTAAGGTGTGTTAAATCTTGGTGAGGGGTTGGGTAGATAACAAGAGGTCTAAACTCCTTAAAATATGTTGAAGCAACTTAGTTCCACAATTTGGTTGTCAATCGCAATCTAATTCACCTTAAAGAGGTGTTGTTACCCTACCATTCCTGCCACATCAAAGAAAAAGCAGATCTGTCACTTGGGGCCGTATGTTTTCATCTGTCTTGTGTTAACCCCTTCTCCAACAAGATATCCCACTGTCAGTTTGTTAAGCTAAATATATCCCAAACACTCGCCACTCCCCAACAACTCGAACAGACTGCCACATAATAATATGCTCGAGGAATTAAAATTTCATGGACTTCTATATTTTAATGCGCAGCTGTTCATATTTCTAATTTATCAGGTTACAAAGGGCCTTGTCCTAGCAATCGCGCCACAATTTCCAGTTTCTACCAAACAAATGCATTTCCTCGCGCAGGTGGAGTAGATCGTAGGTTGAGTATATCTCGTTTTATATGTTGATAATATTGATCTTACTGCTCCTGGTCATTTGGGTATTTCAGTCACTATCATCTGATGGTGAGATGGTCTATACCAATCGCTAAAGCAATTTGCTCTCAGTGTTACCCAGCATACCGGCATGACCAAATGCAACCCTTTAAAACTTTCTATCAGCGAGACTGAGCTGCTCGAAAATCCCACTATTTTTGTAGCTTAACCGGCACTTTTCAATATGTAACCCTAACTCGTCCTGAAATATCATATGTTGTTCATCATGCCTGCTTATCCATGCATGCACCCCGATCATCCCATCTCAACCTTATCAGACGTATCATACAGTACGTCAAAGGAACATTATATCTTGGTACATACATTACTCATTCTACATCATGTCCCATCGCTTATTCTCAAGCTGATTGGGCCTGCAGTCTTGATACACTTCAATCTACTACGGGCATGTTTTTGTGTCTTTCTCGGAGACAACCTAATCTTGTGATCCTCCAAATGTCAACTAACCCTGTCCAGGTCGAGCGCAGAAGCAGAATACCGGGCCATCACACACATGTCGCTGAGAGCTGCTGGATCAGACAGATTCTTCAAGAACTGCGTCAACCTATTCTGCATTCGGCTTTTGTGACATTGTTTCCGCAGTTTACCTCTCTGTCAATCCCTTTCAGCACCGCCGCACCAGACAAGTCGAAGTAGGCATTCATTTTGTCCGCAACAAAGTGCAGATTGGTGAAGTAGGTGTTCTCCATGTTCCTACACCTTCTCTGTTCGCCAATGTCTTCACCAAAGGCTTAACTATGACGGCATTTCAAGATATCAGGTACAATTTTACTGTTCGTGAAGCTAACGTTCCGAGTAGCTAGGATCTAACTGAAGTATACCTATACGGATATACCCACCGCGTGAATATGTTGTGCCCCCTTTCACTAACCAATAAGTGCAAATTTTCATTCACCTTGCGGGATAGCACCCCAGAATTAATGACAAATTCTACGAATAGACAACCAAAACCAAAGAAATCAAGAGAGGTAAAGAAACAGGGGAAAGAGGAAATGAAGAGACCGTATCCGACGAGGGAGCCGACGAAGGCGCCGGCTGCGAAGTCCCCGGCGGAGCGCACGAGGCACAGGACTGGCACGGCGAAGGGCTGCGGCGACGCGGCCAGCTCGTCCCCCTCCCACTCGCGCCCTCGTCCGAGCCCCCGCTTCGCCGCCATCTTCCGTCTTCTGCAGCTCCTGTTGTGTCGTCGCTCGTTTTGCTTTGCGTTCTTCCTTATCCTGAGTTCTATTCTCTGTTCCAGGGCCATGGCCCGGGCGTGCCAAATCTTTCGGCCCATTACTTATATAGGTTTTAGAAGTGGCCCGTGCTTCATGTTATTTCCAGCCCATCAGCTCCATTTTCCTCTGTATCACGAGCGAGGAAGGAACAAGAGTCCATTACTTTGATGCCAAATTTCTCGTTTTCGCGCTGGGTGCTGCATCAAAGTATATCCAAACGACACCGGTTTAGCGCGCTGAAGCTAGATATGAGGAAGGCTTACCATCGCGTTGAATGGAGGTATTTGAAAGCAATTATGTTAAAAATTGGTTTTAATAATGATTGGGTGATAAGGATTATGCGCTTGATATTCACAATATCCTTCCCAGTACTTGTAAATGGTACGCCACAGGAGGAGTTCTGTCCCACAAGAGGGATCCGACAGGGTGACCCGATATCCCCATACTTGTTTTTGTTGGCAGCAGAGGGCCTTTCGTGTCTTTTAAAAACCGTGATCAATCACCGGCGCTCTCTAGACTTATGGTGGCTCCAACCGCTCTGGCGGTAAACCGCCTACTCTTTGCAGATGATAGCCTGTTGTTTTTCAAAGCAAGTGTTGCGGGCGTTTCAGAGGTCAAGGAGGTGATAGAAGCTTATTGTAATGCCTCAGGGCAGAGAGTGAATATGGACAAATCTTCTATATTCTTTAATAAGGGTTGTCCGGAAAATTTACGTGAAGCAATCAAAAATGAAATGAGGTCCAGAAGGAGACTCTAATCGAGAAGTATCTTGGTTTATCATCAGACGTGGGTAAGTCCAAGAATGGGGTGTTCAAATATCTCCGAGACAGAGTATGGAAGAAAGTTCTGGGATAGTTATAGCAATTGCTTTCGGTTGGAGGTAAAGAAATATTGATTAAGTATGTGGCTCAAGCGATACCAACTTTTTCAATGTCTTGCTTCAAATTGCCGAGAGGTCTGTGTGAACACATAAATTCTTTGCTCCGGGGTTTTTGGTGGGGGGGTAAGGAGGGAAAAAGAAAAACAAGTTGAGTATCTTGGGAGGACATGACACAACCGAAGTTTGTTGGAGGGATGGGGTTTAGGGACATAGAACTCTTCAACTTGGCACTCCTAGCAAGATAGGTGCGGCGCATTCTTCAGGTTCCTACCTCGCTCGGTGCACGGATACTGAAGGCGGTATATTTTCTAGAATGTGGAATTCTTGAAGCGTCGTTGGGGTCTCACCCATCCTAGATTTAGCGATCACTGATAGAAGGACGTGATGCACTGAAAGTAGGATTGATAAGGTGACGGAAGGGAGACGCATGCGTGGACAGACAATTGGCTTCCGCGTAGTGAGAACCTACGTCCCATTGCATCGAGACAAACTGGAGCACCGGAGATGGTGCATGAATATATTATCCACCCCATGGCTGAATGGAATGTTCCAAAACTGAAGAAATTCTTTCTATCGATGGATGTGGAGATAATTCAGAATATTCTGTTATGTACTCGAAACCAACGTGACGTATGGGCTTGGCACTTCGAGAAGAACGGGTTATTTTCTGTGAGATCATCATATAGAGCTCTGGTGTTGATGAAGAGAACCAGAGAAGGATGGCTAGATGAGAGAACATCGTTATCGCATGATGTTGAGGAAGAGAAGGCATGGTCTACCCTGTGGAAGGTACCGGTTCCTTCCAAAATTCGCATGTTTCTTTAAAGACTAGCGAGGCGGTCACTTCCCACTGGAGATGTCCGTCACCATAGAAATATGGCACCATCCCCAGCGTGTTCGTTGTGTGGCCAAGAGGACTCATGGAGACACTCGTTGATAGACTGCAACATGTCCAAGTGTGTGTGGGCTCTGGTCAAACCAGATATTGCTGAGCATGTGGCCCATTCGTCTGAAGGGGGAGCAAAGCAATGGTTTTTTCAAATGTTCAAAATAGTGAAGAAGGAAGATTTGGTGCAGTTACTCGTTACCATGTGGGCCATCTGGCACGCAAGAAGGAAGGAAATACATGAAGAGATCTTCCAGGGGCCTATGCCAACAATTCTATTCGTTGATAGATTCTTAACTGACCTAGTTGCAAGCTCGGAACAGTGTGTTCGAAGAGGTGTGCAGCAAGGAGGTACAGTTGCAAGGAGGGGAAGGTGGATTCCTCCTCCTAGTGATCGATTGAAGCTCAATGTGGACGTAGCGGTATCCAAGGTGGCAATGAAGGGAGTTGTAGGTGTCGTATGCATATCTCTGAGGGAGTTTTTCTAGGCACATAGGTGGTGGTCTTCAAGGGTTTAACATGTTTCAGGGTGCTTGAGGCGTTGGCGTGTCGTGAGGCGCTAGACCTTGATTCAGACCTGCAGCTGGGTGCGATCCAGGTTGCAACCGACTGCATAGAGGTGATCCAAGGTTTGAATGAGCAGAATCTTGGAGTAATGGGCAACGTTATTCTAGAGATCAAAGAAAGAAGCGTTGAAAGAGGAAGCATTTTCTTTAGTCATGAGAAAAGAGATTGTAATGAAGAAGCTCACTCAGTGGCAAGGCTTGCTTCGACCTTGCCAGGGGCGTCATGTGTGGCTGTTAGGGCCACCCCCTAGTCTAAATCTGCATGTAAAACTTAACATTGCTTGAATAAAGTGGGCAGTAATTCTCAAAAAAAATCAAAGTAGATTGGTTCGGGACACTTCGGCATTTTGTTTGGATTTCTGTATTTAGTTTTCATGCAAATTGGTCTAGTTGTTTCGTTGCGTGTATTCCAGACATTTTTCCTGCTGATGCATTTTATAAGTGTTTAGTGTAGTGCATTGCATCTGATCATATTGGTTATGATTACATATTCAAATTGGGTGATCTTACCACCACATTACACACAACACATGCTTACAATAACATGCATATGCACACACAACATTACGAGCTAAAGCATATATATACTACCAGACAGGCAACAATCAAGGGTTCTAACATACACCCATGATTAAAAGAACCATCAGCAGGAGCATCACATTGCCCCTGAGTTTAACCCCTGATCAAAGGAACCATTAGCAGGGGCATCGCATGCCCCTGAACCACCAGGGGTTTAACCCCTGATAAAAAAACCATCACCAGGGACATTGCATGCCCCTGAACCACCTAGGGTTTAACCCCTGATCAAAAGAGATCAGACAAGTTCACCATTACAAGTTGTCCATCAACAACAACTACTACAACTTATAAACTTACAAACTATGGCATGAAGGCCGTCTGGGACTAGCCGTGGTCAAGGGAGTTGTACTGCCTAACATTGGAGAAACCCACCTTGTAGATCGTCATCTTGACGACGAAGGTCTGGAGCTTGAACTCCACGACATCATCACGCTCTAGGTCATACTTGTACACCACCTCCGGCCAGTCCTTTCTGAACATAACCTGGCCAACAAACTAGTCCACCTGCACCCACTCAGCGCACCAGCGGCAGGCTATGACCAATCACTATGCACGGCAGCAAGGTCCTGATCCAGGTCCTCGGGCCACACTGGAACACCGACAAGATCACCAGCTCACTAGTAAGAAAATTCATATCTGTGGCGCACCTAAGTAGGTCCAGTGGCGCATGTCTCGTGTGCCACTGATATTACGTCACTGATATTTTTTATCCGTGGCGCACCTAGACGTGCGCCATGTATAAACCCATTTATCTATGGTGCATGGGGGTATGGCGCGCCACTGATAGCGATTTCAAATTTTTTAAAAGCGGGATGTGAAAAATTATCCGTGGCGCATGTAGGCATGGTGCGCCACAGATAAAATTTTCAAATTTCAAAAAAAAGTTGAATCTAGATCTGTCGCCGCCGGTGTCTCCCAGTTATCGCCTCATCATCGTCATGTCATGTCGTGTCGCGTCGCTGTGGCCACAGCCTACCACCGCAGGTAGATGTGGGAGGTCATGGCCGAGCCGGAGGAGGAGAAAGAGGAGGGAGAGGAGGAGGAGAGTAGGCAGAGGAGGATAAAGAGAGGAGGAGAGGAGAAAGAACAAGAGAGGAGGAAGATACGAGAAGGAACAAGAGAGGAGGAGGAAGAAGAGTGGAGTCGAAGGATGAGAAATAGAGGGGAGGATAGGAGAGAGGAAGGAGGAGGAGGAGGAGGAGGAGGAGGAAGAGAGGAGGAGGATAGGAGAGAGGAATGAGGAAGAAGAAGATCAATGGCGCATGGTTTCTCCTGTGAGCCATGGATAACTATCCGTGGGGCACCCTTTACATGTGCGCCACTGATAAGGACCTTATGGATAAGCATTTTCCTACTAGTGGCTCATGCTTGCTGGCGGCTGTATTACCGCCTCCACCCTGCCTATGACCACGGGCTTCATTGACTGCGCCTAGCGGTTGAGAGGGAGCTTATCGGCATAACCCGGTGGGGGTGCCATTCCTTCCCCATAGTGTCATAGTCAAGCTTAATGCGGTGACCTAGCATACCACTGCATGAAGTGGTACAACATAAACATAGCAGGTCCAAGACATGACTATTGTGGGAATATGCCCTAGAGGCAATCATGTATGATGATATTTCCCATTGTATTCATAAAAATATTAAGTTGTCCTTGTATAAACATTTGATGTGTATCATTGAATATGTGATTCGGTTGTGGAACTATACATTCATGTTGTTTGTACTAAATATCCTTGGTCATCGAGGTTGTGTTGGACACACAACTTAGACCAATGTCAAAGTCGGCTTGATGACTCGGTTCCACTTGTCATGGGCATGGAGATGCTATTCCGACATACATAGATTCGGCTAAAGAGTTTAGCGAGTCAGATTGACCCATATTGAGGTATAACGAACAAGTTGTCATTTGTATATCTCAATCAATGTAATCCTTAGACCTGAGGTTGTTGCACAATCCAAGTTGAGGATCACCGACTTAGGTTCTGTCAAACGTTGATCCGTAACTGGGCAGTTATAAAGGCAGGGTTCGGGTCGACTGAGAATCAAGATGCGTGATGTGAATAACCAAGATGGGATTTTGCCCCTCCACTTGGAGAGATATTCTCTGGGCCCTCTCGGATGATATGATTCGGAAAGCATGTCCATGCACGACTCGGTTAAGTGTTAACCAAGGCGATCGACTAAGAGTTAGTCGGGTGAATCACTTATCTCGGATCGAGAAGAGAGTCGGACTATTTAAGGGATGACAAATATTCTCTATAGTCTGACAATGTATATCGTGAGGCAAAAGGGACTCATACGTAAGTCACATTGGAAAGGCAAGTCGTCATGACTCATTGGTACTTGGGAGTCGGCACGTTCTACTAGGATCCGCTACCGACTGATCGATTGTGAGTCGGACTCCAATCGTGTCCAAGTAGCCGTGAGCTTGCGGGTCACACACTTAAGAGCGGGAGAAAGTTTGGATTGGATCTGAACCGGAAATCTAGTTGGGTTGGACCTAAGCCAGATTTGGACTGAGTCAGTGAGTCGTACTCACAAGGACTAATATTATATGGGCTTTAGTGAATGGGCCACGAGAGTGGAGCCCACGTTCACTCTCTATATATAGTGGAGCACAATAACCCAGAAGTGTTAATCGTTGATCGGTTAGGTCATTCCATGAGTTGGAACCCCTAACTCCACAATAGTCCTGTCGTCGTAACGAACCTAGCAGTTCGCCGCCGGTGCTTCTCCTTGTATGTGCGGATACCGGCAGAGGTGTTGTACGATCAGCACCAGGACGAACGGATCGTAAGGACTGCACTGCATTCAACAGACGTGCTTGATCAGTAATCCGCAACTGCGCGTCTAGTGGTAAACCTCGTGGCCTTCTACCTCAGCTAGATCTTGGGATCACCATGTTAGAGGGAAAAAGTTTTGTTTTATCTCTACGTGACCCTACAACTATATGTTACAACTCGACTCTTTACAAAAGATCCAGAGAACACTCTAGGTTATAGAGAGAGAAAGAAACTTCTTACAACGAAGAACCAAAAATAACAACTCATAGCTATCATACTAATACACTAGTATTTAAACTATTTGGCTTGCAAATGTTGTTACTGCATTGCTCTACAAAAGTAGGTTCTAAGGCTAGAGATTATACTACTATGTAATCATGAACTTCGTCTTCACTTCTGTGGATGTATATCTTGACCCCATTGACTTCATTGAAGAATTTGAAGTTCGATGTCGGTTACTTGAGAATAAAGTCATATTGCAAACTTTTAGCAAGTTCTGTTTACTCCATGATGTTTAATAGTTAGCATTAAATCAAGAGTAACAATTCCAGTGTCAGTATCTAAAGTATCATGTTTGTCTCTATGATACTTGATATTCAAAATATTGTTTTAATATCAAGGTTATCTAGGAGCTGAAAGTATTGTTTCAAAAACCATCATGTGTGTAAGATATTGTGATATCTAAAACAATGTTTTGGTTGCAAATTATATAGTATAATATGGCAAAGTTTATGTTCTCATATTTGATGATAATTTGTAGAAGGTTGGAGATGCTAGTCGTCCTAATCCTCCAAAAGGTTTTGGAGAGCAACATTATACTCCTGATTCATCGTTATAAGCTAAAGTAGCTCTATCATGAAAATTGCCATGATAAGGATGAATATAGGATGTAGGTAAAATGTTTGCTATGCTAAAAGATTACTAAAGAATAGAATTTGAAAGAACATCAAACATTTAATGATGGTGATCTACTTCAAAGTGCAAGGCCAAAGATATTAGTATTTGACTATACATGCTTTGGACTATGTGTCATATGTATGGCTCCACTATTGATATTGATAGATTCTTTTAAAAATAAAAGTAAATGCTGAAAGAGAAATCTAATAAATATTTAGCAGAAAAGAAAAGACTAGAATTGTTCAGCTTAGGTATATAGATGATATACTTGTTATGGCTGTATTTATTGCTTGTTAAACAATGTGGTTCTTAAGTGTTGGATATTGAATTTGTTGGTGTGAATTATCATACGATACAACATAATTCATGAACTGCAGTGGCCTAATTAACTAGCAAGAAAATATGTGATGATGTTCAGTGAGAACAAATAAAGATGTGTTTCTTGTTGACATCAAATCTTGCCTTCAAAATTTGTTTTAATCAGGTATTATGAGAACAAAAGGTTGTTCAAATAATTTCCGTATTCCATAATAGATGGATGATGTACAAGTCTAGTTGGAGAAATCACATCCATAAAACTAATGCTAAAGATGTTGAAAGACAAATGATTGAAAGATCACTTAGGAAGTGACATGGCCATTTAAATTATATTTGAAAGAAAACATGAAGAAACTCCATGTTGATGGAGTTTTGGAGTATTTTGATTTTTGATCAAATGACGCTTGTGAAACTTTCCTAGAGATAATTAAAACTCCGTTCTTAGGCCAAAAGGGAACGAATGACTGTCTTATTGGAACTTGTACATATAGATGTATGAAGCCCATTATGTGTAGTCAAGAGCGATGGATTTCAACTTCATATGCTTCCTCTGGAAATTTGAGTGAATATATGAATATTTACTTAATGAGGATGAAGTGTGAAACATTTGAAAAAGTTTGAAGACTTTCAAGATGAAGTGGAAAATCACTGTAACAAGAAAATAAAGAATTTATGATAGGATCATAAAAGAAGATATTTGAGTTACAAGTTTAGCAAAACATCTAAGATTTGAGGAATCGTTCCATAGATTTATGTTTCCCGAAAACACCATAGTAGTATGGAGTGTTCGAGACATATAATGAAACCTTGTTTGACATGGTAAGATCAAAGGTGTAATTTATAAAACTGCCATTATATTTTAAAAGATTAAAGCTTTAGAGATTACCGCTTTTTCACTGAAAAGATCTCCATCGTGATCCGTTGAAATGACACCATATAAGTTATGGTCTGGGATAAAACCCAAATTGTCCTTTCTTAAAATTTTGGATACAACCTCCTCTCTCGCGCGCATCTAACTGCACCACTAGTTTGTCTTAGCGCAGTTGAAAGGATACGGATGTCGCCTAGAGGGGGGTGGAATAGGCGATTAAATCTTTTCCTAGAGTGGCTCAACAAAGGCAGAATTAAACTAGTGTTTACTTTGTAAAGCACAACTTAGAAATAACTAAGATTTACCTATGTGCACCAACAACTTATGCTAAGCAATACAAGCAACAAAGTGATAGCAAGATATATAGTACTTCAAGCACGAAGGCTATCACAATGTAAAGTGCACAAGTAAAGAGCTCGGGTATAGAGATAACCGAGGCACGCGGGGACACCGATATTTTACCGAGTTCCTCCCAACATGGAGTACGTCTCGTTTGGAGAGGGGGTGGTATCAAACCACCAACGCCACAAAAGGCCTCCCTTATTCTCCGGTGAATCTCACCCCAATGGGATTGATCCACGCTTCCACTATTGGTGCACTTGTCGGTGGCAACCGAAACCTCTCACAAGATTGGGGCACTTCTCCACAACTCAATTGGAGGCTCCCAACAAATGCCACAAAAGGCCACAATGCCACCAAGGCTACAAACCGTCTAGGGTTCCAAGAACCCAAGAGGGACAAGCTCCAATGAGTAAATCAAACCAAATCCTCCGAGGAGAACCCAAACCGATGCAACAAATGCAAATGGCAAGAACACCACAAAGATGCTCAAATCCCTCACTCTCAAGTTCCAACAAAGCTACCAAAGCTATTGGGGGAACAAGAGAGGAGAAATCAAAGAGAGACACAAAATCTCCTAAAATCTAGATCCCCAAAGATACACTCACAAAGATATGTTTTGGTTTGATCAAAACGTAGATCTAGATCTTCTCCAACAACCCCTCAAATATTTACAACCCCTCAAATATTTGCAAGAATCAATGAAGGGGTGTGTAAAAATCAAGCTTAAAGAGTAGAGAAAATGGGGGCAAAGCTTGGACAAGAAAAGGAAAAAGAAGTGACCTAAATGAAAAAGGGGCAAATCTATTTAAAGGGGCGGGCAAAATCTGGCCGTTGGGGCTATTTTTCTGGACGGTCCGGTGGTACCGGAATTAACCAGAAAAACAGCAGCAACAATGCGAGATGGGTCAACGCAGCAGAGAAGCAGCAGCGCAGCGAGCGGGATCAAGCGCGAGCGGCAGCAGTGGGCCAGGGCGTGCGCGCGCATGCGAGCGGCAGCTAGCAAGCTCGGCAGCAGCAGCAGCTGCTAGCGCTGCACGTGCGCAGCAGCTCGGCGCAGCAAGCAGCTAGCAGCATGCAAAGCAGCATGCAAGGCAGCAGTAGCTAGCAGGCGTGGGCCAACTGCGCTGCATGCGGCAAGCGCGCGCGTAGCGAGCCACAGCAGCAGCAGCGTGGCAGAGCAGCAGCAGTGCGGCAGCGCGGGGGCGGGCTCAGCTAGCGGTAGCAGCAAGCGGCGCGGCAGCTGGGGACGCGCGCGCGCGCGAGACGAGGCCACAACGCGGCAGCGGCGGGGCCCAGCGAGGCGGCAGGCGTGCAGCAGCAGCAGCAGCAGGCAGCGCGGGTGAGAAGCGAGCGAGCGCATGGTGCGAGGCGGCGGGAGCGGGGCAGGTCAACGCGCGACCGCAGCAAGATCTGGATCTGCACAAAGATGCAAGTAAACTAGTGAAAAGTTTTTGGGCCAACCGGTACTACCGGCCCACCCGGGCGGTACTACCGGGCCGGCCGGTAGTACCGGATCTGGGTACCTAGCGAGACAGAACAAAAACGGGCCGTTTTCAGGCCCGGGCGGTGGTACCGGATTTAGGCACCTAGCGAGGCAGAAAGAAAATGGGCCGTTTTTAGGCCCGGGCGTCGGGGCGGTACTACCATTTGGCCAGAAAACAGCCTAACAGGCAAATATTCAAACGACAATAACTTTTGACTGGAAGCTCTGATTGACCCGATTCAAATTGCGTTGGATAGAGGGCGACAAGGGCTTACCAATAAAAAGTGGAAATATTGATTATCACCAAGTGAGAAAGTATCAAGTAGAATAATGTGATATACCTCACTTGGTGAGAAACCGAAAAGCCGCAAAAATCAAAATCGCAACAAGATACAAATGGAAGATCCGATTTAGATGAACAAGAGCTTGTTATGGAGATTACCACAAGCTCTATATCATCACATGGATAAGACCAAATAACAACCAAATATGATGATGCAAGTATGCAAAGGTTTGAGCTCTCTCGGAACGATGTGACCGAATTATCATATGAGAGCCTCTCTTGATAGTACGGTTATCTATCCTAAACCCGGTCTCACACACACGACGTGAGACCGGCAAAAGAGAAAACCTATCAAGATTATACCTTTGCCTTGAGCATTCCATTTGAGCTTGATGTAGATGATCTTGCCCTTCTCAAGATGGAACGCCCTCCTTAATTCCTCATCATCGACCTCGCATATTGAGCTTGCCCAACATATCTTATTTGCATTTCATCGACCTTGAAGCCAACACATGCTCCAAGCGATGCCAATGGACAAATCCTACAAGTATAACTTAATACACACATTAGTCCATAAAGATTGTCATTAATTACCAAAACCACACATGGGGGCCCAACATGTTCTTTCAGCAGTCCATAACATCGCCAATGACGACAGCCCGAGCACACCGTCCAGCCCAGCAAAGCCCAGTCCAGGCCCAGTAGCCCACCTCTCCCCTCTCTCCCTGAAGCGTTTTCGCACTCACAGTTGAACCCATTCAGTCACTGACTAGCTAACCCCACCTTTCCCCTCTCTCACTCACTGACGATGCTACCCCACAGCCACGTCACCATCTTCAACCCCGCAGACCCCTTCTTCCTCCCTCTCTCTCCTATTTCTACCGATTGATTCGCGTGATAAATTCGCATCAATTCCGCGTGATTCCTGACCCTGACCATGCTCACTTAAGTGCCTGTTTCCCCTCTAGCTCTTCCCCCAGTCCTCACACCACCGGAGCCCCTAGGCTGCCCGTATTGCTTGCGACAACCTCTCTGTCCCCGACGCCTTCCGGTGACGATTCCGGCCACACCTCGCCGCCCCTCGCCTCCTCGACCACACGAGCACACTCCCCATCACCAGGCGCATCTCTCGGTACCTCCCTCTCGCTCGTGCATGCCCCTATCGTCGGCAACTACCTCGACTGAACGCGCCACCGTCTGCTCCAACTCCGACGAGCTCTACTGGTAACATCCGACCGCGCCGCCCTCTCTCTTTGATGCACCGATACTCCCCACTCTTCTGTGCATCTAACCGTGCTCCCCTTTTTCTCTGGCATGCTCTGTAGCTTCGCCGTCAACGACGTCTGAGCGCAACCGACGGTTCCACGAACTCCGACGAGCAATTATGTTCTTCCTCGTGCGCCCCCTGTCTCCCCGCAAGCAAGTTGAGCATCAGCAACATTATGCGAACCCGGTGAGCATCCCCCTTCTCTCCCTTGCTTCCTGATAGCACCAGACCACCGCAGGCCGAACACGCCGCCGCTCGCTGTCGCCCAGCGCCGCCAGATCTTGGCTGTCTCGCTGTGAACCGTTCAATTTAGATCCAGTGGATACGATAGATTCACTTAAAACGAAGGGGTATGCGATCTGTGCCGTGCGATCAAGTTAGATCCTGCGGTCTGTATCTTTCGATCCACGCGAACCGTTATTGACCAATAGAATCGCTCCACATGGCCGTGTCTGTTTTAATAAAAACAGAATTGATCTATTTGTTGTTCAATTTTGTAAAATTCATAACTTTCAAACCACACGTCCAAATTTTGCAAATTTTATATCAATGGAATTAGCAAGACAAATACTACCCAACCATGCCCTTTGTTTAGTAAATTGTTTCTGGTAAAATGGTTGTTTCTGTAGAAACTTGTGTAGGCATATTTTGAGTACATAATTCTTTCTAAAATTATTTTGGGGATAAAATCTTTGGCAAATGGTTTGTTTTGAACCTACTGACCATAGAAATCAATTGGTGGTTTCAAAAACATATTTGGTGAAGCAAAAGAATAAATCTTTGAGTAAAAGCATTTCTAGCCAAATAAAAATGTTGATTATGGTTTAAAAATGATTTTGGAGGAAAACCTTTGGGAAATGTATTTGATTTAAACTCTCTGACCCCAAACACCAAGTTTTATGATTTAAAAATGTATTTGGTGAACCCTATAAAGATTGTTGCTTTGCTAAAAGCATTTTCAACCACATAAAATATAGATTTGGTTTAAAAATGGTTTATAGGTAAAATCTTTTGTAAATGGTTTTTGCCACTTTATAAAATGACCAATAGGTGTTTTAAAATGTTTATAACCTATTAGAAACCACTTTTCCAAATAAAACAATCTTTTGCATGCTTGCATGCATTGCTTTGTTTCTATTATTTTATGTGATATTTTGCTTGAATGGTAGATTGAATTCTTGCTTGCTTGATTGAATTGTAGTGGAATTTGAAGAGTGTGATTATTGCAAGATCAAGGAGTGAACTTATATTCTCTACCAAAAAGGCAAGTGATGCTTCATACTTTTGTCCTATTATTTTCACTATGCATTAGTGATATTTCTATGTAGGACTTGCATGGAATTTTGCTAAGTGTAAACTATGCCATGGGAAATCCTAGTAGATGAAATCTTAGTAGAAATTTGCTAAGTTAAGATTCCTACTACTATCATGCTTAGCTTAGCTAGTAGAAAACAAGGGTGTATTATATTTCATGCTATAGAATATTTCTAAGTCAGGGACTTATGTTTTGTTTAATAAAACAACTAAGTGAATGAATCACCTGGGTGGAATGGAAGGAACGGTTTGTGTTGAGTGGTTCACAAGGCCCATTTCTATGGTTTACCTTGTGTATCTCACTTGTGGATGGCCACCCAGGAACAAAGAGATTTGAGATGTCAAATGTTGAGAAGCTTCAAGTGCAGCCACTTGGCATTATGGGCTCTGCCTGGATCATATAGGTTGCAATAACTTAGCCAAATGGACAGTTGGTAGTAGTGGGATGATAGGTTGGAACGCGTCCATACTGGTCTAAGGGAAGGCTTCTGAAAGATCTTGTCTTGGTGAAACCAAGTCTTGTGGGGAAAGTGCACCACCTCTGCAGAGTGTAAAATCTAAGTACTTAGCCATGTCCCTGGTAAAGGACAATTTGAGCATCAAGACATGGAAGCTATCAAAAATCTCCTCATCCCAATTTCTAAGTTAAAACTTTGTGGTTGAAGAAGGTTTGAAGGATCACCAATTTCTATTGGGAGATGCCTTGGGTGATTTTGTCAAGCAAAAACTTATTGTTTTTCAAATGATAAGGAAAATCTATTTTGAGCAAAGCAAGCCTAAGCTCCACTTAGACAAATGCATATAGATGATAGTTACCACTACACTACCATAGTATCACTTGCCAATACAATTCAAATGTATTGACCCTTGTGGCTGTAACTTATTATGTTGCAGGTTTGTTTGATGTTAGTGAAGTTTATTGATTAGGATTACAAGTCTACAACCAACATGACTGCATGTGGCACTTTGAAGATGAAGGACCCCATGCTATTGTTATATTCTGCTGCAATGTAATGAGATAGCCAAATGAGCTATGTAAGATGTAATGAATTATTTTATTCCTGGTTATAAAGTTGTAATATGACCTTTGTTTCTTGATATTACATCTTAAATGTGGATGCTAGCTATTGATCCAGGGACTAGCATTGTGAACACAGGGATCTCTACCTTATTAAAGGCTGGGAACCTTACATGTAAAAAAAAGGTTTATAGGTAAAACCTTTTGCAAATGGTGTTAATATTAAATACTTGACCTTAAAACACTGACATTTGTGCTTAAAAATATATTTGTCAAACACTAGAAATTATTACCTTGATTAAATCATTTCTAGCAAAACAAAAATGATTTAAAGTGGCCATTTTCACTAACTTAATATCAAATGGTTTTGAAACTTTTATAAATGACCAGTAGGTGTTTTAAAATGTTTATAACCTATTGGAAACCACTTTTCCAAATAAAACAATCTTTGGCATGCTTGCATGCATTGCTTTGTTTTTATTATTTTATGTGTTGAATTTCTTGAATGGTAGATTGAATTTTGTGCCTTGATTGAATTGTAGTGGAATTTGAGGAGTGTGACTATTGCAAGATCAAGGAGTGAACCTATATTCTCTACCAAAAAGGCAAGTGGTGCTTCATACTTTTGTCCCATTATTTTGACTATGCATTAGTGATATTTCTAAGTAGGACTTGCATGGAATTTTACTAAGTATGCTATGCCATGGGAAATCCTAGTAGATGAAACCTTAGTAGAATTTTCCCTAAGTTAAGATTCCTACTACTATCATGCTTAGCCTAGCTAATAGAAAACAAGGGTGGATTATATACATGCTATGAAATATTTCTAAGTCAAGGACTTGTGTTTTTTTAATAAAACAACTATGTGAATGAATCACCTGGGTGGAAAGGGACTTGCATGGATGGATTTTTGTTGAGTGGTTACCAGGGCCCATTTTTCAATGGACTACCCTGTGTATCTCACTTGTGGAATGCCACCCAGGAACAAAGAGATTTGAGATGTCAAATGTTGAGAAGCTTCAAGTGCAGCCACTTGGCATTATGGGCTCTGCCTGGATCATATAGGTTGTAATAACTTAGCCAAATGGACAGTTGGTGGTAGGGGTTTGATAGGTTTGGAGCACGCCCATTCTGGTCTAAGGGAAGGCTGTTGAAAGATCTTGTCTCGATGCATGTCGAGTCTTGTGGGGAAAGTGCACCACCTCTGCAGAGAGTAAAATCTAAGTACTTAGCCGTGTCCCCGGCAATGGACAATTTGAGCATCAAGACATGGAAGCTATCAAGAATCTCCTCATCCCAATTTCTAAGTTAAAAACTTATGGTTGAACAAGGGTTAAATGATCACCAATGTCTATTGGTTGATGCCTTGGGTGATTTTGACAAACAAAAACTTAGTGTTTTCAAATGATAAGGAAAATCTATTTTGAGCAAAGCAAGCCTAAGCTCCACTTAGCCAATTGCATATAGATGATAGATACCACTATTCTACCATAGTAACACTTGCCAATACAAATCAAATGTATTGACCCTTGTGGCTGTAACTTATTATGTTGCAGGTTTGTTTGATGTTAGTGAAGTGTGTTGATTAGGATTACAAGTCTACAACCAACATGATTGCCTGTGGCACTTTGAAGATGAAGGACTCCATGCTATATAGTTATTTCTGCTGCATTGTAATGAGATAGCCAAATGAGCTATGTAAGATGTAATGAATTATTTTATTCCTGGTTATAAAGTTGTACTATGACCTTTGTTTCTTGATATTACATCTTAGCTGTGGATGCTAGCTATTGATCCAGGGACTAGCATTGTAAACACAGGGATCTCTACCTTATTAAAGGTTGGGACCTCTACAATGTATTGCTAGCCTTCACTTGCACTGAGTATGTGCTCTACTTGTGCTTCCAACTCCCAAAAACCAATATTGCCAGTTGTGTCCACCTTACCTACCCATTAGCATCATTTGATATTTCAGTGCATATTCCATATGCCATGCTTTCTTCCAAAATAAAATGTTTGTCTGTTTTGAGAAAGTTAGTTAGTAAAGCTCTCACGAACTTGATGGCACACTTTATTCCTTGCGCTTAATAATTCTAAACCATTATGACTAGTCCATGAAAGTTATATGCTTTCTAATTATATACCGGGAGTCGGCAGAACCGTGCTGCCACGGTGAACGCTTTCAGCACTATTTGGATATCTCATCCAGTTGATTCCTTGCTCTTTTGTTTATGGATGTCGACGATGTGAAATAAAATGGGAAGTTGTTAGTTCATGGAGTTTATACATTGTGTTAGAGAAACGCCTGGGCAGCTAGCCTAAGCCATGCTTAATCATGGTGGAAACTTGCAGCATCACCATAGTGAGCATCTATGATGCGTCCTCAATAAAAAGCTATGCATATGGTAAATAAAAAGATTGCTGAGATGCTCATTGTCTGCTTGCCTTGTCATTTTGGTTATGGGAAAGATCCTGTACCATGTGCAAGGGATACCCAATTGGAGGTTCTCGATGATATGCATGTATTTACAATGACAAGAACTTTCAGGTGACCAAAGTTAAGTAGCATGCAGAGCGACCCTCGTACTCAAGGGACTTGGGATTTCCAGTATATGGTCTGTCAAGCATATGATTCAGAGTGGACCTCACTTTCACCTTAACCACATGAAGATGCCTATGATAGGGACAATGAGAGCTCAAAGCTAATGAGTGCCTTCCTTTCAGCATTGGGAAGCCTTTCAAACCTTCACAAAACCGTTTCACAACTTTGTTGAGTCACCACTTATTTTTTTTGAAAGCAGTCACCACTTATTCTATGAGCACCTTCTTGAGAGCATAGTTGTCATTTTTGTGTTTGTTCCAAAACTTGGTTAACTATGTCATGACTTTGATGCTTGTATCTCTGATATCTTTATCTCTAGTCTTCATATGAACTTCAGAGGTGCCTTGGCATTTATATTGTGCTCTTCAAACAAAGGCAAGCGAGATACCACTCTATCATACCTTATTATGAACATTGCAATGTTGCTTATGTTTATGTTTCAGCTACTTATTATTATTGAGTTGGTTTCTCTTCATAGCTTGCAATGACTATTGAGTAGACTTAGTTGCATACTCCTTATTATGAATTGTCTAAGCTTCTACTCCTGTGCTGAGAATATTTACATCATATGAAGCAAAGTGTTCGTGAAAGTTCTTTTATCGCACTCAGTTTTCAACTGAATTGCTTGAGGACAAGCAATAAGCTAATCTTGGGGGGAGTTGATACGTACAAAACGTATCTACTTTCTCGAACACTTTGCTATTGTTTCTTCTCTAAACTTGTGTGATTTGGATACAACTAACACGGACTGACGCTATTTTCAACAGAATTACCTTGGTGTCTTGTTTTTTTGCAGAAAATGAACTATCAGGAAAAATCCCGGAAAATATGCCAAAAACTATTTATCGCCAGAAGATCCACGGAACCATAAGGGGAGACAGTGAGGAGGCCTGGGGGTCCCAGACCCACCCCAGGCGCGGGCCCACCTGACCCCGTGCCTGGAGGGGGTTTGGCCACCCCAGGCAGCTCCTCGGCCTCCCTCCGCGCCTATAAGTTGCCTTTTGACCTAAAAACTCACGGGGTTCGATAGTTTTCCAAAAAGAGTTCCGCTTCACCGCCGCCACCAGAAACCAAGATTCGGATCCAGAAACTCCGTTCTAGCACCCTGCCGGGACGGGGAATTTGGAGAGGATCATCTCCATCGTCATCACCAACGCATCTCCATCAACCACCGATGTTTCTCTCATCCATGAGTGAGTAATACCCCACTGTAGGCTTGGGGATGGTAGGGATTGGATGAGTTCTACCATGTAATCGAATAAGATTGTTAGGGCATAGTCCCTAGTATCTCTATTATTGCTATTTGACTTTGTTGCAACTTGTTGTGCTTAATGCTTGTCATAGGGCCCGAGTGCCATGATTTAGATCTGAACTTATTATTGAATCATTATGATAGTATTGTTTGTGATCTTATCTACAAGTTGTGTACACATATCATTGTCCAGATCCAAAGGCCCCAAAGTGACAATAATTGGGACAACCGGACGGGATGGCTGTGGTGTGAGGATCACATGTGTTCACAGAGTGTTAATGCTTTGCTCCGGTGATCTATTAAAAGGAGCACCTTAATTTCCAATAGTTCCCTAGAGGCACCGCTGCCACGGGCTGGCTGGACAGAAGATGTTGTGCAAGTTCTCATTGCGAGCACGTATGACTATATTTGGAGCACATGCCTAGGATTTTTTAGTACTTGCATGCTTGTTATTATTTATCTGCAATGCCCTATGTCTTGAAGTTACATGTTTAGACTCATCCATGCAATGTCCATCCATCCATTCCTATTCCTACCGCACTCGAATCCCACTATTTACTGTTACTGTTACTATTACTATTGCTCCTGTTTTGCTATTGCTGTTGCTTTGATGTGCTACTATAAACTGTTGCTACTGATAAACTTCTGTGAGAAAGAACTATTTCCAGGTGCAGCTGAATTGACAACTCAGTTGTTAAGGCTTGCAAGTATTCTTTGGCTCCCCTTGTGTCGAATCAATAAATTGGGTAATACTACCCGCGAAGACTGTTGCGATCCCCTACACTTGTGGGTCATCAAGACTATTTTCTGGTGCCATTGCCAGGGAGCATAGCTTTGTTTGTAAGTTCACTTGGATCTACTATTGTTCACTGCTACACCTTTCAACATGTGTAAGTCTCGTGATGGAAAATTTCCTATTTTACCATCCACTACAAGAAGAGGTACAGTCCTAAACACCTCTGTTGCTCTTGATTCACCGTCTGTTATAAGTAAGCTTGTTACACCACCACAACATACTCATGCTACACACACTACTACTACTGCTGAATCTGAAACTGCTTTTGATGATCATGATGTTACTTCTACTGTGCTTGATGCGAGTGGTTCATTACGTCCTTTTCTAGATGCTACTATGGCTAGTCTAGGAAATACCGAAACTCCTAGTGAAGACACTGTTACACTTGTTAGCTCACCTGAATCTAGTGAGAGTTATGATATTAATGATGGTTACATTGAGTTCACTGATGAATTTGTTGAAGACTGCCGAAACACACATGGTACTAGTGCTACTAAGAGTCTCCCTTCTAGATGCACCATTATTCCTAAGTTGTCCTCTGATCCTAAGTTTGCCACCTCTCCCATAGATATTAAAGATAAAGATTATGATTTATCTATTGATTTATCCTAATTAGATATTGTTGAGAAAGAACCTTTCCGTGGGACTAAAATTGAGAGTGATATGGCTCATATGAATGAGCTTTCTACTATGAGTGCTTTATTCTCTGATGATTTTAAGATGCGCAAGTAATTTGTTACTAAGATCTTCCCTTTTTCACTAAAAGGAGAAGCTAGGGCTTGGTTTAATAGATTACCTCCTGGTTCCATTGATAGCCCTGATTGCTTGATTGCTTCTTTCTTGCAGAAATATTTTCCTCCCGGTGCTAGACAAGCTGCTTTGCAGAGACTTTTTGATTTTAAACAGGGAGAAGAAGAGAAATTGACTGAGTCATGGACAAGGTTCTGTGCCTTGATTCATGCACATCCTGGATGTCCATTACCTAAGAATGAGATTCTTGATATTTATTATAATGGACTTAATGATGATTCTAGGACATACCTAGATAGCTTTGCTGATTGTGTTTTCTGGAAAAGAACTCCTACAGATGCTGAAGAATTAATGGCTAAGATAAGCAAGAATTATGATGATTGGACTTCAGCTGAGTTAAATGCACCTGAGCCTATTACTCCTACACCAGTTGTGCCTGAACCAGATCCCATACCAACACCAAAGAAGAGGGGAGTTATTGCATTAAATGATGAAGTGATGATTAAGCTAATAAGTGTCTAAAGGAGAAAGGTATTAGAGCTGAAGATGTGAAGAATCTACCTCCTATATAATAATTATGTAAGCCAATTCCCCACTCATCCATCTTTGAGGTACACTCTCTCTAACACTTAGATGAAGGTGATATTCCTTATGGTAAGCCTCCTGATCAATGTTTAGAGGAACTTGACATTTTTATTGTTAAACAAGGTAATTTTAATAAACAAGTTCAGAATCATTTATTGGAAAACTCTAGATCTATTAAAGAGTTGAAATATATTGTGGAAAGATCTTCTAATGATATTAAAATGCTTTGTAAACACTTTCAAATGGTTCAAACCCAACTTGATCAACTTTCTAAGGTACAAAAAGATATGCTAGTTGATGTCTCAGGAGATAAACATGCTTATGGAATTAGAACTAGGAATGAATAGCTACCCAAGATCCTTTATATCCTGAAGGACACCCTAAAAGAATTGAGCAGGATTCTCAACAAGGTGAAAGTAGTGGTACTCCTCGTAAGAGAAAGAAAAATAAACATAAGGTAGTTGAGGAACCACTTGAATCTACTGTAGATCCTAATAGTATATCTGTCTGTGATGCTGAAACTGAGAGTGGTAATGATAAAAATGATGCTCCTGATAAGGAGGAAGGTGAGGAAGAACCTAAGAAGCACACTAAGAACACTAGGTACACAAAGGAAGATTTTATTGCTAAGAAACATGGTAGTGAGAGAGAACCTTCGGTGCAAAAACCTATGCCTTTTCTAGGTAAGAAACACAAGTAAAAGGAGGAAGAATGCTACAAAAAGTTTTGTGAGTGGATGAAACCCCTATTTTTGCAAATTCCTTTGACTGATGCTATTAAATTGCCTCCTTATTCAAAGTATATGAAGGACATTGTCTCTAATAAAAGGAAGATTCCTAATGAGGAGATTTCTACTTTGCTTGCTAATTACTCCTTCAATGGTAAGGTTCCAAAGAAACTTGGTGATCCAGGTATACCAACTATTCCTTGCTCTATTAAGAATAATTATGTTAGAACTGCTTTATGTGATTTGGGAGCTGGAGTTAGTGTTATGCCTTTTTCTCTCTACAAGAGACTCCAGCTAGAAAAGTTGATACCAACTGATATATCTTTGCAAATGGCTGTTAAGTCAACCACTATTCCTGTTGGTATATGTGAGGATGTTCCTGTTCAAGTAGCTCATAATTTCTTGGTTCTGACTGATTTTGTTGTGCTTGAGATGCCTGAAGATGATAATATGTCTATTATTCTTGGGAGACCTTTTCTTAATACTGTAGGTGCTGTTATTAATTACAATCAAGGGAAAGTAACATTCAATATTAATGACAAAGAGCATACTGTCTATTTCCCAAAGAAGGTTGCTAAGAGATATTGCCTGAATTCCATTGAAAATATTGAGAGCATCAAGGTTGGAGAAATTTATTGTCCCATTCCACAAGAAAATTTCGAAACTATTATGATTGGGACCATTTCTATCAAGTATGAGGTAACATAATCACCTTGTGGAATGCAAAGTTTTGTTTCATATAAGATTGTTTTGGTAACAAGACTTGATCAACCTTGTTAACAAAAGGATTTTAATGAACAAACTAATGTTTTCACTGTGGTTATACTTGCTTTCTTTTACTTCTTCTCCTTCCTAGTCTTTGCCTTTCTTTTGCTAGCCTTGGTTTTGTTAGTTGTTTTCTTGTTAGAGTGTCTTAGAACTTCTATATTTTGGCTTTTGGTTTGCTTTTGCTTCTTCTGAAAAAAACTGTTTCTGCGAGAAAATCAATTTGCATACCCTGATAATTGGCCAAAAATAAAGTTTCCCGAAAAATCCCAGAAAATTCAAAATAATTTTTCCTCAAAAAAAGGGGCAGAGGGACACCTGGAGTGACCCAGGGGGCCACCCCAGGCCCCCACATCCCCTGTAGGTGCGACCTGCCTATGGGTGGCGCCTAGGGGGGGTCTAGCCCACCTGGACCCCTTCAAGGTGCCCCCTCACATCCATCTTCTTTATCTCTCCCGAAAAACACCAGAAAACTTGCTCAAGCTCAAGTTCTTGCTGTTCTTGCTCGCGATTTTCGATCTTCTTGCTCAGCCCATCTTTGCTGCTGATTTTTGGAGGGATTGCTCCTTGGTATGTGCCTCCTCCACTTGTCCAATTAGATTTGTGATTGGTAGATTGTATCTTGAGTATTTTGCTGCTATAGGTGACAGGTTGTGTGAGCCCGTATGCTTGTTCTATGCTTAGAGATTTCATTTTGATGCATGTGTAGCCCTCTAGCAAGTTCCTATAGTAGTTGCTCATAATTTATCAACTTGGAAATCACTTGGTTTGATGTTTGTCTAAAACTTTCAGAAAAGAGTGGTCATGGACAACCACACATTTGGAGAGATATTTGACAGTGATGCACCTAGAAGGGCAAGGACTTCAAGATCATCCTCCCGTGCTAGGCCCTCATACAATGAGGATCTCATCACTCCGTGATTCGGCTACAAGGGAGATGAGGAGGATGCGCACCCCTTCGCCTTTCCTTGACAAACCTTCTTGCAGGCTGCTGGGATTCTTGATGATTTTATGACCTTGGTTCGGAGGGCTGGACTAACAAGCCTTATGCAGGATGAGAGCGTGAAATATGCTATGCTCACTAAAACATTTGTGGAGAGTTTCTCCTTTACTAACAACATGTTCAATCCAGATGTTTCTTTCAAAATTTATGGCAGGTCTTACCATATGACATTGAAGAAATTTTGTGAAGCTCTAGGACTTGGTATAGCTGGGTCAACAAAGAAGATTCCAGCTCAACCCGCTGATTTGTTGGAGCTCTACCGCGGAATAACCAATGATGATAACCGTAGAGCTCAACGGGGAAAGATAAGAAACATTCAGCTTCCATCCATCAGGTACTTCACCTACTATCTTGCCACTAGTGTTCTTGGTAGGGAGAACACTGGTAATATTTCCAGCTATCAATTGGCTTTCTTAGCTGCTGCGCTCAACAATGATACTAGGTACAATCTTGGTTCTCTCATTGCTCGTCGCTTAACTGCTAAGGGACCCATTTATGGGGGAATTATTGCTATGCGTGTTGCTACTTCCTTGGACATTGCGGTTGATCCAAATGATATAGTTTTGGCTCCTCAGAGGCTTGATCTTGCTGCCATGAAGGTGCACCACTTTGTCACCACTAGCTCTACCCTTGAGAACTTGGTCTATAAAATGATTTTTATTGACGGGGAAGAGAGAGAGAGATCCCTCTACCCCAAACCACTTTGTTCAATATTTCTCAAGGACCTTTATCACGCTCCAAGGAGGAGATGGATGACAAGCTGTGCTCTCTTACCTTTCATGGGCACTATCAGGAGGAAGCGCCCTCATATGACCTCGTTGTACACTACACAGGGGAGTCCTCGAGCTCGTACCAGGACGAGGGAGCCTCCTCGTCATACTACGGAGGTGCATCTACTTGGGCACCATGGGATTGAGCCCCATTTAGGACAAAAGCCTAAACTTGGGGGGAGGTATACCGACATCACACTCATCTATATATCATGTTCGGTCGGTTCTTTGTATATCCATTGTTTCGTTTTCTTTTTGGTTTTTGTTGCTACTTTCTTAAAACACAAAAATACCAAAAATCTTTTCGTTGTTTCTCTTGGTTTGTTTCTTTGATTTTTCGCTTTGGTTTTCCTTAAAAGAAAAATCCAAAAAGATTTGGCTTTGCTTGGTTTGTTTTTGCTTTGCTTGTTTTTGATTTGTTGGCTTGTTTGAAAAAAAACTGAAAACACCAAAAATATTTGTTGTTCTTCTTTGGTTTTGTGAGTTCTTTGCAGGGTTCATCTTTCATGCCATAATTAGTCCTGTTTTGTTTCAAGCATGATTATGAAAATTATTGCTCTCTCGTTTGTCGCTCCCTCTCTATTGCTAGCCTCCACCTGCACTGAGTATGAGCTCTACTTGTGCTTCCAACTCCTCAAAACCAATATTGCCAACAATGTCCACCATACCAACCTATTAGCATCATTTGCTATTCAGTGCATATTCATTATGCCATGTTTGCTCCCAAATAAAATGTTTGACTGTTTTGAGAAAGTTAGTTAGTAAAGCTCTCACAAAATTGATGGCACACTTTATTCCTTGGACTTAATAAACCTGAACCATTGTGACTTGTCCATGAAATTTATATGCTTGAAAATTATATGCTGTGAGTTAGCAGAACCGTGCTGTCACGGGGAACGCTTTCAACACTTTTTGGATATCTGCCACATCCCAAAATTTTCTAAATTTTGAAATGTAAAAATAAATAATTGTTGAAATTTAGGGTGAAAAGAATTTTTTTATTTCTAAATGGAAACATCAAAACCCATCTTGAACAAACTTTGAATAAAATAGAATCTAACAAATTTCAATCAAGTGAAATGCATTCATCAATGAAGGTATCCTGAAATTTAAACACTTGGAAAAGCTAAACCAAAACCCTAAAACCCTAATGGAAGAAAATCATTTCCAAGATATCTCAAACACTATGGATTTGATCCATATAAAATTTGTCAACAAACATTTATAAGTGATCAAAATGACAAACAAAAATATTATAAAACCATAGAAATTGGTTTCATTTAATTTGGAGCCATAGATAAAAACTTATGAATTTAATAAGATGAAAGGAATTAATTTTCAAAGCTAATGAAGCTCCTATCTAAAAATCCATACCAAATTGTGAAAAATTAATCCTAAAAGGATTTAAAAAGATAAACAAGTATTAAATAAAATTATCCAAATTGGAATCACCAATTTTGGATCTATAAATAAAAAGATATGGATTTTATAAGATAAAGAAAGAAATAAATAAATAAGGAATATTTAAAAGCCAAATTAAATCTTGGCCAAATCCATAAACAAATAAAATGAAAGTTTATTGAATAATAGGAAGGAATAAAAGAGTATTTAAATAAAAACATATAGGATTAAACAATATTCAATTTTATTTAAATAAAGACAAAATCCCTAATGAAAATGATAAATTAAATCATGAGAAAATAATAAATCGAAATTTCCCAAGGTGGATATAAAAGTTATTTAATTAACTTAAATGGAATAAAAGAATCATTTAAATAAAATTTATATGGAATTAAAACCATATTTGATTTTATTGGAATAAAGACAAATTCCCAATTTAAATGATTAATAAATCATATTAAAATATTTAAATAATTCAAAGTGAATTGTGTGCACTACTGAATAAATAAAACCTACTGAAAAAGGTTTGGTGAAAAATTAGAATTTAAATAAGAGTTTGAAAATATAATTAAAATCTTATTTAAATAAAGGCATGTGCCTATTTTTAATAAATAATAAACCATAAAAGAATAAAAGAATTATTCAAAAAGAGACTTTAAAATACATTGATAAACAATATTAAAAGCTTACTGAAAAGTTTGGAAGGTTCTGAATTCAAATGGTTGTTTGAATTGTTTGAACAAATGCAAAACAGAAAATGAAAACAGAAAAAGAAAAAGAAAATAGGAAGGAAAAAAATAAGAAAACCAGCCGAGGCCCAACCAGCCCACACGGCTCTCCCCTCTCTCTACCCCTTTCTTTTCTCACCCGCGAATCAACCCACTCAACCCACTGACCCCGCGACCCCACCTCTACCAAGTCATCGTCTTTAACCCCGCGGTGACCACGCCCCTTCTCCCTCCTAGCTGTTTCTGGCAAAATTAACACAGTTGAATTTGCTTAAACGCGCAAGTAATTCTGCCATGCGACCTCAACCTCTGAAACGCCTCTCCCTCCTCTCTCTTTCCCCTCTCACGCCATGCCCAGTGAGCCACCAGGCTGCGCGAATTGCTTCTCGCAATGCCACTGACCCTGACGAGCTTTCCGGCGAATTCCGGCCAGCCCACACCTCCCCTCGCTCCATGGACTCCACGAGCATGCTCCCTATCTCCAGGAGCACCCTCCAGTATTCTCAGCTCGCTCACGCACGCTCCACATCATCGACAACAACCTCGACAGAACGCCACCATGAACTTCTCCAACTCCGGCGATGTTTCCCCGTAAGTCCCGTCCTCCCCTCTCTCTCTCGATGACGCACACGTGTTCGCCACACTCGCCTGCGTCTAACACCCCTATTCACTTGTCTTCCCGTGATCTGTAGCCTCGCCTCCGTCTTCAACAGAGAGCACCCGTCGCTAGGAGCTTCTTCGGCGAGCGATTCAAGTCAGCACCGTGTGCCCCTTCAACTACGACTACCACCTCGAGCTTCAGCACGTCGCGACGAACCTAGTGATAATTTTATACCTCTCCCGCGCTTCCTATTTCATTGACAATGCCACTACCCAAGCACGCCGCCGCCGGCCACCGTCGTAGCGCCGCCCATTTCTGGCTAGATCATTTTGGTCCGTTAGATGCCAATCCAAAGGACACGATAGATCATTTAAACGAAGAGGTATCATTAAATCTGATCCATTAGTTGCTGATTAGATCCAACGGTCTGCATAACGCGATCCTCACGAAACGGTATCAGCCAATAGAATTAAGACGCGTGGCCCTGGCTGTTGATTTAAAAATAGATTTGATCTATTAGATGTTAGATTTTGTAAAATTCATAACTTTTAATCTACACGTCCAAATTTTGCAAATTTTATATCAATGGAATCAGCAAAAAGAGTACTTTCCAACCATTCCCTTTGTTTAGTGTTTTGCTTCTGTAAAATTAGTTGTTTTTGCAGAAACTTGTTTAGGCATATTTTGAATATAAAAATTATTCTAAAAATGATTTTAAGGTAAAATCTTTTGTAAAAGGTTTGTTTTGAACCTACTGAGCATAAAAACCAATTTGTAGATTTAAAAGTATATTTTATGATACTAGGGAATAAATCTTTGAATAAAAGCATTCCTAGTTAAATTAAAATGTTGAATATGTTTTAAAAATGCTTTTTGAGTAAAACCTTTGGAAAATGATTTGATTTAAACTCCCTGACCCTAAACACCAAGTTTAGGATTTAAAAATATATTTGGTGAACCCTATAAAATTATTACTTTGTTTAAAGACATTTCCAACAAAATAAAATGTTGCTTTGATTTAAAAATGATTTTGGGTGAAACCTTTTGTAAATAGATTTGTCTTAAAACACTATGACCATAAACATTAATATTGGTGTTTAAAAACATTTTGGCTAAACACTAGAAATTATTCTTTGAATAAAATCAATTCTAGCAAAACAAAAGGGATTTAAAGTGGCCATTTTCACTAACTTAATATCAAATGGTTTTGCCACTTTTATAAATGACCAATAGGTGTTTTAAAATGTTTATAACCTATTAGAAACCACTTTTCTAAATAAAACAATATTTTGTATGCTTGCATGCATTGCTTTATTTTCATTGTTTTATGTGATGAATTGTTTGAATGCTAGTTTAAATATTTTCTTGCTTGATTGAATTATAGTGAGCTTTGAGGAGTGTGACCATTTTATAGATCAAGGAGTGAATCTATATTCTCTACTAAAAAGGCAAGTGGTGCTTCATACTTTTTTCCCATTATTTTCACTATGCATTAGTGATGTTTTGAGTAGGACTTGCATGGAATTTTTACTAAGTATGCTATGCCTTGGGAAATCCTAGTAGATGATGCCTTAGTAGATTTTCCCTAAGTTAAGATCCCTACTACTATCATGCTTAGCTTAGCTAGTAGAAAACAAGGGTGGATTATATTCATGCTATGAAATATTTCTAAGTCTATGAATTGTGTTTTGTTTAATAAAACAATTATGTGAATGAATCACCTGGGTGGAATGGTGTGAATGGGTTATGTTGAGTGGTTACACAGGGCCCCATATTTATGGACTACCCTAGTGTATCTCACTTGTGGAAATCCACCCAGGAACAAAGATATTTGAGATGTCAAATGTTGAGAAGCTTCAAGTTCAGCCACATGGCATTATGGGATCTGCCTGGATCATATTAGTTGCAATAACTTAGCTAGATGGACAATTGGTGGTAGGGGGTGATAGGTTTGGGAATGCGTCCATTATGGTCTAAGGGAAGGCTTTTAAAAGATCTTGTCTCGATGCATGTCGAGTCTTGTGGGGAAAGTGCACCACCTCTCGAGAGAGTAAAATCTAAGTACTTAGCCGTGTCCCCGACAATGGACAAATTGAGCATCAAGACATGGAAGCTATCAAGGATCTCCTCATTCCAATTTCTAAGTTAAAAACTTGTGGTTGAACAAGGGTAAATGATCACCAATTTCTAGTGGTAGATGCCTTGGGTGATTTTGACAAACAAAAACTTAGTGTTTTCAAAAGATAAGGGAAAATCTATTTTGAGCAAAGCAAGCCTAAGCTCCACTTAGCCAAATGCATATAGATGATAGATACCACTATTTTACCATTGTATCACTTGCCAATACAATTCAAATGTATTGACCCTTGTGGCTGCAACTTATTATGTTGCAGGTTTGTTTGCTGTTAGTGAAGTGTGTTGATTAGGATCACAAGTCTACAACCAACATGATTGCCTGTGGCACTTTGAAGATGAAGGGCTCCATGCTATATAGTTATTTCTGCTGCATCATAATGAGATAGCAAAAGGAGCTATGTAAGATGTAATGAATTATTTTATTCCTGGTTATAAAATTGTATTCTGACCTTTGTTTCTTGATATTACATCTTAACTGTGGATGCTAGCTATTGATCCAGGGACTAGCATTGTAAACACAGGAATCTCTACCTTATTAAAGGTTGGGACCTCTACAATATCCTATCCAGTTGATACTTTGCACTTTTGTTTGCGGATGTCGACGATGTGAAATAAAAGGGGATCTTGTGAGTTCATGGAGTCTATATATGTGTTAGAGAAACGCCTGGGCCGCTAGACTTGTAGGGTTCGCAGCATAGAAAACAAAAAATTTCCTACGATGGGAACAACTATGTACCAAGATCTATCTACTAGATACAAGCAACGTGCGAATGTATATACATAGAGAACATACCCTTGAAGACCGATAAAGCTTAACGAGTTCAAACTCGTGGTTGATGTAGACGATCTCTTGCCGATCTCAAGATCGAGAGGAAGTCCTAGCGCTACAAAAATAGCGGCGCATCCGTGCACGCACACACATACGAGGCACCGAGCAACCTCCACCTCCTCGCTCCAGTGATGCAGCGGAAGCACAACTCTTTCTTGCCGAATAGCCACCAGGAACATGTATCTCTGTAGTGACCTCGGATCATTAAAGATCCTAAGTGCCTG
Source organism: Avena sativa (assembly GCA_916181665.1). Taxonomy (NCBI): domain Eukaryota; kingdom Viridiplantae; phylum Streptophyta; class Magnoliopsida; order Poales; family Poaceae; genus Avena; species Avena sativa. The sequence goes on from OV702279.1 coordinate 229,977,935, forward strand.
TGATTTACATGCTAGTCCCTGGATCAATAGCTAGCACTCACAGTCAATGAATATCATGTAAAACACAAAGTCATTATTACACGGAGAATCCAGAGTATGAATTTATTACAAATTTTCTTAGCATTAAGCTAGCTCAAATAACTGCGGAAACATAAAAGCAGCTTGAGTCTATCAACGCCCCAGGCTTGTCGAGTGTAGACTCGCGATCCCTACGCACCTTTCAATCTTTGGATTCTTCACATAAGACGTGCAACCAACAAGTTGGGTCAATACTTTGAATGTATTGGAAAATTACACCATGGAAAGAAAAGACTATCTCTACATGCAAGGCTAGTTTAGGCTGTAGAGTTTATTTGCTCAAAGATAGTTTTTATTAAGTATAGATAAGAAGAGAAGATTTCCCTACTGAAGATTTTCCCTACTTTGTAAACTTTTGTTTAAGTAATATATGGTCGAATGGCACACGAGGATATTACTCACCAAGTGTCCAATCAACCTAACACTTGGATATTACTCACCAAGTTCCCCAAACCCTCCCAATAGCGATATGACTCACGCCTTGGGTTTTTAGAAAACTTTTAAGCTTTGAAAGAGAGAGAGAGGAAGATCCTTCAGAGGCTCCGTCTTTCAGATGCTCAATGTTGTTCTATTTCCGTGAACACGCGTGATCGATCAGATTGCAATACTCTCGAGAGTTTGAGCACTTTACCCACAATCCACGATCTAGTCCTTTTATAGACAAGACCATGGAGAGGCTTTCCCTTAGTAGCCCCTCTACCTTCTGTATCCAACCGTGCCAAGAACCTCAAATGTTGGTACCCAGGTGAGGTTTCCCACTAAGTACTAGGCCAAGACAGAGCCCATATGTATTGTGGTTGCACTGGAAGCTTCTGAATTCTGAAACACGGTAGACTTCTTTGATTCCTGGGCGGCCTTCCTCCACCAAAATCTCACTCGTTGTCCCGACAACCATTCCGCCCAGAAGAAAACTTAGTTTTATTTTGAAGTGGTTTTGAGAAGAAAGGTTAGCTCAAGAGAGCCTTTATACTTAGAAGAAATTAATTGTCTTTCGAACCCCTCTACGGTACTTTACATATATATAGCATAGCAAGCAATACTTAACAAAAATAGGGGTAACCTATTAGGAAGGGAAAAATCCTATGTATAGATCTACTCATGGCATACTACAAAATCATCGCACTTACAAAATAATACTAAGAAAATTCTACTAGAACATCCTACACATGCATACTACAGAATTTGAAGATCACATGCATAGAATCAAAACTGGGACAAAAATATGAACAAGTGGTGTAACTTGCCTTGATCCGAGCAGCACTCTACACAATAGCACTCCTCAGCGCACTCCGAACAATCTAACGAAACACAAACATATATCTAATCACTACTTGCACAAAAATAAGCCACAGAGATAATATGCATGCATGCAACATGGTAATTATGCAAGATTTGTTTTCTAAAATTGACCAAGGTAGTCTAATTGGATTGCAATTGTGTTAGGGATGTTATTAGTATTGATTTCCCATGGGTTTAAATTAATTTGAGTCATTATTCTAATTCATAGGCTCACAAGGAGATCCAACCATCTAATTAGCCCCGAATCAGATCTAATGTTCTTAAGCATGGTTTTATAGTTTTGTTCTGTAGGTCTTGTGGAAATAAAGTCATCACAACAAGAATCAACTAAAACGGGGTTTTAATTATTTTTCTATAGATTAAATACTCCAATCTAGAGATTAAATTCTACATAGAAGAATCTACTACAAACTTGTAATATTATTACAGATCTGTGTTCTACACAATTTTGTGAATCCAACGGTATATTATATGCAAAATTTGGCCAAGTATTTGATTTTCTATGAATTTCGCAAGATTTAACCACAATCTGCCAATTAAATCTAACCCTAACGAGAACGCGGCATGTGGCAGCATCTGATTGGGCCAGCTAAGCAAGGCGGCGCTGACGCGGCGCGCTGACGCGGCGCGCTGACGCGGCGCGCTGACGCGGACTCCGCCACGCGGCTCTACGCAATAGGCGCATACCCCTTCGCCCCTCCCTTCTAATCTGGGCCGTATAATTTCAATCGGACGGCCGTGAGCAGCGTGACTGACCTGTGGTGGTGGTGGCGATGACGGCGTCGGTGGTCGGTGGCCCGGCGGCTCCAGTGGTCTTGGAAGATGGTGAAGATGGCCTCTCGATGCGTATGGGGATGGCGAACCTCTCAACGGCCTCGGCGCGGACCCTCTCCTCCTCTATCTCCCACGGTCGGCAGTTCCTCTTCTCGGTTTCGATGGGCTCCGGCGAGCAATTGCCGGCGAGCCTCTACGATTCGGAAGGGGCGAGTTAGGCGAGAGGACCTGGTAGATCAAGGCGAGTAATATGGAAGGAAGACCAGGGCTCGAGGTGCTCTGTAAGGTCACCAACCTCAAGCTCCGACGGCGGACGGCTCCGGCGAGATTGGAATATGATGATACTGGAGCTAGGGTTTATAAAACACGAAAACAACGGTGGGGGTCAAAGCAGTGGTATAAGAGGGGGAGATTCTTGGAGTAGGGGGCACGGATTCGTACGAGGGACGGAGAAATCACGAGGATTTGAATTCGGGTTCCTCCCGTGTTCGTCGGGGACTCCTGCTGGAGGTGGGAGATGACAGTGCGGGCCCACCTGTCGGTGGCAGCGGCAGGCGCGGGCTGGGCCGGCTGCAGGCTTGCTGCGTGCTGCGCGGTAGATAGGTATTGGGCCTGGTTCGCTGGCCCGGTTAGTTAGGTTGATTATTTTTTTATACTTTTATCTTTTCCATTTATGTTTCACTAATTCTTTAATAACTTTTGCATATCAAGTCCAAAAACAATGAAACCAATTCCTAAATTTTTGTAAAAAGAAGGTGGTCATCATAGAACTAGAGGATATTATTTTTACCTGGTTTTTAGAAGGTTCAAAACAAGATTCCCTCATTAATGCTTATAGGTAGGAATTAATATTAGGGTTTTTGTCTAGGGTTTGGTGGTAGGGTTTTGATGCAACTTAATGTGTAGGATGCAATGATGCAAGGATGATGCATGCTTCTAGTAACATCATATATTAAAATCTGGGATCTTACAAACCTACCCCCCTTAAGAAGAATCTCGTCCCCGAGATTCGGGTTGGCTAGCAAATAGGTGTGGATGTTCTGACTTCAAATCTTCTTCATGCTCCCACGTGGCTTCTTCCTCGGAGTGGTGGTTCCATTGCACTTTGCAGAATCTGATAGTCTTGGTACGAGTAATCCTTTCGGCTATTTCCAGTATTTTGATGGGTTTTCCTCATAGGTAAGGTCATTCTCCAATTGAACCTCCTCAAGGGGAATGGTATCCCTTAGCGGTGTTTCGGCCATTTCTGGGTGGCACTTCTTTAGTTGTGATACATGAAACACATCATGAACAGTCAGTCCTTCTGGTAACTCCAACTGATAAGCTACTTCACCTCTATGGGCCAGAACCTTATATGGTCCTATGAATCGTGGGGCTAACTTACCCTTGATTCCGAACCTCTTAACTCCTCGTAGTGGTGTAACTCGGAGGTACGCACGGTCCCCTATTTTATAAGCCACATTTCTGTGCTTGGAATCAGCATAGCTCTTTTGTCGGGATTGAGCTACCTTTAGCCTATCTTGAATATGTCGTACCTTTTCTTCGGCATCCTTGATCAATTCAGGTCCAAAAAGACTACGTTCACCAATTCCACTCCATAACAGCGGGGTTCTACACTTCCTGCCATATAGAACTTCAAACGGAGCCATCTTGATACTTGTCTGGTAGCTGTTGTTGTAGGAGAACTCAGCATACGGCAGGTTATCATCCCAACTAGACCCATAGTGTAGTGCACAAGCTCTCAACATATCTTCCAGAATCTGGTTCACCCTTTCCGTTTGGCCATCTGTCTGAGGGTGGAAGGAAGTACTGAATTCTAGTCGGGTTCCAAGAGACTCATGTAGCTGTCGCCAAAACTTTGAAGTGAACTGGGTGCCTCTATCTGACACAATTCCCTTGGGAACACCATGCAGACTTACAATCCTTGACATGTATATCTTAGCAACCTTAGCACTTGTATATGTGGTCTTTACGAGGATGAAGTGAGCCACCTTGGTAAAGTGGTCCACCACTACCCAGATAGAATCAAATCCTGAAAGAGTCCGAGGCAACCCCGTGATAAAATCCATGCCTACCTTATCCCACTTACAGTCGGGTATAGGTAGTGGTTGTAGCAATCCGGCCGGTTTCTGATGCTCGGCCTTAACTCTATTGCATACATCACATAGGGAAATATACTCGGCAATTTCTCTTTTTAGTTTATTCCACCAAAATCTATCCTTCACATCCATGTACATCTTCGTGTTACCTGGATGAATTGAGTAAGGTGAATCATGAGCTTCTTGTAAAATCAACTTCCTGATATCAGGGTCATTGGGAACGCATAAACGCTTCCCATACCAAAGGGTTCCTTGTTCGTCCAGACGAAATTCTTTTGTCTTTCCTTCACTTATTTTGACTCTTATTTCTTCCAACTCTTTATCTCCCTTTTGTGCTTCCTTGATTCTCTCTTGGAAGGTAGAAACTATTTACATAGTCGCTACGTGTCCTTTCGGAACTATTTCTAGCCTGAGATCCTTGAATTGCTTGCATAAATCCTCTGGAAGTTCCCCTGCGGTAAGTCCATTCACATAAACCTTACGGCTTAAGGCATCGGCCACCATGTTTGCCTTTCTGGGGTGGTACTATAAATCCAAGTCATAATCCTTAATTAGTTCAAGCCATCTTCTTTGCCTCATATTCAAATCCTTTTGGGTGAAGATGTACTTCAAACTCTTATGATCTATGAACACATCACAATGTTTGCCCATGAGGTAGTGTCTCCATACCTTGAGTGCATGTACCACAGACGCAAGTTCCAAATCATGTGTGGGGTAGTTGTGTTCGTGGTTCTTGAGTTGTCGAGAGGCATAGGATACCACTTTCCCATCTTGCATCAATACACTTCCAAGTCCTTGTCGAGAAGCGTCACAATAGACTTGAAAATCCTTTTGGATATCAGGCAAACACAGTATTGGTGCCGTTACAAGGTGTTTCTTCAACTCCTGAAAGCTTGCTTCACATGCCTCGGTCCATAGGAATTTCTTTTACTTCTTCAATAGTTCTGTCATGGGTTTTGCTATTTTGGAAAAGTATTCAATGAACCTCCGGTAATATCCTGCGAGGCCCAAGAAACTCCTAATGTCGCCCACATTCTTGGTGACTCCCATTCCGTTATGAAAGATACTTTACTGGGATCTACGACAACTCCTTTTGCCGACACAACATGACCAAGGAATCCCACTTCCTTTAACCAGAATTCGCATTTGCTGAATTTGGCATACAACTTGTGTTCTCTTAGTTTCTCCATAATTAGGCGGAGATGTTTCTCATGTTCCTTCTCATCCTTGGAGTATATGAGTATATCATCTGTGAATACCACGATAAACTTGTCCAAATATTCCATGAACACCTTGTTCATCATGGTCATGAAGTATGCCGGGGCATTGTTTAGACCAAACGACATCACAGTGTACTCATACAATCCGTATCTTGTGGTGAAGGCTGTTTTGGGCACATCCTGTTCTCGAATCTTTAGCTGAAAGTAGCTTGATCGCAGATCGATCTTGGAGAAAACACTGGCTCCCTTTAACTGGTCAAAAAATTCATTGATGTTAGGCAGAGGGTACTTGTTCTTGATTGTCACTCCGTTCAACGAGCAGTAGTCCACAACTAGCCTCTTGGTTTTATCCTTCTTTTCCATGAATAGGACAGGTGCTCCCCAAGATGACGCGCTGGGTTGGATGAATCCCTTGTCCAATTGTTCCCTAAGATGTTTCTTGGGTTCCTTCAACTCGTCCACATCCATCTTGTACGGTCTCTTAGCTATCGGCCCTGTGCCAGGCATCAAGTCAATGAGGAACTCGATATCACGGTCGGGAGGCATCCCGGGTAACTCTTCCGGAAAGACATCTGGGTATTCCTTCACAATAGGTACATCCTCCAAGCTAACCCCCTTAAGAGAGTTCACCATGACTTCCTTAAGTGCGAAATTTGACTTGATATGAATCCTCTTCCCCTCCGGTGTTGTGAGGGTGACAGTCCTTTTGGCACAATCTATGACTCCTTCATATTCGGTCATCCAATTCATGCCCTAGATTATGTCTAATCCTTGTGACTCCATAACTACTAGACTTGTGGGAAAGATGTGTGTCCCAATCCTTAGTTCTAAACCCTGGCAACCAGAGTTTGCCACTATTTCTCCTCCAGGAGAACTTACCCTTAGAGGAGAGTTAATAGTCTCCGTAGGTATCTTGCCTCTATCCACAAATACCCTTGATATGAATGAATGCGATGCACCGGTATCAAAAAGAACAACTGCGGGAATAGTATTGAGCTTGAACTTACCAATCACGGAGTCTGGTGCGTCACAAGCATCCTCCATAGAGACATGATTCACCGTGGCTTTGACAAACGGATTTGGCTTCTTCCCGTTTCCATTACCATGGTTGTGTCCATTTCCATTCCCATTGCCATTGCCATTCTTTTTCTCGGGGCAAGTGGTTGCATAGTGCCCTGTCTTGTTGCACTTAAAAGCATGTCACCTCACTGAGATCCTTTCCATGCTGCCATTCCCATTGCGGTTTTTATGCCCATTGTGTTTGTGGCCGCCATGGTGATGACCGTTATGGTTGTGGCCATTATTGTTATATGGTGGTGGTGAGGAAGTGCGCTGCTTCTGGTACGGAATAGAGTGCTTGTGGGGGTTAGACTTCCTCTTGCGGTTTTCTATGCCCTTTCTTTTGGATTCAACCATAATGGCTCTGTCCAGAAGTTCCTGAAAGTTGTCAAATTTCCGAGCCACAAGCAGAATGGATATCTCATCACTGAGTCCTCTTAAGATTTCCTCCTGCCTCTTGGCATCAATGGAGACATCATCGGGTGCGTAACGGGCTAGCTTGTTGAAAAGCTCACCATACTCGGTGATAGAACGGTGCAACCGGTGTAGGTCGCGAAACTCACGCCTTTTCAGAGTCATGACACCAGCAGCCACATGATGAGTGCGAAAAGCTAGCTCGAACTGATCCCAGGTGATAGCATCAATATCCGGGTGGGTGACTTGGTAGTTATCCCACCATTCTGCTGCAGGTCCTTCAAGCTGGTGCACGGCATAACGTACCCTGTCGGCTCCGACAGCTTGCACGGTGTCCAACTTCTTGTTAATTGTACGGAGCCAGTCATCTGCGATGATTTGTTCAGTGCTGCTAGTGAAGGTAGGTGGGTTCAACCTCAAAAACCGAGTCAAGCGATCCTGTTGAGGTGGTGGTGGAGGTGGCGTTGGCGGAGGTGGCGCGTTGTTGTTGTTGTTGTTGTTGTTGTTGTTGTTGTTGTTGTTGTTGTTGTTGTTGTTGTTGTTGTTGTTGTTGTTGTTGTTGTTGTTGTTGTTGTTGTTGTTGTTGTTGTTGTTGTTGTTGTTGTTGTTGTTGTTGTTGTTGTTGTTGTTGTTGTTGTTGTTGTTGTTGTTGTTGTTGTTGTTGTTGTTGTTGTTGTTGTTGTTGTTGTTGTTGTTGTTGTTGTTGTTGTTGTTGTTGTTGTTGTTGTTGTTGTTGTTGTTGTTGTTGTTGTTGTTGTTGTTGTTGTTGTTGTTGTTGTTGTTGTTGCTGTTGTTGTTGCTGTTGTTGTTGTTGTTGGTTGTTGTTGTTGTTGTTGTTGTTGTTGTTGTTGTTGTTGCTGCTGATGTTGCTGTTGCTGTTGCTGTTGCTGTTGTTGCTATTGCTGTTGTTGTTGTTTTTTTTTTGCATGTTCTGAGTGAGCAGTTGGATCAACTGGTTCTGAGTGGCCAGAAGTTGTGCAATTTCTGGAGGAATTTTGGTGTTTGCACGTCTTGGAGGCATCTGCGGGGTTTGAGAGACAAGTTAAGAAGTAGACAGAAAGACTAAGTAGTAAACTCCTACCCTTATGAAAACACACCAGGCACACAAGACACATTAACACAAACTTAACACATAAATCATCCAAGTTTAACTAAACCAAATATGTCTTGGTATTTATTACAATCACGAATAACGTTCTACTATAGAATTTAAAGTTGGTACAACTATTACACATCTTCCACGCATTCCTCTTCCTCGTCCTGGAACGAGTAGCCTTCCTTCTCTAGGGTTGTCTTGTACAGTTCCACCTCCTTTGTGGTGGCTTCAAGCTTCTCTTGGAGGTTCTTTATCTCATCCTGTAGCTTCTTGGTAGTGGCTTCTAGCTGCTCCTGAAGTCCCTCCTTCTCGCTTTGTAGTTCCTCCACTAGACTTGACTTCTTTGCGGCTTCAAGTTTCTTTGCCAAGTCCCTCTTGGAAGCACGCACATCATTGATTATCTTGCAAAGGCCTTCGGTTTGCACTTCAGTTCCATCGACCTCCTGCTTGAGTTCCCTAATCCTCTTGTTTTTGTTTATCACCCTCTTCTCTTGGTTAGCGAACTTCTTCTCTTGGTCCTGGAACTTTATCTCTTGGAGCTATATTGCCTCCTCTTGCTGCTTGGTCATTTCCTCCTTCTCCTTGATGAGAGCGCATAGCTCATCGTTCCTTAACATCTCGAGGAATCTACCTTTTCAAGGTCATGGATGTGGCACTCCAAGTCTTGATATTGGGTCCTTCGGCGCTTGGTAGAAGTCCTTTCCTCATAGGTTAACTCCATGGGGATTCCTTCCTCATCCCATCTTCAAAAAAGGCCGTCGCAGTGTCCTTGGACAGCCTTGTGATGGCGTCCACATAGGCGACCAATGAGCAGCTGCAAGCTAATGCTAAGGGACTTCTCCTTGGAATTGCTAACAATGTGGATTTCTATGTCTTCCTCCGGGTTCTTGCCTCGCTCTTGCCCTGGCTGGATGATTTTGACTCCCCAGCAGCCGTCCTTGTGGAGTTTCTTCATTGTGCTTCCCTGGATTTTTGGGAGGGGAAGGTCCAAACGCGTGGGAAGGTCCATGAGACATCCACCAAAGCGAAGGGGCTCGATGTCTGCGATGGTGTCATAGAGGAAGCTTGTCATCCTTAAGTTTAGAAGAGTGAAGGTTAGATACTTAAACAATTAGAGGAAAGCAGGTACTAGAAGTGTGAAAATAACTTAGAAGGAAAATCAAGTAAGGCACATTAGTTAAAGGTGGTTCCAATCCTAGGGTCACGTCCTACAGGCAACGATGTGCTCTGATACCATCTGTAGTGACCTCGGATCATTAAAGATCCTAAGTCCCTGTGATTTACATGATAGTCCCTGGATCAATATCTAGCACTCACAGTCGATGAATATCATGTAAAACACAAAGTCATTATTACACGGAGAATCTAGAGTATGAATTTATTAAAAATTTGCTTAGTATTAAGCTAGCTCAAATAACAGTGGAAACATAAAAGCAGCTTGAGTCCATCAATGCCCCAGGCTTGTCGAGTGTAGACTCGCGATCCCTACGCACCTTTCAATCTTCGGATTCTGCATATAAGACGTGCAGCCAACAAGTTGGGTCAATACTTTGAATGTATTGGCAAATTACACCATGGAAAGAAAAGACTATCTCTACATGCAAGGCTAGTTTAGGCTGTAGAGTTTATTTGCTCAAAGCTAGTTTTTCTTAAGTATAGATAAGAAGAGAAGATTTTCCCTACTGAAGATTTTCCCTACTTTGTAAACTTTTGTTTAAGTAATATATGGTCGAATGGCACACGAGGATATTACTCACCAAGTGTCCAATCAACCTAACACTTGGATATTACTCACCAAGTTCCACAAACCCTCCCAATAGCGATATGACTCACGCCTTGGGTTTTTAGAAAACTTTTAAGCTTTGAAAGAGAGAGAGAGAGGAAGATCCTTTAGAGGATCCGTCTTTCAGATGCTCAATGTTGTTCTATTTCCGTGAACACGGCTGATCGATCAGATTGCAATACTCTCGAGAGTTTGTGCACTTTACCCACAATCCACGATCAAGTCCTTTTATAGACAAGACCATGGCGAGGCTTTCCCTTAGTATCCCCTCTACCTTCTGGATCCAACCGTGCCAAGAACCTCCAAATGTTGGTACCCAGGTGAGGTTTCCCACTAAGTACTAGGCCAAGACAGAGCCCATATGTATTGTGGTTGCACTGGAAGCTTCTGAATTCTGAAACATGGTAGACTTCTTTGATTCCTGTGCGGCCTTCCTCCACCAAAATCTCACTCGTTGTCCCGACAACCATTCAGCCCAGAAGAAAACTTAGTTTGATTTTGAAGTGGTTTTGAGAAGAAAGGTTAGCTCAAGAGAGCCTTTATACTAGAAGAAATTAATTGTCTTTTGAACCCCCCTACGGTACTTTACATATATACTCCCTCCATTTCAGAGCTTAAGGCGTCCTCGTTTTGCGTGTTTTTTCTTTCACCAAGAATTACTCTAAATACGTAAAGAGTTTTGGTATAAAACTAGTATCACTGAAAAGTATTTTTCAATACGAATCCAACGGTACTAATTATGTATAATATAATCAAGATTTTGTTGCTCAATTCTTTTGGTCAAACTTTGCTTTGGAAAGCGTGTGCGCCTTAAGCCTTGAAACGGAGGTAGTATAGCATAGCAAGCAATACTTAACAAAAACAGGGGTAACCTATTAGGAAGGGAAAAATCCTATGTATAGAGCTACTCATGGCATACTACAAAATCATCGCACTTACAAAATAATACTAATAAAATTCTACTAGAACATCCTACACATGCATACTACAGAATTTGAAGATCACATGCATAGAATCAAAACTGGGACAAAAATATGAACAAGTGGTGTAAATTGCATTGATCCGAGCAGCACTCTACACAATAGCACTCCTCAGCGCATTCCGAACAATCTAACGAAACACAAACATATATCTAATCACTACTTGCACAAAAATAAGCCACAGAGATAATATGCATGCATGCAACATGGTAATTATGCAAGATTTGTTTTCTAAAATTGACCAAGGTAGTCTAATTGGATTGCAATTGTGCTAGGGATGTTATTAGTATTGATTTCCCACGGGTTTAAATTAATTTGAGTCATTATTATAATTCATAGGCTCACAAGGAGATCCAACCATCTAACTAGCCCCGAATCAGACCTAATGTTCTTAAGCATGGTTTTATAGTTTTGTTCTGTAGGTCTTGTGGAAATAAAGTCATCACAACAAGAATCAACTAAAACGGGGTTTTAATTATTTTTCTATGGATTAAATACTCCAATCTATAGATTAAATTCTACACAGACGAATCTACTACAAACTTGTAATATTATTACAGATCTGTGTTCTACACAATTTTGTGAATCCAACGGTATATTATACGCAAAATTTGGCCAAGTATTTGATTTTCTATGAATTTCGCAAGATTTAACCTCAGTCTGCCAATTAAATCTAACCCTAACTAGAACGCGACATGTGGCAGCATCTGATTGGGCCAGCTAAGCAAGGCGGCGCTGACGCGGCGCGCTGACGCGGACTCCGCCGCGCGGCGCTACGCAATAGGCACATACCCCTTCGCCCCTCCCTTCTAATCTGGGCCGTATAATCTCAATCGTACGGCCGTGAGCAGCGTGATTGACCTGTGGCGGTGGTGGCAATGAAGGCGACGGTGGTGGTGGCGATGACGGCGTTGGTGGTCGGTGTCCCAGCAGCTCCAGTGGTCTTGGAAGATGGTGAAGATGGCCTCTCGATGCGTATGGGGATGGCGAACCTCTCAACGGCCTCGGCGCGGACCCTCTCCTCCTCTATCTCCCACGGTCGGCAGTTCCTCTTCTCGGTTCCGATGGGCTCCGGCGAGCAATTGCCAGCGAGCCTGTGTGATTCGGAAGGGGCGAGTTAGGCGAGAGGACCTGGTAGATCAAGGCGAGTAATATGGAAGGAAGATCAGGGCTCGAGGTGCTCTGGAAGGTCACCAACCTCGAGCTCTGACGGCGGACGGCTCCGGCGAGATCGGAATATGACGATACTAGAGCTAGGGTTTGTAAAACACGAAAACAACAGTGGGGGTCAAAGAAGTGGTATAATAGGGGGAGATTCTTGGAGTAGGGGGCATGGATTCGTACGAGGGACGGAGAAATCACGAGGATTTGAATTCGGGTTCCTCCCGTGTTCGTACGGGACTCCTGCTAGAGGTGGGAGATGACAGTGTGGGCCCACCTATCGTTGGCAGCGGCAGGCGCGGGCTGGGCCGGCTGCAGGCTTGCTGCGTGCTGCGCGGTAGATAGGTATTGGGCCTGGTTCGCTGGCCCGGTTAGTTAGGTTGATTAGTTTTTTTAATACTTTTATCTTTTCCATTTATGTTTCACTAATTCTTTAATAACTTTTGCATATCAAGTCCAAAAACAATGAAACCAATTCCTAAATTTTTTGTAAAAAGAAGGTGGTCATCATAGAACCAGAGTATATTATTTTTACCTGGTTTTTAGAAGGTTCAAAACAAGATTCCCTCATTAATGCTCATAGGTAGGAATTAATATTAGGGTTTTTGTCTAGGGTTTGGTGGTAGGGTTTAATGCAACTTAATGTGTAGGATGCAATGATGCAAGGATGATGCATGCTTCTAGTAACATCATATAATAAAATCTGGGATGTTACAATCTCGCTAGTCCGAGACCATGGGGGATAAATACTAGAGGGGGAGAGAGATCCTTCACGAGGAGGTGTGAGTGAGATAGAGGGAGGGGGATCCTTTTATAGGGAGAGGGGGCACCCAAGGGGCCATGCGCCCAGCCATGGGGCTGCCCCTACCCTCATTTCATTCATGTGGGTGGACACCCCACTCACACAAAATCCTTTCAATTTCCTCCACTCAAAAACCCACTCAAATTCCCATTAAATTTCCACCAAATTTAATGCAAACTCTCATTAAATAAAACTCCTTTTATTTATTCAGATTTTTTTGTCAATTACTTTAAAGACAATCATTCTCATATAAACCCTTGCTAGTATTTCATTTCACATGCAAAAACACTTTCTGCAATTTCACCCGAAAATCCGTTTCGGTATCTAGTGAAATAAATTCCTGCGCTTGTTATTCTTTCCGGCATGAAACTTTTGCTCCAAATGGATGTCGGTGTCTCTTAAGTGTGTCACCTACGGTTCGCGAATAATGCGTACATGATCTAAACCCCTCTCGGATCAATAATCAGAAGCGGGATCTGGAGACCCATACTGACTCCCACATATTCAGCGATGACTTTCTTGTGATCGTCGGAACCTTTTACGCTAGTATCTTAATCCTTTTGTCTAGAGATATATTTACATGTCCGAGATTCGATCATCGGTATCTCCATACCTAGTTTGATCTCGTTACCGACATGTACTCTTTTCTCGTTCCCGTGATATAACATTCTAGTGATCAAATCACTTGCTTGCTAGCTAATCAATGTGATATCACCGAGAGGGCCCAAAGCATATCTACCCGTCATCAAGATGAACAATTTCCACTCTCGATCCATGGGCCTCAACATAACACTTTATTAGTACTGAACCCATCTTTATAATCACTTAGTTACGGTGTGACATTTGATGTTATCAAGATACTCTTCCGGTGTTAGTGATTGACATGATCTCATGGTCTAAGGATTAGGATCACTTCTTATGATGTTATAGCAATATAAACTCAATGACTTTGATCGTAATGCTATACTTCAGATGAATGTTCATCACACCATTACACTAATGTTGTGACCTTGTTATTAACAACATCTAATGTCCATGATCAGGAAACCTTTGATCATCTTGTTAATCAACGAGCTAGTTTATAAGGGAGGCATAACTAGGAACTTCCTTTTGTTTATTAAACACACATGTATTAACATTTCCGTATTAATACAATTATAGCATGTAAAATAAACATTTATCATAAACAAGGAATGCGATAATAACCACTTTATTATTGCCTCTTGGGCATATTCCCTTCAGTCTCCCACTTGCACTAGAGACAATAATCTAGTTTGAAAACTTTGTGTATTGAACACCTAAGGCTTTCTGGTGTTCCACATACACGATTGCAAGTGGTTAACATAATCTGCGGATCTGACGCTTCAGGTCCATGTGTATTTGCATGTCTTTGCTTCTTTACGCATCACTCATTCTCCAATGAGATGGCATTGTATAAATTTGGTCTTTTGGTGAGACCTTTAGTTCGTTGGGGTTAAATCATGTCGATACTATTGTCATACAATATATATTTAGTGTTAGCCCGTTGCAAACCACACCTTAGTTTGATAACAAACTACTTGACACAAATTCCCTCCTTTGCTGCTACTATAGTAGTCATATACTTAGCCTTTTGTTGTAGTATTCGTCACAATGTCTTAACTATGGATTTCATCCAAATCCATCATGGAATCTCCTTTCCATTACATTGTGCCACCCATAGTTTAAATTGAGATAAACTTAATTTGTATCTTGTGACAAAACTAGTATTAATGTAACACTTTACAATGAACTATTTGTAATTGTTTGTCACCTCTACACAAATATATTCTTAGTTCTTCCAAAGGATCATAAGAATTTCCTTACTATTGTCCAATGATCATTTTATGATTCATTCTGGTATATGCTCATAACACTTAGAGCATAGGACATATCTGGATGTGTACATATCATGGTATGATTGATCAAATCATTCTTGTGATTTCACTCATCAAGTGTCAAAGCACTTGAATCTTGTTTCACTTATCAAGTGTCGATACACTTGAATCTTGATTCAATTCTTTTCCATGCGACAAGAACCTTCTTTTGTCGTATCTATATTGAACTCCTTCAATATCTCATATATGTACGTTTGGCATAACCATATTAGCGTCACAGTATATCCATGTAGACATTTATGCTAAATATTCAGGTTTGCCTAAGTCTTTCACCGAAATGAAATTCTTAACCTTTGTCAATAAAAGATACATCATTTCCAATCAACAAGATGTCCTCCACATAATGTATTAAAAATATTTCTTAGTGCTCCCACTTAATTTCTTGCAAATGCAAGCATCTTCATCGTCTCCTGATGAGAACTCCATTTTCATCACGATGAAGATTCCAACTCCGCGATTCTTACTTCAACCATTGAAGTTTGCATGCCCTTTTAGCATCCTTTGAATTTAACAAAACCCTTTGGACCGTGTCTTGTACACGTCCTAGGTAACCATTCTATTAGAAGAACTTTGTTTTGTTTATTCATCTACCATATACCAAATTATATGTAGTGGTTGCTACTTTAATCCATCCAGACTAAATATCGCTATGAAAGATCAAATCTTGTTATAGTCAACTCCTTGAACATTGTCGTAAAAACTTTACCGACATGTCGTTCCCGTGATATAACATTCTAGTGATCAAATCACTTGCTTGCAAGCTAATCAATGTGATATCACCGAGAGGGCCTAGAGCATATCTATCCATCATCAGGATGAACAAATTCCACTCTCGATCCATGGTCCTCAACATAACACTTTAGTAGTACTGAACCCATCTTTATAATCACCCAGTTACGGTGTGAGGTTTGATGTTATGTAACATCCCAAAAATACTAAACTTGGATCATCAATTTATCATCCAAAATTTGGGTTAACAAAAACTTTGTTAAATAAAATTATGAATGCATGCATATGAGTATGCATTAAATTTTAAATTCTTTTGAACCACCTTGTTTGTGTGTTTCCTTGCTTGTAAAATGTTTCTTAGGTGAAATAAACATCATCTAAACATTTCCAAAACTTTTCCTAAGGACAAATAAATCAAAAGCAATAAAATAAAGGAATGGTCATTTTGACCAATTTAACTCCCATGCCTACTTTGGCTGTCTCAAACTTTCAGAACCTAATGGAAACTTTTCTGGATCTTTGCACCCCTTGAATGTACTCATAACAAGGTATCAAGGCCCACTTTGTGATCATCCGGAAACTTTCAAATGCATAGTTTAAATGACAATTCAAAATTGAATCTTTATCATATGGGAAGATCCCACTTTTTCAAAAACCACTCAAACAAGCTCAACTTTCAAAACCCAAGCATCTGCAAACTCACCAGCACCAATCTAGCAAACCCACCAAAAATCTTTTCAAAATTCAAAACTTGATTTCATGCGGCCATTTCATCAAACAGGTTGGAGACACAAATCATCAAAATCCTAAACACTATAGTGAGCAGTGATTGAAGCCTAACTTGTTCCCTCTCTAGCTCACAACCAGCTCAGTAGATCATCTATCAAGATTAACTAAACACTAGCACCACTGTGAGCTTGGCATTACCATCAATGGTGAACAGCCGAAGCCAACCTTGTCACCCCCATGTCGACAGCAAGCTAGGAAGAGAAGCAAGCCTAGCCAGCATGTCTGGGAGGCAGCCCACCGTCCACCGCCACCCCCTGTCCCAGCCACGAGCGTTGCCAAGCCTTGGACCACACGCACGAACCATGCCAACCTCGCCAGCGACCATGCCGAGTGTGCGCCAGAGCGCCACCCTCGACCGAAGCCCACAGACCGCGCGCCGCCCTTGCCGTGTGCATACACAATCCCCACCGACCCAGGAGACCGCCATACATCCTTGTTTGCCGCACCGTGCCGCACAGCCACCGCTCGCCGTCGAAGATGCCGCCTCTGCCGCGCAGAGCGTCGCATGTTCCAGACCAAGCCACACCGCCCGACGCCTCGAAACCATGTAGTTGAGCATCGCCAGGGAACACTGCACCGTCCCCTACCATCTCCCATGCCAATAGCCGCCCGTAACATCGCCCCCGACGAGCTCACCGTGCGCCCCGTCGGTCCCCTCGCTCGACTATAAATAGAGGACACCCCCAGTCGATTTCTTCACACCACCTCACTCCCCTCTTCTCACTGATCGTACCACACCGTTCCCAGAGCAAGGCGAGCACCACCTCGCCGGAATTTCACCGGAGCCCGCCGCCTCTGGAGAAGAAGGGCGCCATCGATTTCGTCCACCCCAGGAGCTGCCGCGACCACCCCTGAGTTCGCCGTCGTCGACTTCGTCGTTCGCACGCCTCGCCGACCCTCGCCTGCACCCCGGTGAGCCCCCAACACCCCTCACTGGCCGCGCTAGGTTTCTTTCTCGCCGGCGTTGCCTCGCGTCGACGATGACTCCCAGCCGTTGGATTAGAATCAGATCGAACGACCCACGTTGCCCCATACCGCTTCGCCCCTCCCTGTCTCACTGACGAGTGGGGACACCCACTTAAGCAGCCCGCGGGAGCACTGCTCTTAGCAGGCCGGCCCGTTAACTTTTCCCGCGCAGCCCAGTTATTCAAATTAAACCTTTTCTATTTTATTTCAAACTCACTTCTGTATCCAACTTCAAAATTCAACCCAGATCGATTCAGTGCACCAAATTGAATGAAACCAATTTGGTTAGAAAGGTCTGGGAATGCTGAATCCAAGCCCGTTGGATTCAAGTCATTTGGATATATAGATCACCCATGGTAAAAATAACAAGGCAGAAGCTTTTCTGCATTCAAACATTTTTCAAATTTAAACCGTAATAGCTTTTGAGTTGATTCGAACTCTCAAAAATCACATTTAACCATACCTTTCAGAATATTTAAAAATATATAGGTTTACTTGCAGAAATAATGTTCAAGTAATAAAAGGATGCTACATAAGCATTTCTAGACACATTAATTAATTAAAATAAAAGGGTAAAACCTTATTAAATTGTGACACCACTTTAAATCACATTCCCTTGGACTACAACATGTGGTGATGACATGTGTCAACATGATCCCATGTTTGGTTTGGAGAATATTAAATCTTAAGTAGTTTTTCAATGAGTAGAAATTACTTTTCTAGAAATAAAAAGGAATTAAACCAAGCTTTAACCTTGTAATATTAGTGATGATGCTAGATCATCTATATGATCCTTGTGTGTGATGATTGCAAGTAGTTAAGTATTGTTTGGTGATTGTGTACCCCGTATTTATTTATAGATGCTAGTACCGACCAAGGATACGAGGATGAAGGAGGATTCTACGAAGAAGAAGCCGAGGAAAACTTGAACCACTGCTCTGCACAAGGCAAGCTTATACTGATATTGTGCAAGACTAATACTACTAGTGAATGTGCAAGCTAACCCTTGCAAGATACTCTACTGATGCAACAACCCACTATTTGTTACCATGCCAACTATATGCCTTAAGCATATGTGATCATACTCCACTTGATAAACCAATCCTAGTTTTACTTGCAAGCTTCTTACTTTATTTCTTTATCAAAGCTCTTAATTAGAGTTTACTTAAGTGAATTATAGATATTAGAAAGATATTTGAAGGTTGCATAAAGAGCATAAAATTTAGCCTAAGTGAGAAACCTTGATATCATCCTAAGATATAAGGTGTACTTAGTTGAAACTCCCCTAGTTTACCACCCCTTATTAGTACTCACCCCCACTTGTAGATGCTAGTGCTAAGCATAAAAATTGATCAATTTTAGATGGGAATACTTGGTGTAAAAATGGTTATGAAAACCTTGGAATGATGGATCATTCTATTGAAATGTTTTGGACATGTGTTTCCGAACACCTGATGATTTTGGTGATGAAAATGTTGAGGCATGAGCCTTAGCCCTTTTTAAAACTGATGGTTGTCTGGATGCGATACCATTCCAATTTTATCGTACAACCACAATACCCGAAGATTGGGTAGGGCTTGACTGGAAACTTATATACCTTAGTATTAGCTCCCTCACGGGCAAGGTCTGAGCTGAGGCTACCTTGTGAAGATTGTCCACCTGTGCAGTATCCAAGATGACAGTTGGTCATGGTTGGGAGGCCAAACTCACAGGAGAGGTGCTTATACTAGGGCGTGTAATTGAAAGGTTAGGATTGATTATCCGCATACTGAGTATGGTGAATTCAGGATTTGTTCCTGACGGATGTATCGAATGTTGTGGTGAAAGTTTACAATCTCTGCAGAGTGTCAAACTATTCGAATAGCCGCGTCCGCGGTTATGGACAGTTGGAGTGGCCATACTGTTCCCCGTCAGACTTTTCAAAATGACTTATGAAATGAATTGAGACTTTGACTTGACCACAACAGAGTTGTGATCTGAATTACAAGTTCCCACTTAGGTGCCATAAACTTTCAACTAGCATTTGTTGCTTCTAAACTTAGTAGAGATAAATCTGGATTTTGCAAAACAACCCTAGAGCCTAGTGTCCTATTATCCAAAAACCCCTTTTACCTGCTAGTGTTAGTTTGCGAGTACTTAAAGAGTACTCATGGCTTTGTCCCTGGCTATTCCCATGGCCAGACTATGAAGAGGAGTACCTGGAGGATGGACCCCAGGAAGGTTACGACAACTAGGATCATCTCCCATTGTCAGCATTGCCTGTGACCCCGAAGATGGAGCTTCGCCTACGCTATCGTTATTATTACATATTCCGCTGCTTGATGTTGTATTAAGAACTGGATCATGAGATCCCTATTTGTGTAATAACTTATGTATCGTTTGTAATGGATGATGTACTGTGGTATCCAATTCTGTTATGTCTCGCAAAAATGGTAATCCTGGGATTGCGATGTATGGCATAACAGGCATCTAGGATTGAAAAATCCGGGTGTTGACAAGTTGGTATCAGAGCCATCCTGACCATAGGAGACCCTAGTTAGAATGGACGTTTAAACCAAAAACTTATTTTCCAAAACCAAAGAAAAACAAATATTTACAAAAAAAAACTATTCTCATTCTTATCCCTTTGATTCTTTCCTAAAAATTCTTGTTCCTCAAAAACTCTTGAAAAATACATAAAATTTTGGCACACTTAATCACTCTACTAACTTACTCATCCTATATTCTTATAGATGGACGTGAAGTACAACAAGTTTTACCAATTGGGGAATGGAGGAGACCTGATCTTTGAGAGGGATTTGGACCAGCTTTCGGAACTTCTAGAGCATCCGCACCCCGAGTTCTTCGGAGCTCAGCTCAATGATCAAGGAGGAGAAGACCTGCAGTGGCTAATTGTTGCAAGTCTCCGAGGAAAGATTGAACCTCCCACTGCGGAGGGAATCCAGTTTACCTTGAGAGAAAACAACTGGCTCGATGGAATTGCCAGAGCCATGCAAGAAGCTCTTTCCCGTCTGTGTGGGCAGAGCATCAATCAGATCAAGGGTACTCGCTTTGAGTTTTGCCCAAGGCGTGATGCTAATGGACAACCCGTGGAAGCCCCATACCACCCCGAGCTGAAGACCCAATTGGACCACCTCAGCTTCATGATGTACGATCATCAACAGGAGTTGGATAACTGCCGTGACTACTGCAACCACAAGTCTGCCATCATCAAGACAAAGGACCAGACCATCGCCATGCTAGCAAAGGATCGCAAGTCTCGCCGCTGTCAGCTCGACAAGAAGGAGCGCATCATTGCCCGTCTTCGCCACCGCATCTCATCTCTGGAGGAGACCATCCACGAGAGAGACATGCAGTTGGAGGAAAGGGAGAATACTGGAGAGGATCTTCGTGGAGACCCCTACTCCTATCTCAGCGATGACGACGATTTTCTGGAGGATCAGGCTATGGATTTCTTCACCGATGAGGACGATTTCGCCTTCATCGATGATGATGAAGAGGACGAAGCCACAGATTCCAAGGAATAGTAGCACTTGAGCACCAACATAGTGAGTAGTATTCGGTCCCACTGTATCATAGTTCTTAGATTGGTTCTTAAAACCATCTGTTTTTCTTTGTTGTGGTGTGTGTTGTATCAGGTGCTATGAATGAATGAATGAATGAAAAAGAAAGTTGCTAAAAAAATCTGAGTCAAACTTTAAAAACTTTTCCAAAACCCAAAACTTTAGAAATTTCCCTCTTTTCTCATGATCTATATCAATCTTCAGATGCCACGTGGAGGAAGTGGTTCAACCCCGGACCCGATGTTGCAGATTCTGCAAATGTTGACTTCTGACCGTGAAGCTGAAAGAGCGGAACATCAAGACAACCTGGCCACCCTTCAGCAGATAGCCCAGCTAGACCATAACAACCAAGGCCATGGAAATCAGGACCACCATGGATTTAAGCTCAAGAATTTCTAGAATACCAACCCACCTGTTTTCACTAAGTCAGAAGAACCCCTAGACGCCGATGATTGGCTACAAACCATGGAAAATAACTTAGAAGTAGCCGGAGTGGAAGCCAACGAGAAAGTCCTGTTCGCCACCCACTATCTAGCCGGAGATGCCAGAGCATGGTGGAACAGTGTTCACGCAATGACCGGAGGCCAGATGATGACCTGGGAGGAATTCAAGGTCTAGTTTAGCAGAACCCATGTGCCACCAGGTTTGATCAAGAGAATGAGAGACGAGTTCAGAGAGCTAAAGCAAGGAAGGATGACTATAGTGGAATACCGTGACAAATTTTTGTCATTAGCTAGGTATGCCCCGGATGAAATAGACACTGAAGCCAAGAAGAAAGAAAGATTCCTGAATGGTCTGCATGATGATATGCAGACGGTGTTAGTCAATATTCCCTTTGCGGATATTGAAGCCCTTGTCGACTCTACTATCCAGATGGAAGGAAAGATCAACCAAGCCAATGAGAACCGCAAGCGTCGTATGATGCATCATCCAGGAACCCATCAGACCCCAAAGTATCGCCCTAACCCATCTCCAGGATTTGCCCCAAGGAACAACAGACCCCCGATGACCCGTCCCACCTATCCCAACTGTGGAAACCCTAGACCCGGAGGAAACCACAACAACCCCGGCAACGCTAGCAATTTCAATCGTGCCCCACCCAAGTTCAACAACAACAATGCTACCGCCAACACCAAAACTGCCCCGAGGACTGGAAGCAATGCTGTGCCTGAAGCAGCCAAGGACAAGTTGCAAGTGACCTGTTATGACTGTGGAAATAAAGGCCACTATTCCAATGAGTGCCCCAACAAGAAGAATGCTATAGCTCCCAATGCCAATGTCCCAGCTCAGCAGCAGCGTCGTGTTCAGCCAGGAAGAAGATTTGCCCTAGGGAATTCACTCAACCGCAATGGCCGTCTTTTTCTCATGCATGCTGAAGAAGCTCAGGAAGCGCCAGACGTCGTGTTGGGTATGTTTTCTGTTAATTTAGTACTTGCAAGAGTGTTGTTTGATTCTGGTGCATCGCATTCATTTTTCACCGAAGAATTTGCATGCACTAGTAAAATTCAACCAACCAAATTGAAGCATGTAATGATTGTTCAAATTCCTGGATCAACCACCAAGGCTAGGCAAATTTGCAAAGCCGTCCCTATCCGAATCCATGGCATAGATTTTTATGAAAATCTGATAGTACTCGGAACTAAAGGATTGGAAGTAGTACTAGGAATGGATTGGATGTCCAAACATAAAGGATTAATTGACTGTGCCAAGAAAGCCATAACTATGACCAGTACCGCCGGAATATCAGTCGAGCATATATCTGAAACCTTACCTAGCCAATTCAAGTGTAACAAGAGTATAGCCCAACCTACCATTGACCAAGTCCGGATAGTCTGTGAATACCCCGATGTATTTCCAGATGTTTTGCCCGGTATGCCCCCAGATCGAGATATCGAGTTTATCATCGAACTAATCCCCGGAACCGGACCCATAGCCCAAAGACCCTATAGTATGAACCCGTCGGAGCTAGCAAAATTGAAGAAGCAACTGGATTCCATGCTAGAAATTGGATTGATTCAACCAAGTGCGTCACCATGGAGATCACCTGTCTTGTTTATGGACAAGAAGGATGGAGGTAACCGTTTGTGTACGGATTATCGGAAGTTGAATGATGTCACCATCAAGAACAAGTACCCCTTGCCCAAGATAGAAGATTTGTTTGATCAGTTGACCGGTGCCAAAGTATTTTCTAAGATTGATCTTAGAACTGGCTATCACCAACTGAAAATTCGTGAAGAGGATATTCCAAAGACTGCCTTTACCACCAGATATGGATTGTATGAGTATACGGTCATGTCTTTCGGATTAACCAATGCCCCCGCTTATTTCATGAATCTCATGAATAAGATTTTTATGGACTTCCTGGATAAGTTTGTCGTTGTTTTCATCGATGACATTCTGATTTATTACGAATCAGAAGAAGAACATGAGCTACACCTAAGGACCATTCTTGGGACCCTTAGAGAGCATCAGTTGTATGCAAAGTTTAGCAAATGTGAATTATGGTTACAGGAGGTAGGATTCCTCGGTCACATTGTATCAGCCGAAGGAATTGCCGTTGACCCTGCCAAAGTGAAAGATGTAGAAGATTGGCAATCCCCGACCACTCAAACCCAAGTTCGTGCATTTCTCAGATTGGCGGGATATTACCGCAAATTCATAGAAGGATTCTATAGTATCGCCAGACCCATGACCCAACTGCTAAAGAAGGACAAGAAGTTTGAATGGACCGACAAATGTGAAGCGAGTTTTCAAGAACTCAAGAGGAGATTGATTTCAGCCCCAATCTTGATCATGCCAGATATCACGAAGCCCTTCGATGTGTATTGTGACGCATCCAAGATTGGTCTCGGATGTGTTCTAATGCAAGAAGGGAAAGTTATATCTTATCTATCGCGACAGATGAAGCAACACGAGCAAAATTACCCAACCCATGACCTCGAACTCGCACCCGTAGTTCTAGCCCTGAAGACCTGGAGACATTACCTGATGGGAAACCGTTGTGAAATTTATTCGGATCACAAGAGCCTAAAGTATATATTCACTCAGAAGGAGCTGAATATGAGGCAGAGAAGATGGATTGAGCTAATCAAGGATTCCGATCTGGACATTCACTATCACCCTGGTAAAGCCAACGTAGTAGCCGATGCCCTTAGCAGATTGCCGTGCCGCTTGAACTCCATGATTTCGAAGGAGCAACCAAGTTTGCACAAAGAGATGGAAGATTTTCGAATAGAATTAGTAAGTGAAGGATTTCTGGCTAGCATAGAACTCCAACCCACTTTGATCAGTCGAATTAAAGAGGCGCAGAAGGGAAATGCTAGTATTGACGGAATCAAGCGTCGTATCGGTACAGGCAAAGTACCTGGATTCACCAAGGATGAAGAAGGAGTTTTGTGGTACACAGGACGCCTTTGTGTACCATCAGATTCTGAGTTGAAAGAAGTTATTTTGAAGGAGGCTCATGATACTCTTTATTCTATCCATCCCGGAGGAACTAAGATGTATCAAGACTTGAAAGAGCAATTTTGGTGGCATAAGATGAAGAGAGAAATCGGAAGCTATATCGCCAAGTGTGATATTTGTCAGCGAGTCAAGGCCGGACATCAAAGACCCGCTGGATTGTTGCAACCATTGCAGATTCCAGAATAGAAATGGGATTCTGTAGGAATGGACTTGATCACTGGAGTACCTACTTCTAGTAGGGGAAATGACTCTATCTGGTTCATAGTGGACAGATTGTCCAAAGTCGCCCATTTCTTACCCGTCAAGACCACATATCAGAGTTCGAAGCTAGCAGAGTTGTACATCGCTAGAATCGTTAGCTTGCACGGAGTCCCCAAGAACATAGTATCGGATCAAGGAACTCAGTTTACCTCGAGATTCTGGAAGAAAGTCCAAGAAGGTTTAGGAACCCGCTTAGATTTCAGTACCGCGTATCACCCTCAGACCGATGGACAAACGGAGCGAGTAAACCAAATACTCGAAGATATGCTGAGAGCATGTGTGTTAGAATATGGATCCAAGTGGGAGGACTCTCTGCCGTTTGCAGAATTTTCGTACAACAACAGTTATCAAGCCAGTTTGCAAATGGCCCCATTTGAATTCATGTACGGAAGGAAGTGTCGCACCCCTTTGAACTGGTCGGAAGTAGGAGAGAGTCAGATTTTGGACCCGACATCCTACGAGAAGCAGAAGAGAAGGTTCACAAGATTCGTGAGCACCTCAAGACCGCCCAATCCCGACAAAAGAGTTACGCCGACAAGAGACATAGAGACCTCGCCTTCAATATAGGAGATTTTGTTTATCTGAAAGTGTCACCATTGAAGGGAATGCAGCGTTTCCAACTCAAAGGAAAGCTAGCCCCCAGATATATCGGACCTTTCAAGATTCTAAACCGTCAAGGAGAAGTATCGTATCAATTAGAACTACCTGAAGAGATGTCAGCCGTGCACAATGTGTTCCATATCTCGTTACTTCGCAAGTGTCTCGAAGTCCCCGAGAAGACCGAAGTATTCAATAATATCGATCATCGGACCATAGAGATCAACGATGACCTGACCTATCCCGAAGTACCCATCCGTATTTTGGAAGAAGCTTTTCAAACTACCCAAACCCGAAGCATCAAGTTTCTCAAGATTTAGTGGAGCAACCACACAGAAGAGGAAGCCACCTGGGAACGCGAAGATCACATCAGGACGGAGTTTCCCGATCTCTTCAAATCCTAGGTAATCTTTTCGTCCTTTTTCAAATCTCGGGACGAGATTTTATTTCAGGGGGGAAGGTTTGTAACATCCCAAAAATACTAAACTTGGATCATCAATTTCTAATCATCCAAAATTTGGGTTAGCAAAAACTTTGTTAAATAAAATTATGAATGCATGCATATGAGTATGCATTAAATTTGAAATTCTTTTGAACCACCTTGTTTGTGTGTTTCCTTGCTTGTAAAATGTTTCTTAGGTGAAATAAACATCTTCTAAACATTTCCAAAACTTTTCCTAAGGACAAATAAATCAAAAGCAATAAAATAAAGGAATGGTCATTTTGACCAATTTAACTCCCATGCCTACTTTGGCTGTCTCAAACTTTCAGAACCTAATGGAAACTTTTCTGGATCTTTGCACCCCTTGAATGTACTCATAACAAGGTATCAAGGCCCACTTTGTGATCATCCAGAAACTTTCAAATGCATAGTTTAAATGACAATTCAAAATTGAATCTTTATCATATGGGAAGATCCCACTTTTTCAAAAACCACTCAAACAAGCTCAACTTTCAAAACCCAAGCATCTGCAAACTCACCAGCACCAATCTAGCAAACCCACCAAAAATCTTTTCAAAATTCAAAACTTGATTTCATGCGGCCATTTCATCAAACAGGTTGGAGACACAAATCATCAAAATCCTAAACACTATAGTGAGCAGTGATTGAAGCCTAACTTGTGCCCTCTCTAGCTCACAACCAGCTCAGTAGATCATCTATCAAGATTAACTAAACACTAGCACCACTGTGAGCTTGGCATTACCATCAATGGTGAACAGCCGAAGCCAACCTTGTCACCCCCATGTCGACAGCAAGCTAGGAAGAGAAGCAAGCCTAGACAGCATGTCTGGGAGGCAGCCCACCGTCCACCGCCACCCCCTGTCCCAGCCACGAGCGTTGCCAAGCCTTGGACCACACGCACGAACCATGCCAACCTCGCCAGCGACCATGCCGAGCGTGCGCCAGAGTGCCACCCTCGACCGAAGCCCACAGACCGCGCGCCGCCCTTGCCGTGTGCATACACAATCCCCACCGACCTAGGAGACCGCCATACATCCTCGTTCGCCGCACCGTGCCGCACAGCCACCGCTCGCCGTCGAAGACGCCGCCTCTTTCGCGCAGAGCGTCGCATGTTCCAGACCAAGCCACACCGCCCCACGCCTTGAAACCATGTCGTTGAGCATCGCCAGGGAACACCGCACCGTCCCCTACCATCGCCCATGCCAATAGCCGCCTGTAACATCGCCCCCGACGAGCTCACCGTGCGCCCCGTCGGTCCCCTCGCTCAACTATAAATAGAGGACACCCCCAGTCGATTTCTTCACACCACCTCACTCCCCTCTTCTCACAGATCGTACCACACCGTTCTCGGAGCAAGGCGAGCACCACCTCACCGGAATTTCTCCGGAGCCCGCCGCCTCTAGAGAAGAAGGGCACCATCGATTTCGTCCACCCCAGGAGCTGCCACGACCACCCCTGAGTTCGCCGTCGTCGACTTTGTCATTCGCCCGCCTCGCCGACCCTCGCCTGCACCCCGGTGAGCCCCCAACACCCCTCACTGGCCACGCTAGGTTTCTTTCTCGCCGGCGTTGCCTCGCGTCGACGATGACTCCCAGCCATTGGATTAGAATCAGATCGAATGACCCACATTGCCCCCTACCGCTTCGCCCCTCCCTGTTTCACTGACGAGTGGGGACACCCACTTAAGCAGCCCGCGGGAGCACTGCGCTTAGCAGGCCGGCCCGTTAACTTTTCCCGCGCAGCCCAGTTATTCAAATTAAACCTTTTCTATTTTATTTCAAACTCACTTCTGTACCCAACTTCAAAATTCAACCCAGATCGATTGAGTGCACCAAATTGAATGAACCAATTTTGTTAGAAAGGACTGGGAATGCTGAATCCAAGCCCGTTGGATTCAAGTCATTTGGATCTATAGATCACCCATGGTAAAACTAACAAGGCAGAAGCTTTTCTGCATTCAAACATTTTTCAAATTTAAACAATAATAGCTTTTGAGTTGATTCCAACTCTCAAAAATCACATTTAACCATACCTTTCAGAATATTTAAAAATATATAGGTTTACTTGCAGAAATAATGTTCAAGTAATAAAAGGATGCTACATAAGCATTTCTAGACACATTAATTAATTAAAATAAAAGGGTAAAACCTTATTAAATTGTGACACCACTTAAATCACATTCCCTTGGACTACAATATGTGGTGATGACATGTGTCAACATGATCCCATGTTTGGTTTGGAGAATATGAAATCTTAAGTAGTTTTTCAATGAGTAAAAATTACTTTTCTAGAAATAAAAAGGAATTAAACCAAGCTTTAACCTTGCAATATTAGTGATGATGCTAGATCATCTATATGATCCTTGTGTGTGATGATTGCAAGTAGTTAAGTATTGTTTGGTGATTGTGTACCCCATATTTATTTATAGACGCTAGTACCGACCAAGGATACGAGGATGAAGGAGGATTCTACGAAGAAGAAGACGAGGAAAACTTCAACCACTGCTCTGCACAAGGCAAGATTATACTGATATTGTGCAAGCCTAATACTACTAGTGAATGTGCAAGCTAACCCTTGCAAGATACTCTACTGATGCAACAACCCACTATTTGTTACCATGCCAACTATATGCCTTAAGCATATGTGATCATACCCACTTGATAAACCAATCCTAGTTTTACTTGCAAGCTTCTTACTTTATTTCTTTATCAAAGCTGTTACTTAGAGTTTACTTAAGTGAATTATAGATATTAGAAAGATATTTGAAGGTTGCATAAAGAGCATAAAATTTAGCCTAAGTGAGAAACCTTGATATCATCCTAAGATATAAGGTGTACTTAGTTGAAACTCCCCTAGTTTACCACCCCTTATTAGTACTCACCCCCACTTGTAGATGCTAGTGTTAAGCATAAAACTTGATCAACTTTAGATGGGAATACTTGGTGGAAAAATGGTTATGAAAACCTTGGAATGATGGATCATTCTATTGAAATGTTTTGGACATGTGTTTCCGAACACCTGATGATTTTGGTGATGAAAATGTTGAGGCATGAGCCTTAGCCCTTTTTAAAACTGATGGTTGTCTGGATGCGATACCATTCCAATTTTATCGTACAACCACAATACCCGAAGATTGGGTAGGGCTTGACTGGAAACTTATATACCTTAGTATTAGCTCCCTCACGGCCAAGGTCTGAGCTGAGGCTACCTTGTGAAGATTGTCCACCTGTGCAGTACCCAAGATGACAGTTGGTCATGGTTGGGAGGCCAAACTCATAGGAGAGGTGCTTATACTAGAGCGTGTAATTGAAAGGTTAGGATTGATTATCCGCATACTAAGTATGGTGAATTCAGGATTTGTTCCTGACGGATGTATCGAATGTTGTGGTGAAAGTGTACAATCTCTGCAGAGTGTCAAACTATTCGAATAGCCGCGTCCGCGGTTATGGATAGTTGGAGTGGCCATACTGTTCCCCCGTCAGACTTTTCAAAATGACTTATGAAATGAATTAAGACTTTGACTTGACCACAACAGAGTTGTGATCTGAATTACAAGTTCCCACTTAGGTGCCATAAACTTTCAAATAGCATTAGTTGCTTCTAAACTTAGTAGAGATAAATCTGGCTTTTGCAAAACAACCCTAGAGCCTAGTGTCCTATTATCCAAAAACCCCTTTTACCTGTTAGTGTTAGTTTGCGAGTACTTAAAGAGTACTCATGGCTTTGTCCCTGGCTATTCCCATGGCCAGACTATGAAGAGGAGTACCTGGAGGATGGACCCCAGGAAGGTTACGACAACTTGGATCATCTCCCATCATCAGCATTGCCTGTGACCCCGAAGATGGAGCTTCGCCTACGCTATCGTTATTATTACGTATTCCGCTGCTTGATGTTGTATTAAGAACTGGATCATGAGATCCATATTTGTGTAAGAACTTATGTATCGTTTGTAATGGATGATGTACTGTGGTATCCAATTCTGTTATGTCTCGCAAAAATGGTAATCCTGGGATTGCGATGTATGGCATAACAGGCATCTAGGATTGAAAAATCCGGGTGTTGACATGTTATGAAGATACTCTTCCGGTGTTAGTGATTGACATGATCTCATGGTCTAAGGATTAGGATCACTTCGTATGATGTTATAGCAGTATAAACTCAATGACTTTGATCGTAATGCTATACTTCGGATGAATGTTCATCACACCATTACACTAATGTTGTGACCTCGTTATTAACAACATCCAATGTCCATGATCAGGAATCCTTTGATCATCTTGTTAATCAACGAGCTAGTTTATAAGAGAGGCATAACTAGGAACTTCCTTTTGTTTATTAAACACACATGTATTAATGTTTCT
Source organism: Avena sativa (assembly GCA_916181665.1). Lineage (NCBI taxonomy): Eukaryota > Viridiplantae > Streptophyta > Magnoliopsida > Poales > Poaceae > Avena > Avena sativa. The sequence goes on from OV702279.1 coordinate 230,007,810, forward strand.
GTATTAATACAATTATAGAATGTAAAATAAACATTTATCATAAACAAGGAATACGATAATAACCACTTTATTATTGCCTCTCGGGCATATTCCCTTCAAGCGTAAGCCATGCCTAATCATGGTGGAAACTTGCAGCATTACCATAATGCGCATTTATGAAGCATACTCAATAAAAAGCTATGCACATAGTAAATAAAAAGATCGCTGAGATGCTCATTGTCTGCTTGCCTTGTCATTTTGATCATGGGATAGCTCCTGTATCATGTGCAAGGGGTACCCCGTTGGCGGTTTTCTATGATATGCATGTATTTACAATGACAAGAACTTAAAAGTAACCAAAGTTGAGTAGCATGCGGAGCGTCCCTCGTACTCAAGGGACATGGGATTTCCAGTTTATGGTCTGTCAAGCATATAACTCATACTGGACCTCACTTTCACCTTAACCACATGAAGATGCCTATGATAGGGGCAATGAGAGCTCAAAGCTAATGAGTACCTTTCTTTCAGCATTAGGAAGCCTTTCAAACTTTTCAAAACCGTTTTTGCTTCCTTGTTGAGTCACCACTTATTCTATGAGAACCTTCTTGAGAGCGTAGTTGTCATTCTTGTGTTTGTTCCAAAACTTGGTTAATTATGTCATGACTTTGATGCTTGTATCTCTGATATTTTTACCTCTAGTCTTCACTTGAACTTCAGAGGTGCATTGGCATTTATATTGTTCTCTACAAACAAAGGCAAGCGAGATACCACTCTATCATACCTTATTATGAGCATTGCAATGTTGCTTATGTTTATGTTCCATGCTACTTATTATTATTAAGTTGGTTTATGTTCATAGCTTGCAATGACTATTGAGTAGACTTAGTTGCATACTTCTTATTATGAATGGTTTAAGCATCTACTCCTTTGTTCAGAATATATACATCATATGAAGCAAATGTGTTCGTGAAAGTTCTTTTATCACACTCAGTTTTCAACTGAATTGCTTGAGGGCAAGCAATAAGCTAAGCTTGGGGGGAGTTGATACGTCCAAAACGTATCTACTTTCCTGAACACTTTTTCTATTGTTTCTCCTCTAAACTTATGTGATTTGGATACAACTAACACGGACTGGCGCTGTTTTTCAGCAGAATTACCTTGGTGTTTAGTTTTTGTGCAGAAAATCATCTATCAGGAAAAATCCCGGAAAATATGCCAAAAATTATATTTCACCAGAAGATCCACGGAGCCAGAAGACGAAACGGAGTGGAGGCCTCGGGAGCCCACACCCCTGCCAGGCGTGGGTGGGCCCTGCCCCGCGCCTAGGGGGTGCGGCCACCCCAGGCACCCCCTCGGGATCCCTCTGCGCCTATAAGTTGCCCCTTGACCTAAAAACTGAGGGGGGTTCCACGTTTTCCAGAGAAGAGTTCCGCTCCGCCGCCACCATCAGAAACCAAGATTCGGATCCAGAAACTCCGTTCTCGCACCCTGTCCGAACAGGGAATTTGGAGAGGAACATCGCCATCGTCATCACCAATGCCTCTTCATCAACCATCGATGTTTCCCTCATCCATGAGTGAGTAATGCCCCGCTGTAGGCTTGGGGATGGTAGGTATTGGATGAGTTCTATCATGTAATCGAATAAGATTGTTAGGGCATAGTGCCTAGTATCTCTATTAGTGCTATTTGAGTTTGTTGCAACTTGTTGTGCTTAATGCTTGTCACTAGGGCCTGAGTGCCATGATCTCATATCTGAACTTATTATTGAATCATTATGATAGTATTGTTTGTGATCTTATATGCAAGTTGTGTACACATATCATTGTCCGGATCCAAAGGCCCCGAAGTGACAATAATTGGGACAACCGGAGGGGATGGTTGTGGTGTGAGGATCACATATGTTCATGGAGTGTTAATTCTTTGCTCCGGTGCTCTATTAAAAGGAACACCTTAATTGCCAGTAGTTCCCTAGAGGCCCCGCTGCCACGGGCTGGATAGACAGAAGATGTTGTGCAAGTTCTCATTGCGAGCACGTATGACTATATATGGAGGACATGCCTAGGATTGTTTAGTACTTGGATGCTTGTTATTATTTATTTGCAATGCCCTAGATCTTGAAGTTACATGTTTAGACTCGTCCATGCAACGCCCGTCCATCCATCCCTATGCCTACCGCACTCGAATACCACTGTTTACTGTTACTGTTACTATTGCTCCTGTTTTGATGCTGCTGTTGCTTTGTTGTTGCTACTATAAAGTGTTGCTACAGATAAACTTCTGTGAGCAAGAACTATTTCCAGGTGCAACTGAATTGACAACTCAGTTGTTAAGGCTTGCAAGTATTCTTTGGCTCCCCTTGTGTCTAATCAATAAATTGGGTAATACTACCCGCGAAGACTGTTGTGATCCCCTACACTTGTGGGTCATCAATCATTAAGAGAAGATATTTATATGAGAGAGTGTTCACTAGTCAAAGTATGATCCCTAGGCCTTGTTTCTAAACATTGAAACACCGTTTGCCCCTAGATCTGTTGCATGTTTGCTTGCTTCCTTCTTGTTTCCTTTAGTCTTTACCTCACCGTCAAGCTCTTTTATGGCACCATTACCGCTTGTATTTCACTATCTCTTCACCGAACTAGTGCACCTATACACCTGACAAGTGCATTGGGTGTGTTGGGGACACAAGAGACTTCTTGTATCTTGATTGCCGGGTTGCTTGAGAGGGATACCTTTGACCACTTCCTCCCTGAGTTCGATAAACCTTCGGTAATCCACTTAAGGTAAAACATGTTGCTGTTCTACAAACCTCTGCACTCGGTAATCCACTGTTTTCTAGAGCCGTTGCCGAGGAGGTAAGGTAAAAGGTACTCACATCCTCCGGTGTGAGTGGTCGAAGTTATTTCCTTTAGATTCTGTAATTTTGTCTTTTTGTTTCTTGTTTTCACTAGTTAAGCTTAATGGAAAACAACAAAAAAATCAGAGAGCTTTATAGTATTTATCTTGAGTTAGGACATGAAGTGTTTGAAGAGAAAATTAAAAAACCTATGGAACTTTATTTTCATGCTAATAGCAATGTTATTAGTATGAACTCTTTGGACACCATTATTGCTAATGCTATGGAAATGCCTAATCTTGGGGAAGATAGTTTTTATGAAAATGATCTTTTTAGTCCCCCATCTTTGGAAGATAGCTATTCTATTGGTTATGATGATACCAAACCTCCAATATATGATTATTACAATGATGGATATGATATTTTCGGTCCACCTACTATTGAGGAGAAAATTTATTGTGATTACAATATGCCTCCTATATTTGATGATTATGGTGATGAGAATATTAATGATAGCTATTTTGTTGAATTTTCTCCCACTACAATTAATTAGAATGACTATGCTTATGTGGAGAGTAATAATTACTTTATGCATGTGGCTCATGATAAGAATGTTTTATGTGATAGATATATTGTTAACTTTATTCATGTTGCCACTGAAAGTTATTATGAGAGAGGGAAACATGGTCTTATGTATCTCAACAATTTTAAGTTTCCCCACTTTATGTTGAAATTTTTGAAGTTGCACTTGTTTTGCTTTCCTATGCTTGTTTCTTTGTGCTTTCATGACTTGTTTATTTACAAGATTCCTATGCATAGGAAGTGGGTTAGACTTAAATGTGTTTTGAATTTGCTTCTTGATGCTCTCTTTTACTTCAATTCATATTTCTTATGTGAGCATCTTCTCAAACTATCAAGCCTAACTTAAAGGTGTTAAATAAAAGTACTTGTTGGGAGATAACCCAAGAGTTTTATTGAGTCTTGGAAGTTATTACTTCTGTAATAACCTCTCCTTATCCTTTTTGTTTGCTTTTTGTGCCAAGAATAACCTCTAATGAGAGGGAAGTAAGATTTGGGGAGTTGCTGTCCTGAAATAGATTTTTATGCTCCACCGTAAAAATTCGTGAGGAATCTATGTAAGTCGTATTGAGCTGATATATTATGAATGAGGTGTGATTCCATAGACCCCTACTCTGAAAAGTTTTAAATATCTGAAAGGGTAGAATTTCCCCTGTGCGTATTAGAGGAGGGCGCATGAGGGTATCCCATCGATGGGTCCAAAAGAAATCACCCTAAATCGCGTACGCGGTGTTGCAATGTCAGCGCACACATGCAAGTGTTGTATTCGAGTTGGACACTTATGTTTCCACGTCGCACGCACAAAATACACGATAACTGACATGCTTTCGTCCCATACGGGCTTGGCGGGCATTACATACGTGGTCTAAATTTTATAAATCCCCATCCTACCCACACACGCGAAGAGGTACCGGTCGATCCAAGCCATCAATCTAACTTGTCTCCTTATTTTCATTCCTTTGGGGGTCTATTGAATCAGAAGCCTTTATGAATAAATCCCCCAGTATGTTAGCTAACTTTCGTTAGTTCAACACTTTTTTATTTGAGCAACAGAAGGTCTTCGAAAAAATCGGTTTCTACCTGCTGGTCTGTTTTGACAGATTTCTGCCATTATTTGCATTTGCTTCTTATTGATTCCTTTTGGGGTTCTTTTTGTGTAACATCCCAAAAATCATGCTTTCAAAGCTTTGCATATCATCCATGCATTCATGATCATTTAGAGTTCATTTTCAAAGTCATTACAAAAACAGGAGCATCTGAATGCTCATTATTTTATGTAAGCAAAGGCCATGGCCATATTGCAACCTTCTAATAAGAAAGATACTTATTTTAATCAGTAAGGTTTTGATCTTGAGCTTGAGTGTTGTTTCTAAGGTTTGTTCAAGGTTTCAAAAACAAATTATGATTTATAAACCATTCCTTTACTAATTATGAACATTTAACAAAGGTTGGTTTTAAATTTCTTTTTCAAACCCATTTTGTTTTTGAGTATGATCAGATGTGTTACACACCCCAGGATGCAAGAATCAGCAAACTTTTGTTTGAAGAAAGTTTCATTTGAAACAGATTTGGTTTGAGCTTTTAAATTCAAACTAGAAATTCATTCAGAAAAAGAAAAAGGATTAAGGGAGAAAAAAATAGAGCACACCAGCTAATCTAGCCCAACCCAGCCCAGTTAGCCCATCCAGCCCAACAACCTTCCACCCCGCAGAAAAACGTTTCGCACCACGTTGCTGACCCACGTCGTCGCTGACAATTGGGCCCCACTCTTCTTCTCTCACTCACACTGACAAAAGAGCCCCACCTGTCAGTCGTCTCTTCAACCCGCCGCAATCAGCTCCGACCGTTTCCTCCCCCGTCACTGCAGTTGAATTCGCGAGTTAAATGTCGTTGATTCGTCAAGTAACTCCCCGTCCAGCTTCGGCTACTTAACCCCCTCCTCTCTCCGCTCATTTCCCCTCACTCGGCACACCATCTCCGCCACCAGGCTGCCGGCAATTCAAGTTGCAACGCCGCTGCCCGACGCTCTCCGGCGATCGATTCCGGTGAGAATCCCCACCCCTGGCCCTCTCGACCATGATGTCATGTTTTCCACACTCTTGCGCATCTAAAACTGCTCACAGACCTCCTTTTTGTGGCTTACAGCGTCGCCTTCGTCGACGACCACGCGTGTCCGACGACGTGCTCTACTCCGACGAGCGACTACGGTAAACCTAGCCCTTCCCCACCTCTCTGGTTCACGCTCGCACTCACACCGTTCCAGTGCGCGTCTAACACCACCTTTCACTTGCCTTCCTGTGCCTTGTAGCGCCGCCAATGATGACGCCTGAGCACACCCGAAGCCGCCCTCAACTCCGGCGAGGAATTCACGATGGTCTCGCACGCCCGCGTCTTTGCCACGTCGACCCTCATCATCACCTCGTCTCCACGCTTGGGTAATGACTCGCAACTTCCCCATTTTCCCCCTAGCGCCGCCAGTTCACCGCCGGCAGAAGCGTCGCCGCCGCTCTGGCCATTCGCGCCGCCACTCTTTGGTCAAAGAAGCGCGCGCCATTAGATCTGTATCGAAGGGTTTAGATTAGATCTGGATCGAACCGTTTTCTTTAGATCTGGCGCGTTGGATATAACTTGATCCGACGGCGTGGAAGCGTGATCCTAAGTGAAGCGGTATTGTCCGATCAGGAAGCGCCGCGTGGCTGGGATTTAAATTTAAAATCTGGAATTAGATCTATTAGATGTTCAATCTTTCAAAATTCATAACTTTTGATCCACACGTTCAAATTTTGCAAATTTTATATCATTGGAATCAGGAGATAAAATCCTATCTGTTTATGCAATGTGTTTAATGTTTTTCCTCTGTAAAAATGGTTGTTTTTTCAGAGACATTTGTAGGCTTATTTTGGGTATATAAATGATTTGAAAAATGATTTAAAAATCAAACAAAGTTTAATTTGAGTATCTTGGTCTTGTTTTTGTTTCAGTACTATACCCTTGTCTTGTTTGGTGTAGAAAAATCATCACATGGCATTTGCATGCATATATATATTTTTGTTTGTATATTTTGTTATGTGATTTTGGTGCCATTATTTTATGTGTAGATTTTGGTGCAAATAGTGATTGTGGTTGTGAAGATTGTTGCTACTCCCCAAACTACCAAGGCAAGTGGTGCTTCATGCTTTTATCCCTATATTTTCACCTATGCATTAGAAATATTTTGTATAGGACTTGCATGAATATTTTGCTAAGTATCTATATGCTATGCTTGGGAAATCCTAGTAGTTGTAGAATTGTTAGAATTTCCTCTAAGTTAAGATGCTTACTATTGCCGTGATTAGCCTAGTTAGTAGCAAACAAGGGTGTATTATATATTCATGCTATGTGAAATATTGCTAAGTCTATGACTTGTGTTTTTGCTTAATAAAACAACTAAGTGAATGAAACACCTGGGTGGAATGGAAAGAATGGTTTGTGTTGAGTGGTGACACAAGGACCATTTCTATGGTTTACCTTGTGTATCTCACTTGTGGATGGCCACCCAGGATCAAAGGGATTTGAGATGCCAAATGTTAAGAAGCTTCTAGTGCATCCACATGGCATTATGGGCTCTTCCCGGATCATATAGGTTGCAATAACTTAGACATTTCGAAAGTTGGTGGTAGTGGGATGATATGTTGGAACGCGTCCATTTGGTCTAAGGGAAGGCTTCTGAAAGGTCATGTCTTGGTGAAAATCAAGTCTTGTGGGGAAAGTGCACAACCTCTGCAGATGGAAGAATCTAAGTACTTAGCCATGTCCCTGGTAATGGACAACTTGAGCATCAAGACATGGAAGCTATCAAGAATCTCCTCATCCCAATTTCTAAGTTAAAACTTGTGGTTGAACAAGGGTGAAGGTTCACCAATTTCTATTGGTGATTCCTTGGGGAAGTTTTGTCAAAGAAAAACTTAGTGTCTTTCAACTAATAGGAAAAACCTATTTTGAGCAAAGGAAGCCTAAGCTACACTTAGCCAAATGCATGTAGCATCTGGATGATAATATTCTACTAAGGTATCACTTGCCAATACTATTCCAAATGTATTGACCCACTGTGGCTATAACTTACGATGTTGCAGGTTACTCTGATGATGATTAGGGGTTATGAGTCTACACTCAACATGCTTGCCTGTGGCACATGAAGATGAAGACTTATTTATGTTATTCTATATTTGAACTCTTGTATTAGGCCTGTGGCCATGGAGTTGTAAAAGGCTATGTTTGTCTCTGGAATGATATGTAATAATGACCTTTGTATCTGTGTACTTCATCTTAAACTGTGGATGCTAGCATTGATCCAGGGACTAGCATTGCAATCACAGGGATATTTACCTTTATAAAGGTGGGATCTTACAGATGGTATCAGAGCACTGTGTTGCCTGTAGGATTATGGCCCTAGGATTGGATTAAAAACCACTAAGGAAAAAATTTCAACAATTTCCACACTTGTCTTTTTCATCTCGTAAACTTTTCTAATTCTTCTTTCTCATCTCTATTTGTAGATGAACTCCATCAACGAAGTTGTAAGGAAGGGACCACTCATGACCATGGCCCTAGAGTGTGAGACTGAATTTCCAAAGGCCCTCAAGAACCTTATGGTTACCATGGTGATACATGGTGCAGCTGTGTACAAAGGTTTCCCTGTGATGGATGAAGGAGAAGAATATTGGTGGGTGAAACTTCACTTGTACAAAAACAAGGAAGACAACCACAAAGAATCAGGTTTCTGCATGGTCACCAACTCAGTGATGCACACCACATTCTTTGATTCTGCAAGGGATGCAGCTTGGAAGGCCATCAAATAGCTTGGTGAAAGACTCAAGTGCATAATGCTCAACACCCAAAATGACCTTAGGGAAGAAAAGAAGCATACCCAAGAGTTGGAAACTACCAACCAGCAACTAAGGGAAGACATCATAGACTTGATTTGGGAATCTTGTGAACAAGATAGGCAGATGGCTACTAAGGATGCTTTGATAGCCATTTTGTCTAGTGAGTGAGATTTGTAACATATTTCGTTAGTTGGACCACCACACTTTATCATTTTATTTCCAAAATTTTGTTTAAACTATGTTGAACCTTGGATGCTTGTAATGGATTTACGTGTGCCATGACTTGTGTGTTTGTTTGCAAATGATATGTTTGTGCTACCTTGTCTTGTGTATTTTTGTTGATCTTGTTCTAACTTTTCTCTCTTATAAAATAGATGCCTAATGTTACTATCAGCATGGCTGAAGAGTTCAAGGGAACTCGTTTTGGCACTCGTCTTATTGAGCTCACTAGTGTGCTCAATCTTCCGCTTCCTAGCATCATGATGCTTCCCCTCACCAAATTTGAGAGGAAGGACCTTTGGGGCTTCAAGGTTACTCAGCCAGGATGCCAGACTGAGCCATCCACGGAGGCTATCACCTTCAAGCTCATGCATGAAGACAAGGAGAGAGGCCTAGAGGTAGTCATGCAGGATTTACTTGGGCGTTTGTTAGGGATACACTCTCGGGAGATTAGAGGTACTCACTTCCACGCCTTCGGTAGACGTGATGAGGATGGTGAGGCTATTGAGTTCAAGGATGCTGCTAGAGAGACGGCAGAGCCGATTCGTCTCTACCTCCAGGACCTAGAGGTTCTTCTTAGGCACCTAGATACTGATAGGACCAAATTCATGCTTAGCAATGACGAACTCCAGGTGCAGCTTCGTGAGAAGGACAAGCTCTTCGCGGAGCAAGATGAGATAGTCAAGGAAATGGAGGCCAAGTTTGAAAGTCAGGATAGAAAGTTCAAGAGTCAAGAGAAAATAGTCCAAGATAGGAACAAGAGGATTCGAGAGATGACTGTGGAACTAGAGGCCAAGGACTTTGAGCTCGAGCATCAGCAGGGTGTGATTGAGAGGCTTCGTTCACAGAAGAGGGCTCTCAAAGCCAAGGTAGAGGCCTTGACTACCAATGTCGAGGAATACAAGACCGCTATGGAGAATGTAGGTCTTACACTTGTTGATGAGGAGGTTGATGCAGAGGAGTAGTGATGACTACTCATTTACCTTTTATTTACCATGCTTTTGATTATTGAGTCGCAATGACCATCCAACATGTGGATGGCTTGCTATTGGTGTGTTTACTTTTCAAAACCTATTGTCTATGTTGTTTAACTTTTGTTACTTTGATGCTTGTTTGTGATTGTCTATGTGATGTATTGTGCATGTTAAGCATCTATCGGTATCTCATTCTTATCCTTATTGAAAACCACAGGTGCCTCCTCGACATGCCAACCCCAACCCGAACAACAACAATGTCACCCCCGAGATGCAGCAACTGATGACAGCTCAGACACAGTTGATGCAGATGATGACTACCTTTATGCAGAACCAGAATAACAACAATAACAATAACAACAACAACAATCAGAACAACCCACCAGGCTTTGACATGCTCACCAGATTCCTAAGACCGAGGCCTGCAAAGTTCTCAGGAACTACTGATCCCATGGTGGCCAATGATTGGCTACGTTCAGTGAACAAGGATTTGGTAACTGTCGGCTGTACCGACGAAGAAAAAGTTAGGTTTGCAGCACACTTGTTGGAAGGACCAGCAGCTACATGGTGGGATAACTTCCAGATCACCACTCCCATTGAGGATGTGACATGGGCTATCTTTGAAGATGGTTTCCATACAACTCACATCTCATCCAGAGTGATGAGCTTGAAGAAGAAGGAATTTCATAATCTGAAACAGCGCCACCGCAGCGTGGCTGAGTATATTGAGGAGTTCAACAATTTGGCGCGTTATGCACCGGATGAAGTTGACACTGATGCCAAGAGGAAGGAGAAGTTCCTCGAAGGGTTGAACGATGAACTAAACCTGCAGCTATCTGTGGCCTATGTTCCCACCTATCAATCTCTTTGTGACAAGGCTGCCATCTTAGAGAGCAAGATGAAACAGGTTGAAAGCAGAAAGAGGAAACACAACTCTGACAAGCACAGCTCGGGATCGTCTCACAAACGTTCCCATTATGATGATAGTGGGAGTTCTGGATCCCACAAGCATGGAAGGTACAATAGCCACCACAACCACAATCGTCATCATGACAACAAGCATCACCGTAGTCATGACAATGAAAAGTACAAGAATCACAAGAGTGGATACAAAAGCCACCACAATGGAAGTGGAAGTGGTAGTGGAAGCCAGCCTGTCAAGAAGGATCTTAGTCAGGTTGAATGTTTCAAGTGCAAGAAGATGGGGCATTATGCAAATGAATGCCCGGAAAAGAAAGTTGAAGGACCCAACAAGCCCAACCCTTTCCAGAAGGGACAAGTGAACCACGTCAATGTGGAAGAAATCTATGAGGAACCTGATGCTGTTGCTGGTAAGTTCAAACTCAATTTTGTTCCAGCATTTGTTCTCTTTGATACTGGTGCATCTCATTCATTCATATCAAGAGCATTTGTTGAAAGAAATGAACTACCAGTAGAAACTATTGGGTGTCCTATAAAAGTAAGTTCTCCTGGCGGAGAAATGATAGTGAACTCAGGATGTCATGATGTAGTCGTAGAGTTTGGGAAGTATAAGTTTCCCGTTAATCTGATAATCCTAAATTCCCAAGGATTGGATGTCATTTTGGGAATGGACTGGATGACCAAGCACAACGGAGTGCTAGATTGTGCCAAACATACTGTCACACTCACAACTCTAGAAAACAAAAGGATTAGATTCAAGACTAACTTTGAACCAAAAGGGAGTAAGCTAAATTCTCTTAAGGGGGTTAGCATAGACAGTGTGCCAATTGTGAGTGAATATCCGGATGTGTTTCTAGAAGAATTACCGGGAATGCCACTAGATAGATATGTGGAATTTCTGATTGATTTGCTACCAGGATCTGGACCAATAGCAAAGAGACCATACAAGATGTCAGTTGATGAGTTGAAAGAACTCAAGAAACAACTTGGAGAATAGTTGCAGAAAGGATTTATTCAACCAAGTTCTTCATCTTGGGGAGCACCAGTTTTGTTTGTGGAAAAGAAGGATAGAAGTCAAAGGTTATGCATAGATTACCGTTCACTCAATGAGGTGACTATCAAGAACAAATACCCTCTGCCTAGAATCAATGACTTGTTTGATCAGTTAGAAGGAGCCTGTGTGTTTTCAAAAATTGATCTCCGATTAGGTTATTTCCAGCTCAAGATAAGAGAACAAGACATACCTAAGACAACTTTCACCACTAGGTATGGATTGTATGAGTACACCGTGATGCCATTTGGTTTAACCAATGCACCAGCTTACTTCATGAATATGATGAACAAGGTGTTCATGGAGTTCCTTGACAAGTTTGTTGTCGTTTTCATTGATGACATTTTGATCTACTCCAAGAGCAAAGAAGAGCAGGAAGGACATTTGAGTTTGATACTTGAGAAGCTTAGAGAGCATAAGCTGTATGCCAAATTCAGCAAGTGTGAATTTTGGTTAAATGAAGTTGGATTTCTTGGACACGTTATGTCAGGAGATGGTGTAGCAGTTGATCCCGCTAAAGTGTCAGCTGTGACTGAATGGGAATCTCCTAAGTCAGTAAAAGAAGTTCGTAGTTTCCTTGGCTTGGCAGGATATTACAGAAGATTTATTGAGAATTTCTCCAAGGTAGCTAAGACAATGACGGAGTTACTAAAGAAAGACAAGAAATTCGCTTGGTCTGAAGGATGTGAACTCAGTTTCCAAGAATTGAAGAAGAGACTAGTGACATCACTAGTCTTATGTTTGCCAGATTTGGAGAAGGATTTCCAAGTGTATTGTGATGCATCCCATCATGGATTGGGTGCAGTGCTAATGCAAGAAGGGAAAGTTGTGGCTTATGCCTTGAGACAACTCAAAACTCATGAGGTAAATTACCCTACTCATGGTTTAGAGTTATCCTCTGTTGTCCATGCACTCAAAACATGGAGACATTATCTTTTGGGAAAGCGATGTGAAGTATTCACAGATCACAAAAGTTTGAAGTATATCTTCACCCAAAAAGAAATCAACATGAGACAAAGAAGATGGCTAGAACTCATCAAGGACTATGACTTGAGTTTGCAATACCACCCCGGTAAATCAAATGTTGTAGCGGATGCTCTAAGCCGTAAGGTATTTGTGAATGGCCTTACTAAGGGAGAATTGCCAGATGATCTGTGTGCCCAATTTAGAGATCTCAGATTGGAGATTGTACCAGAAGGACATCTCATGTCATTGGACATTCAACCCACTTTGTTGGACAAAATCAAAGAAACCCAAAAGACAGATAAAGAAATTGAAGAGATTAAGGAAAAGATTGGCAAAGGAAAAGCCAAAGGATTCCATGAAGACAATCAGGGTACTTTATGGTACGGAAAATGTATCTGTGTTCCACAAGATCCGGAGCTTCAGAAACTGATTTTACAAGAAGCACACAACTCACCATATTCCATTCATCCGGGTAACACCAAAATGTAAATGGATATGAAAGAAATATTTTGGTAGAATAATCTCAAGAAGGACATCGCCGAACATATTGCCTTGTGTGATGTATGTAGTAGAGTGAAAGCGGAACACCAGAAACTAGCAGGATTGCTACAACCACTACCTATTCCTGATTGGAAGTGGGACAAGATTGGCATGGATTTCATCACTGGATTGCCAAGGACCAGGTCAGGATATGATTCTATTTGGGTAGTAGTGGATCGCCTAACTAAAGTGGCTCATTTCATACCCGTGAAGACAACCTATACAAGTGCTAAGTTAGCCAAGATATATATGAGTAGGATTGTATGTCTGCATGGAGTACCCAAGAGTATTGTGTCTGATAGGGGAACTCAATTCACTTCTCATTTTTGGAGGCAACTACATGAGTCATTGGGAACGAGGTTGGAATTCAGCACTGCTTTTCATCCTCAGACTGATGGACCAACCAGATACTTGAAGATATGTTGAGGGCATGTGCCCTAGACTATGGAGACAGTTGGGATGAAAGTCTGCCTTACGCAGAATTCTCTTACAATAACAGCTATCAAGCTAGTATTGAGATGGCACCGTTTGAGTTTCTCTATGGGAGAAAGTGTACCACCCCATTGTTATGGAATGGTGTGGGTGAAAGAAATTTGTTCGGACCGGAACTAATCAAAGAGGCTGAAGAGAAAGTCAAGCTAGTTAAGGACAGATTGAAGATAGCACAGTTCCGACAGAAGAGCTACGCAGATCCTAAGCATAGAGAAGTCACCTATGAAGTGGGTGATAGAGCTTATCTTAGAGTGTTACCACTTCGTGGAGTGAAGAGATTTGGAGTCAAAGGAAAATTGGCCCCAAGATATGTTGGACCATTCAAGATTCTGAGTCGTAAAGGTGAAGTAGCTTATGAGATTGAATTGCCAGAATCATTATCTGCATTTCACAATGTGTTTCATGTGAGTCAGCTAAAGAAATGTCATCCAGAGATGGAAGAGACTTCTTTGAAGGATACTATACCTTTGGAGGAGGTTCAACTGGAAAGTGATCTCACTTATGAGGAAAAACCTATAAAGATTCTTGAGACTGCAGAAAGAGTTACTCGTACTAAGACTATCAAATTCTGCAAAGTTCAATGGAACCATCATTCCGAAGAAGAAGCAACATGGGAAAGAGAAGATGATCTTCGGAAGGACCACCCTCACCTATTTGCTAGCCAGTCTGAATCTCGAGGGCAAGATTCACCTTAAGGGGGTTAGATTTGTAACATCCCAAAAATCATGTTTTCAAAGATTTGCATATCATCCATGCATTCATGATCATTTAGAGTTCATTTTCAAAGTCATTACAAAAATAGGAGCATCTGAATGCTCATTATTTTATGTAAGCAAAGGCCATGGCCATATTGCTACCTTCTAATAAGAAAGATACTTATTTTAATCAGTAAGGTTTTGAGCTTGAGCTTGAGTGTTGTTTCTAAGGTTTGGTCAAGGTTTCAAAAACAAATTATGATTTATAAACCATTCCTTTACTAATTATGAACATTTAACAAAGGTTGGTTTTAAATTTCTTTTTCAAACCCATTTTGTTTTTGAGTATGATCAGATGTGTTACACACCCCAGGATGCAAGAATCAGCAAACTTTTGTTTGAAGAAAGTTTCATTTGAAATAGATCTGGTTTGAGATTTTAAATTCAAACCAGAAATTCATTCAGAAAAAGAAAAAGAAAAAGGATTAAGGGAGAATAAAATAGAGCAGACCAGCTAATCTAGCCCAACCCAGCCCAATAACCTTCCACCCCGCAGAAAAACGTTTCGCACCACGTTGCTGACCCACGTCGTCGCTGACAATTGGGCCCCACTCTTCTTCTCTCACTCACACTGACGAAACAGCCCCACCTGTCAGTCGTCTCTTCAACCCGCCGCAATCAGCTCCGGCCATTTCCTCCCCCATCACTGCCGTTGAATTCGCGAGTTAAATGCCGTTGATTCGTCGAGGAACTTCCCGTCCAGCTTCGGCTACTTAACCCCCTCCCCTCTCCGCTCATTTCCCCTCACTCGGCACACCATCTCCGCCACCAGGCTGCCGGCAATTCAAGTTGCAACGCCGCTGCCCGACGCTCTCCAGCGATCGATTCCGGTGAGAACTCCCCACCCCTGGCCCTCTCGACCATGCTGTCATGTTTGTCACACTCCTGCGCATCTAACACTGCTCGCGGACCTACTTTTTGTGGCTTACAGCGTCGCCTTCGTCGACGACCGCGCGTGTCCGACGACGTGCTCTACTCCGACGAGCGACTACGGTAAACCTAGCCCTTCCCCACCTCTCTGGTTCACGCTCGCACTCACACCGTTCCAGTGCGCGTCCAATGCCACCTTTCACTTGCCTTCCTGTGCCTTGTAGCGCCGCCAACGATGACGCCCGAGCACACCCGAAGCCGCCCTCAACTACGGCGAGGAATTCATGACTGTCTCGCATGCCCGCGTCTTCACCACGTCGACCCTCGTCATCACCACATCTCCACGCTTTGGTAATGACCCGCACCTTCTAAATTTTCCCCCTAGCGCCACCAGTTCACCGCCGGCAGAAGCGTCGCCGCCGCTCTGGCCATTCGCGCCGCCACTCTTTGGTCAAAGCAGCGCGTGCCGTTAGATCTGTATCGAAGGGTTTAGATTAGATCTGGATCGAAACGTTTTCTTTAGATCTGGCGCGTTGGATCTAACTTGATCCGATGGCGCGGAAGCGTGATCCTGAGTGAAGCGGTATTGTCCAATCAGGAAGCGCCGCGTGGCTGGGATTTAAATTTAAAATCTGGAATTAGATCTATTAGATGTTCAATCTTGCAAAATTCATAACTTTTGATCCACACATTCAAATTTTGCAAATTTTATATCATTGGAATCAGGAGAGAAAATCCTATATGTTTATGCAATGCTTTTAATGTTTTGCCTCTGTAAAAATGGTTGTTTTTGCAGAGACATTTGTAGACTTATTTTGGGTATAGAAATGACTTGAAAAATGATTTAAAAATAAAACAAAGTTTATTTTGAGTATCTTGGTCTTGTTTTTGTTTCAGTACTATACCCTTGTCTTTTTTGGTGTAGAAAAATCATCACATGGCATTTGCATGCATATGTATATTTTTGTTTGTATATTTTGTTATGTGATTTTGGTGCCATTATTTTATGTGTAGATTTTGGTGCAAATAGTGATTGTGGTTGTGGAGATTGTTGCAACTCCCCAAACTACCAAGGCAAGTGGTGCTTCATGCTTTTATACCTATATTTTCACCTATGCATTAGAAATATTTTGTATAGGACTTGCATGAATATTTTGCTAAGTATCTATATGCTATGCTTGGGAAATCCTAGTAGTTGTAGAATTGTTAGAATTTCCTCTAAGTTAAGATGCTTACTATTGCCAGGCTTAGCCTAGCTAGTAGCAAACAAGGGTGGATTATATATTCATGCTATGTGAAATATTGCTAAGTCTATGACTTGTGTTTTTGCTTAATAAAAAAACTAAGTGAATGAAACACCTGGGTGGAATGGAAAGAATGGTTTGTGTTGAGTGGTGACACAAGGCCCATTTCTATGGTTTAACTTGTGTATCTCACTTGTGGATGGCCACCCAGGATCAAAGGGATTTGAGATGCCAAATGTTAAGAAGCTTCTAGTGCAGCCACATGGCATTATGGGCTCTGCCTGGATCATATAGGTTGCAATAACTTAGCCATTTGGATAGTTGGTGGTAGTGGGGTGATAGGTTGGAACGCGTCCATTTTGTCTAAGGGAAGGCTTCTGAAAGGTCTTATCTTGGTGAAAATCAAGTCTTGTGGGGAAAGTGCACAACCTCTGCAGATGGAAGAATCTAAGTACTTAACCATGTCCCTGGTAATGGACAACTTGAGCATCAAGACATGGAAGCTATAAAGAATCTCCTCATCCCAATTTCTAAGTTAAAACTTGTGGTTGAACAAGGGTGAAGGTTCACCAATTTCTATTGGTGATTCCTTGGGAAGTTTTGTCAAAGAAAAACTTAGTGTTTTTCAACTCATAGGAAAAACCTATTTTGAGCAAAGCAAGCCTAAGCTACACTTAGCCAAATGCATGTAGTATCTGGATGATAATATTCTACTAAGGTATCACTTGCCAATACTATTCCAAATGTATTGACCCACTATGGCTGTAACTTATGATGTTGCAGGTTACTCTGATGATGATTAGGGGTTATGAGTCTACACTCAACATGCTTGCCTGTGGCACATGAAGATGAAGACTTAATTATGTTATTCTATATTTGAACTCTTGTATTAGGCATGTGGCCATGGAGTTGTAAAAGGCTATTTTTGTCTCTGGAATGATATGTAATAATGACCTTTGTATCTGTGTACTTCATCTTAAACTGTGGATGCTAGCATTGATCCAGGGACTAGCATTGCAATCACATGGATCTTTACCTTTATAAAGGTGCGATCTTACAGATGGTAAATTGAGCTTTTTGAGGGAATTGCTATAGTAGCTTGTGTTTTTGTTGAAAGTTTTTTTGTTATAAAGCTAAACCAAAGGTCTATTATCTTTTGACTACACTAATGTTGCTAATGAAGATTGTGTGAAGTTTTGTATGAAGGAAATTTTTGAGGTGTAAGGGAAGAATGATGCAATAAGATGAAGAATGGACAAAAGCTCAAGATTGGGGATGCCACCCCGTGTCACCCCAAGAAATATTCAAGAGGTACAAGCGTCAAAGCTTGGGGATGCCCAAGGCATCCTTTTCTTCATCAATAAAAATCTTAGGTCTTTCTAGACACTTCGTTTTTATTGTTTCATGCATAGTTGTGTTGTTCTTGGAGCGTCTTTGTTTTTGTTTTTAGTTTTATTTTTCTTGGTTTTCTGCACTAAGTTGGTTGATCACAACACACTTATTTTGGAGAGAGACACACTCTGTTTTCATTGCATATAACACTCTTGTTTTCATTCTTATTGTCTTGTGAGTGTTCTCTTTTGCTAGCACTGTGTTTAGCCTTAGTTTTCTTATGCTTTCAACTTAGAAATTTTTAGTTCTTATTTGTGGATTTGTGAGACAAGCTCACTGGTATTTATTGATTATTATCTTTGTGAGTTGTTTCAAAGTCGATTGGTGTTGGAAAAGAGTAGAAAGTTTCTTGCTTATAGTGGTATAAAAAGGAGCTTGCTTTGACTGTGGCTTAGACTTTATCATGTCATGCTAGATGTTGCTTTGACCATATGCTTAGTGATTATTTCTATAGCATGAATTGTTCCAAACAATTAGGATTGCTTAATGTGCCTTGAACGAATCATGCGTTGTTTTAGCATACAAAATCATAGTATTGTGGTTTTATCCTTTGATGTTTTGTTTGGGTTGACTTGGCACATGCTTACACCATGTTAAGACTATGAACCAGTCACCATAGCCTCTATGATCATTTAGTTTTTGACTTGTGATACTACTTTATGCTTTGATTAGTAATGTTTTGTCGCTCTGCATGACTATGTCCATTATTGCTCTCTTAGTTGGCCTCTCCCAGTCTTTTGCTAGCCTCCACTTGTATGAGTAAGCTCTACTCATGCATCCAACTCCCAAGAAACCAAGTTATTCCAAAGTGTCCACTATAAATTCCTATGCATGGTGTGTTACACCATTCCAAGTATATTCTTGTTTTCATCTATCTTCCAAATTAAACTTGTTATGTGAAAGTTAGTGATTAAAGCTCTCACAAACTTGATGGCACACTTTATTTTTCTTGCCCCTAATAAACTTGAACCATTGTGTCATCTATGTTCTATATGCTTGCACTTATATGTTGGAATTAGCAGAACCATGCTGTCATGTGGAATGCTTTCAACATTGCACTTGTACATTGTACACAGTTGATATCATGCTCTGTTGTTTATTTATGTGTGTTAGATAAACGCCTGGGCCTCTAGCCTAAGTCATGCCTAATCATGGTGGAAACTTGCAGCATCACCATAATGACATCTATGAAGCTTTCTTCTTATAAAAAAAGAGACATATTGAAAAGAGGAAAGAGAGAAAAAAGCACCATTTTCCCATGGTAAATAAGAAGATTGTTGAGATGCTCATTGTCTGCTTGCCTTGTCATTTTGACTATGGGATAGCTCCTGTATCATGTGCAAGGGGTACCTCGTTGGCGGTTCTCTATGATACACATGTACTTACTATGACAAGAACTTACATGTGACTAAAGTTGAGTAGCATGAGGTCCGTCCCTCGTATTCAAGGGACTTGAGATTGCCAACTTATACTTTGTCAAGCATATACTCCATAGTTTGTTCACTTTAACCTTAATCACTTCAAGATGCTTATGATAGGAGCAATGAGAGCTGAAAGCTAACAAGTACCATAATTTTTGGAAGCTCTTTATGAGACTTTAAATCCCTGCTTCCTTTTATGAAGGGCCTTTCTTCCACCATTATATTGAGTCTCCACCTTCTATCCTTAGGCACCAATTAAGAGAGCATAGTTGTCATTCTTAGTTCTATGTGCATTGTCCCAAAACTGGTCGATTGATTCATAATGTTGATATTTCTAGTTCTTGAATTATTTGTATCTAGTCACTCTTATGAACTTTGAAGGTGTCCTGTGCATTTGTTTGCTACTCTATGAGGTACAAGATGAATGCCACTATGCTATGGTTTCTATATGTGAAACAAACAAACGTCTTTCAATGCATTGTTATTTATGATCTTTGTTTGTATCCTTTCATGTTGCAACATAGTTGCTATGTCTTACTGTTAGAACTCCATCTTTCATGCTCATGTTTAGAGTTCTTTGGTTCTAGCTTTCAATGCTTGCAAATGGTTTGATCTTGATTTTGATGGTGCATGTCACCTCAAAAATTATTATTTTTATCACTTACCTACTCGAGGACGAGCAGGAGTTAAGCTTGGGGATGCTTGATACGTCGTAAACGTATCTATAATTTTTGATGCCCCATGCTTGTTTTGTATCAACTTTTCTATGTTTTGTCTACACTTTGAGGTATTTTTATACACTTTCTGGAACTAACCTATAGACAAGATGCCACAGTGCCAGTTGTGTGTTTTCTACTGTTTTTGGTTTCAGAAAGCTAAAAAATGAATATTCTCGGAATTGGACGGGACAAAATCCAAAGTTCATATTTTCCCCTGAATGATACGGAAAATCGAAGACGAGACGAAGGACACCAGGGTGGCCACACCCTAGGTGGGCACGGGGCCCACCCTGGCCGTGCCCACAGGGGGTGTGGGCCCCCTGGCCTTCCATCGACCTGGCCTCCTTCGCCTACAAGAAGCCCCCGACTCAGAAACCCTAAAGAATGGACCAGAAAGCCACGAAAAGTTCCCCAGCACCGCCGCCACCGAAGGGGAGATTTGGGGGATAGAAAGTATCTGCTCCGGCACCCTGTCGGGACGGGGAAGTGCCCCCGGAGCCATCTCCATCGATCTCCACCACCATCTCCATCGTTGTTGCTGATTCCCATGATGAGGAGGGAGTAGTTCTTCCTCGAGGCTAAGGGCTCTACCGGTAGCTATGTGTTCATCTCTCTCTCTATGCATGATCTTTTTGTGGTCATGAGCTTTGTAATCAAGTAGATCTACTCTATTACTCAAGTGCTTTAATAGATCTCTGCTCTCCCCATGTGTGTGAAAGTGACAGCGTGCATGCCATGGTGGCACTTAGGCTAGAGTCTAGATAAATACTCATCGTGCTTTAAGAGATCTATGCTTTTCCCCACATGTGTGAAAGTGACAGCGTGCACACCATGTGTGGTACTTAAGCTAGGTTACATATATATTTATCATGAGTATATTTTGAGTTGGTTTTCTCTATGAAATTGTGGTGTTTGTTGGAACCATCTAGCGCTCAAGGTGACAGTGTGGGGTCATCTAGATGGGGAAGGCGGACTTTGAGGTGTGCTTTTGTTTGCCTAACGTGGATTAGAGTGTCCAACCGGAGAGTAGTTAAGAGTAGTATCATTAAGAGAAGATATTTATATGAGAGAGTCTTCACTAGTGAAAGTATGATCCCTAGGCCTTGTTTCTAAACATTGAAACACCGTTTGCTACTAGATCTGTTGCATGTTTGCTTGCTTCCTTCTTGTTGGCTTTAGTATTTACCTCACCGTCAAGCTCTTTTCTGGCATCGTTACCGCTTGTATTTCACTATCTCTTCGCCGAAATAGTGCACCTATACACCTGACAAGTGTATTGGGTGTGTTGGGGACACAAGAGACTTCTTGTATCTTGATTGCAGGATTGCTTGAGAGGGATAACTTTGACCACTTCCTCCCCGAGTTCGATAAACCTTGGGTAATCCACTTAAGGGAAAACTTGCTGCTGTTCTACAAACCTCTGCACTTGGAGGCCCAACAACTGTCTACAAGAATAGAAGTGCGTACACATCAGGTACTCTGAACTTTTATGTTATTTGAACTCATGTACTCCATTGCTTGGCCGGAAATGCAGCTACTATTGGTTTAACCAATACTCCTCTGCCAAAGGAATGCATGGCCCTTGCCGGCAACTTCATCAGTACTGCCATCAAGCAAGCCAAGGAAATTTCCAAGCCCCTTAACATCAACATTAAGGTGGTGGATTCCGTCATGAAGTACTCGGAGATTCTGCGCCAAGCCCCCGAGCGTATCGTAAGCTGGAAAACTTCATGTACCCGGGATGGTGCAAGAATGTCGCTGGCGATGGTCAAGGCCCACTATGAGAATGCCGACATTGACACAGTGACCTCGGGTTTGCCCAACGTAGACGATGACGGCCAGAAGATTGATCACAAAGCTATCTGGTCATCGCTCGCCGGCTACGACACCAGGGTCGCCGAGTTGGTCGATCCAAAATCCTTTGTGCCTCTCGAGATCATTGATGGCGACCAGCCCAGCTCCGCCGAGTCCCTCAAGACCAACGACTTTGTTGATGATCAGGATGACTCTCCTGCCGCCGATGACGTTACCTCAAAGTCTCATGTGCCAGAGGAATGAAAAACACTTTGTAATATTTGTTTCCTCTGGATGTATGTATGCGGAAAAACTACGGTTTTAATCTTAAGGCAGAAAACAATAGCTATATGTTTCCTGCTACTTAAGTACTAGTTCCAGCATGTATATATTTTTTAAGCAAGTGCTGGTTTATACATTACTTTGGTTTTTATGCTTGAATTTTCATGAGTCGGAAGACTCGTAGTCGGAACCATGCGCTCAGGTGATGATGCCCAGTGGCACCGTCAAAAACCTAAGCACAAAATCGCCGACTTTGAGTGCCAACAGTCACTACTCCAGAGTCCACATAAAAATGACAAAGAACGTGTAGATCATACAGATTAAGCTAACTCCCGTAGGCAGAATTTTCACAAGTGCAAATGAAAAACTTGCACATAAAGGTTTTATACGATCCAAAAATGAACACTAAAGGAGGTAAAATACTCAAGAATATGAGTGAACCAAAAAAGTTTATTTCATTGATCATATAAGAGGTACACAGTAGATAACAAGTATGCTAAGTGTAAAAAGGACGTAGCTATGCTATGTTCCATGGCCGATCAAGCTCCGAGTAGTCAACATCCGGGTCACGTCGCTTATGCTTATGATCATCATTTGGCCTATCCTCGAGTTCATGATTGTCAACGAGGTAGTAAGACCCATTGAGTAGCTCCTTGCTTATGATGAACGGTCCTTCCCATGGCAGGGATAATTTGTATGACTTCTTCTGCTTAAGTCGGAGCACCAGATCCCCCTCTTTAAACGAACGATGCCGAACGCGGTGACTATGTTGGCTGTGTAGCTTCTGCTAGTAGATGGCGGATCTTTGGCATGCCAATACGCGCTCTTCCTCAAGAAGGTCCACATCTAGGCGCCTAGATTCTTCAGCGTCATCTTCGTCATAGGCGGCAACTCTTGGTGAATCATGGAGGATGTCGGAAGGCAGGATGACTTCTACTCCATATACCATGAAATCAGGGGTGTAGCCAGTAGATCTATTTGGTGTAGTTCATAAACTCCCCAAAATAGATGGTAACTCATCCGCCCAAGCTCCAGCTTCTCTATGTTGCGGTTCTTCTAGACATGGCTTGATTCCCTGCAGAATTAATCCATTGGCTCGCTCAACTTGCCCATTGGACTGTGGATGTGCCACAGACGCTAAGTCAAGTCGGATGCCCTTCTCCCAAAAATAGGCTTCCACTTATCTGAGTGACAAGTTGCTGTCGTTGTCGGTGATAATGCTATGTGAGAGACCAAATCTCACCACTAGATCCCGTACAAACCTAAGCGCAGTTGCCCCATCAAGCTTTCTAATGGGTTTAGCTTCTATCCATTTGGTGAATTTATCAACTGCTACTAGCAGATGCGTAAACCCACATGGTGCTGCCTGTAATGGACCAACCATGTATAGCCCCCAGACTGCAAACGGCCAAGTTATCGGTATTGTTCGCAACTCTTGAGCTGGTACATGTGGTTGTCGGGCATAGTACTGGCATCCAATGCATGTCTCAACCAGCTTGTTGGCGTCCGCCTTCGCGGTAAGCCAGTAGAATCCTTGCCGGAAGGCTTTGGATACCAACGATCAGGGAGCGGCATGATGCCCACAATCTCCGAGATGGATCTCACGAAGGATTTCAATACCTTCTTGCTAGGGAACACACTTGAGGTATACACCAGTGGTGCTTCTTTTATAGAGTTGTCCATTGATTATGGTATAGCCCTTTGCTCGACGTACTATTTGCCGACTTTCGGCCTCGTCGATGGGCAAAGTTCCGTGTACGAGGTACTCCATAAACGGTTTTGTCCAAGATGGAGGGACCTTTGTCACTATATGAACAAAAGAGTCAACTCTATCCGGGTCCTCAGGGTCCGCTCCCTTCACGGATGGTGTTTGTAGATGCTCTAGAAAAACGTCAGGCAGAATTTGTTTGCGCCCTGATCCAAGCTTTGGTAGCAGATCAGCCGCCTCATTTTCCTCCTTTTGACATACTTGACTTTGTAGGCCAAGAAGCTTTTGGCTATCTCATCTACTTCGTCTCGATATGCCGCCATCATAGGGTTTCAGACGTTCCAGTTGCCAGCCACTTGTTGGGCAACCAAGTCAGAATCTCCATAGCAAACTATGCGCTTGATGCCGATATCTTTGGCTATGCAAAGTTCGTGAATGAGTGCTTCATATTCCACCATGTTATTTGTAGCCTCAAAGTGGATCTGCAGAACGTAGTGCAACTTTTCCCCTATTGGTGACTATAGCAGTACACCAGCCCTCGAGCCATTGAGTAGCTTTGATCCGTCAAAGTGCATCATCCAGTATTGTGGCTCTAGTACAGGGGTACCATCTGGCATCTCTGTCCAATCTGCGATGAAATCCTCCAAGACCTATGATTTGATAGCATCACGTATCTTGTAGGTGATCTCAAAGGCGGCAAGTTCAATGCTCCACTTTGCAACCCTTCCTGTAGTGTCGCTATTATTGATGATGTCAGGCAGTGGAGATTTGCTCACAACTGTGATGGGGTTCTCCTGGAAATAGTTCCTTGGCTTCCGAGAAGCAAGGAACACTCCATAAGCTAGCTTCTGGTAGTGCGGGTAAAGCTTCTTGGACTCCGTCAAGACCTCGCTTACATAGTAAACTGGTCGTTTCACTCGATACTCATGCCCTCGTTATTTCCACTCTACCATGACGACGATGCTGATTACCCGGTTGGTGGCCGCCATGTAAATCAACATAGACTCCATAGACTCGGGTGCTTCAAGTATAGGTGCCGAGGAAAGTATCTCCTTTAGCTTCTTGAGTGTAGCATCTTCTTCATCCATCCATGTAAATATGTACGCTTTCTTCAGCAACTTGTACAACGGCAAAGCCTTCTCTCCAAGTCGGCTAACAAACTGGCTTACTGCTGCAACGCAGCCTGTTAGCCGTTGTATGTCCTTCAGGAATGTCGGACGGTTTATGTTTAAGATGGCCTTGATGTTCTCCGGGTTGACCTCGATTCCATGTTGGGAAACGATGAAGCCCAACAATTTGCCGGCTGGAACCCTGAAGACGCACTTCTTAGGGTTAAGCATCATGTTGTATTTCCGGAGATTATCAAAGGTTTTCTTTAAGTCGGATATTAAGTCGTTTGACTTTTTATACATCACCACTATATCGTCCACATAGGCATGAACATTCTGACCAATTTGATCGTGTAGGCAATGCTGCATAGTCCGCTGGTACATAGCACCTGCATTTTTCGCCCAAAAGGCATCGTGACGTAGCAAAATGTGTCGTAAGGTGTGGTGAACAAAGTGGCCAATTGGTCCGACTTCCTCATCTTTATCTGGTGGTATCCTGAGTATGCATCGAGAAAACACAAAAGTTCAGAGCCAGCCGTCGAGTCAATGACTTGGTCAATGCGAGGCAAAGAAAACAGATCTTTCGGGCACGCTTTGTTCAAGCCGGTGTAATCAACGCAGATTCTTAATTCTTTGGTTCACTTTTTGGGGACAAGTACAGGATTGGCCACCCATCGGGTGTGAAGGATTTCTTGAATAAAACTAGCCTTAAGTAACCTAGCTATCTCTTTGCCCATGGCGCGTCTCTTCTCGTCTCTGAAGCGTCGTAGAGGTTGTTTCACCGGTTTGCATTTTGGATCAATATTCAAGCTGTGCTCGGCAAGTTCCCTAGGTATACCTTTCATGTCAACAGGTTCCCAGGAAAAGATGTCCCTATTCTCACGAAGGAACTCGACGAGCGCGCTTTCCTATTTAGGGTCCAGGTTCGTCCCAATGGCGGTGGTCTTGGAGGCATCACCTACCACAAGTTACACCGGCTTAGTTTCGATGGCGGCCTTGAAGGCGGGATCGGAGTCAGAAATCTGCTTCTTCGATGCGAGCATCTCCGAGGAATCGACCTTGCTCTGGATCTCCTTGAATTCTTCTCTGTAGAGGACAACTTCTGCAAAGGCTGCTTCTCCAATCTCGTAGTCCCTTGCCTTTGTAAAGCTTCCGGATACGGTGATGACGCCGTTTGATCCGGGTATCTTGAGCTTGTTGTAGACGAAGCATGGCTTGGCCATGAAGGCATGGAATATGTCGCGTCCGAATATGATGTGGTACACGCTCTTGAAGGGGCCACTTCAAAGGTCATGCGTTCTTGGCGGTAATTGTTAACATCGCCAAAAGCGACCTGAAGCGTGATGCATCCAAGGGACCGATCCTCCCGGCCAGGAACTACGCCATAGAACACGGTGCTCGTCCGCCTTAGGTTGGCCTCTGTCAAGTTAATCTTGTGCAGCGTATCCAGGTACATGATGTTGATGCTGCTTCCACTGTCCACCATGCATTTGGTGAACTCGTTGCCGTCAATCAAAGGGTTGATGACCATGGCATACTAGTTCTCCGTAGGGATGAGGTCTGGGTGATCCTTCCGGTCCCAAGTGATTGGAACTTCCGTCCAGTGCAGGTACTAAGGGACTGGGGGTAGGGTGGCCATCAGTATCCTCATGGAGGTTTTTTGTGCCCCGGCAGTAGGGGTGCCAAGGAAAGTGTGGTAGACGGCGGCCTTCTTCTCAAAGGGGTTCTTGCCTTTGCCATCGCCCTTGTCGGCGTGCTTGGGGTCAACATCTTCGTTCATGTCACTTGAATCCTTGAACTCCTCTTCCTTCTTCTTCCCTTTACCCTTGCCTCACGGTCTGTTCTTCCGGCTTCGCTTGTAACCGGACTCCGGGTCCTCCTTGAGGTTGTTGACGAACTTGCAATGGCGATTGGTGTGAGTGGCCTTGCCGCTGGTGTCGAGGTGTACAAGGCATGGCATATCACTGTACTCCTCGTATGTTTGGGGAACACGGAGCGCTACCGGGGTAGTTTCACTACCTCGCTGCTGCCCACGACCAGCCCCCCATCCTCGGCCACGCTGTCTGCCATCACCTCATCCTGCAAATGTCATGGCGACCATGTCGGAAGTTTGCTTTTCTTCTGGCGGACTTTTACGCTTGGTGCTGTTGTTCCTCTTAGCTTGGGTTGGAATGACTATCGCCGACAAGGATCCGCGAGCATCATCGTCGGCAGCCGCGAACTCACTGGCCAACTGGATCATCTGATTGAGATCGAGCATGTGATTATCCTGCAGGCGCTTCAACTTATGTCGGAGCAATGTACCTTTCTCCAACCCATCAATGAAGGCGGCCATGGTGGTCTGATCGTGCACTCCTACGCAGGAATTCTTCATATCCAGCCAGTGGGAGAGGTAGGCTCGAGATGACTTGTCTTTCTCTTGCACGCACCGCTATAGATTTCTGACAGTGTAGGGACACTTATATGTACCCTCGAAGTTTTTGGTGAACGCTTCTTGCATGTCCAACCAGTTGCAGTTGGACTTTTCTGGCAAGTCATCAATCCATTGGAGGGCTGTGCCCGTCAACATCAGTGGGAGGTACTTGACGGCAACGTTGGGGTTACCCCCGACGATCTCCACCGTGTTGCTGTAATCCTGCAACCACGTAGCTGGTTTGGCGGTGCCTTCATAGGGCTTGATCGTCTTGTCAATTCGGAAACCCTTGGGGTAAGTTGCGGTCCGTATTACAGGTCCAAAGCAACATGGTCCCAGGTAAGGTCCTTGCGGTCCGTATTACAGGTCCAAAGCAACATGGTCCCAGGTAAGGTCCTTCCCGGGCCTCGTGAATCTTGTCCAGGCGTGAACGTGTGTCGTATGGCTCCGGGCTTGCTCTTTTCTTCTTGCCGCTAGGGGATGGGCTGTGTGAATTACGCGGGGCCCCTCCGCCATGGTGTCTGTTAGGTGGTGACGGAGGAGGAGGAGGCGGTGGGTTAGTCTTCTTGCTATTACCCTCCTGCGACGCCTCGCGCTTGTCGTGGTTGCTTGTCGGACGTGGAGGGTCATGGCGTGACATGCTCTTGTGTCCTTGGTTGCGCTCTCCATCGTGACAGGGCTACTCCGTGTTGTCACGGATGACGATGCCGCCCTGCCTTGGCGGAGGCATGCTTGTACGATGGTGAGCCTTTGGGTCTTCGCGATGTCGGGGAGATTGGGGCAGTGGAGATGGGCGATGAGGGTGAGCCTTGCCTCCACGGTTAGAGGATATGTGCATAGCCTCCTTCTTGTTGCGTGCATCCCTCCGTCTTCATTCTGATGAACCCGTCTAAGACCCGACATCCTGAGGAGATCGGTCCCTTGGTGGCCTAGGATTGCTAGACTGACAATATGCTGGGTCACACTCAAGCCTCTGAGAGGTGGCCTTTTCCTGCTGTTTGACCGCCTTTGCTACAAGTTCATAGACCTATTCCACAGCTGTGGGTGATCTATCCTATTCCAGAAGAGTCTTGGCGACGGCTAGGTTGAGAATAGGAGTGGGCATGACCTGCCTGCCCTCGCTGTCAATATATGGCTTGGCTTGTGGCGGCTTCGGGGGAGCCCATCCTAGGTTTCGCCGTACACCAGGATCGTCGATGACGCGAGCTGGAGCTTTCTTAGCCTTCTGCTGTTTGAGAAGAGTCTTGTACTCGGCCTCCATGCCTCTAGCTTTCTCTATTGACTTCTATGCCTTGGCCAGATCTTGATCTAGCTTTGCGCCTTGCTCCGCGATGGCCTGCGCTTCCTCCAACAGCTGTTGGATCTTCTCGTCAAGATGGACTACGTTCCGTATATGAGACACAGTCATGGGCTTGACGAGAAAATTGGCGTACATCACTCTATCAGCTGGAGTGATTTGATCATCTGTAGACGTTGATGCCAGAGGCGGCGGGTTTGCGGTGTTGTTGTTACTCGGACCGATGTTGAGTTCCTGCGGCTATTGCACTTGGTTAGGCGGAGGGGGCATGGCCTTTGCGCGATCATTGTCGGCAGCAATAGGTAGTCCCTTCCCTTGTCCAGTGCTATAGGCGGAGCCTGTCCGAGTTGATCTTCCTCCATCACACTCCCAATGGCGACAAACACATCTCAGGATGTGATGGCCTTATAGGACTGCTCCTCGTGCTTGATGTCCTCCTCCATCTCCTTCATAACAGAGTTGAGTTCCTACGAGTTGATGTCCATCTCCTCCGATTCCACGCTGATGTCAGCGTAGAGCACGTCTAGAACAGAGTCGGAGGGTGCGAGGGCTTCCTGGATGACGGAATAAGATGCTGAGGCCGCAAGGGCATTGACTAGAGGCGGTGGTGGCGGCGGCTGAGGTGGCGGGGCACCGGGTACGACTGCGAGCACTTCCTGAGCTTCTACTTCAACAGCTGCATAGTTATTGACAGTGTGAACCATGCCCTCAAAAGTGAGGAGACCCACGGCCTGTTGTCGTCTTAGCATATGCCGGATAAGTGTACCGCGGTCCATTCCTTCCACAAAGTGATAGATAGCATCATCATTATGGTAATGTTCCAGATTGTCCCGTATACGGAGCCACCTGGCTAGGTAATCGCGGGGTTTTTCACCCTATCTCTGAATGCAATGCGCTAGATCAAAGATAGTCACCACGCCAACGAACTTGGATCTCTGCTTTCCAGACGCACGGGCGAAGCCGGCGGACTTGCAGCGATCTTCCACCATTATATCCTGCACAGGGGCGGTTTGGGTGGGCCTTGAATTTTTTCGATCAATGTCGGCAAACTCCAAAGAGAGATCTGAATTCGATCCTTCCGTGAACGTGTCTTGCCCGTAGGCGGTCCGTGCGGGCCTTGACGATCCTCCGACTTCCAGGGAACTAGTGCCCGAGTCGGTTTCACCGATGAAGAGGTGGATGTCCCCGATTGGGATAATCGAGCAACGAGTGGGGTTCGTCTTCGCCGGGATCCAGAACTCGTCGGGAGGGACGATCAGAACGTTGATGGAGAAGAGAACACGACTGATGGATACGGTTTTGCTGATTCCCGCGAAGATCTTGGACGTCGCCCGTTGTAGAGCCTGAAGTGCCTCTTGCCCCACGGTGGGCGCCAACTGTCGTGGTATTGCCGACGAGTACGCCATGGAGGGGTCCTCACAGAGCGTGTTTAGAGACGTTGGGTAGGGCGGAAGGTTGGCGGGTACGAAGTAACACAGCTTACCCAGGTTCAGATCCCACGACGGTGTCGAAATCCGACTCATGTTATAAATCACTATAATGGGAATACGCCGAGTTACAGGGATCGGTTCACTGTGCGCGATATGAGTTATTCTATGCCCTAAAGTTCCCGTACGTCCGGCTTATATAGTCGCCAGATCCTAGGGTTACAGGAAAAGTCCTAGCCGGACAGGTTACAGAGTCCTACACGGTACACAACTAGTCTAACGTGTCTTGCACTCCAAGGCTCCGGGTACGCTAGTGACTCCTCCATAGCCTTCCTTTATCCAACATGGGCCTCCCTTCTAGATCCATCTAACTGGGCCGCCCAGCAGGCCATGGGCCTTGCTACCATTTGTGGGCCACCCGGGTTATCCGGATTAGAGACATGCAATGGTGGTACCCATTTAGCATATCCCCAATAATCACCACTAACATGTTAGGTGTGGTTGATTGGAATATGAAATTTATATATGTTCTACCTGGTTGGCAGGGCTCGACATCGGACTCTAGAGTGCTAAAACATGCTATGAGAAACGATCGCCAAGATGTATTTGTTGTACCATAGGGTATGACTCTTTCTCTTGCCTTTGTTATTTCTCATATTTAATTGCTAGCTAACTTATTTAATTGACAATAGGAAACTACTACCTAGTTGATGCTGGCTATACCAATGGACCTGGATTTCTATCTCCATTCAGATCCACTAGATACCACTTGAAAGAGTGGGTTACAAGTCAACAACAACCTCAAAATGAGAGGGAGTTATATAATTTGCGCCATGCTCATGCTAGAAATGTTGTGGAGAGAACTTTTGGTTTGTTGAAGAAAAAATGGGCCTTCTTGCATTCATGTTCTTTGTTTCCCAGAGAGGAACATGTACGACATGTCCATATGATGTTGAAATAATCAATATGAAACAATAAATGTTGACTATGAACTAAACATTTGCAGATTCAGCTTATTAATTCATGTTGTGTGTTACACAACTATGCAAGGGATAGGAAACATGTGATGGATAATTTGTTGCTGCAAGAAGTCGACGCCGAACTAGAATCTATGGTTCCAGAACTTGTAGACGATGCTTCTTTAATTAGAAGTGTCCAACAAACTGCTGCATGGTCTAATTTTAGGCAACAATTTGTAGATGAGATGTATGTGGCACGAGGAGAACTAGAGTTCGAGTAGATAAGTAGTAATGGAGTATATAGCTAGCTAATGGTGCCTTTTGTTGGGCTAGCTTCATGATGATGGCCTTTTGTGTGATCTTTTGTACATGCAACTTGTGGAAACTAATATATATGCTTTACCTTGCTTGCTATTTTGTTCTTACATTTGTCAATATCCATTTCTTCTTATTTGTATAGAAGAATGGCTGAACCAAAAGCAAATAAAATTACTACTAGGAGTTATATTACATGGTCTAGTGAGATGGACACGGCATTGTTATCCGTCCTTGTTGAGCATCACAACAATGGTGACCATGCTCAAAATGGTTGGAAGCCACATGTGTACCATGCTTGTATTAATCATGTCAAGGAAAAATGTAACGTTGACATCACAAAGGATAACATTGTTGGAAGTATTAAAACATTTGACAAGCACTACGAGATCATTACGAAGATGCTTGCTCAAAGTGGCTTTGGATGGGATTGGGAAAAGAACATGGTGATGGTTGAAAGTGACAAAGTGTGGGATAGATATGTGGAGGTACTTAACACTAAATTTTATTTTGTTCTTACTTTTGCATATTCATTATCATCTATAATATTTGTGTGCATTGTGTAGGCTAACAGGGATGCATGTGGCTATAGGACCAAAGTGGTGAAGAATTGGGAGTCCATAGTCACTATATATTCTAAAGACCATGTGACTGGTGCAGGTGCTAGGACAGGAGCTGAGAGTGTGCAAGAACTAGACTCACAGGTTGTTGAAGAATCTCTTGAGGTGCCTACGATGAGGCAACGAATGGGAGATGCTATCTTGTCCATGATAGGAAAGATGGGTACATCTTTCGATGATGCTATGAAAGCAACCGAGCCACTTCCTATGCCAAAGGTGACTCCTCCGGTTGAAATCCTTGCTACGCTCGAGAAAGTAGATGATTCGGAGGAATCTGATATGATAACAACTTATGCAAAGTTGATTGTCAATGAGCGCTTATATGAAGCATTCATGTCACTTCCTGAGAAGTTCAAGAAGTACTATCTACTTACCTTGCCTTGATGGTTGCTACGATGAGTTCTTGTTCTTATTAGTTACTATATACTTATTTGTTGTTTGTGAATAGTCCACTACTCTTATGAGTGCACTATGTGTAAGAGACATAAACTATCTACTTCTGCTACTTGTAAGAGACAAATTTATTATCTGTGTTGTGATTGTCGTTGGTACTTAATAACTATTTTGTGTCATGCTTCATTTATAATTTTTTTTTATTGTGGTGACTTTATTCATTATACTTTTATGTTGTCATGTGTGAAAAATAATATATAAACCTCAAATATACAATATACTATTATGCATACACGTGTAGAGAAGTTTATATTGTCAAATCTCAAAAAAACATTCAATTCCATGTTATGTACATCCAAACATGATTTGGAATTGGGTACTACCCTTTGATTCCAACAGAAAATTCCTTGCACATCCAAATGACAGAATTGGAAATAGAGGCCATTTCCTTTCCATCTTGGATTTGGAATCTTCAGCCCAATTCAATTCCAAGCTTATTTTCCAACATCCAAACACAGTGTTATAGATCACACATATATTTTCCCATCTAGTACTAGTGATACCGAAGCCTAGAAGCCCTCTCTCATTCCATTCAATCCTACAACTACAATCTCTTTAATTCAGTTCATATTCCTGTTTACTTTCCGTCATAGTTTATTTTGTTCTTGTTAAAAGTTCTTTGTTATTAAATACTTTTAACCTCTCTCAATTATCGATGTTCTAGTAACTTATAGAATAGACTATTTCCAAACCACGGTTTGGGTGCGAAACGTGGCCGCATTGATAACGTGGCTGCGGGGTCATGTTTTTTCCGTTCGTCGATCTCCCATCGGGACAAACTCTTAAATATTTGCTGCTACAAGTACTGCAATAACCCCATTGTTGGTGCAGGAATCTAGTCATCAGCCATACACATAAACATATAGGAGTCATTAATACATAAATGTCCCACCATAGCAATAGATTCATTGATCACCGACATATAATCCCTCCAATGCAGCTCAATGTATTAGAAAACGGTTTCTGTCAATTTCGTCCCTTCCAACCCCTACCATTTCATCAAAGTATTATCCTATAAGCCCATATAGGTAAAGTAATATGCAGTCAACGTTCGCATAAAACAAATCATAGAACAATATGAAAGATAAAAACTCGACCACATACTCATTGCATATTATATGGAAATCATAGCCAATTCATCCTATGCCCTCAGTAACATGGGGAACTACTCATAAGTGTCAAACATGATATGGATCAGTAGCATATGGGATACAACACAATCTAAAAATATAATCTCTCCACCAAATAGAGACAAGATGCCAATCACAAACATGTAAATAGCCCTTAAAACAATATCCGAGGTTCAATCAATCACAAACTATGAGGGGAATGAGATGGATCTTGGATATGGTGATGGTGATGATGATGGTGCTGATGGAGATGTTCATGGATAGGCCTCCCCAATGCCTAGTGTTGAAGATATGCCCAAGAGGCAATAATAAAGTGGTTATTATCATATCTTCATGTTTATGATAAATGTTTACATACCATGCTATAATTGTATTAACCGAAAACATTAATACTTGTGTGATTTGTAAACATGTAAGAGTCCCTAGTAAAGCCTCTTTTTAAACTAGCTTGTTGGTTAATATATGATCATGGTTTCCTGATGATGAACATTGATATGTTATTAACAACAAGGTCATATCATTAGGAGAATGATGTGATGGACATACCCCTATAGTTAAGCATAGCATAAGATCAAGTCATTTAAAATAGTTCACTTGCTATAAGCTTTCAATACATAGTAACCTAAATCCTTCGACCATGAGATCATGTTAATCACCATCACTGGATGGATGCTTTGATGACATCAAACACCACTTCGTAACTGGGTGGTGATAAAGGTGGCATTGAGTGTTCGGAAAGTATGTGTTGAGGCAAATGGATCAAGAGTGGGATTTGTCCATCCATATGACGAATAGACATACTCTGGGCCCTCTTGGTGGAATGTCATCCAATTGGCTTGCAATCATGTGACTGGCTCACAAGGGATCACATATCATAGGAATGAGTAAAGAGTACTTATCGGTAACAAGGTTGGACTAGGTATGTAGAGATACCGATGATTAAACCTCGGATAAGTAAAGTATCACGAGACAAAGGGAAATTGGTATCGTATGCAAATGATTCATTCGATCATGAAGTAATCGTAGAAATATGTGTGTGCCATATGAATTTCCAGATTCCTCTATTGGTTATTGATCAGAGAAGAGTCTCGGTCATGTCTACATAATTCACGAACCGTAGGGAGACACACTTAAGGGTTCGATGTTGTTTAGTAGATATGGAAAGTGATTAAAGAGACCGAATGTAGTTCAGAGTCTCGGATGGGATCCGGGATATCATGAGGAGATCCGAAATGGTCTGGAGAATACGATTCATATACGGAAAGTCCAATGCCGGAGTTTAGGAATGTTTTCGGTGTTTTCACCGGAATGTTCTAGAAGGGTCTAGAAGGTCCACTGACCTAGAAGGGGAAGGGCACATGGATGTGTTATGACAAAGTGGAATGGTTGCATCATGTCCTAGGTTACTTAGCTGGACACTTGGAAGAGATAAATCAAACTCTAGTTTGAAAGTCAAAATAAGGCAGTTTGAAAAAGTCAAAGTGGGACTTTGGTTTCCAAGTGGAGGGAGGGAAGGAATCCTACCTAAGGGAGGATTCCTCCCTCTCCCTTGTTCCGGCCCATGAGGTGGAGTTGGGGAATGACTCCCCTTCCCCAACCGCCCCTCCCTCTCATAAATAGAGGGGAGAGGGCACACCCCTTGCACCCCACAAGAAACCCTAGGCCAGGCCCCCTCTAGATGCGGCTTCCTTAGATCTCCTCTAAACCGCCGTCTAGCTAATACCTAGCCGCTGGCTACCTCTAAACCCCTTGGCCATCTAAACCCTAGATCACTGAGGCCCTCTCTCTACTCAATCATACCCGCTCCGGCTTAGGCGAAGCCCTGCAGGATCTCTCCTCTACTTCCGACACCACGCCGTTGTGCTATCGGAATTGCGAGGAGAGAGCTACAACCTCTGCTGCCTGCTGGAACAAGGGAGAGGAAGGTCTTCATCGAGTATCGTACGTGTGATCGACTGTGGGAGTGCTTCCAGAACGCAACACTGGAAGGATCGTCTACGCGATCTTGAGATCGGCAAGTGAATGACTACATCACCCATGAGAATTTGCTCTCGTTAACCGCTTTGGATCTTCGAGGGTTAGTACTCTATCAACTCTTTGAATTGATCTAGTAGATAGATCTTGGCTTGATCATAAATTAGATCTTGATTGTGTGTTCATGCGATATAATTTTTTTGGTTTCCATGATACGAACCCCTACAGTGGTATCAGAGTTGTGTCTATGCGTAGATTTGTTGCACGAGTAGAACACAATGGTTATTGTGGGCATTTATGCTTTTGTTGTCGATTGCTTTTTGTGTACTTTGCATCTTGCGGGATGGTGGGATGAAGCGGCCCGGGCTAACCTTACATGACATCGTTCATGATACTTGCTCCACGCTCAACATGCAACTTGTATTGCATAAGTGGCTTTGTGGGTGTCTCTCTCTCCCACCATAGTGAAGATTCAATTTACAACATTGACAATACTAGTATCAACGTTGTGGTTCATGTTCGTAAGTTAGAACGGCTCTTATGCGAAATCCCCAGCCACGTAAAACATGCAAAGAAATATTAGAGGCATCTAACTTGTTTTTGCAGGGCTTGTGTTGTGATGTGATATTGCCATGATTGTGATTATATATGATGTATGCAATGATCCTTATTGTAAGTTGGCAATCGGCAGGAGCCTTATGGTTGTCTTTTAATTTCGTTAAGACCTATGTGTCTATTATTAAAAGTATTTGTAATAGTTGATGCTGGTGGACGACAACCATGGAGCGGGGCCATTGACCTTGACTCCATGCCGGTGATGATGGAGATCATGTTCATGCTTGAAGATGGAGATCAGAAGCATAAGAAGAAAGGCCATATCATATCACATATGATGAAATGGATGTGATGTTAATCCTTTTATGCATCTTGTATTGCTTAGATCGCGACGATAGCATTATAAGATGATCCCTCTCACAAAATATCAAGTAATAAAGTGTTTGTCCTTAGTTACAACCGTTGCCAAGACTCGCTGTTTGGAAGCACCACGTGATGATCTAGTGTATTCTATTAAACATGTGCATACAACGGGAGCAAGCCAGATTTGCTCATGTAGAAGCTAAGGTTAATCTTGACGAGCCTATCATGTACAGACATGGTATCGGAACACGGATCACCAAAAGGTAAAGCATGAGTCATATAGTGTCACATCCCAAAATTTTGCAAATTTTGAAATATGAAAAATAAACAAACAAAAGAATGAAATGATGAAATTTAGGGGGAAAAGAAACTTTTTGTTTCTAAATGGAAACATCAAAATCCTGCTTGAAAAAAATTTGAATGAAAAAGCAACAAACAAATTTTCAAACAGATCAAATGCATTCTGTCACATCCCAAAATTTTCCAAATTTTGAAATGTGAAAAATAAACTTACAAAAGAAATAAATGATGAAATTTAGGGTGAAAAGAACTTTTTTCTCTAAATGGAAACATCAAAAACCTTACTTGAATAAAAATTTGAATGAAAAAGGAACATTTTTTTTTCAAAACAAATCAAATGCATCCATGCAAGGAAAATATCTTGAATTTAAAACACTTGCAAATGTTAAACCAAAACCCTAAACCCTAATGAAATAAATCATCTCCAAGATCACTCTAAGACTATGGCTTTGTTCCATATAAAATTTAACAACAAACATTTCTAATTGATCAAAAATGGTAAACAAAAATATTACAAAACCATGGGAGTTGGTTTCACACCATTTGGAGCCATGGATAAAAACTTATGATTTTAATAAGATAAAAGGGAATAATTTGAAGAATAATAAAAATCCTAACAAAAATCAACACTAATTTGTGAGCAAAGTAATCCTAAAAGGATTCAAAAAGATAAATAATTATTAAATAAAATCATACAAATTGAAATCACCAATTTTGGAACTATAAATAAAAAGATATGGATTTTATAAGATAAAGAAAGAAATAAATAAATAAGAATTATCAAGAAAATTTAAACCTTGGCCAAATCCATAAGCAAATGGAATAAAATTAAATGAAATAAAGAATAAAATATTATTTAAATAAAATTATATGGGTTTATGAACCATATTCAATTTTATTTAAATAAAGACAAAATGCCTCACTTATTTTTAAATGGATATTAAATCATAAGAAAAATATTTGAGTAGGATTAAATAACACACTAATAATTGGTATAAAAACCAACTGAAATTTTGGTGAAGTTCGAAATAAAAAAGAGGGCTAAATCATTTGATTGATTCAAAAACAGAAAATAGAAACAAAAAAAGGAAAAAGAAGAAGAAGAAAAAAAATAGAAAATGACCCTGCCCAAAACCCCCATCCCAACTAAGCCGAGAAACCAGCCCATCTAGCCCACCCGGCTCCACCTCTCTCCCCTCTGCCTCCCTTCCTCACCGCGCGGAACCCCACCCCCTCACTGACTGCTTGGACCCACTACCACCTCAGCATCGTCTTCAAGCCAGCGACCACACCGCATTCCCCTCCCCGCCGTTACTAGCCAAAATTGATGTGTGTATTTGCGCTTGAATCACGCAGTAAATCTCTACCCTGTTTCCCCCATTCTCTCGCACCCGAGCGCCCCCAGGCTGCTCTGATTCTAGATCGCACCGCCGCAGACCCCAACGAACTCTGATGACCAATTCGGTAAAGCTCCGTCCACCCCCTCACCTCTATTCAACACCCTTGCATCCGTCGTCACCAGGCGCATCCGCTAAACCCTTTACCTTGATTGCGTGCGCCCCAGGAACTCGCCGTCGACTCCAACTTACCTGATGCTTTGGCTCGCTTGATTTCTCTTTAGGATCTTGCCTCTGCCGAAGACTTCGAGCACCGACGCCAGGAACATCTCCGACGAGGATTTTCGGCCAGACCCGTGCGCCCTGGCCCCGTCCATGACCATCTTGTGCACCACGACGTCTCCGTGACCTCAGTAAGCATCACAACCACCCATCTTACCCCCTAGCATCGCCGGAGCATCGCCAGCAAAGTCGTCGCCGCCGCAGCTCGCTAGCCAGTGCCGCCAGTTCTTGGTTAGTCGCTGTAGTCAGTTAGATGCGTATCCAGTGGCTGCGATTAGAAGATTTGTCGAAGGGGTATTGATCCATCTGCGCGGTGCGATTCCACTTAGATCCAACGATGCGCGTAGCTGATCCACACGATCCAACGTTGCGCGTAGCTGATCCAACGGTGCGCGTAGTTGATCCAACGGTATCGGCCAGTAGAAACAAGACACGTGGCCAGGCTTTTGTTTCAAAAACCAAAATTTGTTCTATTAGATGTTTGAATTTGTAAAATCAATAACTTTTGATCTGTTTATCCAAAAATTACAAATAATATATCAATGGATTCAAAAAAATGTGTACTTTGCAACTATGTCCTTGACTTGGTATTTTGCTTCTGAAAATTTAGTGTTTTATGAAAATACATGTTTAGGACTATTTTGAGTATAAAAATTAATCTAAAAATTATTTTTGAGTGAAACCTTTTGCAAATGGTTTTGTTTTGAACCCTCTTACCATAAACACTAACATTTGAATTTGAAAATATATTTTGTTAACACTAGGAATTAT
Source organism: Avena sativa (assembly GCA_916181665.1). Classification (NCBI taxonomy): domain Eukaryota; kingdom Viridiplantae; phylum Streptophyta; class Magnoliopsida; order Poales; family Poaceae; genus Avena; species Avena sativa. The sequence continues at coordinate 230,046,719 of OV702279.1, forward strand.
TCCTTTGAATAACATCATTTCTAGTAAAACAAAAATGATTTTAAATGATTTTTTTTCACTAACTTGGTTTCAAATGAAATTCCACTTTTATAAAAGACCAGTAGGTGTTTTGAAATGTTTAGAGCCTTGTTAGAAACCATTTTTTCAATAAAACAACCTTTTGCATGCTTGCATGCATTTCTTTGTTTTTATTGTTTTGTGTTGTGAATTGTTTGAGTGCTAGTTTTGAATGTGTGCTTTGCTTGAATGTATTGTAGTGAACTTTGAGGAGTGTGACAATTGAAAGATCAAGGAGAGTACCTAGATTCTCTACTAAAAAGGCAAGTGATACTTTGGTCATCAAAAGTCCTATCTTTTCAATATTGCATTAGTGATATTTTTGTAGTATGCATGATAGGACTATTTTTTTATATATTGCTATGCTATAGTATATCCTATATAATACACCTTGGTAGGAATCTTCCTAAGTCAAGAGACAAGTTATGCTAGTATGCTTAGCCTAGATATTAAAATTCAAGGGTGGAATATTCATACTATGTTATTATGCAAAGTGTATGAACATGTTTTTGACATTTTGAGCATCAAAGGCATTGAAATGATCAAGACTCTCCTCATCCCAATTTCTCTAAGTTAAAACTTGTTGGGTGAACAAGGGAAGCACCTGGTGTGATTCCAGTGTGCCATGTGTGATGAAATGTTTTGAAAAGAGAAAAAACTATTTTCAAAGTATAGGGAAAACTTATTTTATGCAAAGGGCAATCGAATCTCCACTTAGCCATATATTCATGTAGATGATAGATTCTCCATATCAATATGATATCACTTGCCAATACAATTCAAATGTATTGACCCTTGTGGCTGTAACTTATTATGTTGCAGGTTTGTTTGATGTTAGTGAAGTTTGTTGAGTAGGGATTACAAGTCTACCACCAACATGATTGCCTGTGGCATATGAAGATGAAGGACTACATGCATTATAGTTGTATCTGCTACTTTGTAATAATCCATATGAGCTATGTAAGATGTAATGAACTATATTATTCCTGGTTATGAGTTGTAATATGACCTTTGTTTCTTGATATTACATCTTAAACTGTGGGTGCTAGCTATTCGATCCAGGACTAGCACTGTAAACACAGGGATCTCTACCTTATGGGGTTCAGGCCTCTACAGATGGTATCAGAGCATTGTGTTGCCTGTAGGATTGTAACCCTAGGATTGTACAAAACCCCTTAGAAAAATAGGAGTTGTATTTGTTCAAACTTATTTACAAACAATCTTGTAAACTCTTCCCTCAGCATTTTGTTTTGGTTCTACATCTCTCCTTTTTCAACTTGATGGACAAAGGCTTCAACATGAGCAAAGACTTCAACATCACCAATGACTTCAACTTAAACATCTCAAAGGACTTCAGCTTCAGTTTCACCAAGGACTTCAACTTGGACATTACTAAGGACTACAAGTGAGACAAGAATAATACTCAAGACTTGGAGAATAAGGAAACTCAACTCATGGGGAAACATTATAGACATCACCTTTGAAACTTTGTGACCAAGATGCAAGTATTTCTTCCAAGGATACCATGATCTTGTTCATGATGTAACAACTAAGAAGGATGGAATGATCTCAAGTGAACCCCATAGTTGGACCACCATTCTAGTGTTTTGTTTAAATCGACTTGCTGATTATATATTGATAACCCCAACTTATGTGGTATAGAAAAAAAAATTTTGTTGCCTCAAAATATGCTTGAATCTTGTTGTATGAGTGGAATGCATTATTGTGATTGCTTGCACATTGCTTTGTGTGATTTGTTGTGTGTGAGTAGAATTCTTCCTCTAGAAATCTTATGCCTAATCTAATCCCAATCCAACCCAAGCAGATGACTTCTCCAAGAGACCACAACTCCAACATCAAGGATGGTAACAACAACCTAGAGATGCACATGACAGAACAACTGCTAGCAACCCAAGCCCAGTTGAATCAAGTGACAACCCAGTTTTTAGCCAACAACATTGAGTTAGACCTAGCCATGCTAATGTTCTTGGAATTTCAATCTCAATTGTTGCAAAGGATGCCCAATCAGATGATCAACATGAGAAGCAACCTTTCCCAAAGAGATTGTGACAACAATGATATCAAGGATGATATTATAGAAGGAACTCAAGTCTACAAAATCTATGCAGACATAAGACAGACTTATAAAGAGCATATGGACCAATGCCCTAATTGTGATGAGAACCATCCAGCTAGACAATGCCCCACATCTCAAGTTTCTTGTTTCCTATGTGAAGGAAATGATCATGTCCCTATTCAATGCCACATCTACCCTATAGTTCAACAGATGAAATATCAAAGCTAAAGATGGAATACATCAAGTCCTTGGAAACATTCATGAAGGTACAACTTCTACCAAGAAGGATGAAGACAGAGTCAAATTTCAGTATGCACCTCCATACATTGTAACCCACTATGGTGGACAAAAGAGGAAACATGGACGTTATCCTAGGAACCGTTCTAAGAACCGAGGAAGTTTTCCCACATTTGTGGTGAAATATGAAGAACATGAACTAAGAGTTATCCTAGCTTTGGAGAGACCCAAAAGGAAGAAGGACCAAGAAAACAAACAAGAGATAGTGATACCAAAGATAAATAGGGATATTAGCCAAGTGATGTGCCACAAATGCTAAGAGCTAGGCCATTATGCATCAAACTGTCGAGACAAGGTAAAGAACAAGACAAGCAAACCTATGAGGGACATCAACCTTGTCACATGTTTCAAATGTGGTAATAAGGGGCACTATGCAAACAACTGTCCAGAGAAGTTACATCAAGACACCAAGTAAGCCAAGATGCAATCTAGTTAAAATCCTTTTAAGGGTGGTAGTACCCTAGTTCTCCTGAAGCCAACTTGTTGTCTCTAGCCTTCCCGAATCTCGAGACGAGATTCCTTTTAAGTGTGGTAGTCTGTCACATCCCAAAATTTTCCAAATTTTGAAATGTGAAAAATAAACTTACAAAAGAAACAAATGATAAAATTTAGGGTGAAAAGAAACTTTTTGTTTCTAAATGGAAACATCAAAAACTTTACTTGAATAAAAATTTGAATGAAAAAGCAACAATTTTTTTCAAAACAAATCAAATGCATCCCTGCAAGGAAAATATCTTGAATTTAAAACACTTGCAAAAGTTAAACCAAAACCCTAAACCCTAATGAAAGAAATCATCTCCAAGATCACTCCAAGACTATGGATTTCTTCCATATAAAATTTAACAACAAACATTTGTAAATGATCAAAAATGGTAAACAAAAATATTACAAAACCATGGGAGTTGGTTTGACACCATTTGGAGCCATGGATAAAAACTTATGATTTTAATAAGATAAAAGGGAATAATTTCAAGACTAATAAAACTCCTAACAAAAATCAACACTAATTTGTGAGCAAAGTAATCCTAAAAGGATTTAAAAAGATAAATAATTATACAAATTGGAATCACCAATTTTGGAACTATAAATAAAAAGATATGGATTTTATAAGATAAAGAAAGAAATAAATAAATAAGAATTGTCAAGACAATTTAAACCTTGGCCAAATCCATAAGCAAATGGAATAAAAGTAAATGAAATAAAATTATATGGGTTTATGAACCATATTCAATTTTATTTAAATAAAGACAAAATGCCTCACTTATTTTTAAATGGATATTAAATCACAAGAAAAATATTTGAGTAGGATTAAATAACACACTAAAAATTGGTATAAAAACCTACTGAAATTTTGGTGAAGTTTGAAATCAAAAAGAGGGCTAAATCATTTGATTGATTTAAAAACAGAAAATAGAAACATAAAAAGGAAAAAGAATAAGAAAAAATAGAAAACGACCGTGCCCAAAACCCCCAGCCCAACTATGCCCAGCAACCCGCCCATCTAGCTCACCCGGCTCCACCTATCTCCCCTCTACCTCCCTTTCTCACTGTGCGGAACCCCACCCCCTCACTGACAGCTTGGACCGACTACCACCTCAGCATCTTCTTCAAGCCAGCGACCACGCCGCGTTCCCCTCCCCACCGTTACTGGCCAAAATTGATGTGTCTAATTGCGCTTTAATCACACAGTAAATCTCTGCCCCGACGCAGCCCTCTTAAACACCTCCCCCTCCTCTCTGTTTCCCCCCATTCTCCTGCACCCGAGTGCCCCCAGGCTGCTCTGATTCTAGCTCGCATCGCCGTAGACCCTAACGAACTCCGACGACCAATTTGGTAAAGCTCCGACCACCCCCTCACCTCTATTCATCACCCTTGCATCCTTCGCCACCAGGCGCATCCGCTAAACCCTTTACCTTGATTGTGTGCGCCCTAGGAACTCGCCTTCGACTCCAACTGCAAACGCCCGACGATGCGCACGACTCCGATGACGAAATCCGGTAAACCCTGAACTCCCCTGGCTATCTCGTTCAAGCAATCTTAATCGCCACACCCGTGCGCACTTCCCTGATGCTTTGGCTTGCTTGATTTCTCTTCAGAAGCTCTCCTCCGTCGACGACTTAGAGCACCGACGCCAGGAACATCTCCGACGAGGAATTCCGGCCAGACCCGTGCGCCCCGGCCCTGTCCACGATCACCTTGTGCACCACGACGTCTCCATGACCTTAGTAAGAATCACCACCACCCCCTTACCCCCTAGCATTGCCGGAGCATCATCGGTAGAGTCGCCGCCGCAGCTTGCCAGCCAGCGCCACCAGTTCTTGGTTAGTCGCTGTAGTCCGTTAGATGCGTATCCAGTGGCTGCGATTAGAAGATTTGCCGAAGGGGTATCGATCCACCTTCACCGTGCGATTCCACTTAGATCTAACGGTGCGCATAGCTGATCCGGACGAAACTGTATCGTCCAGTGGAAACAAGACACGTGGCCAGGCTTTTCTTTTAAAAACCAGAATTTGTTCTATTAGATGTCTGAATTTGTAAAATCAATAACTTTTGATCTGTTTATCCAAAAAATACGAATAATATATCAATGGATTCAGAAAAATGTGTACTTTGCAATATTATCCTTTGTTTGGTCTTTTTATTCATAATATTTAGAGTTTTATGAAGAGACATGTTTAGGACTATTTTGAGTATAAAAATAAATCTAAAAATTATTTTTGAGTGAAACCTTTTGCAAATGGTTTTGTTTTGAACCCTCTGACCATAAACACTAAAATTTGAATCTGAAAATATATTTTGTTAACACTAGGAAGTATTCCTTTGAATAAAAGCATTTCTAGTAAAACAAAAATGATTTTCAATGACTTATTTTCACTAACTTGGTCTCAAATGAAATTCCACTTTTATAAAAGACCAGTAGGTTTTTTGACATTTTTAGATCCTTGTTAGAAACCACTTTTTCAATAAAACAACCTTTTGCATGTTTGCATGCATTTCTTTGTTTTTATTGTTTTGTGTTGTGAATTATTTGAGTGCTAATTTTGAATGGGTGCTTTGCTTGAATGTATTGTAGTGAACTTTGAGGAGTGTGACAATTGCAAGAGCAAGGATAGTACCTAGATTCTCTACTAAAAAGGCAAGTGATACTTTCGTCATCAAAAGTCCTATCTTTTCAATATTGCATTAGTGATATTTTTGTAGTATGCATGATAGGACTATTTTTTTATATATTTCTATGCTATGGTAGATCCTATAGAATACACCTTGGTAGGAATCTTCCTAAGTCAAGAGACAATTTATGCTAGTATGCTTAGCCTAGATATTAAAATTCAAGGGTGGAATATTCATACTATGATATTATCCAAAGTCTATGACCATGTTTTTGATTAATAAAACAAATAAGTGAATAAATCACCTGGGTGGAATGGGAAGATTGGTTTGTGTTGAGTGGTTACACAAGGCCCATATCTATGGTTTACCTTGTGTATCACACTTGTGGATGGCCACCCAGGAACAAACAGATTTGACAAGTTTTGTGTTGAGAAGCTTCCAGTGCAACCACATGTCATATGGGCTCTGCCTTGACCAACTAGGTTGCAAGAACTCAGACAGGCAGACAGTTGGTGGTAGTGATGATAGGATGGAATGCGTCTATGCTGATCTGAGGGATTGTTTCTGAAAAGTCTCGTCTCGATGCATGTCGAGTCTTGTGGGAAAAGTGCACCACCTCTCGAGAGGGTAAAACCTAAGTACTTAGCCGTGTCCCCGGTAATGGACATTTTGAGCATCAAAGGCATTGAAATGATCAAGAATCTCATCATCCCAATTTCTCTAAGTTAAAACTTGTTGGGTGAACAAGGGAAGCACCTGGTGTCATTCCAGTGTGCCATGTGTGACAAAATGTTTTGAAAAGAGAAAAAACTATTTTCAATGGATAGGGAAAACTTATTTTATGCAAAGGCCAGCCAAATCTCCACTTAGCCATATATTCATGTAGATGATAGATTCTCCATATCAATATGATATCACCTGTCAATACAATTCAAATGTATTGACCCTTGTGGCTGTAAATTATTTTGTTGTAGATTTGTTTGATGTTAGTGAAGTTTGTTGAGTAGGGATTACAAGTCTACAACCAACATGATTGCCTTTGGCATATGAACATCAAGGACTCCATGCATTATAGTTATATCTGCTGCTTTGTAATAAGACATATGACCTATGTAAGATGTAATGAACTATTTTATTCTTGGTTATAAGATGTAATATGACCTTTGTTTCTTGATATTACATCTTACACTGTGGGTGCTAGCTATTCGATCCAGAGACTATGTAACATCCTGATTTTTATGGGTCCAATTTTTTTTAAGCAAAGGATGTTGCAGTCTAATAAAATAAAAGAATATATTATTCGAAATTTCTAGATATTAATTCCAAACTATTTAGAATTATTTTATTTGAAGGAATATTGGATCTGGCCTTGATTTGCCAATTCGTTCTTAATTTGGTTCTTGATAAAAATCACGTTGGATTTGAGTTTTGGGTTCAAGCACGTGAACATGCCATGCATGACTGTACCAGCATATCATGCTCTCTTCTATTATTTTCCATGAACGTGTTTTTGTCGGTTTCTTCTATAATCTACCAATCCAAACTATAGGGCCAGTCAAGTAAATCCCAATCGAACTAGGTAGCCCAACCGAACCGATTGGAAACTATCGACCAGCCTTGCCTCTGCCTACAAAACCTCTAGATCAACGCTCGGCCTCTCGTTTTCCCTGCTCACGCCGCCACCTAAAACTTAGATTGGTTTCATCACACGTACCGCTGCCAAGCTGCCGCGAACGCCGCGCTCGCGTTTCCGACGATTCTGACGGCAAGAGAAGGAGCTGCTGCCATAACGTGACCAAGAGGAGGAGAAGGCCTGATTCTTGGAGTCGGGAGGACGAGGTGCTGATCGTTGAAGACGTGAGCTGCGTCTATAACCTGGTTCACTAACTTTCACAGCAGATTACATTGCAACCGGTAAGCACCCGCAGTTCTCCTTGCACACACGCGTTAGTCTAGATGCGATCTATCTCCTAGACGTGATTTCTAGCCGTAGTTTTCTAGATGACAGCGGTGCCGGTGAACCGAACGACAATCGTTGGCATGAGCAGATTATATCACCGTGTACACGTTCGATGATCCTGAGCCCAACTTACAAAACGTCCCAGATTATTTTAGTAACCCACCGGTACTTGTCAGTACTTCGATGATCAAGAGTTGGTATCAGTACTTCACTAGCTAGCTGTGCATATGTGTTCTTGTCAGTACAGTTGCGTATTGTTGCGTATTACTGAGGTACTGCTGTTAGTTAGTAGGCGTTGATGTTGTGTAATTGATCTTGGTAAGTACTTGTAAGTGCACATGCTTAGCTATGGAGGTAATTGCTAGACTTAAGTAATATAATACCCTACGTACAGAAGTTGTTTTCTTGTCTGATTACCGCGAGTAGATCAGGCGAGACTAATTTTTCTATTTATCTGTTTGATCGATCGTGTGCTTAAAATCGTGTCAGGTTGCTCATCATGCTTATCAACTAGAATGGTTGTAAGATTTCTTGGTTGCCTATTGATCACCGGGTGGTCAATATTTTAGCATGTAATTACTAGTGTATCATGACCATGTTAGTTTGGCAGTAATGGTATGCTACTGTTATTATTATTATTTTTATTTTAGGCTACCGTCTTATGGTTCATGTTGTGCAATTTAGGTGTACTTAGCTTTGCATATAAAAATATCCTAATTCTAGTTTAGCTCACGTGTACTGCTATTGCATGTGTTTGGTCAAGGTAGTTTTGGCGTGCATTTATTTTCACGTGTATGCTTATGTGTTTGGCTAGTTAGCATATAGCTTGCTGGTGCATTACATATTATATCTATGCCAACTATATAGGTATATCAAAAGTATATTATTTTCCTAGTGTTAATACTTGTCGAGAACGGTAGACCGATCCCTTATATCCCGAACCGTTAAAACATCGCAAGCCTCTTTGGATCTTTTTGTTTCGATCTCTCCGTTTGGATTTTATTTGTGGTTATTCAGAGTTTGTATTTATGTGTGGTTTATCGTTATGACGACTAGGGAGAGACGAGTTCGATCAGAATCAAGACTACGAGGAAGAGCAGAACAACAACAATGAAGGCATGCCCCCTTTCATAACTATCCCATGTTTTACAAGTGCATGTTATTTACTGTTTCACAAATACTACTGCTATTTTGGTTACACACATACCTTGACACACCTGTCGCCATACACTACCCTGAGTGGAGATTATATAGTAATCCTCTTAGAGTAGATTGCTTAGCCATGCTCAATAATATTAGAATCCTTGATCTTCCCTCTTTGGAGGAATTGGATGACCCTCGGGTCAGATATACACTTTTGAAACTTGTTGAGCTTGCTGAGCTAGCCGTTGATGTTTTCTTCTACTCTATTCTACTTTGGGTGAAACTTACCATCTAAACACTGGCGCGGGCGACAACTGGATCAAGGGAAGGAGCGATTGGCTGCCCTTCATTATATGGAGGGAGAAATCCGTCGCCCGTGCCGCATGAGGGCCTAATAAGTCTCGGATTTGAAGATTGTGCCCACTGTACAACCACATGCTATAATGGGCACTGGCTTGGTTAAGTAGGTTAGTCAGCCTTAGGTGTCGATGTCGCCGTACCGCTCATGAGGTGTCTGCCTACGGGGGAGCCTTCGGCACAGATGGGGGGGGGGGGCGGTTTGGGGACATACTCTCATTTCCGTGTGCCAGACGCAGTGGGCTCGTCACATCTTTGGGGGATCTAGCTAAAGGACCTTGTCACGATCCCGATCTGCCGGTACACCAAATGGTGTGTACTAAGCCAGTGGCCACTAGTGAGCGACAAGACGGGGTTGTGTCGTGTGGGAAAAGTGTACAACTTCTGCAGAGTTAAAACTATTCGAATAGCCGTGTCCACGGTCATGGACGACACATGAATCCTTCTTGACATACAGGAACCTGTCTTGCTACTTCTCTCTTTGCCTCTATCCTTTTCTTGGAATCTGTTGAAGTAGGTGAGTTGTTGAGGACAACCACAATGATGAGAAACACCACATTGATGATAAAACATGTTTTTGTCTAAAACCTGCTTTTATCAAAACTACTATCAATTGCAAATAAAATTGGCTTTTACGCAAAAGAACCATATGACCTCCACATAAAGCCACATGTAGTTATATCAGGTTTTGCATAAGGGGTATGTTGAGTACTCTATGTACTCATGGCAATACTTTTATTGAAATTCAGAATACTATGAAGGGGAGGACTATGACTACTATGATGACGCTGATGAGTGAGGCCTCGTGGACTACATCGACTTCCTATGGCTGAGATGGAGTCACTGCGCATTTTATTTCCGCTGTGTTTCTGGTTGTAATAAATTTCACAAGACATTATACTATGTGGCTATTGCTATTCAAACTTTGTAATAATTACTTTTTGAACGTTATGCAATGGTATTCATTTTGCTGTGTCGTCAACTTGATCTTGGGATTGACGAGATGCACAGGAGGTCTGGAGGTTAAATTCCGGTCCTCATAGAAGTGGTATCAGAGCCGACGTTGACCTAGTCGCGTGGCCTTAGTTAGAATGGAAAGCCCTAGTATCGTACTTTATACTAAAGCTATATGTTTCAAACAAAAATATGTTTGCTTGATGTAACTTGTCTATCTTATTTTGGCTTCTACAAATTTTGATACTGATCATACTTGTGTTATTCAAATATTCGTAGATGGCCATTTTTTCGACCCGCAGGATTGAAGAGTTCGGCAACCTGGGACGGGAGTTTCGTGACATGCCCACCCATTTGGGATATGAGCGCGACCCGGAGGCTACTGGACGTACCAGACAATCACTTTGGAATGAGGAATACGTGAGGGTGACTCTAGTGGTGTATCCTAGTCTAACCTCGCCTGGACGTCGTGAGAGACTTGATACACATTTAGTGCGACCGAAGAGGACTTCGCAGAGGGCACCATTGGCACCATTTGCGAGGCACTACATAAGCTGGCATGGGATTACAGGGAGAAGCTCCGTGACACTCTGTTCCGTTACTTTGCCTATCGGAACGATGGAGGACAGCTACGCCAAGACTAGAGGTACCGTCGGGAGGAGGATGATCCCACGATCACTCACATGGCATCACTGAACTTCGGACTAGAACGCTAGTTGCTCATCACCACAAGGATGCTAGATGAAGCAATTATCCGTAGCCACCACTACCAGGATCGAATTGACACTCTTTGGGGGCAGCTCGCGGATGCCAACACAGCTTTAGACATGGCTAATGCTTCTCGTGACGCTGTTGAAGTTGCTCGTGACATTGCTGAAGCTACCACGGAGGATGCCATCGTGGCGGTATAGGAGGCCGAGGATGCTACGGTGACCGCACTGGCAGTCCATGGCGGTGAAGGACAGGGACCGGAACTACAGCAACCTGCGCCTCAGGCACCGCAACGCAGAATCCGGAACCATCCTCGCATGATGGTCACTCAGACGAAGAAGAGTCTTCGTGCACATAAGCGTTGCCTCAAGCGTCGGCCTGTTGCAGCGTTGTTTCTCGCTTTGCCGGCACCGCCATCTGCACGACAAGGTTCAGCTGACAGTTCTCAGGAGGAGACGGAGCCAGAAGAGCGAATTCCAACTAGCCCGGAGCAGGAGTCTCAAGATGCAAGTGAATCAAGCTCCGATGGAGAAGACATATTTGAGTCTCGCATGCAGCACTCGGGCAGCTGAGTAGTCGCATGCATGACCGAATGGATGCATGCTTGGATGTACGAGTTATAGTGCCTAGTGCTAGTAACCATGAGTGAAGACTTTTGTTTAGTTTATTATTAAATAAGTATGAGAACTTGTTAGCTATTTTATCTATATATGCGGTGTGTGCTAGTAGACTACCGATCTATGCATTATGCATGTGGTGTAGCTAATTTCTCTTGCTTGTTTGAACCATCGTGTGAGCTATGAAATTATTGCTTTTGGATGGTCGTTTTTGTAGTTCTATTTTTCTCTCTGCCATGTTTGAAATTATTGGTGTTGGGTTAGTCAATATTCCCTCTTATCAAATCCTAATATGAACGACAACATGATGAATGCCAATAGAGGTCGTGGTCGCGGAGGACGTGGACGTGGAGGCGGTCGTGGACCAGCTTTTCAGGGGAACATCCCCGAAGGTGAAGTCCATGACACTGATACGGACACCGAGGATGAGGGAAACTAGCCGCCACCACCACCGCCACCACCGGACATGGCGCAAGTGATGCTGATGTAGACCCAGTTATTGCAGCAGATGGTCGCTAATCTGGCGAATCAGAACCAGCCGCCACCACAGTCCAAGCTAGCTGAGTTCATGAGGACAAAGCCACCTACTTTTGGGGGGTTGGTTGACCCTATTGAGGCAGATGATTAGTTGAAGGACATTCGCCGGAAGCTCAATTTGGTGAATGTTAATGCTCAGGACCGTGTGAGGTTTGCTGCGCACCAACTCAAAGGTGTAGCCGCAGATTGGTGGGAGAACTATTATGATGCACATGATGATGCTGAGGGGATTACCTGGAATGAGTTTGCTGAGGATTTCCGCACTACACACATTCCTGCTGGTCTCATGGAACTGAAGCGGGATGAATTCTGAGCTCTAGTTCAGGGGAAGATTTCAGTCTCTAAATACTGGGACAGGTTCATACAGTTATCTCGCTATGGTAAAGCAGATATCCGTACTGAAGCAGACAAGACTGCAAGGTTTCTGAGGGGACTGAACCCAGGTCTGAAGGATAGGTTGGTGTCTCATGATTTCCCCAACTTCTAGAGTTTGGTGAACAAGGCAATTCTGCAAGAGAACTCCAAGAGGGAACTGGAGGAACACCGCAAGCGCAAGGCACCACAGGGTCATGGGGCAGGGAGCTCGCGCCAGAAGAACAATAACAACCCAGGTTATCATGCACCAGCTCCCAAGCCGACGAATACTAATCACAACTATTCGCACAATGCATATCGTACTCCAAGAGATGAAGTCAGAGGAAACCATGCCAACACTATTGGAAAAGCATGCTACAACTGTGGCGTAGAGGGACACTTTGCTGCAGCATGCCCGAGCAAGAAGAACACGGGGCCGACACCAGTGAAGTTCAATTTGGGGTCTGCAGCCAAGACACCAGCAGCGGGACGTGGATGAGGAATACTGCCTACCCCAGGAGGCGTAGCTCACGTGTCAGGACAGCCGGGGCGTGGTCAAGTCAACCATGTCACGGCAGAACAAGCTCATGAAGCCTCAGATGTTGTTCTTGGTATGTTCCCAATTAACTCATGCTATGGTTCAGTACTTTTTTGATTCTGGAGCTTCCCATTCGTTCTTTTCCAAGCAATTTGTTGAAAACCATCATTTGAAAACTGAGGGTATGAGTCAGGAGATGGCAGTACAATCACCTGGGGGAATTCTTAGGACGGGTTTAAGATGTCCTAAAGTGATCATAACGATCAAAGGAGTAGAGTTTCTAGAAAACCTCATAGTGTTAGACTCTAAAGGGTTAGATGTCATCCTAGGCATGAACTGGTTAACAAGACACAAGGCTATGCTAGATTGTGGTCTTACAGCGGTAACACTGACCAGTCCTGATGGAACTGTGGTGGACTATAAACCGGAGTTAGCATCCCAAACCGCAGTGGATAGTGTACTGAACAGCCTGAAGGAGATGGATGTGTCTGATGTTAGAGTGGTCAGGGAATACTCAGATGTTTTTCCAAAGGAGTTACCAGGTCTTCCACCAGACCGTGAGATAGAGTTTGCTATTGAGTTAGTTCTAGGCACCGCACCTATTGCAAAGAGACCATATAGAATGTCGGCAAATGAGCTAGCTGAGATGAAGAAGCAAATTCAGGAGCTTGTGGAGAAGGGATATGTTAGACCGAGCACCTCACCTTGGGGAGCACCGGTGTTGTTTGTGAAAAAGAAAGATGGTACCATGCGCATGTGTGTGGATTATCGTGCCCTCAGTGAAGTAACCATCAAAAATAAATACCCTCTGCCAAGGATTGATGATCTATTTGATCAGTTAAAGGGAGCTTCAGTGTTCTTGAAGATAAATCTTAGGTCAGGATATCATCAACTAAAGATCCAACCACAAGACATACCTAAGACAACCTTTGTTACTCGGTATGGTCTATATGAGTTTCTAGTGATGTCATTTGGGCTCACAAATGCACCAGCTTACTTCATGAACCTGATGAATAAAGTGTTCATGGACTGCTTGGATAAGTTCGTTGTGGTGTTCATTGATGATGTGTTGATTTACTCTCATAATGAAGAAGAACATGAGAAACACCTTCGGATTGTTCACGAAAGGCTTAGAGAACATCAACTCTATGACAAGTTTAGCAAGTGTGAGTTTTGGTTGAAGCAAGTGGACTTTCTTGGTCATGTCATCTCAGCTGAAGGGGTAGCAGTGGATCCAGCTAAAGTGGAGTCGGTACTTAATTGGGAGCAACCAAAGAATGTGTCAGAGATACGCAGCTTCCTCGGACTTGCCGGATATTATCGCCACTTCATAGAAGATTTCTCGAGGATTGCACGCCCGATGACGTAGTTGATCAAGAAGGACAAAAAGTTTGAGTGGACAACATCTTGCGAGACTAATTTTCAAGATGTCAAGAAGAGATTAATGTCTGCTCCAGTTATGATCTTTCCTGATATCCGGAAGGATTTTGAAGTTTATTGTGATGCGTCCAAGCAAGGTTTGGGTTGTGTACTCATGCAACAAGTGTAAGATCCCACCTTTATAAAGTTAAAGATCCCTGTTATTGCAATGCTAGTCCCTGTATCAATGCTAGCATCCACAGTTTAAGATGAAGTACACAGATACAAAGTCATTATTACATGTCATTCCAGAGACAAACATAGTCTTTTACAACTCCATGGCCACAGGCCAAATACAGGAGTTCAAGTATAGAATAAGATAAAATAAGTCTTCATCTTCATGTGACACAGGCAATCATGTTGAGTGTAGACTCATAACCCCTAATCATCATCAGAGTAACCTGCAACATCACAAGTTATAGCCACAGTGGGTCAATACATTTGGAATAGTATTGGCAAGTGATACCTTAGTAGAATATTAACATCTTGTTACTACATGAATTTGGCTAAGTGTAGCTTAGGCTTGCTTTGCTCAAAATAGGTTTTTACCTATCATTTGAAAACACTAAGTTTTTCTTTGACAAAAACTTTCCCAAGGAATCACCAATAGAAATTGGTGAACCTTCACCCTTATTTAACCACAAGTTTTAACTTAGAAATTGGGATGAGGAGATTCTTGATAGCTTCCATTTCTTGATGCTCAAGTTGTCCAATACCAGGGACATGGCTAAGTACTTAGATTCTTCCATCTGCAGAGGTTGTGCACTTTCCCCACAAGACTTGATTTTCACCAAGACAGGACCTTTCAGAAGCCTTCCCTTAGACCAAATGGACTCGCTCCAAACCTATCATCCCACTACCATCAACTGTCCAAATGGCTAAGTTATTGCAACCTATATGATCCAGGCAGAGCCCATAATGCCATGTGGCTGCACTAGAAGCTTCTTAACATTTGGCATCTCAAATCCCTTTGTTCCTGGGTGGCTTTCCACAAGTGAGATACACAAGGTAAACCATATAAATGGGCCTTGTGTAACCACTCAACACAAACCATTCTTTCCATTCCACCCAGGTGTTTCATTCACTTAGTTGTTTTATTAAGCAAAAACACAAGTCAATGACATGGAAATATTTCACATAGCATGAATATATACACCACCCTTGGTTGCTACTATCTAGGCTAAGCAAGGTAATATTAAGCATCTTAACTTAGAGGAAAATCTAACAATTCTACAACTACTAGGATTTCCCAAGCATAGCATATAGATACTTATCAAAATATTCATGCAAGACCTATACAAAATATTTCTAGTGCATAGGTGAAAAATATAGGGATAAAAACATGAAGCACCACTTGCCTTGGTAGTTTGATGAGTAGCAACAATCTTCAAAACCACAATCACTATTAGCACCAAAATCTACACATAAAATAATGGCACCAAAATCACATAACAAAATATACAAACAAAAATATATGAATGTATGCAAATGCCATGTGATGGTTTTTCTACACCAAACAAGACAAGTGTAGAGTACTGAAACATAAACAAGACCAATATACTCAAAATAAACTTTATTTGATCTTTAAAACATTTTTCAAATAATTTCCATACTCAAATTAAGCCTACAAATGTCTTTGCAAAAACAACCATTTTTACAAAGGCAAAACATTAAAAACATTGCATAAACAGATAGGATTTTCTCTCCTGATTCCAATGATATAAAGTTTGAAAAATTTGAACGTGGGAATCAAAAGTTATGAATTTTGCAAGTTTGAATCAATAATAGATCAAATTTCTGTTTTAAATCTAAACTCAGGCCACGCGGCGGCTTCTGATTCTCTGATACCAATTCGCACAGATCGATCAACGTGAACCACTAGATCTAACTGAAAACGCACGGCCAGATCTAACGCGTACCCCTTCGTTAAGTGAATCTATCGCAAGCGTTAGATCTAGATCTAACGGCTACAGATCAAACGACCAAATTTTGGCGGCGGCGAGTGGCGGCGGCAACTCTGTCAGAGAAGTTTCCGTTGATTTAGGTCGCGCGAGGAGGAGTGGGGATGCTTACTGGGTTCGCGTGGTCGCTGCGATGCTCGAGGTGGTCGAGGAAGAGACAGGGGTGCACGGATTTAACGACAGGACCTCGTCGGAGTTGCTGGCAGCGTCGGGTGTTTGCAGATGGAGTAGTTGCCGACGATGTAGACCGCCCTAGCATGAACCAATGGTGTCAGAGGATGCACAAAGTCGCGGCGAACAAGACAGGGTCAGAGAGGAAGCAAGGGGCGCTCGGACATTACCGGTATTCCTCGTCGGAGTTGAGCGGCGGCTCTGTTGCTTGCAGGGATGGACGGGAACGGTTGCCTGGGTCAAGTGCGGCCAAACGAGAGGGGTCAGGAGGTGCACAAGGTTGCAAGGAACACACTCGTTTGAATTAGAAGGGAAGGGGTGGTCTGGCTCACCGGAATTTCGTCGCCGGAGTTCGTCGGTACAACGGCGGTGTGAGAGCAAATAGGGGCAGCCTGGTGGCGCTTCTGGCTAGCTATGTTGGGGGAAATGGCCGCGAGGGGGAGGGGATTAAGTAGACGGAGCGGAGGAGAGAATCACGTACGCAATCAACGGCAATTAACCGGATTAAATCGTGGCAGTGAAGGAGAGGGAGGAAACGGCGAGGCCAGGTCGTGGGCGGGGTTTGGGGACGATGCTGACGGGGCAGGGTGGGGTAGGCCTGTCAGTGAGGGGGTGTGCGCGGGTCGGGTGAGAAACAGAGGGAGAGAGGGAAACCCGGGTGGGCTGCTTTGTCTACTGGGCCGAAAAGGTAGCGCCTGGCCCAGTTCTAATTCCTTATCCTTTTTCTTTTTCTAAATCGATTTTTAGGAAACAAATTCAAATGAAATCAAATGTGTTTGATTTCAAACTTGTTCTGGATTTTTGTAAAATGAAACCTGCACATTTTTGAGTATAAAACCATGTTGTCTTACTAGACTTGCTTGGTTCCATTGAAATTCAAAATAAACAGTGCCTTAGCACAAGATTTGATAAAGATGGAAATGGTTTTAAAACCATATTTTGTTTTAGAAATTTTGTCCAAGCTTTGGAACTCAACCAAACCAACTTATGAGCAAATAAATCTTGGTTTGAAACAAATATTCTCTCACTAGAGAGTAGCAATGGATCAGTACTTGTCTACATAAAATAATAAGCACTCAAAGTTTCTGTTTTCTTGAAATGACTTTGAAAATGATCCCTAAATGATTATGCATGCTTGGATGATATGCAATCTTTGAAAACATGATTTTAGGGATGTTACAACAAGGCAAAGTGTTGGCCTATGCATCGAGACAATTACGCCCGCACGAGGTGAAATATCCTACCCATGATTTGGAATTGGCTGCCGTGGTGCATGCCCTAAAGATTTGGAGACATTACCTTATTGGTAATCGTTGCGAGATATATACTGATCACAAGAGCTTGAAGTATATCTTCACTCAGCCCGACTTGAATATGAGACAGAGGAGATGGTTGGAATTAATCAAGGACTATAACGTTGGCGTGAATTACCACCCTGGTAAAGCTAATGTCGTAGCGGATGCGTTGAGCAGAAAGGTTTATTGCAATAACCTGACGATTCAGAAAGCTCAACCAAAGTTGCATGAGGAATTCAGAAAGTTGAACCTAAATGTTAGCCTCACTGAGAATGAAGAGGTGCTAGAAGTGAAGTTCACTCTCGCAGATCAAGTTAGAGAAGCTCAGAAAATAACAAGGCAATTGAACAGATTCGAGCGAAGATCAAGTTAGGGGAAACACCTGAATACAAGGAGGATGAAAAAGGAAGCATTTGGTTTCGAAATCGTCTGTTGGTACCGAACCAAAACGAGCTTAAGGATTCAATTATGAAGGAGGCACACGAATCAGCACACTCCATACACCCGGGGAGTACGAAGATGTACCATGATCTTCGAGACAGTTTATGGTGGTCTAGCATGAAGAGGGAGATTGCGGAGTATGTGTCTCGTTGCGATGTATGCCGGAGAGTCAAGGCTGCGCATCAGAAGCCTGCAGGGTTACTTCAACCACTCAAGGTTCCAAAGACAAAATAGGAAGAAATCGGGATGGATTTCATTACAGGACTTCCTAGGACATCGTCAGGATATGATTCTATTTGGGTCATCGTAGATCGATTGACCAAGTCAGCTCATTTTATTCCAGTGAAGACTACATATAAGGGTGATAAATTGGCCGAATTATACATGGCCAGAATTGTCTTCCTACATGGAGTTCCTAAAAAGATAGTGTCTGATCGAGGTACCCAATTTACCTCCAGGTTTTTGAAGAAGGTACATGAGGTCTTAGGGACACAACTGAATTTTAGCATGGCTTATCACCCATAGACGGATGGACGGACTGAACGAGTGAACCAGATCTTGGAAGACATGCTTAGGGCATGCACATTTACTTGTCAGCGCACTTGGGACAAGAGTTTGCCATATGCAGAGTTCTCTTATAACAACAGCTTTCAGGCAAGCTTGGAAATGTCTCCATTTGAATTTTTGTATGGACGGAAGTGCCGCACTACACTCAATTGGCATGATGTGCGAGAGAACCAGGTATTTGGACCCGATACCCTGGAGGAGGCAGATAAGCAAGTAAGGATGATTCACGAAAGGCTACGAGCTGCCTAATCTAGACAGAAAGTTTATGCCGATAAACGTCGTCATGACTTGGCGTTTAAGAAGGGTGATGAGGTGTACTTGAAGGTATCCCCACTTTGCGGAATGCGCCATTTCGGACTCAAGGGAAAGTTGGCACCGCAATATATTGGACCTTTACAATCACAGCCTGTTGTGGTGAGGTCGCATATGAGTTGGATTTGCTGGAGAAATTATCCAAGATGCATAATGTATTCCATGTATCCCAGCTAAAGAGATGTTTTCTAAGCAGAAGAAAGAGGCTCGGAAAACCTCTTTAGATGCTATAGATGTTCAAGATGACTTGACTTATGAAGAGTATCCAGTAAAAATTCTCGATGAGCAAGGATAGTATTGTTTTGTGTTGTGCATCGAGTTGGATTTACTCGATGCATGCATTTCTTTGTTTTTATTGTTTTGTGTTGTGAATTGTTTGAGTGCTAGTTTTGAATGGGTGCTTTGCTTGAATGTATTGTAGTGAACTTTGAGGAGTGTGACAATTGCAAGATCAAGGATAGTACCTAGATTCTCTACTAAAAAGGCAAGTGATACTTTGGTCATCAAAAGTCCTATCTTTTCAATATTGCATTAGTGATATTTTTGTAGTATGCATGATAGGACTATTTTTTTTATATATTGCTCTGCTATAGTAGATCCTATAGAATACACCTTGGTAGGAATCTTCCTAAGTCAAGAGACAAGTTATGCTAGTATGCTTAGCCTAGATATTAAAATTCAAGGGTGGAATATTCATACTATGATATTATCCAAAGTCTATGACCATGTTTTTGATTAATAAAACAACTAAGTGAATGAATCACTTGGGTGGAATGGGAAGATAGGTTTGTGTTGAGTGGTTACACAAGGCCCATGTTTATGGTTTACCTTGTGTATCACACTTGTGGATGGCCACCCAGGAACAAAGATATTTGACATGTTTTGTGTTGAGAAGCTTCCAGTGAAACCACATGGCATATGGGCTCTGCCTTGACCAACTAGGTTGCAAGAACTCAGACGGATAGACAGTTGGTGGTAGTGATGATAGGATGGAATGCGTCTATGCTGATTTGAGGGATTGTTTATGAAAAGTCTCGTCGCGATGCATGTCGAGTCTTGTGGGAAAAGTGCACCACCTCTCGAGAGGGTAAAACCTAAGTACTTAGCCGTGTCCCCGGTAATGGACATTTTGAGCATCAAAGGCATTGAAATGACCAAGAATCTCCTCATCCCAATTTCTCTAATTTAAAACTTGTTGGGTGAACAAGGGAAGCACCTGGTGTGATTCCAGTGTGCCATGTGTGACAAAATGTTTTGAAAAGAGAAAAAACTATTTTCAATGGATAGGGAAAACTTATTTTATGCAAAGGCTAGCCAAATCTCCACTTAGCCATATATTCATGTAGATGATAGATTCTCCGTATCAATATGATATCACCTGCCAATACAATTCAAATGTATTGACCCTTGTGGCTGTAAATTATTTTGTTGTAGGTTTGTTTGATGTTAGTGAAGTTTGTTGAGTAGGGATTACAAGTCTACAACCAACATGATTTCCTATGGCATATGAACATGAAGGACACCATGCATTATAGTTGTATCTGCTGCTTTGTAATAAGCCAAATGACCTATGTAAGATGTAATGAACTATTTTATTCTTGGTTATGAGATGTAATATGACCTTTGTTTCTTGATATTACATCTTACACTGTGGGTGTTAGTTATTCGATCCAGGGACTATGTAACATCCTGATTTTTATGTGTCCATTTTTTTTAAGCGAAGGATATTGCAGTCTAATAAAATAAAAGAATATTTTATTCGAAGTTTCTAGATATTAATTCCAAACTATTTAGAATTATTTTATTTGAAGGAATATTGGATCTGGTCTTGATTTGCCAATTCGTTCTTAATTTGGTTCTTGACAAAAATCACGTTGGATTTGAGTTTTGGGTTCAAGAACGTGAACGTGCCATGCATGGCTGTACCAGCATATCATGCTCTCTTCTATTATTTTGCATGAACGTGTTTTTGTCTGTTTCTTCTATAGTCTACCGATCTAAACTATAGGGCCAGTCAAGTAAAGCCCAATCGAACTAGGTAGCCCAACCGAACCGATTGGAAACCATCGACCAGCCTTGCCTCTGCCTACAAAAGCTCCAGATCAACGCCCGACCTCTCGTTTTCCCTGCTCACGCCGCCACCTGAAACTTAGATTGGTTTCATCACACGTACCGCTGCCAAGCTGCCGCGAACGCCGCGCTCATGTTTTCGACGATTCTGACTGCAAGAGAAGGAGCTGCTGCCACAACGTGACCAAGAGGGGGAGCAAGCCTGATTCTTGGAGTCGGGAGGACGAGCTGCTGATCGCTGAAGACGTACGCCGCGTCTACAACCCGATTCACTAACTTTCACAGCAAATTAGATTGCAACCGGTAAGCACCCGTAGTTATCCTTGCACACACGCATTAGTCTAGATGCGATATATCTCCTAGATATGATTTCTAGCCGTAGTTTTCTAGATGACCGCGGTGCCGGTGAACCGAACGACAATTGTTGGCATGAGCAGATTAGATCATTGTGTACACGTTCGATGATCCTGAGCCCAACTTACAAAACGTCCCAGGTTATTTTAGTAACCCACCGGTACTGTTGGATGCGAGTATGTTTGACGTTTATATATCTACTTTTGAAAAGAGTTGGTATCAGTACTTCACTAGCTAGCTGTGCATATGACAAGAATACTAGCTAGCTGTGCATATGTATTCTTGTCAGTACAGTTGCTTATTACTGAGGTACTGCTGTTAGTTAGTAGGCGTTGATGTTGTGTAATTGATCTTGGTACGTACTATTAAGTGCACATGCTTAGATATGGAGGTAATTGCTAGACTTAAGTAATATAATACCCTACGTACGGAAGTTGTTTTCTTGTCTGATTACCGCGAGTAGATCAAGCGAGACTAATTTTTCTATTTATCTGTTTGATCGATCGTGTGCTTAAAATCGTGTCAGGTTGCTCATCATGCTTATCAACTAGAATGGTTGTAAGATTTCTTGGTTGCCTATTGATCACCCGGTGGTCAATATTTTAGCATGTAATTACTGGTGTAGCATGACCTTGTTAGTTTGGTAGTAATGGTATGCTACTGTTATTATTATTATTATTATTATTATTTTATACCGTCTTATGGTTCATATTGTGCAATTTAGGTGTACTTAGCTTTGCATGTAAAAATATCCTAATTCTAGTTTAGCTCACATGTACTGCTATTGCATGTGTTTGGTCGAGGTAGTTTTTGCCGTGCATTTATTTTCACGTGTATGCTTATGTGTTTGGCTAGTTAGCATATAGCTTGCTGGTGCATTACATATTATATCTATGCCAACTATATAGGATATATCAAAAGTATAATATTTCCCTAGTGTTAATACTTGTCGGGAAAGGTAGACCGATCCCTTATATCCCGAACCGTTAAAACGTCCCAGCCTATTTGGATCTTTTTGTTTGGATCTCTCCGTTTGGATTTTATTTGTGGTTATTCAGAGTTTATATTTATGTGTGGTTTATCGTTATGACGAGTAGGGAGAGACGAGTTCGATCAGAATCAAGACTACGAGGAAGAGCAGAACAACAACAACGAAGGCATGCCCCTTTCATAACTATCCCATGTTTTATAAGTGCATGTTATTTACTGTTTCACAAATACTACTGCTATTTTGGTTACACACATACCTTGACACACCTGTCGTCATACACTACCCGGAGTGGAGATTATATAGTAATCCTGTTAGAGTAGATTGCTTAGCCATGCTCAATAATATTAGAATCCTTGATCTTCCCTCTTCGGAGGAATTGGATGACCCTCGGGTCAGATATACACTTTTGAAACTTGTTGAGCTTGCTGAGCTAGCCATTGATGCTTTCTTCTACTCTATTCTCCTCTGGGTGAAACTTACCATCTAAACACTGGCGCGGGCGACAGCTGGATCAAGGGAAGGAGCGATTGGCTGCCCTTCATTATATGAAGGGAGCAATCTGTCGTCTGTGCCGCATGAGGGCCTAATAAGTCTTGGATTTGAAGATTGTGACCACTGTACAACCACATGCTATAATGGGCACTGGCTTGGTTAAGTAGGCTAGTCAGCCTTAGGTGTCGATGTCTCTGTACCGCTGATGAGGTGTCTGCCTATGGGGGAGCCTTCGGCACATATGGGGGGACCGGTTTGGGGACATACTCTCAGTTCCATGGGCCAGACACAGTGGGCTCGTGACATCTTTGGGGGATCTAGCTAAAAGACCATGTCATGATCCCGATCTGCCCGTACACCAAATGGTGTGTACTAAGCCAGTGGCCACTGGTGAGCGACAAGACGGGGTTGTGTCGTGTGGGAAAGTGTACTACTTCTGCAGAGTTAAAACTATTCGAATAGACGTGTCCACGGTCATGGACGACACATGAATCCTTCTTGACATACATGAACCTGTCTTGCTACTTCCCTCTTTGCCTCTATCCTTTTCTTGGAATCTGTTGAAGTAGGTGAGTTGTTGAGGACAACCACAATGATGAGAAACACCACATTGATGATAAAACATGTTTTCGTCTAAAACCTGCTTTTATCAAAATTACTATCAATTGCAAATAAAATTGGCTTTTACGCAAAAGAACCATACGACCTCCACATAAAGCCACATGTAGTTATATCAAGTTTTGCCTAAGGGGTATGTTGAGTACTCTATGTACTCATGGCAATACTTTTGTTGAAATTCAGAATACTATGAAGGGGAGGACTACGACTACTATGATGACGTTGATGAGTGAGGCCTCGTGGACTACATCGACTTCCTATGGCTGAGATGGAGTCGCTGCGTATTTTATTTCCGTTGTATTTATAGTTGTAATAAATGTCACAAGACATTATACTATGTGGCTATTTCTATTCAAACTTTGTAATAATTACTTTTTGAATGTTATGCAATGGTATTCATTTCGCTGTATCGTCAGCTTGATCTTGGGATTGAAGAGATGCACAGGAGGTCTAGAGGTTAAATTTCGGTCATCACAGACTAACACTGTAAACACAGGGATCTCTACCTTATCAGGTTGGGACCTCTACACATTCATGCTTGGAATGTTTCTTGATTTTGAAAATTTGGAAAAGATAAACCTAAACCCTAATAAAATAAATCATCATCAAGATCACTGCAAGTCTATGTCTATGTTCCATATAAAGATTTAGCAACAACATTCCTAAATAATCAATATTGATAAACATCAATATTACAAAATCATGGGAATTGGTTTCACTCCATTTGGAGCCATGGATAAAAACTTATGATTTTTATAAAATAAAATAAAGTATTCCAAGGCTAATAAAGCTCAAAGCAATACTTAATTGTGAAAAAAGTAATTCTAAAAGGTTTTAAAAAGATAAATAATTATTAAATAAAACTATACAAATTGGAATCACCATTTTTGGAGCTATAAATAAAAAGATATGAATTATATAAGACAAAGAAAGAAATAAATAAATAAGAATTATTGCAAAGACAATTTAAACCATGGCTAAAATCCATAAGTGAATGGAATAAAAGTTTATTTAATTATTAAAAAGGATAAAAAGTTTATTTAAATAAAATTATATGGGCTTATGAACCATATTCAAATCATATTTAATTAAAAGCCAATGTGCCCCCACTCAATTTCAATGATTAATAAAAATATTTTTGAAATACTCTAAATGGACTAGTTAACCACATTATTTTATGTATAAAACCTACTGAAAAGTTTGGTGAAGATTTGAACCAATTTGGAGTTGAATCAAATTAGTTTGAATAAAAACAGAAAATAGAAACGGAAAAAGAAAATACTAGAAGAAAAAATGGGAGAAAGCAACCAGACCAGCTAGGCCTAGTAACACAGCCCATCTAGTCCACCCTATCACTCCCCTCTCCCCCCTGTTTTATTTTCTCATGTGCTGAGCCCAGACCCACCCACTGTCAGGCCAACCCCACCCCCCACGTCACCCTCGTCGTCTTCAGCGCGCTGAACCCGCCTCCCCTCTCTCTGCCGTTTCTGGCGATTTTAATTCGAGTAATAGTAATTGAATCACGGCATAATTTCCTCCCCCGACCTCGCCTTCTTATTCCCCCCTCCCTCCTCCCCATTTCCCCTCAACCCTCGCACCAAGAGAGCCCCTAGGTTGCTCTGATTTTTGCTCGAGTCGCAGCTATCCCCGACGAACTCTGGCGGCGATTCCGATGATCGGCAACGACTTCACCTGCAAGCAACCGACAATGGCTTCGAATCCTGTGAGGAATGCAGCACGGACCGTGCGCCCCTGCCTCTCCTACGACCTCCCTCGAGCTCGCCTCGTCCCCACGACCACGGTCACACCCTTGCATCCTTCCCTCACCTCTAGCGCCACCGGGTAGCCATTGCCAAACGCGCTGCCGCCGTAGCTAGCTAGCAGCGGGGCCCATCTCTGGCTAGAGCGCAGATCCACTAGATCTGAATCCTGCGGTTAGGATTAGATTAGATAGCGAAGGGGTATTGGCAGATTTGAGTCATGTGATCCCACTTAGATCCAACGGTGCGCAATGCTGATCCTGCCAAAATGGTACTGGCCAATAGAAACATGCCACATAGCCAGGGTTTCGATTTAAAAACCAGAATAGATTTGTTAGATTTTTAACTTGCAAAATTCATATCTTTTAATCTACAAATCAGAAAAATGAAAATTTGGTGTCTATGGATTCAGAAAAATATGAAATACACTACCGTGCCCTTAGTTTGTTCACTTGTTTCTGTAAAAATTGAGTTTTAGGCAAATACTTGTTTAGGGCTATTTTGGCTATAAAATTGTTGTAAAAAATTTATTTTTGAGTAAATCCTTTTGCAAATAGTTTTGTTTTGAACCCTCTGACAATAAACACTAACATTTGAAATTAAAAATATATTTTGTTGACACTATAAATTATTCCTTTGAATAAAAGCTTTTCTAGTAAAAATAAAATGATTTAATTAACCAAATTGCACTAACTTGATTCCAATGGGAGTTACACCTTTTTAGAAGGACCAATAGATGTTTGTAGTGTTCAAAACTTTGCTAAAACAATTTTTAAATAAAATGACTTGTTTCATGCTTGCATGGATTTCTTTGTATTCTTGTTATTATTTTGTTATTTTTGTGTTGTAGTTTTGAGTGTGTGCTTTTCCTTGATTGTATTGTAGTGAACTTTGAGGAGTGTGACATTTGCAAGATCAAGGAGAGTACCTAAATATTCTACTATAAAGGCAAGTGATACTTTGGTCATCAAAAGTCCTATCTTTTCAATATTGCATTAGTGATATTTTTGTAGTATGCATGATAGGACTATTATAAATATTTCTTTGCTATGCAAATCCCATAGTATCTACCTTGGTAGTATTTCCTAAATATAGGAGACATGGTAAGTTTAGAATGCTTAGTATAGCTATATAGAATTGTGGGTGGAAATCATGATATGATGTCTTATGAAAATACAAGTATTGTTTTTAGACTAATGAAAACAACTGATGTTAATGAAACACCTGGGTGGAAATGGGACTTGTATGGATTTATGTTGAGTGGTTACCCAGGGCCCATTTCTATGGTTTACCCTATGTATCTCACTTGTGGATGGCCACCCAGGAACAAAAAGATTTGAGACATTCTTGTCATGAAAGCTTCCAGTGCAGCCACTTGGCATATGGGCTCTGCCTTGACCAACTAAGTTGCAAGAACCCAGTCAGATAGACGGAAGGTGGTAGTGATGATAGGATGGAACGCGTCTGTGGTGATCTGAGGGATTGCTTCTGAAAAGTCTTGTCTTGATGCATGTCTATTCTTGTGGGGAAAGTGCACCACCTCTCGAGAGGGTAAAAACTAAGTACTTAGCCGTGTCCCCTGTTATGGACAATTTTGAGCATCAAGGCAATGAAGCATAATCAAGAATATCATCATTCTAATTTCTCTAAGTTAAAACTTTTTGGGTGAACAAGGGAAGCACCTGGTTTGTATCCAGTGTGCCATGTTTGATGAAATGTTTTGAAAAAGAGAAAAACTATTTTACCAAGGATAGGGAAAACTTATTCTATGCAAAGACCAGCCAAAACTCCACTTAGCCATATAATCATGTAGATGTTAGATTCTCTATATCAATATGATATCACTTGCCAATACAATTCAAATGTATTGACCCTTGTAGCTGTAACTTATCGTGTTGCAGGATTTCTTGTTGATAGTGAAGTTTGTTGAGTAGGGATTACAAGTCTGGAACCAACATGTTTGCCTGTGGCACATGAAGATGAAGGACTCCATGCTTTATAGATGTATCTGCTGCTTTGTAATAAGATAACCATATGAGCTATGTAAGTTGTAATGAACTATTTTATTCCTGGTTATGAGTTGTAATATGACCTTTGTTTCTTGATATTACATCTTAAACTGTGGGTGCTAGCTATTCGATCCAAGGACTAGCACTGTAAACACAGGGACTTGTACCTTATTGGGTTCAGGCCTCTATAGATGGTATCAGAGCATTGTGTTGCCTATAGGTTTGTAACCCTAGGATTGGACAAAACCCCTTAGAAAATAGGAGTTATATTTATTCTAACTAATTTACAAACAATCTTGTAAACTCTTTACTCAGCATTTTGTTTTGTTTCTATATCTCTTCCTTTTCCAACTTGATGGACAAAGACTTCAACATGAGCAAGGACTTCATCATCACAAATGACTTCAGCTTAAACATCTCAAAGGACTTCAACTTCAGTTTCACCAAGGACTTCAACTTGGACATCACTAAGGACTTCAAGTGAGATAAGAATAATACTCAAGACCTGGAGACTAAGGAAACTCAACTTAGGAGGAACCATTATAGACATCACCTTTTGAACTTTGTGATCAAGATGCAATAATATCTTCCAAGGATACCATGATCTTGTACCTGAGGTAATAGCTAAGAAGAAGGATTGAATGATCTCAAGTGATACCTTATAGTTGGACCACCATACTAGTGTTTCGTTTAAAAATCAATTTGCTGATCATTTATTGATCATACAAACCTATGTGGTATGACAATAATATTTTGTTTGCCTAAAACATGCTTGAACTTTGTTGTTTGAGTAGAATACATGATTGATATTGCTTGTATATTGCTTTGTGTGATTTGTTGTGAGTAGAATTCTTTCCCTAGAAATATTTTGTTTATTCTAATTCCAACCAAACCCAAGCAGATGACTTCTCCAAGAGACCACAACTCCAACATCAAGGATGGTGACAATAACAACCTCAAGATGCACATGACAGAACAACTGCTAGCAACCCAAACTAAGTTGAATCAAGTGAGAACCCAATTTTAGCCAACAACCACAACAAAATTGAGTTACACCCATCCATGCTAAAGTTCTTGGGATCCCAATCCCAATTGTTACAAAAGGATGACCAATCAGATGATCAACATGGGAAACAACCCTTCCCAAAGAGATTGTGACAAAAATGATTTCAAGGATGATATTATGGAAAGAACTCAATCTTGCAAAATCTATGGAGACATAGGACACACTTATAAAGAGCATATTGACCAGTGCCCTGCAACATCCCAAAAATATTAATCAAGATTAGCAATTCCAATCACTCAAAATTAGGGTTAACAAAAACTTTTATAATTAAAATCATATGAATGCATGTGTGTATGTGATGAATGTATGAATGCATGAATGGACTTGTGTTATTGTTGTGAATAGAAAGAAATGGTTTAAAGGTGAAAACAACATCATCTAAATCAAATCCAAGCAGAAACAAATCAAGAGAAATTCAAAAACAAACAAAACAAGCAAATGGTCATTTTTGCCAATCTTGCTCACTAGGCCACTTTTGAGTGTTTCTAGTCCAAGATTTCAAACAGAAACAAATTCATTTATTTTCACACCTTTCTAGACCAAGTGAAAGTGAACCCAAGCCCACCTTGCAAACCCACAGAAACATTTGGCAACTTGATTCAAATGACAATTCAAAATTGAATCTATATCATATGTGAAGATCACCATTTCTCAAAACCCCATCTAACCAGTGCACCTTGACCATTCCAAGCAACCAGAGACTACCTAGTATGTGACTAGTACACCCAACAAGTTTCACTCAAAAATTCAAATTCAAATCTCTTGCGGCCATTTAATCAAACACCTTGTAAACACAAATCAAATAAAACATCAAACACTATACATCAAACACTATAGTGAGCAGTGTTGTGCCTAACTTGTTCCCTCTCTATCTCACATCACACTCTAAATAGATCACCTAACTTATTTAACAAGCCCTAGCTCACTGTAAGCTTGACATTGTCATCAATGGTGACCATGGACGAGCCCAACTTGCCACCCCAATGACAACAGCAAGCTAGGAGCCTCACCAAGCCTAGCCACTTTGTTTGGGACACAAGCCACCGTCCACCTCCACTCCCTGTCTAGTGCCCAAGCCTTGCCAGCCACTGGACCACCCAGAACGAGCACGCCCATCCTATCTACAAGCATGCCAAGAGCGCGCTAGAGCGCTGCGCTCGACATGCTCGCATAGACCGTGCCCCGCCCTCGCCGCTCGCATACGTGATCACCACCGTCCTAGGAACCGCCCGGACATGCCCGTTCGTCGCCGCGCGACCAGGAGAGCCCGTGCGCCATTAAATTTCCCGTCGGACCCGCCCATAGCATCGGAGTGTTCCGACCAATTCGCACCACCCCACGCCTCACCACCATGCCATTGAGCTTTGCCAGGAGGCAGCGCACCGTCCCCTACCCCCAGCCATGCCGTTAGCTCACTGTGTAGACGACCACGATGAGCTTGACCTGCACCCTTCAGTCCCCTCTTCGCACTATAAATAGAGGCCTCCCCCGTTCGAATTTAGCACGCCATCTCACTCCCCTCTCTCTCAGAATAACCCCACCTCATTCCCGGAGCAAGGCGAGCACCAGGTGGCCGGAATTTCGCCAGAGTCTGCCACGGAGGAGGAGAAGAGGAGCCGTTGATTGGAGCCGCCCCAGGAGGAGCCACCAGTACCAGGAGGATCGCCGTCGTCGACTTCACCATTCGCCCCCATCGTTGACCATCGTCGGAGCCCCAGCGAGCCACCAATGACCCCCACTGGCCGCGCTAGGGTTCGACCTCACCGCGTTCTGTTCAGACATGGACGATGAACCTCAGCCGTAGATCTAGCATCTAATCCTACGGCCCTAATCGTCTCGTACCCCTTCGCACCCCCCTGTCTCGCTGACTGGTGGGGACAACCACTTAAACCCGCCCGCGCGCGCTGTACGCAGTGGGCTGGCCCAGTTACACTCCTGCGCGACCCAGTATTTCAAACTTAGGTTTTTCCATTTAGTTTCAAACTTAGTTCTGTCTCTAGATTAAAAAATCAATCCAAGGAGATTCACCGAACCAAATTGCATGAAACTAATTTTGTTAGAAAGGTATTGAAATTCTTAATCCAATCCCATTGGATTTAAATCATTTGTAATTGTAAATCACCTATAGTAAAAATAACAAGGCAGAAGCTTTTCTGCATTCAAACATTTTTCAAAATTCAACCATAACAGCTTTTGAGTTGATTCCAACTCTCAAAAATCACATTTGACAAGACCTTTCTGAATATATAAAAATATCAAGGTTTACTTGCAGAAATAACGGACAAGTAATAAAAGAATTCCCCATAGGCATTTCTAGTCACTTTATTTAATTAAAATAAAAAGGTTAAACCTTATTAAATTGTGACACCACTTTAAATCACATTCCCAAGTACTGAAATATGTGGTAATGACATGTGCCAACATGATCCCCTATTTTAGTTGGAGAATAATAAATCTTAAGTAGTTTTTCAATGAGTAGAAATTAATTTTCTAAAATAAAATAAATAGAACCTTTGCCTTAATCCTTGTGATAATAGTGATGATACTAGATCATATATTGTAAGCCTTTGTGTGATAAATAGAAGTAGTTAAGAATTTCTTGGTGATTGTGTACTTCGTATTTATTTATAGACGCTAGTACCGAACAAGGATACGAAGAGGAAGGAGGATACTACGAGGAGGAAGCAGAGGAGAACTTCAACCACTGCTCTGCACAAGGCAAGCTAAGCTAAACCATGCAAGTTTTACTTAGAAGTTTACACCTACAAGATAATCTATGCAATGCATTAGGCATTCTTTGATTATACCCATTGATGCTACCCAATCCTAGTTTTACTTGGAAACTTAGTTATTTTATTTATTTATCAAAGCTTTCTACTTGTGTTTACTTAGAGATTTGTAGATTTTAGAAAGATTATTAAAGGTAGCATAAAGATCATAAAACTTGGCCTATGTTAGATAAATCTTGATGTCATCCTGAGGCATGAGATTGAACTTAGATAAGTCACAATTGATTATCACCCTCATTAGTGTTTACCCCCACTTGTAGATGCTAGTGATAAGCATAAAACTTGATCACTTTAGATGGGAATACTTGGTGAAAATGATTATGAAAACCTTAGAATGATGAGTCATTCTACTGAAATGTTTTGACATGTGTTCTTGAACACCAGATGATTTTGATGATGAAAATGTTGAGACATGAGCCTTAGCCCTTTATAAAAACTGATGGTTGTCTGAATGCGATACCATTCCAATTTTACCATACAACCACAATACCCGAAATTTGGGTAGGGCTTGACTGGAAATTTATATACCTTAGTATGGGTTCCCTTGCAGCCAAGGTTTGAGCTGAGGCTACCTTGTGAAGATTGTCCACCTGTTCAGTTCCCAAGATGACAGATGGTTATGGTTGGGAGGCCAAACTCATAGGATAGGTGCCTATACTAGGGCGTGTAATTGAAATGTTAGGATTGACTATGCACAGACTGAGTATGGTGAATTCAGGATTTTTCCTAATGGATATATCGAATATTGTGGTGAAAGTGTACCACCTCTACAGAGTGTCAAACTATTCGAATAGCCGCGTCCGCGGTTATGGACAGTTGGAGTGGCCATACTATTCCGTCGTCAGATATTTTCAAAATGACTTATGAAATGAATTATGATTTTGACTTGACCACAACAGGGTTGTGATATGAAAATTTGAGTTCCCATTTAGGTGTTATAAAATTTCAACTACCTTTCTTTGCTTTTGAGCTTAGTTAAGGTAAATCTGGCTTTTTGCAAAACAACCTAGAGCCCAGTATTTCCTACTCAAAATCACTTCACTTGTTAGTCTTAGTTTGCGAGTACTTAAAGAGTACTCATGGCTTTGTCCCTGGATATTCCCGTGGCCAGACTATGAAGAGGACTATACGGAGGATGGACCGCAGGAAGGTTACGACGAATAGGATCATCTCCCATCGTCAGCATTGCCTATGACCATGAAAATGGAGCTTCGCCCATGCTACCGTTATTATTATGTTATTTCGCTGCTATGATTGTATTAAGACTGGATCATGAGATTCTTTATACCTTATGTATGGTTTGTAATGGATGATGTACTGTGATATGCAATCTGTTATGTCTCGCAAAAATGGTAATCCTGGGATTGCGATGTATGGCATAACAGGCATCTGGGATTAAAAATCCGGGTGTTGACAAGTTGGTATCAGAGCCATCCTGACTATAGGACACCCTAGTTTAGAATGGATGTTTGAATAAAAATCTTATTTTCAAAACAAAGGAATTGAGTATTTATGAAAACCTATTCTCATTCTTATCACTTAGATTCTTTCATGAAAATTCATATTCCTCAAAAATTATTACAAAACTTACATAAAATTTGACACACTTGATCACTCTACTAACTTACTCATCCTACATTCTTATAGATGGACGTGAAGTATAGAAAGTTCTATCAGTTGGGGAATGCAGGAGATCTCATCTTTGAGCGTGACCTGGACCAGCTTTCGGAACTTCTGGAGCGCCCGCAGCCTGAGTTCTTCGGAGCTCAGCTCAATGATCAGGAAGGAGAGGAATTGCAATGGCTGATTGTTGCACGTATCCGAGGAAAGATTAAAGCCCCCACCTCAGAGGGAATTCAGTTCACCTTAAGGTAGAACAACTGGCTAGATGGACTTGCCAGGGACATGCAGGAAGCTCTTGCCCGTCTATGTGGGTAGAGTATCAATCAGATCAAGGGTACCCACTTTCAGTTATGCCCAAGGCGTGATGTATGACTGGCAGCAGGAGTTGGACAATGCCTGCTCCTACACCAACCACAACTATGCCATCACTGTCAAGAAGGATCAGACCATTGCCATGCTGGTGAAGGATAGCCGGTCTTGTCGCCGTTAGCT
The DNA here is from genome assembly GCA_916181665.1 of Avena sativa. Classification (NCBI taxonomy): domain Eukaryota; kingdom Viridiplantae; phylum Streptophyta; class Magnoliopsida; order Poales; family Poaceae; genus Avena; species Avena sativa. The sequence continues at coordinate 230,079,862 of OV702279.1, forward strand.
TGACAAGAAGGAGCGCATCATTGCCCGTCTCTGTCATAGGATCATAGAGTTGGAAAAGACCGTCCACGAGAGGGACATGTAGCTTGAGGAGAGGGAGAATGCAGGGGAGGACATACGTGGAGACCCCTACTCTTACCTTAGTGATGATGATGACTTTCTGGAGGATCAAGGCATGGACTTCTTCACCGATGAGGATGACTTCGCCTTCATTGATGATGATGATGAGGATTATGAAGATACCGATTCCGAGGAGTAGTAGCACTTGAGCACTAGTGTTAGTGAGTTGTATCCGGTCCCACTGTATCTTAGTTTCACAGAATGGTTCTTAAAACCATCTGTTTTCCTTGTTGTGGTGTGTGTTTGTATCGTGTGCTATGAATGAATGAATGAAAAGCATGTTGCTAGTGGCAAAACCTGAGTCAAACTTCAAAAACTTTTCCAAAAAACAAAACCCCTGAACCTTATAAATTTCCCTCTTGTCTCATGATCTATCTCAATCTTCAGATGCCTCGCGGAGGAAGCACTTCGTCCCTGGACCCAATGTTTCAAATCTTGCAAATGTTGGTGTCTGACCACGAAGCTGAAAGAGCCAAACGTCAAGCCAACTTAGCCACCCTTCAACACATAGCTCAGATGGCCAACAACAACCAAGGCCATGGAAACTAGGACAACCATGGATCCAAGCTCAAGAACTTTCAGAACACCAATCCACCCATCTTTACTAAGTCTGAAGAGCCCCTAGATGCTGATGATTGGATGGAAACCATGGAGAACAACTTAGAAGTTGCAGGAGTGGAAGCCAACGAGAAGGTACTGTTCGCCACCCACTATCTGGCCGGGGATGCAAGAGCATGGTGGAACAGTGTTCGTGCCATGAATGGAGGACAAATGATGACTTGGGATGAATTCAAACTCAAGTTCAGCAGGACCCATGTGCCACCGGGTTTAATTAAGAGGATGAGAGATGAATTCAGAGAATTGAAGCAAGGGAGGATAACAGTAGTTGAGTACCGTGACAATTTTTTGTCATTAGCTAGGTATGCACCAGATGAGATTGACATTGAAGCCAAGAAGAAGGAGAGATTCTTGAATGGTCTGCATGATGAGATGCAGACAGTATTAGTCAACATTCCATTTGCTGACATTGAAGACTTAGTGGATTCTGCCATTCATATGGAAGGTGATACGTCGAAAACGTATCTATAATTTTTGATGCTCCATGCTTGTTTAGTATCTACTTTGCTTTGCTTTGTCTACACTTTGAGGTGTTTTTATATCTTTTTTGGCTAACCTATTAACAAGTTGCCACCGTGCCACTTGCCTATTTTCTTCTGTTTTTGGTTCCAGAAAGGCAGAAAATCAATATTCTCGGAATTGGACGGGACAAAAGCCAAAGTCAATATTTTACCGTGCGAGACACAAAGCCAGAATACGAGACGGAAAAGCGAACCAGGGCGTCCGCACCCCCCTAGGCGTGGGTGGGCCCACCCCGCGCCTGGGTAGGGTGTGGGCCCCCTGGCTGCCTCCCAGCCTCGCCTCTTGATGACTCCTAGGTGGCTCCAGAGAACTTGGTGCTTGATATGGAGTCTTGTTGGGAACCCCAAGAGCAAGGTGTGAAGATCACAGCAGAAAGTCTTCCCTCAGTTGATACCGAGGTTATCGAACTAGAAGTAGGAAGGAAACGTCACACAGGTGTTGCAAGAAACGCGAAGACCTACACAACACAAACTCAAGACTTTGCCCCAGCGAATCAGTGAGGTTGTCAAGCTCACCGGTTTGCTGTAACAAAGGATTAAACATATGGTGTGGAAGGTAATGGTTTGTAGCAAGTAAACAAGTAACAGTGGAAGATGTATTGATGGTAAAGATTGGGCCGGGGTCCACAGTTCACTAGAGGTGCTCTCCTTAGATAAACAACATGGCATGAAGGGTAAACAAATTACAGCAGAGCAATTGACAAGAACTGGGCAAGGCAAAACAATGCAATTACTAGTCAGAAAGATCCCATGAGGTTGATTGGTCAATACAACAATATACATAGACCGCCATCCAACTGCATCTATGACTAGAAGTCCACCTTCAGGTTATCATCCTAACCCCCTCCAGTATTAAGTTGCAAGCAATAGACAACTAATTTAAGTAAAGTGTGTAAGATAAACATTCCACATGTTCCATGAACAAGAGACCGTTGTTTTCTCCCTAGTAGCAACAACACATCTACAACCGAAGAGATTATTGTCACTTCCCTTGGAAACTAGAGGCATGAACCCACTATCGAGCATAAATAGCCCATGTTAGAGTCACTAGCAACTACTTGGCCAAGATAACCACTAGCAACGGAGAGCATGCAAGATCCCAAACAACACATACATAATAGAATCGTAAAGACAAAACCATTAATCAAACCAACATAATAATCTCAATATCCATCGGACCCCCACAAACACAACATGCATGATTACAAATAGATTAGATCTTGATCATGAACGGAGCTCACAAGATCTATACATGAAAGCACAAAGGAGGAGATACACCCATCTAGCTACTACATGGACCCATAGTCCAAGGTGGAACTACTCACACATCATACCAGAGAGAAGGCCTCCGGGATGATCTCGCCTCCGGCAGGGTGCCGGGAAGAACTTCAGATCCCCCCGATCTAGGGACGATGGTGGCAGCAGCTACAGACGGTTTCGTGGATTTCTAATCGAGTACTCAGGGTTTCTGCATCGGGGGCTTCTTATAGGCGAAGGGGGAGGCCGAGGAGGTGGCCAGGGCAGGCAAACCCTAGCTAGGCGCGGGCTAGGGCCCACCCGCACCTAGGATGGGTCTGGCCCCCCTGGCTGGCCTCTCAGGCTCCCCTCTGGACTTCTTGTTCCCAACGTAAAGTAATTGACTTTGTCCTTCGTTCCGTACAATTACGAGAATATTTCTTTACTACCTTTTCTAAAACCAAAAACAGCAGAAAACGGGCATCTGGCACTATTGCAACTTGTTAATAGGTTAGTACCAGAAAACATGTAAAAAGTGCCTCAAAGTGTGGACAAGTAAAGCAAAGTAGATACTAAACAAGCATGGAGCATCAAAAATTATAGATACGTTTCCGACGTATCAACATCCCCAAGCTTAACTCCTGCTCGTCCTCGAGTAGGTAAGTGATAAACAGAATAATATTTTAGGTGACATGCACCCTCACAATAAATATCCAACCATCTGCAAGCATTGAAAGCTGGGATCAAAGAACTCTAAACATGTGCATTAAAGATGGAGTTCTAACAATAGGACATAGTAACTATGCATGCAACATGGCAAGCTACAAACAAAGATCATGAATAATATGCATTGAAAAAAGTTTGTTTGTTTCACATGCAGAAAACAATAGCATAGTGGCAATCAGCTTGTCCCTCATAGAGTAGCAATTAAATGCATAGGACACCTGCAAAGTTCACAAGGGTGACTAGAAACAAGTAGCACAAGAGCAAGCAATAACACAATATGCATCAACTAATAAGCTTTGGAACACTGCACACATAATGACAACTATGCTCTCTTAATGGTGCCTAAAGGTAGAAGGTGGAGACTCAATAGTAGTGGAAGAAAGTCCTTTTTATAAAGGAAGCAGGGATTACAAGTTTCAAAAAGAGCTTCCAAAAATTATGGTACTTGTTAGCTTTCAACCCTCATTGCCCCTATCATAAGCATCTTGAAGTGGTTAAGGTTAAAGTGGCAAATCTGGAGTATATGCTTGACGAAGTATAAGCTGGAAATCTCATGCCCCTTGAATACGAGGGCCACACCTCATGCATACTCAACTTTGGGTCCAGGTAAGTTCTTCTCATTGTAAGTATTTGCATATCATTGAGAACCGCCAATGGGGTACCCCTTGCACATGGTACAGGAGCTTTCCCATAACCAAAATGACAAGGCAAGCAGACAATGAGCATCCTAGCAATCTTTTTACTTACCATATGCATAGCTTTTTATTGAGGATGCTTCATAGATAGCTCATTATGGTGATGCTGCAAGTTTCCACCATGATTAGGCATGGCTTAGGCTAGTGGCCTAGGCGTTTCTCTAACACAGAATACAAACTCCATGGACTTACAAGTCCCCTCTTTATTTCACACCGGTGACATCCATAGACAAAAGAACATGATATCAACTAAGTACAACAAGGTACAAGTGCAATGTTGAAAACGTTCCCCGTGACATCATGGTTCTACTAATTCCAACTTATAAGTGCAAGCATAGACAACAAAGTTGTCACAATGGTTCAAGTTTTTTAGGGGCAAAGAATAAATTGTGCCATCAAGTTCATGAGGGCTTTAATCACTAAGTTTTCACATAAGAAAATAGTTTTTAATTGGAAGATAGATGAAAACAAGAATATACTTGGAATGCTGCAACACACCATGCATAGGAGTTTATAGTGGACATTTTGGAATAACTTGGTTTCTTGGGAGTTGGAAGCATGACTAGAACTTACTCATACAAGTGGAAGCCAGCAAAAGACTGGGAGCAACCAACTAAGAGAGCAATAATGGCCAAAATCATGCAATGCAACAAAGAAAACTAATCAAAGCAAAGAGTGGTACTACAAGTCAAGGACTAAATGATCATAGAGGCTAATGGTGACTTGTCATAGTCATAACATGGTGTAAGCATGTGCCAAGTCAACCCAAGCAAAGCATCAAAGGAGAAAACCACAATACTATGCTTTCTCATGCTAAAACAACGCATAATTTCTTCAAGGCACACTAAGCAATTCCAATTGTTTGGAACAAGACATGCTAAAGAAATAATCACTAAGCATAATGCTAAAACAACACCTAGCATGTCATGCTAAAGTCTAATCACATTCAATGCAAGCTCCTCTTGCATTTCAAGCAAGAACTTACTACTCCTATCCAAACACCAAGCAAACTTATTTGCAAAACAACACAGCGAGAACGGGGCTCCAAACTACTAAAGCAAACTAAACAAAATAAGAAAAGCAAACGAAAACTAAGATGCTCCAAGAACAACACAACTGTGCATGAAACAATAAAAACGAATTGTCTAGACAGACCTGCGCTTTTTATTGATGAAGAAGGGGATGCCTTGGGCATCCCCAAGCTTTGAAGCTTGTACCTCTTGGATATTTCTTGGGGTGAAACCATGTTGGAATCCCCAAGATTGAGATTTTGTCCATTCTTCATCTCATTGCATCATTTTCTCTCTACACCTGAAATGTTTCCTTCATACAAAACTTCACAATATCTTCATTAGCAACATTAGTTTATTCAAAAGATATTAAACCACTGGAAAAGTTTTGGAACAGCAAGGATTTTCACTAAAATATAAGATAATGTAGTAACTCCTTCAAAAAACTCAATTTACCTAAAGATATCTCAAAAAGGAATCAATAACAAGCAAATGCAAAGAATGACAGAAATCTGTCAAAACAGACCAGCAGGTAGAAACCAATTTTTTCGAACATCTTCTGTTGCTCAAATCAAAAAATGTTGAACTAACGAAAGTTATCTAACATACTGGATGATTTATTCGTACATTATGAGATCAATCCGAGTTACAGAACCTCCTCACGAATGTTTTTGGTGGAGGACAGAAATCTGTTTCGGGACATCAATTCCCCAAATCTTACTTCCCTCTCATTAGAGGTCATTTTTGGCACAAAAGGCAAACAAAAAGGATAAGGAGAGGTTATTACTGAAGTAATAACTTCCAAGACTCAAGGAAACTCTTGGGTTATCTCCCAACAAGTACTTTTCTTTAACGCTTTTAAGTTAGGCACAAGAAGCAAGAAGAAGCAAGTATTTTCAAATGAAGAATTTCCCCTGTTGTTCCTTCCTTTCTTTTTCTCTTTAGGGAAGATATGATTGCTTACCGGAGGAGCAAAGTGCATGATACCTTTCCCCACATCTATCACTGCCCCAAGGTGTTTAAGTACAGACCTTCCAAGTGTGATCTGTCCTTTGCCTACACATTCAATAACAAGATAATCAGTAGTCACCATTTTTGTGAGATTTTTGTAAACACACCTTCAGCTATTCCAATGGGTGATATAGTGGTATTGTTGGTAAGAGATATTTCCTCTCCTCCTTCAATAAGCCCCCAAAGACTCAAGGAATCAAAAATATCTTTAGGCATGAGACAAAAGTCAGACATGATATCACATCGAGCATCAAAAAGTGTAGTGTTTATTGAGACTTTGATTGTGGGAAACCATTTTGAAGACTCAGAATTTATGGGAACATAATCATGGTAAGCCCTAGAGTGTGATAGCAACTATTCATGGAAGCAATACTGGTCTCAAGATGGTTCAACCTAGCAAAAATACTTGTGAAAGAGGAATCAGACTTGCCAGGTGTACCATAAATCATGATTAATTTCCTTATGGCATCATAAGCTTCATCCTGAGTACAAAGCAAAAAATCTTTATCAGCCATAGCATCCAAAGCATATCTATAACGAAGAGCAATACCGCGGTAGAAACTATCAATAACCAAGCTGAGGCTTACCTCAGGCTCAGTTTCCCTCTGGAAAGCAGAGATTCTAGACCAAGCTTCCTTAAAAAAAATTCACCTTTTTGCTTAAAAGTGGAGATTTCTACCATAGGGGAAATAAAGGCAGACCCCGACATGGCAGCAACTAGAGTAAGAACTAACTTTTTTGTGTTTTTGAGTAAAGCAAGCAAACCAAACTAGACTATTTTTTTGGGTTTTTTGAAAAGAGGCAAACAAAACCAAGCAAAAGAAGCAAAGCAAACTAAAAACAAAGTACAGAGAAAGGAAGTGAAGGACTCCCCTAGTGAAGACGTCCTTAGCCTCCCCGGCAACGGCGCCAGAAAACTTGTTGATGACTCCTAGGTGGCGCCAGAGAACTTGGTGCTTGATATGGAGTCTTGTTGGGAACCCCAAGAGCAAGGTGTGAAGAGCACATCAACAAGTCTTCCCTCAGTTGAGACCGAGGTTATCGAATCAGAAGGAGGAAGGAAACATCACACAGGTGTTGCAAGCAACACGGAGACCTACACAACACAAACTCAAGACTTTGCCCCAGCGAATCAGTGAGGTTGTCAAGCTCACCGGTTTGCTGTAACAAAGGATTAAACATATGGTGTGGAAGGTAATGGTTTGCAGCAAGTAAACAAGTAAAAGTGGAAGATGTATTGATGGTAAAGATTGGGCTGGGGTCCACAGTTCACTAGAGGTGCTCTCCTTAGATAAACAACATGGCATGAAGGGTAAACAAATTACAGCAGGGCAATTGACAAGAACTGGGCAAGTCATAACAATGCAATTACTAGTCAGAAAGATCCCATGAGGTTGATTGGTCAATACAACAGTATACATAGACCGCCATCCAACGGCATGGAGGGGGTTAGGACTTCTAGTCATAGATGCAGTTGGATGGCGGTATATGTATATTGTTGTATTGCCAATCAAATCTCATAGATTCTTTTTGTCTGGTATTGCATTGTTATGCCTTGCTCAGTTCCTGTCAATTGCCCTGCTATAATTTGTTTACCCTTCATGCCATGTTGTTTATCTAAGGAGAGCACCTCTAGTGAACTATGGACCCTGGTCCAATCTTTACCATTGATACATCTTCCATTGTTACTTTTTTACTTGTTGCAAACCATTATGTCGTCGGATTGTCGACAAGTACGCCATAGGGGGTCCTAGTGGCATTGGAAGGATGGGGAGTGAGACGTCGGATGTTCCAGGAGTGGTGAGCACAAGTTTACCCAGGTTCATATCCGATTGCGGTTATCGGATCCTACTCCTGCTAGCAACCTAGTAATATATCGGCGTAAGCCGGATGTTATAGCGGATTACAAGAGAGATTCTCCTGTGCGAGTTGATTGTGGTGTACGATTGATTGGTTGCCCTAAAGGATCCCATACGGCCGGTTTATATAGTCACCGGGGCCTAGGGTTATAGGGAGAGACCTATCCGGCTACATTACAGAGTCGGTAACTATGTACAGCTAGGACTACAAGTAATACTATAGGCCTAAGTCGGTAACTCTTTTGGGCCTTGTCGTAGCCGGAACTGGCTCCTCCTCTTTCTCTGACTGGGCCGCCCGTGAAGAAAAGCTCTAACCCGTTGGTGGGCCACCCTGGTCAGTGAGTCCTATGGGTATACTTGGAAAGTATATCCCCAACAGTATCCCCCAGAAGTCTCCAAGATCTGAAGTCGGATAAATCGTCTAGCTTGATGGTTTCTTCATCTTGAGAATCTTGAAGGGTTCCTGAAAACTTCTTTCACTAATGTAGGATTCCGAGTCAATCGAGTCGCATATATATTGATCTGACCTTAGTATTTTCCTTGCTTGGTTTGAAACATAAGCCGGATTTTCCAGCGGCGTGCGGACTGACAACTTTTCAGACCAGGTCCTATCTCTGACAGGATTTCCATCAGCACGACCGTTGGTGGGTCTGTTCCTTACAGAACAGAACACCGTTTCAATGCCTGCACGAAAATCGAGGGGGCAGAAGAGTCCCTAGGAAGCTAACTCCCCCTCTCCTATACGCGTGGCGATAATCGCGCGTGTCATCGCATGAATCTTGATGTAAAGGTAAATAAAGAGGGAAGAAAACCCTTTTTCTCAGATTCACCTCTCCATCGATTCATTCATTGCTTCCTCGTACCCCTCGAGCGCTCCACACTAGTTCCCATCTATGCACCGTTGAGAAAAAACTCTCCTTCCCCCACCAGCCCTTTTTCTTCCAAGCTCTATGGCTTCTGCCTCATCCTCAGGAGCGGCGGCGGCGGGTTCGTCGGTGGCGAAAGAGAAGAAAATGTGGGGTCTTTGGATCCCCAGCTCCATGGACAATGTGGAGTTCCAAGTCATGGAGGATTAAAGTTTCATCGTTGCGGTGCGTGGCGGAGAGCCTTAGGACATGCCATCCCCGTGCCGCTCGACGGCAAGAGGGTGCTGTTCGGCACTCACGTCGACCACGGCCTCAGCTTTCCACCATCAGACTTCCTTTTAGAGGTCCTCAATTACTACGGTGTGCAACTCCATAACCTTCCTCCCAACTCCCTGCTTGATCTCAGTACTCACGCAGCTTTGTGTGAGGGGTTTCTTGGCATTAGGCCAAGTCTCACCCTTTTCCGGTACTACTATGGTACTCGGAAAAATTCCATCGGTGTTGGTGTGCCTTATGTCACCGGCACTCTGATCTTAGTCCTTAGGAGGAATCGGATCTATCCTAGGATTAACGCTAGTGAGTCCGTCAAACGCTGGTCCGAAACTTTCTTCTATCATAAGGATATTCCGGCTCCTGGAAAGGCGGAAGGTCTTCCGGTGTTCGTTAACGGTGCCGCTAACCACCAAGATTCATGGGACACGGAGGCACCGGAGCTATCGAATATTTTGATCCTCGCCAAGAGGCGGATTGAGTATTTGATGAAGCATGAGGGCCTCTGTGGATCCGACTTGATCCACTGCTGGCTAGAGCGCCGGATTCAGCCACTCCAGCACCATGGGGATCGCCTCATGCACCAAATCACCAACGACAAGAAGGACAACATGAAGATCAGCCCGAGCCGGCTTTTGGCGAAGGACTACAGGACCCTCATGCAATATTTGATCAAGGAAAGAGTGGAATGGAAAGTTCCGGAAGTTTCCATGAAGTTGTATACGTCCAACCGTCCTCTGACTCCGGTAAATATTTCGATTCTGCTTTTGTGTTTCGTTGTTCTTTTCTGTTCTTTCTCCGACTCTATTTTCATCGATGCTTTTTCGACTTTGTCAGCTCGAGAAACTCTCCGAGTCCGAGCTAGCTCCGCTAGAGGGCTATGCTTCAGACGACCCAGAGGCGACAAAGGATGATGAGGTGCAAGAAGTTGCCTCCCCCGCCTCCAAGAAGCGTAAGGCGAAGGAAGTTGTTGCTGCTGGTTGCCAAGTGCTGCCAGTAGTTAAAAAGTAAACACCCTACCTTTCATTTTTAGTACTCCTGTACCTTTATATCTTTCCAGAGCACACCTAATATTTAGGATTTTCGTTTTCTAGATTTAAATCAACATTGAAGAGCAAGATAAAGCCGGACAGCAAGCCGGGAAAGCATATGCGTCAGCAAAAGCTTGTCATCTCCCCTGCTGTGCCGCCATCGAACCCATCTAGTACTCCATCAGCATATGGAGCTTCTGCATCCCCTGATGCTAGCAAAACCTCGAAAGCCCTAGTCACCTTTGATGACAAGGCAACTAACAAGGGTGAACCCGTCAAGGGTAATGATCCCATGGTAATGTCTACAGGAATGATGAATAATGTGGTTTATTCCGCTGTCCCTGACCTCAGGAGGAAAGAAAAGGAAGAGATCCCCAGACTGGCTCAATCCACTCTTGAGAAGCAAACCTTGACTCTAGAGGCATCGAGCCAAGAGGAGGAAGACGTCAAGCTGGTTAGCCTCCTGGACCAAATTTTGGTCCGGGATGCTAAAGTCGCATCTGGCGAGCTTCCAGCGATGGATGTTCCGTCCCTCACCCTTACCAAGAAGGTGTTTCACAGCACCAAACTTGGATTTGAAAAGATGCACCTGGAACACATTGTAAGTTTTCGATTCTTATTTGCATTTATTATCATATCCTCTAGCCCCCAAGCATAAAGTCGGCTAAACATCGTTGGATTCCGAGTTGATGCATTTAGGTTGCAAAAGAACAATGTAGTGTAGCCCCCAAGGCTCGTGCTATAATTTTACTTATTTAAATTTGCAGCCCGAGTCTTAGTAGCCGTCTGACGGTATTCCGTCTCTAAACTTACAGAAAATTGCATCTTCCAACCACGAATTGCTCAAGAATATTAGCAATAAGCGCAAAGAAATAAAAGCTTTGCGCTTTGAGAATTCGAAGTTGAAAGTTGAAAAATATGAAGCAGAAGGTAAACTTTTCCGACTTCTTCTTTGTAAATTATCTTCATAGTCAAACTTGTTTTGTCCAACTAATATTTTTGTCTTTGCAGAACTGTTATGTATATCTAGCAAGATGGTGGAGCAAGCCGAAAACTTCAAGGTCTTGGAGATAGAAAATGCTAAACTCCGGGAAAAGCTTGAGAAGCTAACTTTGGAACCGGAGAAATCCGTAGCCGTAGTCCTGGAGTCAAGCAATCACGAGACCATGAGTCTCGAGAAGCTCCTAGCCCTCCGAGATAAAGAACTGGCTGATCTCAAGAAGGATTTTGATATTCAGAGGGATCTTGCAAAAGCCTTAGCCAGTGAACTGAACAGTCTCCGCAAGGATCATGCACAATGAAATCACTCTGTGCTAGGTAAGATTTCCGAATATTTTCTTTTTTTACTTTTGTTGTTTTATTTTTTGACTTTCTATTCAGCCGAATTTGGACTTTTTGGTTCTTTCCCAGCCCCCATGAATCTTTCCGACTCTCCCACCTCCGAACCTCGCCTCGAGCGCATTAAGCTCGTTGGAGATGTCTTGTATGACTTCCTCCAAACTCTAGAAGAGGCTGGCGAAGCCGTCAAGCTTTCCAACTTGCACACAATGTCAGTGCACGAGGTGAGGGACAAGGTCAAGGAGATTCCTAAATTTATCGAAGACTAGAAGATCTCCTACTCGGACTGCTGCGCAAACAGCTCTGACCATGGTGATGAGCCACCATAGCGAGATGGAAATCTGGCACGTCACCAAGGGCATTGCCGAGGAGGATGATGAGGGTAACCCGCAGGACATCAAGGCCATCCAAGAATCTTGTGCAGGTTACGCTTGTCGGGTGGCGGATATGACCAACTACACGAAGCCATTATTCGAATTCGTCGCCGCACCTCCTTCGCCTCAAGAGTCATAAATTAGCAATGCTTCCGAGTCTGAGATCGAGGGTGACATTGCTGTTGACTCCAATGCTCCACCTGCTTCATCACCACCGCCTGCGGTATAAACAATTTCTATGCATTATCTTGAACTTATGGCAATGTAATGATGGATACAATATTTATTTTGTGCCGGTCTGTAAAAAGTGATGCTTTTACTATCTAAGCACTTTTGCTTATATATTTTTATGCATGTGCTTGAAAATTTCTAAAGCACTTTGTGTTTTTTTATTTATGCCTATACTTATCGGTTTATCTGGATCTCTGCCTCGTCCCTTTCATGGGCCAGCCAACCTTTAGCACGAAAACTTTGCCGAGCAACAGAGCGCAATTGCTAAACCAGTTTAAACCTGGAAACAAAGCCGACTTCTAGTACCAATAACTCATTACTCATAAAATGTCCGCGTCTAAGCAATCAGATAAAGAATCAAAGTATAGACAATAATTTAAACTTTGTACCCTAAGGTAACATATTTGTTTTTAGATATTCAAAAATCATAACCAGAACGAACATGAGCATAAAGTACTTTCAAGCATTCTGGGATTTTTGAAAAAACTACATGCTCTTTTGGAAATAAGATGGCAAAACATCTCAAAGATAACAATATGAGGAAACCAATAATTTATTTTACTTTGAACATGTACGTATATGATTACAAGGAAAATATAACTAAGAATAGAAGAGACGTAGCTGTGCAATATTTCATGGACGGTCTATTTCATCCGGGTCTGTGCTGCCACCAGCTCTCTTCCTTTTTCGAGTATCACGTCTTTCCTTGACTGGTCTCATGTCGGTTAAATAATATGACCCATTATGCAGAACTCCGCTAACCATAAAAGGCCCTTCCCCAAATTTGAGAAAGTTTGTGCTTTCTATTTTGCACAAGTCGGAGAACCAAATCACCTTTTTCTGAAAGAACGGTTTGCACTCTCTGACTATGATACTTGCGCAACTTCTGTTGATAGGCTATAGATATCTGCTCAGTAATGACGCATACTTGTTTGACTATATCGAGATCATCTTGCCAAGAAACTTCTGCATCTTCTTCGAACGCTTTAACTCGTGGGGCCTGATGAATCAGATCACTTGGAAGAACTGCTTCTGCACCGTAGACCAAGAAGAAAGGAGTATAGCCGGTTGACCTGTTAGGAGTTGTACGTAAGGTCCATATCATAGACGGTAATTCTTCCGCCCAAGCCCCCACAGCCCGACAAAGCGGAGCCTCGAGGCGCGGTCGGATTCCTTGTAGAATAAGGCCATTAGTTCTTTTGACTTGTCCATTGGCTTGTGGATGTGCGACTGATGCAATATCAAGTCGGATCCCTTGTTCTTCGTAGAATCAGGCAAGTTCACCCATGGAAAAGTTGCTCCCATTGTTAGTAATTATGCTGTGCGGATATCCAAATCTAATGATTACGTCCTCAACAAAACTTCTCGCTGTGGCTCCATCGCAACTTGTTACAGATTTAGCCTCAATCCATTTTGTAAATTTATCCACCATCACTAGTAGGTGTGTAAATCCACATTTTGACGTACGAAACGACCCTACCATATCAAGCCCCTAGACCGCGAACGACCATGTAATAGGGATTGTTCGCAGCTGTTTAGCCGAAACATGTGCCTGATAAGCGTACTTTTGACAGCCTTTGCATGTTTTGACCGGTTTATTGGCATTCGCCTTAGCTGTAAGCCAAAAGAATCTGTGTTGAAAAGCTTTTGCTACTAAGGATCTGGCTACAGCGTGATGACCACACTAGCCTTCGTGGATTTCTCTTAATATTTCCACTCCTTCTTCTGAAGAAATACATCTTTGAAACACGCCAGAAACACTCTGTTTATAGAGCTCACCATTTATTATAGTGTAGGATTTTGCTCGTCGGATAATCTTCTGGCTCAAGACTTCGTCTTTGGGTAGTTTCCGTCTATCATGAAATCCAGATAGGGTTTTGTATAGCTGGGAATTACAGCCAGTACTGCTATTAAAGGTGAGCCGGATTTCGTCGGATAGTCCTCATCAACTCCGACTATGGAGAGGACCCTTAAATGCTCTAGAAAATCTCCATCCAGTACTTGTTTCCGTGCAGAGCCTATTCTTGACAGTGCATCTTCTTCCTCATTTTCTACTCGAGGGATGTGTTGAACCTCAAAACCCTCGAATGTTTTAGATGGTTCATCCATGACCGCCTTGTATGCTACCATGTGCTTGTTTGCGTTGCAGATATCGGATACTTCTTAAGCAAATAAATCCGAGTCTCCGTAACACATGAGTTTTGATATGCCAATGTTTTTGGCCATGCGTATTCCATGTAGCAGTGCTTCGTACTCGGAAATATTATCGGTTGTCGTGAAGTGTATTTGCAACACATAGAATAGCTTATCTCCTTGGGGTGATTTGAGTACCACGCCAGCCCCCGAGCCTCCTCTTGCTTTTGATCCGTCAAAGTGAAGGGTCCAAAATTCTGAGTCTAGAGGGCCTGTGTTTTCTATCGTTTCTGTCCAATCGACAACAAAGTCGGCGAGAATTTGGGATTTGATTGCTGTACGTGGTTTGTACTCAATGTCGAAAGCTACAAGGTCTATTCCCCACTTTACGACACGTCCTGTGGCGTCACGGTTATTGATTATATCTCGCAGAGGAGCTGTGCTCACTACTATGATCTTGTGCTCACTACTGTGATCGTGTGCTCTTGAAAATAGTGGCATAGCTTTCTGGATGCAAAGAACACTCCATAGGCTAGCTTTTGGTGATTTGGATACCGTTGCTTTGATTCTTTCAGGACCTCACTTAGATAATAAGTTGGCCGATGCACCTTATGCTCGTGGCCTTCTTCCTCGCGCTCAACTACTGTTACCACGCTTATGACCTTGTTGGTTGCTGCAATGTAGAGTAACATAGGTTCCTGAGGTTCTGGCGCTGTGAGAACTGGTGGGTTTGAAAGCAGATCTTTCAAACTTTGCAGGGAAGTTTCGGCTTCAGGGGTCCAGACAAATTTGTCGGTTTTATTCAAGAGTTTATACAAAGGTGCAGCTCTTTCGCCGAGCCAGTTGACGAACCGACTCACCACTGCAATGCAACCAGTGAGGCGATGTATGTCCTTCAAGCGAGTCGGCCTGGTAATATTTAAGATAGCCTTTATTTTGTCCTGGTTCACCTCTATGCCTCGCTCAGAGATGATGAAACCTAACAATTTTCTGGCTGGAATTCCAAAGAAGCACTTCTTCGGATTTAGCATCATATTGAATTTTCATAGACTAGAAAACGTTTCATCCAAGTCGGAAATTAAAATTTCCTTATTTCTGGACATAACTGCTATGTCGTCTATGTATACATGGACATTGCATCCGATTTGGTCGTTGAGACAACGTTGCATGGTACATTGATATGTTTCTCCTGCGTTCTTTAAGCCAAAAGGCATAGTTTTATAGCAGAAGGTTCCGAAAGGGGTGACGAAAGACGTCTTGATTTGATCTAACTTTTTCATCGATATTTGGTGATATCCGGAATATGCGTCGAGAAAACAGAGTAATTCCGACCCTACCATTGAGTCGATAACTTCATCGATTCTTGGCAAAGGAAACGGATCTTTTGGGCATGCCTTGTTTAAAGCGGTATAATCAACACACATCCTTAAATCAATGGTGTCCTTTTTCGGGACGAGTACATGATTTGCCACCCAATCTGTATGGATGACCTCTGTTATGAAATCCGCTAACTCTAGGCGGGCTAATTCCTTGGCTATTGCTTTGCGCTTTTCATCACCAAAACTGTCGTAAGGACTGTTTGACGGGTTTAGCGTCTGGGTACACATTAAGAGAGTGCTCGGCAAGTTCCCTAGGTACTCCGGTCATGTCAGATGGCTGCCATGCGAAGATATAACTATTAGCTTTAAGGAACTCAATGAGCGCGCTTTCCTATGCATGGTCTACGCCTACCCCTATGTTCGTCATCTTGGAGGGATCATCTTCCTTCAGCGATGTCTTCTTTGTCTCTTCCGATGCCTTGAACTGCAAACTTGGCTTCATCACCTCGTTCTTCATAGCGGGCATCTCGGACGGATTGATGGTCTTCTTGATCTCCTGGTACTCCTGGGCGTGCAGCACGGCTTTGGCGAAGGCAGCAGATCCTTCGTCGCACTCTCGCGCCTTCCTCGGATTTCCTCATATGGTGATTACGCCCTTTGGACCTAGAAGTTTAATCATGTTGTATATGTAACAGGGAAGGGCAATGAACACCCAATAAGCCGGACGTCCGAAGATGGCGTGGTTAGCACTTTTGAACGGTACCACCTCAAAAGAGAGTGGCTCGGTCCGGTAATTGTCTCGGGTTCTGAATGTCACATACAGAGTAATCTCTCCCAGAGAATCCGCCTGTCTCCGTAGTACAATGCCATGGAAAGTTACACTGCTGCAACTCAGCTGGCTCTCGTATAGCTTCATGCGGTGGAGTGTATCAATGTAGAGGATGTTGATGCTGCTCCCACCGTCCATGAGTGTTTTTGAGAACTCATAGCCATCAATAAGAGGATTGACAACTAGAGGGTACTTTCCTCGATGATGTGTTTTCCT
Source organism: Avena sativa (assembly GCA_916181665.1). Classification (NCBI taxonomy): domain Eukaryota; kingdom Viridiplantae; phylum Streptophyta; class Magnoliopsida; order Poales; family Poaceae; genus Avena; species Avena sativa. The sequence goes on from OV702279.1 coordinate 230,096,262, forward strand.
CGGGTGATCTGAATGATCAAAGGTGATGGTCACCTCTAACCAGTCCAGGAATTATGGGACAGCCAGAACCGTGGCATTAAGCTCACGAAGAACCGCCTTTTTTCCTTAGTTGGTTGGGATCCAAGGAAGTAGACGTATGCGTCTTTCTTTATCAGAAAAGTTTTCTTTCCATCCGGCTTGGGCTCTATAGCGGCTTCCGCTTCTTCCATGTCGGAATCTTCCTTGGGATCCTTTCCTTTCTCGGAATTTTTCTTTCCTTTTCGTCGCTTGGCTCTGTAGCTAGCGGATTCGTCTTTCTTGATGTCGTCATTGAAATGACACTCAGCATTTGTGTGGGTAGATCCTCCGTTACTGTACAAGTGGTGGACACAGGGATTATTGGCAATGTCAGCCTAGGTATAGGTTCTTTCGGGTTGCTGGTTTCCTCTGCCCTGGATTCGGGAAGTTCCTCGGCCTCTACCATGGCCGCTTCCGCGCCCTCCTCGTCCTCCTGATCCGAACATTGCGTTGACATCTGCTTTGTTCGGAGCCGGCTTTTTGTCTGAGGTGTTCTTGTGCTTCTGAGTTTGCTTTGGCTATTTGGCCGCATTGGGATTGGCCAGAATATTTAGCAGCCCTTCTGAATCATCATCGGTGTCAGCATACTTGCTTGCCGTCTCTCTCATTTCTCCCAAATCTGTGACGTGGTCACTCTTCAGCCTGTGACGTAAAAGTCTGACTAGAAGTCCTGCAATAAAAGCTTCTATCCCAGTTTGCTCGTTTATCCTTCGCAGGAGTTCTTCATATCGATCCAGCGTCTGAGGTAATCCCGGCAGGTTTCTCCGGGTCTTTGGGTGCAACACTACAAGTCTCAGAATGTGCAGGGCCTCCTGTATGTTCCCTCGAAGTTTGAAAAGAACGCACTTTGCATACCATACCAGTTATGGATTGAATTCTCTGGCAGTTCATTGAGCCATGATCGAGCTTTCTTCCTCAGCATCAGTGGGAGATATCGGACTACAACCAGGCTGTTTCCTCCTTTGGCGATGCAGCAAGCCTGGAAAAAATCCTGGAGCCAAGTGTCTAGCTGAGCTGCACCGTCATAGGGCTGAATATGTTTGGCAATGCCATAGTCAACCGGAAATTTGGTATATGTATACGTGGACCGAAGCACTTGGGTTCCACGAACACATATTCTTCTTCATACCGCCACGCTTCTATGTTTGATTCGATGCGATGGCGAGCGTCGTTTGGCGAGAGAGATCTGCGCCTTGGAGGCTCACGGATTCTGCGCGGTGGATTCGGATTCCTGCTTCTCCTCTCACCATTGCCGCCTCCGCCCCTGCGGCTCCCATGGCTACGACGTGATCCTTCATGGTAGCTGCTGGTAGGCGATGGTGGCCCTGGTGGATTATTTCCGGCTGGTTTTCTTGGTGGTGGCGGTGGAGCCTCATTATGCTGACTCCGATGCCTGTTTCTTCGGGCACCGTCCCTACTTGGTTCAGGACGATCTGGATCATCTCTTCATCCGGCGTTGCCAGCCGGACGGCTAGGTGGTGGCATCCTTAGCAAATCCTATTCCTCTTGCTGGCGGCGAGTTTCTGGGTCTTCTCTATAGCGGTTATTTTGCCGATGATGGTCCTGATGAGGAACCATTGCCCTGATGGCATCTTCGGACGCGGCCGAAATAACTCTTGCCTAGTCACGTGTCGGACTACGAGAGTGGCCGTTTGAGCCGGTTCTTGAATTCTCTTCTTCTCCGCGGGGACGATAACGCTGAGTCATATCCCTGTGAAGCCTTACATCGGTGCTTTGGTCACTAAATGACGCGGCTAAATGACACTTAGTCATCTCAAACTCGGACTTTGAGGCCAGCTTGCCACTAAATTACGCGGCTGTTTTCTGCTGCTTTAATCCTTTATCCAGCAATGAGACGCACTGCTGGACCTGCTGTGGAGACGGATTGTTGGCGAGGATGGCTCGAGCTGCAGTAGCATTTTCCACCGGCGTGCTGTAGACTCGGATCTTCTCTCCATCTTTTTCGTCGAATAGATCTTTGTGGATATACGGATTCTTGTTAGCACGAAATGGACCTCCCCTTGTTTTGTTTGGATGTCGCTTGAAATCTGACTGATATCTGGCAGGATCACTGTCTAACTACTGTCTCATCTCGACGAGGCGGCGGCCTCTTCAAGTAGAAACAAGCGGTTCTTTTCCAAGTCCTCAGCCCTTTTCTCCAGCACCTTCAGCGTAAGATCCGAAGCCGTTGGGATTGGAATTGTGAGAGCATCTCCATAAATTTCACGTGCACCCTCGGTGAAAACGTGTCCATCCACAGGAGGATCGATCGGGGTGGTATTAATCGGATATCCGTCCTAATTCTCCATACTCTTCATCAACTTTTCTTTGTTGGTTTCCTCAACGTCCGGCTCTGCCGGTGTCGGATTCTTGTTCTTCTTCTTCTTTGACCGCCCAGTAGCCTTAACATGCGTACCAGTGGCAAAGACGGATTTTTGTCTGGTACCAGGGGATAAACTTCCGTCGGTACTTTCCGTCATGGTTGGTTTGTGGACCTCGAAGGAATCTCAGGTGTCAATGTCATTCTGCGAGGCGTAGCTTTCATCCATGCTATCATATGGACTAGGAGGAGTTTTCGGATCACCTTGCGTTTTCTTGGAGACATGCTCTTGTTCATACTCCTCCATCTCTTTATCGATGTCTAGAAGTTCCTGCGACGTTATTGACTCTGCTGGGGAGCCAGGTAAGTCGGCGTTTTCTTCGATTGCGTCTAGGACCGAGTCGTTACCAGCTCCAGCAACGACAAATTTGGATCCAGTGCTTATGTGGTACACGAAACAGTGCTTATTCTTGTTCATGTTCTTAAGGTACTTGTATAACTTGGTTTTCGCTTCGACGTCAGCAAAGATGGCTCCATAGCGGATGTATTCCTCGTCTGTGTATTCGATCTCGCTAGAGAGAGCGGACCTGGATTCTTCTTCCACCTCTTCTTCCACTACAGGAGTGGGCTGGGTGGGTTTGATTTTCTCCGGGATCGTGAACTCTTACGCCTCTGCGGAAAAAGTAGATCCGGATTTTTCTTCCGCCATCGTCATCACCTCAAGGGTGGGTTGGGCGGGTTCAGCGAAACCCAAATAGATATAGATCTTACCGATTGACATGATCGTGTAGTTCGTCATGGGTTTCAAAGCCGGAATTCAAGTCTCATCGAGAAGGATGAGAGGGACATCACTAGCGTAGACCACGCGACCCATGGCGATTGTTTTGCCGATTCCTGCATGCGCAGATTCCGCCTGGAACGATGCTCCAAAGGTCACCTGCCCCACGGTGGGCGCCAACTGTCATCGGATTATCAACAAGTACGCCATAGGGGGTCCTAGTGGCGTTGGAAGGATGGAGTGTGCGACATCGGATGTTCCAGGAGCGGTGAGCACAAATTTACCCAGGTTCAGATCCGACTGCGGTTATTGGATCCTACTCCTGCTAGCAACCTAGTAATATATCAATGTAAGCCGGATGTTACAGCGGATTACAAGAGAGGTTCACCTCTGCTAGTTGATTGTGATGTACGATTGATTGGTTGCCCTAAAGGCTCCCATATGGCCGGTTTATATAGTCACTGGGGCCTAGGGTTATAGGGAGTGACCTATACGGCTATGTTATAGAGTCGGTAACTATGTACATCTAGGACTACAAGTAATACTACAGGCCTAAGTCGGTAACTCTTCTCGGCCTTGTCGTAGCCGGAACTGGCTCATCCTCTTTCTCTGACTAGGCCGCCCGTGAAGAAAAGCTCTAACCCGTTGGTGGGCCAGCCTGGTCAGTGAGTCCTGTGGGTATACCCAGAAAGTATATCCCCAACACATTACCTTCCACACCATAAGTTTAATCCTTTGTTACAGCAAACCGGTGAGCTTGACAACCTCACTGATTCGTTGGGGCAAAGTCTTGAGTCTTTGTTGTGCAGGTTTCTGCGTTGCTTGCAACACCTGTGTGACATTTCCTTCCTCCTACTGGTTCGATAACCTCGGTTTCTTACTGAGGGAAAACTTTCTGCTTTGCTGCTTCACACCCTGCTCTTGGGGTTCCCAACAGGCTGCATGTCAGCCATCAAGCTTTTCTGGCGCCGTTGTCGGGGAGGCTAAGGACGTCTTCACAAGGGGAGTCCTTCACTTCCTTTCTCTTTACTTTATTTTTAGTTTGCTTAGTTTCTTTTTCTTTGTTTTCTTTGCCTCTTTTCAAAAACTCCAAAAAATTTAGTTTAGTTTGGTTTGCTTTCTTTATTCAAAAACACAAAAAAATAGTTTTTGCTCTAGTTGCTGGTCTGTCATTGCCATGCTTGGTCATGCTTTCTATCAATGGATGGTTTCTTTGAAACTAGTTCTTATTGTCAAGGTGGGTTCACGGAAGAACAAAAGTATTATTATAAGGAACACCATTTGTCACAAAAAGGGAAACACTTATGGGAACAAATTGATAGGTTGAATACTATTGCTAGAGAGGTGTGCTCTACTTAAAATGTTACCTATTGCTTTGATAAAGCTTGTTGCTGTAGGAGGTATAAACACCTCCCTTTTCAATGTGAGTATAATGATAATGTTACCATATTCTCTTATGTTAAAGGGAATTATGACTTTTATGATGTGGAACAAATTGAAGAATTTATTGCTTTCAAGGGTGCATTTGAACTTGTCAGTTTGCTTGAAAATACTGATGATGCACCTTATGAATCTGAGGTTTATGAGATACTTAAATTTTGCTTTGATAATTACAGGGAAGAAAATGGCTATATTCTTGAATATTTTAATAGGCGTTTTCCATAATTGGAAGAGACTAATGCCTTGCAGGAGCCTATGGAAGAAGAAATTGTTGAAATTGGAAGCTCATTAGATGACAAAGAGAGGGAGAGTGATGAGCAAAAGGATGAAGAATGGATTATCTACCCATGCCTACCTTCTAATGAGAGTAACTCTTTATCCCTTACATTATTTGATTGTCCCCCTTGCTTACCAAAGGAGGATGAATGTTATGTTCCTGTGGATCCTTTTGAAATATCTACTTTGGATAAAACCTGTGGAGGTTTTAATCCCACTGTTTTTGAGGTTGATAGAAATTATGAGTTTGTAGATCATGAAAAGCATGCTTTATGTGATAGCTATATTGTTTAGTTTATTCATGAGGCTACTGAAAATTATTATGAGAGAGGAAAATATGGTTGTAGAAGTTGTCATGGTACTCAAACACCTCTCTATGTGTTGAAAGTTTTGAAATTGCTCTTGTTTCATCTTCCTATGCCTATCACTTTGTTCTTTGTGAATTTATTTGCATACAAGATTCCTATGCATAGGAAGTGGGTTAGACTTAAATGTGTTTTGAATTTCCTTCTTGATGCTCTCTTTGACTTGAATTCATAATTCTTATGTGAGCATCTTCTCAAGCTATCAAGCCTAACTTAAAGGCGTTAAAGAAAAGTACTTGTTGGGAGATAACCTAAGAGTTTTCTTAAGTCTTGGAAGTTATTAATTCAGTAATGACCTCTGCTTGTCCTCTTTGTTTGCTTTTTGTGCCAAGAATGACCTCTAATGAGAGGGAAGTAAGATTTGGGGAGTTGTTGTCCGGAAACAGATTTATGTCCTCCACCAAAAAAAATCGTGAGGAGTGTCTGTAACTCGGATTGAGCTGAAAATTGACGAATAAATCCCCCAGTATGTTAGCTAACTTTCGTTAGTTCAACACTTTCTGATTTGAGCAACAGAAGATCTTCCAAAAAATCGGTTTCTACCTGCTGGTCTATTTTGACAGATTTCTGCCATTATTTGCATTTGCTTCTTATTGATTCCTTTTTGAGTTCTCTTTTGGGGAATTGAGCTTTTTGAAGGAGTTGCTACAGTAGCTTGTGTTTTTAGTGAAAAGTTTTTCTGTTCCAAAGCTTTGCCTAAAGGTCTATTATCTTTTGAATACACTAATGTTGCTAATGAAGATTGTGTGAAGTTTTGTATGAAGGAAAAATTTCAGGTGTAGCTAAAGAATGATGTAATGAGATGAAGAATGGACAAAAGCTCAAGCTTAGGGATGCCACCCTGGTGTCACGCCAATAAATATCCAAGAGGTACAAGCGTCAAAGCTTGGGGATTCCCAAGGCATCCCCTTCTTCATCAATAAAAAGCTAAGGTCTGTCTAGACACTTCGTTTTTATTGTTTCATGCACTGTTGTGTTGTTCTTGGAGCATCTTAGTTTTTTTTGGTTTGCTTAGTTTGTTTAGTTTGCTTGAATAAAGTAGTTTGGACCCCCGTTCTCGCTGTGTTGTTTCAAATAAGTTGCTTGGTGTTGGAAAGGAGTAGAAAGTTCTTGCTTGATAAGTGCAAGAGGAGCTTGCATTGACTGTGACTTAGACTTTAGCATGACATGCTAGGTGTTTTTTTGACCTTATTCTTAGTGATTATTGCTGTAGCATGTCTTGTTCTAAACAATTGGGATTCCTTAGTGTGCCTTGAAGAAATCATGCGTTCTTTCAGCATGCAGAAGCATAGTATTGTGGTATTCTCCTTTGATGCTTTGTTTGGGTTGACTTGGCACATGCTCACACCATGTTATGACTATGAACAAGTCAACATAGCCTCTATGATCATTTAGTCCTTGACTTGTAGTACCACTCTAGGCTTTGATTAGTAATGTTTTGTTGCTCTGCATGATTTTGGCCATTATTGCTCTCTTAGTTGGTTGCTCCCAGTCTTTTTGCTAGCCTACACTTGTATGAGTAAGCTCTACTCATGCTTCCAACTCCCAAGAAACCAAGTTTTTCCAAACTGTCCACTATAAACTCCTATGCATGGTGTGTTACACCATTCCAAGTATATTCTTGTTTTTGGCTATCTTCCAATTAAAAAGTATTTTGTTATGTGAAAACTTAGTGATTAAAGCCCTCACAAACTTGACGGAACACTTTATATTCTTTTCCCTAATAAACTTGAACCATTGTGTCATCTATGTTGTATATGCTTGCACTTATACGTTGGAATTAGCAGAACCGTGCTGTCACGAGGAACGTTTTCAACATTGCACTTGTACTTTGTACTTAGTTGATATCATGCTCTTTTGTCTATGGATGTCACCGGTGTGAAATAAAGAGGTAACTTGTAAGTCCATGGAGTATGTATTTTTTGTTAGAGAAACGTCTGGGCCGCTAGCCTAAGCCATGCCTAATCATGGTGGAAACTTGCAGAATCACGATAGTGAGATATCTATGAAGCATCCTCAATAAAAAGATATGCATATAGTAAATAAAAAGATCGCTGAGATGCTCATTGTCTGCTTGCCTTGTCATTTTGGTTATGGGATAGCTCCTGTACCATGTGCAAGGGGTACCCCATTGGCGGTTCTCTATGATATGCATGTACCTACAATGACAAGAACTTACAGGTGACTGAAGTTGAGTAGCATGAGGTGTGGCCCTCGTATTCAAGGGACTTGAGATTGCCAACTTATACTTTGTCAAGCATATACTCCATCTATGTTCACTTTAACCTTAATCACTTCAAGATGCTTATGATAGGGGCAATGAGGGCCTGAAAGCTAACAAGTATCATAATTTTTGGAAGCTCTTTTTGAAACATGAAATCCATGCTTCCTTTATGAAAGGCCTTTCTTCCACCATTATTTGAGTCTCCACCTTCTACTTTTACGCACCATTAAGAGAGCATAGCTGTCATTCCGTGTGCAGTGTTCCAAAACTTATTGATTGATGCATATTGTGATATTACTTGTTCTTGTGCTACTTGTTTCTAGTCACCCTTGTGAAGTTTGAAGGTGTCCTATGCATCTATTTGCTACTCTATGAGAGACAAGCTGATTGCCACTATGCCATGTTTTCTGTATGTGATACAAACAAACGTTTTTCAATGCATCTTTTTCATGATCTTTGTTTGTAGCCTTTCATGTTGCATGCATAGTTACTTTTTCCTATTGTTAGAACTCCAGCTTTCATGCACATGCTTAGAGTTCTTTGATCCCATCTTTCAATGCTTGCAAATGGTTTGATCTTGGTGATGGGGATATGCCGACCGGGGTATACCCAGCAGGACGTTTCCTACTGGCCGAAGCTGCCAACGAGTGGGCCTGCAAGACGACGACTGGATCGAGACTTGGCAAGGACCCAGGCGACTGGAAGCTGGAGGCCCATAAGCGTAGCTAAGCCCAGTCGGATTAGGTCAAGAACCCTCTGAATCCTTAACTAATTCGGTTGTAGATCTGTAAACCCTAGCGAGGTGAGCCTGTATAAACCTCCCTAGGGTACGCATAGAGGACACGTTCCATCATACACCCTAGCGACTCGCCGCCTACTCATTGAGCTCGCCCTTGTACTCTCTCCATAATACAATCTAGCAGGAGTAGGTCTTTACCCTCCGGTGGGCCGTACCTAGGTAAATCCTTGTGTCTCCGCCCTCATCTCGCACCGCGGATGGCTGGCCGCCCTTGCCCTTTGTTCTACCATTCGCTGCCGATTGCAGCATCTGCCGTGGCCATTCCCACGACAGTGGCACCCATCGTGGGGCCTGGTCGGTCAGGTCGGTGTTCTGCGGCGAGATCCAATCTTCCCATCAACGAGACGATCGCCACCGACCACATGATCGCAATCGGTGAGATCCTCCAGACCTTGCCGAGCAGCTATGTCCCGGCGGCGTGCCCTGTCACGCACAACGTGATCATGCCAGTCGGCACGATCAGCCTCTTCGTCGGCTTCACCGACGTCATTGTCTCGGAGGACTCGGCTCGCATCCGCGAGTCGCCACCACGCGACCGGCTCTCTGAGAGTCAGGTCCGCACCATCCACTGCCTCACCTCTGAGTACGACTCGGCCAACAGCAACATGGCCGAAACCACCATGGTCGCGGAAGACACGACCCTCAACGACGATGCTGACTCGGCGACCCCGGCATCGGCCGCCGGATCCATCATCACCGCGCAACCCGCGGGCTCCATCACCCAGGTCTCTAACGTAGGAGACTTCGAGGACCCCTCCATTCTTGGGATCTTTGACTTCGACTCCGGGTCGGACAACTCCGACGACCTCCACGTCGGATCTGGGCGCAACGTCGCAGCCTAAATGGCGAATGGCGCGGAGGCCCCGCCAGACCCCTTCTCCACGCCGATCCCGCCGACCGTGACGGTGACGGAGGTCGAGGAACTCCGCCTGCGATTGGAGGAGGCGGTCCGCAAGGAACAAGCCGAGCGCGAGAAATTCTGCCTCGAGCAGGTGACAGCGTAGGAGCTTTCGCGCTACCACTCTGTAACACCCTCAGAATCGGCCCTATGCAAGTTTCAGCGATTCCCTCCAAACCCGCATAGAAACGATTCAAAGGTGCCCACCAGGCACTTTCGTGCGGGTGGAAAACGAAGTAATACCATTACACAATAGTCCACGATAGAACCCACAGAACAGATATATAGAACAACGACTCAAAGAGTCAAGAATGCAGATATACAGTACAAAGATCCAAATCACCTTTAAAACGATATAGCGTCCGAGTACGGACAAGATGCAAATTGAGCTAATAGCCCTGAAGAATAACCACTGGCGTCCATAACCCTGCCCAGGCCAAGCCGGAAGGGTAACCCTGCTAACGACGTCGATCTCAAAACCTGCTTAAACAAAAGGGGTGCCGACAAAGGGCAAAGGAAAAAGAGGAGCGTCAGTACTGAGGCCAGTACACGGCGAGGCTAGAATTCGGCGGTCCTCGCCTACATAGGTATGGTGGACTGAAGCGGCAGCGCGGCATGCACTAAACAACCTATAGAGACTCGATACAACTAGCGGCTATCAGAGAGGGGTAAGAAAGACCTATTCGGGACCAACCTGATACTACCACCAAACATACCCATCCTGTTGTTTCCCCCTCGAGACCCAACGAGGAAGTCAACCGAGGAACTCACACAGTTGGCAGTTTTATTTATTCAGTTATCGTTGCGGCAGTTACTAGTCAGGTATAGATAGTCATCCTGATATAATAAGCAGTGGGCACTTTTAGTTAACCATTCCGTTGTAGTTGCAACACTTACTAGCCAGATACAATTAGCATGAGATATCCCAAACCCAGCAGTTGTTGGCACTTTTATCTAGCCATTCCGTTGTAGTGGAGCTGATTACTAGTCATATCGGATACAAGTCAATTTATAACAGTAAACTTTAGTTATAGTTGTCTATGATCGAGAACTGTGCTCCAAGTCGTCCATAACCGCGGACACGGCTTCTCGAAAAGATTTAACCCTGCAGGGGTGCACCAAAGTTCCCACACGCACCTACACCCTTGTTGTCAGATCAGGTAGGTACAAGATCACAAAACATACACCCAACGGTATGTCGACGGGGTTTCGGACACGACGTTTCCCAGACCCAAAGCAAGCACGGGGGGCCACCCCACTAAGCTACCCGCAACGAAGTCGGCCGGTCTCCGAGACGGACTCAGGGTTTGTGGAGACGGCTGTAAACGACTGGGAACCCGAAAGTGTGACTGGGCTTGTCGATACAGCGAAAACGTGTCACGATCCTAAACAGTACAGGTGCTCCTCGCACAATCGTAAATAGGGCAGTAAAGCATGGCATAAGTACAGGATAGTAATAAAGCCCCAAACTACTTGTGCCCCCCAGTACAGTACTTGGAATCAGGTACTAAATCGATGGGGGTGCCCATACACCCCACATGTGGTTAGCGCGCTCGATCTCGGAACAGGTGTCAAGAACTCGGGGTCCTACGGGACACAAGTGGACGGTTAACAACCAAATAACATCTATTGCCCACCTGTGCCTCTGCATTTACCTACTTCAATTTTAGTTATTAAACAAGAATTAAAGTCTTGATCATCTCCAGCATTAAACATGCGGCAATACTCCAACAACTGTGGTACTTGACGACACGCAACAACACTTGAGCAAGCGACTACGACGCGCAAGTCCAACTATCTACCAAACAACAGGTAATAGGATGTGTCCAAGGCAATATAAGGCTGCAAGGGATATCACGGGCCCGAAAACTAGAGCATCGCAACACAGATAGCAATAGATCAACAGGAGGAAATAAAGACTATAAATGCAAAATAGGTAGAAGGGGAAGGGATGCTCGCCTGAAAAACATTGCCGAAGATTCAACCGAAGATCGGGTCGACACTCGCATCAACTCAACGGCCTAATCCATGAAGAAGCAAAACACTAGCACAAACACCGGATGCACTATTTAATATTATGACAGAAGATCGAGCATGATGCATGTATGATGTATGACATGGCAAAGGTGTGATGCGATTTAGGTCATATTAAGCGAAACCAGGGTTCCGACATTTAAATATATGGTTCTAGTTGTTTAGATACCCCGCATTTTAAATGTTGGATTAGCAAGACAAAACATGGCTTCGGTTCGCTATGCCAATTTAAATGGAGTCCGGAATAAGACAAAGATATCCCGCATATAGACTCCATATTTAATTATATGGTGAATCGGCATAAGGCCCCCAAACCACACCAATATGCATGCGAGTATGACAATTAAATATGCAACAGTTTATATAGTTGGCAATTTATAAAATAGGGGCTCGGAAAAGGGGATCACATTAGGGTTCGGCGAACTTGGGCTCCGAGGGGTTCGGGGTCGGGTCTCAGGGTCCGGAACTGGGGTTCGGTCTCGGCGGGATCTTTCTCGGATAACAGAGTAGATCTTGGCGTTCCGCGCAGAAGGACTTGGCGTATCTGTGTCGACGACCTGGGCGTCCGGGTAGAAGAACTTGTCGCATCCGTGGATCGGTCCTCGGGGTCGAAGAACTTGGCGTGCCAGGGTTCGATCTGCGGGTCTGTTGACGGTCTTGTCGGCGAGGAAGATCTTTGACGCTCAGAAGGGTCTCGTGCAGCAACATCAAATGGGGTCATCACAAACAACAACACCATCTTATCAAACGGATTGGAGGAACCACCGGGCTGGCACATCAGCACAACATCTACCATCAGCACACCACGTCCATCAACTTACCACCAACCAAAACGGAGTGGGCAACTGAGCCATTGTAGGAACAGGGACAGCAGGCACCACGGGTGTGGAAGGCAGGGCACGAGGACGACATGAGGCGGCGGCAGAGGAGCTCCTGCACGTGGGCGAGGAGGAGTCCAGGAGAGCGGCTGCAGGCCGGCGGCGGCTCGGGCGGCCTCAGCGGCGATGCGGGCCAGGCGCGAGGAGAGCGGGAGGACGCGGCGAGCTCCTGGCAGAGCTTGGCGGGGGCGAGCCGCCGAGGGAATGCAGGGAACGCAGAGGGCGGTCCGAGCGCCAGGGAGGGCACCGGTGGCGCTGCAGGGTGCTGCGTCGTGGGGGCCCAGGGGCGAGGACGACGGGGAGCAGAGGAGGCGGGCTCGACGGTAACGGGCGGTGCCGGGCCCAAGCGGCAGAGGCGGCAGTGAGGGGTGGAGAAGCCCTGGTCTGAAGCGACGGGGTTCGCTATGACGGGGAGGGCTCGTGGGAGCACGGTGGCTCGCGAGCGCGGCCTGCAGAGAGGCGGCGGGCCACGAAGCTCTTGGCGGCGGGGAATTCGCGAGGCGAGGAGGAAGGAGAGGGAGGCCGCGCAGAGAGGAGTGGCGGCGCTCGCGAGGGGTAGGTGGGGGACGGGCGGGCGATAGGTTGGGAGCGATGGAGGTGGTCACCGGCGTCGGAGCGGCTGCGAGGAGAGACGGGGAGGCTAGGAGGTGGGTCGGAGACGCGAGGGCCGCACGGCGGTGCTTGCCTGCAGCAGGAGGAGGGAGGGCGCCCGACCACGGCGGAGGCGAGGTCGCGGCCTGGGGGGCGAGCGGGTCTTGGACGCCGGCGGCGCTGGGGCTTCGCGAGGGGATGAAGCGGGGTTCGGGGAGAGAGAGAGAGAGAGAGAGAGAGAGGTAGGCCAGGGCACCGCGGCAGGTGGGTGGGACCGGCAGGTGGCGTGTGGTTGGTGGGTGTTGCGTGCGTGCTCTGCGTGCGTCCAGTGTGGTTCAGGTGTGTGTGGAGCGTGTGTGCACTGGGTGTGTGCGGCGGCGGGGTGAGGGAGTAGGGTAGGGCAGGTGGGGATTCTAGGGTTTGGTCTAGATATCTAGGGTTAGGGTTTTATATATGGGGTAGTAGGTGGTCTGTCTAGTTGGGCCTTTGGGCCTAACTGGATGGACTGCCTTCCCCTAAAAATATATTTATATTGTTTATTTTCTTTTCTTTTAAAATAAAACATTTGCAAAAAAGGTTTTAGACAAATAAAAGATCCGAACGGATCTAGGGTTTCGATTTGAACAAAGAGGGGAAATCTCTAGGAGACAAAATAGGCTTTTGGGAAATTGTTTTAGACAAATAAGTGCATGATGATGTCATGATTATGCACAAAGTATAAACAACAGCGATTTTCTAGTAGTGGTTTTACCCGGGGTGCTACAACTTCGACGACAAAAACGACCTGGCCCGTATAGCCGAGCGCGCGATCAGCGAGAACACGCCGCTAGGAGGGAGCTCCCGGCCACCACCAGGTGCAATGGCCAACGGTGCCCCCCCTCCACCACCCGGCCGCACGCCCCCCGGGATCAACCAAGGATCCTGGTCTCCTCGTGGGAGAGAGACGCGAATGGCCACCCGATATTCTCCACCCCGATGAACAACGTTGTCGCGAGCCGAGCCATGGTCGACAACATCAACGTGACCGGGGAAGGCGCCCTGTAGATCCAGTACGCCAAGGTTCTACTCGCCAAGGCCGTCGAGCAACAAAACGTGGGAGCCGACCCACAGGGTCGCATGTACTCACGTTCGTCAGGAAGAAGGGAGGCCTCGAGCGGCCGCCCAATGGCGGCAAACACCCTCAACTGCCCACCACCCGAGCCCCTGCAGCTCCAACATCGAATCGCACACGCGACACTCTCCACCAATGACCCGCGACCGGCAACGAGCAGCTAGTCGACGCGCGCCAACGAGCAGCTAGTCGACGCCGCGCACCCACATCATCAACAACCAGAGCTGGCGCGCACATCAGCCCGATGACTTGAGGCATACCCTCACCAACCGCCATGACAGCTAACCAAGGGGATCGCTGAGCCTAGTCGGACCCTAGTGCTTCGGACCGATGATCCGAGGCAAAAAAGACCCGGCGAACTTCAAGGCGCCAAAGGAAATTGAGAAGTACAACCCCTTGTACGACCCGTTCGTGTGGCTGGACACGTACCTCATGGCGATGGGAATCTCCGGCCACACCGACCTCCTCGCCGCTCGCTACCTTCCCCTGATGATGGAGGGAGCATGTCGGCAATGGATTAACACCCTCCCCGCAGACATGATTGACTCCTGGAGGAAATGCATGACGCCTTCATCAGGCACTTCGAGGGCTCCTACACCCGTGCAATCACAATCGAGGACCTGGAGCTATGCATCTAGGGACCCCGTGAGTCGACTCGCAGCTGGGTCCAACGGTGGAAAGACCTGTGGTACAACGCGGCCAGAATTCACACGGACACCGCGATCCACTGCTTCAAGACCTCATGCCGCTACGAGCCCTTGGTCGCCATACAGCAACACTCGCCTCACCGGCAAGCGCCGCGGTGACGGGCGAGTCGACTTCGTCGCCAATGCTGGGTACGCCCCACGCGAGCCCAAGAGCTTTCGCCGCGACGGAGGTCAACGCCGCGACGGCGGCAACTACAAGGCGAAGCCGAGGTTCGATCCTGCGGCTCTCCTCAACCAGCCCTGTGTGTTCCACAGCAGGAAGGGGAAACCCGCCACGCACATGACCGCCGACTGCCACTCCCTGAGGGAGATCAAGAAGGCATGACACGCAAGGGAAGACCTCGATAACCACCCGCCAAATGGCGGAAAATTCGGCAACGACGTCGGCTCGCTTCACACCTTCCCTGGCTTCAACACGAAGCACGAGAAGAAGTTCATTGCCCGTGCTGTCACCGTCAACGCATTGTCCTAGGTCGACATCCCCCAGTTCCTCAACTGGTCCAAGCAACAAATCACCTGGAGCCGCGAGGACCACTCGCCACAGATCGAATATCCGAGCCGAGTCTCCCTGGTGGTCAAGCCCAAGGTGGGAGACTATTGGCTCCCCAAGACGCCGATGGATGGCGGCAGCTCCATCAACATTCTGTACCTGGACACATTCAGGCGACTGCGGCTCCCGCAGTCGATGATCGAGACGACCTACACCACCTTCCATGGCATCGTCCCCGGTCAGAAGGCGTACCCGATCGGCAAGGTGACGCTGCCAGCCACCTTTGGCACACCAGCGAACTTCCGCACCGAGCAGATCGTCTTCGAGCTGGTGCCGTTCAACATCCCCTACCACTGCGTCCTGGGGCGTCAGGCGTTCGACAAATTCATGGCAGCGCCCCACTACGCGAACAACGCGATGAAACTCCCGGGGCCGTGCGGCATCATCACTATCCATGGCGACCCCAACATGGCCGCTGAGTGCGAGGCCAAAGGCGCCGAGCTCGCCGATGCCGTCATAGCGGCAGAAGCCAACAACGTAGAGGAGCTCGCCAAGTACGCGAGAGGGGTCAACAATGACGACCCCACCATACTCAAGAATCCCAACTCGGAGGGTGGCGGCTCCACCGCTTTCGAGGCAACGACACACACTCGCACCGTCGAGCTGGTCCCAGGCGACTCCAGCCAGACGGTGACGATCGGGACGGGCATGAGCCCAGCATAGGAAGGCGCGCTCATCGAGTTCCTACGTGAGAATCGTGACATCTTCGCATGGAAGCCATCCGACATGCCTGGTGTCCCGAGGGAACTAGCTGAGCACAAACTCAACGCCGACCCCAAAGTGCGACCCGTCAAGCAGTCACTGCGGCCCTTCAATGAAGAGCGCCGCCGAGCAATCACCGAGGAGGTGCAGCGTCTACTCGCTGCAGGATTCATCCGGCCAATCAAATACTCCAAGTGGCTAGAAAACCCAGTCCTGGTCGAGAAGAAAAATAGGACCTGGAGAATGTGTATCGACTACACAAACCTCAACAGCGCCTGCCCGAAGGAGCAGTTCGTCCTCCAGCGGATCGACCAAATCATCGACTCGACCGCGGTCTTGGAGTCACTATGCTTCCTTGACGCCTACTCTGGGTACAACCAGATCAAAATGGCAGTTGAGGACGAGGAGAAGACGGTGTTCATCACGCCATTCGGAGCCTTCTGCAACACCACCATGACCTTTGGCCTCAAGAACACCGGGGCAACCTACCAGAGGTGCATGCAGGAGTGCCTTGCGAGCCAAATCAGCTGCAATATCCACGTCTACATCGACGACGTGGTGGTAAAATCCAATCGCCAGGGCGACCTATCGCCGACCTGGCGGAATCCTTCGCTAACCTGCGGAGGTACAAGATAAAGCTAAACCCAGGAAAGTGCACCTTTGGTGTACCTACTGGACAACTATTGGGGTACGTCATCTCCAAGCGCGGGATCGAGGCAAACCCCGCCAAGATCAACACGATCGCCCGGATCGGTAGACCCGAGTGCCTGCGCGATGTCCAGAAGTTGGCCGGGCGAGTCGCGGTTCTCAGTCGCTTCATCCCCCGACTAGGCGAGAAGGCGATGCCCCTCTATCGCCTAATGCGCAAGAACCCCACCTTTCAGTGCGACAAGGAGGCAGATGACATGCTCCACGCTCTCAAGGAGGTGCTACTCGTGGCACCACTACTCACCGCCCCCGTAGATAAGGAGCCCATGCTCGTCTACGTCGCGGCCTCCTAGCGAGTCACCAGCGCCGTCATGGTCGTCGAACGACCAGAGGAAGGCAAGGAGCGCCCGGTGCAGTGACCTGTATACTACATCAGCGAAGTACTCACCGAGTCGTGCCAGCGCTACCCTTAGTACCCAAAAAATGGTATATGCGGTCTTCATAGCCCAGCGGCGACTGCCGCACTACTTCCAGGAGCACCCAATAACGGTCGTCTCCTCAGCACCGTTGCAGGACATCATCCGCAACCGTGAGGCGACCGGGCGAGTCGCCAAGTGGGCCGTTGAAATCGGAGTCCACAACATCAGGTACGAGTCGCGCAAGGCGATCAAGTCGCAGGCTCTCGCAGATTTTCTTGCCGACTGGGAGGAGGCATAGCATCCAGAGAAACTACCATACCTCTATTACTGGAGCCTACACTTCGACGGCTCCAAGAATGCAGATGGTGCAGGGGCAGGGATCGTACTCACATCTCCAAACGGCGACAAGTTATGCTACATCCTGTACCTAGACTTCACCCCCTGCACCAACAACATGGCCGAGTACGAGGCACTACTCCACGGCATGCGAGCAGCCAAGGAGATGAACATTAATCATCTGCGCTGCTACGGCGACTCCGACCTCGTCGTGGGGCAAGTCACTAGCACCTGCGATGCAGTCTCCCCCACCATGGTGGCATACCGCCAAGTAGTGGACCGGCTGGGAGGCCACTTAGCGGGCTACTCCGTCGAGTGTATTGACAGGCGGAAGAACAAGGAGGCCGATGCGCTCTCCCGTATCGTCTTGGATCGACTCACACCGCCCGCATGCGTCTTCCTCGACACCATCACCAAACCTTCCGTCTCTCCCTCGAGGGAGATCGACATCGGAATTCCGCTGCAACCAGACGTAGCCCTGGTCGCAATGATCGCTGAGCCAAGCGACTGGACGGCGCCATACGTCGCCTACCTGGAGGGAGGCACCCTACCCGCTGACGAGACGGAGGCCCGGATGATAGCACGCTGCTGCAAATCCTTCGTCATCATCAACGGCGAGATCCACAAGCGCAGCGTGACCGACGTGTTCCAACACTGCGTCCAACCCACAGAAGGACACAAGATCCTCTAGGACATCCACGCTGGCGACTGCGGCCACCACACTGGTGCCCGCTCCCTAGTCGCCAAGGCCACGCGACATGGCTTCTACTGGCTCACCGCACACGCCGAAGCGGTCGACATCGTCCAACACTGTGTCGTGTGCCAGAAATACGCCAGCCAGACTCACGTACCGAGCTCGGTGCTCAAGACCATCCCTATCACCTGGCCATTCGCCATATGGGGCATGGACATGGTAGGCCACTTCAAGAAGGCCCCCTCTGGTTTCACCCACCTCCTAGTCGCGGTCGACAAATTAACAAAAATGGGTGGAGGCCAAGCCAGCCCGCAAGTGCGATGGGAAGACCTCCACAAAGTTCCTACATGAGCTCATCTATCGCTACGGGTTCCCGAACAACATCATCACGGACAACGGCACCAACTTTGCCAAAGTAGCCATCGCCGAATTCTGCGAGGAGCACAATATTCGCCTCGACCTCGCCTCTGTCGCCCACTCGGAGTCCAACGGCCAGGCGGAACGTGCCAACCAGACCATCCTCCAGGGCCTGAAGCCACGACTACAAGTTCCACTCAAGCGCACTCCTGGGTGCTGGGTCGAAGAGCTCCCCTCCGTCATCTGGGGCATCCGCACCTCCGTCAACAGGTCAACAGGATTCACCCCCTTCTTCATGGTGTACGGTGCCGAGGCCGTCATGCCATCCGACCTCGAGCACGACTCGCCTCGGGTGGTCAACTACGCGGAGGACGACAACGAGCTCGCACGCCAAGACGGAGTCGACCAGCTCGACGAAGCACGCGACCTAGCTCGCTCCCGCACCGCCATCTACCAGCAAGGGCTCCGTTGCTACCACAGTCGGCGAGTACGGACCCTTACCTTCCAGGAAGGCGACCTGGTACTGCGTCTGATCCAGGACAAGAAGGGAATGCACAAACTCTCCCCCCTTGGGAGGGACCATTCGCCATCGGGCGAGTCCTAGGCAAAGACGCCTACTACCTCGTCGACGTCTGAGGCAACGGAAAACTCAACGTCAAGCGGCCGTGGAATGTAAACCTCCTACGGAAGTTCTACTCCTAGAACTCCAGACATGTACATCCTACCCGCTATGAAATATAGCAGATCGATTCGCACGACGTGTGTCCACTCTCTATATCTTGTGCCACTTGCACTCATAATAACAGCGCTATGCTACTTGCAGAAGTCAACCCTTGGTGACGCAACCGGCACGGCCAAGTAGTGCGACACGAGGGCACTGAAGGATTCAGGCCTCGTATCGTCCATGAAAAAAGCCAACCCGAAGCCCCATCGGAGTCGCCTCGCTCGACTGGCTATCCGAGCCAAGACAACTGCATTCGCTTCTCACAGCGACCCAGTCCCCCACATCCTTGGCGCAGCGACTCGAACGGCAAAGTACCACGCTCGGGGCCTGACGCCAGTCCAAACAGGAGCGACTAGGGAAAAACGCCAAGTATGAGAGCATGTTCTGGACTCGCCACGCGACTGGTCCTACGGATCAGGTGGAGTGACGCGCCTAACACAACGCGCCCCGTCCTCACCTACCTCGGGCATGCGACTAGAACCGCCAAGTACCACGCTCTGGGACTCGGCCACCCGACCCTGTTCGTGCCCGAAAAAACGGCTAAGTACAGAGCACCCCTTGGAGTCGCCATGCGACTGGCTTTCCAAGCCATGGCGAGTCGACCTTAACTTATTAACAGTTCGAACAACACATAAAAACGAGGTTAACCCCATAAAAGGGCGGACGAGCTCGGGGACTCGCACAACCAACAATCAAAACACAAAATATTGGCAAAAGCACGCTTACATTCCTTAAAGCGGCAAAATTTGTTCTCTTGCAAGGGTAGTTACGCACTTATCTTAACTAATGCCGATCGGCAAACTATTCTACTCTGCAGGCTTCGACGATGAGGCACCACCGCCCTTGTGACTACGGATAAAAGGAATCCACGAATTCGATGGGTACGTCGGGAGCTCACCCGCCATGGCCGCACGGAATGGATGCTCCACCTTGAAGTCTCGGTGCGCCGTCTCGATCGGGGTCATTCGGGGCGACGACGTTTCCTGGTAAGGAATGAGGTAGGCCATCGCCCACACCCGGTCGGCGTACACCGCAGCCCGCTCGATCAGCTTCATCACTTCGGTGATTTCGACTGCGCCCGTCGATGAAGGGTACCCGCTCGTGACGTCGTCAAGGTCGAAGTCGTCAGGAAAGTGCGCAAGCCCAAGGCTTAGCGTAGTCGCCGCACCACGACAGAAGGCCAACCGCATCATGAATTACACAATCGCCGGGGCCTTCTCCAGATAGCGCCAAACCTTGACGAGGTCGCTGGGAATCACCTCCGTGGGCAAGATCTCCTGCATATACGCCCGGATGCAGGTCGCTGGCAGCGCGGCAGAATCAACCAGAGTGGTAACGCATTGTCGCGCGTCGTACGACTGCGCTTCTTCGGCGTTATCAGTACTCTGGCCTGCAACACACAAGCAAATAATAAGGGAGGCTCCAGCAAAATAACGCGACCCACACGCTCGGGGACTCGCCAAAGAAAAACTCACCAATAAACGGGCGACAACGCTCCGTGATGAAATCCTGAAGACCGGAGAGGTCATCCTGCAGCCCGGCGACGAGCGCATCTGACATCTTTCGTTCCTCAGCAGCAGAAGCAACGGCTGCCTTGGCCCGCCAATCCGCCGAGGTCGCCTCCTCCTTTGCCTCCTTGAGCTCGCGCTCTAGGTCGGAGATTCGCTTCTCCGTGGCGCTCAAGGACGACTGTGCAGTCGTCAATTCACTCGCCGGAATGAGGCCCTGACGAGCCTTCTCCACCACGGCTGTGTTATCCTCTGCATCAACAACACCATGATTATGAGAAGAACAAGTTTATGATCAGCATCAAGCACGGCGAACACTCACCCGCAGTCGCTCGAAGCTGCTCATTCGTGTCCCGAACAACGAGGAGCTCCCTCTCCACATGCTCCTTGGTGGCAAGCCGCTCCGCCGACTCGCGCTGCAGGCCCTGCGCAACCATGGAAGCGTCAACAACGAAAATCCTAAGTGCCTAGCCGCTGAAATTCAGCGACTAGCCACTCGGGGAGTGGATAACGAAAAAATTCCTAAGTGCCTAGCCGTTGAAATTCAGCGACTAGCCACTCGGGGACTAGGCAGCGTAAATCCTAAGTGCCTAGCCGCTGAAATTCAGCGACCAGCCACTCGGGGAATGGACTCGAAAAACAATAAGAATCCGACCACTGAAATTCAGTGGCCCGATCCTCGGGGACTGGACATACCTGGATGGCGGCACCTAGCATGTCGTGAAGCTC
Source organism: Avena sativa (assembly GCA_916181665.1). Taxonomy (NCBI): domain Eukaryota; kingdom Viridiplantae; phylum Streptophyta; class Magnoliopsida; order Poales; family Poaceae; genus Avena; species Avena sativa. The sequence goes on from OV702279.1 coordinate 230,117,407, forward strand.
CATTGCATCCACCAATGGGAGCACGAATGGAGTACGCCAGCGACGCTGCTCGACCTCCGTACCGGCGGCCTCAGGCAATTGGCTCGATGGCACCGATGCACTCGCCGCGGAGGCCCTCGCTACAAAGCGACGGAACGTGTCGCCACCGCGGCTCCCGCGCCACTCGAAGGTGGGCCCGTCGCCCCAACCGAGGCCACGGGCTCTGCCCGCTGCGACTTCGTGTACACCATGGACCTCGGGGCTTCATCCGCTGGAATTGGAGCCTCGCTCGGGGCGACCACCGCCTCGTGTAAAATTGTCATGACCTCGTCGCCCTTTGCTTTCTTTGCGCCTTCAGCAGGCACCTCGACTCCGTCGCCCTTCCTCTTCTTCGAAGGGTTGACTAGTGCCTCCGTGGCACCCGACGGAACCTTGGCCACCGAAGGGTGACCTATCTTCTTTAGTCTAGTCCCGCAGAAAAACTCCGTCAGTAAATTCACCAATCGGACATAAACCAAGCAAACAAATGAAAAGATTGAGAAACACTCACTTGGCGACTAGGATAAAACGTAGGCCAGTACGAATGCTAGCCGGCTTATCCAACTCTGGCCCTAGTTTATGACTGAGGCCCGTTTCGAACACACTATGCTCCTAAGACACCGACGACTTCTTCGATGACGATGCCGCGGCAGGAGGTTCGGTGGCATCGCCGCGGGAGCTCCCCTCGGCGGCGAGGTCCCTGTGGCTGGAGCGGCCACTAGCCCGGTAACTAGGATGAAGGGCAGCGGTAGCGATGCCAATGGCATCTCGTCTTCCATAACGGTCGCACCGGTCGCCGTGGTCGCATGTGCCGGCGCATCAGCTTTAGCTTCCTCAGTTGCGCTGGTAGCATCGGAGCTACTCGCGGACCGAGGCAGTGATACCAGCTTATCCGGCTTCTTCTTCTTCTTCTTTGGTGGTGGTGGTTTCTTCTTCGACGGCATAGCTTCACGTCGCAAGGTCTGTTCAGGGAGTTCGTCCTCATCTTCATCGTGAGCCTCGAGGCTCTTGCTGGCCTCGATCTCGCGCTGGTGCTGTCCGCGAGTTTTTCAAACCGTGGGTGCGGTGACCTTCACAACCTCATCGCGACCGTCGTCATCATCATCGTCATCACCGCCCCTGTCACTCCTGACATTGCCCTTGTCGAGTGAAGACTCGCTTTCATCCTCGCCGTATGAGTTAGAATTCTCGTCGTCTGCGGGCGGGAGCCAACCTTCCACCCCCTGGAACAACTGTAACAACAAGACAAATCAGCATAACCGAGAATGCACATCTGCGACTGTGAATGTAAAAGAAAGAAAATATTTACCGTTGGGGCTTGGCGCTTTGCGGTGTAAGGAGCGACCCCGACCTTTGCATCAAGATACTCTGCCAAGGTGATCTTCTTCAGGGCCAGGGTGTAATCGTTGAGTCTCCACTCATCATGGCAGGACTTCGTCGAGTCGTCCTTGCCTGTGTACTCGTACATATAGTGGGCACGACTGTCCAAAGGCATGAGCCATCACCCGAGCCAGCAATTGTAAAGATTGATGGTTTGGAGGCCCTTCTTCTCCAGGTTGCGGATGGTCTGCAGCATCTTGTCAACGACCATCCGCTGGTCCAGTGGAAGTTTGGTGACTTGGAGCCGACGCGGCTCGGGCCAGTCGGCGGAGTACATCGGAAGCGCCACCTCATCGCCCGGTGGCGACTCGGTCACGTAAAACCAGCTCTTCTTCCACTCATTCGCTGCTTTAGCGGGCAGCATCAGATCAAAAAAGGTCGCCTTCAACTTCAGCTGAAAGGTCAGGCCGCCCGCGGCCAGCATCGGGTCGCCTACCTCTTCGCGGCCGATCCTCCCGTGGAACAGATCTTGCCATAGGGGGAATATGGCCGACAACCCAGGTAGCATTCGCAGAATGCCACGAAGATGGCAAGCTGCTCGATGCTATGCGGCCCTAGGTCTGACGGTTGGATGTCGTAGTAGGCACATGAGTGGCGGAAGAAGAGGGAAGTGGGGAATCCGAGACCCCGCTCTAGATGGCTGGTGAAGAAGATGAATTCCCCCTCGCGCGGATTTGGGGTCACCTCTCCGGCCGCGGGGATGCGCTATCTCCCGGCACAGAGGATCCCTGCCTCCTTGAACGACTTCAACAACACCTTCGTGCACTTGGATCTGCCCCATGGTTCCGCCAGAGGGGCCATCGATTGAGGGATCTAGGGCTATAAGCTGCTCTGGGTCGCTTTGGTCGCTGCACGGAATGGAGGATTGGGAATGCGCGAGATCGAAGGAAGTGTGGGAATGTTCTTCCTTCACCCGTCATCTCCTTAAACAGCGGTTGCTACCCGCCATCTTCCGGGAGCCGTTACCGCGCGGTAATTACGCTGATATTACCGTTGGATTACCCAACGGCTACTTTAACCAGCGCTGACGGTCCAACTTCATCCACTCGACTCGCTATCTTCAGTGAATTGACGATTCGCCGACCTGATCACTATAACATTGACTTAACTTCTCGCCGACCTATTTGCAAAGCTGCAATCTGATGGTTATTGCGACTAAAATGACTAGTTCTTTCCTTTATTCAGGAGTCCACCGCCGATTCGACTGGGCGTCTGAATTGGACCCGCATACTCCAATTGGCAACAAACACCTATGACGAATCAACGACGGCCTCAGGTACTACTGATGAGGATATGCCGACTGTGGCATACCCAGCAGGACTTTTCCTACTGGCCCAAGGGGCCAGCGAGTGGGCCTGCAGGACGGCGACTGGATCGAGACTTGGCAAGGACCCAGGCGAAAGGAAGCTGGAGGCCCAGAAGCGTAGCTAAGCCCAGTCGGATTAGGTCAAGAACCCTCCAAATCTTTAACTAATTCGGTTGTAGATCTGTAAACCCTAGAGAGGTGAGCCTATATAAACCTCCCTAGGGTACGCATAGAGGACACGTTCCATCATACACCCTAGCGACTCGCCGCCTACTCGTCGAGCTCCCCCTTGTACTCTCTCCATAATACAATCTAGCAGGAGTAGGTCTTTACCCTCCGGGGGGCTGAACCTGGGTAAATCCTTGTGTCTCCGCCCTCATCTCACACCGCAGATGGCTGGACACCCTTGCCCTTTGTTCTACCATTCGCTGCTGATTGCAGCATCTGTCGTGGCCATTCCCACGATACTTTGTTTTGATGGTGCATGTCACCTAATAAAAATATTCTTTTTATCACTTACCTACTCGAGGACGAGCAGGAGTTAAGCTTGGGGATGCTTGATACGTTGGAAACGTATCTATAATTTTTGATGCTCCATGCTTGTTTAGTATCTACTTTGCTTTGCTTTGTCTACACTTTGAGGTGTTTTTATATCTTTTCTATAACTAACCTATTAACAAGTTGCCACAGTGCCATTTGCCTGTTTTCTTATGTTTTTGGTTCTAGAAAGGCAGAAAATCAATATTCTCGGAATTGGACGGGACAAAAGCCAAAGTCAATATTTTACCGTGCGGGACATGAGGCCAAAATACGAGACGGAGAAGCGAACCAGGACAGCCGCACCCCCTAGGCGCGGGTGGGCCCACCCCGCTCCTGGGTAGGGTGTGGGCTCCTTGGCTGCCTCCCAGCCTCGCCTCTTTGCCTATAAGAAGCCCCCGATGCAGAAACCCTAGGCACCCGATCAAAACTCCACGAAACCTTCTATAGCCACTGCCACTGTCATCCCTAGATCGGGGGGATCTGAAGTTCTTCCCGGCACCCTGTCAGAGGGGAAATCATCCTGGAGGCCTTCTCTCCGGTATGAAGCGTGAGTAGTTCCACCTTGGACTATGGTCCATGTAGTAGCTAGATGGTTTATCTCCTCCTTGTGCTTTCATGTATAGATCTTGTGAGCTCCGTTCATGATCAAGATCTAATCTATTTGTAATCATGCATGTTGTGTTTGCGGGTATCCAATGGATATTGAGATTACTATGTCAGATTGATTAATGGTTTTGTCTATTTGATACTATCATGTTTGTGTTGTTTGTGATCTTGCATGCTCTCCGTTGTTAGTAGCTATCTTGGCCAAGTAGTTGCTAGTAACTCCAAGAGGGGGTATTTATGCTCGATAGTGAGTTCATGACTCTATTTTCCAAGGGAAGTGACAGAAATCTCTTCGGTTGTAGATGTTCTATTGCCACTAGGGAGAAAACAACGGTCTCTTGTTCATAGAACAAGTGGATTATTTACCTTACACACTTTTCTTAAAGAAGTTGTCTGTTGCTTGCAACTTAATACTGGAGGGGGTTCGGATGATAACCTGAAGGTGGACTTCTAGTCATAGATGAAGTTGGATGGCGGTCTATGTATATTGTTGTATTGCCCAATCAAATCTCATAGGATCTTTTTGTCTGTTATTGCATTGTTATGCCTTGCTCAGTTCCTGTGAATTGCCCTGCTGCAATTTGTTTACCCTTCATGCCATGTTGTTTATCTAAGGAGAGCACCTCTAGTGAACTATGGACCCCGGTCCAATCTTTACCATTGATACATCTTCCACTATTACTTGTTTACTTGTTGCAAACCATTAGCTTCCACACCATACATTTAATCCTTTGTGACAGCAAACCGGTGAGCTTGACAACCTCACTGATTCGTTGGGGCAAAGTCTTGAGTCTGTGTTGTGAAGGTTCCGCGTTGCTTGCAACACATGTGTGACGTTTCCTTCCTCCTACTGGTTCGATAACCTTGGTTACTTACTGAGGGAAAACTTGCTGCTGTGCTGCTTCACACCCTGCTCTTGGGGTTCCCAACAGGCTACACGTTAGCCATCAGAAGGCAAGATCAACCAAGCCAATGAGAACCGCAAGCGTAGAATGATGCATCAACCAGGAACCCACCATACCCCAAAGTATCGCCCCAACCCGTCTCCAGGATTTGCCCAAAGAACCAATAGACCCCCGATGAACCGTCCAACCTATCCCAACCGTGGCGGAGGAAACCCAAGGCCTGGAGGAAACCACAACAACAACCCCGGCAACTCCAACAATTTCAACCATGCACCGCCCAAGTCCAACAGCAATAATGTCGCCAACAACACCAACACTGCCCTAAGAACTGGAAGCAATGATGTGCCTATTGCAGCAAAGGACAAGTCCCAAGTGACTTGTTATGAATGTGGAACCAAGGGTCATTATTCCAATGAGTGCCCCAAGAAGATTGCCGTAGCCCATTATATGAATGCCCCAGCTCAGCAGCAGCGTCATGTTCAGCCTGGAAAATGATTTGCCCCAGGGAATTCGCTCAACCGCAACGGCCGTCTATTTCTCATGAATGCTGAAGAAGCCCAAGAAGCGCCAGATGTCATGCTGGGTATGTTTTCTGTTAACTCAGTACTTGCAAGAGTGTTGTTTGATTCTAGAGCATCGCACTCGTTTTTTACCAAAGAATTTGCATGCACTAATAAGATTCAACCAACAAAATTGAAGCATGTTATGATAGTTCAAATACTTGGTTTAACCACCAAAGCTAGAAAAATTTGCAAGGTCGTACCTATCCGAATCCATGGCATAGATTTTTATGCTAATCTAATAGTACTTGGAACAAAAGGTTTGGAAGTAGTACTAGGAATGGATTGGATGCCGAAACATAAAGGATTAATCGACTGTGCCAAGAAATCCATAACCATGACCAGTACCGCCGAAATATCAGTAGAGCATGTATCTGAACCTTGCCACGTCAATTCAAGTGCAACAAGAGTCTAGCCCAACCCACCATTGACCAAGTCAGAGTAGTCTGTGAATACCCCGATGTATTTCCAGATGTTTTGCCCGGTATGCCCCCAGATCGGGATATCGAGTTTATCATTGAACTAATCCCTAGAACCGGACCCATAGCGCAGAGACCGTATAGTATGAACCCGTCTGAATTAGTGGAGCCGAAGAAGCAATTGGATGCTATGCTGGAGATAGGATTGATCCAACCAAGTGCGTTGCCATGGAGATCACCTGTCTTGTTTATGGATAAGAAAGATGGAGGTAACCGTTTGTGTACGAATTATTAGAAGTTGAACGATGTCACCATCAAGAACAAGTACCCACTACCGAAGATAGAAGACCTGTTTGACCAGTTGACTGGTGCCAAAGTGTTTTATAGGATTGATCTTAGAACTGGTTATCATCAACTCAAGATTCGTGCAGAGGATATTCCAAAGACTGCCTTTACCACCAGATATGGATTGTATGAGTACACTATCATATCTTTTGGATTAACCAATGCCCCTGCTTATTTCATGGACTTCCTGGATAAGTTTGTCATCCTTTTCATCAATGACATTCTAATCTATTCCAAATCAGAAAAAGAACATGAGCTACACCTAAGTACCATCCTTGTAACCCTTAGAGAGCATCAACTGTATGCCAAGTTTAGCAAATGTGAATTCTGGTTACAAGAGATAGGATTCCTCAGACATATTGTATCAGCCGGAGGAATTGCCGTTGACCCTGCAAAGGTGAAGGATGTTGAAGATTGGCAAGCCCCAACCACTCAAACCCAAGTTCGTGCATTTCTCGGATTAGCGGGATATTACCGCAAGTTCGTAGAAGGATTCTCAAGCATCGCAAGACCCACGACCCAATTGTTCAAGAAGGATAAGAAGTTTGAATGGACGGACAAATGTGAAGCGAGTTTTCAAGAGCTTCAGAAGAGATTGATTTGAGCCCCAATCTTGATCATGCCAGATATTACGAAGCCCTTTGATGTGTATTGTGACGCATCCAAGATCGGTCTCGGATGTGTGCTTATGCAAGAAGGCAAAGTTATGTATTATCTATCCCGACAACTGAAACAACATGAGCAGAATTATCCTACCCATGACCTTGAACTAGCATCCATAGTTCTAGCCTTGAAGACATGGAGGCACTACCTTATGGGAAACCGTTGTGAGATTTATTCGGATCACAAGAGCCTGAAGTATATATTCACTCAGAAGGAGCTGAATATGAGGCAAAGGAGATGGATAGAGTTAATCAAGGACTATGATCTGGACATCCACTATCACCCTGGTAAAGCCAATGTGGTAGCAGATGCCCTTAGTAGATTGCAGTGTCGATTGAACTCTATGATTTTGAAGAAGAAACCAAGTTTGCACAAGGAGAGGGAAGATTTTAGAATGAATTAGTAAGTGAAGGATTTTTGGATAGCATAGAGCTTCAACCTACTTTGATTAGTCAAATCAAGGAGGCTCAAAAGGAAATGCTTGTATCGACGGAATAAAATGTCGCATAGGTATAGGCAAAGTACCCGGATTCACTGAAGATGAAGAAGGAGTTCTGTGGTACAAAGGACGTATCTGTGTGCCAGCATATTCCGAGTTGAAGCAAGCTATTTTCAAAGAAGCCCATGATACTCTTTATTCTACCCACCCCGAAGGAACAAAGATGCATCAAGATTTGAAGGAGCAATTTTGGTGTCATAAGATGAAGAGAGAAATCGGAAGTTACATAGCCAAGTGTGATATCTGTCAAAGAGTCAAGGCGGGAAATCAGAGACCCGCAGGACTGTTGCAACCATTGCAGATTTTGGAATGGAAGTGGGATTCCGTTGGAATGGATATTATCACCGGTTTGCCTACATCTAGTCGAGGAAATGACTCTATCTGGGTTATCGTAGATAGATTGTCCAAAGTCGCCCATTTATTACCATTCAATACCACTTACCATAGCTCGAAGCTAGCAGAGTTGTACATCACTAGAATCATTAGTTTGCATGGAGTTCCCAAGAACATAGTGTCGGATCGAGGAACTCAGTTTACCTCGAGATTTTGGAAGAAAGTCCAAGAAGGATTAGGAACCCGACTGGATTTCAGCACAGCTTATCACCCTCAGACCGATGGACAAACGAAGCGAGTTAATCAAATACTCGAAGATATGTTGAGAGCTTGTGTGCTAGAGTATGGATCAAAATGGGAAGATTGTCTGCCATTCGCAGAATTTTCGTACAACAATAGTTATCAAGCCTGTTTGCAAATGGCCCCATTTGAATTCATGTATGGAAGGAAGTGTCATACCCCTTTGAATTGGTCGAAAGTAGGAGAGAGTCAGATTTTCGGACCCAAATCCAGACAGAAGAAGCCAAAGAGAAAGTTCACAAGATTCGTGAGCAACTCAAGACCGCCCAATCCAGACAGAAGAGTTATGCCGACAAGAGACGTCGAGACCTTGCTTTCAATATCGGAGATTTTGTGTATCTCAAAGTGTCACCCTTGAAAGGAATGCAACGTTTGCAACTCAAAGGAAAGTTAGCCCCCAGATATATCAGACCTTTCAAGATTCTGAATCATCGAGGAGAAGTATTGTATCAACTCTAACTGCCAGAGGAAATGTCAGCCATGCATAATGTGTTCCACATATCGTTACTTCGCAAATGCCTAGAAGTCCCGGAGAAGACCGAAGTTTTCAAGAACATTGATCACCGAACCATAGAGATCAACGATGACCTGACGTATCCTGAAGTATCCATCCGTATTTTGGAGGAAGCTTTTAGGACCACCAGAACCCGGAGCATCAAGTTTCTCAAGATCCAGTGGAGTAACCACACTGAAGAAGAAGCTACCTGGGAGTGAGAAGACTACATTAGGACGGAGTTTCCCGATCTCTTTAAATCCTAGTTTTCTTTTTCTCAAATCTCGGGACAAGATTTTGTTTAAGGAGGGAAGGTTTGTAACATCCCAAAAATATTAATCAAGGTTATCAATTCCAACCACTCAAAATTAGGGTTAACAAAAACTTTTATAATTAAAATCATATGAATGCATGTGTGTATGTGATGAATGCATGAATGGACTTGTGTGATTGTTGTGAATATAAAGGAATGGTTTAAAGGTGAAAACAACATCATCTAAATCAAATCCAAGCAGAAACAAATCAAGAGAAATTCAAAAACAAACAAAACAAGCAAAAGGTCATTTTTGCCAATCTTGCTCACTAGGCCACTTTGAGTGTTTCTAGTCCAAGATTTCAAACAGAAATAAATTCATTTCTTTTCACCCCTTGCTAGACCAAGTGAAAGTGAACCCAAGCCCACCTTGCAAACCCACAGAAACATTTGGCAACTTGATTCAAATGACAATTCAAAATTGAATCTATATCATATGTGAAGATCACCATTTCTCAAAACCCCACCAAACCAGTGCACCTTGACCATTCCAAGCAACCAGAGACTACCTAGTATGTGACTAGTACACCCACCAAGTTTCACTCAAAAATTCAAATTCAAATCTCTTGCGGACATTTAATCAAACACCTTGTAAACACAAATCTAATAAAACATCAAACACTATAGTGAGCAGTGTTGTGCCTAACTTGTTCCCTCTCTAGCTCACAACACACTCTCATTAGATCATCTAACTTATTTAACAAGCCCTAGCTCACTTTAAGCTTGACATTGTCATCAATGGTGACCATGGCCGAGCCCAACTTGCCACCCCAATGTCGACAACAAGCTAGGAGCCTCACCAAGCCTAGCCACCTTGTCTGGGACACAAGCCATCGTCCACCGCCACCCCCTGTCCAGTGCCCAAGCCTTGATAGCCACAGAACCATCTAGAACGAGCACGCCCAGCCTCTCTGCAAGCATGCCGAGAGCACGCCAGAGCGCCATGATCGACACACTCACACAGACCGCGCCCCGCCCTCGCCGCTCGCATACTTGATCATCACCGCCCCAGGAACCGCACGGACATGCCTGCTCATCGCTGCGCGACCAGGAGAGCCCGTGCGCCATTAAATTTCCCGTCGGACCCACCCAGAGCATTGCAGTGTTCCGACCAATTCGCACCGCCCCACGCCTCGCCACCATGTCGTTGATCTTCGCCAAGAGGCAGCGCACCGTCCCCTACCCCCGGCCATGTCGTTAGCTCGTTGTGCATACGACCACGATGAGCTCCACCCGCACCCTTCGGTCTCCACTTCGCACTATAAATAGAGGCCTCCCCCATTTTAATTTAGAACACCATGTCACTCCCCTCTCTCATAGAACCACCCACCTCATTACCGGAGCAAGGCGAGCACCAGGTGGCCGGAATTTCACCAGAGTCTGCCGCGAAGGAGGAGAAGAGGAGCCGTTGATTGGAGTCACCCCAGGAGGAGCCACCGGTACTAGGAGGATCACCGTCGTCGACTTCATCGTTCGCCCCCATCGCCGACCATCGCCGGAGCCCCGGTGAGCCACCACTGACACCCACTGGCCATGCTAGGGTTCGACCTCGCCGCGTTCTGTTCAGATGTGGACGATGAACCTCAGTCGTAGATCTAGCATCTAATCCTACGGCCCTAATCGTCCCGTACCCCTTCGCACCCCTCTGTCTTGCTGACTGGTGGGGACAGCCACTTAAACCCGTCCGCGTGCTGTGCGCAGTGGGCCGGCCCAGTTACACTCCCGCGCGACCCAGTAATTCAAACTTAGTTTTTTCCATTTAGTTTCAAACTTAGTTCTGTCTCTAGATTCAAAAATCAATCCAGGGAGATTCACTGAACCAAATTGCATGAAACTAATTTTGTTAGAAAGGTATTGAAATTCTTAATCCAAGCCCATTGGATTTAAATAATTTGGAATTGTAAATCACTATAGTAAAAATAACAAGGCAGAAGCTTTTCTGCATTCAAAACTTTTTCAAAATTCAACCATAACAGCTTTTGAGTTGATTCCAACTCTCAAAAATCACATTTGACAAGATTCTGAATATGTAAAAATATCTAGGTTTACTTGCAGAAATAATGGACAAGTAATAAAATAATGCCTCATAGGCATTTCTAGTCACTTTATTTAATTAAAAAAAAAGGTTAAACCTTATTAAATTGTGACACCACTTTAAATCACATTCCCAAGTACTGAAATATGTGGTGATGACATGTGTCAACATGATCCCCTATTTTAGTTGGAGAATATTAAATATTAAGTAGTTTTTCAATGAGTAGAAATTACTTTTCTAAAATAAAATAAATAGAACCTTTGCCTTAATCCTTGTGATAATAGTGATGATACTAGATCATCTATTGTAAGCTTTTGTGTGCTAAATAGAAGTAGTTAAGAATTGCTTGGTGATTGTGTACTTCAAATTTATTTATAGACGCTAGTACTGAACAAGGATACGAAGAGGAAGGAGGATACTACGAGGAAGAAGCATAGGATAAGTTCAACCACTGCTCTGCACAAGGCAATCTAAGCTAAACCATGCAAGTTTACACCTACAAGATAATCTATGCAATGCATTAGGCATGCTTTGATTATACCCATTGATGCTACCCAATCCTAGTTTTACTTGCAAACTTAGTTATTTTATTTCTTTATCAAAGATTTCTACTTGTGTTTACTTAGTGATTTGTAGATTTTAGAAAGATTAGTAAAGGTAGCATAAAGAGCATAAAACTTGGCGTAAGTTAGATAAATCTTGATGTCATCCTGAGGCATGAGATTAAACTTAGATAAGTCTCACTTGATTGTCGCCCTCATTAGTGTTTACCCCCACTTGTAGATGCTAGTGCTAAGCACAAAACTTGATCACTTTAGATGGGAATACTTGGTGAAAATGATTATAAAAACCTTAGAATGATGAGTCATTCTACTGGAATGTTTTGACATGTGTTCTTGAACACCAGATGATTTTGATGATGAAAATGTTGAGGCATGAGCCTTAGCCCTTTATAAGACTGATGGTTGTCTGGATGCGATACCATTCCAATTTTACCATACAACCACAATACCCGAAATTTGGGTAGGGCTTGACTGGAAATTTATATACCTTAGTATAGGTTCCCTTGTGGCCAAGGTTTAAGCTGAGGCTACCTTGTGAAGATTGTCCACCTATGCAGTTCCCAAGATGACAGATGGTTATGGTTGGGAGGCCAAACTCATAGGAGAGGTGCCTATACTAGGGAGTGTAATTGAAAGGTTAGGATTGATTATCCGCATACTGAGTATGGTGAATTCAGGATTTTTCCTGATGGATGTATAGAATATTGTGGTGAAAGTGTACCACCTCTGCAGAGTGTCAAACTATTCAAATAGCCGCGTCCGCGGTTATGGACAGTTGGAGTGGCCATACTATTCCATCGTCAGATATTTTCAAAATGACTTATGAAATGAATCATGATTTTGACTTGACCACAATAGGGTTGTGATATGAAAATTTGAGTTCCCACTTTGGTGTTATAAAACTTCAACTAGCTTTCTTTGCTTCTGAACTTAGTTAAGGTAAATATGGATTTTTGCAAAACAACCTAGAGCCTAGTATTTCGAACTCAAAATCACTTCACTTGTTAGTCTTAGTTTGCGAGTACTTAAAGAGTACTCATGGTTTTGTCCTTGGCTATTCCCTTGGCCAGACTATGAAGAGGACTGTCTGGAGGATGGACCGCAGGAAGGTTACAACGACTAGGATCATCTCCCATCATCAGCATTTCCTGTGACCATGAAGATGGAGATTCGCCCATGCTACCATTATTATTATGTTATTCCACTTCTATGACTGTATTAAGACTGGATCATGAGATCCTTTATTTGTTGTAAGACCTTATGTATGGTTTGTAATGGATGATGTACTGTGATATCCAATCTGTTATGTCTCGCAAAAATGGTAATCCCTGGGATTGCGATGTATGGCATAATAGGCATCTGGGATTAAAAATCCGGGTTTTGACATGCCCAAATTGTGATGAGAACCATCCAGCTAGAAAATGCCCCACATCTCAAATTACATGTTTCCTATGTGAAGGAACTAATCATGTCCCTGTCCAATGCCACATCTATCCTATAGTTCAACAGATGAAACATCAAGCTAAGGATGGAATACATCAAGTCTTTGGAAACACCCATGAAGGTACAACTTCTACCAATAATGATGAAGACAAAGTCAAATCTCAGTATGCACCTCCATACAATGTAACCAACTTTGGTGAACAAAAGAGAAAACATGGACGTTATCCTAGGAACCGTTCTAGGAACTGAGAAAAGTTTCCCACATCTGTGGTGAAGTATGAAGAAGATGAACTAAGAGACCTCCTAGCCTTGGAGAGACCCAAAAAGAAGAAGAAGGGCCAAGGAAACAAGCAAGAGATAGTGATACCAAGGATAAAGAAGGATATTAGCCAGGTTATGTGCCAGAAATGCAAAGAGTTAGGACATTATGCATCAAATTGTCTAGAAAAGGAGAAGAACAAGACAAGCAAACTTGGAAAGGATCTCAACCTTGTCACATGTTTCAAATGGGGTAATAAGGGACACTATGCAAACAACTGTCCAGAGAAATTACATCGAGACATCAAGTAAGCCAAGATGCAATCTAGTTAAATCCTTTTAAGGTTGGTAGTATCCTAGTTCTTCTGAAACCAACTTGTTGTTTCTAGCCTTCCTAAATCTCGGGATGAGATTCCTTGTAAGGGTGGTAGTTTGTCACATCCCAAAATTTTGCAAATTTTGAAATGTGAAAAATAAACAAACAAAATAATTAAATGATGCAATTTAGGGGGAAAGAAACTTTTTGTTTCTAAATGGAAACATCAAAACCTTGCTTGAACAAAATTTGAATGAAAAAGCAACAAACAAATTTTCAAACAGATCAAATGCATTCATGCTTGGAATGTATCTTGATTTTGAACATTTGGAAAAGATAAACCTAAACCCTAATAAAAGAAATCATCATCAAGATCACTCCAATTCTATGGCTATGTTCCATATAAAAATTCAGCAACAACATTCCTAAATAATCAATATTGATAAACATCAATATTACATAACCATGGGAATTGGTTTCACTCCATTTGGAGCCATGGATAAAAACTTATGATTTATAAAATAAAAGGAAGCATTCCAAGGCTAATAAATCTCAAAGTAATAATTAATTGTAAACAAACTAATTCTAAAATGATTTTAAAAGATAAATAATTATTAAATAAAATTATACAAATTGGAATCACCATTTTTGGACCTATAAATAAAAAGATATGAATTATATAAGACGAAGAAAGAAATAAATAAGAATTATTGCAAAGAAAATTTAAACCATGGCTAAAATCCATAAGTGAATGGAATAAAAGTTTATTTAAATATTATAAAAGTATAAAAGTTTATTTAAATAAAATTATATGGGCTTCAAATCTTATTTAAATAAAAGCCAATGTGCCCCCACTGAATTTAAATGATTAATACAAATATTTTTGAAATACTCAAAATGGACTAGTTACCCAACTTATTTTATGTATAAAACCTACTGAAAAGTTTGGTGAAGATTTGAACCAATTTGGAGTTGTATCAAACTATTTTGAATAAAAACAGAAAATAGAAACAAAAAAAGAAAATACTAGAAGAAAAAAAAAGGGGAAAAAGCAACCAGACTAGTTAGGCCTAGTAACCCAGCCCATCTAGCCCACCCGGTCACTCCCCTCTCCCCCTCCCCCGTTTTCTTTTCTCACGCACTGAGCCCGCACCCACCTGCTGTTAGGCCAACCCTACCCCCATGTCACCCTCGTCGTCTTCAGCGCGCTGAACCCGCCCCCCTCTCTCTACCATTTATGGCGATTTTAATTCAAGTAATAGCGATTGAATCATGGCATAATTTCCTCCCCTGACATCGCCTTCTTATTCCCCTCTCCCTCCTCCCCATTTACCCTCAACCCTCGCACCCAGAGAGCCCCCAGACTGCTCTGATTTTTGCTCGAGCCACCGCTGTCCCTGACAAACTCCGGCGCTGATTCCGACGCTCGGCAACAACCTCACCTGCAAGCAACCAATGAAGGCTTCGACTCCGGTGAGGAATCTAGCATGGATCGTGCGCCCCTGCCTCTCTTATGACCTCCCTCGAGCTCGCCTCGTCCCCACGACCACGGTAACACCCTCGCATCCTGCCCTCACCCCCTAGCGCCACCGGTCCACCATTGCCAGACGCGTCGCCCATCTCTGGCCAGAGCGCGTAGATCCACTGGATCTGAATCCTGTCGTTAGGATTAGATTAGACAGCGAAGGGGTATTGGCAGATCTGAGCCGTGCGATCCCACTTAGATCCAAAGGTGCACAGTGCTGATCCTTCCGAAACGGTACCGGCCAATAGAAACACGCCACGTGGCCAGGATTTCGATTGAAAACCCAGAATAGATTTGTTAGATGTTTAAACTTGCAAAATTCATAACTTATAATCTACAAATCAGAAAAATGCAAATTTGGTGTCTATCGATTCAGAAAAATATGAACTACACTACTGTGGCCTTAGTTTGTTCACTTGTTTCTGTAAAAATTGATTTTTATGCAGATACGTTTTTAGGCTATTTTGGCTATAAAAATTGTTGTAAAAAATTATTTTTGAGTAAATCATTTTGCAAATGGTTTTGTTTTGAACCCTCTGACCATAAACACTAACATTTGAAATTATAAATATATTTTGATGACACTAAAAATTATTCCTTTGAATAAATGATTTTCTAGTAAAAAGAAAAATGATTTAATTAACCAAATTGCACTAACTTGATTCCAGTGGTAATTCAACCTCTTTAGAAGGACCAATAGATGTTTGTAGTGTTCAAAACTTTGCTAAAACAATTTATAAAATAAAATGACTTTTGGCATGCTTGCATGCATTTATTTGTATTCTTGTTATTGTTTTGTTATTTTTGTGTTGTAGTTTTGAGTGTGTTCTTTTGCTTGATTGTATTGTAGTGAACTTTGAGGAGTGTGACATTTGCAAGATCAAGGAGAGTACCTAAATATCCTACTATAAAGGCAAGTGATACTTTGGTCATCAAAACTCCTATCTTTTCAATATTGCATTAGTGATATTTTTGTAGTATGCATGATAGGACTATTATAAATATTTCTTTGCAAAGCAAATACCATAGTATCTACCTTGGTAGTATTTCCTAAAGATAGAGACATGGTAAGTTTAGAATGCTTAGTCTAGATATATAGAATTGTTGGTGGAAATCATGATATGATGTCTTATGAAAATACAAGTATTGTTTTGGGACTAATGAGAACAACTGATGTTAATGAAACACCTGGGTGGAAATGGGACTTGTATGGATTTATATTGAGTGGTTACCTAGGGCCCATTTCTATGGTTTACCCTGTGTATCTTACTTGTGGATTGCCACCTAGGAACAAAGAGATTTGAAACATTCTTGTCATGAAAGCTTCTAGTGCAGCCACCTGGCATATGGGCTCTGCCTTGACCAACTAATTAGCAAGAACTCAGTCAGACACACAGAAGGTGGTAGTGATGATAGGATGGAACGTGCCTGTTGTAACATCCCAATTTCAGCAACCCTGATTAAGTGTCCAGAAGGCAAAAATCAGGGGGAACAAAAACTTTTTTCTTACATTGTGTGCTTACCTATTTGCTTGTGCTCAAGCAACTGTTGGTGTATTGGTTGTATACTCCTTATCTCAACACCAGTTTACAAAAACTACTTTACAAAAGAGATGTCTTGGATCATCTTTCATATTCTCAAATGTACTGGCATTGCAAAAACCTGAGCCAAGATGACTTTGACACGACCAAATACTTTACTAGTTCTTTTGAAAACCTCTGGAGACCTATATATTATATCCTTATGTTTTCAAGACAGAACCTTCAACTACCCTTATCTCTAGGTTTTCCAAAAACCTTTATTAAAAACCTTTTCATCTCAATCTTGGTAGAGAGACCAAGATGGTACTTATCTTACTTCAAAGAAAAACCCCTCTCAACATACCCATACTTACCTCAAGCTAGGCTTGATGGTAACCCTAGTAATAGCTAGATAAGTGATAAAATGAATTGCCTTGATCTGCTGTCTCATGAATTGCCTTGATCTTCTGACTGTCTTGTTTTCTTAGGAACTAGAGTGAGATAATCTAGTAGCTCATCCCTTAGGACCCAATCATTTCTTGTGATCATCAAGCCCCTATCAATCATCCAAGTCTGGATCTATCCTAAGTCACTCAAGTGACCCTCTCATCTCCAATTCAGCTCAATCCAAGGCTAATCCCTCTGGATGGTTTCCAACCCAGTGGAGACCCAATATAAGCATGAATCCTATCTACTTAGTTAGTACCTCAACCTCATCTCCTTGATCATGAGTTTGGAACCTAGAATCCTCTCAAAATCATCTACACTTGCACTCTAGTTTAAAACCCTAAATCTACCAAAATGGCCATGTCTGGATTTCCTATCTGGATACCATCTTTGGAGCTCTACCTTTTCCAATCTATGGGCATTCCTAAGATTGTATTTGAACCATATTGTAGTACATCATTAGTACTACCAAATCCCACTCCTGTCCTTGGCTAAGCCATTCTACCTCCCACTCATTTTTGATGGTTTTGCAGTCAAGATAATAACCTTTTCTGCAAATCTTATCATCTTACCAACTTTGGCAGAAGCTCACATCTATATGCCACCTCCCCTTAACCAACTCTTTGCATGGTTATGATCTACTAACCATGGCCTATCAATCCCCACTTCACTTGTTTCCATTGGAGGCTTGTGCTTCCTGGACCCACATGGTTTGGCAGGCTACCTGATGTATCTGTTATGGCAGCCTTAATTTTTTACAAAGTTTGCCATCACTCCAAAACCACCTAAAAACCAACCAAGCCCGAATCTTGCCTCCATGATCATCAATATGACATGTTCTATTCCTCCATATAACCCTTGTACTAAGGTGAGCTATGAGCTCCCTAATCCAATCATGTTTAGGTAGCATAAGATTAACTAAACCCTAGATCCTACCCTTATCTTGTTTCCATCCTTTTTACCACTTTCCTTCCAAACCAAGGTTGACCTTGATGCCTACCTCAATTTTACATCATCTACCTTGGATATAAGCATCCCCAAATAATTCTCCCAATTATTTGGATTATTAAACTATTTAAATTCCTCCACTTATCAAATTCTCAAAATCCTTGTCCATAAAGACAAGTTTGATTTTCTCCAAATCACCTTGCCAAATATAGGCACACTTGAAGCCTAATTATCATATCCCATCTTTTCAACTCAAAAATAAATATTTTTGAGGTTCTTTACTATTTCTTTTTGACCTTTTTCTTAAATGGCACAAACAAGAAATAATCCCCTAAAAATACTTTTCCACTTCAATAAATCCCAATAAAATCCTCCAATGTGTTATGGTATCTAGGACCATATGACATCAAAAACCAAGCCTGCCCAATGTAAAAATATCATTCTTGCTTCCATAATTTACTTCAGCACTTTTGGAAGAAGTACATTTAAATGGGATTATAATCATTAGAAAAATCCCATTTAATTCTTGGAGAGATTATTTGACATACTCCACCTACCAGTACCATTTACACACCTTGTTCAATGCAAATTTTGCAACGTCCTTCACAAGCCCCAAAATGATCAACATTTTGCAAATCAAGCAAACTTGATTCAAATAAAACCCAAACCCTCTCCAATCTTCTCCAGCACTTCTCCCTAACCTCATCACCCCCCTGGTCGACCTAGAACTATAGCATCCCTTTACCATTTGTCCCCTAGTGCTTGTAAGAGAGAGAGCATCCTATCTTGCCAAAAATCTTTGCAATAAAGGGGCAGCAGCTACCCCACTCCCCTCTCCCCTCTATGGTCGAGCTACAGGCCCCACACAACCCCCAGCATCGCCTCTCTTGCCCAACCAGCAGCCCACACCCTGCCCCTTGCCCCAATGGACTTTGCCCACTCCCTCTCTTGTTTATAAGGCCACAGGCCAGTACAGCTCTCCCCCCTCGCCCTCATTTGCCCCTTCTCCTCCCTTCTTACCACCCCAGAGCTCCTCTCCCTCTCCCTAGCTCTGCCCAAGCTTCGGCCTCCCTCACAAAGTCGAGCAAAGCACCTCCCCCTCTTAGTCTTTCTCACTAAATGTAACCTTATCGAGCTTCCCCCTCTCTCTGATACTCTGTGTGCTCCTTTTGTTGACATGCAGGCATCACCGAAGCCGTACCAGCGAGCTCCGTCGAGCTCCCCCTCGGTCGTCTTAACGCGAGCTCTTCCCCGACGTCAGGACCAATGTGCCGCCCTCCCCGGACTCGCCGTCATCGACCACTTCGACCTAGCCCCTCCTCGACCTTCCTCGAGCCCTCAGTGAGCCTCCCCGCCTCTTACCGTTGCCAGCTAGGGTTTCCCTTCCCCGACGTCTAGGCGGGAGGAGGACAACGACTCTGGGCCGTCAGATCTGCCCAGATCTAACGGCCGTCGCCCCTCCATTCCCCTTCGCACGCGGGTGGCCCAGCTGGGCTGCAGCTGCTCCCCGCGACCCACTGGAGTAAAGATCCGTCCTGTTTCCCCCTGGACTCTCTCTTTTTCTTTAAAACAAATTCTAGATCTATTATTGACAGTTGGTTTAAATCCAAATAAAAATGATAAGGGCTTCAAAATATTCAGATCTAATTTTTATCAAGTGCCTGGATGTCTTTCCCAACATCCAGACCCAGATCTGGACCAAAACATTGTTTAAATTAATTCTGATAAATATTCTCCCAAGATGTGTCCAAATCACTAAATATTTTCTCTATAAAGTTCTACAAATCCTTTTGGAGTGAAGCCAATTCTTTCAGGAAGGTATGGTCGATACCTTTCATATCCCACTGGCCCCATACCCATTTGCTTCCTGGTGTGCAGTTGGCAAAAATAAGAAAAACAGAGACTTCCTGTGTTTAGGAAATTTTATAGCTCAAACCAAGTGGATTTCTAACCTAATTCCAACTCCTATTAGACACACACCACCATATCTTTCATAACCCAGCAGCTTATATTTTAATGAGTCTCTGTTGCATTTGAGTGAATTGAACTCTTCTGTGCATGGTTTATTCACTAATAAAATCACTACAGTAGCTATGTACATCCAAAACGGTTAATTCCAATTTCTGCAGAATGGTATTCTCAGTACCTAGCATTTGTCCTTGGAATCAACTAAAAATCTTTTGCAAAATAAATATGATGAAAAAAACAAATCCCATTCGGGTGATTGTTTTGAGGTGACTCCAGCTCCTCCTAAATCAGTCCACAAAATACTACTAAATAACCCTAGGAAATAATTTTTGGAACTCCATAGAAGTTCTGGTGAATTATTTCCTAAAACTAGAGCTTTAATCACTATAAAATCCATTATAAATCTTTAGAAATTGATAAAATAGTGAAACCACTTTTGTTGGCTTCGTTGTATCAATACCTACCTGATGATATCATTTTTATACAATGGTATCATACATATCAAGCCCTTGGTCAAATACCCCTCTGTTAGGTAGTTCCTAAACTATAAATCCTAAAGGAAGCCTTTTCCCTAATGCCTCCAAAATCTTCTCCCAATCCAATCAAATCAAACCACCAACATCCTACAGATCTATATCTTGTAGTTATCCTTTACTTGTTGTATGGTTTGATGCTTGTATACCTTGTGTTGATCGGTGTATTGTTTGTGTGCATGTATGATCGATAATGGCGATAGTTGCGATTGTGTGACGTCGAGAAGAAGGAAGGATCGAGTTATTATTATTATTATTATTATTTTGGTATTCTGGCTATCTAACACCGTCAAGGGACATCTCTCTGGTCACAGGCAAGCCACCATTCCTGAACTCCTATATTAACCTACTTTTGTTTATCAACTGTTTATATATCTCGTTTATTAATTGCATGATCACGGGCATGGTTTGTTTCAAATAAAAGTGCGTGACTAACTTGGCTCCTCCAAGTTATGGATGAGTGTCCATTAGGACACCTACCCTTTTGCACCTATTTTTACCCCTTTATACTGAGGCAAAGATGATTAGCATCTTCCCTCTTGGAACCCATGGACTTTCAAAGATAAAACTATTTTGGGTTCTTACCCTACTAAAAAGTTCTCAAAATAAAACCCTTGAAAATAGGCATCATTTCCGAGTGGAAGTTTTCCTAAAAGAAGTATGAGGTGGATGAAGAAAAAGTCAAGAAAGAGAAAGGAAGGGATGTCCTAAGCCAATGTCCGGAACAATTTTATCTGTGCAACCACATTACCCCGGACGCTGGGGCTTAGCTCATAGTTTGTGATCCTTAGCTGGGGCTTCTCGTACTCACTAAAGGGGAGAAATCTCCTGAAATCCGGGTTGTCTGGGACAAGGCACTGGTGCAACAATTGGGTCTCTCGCGGACGGTATGCTTTTATGAAGTACGGATGGAAGATTGTCACTATTTCTATCTGCCAGACTTCAGTCTGGAGATAGGGGTCAGTACGGAAGGAAGGAGCAGGGTCGTCGTACCCCATACTCGTACCGAAGAGAACAACCCAAAAGGAAAAGCTGCCATTGCTAGGGATGGACAAATGAAAAGTTTAAGTTTGATTATCCGAACCCCTGTCTACCGTGTGTAGCAAGCCGTGGTTTTATCCCGGCGGATGTATTGATTCTTGTGGGTAAAGTGCACAAACTCTACAGATTCTAATCTATTCGAATAGCCGGGTCCATGGACAAGGACGGTTGGAATGGCAAGTGCTAAGAGGACCCTTCGGTTAAGTTGTGATGAAATAAAGGATGTGACTTGGTCACAAGAAAAGATAAAGAATAAGTTGGTTTTGACCAGAGATGGTCGATAAGGTTTTAAAAAGGGTTTTACAGCAAAACATTTTATAAATCTTTTTAACAAGGATGGGGAGATGTCCAGATTTTCTAAAATGAGACATATTTTCCAAAAACTCTTTTTCAACAAAGATATAGAGATGCCATTGTAGATTTTTTCTTCAGAAAACAACCTAGTGTAGAGCTATCTCACCACAACCAATTATGCATTATCTTCTTACCCTTGTCTCGGTGGTTTTGTGAGTACATTCAAAGTACTCACTGGCATTGTCCCTGGCTATTTACTTGGCCAGATTGCAGATGTTAAGAAGCGACGAAGGTGCTGACGTCTATGAGAGCTAGGCCTTCTTCCTAGTCATTTGCCTGTAGGTTTAGGCACGGGCTCTGCGCTGAAGACTTCCGCTACTTGTACTGTAATCGCCATAATGGCCACCTTGTAAGTTTGTACTCATTATTGTATGGATGATGTAATGATACTAGTCGATTATGCTCAAGGCTCGCTGATCATGGGAACGTGAATTGTATGCATAACGGGTATTCTCGGGCCGTAAATCCGGGGTGCCACAGATATGGTGATCTGAGGGATTGCATCTGAAAAGTCTCGTCTCGATGCATGTCGAGTCTTGTGGGTAATGTGCACCACCTCTCGAGAGGGTAAAAACTAATTACTTAGCCGTGTCCCCAGTTATGGACAATTTTGAGCATCAAGGAAACGAAGCAGAATCAAGAATCTCATCATTCTAATTTCTCTAAGTTAAAACTTGTTGGGTGAACAAGGGAAGCACCTGGAGTGTATCCAGTGTGCCATGTTTGATGAAATGATTTGAAAAAGAGAAAAACTATTTTACAAAGGATAGGGAAAACTTATTTTATGCAAAGGCCAACCAAAACTCCACTTAGCCATATAATCATGTTAATTTTAGGTTCTTTATATCAATATGATATCACTTGCCAATACAATTCAAATGTATTGACCCTAGTGGCTGTAACTTATCATGTTGCAGGATTTCTTGTTGATAGTGAAATTTGTTGAGTAGTGAATACAAGTCTGCAACCAACATGTTTGCCTGTGGCACATGAAGATGAAAAACTCCATTCTTTATAAATGTATCTGCTACTTTGTAATAAGATAGCCATATGAGCTATGTAAGTTGTAATGAACTATTTTATTCCTGGTTATGAGTTGTAATATGACCTTTGTTTCTTAATATTACATCTTAAATTGTGGGTGCTAGCTATTTGATCCAGGGACTAGCATTGTAAACACAGGTTCAGGCCTCTACATATAGTAGATATGATGAATATGTTGATTGTTCGCCTTTGAAACTACATCATCTCACGTGATGATCGGACTTGGTGTAGTGGATTTGGTTCGTGTGATCACTAAAACAATGTGAGGGATATTGTTTTGAGTGGGAGTTCAATAGTAATATGATTAAAAGTTGAACATTATTTATTCTAAATTAAATCAAAGTGAATTTGAATAGTGCTTGTATTCATTGGCATTCGTTTACTTTACGAATTGAGATAATTGAGATAATAGAACTATAGAATTCTGGTTAGTTACTTTACGAACTAGTATCGTATTGTTTTGATGTGTTAATCTAAAGTTTAAAAGACCTATTGCAAACTTTAAGCAAGTTCCGATTACTCCGTGAAGTTTAATAATTGGTATTAAATCAAGAGTAACAATTCCAGTGTTAGTATATAAGTATCATGTTTATCTCCATGATTCTTGATATTCAAAATATCCTTTCAATATCAAGGTTATCGGGGAGCTGAAAGAATTGTTTCAGAAGCTTTCATGTGTGAAAGATATTGCGATATCTCAAATTATGCTTTGGTTGCAATATGATAAAGTATAATATGAAAAAATTATGTTCTCATGTTTTGATGGGAATTTACAAAAGGTTGGAGACACTAGTCGTCCTAATCCTCCAAAAGGTTTTAGATAGCAAAATACTCGCGATTCACCATTATAAGCTAAAATAGCTTGATCATGAATATTTCCATGATAAGGATGAATATAAGGTGTATGTAAAATGTTTTTTAGAGGTCCCAACCTTTAATAAGGTAGAGATCCTTGTGTTTACAATGCTAGTCCTTGGATCAATAGCTAGCATCCACAGTTAAGATGTAATATCAAGAAACAAAGATCATAATACCACTTTATAACCAGGAATAAAATAATTTATTACATCTTACGTATCTCATTTGGCTATCTCATTGCAATGCAGCAGAATATAACAATAGCATAGGGTCCTTCATCTTCAAAGTGCCACTGGCAGTCATGTTGGTTGTAGACTTGTAATCCTAATCAATAAACTTCACTAGAATCAAACATCCTGCAACATAATAAGTTACAGCCACAAGGGTCAATACATTTGAATTGTATTGGCAAGTGATACTATGGTAATATAGTGGAGTCTATCATCTATATGCATTTGTCTAAGTGGAGCTTAGGCTTGCTTTGCTCAAAATAGATTTAATTTATCTTTTGAAAACACTAAGTTTTTGCTTGACAAAATCACCCAAGGCATCTCCCAATAGTAATTGGTGATCCTTCAACCCTTGTTCAACCACAAGTTTTTAACTTAGAAATTGGGATGAGGAGATCCTTGATAGCTTCCATGTCTTGATGCTCAAATTGTCCTTTACCAGGGACATGGCTAAGTACTTAGATTTTACACTCTGAAGAGGTGGTGCACTTTCCCCACAAGACTTGGTTTCACCAAGACAAGATCTTTTAGAAGACTTCCCTTAGACCAGAATGGACGCGTTCCAACCTATCATCCCCTACCACCAACTGTCCATTTGGCTAAGTTATTGCAACCTATATGATCCAGGCAGAGCCCATAATGCCAAGTGGCTCCACTTGAAGCTTCTCAACATTTGACATCTCAAATCTCTTTGTTCCTGGGTGGCCATCCACAAGTGAGATACACAAGGTAAACCATAGAAATGAGCCTAGTGTAACCACTCAACACAAACCATTCCTTCCATTCCACCCAGGTGATTCATTCACATAGTTGTTTTATTAAACAAAACACAAGTCCTTGACTTAGAAATATTCCATAGCATGAATCTAATCCACCCTTGTTTTCTACTAGATAAGCTAAGCATGATAGTAGTAGGAATCTTAACTTAGGAGAATTATACTAACATTTCATCTACTAGTATTTCCCAAAGCATAGTTTATACTTAGCAAAATTCCATGCAAGTCCTACTTAGAAATATCACTAATGCATAGTGAAAATAATGGGACAAAAGTATGAAGCATCACTTGCCTTTTTGGTAGAGCATATAAGTTCACTCCTTGATCTTGTAATACTCACACTCTTCAAATCACTATAATTCAATCAAGCAAGCAATATTTCAATCTACCATTCAAGCAACATCACATAAACTAATAGAAACAAAGCAATGCATGCAAGCATGCAAAAGATTGTTTTATTTGGAAAAGTGATTTCTAATGGGTTATAAACATTCTAAAACACCTATTGGTCATTTTATAAAGTGGCAAAACCATTTGCAAAAGATTTTACCCATAAACCATTTTTAAACCAAATCAATATTTTATGTGGTTTGAAAATGCCTTTAGCAAAGCAATAATCTTTATAGGGTTCACCAAATACATTTTAAATCATAAAACTTGGTCTTTGGGGTCAGAGAGTTTAAATCAAAACATTTCCCAAAGTTTTTCCTCCAAAATCATTTTTAAACCCTAATCAACTGTTAGACCCCTCCTTTATAAAGGAAAGGATCCCTGTGATTGCAATGCTAGTCCCTGGATCAATGCTAGCATCCACAGTTTAAGATGAAGTACACAGATACAAAGGTCGTTTATTACATTCATTCCAGAGATAAAACATAGTCTTTTACAACTCAGGGCCATAGGCCTAGTACAAGAGTTTATGGAATAAGTAAATAAACATAAGTCTTCATCTTCATGTGCCACAGGCAAGCGTGTTGAGTGTAGACTCATGACTCCTATTCATCATCGGAGTAACCTGCAACATCACAAGTTACAGCCACAGAGGGTCAATACTTTGGAATAGTATTGGCAAGTGATACCTTAGTACATTTTAAGTGGACTATTTTACTATATGCATTTTTGCTAAGTGTAGCTTGGCTTGCTTTGCTTGAAAATAAGTTTTTTCCTATTAGTTGAAATCACTAAGTTTTCTTTGTCAAAACATCCCCAAGGAACCACCAATAGACATTGGGGTCCTTCTCCCTTGTTCACCCACAAATTTTTACTTAGAAGTTGGAGTGATGATATTCTTGTAGCTTCCATGTCTTGATGCTCAAATTGTCCATTGCCTTGGACTAGGCTAAGTACTTAGGTTTTCCATCTGCAGAGGTTGTGCACTTTCCCCACCAGACTTGGTTTCCCAAGACAGGACCTTTCAGAAGCCTTTCCTTAGTCAAAATGGACGCGCTCCAACCTATCATCCCAACTACCACCAACTGTCCAAGTGACTAAGTTCTAGCAACCTATATGATCATGGCAGAGCCCATATTGCCAAGTGGTTGCACTGTAAGCTTTCTCAACACTTGGCCTCCAAATCCCTTTGTGCCTGGGTGGCATACCACAAGTGAGATACACAACCCAAGTCCATGGCCTTGTGTAACCACTCAACATAACCCAATCTTTCCATTCCACCCAGGAGGTTCATTTGACTTAGTTGTTTTTATTAGAAAAGCATAAGTCTCATGACTTAGAAATATTTTCATCATAGTGTGTATAGATTTCCACCAACCCTTGTTTGCTAAATAGCTAGGCTAAGCATGGTAGGATAACCTAACTTAGGAAAATTCCTTAGCAATTCTACAATTCTACTCTACTTAGGATTTCCCAACTTAGCATTAGGCAAAATAGCATGCAATACTTAGCAAAATATCTAATGCTAGAACAAAACATAGGATAGAAACATTCATGAAAATATCACTTGCCTTGGTAGTGGGGAGAGTAGCACTCTTCACAATCACAATCACTAGCAAAATCTACAAGAAAAATTATAGCATTCAATTTCACACAATTTATTCAATCAAAAATAATATGAATGCATGCATGCAAGAATTTTACTAAGTGGTGATTTTGGAAAATTTTACCAAGCATGTGCATGATACTGAAACATAACAGGACACAAAATTTTGCCATAACAAACTTATTTAACATTAAAACTAATTATCAAAACAAATCTATACTCAAAATAGCTTTAAATATGATTCCACAAATAAAGTCATTTTAATGGTTACTATTTGTTAAACAAATTGGACATTCAGAAAGGTCTTGTTTCACTGAATCCAACGGTATAAAATTTGTAAAAAACTAACGTGGCATTCAAAAGTTATAGCAGTTTAAAGTTTGGATCAAAATCTGGTTTTAAATTCTGTTTTTGAATTAAACCCTGCCACGCGTCGCAACCTTACTGGTGCGTACTGCTTCGCGCGGATCGGCAGTCGCAGGCCGTAGGATCTAACTTAGATCTAACGATCCAGACGCACGCGTACCTCTTCGGCCTAGATCTATCCTAGCCCTACGATGCAGATCCAACGGACCAAACCATCAAGCCACGAACGGGCGGTGCTGGCGGCGTTGACTAGAGGCGGCGCGTCAGACTACAGCGGCGCCGGCGTTCTAGATCGTCCGCAAGGGAAAGAAGGGGCTTACCAGGTTCGCCGGAGGCTGCTGAAGCTCGACGTGGTACTGGCTTGCGGAGGGGCGCTCGGAGATGGGCTCTAGATCTCGTCGGAGTTGCGTCTTGCGTCGGGTGGGTGTTGTCGGAGTCGTTGCCGAGGTTCTGCGTCGCCCTAACACGAACCAATGGGTTTAGGAGATGCGCAGGGCAATTGCGAACATGCTCGGGTGAATAAGAAAGCAAGGGGCGCTCGGGACTTACTGAGATTGCTCGCCGGAGTTGGGGTGGTCGTCGGGTGCTTACGGCGTCAAGCGAACACGGCGACCTGGGGCAGTACAGGATGCTCTGTTGTGGTTAGAAGGTGCGCAAGAGGATTACTAAGTGTCTCGAACAATCCAGAGGGGAAGGGGCGCACGGAGCTCACCTGAATCGATCGCCGGAGTTGGCTCTGTCTGCGGCGGTCTCTAGCGAGTCGTGGGCAGCCTGGTGGCGTAAGTGTGAGATTGACTGGGGGAAAACGATCGTGGGGAGGTGGGGATCTTATAGCCGGTGCCTCGATAGGAAACGCCTGTGTTTAATTGCCCAATTAAGCCGCGCCATCACCGGCAGTCACTGCAGCTGCGACGTGGTCGCAGGCGGGGTTTGAGGAAGACGATGACAGCATGGACAGGGCCCGCTCGTCAGCGATGTGCGCGAAATGAATGTGGGGTCCGTCTGTCAGCGACTGGCTGTGTGCGTTCGCGCGTGAGAGGAGAAAAAGAAATCCCCGGGTGGGCTAGTTGGGCTCGATCCTCTGCTGGGCCAGATACCTGGCGCTCGGCCCCTTTCCTTTGTTTAGTTCTTTTTCTTTTCTAAATGGATTTTCTGATTAGGTTTTCAAATAGTTTCAAAATCAATTTGAATTCAAATCTTTCTGAGGTTTTGCAGGGGTGAATTGGTCTCAGAAATAAGTCAAAGCTCATGGGGTTGCCTTGCAAAGGCTTGATCAGACTTGGATTTCAAACAACCAGAGACTTTGCACTATTTTGCAAATGTTTGAAAATAGAGGTTTTGAAATTATTTTTAATTTGAAATTTTTGGTTAAACTTTTACACCCAATCTTTCTAATAGTGGGGCAAGCAAACAAGTTCCTTAACATTTAGGTTTTCAAAAGGTGATGGCCTAATGAGTGAAATTTACTCACATGAAATCATAGCACAAGTTTCTGTTTTTGAGAAGAACCCTAAATGATGATGAATGCTTAGATGATATGAATGAGTTTTGGAATATGAATTTAGGGATGTTACATCAACATTTTTATTTGGCTAGAAGTGCTTTTATTCAAAGATTTATTCTTTTGCTTCACCAAATATTTTTTTGAAACCACAAATTGATTTCTATGGTCAGTAGGTTCAAAACAAACCATTTGCCAAAGATTTTGTCCCCAAAATAAGTTTAGAAAGAATTTTATATTCAAAACATGCCTACACAAGTTTCTGCAAAAACAAGTATTTTTCCAGAAGCAATTTGCTAAACAAAGTGCATGGTTGGAAAGCACTTGTTTTGCTGAATCCATTGATATAAAATTTGAAAAATTTGGACGTGTGGTTTGAAAGTTATGAATTTTACAAGTTTGGTCATCTAATAGATCAATTTCTGGTTTTTTATAAACAGACTGGGCCACGTGGCTGTTTTTCATTGGACAAAAACGGTTCGTGCGGATCGACCTATCTGGTGCGTTTGATCTAAGTTTAATCGCGAGGCTCAGGTTCAACCATACCTTTTCGAGTTAAATCTAATCCTACGCGTCTGATTCAGATCCAACGGCTCTCACGCATCGAACAAAAAGCAGCGGCCCTAGCGGCGGTGACTGGCGGCGGCGTGTCTGGTGGCGGTGGTTCGGTGAATCTAGGAAGCGAGAAGAGGAACGGAGGGGCTCACCGGGTTCGCAGGGTCGTGGTGATGCTCAAGGTGGTGGTAGATCGTCGAGGGGCGCACGGTGGTGACGTGGATTGCTCACCGGAGGTCTGCCTGGCGTCGGGTTCGCTCGGTCGTTGTTGGGGACGTCGCTACAGGGCATGCTGGGACAAACGAATGGTGCCGTTAGACGCGCAGGAGTGTTGTGAGTACAGGAGCATCAAAGAGAGTGGGCGGCGCGGTCGGATGTTACCAGTAGAGCTCGTCGGAGTAGAGGCAGATGGTGGCGATGCTCGGTGGTCGAGGTTGCCGACGCTGTGGAGCGCGCGGGGGCGAGTGGAGAGTACTAGGAGGTGCAGGAGATGCTGGCGAGCAAGCTCGTGTGGTCGAGGGGGCGAGGGGAGGTGCGTCTTGGCCGGAATCTTCACCGGAACTCGTCGGAGGCAGTGGAGTTTCGAAGCAAAATCAGAACGGCCTGGGGGCGTAGAGGAGTGGGTGTCTGGCGAGAAAGATAGAGGGGGCGTGGGCGTTTAAGTGTGCGTGATTGCGGGGCTGTTTAATTGCGGTGTTACTGCGTATTACACCGGCAATCAATCGACAGCAACGGCCGGCGAGGTCAGCGGGGGGGGGGGGTGAGGAAGAGGAACCTGGCAGGTGGGGCTCAGCGTCAGCGAGAGAGAGAGAGAGAGAGAGGGAGAGTGGGGCCTGATCGTCAGTGGGTTTGCGGGTTCAACTGCGAGTGCGAAAACGCTTCGGGGTGGAAGGAGGAACCGGGCTGCGCTGTTGGGTCAGGTAGGTTAGTCGGGGTGGCTGAGTCCTTTTATTTTTTTTCCTGTTCCTGTTTCTTTTTCTTTTTCCCATTTGATTTTCTTTTTTGATTTTGGTTAATCAATTCAAGCATCCATTTGAATTCAAACTTTTGCCAAACTTCGTGAATAATCAAACACTGTTTATTAACACATTCTGAAGTCAAATTTAGAATAAATCTTTTATTCTTTTTAGGGTCTTTTAATTATTTAATTAGGCCCTTGCATTTAAATTCAAATAAGATCAAATATATTTTTAATCCTTATTTAAATTTCATTTTTCCACAAAACCTTTTCAGTAAGTTTTATTCATTTATTAGGGTGTCAAATAATTCACTTTGAATTATTTTGGGATATTTCTAATATGATTTATTAATCATTTTAATTTGGGTACTTGTCTTTATTCTAATGAAAATAATTATGGGTTTAATTCCATAAATTTATTTAGTTGATTTCTTTTATCCCATTTAAGTTAATTAAACAACTTTTATTCCACTTGGGTAAATTCCAATTTCTATTTTCCCATGATTTAGTTAATCATTCTTATTAGGGATTTTACCTTTATTCAAATAGAATAGGATTTGGTTAATGCCCTTTCAATTAATTTGAAAACTCTTTATCCACTATTTTATTTGGATTTGGATTACTTTCATTCCATTTTCTTATGGTCTTGGCCAAGATTTAATTTGGTCTTTAAATATTCCTTATTTAATATTTCTTTCTTCATCTTATAAAATACATATCTTTTTATTTAAAGATCCAAACTTGGTGATTCCAATTTGCAAAATCTTATTTAATATTTATTTATCCTTTTAAATAACTTTAGGATTAATTGCTCACCATTTGGTATGGATTTTTAGATAAATGCTTTATTAGCTTTGGAAATTCAATTTCCTTATCTTATTAAATTTATAAGATTTTATCTATGGCTCCAATTTAAGTGAAACCAATTTCTATGGTTTTATAATATTTCTATTTTTCATTCTTGATCATTTATAAATGTTTGTTGACAAATTTTTATATGGATCAAATCCATAGGCTTGGAGATAAATTGGAAATGATTTTATTCTATTAGGGTTTAGGGTTTTGGTTTAACTTTTCCAAGTGTTAAAATTTCAAGATACATTCATGAGGAATGCATTTCACTTGATTTGGATTTTGTTGGATTCAAACTTTAATTAAAGTTTGTTCAATATGGGATTTTAAGTTTACATTTAGAAACAAAAGTTTCTTTTCACCCTAAATTTCAACAATGATTTATTTTGTTTATTTATTTTTCACATTACAAGATTTGGAAAATCTTGGGGTGTGACAGGCTACCACCCTTAAAATAAATCTTGTCCCAAGATTTGGGAAGGCTAAGGGTTACAAGTTGGCTCAAAGCAACTAGGGTACTACCACCCTTAAAACATTTCCAACTAGATTACATCTTGGCTTGCTTGGGGTCTTGATGATACTTCTCTAGGCAAACATCTGCATAGTGTCCTTTGTTTCCACACTTGAAACATGTGACAAGGCTGAGATACTTCATGGCATTTATCTTGTGCTTCATCTTTTCTGGGCAATTGCTTGCATAATGTCCTTGGTTACCACAATTGTAACATGTGATAAGATTGAGTTCTTCACGTATCTTCTGTGGACAAGTTGATACATAATGGCCTAGCTCTTTGCAGTTGTTGCACCACACTTGGTTAATATCCTTATATTTTTGCTTCTTCTCTGGACAATCATTGGCATAGTGTCCCATCTCTTTGCAAGTGTAACATTGCTCTTGGGTAATATCCTTCTTGCTAGGGTTGGGGCATTTCTTCTTCTTCTTGGGTCTCTCCAAAGCTAGGAGTTCTTCTAGTTCATGTTCTTCATATTTCACCACAAAGGTGGGAAATATTTCTCTCTTCTTGGGGTAGTTACTAGAGATATGACCTTCTTCTTCACAAGAGTAGCAACACTTTGTGGTAACTTTGGATTTGGCCTTATGATGCATAGTTTTGACTTTTCCTTCATCCTTCTTGGTAGAAGTTGTTCCTTCATGGAAGTCTACAATTTGTTGTTGCACTCCACCTTGTTTCCTTTGTTCAACTATGGAATAGATGGGGCATTGGATAGGGACATGATTATTTCCTTCACATAGAAAACAAGTAGCTTGAGATGTGGGGCATTGATTAGGTGGATGTTTCTCTTCACAATTGGGGCATTGATCTTCATGCTCTTTGGAAGTTTGATCCTTGTCTCCACAAATATTGCAAGCTTGAGTTCCTTCTATAATATCATCCTTGACATCCTTGTTGTCACAAACTCCTTGGGAAAGGTTGTCTCCCATGTTGATCATTTGAGTGGTCATCCCTTGCAACAATTGGGATTGGATTTCCAAAAACTTTTGCATGGTTGGGTCTAACTCATTGTTGTTGGCTAAAAACTGAGTTGTCACTTGGTTCAACTGGGTTTGGTTTGCTAGTAGTTGTTCTCTCATGTGCATGTCTTGGTTGTTGGTGTCACCATTCTTGATGTTGGAGTCTCTTGGAGAAGTCATCTATTTGGGTTGGATTGGGATTAGGATAGGCAAAAGATTTCTAAGGGAATAGTTCTAATCACACACATCACAATTCACACAAGCAATGTGCAAGCAATCACAAACAAACATTCCACTCAAACAACAAAGTTCAAGCACATTTTTAGGCAACAAAATATTTTTGCTACACCACATAAGTTGGTGTGTTTGCTTTAATCTAAATATGGTGGTCCAACTATGTGGTTCACTTGAGATCATTCCATCCTTCTTGGTTGGTTCTTCATGATCAAGATCTTTGTATCCCTAGAGAATTTCTTGCATCTTGGTCACAAAACTTCAAAGGTGATGATGGTTCCTTCTAAGTTGTATTTCCTTAGTCTTCAATTCTTGAGTAACATTTCTTGTCTCACTTGTAGTCCTTAGTGATATCCAAGTTGAAGTCCTTGGTGAAAATAAAGTTGAAGTCCTTGTTGAGAATAAGGTTGAAATCACTTGAGTTGGTGAAGTCCTTTGCTCATGTTGAAGTCTTTGCTCATGGTGGAGGCTTTATCCATAAAGTTTGAAATAGAAGAGATGTAGAGTCAAAACCAAAAATGGTTGAGGAAAGAGTTTACAAGATTGTTTGTAAATATGTTTTGGAACAAATACAATTCCTATTTTTCTAAGGGGTTTATCCAATCCTAGGGTTACAAATCCTACAGGCAACACAGTGCTCCGATACCATCTGTAGAGGTCCCAACCTTTAATAAGGTAGAGATCCCTGTGTTTACAATGCTAGTCCCTGGATCAATAGCTAGCATCCACAGTTAAGATGGAATATCAAGAAACAAAGGTCATAATACCACTTTATAACCATGAATAAAATAATTTATTACATCTTACGTAGCTCATTTGGCTATCTCATTGCAATGCAACAGAATATAACAATAGCATGGGGTCCTACATCTTCAAAGTGCCACAGGCAGTCATGTTGGTTGTAGACTTGTAATCCTAATCAATAAACTTCACGAACATTAAACATCCTGCAACATAATAAGTTACAGCCACAAGGGTCAATAAATTTGAATTGTATTGGAAAGTGATACTATGCTAATATAGTGGAGTCTATCATCTATATGTATTTGTCTAAGTGGAGCTTAGGCTTGCTTTGCTCAAAATAGATTTTCCTTATCTTTTGAAAACACAAAGTTTTTGCTTGACAAAATCACCCAAGGCATCTCCCAATAGAAATTGGTGACCCTTCAACCCTTGTTCAACCACAAGTTTTTAACTTAGAAATTGGGATGAGGAGATCCTTGATAGCTTCCATGTCTTGATGCTCAAATTGTCCTTTACCAGGGACATGGCTAAGTACTTAGATTTTACACTCTGCAGAGGTGGTGCACTTTCCCCACAAGACTTGGTTTCACCAAGACAAGATCTTTTAGAAGCCTTCCCTTAGACCAGAATGGACGCGTTCCAACCTACCATCCCCTACCACCAACTGTCCATTTGGCTAAGTTATTGCAACCTATATGATCCAGGCAGAGCCCATAATGCCAAGTGGCTGCACTTGAAGCTTCTCAACATTTGACATCTCAAATCTCTTTGTTCCTGGGTGGCCATCCACAAGTGAGATACACAAGGTAAACTATAGAAATGGGCCTAGTGTAACCACTCAACACAAACCATTCCTTCCATTCCACCCAGGTGATTCATTCACTTAGTTGTTTTATTAAACAAAACACAAGTCCTTGACTTAGAAATATTCCATAGCATGAATATAATCCACCCTTGTTTTCTACTAGCTAAGCTAAGCATGATAGTAGTAGGAATATTAACTTAGGAGAATACTACTAAGGTTTCATCTACTAGGATTTCCCAAAGCATAGTTTATACTTAGCAAAGTTCCATGCAAGTCCTACTTAGAAATATCACTAATGCATAGTGAAAATAATGGGACAAAAGTATGAAGCATCACTTACCTTTTTGGTAGAGCATATAAGTTCACTTCTTGATCTTGTAATACTCACACTCTTCAAATCACTATAATTCAATCAAGCAAGCAATATTTCAATCTACCATTCAAGCAACATCACATAAACTAATAGAAACAAAGCAATGCATGCAAGCATGCAAAAGATTGTTTTATTTGGAAAAGTTATTTCTAATGGGTTATAAACATTCTAAAACACCTATTGGTCATTTTATAAAGTGGCAAAACCATTTGCAAAAGATTTTACCCATAAACCATTTTTAAACCAAATCAATATGTTATGTGGTTTGAAAATGCCTTTAGCAAAGCAATAATCTTTATAGGGTTCACCAAATATATTTTTAAATCATAAAACTTGGTGTTTGGGGTAAGAGAGTTTAAATAAAAACATTTCCCAAAGGTTTTCCTCCAAAATCATTTTTAAACCCTAATCAACATTTTTATTTGGCTAGAAGTGCTTTTATTCAAAGATTTATTCTTTTGCTTCACCAAATATTTTTTTGAAACCACAAATTGATTTCTATGGTCAGTAGGTTCAAAACAAACCATTTTCCAAAGATTTTATCCCCAAAATAATTTTAGAAAGAATTTTATATTCAAAACATGCCTACACAAGTTTCTACAAAAACAACTATTTTTCTAGAAGCAATTTGCTAAAAAAAAGTGCATGGTTGGCAAGCACTTGTTTTGCTGAATCCATTTATGTAAAATTTTAAAAATTTGGACGTGTGGTTTAAAAGTTATGAATTTTACAAGTTTGGTCATCTAATAGATCAATTTCTGGTTTTTTATAAACAGACTAGGCCACGTGGCTGTTTTTCATTGGACAAAAACGGTTCGTGCGGATCGACCTATCTGGTGTGTTGGATCTAAGTTTAATCGCGCGGCTCAGGTTCAACCATACCTTTTCAAGTTAAATCTAATCCTATGCCTCTGATTCAGATCCAACGGCTCTCACGCATCGACCAAAAAGCAGCGGCGTTGGCGGCGGCGACTGGTGGCGGCGTGTTTGGTGGCGGTGGTTCGGTGAATCTAGGAAGCGAGAAGAGGAACGGAGGGGCTCACCGGGTTCGCAGGGTCATGGTGATGCTCAAGGTGGTGGTAGCTCGTCGAGGGGCGCACGATGGTGACGTGGATTGCTCACCGGAGGTCTGCCTGGCGTCGGGTTCACTCGGCCGTTGTCGGGGACGTCGCTACAGGGCATGCTGGGACAAACGAATGGTGCCGTTAGACGCGTAGGAGAGTGGTGAGTACGGGAGCATCAAAGAGAGTGGGCGGCGCAGTTGGATGTTACCAGTAGAGCTCGTCAGAGTAGAGGCAGATGGTGGCGATGCTCGGTGGTCGACGTTGCCGACACTGTGTAGCACGCGGGGGCGAGTGGAGAGTACTGGGAGGTGCAGGAGATGCTGGCGAGCAAGCTCGTGTGGTCGATGGGGCGAGGGGAGGTGCGTCTTGGTCGGAATCTTCACCGGAACTCGTCGGAGGCAGTGGAGTTTCGAAGCAAAATCAGAGCGGCCTGGGGGCGTAGAGGAGTGGGTGTCCGGGGGAAAGATAGAGGGGGCGTGGGCGTTTAAGTGTGCGTGATCGCGGGGCTGTTTAATCTCGGTGTTACTGCGTATTACACCGGCAATCAATCGGCAACAACGGCCGGCGAGGTCAGCGGGGGGGGGGGGCGAGGAAGAGGAACCAGATAGGTGGGGCTCAGCGTCAGCGAGAGAGAGAGAGAGGGAGAGTGGGGCCTGCTCGTCAGTGGGTTTGCGGGTTCAACTGCGAGTGCGAAAACGCTTCGGGGTGGAAGGAGGAACTGGGCTGCGCTGTTGGGCCAGGTAGGTTAGTTGGGCTGGCTGAGTCCTTTTATTTATTTTTCCTGTTCCTGTTTCTTTTTCTTTTTCCCATTTGATTTTCTGTTTTGATTTTGTTTAATCAATTCAAGTATCCATTTGAATTCAAACTTTTGCCAAACTTTGTGAATAATCAAACACTGTTTATTAACACATTCTGAAGTCAAATTTAGAATAAATCTTTTATTCTTTTTAGGGTCTTTTAATTATTTAATTAGGCCCTTGCATTTAAATTCAAATAAGATCAAATATATTTTTAATCCTTATTTAAATTTCATTTTTCCACAAAACCTTTTCAGTAAGTTTTATTCATTTATTAGGGTGTCAAATAATTCACTTTGAATTATTTTGGGATATTTTTAATATGATTTATTAATCATTTTAATTTGGGTAATTATCTTTATTCTAATGAAAATAATTATGGGTTTAATTCCATAAATTTATTTAGTTGATTTCTTTGATCCCATTTAAGTTAATTAAACAACTTTTATTCCACTTGGGTAAATTCCAAATTCTATTTTCCCATGATTTAATTAATCATTCTTATTAGGGATTTTACCTTTATTCAAATAGAATAGGATTTGGTTAATGCCCTTTCAATTAATTTGAAAACTCTTTATCCACTATTTTATTTGGATTTGGATTACTTTCATTCCATTTGCTTATGGTCTTGGCCAAGATTTAATTTGGTCTTTAAATATTCCTTATTTAATATTTCTTTCTTCATCTTATAAAATCCATATCTTTTTATTTAAAGATCCAAACTTGGTGATTCCAATTTGCAAAATCTTATTTAATAATTATTTATCCTTTTAAATAACTTTAGGATTAATTGCTCACCATTTGGTATGGATTTTTAGATAAATGCTTTATTAGCTTTGGAAATTCAATTTCCTTATCTTATTAAATTTATAAGATTTTATCTATTGCTCCAATTTAAGTGAAACCAATTTCTATGGTTTTATAATATTTCTATTTGTCATTCTTGATCATTTATAAATGTTTGTTGACAAATTTTTATATGGATCAAATCCATAGGCTTGGAGATAACTTGGAAATGATTTTATTCTATTAGGGTTTTGGGTTTTGGTTTAACTTTTCCAAGTGTTTAAATTTCAAGATTCATTCATTGAGGAATGCATTTCACTTGATCTGGATTTTGTTGGATTCAAACTTTAATTAAAGTTTGTTCAAGATGGGATTTTAAGTTTCCATTTAGAAACAAAAGTTTCTTTTCACCCTAAATTTGAACAATCATTTATTTTGTTTATTTATTTTTCACATTACAAGATTTGGAAAATCTTGGGATGTGACAGTTTTACTATGCTAAAAAGATTACGCAAGAATGGAATTTGAAAGAACACCAAAACATTTGATGATGGTGATCTAATTCAAAGTGCAAGTCCAAAGACATTGGTATCTAACTATACATGCTTTGGACTATGTGTCATGTGTATGGCTCCACTATTGATGTTGATAGATTATTTCAAACATAAAAGGAAATACTAAAAAATAATCTCAGAAATATATGGCAGAAAAGAAAATACTAGAATTGTTCAGCTTAGGTATATAGAAGATATACGTGTTATGGCTGTATTCTTTGCTTGTTGAACAATGTAGTTCTTGATTATTGGATAATGAATTTGTTGGTGTGAATCATCATATGCAACAACACAATTCATGGACTACAATGGCCTAAGTAACTAGCAAAATAATATGTGATCGAGAACAAATAAAGGGTTGTTGTGTTGCTCGTTAATATCAAAGCTTCCCTTCCAGATTTGTTTTATTAGGTATTATGAGAACAAAAGTTTGTTCAAATAATTTCCGTATTCCATAAAAGATGGATGATATACAAGTATAGTTGGAGAAATCACATCCATAAATCTAATGCTAAAAATGTCAAAAGACAATTGATTGAAAGATCACTTAAGAAGTGACATCGCTGTTTAAATTATAATGGAAAGAAAACATGAAGGAACTCCATGTGGATGGAATTTTGGAGTCTTTTGATTTCAATCAAATGACGCTTGTGAAATTTTCCTAGAGATAATTAAAACTCTGTTAATATGCCAAAAGGAAACGAATGACTAGATTATTGGAACTTGTACATATTGTTGTATGAATCCCATTATGTGTAGTCAAGAGCGATGAATTACAACTTCATATGCTTTCTCCGAAAATTTGAGTGAATATATGAATATTTACTTAATAAGGATGAAGTATGAAACATTTGAAAATGTTCAAAGACTTTCAAGATGAAGTGGAAAATCATTGTAACAAGAATATAAAGAGTTTATGATTCGATCATAAAGGAAGATATTTTAGTTACAAAGTTTAGCAAAACACCTAAGATTCTAGGAATCGTTCCATAAATTTTCATTTCCCGAAACAACATAAGAGTATGGAGTGTTCGAGATATATAATGAAACCTTGTTTGACATGGTAAGAGCAAAGGTGTAATTCATAAAACTGCCATTATATTTTAAAGATTAAAGCTTTAGAGACTACCGCTTTTTCACTAAAAATAGCTCCATCATGATCCGTTGAAATGACACCATATAAATTTGTGGTTTGGGGTAAAACCCAAGTTGTCCTTTCTTAAATATTGGTATGCTATGCATAAGTAAGATGTTTGCAACCAAAGTCGGATAAACATGTCTTTGCATGTTATTTCGAATAAATGTTGAGTATTCCTCCATAACACCAAAGACAAAAGTGTTTGTTGCTTAGAACGTTGAGTTTCTTAAGAAGGAATTTTTCATGAAAAGTTAAGTGGGAGGACAATAGAACTTTGATAAGGTTAAAAGAAGCTTAGCTATAATGTGCTGAGTTGCGCAGCATCGAAAAGCATCCCGGAGGCATCAACAATGCTCATGGATCACGTGTCTCAAAGGTTGTGGTCACGAAGGTCCAAAGTTCATATTGAACCAAGAAGGCCAGGTAAACAATCAAATACTAGGATTTGAAATTAAATCATTGTTGTTTGACAATGATGAACCGATTGTATGCAAAGAAGTGATGATGGGCCCTGACTCCGTCAGATGGCTTGAAGCCACAGAATCCGTGATAGTTCCATAAATGAGAAATCAAGATTTGAACTTGGAAGACCCTCTGAAAGGTGTAAAACCTTACAGTCGTATTTGGATCTATAAAGAAATAGACATGGATGTTTCACATCTATGAAATAGTCGATATGTCGGGAAAAGAGTTCATGACAATTTTCAAGCAATTAACTATGACAAGATTTGATATTTCATAGCGATATTTAGTCTATATGGATTGATGTAGCAACCACTACATATATTCGTATATGATAGTTGAACAAACAAAAGAAAGTTCTTCTAATAGAATTGTTACCTAGGACGTGTGCATAACACGATCCAAAGGGTTTTGTTAATTCAAATGATGCTAAAAGCGTATTCAAACCTCAATGGTTGAAGTAAGCATCACGGAGTTGGAATCTTCACCGTGATGAAACTGTTAAAAGAGTTTAATTTCATCAGGAGACGATGAAGATGCTTGCATTTGCAAGAAATTAAGTGGGAGCGCTAAGACAAATTTCTAATACATTATGTGGAAGACATATTGTTGATTGGAAATGATGTATCTTTTATTGACACAGTTTAAGAATTTCATCTCGATGAAAGACTTAGGCAAAACCCGAATGTTTGGCATCAATATCTATATAGATAGATTGAGACGCTTTGTTCCAAATGTACATAGATGAGATATTGAATGAGTTCAATATGGAAATGACAAGAAAGGTTCTTGCTACAAAGAAAGAATTAAATCGAAATTCAAGTGTATCGACACTTGGTATAAGTGAAACTAAGATTCAAGTATTTTTGATACTTGATGATTGAAATCACAAAGAGAGTTTATCAATCAAACTGTGATATGTACATATCCAGATATATATTGTACTCTAAATGTTATGAGCATATGCCAGAATGATTCATAAGATGATCATTGGACGATATTAAGGATATTCTTATGATCTTTTGGAAGAACTAAGAATATATTAATTTTGTATAGGTGAAAAATAGATGGTTAGTTCATTGTAAAGTACTACATTGATACTAGTTTTTTCACAAAGTGCAAATTAAATTTATCTCAATCTAAACTAAGGATGGCACAATATAATGGAAATAAGTTCCATAATGGATTTGGATAAGTTCCAAAGTACATTGTGACAGATACTACAACAAAAGGCTAAGTACATGACTGATATTATAGCAACAAAAGAGGGAATTTGTGTCAAGTAGTTTGTTATCAAACTAGGTGTGGTTCACAACGGGATAATACTATGAAGATATATTGTACGAAAATATTATCAACATGTTTTAATCCCAAGGAACTAAAGGTCTCACCAAAGGACCAAATTTATACAAAGCCATCTCATTAGAGAATGAGGGATGAGTAGAGATGCAAAGACATGCAATTACACACGGACCTGAAAGTGTCGGATCCGAAGATCAGTTGACCACTAGCAATCGTGTAAATACAACACCGGAAATCCATAGGTGTTGATTACACAAAGTTTTGAAACTAGATTATTGTCTCTAGTGCAAGTGGGAGACTGTTGAATATATGCCCAAGAGGCAATAATAAAGTGGTTATTATCATATCTTCATGTTTATGATAAATGTTTACATACCATGCTATAATTGTATTAACCGAAAACATTAATACTTGTGTGATTTGCAAACATGTAAGAGTCCCTAGTAAAGCCTCCTATTAAACTATCTTGTTGGTTAATATATGATCAT
This sequence comes from Avena sativa, assembly GCA_916181665.1. Taxonomy (NCBI): domain Eukaryota; kingdom Viridiplantae; phylum Streptophyta; class Magnoliopsida; order Poales; family Poaceae; genus Avena; species Avena sativa. Next base: position 230,158,395 of record OV702279.1, read on the forward strand.
GGTTTCCTGATGATGAACATTGAGATGTTATTAACAAAAAGGTCATATCATTAGGAGAGTGATGTGATGGACATACTCCTATAGTTAAGCGTAGCATAAGATCAAGTCATTTAAAATAGTTCACTTGCTATAAGCTTTCAATACATAGTAACCTAAATCCTTCGACCATGAGATCATGTTAATCTCCATCACCGGATGGATGCTTTGATGACATCAAACACCACTTCATAACTGGGTGGTTATAAAGGTGGCATTGAGTGTTCGGAAAGTATGTGTTGAGGCACATGGATCAAGAGTGGGATTTGTCCATCCATATGACGGATAGATATACTCTGGGCCCTCTCGGTGGAATGTCATCCAATTGGCTTGCAACCATGTGACTGGCTCATAAGGGATCACATATCACATGAACGAGTAAAGATTACTTATCGGTAATGAGGTTGAACTAGGTATGCAGAGATACTGATGATCAAACCTCGGATAAGTAAAGTATCATGAGACAAAGGGAAATTGGTATCATATGTAAATGGTTCATTCCATCATGAAGTAATCTTAGAAATATGTGGGAGCCATATGAATTTCCAAATTCCTCTATTAGTTATTGATCGGAGAAGAGTCTCGGTCATGTCTGCATAATTCATGAACCGTAGGGAGACACACTTAAGGATTCGATGTTGTTTAGTAGATATGGAAAGTGAGTAAAGAGACCGAATGTAGTTCAGAGTCTCGGATGGGATCCGGGATATCACGAGGAGATCCAGAATGATTCGGAGAATAAGATTCATATAAGGAAAGTCCAATTTCGGAGTTCGGGAATGGTTATTTTCACTGGAATGTTCTAGAAGGGTCTAGAAGGTCCACCGATACGGAAGGGGAAGGGTACATGGATGTGTCATGACAAAGTGGAATGGTTGCATCATGTCCTAGGTCACTTGGCTGGACACTTGGAAGAGTGAAATTAAACTCTAGTTTGAAAGTCAAAATAAGGCAGTTTAAAAAATACAAAGTGGGACTTTGGTTTCCAAGTGGAGGGAGGGAAGGAATCCTACCTAAGGGAGGATTCCTCCCCCTCCCTTGCACCGTCCCATGAGGTGGAGTTGGACAAGGACTCCCCTTACCCAACCGCCCCTCCCTCTCATAAATAGAGGGGATGGGGCACCCCCTTGCACCCCACAAGAAACCCTAGGTCAGCCGCCCCCCCTCTAGATGCGGCTGCCCTAGATCTCCTCTAAACCGTCGTATAGATAATCTCTAGTCGTTGGCTACCTCTAAAACCCTCGGCCCTCTAAACCCTAGATCGCTGAGGCCTTCTCTCTACTCCACCATACCCTCTCCGACTTAGGCGAAGCCCTACGGGATCTCCCCTCTACTTTTGACACCATGTCGTCGTGCTGCCGGGATTGCAAGGAGAGAGCTACAACCTCCACTGCCTATTGGAACAAGGGAGAGGAAGCTCTTCATCGAGTACCGTACATGTGATCAACTGCGGGAGCGTTGCCGGAACATGGCGCCGAAAGGATCATCTACGTGATCTTGATATTGACATGTTAATGACTACATCACCCATGAGTATCTGCTCTCGTTAACCGCTTTGGATATTCAAGGGTTAGTACTCTATCAACTCGTTGCACCGATCAAGTAGATAGATCTTGGCTTGATCATTGATTAGATCTTTATTGTGTGTTCATGTGGTAGAAATTTTTTGTTTTCCATGCTATGAACCCTACACCTAGGAGGAGTGGTGATGATGATGGTGTCGATTTCCCCCTCACCGGAGGCTCCGGTGCGGCAGGATCTACTCCCTCCCAGAGTTGGAGAGGACTTTCACCTACGTCATCGCCTCTGTAAGTCATGGAAAAAATATGGTGTAGGTTTTCTGGCGATACAGAGGCGTCTATAAAAAGGAGAAGCCAAGACAACGCTCGAGGGACGAAAGAGCCTATGTTGCACGCCCAAGGGATGGGCGCGCCACATGGCCTCTTTCAGGCCTCGTGTCTCCCCTCGCTTCTTTCTTTGGACCAAGTTGACTCTCCTGGTGAAAAACTCATCAGGTATTTATCCTTTGATTTATTGATGTCCAGAAGGTCCTGAAACAGCAAAGACATGAAAAGGGAGGTTTTCTGCCTCATAGAACTTAAACATCAATGAAAGGAACTTTGTAGGAAATTCCGTAAATTATCTAATTATGAATAAATAATGATGGATCAAGGTAAATATGGTTCTAAATAGTGCATAAAGGTCCTAAAAATGATGATGCAAAATTCAAGTATCATCGCCTCATTAGGCGCTATCCTCACAAACCTCACCTCGCGAGGGTGTCGCCCCAGGGCCTTCAACCCCTGGACGGGCACGCCCGAGGACCCGCAAGGTCTACTACCTGAGAAGAGGGAACAAGCATCCGCCGTCGGCTTCGTTAAACAGGCGCCACGACGTGGCCAGACGTAAGAAAACTCTAGGCATCACAACAAACATGCAAAAGAGGAACACCAACATAGGGGTCTACACAGAGAAGTTCCTCATAAGTCATGCTTACAAGACAGAAGGATGACAAGTACTGCAGCATCGCACCTCCGCTAGCGAGGGCATGTGCCCCCTCGGAGGAGCCATGAAGGTTGCCGTGGTTTCCTCTCTTAGGCCGCCCAGAGGTGAGGAGGGTAGTCGACACGACACATGTGGGTGTCGTACACTAAGATCGAAAAGTCTCCCCGACCAGCGTACCGAAACCGCAGCGTGAAGTCACGCAAAATGCGGTGCTCCATGAGGAAGCGATGCCAACCTCCGGAGAGGAACTTCTCGCCCCACAAGAAGGTGCATACACTCACCTCCCACCTATCGTGCCCTCCGAAGTGACGCAGCTGCACTTCCCCCGGGAAGGTCATCCGCAGTCCCGAGAATGAAACTCTTAGGGAGCTTCACCCTCACGAACCAGTCTAGGTCATTGAGGACGACGATGAAGTTGATGACCCTAACGGGATCTGGGTCATCCTCGATCTTGACCATGGCTACTAGAAGGGTTAGAGAGGGGGAGGGGTGTGCGCTGAGCCGCCGTCCTCCGCGCCCCCAGGCGACGTCTGCGGCTGCTGCCTCGAGAGTGGCCACGATCGCGCTTGACTAGCGCATTTCTGTCACCCGCCGTGATAACCCCAAAGGAGGGGGGCGGTGACAGAGCGGCAATGTGTCCTCCGTGCCTCACGTGACCGCTCCCGCGCGGGCGACCCAACTGTGTTTCACCATTGGGGTCTCTTCCGTCTCTACCAAGGTAGACTTTCCCTCTCACCGGCAGAGAAGCACTTGGACGCCATCAAAGAGGGAGAAGCTTCGGCTCGGATACGTGATGGGGAGAAAGGGGGAAACAGTGGCGTGGAAGTGAGAAAATCCCCTACCCACGCCCTGATTTAACTGAGATAGTTGAAAAGATGCATCTCTACATCGCGCACGCGACATTAACCGCAAGGCCCCATGCGTCGTCGCATAGTGGGAACAACTCCCGGAGCGGAAATAGTGTGCTCAAAATATATGGTCAGGAGCACACGACCGGCTGGACTTCATGGATAGGATAAGAGCGTGGCAAGCTCTTGTTAACCAAACAGGCGCCGGGACCCATCAACGGTCCATGTCCTCTTGTCCCTTAGAGTCCACCAAGAGACACGTGCGAGCCAAGAGCCTGGAGTCTACTGTCGGGGCCCTGGAAACCGGGGTGCCACGTCCCTATGGTTGAAGTGTCCAGCATCAGGGGTGTTTCCCCTTACCTCGAGAGGTGGCAGCGCCCTAGAGGCGGCCCGACCCCGCGATACCTCGCGAGGCCCTCGCTTCACAAGGGGACATCCTCCGGAGGGTATATCTCCGGAGGGGCCCAGCTACTACGACACATGTGTCCCGAAGCCTCGGATGCTTTGGAGCCTGCCAGGGGTAGATTTGTAACTCCGTTAGGCGAGGTGCGAGCCAGATCCCAACAAGGGGCACTGTGGTGCTGTAGTTCCCGTCCGCCTCGATAAAGCAAGACCCGGTCTTCCTTCTTTTGTGCAGGGAGAGGACAGACGACCTCACGATGGAAGGCTCCTCCCCTTGCCATTTTAGTGTAAGAATTAAAAGCAGAGGGCGCCGAATGAAGACAAAGGACACCAAAGGAGGCCACTTTACAGGAGGACGGAGTGAAACGCGATGCGCTAGACCTAGTACACCAAAAGTAGACACATGGACCAGGTCCTCGAGGAGCGGCTCTGTGGTAGCCCTTCCCGCCCAAAGATTGGGGGAAGAGGCCCGTCGCCGCCCTATATAAGGAGTCCTCCCACCTTAGCACAGGTCAATCCTCGGTGATCTAAAACCCTAGAATTTCTTCCACCATTGTACCCCCGCGAAGAAAGCAAGCAATACAACAAAGTAGGAGTAGGGGCTTTACCTCCTCACAAGGGTCCTGAAGTTGGGTAAAAAACGGTGTCACCTCTTTGTTGTGTGCTTGCTCCGTCATCGACGCCATCGCCGAGGCTCCTTGGAACTGTGTGGTCATCCCCCTCTTGAACCAAGGGATCCTTGGAACCTAGTTTCCTTTGCGAGAAAAATCTTTGACACTATCCTGGCCAGAAGTACCAGTTATACACCAGTTGTTCTACCATCTGTTTCTTGCGGGGGTGGCATTGGCGGTAGTATCGTCTCTAGTACTGGCCAAAGTTTTGTTTCCCATTGTTCGGTCTAAGTATACTCTATGTATGGGGAGTGCTATTTGATGTAATTTGTGCCATAAGTTAGATCAGTAGTACTGATCAACCCTGAATGTAACTTCCGGCCAGCACTGCCTGGTTACTTCCTTTGGTACCCATGAGCGGTACTACCGACCAGTCGCTGGTAATTTCGGCTAGGGGGTTTCACAACCGGTATCTTCCGGGTCTAATTCTGGACAAGTTCTGACGATGTCATGGTTCGTCTTAGTAACCCTTCTATTTGAAGTGCGCTATTTGACAGAACTTCGGCCGGAAGTTGGGCCAGTAGTACCAGTCGAGAGTTCTGCTCACACTAATTTGGAACTTACGATCCTACTCTGAGACTTTATCCTTTAGCTTTCGAGTCATTGGGAAATGCTGACCAGAAGTATCGGTTGTCTACCGGTATTATCGGTGGTGTTGCGAAACTGGCAACGGTTTGATTTGAAGGGGGCCTATTCCCGAAATCTTCAATTTTCTCTGTCCTCCATTAATACAAGAGCTCAATATTCCTAGATCTCTCTCCCTAGACACTCAAACCTCTTGATCTTTTGAGGAGTAGGAGAGGTGACCTAGATCTACACTTGCACCAAAGGAATCTTGATTCCCCCACTCAATCATGTCTGGATCTTGTTACTCTTGGGTGCTTGGAACCCTAGACGGTGTAGGACATCCTCAGAGTTCGGGCATGCGTTGTGAAGCTATGTGGTGTCATTGAGGGCCTCCAATTGAGTTGTGGAGTTCCCCCTCAACCTTGTTTTAAAGGTTTCAGTTGTGTCAACACCCAGATTTTTAATCCGGGATGCCTGTTATGCCATACATCGCAATCCCAGGATTATCATTTTTGTGAGACATAACAGATTTGGATACCACAGTACATCATCCATTACAACCATACATAAGGTCTTACACAAATAAGGATCTCATGATCCAGTTCTTCATACAACTCAAGTAGCGGAAAAACGTAATAATAAAGATAGCATAGGCGAAGCTCCATCTTCGGGGTCGCAGGCAATGCTGACGATGGGAGATGATCCTAGTTGTCGTAACCTTCCTGCGGTCCATCATCCTGATACTCCTCTTCATAGTCTGGCCACGGGAATAGCCGGGGACAAAGCCATGAGTACTCTTTAAATACTCGCTAATACTAACAAGTTAAGGGGGGTTTTATAGTTAGGACACTAGGCTCTAGGGTTGTTTTGCAAAAAGCCATTTACCTCTACTAAGTTCAGAAGAAAACAAAGCTAGTTGAAATTTTGTAACACCTAAGTGGGAACTTGAATTTCATATCACAACCCTGTTGTGGTCAAGTCAAAGTCTCAATTCATTTCACAAGTAATTTTGAAAACATCTGACGGGGGAACAGTATGGCCACTCCAACTGTCCATAATCGCGGACGCGGCTATTCGAATATTTTGACACTTTGCAGAGATTGTACACTTTCACCACAACATTTGATACATCCGTCAGGAACAAATCCTGAATTCACCATACTCAGTATGCGGATAATAAATCCTAACCTTTCAATTACACGCCCTAGTATAGGCACCTCTCCTGTGAGTTTGACCTCCCAACCATGACCAACTGTCATCTTGGTTACTACATAAGTGGACAATCTTCACAAGGTAGCCTCAGCTCAGACCTTGGCCCTGAGGGAACCCATACTAAGGTATATAAGTTTCCAGTCAATCCCTACCCAATTTTTGGGTATTGTGGTTGTACGGTAAAATTGGAATGGTATCGCATCCAGACAACCATCAGTTTTATAAAGGGCTAAGGCTCATGCCTCAACATTTTCATCATCAAAATCATCTGGTGTTCGAGAACACATGTCGAAACATTTCAGTAGAATGACTCATCATTCTAAGGTTTTCATAACCATTTCCACCAAGTATTCCCATCTAAAGTTGATCAAGTTTTATGCCTAGCACTAGCATCTACAAGTGGGGGTAAGCACTAATGAGGGGTGGTAAACAAGTGGAGATTAATTAGGTTCAATCTCATGCCTTAGGATGACATCAAGATTATCTACTTAGGCCAAATTTAATGCTCTTTATGCAACCTTCCATTATATTTCTAGAATCTACAAGTCACTTAAGTAAACTCTAAGAAAAGCTTTGATAAAGAAATAAATTAGAAAGCTTGTAAGTAAAACTAGGATGGTTTATCAAGTGGTATAAGCTTGCAAGTAAAACTTGCATGGTTTGGCTTGCTAAGATAGTGTTATAAACTTGCTAGAATGCAAGTGTTAGCTTGCATAGGTCAATTTGTGTAGTAAGGCTTGCCTTGTGCAGAGCAGTGGTTGAAGTTCTCCTCAGCTTCTTCCTCGTAGTATCCTCCTTCCTCCTCGTATCCTTGGTCGGTACTAGCATCTATAAATAAATACGGGGTACACAATCACCAAACAATACTTAACTATTTTCACTCATCACACAAAGGTGTAATATAGATGATCTAGCATCATCACCTATCATTACAAGATTAAAGCATTTGTTTTATTTATTTTAATTTGAGAAAAGTAATTTCTACTCATTGAAAAACTACTTAAGATTTAATATTCTCCAACTCAAATATGGGATCATGTTGACACATGTCAGCACCACATATTTCAGTGCATGGGAATGTGATTTAAAGTGGTGTCACAATTTAATAAGGTTTAACCTTTTTATTTTAAATAAATAAAGTGACTAGAAATGCCTATGTTGCATTCTTTTGTTACTTGAACATTATTTCTGTAAGTAAACCCAAATGTTTTTATATATTCTGAAAGGTATGATCAAATGTGATTTTTTGAGAGTTGGAATCAACTCAAAAGCTCTTATGGTTGAATTTTGAAAAATGTTTGAATGCAGAAAAGCTTCCGACTTGTTATTTTTACCAAGGTTGATCTACAAATCCAAATGATTTGAATCCAACGGGCTTGGATTAAGCATTCTAGTACCTTTCTAACAAAATTAGTTTCATGCATTTTGGTTCACTGAATCGAGCTAGGTTGAATTTTGAATCTATGTATAGAACTGTGTTTGAATTAAAATAGAAAAATCTAAATTCAAACGGTTGGGTTGAGCGGGAGAGGTTAATGGGCCGGCCTAGTGTCACTCCATAGCGCGGGGCTCAGCTGACAGGGGGGTCTACCAGTCAGCAGCTCATAACGCGCGAAGCGGTACGGGGCTATGTGGGTCGTTGGATTAGAAGGGAGATCGACGGCTGGGGATCGTCGTCGACGATGAACCTGTCACCAGCGAGCTCGAACCCTAGCGGCTCAGTGGGGGTGCAGAGGGGGCATAGCAGGGCTCCAGCGATGACAGCGAAGCGGTCAAATGAATGAGTGGTCAACGGCGAGCTCAGGGACGGTCGAGGTAGCTCCGGGGGTGGTCGCAATCAGCGGCCCCTTCTCCTCCAGAGGCGGCCTGCTCCGGTGCAATTCCGGCGGGCTGCTGCTCCTCGTGCTCCGGCTAGAGGGTGCAACGATCAGTGAGGTGAGGGGAGTGGAATGGTGTGCTTCAAACGGCTGGGGGTGGCCTCCTTTTATAGGCTCGACGGCGAGACCGAGAGGGATGGGCAGGCGACGGTGGCGACATGGCTACGGGATGCTAGCGGCATGGCTAAGGGTGGCAATCGACGCGCGGTCTCCTGGTGATTCTCTAGGACTTGAATGCGCGCTTAGGGGTGGTGGTAAACAGTCGGGCGAGGCTGGCGCTCTGAGCGGCAGAGGCGGCGTCTTCGATGGCGAGCGGTGGCTGTGAGGCACGGGGCGGCGAACGGGGATGTCTGGCATGTTCCTTGGGTCATGGCGAAGCGGTGGGCACGGGCTGCGGTCGAGGGGCGGCGTGTGCACGCGTGCCGGGTGCGGCGCTATGGCGCGTGCTCGACATGTCGAAGTGGCACTAGGCGCGGGGCGTGCTCGGTGGTCCACGACTTTCCTTGGCTCGGGGAGGGGACAGTGGGTGGCGGTGAAGTGCTGGCTAGCTCCCAGACATGGCGAGAGAGGGGGAGGTGGTCTGCTGCGGCGGTGACCAATTTGGTCGGCGAGGTGTGCTCGGCTTGCTCACCATTGATGACAATGGCCAGCTTACCGTGAGGCTAGGGGTTTCCAATAAGGCTAGATGATCTAATAAATGGTTGCTGTGAGCTAGAGAGGGAACAAGTTAGGCCAAAACACTATTAAAAACAGTGAATTTGATTTGGTTTAAATTTGCCTGCCAAGTGTTTGATGAAATGGTCGCAAGAAACTTCTTTTTGAATTTTGAAAATATTTTTGGTGGGTGTGCTAGGCATGTGCTGGAGACTCTGTGGTTGCTTGGGTTTTCAAAATTGAGCTTGTTTGAGTGGTTTTTGAAATAGTGGGATCTTCTCATATGATATAGATTCAATTTTAAACTGTCATTTAAACTTAGCATTTGAATGTTTTTGGAAGATCACAAAGTGGGCCTTAGTACCTCATTATGTGTACTAACAAGGGGTGCAAAGATCCACAAATGTTTCTGTTAGGTTTTGAGTGCTTGGAATAGCCAAAGTAGGCATGAGAGTTAATTTGGCCAAAGTGACCATTCACTTCATTAGTTCATTTTGAGTTGTTTGTCTTTGGGAAAAGTTTGGGAATGATTTAGATGATGCTTATTTCACCTAAGAATCATTTTACAAGCAAAGAAACACTGAACCCATGGCAATTAAAAGAATCCTAATTTTAAATACACATATATATGAATGCTCTCATATTTTTAGATAGGAAAGTTTTTGTTAACCCTAATTTTGATGATTAGCATTTGATGATCCATGTTTAATATTTTTGGGATGTTACAAACCTTCCCCCCTTAAACAAAATCTCGTCCCGAGATTTGAAAAAGGACGAAAAAGGTTACCTAGGATTTGAAGAGATCTGGGAACTCCGTCCTGATGTGGTCTTCGTGCTCCCAGGTAGCTTATTCTATGTGGTTGCTCCACTGAATCTTGAGAAACTTGATGCTTTGGGTTCTAGTAGTTCTGAAAGCTTCTTCCAAAATACGGATGGGTACTTCGGGATAGGTCAGGTCATCGTTGATCTCTATGGTCTGGTGATCAATGTTTTTGAACACTTCAGTCTTCTCCGGAACTTCGAGGCACTTGCGAAGTAATGAGATATGGAACACATTGTGCACGGCTGACATTTCTTCTGGCGGTTCCAATTAATACGACACTTCTCCTCGACAGTTCAGAATCTTGAAGGGGCCGATATATTAGGGGGCTAACTTTCCCTTCAGTTGGAAACGCTGCATTCCCTTCAATGGCGACACTTTCAGATACACGAAATCTCCGATATTGAATGCGAGGTCTTGACGTCTCTTGTCGGCATAACTCTGTTGTCTTGACTGGGCGGTCTTGAGGTGCTCACGAATCTTGTGAACTTTCTCTTCTGCTTCTCGTAGGATGTCGGGTCCAAAAATCTGACTCTCTCCTACTTCCGACCAGTTCAAAGGGGTGCGACACTTCCTTCCATACATGAATTCAAATGGGGCCATTTGCAAACTAGCTTGATAACTGTTGTTGTATGAAAATTCTGCGAACGGCAGATAGTCTTCCCATTTAGATCCATACTCTAACACACATGCCCTCAACATGTCTTCGAGTATTTGATTAATCGCTCTGTTTGTCCATCGGCCTGAGGGTGATAAGCTATGCTGAAATCTAGTCGGGTTCCTAAACCTTCTTCGACTTTCTTCTAGAATCTCGAGGTAAACTGAGTTCCTTGATCCGATACGATGTTCTTGGGGACTCTGTGCAAACTGACGATTCTAACGATGTATAACTCCGCTAGCTTCGAACTCTAGTATGTGGTCTTGACGGGTAAGAAATGGGCTACTTTGGACAATCTGTCCACTATGACCCAGATAGAGTCATTTCCCCTACTAGAAGTAGGCAATCCGGTGATAAAGTCCATTCCAACAGAATCCCATTTCCATTCTGGAATCTGCAATGGTTGCAACAATCCAGCGGGTCTTTGATGTCCCGCCTTGACTCTCTAACATATATCACACTTGGTGATATAGCTTCCGATTTCTCTCTTCATCTTATGCCACCAAAATTGTTCTTTCAAATCTTGATACATCTTCGTTCCTCCGGGGTGGATAGAATAAAGAGTATCATGAGCTTCCTTTAGAATAACTTCTTTCAACTCAGAATCTGCTGGTACACAAAGGCGTCCTTTGTACCACATAACTCCTTCATCTTCCGTGAATCCGGGTACTTTGTATGTACCGATACGACGCTTGATTCCGTCGATACTAGCATTTCCTTTCTGGGCCTCTTTGATTTGGCTGATCAAAGTGGGTTGAAGTTCTATGCTAGCCAAAAATCCTTCACTCACTAATTCCATTCGGAAATCTTCCATCTCCTTGTGCCAACCTGATTGCTCCTTCAAAATCATGGAGTTCAAGCGGCACGGCAATCTACTAAGGGCATCTGCTACCACATTGGCTTTACCGGGGTGATAGTGAATGTCCAGATCGTAATCTTGATTAGCTCAATCCATCTTCTCTGTCTCATATTCAGCTCCTTCTGAGTGAATATATACTTCAGGCTCTTGTGATCCGAATAAATCTCACAATGGTTTCCCATCAGGTAATGCCTCCATGTCTTCAGGGATAGAACTACGGCTGCGAGCTCGAGGTCATGGGTTGGGTAGTTTTTCTCATGTTGTTTCAGTTGTCGGGATACATAGGATATAACTTTGCCTTCTTGCATTAGCACACATCCGAGACCGATCTTGGATGCGTCACAATACACGTCAAAGGGCTTCGTGATATCCGGCATGATTAAGATTGGGGCTGAAATCAATCTTCTCTTGAGTTCTTGAAAACTTGCTTCACATTTGTCCGTCCATTCAAACTTCTTGTCCTTCTTCAGCAATTGGGTCATGGGTCTGGCGATACTCGAGAATCCCTCTACGAACTTGCGGTAGTATCCCGCCAATCCGAGAAATGCACGAACTTGGGTTTGAGTGGTTGGGGCTTTCCAATCTTCGACATCTTTCACCTTTGCAGGGTCAACGGCAATTCCTCCGGCTGATACAATGTGGCCAAGGAATCCTACCTCCTGTAACCATAATTCACATTTGCTAAACTTGGCATACAACTGATGCTCTCTAAGGGTTCCAAGAATGGTCCTTAGATGTATCTCATGTTCTTCTTCTGATTTGGAATAAATCAGAATGTCATCGATGAAAACAATGACAAACTTATCCAGGAAGTCCATAAAAATCTTATTCATGAGATTCATGAAATAATCGGGGGCATTGGTTAATCCAAAAGACATGACAATATACTCGTATAATCCATATATGGTGGTAAAGGCAGTCTTTGGAATATCCTCTGCGTGAATCTTGAGTTGATGATAGCCAGTTCTAAGATCAATCTTAGAAAATACTTTGGCACCAGTCAAACAAATCTTCTATCTTGGGCAATGGGTACTTGTTTTTGATAGTGACATCATTCAACTTCTGGTAATCCGTACACAAACGGTTACCTCCATCCTTCTTGTCCACAAACAAGACAGGTGATCTCCATGGTGACGCACTTGGTTGAATCAATCCAATTTCCAGCATGGCATCCAGTTGCTTCTTCGGTTCTGCTAGTTCTGACGGGTTCATACTATATGGTCTCTGGGATATGGGTCTTGTTCCAGGGATTAGTTCAATGATAAACTCGATATCTCGATCTGGGGACATACCGGGCAAAACATCTGGAAATACATTAGGGTATTCACAGACTATCTGGACTTGGTCAATGGTAGGTTGGGCTATACTCTTGTTGCACTTGAATTGGCGAGGTAAGGTTTCAGATACATGCTCGACTGATATTCCGGCTGTACTGGTTATGGTGATGGCTTTCTTGGCACAGTCAATTAATCCTTTATGTTTGGACATCCAATCCATTCCTAGTACTACTTCCAAACCTTTAGTTCCGAGTACTATCAAATTAGCATAAAAATCTATGCCATGGATTTGGATAGGGACAGCTTTGCAAATTTGCCTAGCTTTGGTAGTTGAATCGGAGATTTGAACAATCATAACATGCTTCAGTTTGGTTGGTTGAATCTTACTAGTGCATGCAAATTCTTCGGTGACAAATGAGTTCGATGCACCAGAATCAAACAACACTCTAGCAAGTACTGAATTAACAGAAAACATACCCACCACAACATCTGGCGCTTCCTGGGCTTCTTCAGCATGCATGAGAAAAAGACAGTCGTTGCGGTTGAGCGAGTTCCCTAGGGCAAACCTTCTTTTGGGCTGAAAACGACGCTGTTGCTGAGCTGGGGCATTTGCATTGGGGGCTGCGGCATTCTTCTTGGGGCACTCATTGGAGTAGTGACCTTTATTTCCACAGTCATAACAAGTCACTTGCGACTTGTCCTTTGTTGCAACAGGCACAGCATTGCTTCCAGTCCTCGGGGTAGTGTTGGTGTTGGTGGCGGCATTGTTGTTGTTGAACTTGGGTGGTGCACGGTTGAAATTACCAGTGTTGTCGGGGTTTTTGTGGTTTCCTCCGGGTCTTGGGTTTCCACGGTTGGGATAGGTCGGACGGCTCATCGGGGGTCTGTTGGTTCTCGGGGCAAATCCTGGAGATGGGTTGGGGCGATACTTTGGGGTATGATGGGTTCCTGGCTGATGCATCATGCGGCGCTTGTGGTTCTCATTGGATTGGTTGATCTTTCCTTCCATCTGAATGGCAGAGTCGACAAGGGCTTCAATATCAGGAAAGGGGATATTGACCAACACCGTCTGCATCTCATCATGCAAACCATTTAGGAATCTTTCTTTCTTCTTGGCTTCAGTGTCGATCTCATCCGGGGCATACCTATCTAATGAAAAGAATTTGTCATGGTATTCCACTACGGTCATCCTTCCTTCTTCAGTTCTCTTAAATTCATCTCTCATCCTCTTGATCAAACCCGGTGGCACATGGGTTCTGCTGAACTTGACCTTGAATTCCTCCCAGGTCATCATCTGTCCTCCGGTCATTGCACGAACGCTGTTCCACCATGCTCTTGCATCTCTGGCTAGATAGTGGGTGGCGAACAGAACTTTCTCGTTAGCTTCCACTCCGGCGACTTCGAGGTTGTTTTCCATGGTCTGTAGCCAATCATCTACATCTAAGGGCTCTTCCGACTTAGTGAAAACAGGTGGTTTGGTGTTCTGGAAATTCTTGAGCTTAGATCCATGGTTGTCCTGATTTCCTTGGCCTTGATTGTTGTGGGTCAGCTGAGCTATGTGTTGAAGGGTGGCTAAGTTGGCTTGACGTTCTTCTCTTTCAGCTTCGCCTTTCCGAACCAACATTTGCAGGATCTGCAACATCGGGTCCGGGGATGAACCACTTCCTCGGCGAGGCATCTGAAGATTGAGATAGATCATGAGAAAAGAGGGAAATTTCTAAGGTTTAGGTACTTTGAAAAGTTTTTAAAGTTTGAATCGGATTTTCTAGCAACTTGCTTTTCATTCATTCATTCATTCATAGCACACGATACAACACACACCACAAAAAAGGAAAACATATGGTTTTAAGAACCATTCTAGAAACTACGATATAGTGGGACCGAATAAAGCTCACTAACGCTAGTGCTCAAGTGCTACTACTCCTCGAAGTCGGTGTAATCATCATCCTCACCGTCATCGTCGTCATCGATGAAGGTGAAATCCTCCTCATCGGTGAAGAAGTCCATGGCCTGATCTTCCAGAAAGTCATCATCATCGCTGAGATAGGAGTAGGGGTCTCCATGAAGATCTTCTCCGGCATTCTAACGTTCCTCCAACTGCATGTCTCTCTCGTGGATGGTCTCCTCCAAATCCGTGATACGGTGGCGAAGACGGGCAATGATGCGCTCCTTCTTGTCGAGCTGACAGCGACGAGACTTGTGATCCTTCACTAGCATGGCAATGGTCTGATCCTTTGTCTTGATGATGGCGGACTTGTGGTTGGAGTAGTCACGGACATTGTCCAATTCCTCCTGATGATCATACATCATGAAGCTAAGGTGGTCCAACTGAGTCTTCAGATCGTGGTGATATGGGGCCTCCAGTGGCTGTCCCATAGCATCACGCCTTGGATAAAACTCAAAGCGGGTACCCTTGATCTGATTGATACTCTGCCCACACAGACGGGCAAGAGCTTACTGCATGGCCCTGGCAAGTCCATCGAGCCAGTTGTTCTCTCGAAAGGTGAACTGAATTCCCTCGGCAGTGGGAGGTTCAATCTTTCTTCGGAGACATGCAATAACTAGCCACTACCGATCTTCTCCTTCCTGATCATTGAGCTGAGCTCCGAAGAACTCGGGGTGCGGACGCTCTAGAAGTTCCGAAAGCTGGTCCAGGTCACGCTCAAAGATGAGGTCTCCTCCATTCCCCAACTGATAAAACTTTATGTACTTCACGTCCATCTATAAGAATATAGGATGAGTAAGTTAGTAGAGTGCTCAAGTGTGTCAAATTTTATGTATTTTGCAAGAAATTTTGAGGAACATGAATTTTTTTGAAAGAATCAAAGTGATAAGAATGAGAATAAGTTTTTGTAAATACTCACTTTCTTGGGTTTTGAAGCTAAGTTTTTGATTCAAACGTCCAGTCTAACTAGGGTCTCCTATGGTCAGGATGGCTCTGATACCAACTAGTTTATAATCTGAGATACCCGTTATGCCATACATCGCAATCCTAGTATTACCATTTTTGCGAGACATAACAGATTTGGATACCACAGTACATCATCCATTACAACCATACATAAGGTCTTACACAAATAAGGATCTCATGATCCAGTTCTTAATACAACTCAAGCAGCGGAAAAACGTAATAATAAAGATACCTTAGGCGGCTCCATCTTCGAGATCACAGGCAATGCTTACGATGGGAGATGATCCTAGTTGTCGTAACCTTCATGCTGTCCATCATCCTGATACTCCTCTTCATAGTCTAGCCACGGGAATATCCAGGGACAAAGCCATGAGTACTCTTTAAGTACTCGCAAACTAATACTAACAAGTTAAGGGGGGTTTTATAGTTAGGACACTAGGCTCTAGGGTTGTTTTGCAAAAAGCCAGATTTACCTCTACTAAGTTCAGAAGCAAAGAAAGCTAGTTGAAATTTTATAACACCTAAGTGGGAACTTGAATTTCATATCACAACCCTGTTGTGGTCAAGTCAAAGTCTCAATTCATTTCACAAGTCATTTTGAAAACATCTGACGGGGAAACAGTATGGCCACTCCAACTGTCCATAACCGCTGATGCGGCTATTCGAATAGTTTGACACTCTGCAGAGATTGTACACTTTCACCACAACATTCGATACATCCGTCAGGAACAAATCCTGAATTCACACATACTCAGTATGCGGATAATCAATCCTAACCTTTCAATTACACGCCCTAGTATAGGCACCTCTCCTGTGAGTTTGGCCTCCCAACCATGACCAACTGTCATCTTGGGTACTACACAGGTGGACAATCTTCACAAGGTAGCCTCAGCTCAGACCTTGGCCGTGAGGGAACCCATACTAAGGTATATAAGTTTCCAGTCAAGACCTACCCAATTTTCGGGTATTGTGGTTGTACGGTAAAATTGGAATGGTATCGCATACAGACAACCATCAGTTTTATAAAGAGCTAAGGATCATGCCTTAACATTTTCATCATCAAAATCATCTGGTGTTCAAGAACACATGTCAAAACATTTTAGTAGAATGACTCATCATTCTAAGGTTTTCATAACCATTTCCACCAAGTATTCCCATCTAGAGTTGATCAAGTTTTATGCCTAGAACTAGCATCTACAAGTGGGGGTAAGCACTAACGAGGGGTGATAAACAAGTGGAGATTAATTAGGTTCAATATCATGCCTTAGGATGACATCAAGATTATCTACTTAGGCCAAATTTAATGCTTTTTATGCAACCTTCAATTATCTTTCTAGAATCTACAAGTCACTTAAGTAAACTCTAAGAAAAGCTTTGATAAAGAAATAAATTAGAAAGCTTGTAAGTAAAACTAGGATGGTTTATCAAGTGGTATAAGCTTGCAAGTAAAACTTGCATTGTTTGGCTTGCTAAGATAGTGGTATAAACTTGCTAGGATGCAAGTGTTAGCTTGCATAGGTCAATTTGTGTAGTAAGGATTGCCTTGTGCAGAGCAGTGGTTGAAGTTCTCCTCGACTTCTTCCTCGTAGTATCCTCCTTCCTCCTCGTATCCTTGGTCGGTACTAGCGTCTATAAATAAATACGAGGTACACAATCACCAAACAATACTTAACTATTTTCACTCATCACACAAAGGTGTAATATAGATGATCTAGCATCATCACCTATCATTACAAGACTAAAGCATTTGTCTTATTTATTTTAATTTGAGAAAAGTAATTTCTACTCATTGAAAAACTACTTAAGATTTAATATTCTCCAACTCAAACATGGGATCATGTTGACACATGTCATCACCACATATTTTAGTGCATGGGAATGTGATTTAAAGTGGTGTCACAATTTAGTAAGGTTTAACCTTTTTATTTTAAATAAATAAAGTGACTAGAAATGCCTATGTTGCATTCTTTTGTTACTTGAACATTATTTCTGTAAGTAAACCCAAATATTTTTATATATTCTGAAAGGTATGATCAAATGTGATTTTTGAGAGATGGAATCAACTCAAAATATCTTATGGTTGAATTTTGAAAAATGTTTGAATGTAGAAAAGCTTCTGACTTGTTATTTTTACCAAGGTTGATCTACAAATCCAAATGATTTGAATCCAACGGGCTTGGATTAAGCATTCCGGTACCTTTCTAACAAAATTAGTTTCATGCATTTTGGTTCACTGAATCGAGCTGGGTTGAATTTTGAATCTATGTATATAATTGTGTTTGAATTAAAATAGAAAACTCTAAATTCAAACGGTTGGGTTGCGCAGGAGAGGTTAATGGGCCGGCCTAATGTCACTCCGCAGCGGTTGGGTCAGCTGACAGGGGGATCTACCAGTCAGCGGGTCATAACGCGCGAAGCGGTACGGGGCTATGTTGGTAGTTGGATTAGAAGGGAGATCGACGGTTGGGGATCGTCGTCGACGACGAACCTTTCACCGGCGAGCTTGAACCCTAGCGGCTCAGTGGGGGTGCATAGGGGGCATATCAGTGCTCCAGCGACGATGGCGAGGCGGGCAAACGAACTAGTGGTCGACGACGAGCTCATGGACGGTCGAGGCAGCTCCGGGGGAGGTCGCAATCAGCGGCCCCCTTCTCCTCCAGAGGCGGCCTGCTCCGGTGCAATTCCGGCGGGATGCTTCTCCTCATGCTCCAGCTAGAGGTTGGAACGATCAGTGAGGTGAGGGGAGTGGAATGGTGTGCTTCAAACGGCTGGGGTGACCTCCTTTTATAGGCTCGACGGCGAGACCGAGAGGGATGGGCAGGCGACGGTGGAGACATGGCTACCGACTGCTAGCGGCATGGCTGAGGGTGGCGATCGACGCGCAGTCTCCTGGCGATGCTCTAGGACTTGAATGCACGCTTAGGGGCGCTGGTAAATGGCCGGGCGAGGCTGGCGCTCTGAGCAGCAGAGGTGGCGTCTTCAACGGCGAGCGGTGGCTGTGAGGCACGGGGCGGCGAATGGGGATGTCTGGCGTGTTCCTTGGGTCATGGCGAAGCGGTGGGCACGGGCTGCGATCGAGGGGCGGCATGTGCATGCGTGCCGGGTGCGGCGCTCTGGCGCGTGCTCGGCATGTCACAGTGGCACTGAGCGCGGGGCGTGCTCGGTGGTCCACGGCTTTCCTTGGCTCGGGGAGGGGACAGTGGGTGGCGGTGAAGTGCTGGCTAGCTCCCAGACATGGCGAGAGAGGGGGAGGTGGTCTGCTGCAGCGGTGACCAAGTTGGCCGGCGAGGTGTGCTCGGCTTGCTCACCATTGATGACAATGGCCAGCTTACCGTGAGGCTAGGGGTTTCCAGTTAGGCTAGATGATCTACTAAATGGTTGCTGTGAGCTAGAGAGGGAACAAGTTAGGCCAAAACACTATTAAAAATAGTGAATTTGATTTGGTTTAATATTGCCTGCCAAGTGTTTGATGAAATGGCCGCAAGAAACTTCTTTTTGAATTTTAAAAGTATTTTTGGTGGGTGTGCTAGGCATGTGCTGGA
The DNA here is from genome assembly GCA_916181665.1 of Avena sativa. Lineage (NCBI taxonomy): Eukaryota > Viridiplantae > Streptophyta > Magnoliopsida > Poales > Poaceae > Avena > Avena sativa. The sequence goes on from OV702279.1 coordinate 230,177,234, forward strand.
GACTCTGTGGTTGCTTGGGTTTTGAAAATTGAGCTTGTTTGAGTGGTTTTTAAAATAGTGGGATCTTCTCATATGAGATAGATTCAATTTTAAACTGTCATTTAAACTTAGCATTTGAATGTTTTTGGAAGATCACAAAGTGGGCCTCGGTACCTCATTATGTGTACTAACAAGGGGTGCAAAGATCCACAAATGTTTCTGTTAGGTTTTGAGTGCTTGGAATAGCCAAAGTAGGCATGAGAGTTAATTTGGCCAAAGTGACCATTCACTTCATTTGTTCATTTTGAGTTGTTTGTCTTTGGGAAAAGTTTGGGAATGATTTAGATGATGTTTATTTCACCTAAGAATCATTTTACAAGAAAATAAACACAGAACCATGGCAATTCAAAAGAATCCTAATTTTAAATACACATACATATGAATGCTCTCATATTTTTAGATAGGAAAGTTTTTGTTAACCCTATTTTTGATGATTAGCATTTGATGATCCATGTTTAATATTTTTGGGATGTTACAGGTTGGCCGATTATTGGTATTAGAACCAAGGCTCTTAATTTGGGCTTTACCTCCTGAGAGATGATGGCCAACGGTGAGGGTAGTGGTAGTGAACCCACCAAGAATTTGGCCTCCATGGAAGAACTCGAGAATTTGGAGATTTCCATGATGACCACATTCAAGGAAATGATGACTCTGTTGCATTCCTTCAAGGACCCGCCGATTCCCATGCCTCATATCATTCCTCAAGGAGCACCACCCATGTTAGATACTTCAAATTTCACCAATTGGCAATATCTAATGCAATCTTATATTTCCATCTCTTCTATTGAGTTAATGAGGATTGCGGAAGAAGGTTTCTCGCCATATGTCGTGGGAATGACCACGGTAGATGCTCCAATCGGCAGCGAGTAGTAGAACATGGGGCAAGGGCGGCCAGCCATCTGCGGTGCGAGATGAGGGCGGAGACACAAGGATTTACCCAGGTTCGGCCCCCCGAAGGGTAAAGACCTACTCCTGCTAGATTGTATTATGGTGAGAGTATAATGGGGCAATCTCAGCGGCTAGGCAGCGAGTCGCTTGGGTGTATGATGGAACGTATCCTCTATGCATCCTCTAGGGAGGTTTATATAGACTCACCTCCCTAGGGTTTACAGGTCTCATCCTATCTACGCTTTTGGGCCTTCAGCTTCCAGTCGCTTGAGTCCACGCCAGATCTTGATCCAGTCGCCGTCCTGCAGGCCCACTCGCTAGCACCTAGGCCAGTAGGAAACATCCTGCTGGGTATACCCCGGTAGGCATATCCCCATCAGTAGTCCCCGAGGCCGTCGTTTATTGGTCGCAGGCGTTTGCTGGCAGTCGGTGTATACGGATCCAATGCGGACACCCAGTTGAATCGGCGGCGGACTCCTGAATAAAGGAAAAACTAGTTATTCTAGTCGCAATAACGGCGACCAATCGGGTCGCAGCTCGGCGAACGGGTCGGCGAATACTCAGTCACTATTGTAGTGATCGGGTCGGCGAGTCGTCGAGTCGCGCGGAGCGACGAGTCGAATGGATGAAGTTGGACCGTCAAGTGGGGTCAAAACTAGTCGTTGGGGTAATCCAACGGTAACTTTGGCGTAATTACCGCGTAGTAACGGCTCCCGAAATTGGCGGGTAGCAACCGCTATATAAGGAGAATGACAGGCGAACGGGGAAACACTCCTCCGATTTCGCCCATCTCCATTTTCCACTCCGCATCGCGATCCAACCAATCCAGAGAGCCCCGACCTCTGCGAACTTCCAACCAATGGCCCCCTCCACCGAACCATGGGGCAGATCCAAGTGTACCAGGGCACTACTGGCGTCCTTCGAGGAGGCCGGGATCCTGCGCGCCGGCAGATGGCGCATCCCTATGGCCGGAGAAGTGACTCTGTGCCCGCGCGAGGGAGAATTCATCTGCTTCAAAAGCCACCTGGAGCGGGGGCTGGGGTTTCCTACTTCTCTCTTCTTCCGGCATTTCTGCGCCTACTACGGGATCCAGCCGTCGGACCTAGGCCCGCATAGCATCGAGCAGCTCGCCATTTTCATGGCGTTCTGCCAGTGCTATCTGGGTTGCAGGCCCTACTTACCCTTGTGGCAAGATCTGTTTCATGGGAGGATCATCCGCGAAGAATCGGGCGGCCCGATGTTGGCTGCGGGTGGCCTGACATTTCAGCTGAAGTCGAAGGCATCGTTCTTCGACCTGATGCTGCCCGCCAAGGAGGCAAACTAATGGAAGAAATCCTGGTTCTACGTCACCGAGTCGACTCCAGACGGCGAGGTGGCGCTTCCAAGGTACTCCGCCGACCGGCCCGAACCGCGTCGGCTCCAGGTCGGCAGGCTCCCGCTGGATCAGCGGATGGTTGTCGACGAAATGTTGCAAACCATCCGCGGTCTAAAGAAGAAGGGCCTGCAAACCATTAACCTCTACAACTGCTGGTTCGGGCGACGGCTCGTGCCTTTGGCCCGCCGCGACCATTACATGTACGAGTATACGGGTAAGGACGACCCGACAAAGTCCTTCCTCGTTGAGTGGAGACTCGAAGACTACACCCTGGCCCTGAAGAAGATTACCCAGGCGGCGTACCTAGACGCGAAGGCTGGGGTAGCCCCCTATACCGCAAGGCGCCCAGCTCCGACGGTAAGTCGCCATTTTTGCCACCATTCGCAGTCGCAGATGATGCATTCGCGGTTATGCTGACGTTGTCTCATGTTTATTGTAGTTGTTCCAAGTGGTGGAAGGGTGGCTCCCACCCGTAGACGACGAGAACTCGAGCTCGTCCGTCTAGGACGGGAGCGAGTCGCCACCCGCCAAAGGCGATGTCGGGAGCGACGAGGGTGATGACGACGACAAAGATGAACCCGTGGAAGACGCTGCCCTGACAGTTCGCAAGACTCACGGGCAACATCAGCGCGAGCTCGAGGTGAGCAGAAGCCTCGAACCTCACGATGACGATGACGACGAGCTTCCCGAGCACACCTCACATCGTGAGGCCACGCCGTCGAAGAAGAAGAAGAAGAAGAAGAAGAAGAAGAAGAAGAAGAAGAAGAAGAAGAAGAAGAAGAAGAAGAAGAAGAAGAAGAAGAAGAAGAAGAAGAAAGAGGTGAAGGCTCCACCGAGGAAGAAGACGAAGCCGGCGAAGCAGACGTCTCCGCCCCGATCTACGACCAGTTCTGACGCCACCAGCTCGGCTAAGGGCGAAGAGGCGCGCACGACCGTAGCCCCGCATGCTGCCGCTCCCCTGGATGAGGTACCTCTGGCATCGTTTCCACCCCCCATTCGCCCCGGTCTCTGGGTTGGGGGCTACTCCAACCGCAGCAGCTTCGCCTCCCAGGAAAGCTCCCGCAGCTGTCATCATGGAGGCTCCTGTCGCGGCCTCGTCTTTGAAGAGGCCCTCTGTGTCTTGGGCACACGGTGTGTTCGAGACAGGCCTCATTTGGAAGTTGGGGCCCGAGCTGGAAAGGCCGGCCAGCATCCGCACCAGTCTGCGGTTCATACCAGTCGCCAAGTAAGTCTTGTTCATCTGCTTGCCTTCCGTTGTAGTCGGACAGTTTTACTCATATCGTTGTTTCACAAGACTGGAGTTAAAAAGATCGGCCATCCTTCCGTGGCCAAGGTTCCGCCAGTCGTCACCGAGGAGGACCACTCACGGAAGAGGAAAACCGACGAAGTCGCTGCTCCCGCCGACGGTGCCAAGAGGGCGAAAGGCAACGACGTCATCACGGTCTCTGATGACACGGCGGTCGCTCCGAGCGAACCTCCGACTGCGGCGGAAGTGGCCTCGAAGACCAAGGAGGTTGTTGCCTCGCCCGAAGTGGTCGAGCCGGCTCCTAGTGGTGTCGCGGCATCCTCTGCGACTTTCCTCCGCTTCATGGCCAAGGCGGCCTCAGCGAGTGGCATGGCGCCAACGAGCCGGACGTCTGGGGTTGCCGAGACGGACGTCGAGCAGCGTCGCGGCCACACTCCGGTCATGCTTGTGTCTGTGGACGCGCTACAACTTCACGGCATGTTGGGCGCTGCCATCCAGGTATGTCCAGTCCCCGAGGATCGGGCCACTGAATTTTAGTGGTCGGATTCTTAATGTTTTTGTAGCGTCCAGTCTCCGAGTGCCTAGTCGCTGAATTTCGGCGGGTGCGCACTTAGGATTTTCAATGTCCAGTCCCCGAGTGCCTAGTCGCTGAATTTCAGCGGGTGGGCACTTAGGATTTTCAATGTTGTTAACGGTTTAGTTTGTGCGCAGGGCCTGCAGCGCGAATCGGCCAATCGGCTTACAGCAAAGTGTCGCATGGAGAAGGAACTCGTTGCCGTCCAGGAGACGAACAAGGGACTCCAAGCAATTGCAGCCGAGGCGGAGGAGGTCCGCCGGGGCCTTGTCCCAGCGGGTGACCTGGCGGCGGCTCAATCTGATTTGAGTACGGCCGAGAAGCGGATAGCTGATCTGGAGCGTGAGCTCAAGGAAGAGAAGGCGGAGGTGAGCTCGGCGGAGGGGCGAGCGAAAGCTGCTGTTAAGGCTTCCGCTGAAGAGCGGAAGGTGTCTGACGCACTCGTTGTTGGGCTGCAGAACGACTTCTCCTCGCTTCAAAGCTTCATCACGGGCCTCTTCCGTCCACTAATTGGTAAACTTTTCTTCCTCTGCCTGCAACAGTCGCGTTGTGGAGTCATTGGTGTACTCACTGCCTACCTCTGTCCACAGGCCGGATTATTGATAGCTCGGAAGAGGCGCAGTCATACGACGCGCGGCAGTGTGTGACCACTCTGGTCGACTCGGCCGCGTTGTCCGCGACTTGCATTTGAGCATATCTTCAGGAGATATCGCCCATGGAAGTGATTCCCAGCGACCTCGTCGAGGTATGGCGTTATCTGGAGAAGGCTCCGTCAGTCGTCGAATTCATGACGCGGTCAGCCTTTCGGCGCGGGGCGGCGACGGCGCTCAGCCTTGGGCTTGCCCATTTCCCGGAGGACTTCGACCTTGATGATGTGACGAGTGGCTACCCCTCGTCGACAGGCTCTATGGAGATTGCCGAGGTGCTGAAGCTGACGGACCGGGCCGCGGTGTATTCCGATCGCGTTTGGGCGATGGACGACCTCCTCCCCTATCAGGAGACGACTGTCGCCCCCAATGATCTCGAACTGAAGCATCTGGATTTCAGAGTCGAGCAGCCGTTCCGTACGGCGATGGCGGGTGGGTTGACGACGTACCCGTCGAACCTGTACGTGCCCTTCATTCGCAAACGCAGGGGTGGCGGCGAGTTGGCGTCGAAACCTACGGAGTACAAGCATTGTGCCCTGGGGCGTTAGTAACAAATAGCCATTGGACTTAACTTGTATTTTGGAACGACTTTGTTCTGCTGTAACGGAAATTCGTGTTATTTTGTGGATTGTTTCGCGATTTTGAATGTTGATTGGACGAGTCCCCGAGCGCGTCCGCCCTTTTTATGGGGTTTACCTCGTTTGTTATGTGTTTGAGATTTTGAATGTTTTGTCAATTTTTTTGCTATTGAGGTCGACTAGCCAGAGCTCAGAGAGCCAGTTGCAGGACGACTCCCATGGGTGCTCTTTACTTGACCGTTTTCCCGTGCGCGAACGAGGTCGGGTGGCCGAGTCCCCGAGCGTGGTACTTGGTGGTTCTAGTCGCAGCTCCAAGGTAGGTGCGGACTAAGCGTGTTAGAGTAAGCGCGTCACTCCTGCCTGACCTGAAGGATCAGTCGCATGGCGAGTCCTGGGCACTCTCTCATACTGGGCGTTTTTCCCTAGCCGCTCATATTTGACTGGGCGTCAGTCCCCGAGCGTGGTACTTGGCTGTTCGAGTCGCTGTGCCGAGGATGCGGATGACTTTGGTTGCTTGAGGAGCGAGGGCAGTTGTCTTGGCTCGGTAAGCCACTCGGGCTAGGCGACTCCAATGGGGCTCCGGGTTGGCGTTTTTCGTGGACGTTACAAGGCCTGGGGTCTCCCAGTGCCCTTGTACCGCAGTACTTGGACGTGCCGGTCGCTTTACCAAAGGTTGAATTCTGTGAATAGCTTAACGCTGTTATTACGAGTGCAAGTGGAACAAGACGTGGAGAGTAGACGCAATTTGCAGTAACCGATCTGTATTATTTCATAGCAGGTGGAGGGTACATGTATGGAGTTCTAGGAGTAGAACTTCCGTAGGAGGTTTACATTCCACGGTCGCTTGACGTCGAGTTTCCCGTCTCCTCAGACGTCGGTGAGGTAGTAGGCGTCGTTGCCGAGGACTGGTCCCTCCCAGGGGGGAGAGCTTGTGCATGCCCTTCTTGTCCTGGATGAGGCGTAGTACCAGGTCGCCTTCCTGGAAAGTGCGAGTCCTTACTCGCCGGCTATGGTAGCGGTGGAGCCCTTGCTGGTAGATGGGGGTGCGGGAGCGAGCTAGGTCGTGTGCCTCGTCGAGCTGGTCGACTCCGTCTTGTCGTGCGAGTTCGTTTGCAGACTCCGTGTAGTTGACCACCCTTGGCGAGTCGTGATCGAGGTCGGTGGTCATGACTGCCTCGGCGCCGTACACCATGAAGAAGGGTGTAAATCCTGTCGACCTGTTGACGGAGGTGCGAATGCCCCAAATGACGGAGGGTAGCTCCTCGACCCAGGACCCGGCGGTGCGCTCGAGTGGTACTTGGAGCCGTGGCTTCAGGCCATGGAGGATGCTCTGGTTGGCTCGTTCCGCCAAGCCGTTGGACTCCGGGTAGGCCACTGAGGCAAGGTCGAGTCGGATGTGATGTTCCTCGCAGAACTCGGCCATGGCTCCTTTGGCGAAGTTGGTGCCGTTGTCCGCGATGATGCTGTTTGGGAACCCGTAGCGATAGATGAGCTCGCGTAGGAACTTGGTGGAGGTCTTCCCATCGCATTTCTGGACTGGCTTGGCCTCCACCCATTTTGTGAATTTGTCGACTGCGACCAGGAGGTGGGTGAAGCCGGAGGGGGCCTTTTTGAAATGGCCTACCATGTCCATGCCCCACACGGCGAACGGCCAGGTAATGGGGATTGTCTTGAGCGCCAAGCTCGGCACGTGGGTCTGGTTGGCGTACTTCTGGCATCCGACGCACCGCTGGACAATGTCGACCGCATCTGCGTGTGCGGTAGGCTAGTAGAAGCCGTGTCGCATAGCCTTTGCGACCAGAGAACAGGCGCCGACGTGGTGACCGCAGTCGCCGAAGTGAATGTCTTGGAGGATTTTGCGTCCTTCAGCGGGTTGAACACAGAATTGGAACACGCCGGTCACGCTGCGCTTGTGGAGCTCGCCGTTGATGATGACGAAGGATTTGCAGCGGCGTGCTATCATCCGGGCATCCGTTTCATCCGCTGGCAGGGTGCCTACCTCCAAGTAGGCAGTGTACGGCGCGGTCCAGTCGTCTGGCTCGGCGATGAGTGCGACCAGGGCTGCCTCTGGTTGCAGCGGGATTCCGATGTCGATCTCCCTTGGGTGAGAGACGGAAGTCTTAGTGATGGTGTCGAGGAAGATGTCGGCGGGTGGTGCAAGTCGAGCCAAGCCGATGCGAGAGAGTGCGTCGGCCTCCTCGTTCTTCCCCCGTCAATCCACTCGACGGAGTAGCCTACGAAGTGTCCACCCAGCTTGTCCACTACTTGGCGGTATGCCGCATTGGTGGGGGAGACGGCGTCGCAGGTGCCAGCGACTTGCCCGGCGACGAGGTCGGAGTCTCCGTAGCAGCGCAGGCGGTTAACGTTCATTTCCTTGGCAGCTCGCATGCCGTGGAGTAGCGCTTCGTACTCGGCCATGTTGTTGGTGCAGGGGGTGAAGTCGAGGCAGAGGACGTAGCGGAGCTTGTCGCCCTTTGGAGAAGTTAGCACGATCCCTGCTCCTGCGCCGTCCGCGTTCTTGGAGCTGTCGAAGTGTAAGCTCCAGTAATGGAGGTATGGCAACTTTTCTGGCTGCTGGGCCTCTTCCCAGTCGGCGATGAAGTCCGCGAGAGCCTGCGACTTGATCGCTTTGCGCGGCTCGTACTTGATGTTGTGGACGCCGATCTCGACAGCCCACTTGGCGACTCGCCCGGTCGCCTCACGGTTGCGGATGATGTCCTGCAACGGTGCTAAGGAGACGACTGTTATCTGGTGGTCCTGGAAGTAGTGTGGTAGTCGCCGCTGTGCCCTGAATACCACGTATACCAGTTTCTGGTATTGAGGGTAGCGCTGGCGCGACTCGGTGAGGACTTCGCTGATGTAGTACACTGGTCGCTGCACCGGCCGCTCCTTTCCTTCCTCTGGTTGCTCGACTACCATGACGGCGCTGACGACGCGTTTGGAAGCCGCGACGTAGACCAGTATGGGTTCCTTGTCGACAGGGGCAGCGAGTAGCGGTGCTGCGAGTAGCACCTTCTTGAGGTCGCGGAGCGCATCATCCGCCTCCTTGTCCCACTGGAAGGTGGGATTCTTGCGCATCAGGCGGTAGAGGGGCATCGCCTTTTCGCCCAATCGGGGGATGAAGCGACTGAGAGCCGCGACTCGCCCGACCAGCTTCTGGACGTCGCGCAGGCACTCGGGTTTGCCGAGTCGAGCGATCGTGTCGATCTTGGTGGGGTTCACCTCGATCCCGCGCTTGGAGACAACGTATCCCAGTAGCTGCCCAGCTGGTACACCGAAGGTGCATTTGCCTGGGTTTAGCTTTATCTTGTATTTCCGCAGGTTGGCGAATGTTTCCGCCAGGTCAGTGAGTAGGTCGCTCTGGCAAGCGGACTTCACCACCACGTCGTCGATGTAGACGTGGATATTGCGGCCAATTTGGCTCGCAAGGCACTCCTGCATGCACCGGTGGTAGGTCGCCCCGGCGTTCTTGAGGCCGAAGGTCATGGCAGTGTAACAGAAGGCTCCGAATGGCATGATGAACGTCGTCTTCTCTTCGTCCTCAACGGCCATTTTGATCTGGTTATACCCAGAGTAGGCGTCGATGAAGCATCGCGACTTCGAGCCCGCGGTGGAATCGATGATTTGGTCGATCCGCGGGAGGACGAATTGCTTCTTTGGGCAGGCGCTATTTAGGTTTGTGTAATCGATACACATCCTCCAGGTCCCATTTTTCTTCTCGACCAGGACTGGGTTTGCCAGCCACTTGGAGTACTTGATTGGCCGGATGAAGCCTGCAGCGAGTAGACGCTGCACCTCCTCGGCGATGGCTCGGCGGCGATCTTCATTGAAGGGCCACAGCGACTGCTTGACATGTCGCATTGGGGTCAGCGTTGAGTTTGTGCTCAGCGAGTTCCCTAGGGACACCAAGTGGTCCCTGGCGAGTTCACTTTGGGGTCGTGGTATTGCACAGCAGATGCTATTGGGGGTAGCTTACGTAGACGGAGCAAGGCGACATAGGAGAATCCGGGAGCGAGATTGGCACACGATGTACCCAGTTTCACGTCCCCTCGATGGAGGATCGCTACGTCCTGCTGTCAATCCAGTGTATGATCATAGATTGGTTTACAAGGGAGCCGCCGTGAGCGGAGGAGAGTCTAGATCTAATATGACGTGGGAGAAGATGTAATATGACATGAGGGAGGATGCCCCATGGGGGTGCCCCTGGTGGCTTTATATATGCAGCCAGTTAGGGTTTACAAGTGTGTTGGTGGGCTTTGTATATGAGTCGCCGTCTTGGGCCTCCAGTCGGTGCCAGTCACCTGGGTGCAGCATGCACCAGTCACCGTATTGGGCGAGTCGACCCACTCAGGGCTAGGTTCCAGTCGGCTCGATCCAGCTGGCGAATCCGCTTCGTGGGTATACCCCGATTGGTATTCCCCCATAAGTAGTCCCCGAGTGCGTTGTCGATTCGACGCGGGCTTGAGGCAGGGCGCAGAGAGTCTTGACGATGGGTCGTGGCGAATCGGCGATGAGCTCCTGAACAGAGAAAAGAACCGTGAAGCGGGAGGCGGTCGGCGCGAGCCAGTCGGTGATGGCCAGTTGGCGAAAGACGCAGGGTGTCGGTGAAGCCACTAGTTGCGGCGAGTCCCCGAACGTGGAGCGTGCCGAGCGTGGCGAGTGGCGAGGTCGAGCGACCGGCGAGTGCCGAGTTCCCGAGCGCGCCGAGTGGCGAGGTTGGGCTACCGGCAAGTGACGTTGTCTGTAGCACGCTGAGTCCCCGAGCGCGTTGAGTACGCGAGTGCGAGTCCGCGGTGGCGAGTCCCCGAGCGCGTTGAGTACGCGAGGGCGAGTCCGCGGTGGATAGTCCCCGAATGTGTCGAGTACGCGAGGGCGAGTCCGCGGTGGCGAGTCCCCGAGCGCGTTTAGTACACGAGGGCGAGTCCGTGGTGGAGAGTCCCCGAGCGTGTTTAGTACACGAGGGCGAGTCCGCGGTGGAGAGTCCCCGAGCGTGTCGAGTACGCGAGTGGAGAGTCCATGGTGGCGAGTCGATGAGGGCGAACCGCGGTCGCGGAACCATGCGTACACACAACATGCCTAGGAGTAGTCCGTGAGGCTCGAGTTGGCTTGTAAAGGCGACTTGAGGCTCATATTTTGAAAATAGTAGTGGTTGTTGCCGAGCATGGCGAGTGACGAGGTCGGGCGATCGGCGAGCGCCGAGCCCCCGAGCGTGCCGAGTGGCACAGTCGAGATATCGGCGAGCGCCGAGTCCCTAGATGCGACGAATGGCGAGGTCGAGCGACCGGCGAGCGCTGAGTCCCCGAGCGCGGCGAGTGGCGAGGTCGAGCGACCGGCGAGCGCCGAGTCCCCGAGCGCGGCGAGTGCCAAATCCCCGAGCGCGGCGAGCGGCGAGGTCGAGCGACCGGCGAGTGCCGAGTCCCGAGCGCGGCGAGCGGCGAGGCCGAGCGACCGACGGGCGCTGAGTCCCCGAGCGCGGCGAGCGGCGAGGTCGAGCGACCGACAAGTGCCGAGTTCCCGAGCGCGGCGAGTGGCGAGAAAGACACTGTTTTGCTGAGAAGGAGAAAAGATACAATTGCATTAAGGTGTACTTGCATAATATATTGAATAATTATAAGACGTACAAATTGTAGACGTTGGAATAAAATGCACGTTTGTTATGTGGATCGATGAGCAGTATGTAAGGTTTATGCGTGTCTTTTCATGAGTAGGCAGACCTCCAGCATCAAACGCTTGCCGGGCAACAGGGACGCGATGCCAGACTGTTGAACCCGGAGACAAGGTCGGCCTTTTGGTACCCAGCCTCACTACTTCGACGGACGCGAATAAACAGCAGACAAAACTAAAACCGATCCTAAATATGATTTTGGTCCCTAAAAAGGGTCATATGCGACAGCATGGTCGGCTTTGGAGAATGAATGGATATGCATACATGTTTTGAACCCATAACATGTACGAGTGTAAAGAAACTTAGCTGTTAGCATGGCAATTCCGTGATGGCGAGTCTGTGAGTGTGACGAGTCCGCAGGCTGAGTCCACGACCGTGGCGAGTTCACAAGTAAGGCGTCTACAGAAGATGAATCAGCAACATGCGAACCCATGACCGATTGGCGTAGTGCTCGACGAAGACTTGATTTTGCCCGTAGATCGTTGGCCGCTTGGGAGCTTCGCTCCAACGCTGCGTCTAAATCAAGACTTCCTTCTCCAATCTATCGATTAGTCTATGGACAAGGTCACGTGGTCGCTTCCTGGAATTGAAAGATCGGCCAGACTCCTTTTACTCAGGACATGCATAGCAAATAAAACACACTATGTTGTGAGTCAGTCCGAATAATAAAATAATTAAATAAGGAGGAGAAGCGATTGTATGAAAGAAAATAAAAAACCGATCAGCCTTTTTTCTTTTTTCCTGCACAGGTCAAGATCACGCGGCTGCTTGACCTATCGATTTACCAATCCTCGAAACGATACGCAAAAGATTAGGTCAGCAGCCGAACTATATTAATCGGCATCCAATCTTGAGTTGCGGCCGTGACGATAAAGTTGAAGAAGTTTGCAGTATTGTGTGCGGAGAGCACTCGCACTGACGTAGCTGACGAGTTCCATCGATACTCGTTCCGATCTAGTATAGACCATGATTCAATTCTTCAAGCGATTATACATGTCAACATCACAGATAAGAGGCGTCAGGTCCAAATAAATAATCAAGTGACCAAAGAATCAATGCGAGAGGGAATAAGGAGATTAAATATAAAACATGATAGTATGCAACCGATCTACACGGGAGATGCTCAGGATTCTTTCTTCACGACGACATGCGAGTCTGCCAATGAAACGACAGGCTGCGATCGGACGACGCGCCATGCGAATTGGCTGATGGTAAGGGATCCCTCCCGGATCATCACCCTCCAAGCGTCGCTAGCCCCACGGTGGGCGCCAACTGTCGTAGTATTGCACGGCAGATGCTACTGGGGGTAGCTTACGTAGAGGGAGCAAGGCGACGTAGGAGAATTCGGGAGAGAGATTGGCATACGATGTACCCAGGTTCACGTCCCCTCGATGGAGGATCGCTACGTCCTGCTGTCAATCCAGTATATGATTATAGATTGGTTTACAAGGGAGCCGCCGTGGGCGGAGGAGAGTCTAGATCTAATATGACGTGGGAGAAGATGTAATATGACATGAGGGAGGATGCCCCGTGAGGGTACCCCTGGTGGCTTTATATATGCAGCCAGTTAGGGTTTACAAGTGTGTTGGTGGGCTTTGTATATGAGTCACTGTCTTGGGCCTTCAGTCGGCGCGAGTCGCCGTATTGGGCGAGTCGACCCGCTCAGGGCTAGGTTCCAGTCGGCTCGATCCAGCTGGCGAATCCGCTTCGTGGGTATACCCCGATTGGTATTCCCCCATCACCATATGATGCAAAGAAGTTGACTCAGGCTAAGGTGGTGGACAAGTAACTCAACGCCACCGCTTTGGGCATGATTCAAAAGGCATTGACTCCCAAAGACTTTGCTCACATTGACAATTCTCCGCCGCCAAAGAATATTGGGATCATCTCATCGAGCTATTTGTGGGAAATGCAAGCATCCAAAGATGCAAGTTTGATGAGGTCAACAATGAGTCGGATGGCTTTGCTATGCAAGCTGATGAGACTCCCGAAGATATGTATAGGCGGATCAAGGTTCTATGTTGCACCATGAGGGATCTTGGAGCTACCTATGTTAATGACAAGTTCATGAAGAGAAAGTTTGTCCAAGCTCTTCTGCATTGACCCAGCATACCACTACATGATTTAGTACACTATAGTATGTTGATATAACACCAATGAAACACTGTTCCACTAGTATTACATCCCTCCGAGTGGTATAACAGAAACATAGCAGGTCCAAGACACGACTATAGATTACAACTCGACTCTTTACAAAAGATCCAGAGAACACTCTGATACGTCGGAAACGTATCTATAATTTTTGATATTCCATGCTTGTTTAGTATCTACTTTGCTTTGATTTGTCTACACTTTGAGGTGTTTTTATATGTTTTCTGGTACTAACCTATTAACAAGATGTCACAGTGACAGTTGCCTATTTTCTTCTGTTTTTGGTTCTAGAAAGGAAAAAAATCAATATTCTCGGAATTGGACGGGACAAAAGCCAAATTTTACCGCGGGGAACACGGAGCCAAAAGACAAGACAGAGGAGGGCCTCGATGGGGCCACACCCCCTGGCCGCGTGGCTGGGCCTAGCCCGCACCTTGGGGGTGTAGCCGCCTCGGGCACCCCTTCGTCCTCCCTCTTTACCTATAAGAAGCCCCCGATGCCTAAACCCTAAGTACCCATTGAATATTCCACGAAACCGTATGTAGCCGCCGCCACCATCGTCCCTAGATCGGGGGGATCTGAAGCTCTTCCCAGCACCATACTGGAGGGGAGATCATCCCGGAGGCCTTCTTCTTCATCATGCCAGCCTCCGATATGAAGCGTGAGTAGTTCCACCTTGGACTACGGGTCCATGTAGTAGCTAGATGGTTGTATATCCTCCTTTATGCTTTCATGTCTAGATCTTGTGAGCTCCATTCATGAGCAAGATCTCATCTATTTTTAATCATCCATGTTGTGTTTGCGGGGATCCGATGGATATTGAGATTACTATGTCAGATTGATTAATGGTTTTGTCTTATTGATTCTATCATGTCTGTGTTGTTTGTGATCTTGCATGCTCTCTCTTGTTAGTAGCTACCTTGGCCAAGTAGATGCTAGTGACTCCAAGAGGGGGTATTTATGCTCGATAGTGGGTTCATGCCTCTATTTAATCTAAGGGAAGTGACAGAAATCTCTAAGGTTGTAGATGTATTGTTTCCACTAGGGAGAAAACAAATGTCTCTTGTTGATGGAACAAGTGGATTTTTTACCTTACACACTTTGCTTAAAGCAGTTGTCTGTTGCTTGCAACTTAATACTGGAGGGGATTCGGATGATAATCCAAAGGTGGACTTCTAGTCATAGATGCGTTGGATGGCGGTCTATGTATCTTGTTGTATTGCCCAATCGAATCTCATAGGATCATGAATGTCTAGTATTGCATTGTTATGCCTTGCTCAGTCTTGTCAATTGCCCTGCTGTAATTTGTTTACCCAGCATGCCATGTTTGTTTATCTAAGGAGAACACCTCTAGTGAACTATGGACCCCGGTCCAATCTTTACCATTGATACATATTCAACTTTACTGTTTACTTGTTGAGAACCACCATTACCTTCCACACCATACAGTTAATCTATTACAGCAAACCAGTAAGATTGACAACCTCACTGTTCGTTGGGGCAAAGTCTTGAGTTTGTGTTGTGCAGGTCTCCAAGTTGTTAGCAACACCTTTGAGTCATTTCCTTCCTCCTACTGGTTCGATAACCTCGGTTTCTTACTGAGGGAAAACTTGCGGTTGTGCTCATCATACCGTCCTCTTGGGGTCTCTGAACAAAGTGTTCACGCACTCATCAAGCCTTTTTCTAGCGCTGTTGCAGGGGTGGCTAAGGATGTCTTCACAAGGGGAGTCCTCCACAACCTTTCTCTTTACTTTGTTTTTGTTTTGCTTAATTTCTTTTGTTTGGTTTTGTTTGCCTATTTTTATCAAAAACTCCAAAAAAAATAGTTTAGTTTGGTTTGCTTTCGCTTATCAAAAACACAAAAAAAATTAGTTCATGTTCTAGTTGCTATTGTTTTGGCTTGCTCCACTTTTGCCAAAATGAACTCTGCTGAGAACAGCAAGTTGTGTGACTTCACTAGCACAAACAACAATGATTTCCTTAGCACTCCTATTGCTCCACCTGCTCCTGATGCTACCTTTTATGAAATTAAGCCTACTTTGTTGAAGCTTGTGATGAGAGAGCAATTTTCAGGTGCTAGTTCTGATGATGCTGTTTCCCACCTCAATAACTTTGTTGAACTTTGTGAGATCCAAAAGTATAAGGATGTAGATGGAGATATTATTAAGCTCAATTTGTTTCCTTTCTCCTTGAGAGGAAAAGCTAAAGAATGGTTGCTATCCTTGCCTAGAAATAGTATTAATTCTTGGATTAAGTGCAATGATGATTTTATTGGAAAGTACTACCCTCCTGCTAAGATTATATCTATGAGAAGTGATATTATGAAATTTAAACAACTTGATAATGAACACGTTGCTCAATCTTGGGAAAGAATGAAATCTTTGGTTAAGAATTGCCCCACTTATGGACTTACTGCTTGGATGATTATACAAACTTTTTATGCAGGTTTGAACTTCTCTTCAAGAAACCTGTTGGATTCAGCTGCTGGAGGTACCTTTATGACCATCACCTTGGGTGCTGCAACAAAACTCCTTGATAATATGATGGTTAATTATTCTAAATATCCCACTGAGAGATCTCCACATGGTAAGAAGGTAAATTCTATTGAAGAAACCTCCTCTTTGAGTGATAAGATTAATGTTATCATGGCTATGCTTGTTAATGGGAAAGCTCCTTTAGATCCTAATAATGTTCCCTTAGCCTCTTTGGTTGCTCAACAAGAGAAAGTTGATGTGAACTTCATTAGAAATAATAATTTTGGCAAAAATGCTTATGGTAATAACTATAGGCCTTATCCTCCTAATAATGGCAATACCTATCATGGTAGATCTGGAATGCCTAGTGAAGATAGGATTCTAGAAGTTGAAAGATCCACTAAAAACTTTATGCAAATGCAATATGAGAAAAACAAGATATTCACCAAAACTATGGAGGAACAATCTGTTATCTTGAAAAATATTAGTCATCAGCTTGAGAATCTGAATAGAGAAATCCCTAGTTTACAGTCAAAAAATTTCAGTGCTGAGAAAAATATGTCCTCTTTGTCTGAAGCACAATCCTCTTTGATGAATAAAATGGCTGCTAAACCTAAAGCCTTGGAAAGTACCTTGCTGCTAGTCATGCCATACAAATTACTATTGATGAAAATGTTAGAATGTTAGCCCAACTACATGCTAAGTGGGAAAGAGAAGCTGAAATTGCTAGAAAAAATAGTTTGTGCACCATCACCACCACCAATATGGATGCCACTAAACCACAAGAAGTCCCTATTCCTCGTCCTACAATGCCTAAGCCCAATAAGTCTACTACTAGTGATGCTAAGTTTGATTTTGATCTTGATGGTTGCAATATTTCTGAAGTGATTATGTTCCTACAAAAGCTTGCTAGAAGTCCTGATGCTAGTGATATGCATGTGGCTTTCACCAAACATATTACAGATGCTCTTATTAGAATTAAGGAAGAGAAGTTGAAACACAAGCTTTTATTCCTAGGAAAGTAGAATATAGTTGTGAATCCATTATTAATATGCAAGTGAATGACTTTGATCTCAAAGCTTCATGTGATCTTGGTTCTAGTGTCTCTATTATGCCTAGGAAGATTTATAAAATGCTTGATTTGCCACCTTTGGAAGATTGTTATTTGGATGTCCCACTTAATGATAATGCTAAAAAGAAACTCATGGGGAGTGTTAATGATGTTCTTATTATGGTTAACAATGCTTATGTCCCTGTTGATTTCTATGTTTTGGATGTTTAATACAATGTTTCTTGTCCTATTACTTTGGGAAGACCTTTTCTTAGAACTGTTGGTGCCAACATTGATACGAAAGAAGGCACCATTAAATATCAATTTCCATTCAAGAAAGGTATTGAACACTTCCCTATGAGGATAGACAAGTTGATTTTTGCTCCTCCTTTGAAAGCAAGGTTTGATGTTAATGCTTCTTCATTTGAAAACATTGATTCTTGCTTCTTGAGCCTAACTCAAAGGCGTTAAAGAAAAATACTTGTTGGCAGATAATCCAAGAGTTTTCTTGAGTCTTGGAAGTTATTACTTGTAACACCCTCAGAATCGACCCTGTGCAAGTTTCAGCGATTCCCGCCAAACCCGCATAGAAACGATTCAAAGGTGCCCACCAGGCACTTTCGTGCGGGTGGAAAACGAAGTAATAACATTACACAACAGTCCTCGATGGGACCCACAGAACAGATATATATATAACACGACTCCATGAGTCAAGAATACAGATATAATATACAAAGATCCAAATCACCTTGAAATGATAGAGCGTCCGACTACGGACAAGATGCAAATGGGGCTAAGAGCCCTGAAGAATAACCAATGGCGTCCATAACCCTGCCCAACCCAAGCAAGCAATTGTTGGCAGTTTTATTTAGCCATTCCATTATAGTGAAGCTGATTACTAGTCATTATAAAGTCAAATTTATAGCACTACTTTAGTTATAGTTGTCTATGATCGAGATACTGTGCTCCAAGTCGTCCATAACCGCGGACACGGCTTTCAGAAAGTTTTACCCGGCCGGGGTGCACAAATAGCAACACACACTCGATCAACCTCGGAAAAACCAAATCAAAACCCAACGAGGCCTTCACGACAAAGCAATCACAAGATTCAGAAATATTTCAGGGGGCCACCCCTTAAAGTAGACCCGCAACGAAGCCGGTCGGCTCCGAGACGGACTCAAGGTTGTGGGGACGGCTGTAAACGACTGGGAACCCGAAAGTGTGACTGGGCTTGTCGATACCGCGGAATCGTGCCACGATCCTAAACAGTACAGGTGCTCCTCGCACAATATTAAATAAAGCAGTAAGGTATGGCATAAGTACAGGATAGTAAATAAAACCTCAAACTAGTTTGTGGCCCCAAGAAATAAGACGGAATCAAGCTCTGGCTCAAGGGGGGTCCCATAAGCCTCCCGGATGTGGATAGCGCGAATATTCAAGGAACAGGTATCAAGTACTCGGGGTCCTACGGGACACAAGTGGACGGTTAACAACCAAATAACATCTATTGCCCACCTGTGCCTGTGCTTACTTACTTCAATTTTAGTTGTTAAATAGGAATTAAAGTGAACGATAAGTAAAACCATGATCATCTCCAACATCAAACATGCGGCAATACTCCAACAACTGAGGTACTTGACGACACGCAACAGCAATAGAGCAAGCGACTACGACGCGCAAGTCCAACTATCTACCTAACAACAGGTAATAGGATGTGTCCAAGGCGATATAGGGCTGCAAGGGATATCACGGGTACGAAAACTAGAGCATCGCAACACCGATAGCAATAGATCAACAGGAGGGAATAAATACTATAAAAGTAAGATAGGTAGAAAGGGGGAGATGCTCGCCTGAAAACATTGCCGAAGGTTCAACCGAAGATCGGGTCGACACTCGCATCAACTCAACGGCCTTATCCGCGAAGAACCAAAACACTAGAATAAACACCGGATGCAATATTTAATACTACGGCAAAAGATCGGGCATGATGCATGTATGATGTATGACATGGCGAAGGTGCGATGCAATTAGGTCATATTAAGCGGAACCGGGGTCCCGACAATTAAATATATGGTTCTAGTTGTTTATATACCCCGCAATTTAAATGTTATTTGAACATGGCAAAATATAGCACCGGTTCGCTACACCAATTTAAATGAGGCCAATATAAGGCTAGATTTGTCCGCATATGGGCCCCATATTTAATTTAGGTGAATCGGCATAGTGCCCCCAACCACACAAATATGCATGCGAGTATGACAATTCAATATGCAACAATTTATAAAGTTGACAATTTATAAAATAGGGTTCTCGGATAGGGAATCACATTAGGGTTCGGCGATCTTGGGCTCCGAGGGGTTCGGGGTTCGGTCTCAGGGTTCAGGGTTCGACGGGATCGGCGGGAGCGGATACAAGATGGAGAACTTGTCATGACGTGCCGGAGATCTTGGTTCCAAGCGGTCGATCTTGTCGGGTCCACGGATCGGCCGGTCTTGTCGTTCGGAAGTAGAACTTGTCGTACTTGTGGCGATCTTGGCGTCCTTCCGGTTCGGGTTTTGGCGTCCGAGGGAAGTACTTGGCGTCCGGGATCTCGACGAGCTTGGCGTCCTTGTCAGAGTTCTCGGGTGACGATGTCGGTCTTGGGTTTGGCGCCGGTGGATCTTGGCGATTCCATGAAGGAGGCCTTGATGCTTCAGTCCCGTGTCGATCTCCGGGTACCGTGGTTTCTCGGTGTGGTTCCCTCGGGGTCGGCGAACTTGGGCTAAAGTCGAAGTTTCTCCCGAAGATCTTGGTGTTCCCTCTCGGTTTGCCGATGTCGATCTTGTATTGGACCCGGGCGTTTTGGGGAACATCGCACAAACACATATGGATGCATGTACACTATCGTCACCGTGGCACACGACTTGTCATCGGGGGGAACATGATCGGGTCCTCGCTGTACGGCGCGGGCTCCACAGAGGACGCAGCCGCGACAAGCGCTTGCAGAGGAGGCCGACTCGAGGCAGAACCTGGCGCCAGGGCGACAAGCGAGTTTGACAGAGGCCGGACGCAGAGCTCGACGGGGGAGCGGTCAGCGAGGATGGTGGGGACAGAGGCGGGCCCGGCGAACACGGTCCCGGTGGGCGCGCTTGCAATGGAGGCCACGGCCGCTGGCGGCTGCTGGACGGCGTCGCAGCTCGGTCGGCGATGGGACAGGGGCGACGGGCGGCAGGGAGCACACGGAAGGGGGGCGGCGTCGGCAGGCGGTGGCAGGGCGAGCACCGGCCGGAGGTGGGGAGGAGAGGCCGCGGCCGGCGAGGGGAGCTGCGCGGGCCGAGGAGGGGATTCCGTGAAGGGGAGGCAGAGGAGGGGGTCGCTGGCGGGCGGACGGAGGACGGGGAACCCGGCGGCGGCGGGAAAGGCAGCTCGGGGTGGGGCCGGGGCTAGCGCGAGTGGTGGCGGTGGGAGCGGCACCGGGAAGAAGGCGGACGACGCCAGGTGGAGGTGGTCCGGAGGGAGGACGGCGAGGCGGAGACGGCCGCGCGGCGTCCGGCCGCGGGCTAGAGGAGGCGGGGAGGAACACGGCGGCGCACGGGAGGAGGACGGGGAGGCGGAGCGAGCGCGGAGGGCGGAGGAGCCCGCTGGCGGCGGCGGCTCGCCGGAGGAGGAGACGGGGCGGGGTCGCGTGGGCTGCGGGGTGCGTCGTGGGCTCGGGGGAGGGTGGCGCCGGCGGCGCAGCACCGCGCGGAGGAGGGGACACGGGGTTGGGGGTGGACGCGGGGAAGGAGAGAGAGGGAGCGGGGCAGGTGGGTCGGGGTGGGGCCAGAGGGGTGGGTCCAGGCTGTCGGCTGGGGAGGTGGACTCGGTCCACAGGGAGTGGAGCGGGGCAGGTGGGGCGTGGCGTGTGTGTGTGTGTGAGTGCTTGGGGTCAGGGAGGTGTGGGGCCAGGGGAAAGAGAGAGAGGGTGAGGGAGTGGCTGTGAGGAAGAGAGAGAGAGGGGGTGATGGGGTGTGGATTGATGAGGTGGCAAGGTGGGTGGGGATTGGGTCCAGGGGTGAGGTGGCGAGCTGTGATTGGTGGGTAGATTAGGACTAGGTAGTTTTAGGAATCCGGGTGGGCTGGTTTTATTCTGGGGGTGGCCGACTGGGTCGGATCGGCCCGGTTTGGCTGCCCCCACTAAAATAATTAAATATTTTATTTGTTTAAAATAGGGCTTTTGCAAACCGATAGCAGACAAAACAAAATAATCCGGAGACCCGGGTTTTGCGTTTGGAACATAGACGGGGCGTTTAGAAAACAAAAATAGGTTTTTCCGCAATTAGTTTTATGCAAGAAAATGCAAGATGATGACGATGCTCAAATGCAATGTGGCATGATGACATGAGCATGCGGTCATGATGATGCAATGCACAAAAACAACGCGATTTTCTAGTAGTGATTTTGCGGGATGCCACAATTCGACACCACTAACAATGGATCTCACCCTCGAGATCCGCCTCATGGTACCGGAAAGAAGGTCGGTGATCTGCATCTTCTCGCTTCGTGTAGATCTTCGCGACACCACTAACAAGAGGTCGTTGTCCGTGATCGTCGAGAGAACACTCCGGGAACAAAAGGTCGAAGGTAGAGGTATCAACAAATAAAGCCACCCCTAACTTCCGTGGACAGAGTAAAACTGCTGGATCCACTGATTCGATGTACAAGAGCGAATGATAAGAGTAGTCGGATGGTGATCAGTCCATCGCGCACCCAAACCATTACTCTGCACACAAATAGGCGGATTATGCAACCAACTCTCGGAATCAGACTGAAGATCTCGACATTCGAGGTTCGGAAACAAAGGAGTGATGCAGACTCTGCATCGGATCTGGCGTGGATGATGACGTCGCGTCGGAAAACACCGGAAGGCAAGAGAAGAACAAAGAGAAGTCCACCAGACGAAGGATTCCTCGGATAGCATGAAGACCAGATGTAGCAACACCGTTACCAAAGGAGGAAGCGAAACCCTGAAGGTACAACGGAACCCAACCACGAGAAATCCTGGACTCGAAGAAAGAGACGAGAGCGGATTCAAAACACGTAGAGGTAAGAGGAGAATAGCAGAGAGGTGAGGAATAAAAGCAGACCTAACCAGATCTATCCAACCGATTTTGCAAAATAGTTTTTGACACTCTACTTCGGCCGTTAGCTAGGTTATCCTACAGGCTGGACTTGTGGGGTATCGCAACTGCTGAGCTCTGATACCACTCTGTAACACCCTCAGAATCGACGATACCACTCTGTAACACCCTCAGAATCGACCCTGTGCAAGTTTCAGCGATTCCCGCCAAACCCGCATAGAAACGATTCAAAGGTGCCCACCAGGCACTTTCGTGCGGGTGGAAAACGAAGTAATAACATTACACAACAGTCCTCGATGGGACCCACAGAACAGATATATATAACACGACTCCATGAGTCAAGAATACAGATATAATATACAAAGATCCAAATCACCTTGAAATGATAGAGCGTCCGACTACGGACAAGATGCAAATGGGGCTAAGAGCCCTGAAGAATAACCAATGGCGTCCATAACCCTGCCCAGGCCAAGCCGGAAGGGTAACCCTGCTAACGACGTCGATCTCAAAACCTGCTTAAACAAAAGGGGTGCCGACGAAGGGCAAAGGAAAAAGAGAGAGCGGTCAGTACTCGGCGAGACTAGAATTCGGCGGTCCTCGCCTACATAGGTATGGTGGACTGAAGCGGCAGCGGCAGCATGCACTAAACAACCTATAGAGACTCGATATAACTGTCGGCTATCAGAGAGGGATAAGAAAGACCTATTCGGAACCAACCTGATGCTACCATCAAACAAACCCATCCTGGTGTTTCCCCCTCGAGACCAAACGAGGAAGTCAACCGAGGAACTCACACAGTTGGCAGTTTTACTTATCCAGTTATCGTTGCAGCAATTACTAGTCAGGTATAGATAGTCATCCTGATAAGATAAGCAGTGGGCAGTTTCAGTTAACCATTCCGTTGTAGTTGCCACACTTACTAGTCAGATACAATTAGCATGAGATATCCCGAAAACCCAGCAGTTGTTGGTACTTTTATTTAGCCATTCCGTTGTAGTTGTAGTACTTACTAGTCAGATACAATGGTCGCAAGCGACAACCCAAGCAAGCAATTGTTGGCAGTTTTATTTAGCCATTCCATTATAGTGAAGCTGATTACTAGTCATTATAAAGTCAAATTTATAGCACTACTTTAGTTATAGTTGTCTATGATCGAGATACTGTGCTCCAAGTCGTCCATAACCGCGGACACGGCTTTCAGAAAGTTTTACCCGGCCGGGGTGCACAAATAGCAACACACACTCGATCAACCTCGGAAAAACCAAATCAAAACCCAACGAGGCCTTCACGACAAAGCAATCACAAGATTCAGAAATATTTCAGGGGGCCACCCCTTAAAGTAGACCCGCAACGAAGCCGGCCGGCTCCGAGACGGACTCAAGGTTGTGGGGACGGCTGTAAACGACTGGGAACCCGAAAGTGTGACTGGGCTTGTCGATACCGCGGAATCGTGCCACGATCCTAAACAGTACAGGTGCTCCTCGCACAATATTAAATAAAGCAGTAAGGCATGGCATAAGTACAGGATAGTAAATAAAACCTCAAACTAGTTTGTGGCCCCAAGAAATAAGACGGAATCAAGCTCTGGCTCAAGGGGGGTCCCATAAGCCTCCCGGATGTGGATAGCGCGAATATTCAAGGAACAGGTATCAAGTACTCGGGGTCCTACGGGACACAAGTGGACGGTTAACAACCAAATAACATCTATTGCCCACCTGTGCCTGTGCTTACTTACTTCAATTTTAGTTGTTAAACAGGAATTAAAGTGAACGATAAGTAAAACCATGATCATCTCCAACATCAAACATGCGGCAATACTCCAACAACTGAGGTACTTGACGACACGCAACAGCAATAGAGCAAGCGACTACGACGCGCAAGTCCAACTATCTACCTAACAACAGGTAATAGGATGTGTCCAAGGCGATATAGGGCTGCAAGGGATATCACGGGTACGAAAACTAGAGCATCGCAACACCGATAGCAATAGATCAACAGGAGGGAATAAATACTATAAAAGTAAGATAGGTAGAAAGGGGGAGATGCTCGCCTGAAAACATTGCCGAAGGTTCAACCGAAGATCGGGTCGACACTCGCATCAACTCAACGGCCTTATCCGCGAAGAACCAAAACACTAGAATAAACACCGGATGCAATATTTAATACTACGGCAAAAGATCGGGCATGATGCATGTATGATGTATGACATGGCGAAGGTGCGATGCAATTAGGTCATATTAAGCGGAACCGGGGTCTCGACAATTAAATATATGGTTCTAGTTGTTTAGATACCCCGCAATTTAAATGTTATTTGAACATGGCAAAATATAGCACCGGTTCGCTACACCAATTTAAATGAGGCCAATATAAGGCTAGATTTGTCCGCATATGGGCCCCATATTTAATTTAGGTGAATCGGCATAGTGCCCCCAACCACACAAATATGCATGCGAGTATGACAATTCAATATGCAACAATTTATATAGTTGACAATTTATAAAATAGGGTTCTCGGATAGGGAATCACATTAGGGTTCAGCGATCTTGGGCTCCGAGGGGTTCGGAGTTCGGTCTCAGGGTTCAGGGTTCGACGGGATCGGCGGGAGCGGATACAAGACGGAGAACTTGTCGTGACGTGCGGGAGATCTTGGTTCCAAGCGGTCGATCTTGTCGGGTCCACGGATCGGCCGGTCTTGTCGTTCGGAAGTAGAACTTGTCGTACTTGTGGCGATCTTGGCGTCCTTCCGGTTCGGGTTTTGGCGTCCGAGGGAAGTACTTGGCGTCCGGGATCTCGACGAGCTTGGCGTCCTTGTCAGAGTTCTCGGGTGACGATGTCGGTCTTGGGTTTGGCGCCGGTGGATCTTGGCGATTCCATGAAGGAGGCCTTGATGCTTCAGTCCCGTGTCGATCTCCGGGTACCGTGGTTTCTCGGTGTGGTTCCCTCGGGGTCGGCGAACTTGGGCTAAAGTCGAAGTTTCTCCCGAAGATCTTGGTGTTCCCTCTCGGTTTGCCGATGTCGATCTTGTATTGGACCCGGGCGTTTTGGGGAACATCGCACAAACACATATGGATGCATGTACACTATCGTCACCGTGGCACACGACTTGTCATCGGGGGGAACATGATCGGGTCCTCGCTGTACGGCGCGGGCTCCACAGAGGACGCAGCCGCGACAAGCGCTTGCAGAGGAGGCCGACTCGAGGCAGAACCTGGCGCCAGGGCGACAAGCGAGTTTGACAGAGGCCGGACGCAGAGCTCGACGGGGGAGCGGTCAGCGAGGATGGTGGGGACAGAGGCGGGCCCGGTGAACACGGTCCCGGTGGGCGCGCTCGCGATGGAGGCCACGGCCGCTGGCGGCTGCTGGACGGCGTCGCAGCTCGGCCGGCGATGGGACAGGGGCGACGGGCGGCAGGGAGCACACGGAAGGGGGGCGGCGTCGGCAGGCGGTGGCAGGGCGAGCGCCGGCCGGAGGTGGGGAGGAGAGGCCGCGGCCGGCAAGGGGAGCTGCGCGGGCCGAGGAGGGTATTCCGCGAAGGGGAGGCAGAGGAGGGGGTCGCCGGCGGGCGGACGGAGGACGGGGAACCCGGCGGCGGCGGGGAAGGCAGCTCGGGGTGGGGCCGGGGCTAGCGCGAGTGGTGGCGGTGGGAGCGGCACCGGGAAGAAGGCGGGCGACGCCAGGTGGAGGTGGACCGGAAGGAGGACGGCGAGGCGGAGACGGCCGCGTGGCGTCCGGCCGCGGGCTAGAGGAGGCGGGGAGGAACACGGCGGCGCACGGGAGGAGGCCGGGGAGGCGGAGCGAGCGCGGAGGGCGGAGGAGCCCGCTGGCGGCGGCGGCTCGCCGGAGGAGGAGACGGGGCGGGGTCGCGTGGGCGGCGGGGTGCGTCGTGGGCTCGGGGGAGGGTGGCGCCGGCGGCGCAGCACCGCGCGGAGGAGGGGACGCGGGGTTGGGGATGGACGCGGGGAAGGAGAGAGAGGGAGCGGGGCAGGTGGGTCGGGGTGGGGCTAGAGGGGTGGGTCCAGGCGGTCGGCTGGGGAGGTGGACTCGGTCCACAGGGAGTGGAGCGGGGCAGGTGGGGCGTGGCGTGTGTGTGTGTGTGAGTGCTTGGGGTCAGGGAGGTGTGGGGCCAGGGGAAAGAGAGAGAGGGTGAGGGAGTGGCTGTGAGGAAGAGAGAGAGAGGGGGTGATGGGGTGTGGATTGATGAGGTGGCAAGGTCGGTGGGGATTGGGTCCAGGGGTGAGGTGGCGAGCTGTGATTGGTGGGTAGATTAGGACTAGGTAGTTTTAGGAATCCGGGTGGGCTGGTTTTATTCTGGGGGTGGCCGACTGGGTCGGATCGGCCCGGTTTGGCTGCCCCCACTAAAATAATTAAATATTTTATTTGTTTAAAATAGGGCTTTTGCAAACCGATAGCAGACAAAACAAAATAATCCGGAGACCCGGGTTTTGCGTTTGGAACATAGACGGGGCGTTTAGAAAACAAAAATAGGTTTTTCCGCAATTAGTTTTATGCAAGAAAATGCAAGATGATGACGATGCTCAAATGCAATGTGGCATGATGACATGAGCATGCGGTCATGATGATGCAATGCACAAAAACAACGCGATTTTCTAGTAGTGATTTTGCGGGATGCCACAATTCGACACCACTAACAATGGATCTCGCCCTCGAGATCCGCCTCATGGTACCGGAAAGAAGGTCGGTGATCTGCATCTTCTCGCTTCGTGTAGATCTTCGCGACACCACTAACAAGAGGTCGTTGTCCGTGATCGTCGAGAGAACACTCCGGGAACAAAAGGTCGAAGGTAGAGGTATCAACAAATAAAGCCACCCCTAACTTCCGTGGACAGAGTAAAACTGCTGGATCCACTGATTCGATGTACAAGAGCGAATGATAAGAGTAGTCGGATGGTGATCAGTCCATCGCGCACCCAAACCATTACTCTGCACACGAATAGGCGGATTATGCAACCAACTCTCGGAATCAGACTGAAGATCTCGACATTCGAGGTTCGGAAACAAAGGAGTGATGCAGACTCTGCATCGGATCTGGCGTGGATGATGACGTCGCGTCGGAAAACACCAGAAGGCAAGAGAAGAACAAAGAGAAGTCCACCAGCCGAAGGATTCCTCGGATAGCATGAAGACCAGATGTAGCAACACCGTTACCAAAGGAGGAAGCGAAACCCTGAAGGTACGACGGAACCCAACCACGAGAAATCCTGGACTCGAAGAAAGAGACGAGAGCGGATTCAAAACACGTAGAGGTAAGAGGAGAATAGCAGAGAGGTGAGGAATAAAAGCAGACCTAACCAGATCTATCCAACCGATTTTGCAAAATAGTTTTTGACACTCTACTTCGGCCGTTAGCTAGGTTATCCTACAGGCTGGACTTGTGGGGTATCGCAACTGCTGAGCTCTGATACCACTCTGTAACACCCTCAGAATCGACGATACCACTCTGTAACACCCTCAGAATCGACCATGTGCAAGTTTCAGCGATTCCCGCCAAACCCGCATAGAAACGATTCAAAGGTGCCCACCAGGCACTTTCGTGCGGGTGGAAAACGAAGTAATAACATTACACAACAGTCCTCGATGGGACCCACAGAACAGATATATATATAACACGACTCCATGAGTCAAGAATACAGATATAATATACAAAGATCCAAATCACCTTGAAATGATAGAGCGTCCGACTACGGACAAGATGCAAATGGGGCTAAGAGCCCTGAAGAATAACCAATGGCGTCCATAACCCTGCCCAGGCCAAGCCGGAAGGGTAACCCTGCTAACGACGTCGATCTCAAAACCTGCTTAAACAAAAGGGGTGCCGACGAAGGGCAAAGGAAAAAGAGAGAGCGGTCAGTACTCGGCGAGACTAGAATTCGGCGGTCCTCGCCTACATAGGTATGGTGGACTGAAGCGGCAGCGGCAGCATGCACTAAACAACCTATAGAGACTCGATATAACTGTCGGCTATCAGAGAGGGATAAGAAAGACCTATTCGGAACCAACCTGATGCTACCATCAAACAAACCCATCCTGGTGTTTCCCCCTCGAGACCAAACGAGGAAGTCAACCGAGGAACTCACACAGTTGGCAGTTTTACTTATCCAGTTATCGTTGCAGCAATTACTAGTCAGGTATAGATAGTCATCCTGATAAGATAAGCAGTGGGCAGTTTCAGTTAACCATTCCGTTGTAGTTGCCACACTTACTAGTCAGATACAATTAGCATGAGATATCCCGAAAACCCAGCAGTTGTTGGTACTTTTATTTAGCCATTTCGTTGTAGTTGTAGTACTTACTAGTCAGATACAATGGTCGCAAGCGACAACCCAAGCAAGCAATTGTTGGCAGTTTTATTTAGCCATTCCATTATAGTGAAGCTGATTACTAGTCATTATAAAGTCAAATTTATAGCACTACTTTAGTTATAGTTGTCTATGATCGAGATACTGTGCTCCAAGTCGTCCATAACCGCGGACACGGCTTTCAGAAAGTTTTACCCGGTCGGGGTGCACAAATAGCAACACACACTCGATCAACCTCGGAAAAACCAAATCAAAACCCAACGAGGCCTTCACGACAAAGCAATCACAAGATTCAGAAATATTTCAGGGGGCCACCCCTTAAAGTAGACCCGCAACGAAGCCGGCCGGCTCCGAGACGGACTCAAGGTTGTGGGGACGGCTGTAAACGACTAGGAACCCGAAAGTGTGATTGGGCTTGTCGATACCGCGGAATCGTGCCACGATCCTAAACAGTACAGGTGCTCCTCGCACAATTTTAAATAAAGCAGTAAGGCATGGCATAAGTACAGGATCGTAAATAAAACCTCAAACTAGTTTGTGGCCCCAAGAAATAAGACGGAATCAAGCTCTGGCTCAGGGGGGTCCCATAAGCCTCCCGGATGTGGATAGCGCGAATATTCAAGGAACAGGTATCAAGTACTCGGGGTCCTACGGGACACAAGTGGACGGTTAACAACCAAATAACATCTATTGCCCACCTGTGCCTGCGCTTACTTACTTCAATTTTAGTTGTTAAACAGGAATTAAAGTGAACGATAAGTAAAACCATGATCATCTCCAACATCAAACATGCGGCAATACTCCAACAACTGAGGTACTTGACGACACGCAACAGCAATAGAGCAAGCGACTACGACGCGCAAGTCCAACTATCTACCTAACAACAGGTAATAGGATGTGTCCAAGGCGATATAGGGCTGCAAGGGATATCACGGGTACGAAAACTAGAGCATCGCAACACCGATAGCAATAGATCAACAGGAGGGAATAAATACTATAAAAGTAAGATAGGTAGAAAGGGGGAGATGCTCGCCTGAAAACATTGCCGAAGGTTCAACCGAAGATCGGGTCGACACTCGCATCAACTCAACGGCCTTATCCGCGAAGAACCAAAACACTAGAATAAACACCGGATGCAATATTTAATACTACGGCAAAAGATCGGGCATGATGCATGTATGATGTATGACATGGCAAAGGTGCGATGCAATTAGGTCATATTAAGCGGAACCGGGGTCCCGACAATTAAATATATGGTTCTAGTTGTTTAGATACCCTGCAATTTAAATGTTATTTGAACATGGCAAAATATAGCACCGGTTCGCTACACCAATTTAAATGAGGCCAATATAAGGCTAGATTTGTCCGCATATGGGCCCCATATTTAATTTAGGTGAATCGGCATAGTGCCCCCAACCACACAAATATGCATGCGAGTATGACAATTCAATATGCAACAATTTATATAGTTGACAATTTATAAAATAGGGTTCTCGGATAGGGAATCACATTAGGGTTCGGCGATCTTGGGCTCCGAGGGGTTCGGTGTCACATCCCAAGATTTTCCAAATCTTGTAATGTGAAAATAAATGAATAAAATAAAACTTTGTTTGATTTTCAAAGCCAGAAGAAACTTTTTGAATTCAATTGGAACATCAAACCCATTTGAATTAAATAAAACCTAAAGAGATTTTAAAAGATAAACATTTTAGATAAAGGAAAATAAAATATTTTTGGAAATACTATTCTGGATCTTTTAATAAAAGATTTGGTATTCAAAAGAAAAGATGGATTTATAAATAAAGATTATTTTATAAAGCCAAATTAAACCTTGGACAAGCTTTGGATTTAAAACATTTTGTTTTGAATAAAAATAGCAAAAGTTGATTTAAATATATTAATAAGAATTTAATATCCAACTTTATTTAAATAAAAGGTTTTACTAATTTAATTGAAACATCAAAACTTATTAAAATATTTAAAATAAGTTTTCCCAAATATTTGATATTCATAATTAAAACCTACTAAAGTGTTTTGGCTTTATTTTAGATTTAAAATAATTATCTCAATAAAACAAAACCTATTTGATTTAATAACTGAGACCCACTTATTTAATTGTAAATGGACCATAAATAAAAGGTTATTTTATTTTAAACAAGCTTTCCAAATATTCTTTATTTTCAAATAAAACCTACTGAATTGGTTTTGAAAATATTTGGATTTTAAATGAAGATTATATTAATTAAAACAAACCCTATTTTATTAAATAACTAATGATCCATGTATTTAATTAATAAATGGAACCTAAAAAGATTTAAAATAATATTTTATTTTAGAATGTGAATTATGATGTTAAACAGAACCAAAAACTCATTATAATAGTTTGAATTGTTTGAATTGATTTGAACCTTGTTTGTTTGTTTGAAATTCAAAACAGAAAAATAGAATTAGAAAAGGAAAAAGGAATCAGACAGAAAAAAAATAGGAAATGGCCAGCCCAACCCAGGCAGCCCAATAGGCCCAGCACCAGCCCAGTTTCATCACCCCGCAAGAAAACGGTTCACACCCACTAACAGACCCGCGCAGAGTATGACAGGTGGACCTCCTCCTCGTTTTCTTTCCCCACTGACAGGTAGACCCACCTCCACTGTTCTTCCTCCCTACCCACGCGACTCCTTCTTCCTCCCTCGACCACCGTTACCTGCTGTGATTCTGCGCGATCAATTCGCCATAACACCGCGCCTTTACCTCGCTTTGACTGTGCTCGTTAAAACCCCAGCGTCTCCCCCTCCTTTTCCCCCAGACCACTCCCTCTCTCTGCCCCTAGGCTGTCGCCAATCACTCCTGCACCGCCGCTTCTCCGACAAGCTTCTATCACCGATTCCGGCCAACACCGCAACGCCCGAGCCTCCTCGACCTAGCACACACCTCCTCCACTCTCAGACGCTTCTCCCCATACCCTCCATTTATCCGCGGGCGTCCCTGAGCGCCGCATTCGTCAAGCTTCAAGCACCGTCGTGTCTGATTCTACTCCAACGAGCACTTCGGGTATGCATCTGACCACCCCGCGCCTCCTCGTTCACACTCCCATACTCGCCACACCTTTCTGCATCTGACCGCATCGTTGTTTTTCTTCGGGATGATCTACAGCGTCGCCCTCGACCGCGGACAGAACCACCCGACGCCGACCTCCACTCCGGCGAGCAATTGCCGCAGTACCCGAGCTCCCCTTGACAAACCAACAGCACGACGAGCGTCACCACGACCCTGCGATCTCGGTGAGCCTTCTCCTCTTCTTCCTTGCGTCCTGAATCACCGGCGACCACCCCGCCTGAGCGCTGCCGCCAGAGCGCCGCCGTCAGCACCGCCCACTTTAGGTCAAATTCGCCAGTACCGTTCGATCCAGATTTAGCGGCCACGATTAGATCACTTATCGTCGAAGGGGTATGTCCTCTGGGCCACTCGATCTAACTAGATCCAACGCCCCACAGCCGCGATCCAACCGAAACGGTATGGACCAATAGGAACACGACGCGTGGCCAGGTTTAAAACTAAAAACAGATTTGAATCTGATTTAATTGCAAACTTCAAACCCTTGTAACTTTCAAACCACACGTCCAAAAATTATAAATTTTATGTCGTTGGATTCAGGAGAACAAGCCCTAGCCAACTGTGGCCTTAGTTTAGAAAATAGTACCTGTTAACTTGTTTGAATTTGCAGAAACATTTGTGTACTTGTTTAGAGGAGAAAAATTGTTTAAAATTGATTTTAGGATTAAAACTTTTGCAAAATGGTTTTTAGTGACCATACTGACCCTAGGAACCAACCCTTGGTGTTAAAAATGATTTTGGTAAAATATAGGTTGAATTATTTAACTTAGCCATTTTCTAACCAAATAAACTCATTGATTTTATTATGGAAATGTTTTTGCAAGGAAAACTTTGGGAAAATGTTTTGGACCAAACTTACTGACCCAAAACACCAAGCCTTGCCAAGGGCAACTCACTTGGTGAAAAACCTAAAGTTTTGCTTTGATAAGAATAATTTTCACCACATAAAATGATGAATGAATTTTAAAATGGTCTTGAGATAAAACCCATTTGCAAATGACTTTGCCATTTTGGTAAATGACCAATTTAGAACCTTACAAAGTTATAAACCTAGTAGAGACCATCCTTGCAATAGAACCACCCTTTGCATACTTATGCATGACTTAGTTTCCTTCTTGCCTTGTGTGTGTGATTTTGTTTGAGTAGTGGTGGTTTGGAATGTTAGTTGATTTGGTGTTTTGCTTGATTGACTTGTAGTGAAATTAACAAAGTGTGAGACTAGCAAGATCAAGGAGTGAACCCCCATTCCCTACCAAAAGGCAAGTTACACTATCATCTAAAGTCCTACTATTTTCATTATATACTTAGTGGATTTTGAAAACATGCATGAAAAGATATTTTATACTTATGCTATGCTAAATCCTAATAGGATTCCCTACACATTCCTTAGTGAAAATATTGAAGTTGTACATGCTTAGCCATGCTATGTTTTGAAAAGAGATACATGTTGAGATTTTACAAAGGTTGAGAAAAGGACTTGTGTTTTACATAATAAAACAAGGACTCAATGAACCACCTAGGTGGAGGATACTTGAAGTTTTGGAGAAGGTGGCAACAAAAGGAACCATGTCTATGGCAATCACTTTGTGTTGTGCTCCAAATGAAAACCACCTAGGAAACTTAGAGATTGAACATGTTTCTCCAATTGTGGCTTTCGTGTGCAACCACATGCTATTATGGCTCTGGCTTAGTCAACTACAATAGGAAGACCCATACATTGTCTTTAGTTACCGGACATGGGGATCTGGAATGCTTCATGGGGGCTGAAGACAAAGCTAGCAATGATGTATGGGAGGACCTTTTGGAAAGACTTCGTCACATTCTCAATCTGCCAGTACTCCATCTTGGTGAGCACTAATCCAGTAGGCCACTGGTGGCAAAAGGATGGGATTGTGACATGTGGGTAAAGTGTACTCCTTCTGCAGAAGATAATAAAATCTAAGTACTTAGCCGTGTCCCCGGTTATGGACAATACCGAGCAACTAAAGTTTGAACTATGGGAGATCTCGACATTCCAACTTCTAATATAAAAACTTGATGCCCTTGTGTGTCTACCAAGGAATTCAAAGAGATTTTGTTAAACTTGTTGCACTTGGGGTTACCAAGGTGCTCAAGAGATTTTGCTTTAAGCTTGATGTACTTGGGGTTACCAAGGAACTCATGAGATTTTGATAAAACTTGTTGCACTTGGGGTTACCAAGGAGCTCAAGAGATTTTGACAAGGATTTGAACACTTGAGTTTCTACCAAGGAGTTCAAGGAACTTGGAAAAGAAATTTGACAAAGGACTTAAAACCCTTTTTGAAAAGATAGGATAAAATATTGCTTTATGCAAATATGCCTTAAACTCTACTTAGCCATATATGCATGTAAATTTAGGATCCACTCACATTATAAATAATAGTGAAGCTTGGCAATACAATTCAAAATGTATTGACCCTTGTGGCTGTAACTTGTAATGTTGCAGGTTGATTGTTTTTAAATGAAGATTGTTTGATTGACTAGGACTACAAAGTCTACAACCAAAATCTGCCTGTGGCACTTTGGAAGATGAAGGACCCATGACTATAATTATTCCGCTGCAATGTATTGTAATAGCCAAATGATCTATGTTTGATGTAATAAACTTATATTATTCCTGGTTATAAATTTATATTATGACCTTTGTATCTTGATATTACATCTTAACTGTGGATGCTAGCTATTGATCCAGGGACTAGTATTGTAAACACAGGAGGAACCTAACTTATTGGGTTGGGACCTCTACATTCGGGGTTCGGTCTCAGGGTTCAGGGTTCGACGGGATCGGCGGGAGCGGATACAAGACGGAGAACTTGTCGTGACGTGCCGGAGATCTTGGTTCCAAGCGGTCGATCTTGTCGGGTCCACGGATCGGCCGGTCTTGTCGTTCGGAAGTAGAACTTGTCGTACTTGTGGCGATCTTGGCGTCCTTCCGGTTCGGGTTTTGGCGTCCGAGGGAAGTACTTGGCGTCCGGGATCTCGACGAGCTTGGCGTCCTTGTCAGAGTTCTCGGGTGACGATGTCGGTCTTGGGTTTGGCGCCGGTGGATCTTGGCGATTCCATGAAGGAGGCCTTGATGCTTCAGTCCCGTGTCGATCTCCGGGTACCGTGGTTTCTCGGTGTGGTTCCCTCGGGGTCGGCGAACTTGGGCTAAAGTCGAAGTTTCTCCCGAAGATCTTGGTGTTCCCTCTCGGTTTGCCGATGTCGATCTTGTATTGGACCCGGGCGTTTTGGGGAACATCGCACAAACACATATGGATGCATGTACACTATCGTCACCGTGGCACACGACTTGTCATCGGGGGGAACATGATCGGGTCCTCGCTGTACGGCGCGGGCTCCACAGAGGACGCAGCCGCGACAAGCGCTTGCAGAGGAGGCCGACTCGAGGCAGAACCTGGCGCCAGGGCGACAAGCGAGTTTGACAGAGGCCGGACGCAGAGCTCGACGGGGGAGCGGTCAGCGAGGATGGTGGGGACAGAGGCGGGCCCGGCGAACACGGTCCCGGTGGGCGCGCTCGCGATGGAGGCCACGGCCGCTGGCGGCTGCTGGACGGCGTCGCAGCTCGGCCGGCGATGGGACAGGGGCGACGGGCGGCAGGGAGCACACGGAAGGGGGGCGGCGTCGGCAGGCGGTGGCAGGGCGAGCGCCGGCCGGAGGTGGGGAGGAGAGGCCGCGGCCGGCGAGGGGAGCTGCGAGGGCCGAGGAAGGGATTCCGCGAAGGGGAGGCAGAGGAGGGGGCGCCGGCGGGCGGACGGAGGACGGGGAACCCGGCGGCGGCGGGGAAGGCAGCTCGGGGTGGGGCCAGGGCTAGCGCGAGTGGTGGCGGTGGGAGCGGCACCGGGAAGAAGGCGGGCGACGCCAGGTGGAGGTGGACCGGAGGGAGGACGGCGAGGCGGAGACGGCCGCGCGGCGTCCGGCCGCGGGCTAGAGGAGGCGGGGAGGAACGCGGCGGCGCACGGGAGGAGGCCGGGGAGGCGGAGCGAGCGCGGAGGGCGGAGGAGCCCGCTGGCGGCGGCGGCTCACCGGAGGAGGAGACGGGGCGGGGTCGCGTGGGCGGCGGGGTGCGTCGTGGGCTCGGGGGAGGGTGGCGCCGGCGGCGCAGCACCGCGCGGAGGAGGGGACGCGGGGTTAGGGGTGGACGCGGGGAAGGAGAGAGAGGGAGCGGGGCAGGTGGGTCGGGGTGGGGCCAGAGGGGTGGGTCCAGGCGGTCGGCTAGGGAGGTGGACTCGGTCCACAGGGAGTGGAGCGGGGCAGGTGGGGCGTGGCGTGTGTGTGTGTGTGAGTGCTTGGGGTCAGGGAGGTGTGGGGCCAGGGGAAAGAGAGAGAGGGTGAGGGAGTGGCTGTGAGGAAGAGAGAGAGAGGGGGGTGATGGGGTGTGGATTGATGAGGTGGCAAGGTGGGTGGGGATTGGGTCCAGGGGTGAGGTGGCGAGCTGTGATTGGTGGGTAGATTATGACTAGGTAGTTTTAGGAATCCGGGTGGGCTGGTTTTATTCTGGGGGTGGCCGACTGGGTCGGATCGGCCCGGTTTGGCTGCCCCCACTAAAATAATTAAATATTTTATTTGTTTAAAACAGGGCTTTTGCAAACCGATAGCAGATAAAACAAAATAATCCGGAGACCCGGGTTTTGCGTTTGGAACATAGACGGGGCGTTTAGAAAACAAAATAGGTTTTTCCGCAATTAGTTTTATGCAAGCAAATGCAAGATGATGACGATGCTCAAATGCAATGTGGCATGATGACATGAGCATGCGGTCATGATGATGCAATGCACAAAAACAATGCGATTTTCTAGTAGTGGTTTTGCGGGATGCCACATTACTTCAGTAATGACCTCTCCTTATCTTTTTTGTTTGCTTTTTGTGCCAAGAATGACCTCTAATGAGAGGGAAGTAAGATTTGGGGAGTTGCTGTCCCAAAACAGATTTTTGTGCTCCACCGTAAAAATTCGTGAGGAATCTCTGTAAGTCGTATTGATCTTATATTTTACAAATAAATCCCCCAGTATGTTAGATAACTTTCGTTAGTTCAAAGTTTTTTGATTTGAGCAACAGAAGGTCTTCGAAAAAAATCGTTTTCTACCAGCTGGTCTGTTTTGACAGATTTCTGCCATTATTTGCATTTGCTTCTTATTGATTCCTTTTTGAGTTCTTTCTGGGAAATTGAGCTTTTTGAGGGAATTGCTACAGTATATTGTGTTTTTAGTGAAAGTTTTGCTGTTATAAAGCTAAACCTAAAGGTCTACTATCTTTTGAATACACTAATGTTGCTAATGAAGATTGTGTGAAGTTTTGTATGAAGGAAAAATTTCAGGTGTAGAGAGAAGGATGTAATGAGATGAAGAATGGACAAAATCTCAAGCTTGGGGATGCCACCCCGTGTCACCCCAAGAAA
Source organism: Avena sativa (assembly GCA_916181665.1). NCBI lineage: Eukaryota > Viridiplantae > Streptophyta > Magnoliopsida > Poales > Poaceae > Avena > Avena sativa. The sequence continues at coordinate 230,213,867 of OV702279.1, forward strand.
TATTAAAGAGATAAAAGCGTCAAAGCTTGGGGATGCCCAAGGCATCCCCTTCTTCATCAATAAAAAGCTCAGGTCTTTCTAGACACTTCGTTTTTATTGTTGCATGCATTGTTCTGTTGTTCTTGGAGCGTCTTAGTTTTTGTTTAGTTTTATTATTATTCTTATTTTGCTTGAATAAAGTAGTTTGGACCCCCGTTCTCGCTGTGTTGCTTCAAATAATTTGATTGGTGTTGGAAAGGAGTAGAAAGTTCTTGCTTGAGTAGTACAAGAGGAGCTTGCTTTGACTATGACTTAGACTTTAGCATGTCATGCTAGGTGTTGTTTTGACCTTATGCTTAGTGATTATTGTTGTAGCATGACTTGTTCCAAACAATTGGGATTGCTTAGTGTGCCTTGAAAGAATCATGTGTTGTTTTAGCATACAAAAGCATAGTATTGTGGTATTCTCCTTTGATGCTTTGTTTGAGTTGACTTGGCACATGCTCACACCATGTTATGGCTATGAACAAGTAACCATAGCCTATATGATCATTTAGTCCTTGACTTGTAGTACCACTTTATACTTTTATTAGTAATGTTTTGTCGCTCTGCATGATTATGGCCATTATTTCTCTCTTAGTTGGTTGCTCCCAGTCTTTTGCTAGCCTCCACTTGTATGAGTAAGCTCTAGTCATGCATCAAACTCCCAAGAAACCAAGTTATTCCAAAGTGTCCACTATAAACTCCTATGCATGGTGTGTTACACCATTCCAAGTATATTCTTGTTTTCATCTATCTTCCAATTAAAGAGTATTTTGTTATGTGAAAACTTAGTGATTAAAGCTCTCACAAACTTGATGGCACACTTTATTTTTATTTCCCCTAATAAACTTGAACCATTGTGTCATCTATGTTGTGCTTGCACTTATATGTTGGAATTAGCAGAACCGTGCTGTCACGGGGAACACTTTCAACATTGCACTTGTACTTTGTACACATTTGATATCATGCTCTTTTGTCTATGGATGTCACCGGTGTGAAATAAAGGGGATCTTGTAAGTCCATGGAGTTATGTATGTGTGTTAGAGAAATGCCTAGGCCGCTAGCCTAATCCATGCCTAATCATGGTGGAAACTTGCAGCATCACCATAATGATATCTATGAAGCTTTCTTCTTATAAAAAAAGAGACACATTGAAAAGAGGAAAGAGAGAAAAAAGCACCATATTTCCATGGTAAATAAGAAGATTGCTGACATGCTCATTGTTTGCTTGCCTTGTCATTTTGGTTATGGGATAGCTTCTGTACCATGTGCAAGGGGTACCCCATTGGCGGTTCTCTATGATACACATGTACTTACTATGACAAGAACTTACAAGTGAGTAAAGTTGAGTAGCATGAGGAGCGGCCCTCGTATTCAAGGGACATGAGATTACCAACTTATACTTTGTCAAGCATATACTCCATAGTTTGTTCACTTTAACCTTAATCACTTCAAGATGCTTATAATAGGGGCAATGAGAGCTGAAAGCTAACAAGTACCATAATTTTTGGAAGCTCTTTTTGAAACTTGAAATGCCTGCTTCCCTTTATGAAGGGCCTTTCTTCCACCATTATATTGAGTCTCCACCTTATATCCTTTAGGCACCGGTTAAGAGAGCATAGTTGCCATTCTTAGTTCTATGTGCATTGTCCCAAAACTTATTGATTGATGCATATTGTTGATATTACTTGTTCTTGTGTTATTTGTATCTAGTCAGTCTTATGAAATTTGAATGTGTCATATGCATGTATTTGCTAATCCATGAGGGACAGGCTGAATGCCACTATGCTATGTTTTATGTATGTGAAACAAACAAACATTTTTCAATGCATGTTATTCATGATCTTTGTTTGTAGCCTTTCATGTTTCATGCATAGTTAATTTGTTTACTGTTAGAACTCCATCTTTCATTCTCATGCTTAGAGTTCTTTGATCCCAGCTTTCAATGCTTGCAAATGGTTTGATCTTGAGTTTGATGGTGCATGTCACCTTAAAAATTATTTATTTTATCACTTACCTACTCGAGGACGAGCAGGAGTTAAGCTTGGGGATGCTTGATATGTCGGAAACGTATCTATAATTTTTGATCTTCCATGCTTGTTTAATATCTAATTTGATTTGCTTTGTCTACACTTTGAGGTGTTTTAATATGTTTTCTGGTACTAACATATTAATAAGATGCCATAGTGCCAGTTGCATGTTTTCTTCTGTTTTTGGTTCCAGAAAGGCAGAAAATCAATATTCTCGTAATTGGACGACACAAAATCCAAACTCAATATTTTAACATGGGGAACACGGAGCCAGAAGACGAGACGGAGAGGGCCTCAAGGGGGGCACACCCCCTGGCCATGCGGCCAGGCCTAGCCCGCGCCTGGGAGGGTGCAGCCGCCTCGGGCACCCCCTCGGCCTCCCTCTTCGCCTATAAGAAGCCCCCGATGCCTAAACCATAAGTACCCAATGAATATTCCACGAAACCGTATATAGCTCCCGCCACCATCGTTCGTAGATCGGGGGATCTGAAGCTCATCCTGGCACCCTGCCGGAGGGGAGATCATCCCAGAAGCCTTCTTCTTCATCATGCCAGCCTTCGGTATAAAGCGTGAGTAGTTCCACCTTGGACTACGGGTCCATGTAGTAGCTAGATGGTTGTATCTCCTCCTTTGTGCTTTCATGTCTAGATCTTGTGAGCTTCATTCATGATCAAGATCTCATCTATTTGTAATCATGCATGTTGTGTTTGCGGGGATCCGATGGATATTGAGATTACTATGTCAGATTGATTAATGGTTTTGTCTTATTGATTTTATCATGTCTGTGTTGTTTGTGATCTTGCATGCTCTCCGTTGTTAGTAGATACCTTGGACAAGTAGATGCTAGTGACTCCAAGAGGGGGTATTTATGCTCGATAGTGGTTCCATGCCTCTATTTAATCTAAGGGAAGTGACAGAAATCTCTAAGGTTGTAGATATGCTGTTGCCATTTGGGATAAAACAACTGTCTCTTGTTCATGGAACAAGTGGATTGTTTACCTTACACACTTTGCTTAAAGCAGTTCTCTGTTGCTTGCAACTTAATACTGGAGGAGGTTCGGATGATAACCCAACGGTGTACTTCTAGTCATAGATGCAGTTGGATGGTGGTCTATGTATCTTGTTGTATTGCCTAATCGAATCTCATAGGATCATGAATGTCTAGTATTGCATTGTTATGCCTTGCTCAGTCATGTCAATTGCCCTGCTAAAATTTGTTTACCCAGCATGCCATGTTTGTTTATCTAAGGAGAACACCTCTAGTGAACTATGGAACCTGGTCCAATCTTTACCATTGATACATCTTCACTGTTACTGTTTACTTGTTGCAAACCACCATTACCTTCCACACCATACAGTTAATCCTTTGTTACAGCAAACCGGTGAGATTGACAACCACACTGTTTGTTGGGGCAAAGTCTTGAGTTTGTGTTGTGTAGCTCTCCAAGTTGTTAGCAACACCTTTGAGTCGTTTCCTTCCTCCTACTGGTTCGATAACCTTGGTTTATTACTGAGGGAAAGCTTGTTGATGTGCTCATCATACCTTCCTTTTAGGGTCTCCCATCAAAGTGTTCACACACTCATCACACTCTAGGTTATAGAGAGAGAAATGAACTTCTTACAAAGAAGAACCAGAAATAACAACTCATAAATATCATACTAATAGACTGGTATCTAAACTATCTGGCTTGCAATTGCTGCTATTGTAATGCTCTACGAAATTAGGTTCTATGGCTAGAGATGATACTCATATCTAATCAGGAACTTCGTCTTCACTAAATTTGATGTATATGTTTACTTCCTTGATTTCATTGAAGAACTTGAGCTTTTGATGATGATTCCTTTAAGCGTCTGTTGGTTTTGGCGACGTCTTCATAGGCTTTAGAATATAGCAAGGGTTAAGAAGGTAGGTTAAGTACAAACATACTCAGCAAGATCACTAAAAATGAGTGTTTGATGCACTATCTACATCCATAGACCAGAGGTAGTAGGCCATGCACAATCGGGCACCTTATTCCCGTCCATACTTCCTTGGTGTGAGTCCCAGTAGATGATCCAAGCCAATAACTATCCTTCTTCATTACCCCACATGCCAACACGACTCCCCAAGCATAAATACCTCCGTTAACCCCCTTATAGGCAGATATAACCCTGGTAGACTCCATGGAGACTCTAGTGAACAGAACATGTCCCTGGTAGCCCTCAACAAAATGGTAGACCAACCTCCGACATCTCCTCACATATTAATCTAGATACCAAGATCGTGGGGCATTGAGGGGTCCCACCCATGTACTGTGTCCTCGCAAGGAATCCCAGCATCATGATATGGTCATCCGTCGACATGCGAAAGGAAGAAGATCCAGCTGACCTTCTCCATCCCATTACAGATCTCATGGTTAACGTGTATTATACGATGCAAGAGTCACCGACAACATTGGTTGTTTAAGTCCTAGATATTATGTTCCTTTACCACCTAAACTGTAATAGTAGATTATTACCATTTGATAAACTAGCACAGTGGCCCGCACATCCGTGCGGGCGACCCATTTATAGTTTGTTAACATTTCTTTTGATGCTAGTCTACTTATTGACACAACATCTTACTTTGATTTTTGATAGATAGTTCTAATAAATTTTTGTGCGGTATAGTTGAGATTTACATTTGTAAAATATATTTCGATATGTTTTATTATGACATCATTATTATTATTGTTGTTAACTTCAATACAGTTTTTCTTCTTAGTGATAAATATAAAAAGCCCATAGAAATTGAAAAATCCAGTCAACTACATTGTGTTTTATATTTGGAAACACTTACATGCACCAAAAGTATGCCATTGACTTGTAGTTCTTATTATTATTATAATTAACTACAATGCTTTCCTCAAATCAAAACCAATCCATGAACATTTGGTGTAATTTTTACATGTATACTTAAGCAACCCAAGCACAAATGATGTATATATATTTTCATCGTTGCAATATTTTCTCTAATTTGGGTGAAGTTGTGGAATTTGTGTTGTTTCTTAAATTGCATTTAATATTGCTAACTCGACTAAGAAATTAACTCTCGATCGACCGATCTTTATTATTGATTTTAACATGTGGTTCACAATTTTTTTCCAGGATCATAGCTTTATTTCCCTTTGTTAATGTGCTATGAAGATCAAATATGTCACAATAGACTGGGATTTAAATACATACTATTGAACGATCATCGGGGTGATCTAATCTCTAAATCCATGCACCGATCCAGTTTCATCAATTTGGATCACCTAAGCCGAGCGATCAGTTTGTATATGTATAAGATGAGCACAAATTGCAGAGGCAACTCTTTTTGGTGACGTTTTTAAATCTAATTACTGTTCAGTTGAATTTATAAGCTTTGCACTCAATCTACCGACTATTAGGACAGGTAAATAATTATGGTTATTACAATCTAACGCACCCGAATCTATAATATATTTATTGGAAATCTAATATGCATAAACCATAATACATGGACGATGTATATAACCTCTTACCTAACGATTCAGCTACTACACTCTATATTCAATATAGGTCTGATATGAAACGCAGTTTAGTTGAGAAAAAACTATACAAACGCTCACTGTTAGTGAACTATATTAGTAGATCACAAAAGTTTTGAGCTCATCAAACTATTTAGCATGCTCATTTGGAGTAAAATATAGAATACGAATATATACTCCCTCTATCTAAAAATAATTGACTTGGATTTGTCTAGATTAATATATACCTATACATGTTTTAGTGTGTATATATATGCAAATCTAGACAAATCCAAGTCACTTAGTGTGTGGATACATCCAAATCTAGAAAAATCCAAGCCAATTATTTTTGGATGTATGGTGTATTTAATCTACTAAAAGCATGCATGTATCACATTGATATGTAACGCCCCTATGCGCCAAACCACATAAATGAAAAATATACCATTAAATATTCCTCCTTAATATAGTTAACTATATATTCGTATAATCAGGTTGTTTTGCATAATAAATACATCAATACTACTTCGAAAACCATCGTTCCTTGTTGCAGACTTCCTCCTAGTATGCTCTTTACATGGACTGAGCTGGGTTGGATTGATGTTGGACCACCAAGAGATGGGGTGATAGGGTTGCATTCACTTCTCTGCCTACACCCTATGTGACCACACGATCTCGAGAACATGAAACACCTTCTAGCACCATGGTGCTCACTTCATGGATCATCTCAAACATCAACCACACTTTTGATGGCGCTCAACCTTTCCTGCAAGGGTCGATGATTCCAGTTAGATTTGAGGTACATAAGCGTGATTACGGCGGTGCACTTGTTTTGTTGTCGTTCTCGTAGCCGACCAAAAAGTTTAATATTTAGTGATCTCTTGTACACTGCCCTACTGGGCTTCAACTCTCATTTGAACTTTTCAATACATCGGGACACATGCCTTTTGTGGTGTCTCAAAAAGAGAGAATATCGGTATATCGAAAAAGTTATATTAGGTTTTCAAACTACTTACAACTTTTAAAACTTACTATACTGACACGATACTACCCGTGAAAACACAGTCTGAGCCATACAAAATGTGTCAAAATTAGTATATGTACGAGCGAGTACTTTGACCTAAGAAACATCTTTAGTTATAAATCTTTTCTTGCAATCAAAGAAAGTGCATGCTAGTTGCGGGTGTACGTAGGCCATGATTTGACGCAAGATAATTCTTTTTCCTCTAAGCATGATCTAAAACGTTGATTGTCTAACTAAAAATAAGGGTCAAATGGTTAATTTTCTTTTGCCTTTCACCTAGAATACCTAAAAATGCCCCGTTCAGTTATAAGAAAATTCTGAGCAACCGCGAAAATATTATGTTGAATATATATATTTTTCTAAATGTTGTGAGGAGGCAAAGTTTGGCAAGAATTAGATACATGGATTTATATAGTAAATCTTAATGAACTTTTTAAGTGAATAAAGGACTCATAATCATATAGTGTGGTTCACTATGTAGGTACCACATGATGTCCATGTGTGGTTCACTATGTAGGTATCATTTTTTTCTAAATGATGTGTGAATAAGAAAATTACTCAGAGGAAGCGTACACAAGCTGAATCTAAATGGAAGAAACGGTACATATAAAGTAGACATCAAACAATATAACAGCTTTATACCGAGCTGTTATTGACGATGATTCCAGTAAGATCAAGTGTCACATCCCAAGATTTTAGAAATTGGGACTGGAATTTTTTTTGCATTGACATGTCATTTTGCATTCATGAAAAATTTCAAATGCAAAACACTACATTTAAACCCTAGATGGAGTTACTCAAGTGCTCTTACAAAAAGAAATAGTTGGACATATGAAATAGACAAATTATTGCTAAAAAGGATCCTATGTTGATCCTCTGAATTTTGGAAAAATTTGGAAGCAAAAATCAATTCAATTGGATTATCTAATAAAAAGTTATAAAATAAATAAGAAAAGCAAAATGAATAAAAGCAAAAGCAAAAAAACTGAACAAACCTAACCTACTCGGACCAGACCAGCCCACCCGAGCTTGCCCAACCCACCTCTCCTCTCCTCCCTGCGTGCCGCTCACCCCACCTCCCGACGCCGCGCGCAACAGCAGCCCAGCAGCCCAGCAGCAACCCGCGGTCCGCGGAGCACCCTCTCCTCCCATTTTTTTTCATTGTGGGGCCCGCCCATCAGTCTACACCATGCCACCGCCATGTGGACCCCACCCTGCCTTCTCCTTCCTCCGGATGAACTCGTGTGTATCACGGAGTCCAACAACCGAACAAAATCCCGACGAAATCAGTGCCGATCTTTTTCCCCTCTGCACGCCACCCCCTATATATTTACACCCTCCTCCGATTCGTCTGATTTTTCTTTTTTTTTCTGAACCCTAGCCGCCCCCACGAGTTCACCGGAGTTCCTCCACCGCCGCCGCCATTGAAGCTTCAAATCGAGGTTGAGGTCGACTATCGGACCACACCGACCCTCCATTTTTCTCTCAATCCTCTTCTACTTGGTTTTCCGCATCGCCTCACCTCCATCCGCACCTCGCAGGAGCATCGCCGCAAGCACACTCCGTCTCCGGAGTCCGCGCGCTTCCCGCCGTCTCCAGCCATCCGTCGTCGACGCCAGAGGAAGCCACGCAGCACCCCGACGCCACCAATCGGCACGCCATTCTCCTCTGCACCTCGTAGACCACTTTGCCGATGCCGGAGACCACCGGAGACGCTGCCGCCATCACCGTCTGAACCGCCACCGTCTCCACCATCGCCGCCCGCCGCCGTCCGCGTCACTTCCTGGTGAGGATCACGATCGCGTGCCTAGTGCCGTCCGATCGTGGATGGACGGTCCAGATCGACTTATTGACCAGTCCAATGACGACCAGTCAACCGCCAGTCAGCGCAGTATATTCCGAGAATATTCCCTTTTGAATTGAATATAAAATAAAATTTGCAGAAATTCTATTAAATTTGTAAGATTCGTATAAATTAATCTACAGGGCCAAAAATTACAAATAGGATATTGATGGATTCAGTTTTTCATGTAGAACATTGTTGTACAATTGTTTCATACTTCTGCGGCAAGGTTTTTCCATGATTAATTAAATAGTTTAATGTCCTTTTTAGAGTAATAAATTCATAGTAAAAGTTCTACAACTCCAAAAATTGCAAATGAGATGTCCCTGGAATCAGTAGAACAAGAGGAATCTTTTAGTGAATTAAAAAGGTAGACTTACAGTACTAGAAATTGCAGAATCTATAAAAAGGCCTACTGGAGTATTTTAATTGCTCATGAAATTCTATAAATCCTTTTTGAGTGATTCCAGTTGGTACTGGTTCTATTTTAGGTTGCCTACGCAGTAGTTATTTTTCCAAGATTTTACAGCTGCTCAATAGTAGTGGCTTAATAATTGGGTTATAGCTCAATTGTTTGGTCATTTAAAATTGCATGCTTTGTTTCCAATGCATTCAAAATATTTTCCATGCATGCATACAGTAGGTATACTGAATAAGGTTATAGAAAGCTACTGTAGCATTGTTTAACTTGCCATGCATGCAACTTGCATCTTCATGTTTGTATATGGTTGTGTTTGGTTTGTTTATGTTATTGCAATTGTATCGTGATTGAAATTGCATCGTCATGTTTGTATATGATTGTGACGAGTGCAACGCTTGCTCGTGTGAGGATTGTTCGTTCGACCGCTACAGCCAAAGCAAGTAGATGCTACCTTGTCCATGATGTTGACCTACTATTTTCAATGCATTGTCATGTATTTTGTAGATGCATGTGTAGGATATTACTATTGCTATGCTATGTCCTATTATGTGGTAGGGCTTTCCTGTAGATGAGCCACCGTTGGTAGATGTGCTTAGCCATGCTATGATGAACGAGGGCTGGGTTACATCACTGAAGATTGTTTCTAAATGTGTTGGTTTGCGAAAACTAAAAACAACTTAATCAATGAATCCCCTGGGTGTGATGGGATTGATAATTTTTGGTGGTATCATTGCGGAAAGGCACCCAGGTATCAAGAGAAAATGATTGGCTTCTTTATTCTGTAGCTTACATGTATAACCATGTACCAATAATGAAATGGGCGGTTGGTTGGACTCAGTAGGTTGTGGTAACTCGAACCCACGTATCCAGAGATGTAGAATTTTGGTAGGTTGGACCGGTGTGTGTCGGGTTTGGGGAGCTACTTCCTGAACGGTTCCTTCTTGGACTTCTCCCTATCATCACCCAATATGAGAGTGGTGGTACGAGCTGGGCTGGCCAAGTCAAATGGGTAAAGTGTACTAACCCCTGCAGGGTGTATAAACTAATCGATTAGCCGTGTCCCCGGTTATGGACATCTGAGTTGCTTGATATTGATTTCATGACATGTTTCTCGCTCATTCTAATTTCCTAATTGTTTTAATGTTGATGGGTTAACTTAATTGGTATCTTTTCAAAAAAAAATCAAAAACTGTTTATGAAAGTAGGACAAAGGTTTTCGCAAATGCAAGCTAGCCACAGCTCCACTTTCCAAATATGCATGTAGATGTTAGCTCTATTGTCTCCTTTAATAGCTCTACTTGCCATACATTCCAAGTATTGACCCTTCGGGGCTGCTACGCTTTATGTTGCAGGTTATTATTCCGATTCTAAGTGATCAACTAGGTTGCGATACTTCACTCAACATTTGTTCGCTTGTGGGCAATTGAAGATGGAGTCTACTATATACTTATGCTTCAGTTTGCTATTGAATTATTTGAGCTTGCCTGCGTCCTAAGCTTTATTGTAATAATTACAAATTCTGGATCGATTCGTTATTTATGATGCAATATTAAATTTTTTGGTATTCATCTGTATTGTGTGTGCCAGTGAACCGATCCAGGGATTGACACTATACACATGAACTCAGCCTTATCAGGCGATGGTGTTACAGGATGGTATCAGAGCAGTGCGTTGACTGTAGGATCGTGACCTAGCAATGGATTAGGAAAACCATATAAAAATTATAAAGACTATATGATTCTATCTATTCTCTCCTTACACTTCTTTCTAGTATCTTCTTATCACTGCAATTCTCATACTCTTCTCTTTTATGATATAGAAGGAAGACTCTCTCTAACAATGACCTCATAATTTTGTACTTATTAGATTCTTGTAATCCTTCATCTATCTTTTCTAATCTTATCTTGTTCAAACATGTATATGAACACTTGTGCAAGAAAGTGCTAGATTTAGAATAGTTAGATGATGACCACCATATAGTTTAATATGATCTCGTTTAGATATAGCAATCAATTGTTGTAAGGACTTGTTTGATAGTTGATGTATTATGTTTAGGTTGTGATATTTGATACCTTAAAGTTCAAGAATATTTTTGAGAGGTTTCATAATATGTTAATGAAGGTTTTGATTAGAAATTTGTGATAGTTTCGCTGTAGTTTTCTGCTGAACTAGTTGTACTGTACAATTTTTCATATTTGTTTGGTAAAAGGAAAAAATCTGAAAAAATAGGGTTTGGTGCGAAACTTGCTGTACTATATATAAAAAAATTGGATAAAATTACTGATGAGTTTAAGATGCCCAGAAAAATTCGTGAACACTACTGCAGTTTCAGGACAGATTCTGTCCATTGCTTTTATGATTGTAGGTTCACCCCCAAATGAATATTAGTCAATGGAAACTATTTTGTGGATGATATGCCACTAAATGAAAACTTCTGAAACATAAATTAAACTATTTTGGTTTGAGTGTTAATTGCAATGATTGTTTGCTTGTGTGCCAATTGTTTGCTTCATATAGTTATGGGTAATATTACTTCTCTAGTCTTTCTATCTATAACTTATCTATGATGCTCCAACAGATGCCGCCCCACCGCCAAGCTACTGAGATGGAGCAGCTTATGGCAGCTCAGGCACAGCTAACCCAAGTGATGACCCAGTTCATGGAAGATCAGAACAACAATAACAACAACAATAGGAACAACCAGCCCCGGGGAGATGCACTTACAAGGTTCCTAAGACTAAGGCCAGCAAAGTTCTCTACTGCAACTAAGCTGATGGTTGCTCTCGACTGGTTGCATTCAGTGAATAAGGATCTGGTAACTATTGGATGCACATATGCTAAAAAGGTGAGGTTTGCTGCTCACCTACTGGAGGACCAGTCTCTTCGTGGTGGGACACTTTTCAGATCACCCACCCGCTGGACACTATAACTTGGGCCATGTTTGAGGAAGGTTTCAGGACCAACCACGTTTCTTTGGGAGTTCTGGGCCTGAAAAGGAAGGAGTTTCGCAACTTGCGCCAAACCAACCGCACCGTGGCTGAATATATAGAGGAGTTCAACAATCTGTCGCATTATGCACCTGAAGATGTTGACACTGACACCAAAAGGAGAGAGAGGTTCTTGGATGGCCTCAGTGATGAGCTCTCGGTATAGCTGTTAGTGGTCTATTTCCCCACTTTCCAAGAACTGATGGACAAGGCCAAAATTCTGGAGGGAAAACACAAGCAAGTGGAAAGACGCAAGAGGAAGAATAACGATCACAACTCGGGATCACACCATAAGCGTACCAACCATGATGGTAATGGGAATTCTGGACATCACAAGCATGGAGGCAATGGACACAATTCTGGAGGCAACAATGGACATAACAACCACCATCAGAAGAAGGATATTAGCCAAGTGATATGCTTCAAGTGCAACCAGAAGGGACACTATGTTGATAACTGCCCGGAGAAGAAGAGTGAAGCTGGAGCCAAGCCGGATTCACCTCCGGAGGCAACTATGAACCATGTGAGCATGGGGAAAGCACTCAACAAGCCATGTCGTGTGACTAGTAAGTTCTTGCTAATTCATCCGTCACATTCGTAATGTTTTCAATACTGGTGCATCGTATTCATTCATATTAAGGCATTCATGGATAAGAATAGTTACATATGAAGTTACTTAGAGGATCTGTTGAGGACAACCCACTTGAAAGGATTGATAGCTAGCACAAGATTCCACAATTGAGTATTAGATGTTGGAGATGCCAAGTTCAGTTTTTTTAAGGGGGTTAGCCTCGACAACAACACCCATAACCTTGCTAGCCATTCCGAATCTCGGGACGAGATTTATCTTAAGGGGGTTAGTCTGTCACATCCCAAGATTTTAGAAATTGAGACTGGAATTTTTTTTGCATTTGCATTGCATTGAAATGTCATTTTGCATTCATGAAAAAATTCAAATGCAAAACACTACATTCAAACCCTAGATGGAGGTACTCAAGTGCTCCTACAAAAAGAAATAGTTGGACATATGAAGTCACTATTTTGAAATAGACAAATTATTGCTAAAAAGTATCCTATGTTGATCCTCTGAATTTTGGAAGAAAAAATCAATTCAATTGGATTATCTAATAAAACGTTATAAAAGAAATAAGAAAAGCAAAAGAAAAAAACTCAACAAACCTAACCTACTCGGACCAGACCAGTCCACCCGAGCTAGCCCAACCCACCTCTCCTCTCCTCCCTGCGTGCCGCTCACCCCACCTCCCCACGCAGCGCGCAACAGCGGTCCAGCAGCCCAGCAGCAACCCGCAGTCCGCGGAGCACCCTCTCCTCCCATTTATTTTCATTGTGGGGCCCGCCCATCAGTCTACACCACGCCACCACCATGTGGACCCCACCCTGCCTTCCCCTTCCTCCGGATGAACTCGTGTTCATCACGGAGTCCAACAACCGAACGAAATCCCGATGAAATCGGTGCCGATCTTTTTCCCCTCTGCACGCCACCCCTATATATTTACCCCCTCCTCCTATTCGTCTGATTATTCTTTTTTTTTCTGAACCCTAGCCGCCCCCACGAGTTCACCGGAGTTCCTCCACCGCCGCCGCCATTGAAGCGTCAGATCGAGCTCGAGGTCGACTACCGGACCACACCGACCCTCCATTTTTCTCTCAATCCTCTTCTACTCGGTTTTTCGCGTCGCCTCACCTCCATCCGCACCTCGCAGGAGCATCGCCGCAAGCACACGCCGCCGCCGGAGTCCGCGCACTACCCGCCGTCTCCAGCCGTCCGTCGTCGACGCCAGAGGAAGCCACGCAGCACCCCGACGCCACCAATCGGCACACCATTCTCCTCTGCACCTCGTAGACCACTTTGCCGACGCCGGAGACCACCGGAGACGCTGCCGCCATCACCGTCTGAACTGCCACCGTCTCCACCATCGCCGCCCGCTGCCGTCCGCGTCACTTCCTGGTGAGGATCGCGCTCGCGCGCCCAGTGCCGTCCGATCGTGGATGGACGGTCCAGATCGACTTATTGACCAGTCCAACGACGACCAGTCAACCGCTAGTCAGCGCAGTATATTCCGAGAATATTCCCTTTTGAATTGAATATAAAATAAAATTTGCAGAAATTCTATTAAACTTGTAAAATTCGTATAAATTAATATACTGGGCCAAAAATTACAAATAAGATATTGATGGATTCAGTTTTTCACGTAGAACATTGATGTACAATTGTTTCATACTTTTGCGGCAAGATTTTGCCATGATTAATTAAATACTTTAATGTCCTATTTTTCCAAGATTTTACAAACTGCTCAATAGTAGTGGCTTAATAATTGGGTTATAGCTCAATTGTTTGGTCATTTAAAATTGCATGCTTTATTTCCAATGCATTCAAAATGTTTTCCATGCATGCATACAGTAGGTATACTGAATAAGGTTATAGAAAGCTACTGTAGCATTGTTTAACTTGTCATGCATGCATCTTGCATCGTCATGTTTGTATATGGTTGTGTTTGGTTTGTTTATGTGATTGCAATTGTATCACGAGTGCAACGCTTGCTCGTGTGAGGATTGATTGTTCGACCGCTACAGCCAAGGCAAGTAGATGCTACCTTGTTCATGATGTTGACCTACTATTTTTAATGCATTGTCGTGTATTTTGTAGATGCATGTGTAGGATATTACTATCGCTATGCTATGTCCTATTATGTGGTAGGGCTTTCCTATAGATTAGCCACTGTTGGTAGATGTGCTTAGCCATGCTATGATGAACGAGGGCTGGGTTACATCACTGAAGGTTGTTTCTAAATGTGTTGATTTGCGAAAACTAAAAACAACTTAATCAATGAATCCCCTGGGTGTGATGGGATTGATATTTTTTGGTGGTATCATTGCGGAAAGGCACCCAGGTATCAAGAGAAAATGATTGGATTCTTTATTCTGTAGCTTACATGTACAACCATGTTCCAATAATGAAATGGGCGGTTGGTTGGACTCAGTAGGTTGTGGTAACTCGAACCCACGTATCCAGAGATGTAGAATTTTGGTAGGTTGGACCGGTGTGTGTCGGGTTTGGGGAGCTACTTCCCGAAAGGTCCCTTTTTGGACTTCTCCCTATCATCACCCAATATGAGAGTGGTGGTACGAGCTGGGCTGGCCAAGTCACATGGGTAAAGTGTACCAACCCCTGCAGGGTGTATAAACTAATCGATTAGTCGTGTCCCCGGTTATGGACATCTTAGTTGCTTGATATTGATTTCATGACATGTTTCTCGCTCATTCTAATTTCCTAATTGCTTTAATGTTGATGGGTTAACTGTGGCATCCCGCAAAAAACCACTACTAGAAAATCGCGTTGTTTTTGTGCATTGCATCATCATGACCGCATGCTCATGTCATCATGCCACATTGCATTTGAGCATCGTCATCATCTTGCATTTGCTTGCATAAAACTATTTGCGGAAAAACCGGTTCTTGTTTTCTAAACGCCCCGTCTATGTTCCAAACGCAAAACCCGGGTCTCCGGATTATTTTGTTTTGTCTGCTATCGGTTTGCAGAAGCCTTGTTTTAAACAAATAAAATATTAAATTATTTTAATGGGGGCAGTCGAACGGGCCGATTCGACCCGGACGACCACCCCCAGAATAAACGGTCCACCCAAAATCCTAAAACTACCCAACCTAATCCTACCCAAACCCCCTCCACCTCACCCCAGCCAATCGCCGGTCGCCACCTCACCCTGGACCTATCCCCCCACCAACCCCGGGGCGCCACCTCACCCCCCTGGCCCCAACCGCCGCCAGCCTCACCCACTCCCCAACCCACTCTCTCTCTACCCCGGTCCCGCCTGCCAGCCGGACCCCTCCCTCTCTCCCCCACAGCCCCTCTCCCACCTGTCCCCCACCGACCCCCAACCGTCCCCACGCCCCGACCCCACCTCAGCACCACGCGTCCCCCGCCCGTCCTCTCCTCCACCCACCCCGCGTCGTCCACCTCTCTCTCCCTCCCCCGCTTCTCTCTCTCCTCCCGCCGGCGCTCCCTCCCGCCGGACCGCCACCTCGTCGACCGACCCCGCGCCAGCCTCGCGTTCTCCCTCCCCTCTGGCAACCGCCGCGCCAGTCGCCGCCCTCGACCTCCTCCCCCACCACCTCCTCGTCGTCCGCCGCCGGCCCCAAGCTCACCACCCCGCTCTCCGGCGCCGGTCTCCTCCTCCCTCCGGCAACCGCGCCTCCGCCCGCTCCCTCTCTCCTCCAGCGCCGCGCTCCCCTGGTTCTCTTCCTCCTCCCTCCTCTCCATTCTCCTCTCCACCCGAAGCCGGCCCCGCCTCGCCTCCGGCAGCGACCTCCCTCCCCCCCGCCGGCCTCGCGTCCCCGTCCGCCGCCGGCCTCCTCCGCCCCTTCTTCCGCCCGGTCGCCTCCCCCTCGGCGCCGGCCGCGCCTCCCCATCTCGGGCCGCTCGCCCGGAGCGCCGTCACCTGCGCCCTCTTCCCCCTCGAGCCGCACCTCTGCAACCGCCGCCGGCCCTCTCCTCCTTGCAGAGCCCCGGTCGCGCCGCCGCGGGACCCTGCCCGCCGCCGCCGCGTCCTCCGTCGAGCCGGCCCGGCGCGCTTCGGCCGCGACCGCGCCTGCCGCCCTCCTCTGGCCGACCCTCCTTCCGAGCTCCTGTCGCGCGTCCCGTCCTCGCAGTCGGTCCCCTGCGCCTCTTTTCCTCGGCACCACACGCTCATGGACGTCATCTGCAGTCCTCCTGCTCGCCATCGAAGTCTCGGTGTGGTGCAATATGTGGAGATGGCGGCATGAGGCTAAGACACGGACGACCTCCAATCCTAGTGAGGTGGTACATCTGGTCAAGCGCCTCCTTCCGGAGACAAGATCATCCCCTCGACAAGAATGACAATAGGACAAGCACTTCGTCCATATCTTCGGCTACCTTCTGCGGACAAGTAACCACGAGCTCGACTTCCGCTGCACAACCGAGTCGGACGCCTGTACCCCAAGGTCTACCACACGGACGCACCACGGATTCGGAGAAACCCTCGGACGCCAAGACCGTCGACATGGATATCGAAGGACGCCGAGCGCCAAGTACTTTCCTCGGACGCCAAAACCCGAACCGGAAGGACGCCAAGATCGCTGCAAGGACGACAAGTTCTACTTCCGAACGACAAGACCGGTCGATCCGTGGACCCGACAAGATCGACCGCTTGGAACCAAGATCTCCGGCACGTCACGACAAGTTCTCCGTCTTGTATCCGATGGTCGAGACCCCGAAGCCCGACGCCCCGGACCACGAAGACCGATCCCGCCGAGACCGAACCCGTCGAACCCTGGACCCTGTCGAACCCCGAACCCCGGAACCCCAAGATCGTCGAACCCAGATGTGTGAACCCCTCATCCGAGAACCCTATTTTATAAATGGTCAACTGTATAAACTGTTGTATATTTAATTGTTCATCTCGCATGCATCTTGTGTGGTTTGGGGGCCTTATGCCGATTCACCTCATAATTAAATATGGGGCCCATATGCGGGCAAATCTAGTCTCATATTGGCCTCGTTTAAATTTGTGTAGCGAACCGGTGCTGTCTTTTGCCATGTTAAGACAACATTTAAATTGCGGGGTTTCTAAACAACATGAACCACCTAACTAATTGTCGGGACCCCGGTTCCGCTTAATATGATCTAATTGCATGCATCTTTTCCTTGTCATACATCATACATGCATCATGCCCGATTTTCTACCGTAGTATTAAATATTGCATCCGTTGCTTATTCTAGTGTTTTGGTTCTTCGCGGATAAGGCCGTTGAGTTGATGCGAGTGTCGACCCGACCTTCGGTTGAACCTTCGGCAATGTTTTCAGGCGAGCATCTCCCCCTTTCTACCTATCTTACTTTTATAGCATTTATTTCCCTCCTGTTGATCTATTGCTATCTGTGTTGCGATGCTCTAGTTTCCGTACCCATGATGTCCCTTGCAGCCATATATTGCCTTGGACACATCCTATTACCTGTTGATTGGTAGATAGTTGGACTTGCGTGTCGTAGTCGCTCGCTCAAGTGCTGTTGCGTGTCGTCAAGTACCACAGTTGTTGGAGTCTTGCCGCATGTTCAATGTTGGAGATGATCATGGTTTTACTTATTGTTCACTTTAATTACTGTTTAACAACTAAAATTGAAGTAGGTAAGCAGAGGCACCGGTGGGTGATAGATAATATCTGGTTTCTGACCGCCCACTTGTGTCCCGTAGGACCCCGAGTTCTTGACACCTGTTCCGAGATCGAGCGCGCTAACCACAGGTGGGGAGATATGGGCCCCCCCCATCGATTAGTACCTGATTTCAAAGTATTGTACTGGGGGCCACAAGTAGTTTGGGGCTTTATTACTATTCTGTACTTATGCCATGCTTTACTGCTTTATTTACGATTGTGTGAGGAGCACGCTGTACTGTTTTGGAAGCGGAGTGTTTTCGCGGTATCGACAGTCCCAGTTTTGGGATTTGCTGTCGTTTACAGCCACTGTCGCAAACCCTGAGTCCGTCTCGGAGACCGGCCGACTTCGTTGCGGGTGTACTTAGTGGGGTGGCCCCCCGTGCTTGCTTTGGGTCTGGGAACGTCGTGACTTAGGCCCCGTCGACATACCGATGGGTGTATGTTAACTGATCTGGCAAAAAGGGTCGAAGTGCTTGTGGATACTTTGGTGCACCCCTGCAGGGTTTAATATTTTCGAGAAGCCGTGTCCGCGGTTATGGACGACTTGGAGCACAGGTCTCGATCATAGACAACTAAAACTAAAGTTTACTGTTATAAATTGACTTGTATCCGATATGACTAGTAATCAGTTTCACTGCAACGGAATGGCTAAATAAAAATACCAACAACTGCTGGGTCTAGGGATATCTCATGTTAATTGTATCTGACTAGTAAGTGCCGCAACTACAACGGAATGGTTGACTAAAACGGCCCACTGCTTATTTTATCAGGATGATTACCTATACCTGACTAGTAATTGCTGCAACGATAACTGAATAAATAAAACTGCCAACTGTGTGAGTTCCTCGGTTGACTTCCTCGTTTGGTCTCGAGGGGGAAATACCCGGATGGGATTGTTTGGTGTTAGTATCAGGTTGGTTCCGGATAGGACTTTATTACCCCTCTCTGATAGCCGTCAGTTGTATCGAGTCTCTATAGGTTGTTTAGTGCATGCTGCCGCTGCCGCTCAGTCCACCATACCTATGTAGGCGATGACCGCCGAATTCTAGTCTCGCCGTGTACTGGCCTCAGTACTGACACTCCTTCTTTTTCCTTTGCCCTTTGTCGGCACCCCTTTTGTTTAAGCAGGTTTTGGGATCGACGTCGTTAGCAGGGTTACCCTTCCGGCTTGGCCTGGGCAGGGTTATGGACGCCATTGGTTATTCTTCAGGGCTCTTAGCCCCATTTGCATCTTGTCCGTAGCTGGACGCTATATCGTTTTCAAGGTGATTTGGATCTTTGTTCTGTATATCTGTATTCTTGACTCATGGAGTCGTGTTGTATATATATCTGTTCTGTGGGTCCCATCGAGGGCTGTTGTGTAATGTTATTACTTCGTTTTCCACCCGCACGAAAGTGCCTGGTGGGCACCTTCGAATCGTTTCTATGCGGGTTTGGCGGGTTTCGCTAAAACTTGCATAGGGCCGATTCTGAGGGTGTTACATTAACTTAATTAGGATCTTTTCAAAAAAAAATCAAAAACTGTTTATGAAAGTAGGACAAAGGTTTTCGCAAATGCAAGCTAGCCACAGCTCCACTTGCCAAATATGCATGTAGATGTTAGATCTATTGTCTCCTTTAATAGCTCTACTTGTCATACATTCCAAGTATTGACCCTTCGGGGCTGCTACGTTTTATGTTGCAGGTTATTATTCCGATTCTGAGTGATCGACTAGGTTGCGATACTCCACTCAATATTTGTTTGCTTGTGGGCAATTGAAGATGGAGTCTACTATATACTTTTGCTTTCGTTTGCTATTGAACTATTTGAGCTAGCCTGCGTGCTAAGCTTTATTCTAATAATTACAAATTCTGGATCAATTTATTATTTATGATGCACTGTTAAATTCTTTGGTATTCATCTGTAATGTGTGTGCCAGTGAACCGATCCAGGGATTGGCACTATACACATGAACTCAGCCTTATCAGGCGAGGGTGTTACATCAAGTTGAGCTGATGTGGAGTTATATTGCCTTGTTTGAGAACAATTCAATCCTAAAGTAACAACCATATGATCATGTTGAATGTAAACTCAATTTATTCCGTATGAGCTATTATTCAAAAATAGGAACAGTTCAACCATAAGTACTAATCACTAATGCATGGCTCTCATTCCATATGAGCTCCTGCAAGCAATTAGCAAGATACTATTAAATACCAGCAAATAGCAAGATATTATCATAATGTCAACATTATTACCCGCATGGATGAAGAGTACCTATGTTAACCTAGAATCATTTATCAACATAATATAAGCAATATATAGCCATCCATTATATCAATGGAATGAAACAACATGAGGTAATAAATTTTGTAGTGTAGGTGCATACTTGACAATAATACGTTTCTGATACCTATTACCGTACAGTTTGATTCTTGATGCTATTTTAGCAAACATGAATCATGTGCTTGTGGATCTTGTATTCATGCCCTTGCTATATCGTACAACTGCGCCTGACAAATAGGATACATAACAGATTATACACCAATCACTATATCGTGATAAATTTTAAGGACCAATATTATCCTTGAAGAGTTTCAGATTTTTTTGCCTACGCGTCTGGTCTTTTTCGCAATATACATTTAACTCATAGTTTTCAAATTATATCAGTGCGTGGCACTTGCAGAAAATCAGATGTAATCTGTAAATTAACAGAACGTGAAGCCAACTCGGTAGGACATGATGATTTGGCTCACAGGTCTAAATACATCTATTATGAAAAATATATTTTATATAAATTTCAAAATATTAAAAAAATTCTGAACAAAATTCCGGATGTGCATCCGGACATGCTGTCCTCACATAAAGTTTTGCAATCGGAAGATATTTTTTGTGGTCCATACAAAAAAGATAAAAAGATGTCTTGTAAAAACCTATTTTGTAACACCAAAAATTGTCTTTTTATACAATCAACATAAAAAAAATTCTTGAAATTTGGTGTACGATATAATGTAAACATGTACATACGAATATTTTTTTTCAAAATTTTCAATATTTTAAAGTATATCTTTTTGGCAATAGGTGCATCTACACCAAGGAGCCAAAGTGAATTTCCGCAACTCGACACATCTAATTAGATTTTGGATAACGAACTGGAGCGCATCCCTTCATCTCAAAATAAATGTAAAAAAATCATAAAAATTTGGATGTTACTATATGCTAAATATTGTCTAAACTCAGCAAAACTTTAACAAATCCGCAATATCTATTTTGAGATGAAAAAATAGAATAATCACAACTAACCATAGAGCCGAGCGTGCCTGCAGCAGCGAGGCGTCACACTACGATCAGGATAGGATCGATTGGAGAAAAAGAGTGTAGGTTGATGAGGCCTGATGGGGACGTGCTTCGTGCCAAGTTACACACGTACATGAGTGAAGCCTTGGTACGAAGAAGGTTGATTCTATTTGGCGAATCTGCGTGTAGAGAACTAAGCAAGGTACTTCCTCCGAGCCAAATTATTTAATAGATTTATCTAGATTTAAATTCAAATTTAAATATATATATATAGACATATTTTAATGCTAGATATATTTGAATATAGCCAAATTCAACTCAATTAATTTGGATCGGACAGAGTAGTAAATTTTCTCCGTTTGCACCACAATAAATTAGTCCTTCCAAATTAGTTGACTTGGTTTGTCTAAATTTGAATATCTAGCACTAAAACAAATCTTTATATATCAAAATCTAGACAAATTTGAGCAAGTAGTTTAGATCGAAAAGAGTATGTAGATGGAGCATTATATCGGGCAGCTTTGGAACTTGGAAGGCCGTACTCATGTGCAGTAAATCAGCAATAATTATGTCTTGCAAAATTGATCGGCGGGTCGGAGGGAGCACGTACCAGGCTAGATGGAGCATTGCATCAGGTAGCTTTGGAGAGCCGTACTCATCTGCAGCAAATCAGCAATAATTATGTCTTGCAAAATTGATCGGCGGGTCGGAGGGAGCACGTACCAGGCTAGATGGAGCATTGCATCAGGTAGCTTTGGAGAGCCGTACTCATCTGCAGCAAATCAGCAATAATTATGTCTTGCAAAATCGATCGGCGGGTGCTTCGTTCCATGAGACTTCTCTTAGACGATGAACATGGGGCTAATAAAAACGTAGATTCGTGGAGACCGATGGGAAGAACAACTCAATGATGATGGCAGCTCAAAGGGATTTGGTGGGCGGCGGGCAGATCTGGCGTATGGAGTTTTAGCCGGCCAAACCTAGGGCGGCTATGGAAATCCTGTCCACGAACGTGGAAGTTCTTTTATAGATACATGTATAATAATTTTTAATAGCGGCAAAGGTGGGTAATTTGTTCAACTTTGAAGAAGTAATTTTTTTTCATGGGATCTATCGGTTGAGGTTGTCTGACTTCTTAGATCAATGGTCAAACTTTTCTGTTTTTTGTGGGATTTTTTAGACTAATTCTTTAATTTCTGGTTAACCCGTCATGTACTTTTCTATATCTATACCTAATCTATATCTATACCTAATAATAAAGCACGAAGTGTTCCTCCCGGTCCAACACTTTTTTAGACAGGTTTACCCTCCCACCAAAACCTAATTAAAGGAATTGCCACGGACAACAAACCGTCCAACTTTTTTTCTGGCTTTATCCCTATTTTGTTTTATTAAAACTATTACAAGCCTTGCCACCGCACAAGTTAAAAACCTTTCATCTGTGAGCCACGCACGGCAGACTCGATAGGGTTTCACCCGCCGCCGCCGCGTCGTCTCCACTGAAACCCCACCACCCATCGTCATTGACACGGCCTCGGGCGGTCGCGAATCGCAAGCTATTCTGCCACGGTGCAGCCTCTAGCGCGCTGGCCCACCATGAACGTAGCTAAGTCGGGCGATCGTGAGGCGCGCGCTATTCAGCTTCCGGCGCGCTGGGGCGAATGTCGAGCCGTTCGGGCCACATGCAGATCGTGCTGGGCCGCACTTCGAAGCCATGGTCAACGGACGCCCCGGATGCGCAAGTCCGTCAGATCTGTGTACAAGTCAGGTCATGCAGCAACTACCACGATGGTCCTGCAGAGATTAGTATACCAAAGGTTCTCTTAGAGTTCTTCAATGTGCCGTATGTCAAAGCCTGAGTTCGGGACAAAAGCTCTACATTCCTTACATCTTGAATTTATTTGGCCTCTATGGTTCTCCAAGCAAAGGCTCAGTTTTCTACTGAAAGTCAACAACAGAAATTGACAGCAACATCATCAGATAAAGAGTTAACTGCATAATCGACACCAATCCTACTGACAAGCATATCAACGCTCTACAGGCTCAAAGTGTCCAGAGAGAGAAGTTACAGATAAGTCCCGATCACCCTCCACATAATCACCGATTCAGAAATCACAAAACAAAGATGTTCTAGCACAGAGCCTCCATCCAGCAGGAATGGCATAAATAGAGTTTAAATACTCCAGTGCACATTCTGTTCAAAGACAGTATCTTGAGTAGAAAGATTCTCTTTGTGGACACTTGACAAAACATCCTTCCCAAGAATGAACCAGACGATCATCACCTCCTGCAGATCGGCATCATGGTTGGGCTCTTGGCAGTTGATGATGGCAGCTGCATCACATGTCAGCCTGGAAGAAAACCACCGCAGGTAACCCATTCACTTCTGCAAGGATATCAGCTTGAAACTTTTCGTTTGTATTTCTACATTATTATTTAGAAGGTCTACTCCTGGATTATCAATAGTTTTGCTTTGTGCGACCATACCGGTCATGTATAATCCTACTACTGAATCAAGCAGACAACATGTGTAAAATTAATCAAGTTCTCCACTTACTTCCTTAGTATTTTACAAGTGATACTACGTGATATGCATATATTATATTATAAGGACAACCTAATTAGCTCCGTTCCGATGCAATTTTGTGTAATAGTTATGTATGCATAGATGGAGTGTACATGTATTCTGCCGCTGCTGATTTCGAGCTTGCTTGTGCGAGAGAGAATTGGTGCTCTTTGCTGATTGTTAGATGCTCTGAATTTCTTACGTAATGGCCAATTAGTACTTCTAAAGCTATGGTGTGATTGAAAGTTCTAAAAAATTCCATGCAGTCATTTTTTAGTGAGTCGTCTGTATTTATGTTGATATTTTTTTGCTGTCTGTATTTATGTTGATATCTTTTTTATGACAATCACGTGCTGTCGTGGATGGCCTTCACAGGAATTGGGCTGCAAGATGGTTGTGTTTGAGGGTTGGCTACTCGTTGTATTGGATAATACCACATCGCTACCTGGCACCAAATTCCACCGATGTATATAGTCTTGCAGATTGGTTGTCAACAAGCCAAGTAATTCAATCAAAGATAGAATCGAACGAGGATGGTTATGAGCAGAGAAAGGGCTGACACGATGAAAGGCTTTATGTGAGGGCGTTGGAAGCTCGAAAAGGACCGCGTGATGGAGTCAGGAATGACAGAGGGTCGACGAGGAGGGGACAGAGAGGCTCTCCCGGGATTGGGCATCGAGCCAAAGGCCATGCGGCATAGCCTGGGCATCCCCCTAAGAGGGGGTTGCGGGTTTGGGAGGGTTTGCTCGCGTCGGGGTGTTGGGCCAGGATTACCCTTGGGCCGTCCAATTGGTTCAGTTAAGCGGCCTAACAAGTAATGACCGACCAGTTCTAATGCTGCTAATGTCCTGTGGTTTTTTGTACTCCCTCCGTCTATGAACAGATGTCTTATATTTTTTAAATTTTGGATGAATCTATATATTAAATAGTGTCTAGATTCATTCAAATTTTAACAAATTTGAGATATCTATTTTAGGACGGAGGGAGTATTATATAGTCACACCTCGCTTTGTTACACTGGGTCTGGCATTTTTATTTTTGAGATGACATTAGGTCTAACCTGATTATATGTCCACGAGTTGCGTGATAATATCCACAACGCCCACTTAAATAGCAGCGGAGAAGGATGTGGGCAGCATGGACATACTAAAACTTTAACTTGCATGGACCAAATAGGGAGAAGAAGAAGAACGTGGCTTGCATAGACTTTGACTTGGCCGGCCTTGCATGGAGCAATAACGGCTAGGAACGGCACAACACACGCTCTAAGTTTGTTTAGCAGCGACAAACATAGGCTTGAGGGTGACAAGTAGGACCACGCGGGGCGCAGGAAGCTTGAGGCGACACCGGATCTTGAGGTGGTGGAGAACGGGAGGCGGATGCGACGGCGGCAGAGCACGCACCGGACCCGACGGCAGCGCTACAAGGGAGGAAGACGGTGTTATTTGATTTTATTTAAAACATGATAAAGGGAAGAACAATGTAGATTCTATAAAAATAAACCCGTAGCAACGTACAGGCAATTTTGCTAGTAATAATAAAGGACGAAGTGTTTCTTCCGGTCCAACACTTTTTTTGGACCAGTTTACCCTCCTATCAAATTTTATATTACAACAAATGTCACCTATAAGTGAAAAAAAAACTTTTCGTAATATTTCGTATTGTAAGCCAGCAGGATTAGTTTTATCCATATCATGCAGGCTCTAGCTTCCGTCATTGTCATTGTTTCATCCATCAGCCTAGCGGGCCAAAGTTGGGCCTAAAAAAGTGCACCGTACGAGAAAACACGTCAAAACTTGATAGAGACTCGTGTTTAATTCCACCCTGCTCGTTTGATCTCTGCGCTACCAGTTTAAATACTTTCGAAACTGCGTAAGATACACCGAACCAAGTCGGGAAGCAGCAAAGCAGACCCACCGTTGTGGGAAACGAAAATGGGATTGTGGGCATGTTGGTGCGCGCAAACAGGGGGATTTGTGTGTCGGCTGTACAATCTGAGCATATATATATGTATATATGATGCATGATTAAGAGAATCTATGTCAGGATTAAATTGGGTGTAAGAGCAAGTATAATAAGGTGACATCAGCTGACTATAAGAGATAAAATACTATATTTTGGCTGAGTTGGAGGAGAGAGAAGAAGAGCTGGCTGTAAGTTAAGAGCCAGCTACAACACGTGCTCCTAGGCACTTTGTAGGAGTGACATGTGGACCATGTACTAATAAACTAGTACATGTTTGTAGTTAGCTATTATACTTGTTGGCTATAGTGATGACTATAGATGACATGACAGTGGCTTATAGCCAACGGTGAGCTATACTATTAAACTTGCTCTAAATAGAACAGTGGGGTGTTTTGACACGTGCACACAGTCTGGATGGTGCATAATTGAATGAAGACAATACAACAAGACATTATAGTGGCGGGTCTGGCTCGGCAGCTCACACAAAAATGTTTGGGATGGTGCCACAGCCGGTAGTGGTTCGCATTTCACGAGGATATGAAAGGAAAGCGTGCCAAAGAAAAGAAAAAACCAATTGATCAAGGTGCGGATGTCACTTACATTCCACTGATTTAAAAAGAACCCTTACCAGCAAAAAAAAAACTCATCCTCTAAAGATTTATCCGTCATTCTATGCATCCTTTACTCCCAGGTCCCAAGTTTGGCGAAGGCCTTCGAGGGGTGCATTAACAACACGCTCAGTGCTCGTGGAAGCTGATTGATTTGTATGACACGCCGCTACTATTTCAATGACAATTTACTTTTTATGCTTACATGATATATAAAATTGTCATATCATCTTTTATAAATAGGGAATAAATAAATTACTTTGTATCTTTTTGCTCCTGCCGCCGCTCGAGCGACCATGAGGGAACAACAATGGTGATTTAAAGGTCATCAAGAGGCTGTCGATGGCACGAAAAGATATATAAAAATATTGTTTTCTCTTCCATCGCAACGCGTGGGCATTTTGCTAGTAATATATAATAGATAACCCATAACCATATAATTATGAAAATAGAGTTTTTTGACCTTTTCGAAATGTAGGTGGTGACAACATTGGATTTGCAAATACTTGATAGAAAATAACCAAAGGACATGAGCAAGTGTGAACTTGTCTTTTGTGATTGCAATTTTATGCACTCATGGTCTTCGAGACAATAGAAGATCCAATATCTGAAAACAACATCACTGGTCCGGTAAGGACTAATGTTTAAAGAAGTAAGATGCCATTATGCACAAGTAATGTAATGCACTTTTGTAAACCCGAATCCCCGAAATAAACATAGATGATCTAGGGTTTGTGGATTTGTGATGATTTCTTTGGAATGTTATATTTGTCTCACACTTGTGCTTCTTATTAAGGCTTGTGAGTGTGTGAGAAGGAAATTGCAGACACAAGAAAGTAACATACAATGATATAACACCCAAGGTTTTGATAATTGGTTAAAATCTTATCATATACAAGTTTTCTATTAAAACTTTAAGACTTAAAGATATGATTAGATTCCATTTGTAACTACTTTAAACGAATAACTTTTGAAGATGAGGTTACTTTACAAAGGAAAAGCATTTAAAGTTGGTTTCTTACTACGGAAATACATTTGTACTTGCCCTCATGGGTACGGGACTTATCTGACCGTTCACAAGCTAAATTTTGCACTGAGATTCGGG
Source organism: Avena sativa (assembly GCA_916181665.1). NCBI lineage: Eukaryota > Viridiplantae > Streptophyta > Magnoliopsida > Poales > Poaceae > Avena > Avena sativa. Next base: position 230,241,434 of record OV702279.1, read on the forward strand.
AACACTTTTTGCCAGAGATTGATTTTATGCATTTTCTGGAAATCGCGTGTGAGAGAGAATCCCGGGTAAGGCTGCAGCGGAATACGCGGAAAAGTGACAGTGAGTAGTAGTGCGGTACCGACAGTCTGACACCCATCGACAGTGAGCAGTACCAACACCCATCCCTCCTACTCTAGATTCTTTAACGGAGCATCTTACCCACCCCTATCCTCCCCTTTTTCTTTCTCCCCGAGCACGAACACCAGCGCTCTGCTTCCATTGTTTGTAGTACCCGGCGACGTTCTCCTTGGGCGGCCCGATGGGGATGTGGTCGGTGCACAGTGTGCCGACGACGTGTGGGATCATGGACGCAGCCTGGAACCTGGCGGCGGGGGAGTCGAGCGACCAGCGCACGACCTTGGGAAGGAGGACGACCGTGTAACACCCTCAGAATCGGCCCTATGCAAGTTTTAGCGAAACCCGCCAAACCCGCATAGAAACGATTCAAAGGTGCCCACCAGGCACTTTCGTGCGGGTGGAAAACGAAGTAATAACATTACACAACAGTCCTCGATGGGACCCACAGAACAGATATATATATACAACACGACTCCATGAGTCAAGAATACAGATATAATATACAAAGAGCCGAATCACCTTGAAAATGATACAGCGTCCGACTATGGACAAGAAGCAAATGGGGCTAAGAGCCCTGAAGAATAACCAATGGCGTCCATAACCCTGCCCAGGCCAAGCCGGAAGGGTAACCCTGCTAACGACGTCGTTCTCAAAACCTGCTTAACAAAAGGGGTGCCGACAAAGGGCAAAGGAAAAAGAGGAGCGTTAGTACTGAGGCCAGTACACGGCGAGACTAGAATTCGGCGGTTCTCGCCTACATAGGTATGGTGGACTGAAGCGGCAGCGGCAGCATGCACTAAACAACCTATAGAGACTCGATACAACTGGCGACTATCAGAGAGGGGTAAGAAAGACCTATTCGGAACCAGAATGATACTAACACCAAACAATCCCTTCCTGGTATTCCCCCTCGAGACCAAACGAGGAAGTCCACCGTGGAACTCACACTGTTGGCAGTTTTATTTATTCGGTTATCGTTGCAGCAATTACTAGTCAGGTTTAGATAATCATCCTGATTAAGTAAGCAGTGGGCACTTTTAGTTAACCATTCCGTTGTAGTTTCGACACTTACTAGTCAAATACAATTAGCATGAGATATCCCAAAAACCCAGCAGTTGTTGGTACTTTTATTTAGCCATTCCGTTGTAGTGAAGCTGATTACTAGTCATATCGGATACAAGCCAATTTATAACAGTAAACTTTAGTTATAGTTGTCTATGATCAAGCACTGTGCTCCAAGTCGTCCATAACCGCGGACACGGCTTCTCGAAAAGATTAAACCCTGCAGGGGTGCACCAAAGTATCCATACGCACTTCGACCCTTTTTGCCAGATCAGTTAACATACACCCATCGGTATGTCGGCGGGGCCTAAGTCATGATGTTTCCCAGACCCAAAGCAAGCACGGGGGCCACCCCACTAAGTACACCCGCAACGAAGTCGGCCGGTCTCCGAGACGGACTCAGGGTTTGCGAGAGTGGCTGCAACGACAGCAAATCCCCAAACGGGGACTGTCGATACCGCGAAAACACTCCGCTTCCAAAACAGTACAGCGTGCTCCTCACAGAATCGTAAATAAAGCAGTAAAACATGGCATAAGTGCAGGATAGTAATAAAGCCCCAAACTACTTGTGGCCCCCAGTACAATACTTTGAAATCAGGTACTAAATCGATGGGGGGCCCATATCTCCCCACATGTGGTTAGCGCGCTCGATCTCGGAACAGGTGTCAAGAACTCGGGGTCCTACGGGACACAAGTGGGCGGTCGGAAACCAAATATTAGCTATCACCCACCGATGCCTCTGCATTTACCTACTTCAATTTTAGTTGTTAAACAGTAATTAAAGTGAACAATAATTAAAGCCATGATCATCTCCAACATTGAACAGGCGGCAATTCTCCAACAACTGTGATACTTGACGACACGCAACAGCACTTGAGCAAGCGACTACGACGCGCAAGTCCAACTATCTACCAAACAACAGGTAATAGGATGTGTCCAAGGCGATATAGGGCTGCAAGGGATATCACGGGTACGGAAACTAGAGCAACGCAACACAGATAGCATTAGATCAACAGGAGGGAAATAAATACTATAAAAGTAAGATAGGTAGAAAGGGGGAGATGCTCGCCTAAAAACATTTGCCGAAGGTTCACCCGAAGATCGGGGCGAAGCTCACATCAACTCAACGGCCTTATCCGCGAAGAACCAAAACACTAGAATAACACCGGATGCAATATTTAATACAACGGCAGAAGATCGGCATGATGCATGTATGATGTATGACATGGCAAAGGTGCAATGCAATTAGGCAAGATTAAGTGGAACCGGGGTCCCGACAATTAAATATATGGTTCAAGTTGTTTATCCACCCCGCATATTAAATGTTGTCTTAACATGGCAAAAGATGGTACCGGTTCGCGACACAAATTTAAATGAGGCCAATATGAGACTAGATTTGCCCGCATATGGGCCCCATATTTAATTATATGGTGAATCGGCATAAGGCCCCCAAACCACACAAATATGCATGCGAGTATGACAATTGAATATGCAACAGGTTTTATATTTAGCATTTATAAAATAGGGTTCGGGAAAAGGGTTCACACATTGAGGGGTCTCGACGGTCTTGGGGTTCCGGGGTTCGGGGTCGGTCTCAGGGTTCAGGGTTCGACGGAAACGTTCTTGGACAACTGAGGTAGATCTTGTCGCATCCGGGAAGCAGGACTTGGTTCGGCGTCAGGGGCGCATCGGACTCTCCTTGGTCGGTGTCGAACTTGTCGTGGTGAAGATCTTGTCGGGTCCGCGTATCGGGTCGGTCTTGGCGTTCAAAGTGGAGAACTTGGCGTTCCGGTGGCGATCTTGGCGGTTATCGGGTTCGGTCTTCGAATCCGTGTAGATGGTCATGGCGTTTTGAGATGGCACTCTTCGATCATCGGCTCCGGAAGGGACTTGTGGTTCGTCTCGCCATCGATGACGGTATCGGTGTGATATCCGGGTTCAACACGGTGCTCGGCTTCGTTTTTAACCACCAGTCTCGATCGTCCGTGTGGTACCGTAGATCTTGTTGGAGGTCTGGATACTGTGAGCGACACTGCCTTGCTTGCAGGGCCAGCACGGCCAGAGATGCCAGAACCGCAGAGATGCACGCGTGCACGAAGCAGAGGCGCTGTCAAACTGCAAGGGTCCAGGGGCGCTCGACAGCGGCGGTGCGGAAGGCGCTGCTGCAGGAAGGCGCGGCCACGGCGCTGCATCCAGGCCGGCGGGGACGAGAGGGTTCGCAGGAGGGCGCGGGGCAGGCGGCGGGGAAGCGGGACGGCGCCGGTCGGTCTCGATGCGGGACGGGCGCGGCCTCAGGGACGCTGGCGGCGGCGGAGGGGCACGGTCGCGCTGGAGGCTGGCGACGGCTTGCAGAGGGGGGCAGGGCCGGCGGCGCTCGCGGGGAAGGGGAGGTGGTCGCGGCGGCGGTGAGGCGGTTGGCGGAGGAAGGCAGCCCGGAGCCGAGGGTGGAGGCGGGGCGCGATGGGGCGAGGAGAGAGGCGGCACGGCGGAGGCGAGGCGAGGCTGGCGACGCACGGGGAAGGGCCGGCGTCGGGAGCGGACGGTGGAGGAGGCGGCGCCGGATGCGGCGCAGGGACGGCGGACGCGGGGTCGGTGGAGGCCGGAGCACGGAGAGCAGGGCACCGGGGGAAGAGGGGGGCGGCGGACGGAGAGGGGAGGAAGAAGGGCGGTCGGTCACCGGCGAGCGGAGAGAGAGGGGAGCGGGGGGGGGAGGAAGAGGACGATGCGGGGTGGGAGGCTCGGTTGGTGGTCGGTGGGGGCCTGCGGGGTGGGCCAGGGAGAGGGAGGTGAGCTGGGAAGTGGGGGCGGGACCCACGGGACAGGGAACCAGGGGGGTGAGTGCGCGGGTGGGGGTGTGGGGCGGCAGGGTGAGGGAGTGGGGAGAGAGAGAGGGAGAGAAGGCCAGGTGGCTGCGTGGGATTGGTGAGAGGGAGGGGAGAGGTGATGTGGCAGGTGGGGATTGGCCGGGGTGAGGTGGAGGAGGGGTGGGTAGAATAGGACTGGTAGTTTTAGGAATTTAGGTGGACCGTTTTAATTTCTGGGGGTGGTCGTTCGGGTCGAATCGGCCCGTTCGACTGCCCCCACTAAAATAATTTAATATTTTATTTGTTTAAAACAAGGCTTCTGCAAACCGATAGCAGACAAAACAAAATAATCCGGAGACCCGGGTTTGCGTGTTGAACAAAGGCGGGGCGTTTAGAAAACAAAACTAGGTTTTTCCGAAATAATTTTATGCAAGCAAATGCAAGATGATGACGATGCTCAAATGCAATGTGGCATGATGACATGAGCATGCGGTCATGATGATGCAATGCACAAAAACAACGCGATTTTCTAGTAGTGGTTTTGCGGGATGCCACAATTCGACACCACTAACAATGGATCTCGCCCTCGAGATCCGCCTCATGGTACCGGAAAGAAGGTCGGCGGTCTGATCCCTCGCGCTTCGTGTAGATCCTCGCGACACCACTATCAAGAGGTCGTTGATCCTGTTCATCAAGAGAACACTCCGGAAAACAACGGACGAAGTTAAAGGTAAGACCACCTCTAACTTCCATGGAAGGAGTAGGATTGCATCGATCCACTATTCAATATTCAGAGCAAATGATAAGAGTAGTGGTATGGTCGTGACTCCATCCCGCACTCAAAGCATTACTCTGTACATGAACAGATAGGTTATGCAACCAACCCTCAGGATTCAGACTGAAGATCTCGACAAGCGAGGTTCGGAAACAAAGGAGTGATGCAGACTCTGCATCGGATCTGTCGTAGAGGATGTCGTCGCGTCGGAAAACACCGGAAGGCACAAATACGGAACAAAGAACGGTACCACAGACGATTCCTCAGGCAGCGTGAACACCGGACGTAGCATCACAGTTACCAAAGGAGGAAGCGAAACCCTGAAGGTACGACGGAAACCCAACCACGAGAATTCATGGACTCGAAGAAAGAGACGAGAGCGGATTCAAAACACGTAGGGGTAAGAGGAGAACAACAGAGGGGTAAGGATTAAAATCAGACCTAATCAGAACTATCCAACCGGTTTTGCAAAATAGTTTTGACACTCTACTTCGGCCGTTAGCTAGGTTATCCTACAGGCTGGACTTGTGGGCTATCGCAACTGCTGAGCTCTGATACCACTCTGTAACACCCTCAGAATCGGCCCTATGCAAGTTTTAGCGAAACCCGCCAAAACCGCATAGAAACGATTCAAAGGTGCCCACCAGGCACTTTCGTGCGGGTGGAAAACAAAGTAATAACATTACACAACAGTCCTCGATGGGACCCACAGAACAGATATATATACAACACGACTCCATGAGTCAAGAATACAGATATAATATACAAAGAGCCGAATCACCTTGAAAATGATACAGCGTCCGACTACGGACAAGAAGCAAATGGGGCTAAGAGCCCTGAAGAATAACCAATGGCGTCCATAACCCTGCCCAGGCCAAGCCGGAAGGGTAACCCTGCTAACGACGTCGTTCTCAAAACCTGCTTAACAAAAGGGGTGCCGACAAAGGGCAAAGGAAAAAGAGGAGCGTCAGTACTGAGGCCAGTACACGGCGAGACTAGAATTCGGCGGTTCTCGCCTACATAGGTATGGTGGACTGAAGCGGCAGCGGCAGCATGCACTAAACAACCTATAGAGACTCGATACAACTGGCGACTATCAGAGAGGGGTAAGAAAGACCTATTCGGAACCAGAATGATACTAACACCAAACAATCCCTTCCTGGTATTCCCCCTCGAGACCAAACGAGGAAGTCCACCGTGGAACTCACACCGTTGGCAGTTTTATTTATTCGGTTATCGTTGCAGCAATTACTAGTCAGGTTTAGATAATCATCCTGATTAAGTAAGCAGTGGGCACTTTTAGTTAACCATTCCGTTGTAGTTTCGACACTTACTAGTCAAATACAATTAGCATGAGATATCCCAAAAACCCAGCAGTTGTTGGTACTTTTATTTAGCCATTCCGTTGTAGTGAAGCTGATTACTAGTCATATAGGATACAAGCCAATTTATAACAGTAAACTTTAGTTATAGTTGTCTATGATCAAGCACTGTGCTCCAAGTCGTCCATAACCGCGGACACGGCTTCTCGAAAAGATTAAACCCTGCAGGGGTGCACCAAAGTATCCATACGCACTTCGACCCTTTTTGCCAGATCAGTTAACATACACCCATCGGTATGTCGGCGGGGCCTAAGTCATGATGTTTCCCAGACCCAAAGCAAGCACGGGGGCCACCCCACTAAGTACACCCGCAACGAAGTCGGCCGGTCTCCGAGACGGACTCAGGGTTTGCGAGAGTGGCTGCAACGACAGCAAATCCCCAAACGGGGACTGTCGATACCGCGAAAACACTCCGCTTCCAAAACAGTACAGCGTGCTCCTCACAGAATCGTAAATAAAGCAGTAAAACATGGCATAAGTGCAGGATAGTAATAAAGCCCCAAACTACTTGTGGCCCCCAGTACAATACTTTGAAATCAGGTACTAAATCGATGGGGGGCCCATATCTCCCCACATGTGGTTAGCGCGCTCGATCTCGGAACAGGTGTCAAGAACTCGGGGTCCTACGGGACACAAGTGGGCGGTCGGAAACCAAATATTAGCTATCACCCACCGATGCCTCTGCATTTACCTACTTCAATTTTAGTTGTTAAACAGTAATTAAAGTGAACAATAATTAAAGCCATGATCATCTCCAACATTGAACAGGCGGCAATTCTCCAACAACTGTGATACTTGACGACACGCAACAGCACTTGAGCAAGCGACTACGACGCGCAAGTCCAACTATCTACCAAACAACAGGTAATAGGATGTGTCCAAGGCGATATAGGGCTGCAAGGGATATCACGGGTACGGAAACTAGAGCAACGCAACACAGATAGCATTAGATCAACAGGAGGGAAATAAATACTATAAAAGTAAGATAGGTAGAAAGGGGGAGATGCTCGCCTAAAAACATTTGCCGAAGGTTCACCCGAAGATCGGGGCGAAGCTCACATCAACTCAACGGCCTTATCCGCGAAGAACCAAAACACTAGAATAACACCGGATGCAATATTTAATACAACGGCAGAAGATCGGCATGATGCATGTATGATGTATGACATGGCAAAGGTGCAATGCAATTAGGCAAGATTAAGTGGAACCGGGGTCCCGACAATTAAATATATGGTTCAAGTTGTTTATCCACCCCGCATATTAAATGTTGTCTTAACATGGCAAAAGATGGTACCGGTTCGCTACACAAATTTAAATGAGGCCAATATGAGACTAGATTTGCCCGCATATGGGCCCCATATTTAATTATATGGTGAATCGGCATAAGGCCCCCAAACCACACAAATATGCATGCGAGTATGACAATTGAATATGCAACAGGTTTTATATTTAGCATTTATAAAATAGGGTTCGGGAAAAGGGTTCACACATTGAGGGGTCTCGACGGTCTTGGGGTTCCGGGGTTCGGGGTCGGTCTCAGGGTTCAGGGTTCGACGGAAACGTTCTCGGACAACTGAGGTAGATCTTGTCGCATCCGGGAAGCAGGACTTGGTTCGGCGTCAGGGGCGCATCGGACTCTCCTTGGTCGGTGTCGAACTTGTCGTGGTGAAGATCTTGTCGGGTCCGCGTATCGGGTCGGTCTTGGCGTTCAAAGTGGAGAACTTGGCGTTCCGGTGGCGATCTTGGCGGTTATCGGGTTCGGTCTTCGAATCCGTGTAGATGGTCATGGCGTTTTGAGATGGCACTCTTCGATCATCGGCTCCGGAAGGGACTTGTGGTTCGTCTCGCCATCGATGACGGTATCGGTGTGATATCCGGGTTCAACACGGTGCTCGGCTTCGTTTTTAATCACCAGTCTCGATCGTCCGTGTGGTATCGTAGATCTTGTTGGAGGTCTGGATACTGTGAGCGACACTGCCTTGCTTGCAGGGCCAGCACGGCCAGAGATGCCAGAACCGCAGAGATGCACGTGTGCACGAAGCAGAGGCGCTGTCAAACTGCAAGGGTCCAGGGGCGCTCGACAGCGGCGGTGCGGAAGGCGCTGTTGCAGGAAGGCGCGGCCACGGCGCTGCATCCAGGCCGGCGGGGACGAGGGGGTTCGCAGGAGGGCGCGGGGCAGGCGGCGGGGAAGCGGGACGGCGCCGGTCGGTCTCGATGCGGGACGGGCGCGGCCTCAGGGACGATGGCGGCGGCGGAGGGGCACGGTCGCGCTGGAGGCCGGCGACGGCTTGCAGAGGGGGGCAGGGCCGGCGGCGCTCGCGGGGAAGGGGAGGTGGTCGCGGCGGCGGTGAGGCGGTTGGCGGAGGAAGGCGGCCTGGAGCCGAGGGTGGAGGCGGGGCGCTATGGGGCGAGGAGAGACGCGGCACGGCGGAGGCGAGGCGAGGCCGGCGACGCACGGGGAAGGGCCGGCGTCGGGAGCGGACGGTGGAGGAGGCGGCGCCGGATGCGGCGCAGGGACGGCGGACGCGGGGTCGGTGGAGGCCGGAGCACGGAGAGCAGGGCACCGGGGGAAGAGGGGGGGGGGCGGCGGCCGGAGAGGGAAGGAAGAAGGGCGGTCGGTCACCGGCGAGCGGAGAGAGAGGGGAGCGGGGGGGGAAAGGAAGAGGACGACGCGGGGTGGGGGGCTCGGTTGGTGGTCGGTGGGGGCCTGCGGGGTGGGCCAGGGAGAGGGAGGTGAGCTGGGAAGTGGGGGCGGGACCCACGGGACAGGGAACCAGGGGGGTGAGTGCGCGGGTGGGGGTGTGGGGCGGCAGGGTGAGGGAGTGGGGAGAGAGAGAGAGAGGGAGAGAAGGCCAGGTGGCTGCGTGGGATTGGTGAGAGGGAGGGGAGAGGTGATGTGGCAGGTGGGGATTGGCCGGGGTGAGGTGGAGGAGGGGTGGGTAGAATAGGACTGGTAGTTTTAGGAATTTAGGTGGACCGTTTTAATTTCTGGGGGTGGTCGTTCGGGTCGAATCGGCCCATTCGACTGCCCCCACTAAAATAATTTAATATTTTATTTGTTTAAAACAAGGCTTCTGCAAACCGATAGCAGACAAAACAAAATAATCCGGAGACCCGGGTTTGCGTGTTGAACAAAGGCGGGACGTTTAGAAAACAAAACTAGGTTTTTCCGAAATAATTTTATGCAAGCAAATGTAAGATGATGACGATGCTCAAATGCAATGTGGCATGATGACACGAGCATGCGGTCATGATGATGCAATGCACAAAAACAACGCGATTTTCTAGTAGTGGTTTTGCGGGATGCCACAGACCGTGAGGCCGGGGGGCGGCGCAGACCTGGATGACAATGTTGTGGCTGGTGGATATGCGGAGGGGCTTGCCGATGCCATAGGCAGACGGCGACGCGCTGGTGCATGGGGATGGTGGCGCCCAACGCGGTGTCCTCCTTGGTGACGACGACACTGAGCTCACACCAGCATGTCGAAAGTGGCGCTGCACGTCAGAGTCGCCGCGATGATGGCTAAGAGCAACACTTGGATGGGAGGAGCTGTCGGTACAGCTGAGACCGCGAGGTGGAAGGACGGTGGGGGAAAAGAATCGGGTTTGGCCACCTTCTGGAGTTTGAATCTCGGCAGAAGGAGCTTTGGGTAGAGAGAAAACAATGGCTTCCATGACTGCTCGGTGATCTGTTTTAGAAAATGTCTAGGGACTAGACAGAAAGGCATGGCGCAGTGATAGGGGCAGAAAGTCTACAAATATGTTGCGGGATGCGCGGAGGAAAACATTAACGGACGTGACTGATAAATTTGGTGTGGAAAAACAAAACGTCATCTGTGCAAACTGGGCGAGAATCTCAAAGATTGGATGAACGGACAAGATAGGTACCACACCCATTTGTGCAAGTACAAAATCCATTCTCTTCTTACTAACTATAATTATTAAGGAAGAAATCATTACTATATTTGAATAACTATCACACTTGTAATGAAGACTTACATATCTTGAACATGAGAGGACACTATAGGTGGTTTACTTCATAATGCTTTATCAAGATGTAATAAAAGTAGCATTACCTTTATTTGAGTGTGGTTTTGTTATTCCTAATAATTAAATGATACATTTTACCTAATTATGAATTAGTCATTATATTTTATAAACATGGACATGGTATTACTTTAGTTAGTGAAGATCTTTATTTATATTCTAAATAAAGTCATAACTTGTACATATATTTATAGGGAAAATGTTTAATTAGTACAAATATTATTTTTAATGATTTTGTAATTGATAAAATCCTTTTGGAAAGTAACATACAATTATTTTTGAGTGATGGTCTTAGAATTAGGTTTTAAGATGCTTTGAACTATTTTACTTCATCCAAGCAATAATTAGGATTAATATTACAATTATTTCATGAATGAATAATAGTAAATGCATTAGCAATGTTTAGATAACATTTAATAATTTATTGATTAATGAAAAAGGTTTAAATACTAATTGTTAGAGTATTCAACTTTGATTTGATTCAAAGTGTAATATTATATTTGTAACATGTAGTTATTATTTTTATGATCATTTTGGTATATGACAATTGTTTTTGTAAGTTTTAAATAATAAGATATAATTTCTATAAGATTTATTACTTTATAAAGCATTTATTGGAATAAATATATAGTTGAGGGATATAATAATGTATGATTGTAGTTTTAAATTGTAGATTTTATCTTTCTAAGAATTTTGATATATTATTTGTACTTTTCTTATTTAAAATGAATAAAATATGTTTTTCCAAGATTTATACTTAATTGAATATGTGATAATCAATGAACTATTCTATTTAAGTTGTATAATAAAGTACAATAATAGGATTAAATTATAAAATATTATTTTTCTAAAGATTTTGATATATAATACATATTTTTCTAAATTGTAAAATAAAAGTTATTGACTTTATAATGTTTATTCATTTTCTAAAAATAAACTCTAAAAAGGAAATTCCTTTTTACACCGTGACTAAACCTATCCCGGGTCACTGACCAGTGCGGTTGACCAGTAGGGTCAGGACCACGTCAGCTACCACCTATGCATCGACCAATTCAAATTCGTTGACTGGGCAGGGATGACATGCGTATGAGCATGATGAAATCATCACGTCAGCCACTCCTAGATGGTCATCGGCGCAGGCGATTGCGAGCGCGCATGGGCGAGCGAAACTATGTGTTCGAACCCACAGAGTATGGGGAGTCTAACAGTGGTCACGCCTCCCCATATTGGTCATCAAAACATCGGTATCGACAATGACTGGCGGCGATGGAAGGCGTGGCGCTACGGTGCGGGCATGTCAGAGAGTGTGAGGGAGATGGAGGAAAGGTGCTCGAGCACCAGCGTCTCACCCTGGTTGCAGTGGTGGTGTCGGGTGAGGACAGGCACTGTCAAAGGCGAGCTCTCCGACGAGATTTCTGATGAACCACGACGGAAGGGAACAACAAAATTCGATCAACTCCAAGATCCCCTGTCAACACCCGGATTTTTAGTCCCATATGCCTGTTATGTCGTACATCGCAATTCCAAGATTACTATTTTTGCGAGACATAACATATTGGCACCATAGTTTATCATCCATTACAAACCATAATAAAGGTCTTACAAATAAAGGATCTCATGATCTAGTCTTAATACAATCAACACAGCAGAATAATATAATAACGGTAGCGTGGATGAAGCTCCATCTTCAGAGTCACAGGCAATGCTGACGATGGGAGATGATCCTAGTTGTCGTAGACTTCTTGTTGTCCATCATCCTAGTAGTCCTCCTCATAGTCTGGCCACGGGAATAGCCAGGGACAAAGCCATGAGTACTCTTTAAGTACTCGCAAACTATCACTAACACGTAAAGAGGTTTCAAGTAGGAATCCTAAGCTCTAGGTTGTTTTGCAAAAAGCCAGGTTTATCTCCAGCTGAGTTCAGAAGTAAAGAAAACTAGTTTTAGGTTTTATAACACCTAAGTGGGAACTTAGTTTTCATATTCACAACCCTGTTGTGGTCAAGTCAAAGTCATAGTTCATTTCACAAGTCATTTTGAAAACAACTAACGACGGAACAGTATGGAAACTCCAACTGTCCATAACCACGGACGCGACTATTCGAATAGTTTGACACTCTGCAGAGGTGGTACACTTTCATCACAACATTCGATACATCTATCAGGAACAATCCTAAATTCACCATACTCAATATGCGGATAATCAATCATAACCTTTCAATTACACACCCTAGTACAAACAGCTCTCCTATGAGTTTGGCCTCCCAACCATGACCATCTGTCATCTTGGGAATTGCATATGTGGTCAATCATCACGAGGTAGCCTCAGCTCAAACCTCGGCCGCAAGGGAACCCATACTAAGGTACATAAACTTCCAGTCAAGCCCTGCCCAATTCAGGTATTGTCGTTGTACGGTAAAATTGGAATGGTATCGCATCCAAACACAACCATCAGTTTTATAAAGGGCTAAGGATCATGCCTCAACATTTTCATTATCAAAATCATCTGGTGTTCACAACACATCTCAAAACATTTCATTAGAATGACTCATCATTCTAAGGTTTTCATAATCATTTTCACCAAGTATTCCCATCTAAAGTGATCAAGTTTTATGCTTAGCACTAGCCACTAAGGTTGGGGGTAATCACTAATGAGGGGTGATAATCAAGTGTGACTTATCTAAGTCTATCCTCATGCCTTAGGATGACATCTAGTTCTACCTAACTTAGGCCAAGTTTTATGCTCTTTATGCTACCTCTAATATATTTCCAAAATATCACAAACACTACCTAAATTAATCAAAGAATTTTGATAAATAAATAAACTAATAAAGCTTGCAAGTAAAACTGGGATTTGGTATAATCAAGTCGTATAAGCAAATATGCCTAATGCATCTTGCATGGGTTAACTAGTGGTCTTAGGCTCGCAAGTAAGACTTGCATGGTTTTATCTTAGCTTGCATGGTTAAGAAACTTGCAAGTGGTAGCTTGCCTTGAGCAGTGCAGTGGTTGAAGTTCTCCTTCGCTTCCTCTTCGTAGTAGTCTCCTTCCTCTTCGTATCCTTGGTCGGTACTAGAGTCTATAAATAAATACGAAGTACACAATCACCAAATAATACTTAACTACTTCTATTTGGCACACAAAGGTTAACACTAGATGATCTAGCATCATCACACTCGTCACAAGGATTAAAGCAATAGTCTTAATCATTTTATTTTAGAAAAGTAATTTCTCCTCATTGAAAAACTACTTAAGATTTAACATTCTCCAATTAAAACATGGGATCAAGTTGACACATGTCATCACCACATATTCTAATACTTGGGAATGTGATTTAAAGTGGTGTCACAATTTAATAATGTTTAACGTTATTATTTTAATTAATTAAAGTGACTAGAAATTCCTATGGGGCATTTTTTATTACTTGTTCATTATTACTTCAAGTAAACATAGATAGTTTTATTTATTCAGAAAGGTCTTATCAAATGTGATTTTTGAGAGATGGAATCAACTCAAAAGCATTTATGGATGAATATTGAAAAATGTTTGAATGCAGAAAAGTCTCTGACTTGTTATTTTTTACTATATGTGATCTATAATTCCAAATGGTTTGAATCCAACGGTCTTCGATTAATAATTTCCATATATTTCTAACAAAATTGGTTTCATGCTATTTGGTTCAGTAAAACTCTCTAAATTGATTTTTGAATCAATAGACGGAACTAGGGTTTGAACTAAATTGAAAAATTCTAATTTGAACTAACTGGGTCACATGGGAAATCTAAATGGGCCGGCCCACTATGCACAGCGCGCGTGGGCTAGTTAAGTGGTGTCCCCACTCGTTAGTGAGATAGAGGGTGGCGAAGGGGTACGGGGCGATTACACGTAGGATTAGATCAAGGATCAACGGCTCACAGCCATCGTCCCCGTCTGAACAGAACACGACGGGCATGAACCCTAGCATGGCCAGTGGGGGTCTGGGGTGGCTCACCGGGGCTCAGGCGATGTTCGGCGACGGGGGCGAATGAGGTTGTCGACGACGGTGGTTCTCCTGGCATGGGCGGCTTCTCCTGGGGTGGCCACAATCGACGGCGCCCTTCTCCTCCAGCAGCGACAGGCTTCGGCCAAATTCCGGCGAGAGAGAGCTCGCCTTGCTCCAGGAAGAAGTGGGAAGGAACAGTGAGAGGTGGGGAATGGAATGGTGTGAAGAAATGGTGCGGGGAGGCCTCCTTTTATAGTAGAGCTAGAGGGGAAGTGCGGCACGGTCAGAGCTCGTTGGGGTCGACGGTACAGGAAGCTATCGGCATGGCTGAGGCTAGGGGACAGTGCGCGATCTCCTGGCGGTGCTCAACGGCTTGATGGCATGGCAAGGGGCGATGTGGTTCGGTCGGGAACGTGCGATGCTCTGCGTGGCAACGACGACGTTTTTGACGACGCACATGCGCTCCTGGTCGCGCGACGGTGAACGGGCATGTCCGGTGGTCTCCTGGGACGGTGGTGATCGTGTAGACGGGCAGCAAAGGCGAGGAGTGGTCTATGCGAGGCGGTCGGTTACGGTGAGCTGGCGCGCTCTAGACATGGCAGGGACGAACTGGGCGCGGCGTGTTCTCTATGGTCCATTGCTTGGCAAGTATCGAGGGATGGACATGGGGTGGCGGTGGACGGTGGCCTGCCTCCTAGACATGGTGGCTAGGCGCGGCGATGGCTCTGGCTAGCTTGCCATGGTCGGCTGGCAAGGGGCGGCTCGGGCATGCACGGCATGGAGCATTGGGTAGGGTTCTAGCTGGTTTAATGCCGCGGTTGTCACTGGGGGAGACAAGGATGATCAATGGGAGACAAGGTTTAGAGTGATCACTGCCCAAAACAGCGTAGTTAGGCAGAGTTTAGTTTGTGTCTCCGAGTGTTTGAGGAAATGGCCAAAAGAAATTCATATTTAAATTTTTGGATGAAACTTGGTGAGTATACAGGGCACATACTAGGGAGTATCTGGTTGATTGGATTTGTCAAGGTGAACTGGTTTTGTGGAGTTTTGAGAAATGGTGATCTTACCATATGAACTAGATTCAATTTTTAAATGTCATTTGAATAGGGTTGCCAAATGTTTCGGTGGGTTTGCAAGGTGGGCTTGCATTCACTTTTACTTGGTCTAGCAAGGGGTGAAAATAATTGGATTTGTTTCTGTTAGAAATCTTGGACTAGAAACACTCAAAGTGGTCTAGTAAGCAAGATTGGTAAAAGTGACCATTTGCTTATATGATTTGTTTTTGAATTTTTCTTCATTTGATTCTTCTTGGAAATGATTTAGATGATGTTGTTTTCATCTTTAAACCAATCCTTGCCATTCACAACAATCACATAAGTCCATACAAGCATTCATGCATTCATCAAATACACGCATGCATTTATATGAATTTTAATTCACAAAAGTTTTTGTTAACCCTAAATTTGAGTGATTGGAATTGATAACCTTTATTAATATTTTTGGGATGTTACAAACCTTCCCTCCTTAAACAAAATCTCGTCCCGAGATTTGAGAAAAAGAAAACTAGGATTTAAAGAGATATGGAAACTCCGTCCTAATGTAATCTTCTTGCTCCCAGGTAGCTTCTTCTTCAGTATGGTTACTCCACTGGATCTTGAGAAACTTGATACTTCGGGTTCTGGTGGTTCTGAAAGCTTCCTCCAAAATACGAATGGGTACTTCGGGATATGTCAGGTCATCGTTGATCTCTATGGTTTGGTGATCAATATTCTTGAAAACTTTGGTCTTCTCTGGGACTTCTAGGCATTTGCGAACTAATGAGATATGAAACACATTATGCACTGTTGACATCTCCTCTGGCAGTTCCAGTTGATATGATACTTCTCAGCGATTCAAAATCTTGAAAGGTCCAATATATCTGGGGGCTAACTTTCCTTTGAGTTGGAAACGTTGCATTCCTTTCAAGGGTGATACTTTCAGATATACGAAATCTCTGATATTGAAGTCTAGGTGTCGACGTCTCTTGTCGGCATAACTCTTCTATCTAGATTGGGCGGTCTTGAGGTGCTCATGGATCTTGTGAACTTTCTCCTCGGCTTCTCGTAGGATGCCGGGTCCAAAAATCTGACTCTCTCCTACTTTCGACCAATTCAAAGGGGTACGGAACTTTCTTCCATACATAAATTCAAATGGGGCCATTTGCAAACTGGCTTGGTAACTATCGTTATATGAAAATTCTACGAAAGGCAGACAGTCTTCCCATTTAGATCCATATTCTAACACACAAGCTCTCAATATATCTTCGAGTATTTGGTTTATTCGCTCTGTTTGTCCATCAGTCTGAGGGTGATAAGATTTCCTGAAATCTAGTCTGGTTCCTAATCCTTCTTGGACTTTCTTCCAAAATCTCGAGGTAAACCGGGTTCCTCGATCCAACACAATGTTCTTGGGGACTCCATGCAAACTGACTATTCTAGCAATGTACAACTCTGCTAGCTTCGAACTCTGGTAAGTGGTCTTGACTGGTAAGAAATGGGCGACTTTGGACAGTCTATCCACGATAACCCAATTAGAGTCATTTCCCGTACTAGATGTAGGCAAACCGGTGATAAAATCCATTCCAACTGAATCCCATATTCATTCCAGAATCTGCAAAGGTTGCAACAGTCCTGCGGGTCTCTGATGTCCCGCCTTGACTCTCTGACAAATATCACACTTGGCTATGTAGCTTCCGATTTCTCTCTTCATCTTATGCCACCAAAATTGCTCCTTCAAATCTTGATACATCTTTGTTCCTCCGGGTTGGATAGAATAAAGTGTATCATGGGATTCTTTCAAAATAGCTTGTTTCAACTCTGAATCTGCTGGCACACATATATGTCCTTTGTACCACAAAACTCCTTCATCTTCGGTGAATCCGGGTACTTTCCCTGTACCGATATGACGTTTGATTCCGTCGATACTAGCATTTCCTTTCTGCGCCTCCTTGATTTGACTGATCAAGGTGGGTTGAAGTTCTATGCTAGCCAAAAATCCTTCACTTACTAGCTCCATTCTGAAATCTTCCAACTCCTTGTGCAAACATGGTTGCTCCTTCAGAATCATAGAGTTCAATCGACACAACAATCTGCTAAGGGCATCTGCTACCACATTGGCTTTACCGGGGTGATAGTGGATGTCCAGATCATAGTCCTTGATTAGCTCTATCCATGTCCTTTGCCTCATATTCAGCTCCTTCTGGGTGAAAATATACTTCAGACACTTGTGATCTGAGTAAATTTCACAACGGTTTCCCATGAGGTAATGCCGCCATTTCTTCAAGGCTAAAACTATGGCTGCTAGTTCAAGGTCATGGGTAGGGTAATTTTGTTCATGTTGTTTCAGTTGTCGGGATAGATAAGATATTACTTTTCCTTCTTGCATCAACACACATCCGAGACCAATCTTGGATGCGTCACAATACACATCAAAAGGCTTCGTGATATCCGGCATGATCAAGATTGGGGCTGAGATCAATCTCTTCTTAAGCTCTTGAAAACTCGCTTCACATTTGTCTGTCCATTCAAACTTCTTATCTTTCTTCAACAATTGGGTCATGGGTCTTGCGATGCTCGAGAATCCTTCTATGAACTTGCCGTAATATCCTGCTAATTCGAGAAATGTACGAACTTGGGTTTGAGTGGTTGGGGCTTGCCATTCTTCAACATCCTTAACCTTGGCAGGGTCAACAGCAATTCCTCCTGACAACACAATATGTCCGAGGAATCCTACTTCTTGTAACCAGAATTCACATTTGCTAAACTTGGCATACAACTGATGCTCCCTAAGGGTTCCAAGGATGGTCCTTAGGTGTAGCTCATGTTCTTCTTCTGATTTGTAATAGATCAGAATGCCATCGATGAAAACAACGACAAACTTGTCCAGGAAGTCCATAAAAATCTTATTCATGAGGTTCATGAAATAAGAAGGGGCATTGGTTAATCCAAAAGACATGACAGTGTACTCATACAATCCATATCTGGTGGTGAAGGCAGTCTTTGGAATATCCTCCACACGAATCTTGAGTTGATGATAACCAGTTCTAAGATAAATCTTAGAAAACACTTTGGCACCGGTCATCTGGTCAAACAGGTCTTGTATCTTCGGCAGTGGTTACTTGTTCTTGATGGTGACATCATTCAGCTTCCGATAATCCATACACAAATGGTTACCTCCATCTTTCTTGTCCACAAACAAGACAAGTGATCTCCATGGCGACACACTTGGTTGAATCAGTCCTATCTCCAGCATAGCATCCAGTTGCTTCTTCAGCTCTACTAATTCAGACGGGTTCATACTATAAGGTCTCTAGGCTATGGGTCCGGTTCCAGGTATTAGTTCAATGATAAACTTGACATCCCGATCTGGGGGCATACCGGGCAATACATCTGGAAATACGTCGGGGTATTCTGTGGCACCCTGGATTTACGGTCCGAGAATACCCGTTATGCATACAATTCATGTTCCCATGATCAGTGAGCCGTGAGCATAACCGACTAGTATCATTACAACATCCATAAAGTAACGATTACAAAAGCTTACAAAATGGCCATTATGGCGAATACAACACAAATAGCGGAAGTCTTCAGCACAGATCCCGTGCCTTAACCTACAGGCAACTAACTAGGAAGATGGCCAAGCTCGCATAGATGTCAACACCCTCATCACTTCTTAAAATCTGGAATCTGGCCAAGTAAATAGCCAGGGACAATGTCGGTGAGTACTTTGAATGTACTCGCAAACCACCTTAAGATAACAATAATAACGGATATGCAATATGGCTGTGGTAGGATGGCTCCAAGAGAGGTTCTTTTGTAAACTAGTTACTCTTGTAGATATAGCATGTCTCTATATCTTTGTTGAAAAACTTTTGTAAAACATTTTGGAAACCTTTTCGAAAAGTTTTAAGAAAACACTAGGATTGGGTCACCCATTTGTTTCTCCTTCCTCCATTTTCCCGACCATCCCAGGGTCAAAACATTTTTGAGCCATTGCTTTTCTGAAGTCCTTTTTGAAAACAAAACCATCACCCCCGTATAGCAGCCATCACAACCGTCCATGACCGAGGACTCGACTATTCGAATAGATTTACACTCTGTAGAGGTTGTACAATATACCCACACCATCCAATTACCCATCCCTGATCTACACCGATCGTGGGTCGAATAACCGGTCAAGACCTTTCGAATGTCCTCTCCGATACAAGTGCCTACCCTATGAGGTTAAACCCCTCAAGACCGGGACATCCTATATAGTCACAAGCCAACCGGAGCGTGTTTTGCACCCCGCAGGGTGTGCGCTTTCAATGAGGGGCTCATAGTATCGTCTGGCCGCCATTTAGATGGTATTTACCTTCCCCGGACCGATGTTTCACATGGGCCTTTACAGGGGAAAGCCCAGCCTCCGGGAATTTGTTATTCCCCGTAGTAGTTTGAGACACCTATACCGGATTAGACAAACTTCCAGCCCAGCCCCATCCCATTCCAGAGTAATGTGGTTGCACGGGTTAATTGCTCAAGCATTAGGAACTGTACAGCCGGGCGTGTTTTCGTAAACATTTTTCCTCCATCCTTCGTCCGACCATTTTGTAAACCAAAACCTTTCTCATTTTCAACATCACTTGGTAGGCCAAGCCTCACCAAGGTTTTCTCATAAAACATTTTTGTAAACCTTTTTTCTGGGGTCTTCCCATCCTACACCTTTGTTTCGGCTAAAACGGGGTCTCCAAGGGGTTATGGTGTTAAACACCATCTACCATACTAAGGGAAGGTCGGTAGTATACAGATAGGTTGTACCTAATGGTACTAAGTGGTAATTATTTGGAGGAGCCAAACAGTCCCCATATAAAGTATATTATAATAAAACCAATGCTGTTTGCATAAATAAGTAGATAAAACATGCATATATAAAATAATAGGACAAGGTGTATGGGAAAGAAGGTGGATTTCCTGTGACCAGAGAGATTTCCCGTGACTTCTTTAGAATACCAGAAAACCAATAATAATAATAATAATAATAATAATAATAATAATAATAAGGATAACCCCAGTGCTTCCTTCTTCTCAGCGTCTCACAAACGCAACTATCGCCGTTATCGAGCATACATGCAAACAAACAACACCACATCAATACATTGCATACAAACACCAATTCATACATCCAGCAATTGACAAATCAAGTTGATAGATCATTAAGGATTGAGGATTTGGTTGGGGATACAAAGGAAATGCTTTGGGTGCAATAGTGGATTCCCTATTTAAGATTTATACTCCAAAGCTACCTAGATCAGTGGTTTTTGAACAAGGCCAAGCTCTGTATGATATCAATGTGCAAACATAATACCCTCAGATAGGTATTGATAAAATGAAGCCAACAAAGTGGTTTCACTATTTTATCAAATACCAAAGATTTATAGTGATTTTTATAGTGAATAAAACTCTAGTTTTAGGAAATAATTCACCAGACATAATATGGAGCTCCAAAAATTATTTACTTGGGTGATTAGGTAGTATTTAGTGGACAGATTCAAGATGTGTTGGAATCACCCCAAAACAATTACCAGAATGCCCTTGAGAAAATCCCGAAGACAGTACTGGATGGGATTTATCTTTTTCATCATATTTAAACCACAGAAGCTTTTGATGTTATTCCAAGGGTATGTTTAGGTAATGATAATACCTTTTTGGATAAATTGGAATCATTCTTTTTGGAGTTACTGAACTATTTTGGTGATTTAAATAGTGAATAAACTATGCACAGAATTGTTTAATTCACCATAATTCAATAAAGGTTCAATAAATCTTGGGTTCCTGGTTTTTGGTACTTAGTGTTATATAGGTTTACTGGGAGTTGTAATTAGGTCAAAACTCATTTTTTTTGTCCTAGAGAAATTTCTAAAGTCAGAAATGTCCTGTTTTTATTATTTTTGTTACAGGTAATCTAGGAAGCAAAGTTAGGTGGGACCAGTAGGACATGCAGGATAGGGCTAATATTTTTCAGTACCAATTGGGTTTAGCCCAAATGGGTTTACTAAACTCTCTGAAAGCATTTTATAGTGGAAAGAATACACCTGGCTATTTTATTTTCTATGATTTATCTATTCATTAATTTGGCCCAAAACAAAGTATGCATGTTAGGGTGTGGACTTAGGTGCTTGTGAAAAATATTAGCTAAAATTATTTGGGCACTTTTCATTTTCAAAAAGATTTAAACCATAAGCTCATATTTTCTGGATCTGGAAAAGGAATAAAAGGGGAGGAGGGCCACCGTGCTAGATCTGGGGAGAGATGGGCCAGGGGAGATATTTGGCCCACCCGGTATGGTGCCATCCGCGGGAGGGACATTTTAAACGGGCCGCGGCGGGGCCCAGCGTCAGCGGAAGATAGACCTGAAGGGGTATGGGGCGATGCCAGCCGCTGGATCGAGTGGCGATCAACGGTGGGAGTTCATATCCTTCCTTGGTCACGATGGGGCAGGGCGGAAACCCTAGGAGCGGTCAGCGGCGCCCTGGGAGCTCAACTGGGGTGCCGGGGAGGCGTCGAGGAGGCGTGGATGGGACACGACGTGATGAGGCGGTCCCGCAGAGGTGCGGCACCGTGGATTTTGGCGCCTGGAGGGAGCTCGCGCTCGCTCGCAGCTCGGGCACGGTCGGGAACGCGCCGGGAACGCGCCGGGAAGCTCGCGGGGCTGCTGCATGCCGCAGTTGAGGCTTAGGGGCCACATACAGGAGCTTCGGGGACGCGCTGGAGGTGTGGCACTACCGCGGGTGCTCGGGGATCTCCCTGCTGGCCGGAGGTGTTACCTTCGGTTATGCACGAGCGGCGGCAGCTCCGGCAGTCCTGCGTCCAAAGAGAGGGAGGGGAAGGTGGGTTAGAGGTTATGTAGTAGATATGGAAGAAGCAAATGATCCAGGGAGGTTGAGTACGAGAGCAGGTTCCCTCCTTGGAAGAAAACCGAGAGGGAGGTTTCCTCCATTTTATTGGCATGGGAGGGCAGAGGAGGAGAATGGGATCTCGTGGAGAGGATCTCTGGTGGTTTGGGGGAGAAATGAGGCGAGGGGAGGCCTCTGCCCCTTTTATATCGAGGGAGATGGGTTCATGGTGAACCACGTCCACTAGGGCAAGAGAGAAGGGAGGAACTGCCAGGGATTGGGAAGTGTGGGTGGTGCTGGGGTTGTGGTCGGGCCACTAGAGGTCAAGGAGAGGCAGGGAGTGTGTGGTGGAGGCTGCTGCTGCTTTTACTCTTCTCTATGAGTGTTTTAAAAAATAAGGCAACATCTCTCTCTCTCTCCCAAGCATGTGAGGACATGGGTGGGGCTAGCGTTTGCTAGAGTGAATTCACTGTAGAGCACGACCAGGAGAGTTCTGAGTGCTAGAGTGAAGTGCTTGACAAGCTTGGGGATGGTTGGATTTAGTTTTGATTAGAGGTTTTGGTTAGTTTGTCCATTTGATCAAAACTAGGGTTATGAAATAAGTTTGAAATCTTTCATTGGGATGTGTGGAAATTGGTATTGGCAGATAGAGTAGGTCAAATCATCTCTTCAAGATTTATTGGGGATTTTTCTAATGAGTTTAAGCCCACTTGCAAGCATTTGTTCAAAAAGTGCAGTAGTTGTTTCGAGAAGCTCATGTGTTATTTTTACATTGGACATGATTAGATTTTGATGTGATATGGTCCTAAATACCATATTACACATTGGAGAATTTTTTTGGAATTTATTGAGGTGGAAAAGTATTTTTAAGGAATTATTTCTTGTTTCTGCCATTCAAGAAAAAGGGCAAAAAGAAATAATAAAGGATATCAAAAATATTTATTTTTGAGTTTGGAAGATGGGATATGATATATGGATCCCAATTGTGCATTGAGTTGGCAAGGTGATTTGGAGAAAAACAAACTTGCCTTTATAGACAGAGGTTTTAGGGTTTTGCCAGGAAAATAA
Source organism: Avena sativa (assembly GCA_916181665.1). Taxonomy (NCBI): domain Eukaryota; kingdom Viridiplantae; phylum Streptophyta; class Magnoliopsida; order Poales; family Poaceae; genus Avena; species Avena sativa. Next base: position 230,264,578 of record OV702279.1, read on the forward strand.
TTTAAATAGATTTAGGCTCCAAATAATTATGGGAATTATATGAAGAACTATCCTAACCAAGGTAGATGATGTAAGATTGATTTATACATCATTGTCCACCTGGTTTTTGAAGGGTTTTGGGTAAAAAGGAAAGAAACTATATTTTTTGGAATCTAGGGTTTTGTTATTTTTATGCAACCAAAACAGGGTTGGATTAGGGAGCTCATAGCTCACCTTGGTAAAAGGGGTATATGGATGGATAGACCAAGTCATATAGATGATCATGGAATCATGAGTTAGGCTTGTTTGGATTTGAGGTGGTGTGGAGGAGATGGCAAACTGTGTTGAAAATAAGGCTGCCATAGCAGATACATTAGGTAGCCTCCTAAACCATGTGGGTTTAAGAAGCACAAGGCTTCAATGGAAACAAGTGAAGTGGGGATTGATAGTCCATGGTTATTAGATCATAACCAAGCAAATATTTTTTCAAGGGGAGGTGGCATATAGATGCGAGCTTCTGCAAAAGTAGGCATGTTGACTAGTTTGCAGAAAAGATTACCATGATGTCAACAAAACCATCATGTATGGGTTGGATTAATAATGGTTTACCCAAGGGCAAGAGTGGGCTTTGGTATTACTAATGATGTACTACAAGATGGTTCCAGTACATTATCAATAATGCACATACGATGGAAAAGGTAGAGCTCCAAATATTGAATCTAGATAAGAAATCTAGACTTGGCCATTTTGGCAGAGTTAGGGTTTTAGACTAGCGTGCTAGTGTAGATGATTTTGAGAGGATGCTAAGTTCCAAACTAATGATCAAGGAGATGATGTTGAAGTAATAACTAAGTAGATAAGATTCATGTTTAGATTGGGTCTCCACTGAGTTGGAAACCATTCAAGGGTGTTATCCTTGGATTGATCTGAGCATGAGGGGAGATGGTTACTTTAGTGGCTTAGGATAGCTCCAGACTTGGATGCTTGATATGGGTTTGATGATCACAAGAAAGGATTGGGTCCTAAGGGATGAGATACTAGATTATCTCACTCTAGTTCCTAAGCAAACAAGGCAATCAACAGATCAAGGTAATTCATCAGACAGCAGATCAAGGCAAGTCATCTTATCACTTATCTAGCTACTACTAGGGTTACCATCAATCCTAGCTTGAGGTAAGGAGGGGTATTTTTAAAAGGGGTTTTGCTTTTAATTAAGATAAATACCATCTTGGTATCTCTACCAAGATTTAGATCAAAAGGTTTTAATAAAGGTTTTTGGAGAACCTAGAGGTAAGGATAGTTGAAGGTTCTGTCTTGAAAACATAAGGAGATAATATATAGGTATCCATAGTTTTGTTAATAGAAATTAGTAAAGTATTTGGTTGCATCAAATTTATCTTGGCTCAGGTTTTGAAATGCTAGAACAATTGAGAATATGAAAGAGGAGCCAAGACATCTCTTTTGTAAAATAGTTTTTGCAAACTAATGTTGAGATGAGGAGTACACAACTAATACACAAACAGTTGCTTGAGCACCAGCAAACAAGTAAGCACATAATGCAAGAAAAAGTTTTTGTTGCCCCTAACTTTTGACTTTCTGACATTAAATCTGGGTTGCTGAAATTGGGATGTTACATATTCGTAGACTACTCTGACATGGTCAATGGTTGGTTGGGATAGACTCTTGTTGCACTTGAATTGACGGGGCAAGGTTTTGGATACATGCTCTACTAATATTCCGATGGTACTGGTCATGGTTATGGCTTTCTTGGCACAGTCGATTAACCCTTTATGTTTCGACATCCAATCCATTCCTAGTACTACTTCCAAACCTTTGGCTCCAAGTACTATTAGATTAGCATAAAAATCTATGTCATGGATTCTGATAGGTACGGCCTTGCAAATTTGTCTAGCTTTGGTGGTTGAACCAGGTATTTGAACTATCATAACATGCTTCAATTTTGTTGGTTGAATCTTACTAGTGCATGCAAATTCTTCTATAACAAACGAGTGCGATGCTCCGGAATCAAACAACATTGTTGCAAGTACTGAGTTAACATAAAACATACCTAGCACGACATCTAGCGCTTCTTGGGCTTCTTCAGCATTCATGAGAAACAGACAGCCGTTGCGGTTGAGCGAGTTCCCTAGGGCAAATCTCCCTCCAGGATGAACATGACGCTGCTGCTGAGCTGGGGCATTCACATTAGGGGCTGCTGCAAGCTTCTTGGGTCACTCACTGGAGTAGTGACCCTTGGTTCCGCATTCATAACAAGTCACATGAGACTTGTCCTTTCCTGCAACAGGCACAACATTGCTTCTAGTCCTTGGGGAAGTATTAGTGTTGTTGGCGACATTGTTGTTGTTGAACTTGGGCGGTGCACGGTTGAAATTGTTGGAGTTGCCCGGGTTGGTGTTGGTTTCCTCTGGGCCTTGAGTTTCCTCCTCCACGGTTGGGATAGGTCGGACGGTTCATCTGGGGTCTATTATTTCTTGGGGCAAATCCTGCAGACGGGTTGGGGCGATACTTTGGGGTATGGTGGGTTCCTGGTTGATGCATCATTCGACGCTTGCGGTTCTCATTGGCTTGGTTGATCTTGCCTTCCATCTGAATGGCATAATCCACTAAGGCTTCAATGTCCGCAAATGGAATATTGACTAATACTGTTTGCATCTCATCATGCAGACCATTCAGGAATCTTTCCTTCTTCTTGGCTTCAGTGTCAATCTCATCTGGTGCATACCTAGCTAATGACAGAAATTTGTCACGGTACTCAACTATTGTCATCCTTCCTTGCTTCAATTCTCTGAATTCATCTCTCATCCTCTTGATTAAACCCGGTGGCACATGGTTTCTGCTGAACTTGAGTTTGAATTCATCCCAAGTCATCATTTATCCTCCATTCGTGGCGCGAACGCTGTTCCACTAAGCTCTTGCATCTCCTGCCAGATAGTGGGTGGCAAATAGTACTTTCTCATTGGCCTCCACTCCCGCGACTTCTAAGTTGTTCTCCATGGTCTGCAGCTAGTCATCAGCATCTAATGGCTCTTTAGACTTACTAAAAATGGGTGGATTGGTGTTCTGAAAGTTCTTGAGCTGGTATCCATGGTTGTCCTGGTTTCCATGGCCTTGATTGTTGTTAGCCATCTGAGCTATGTGTTGGAGGGTGGCTAAGTTGGCTTGACGTTCGGCTCTTTCAGCTTCGCGGTCAGAAACCAACATTTGCAAGATTTGCAGCATTGGGTCCGGGGATGAACTGCTTCCTTCGCGAGGCATCTGAAGATTGAGATAGATCATGAGACAAGAGGGAAATTTCTAAGGTTTGGGTTTTTTGTTTTTGGAAAAGCTTTTAAAGTTTGACTCAGGTTTTGCCACTAGCAACTTGCTTTTCATTCATTCATAGCACACAATACAAACACACACCACAACAAGGAAACAAATGGTTTTAAAAACCATTCTGTGAAACTACGATACAATGGGACTGGATACAACTTCACTAACGCTAGTGCTCAAGTGCTACTACTCATCGGAATCGGTGTATTCAACATCATCACCAATGAAGGTGGAGTCATCGTCATCGGTGTGGAAGTCCATGGCTTGGTCCTCCAGGAAGTCATCATCTTCACTGAGGTAGGAGTAGGGATATCCACGGATATCTTCCCCTGCATTCTCCCTTTCCTCAAGCTGCATGTCCCGCTCGTGGATGGTCTCCTACAAGTCTGTCACTTTGTGATGAAGGCGAGCAATAATGCGATCCTTCTTGTCAAGTTGACGGTGACGTGACTGGTGATCCTTCACAAGCATGGCGATGGTCTGGTCCTTCTTGACTGCGATGGCATAGTTATGGTTGGTGTAGGAGCGGGCATTGTCCAACTCCTTCTTCCTGTCATACATCATGAAGCTGAGATGGTCCACTTGATGCTTCATCTCCGGGTGACGTGGTACCTCCAATGGTTGTCCCATAGCATCACGCCTTGGATAATACTCAAAGCGCGTGCCCTTGATCTGATTGATGCTTTTCCCACACAGACGGGAAAGAGCTTCTTGCATGGCCCTGGCGAGTCCATCTAGCCAGTTGTTCTCTCTTAAGGTGAACTGGATTCCCTCTGAGGTGGGGGCTTCAATCTTTCCTCGGAGACTTGCAACAATCAGCCACTACAATTCTCCTCCTTGCTAATCATTGAGCTAGGCTCCGAAGTACTCGGGGTGCGGGCGCTCTAGAAGTTCCGAGAGTTGGTCCAAATCACGCTCAAAGATGAGATCTCCTCCATTGCCCAACTGATAGAACTTGCTATACTTCACGTCCATCTATAAGAATGTAGGATGAGTAAGTTAGTAGAGTGATCAAGTGTGTCAAATTTTATGTAAGTTTGCAAGAATTTTTGAGGAACATGAATTTTCATGAAAGAATCTAAGTTGTAAGAATGAGAATAGGTTTTCATAAATACTCACTTATTTTGTTTTGAAACTAAGTTTTTGATTCAAGCGTCCATTCTAAACTAGGGTCTCCTATGGTTAAGATGGCTCTGATACCAACTTGTCAACACCCGGAATTTTAAGCCCAGATGCCTGTTATGCCATACATCGCAATCCCAGGATTACCATTTTTGTGAGACATAACAGATCAATACCATAGTTCATCATCCATTACAAACCATAATAAATGTCTTACAAATAAAGGATCTCACGATCCAGTCTTAATACAATCAATGCAGCGGAATAATATAATAACGGTAGCATGGGCGAAGCTCCATCTTCAGAGTCACGGGCAATGCTGACGATGGGATATGATCCTAGTTGTCGTAGACTTCCTGTTGTCCATCATCCTGGTAGTCCTCCTCATAGTCTGGCCATGGGAATAGCCAAGGACAAAGCCATGAGTACTATTTAAGTACTCGCAAACTATCACTAACAGGTAAAGAGGTTTCAAGTAGGAATCCTAAGCTCTAGGTTGTTTTGAAAAAAGTCAGGTTTATCTCTAGCTGAGTTCAGAAGTAAAGAAAACTAGTTTAAGGTTTTATAACACCTAAGTGGGAACTTAGTTTTCATATTCATAATCCTGTTGTGGTCAAGGCAAAGTCATAGTTGATTACACAAGTCATTTTGAAAACATCTGATGACGGAACAGTATGGCCACTCCAACTGTCCATAACCGCGGACGCAGCTATTCGAATAGTTTGACACTCTGCAGAGGTGGTACACTTTCACCACAATATTCGATACATCCGTTAGTAACAATCCTGAATTCACCATACTCAGTATGCGGATAATAAATCCTAACCTTTCAATTACACACCCTAGTACAGACACCTCTCCTATGAGTTTGGCCTCCCAACCATTACCATCTGTCATCTTGGGAACTGCACAGGTGGTCAATCATCACGAGGTAGCCTCAGATCAAACCTCGGCCGCAAGGGAACCATACTAAGGTATATAAACTTCCAGTCAAGCTCTACCCAATTCGGGTATTGTGGTTGTACGGTAAAATTGGAATGGTATCGCATCCGAACACAACCATCAGTTTTATAAAGTACTAAGGCTCATGCCTCAACATTTTCATCATCAAAATCATCTGGTGTTCACAACACACCTCAAAACATTTCATTAGAATGACTCATCATTCTAAGGTTTTCATAATCATTTTCACCAAGTATTCCCATCTAAAGTGATCAAGTTTTATGCTTAGCACTAGCCACTAAGGTTGGGGGTAATCACTAATGAGGGGTGATAATCAAGTGTGACTTATGTAAGTCTATCCTCATGTCTTAGGATGACATCTAGTTCTACCTAACTTAGGCCAAGTTTCATACTCTTTATGCTACCTCTAATATCTTTCCAAAATAACACAAACACTACCTCAAGTAAACAAAGAATTTTGATAAAGAAATAAACTAATAAATCTTGCAAGTAAAACTGAGATTTGGTATAATCAAGTGGTATAAGCAAATATGCCTAATACATCTTGCATGGGTTAACTAGTGGTCTTAGGCTTGCAAGTAAGACTTGCATGGTTTTAGCTTAGCTTGCATGGTTAAGAAACTTGCAAGTGGTAGCTTTCCTTGAGCAGTGCAGTGGTTGAAGTTCTCCTGTGCTTCCTCTTCGTATCCTTGGTCGGTACTAGCGTCTATAAATAAATACGAAGTACACAATCACCAAACAGAACTTAATTACTTCTATTTGGCACACAAAGGATCACACTAGATGATCTAGCATCATCACACTCATCACAAGGATTAAAGCAATAGTCTTAATCATTTTATTTTAGAAAAGTAATTTCTACTCATTAAAATACTACTTAAGATTTAATATTCTCCAATTAAAACATGGGATCATGTTGAAACATATCATCACCACATATTCTAATACTTGGGAATGTGATATAAAGTGGTGTCACAGTTTAATAATGTTTAACCTTATTATTTTAATTAATTAAAGTGACTAGAAATGCCTATGGGGCATTTTTATTACTTGTTCATTATTACTACAAGTAAACCTATACATTTTTATATATTCAGAAAGTTCTTATCAAATGTGATTTTTGAGAGTTGGAATCAACTCAAAAGCTTTTATGGTTTAATTTTGAAAAATGTTTGAATGTAGAAATGTCTCTGCCTTGTTATTTTTACTATATGTGATCTATAATTCCAAATGGTTTGAATCGAACGGGCTTCGATTAAGAATTTCGATATATTTCTAACAAAATTTATTTCATGCTATTTGGTTTAGTAAAACTCTCCGAATTGATTTTTGAATCAACAGACGGAACTAGGGTTTGAACTAAATGGAAAAATTCTAATTTGATCTAACTGGGTCACGCGGGAAATCTAACTGGGCCGACCCACTGCGCACAGTGCGCGTGGGCTGGTTATGTGGTGTCCCCACTCGTTAGTGAGACAGAGGGTGGCGAAGGGGTACGAGGCAATTACGACCGTAGGATTAGATCAAGGATCAACGGCTCACGGCCATCGTCCTCGTCTGAACAGCACACGATGGGCACGAACCCTAGCATGGCTAGTGGGGGTCTGGGGCAGCTCATCGAGGCTCAGGCGATGGTCGGCGACGGGGGCGAATGAGGTTGTCGACGATGGTGGTTCTCCTAGTACGGGTGGCTTCTCCTGAGGTGGCCGTAATCGACGTTGCCCTTCTCCTCCAACAGCGGCAGGTTCCGGCCAAATTCCAGCGAGAGAGAGCTCACCTTGCTCCAGGAACAAGTGGGAAGGATCAGTGAGAGGTGGGGGAGTGGAATGGTGTGAAGAAATGGTGTGGGGGAGGCCTCCTTTCATAGGCGAGCGAGAGGGGCAGTGCGGCACGGGCAGAGCTCGTCGAGGTCGACGGTAAAGGCAGCTATCAGCATGGCTGAGGCTAGGGGACGGTGCTCGGTCTCCTGGCGGTGCTCAACGGCTTGATGGTACGGCAAGCGGCGGTGTGGTTCGGTCGGGAACGTGCGATGCTCTGCGTGGCTCCGACAACATTTTTGACGATGCACAGGTGCTCCTGGTCACGCGGCAGCGAACGGGCATGTCTGGTGGTCTCCTGGGACGGTGGTGATCATGTAGACGGGCGGCGAAGGCGAGGCGTGGTCTGTGCTAGGCGGTCGGTTACGGAGAGCTGGCGCGCTCTAGACATGGCAAGGACGAACTGGGCGCGGCATGTTCGCTGTGGTCCACGGCTTGACAAGGCTCAAGGGCTAGACAGGGGGTGGTGGTGGACGGTGGCCTGCCTCCTGGACATGGTGGCTAGGCGCGGCGATGGCTCTGGCTAGCTTGCAATGGTCGGCTGGCAAGGGGTGACTCGGGCATGCACGGCATGGAGCATTGGGTAGGGTTCTAGCTGGTTTAATGTCACGGTTGTCACTAGGGGAGACAAGGATGATCAAGGGGAGACAAGGTTTGGGTGATCACTTTTCAAAACAGTGTAGTTAGGCAGAGTTTGGTTTGTGTCTCCTGGTGTTTGAGGAAATGGCCGAAAGAAATTCATATTTGAATTTTTGGATGAAACTTGGTGAGTGTACAGGGCACATACTAGGGAGTATCTGGTTGATGGGATTTGTCAAGGTGAACTGGTTTGGTGGGGTTTTGAGAAATGGTGATCTTACCGTATGAACTAGATTCAATTTTTAAATGTCATTTGAATAGGGTTGCCAAATATTTCTGTGGGTTTGCAAGGTGGGCTTGGGTTCACTTTTACTTGATCTAGCAAGGGGTGAAAATAATTGGATTTGTTTCTTGGAATTGATAACCTTGATTAATATTTTTGGGATGTTACATCCCTTTGATGTTGCGCTCTTCTCAGATGATGCATGTGTGGTGGCACTTCTCCTCGACCACTCCACGGTCTCCGAGGTGAACTCCCTGCGACGGCGTGCACCGGTGGTTGCGGTTAGGGTTTCGGGTTCTCGTGCGGGGCGAGAGAGAGGGAAATGAGGATGAGGACAAGGCAGGGTGTTGTCGTAGCCTCCTTATGCGCCCAGATGACGGAGGCATGGATCTCGACACCGGCGAGCGGCAGCGCTTGCGCCACGTAGCTGCTTCGGGGGCATCGCAAGGTGCACGACGAGGATAGCAAGGATGAAATGGTACTTGGGTTGGGCCAGCACTAGGCTATGGTGGAGTGAGAGGAACCTTGCGGGGTATGCACGCGGGTGACGACTAATACGGGAATGTTCTGGGCCATGGGTCGATACTGTTGGCTATTCTCTCTTCTCTTGTTTCCTTTTTATTTTACGATTTTCTATTTTTGTAATTCCTTTTCACTTTTAATTTCAACATAACTTTAATGCATAATTTTTTTTTGTAAAATATTTCAAATATTCCAGAGATCATTATAACTAGTTGGTTTCCCTAATCTTATTGGTAATTTTTAATATTCATAATTATGTGAGAAGTTAGTTATTAAGTAGAGTAATTAAGAATTAGGTTTTTAGAATTTGTTTATTACTTTAATAATTCTCCATATTAATATTTTCACTTCTATTTGGAGTATGAGTCTTCTTTCTCTATGATTAGATAAAATGTCAAAGGATTAGACTAATAAAGCAATGATGGACATACTAATCCTTTTAGGTATGGCATCATATGATAATGATTACCTTTATTATGGTGGTTTGTCTCTTTTTGGTTTTAAAATTTGTGATTTATTTAACTACAATTCCACTAAAATGTTATTTATAATTATCCTAATTATATTCAAAATAGAATATCTAATTCCTTAAACTAATTATTCACTACCTTCTTAGGTGTCGTTGATGCTTTGATAGAATTTTATTACATATTGGTTAATAGTAATTCCCATTTATGTGACACATGTGATCCAGATGCCAAGCAACATTTATTTTGGGTTTCTAATACAATCATGTACTATGAACTCTAGAGTATATACTACCCTCGTGTTTATTTATGAATGTTGCTAGAGATCAAGGTTTAAGGTCTTACTTCTGAATTTATGTTCATGGATGATATCTCAACTTAGAGTGAGATATTGAGATAGCTTCCTAATGTGATCTTGATGGTTCCATGATACTAAGTATTTAATAGGGTTTAAAATAATGAGATAGACAAGTGTCTTTATATAACTTGAGATAGTATTAGGTAATGAATTATCAAAAATTTCTACCTTCCATTTTTATAAGTCCTAACTACTAACTAGGGAATTCCTCTCCTACCATTACTTCACATTAATTATCATGCCTTAACATGATAAGCTTTCTTCTAATATTCCCTCACTAATAACTTCTCAACTTAAATCCTTTTGTAAATCCAATGAGCTTGACACTAAAGCTCTTTAAACTCTCCTTATAGAGATAACTCTCATCACTAGAATACTTCTAATGAATCCAAATACATTTGAGTACATACTCTCTTCCTTTATGAATTACTTAGTAATATTACTTATAAATCTCAGAAGTTTGTCACACTAATGCTTTTTTATATACTCATCACAACTACACTTTCTTAACTCTAACTACTAATGATGACCTCCAATCCATCGAGTAGTTACTTTTAACTCATTCATACTCTTCATTTATCATACATCACTAATACTCCTCCAATAAATGTTTATAACAATTCCTACTTCACCTCAAGTGTTTACTAATCTCTGAGAGGAATAATACTACTCCTATAATTCAATGTTGTTGCGATATGAACTTGGTCACACTATCTTAACTTTAGCTACCTCCTGTAACTCATACTCCAACTTCATATTACACAGATGTGTCTTGTCAAGATTGACCTAAGATAGCATATCTATACTAGAGTTTAACCATGTTCTATCCACCAATGTCACTTTTGTATCTGATTAACATTCACTCCTAGTGACTCAAGCATGATCATTACCATCATTTCATCATTTGTGGCTTAGGTTTCCAGTTGGTTAATCAAGATCTTTCACCAATACAGTGATAAACTTGTATTATAACTATCTTCTTAAAAATTCCACTTGACTAGGAGATATCATTCAATGATTATGCCTACTTGATCCAATAATATTATTCTTTGGTATCTATATCTTCAAATTTCATCCTTATGATACTCTTGTTACCAACATATATCTTTATTGAGAATAAATCTTCTATTCCATTCATGAGTGAGTTAACTCCACCAATTATCATTTTGATTTGATTCTCTCCTAACACTCCCAACCTAAGGATGATATCTAAAAATATCATAACTACTTACCTCCTCTTCTTTCTTTAAAGTCATTGGAATTAATGCTATGATAAGACAACAGTTGATAGATCAGGATTTGATAGATTAAGGATTTATCACCCAACATTGATGATCAACAGAGACTAGAACATGGTTCAATAGAGATGATAAGGATTGGTATGATAAGAAAGACATGTGGTGAAAAGTCTTGGCTTGATTTCCTTGTTAATCAATATAACCTAAAGAATTGGGGTTTAAGAGTAACCATGATGCTCATGGTATGATTTATTATGAAAAGGATATACATCAAGAGTTAGCTATTGAATTATTTATACTTGACTTATATACTTAACTTGGTATTATGAGTTGTTACAAAGAATACCATGATATCATCTCTAGAAAGTCTGGTGTTCATCGCTAAATAATGTGTTGTAGGTTTTAGTTTTATTCCATTTGATCTACCCATAGATCAAACCATCTTTACCCAAAATAAGGTTTTAGCAAAGGTCACATTGAAACTTATCGCAATCAACTCGATGATCTACTTTAGTTTCACCAAGTTAAGAGAAGCTTCAATCACATTGACAAGTTTTAATCAAAATCACGGAAATTACTTATATTTTCTATGCATGAATGTAATGCACACACCTGATATCATCTTATTTCTAAACTTTAATGCTGGGATGTTACATATTCTTCCATTTGAAGAAAAAATCTCAACTACATCAAAGAAAGAAGCAACTATCACATGATGACATCCCAATCACTGTTGAGTGAAGTGATTGCCATGACGATTGACAAGAATAAAGCGGAATCCGCATGTTCTCGTGCCTTTGGATCCCAAAGGGTGAATCTTTCCTTGAAGGCCAAGGTTGTGGAAGTTTAGGATGAAGAAGAAACTAGTGAGTGGTCTCAAGAGGACATCAAGTATGCCTTCAACGAGCATCTTACACTTGTCTCAAGGGCCTTTTAGAACAAGTCGGGCATGAAGTCAAGGTCAAGGGACAAACTCAAGATTCAACTCTACAAAAAAGGCCCCTAAAGAAAGGTCTTGCTACAATGCAATGACAAGAGCCACTTTGTGGCCACATGTCCCTTTGAGAATAGAGAAGAGAATGGTGGTCGTCTTATCCACAAGATCAAGGCAAGACCTCCTAATCCTTTGAACAAGAACTTTGCAAACAAGAACAACATCAACAAGGAAAGATTAATTGTCTTTCATGAAGAATACCTTTCGGGTACGGATGATGATGATGGAGTTCAAGGAGGTGAGATTGTGGGAGTTGCTTCTATTGCCACCACTTCTACTCCATGATTGGACCTCTTCGTCTCCCCCGACGATATCATCATCTCCTCCAACCAAAAGTGAAAGAACATGTGTGCCCCCATGTGTGATTTTGGTAATTAATGACAATGCTTATGGACTTATGTTTGCATTGAGTTTTACTTGTAGGATTTGTCCATAGGGAATGCTCGAACCATATGTTGGCTTCAAGGTTGGAAGAATAAGAAAGTGAGGAAGATCAAGTGTTGATCAAGGCTTTCAAGGAATGATCCGGAGATTAGTCAAGTAGAATTTGAGCCTATGGCAAGTGTCTCTTGAATAACAAGATGGTGTGATATCTCATGTGTACCTTCAAGAAACCAACATAATAAAGAAATAAGAAATTAAGCGCAGGTTCATGATGTGCCATCTCAAAGAGATCATATGCTTTAATCTTTCGATCCTTATGGTGATCATGGATATATGAGGATATTCCTAAAAGAGAGGCTCTTCCATAGTGGAGTATGGGGGAGCAAAATCCAAGTCCTCACCAAGCTAGCACAATCAAGAAAGGTACTCCACCTTGAGGTGTAGAAGATCATCATCATCAAGATCAAGTGGAATATGCGCAAGGCAAAGGTATGATCTTGATAGGGTTCCTTTCTTACCGGTCTCGTGGTGTTAGTTGGGGAGACAAGTTTATAGGATAGATAACTGTATATCAAGAGTGTCTCTCGAGTGAGTAACTCAATCATATCTTTCGGAGAGATCTCAAACCTTTGAATACTTAGCATCATCATTCTTGGTTGTTATTTGTATCTTATTAGAGCTTGTGGTAATATTCATAACAAGCTCTAGTTCATCAAAAATAGATTTACCTTTTATATCTTATTGCGTTTTTGATCTTGGAGGTTTTCTGGTTTCTCACCGGGGAGATATCTCACTTTCTAATACATGAAATTTTCTCACTTGTTGGATATCTCTTGTCGTCCTCTTTCCAACAAAATTGGTTTTGGGTCAATCAGAGTTTCCAAACTCTAGATATCGCTATTTGAAGTTTTGCCTCCGGCCATATTTTGTCCAGAATCTCCGGTGTAAAGTCTCAGGCCAGAATCTCCGGTGTGCAAAGAACGGAGTTTCCGGTGTTCCCAGAACCGAAGTTTTGGCACAAGTTTCCGGAGTGGTCATCAAACCAAGTATGTGCCAGTCTGTATAGGGGTCTGGAGATGTACCAAAATCTCTGGTGTGAGTTGCTTGTAGACCAAAATCTCCGATCTCCAGACCGGAGTCTCTGGTGTGGTTTTTCCCGAATGGACAGAAAACGGTCTGAAGTGAGTGGGCCTATAAAAGGGGACCTTCTTCCCCAATGGTGTGTGACCCAAGATGGCAAGTTTTCCCCTCCATTATTGACCTTCTTGAGCTTGCTATCCCTCAATCCCTCCTATGATTCTTTTATATTCTTGAGGGATTTGAAAGAGGAGATCTAGATCTACAACTGCACCAATCAATCTCTCCTCTGTGAGGGGAACATCTTGGGATCTAGATCTTGGAGTCTTTTGTGGATTTCCTCCATTGTTCTTCCTCTCTTATTCACCCATAAGCTTTTGTAGCTTTGGTGGAATTTGGGAGAGAAGGACTTGAGCACTTTTTGGTTCTTTCCATTGCATTTGGTGCATCGGTTTGAGTTCTTGGTGAGGATTCAATTGGGTGAAATGAGATAAGATTTTTACTCTTGGGTTCTTGGAATCCTAGACGGTTTAGTGGTTTGCAAGTTTGTGGATTACTTTGGGCCTCCAATTAATTTGTGGAGATTTCCCCAAGCTTGTTTGTTTTGAGCCTGTAATTGAGTTGTGGATAAGTGCCCCAATGTTGTGAGAGGTTCCGGATTGGCACCGACAAGTGCATCGATAGTGGAAGTGTGGATCGATCCCATTGGGGTGACATTCATAGGAGACCAAGAGAGGCCTTTTGTGGCGTTGGTGGTTTGAAACCACCCCCTCTCCAAACGATACGTACTCCATTGTTTTTTGAAAGGAATGCGGTAGGGGAAGCCCCTATAGCTAGTTTGTTTTTTAAATAAGAACCTAGGTGGCTGGGTTGTACATCCACTTCCGTAAACTAAGTGAGCTAGGCTCACTGTTGGAGATATGCCCTAGAGGCAATAATAAATATAGTTATTATTATATCTTTGTGTTTATGATAAATGTTTACATTCATGCTATAATAGTATTAACTAGGAAACATTAATACTTGTGTGATTTGTAAACTTAAATTGAATTCCCTAGTAAAGCCTCTATATAATACTAGCTTGTTGGTTAATAAATGATTGTGGTTTCCCTATCATGAACATTGAGATGTTATAAACAACAAGATAATATCATTAGGAGAATGATATGGTGGACATACTCCTATAGATAAGCGTAGCATAAAGATCAAGTCATTTTAATAGTTCAATTGCTATATGCTTTCTGATACATAGTAACCTAATTCCTTCGACCATGAGATCATGCATATCACCTTTACCGGATGGATGCTTTGATGACATCAAACACCACACCGTAACTGGGTGGTTATAAAGGTGGCATTGAGTGATCGGAAAGTATTGGTTGAGACACATGGATCAAGAGTGGGATTTGTCCATCCATATGACGGATAGATATACTCTGGGCCCTCTCGGTGAAATTTCATCCAATTAGCTTGCAAGCATGTGAATGGCTCACAAGGGATCACATATCACGGGAACGAGAAAAGAGTACTTATCAGTAACGAGGTTGAACTAGGTATGCAGAGATACCGACGATCATAACCTCGGATAAGTAAACTATCGTGAGACAAAGGGAAATTGGTATCGTATGTAAGTGGTTCATTCGATCGCAAAGTAATCGTAGAAATATGTGGGAGCCATATGAATTTCCAGATTCCTCTATTGGTTATTGTTCGGAGAAGTGTCTCGATCATGTCCGCATAATTCACGAACCGTAGGGAGACACACTTAAGGATTCGACGTTGTTTGAGTAGTTATGGAATGATGAGAAAGAGACCGAATGATGTTCGGAGTCTCGGATGGGATCCGGGATATCACGAGGAGATCCGGAATGGTCCGGAGAATAAGATTCATATAAGGAATGTCCTGTTTCGGAGTTGGGGAATGGTTCCGGTGTTTTCATCGGGAATGTTCTAGAAGGTTCCGGAATGTCCGGCACTCCGAAGGGGAAGGGTACATGAATGTGTTATATCAAGTTGGTATGATTGCATCATGTACTAGGTGTCATCGCTGAACAAAATAAAGGGTTTATTCAAATCCTAGTTTGAAAAAGTCAAACGCCAATTTGAAAGTCAAACGGATATTTTGGGAAGTGGAGAGGGAGGTGGAAACCGAGTTGGGGGAGGAGTTCCTCCCCTCCACCGCCGGCCCACCTTGAAGCCAAGTTGGGGAGGGACTCCCCTCCCCTTGGCCACGCCTCCCACCTATAAAGGGAGGGGCAGGGCTGCCCCTCCAAGCACACAAGATCACCACCCCGCAAACCCTAGCCGCCGGCGCCGCCGCCGCCGCCCTAGGGCAAACCGCCGCCGCCTAGCTAACCCTAGCCGCCGGCTTGCCCCCTCCTTGGTGTGCCTAAACCCTAGAACACCGAGGGCTCTCTCATAGTCCACCATACTCGCTCCGGCTTAAGGCGAAGCCCTGCGAGATCTCCCCTCTACTTCCGGTACCACGCCGTTGTGCTGCCGGAATCGCGAGGAGAGTGCTACAACCTCCGCTGCCTGCTGGAACAAGGGAGAGGAAGGTCTTCGTCGAGTATCGAACGTGTGACCGACTGCGGGTGCGCTGCCGGAACGCAGCGCCGGAAGGATCGTCTACGCGATCTTGAGATCGGGAAGAGTACGACTACATCACCCACGAGAATCCGCTCTCGTTAAACACTTTGGAATCTTCGAGGGTGAGTTATTCCATCGACTCGTTGCTACAATCTAGTAGATAGATCTTGGCTTGTTTGTTTGTATGCGGTAGAAAAATTTTGTTTTCCATGCTACGAATCCCTACAGTGGTATCAGAGCCGTGTCTATATGTAGATCTATTGCACGAGCAGAACACAATGGTCATTGTGGGCGTTGATGCTTTTATTGTCGATTGCTTCTTGTGTACTTTGCATCTTGCGGGATGTTGGGATGAAGCGGTCCGGGCTAACCTTACATGACATCGGTCATGAGACTTGCTCCACGCTTGACATGCAACTTGTATTGCATAAGTGGCTTTGCGGGTGCCTGTTTCTCCTAGCATAGTTAAGATCCAATTTACAACGGGTGATTAACAATACTAGTATCAATGTTGTGGTTCATGTTCGTAAGTTAGAACGACACTTACTGAAAGCCCCAAACCACGTAAAACATGCAAAGAAAGTAGAGGCGTCTAACTTTGTTTTGCAGGGGTGTGCAGTGATGTGATATGGCCATGATTGTGATTATATTTGATGTATGCAATGTTCCTTATTGTAAGTTGGCAACCGGCAGGAGCCATATGGTTGTCTTTAATTTATGTTAAGACCCGCGTGTCTATTCAAAGTAGTTGTAATAGTTGAAGCCGGTGGACGACAACCATGGAGAAGCGTCATTGACCATGATGCAATGCCGGTGATGATGGAGAGCATGTTCGTTCTTGAAGATGGAGATCGGAAGCACAAAGAAGAAAGGCCATCACATATTATGAATTGCATGTGATGTTAATCCTTTATGCATCTTGTATTTATTAGTTAACGACGGTAGCATTATAAGATGATCCCTCATGCACATGAATTTCAAGTCATAAAGTGTTCACCCTTAGCTAGCACCGTTGCTAAAGCTTATTGTTTTGAAGAACCACGTGATGATCGGGTGTGTTGGATTCCGCAAGTGTATACAACGTGAGCAAGCCAGATTTGCTCATGCGGAATCTAAGGTTTGATCTTAACGAGCCTAGCATGTACAGACATGGTCTCGGAACACGGATCACCGAAAGGTAAAGCACGAATCGTATAGTAGATATGATGAACATGTCGATTGTTCGCCATTGAAACTATATCAACTCTCGTGATGATCGGTGTTGATGTGGTGGATTTGGTTCGTGTGATCACTAAAACAATGTGAGGGATATTGTTTTGAGTGGGAGTTCACCTAGATTAATTTAACTATTAATTAGAACTCAATTTCTCATAAACTTAGTCTAAACTATTGCAAATATGTTGTAGATCAATGGCGGCCCCTACCATCAATTTTAATGCATTCCTAGAGAAAGAAAAGTTGAAAAACAATGGAAGCAACTTCGCTGATTGGTTCCGCAATTTGAGGATTGTCCTCACAGCTGGTAATTTGACCTATGTGCTGGATGCACCGCTGGGTGACCCGCCTGCAGCTGATGCTGCCGACGAAGTAAAGAATGTTTACCTCGCTTGGAAGACTCAGTACTCCACAGTTCAGTGTGCTATCTTGTATGGTTTAGAATCGGAGCTTCAGAAAAGGTTTGAGAATTCAGACCCACATGATATTGTCCGTGATCTCAAATTGATCTTTGAGACTCATGCGGCAATTGAGAGCTATGAGGCTTCTGAAAAGTTCTTTAACTGCAAGATGGAAGAGGGCAGCTCCGTCAGTGAGCATGTTCTTAAGATGTCTGGGCACGCAAACAAACTTCAAAGCTTGGGTATAGTGATTCCTAATGCTTTGGGGATTTACCGTGTCCTCCAATCACTACCACCAAGTTACAAGAACTTTGTGATGAACTACAATATGCAAAACATGAACAAGCTGTTGCCAGAACTGTTTGCTATGTTGAAATCTGCAGAAGTGGAGATCAAGAAAGAGCACCAAGTGTTGTTGGTCAATAAGACCACCAAATTCAAGAAAGGCAAGTCTAAGCAAAAGGGACACTTCAAGAAGGGTGGTAACAAAGTTACCGCGCCGACGAAGAAGACCAGGGCTGGACCTAAGCCTGATACTGAGTGCTTTTACTGCAAGGGAGAAGGTCACTAGAAGCGGAATTGCCCAAAGTACTTGGCGGATTTGAAGAACGGCAACATCAAGAAGAAAGGTATATCCGATATACATGTTATTGATGTGTATCTCACTAGTACTCGTAGTAGTGCCTGGGTATTTGATACTGGTTCGGTTGCTCATATTTGTAACTCGAAACAGGTGCTGCAGAATAAACGGAAGCTAGCGAAGAACGAGGTGACGATGCGCGTGGGAAACGGATCAAAGGTTGATGTGATCGCGGTCGGCACGCTACCCCTTCATCTACCATCGGGATTAGTTTTATACTTAAATAATTGTTATTTGGTGCCTGCGTTAAGCATGAACATTATATCAGGATCTTTTTTATGGCGAGACGGTTACTTATTTAAGTCCGAGAATAATGGTTGTTCGATTTATATGAGTAATATGTTTTATGCACATGCACCTTTGATAGATGGTCTATTCTTATTGAATCTCGATAGTGGAAATACACATATTAATAACATTGAGGCTAAAAGTTTGAAATCGAGCGATAACTCAACCTATATGTGGCACTGTCGTCTTGGTCACATTGGAGTGAAGCGTATGAAGAAACTCCATTCCGATGGACTTCTCGAATCACTTGATTTCGAATCACTTGATTTCGAATCACTTGATAGATGCGAAGCATGTCTGATGGGTAAAATGACTAAGACTCCATTTTCTGGTATGATGGAGCGAGCTACGGACTTATTGGAAATCATACATACCGATGTGTGTGGTCCAATGAGTGTAGCATCGCGCGGTGGTTATCGTTATGTTCTTACCTTCACGGATGATTTGAGTAGATATGGGTATATCTATTTCATGAAACATAAGTCCGAAACTTTCGAGAAGTTTAAGGAATTTCAAAGTGAGGTAGAGAATCAACGTAACAAGAAGATTAAATTTCTACATTCTGATTGTGGAGGTGAATATCTGAGTTACGAGTTTGGCGAGCATTTGAAGAAATGCGGAATACTTTCACAACTGACACCGCCGGGAACACCACAGCGTAATGGTGTGTCCGAACATCGTAATCGAACTCTCTTAGATATGGTTCGTTCTATGATGTCACTTACAGATTTACCGCTATCATTTTGGGGTTATGCATTAGAAACAGCCGCATTCACTTTAAATAGGGCACCATCTAAATCCGTTGAAACGACACCGTATGAATTATGGTTTGGGAAGAAACCTAAATTGTCGTTCCTTAAAGTTTGGGGTTGCGATGCCTATGTAAAGAAGTTACAGCCGGACAAGCTTGAACCCAAAGCGGAAAAATGCGTCTTCATAGGATACCCGAAGGAAACTATTGGTTATACCTTCTATCATAGATCCGAGGGCAAAATCTTCGTTGCCAAGAATGGATCGTTTCTAGAGAAGGAATTTCTCTCGAAAGAAGTGACTGGAAGGAAAGTAGAACTCGACGAGGTTGTCAAACCTTCTCTCGAAATTGCGAGTAGCACAGCACCGGAAGAAGTTCCTGTGGTGCCTACACCAATAAGAGAGGAGGCTAATGATGATGATCATGAAACTTCGGTTGAAGTTGCTACAGAGCCTCGCAGGTCAACAAGAACTCGTACCACTCCAGATTGGTATGATCCCGTTATGAGTGTCATGTTGGTAGACAACACCGATGACCCTGCGACATATGAGGAAGCGATGATGAGCCCAGATTCCAATAAATGGCAAGAAGCCATGAAATCCGAGATTGGATCCATGTACAAAAACCAAGTATGGACTTTGGTGGACTTACTGGATGGCCGGAAGGCTGTCGAGAACAAATGGATTTTCAAGAAGAAAACAGATGCTGATGGTAATGTTACTGTCTATAAAGCTCGACTTGTCGCAAAAGGGTTTCGACAAATTCAAGGAGTTGACTACGATGAGACTTTCTCACCTATAGCGAAGCTAAAGTCTTTGAGGATTATGTTAGCAATCGCTGCATATTATGATTATGAGATATGGCAGATGGATGTCAAAACAGCATTCCTCAATGGAGACATTGATGAAGAGTTGTATATGATGCAACCCAAAGGTTTTGTCGATCCTAAAGATGCTAACAAGGTATGAAAACTTCAACGGTCCATCTATGGATTGAAGCAAGCATCCCGAAGTTGGAATCAACGTTTTGATAAGGTGATCAAAAGTTTTGGTTTTATACAAACTTATGGAGAAGCTTGTATTTACAAGAAAGTGAGTGGGAAATCTGTAGCATTCTTAATACTATATGTAGATGACATATTGTTGATTGGGAATGATGTAGACCTTATTAATAGTGTCAAGGAATATTTGAATAATAGTTTTTCAATGAAGGATCTTGGCGAAGCAGCTTACATATTGGGTATAAAGATTTATAGAGATAGATCGAGACGCCTAATATCATTGTCACAAAGGACATATTTGGACAAAGTTCTAAAGAGGTTTGGAATGGAAGATAGCAAGAAAGGGTTCTTGCCCATGTTTCCCAATACGACCGTGAGTAAAACTCAAAGTCCGACATCGGCAGAAGATAGAGAAAGGATGAGTAAGACTCCCTATGCCTTAGCCATAGGATCTCTAATGTATGCCATGCTATGTACTAGACCCGACATTGCATTTGCTATTAGTTTAACTAGCAGATATCAAAGTGATCCAGGAGTGGATCATTGGACAGCGGTCAAAAACATCCTTAAGTACTTGAGAAGAACTCAGGATATGGTTCTTTCTTATGGAGGTGATGAACAGCTCGTTGTTAATGGTTACACCGATGCTAGTTGGAACACCGATCCGGATGATTCTAAATCACAATCTGGATACGTATTTACTTTGAATGGTGCAGCAGTTAGCTGGAGGAGTGCAAAGCAAAGCGTTGTGGCGAGATCTTCAACTGAATCGGAATACATGGCTGCTTCGGAGGCTTCACAAGAAGCGATATGGATGAAAGAGTTCATTACAGAGCTAGGTGTGGTTCCTAGTGCGATGGACCCAATGTCTATCTACTGTGATAACATGGGCGCCATAGCCAATGCGCAAGAACCAAGGTCACACAAGAAGCTGAAGCACATCAAGCTACGTTTTCACGCTATTCGAGAACATGTCCAAGATGGGGACATAAAGATTTGCAAAGTACACACAAATCTGAATGTGGCGGATCCGTTGACTAAACCTCTCCCGAGGGCAAAACATGACCAGCACCAAACTGCCATGGGTGTTCGGTATATTACCAAGTAATCTAGATTAGATGACTCTAGTGCAAGTGGGAGACTGTTGGAGATATGACCTAGAAGCAATAATAAATATAGTTATTATTATATCTTTGTGTTTATGATAAATGTTTACATTCATGCTATAATAGTATTAACTAGGAAACATTAATACTTGTGTGATTTGTAAACTTAAATTGAAGTCCCTAGTAAAGCCTCTATATAATACTAGCTTGTTGGTTAATAAATGATTTTTGTTTCCCTATCATGAACATTGAGATGTTATTAACAACAAGATCATATCATTAGGAGAATGATATGGTGGACATACTCCTATAGATAAGCGTAGAATAAAGATCAAGTCATTTTAATAGTTCAATTGCTATATGCTTTCTGATACATAGTAACCTAATTCCTTCACCATGAGATCATGCATATCACCTTTACCGGATGGATGCTTTGATGACATCAAACACCACACCGTAACTGGGTGGCTATAAAGGTGGCATTGAGTGTTCGGAAAGTATTGGTTGAGACACATGGATCAAGAGTGGGATTTGTCCATCCATATGACAGATAGATATACTCTGGGCCCTCTCGGTGAAATGTTATCCAATTAGCTTGCAAGCATGTGACTGGCTCACAAGGGATCACATATCACGGGAACGAGAAAAGAGTACTTATTAGTAACGAGGTTGAACTAGGTATGCAGAGATACCGACGATCATAACCTCGGATAAGTAAACTATCGTGAGACAAAGGGAAATTGGTATCGTATGTAAGTGGTTCATTCGATCGCAAAGTAATCGTAGAAATATGTGGGAGCCATATGAATTTCCAGATTCCTCTATTGGTTATTGTGTGGAGAAGTGTCTCGATCATGTCCGCATAATTCACGAACCGTAGGGAGACACACTTAAGGATTCGACGTTGTTTGAGTAGTTATGGAATGATGAGAAAGAGACCGAATGTTGTTCGGAGTCTCGGATGGGATCCGGGATATCACGAGGAGATCCGGAATGGCCCGGAGAATAAGATTCATATAAGGAAAGTCCTGTTTCGGAGTTGGGGAATGGTTCCGGTGTTCTCATCGGGAATGTTCTAGAAGGTTCCGGAATGTCTGGCATTCCGAAGGGGAAGGGTACATGAATGTGTTATATCAAGTTGGTATGATTGCATCATGTACTAGGTGTCATCTCTGAACAAAATAAAGGGTTTATTCAAATCCTAGTTTGAAAAAGTCAAACGCCAATTTGAAAGTCAAACGGCTATTTTGGGAAGTGGAGAGGGAGGTGGAAACCGAGTTGGGGGAGGAGTTCCTCCCCTCCACCGCCGGCCCACCTTGAAGCCGAGTTGGGGAGGGACTCCCCTCCCCTTGGCCGCGCCTCCCACCTATAAAGGGAGGGGCAGGGCTGCCCCTCCAAGCACACAAGATCACCACCCCGCAAACCCTAGCCGCCGGCGCCGCCACCTCCTGCTGCCGCCGCCGCCCTAGGGCAAACCGCCGCCGCCTAGCTAACCCTAGCCGCCGGCTTGCCCCCTCCTTGGTGTGTCTAAACCCTAGAACAACGAGGGCTCTCTCATAGTCCACCATACTCGCTATGGCTTAAGGCGAAGCCCTGCGAGATCTCCCCTCTACTTCCGGTACCACGCCGTTGTGCTGCCGGAATCGCGAGGAGAGTGCTACAACCTCCACTGCCTGCTGGAACAAGGGAGAGGAAGGTCTTTGTCGAGTACCGAACGTGTGACCTACTGCGGGAGCGCTGCCGGAACACAGCGCCGGAAGGATCGCCTACGCGATCTTGAGAGCGGGAAGAGTACGACTACATCACCCACGAGAATCCGCTCTCGTTAAACACTTTGGAATCTTCGAGGGTGAGTTATTCCATTGACTCGTTGCTACAATCTAGTAGATAGATCTTGGCTTGTTTGTTTGTATGCGGTAGAAAATTTTTGTTTTCCATGCTACAAATCTCTACACTCACTTCTTGACGTACTCCATTGTTGGGAGGAACTCGGTAAAATATCGCCGTCTCCACGTGCCTCGGTTATCTCAATACCCGACCTCTTACTTATGCACCTTACTTTGCGATAGCCTTCATGCTTGAAGTCTATATATTGCTATCACATAGTTGCTTGTCTTTCTTAGCATGAGTTGTTGGTCCACATAGGTGAATCCTAGTTTTTCTAGGTTTTGTGCTTGATAAAGTAAATGCTAGTTTAATTCCGTCTTTGTTGTGCCCCTCTCGTAGAAGTTTTAAATCGCCTATGCATCCCCTCTATGCGACATCAATAATCTTTTAAAAAATGTCTCATGGCAAATGCCGCCAATGTAACACCCAAACCCACGAACCTCACTCTCTTGATCTTGAAGGTCTTAAGATAAAGAAAGAAATGGTAGACATGTGTGACTTCATTTCTAACTTGGATTAAGAGACTAAAACTTGCTTTGACTCTCTATTAAGTCAACTTGATCATGCTAGGGAAATTCTAGATGAAAAGGAAAAACTAATTGAATTTCTAAGTAAAAATGAAAGAGAGACTGCCGATGAAATTTCCTTACTTACTCAAAGTTTTGAGGATGAACAAAATATGAGAATCACTCTTAAGGATATTGTCTCTAATTAAGCTAGTAGATGACCATAATCTCTCCATTTACTTGCTCACTAAAGATTGTGATCATTATCTAGCTTTGGTTAAAGTCCTTAAGAAGAATGAAAAGGTTGAGTTTGGTGTTGGTCATGATAGGAGTCGAGAGGATCTTGAGAAACTACAAGAAGAACACAAAGCCTTGGAGACCAAATTCTCAAGACTTTCTGAATCCCATGAGCAAGTCCAGACTCAACTAACTTTGTGAAAATGCTAGGTCTTCCGCTATGCACACTGTAGACTTTCCTAGTTCTTCTAACCCTTATTGCAAGCATGTGAATCTCATTGAGGAAAACAAGGTGTTGAAAGACCAACTTGCCAAAGGAAAAGTCAACAAAGAAAGGTGTTGGGTATGTTCCCTAGCCTAAGAAGAAGAATAAAAACAAGAAGTGGAGAAATAACAAGGGCATTGCACAAGGACCCTCTCATGGTCCGACTCTTTTGCAAAGTGACAACTTTGTCGGGAAGAACAACACTTCTTATATTCTTTGCAAGTCTTATGATGGTCATGTCTATTCTAGATACATTGGGAATTCTTATACTCATGATTATCATGGGACTATTTGGGTGCCAAAGACCCTTGTTACTAACAAAAATGCACCCATTGAAAAATGGGTACCAAAGCTTGATTTTATTATAGCACTATGCTTCTGGTGGAGCTAAATGGGTGCTCGATAGTGCAGCCACAAGTCACATGACCAGGAGCATGTCCATCATGTTGGATAATAGGCAAAACCATGCAAACACTATGGTCTCCTACGGTGATAAAACAAGTTCTCAGACATTGGGTTTTTGCAAGGTGGTGGTAACCCCGGATGTATCCTTGGTTGACGTCATGCTTGTCAAAATTCTTGGTTACAACCTTATTTTTGTTCATTCTCTAGCTGTTATGGGTATTTTTTTTCTTTATTTAATGAGCACCCCGTGGTACTCATGTGGAGAAACTCTCTTATGGTGTCTTTCGTAGGATACATAGATCATGACTTGTATGTGTGATGGCTGTGAAAATAGCCATCTTTTCAGCGTTTAAACATTGTTTTTAGTCAAGAAATTGACAAGATTCTCTCTAGCTTTACCAGTAATGAATAATTACTGCAAAGATATGCAAACCATTGTTTTTAATTATGTTGTACAGGAAAATACGCTTTCTAATGCGAAATGAGGAGCCATAAATGAAGATATTGAGGAAGCCTACATGATCAAGTAATCCTGGAGCAAACTACAGGCGCTAGAGGCCATAACGACCATTGGTACGGGCATGTCCCGCCCGTACCATGTGACGGTGGCTTATCGTCAACCCTACGACTTACGTGAAGGCACCAATATATTTCGAGGTTCCAGCCGCCATGCAGAGGGCCGCCATTCTCAGATTGCATCACAAACACCAAAGGAGATCCACACCATAGTTCATACCCTCCATCCTCCCCATTAGCCATAGCCATTTTCTTGTACTTGAGATCTCATTTGGTGTTTATTATTATTTTATCCCATATGATATCCAACTATAGGTGGATCTTCAATCTTGGCCTATATCCATCCATTGATTCAACTCACTATATATAGTAAACTAGATTGGTCTGGTAGAATAAAAAACAAAGTCTTATAGACGTGTGACACCCCCGGGATCAGGGCTAAACAAATCTTAGACCTCCATCTGACATAAGCTTAACCTTGAGCTCGAGGATATCCAGTGAATAATTGGTAACACAGCAGTGACCCTATGACACAAAATTTATTACAGCAAGCTCATAACTAAGCAAAGAACCAAATTATTACAAGCATAGATCACTTACCACAAACATCAAACAACGTGAGGCAAATTATGCTATTAAGTATAGCAAACTTAACAAATGGCCTGAGAGGCCTGAAGCATAACGATGACGTCAAAGCCCATAGATTCCAGGCTGCTGGCTGGGAACCCCAAGCTACTTGTCGGTGTCGATGTCGTACGGAACTCGTCTTCAGGGGAACACTTACTTTGCTACAAAAGTATCAACAAAGCAAGGGTGAGTATAGGGTGTACTCTGCAAGACTTATGGTTGGTGGAGTTTGTTTTTCATAAAGCCATCTTTATTTATAAAATAAGAGAGAGAATAAGCTACTCTAATCAGAACATTTTAAAAGGGGATCAGAGAGCGACATCTCCAAAATATTGATCATCATCTTTTATATCCACCAAGTCATATTCATCACCTGAACTAGGATCACCCCCTCGTACCCATGAGGAAGCATCCTTAAGCACACATTGATCTTCCAAGTTTTATGATTAGGTTATAGTTCTCTATGGTCTTAGAATTTGGTCACCAAGCGTTCATAATCATGAACACGACTTTTTGAAAAGATTTAACCCTGCAGGGGTGTACAACTTTACCCACACGTATGAACCTTCTCTTAATGCCACATGATTATCCCTCTTCCTCGGAAGGCCGGTAGAGGGTGGTTAGACACGACCTTTACCTTTCTTTCGCCGAGACCATGAGTCACGCCCTAAGTATGGTCCCA
Source organism: Avena sativa (assembly GCA_916181665.1). Lineage (NCBI taxonomy): Eukaryota > Viridiplantae > Streptophyta > Magnoliopsida > Poales > Poaceae > Avena > Avena sativa. Next base: position 230,290,809 of record OV702279.1, read on the forward strand.
CCATAACGGGTCAAATCTCGAAGCCAGCCACTAGATATGTGAGGCAAGGTTGGTTTATCAGGGGCGCTATCTACCCCAAGCAACCCGGTCCACGCTTCCCTACCTGTTATGAATGCACCTCCTTCACCGCCTTTGAGAAGATCCAGAATGCATGTCGAATGGAACGCCCGAACTATGTGACTCATGGAATCTACTAGGAAAGTTAGTTGCTTGTGAGGTTTTCCAGGCCCCGTGTGGTTGTACGCTCGTCTCGGTTCCAAAGGCAAGAACTCGGTTCCTAGTGTTGGCGAGCATGGGACTAGAAAATCCACATCCCACTGTGGCCTCCCATACAAGCCTTAGCATGTTTGATCTCATGTCACCTCATCAGTATATCTTGATCTCCTGTCATACTAGATTATCTGCATCTGATACATCATATGGATGAATCGGCACTGACAACTATGCATGCCTAAGCAGGACACAGATATAAGCTCTAGCAGTGCACACAAGCCAAACCTAGTTATGCTAGGAGTAGTGGATCAGGTAATATAAGCTCAATGGGAGTAATGCAACAGATAGGATACTCTATCTATTGATAAAAGACCACGGTAGAATTGTATACAGTATGGCAGGACTTGAAATGCTTTTGAAATCATAGGATTATATCATGGTGGGGCTATGCTTGCCTTTGCCCGTTGATAACCAATAAGCAGATCCTCGGGAATCTTGTACTTGACTTGATTACAGTTTGTCAAGTAATGTTCGTCGATCTTCGATGGTCTTAATCTCGGTCTTCGATCTCAATCTCGATCTCGATCTCGATATCGTATTCTACCAGAGAAGAACCAAACACCGGAAAGAAAGGGAAACAATCAACAAATGGCATCGATGCAATGCTCAAGCAAGGATGATGATATGACAAGTTAAATTATATCAAAATAAAACCCTAAGGCATGATTAGTATTTTAAACGGGGTTCCGAGGGGTGCAAACCCTAACTCGGGGAAACTCTGGAATCACCTGTGAGGGGTTACTATGTTGTTCTAATTAAACTTGTAATGTAAGTTGTTGAATAATGCATGATGATAGCTTAAATAGGTAGATCTCATTTTCTGGACATTTTGATATATTATACATATTTTTCTGACTTAATATGAATTAGTTATGATTTCTCTCAATTTAAATCCATTTTAAATCATTTTTAAAATAAATAAACAATTTTGGAATATATTAAATATTTATCCACTTGGATCCACATGTCATATGTTTATTCATTTCAGAAAACATTTTCCAAAATTATTAAAATGCTCACAGGTGTGGTCCATAGGGGCTTATTTATATTCCAGAAAATAATTACAAAAACAACTTAAATAAAAGAAAAAGGCATATATTGCGCCATGCTGATGTCAGCATGACATCAGCAATAGGGAGCTTGCAGGTGGTGGTCGAATCGGGCGTCTGGGAGAGCAGGGGCGAGCGAGGCTAGTTGCGTTAGAGAGAGGGCGATGAGGCGAACCATATAGTAGCGGTGCTGCTCGATATTGGTCACCGGAGCAAGGCGCACGACGGCGGACAACGGCGGCGGTGACAAGTGCTCGTAGAGGGGAAGAACCAGAGAGGAAGGAGACAAGGTAGAAGGTCCTCAGGGACCACAAGCTCACCAGGAGCACGAAAATCTTGACGCCGAGGTCCAGGGTGGCCGAAATCAGTGGTGAGGGCGGTGGTCGGCGTCGGACACAACGACACGATTCTCCTGATCTGGGGCTTCTCCAGCGCTGCTGCTTGGCTAGGGTGCACAAGGAGAGCAAGGTAATCACAACGACACCCATAGCTGGTCGAGCGGTGGAAGGAAACAGTGGCACGCTGGTGAGGTATGAGAGCAAGGGTTTCGGCTAGGAGGGGAAAACGGGGAAGAAGGAAACTAGGGTTCGTCCAGTGGCTCGAGGAAGTACTTGTAGACCTCTACGTGTCGGTAGCGTGCATCATGGTGCCGGTGGGGATCGTGGCGCAGACAAGCGGCAGAGGCACGGCCACCGATCTGCTACGACGGTGGGAGGAAGATGACGACGCGTTTAGATGGGACAAAGGGGTGCGGGCCAGAGGTGGGCCGTGGACGGGCCAATTGGGTTGCGGGATTCTACACTGCTATCACATCCCAAAAAATTTCCAAATTTTGAAATGTGAAAAATAAACAAACAAAAGAAACAAATGTTGAAATTTAGGGGGAAAATAAACTTTTGCTTCTAAATGGAAACATCAAAACCCTTCTTGAAAAAAACTTAAAGGAGAAAGTAAGAAACAAATTTTCAATTAGATCAAATGCATTCATGCAAGAAATGTATCTTGATTTTAAGCACTTGGAAAAGTTAAACCAAAAACCTAAACCCTAATAATATAAATCATCATCAAGATCACTCCATGACTATGGCTTTGTTCCATATAAAAATTTAGCAACAAACATTTCTAAATGACCAATAATGGTAAACAAAAAATATTATAAAACCATGGGAATTGATTTCACTCAATTTAGAGCCATGGATAAAAACTGATGAATTTTACAAGACAAAGAAAGAATTAAATAAATAAGAATTGTTGCAAAAACAATTTAAACCATGGTTAAAATCCATAAAGAATTGTAATAAAAGTTTATTAAATAATATAAAAGAATAAAAGTTTATTTAAATAAAATTATATGGGCTTATGAACCATATTCAATTTTATTTAAATAAAATCCAAAATGCCTCACTTAATTTAAATGAATATTAAATCATAAGAAAAATATTTGAAATATTCCAAAGTGGACTAATTAATCAACTCATGTTTTGTATAAAACATACAGAAAAGATTGGGATATTATTTGAATTCAAATTGAAGTGGAATCAAATTGTTTTGAATAAAAACAGAAAAAGAAAAAGACTAAACAGAAAAAATGGGGGAACCCAGCCAGGCCCAACTGCCAGCCCAGCACCCCAGCCCAACTCAGCCCACCCGGGCTGACATGGTTATACCCCACGGGTACATGACCTTAGCGTACCTGGTCCGGTCCAAGGAAAGCCCACAAGAATATACGCGGCCCATGAAGACTTCCGGGTGGCCCAAGCTCAGGATGTTTTCGGATCCTTGGAGAGCAAGACTAGAGTAGACAGAATATTCAAAGAGGCAAACCCTAAAACCTGTAACCGACTCGGTCTGTGTCCGAGACCTGCCTATATCTATATAAAGGCTAGGAGGGCACGACGAGGAGGGCACTTCATACCACCGCATACACACCTCCACGCCAGATTGCATCTGCGCACCCCTATAACTTTCGGTTCCACCATAATCAAGAGCAGACAAGCAGGAGTAGGGTTTTACCTCCAGGGGCCTGAACCTGGGTAAACCTCGTGTCCCCGTGTTGCTTGTTTGCTAACCGTTCCGCGATCTACAGCATCCCCATCTTCTCTAGAACCCAAGATCATAACAATGGGCATTGACGAGATTAAACCTCGTCAATTGGCGCCGTCTGTGGGAACTGGGGGCGCTGATTGTGCGATCGTGACGGTCCCAACCAAAGCGATCTACAACTCCTCAGCGATGGAGAGACATCTCCGCTTCGGCTCTTTTGACTTCACCGCCCACTCGCCAGCCACTCTGAAGGACTTCGAGCCCGTTGGCGACGGGCACGAGATCCTGTTCGGGAGCTTTTGCTTCCAGGTGGGGCAGACCGGCACTCTCGTCTCCCAGAGTGGGTGCCCCTGCCATCGATCAGGCCTGCTTCATGGGCTCCGCATCCCAAGCTACGCACATCGCCATCAACAGATGAGTCCTATGACAGCAGTAGATGCAACTCAGATATGTGAGATTCGCCATTGGAGGAAGGGACCTATGGTTCCGGATCAGAAAGCTGCGACAGCAGCAATCCGATCTACGAGCGCTACCAATGTGCCGCAGTCATCCAGAGCGACGTGGATTAGGAACACAACCGGCCACCCAACCCGCAGGGTAGAAACGGCGAGAATAGGAGAAACCAGTCCCCCGCCCAACGAGGAGGACACCGATCCCAATCGGGTAATCCACCTCAGCGAGGAAGGATGGGCTCAAGCACGCGAAGCCGTGGCAGGCAACAAGATCCTGCATGTGGGTGCCTCACGGGACCTACTAACGGCGTACCACCTGCTCCTCGTCGAAGAGCACAAGAAGCAGGTGAAGATGTAAGAAGTGCTTGACAAGCGCAAGCAAGCGGCCTCGGAGTCCAGTGCGCAGCGAGCTGCGCTCTCCGCCATGGGCGGCTCCAGCTCGCACGGCAACCACGACAACAAGCACCGTTCTCGCATGGATAACATGGACCCCACTGCACGTCACAAGGTGACTTGGACCCTCAACATGTCTTTCATGGAGATGGATGCCGACGGCAACGTCATCCCGAATATGCCGCAAGCTGTGATCATGGCAGCCACCACATACCTCGCGTCCCATCCACCTCCGGTGGGGGGCCCGAAAAGGGCCATGCACAAATCCGCACTAACCGGACTTGGACTCATTGGAGCTGCGCTCCACGGAGAAGCTCCTGCGGAGCCAAAAAAGAAGGTTGCGGTCAGGTTCAACCGCAGTCCCACGCCTTCATCCGACGAGGAAAAGCACGACCTACCTCGAAGGCACAAGATCTCGCGACATTGCAGTCGCGATTACGACACTGGAAGTGAGCTCACCCAAGGCAAGATCGACAAAGCGCGCGCCAAGCGCGTATGCTCGTCCAAATCCGAGGAGGACAACGGCGAAGGAGAACTCTGCGGAGCTCGATGCTTCAGCAGATCCATCCGGTGGACACGGATGACGCAGAACTTCAAGCATCCTTCGGACACTCCGAAGTTCGACGGCACACAGGACCCCAAGGCGTGGCTCAGCGACCACATGTCGTCTATCAAGCTACACGACGGAAACAAGAACACCGCCCTGCAATGCCTTCAGCTGCAGCTGACAGGCGCAGCCCAGATCTGGCTCAGCAGCCTATCCTCGGGATCCATCCGAAGCTGGGAGGAACTGGCGTATAGTTTCATCCGAAACTTCAAGGGCACCAGCAAGAGGCCATCCTCGATCAAGGAGCTACAGGCCAGCACCCAACGAACGGGCGAATCCATTCGCTCGTACATACTACGTTGGTCCAACACCAAGAACTTCGCGGCGCACATCTCTGAGGAGAGAGCGATCGATGCCTTCAAGGATGGCGTCAAACGCCAGGACTTCAAGGAAGAACTTGGGCGCGTCAAGCCCAAGACACTTGACCACCTCATGGACATCGCCAACAGGTGGGCAGATGGCGAGGACTCCGTCCAACGAGCGCACTCAAAGGAAGAAGATGACTACGGTCGTCGACGTGAACGCCGTAGCAAGAGAAGATCGCGCGTCTATGACGATCGCGACGGACCCGACATGGTTGCGGCTGGCTACGCTGACCGCCGCAGCGAAGGCAACCGCAGCAATGATGGATACCGTGGAAACAACTTCCGCGATGGAGGACGCTCAGCGCAGTCATGGCAACGTCGCGTCCGCGACAACGGACCCTCGGCATACGACAAGTTGTCTGGCCCGTGCACCATCCACTTCTACATCGACAAGCAGGATGGCAAGAAAAAGGCAAGCCACACGCTCAAAGACTGTCGTGAGTTCCAGAAACTCAGCGAGATCATGTCCCAGATGAGGCAACAAGCCCCGAACCCCGGGTACGGGAACGCGCCCGCACCAGGTGACATCGCCCACGGAGCTCCTCCACCACCACCCGTGGGACCTTCGAATCATCCAATCGCACCTGTGCAGAACAATGGTGGAAACGGGTACCCCATGCCAAAAGGATCACTGATGATCCAAAAAGGGCGCCCAACAAACAGGGTGCAAAATAAAATCACCCGTCAGATCAATCTGGTTGTGACCGCTCCACCCGCCATACCTGAGTACCTCAGCGATTCGGAGTCCTGCATCACGTTCAGCCGTTCAGATCACCCCTGCCAGGTCCCTCGCCCAGGTCATGCTGCCCTAGTGCTCGAGGCGCAGATCGGAGGGTTCGATATGATCCACGTCTTCATGGACGGCGGCAGCAACATCAATCTGATGTTCGCCAGCACCTTAGAAGTAATGCGGATCCCCGTTGTGCAGCCTGGAACAATCCCGACACAACGTTCCACGGCATCGTCCCAGGGAAGGGCATATTCCCCCTGGGAAAGATATGGCTCGACGTCATCTTCCGCGAGCCCGATAACTTTCAGTGCGAGCGACTCGAGTTCGAAGTAGTGGACTGTCCATCAAAATACCACGCCATCCTTGGGCGTGTGGCATTCGCACGGTTCCTGGCAGTACCGCACTACGCATACCTGCTACTCAAGATGCCAGAACCTAAGGGCGTCATCACGGTCCACGGGAGCTTCACCCGATCGGACCACTGCGACAGGGACTTCAACAGAATCTCCCAGTCATTCGGCATGCAGGAGGAGCTCATAAGGCTCTGAGAGGTGACAGACAACGGGGCACCCCCAGTCGCAAGACAGAACGCACCGGACTTGTCTTTCGACTCCACCGTCAACACAAAGAAGGTGCAGGTCCACCCGACGGACGCCTCCAAGACGGCGCTGATCGCCAACGACCTCAGCCCCGCATAGGAAAGCGCGCTCGTCTAATTCCTCCATGAGCGCTGGGAAATCTTCGCCTGCTGTCCTGTAGACATGCCAGGAGTTCCTAGGGAATTCGCCGAGCACGCACTTAACGTCTTTCCAAACGCCAAGCCCGTCAAACAGTCCATCCGACGACTGTCCGAGCGACGGGCTGAAGCAATCGGAGTCGAAGTCAACAGACTACTCGATGCAAATTTCATCAGGGAGATCAAGGAAAGCGAGTGGCTCGCCAACACCGTGATGGTCCCCAAAAAGGACACGGACATCCTGCGGATGTGCGTGGACTTCACATCGCTAAACAAGCACTCCCCGAAGGATCACTTCCCTCTTCCTCAGATCGATCAGATCATCGATTTGACTGCAGGATGCGAGAGGCTCTCCTTCCTCGACGCCTACTCAGGCTAGAATTAGATTCGACTGAAGGTCGAAGATCAGGATAAAACGGCGTTCATCACACCGTTCGGAGTGTTCTGCTACAACACAATGCCCTTCGGGCTGAAGAGCGCAAGTGCCACGTACCAACGGTGCATGCAGGCATGCCTGAAGGACCAGATCGGCCGCAACATCAAAATCTATGTCGACGACATAGTCATCAAAACAAGGGAGGCCAAGACACTGATCGATGATCTCTGCGAGACGTTCGACAACCTTGATCGATACAAGATCAAGCTAAACCCAGAAAAGTGTGCCTTCGGCGTCCCATCTGGTCAACTACTAGGCTACTTCATCTCCTAGTGAGGGATCGAAGCGAACCCACAGAAAATTCGAGCCATAATGGCCATGGAGAAGCCAAAGAACCTCAAAGGCATCCAGCAGCTCACTGGGCGCATCGCGGCGTTGAGCAGGTTCATCGGCTGCATGGGCGAAAAAGCCCTGCCTTTCTATCAGCTGCTACGCAAGGCAGACAAATTCGAGTGGACGCCTGAAGCAGACGACGCATTCGAAGATCTGAAGCAGCTGCTCTCCACCTCGCCCGTCTTGGTCACACCAAGGGAGCGTGAGCCTCTACTGCTATACATAGCAGCTACACATCAGGTGGTAAGCACCATGCTCATGGTTGAAAGACCCAAAGATGGCAAGACGCATGGGTTACAACGCCCAATCTACTACCTCAGCGAGGTATTGACGCCGACAAAGCAGAGGTATCCTCACTACCAGAAACTCGCATATGGCGTGTTCATGACGGCTCGTCGGCTGAGCCACTACTTCCAGGAGCATCAGGTGATGGTCATCAACGAAGCACCCCTGAACAGCATCCTGAACAACCCGGAGGCCACGGGACGTGTGGCCCTGTGGGGCATCGAGCTTTCACCTCTAGACATAGTCTATGAGAAGCGCCACGCAATCAAGTCCCAGGTCCTACCGGATTTCCTAGTCCAGTGGATGGAGCTGCAGCTGTCGGACACTCCGGACATGACGCAGTCATGGACAATGCACTTCGATGGCTCCAAGCGCGAAGCTGGAGCAGGAGCCGGGGTCATATTGACCTCCCCGTAGGGCGACAAGATGAAGTACGTCCTCCGGATGAAATTTCGAGCTTCCAACAACGAAGCTGAATACGAGGCCCTCATCCACGGCATGAGGATGGCCAAGATCTGTGGCGCGATGCGCCTGGTCATCTACGGCGACTCGAACCTCGTCGTCCAGCAGACGATGAACGAGTGCGACGCACACGCTGCCAACATGATTGCATACCGCGCACTCTACAACGCACTCGAAGGAGATTTCGACGGCTGCGAGCTTCGGCACATTGGGAGAGAAAGCAACAAAGAGGCTGATAGACTCGCCAACATCGGCTCCACCTGCGCACGGGTGCCACCAGGTGTGTTCCTCGAACAGATCTACGTGCCATCCATCAAAAGGAAATTCCCCAAGGGATCACCCGAAGAAGCAGAACACTCGGGGGATGCGCTACCCGAAGGATAGGAAGGACCAGAAAAGCTCGACACAGAGGTCACAGTGGTCAACCTGATGCAGGTCATGGTAGTCGAAGAAACATGGACACAGCCATACCTCTGATATCTGATAGATGGGGAGATGCCTGATAGCCCGACAGATGCCCGGCGCATATCTTGCTGGTCCAAGGCCTTTACCATCATCAATGGCGAGCTGTACAAACGCAGAATTTCTGGCATACTCCAAAGGTGCGTCACCATCGGTGACGGCAAAACTATCCTCCAAGACATCCACGAGGGCATCTGCGGCCATCACGCGAGCAGCCGCGCCCTTGTCGCCAAAGCTCTACGAGCTGGATTCTACTGGCCAACGGCCATGAACAACGCCAAGGACATCGTCCGAAGATGCAACGGGTGCCAGAGGTTCGCAGATAAACCACACGCACCAGGATCGGAGCTCAGGACCATACCCTTGGCCTGGCCCTTCGCCCGATGGGGCCTCGACATGATCGGCAAACTGCCCAAGTCCTCGAAAGGAGGCCACGTCTACCTCCTGGTCATAGTCAACAAAATCACCAAGTGGATCGAGGCCATGCCAGTTACTAACCAAAAGGGCAAAACGGCCGTGAAATTCTTCGAATCCATAGTCTACAGGTTCGGCGTGTCGCGCAGCATCATCACCGATAACGGGTCGAACTTCATCTCCAAGGAATTTCAGGACTTCTGTGAAGACCTTGGAATCAACATAACATACGCCTCTGTGGCGCACCCGCAAACGAACGGGCAGATCGAAAAGGCCAACGGCCTCGTCGGCGGCAGCATCAAGAAGCGCCTAATGAGTCCACTCCAGGGACTCACAGGATCCTGGACACAAGAACTACCATCCGTCCTCTGGAGCCTACGCACGATGCTAAACAGCTCAACTGGCTACACGCCCTTCTTGATGGTGCACGGAGCAGAAGCCATGCTGCCTGCAGAAGTACGCCATAAGGCCCCACGGGTCGTCGCCTACAGCGAAGCCGAATCGACGGCCGCACTCGAAGACGTCGTCGATACACTCGATGAGGCACGTGACATAGCCGCAGCTCGATCAGCGGTCTACCAACAGATCCTCCGCAACTATCACAGCCGTTGGCTGCGCCCAAGGTCCTTCGTCGAAGGAGACCTAGCCTTACGACTCAAGCAAGAGCGACCGAAGAAGCTCGAGTCACCCTGGGAAGGACCCTACGTCATCACTGAAGTCATCCCAGGTGGCGCCTATCGCCTCAAGCACATGGAGTCTAGAGTCGAATACTCCAACCCATGGAACATAGCACAAGTGCGACGCTTCTACCCCTAGCTACCCCCCCCCTTTTACTTTCAATAAGGCTATTCAGCCAAGGCTACTCAGCCGAACAATGTACCTCCTCATTACGATATGAATAAAGCTAAGTGTCTCGCCCCAAAATTTATCTTTTATTCGCATTTTCTTCATGTTACAACACACTCAGGGGCTCCCCTCACCTCACGACTTCGTCAACTGGGGATAACGCGTGTACACCTGAGTAGCTGATCACGTCAGGTTAACGAAAAGGGCACGCATACAAACAAAGCACCACGTGCTAAAATCAATCAACCTTTATAGCAAGGGGCATAACACGCCCAGTCGAAGACATACAAGTTTTACATCTATCTTTTTACAGGTCCTACCTATTCTGAAGAATCACCTGCGCATGATGCTCAAAAAGATCTACAATTTGTTCGGCATACTACCTTACAGCCGCATAATGCGGACGCATGTCCCACATGCCACCATCCGGCCGAAGAGGTGGCCCAGCCTCCACGGCAGCAAGATCTACATCAGGGCGATGCAGTCGCACGAGGGAAAGCGCAGCCTTCAACCCTGCAACCAACTGATGCCGCACCAGCTCCCTGACATGATGCACATCTCGAAACTTCGCCAGAAGGCCCCATAGAGTCGATGGTGCCTCATCCAGGGGAAACATCACGTGCAGAATCGACGCCAAAGAAGTCTTCACTTGCCGCAGCACCCGCGACACCTGGTGAACACGATCCTGCACCGTCGCAAGGACCATAGCACGATCATGGTCCATCTAGAAAAAGCCGCCAGCCTCCATGTTCTGTTGGGTCAGGCAGTTGATCCGAACAGCAACACGCTCTTTTTCCTCCCTAGGAACAAGGTTAGCACCTGCAAAGTAAGATGAAAAGCCAACAGGCGCATCCGATAAATGAGCAGCAGCTCGAAGAAACTCACATTGAAGCTATTCGGCCAAACGCCGCAACTCCCCCATCAGATACTCCTCTCTGGCGGCGCCCCGCTCCGCCTTCGACTTCCAAACATCTGTGTGGCCTCGAACGCCAAGCAATTCTTTCTCAAGACTACGGATGTGGTCATGAAGAAATACAAGCTTCGACGCATCATCCAAGGATGGCCACAGCTGCAGCGCAGAAGAAGTATCAACGGGATCATCACCCGAAGGTCCCTAGAGGAAAAGAAGGCAAGGATATGAACAAACGCACAAATGAGCAAACAGCTCGGAGATTCATTATATCTAGAAAAAGCCACTGTGTGGCACAAGGAATGTTCATAAATACATTACAACAAAGGAGACGAAAGGTATCCTACAACTACAAGGCCTAAGAAGCTGCATCCTGAGTGGCCTCGGAGCCGGATTGCCTGCTCTTGGCCTCCCCCTGCTGCCTCACTGCGTATTTCGCTAGCAGGTCAATCAGCTTCGGCCCATAGCGTTTACAACGGGCAGCGTAGAGGGAGAAGGCTACCTCAGATCCGTCAGAAGCCGTTGGAATCTGGGAGGTGACCTGATGAAGATCCAGCTCCGCTCCAGACACCATGGCCATCGCCAGCCCCATGGATGCACCGATGCCTTTCTGCTTGCGCTTGTATGCCGCAGGCGCCTCGGCCGACAGTGCATCCGCCAACAAATTGACATCCTCGAGGGCGACGCCCTTGGGGACGAACTCCTTGTAGAAGCGCCGGAGAACCTCTTTGGCCTTGGCAAGCGAGCCGGCGACGGTACTGTAGCGGTCTTCGACCGCCGTAGTGGCATCATCCAGAGCACTTCCGTGCTCCAGGGCACCACAGTCAAACTTGATGCCCGTGGCATCTAGATAAACGGAAGAGGCAAAGTGAAAACCAAACAAAACTAGAGAGACAAGGAAGCCGAAAAGGAACAGACGAAACTACTCACCCGAAATAGCCTTGGCAGCAGCCATCAGCATGCCGGCTACCTCCTTGTCGCGCGAGTCCGCAGCGGTGGCGAGCTGCTCCTCGCGATCCGCGTCCTCTTGCTGCAGGCGCTCCTTGGCCACAGCCGCGTCGGCTAGCTCCTGCTCAAGGCGTTCCTTAGCGCCAACGGCATCTTCAGCTTTTTTTCTCCGCTCGCCCGAGGCTCTTTTTGAGAGCATCAAGCTCGCGGAGGGCGGTGTTATTCTCGTCTGCAACAAAGAACAAGCATGAGATTCATAAGTAAGCAAGCAGCCGAAGAAGCAGAAGATCAATAAAAAACATGAACCTTGAAGCCGCTGAAGGCTGGCCTCCAATGCCAGATGCTGCTTCACCAGTTGGTTGACACCTTGAACAAAAGGCTGCGAGAAGATGCAACTTGTCAGGAAAAAGGCTCGGGGGATGCGCCCAAGGAAACGAGCAAAGCAAATCATGCATACGAAAAGCGCTCGGGGGCTCCCCCCGAGACACGAGAAAAAGGAAAAAATGATCAGCAGATCATCCGAAAAAAATGCTCGGGGGATCCCCCCATGGCAAGAACGAAAGCACTTACATGATCAGACGGCGACTCCGAAGGTCCGGCTGTAGTATTCTGGGAGACAATCACCCGAGCCTCCTGCGGAGAAGGGTTCGGAGCAACGCCCTCAGAGGTTGCCACCGTCTGAGGAAGAGGAGGCGCAACCTTCGACTCCCCCACCATCTCCCTAGCGCCATCGCTAAACAATCCATCGAAGGAGTGGCTAAAACAGAAAACATCAGTCAAATACAAGAAAGCAAAAATGAAAGAGAGCAAAAAAGCAACTACAGATACTTACGAGTCCATATCGCTCAAGTTGAAGACAGGCAAGGCCCTCTTGCCCTTCTTCTCTTCCTTCTTCCGCTTCGCCGGCGGCTGCAACGCCATAGCCCGCACGGGCACGGCCGGAATAGGAGAGGAAGAGCCACCATCATCTCCACTGTGACGCACAAGGCATGGCGGGTTCCTAGGTGTCGGCGGAGTCGAGGCATCCAACGATTTGCTCGAGCTCCACGTCCGCTTTAGAGTCTGCTCCTCGCTCGACCCAAAGGTTTCTTCAGCCGGCGACCGCGCCGAAGGGAGCTTAGACATGGATTCCACTACCTCATTGTTCGGTGCATCCGGAAAATGTTCGGGTAGTGGAGGCGCCATGCCAGGTACCTTGAACTCCTGCACAAAAGAAAACAAACTCTCAGAATCAACGAACTGCAAGAAGATGCAGTCGAAAAAGGCGCTACGTGCACGTCCCAGATCTACACCTGCGGCACCGGTCGAGAGGACCTGAATGGAAGGGTCAGGGAGCTACCTGGAATGTCCTCGTAAGCTTTAAACTTCAGCAGCGGCCGGAGGATTCCGTCAACGTCCCCCTTGGAGAGCTCTCCAAACGAAACCCTAGTCGGGTCGTGGCGGCCAGAATAAAGGAACATCGGGTGCGCCCTAGCCTAGAGCGGCTGCACCCGACGTTGGAGGAAGGTGCAGATGATATCCACACCGTTCACCTCTTTATTCGGAATCACCTGAAGATCCTCTACCCGACGATAGAGTTCCTCTATCTCCGCCACCTCACCATCCAAGATGTGGTTTTTCCAGGACCTCTTCGGCTGGATTTTCTGGGAGGGGTCGAAAGGAGCAAGGCCAAAAAAATTCCCATCCACTATGGAGTCGCGGATGTAAAACCATCGCCTCTGCCAGTATTGGACGAACTCATACATAGAAAAAGAAAAGAAGAGAAAGTTGGATTTAAGGGAAATGATGCAGCCGCCGATGGGATAAACGCCATCGGAGCTAGATTGCCTCTTCACGGAATAGAGCTTCCGGAAGAGGCCAAAGTGCGGCTCGATACCGAGCCAGCACTCATAGAAGGTGATGAAGCAGGCAATGTGAAGAACAGAATTCGGCGAAAGATGATGGAGTTGGATGCCATAGAAGAAAAGCAATCCACAGAGAAAATCATGGACTGGGAGAGAAAGGCCCCGAAGGACAAAAGCGACAAACATGACCCAAAACCCAGCGGGTGGATGGGGAATTACCTCGTCGCCGGGAATCTTGACGGCCTGCTTGTCCTGTGGGATTAGACCCCGCTCACGGAGCTTGCGAAGATCGCCCTCGCATGTCTCCGACCGCCGCCAGCCACCATCGGTGGCGCGAGTAGCGGCGGTACCCTTCTTGCCGCCGGCAGCAGCGCTGGTACCAACTGCGGTGGAGGCCCTCTTTGATTTCCCCATTGCAGTGCAGCAACGGCGACAGTGTGAGCGCAGGAACGAAGATGGAAAGGATCGAAGAACTTCTAGCGCGCGGCGAGGAAAGCTCAAGAAGGTGGAAGCAGTGAAATGAGAATGGCTGCAGTGAAAACAAACAAAATTTTCCCCAATGATTATAAGGACGAAGAAGATGCACGGTGACCGTTCGTCGGGAAGCCCTAGAGCCAACAACAAAATCCAACCGTCCACGTGTCAGCACGGCAACGAACCGTCCCTCGCATGCTGTCCACTACGCACGAAAACCGAGGAGACGCCATAATTATCTCCACGTCGCGCGTGACCAGTCAATTCAAAGTCAGAAGGTGGGACCCACGTTCGCCCAGTCACATCATCTCTGGCATCGCAGACGCTTGACGTCGCCAATCGTCAACACTGACGTCATCAAAGCTATACTAGGAACGGTTACAAATCTTCGACTACAAGGCTAAAAGTACTAACTCGAATCTACAATTCGAGTAACTACTCGGGGGCTACTCCTATCAGGAGTGCTGACCACGCACCCAAAATATGTCCAAGGTACTACACCACTGAACTATTCTTCGAGTCCTACGTCGAGTCTACGACTCCACTACGGACTCGGGGGCTACTCCCATAGGGAGGATGGATTCAAGCATCCGAAAAATTTGTGTCCTACGGACCTAAAATTCAACAAAGACTGAATTAAAAGTCTCTGCTCGAGTCTACGAATCGAACAGACACTCGGGGGCTACTCCCATAGGGACCACTGGTCGTGCACCCTATGAATGCTTCGACTACAATACTTCGGATTAGCATGCAAAAACTTTTTGGCAACTTTGCCCCAGTTAACGTTAAGTGAGTAACATCCTCCTTGGCCACCCGAAACACCTCCGCGGTGGTAAACATTCGGATGTTGCGTCTGCGACGCAAAGATAAGACCTACAGATACCATCTGATGGCCTGGCAACGCACACGACTACGCTTTGCTAGTAAAAATCCATTCCAGCAGGCGCGATGGAAATCCCGATGGACGCGTTGAGTACATCATTTGAAAATCACTGGAATTCCACTCCTGTAAGTCCTCAATGGCCTGAGTCGAATTACGCCAGCATATGTTCCGGTTTCGAGTCGAGGGACTCGAATCTGAGGAAGATCGTGTTTTTTTGTCCTAAGACATTTAACTGGCCCTGATCCGTCGGGAGAGTCAGGCACACGCATCAACAATCCCTACACACTAAAATCATTCTTTGATAAACAGAAAATAGCTGCACCCGAAAAGATTGAAGAGTCCTCAGCCGAATCTATGATTTGACTGAACACTCGGGGGCTACTGACATGGTTATACCCCACGGGTACATGACCTTAGCGTACCTGGTCCGGTCCAAGGAAGGCCCACAAGAATATACGCGACCCATGAAGACTTTCGGGTGGCCCAAGCCTAGGATGTTTTCGGATCCTTGGAGAGCAAGATTAGAGTAGATAGAATATTCAAAGAGGCAAACCCTAAAACCTGTAACCGACTCGGTCTGTGTCCGGGACCTGCCTATCTCTATATAAAGGTTAGGAGGGCACGACGAGGAGGGCACTTCATATCACCGCATACACACCTCCACGCCAGATTGCATCTGCGCACCCCTGTAACTTTCGGTTCCGCCGTAATCAAGAGCAGAAAAGCAGGAGTAGGGTTTTCCCTCCGGGGGCCTGAACCTGGGTAAACCTCGTGTCCCCGTGTTGCTTGTTTGCTAACCGTTCTGCGATCTCCAGCATCCCGATCTTCTCCAAAACCCAAGCTCTTAACAATGGGCATTGACGAGATTAAACCTCGTCACGGGCCACCTCTCTCTCCCTCTGCTTCTTTTCTCACCCGCGCATCCACCCGCACCCTCCCTGACCAGCTGACCCCACCTCCACGTCACCATCTTCTTCAACCGTGTGCTGAACTCGCCCCTTTTTCCTCGTCGTTTCTGGTCGAATTGAAACGTGTAAATACGCCTAACTGCGCTAGTAATTCCCTCCCCCGACTCCTGATACTTATATACATATCCCTCCTCTCTGTTTCCCCTCACGCCCCACACCTAGAGAGCCTCCAGGCTGCCCACACTCTTGCTCGCACCGCCCGGCCACTGACGGACTCTGGCAGCAATTCCGGTGAGCCCCGTACACCCCTTGCTCTCTAGCTCATGCGGTCGTTCTCGCCTTTGTCTTACGCTTCTTCTAATACACGCCACACGCTCGCTCGTGACCTGCAGGCTCGGACGCAACGGTATCTACAAGCATCTGACGGAGCTCACAACTCCGATGAGGAATTGCCGCCACACCCGTGCTCCCCGGCCTTGCCCACGACCACGTTGAGCATCACCACGTCCCCGCGACCACGGTAAACCCTCGCACCCTTCCCCTAACCCCCTAGATTGCCGGTGCGTCGCAACTAGAGGCTCAGCCGCCGCGCATAGAGAGCAGCGCCGCCCATCTCTGGTTAGAGCACTCTGATCCGTAGGATCTAGATCGAAAGGTCACGTTAGATCACTTAAACGAAGAGGTATCGCCTGATCTGGTCCGTGCATTTTCAGTTAGATCTAACGGCCCGCATCGCTCGATCCGCATGAAGCGGTATTGACCAATCAGATCACACCACGTGTCTGTGAGTTTGATTTAAAATCCAGAATTTGATCTAATAGATGTTTAAACTTGTAAAATCAATAACTTTTGATCTGTAATTCCAAAAATTACAAATTAGGTGTCTATGGATTCAGAAAAATGTGTAATTTGAACCTATGGAATTTCTTTGGTCTTTTGCTTCAGGAAAATTAGAGTTTTATGCAGAGACTTGTTTAGGGCTATTTTGGCTATAAAACTTGTTCTATAAATTATATTTGAGTAAATCCTTTTGCAAATGGTTTTGTTTTGAACCCTCTGACCATAAACACTAACATTTGAAATTAAAGATATGTTTTTTGACACTAGAAATTATTCCTTTGAATAAAAGCTTTTCTAACCAAAGATAAATGATTTAAATGACTTATTTTCACTAACTTGATTTCAAATGAAATTCCACTTTTATAAAAGACCAGTAGGTGTTTTGAAATGTTTAGAACCTTTCCAGAAACCACTTTTTCAATAAAACAACCTTTTGCATGCTTGCATGCATTTCCTTGTTTTGTTTTGTTTTGTTTTGTTATTTGTTTGGTGTGCTAGTTTTGAATGTGTGCTTTGCTTGATTGTGATGTAGTGAACTTTGAAGAGTGTGACATTTGCAAGATCAAGGAGAGTACCTAGATCTTC
Organism: Avena sativa; assembly: GCA_916181665.1. Lineage (NCBI taxonomy): Eukaryota > Viridiplantae > Streptophyta > Magnoliopsida > Poales > Poaceae > Avena > Avena sativa. The sequence continues at coordinate 230,308,087 of OV702279.1, forward strand.
TACTAAAAAGGGAAGTGATACTTTGGTCATTAAAAGTCCTATCTTTTCAATATTGCATTAGTAATATTTTTGTAGTGTGCATGATAGGACTATTTTGTATATTACTATGCTATGCTATAGTAGATCCTATAGAATATATCTTGGTAGAAATTTTCCTAAGTTAAGATACATGTTATGCTAGTATGCTTAGCCTAGCTATTAGAATTCAAGGGTGGAAATTCATGTTATGATATTATGGAAAAGTTATGCCTATGTGTTTTTGACTAAGAAAACAACTTGTTAATGAAACACCTGGGTGAAAACGGTAATTGCATGGATGGATTTTTGTTGAGTGGTTACCCAGGGCCCATTTCTATGGTTTACCCTAGTGTATCTCACTTGTGGATGGCCACCCAGGAACAAAGAGATTAGAGATGTTTAGTGTTGATAAGCTTCCAGTGAAACCACATGGCATATTGGCTCTGCCTTGACCAACTAGGTTGCAAGAACTCAGCCAGATGGACAGAAGGTGGTAGTGATGATAGGATGGAATGCGTCCATGGTGGTCTGAGGGATTGCTTCTGAAGAGTCTCGTCTCGATGCATGTCGAGTCTTGTGGGGAAAGTGCACCACCTCTCGAGAGGGTAAAACCTAAGTACTTAGCCGTTCCCCGGTAATGGACATTTTGAGCATCAAAGACATTGAAATGATCAAGGATCTCCGGATCCCAATTTCGCTAAGTTAAAACTTGTAGGTGAACAAGGGTAGCACCTGGAGTGTATCCAGTGTGCCATTGTTTGATAAAGTGTTTTGAAAAAGAGAAAAACTATTTTTCAAAGGATAGGAAAAACTTATTTTATGCAAAGGCTAGCCAAAACTCCACTTAGCCATATAGTCATGTAGATGTTAGATTCTCCATATCAATATGATATCACTTTCCAATACAATTCAAATGTATTGACCCTTGTGGCTATAACTTATTATGTTGTAGGTTTGTTTGATGTTAGTGAAGTTTGTTGAGTAGGGATTACAAGTCTACAACCAACATGTTTGCATGTGCACATGAAGATGAAGGACTCCATGCTTATACATATATCTGCTGATTTGTAATAAGATAGCCATATGAGCTATGTAAGTTGTAATGAACAATTTTTCTTGGTTATGATTTGTAATATGACCTTTGTTTCTTGGTATTACATCTTAAACTTTGGGTGCTAGCTAATCGATCCAGGGACTAGCACTGTAAACACAGGGACTTGTGCCTTATTGGGTTTAGTCCTCTACAACTGCGCAGGAGAAAGAGAAAAAGGAAGTGGGTTGTGCGATCTGGGTTGAGCTTTGGCTTCATTTTATTTCTGGAAACATTTTTTCATTTCTATTTCTGTTTTCCCTTATATAATTTCAATTTCAAACTGTTTTGAATACTTTTAAAATACCATAGACATTTATAAAATATATGAAAATACTAAGAGTCCCTTGTAATCCATTTGGGCTCCATTATTTTTGTGATTTCAAAAATATTCAAAACCATTTGAATAGGTTTTAAAAGATAGGGGATATTAGGGTTTTAGGGTTTTGATTTTGTTTCCTTAATGAAGATGATGCTCACGAATGCACAAACAACCCTAATTAAGATTAACTAAAACTGGGGTGTTATAAGACATGTCCTTATTTTATTCCTATTAGTATTGTTTCCCAAGGATTCTATTAAACCTAGGTCTACTAGGGAAAGAGTTGCTATATCGCATCCATAATCTGAATCAAAGGTATCAACCCTTTTTCTGGCTCCGTTGTCAGGGAAGCAATTCGCTATCCTAGTGAGGTCACTAGAGACCTTTTTTTAGATTTATTTTTTGTTTATAGTTTATTTATTGTTATTAGTTTACTTTCTTGTCATCTATTTGAAAACCCAAAAAATTAGTTACTTGTTTATTTGTTTGTCTTACTTTAAAAATACCAAAAAGAAAAGAGCCATGGCTCAAAAGAAACTTGGGGAGTATGGTACTCCCACTTATGATTTTATTCGTGCACCTATTACTCAGCCCACTGTTGGTGCAAAAGCATATGAAATAAAACCTAACCTTTTGATTTTGGTTCAACGGAACCAATTTGGAGGCTCATCTTCTGAAGATTCATGTTTGCACTTAAATACATTTACTGAAATTTGCAACATGGTCCGTATTAAGGATGTTTATCCAAATGCTGTTAAATTATGATTGTTTAATTTCTCTCTTAGAGGAAAGGCTAAGGACTGGTTGCTAGATCTACCTAAGGGCATGATGGCTCAGATATGTAGAGCTCTTTGGGAACCCCAAGAGGAAGATATGATGAGCACAACAACAAGTTTCCCTCAGTTATGAAACCAAGGTTATCGAACTAGTAGGAGTAAGGAAACAACTCCCAGGTGTGCTAGCAACTTGGAATCCTGCACAACACAAACCACAATACTTTGCCCCAACTTACAGTAAGGTTGTCAATCTCACCGGTTTGCTGAAAACAAAGGATTAAACGTATAGTGTGGAAGATAGTGATTTGCTTGAAAGTAAACAGTAAACGGTAAACAGTAGATGGTATATCAATGATAAAGGAATGGACTGGGGTCCACAGTTCACTAGAGGTGTTCTCCATAAGATAGATAGCATGTTGGGTGAACAAATTATAGCAGGGCAATTGACAGATTGAAAAAGCATAACAATGCATATACTAGACATCTTGACTCCTACGAGATTTGATTGGGAATTACAACATAATACATAGACCGTAATCCAACTGCATCTATGACTAATAATCCACCTTCAGGTTATCATCTGAACCCCTTCCAGTATTAAGTTGCAAGCAATAGATAATTGCATTAAGCAATGTGTGTAAAGTAAACAATACAATTTCCCCATGGACAAAGGATTGTTGTTTTCTCCCTAGTAGAAATAGCACATATACAAGCTTAGATATTTCTGTCACTTCCCCGGGTTACTAGAGTCATGAGCCTACTATCGAGCATAATTACTCCCTCTTGGAGTTGCAAGCATCTACTTGGCCAAAGCATCTACGAACAACGGAGAGCATGCAAGATCACAAATAACATAGACATGATAGAATCAATAATCAACCTGACATAGTATCTCAATATCCATCGGATCCCCGCAAACACAACATGTATGATTACAAATAGATGGTCTTGATCATGAATGGAGCTCACAAGATCTAAACATGATAGCACAAGGGAGGACAAACAACCATCTAGCTACTGTATGGACCCATAGTCCAAGGGTGAACTACTCACGCATCACTCCGGAGGCTGGCATGGTGATGAAGAAGGCCTCCGAGATGATCTCTCCCCTCCGGCAGGGTGCCGGGAAGAGCTTCAGATCCCCTCCCCCCGATATAGGGACGATGGTGGCAGTGGCTGCAGTTTGTTTCGTGGATATTTGATCGGGTACTTAGGGTTTCTACATCGGGGTGCTTTTATAAGCGAAGGGGCAAGGTCGGTGGGCACCCGAGGGGCCCACACCTAGGGCTGGCGCGCCCCCCTGGTCGCGCCGCTACTAGGTGTAGCCGCCTCGTGGCCCCACTTAGGCTGCCCTCCAGACTCCGTGTTCCTTCTGGTATTGACTTTGGCTTTTGTCCCGTCCAATTCCGAGAATATTTCCTTACTAGCTTTTCTAAAACTAAAAACAGCAAAAAATAGGCAACTGGCACTACGGCATATTGTCAATAGGTTATTTCCGGAAAATGTATAAAAATACCTCAAAGTGTAGAAAAAACAAAAAGAAAGTTGATATAAAACAAGCATGGAGCATAAAAAATTATAGATACGTTTACGACGTATCAGGGCACTATCACATCTTGGGAGGAATGTACTAATCCTTTTACGACTAAATTCCCCTCGGCTAAAACTATGCAACTAAGATCTAATATTACAAGATTTAGACAAGAAGACCATGAGCCACTAGCGCTTTCATGGGAAAATATGAAAGAAACCATAATGAATTTTCCAAGTCATGGATGGAAGAGTGGCTTATATTGCATTTATTTCATAATGGCCTTAACCCATATGCTAGATACTGCAGTAGGAGGAACAATCATGGGAAAGTAGGTGAGTGTTGCAAAGAAATTACTTGATGATATGTAAAAAAACCATGCTCAATGGCATGTGGAAAGAACGTCAAAAAGGATGAATTCAATCACCGAGGTAAACAAAGAAGAGCTTACTATAAAGGTAGATAAATTACATAATATAGTAAAGGGTAAGGAAGATACCCAAGTTAATTCTATCTCTACCGATGTTAATAATGTTAATTTTATAGCTCATAGTCCTTATAATCCTACATGGAAAAAAACAAAACTTTGCTTCTAATGTTCAAAAACATTATTCTAGTCCTGCAGGAGCTCCTTATAATAATTATGATAATCATAATAGATAAAAACATGGTAATCTCTCGTTTGAACACACTGAGAGAAATTTTATGCAAGATCAAACCAAGCAAAATAATATGCTTATTAAAATCACAAAGAACCATGAGACTAGTATTGGTAAATTATCTAATCAAGCCGTTGCAATTAGAAATGATGTGCAGACTCTACAAGAAAGGACAAAGACCATGGAATCTCAATTGGGAAAGGTAGCCGAGAGCCAAGCCGTTGCCTAATGGTCTCTTATCTATCGAGGAGGGACATTAGCGTTATGATGCGCATGTTGAAGCAATTCTACCACAACAAGAAGTACTCGTGGATGGAGAAGAGGAAGATAAAGGAGTGGAACAAGAAGGGACCGAACAAGATGTGCAGCCACCAAACTTATACACCACCTATGATGATATCTATGGCCTCAAAGGAAGTATCCAAAATATGAACAACCTCTCCATCAACCTTCGAGATGCTACTGCCAACCTCGCCACTCAGTTCCATGATTGGAGCAGCCAACGAAACATGGGTAACTATCCACCACCACCAAAATGAGAAACAAAAGGGCTTGCAAAAGTCTGAGCTTGGGGATGTGTCCCTAGGCAATTTTATTTGTGTAATAATGAGGTTGTACTCTAGCCCCTTGTTAGCTTTTAAACACTCGTGTTGGTCTGTTCCAACACTTTGCCTTTTCTTTTGCTTTTTAGTTTGTTTTCGTTTTTAGTTTGCTTCAATTTTTCGTTTGTTTTTGTTTTCATAGTCACTTGCTTGGTCGCAAGTTATTTTTTATTCTTTAAACCCCATCCTCAAAAACACAAAAATATTTTCCCTTTTTCCTTTTTCGTGAAAGTGGATTTAAACCTCGCCTCTTTGCTTCAATACTATTATGAGAGTGATTATTCTTGAATTTTTAAGGAACACATCCCTATAAGGAAGAGTATTATGAAGTCAATCATGAGAGGTATGCCCTATATCTCCCACTTTTGAAGTTTGAATTGTTCATTTTAGTTAGTTGATTTGCCAAGATGCTATGCTAGTGGGAGTAATTCAAAATAGTTAGAGTAAAGCTTATTATTTGTATGAATGATTAGTTGTGGAAGCTTTTGCTATAGTTCTTGTAGCAAACTAAGTCTTGCCTTGGAAATAAATTTGCCAAACAAGTACAACAAGAAAAAGTCTAAAATTTTATGACTTGTTTGATGTGTGATTGTCTTGAGAGTTTACCTTTGAAGATATTTAACCCCATAGACGTTCTGATAGACTTGACGGCACTCTTGAAAGGAGTTGTTTGATTGAAATGAAGTTTAGTGGTAATTGTGATTGCATGCCAAAACTAACCTTGTGGATCAAACTGTGATACTGTTTAAAAAGTTCTATGTTTTCCATGCACACCTTTGGATGCCAACAACTCTGCTAGCTTTTGAACGATCTATGGTATAACCCCTGATTTCGTCTATGAGTTGATGATATGGGTGACATACGTTTCATCATATGGGCAAAATTATTGGTACTCTCGAAGTTTGTGCAAACAATTGTTTAAAAGCATCACTCAATGATTCTTGTTGAGAAATATCATTGCAAGAAGAAAGAAAAAAGATATGATGATCCACATAACAAGTCTTTGGCATGATCTCATTACTACTTTATAAATTTTCTTGATAAGCAATGATTGGAATAGTAGTGTTTTTTATAGTCTTGATTTACCGATGTGGGTGTTAATAAGAGACTTCACTATTATGCTACTTGGGACATGAAATCTCTTACTCAATATTGCTATATTAAATGTACTAGTGTTCCTTGGCAAGCTGAGAGTTTAACTAGAGGAATTGGATCGATTGTTACACTTATAGTTATTTATACTTATATTAAACTCTACTTTGATTGTCTTGAGTTATCAAAGCTTGTATAGTGTTCTTAGCATCTCTCTAACTTTGATGAGCTTTTCAATATGAAAGAAGTGCTGCATGCATTTGGCTACCGACTGTAAGTGAATTCATATTCTCGTTTTTTCAAGTTTAAACACTGAATTCCTTATAGTTCTTTTGTTTCTTCTTGCTCGAGGGTGATCAAGGTTTGAGCTTTGGGTATGTGATGGCTCCAAAAAGTGCCATCTTTCTCCGCGTTTAAACATTGTTTTTCGTCAAGCAATTGACATTATTCTATATTGATTTGCTACTAATGACTAATTATTGCAAAGATATACAAAACCTTCCTTTGATTTATGGTGTGTAGGAAATCTCTCTTTTATTGCAAAATCTAGAGTCATGAATGATGATTTTGAGGAAGTATTGACTATCAAGTATTCTTGGAGTTGAATCCAGGCGCTAGCCAACATAACGACCATTGGTATGTGCACTCCCTGCCCGTACCTCCTGACCATACGGGATGGCCGCGGCTTCGTGTAATATCCTAGCATTTAGGAACTAACGAAGGGTAGATTTAGGAATTTGGAATGTTGCATGCATTTATCTGTGAAAATGTGGGTAAAATTTTCGCAAAATAGAAACTTAAAGTGATCAAGGTTTCTTTCATACTTTGAGATTAGGTTAGTCTTAAAGGATGATTACTATAGACTTTGATATGATATTTGAGGAATTAAGTGTTTGAAAAGTGAATTTGAATTTTAAACTTGAGAGAGTTTGAATTATAATTCAAATAAATTAGGGATAAGTTTTGAATCTTAATTTAATTAAGAGATAAATATTACAACTTAAATTCTATCCAAAGAAAAAAATAATGAATATGAAAACTTATTTCATATCATCAATATATAATCAAGTTACAAAATTATAACTTATTGAAATCATCCACACAATTCACAAAAGCAAATATAAAAAGAATAAGAATATTCTTTATTAATAATAATGTAATATTTATTACAGAAGAACAAAAGGAAGATTACAAGATAATAAAATGAAAATTACAAAATAATAAGAAGATTACATTGAATTATTCTATAACTATTCTATAAAAGAAAAACTAAACTACAATCTTCATCTTCAAATCTGTACCTGCAAGATAAACATTAATAAAACAATAATAAGGTTAGAGTTAGTATTATTTTTCTCTCAGACATGTCAGTGAAGTGCACTAGACAAATTCATCATTGAGAAATTTATTGAAGGGGCCAGTTTCACCAAATATGAAAGAATTTATCTTTCATAAATTTCAAGCCAGAAGTCAAATGACAGCCAAGAGGGGAAAATTTCACCAGCCAGGTGAAAGTAAGCAGATAATAGTAAGTTTCAAAATTCTGAACATATCCACAAGTGCACAGCAAGCACACAGGAAGGACACACACCAACATGCATGTGGTGTGTTGTCAGCCTCACAGCACAGCCCCAAACTCACAAAACCACAAGCACAGCCGTGGAGAGGCACTAGTGCATCTCTCCACTACTTGCACACAAGAACAGCCAGCTTAGACAGCAGCTTACCAAGCACAACAGCCAAACCAAACCACCAAATATCATCCAAACATCACCAGGATGGTGACATAAGGAGGGGGAAGGATCAGGTGGATAGCAAGGCCAAGTCCAGGATCTAGGAGGAGAAGGCTAGATCGAGAGCAAGCACAGGAGTCCAGCAAAACCAGATCAAGATCATCACCAACTTACTCCACAAACATCAGATTATGTGGTAAGTTTCATAAAACATTCACATGATCTAATCATATCATTTAGACAGAAGCATGTGTTGTTTTATGAAACAAACCCTCATAAAGCACCCAAGTGGGGTGACTCCATCATAGGGATTTTTAAACTCTAAAACCAAACAACAAAGTACCTGGATCCAGCCAGAGCTCAGAGCAACATCATTGCTCTAGTTGTTAGGTTATATCTTACAGTTCAATCATAAATATATCTACGATCCATTTCTAGGCACATCCCTAAAGAAAGGGTAGAACCCTAGAAACTAATCCTTTGGATCCAGATCATGATCAAGCTTACTATCAATTTTCCAAGCTTTGATTCAAAAACAATAGCTGGTACCACTACCAGAACTATCTATATGAATCAATTAGATAAGGTCTGAATCCCTAAGCCTCAGACCAACATCATTGGTCTTAGGGATTTTAGGAAAGAACAATTCCATTTATCTTTCAAAGTAAAGTTTGTCCTAAGCATACACCAACCCAATCAATGGATTAGAATCAAACTTGTGTGCCATACCATGATGGTGTCACAAGAACAATTCTACATGAACCTGGATAAACATTTAATCATCACAAATTCAGACAATCAACTTACTAATCATTTTCCTGTTAACACGGGAATCATAACCAGTATATTCCTATGTTAAACTTCACAGTTTGAGATAATGATGATCTCAAACCACACTAGTTCTCAAGCCAACAGCACTAAGACAGTGATTTTACCACACCATAACCATGAGCATAAACCCAGAAATGACAGTGAAAGGTTATCAAGTCACTGACTTTATCAAGCATGGTTTCCCAAGCAACTATATCATCTGAATCAGATGCAATCCAAGCATAATATCATCTAATAAGCCACCAGAAACATTATAGATCATCTTAAGCAACAAGCCTCCGGCCAATAACCACTTAGCATGTTTACAAATCATCCAAACATGATCCAATTCATCCATTACATGATCAATCACATGATAGGAACCCTAAATGGATAAATTATCCTAATTAGAACCAGACAGTAACCGGAGAGTCCACTGCCAGCATCTAGCATCGAATCAGCAAACACAGAGAGCACCAGGGGAGAGGAATTGAATTCAGCGTAGGTCCTCGCTGAAGACTAGAAGAGGAAGCATAGGGGCCGACGACCATGGCGGCACGGGGAGCACCCCAGGAGGGGCACTACAACCCATACGATGCCATGACGGCAACCATGAACACGCATAGAGTCAAGGAGCATCACCACGACGCACGGCGGCAGCGGTAGCACCTGGATCCACGCCAAACCCCAAACCCTAGGGTTCGGGACGGCCTCGATCCATCGCAGGAGAGCCCCAAGCTCGAATCCAGTTGGATAGATAGGTCAAGCATCGTCGACAACCCCCTGTTGCACCATGGTGGTGACCAGAATGGCCCACAGCGATTGGAATCGTCGGCGGCGCATCGCCAGCCACGGGGTCTGGGTCAGAGGAGAGGATGAGCTCGAGGGAGAGAGAGAGAGGCAGTGAGGAGTGGGCCGAGTTGGGCCGGACCCTTTGGGGTGGTTCTTTTGTCTATGACTAATGGGCCACTAGGGCCCAATAAGATTAAACCAGCCCAGAAATCCTTTCAGTCCTGTTTTGAATAAAAAGGAAAAGACCAAAATACCCCTGGACTTAATTAAATCCTAGAAAATAAAATAAAAGTCCAAAAATTATAAGTAAAATATTTTTGGATTCACAATAATCCACACTATCCAAATAAAATAAGATATAAAATTTTAGACATTTAAATTTTTATAAGAATTTTGTAATTTATATATTACTTATGGAATTTTACAAAATTATTAAAAGATGATAAAAATAAATAAAAATCACTTTCATTATATATTAATATTATAGTATTTTTGAAAAATATTAAAAAAATATTTAATAACAATTTATAATGTATAATTAATAATTCTTAAAAGAATTATTAAATCAATAAAAGTCAAATAAAAGGAAAATAAAATAAAATAATTCAATATATGTTATAAATATTAAAAAGTAATATTTATAAATGTTTTATTATTATTAAAAGGCACCTTATATAATAATAGGGTAAATGCATATAAAATTAAATAATGCATTACATTACTTGCATAATCATTTTGCTTCTTTAAATATTGTCCTTACTGGGCAATAAAGATGCTTTTGTAGACATAGAAGCTCAAGGTCCAGTGCAAGCATCAGACTTCACTACCTTGCCATCACAAGGCAAGTTCATCACTTGCTCATGTCCTTTCAAGAGTCTTTATCAAAGTATTTGCAAATTGTGTGTTATCACTTATGCTAAGAAAGAAAGAAAATAATATTTTCACAAATAAAGAAATTATAGATATCATCCTAAGTGGTGATATGATGGAGCAATAGAACTTAGAGATCTAATTGCAACAATGATGATCAAGTAGGGACTTAATAACCCCTGACATCAGTGATTCTAGCGCCGTATATTACGCGTTAGCCATGAGATTTGGAATGGGACAGAGAAGTTAGTTGTATCTTCTTCCTCTCGCATGAATCCGGATGTGCAGGTCGTGGATGTTATCCTCGTAGCGTGCATATTAATTGGTAATTCATAGAGGATATGCAGCATATGGGTGGGAACCCTCATCGTCCCATGATAGTTCTGGCATCTAACGGTTTGTACAAACCATTGCCGTATTTCATTATGTGGGCATGGTGTACACCAAGGAGGCATGCCGGGTCGCGAAGGGGGTAGTGATTGGCTTGGACCAACTACTGAGCCCCACATCATGTAATTGTAGACGGGAAAGTACGCCCGGTTGTGTAACAAGGAGTTGATCTCTCATGGGTAAAGTAAAGCACCTCTATAGAGTGTAAGAACTGTAACTTGTTACTCCCTGTTCCGGGAAGCAGCTACGAACGCGGCAGGTAAGGAACTCCATGAAAGTTCTGGTCAACTTGTGAAGGCTGATTGTCATATTTTTTCAGAATAAAATCAATCTTTGAAGAAAGATTTACAAAAATTGCATATTGCCAAGGATTTATAATCCGAGGTGGTAGTTAGAGCATCAAACTTCCCACCTTGCATATAATGAACTTGTTGGGTAACGTTGTTACTCATTCTTTCCTTTGATCCCTTGCTTAGACTCTAAGGATCCCAAAGACGTGCTAATGTATGCAGCCGAATGTCAAGAAGATGTGTTCTACGAAGAACCTGATCTGTCCGGAGGCATTGAAGGAGTGGATTACGAAATCCGCTACGGTGTCGATGATAATGAGTCCAACTAAGTATCCCTAGTTAGTAGTAACCAACGGAGCCGAGCAGCATGAACTCTATAGAATAAGCTGCTGAGCTCAACTCCTAGCCGGAGTTGTTAATTTTAAATTCCGCTGAAACACTTTATATTTGGTTTGTAAGTTGAATCTTTTGGAACTCTTAAACTTCCGGTATTGTAATATTAATAAGGTGTGTACATTTGTAATATGGACCCTCCATGTTTCTGTTGTACCACTCTAAGAGATGTGATATTTATAGAACGGTGTTCTGTGGATGTCATGTCAACGACTATAGTATACTACACATGCAGTGGTATGCTGGGTCACCGCAGTTGGTATCGGAGCAAATTGCTTTGACCTTAGGTTGGAAACCTAGTAAAGGGTATTACCTGTAGGAAAATTTAGCAACAATAAAGAATTCTCTAAAAGTAATATAATGGGTATTCAAATGAGAATATTCTGTTATATATATTAGTGCGATAATTCTTTGTTATGATGCAATATATCATTGGATACTAATCAAAAAATTATTTTTCTGATATACAGAGATATGGCACCAAAGTTTCCAAAACAGACTTTGGTAAGGAAAGAGGAGACTCTTGACGATTATCAAGGATCATTCACAGACTAACTTCGTCAACTTTTAAAGCTCTTTAGTTGTCCAACTAGAATTCCAGTGAACACTATCACTTACCTTGATGGCCGGATGTTATCCAAGTATCGTGTGAGTATCCAACTTCCAGAGAAGCTTGGATTATATCATGATCTACCTATAGGAGAAGGTAGGAGTCATTTAGCAGCATATCATGTTGCTATTGTGGAGGCGATAGCTAATATCCGGGAGCAGAAAACCAAGGAGCTAGAAGGTAGCACATTCTCTATGATACCTCATGATTCTATAGACTTGGATCCTATACCGGATCATCTTACTTTGGTTAAGAGGCATCCTAAGTTAGCTTCCAAGTTTAAGGATAGATATCGAACACTCGTTGCGTCTTTTTATAAGACACATCAAGTGATTGTTGAAGACAAAAATGATATGTTAGAAGATATAACTGATCCGGAAAGGAGGAAGCAGATAGCATTCCAGTCAGAGAAAGAAGCAAGTAGTAGTGCAACACCTATCTTTAAGGATATACCTATATATCCTGAATCTTTTATACCATATCCTTATTCACCAAGACTTGAACCTATACATGATCCTACTATGGATATGAGGTATGCAGTACCACAGGGCTCAGAGGATGGTTCTGACTTAGAACTTCCTATTGAGAATTTGGATGGTTGGAGAATGGGATCATATAATGGATCTCATGAACACCAGATGTCCACTGATGGTTCTGACAGAAATGTTGGACAATCTAGTTGGATGGGTGCAAGAATGAACCCAAATAATAGTAGTAGAAATACCATGTCAATATATAATCAGGATGAAGAAGAAGATCCTGAGGAGAGAGTGTTTGAATCATCAACATCTTCTCAAAACCCTGGGAATATATATTATTCAGTGTTTAATTATCTTGCCCACGAGAGCACCTGGGAAGCAGCAGGATCTGTGTATCCTGTTGACAACTCAAGAAATGAAGCTTAGGAGATGCAAGCGGGAGATAATATTGAATATGTTTCTGAAGACTTTTTAGCTGAGCTGGAGGGAGTCAATGCGCTCAGGTTGAGTAATGACTCAAGTCCTGACACTTCAGATACAGAGTATGTTCCTTCTGGAAGGCCATATGTTCCACAAATTGTGCGACGAACAACACGTCATCACGGTTGGACATCAGGCATGTACGATGAGCATAGTTACTACTAGAAGGAGACAATTAGTTAGTAGTATCAAGTACCGTGTTTTGTACCCCAAGTAATAAGGTAGTTTTGTGATTATACCTATATGGTATATGTTGTAATGACTTTGTATCATTATGATATTATGTAAAATATGTGAAATGCATATTTGGATTTTCTTTGGATCTTCATTGTGTGACTAGTTCTGTGCGTAAAGTCGAGCTCAGAACACATGTGCATGATGTAATTATGAGTATTCGCTTTATGTTGCATGACTAGAGGGTCATGGATACGGGTGTAGGAATGGAAACTGAGCAGTAGCGGATGGAGCGAGAGGCCAAGGAAAAGGCCGATGCAGATGCAGCAAACTAGGAAGCATTACCACCACCACCACCAATGAGGCCGTTAATGGAGCAGAATTTTTTGCAATGCATGCAAATGATGCAAGAGACCCAGAACAAGTTCATGGAAGAGCTGCTGGGACGAGCAAATCAGAGGGCACCTGAAGGTGGAGGAGTGAGTCTATCTGATTTCCAGAATGCAAGACCGTTACCTTTTGCATCAGCTCCTGAACCAATGGATGCAGAAGACTGGCTAGCAGATACTGAAAGGAAGCTGAAAACTGTAGGTTGCAATGATGAGGAGAAATTGAGGTATGCAACTCATCTTCTGACTAGACCTGCAACATCATGGTGGGAGAATCAGTTAGCCATGCAACCACCAGGAAGAGAGTTTACCTTGGAAGAGTTCAAGCAGAGATTCCGTGAATATCATGTTCCGGTAAGTGTTATGGAGTTGAAGCAGAGAGAATTTGAGGAGCTTCAGCAAGGATATACTAGTGTCATGAAGTACATCCGGGACTTTAGTCAACTGTCTCGCTATGCTGAGGAGGATGTCAACAGTGAAGAGAAGCGGAAGAAGCATTTCCTGCATGGATTAAATCCATTTGTGAAGATGCAGCTAAGGTTAGCCAATAAGCAAACTTATCAGCAGTTGTTGGATGCAGCCATTACTTTTGAAGATGACTACAAGAATGTCCAAGAGGACCAGAGGAAGAGAGCCAAGAAGGAAACCAAGAGAATTCAGGCAAGCAAACCTAAACCTAACCTGGAGTTCAAACCTTGGAATAGGAATTATGGTAACAATAACAATAGCAATAACAAGGGCAGTGGTGGAAATCAATCCAATCTGAGAAGGAATGTTATTTGTAACAATTGTGGAATTCCAGGGCATTTCCAGAGGGAATGCAAAAAGGCGATAGTGATCTGTTATGGTTGTGGTTAGAAGGGGCATATCAAGCCAGATTGTCCGAGCAAACCACCTGGAGGATGGCCTGCCAAGGGAGGAGGACAAGCCAGTGGAGGAAATGGATAGCCCAATAAAGGAGGAAATAATGGCAAGAACAACAATGGCAAGAGGAACCGACCTACTGGGAAACTGAACTGTGCAACCCTCGAGGAGGTGGATAATTCGGAGCATGCAGTGATAGGTACGCTTAATATCCTTACCAATCCCGGCAAATTTCTATTTGATACTGGTGCAACTACTTCATTCATTTCTGAAAAAAATTGTGATAAGTTTAGGATCAGAAGGGCAACGTTAGAAAGTCCTATGGCCGTAGTTACGGCAGGAGGGAATGTGATTGTACGCCACATAAAACAAGATCAGGTTATATCGATCTGTGGTTGTACTTATTTCGCAGACCTTTATGTGATTCCTTTGAAGGGAATTGTAGTAGTGCTGGGAATGGATTGGATGATGGAACACGGAGCTCAGATAAATTGTTAGGAGAAAACTGTCTCAATCAAAACTCCAAGTGGAGCAAGGATAGTTTACCAAGCAGATAAGCACAGTCATATCATGGTGGATCTGCAGTTAAAATCGATGAAAGAGGTCAAATTGGAAGAGATTCCTATAGTAAATGAATTTCAAGATGTTTTTCCAGCAGAGCTACCGGGAATGCCACCAGACCGGGAGATAGAATTCACTATTGACCTAATTCCTGGTACATCACCAATAGCTCAAGCACCATATAAGAAGGGACCCAAGGAGTTGAAAGAACTCAAGGAGCAAATTGATGAGTTAGCTAGTAAAGGATTTATTCAGGAAAGTGTATCTCCATGGGGAACACCAGTAATCTTTGTGGATAAGAGAGATGGTGGGAGAAGAATGTGTGGAGATTATAGAAATCTGAACAACATGACTATCAAGAACAAGTATCCTTTACCAAGAATTCAAGATTTGTTTGATCAAGTAAAAGGAGCTGTAGTATTTTCAAAGATCGATTTAAGATCTGGATACCATAAAATAAAAATCAAACCAGAAGATGTTCCAAAAACAGCATTTGTCTCAAGATATGGACACCATGAATATCTGGTAGTACCATTTGGATTGACCAATGCACCGGCAATATTCATGAATCTGATGAACAAGATCTTCATGCCATATTTGGATAAGTTTGTCATAGTCTTTATTGATGATATTCTGATATATTCCAAGGATAAGGAAGAGCATGCTGATCATTTGAGAATAGCATTACAGACTTTAAGAGAACACAAACTTTATGCTAAGTTCAGTAAGTGTGAATTTTGGCTTGATGAGGTAGAATTCCTCGGTCATGTGATAAGTAAGGATGGAATTGCGGTGAATCCATCTAAATTTCAGTCAGTACTAGAGTGGACTGCACCGACCAATGTGAAGCAAATTCGAGGTTTCTTAGGAATGGTTGGTTATTATCGGAGATTCATTGAAGGTTTCTCCAAAATAGCCGGACCAATGACCAAATTATTAAGGAAGAATACGCCATTCAAATGGGATGAGAAATGTGAATCAAGTTTTCAAGAGTTGAAGACTAGATTAACCACAGCTCCAATATTAGCAGTTCCTGAAACAGGGAAGGACTTCACCGTATACTGTGATGCATCTAAAGAAGGTTTGGGTTGTGTATTAATGCAAGATCGGAAAGTGGTTGCTTATGGTTCAAGACAACTGAAACCACATGAAGTCAACTATCCAACTCATGATTTAGAGTTAGCAGCAGTAGTTTTTGCGCTGAAAGGATGGAGGCATTTTGTTTATGGAGCCAGATGTGAGTTATACACTGACCATAAAAGTCTCAAATATTTCTTCACTCAAAAGGAATTGAATATGAGACAGAAGCGTTGGTTGGAACTAATCAAGGATTATGATTTAACAAACTACACCCCAGGGAAAGCAAATGTTGTAGCAGATGCTTTAAGCAGAAAGAGTGCAGATATTCAGCCAAGCAATATGGAGCTACCAAAAGAGTTACAAATGGACTTGGAAAGATTAGAGCTTCAATTTATCAGAACAAAGGTTCTTGGAGGATTAGCTACTATGCAGGTAGTTGCAGAGCAGGACAGTGATCTTAAGAAAGAAATTTTTAGACAACAAGAAGAAGATCCTTTTATTGCTGAGGAAATTCGGAGGATATCTCAAGGGCAAAAATCAGTTTTTCGCCTTGGAGATTATGGGTCTTTATGGTTTCAAGACCGTCTTTGTGTTCCAGATGTGACTGAGATTAGAAATGTCATACTCAAAGAAGCACATGAAACACCATATTCTATACATCCAGGGAGTACTAAGATGTATATGGATTTGAAAGAACTATTCTGGTGGAATAACATGAAAAGAGATATTGCTAAATATGTATCTGAATGCCATACTTTTCAAAGGGTGAAGGCTGAACATCAAAGTCCAGCAGAACCATTACAACCCTTGGAAATTCCTGAATGGAAGTGGTAAGAAATAGGTATGGACTTCATTACAGGATTGCCCATGACACCAAAAAGGAAGGATATGATATGGGTAACTGTGGACAGACTCACTAAGAGTGCACATTTTATTCCGGTGAATCAAAATGATAATGCCGAGAAGTTAGTTGAAGTATATGTCAAAGAGATAGTAAGTAAGCATGGAGTACCCAAAAATATCATAACTGATAGGGGATCAGTGTTTACTTCAGCATTTTGGAAGCAATTGCATGAAGCACTTGGTTCAAAGTTAGATTTCAGCATAGCATATCATCCTGAGACAGGAGATCAAACTGAAAGAACAAATCAAATACTAGAAGACATGTTAAGAGCTTGTGCACTAGATTTTGGAGGAACATGGAAAGATCACCTACCATTGGCAGAATTTTCTTATAATAATAGTTATCAGAGTAGTCTGAAGGCAGCTCCATATCAGGTTCTGTATGGAAGGAAGTGTAGATCACCAATATGTTGGTATGAGCCTGGAAGCAGCAAAGAATTTGCACCAGATTATATCAAGGAAAGACAAGATATCATTGATAAGATCAGGGATAGACTAAAAATAGCCCAAAGCAGGCAGAAAAGTTATGCAGATCAAAGTCGAAGATCATGGCATCCAGAAGTGGGAGATATGGTCTATTTGAAAGTAAGTCCAATGAAAGGGGTGAAAATATTCAGAGTTAAAGGGAAATTGAGTCCAAGATATATCGGACCATTCAAGATACTGAGTCAAAACAGAACTATAGCTTATGCTTTAGAGTTACCATCAAGATTGGCTCAAGTGCATAATGTTTTCCATGTGTCACAACTTCGTAAATGTTTAAAAGTTCCAGATGATGCAATCACACATCAAGAGATATAACTACAAGCAGACCTGACCTATATTGAAAAGCCTTGTAAGATTCTAGAAGAAAACTGGAAAAGATTAAGGAACAGAGCAATCAAATATTGCAAGGAACAATGGGAACATCACCCTGAAAGGGAAGCCACATCGGAGAAAGAAGAGGATTTAAGAAAAGCCTATCCAGAACTATTCAGGTACATATCCGCAAATTTCGAGACAAAGTTTAATTTAAGGGGGGAAGTCTGTAACATCCTAGCATTTAGGAACTAACGAAGGGTCGATTTAGGAATTTGGAATGTTGCATGAATTTATCTGTGAAAATGTGGGTAAAATTTTTTCCAAATAAAAAATTAAAGTGATCAAGGTTTCTTTCATGCTTTGAGATTAGGTTAGTCTTAAAGGATGATTACTATAGACTTTGATATGATCTTTGAGAAATTAAGTGTTTGAAAAGTGAATTTGAATTTTAAACTTGAGAGAGTTTGAATTATAATTCAAATAAATTAGGGATAAGTTTTGAATCTTAATTTAATTAAGAGATAAATATTACAACTTAAATTCTATCCAAAGAAAAACAATAATGAATATGAAAACTTATTTCATATCATCAATATATAATCAAGTTACAAAATTATAACTTATTGAAATCATCCACACAATTCACAAAAGCAAATATATAAAGAATAAGCATATTCTTTATTAATAATAATGTAATCTTTATTACAGAAGAACAAAAGGAAGATTACAAGATAATAAAATGAAAATTACAAAAGAATAAGAAGATTACATTGAATTATTCTATAACTATTATATAAAAGAAAAACTAAACTACAATCTTCCTCTTCAAATCTGTACCTGCAAGATAAACATTAATAAAACAATAATAAGGTTAGAGTTAGTATTATTTTTCTCTCAGACATGTCAGTGAAGTGCACTAGACAAATTCATTGAGAAATTTATTGAAGGGGCAAGTTTCACCAAATATGAAAGAATTTATCTTTCATAAATTTCAAGCCAGAAGTCAAATGACAGCCAAGAGGGGAAAATTTCACCAGCCAGGTGAAAGTAAGCAGATAACAGTAAGTTTCAAAATTCTGAACATATCCACAAGTGCACAGCAAGCACACAGGCAGGACACACACCAACATGCATGTGGTGTGCTGTCAGCCTCACAGCACAGCCCCAAACTCACAAAACCACAATCACAGCCGTGGAGAGGCACTAGTGCATCTCTCCACTTCTTGCACACAAGAACAGCCAGCTTAGACAGCAGCTTACCAAGCACAACAGCCAAACCAAACCACCAAAGATCAACCAAACATCACCAGGATGGTGACATAAGGAGGGGGAAGGATCAGGTGGATAGCAAGGCCAAGTCCAGGAGCTAGGAGGATCAGGCTAGCTCAAGAGCAAGCACAGGAGTCCATCAAAACCAGATCAAGATCATCACAAACTTACTCCACAAACATCAGATTCTGTGGTAAGTTTCATAAAACCTTCACATGATCTAATCATATCATTTAGACAGAAGCATGTGTTGTTTTATGAAACAAACCCTCAGAAAGCACCCAAGTGGGGTGACTCCATCATAGGGATATTTA
This sequence comes from Avena sativa, assembly GCA_916181665.1. NCBI lineage: Eukaryota > Viridiplantae > Streptophyta > Magnoliopsida > Poales > Poaceae > Avena > Avena sativa. The sequence goes on from OV702279.1 coordinate 230,327,379, forward strand.
AACTCTAAAAGCAAACAACAAAGTACCTGGATCCAGCCAGAGCTCAGAGCAACATCATTGCTCTGGTTGTTAGGCTATATCTTACAATTCAAGCATAAATATATCTATGATCCATTTCTAGGCACATCCCTAAAGAAAGGGTAGCACCCTAGAAACTAATCCTTTGGATCCAGATCATGATCAAGCTTACTATCAATTTTCCAAGCTTTGATTCAAAAACAATAGCTGTTACCACTACCAGAACTATCTATATGAATCAATTAGATAAGGTCTGAATCCCTAAGCCTCAGACCAACATCATTGGTCTTAGGGATTTTAGGAAAGAACAATTCCATTTATCTTTCAAAGTCAAGTTTGTCCTAAGCATATGTCGTGGGAATGGTCACGGCAGATGCTACAATCGGCAGCGAGTAGTAGAACGAGGGGCAAGGGTGGCCAGCCATCTGCGGTGCGAGATGAGGGCAAAGACACAGGGTTTTACCTAGGTTCGGCCCCCCGGAGGGTAAAGACCTACTCCTGCTAGATTGTATTATGGAGGTGTTACAATGGGCGAGCTCGGCGGCTAGGCGGCGAGTCGCTTGGGTGTATGAGGGAACGTATCTCTACTCACCCTTTAGGGAGGTTTATATAGGCTCACCTCCCCTAGGGTTTACATATCTCAACCGATTCGGTTACAGCTTTAATAGTCGTTTAACCCAATCCGACTGGGCCTATCTACTCGCCTGGGCCTTCAGCTTCCAGTCGCTCGGTACCTTGCTGGGCTTCAATCCACTCGCCGTTCTGCAGGCCCACTCGCCAGCTCTCGGGCCAGTCGGAAACGCCCTGCTGGGTATACCCCAGTAGGCATATCCCCATCAGTAGTCCCCGAGGCCGTCGTCGATTGGGCGTAAATGGCTGCTGGCAGTCGGAGTATACGGCTTCAGAGTAGGCATCCAGTCGAATCGTCGGCGGGCTCCTGTATAAAGGAGGAAATCCGGTGAACCAAGTCGCGGCTTAGGCAAGTCGAGTCGGCGGGACGCGGTCATGGTGATTGACCTGGCGAGCCGAGTGGCTAGAGTTGGACCGTCAGGCGTGGTCAAACTAGCCGTTGGGGTAATCCAACGGTAACTTTCGGCGTAATCATCGCGCGGTAACGGCCTCCTGATTTGGCGGGTAACTCCCGCTATATAAGAGGAATGGCAGGCAATCGTAGAGCCATCTGCCCACCACTTCTTCCGAGTGCGCGCATTTTCCTTCCTTTGCTCCGCGATCCAATCGACCCAAAAACCTCCGATCTCCAACCAACCTCTCGGCCATGGCCCTTTCCACCGAACCATGGGGTAGGTCCAAGTGCACGAGGGTGCAGCTGGCCTCTTTCGAGGAGGCCGGGATCCTGCGAGCCGGCTGTTGGCGTATCCCCGCAGCCGGAGAAACGACCCCAAACCCGCGAGAGAGGGAATTCGTCTGTTTCACCAGTCATCTCGAGCGCGGGCTAGGGTTTCCCACGTCCTTGTTCTTCCGGCGCTTTTGCGCCTACTATGGGATCCAGCCTTCAGATCTGGGTCCCCACAGCATCGAGCAGCTCGCCATCTTCGTGGCGTTCTGCGAATGCTACTTGGGCTGTCGGCCCTACTTTCCCTTGTGGCAAGATTTGTTCCATGGACGGATTAGCCGCGAGGAGGCAGGCGGCCCAATGCTAGCCGCGGGCGGCTTGACGTTCCAGCTCAAGTCCAAAGCCTCCTTCTTTGACCTGATGCTACCCGCCAAGGCGGCGAGCGACTGGAAAAGGTCGTGGTTCTACGTGACCGAGGCGACCCCAGAGGGCGAGGCGGTGATCCCGCGGTACTCCGCTAGTCGTTCGGAGCCGCGCCATCTCCAAGTCGGCAAGCTCCCCGACGACCAGCGGATGGTCGTTGACGAGATGCTCCAGACCATCCGTGGTCTGAAGAAGAAGGGCCTCCAAACGATAAATTTGTACAATTGCTGGCTTGGGCGGCGGCTTGTTCCACTCGCCCAGCGCGACCACTATATGTACCAATACACCGGCCGGGGGGACTCGACGAAGGCCTGCCTCGACGAGTGGAGGCTGGAAGATTATCTCCCAGCATTGAAGAAGATTACCCAGGCGGTGTACCTGGATGCGCAGGCCGGGATCGCCCCCTACACCGCGAAGCGTCCAGCTCCAACGGTAATTTCTTTACCTTGTTCGCAGTCGCAGTGTATGCAGTCGCGGTAATCCTGATTCTGTTTGTATTCATCGCAGCTATTCCAGGTGGTGGAAGGGTGGCTCCCACCTTCGGATGATGAGAGCCCGGGCCCATCCGCCCAGGACGTAGGCGAATCACCACCCGCGAGGGGCAACGAAGACGACGAGGACGAGTCCGAAGAAGAGGCCGCCCTGCTGGTCCGAAAGACCCGCGGGCAACGTCAGCGCGAGATCGAAGCGAGCAGAAGCCTCGAGCGCCATGACAATGACGACGAGCTCCCAGAGACCACCTCGCGCCGTCAAGCCACTCCGTCGAAGAAGAAGGAGAAGAAGAGGGAGGCGAGGGGCCCCCTGAAGAAGAAAACGAAGCCGTCGAAGACGGCCTCACCGCCACACTCGGCGAGCAGCTCCGATGCTCCCAGCCCCACTGGTGACGGCGCGCCACCAGCGACAACTGCGCTGGACACGGCGACTATGGAGGTGCCACTGGCCTCATTGCCTCCACCAATCGCCCCAGTCTCTGGGCTGGGGGAGGCTCCGGCCGCGGCGACTTCGCCTCGCAGGGAGGCTCCGGCTGCAGCGGCTTCACCTCGCAAGGAGGCTCCAGCTGCAGCAGCTTCGACTCGCGAGGAAGCTCCCGCCGAGGATGTCCCAGAGGCGCCAGCTGCAGCCTCAACGACGAAGAAGCCGTCCGTGTCTTGGGCACGCGATGTCCTGGACCTGGGGCTCAGTCGCCGACTGGGCCCTGAACTGGAAAAACCGGCCGGCCTTCGTACGGGGCTACGTTTCATCCCAGTCGCCAAGTGAGTGTGCTCACCCCTCCTTATTTTCCATAACTATTTCAATTGTCTTTGTTGATTCGATTAATGCGCAGGACCGGAGTGAAAAGGATGGGCCATCCGACCGTGGCCAAGGTGCCCTCCGCCGCTAGTGAGGAGGATCCTTCACGCAAGAGGAAGGCGGACGAGGTCGTCGCCTCAGCGGATGGCAGTAAGAAGGCCAAGGGCGACGACATCGTCACCATCTCTGACGATACGGCGGCCGCACCGGCCGAGCCCGCGGTGGAAGCAGCCGCGTCTACGAAGGAACCCGCTGCGGAGGCGACCTCCCTTGGAGCGGGTGCCTCCATCGCTACCTTCCCCCGCTTCGTTACCAAGGCGGCCACGGTGAGTGGGGTTGCGCCCTCGAGCCACGCTCCTGGGACCGCCGATGCTGAAGTCGACCAGCATCGTGGGCACACGCCTGCATTACTTGCGTCTGTGGACGCGATCCAACTCCACGGCATGCTTGGCGCAGCCATCCAGGTACATCCAGTCCCCGAGGATCAGGTCGGTGTTTTGCAGCGGCGTGATTCTTATAATTTCTCGTCTATTATTTTCGTATCCAGTCCCCGAGTGCGTACTCGCTGAATTTCAGCGGGTGGGCATTTGGGAATTTCTTGATTGCCAGTCCCCGAGTGCGCACTCGCTGAATTTCAGCGGGTGGGCACTTAGGAATTTCTTGATCGCCAGTCCCCGAGTGCGCACTCGCTGAATTTCAGCGGGTGGGCACTTAGGGATTTCTTGAACGCCAGTCCCCGAGTGCGCACTCGCTGAATTTCAGCGGGTGGGTACTTAGGAATTTCTTGAACGCCAGTCCCCGAGTGCGCACTCGCTGAATTTCAGCGGGTGGACACTTATGAAGTTCGTTTTAACTGACTTTTTCGGTGATGTACAGGGTCTGCAGCTTGAGTCGGCGGACCGATTGGCCGCGAAACAGCGCGCGGAGAAGGAGCTGGCCATCGTCCAGGAGGCGAACAAAGGTCTTCAGGCTGTTGCTGCGAAGGCAGATCAAGCTCGCCAGGGGCTTGTCCCCGCTGGTGAGTTGGTGGCGGCGCGGTCTGCTCTGGGTGCCGCTGAACAACGGATTGCCGACCTCGAGCGCGAACTGCGGGAGGCGAGAGAAGAAGCTAGCTTGGCGGACGGGCGAGCTAAGGCCGCCATTGCGGCCGCAGAGGAGGATCGCAAGGTGTCGGAAGTCCTTATTGCTGGGCTTCAGGACGACCACACGTCGCTTCAGTGCTTCATCACGGGACTCGCCCGCCCGCTACTTGGTGAGTGCTTCCTCCCTTTCTTATAGTTGTGGTTTTTGTGGTGTCCATCATACTCATCATTGTCTTTTTCTTCGCAGGTCGCATCATTGATAGCGACGAAGAGGCGAGCTCGCTCGACGCAAGGCAGTGCGTAAGCATGCTCGTCGACTCGGCGACGCTGTCAGCGACCTGCATCCGCGCCTACCTCCAAGAAATATCACCCACGGAGGTGATTCCCAGCGACCTCGTTGAGGTGTGGAAGTACTTGGAGAAGGCACCCGCGGTCGTTGAATTTATGACGCAATCGGCGTTTCGGCGTGGAGCATCGACGGCCCTGAGCCTTGGACTCGCTCACTTCCCCGAAGACTTCGACATCGACGATGTGACGAGTGGGTACCCATCGTCAACTGGCGCGGTGGAGCTGTCCGAGGTTCTCAAGTTGCAAGAGCGTGCCGCCACGTACTCGGAGCGTGTCTGGGCGATGGGCGACCTCCTTCCATACCAGGAGACGGTCGTCGCGCCGAACGACCCTAAGCCGCCGCATCGTGACTTCAAGGTCGAGCAGCCTTTTTGCGCGGCGATGGCGGGTGAACTGACGACGTATCCATCAAACCCGTACACCGCGTTCATCCGTAATCGCCGGGATGCTGGCGAGTCGTCATCGAAGCCTGCAGAGTAGGGTAGTTTGCCTTGAAGCGTTAGCAGCAGTTCTGCCACGCGGGCATATTTTGTAACATAAGACAATGCAATATGCGATTGAATGAGACGTTGTGTCTATTTTGATACTTGTTTGTGTGCTTTGGATTGATTTTGGGCGAGTCCCCGAGCGCGTCCGCCCTTTTGTGGGGTTTACCTCGTATATGATTTATGTGTTGTTGTTGTGTGTTTTGATGTTTTAGTCGACTCGCCCGAGCTCGAAGAGCCAGTCGCTAGGTGACTCCCTTGAGTGCTCTGTACTTTACTGTTTTCCCGTGCGCGAACGAGGTCGGGTGGCCGAGTCCCCGAGCGTGGTACTTGGTAGTTCTAGGCGCGACTCGAGGGTGGTTGAGGACTTAGCGCGTTGATGTGAGCGCGTCACTCCTGCCTGGCCCGTAGGGTCAGTCGCGTGGCGATTCCTGGGCATGCTCTCTTACTTGGCGTTTTTCCTGACCGCTCGCGACGAACTGGTCTTCAGTCCCCGAGCGTGGTACTTAGCCGTTCGAGTCGCTATGCCGAGGATGCGGAGGACCAAGGTCGTTGTGAGAAGCGAGGGCAGTTGTCTTGGCTCGTAGAACCAGTCGAGCTAGGCGACTCCAATGGGGCTCCGGGTTGGCGTTATTCGTGGACGATGCAAGACCTGAAGCGATTCAGTGCTCTTACACCGCACTACTTAGCCGTGCCGATCGCTGTACCAAAGGTTGACTTCTGCATGTACCATAACACTGTTTTTACGAGTGCGAGTGGCACAAGTCATGGAGAGTAGGCGCAATTTGCGGTAACCGTTTCTTTTTATTTCATAGCGACTGGAGAGTACATGTGTGGGGTTCTAGGAGTAGAACTTCCGGAGGAGGTTTACATTCCATGGTCGTTTGACGTCGAGTTCGCCGTCCCCGCGGACGTCGACGAGGTAGTAGGCGTCGTTGCCGAGTACGCGCCCGATGGCGAATGGGCCTTCCCACGGAGGGGAAAGCTTGTGCATGCCCTTCTTGTCCTGGGTGAGGCGTAACACCAGGTCGCCTTCCTGGAAGGTGCGAGCCTTCACCCGCCGGCTGTGGTAGCGGCGGAGTCCTTGCTGGTAGATGGCGGTGCGTGACCGAGCGAGGTCGCGTGCTTCGTCGAGCTGGTCGACCCCATCTTGGCGGGCCATCTCGTTTGCAGCCTCCGTATAATGGACGACTCGCGGCGAGTCGTGTTCAAGGTCGGTGGCATGACCGCCTCGGCACCGTAGATCATGAAGAAGGGAGTGAATCCCGTCGATCTGTTGACGGAGGTGCGGATCCCCCAGATGACAGAGGGCAACTCCTCGACCCAGCACCCGGCGGTGCGCTCGAGTGGTACTTGGAGTCGCGGCTTCAGGCCGTGGAGGATGCTTTGGTTGGCTCGTTCCGCCTGGCCGTTGTATTCCGGGTGGGCGACTGATGCGAGGTCGAGCCGGATATGGTGCTCTTCGCAGAATTCGGCCATGGCTCCCTTGGCGAAGTTGGTGCCGTTGTCCGTGATGATGACGTTGGGGAACCCGTAGCGATATATGAGCTCGCGTAAGAATTTAGTGGCGGTCTTCCCGTCGCATTTCCGGACTGGCTTTGCCTCCACCCACTTCGTGAATTTGTCGACAGCGACTAGCAGGTGGGTGTAGCCAGAGGGGGCCTTCTTGAAGGGGCCTACCATGTCCATGCCCCACACAGCGAATGGCCAGGTGATGGGGATTGTTTTGAGCGCTGAGCTCGGTACGTGTGTCTGCTTGGCGTACTTCTGGCACCCGGCGCATCGCTGGACGATGTCGACAGCGTCGGCGTGTGCGGTGGGCCAGTAGAAGCCGTGTCGCATAGCCTTGGCGACCAGGGAGCGAGCGGCGGCGTGGTGGCCACAGTCACCTGAGTGAATGTCGTGGAGGATTTTTCGTCCTTCAGCCGGTTGGACGCAGCGTTGGAACACGCCGGTGACGCTGCGCTTGTGTAGCTCGCCGTCGATGATGGTGTAGGACTTGCATCGACGAGCGATCATTCGAGCGTCTGTCTCGTCTGCTGGCAGGGTGCCGGCTTCTAGGTAGGCGATGTAGGGCTTGGTCCAATTGTCTGGCTCGGTGACGAGTGCGACCAAGGCTGCCTCTGGTTGGAGTGGGACTCCGATGTCGATCTCCCTCGGGGGAGAGACTGATGGTTTGGAGATTGTGTCGAGGAACACGCCGGCGGGTGGTGCGAGTCGAGCCGACCCGATGCGAGAGAGGGCGTCGGCCTCCTCGTTTTTCCGCCTGTCGATCCACTCGACAGAGTAGCCGGTGAAGTGGCCGCCCAACTTGTCCACCGCTTGGCGGTACGCTGCCATGGTAGGGGAGACGGCGTCGCAGGTGCCGGCGACTTGCCCCGCGACGAGGTCGGAATCTCCGTAGCAGCGGAGGCGATTGACGTTCATCTCCTTGGCGGCTCGCATGCCGTGGAGTAGGGCCTCGTATTCAGCCATGTTGTTGGTGCAGGGCGTGAAGTCGAGGCAGAGGATGTAGCGGAGCTTGTCGCCCTTTGGTGAAGTCAACACTATCCCTGCTCCTGCACCGTCCGCGTTCTTGGAGCCGTCGAAGTGCAGGCTCCAGTAATGGAGGTACGGCAGCTTCTCTGGCTGCTGGGCCTCCTCCCAGTCGGCGATGAAGTCTGCCAGCGCCTGCGACTTAATCGCCTTTCGTGGCTCGTATTTGATGTTGTGGATGTCGATCTCGACGGCCCACTCGGCGACCCGCCCGGTCGCCTCGCGATTGCGGATGATGTCTTGCAGTGGCGCTGGGGAGACGACCGTGATCGGGTGCTCCTGGAAGTAGTGCGGCAGGCGCCGCTGAGCCCTGAAGACCGTGTATACTAGCTTTTGGTACTGTGGGTACCGCTGGCGCGACTCGGTGAGGACCTCGCTGATGTAGTACACCGGCCGCTGAACCAGGCGCTCCTTTCCTTCCTCTGGTCGTTCGACGACCATCACGGCGCTGACGACGCGTTCGGACGCCGCGACGTAAACCAGCATGGGTTCTTTGTCGGCGGGGGCGGCGAGTAGTGGTGCGGCGAGTAGCACCTTTTTGAGGTCGCGGAGCGCGTCGTCCGCCTCCTTGTCCCACTGGAAGGTGGGGTTCTTGCGCATCAGGCGGTATAGGGGCATCGCCTTTTCGCCCAGGCGGGGGATGAAGCGACTGAGAGCCGCTACTCGCCCGGCCAGCTTCTGGACGTCGCGCAGGCACTCGGGTTTGCCGAGCCGGGCGATCGTGTCGATCTTTGTTGGGTTCGCCTCGATCCCTCGTTTGGAGACGACGTACCCCAGTAGTTGTCCGGCGGGTACACCGAAGGTGCACTTGCCTGGGTTGAGCTTTATCTTGTACCTTCGCAGGTTGGCGAAGGTTTCCGCCAGGTCGGCGAGTAGGTCGTCTTGGCGAGCGGACTTCACGACCACGTCGTCGATGTAGACGTGGATGTTGCGGCCAATTTGGCTCGCGAGGCATTCTTGCATGCACCGCTGGTAGGTCGCCCCGGCGTTCTTGAGGCCGAAGGTCATGGCGGTGTAGCAGAAGGCTCCGAATGGCGTGATGAACGCCGTCTTCTCCTCGTCTTCGACAGCCATTTTGATCTGGTTGTACCCAGAGTAGGCGTCGAGGAAACATAGCGACTCCGAACCCGCGGTTGAATCGATTATCTGGTCGATCCGCGGGAGGACGAACTGCTCCTTTGGGCAGGCGCTGTTCAGGTTTGTGTAGTTGATACACATTCTCCAGGTCCCGTTTTTCTTCTCGACCAGGACTGGGTTTGCCAGCCACTTGGAGTACTTGATTGGCCGGATGAAGCCGGCAGCGAGTAGACGCTGCACTTCCTCGGCGATTGCTCGACGGCGTTCTTCATTGAAGGGCCGTAGCGACTGCTTGACGGGTCGCACTTTGGGGTCGGCGTTCAGCTTGTGCTCAGCGAGCTCCCTAGGGACACCGGGCATGTCGGAAGGTTTCCATGCGAAGATGTCCCTGTTCTCACAGAGGAACTCGATGAGCGCGCCTTCCTATGCTGGGCTCATGCCTGTCCCGATCGTCACCGTCTGGCTGGAGTCGCCTGGGACCAGCTCGACGGTGCGAGTGTGCGTCGTTGCCTCAAAGGTTGAGGTGTTTGCGCCCTCTGAGTTGGGCTTCTTGAGTATTGTGGGGTCGTCATTGTTGACCCCGCTCGCGTATTTGGCGAGCTCGTCGGCGTGATTAGTCTCTGCCGCGATGATGGCGTCGGCGAGCTCGGCTCCTTTGGCCTCGCACTCGGCGGCCATGTCGGGGTCGCCGTTGATGGTGATGACGCCGCACGGCCCGGGGAGCTTCATCGCGTTGTACGCGTAGTGGGGCGCTGCCATGAATTTAGCGAACGCCTGGCGCCCCAGGACGCAGTGGTAAGGGCTGTCGAAGGGCACCAGTTCGAAGACGATCCGCTCGGTGCGGAAGTTTGCCGGTGTGCCGAAAGTGACTGGCAGCGTGACCTTGCCGATCGGGTACGCCTTCCGACCGGGGACGATGCCGTGGAACGTGGTGTGGGTCGTCTCGATCATCGACTGCGGGAGCCGCAGCCGCCTGAAGGTGTCGAGGTAGAGGATGTTGATGGAACTACCGCCGTCCATCAGTGTCTTGGGGAGCCAGTAGTCGCCAACCTTGGGCTTGACCACCAAGGCGACTCGTCCTGGGTACTCGATGCGCGGCGAGTGATCTTGCCGGCTCCAGGTGATGGGCTGTTCCGACCAGTTCAGGAACTGGGGGACGTCTATTTGGGCCACCGCATTGACAGCGACGGCGCGGGCGATGACCTTCTTCTCGTGCTTCGTGTTGAAGCCTGTGAAGGTGTGGAGCGAGCCGGCTACTTTGCCGAATTTTCCGCCATTTGGCGGGTTGTTGTCGGGGCCCTCCCGCGCTTGCCGTGCCTTCTCGATTTCCCTGAGGGTGTGGCAGTCAGCGGTGGTGTGCGTTGCGGGCTTCCCTTCCCTGCTATGGAACGCACATGGTTGGTTAAGGAGGGCCGCGGGATCGAACCTTGGCTTGTTCTTGTAGTTGCCGCCATCGCGGCGTTGCCCTCCGTCGCGGCGGTAGCTCTTGGGCTCGCGCTGCGCGTGCCCGGCGTTGGCGACGAAGTCGACTCGCCCGTCACTGCGGCGCTTGCCAGTGAGGCGAGTGCCGCTGTAGCGTAGGTCGGTTCGGCGTCCGCCGTCGTTGCCGCTCGTGCGGCGTTGCCCTCCTGACTCGTCGTCAGTTTCCTGGTTTGGATCTTCCTCGGCGTACCGTTTGGCGATCTCGAGGAGGTCGGGGATGTTGTCGAGTGTGCGGGAGTGTCGTTTGAGCTTGGCGACTAGAGGCTCATAGCGGCACGAGGTCTTGAAGCAATGGATCGCGGTGTCCGGGTGGATGCCGACCGCGTTGTACCAAAGCTCTTGCCACCGTTGGACCCAGTTGCGGGTCGACTCGCGGGGTCCCTGGACGCACCGTTCCAGGTCCTCAATAGTGGTGGCGCGGGTGTAGGAGCACTCGAAGTGCCTGACGAAGGCGTCGCGCATTTCCTCCCAGGAATCGATACTGTCCTGGGGGAGAGTGTTGATCCACTGCCTGCACGTCCCCTCCATCATCAGGGGGAGGTAACGGGCGGCGAGTAGGTCAGTGTGACCCGCGATCCCCATTGCCATGAGGTATGTGTCGAGCCAGACGGCGGGGTCGTACGAGGAGTCGTATTTTTCTATCTCCTTTGGCGCCTTGAAGTTTGGCGGGTACTTCTCGCCTCGGATCATTGGTCCGAAGCACTTGGGCCCGAGTCGACTGATCGACCCCATGGGCTCGCCGTCGCGGCGATTAGTTAGGGTGTGCCGCAAGTCGTCAGGCTGGCGTGCGCGCCAGCTTTGGTTGTTGATGATGTGGGTGCGGGCGTCGATGTGTTGCCCGTTAGCGGCGACGAAGTTGGTCGCCGGCCTGGGGTCGTTGGTGGAGAGTGCCGCGTTCGTGGGTCGGTGTTGGAGCTGCAGTGGCTCTGGTGGCGGGCAGTTGAGGGTGTTTGCCGCCGCTGGGCGGCCGCTGGAGGCCGCTCTGCTTCCCGAGGAACGCGAGTATACTCGACCTTGCGAGTCGGCGCCCGCTTTTTGCTGCTCGACGGCCTTCGCGAGCAGGGCCCTGACGTATTGGATCTGTAGGGCGCCGTCGCCGGTGGCCGTGATGCTGTCGGCTGCTGCTCGGCCTGCCACGAGGTTGTCCATCGGGGTGGAGAACAGTGGGAGGCCGTTTGCGTCTCGCTCCCGTGAGGAGACTACTATCCGCGGCTGGTCCCTGGGAGGGGTGCAGTTGGGTGGAGGTGGGGCGCCCATCGCCGTTGATCCTGGCGGTGGCCGGGCGCTTCCTCCTGGTGGCGCGTTCTCGCAGATCGCGCGCTCGGCCACGCGGGCCGGGTCGTTTTCGTCATCGAAGTTCAGGGCACGCCCTTGAACGGTGGGGTTCAGGCGTGACCTGATCCGCTGCTGGTGGTAGTGTGACAGCTCCTGCGCCGTCACCTGCTCGAGGCGAAATTTTTCGCGCTCGGCTTGCTCCTTGCGCACCGCCTCCGCCAGTTTCAGGCGGAGTTCCTCGACCTCCGTTGCCGTGGCGTTAGGAGGGATTGGGGTGGAGAAAGGATCCTCCGGCGGATCGGCGCCGGTGGCCATATAGGCCGCGGCGTGGCGACCTGTTCCGTCGCGGAGGTCGGCGGAGTTCTCTGACCCGGAGTCGAATTCGAAGATCCCGAGGATGGAGGGGTCCTCGAAGTCTCCCGCGTTGGAGACCTGGGCGATGGAGCTCGCGGACGAGGCCGCGGTGATGGATCCGGCGAGTGACGCCGGGGTCGCCGAGTCGGCGTCGTCGGTGAGGGCCGCATCTTCTGCGGCCGCTGAATTCCCGGCCACGTTGCTGTGGGCCGAGTTGTACTCGGAGGCGAGGCGGTGGATCGTGCGGATCTGGCTCTCGGAGAGCCGATCGCGTGGCGGCGACTCGCGGATGCGAGCCGAGTCCTCCGAGACGATGACGTCGGTGAGGCCGACGAAGAGGCTGATCGTGCCGATTGGCAGGATCACGCTGTGCGTGACGGGTCGCGCCGCCGGGACGTAGCTGCTCGGCAAGATCTAGAGCATCTCGCCGATCGCTATCATGCGGCCGGTGGCGACCGTCTCGTTGATGGGCAGATTGGATCTCGCCGCAGAACACCGGCCAGACCGGCCAGGCCCCACGGTGGGCGCCACTGTCGTGGGAATGGTCACGGCAGATGTTGCAATCAGAAGCGAGTAGTAGAACAAGGGGCAAGGGCGGCCAGCCATCTGCGGTGCGAGATGAGGGCAAAGACACAGGGTTTTACCCAGGTTCGGCCCCCCGGAGGGTAAAGACCTACTCCTGCTAGATTGTATTATGGAGGTGTTACAATGGGCGAGCTCGGCGGCTAGGCGGCGAGTCGCTTGGGTGTATGAGGGAACGTATCTCTACTCACCCTTTAGGGAGGTTTATATAGGCTGACCTCCCCTAGGGTTTACATATCTCAACCGATTCCGTTACAGCTTTAATAGTCGTTTAACCCAATCCGACTGGGCCTATCTACTCGCCTGGGCCTTCAGCTTCCAGTCGCTTGGTACCTTGCTGGGCTTCAATCCACTCGCCGTTCTGCGGGCCCACTCGCCAGCTCTCGGCCAGTCGGAAACGCCCTGCTGGGTATACCCCAGTAGGCATATCCCCATCAGCATACACCAACCCAATCAATGGATTAGAATCAAACTTGTGTGCCATACCATGATGGTGTCACAAGAACAATTCTACATGAACCAGGATAAACATTTAATCATCACAAATTCAGACAATCAACTTACTAATCATTTTCCTGTTAACACAGGAATCATAACCAGTATATTCCTATGTTAAACTTCACTGTTTGAGATAATGATGATCTCAAACCACACACTAGTTCTCAAGCCAACAGCACTAAGACAGTGATTTTACCACATCATAACCATGAGCATAAACCCAGAAATGATAGTGAGAGGTTATCAAGTCACTGACTTTATCAAGCATGGTTTCCCAAGCAACTATATCATCTGAATCAGATGCAATCCAAGCATAAATCATCTAATAAGCCACCAGAAACATTATAGATCATCTTAAGCAACAAGCCTCGGGCCAATAACCACTTAGCATGTTTACAAATCATCCAAACATGATCCAATTCATCCAGTACATGATCAATCACATGATAGGAACCCTAAATGGATAAATTATCCTAATCAGAACCAGACAGTAACCGGAGAGGCCACTGCCAGCATCTAGCATCGAATCAGCAAACACAGAGAGCACCAGGGGAGAGGAATCGAATTCACCGTAGGTCCTCGCTGAAGACTAGAAGAGGAAGCAGAGGGGCCGACAACCATGGCGGCACGGGGAGCACCCCAGGAGGGGCGCTGCAACCCATACGACGCCAGGGCGGCGACCATGAACACGCATAGAGGCGAGGAGCATCACCACGATGCACGGCGGCGGCAGCAGCACCTGGATCCACGCCAAACCCCAAACCCTAGGGTTCGGGACGGCATCGGTCCATCACAGGAGAGCCCTAGGCTTGAATCCAATTGGATAGATAGGTCAAGCGTCATCGACAACCCCCTGTTGCACCACGGCAGCAACCAGAACGGCCCACAGCGGCGGGAATCGTCGGCAGCGACATCGCCAGCCATGGGGTCGGGGTCAGAGGAGGAGAGGATGAGCTCGAGGGAGAGAGAGAGAGGCAGTGAGGAGTGGGCCGAGTTGGGCCAAACCCTTCGGGGTGGTTCTTTTGTCTATGACTAATGGGACTAGGGCCCAATAAGATTAAACCAGCCCAGATATCCTTTCAGGCCTGTTTTGAATAAAAAGGAAAAGAAAAAATACCCCTAGACTTAATTAAATCCTAGAAATAAAATTAAAGTCCAAAAATTATAAGTAAAATATTTTTGGATTCACAATAATCCACACTATCCAAATAAAATAAGATATAAAATTTTAGACATTTAAATTTTTATAAGAATTTTGTAATTTATAAATTCCTAATGGAATTTTACAAAATTATTGAAAGATGATAAAAATAAATAAAAATCACTTTCATTATATATTAATATTATAGTATTTTTGAAAAATACTAAATAAATATTTAATAACAATTTATAATGTATAATTAATAATTCTTAACATAATTATTAAATCAATAAAAGTCAAATAAAAGGAAAATAAAATAAAATAATTCAATATATGTTATAAATATTAAAAAGTAATATTTATAAATGTTTTATTATTATTATTAAAAGGCACCTTATATAATAATAGGGTAAATGCATATAAAATTAAATAATGCATTACATTACTTGCATAATCATTTTGCTTCTTTAAATATTGTCCTTACCGGGCAATAATGATGTTTTTGTAGACATAGAAGCTCAAGGTCCAGTGCAAGCATCAGACTTCACTACCTTTCCATCACAAGGCAAGTTCATCACTTGCTCATGTCCTTTGAAGAGTCTTTATCAAAGTATTTGCAAATTGTGTGTTATCATTTATGCTAAGAAAGAAAGAAAATAATATTTTCACAAATAAAGAAATTATAGATATCATCCTAAGTGGTGATATAATGGAGCAATAGAACTTAGAGTTCTAATTGCAACAATGATGATCAAGTAGGGACTTAATAACCCCTGACATCAGTGATTCTAGCGATGTATATTACGCGTTAGCCATGAGGTTTGGAATGGGACAGAGAAGTCAGCTGTATCTTCTTCCTCTCGCATGAAGCCGGATGTGCAGGTCATGGCTGTTATCCTCGTAGCATGCATATTAATTGGTAATTCATAGAGGATATGCAGCATATGGGTGGGAACCCTCATCGTCCCACGATAGTTCTGGCATCTAACGGTTTTTACAAACCATTGCCGTAATTCATTATGTGGGCATGGTGTACACCAAGGAGGCATGCGGGGTCGCGAAGGGAGCAGTGATTGGCTTGGACCAACTACTGGGCCCCACATCATGGAATTGTGGACGGGAAAGTACGCCCGGTTATGCAACAAGGAGTTGATCTCTCATGGGTAAAGTAACGCACCTCTATAGAGTGTAAGAACTGTAACTTGTTACTCCCTGTTCCGGGAAGGATCTACGAACGCGGCAGGAAAGGAACTCCATGAAAGTTCTGGTCAACCTGTGAAGGCTGATTGTCATAGTTTTTCAGAATAAAATCAATCTTTGAAGAAAGATTTACAAAAATTGCATAGTGCCAAGGATTTATAATCCGAGGTGGTAGTTAGAGCATCAAACTTCCCACCTTGCATATAATGAACTTGTTGGGTAACACTGTTACTCATTCTTTCGTTTGATCCCTTGCTTAGACTCTGAGGATCCCGAAGACGTGCCAATGTATGTAGCCGAATGTCAAGAAGATGTGTTCTACGAAGAACCTGATCTGTCCGGAGGCATTGAAGGAGTGGATTACAAAATCCTCTATGGTGTCGATGATAACGAGTCCAACTAAGTATCCCTAGTTAGTAGTAACCAACGGAGCCGAGCAGCGTGAACTCTATAGAATAAGCTGCTGAGCTCAACTCCTAGCCGGAGTTGTTACTTTTAAATTCCGCTGAAACACTTTATATTTGGTTTGTAAATTGAATCTTTTGGAAGTCTTGAACTTCCGGTATTGTAATATTAATAAGGTGTGTACATTTGTAATATGGACCCGCAATGTTTCTGTTGTACCACTCTGAGATATGTGATATTTACATAATGGTGTTCTGTGCATGTCATGTCAACGACTATAGTATACTACACATGCAGTGGTAGATGGGTCACCGCACTTCGTCTCATAAAACCCTACAACTCTCGTGAAGACGCCTATATATTTTGAGGTCCCTGTCGCCGCACAGGGGGGGCGCCATTCTCAGATTGCATCACAACACCACCAAAGGAGATCCACACCATAGTTCATCCCTTCCATCCCCCATCCTCTCCATTAGCCATAGACATTACTTTATACTTGAGACCTCCTTGTGATTCGATGAACCATTGTAAGAATATTTGGTTTCAATCTAAGTATTGCACAATGTTTTCTATCCTTGATCCTATTATTATGAGTGAGTAGTCCTCACAGGTTGTGGGTTGGGGAAAAACCTCGCAGCGTTTATGTGTATCTAATCTATGGGAGAATTGTGTATTGGTTTGTAAGAGGGATTTGTATCATTTGTTTCTTTGTCTCTTGACTCGATCTTTGTAATTGTAAGTACCCAAGATCCCGGAGATTGATCAAGGCTTGAGGTGAGATGCTTGACTAGCAGTGATCTCATAGGAACCCCAGTGACATCAAGAGTAGTACGGTCTTCGCTTAGAAGACCATTTGGGATCACAACAATATCACCACTTAATGCTTTTATCTCTGTTTTACACTTAATAATCATTTGTAGCCCGGTGCTTCGCGGTATACTCGATTGGATCAAAAGACTATTGCTATGCATGTGGCCTCTCAGGGGCTCATCTCTGTTGGAACCTTACACATGATTGTGCTTATTATTATATTTTATCCCATATGATATGCAGCTGCAGGTGGATCTTCAACCCTAGCGTATCTCTATCCATTGATTCAACCCACAATATAAAGTAAACTAGATTGGTCCAGTAAGCAAAGGTAAAATTGAAAAAAAAAGTCTTGTAGATGTGTCCTTATTTTTACTCCTATTAGCGTTGTTTCCCAAGGGTTCGATTAAACCTAGGTCTACTAGGGGAAAAGCTACTATACTGCATCCATAATCTGGATCAAAGGTATCACTTCGTCTCGTCAAACCTTACGACTTTTGTGAATGCACCTATATATTTCGAGGTCCCAGCCGTCGTGTAGAGGGCCTCTATTCTCATATTGCATCATAACACCACCAAAGGAGATCCACACCATAGTTCATCCCCTCCATCCTCCATCCTCTCCATTAGCCATAGCTATTATCATGTACATGAGATCTCATTGTGATTCGGCGACCATTGTAAGAAAATATGATTTTAATCTAAGTATTTTGCACAATGTTTTCTATCCTTGATCTTATTTTTATGAGTGAGTAGTCCTCACAGGCTATGGGTTGGGGTGAAACCTCACAACGATTATGTGCATATAATCTATGGGAGCATTGCGTATTGTTTGAATACAGGATTTGTATCTTTGTTTCTTTGTCTCTTTCCTCGATCTTTGGACTTGTAGGTACACAATACCCCCGATATCGATAAAGGCTTGAAGTGAGATACTTAGTTAGCCGTGATCTCATAAGAAACCCAGTGATAGAAAGGGCTATACGGTCTTAACTTAGTGATCCATTCAGGAAGAACAACAGCATCACTTCTTAAGGCTTTGATCCGCGTTTTCACTTAATAATTGTTTGTAATCTGGTACTTCGTGGTGAAAACGGTTGGATCAAAAGGCTATTTCTATGCCTGTGACTCATAGGGGCTTTAGTATATCAGGATGTGTTGCCCACAAAGTTTATCTCTATTAAAACATTATACATGATTGTGCTTATTATTATCTATATCCCATATGATGTGTGCAGCTGCAGGTGAATCTTCAGCCCTGGCCTATCTCCATCCACTAAAACAACCCATGTCATAAAGTAAACTAGAGTGGTTTGGTAAATGAAGGTAAAACGAAAAAACAAAGTCTTGTAGATGTGTCCTTTTTAATTCCTTTTAGCATTGTTTCCCAAGGTCCGATTAAACCAAGGTCTACTAGGGAAAAATACTATTATATACTACATCCACGAATCCGGATCTAAGGTATCAATGTGGTGGACTTTTCGGGGAACACCTCTACACATGATATATGTCTCTATGTTAAGGCCGACAGGGGTTGGTTGTGGCATCACCGCTCGGCCCATGTAAACATGAAGTCTTTGCAAAGACTCCACACGGGGGGCACATTTCTTAGACTAAAATATATTTCCTTTGTCAAAGATCATGTGTGCAAGGCTTGTATTAAAGGGAAGATGCATGAGACTCCTCACAAGGCTCTCAATCAAATCACCACGAAAATATGCTTGGAACTCCTTCACATGGATCTCTTTGGACCTCCATCACATGATTATCTTAGAGGTAAGAAATATTGTTTGGTGATTGTGGATGATTTCTCAAGATACACATGGGTATACTTATTCAATTTCAAGAGTGAGACTCAAAATACCGTCATCGACTTTGCAAATCTTGTCCAACAGAAACACAATGCAACTATCTTATCCATCCAAAGTGACAGTGGCACCGAGTTCAAAAACTACACTTTGGATGAGTTCATTAGCGATGACGGGATCGAGCATCAATACTCCACTCCATATACCCCTCAACAAAATGGTGTGGCCAAAAGGAAGAACTGTACCTTGATCGATGCGGCTCAGACCATGTTATTGGAATTCAAGTCACCATATAACTTTTGGGCGGAGGCCATATCCACCGCTTGTCATGCAACCAACTGGTTATACCTTTGTAAGAAGAAGAACAAGACTCCATATGAGCTCCTCACTGGCTACAAGCCCAATGTTAGATACTTCCAAGTGTTCGGTTGCAAATGCTACATTCTCAAGAATGGAGTTCACTTGTCTAAGTTTGAGCCAAAGGCACAAGAAGGAATTTGTGTTGGGTACTCAAATCAATCTCATGCTTATAGAGTCTACAACAAAGACAATGGAAGAGTTGAAGAAATGAGCAATGTAAAGTTTGATGAAGATCATGAGTCTCTTGTTAGGAAAGATGGTGTTCGTGATCCAAGTGATGAAATTCCTCCTCAAGCCATAAGAAGAATGGGTGTGGGATTCTTCCGCCCCATTGAGGAACCCCTTGTGCCCGAAGGAGAAAGACCAAGCTCTACTCAAGTGGAGCCCTCACTCTCACAAGAACATCTTGCCTCTCAAGGACCAATCATTTTGGATCAAGACTCTTCAACCACTTTCGAAGATCCTCATGCTCATGACTTTTCAAGCCTCGGTCATCAAGATCCTCAAGATCTACCTCCCCTAGATGGGGCTCCAACTCAAGGCAACATCCAAGGTCAAGCTAGTGAAGATAAAGTCCAAGCTATTGTTAGTCAAGGCCCATCTACTTTCTCTCCAAATGATGATGAAGACTCTCACATGCTCAATATTGATGAAGATAATAATCACGTTAAAGCTTATAGTCAAGGAAGGGACTCAAAGGGTGGTGATGACCAAGTGGTTTCTCAAGAATATAGCCTTGAGACCTAAGACCACTGTCAATCTTATCATCTTGCCAAGCTCATCAAAGATGGCCATATCCTTGATAATGTTTATGGAGATTTCAATAGGGGTTCTACTACTAGGAGGAAATTAGCCTCCTTTAGCTCTCACCATGCTTTTATCTCTCATGTCGAACCCCAGAAGGTCTTTGAAGCCCTTGAAGATGATGATTGGCTTGACACAATGAATGAAGAGCTTCACAACTTCAAGCGCAACAAAGTGTGGACCTTGGTGAAGCGGCCTAAAGATTGTGAAAATGTTACCGGGACCAAGTGGATATTCAAGAACAAGCGTGATGCCAATGGGATAGTCGTTTGCAACAAGTCAAGGTTAGTAGACGTTATTGAATATGTACGGTTCGCAGCATAGAAAACAAAAAAATTCCTACGATGGGAACAACTATGTACCAAGATCTATCTACTAGATACAAGCAACGGGCGGATATACATCCGTAGAGAACATACCCTTGAATACCGACAAAGCTTAACGTGTCCAAACTCGTGGTTGATGTAGATGGTCTCTTGCCGATCTCAAGATCGAGAGGAAGTCCTAGCGCCGCAAACCAGCGGCGCATCCGTGCTCGCACACACGTTCGAGGCACCGAGCAACCTCCGCCTCCTCGCTCCAGCGATGCAGCGGAAGCACAACTCTTTCTTGCCGAAAATCCACCGGGAACATGTATCTCGCTAGTCCGAGACCATGGGGGATAAATACTAGAGGGGGGAGATATCCTTCATGAGGAGGTGTGCTTTGATAGGATGAGAGGGGGGCTTTTATAGGGGAGAGGGGGCACCCAAAGGGCATGGCGCCCAGCCATGGGGGCTTCCCCCACATCTTCCACATTCATGTGGGTGGACACTCCACTCACTCAAATTCCTTTCAATTCCCTCTACTCAAAAACCCACTCAAATTACCATTAAATTTCCACCAAATTTAATGCAAACTCTCATTAAATAAAATTCCTTTTATTTATTCAGAATTTTGTCAATTACTTTAATGACAAACATTCACATATAACCCCTTTCTAGTATTTCATTTCACATGCAAAAACACTTTCTGCAATTTCACCTGAAAACCTGTTTCGGTATCTAGTGAAATAAATTCATGTGCTTGTTATTCTTTCCGGCATGAAACTTTTGCTCCAAATGGATGTCGGTGTCTCTTAAGTGTGCCACCCTATGGTTCGCGAATAATGTGGACATGATCGAGACTCCTCTCGGATCAATAATCAGAAGCGGGATCTGGAGACCCATACTGACTCCCACACATTCAGCGATGACTTTCTTGTGATCGCGAGAACCTTTTACGCTAGTATCTTAATCCTTTTGTTTCGCGATATATTACATGTCCGAGATTTGATAATCGGTATCTCCATACCTAGTTTGATCTCGTTACCGACATGCACTCTTTTCTTGTTCCTGTGATATAACATTCTAGTGATCAAATCACTTGCTTGGAAGATAATCAATGTGATATCACCGAGAGGGCCCAGAGCATATCTATCCGTCATAGGGATGAACAAATTCCACTCTCGATCCATGGGCCTCAACATAGCACTTTAGTAGTTCTGAACTCATCTTTATAATCACCCTGTTACGGTGTGACGTTTGATGTTATCAAGAAACTCTTCCGGTGTTAGTGATTGACATGATCTCATGGTCTAAGGATTATGATCACTTTGTAAGTTGTTATAGCAATATAAACTCAATGACTTTGATCGTAATTCTATACTCCGGATGAATGTTCATCACACCATTACACTAATGTTGTGACCTCGTTATTAACAACATCCAATGTCCATGATCAGGAAACCTTTGATCATCTTGTTAATCAACGAGCTAGTTTATAAGAGAGGCATAACTAGGAACTTCCTTTTGTTTATTAAATACACATGTATTAACGTTTCCGTATTAATACAATTATAGCATGTAAAATAAACATTTATCATAAACAAGGAATACGATAATAACCACTTTATTATTGCCTCTCAGGCATATTCCCTTCAGTCTCCCACTTGCACTAGAGATAATAACCTAGTTTGAAAGCTTTGCGTATTGAACACCTATGGCTTTCTGGTGTTCCATATACGCAATTGCAAGTGGTTAACATAATTTACGGCTCTGACGCTTCAGGTTCGTGTGTATTTGCATGTCTTTGCGTCTTCACGCATCACTCATTCTCCAATAAGATGGCATTGTATAAATTTGGTCTTTTGGTGATACCTTTAGTTACTTGGGGTTAAATCATGTCGATACTATTGTCGTACAATATATCTTTAGAGTTAGCCCGTTGCGAACCACACCTTAGTTTTATAACAAACTACTTGACACAAATGCCCTCCTTTGCTGCTACTATAGCAGTCATATACTTAGCCTTTTGTTGTAGTAGCCGTCACAATGTCTTAACTTTGGACTTCATCCAAATCCGTCATGGAAACTCCTTTCCATTTCATTGTGCCACCCATAGTTTAAATTGAGATAAACTTAATTTGTATCTTGTGACAAAATCAGTATCAATGTAACGCTTTACAATGAACTATTTGTAATTGTTTGTCACCTCTACACAAATATATTCTTAGTTCTTCCAAAATATCATAAGAATTTCCTTACTATTGTCCAATGATCATTTTATGATTCATTCTGGTATATTCTCATAACACTTAGAGCATAGGACATATCTGGATGTGTACATATCATGGTATGATTGATCAAATCATTCTTGTGATTTCACTCATCAAGTGTCAAAGCACTTGAATCTTGTTTCACTTATCAAGTGTCGATACACTTGAATCTTGATTCAATTCTTTTCCATGCGACAAGAACCTTCTTTTGTCGTATCTATATTGAACTCCTTCAATATCTCATATATGTACGTTTGGCATAACCATATTAGCGTCACAGTATATCCATGTAGACATTTATGCTAAATATTTGGGTTTGCCTAAGTATTTCATCGAAATGAAATTCTTAACCTTTGTCAATAAAAGATACATCATTTACAATCAACAAGATGTCCTCCACATAATGTATTAAAAATATGTCTTAGTGCTCCCACTTAATTTCTTGCAAATGCAAGCATCTTCATCGTCTCCTGATGAAAACTCCTTTTTCATCATGGTGAAGATTCCAACTCCGTGATGCTTACTTCAACCATTGAAGTTTGCATGCCCTTTTAGCATCATTTGAATTTAACAAAACCCTTTGGACCGTGTCTTGTACACGTCCTAGGTATCCATTCTATTAGAAGAATTTTGTTTTCTTTATTCATCTACCATATACCAAATTATATGTAGTGGTTGCTACTTTAATCCGTCCAGACTAAATATCGCTATGAAAAGATCCAATATTTTCATAGTCAACTCCTTGAACATTGTCAGAAAATATTTTACGACATGTCAACTATTTCATAGATGTGAAACATCTATGTATGTTTCTTTATAGATCCAAATACGACCGATAGGATTTTACACCTTTTAGGAGGGTCTTCCAAGTTCAAAACTTGATTTCTCATGTATGGAACTATCACGGATTTTATGGTTTCAAGACATTTGACGGAGTCAGGGCCCATCATTGCTTCTTTGCATGTAGTCGGTTCATCATTGTCAAACAATAATGATTTACTCTCAAATCTTAAAATTTGATTGTTTATTCGACCAACTTGGTTCAATAGGAACTTAGACCTCCGTGACCGCAACCTTTGAGGCATGTTAGCCATGAGCATTTTGGCTGCCTCCGGAACATTTTTCGGCGCTGCGCAACTCAGCACATATAGCTAAGGTTCATTAACCTTATTAAAGTTCTATTGTCCTCCCACTTAACCTTTTATGAAAAACTTCTTTTTCAAGAAACTTCACGTTTCAAGCGACAAACCCTTTTGCCCTCGGTGTTATGGAGGAATAAACAATTGTTATTCGAAATAACCTACAAAGACATGCTCATCTGACTTCAATTGTAAACATCTTACTTATGTTTAGCATACCAAAATTTAAGAAATGACAACTTGGGTTTTACCCCAAACCATAACTTCCATGGTGTCATTTCAACGGATCAAGATGGAGATCTTTTCAGTGTAAAAGCGGTAGTCCCTAAAGCTTTTCATCTTTTAAAACATAATGGAAGTTTTATAAATAACACCTTTGATCCAACCATGTCAAACAAGGTTTCATTACAAATCTCAAACACTCCATAGCCCTATGGTGTTTCGGGAGATGTAAATCTAGGTGTTTTGCTAAACTTGCAACTCAAATAAATTCCTTTATGATAAATCATGATTCATTTATTTTTCTTGTTACACTTGTAACTCAAATAAATCCCTTTATGATAAAATCATAAATCATTTATTTTCTTGTTACAATGATTGTCCACTTCATCTTGAAAGTCTTTGAAACGTTTTTCAATTATTTCATACTTGCTTCTCATTAAGTGAATATTCACTCAAATTTCCGGAGAAAGCATATGAAATTGAAGTCCATCGCTTATGACTACACATAATGGACTACATACATCGATATGTATAAATTCCAATAATTTAGTCGATCGTTCTTCTTTGGCCTTTGAACGAAGTTTTAATTATCCCGAGGAAAGTCTCACAAGCATCACTTGATCAAATCAAAGACTCCAAAAATCCATGAAAATGGATTTTCTTCATGTTTTCTTTCCAATAGAATTTAAATGGCGATGTCACTTCGTAAGTGATCTTCCAATCATTTGTCTTGCGACATTTTAGCATTAGCTTTATGGATGTGATTTATCCAACTAGATTTGTAAATCATCCATCTTATGTGGAATACTGTAATTGTTTGAACAACCTTTGTTCTTATAATACCTGATTTAAATAACTATTATTAAAACAAATCTTGAAGTCAAGCTTTGATGTCAACGAGAAATACAAACAACGGTTTATTTGTTTTCGATGAACATCATCACATATTCTCTTGCTAGTTACTTAGGCCATTGTGGTTCATGAATTGCATCGTTCCGTATGAAATTTCATACCAACCAATTCGGTATCCAATACCTAAGAACCACATTGTTTAACAAGCAAAGAACACAACCATAACATGTATATCATCCATATACCTAAATTGGATATTTTCAATCTTTTCTTTTCTGCCAAATATATTTTATAGATTCTCTTTCAGCATTTCCTTTTACTTTTTAAAAGAATCTATCAAGATCAAAAGTGGCGCCATATACATGACACATAGTCTAAAGCGTGTATATTCAAATAATAATACCTTTGGACTTGCACTTTGAAGTAGATCACCATCATCAAATGATCGGTATTTTTTCAAAATCCATTCTTTAGTAATCTTTTAGTGTAGTAAACACTTTACATATATCTTTTATTCACCCTTATCATGACGACTTTCATGATCAAGCTAATGTAGCTTATAAAGGAGAATCGTGAGTATAACATTACTTTCCAAAACCTTTTTGGTGATTAGGATGTATAGCATCTCCAACCTTCGCAAATTCTCATCCAATATGAGAACATATATTATACTTTATCATATTGCAACCAAAACATTATTTCAGATACCGTTATATCTGTCACACATGATGGTCTCTGAAACAATTCTTTCAGCTCCTAGATAAACTTGATATTTAAAAAACAATCAAGAATCATGGAGGCAAACATGATACTTAAGATACTAACACTGGAATTGTTACTCTCAGTTTAATACTAACTATTAAATTTCATGGAGTAAATAGAGTATGCTGAAAGTTTGCAATGGGACTTTAAACTTTAGATTGACACTCAACACAATACGATATCAGTTTGTAAAGTATATATCCAGAATTCTATAGTTCTATTATCTCAATTACAACTAAGCATAAGGTGGTGAACGAATGCCAATGACTACAACAAATTATGAAAATTCACTTTTATTTAATTTATGATAAATTGAGTTCTTCTAATCCAAATTATAAATGAACTCCCACTCAAAAATGACATCCCTCGTGCCTTTTTGGTGATTACATGAACCAAATCCACTACACCAAGTCCGATCATCACGTGAGTCGGTGTTGCTTCAAAGGCGAGCATCCATATGGTCATCATATCAAAACATATGACTCATGCTTAACCTTTCGGTCCATGTTCCGAGGCCATGTCTGTACATGTTAGGATCGCCAAGTAAGAACCTTAGTATTCGCGTGTGTAACTATCTTACACCTGAGATATGCTCGTGGATTCAAGTACACCCGATCATCACGTGATGTCTTGAAGCGACGAAACATTCTCGGTGCATACTTAAGGAAGAACACATTTTTATCTTGATATCTAAATGAGGGATCATCTTATTATGCTAATAAAATGCCAAACAAGCAATATAAGATGCAATCAAACATCACATGTTAATAAGTGAAATGATATGGTTCTTGCACTTGATCTCCATCATGTGCATCATGGTATGATCACTATCATACCTCTATGTGTAAGTCCAAGGTCTATGGAACTTACACGTTATGTGTGTTGTAAGAGTATCGACTTATACTTCTACTTACAACATCACCATATCATGACACTAGCCCAGCAACAATCTAAACTAGACGCCTCTAATTTATCCATTGCAAGTTTTACGTGGCTTAGGGCTTTCGAAGATAGAACCGTTCTTACCTACGAACATGAACCACAACAAGGATAACCAAATTGTTGACAACTCGTTGCAAATTAGATAATGACTATAGTAGGAGAGACAGACATCCGCTAGCCACTTATGCAAAACTAGTTGCATGTCAAGTGTGGAACAGGTCTCATGTGCGAGGACATGTAAAGTTTGTCCTAGCCGCTTCATCCCACTATACCACCAATATCCAAAGTACAAATAAGAAGCAATAAAATGATCATCATTGCCCACATACTCATATGTGTACTATCCGTGCAAAGCATATACACATAGATCCGGCTCTGATACCACTGTAGGGTTCGCAGCATAGAAAAAAAATTCCTACGATGGGAAAAATTATGTACCAAGATCTATCCACTAGATACAAGCAACGGGCGGATATACATCCGTAGATAACATACCCTTGAAAACCGACAAAGGTTAACGAGTCCAAACTCGTGGTTGATGTAGACGATCTCTTGTCGATCTCAAGATCGAGAGGAAGTCCTAGCGCCGCAAACCAGCGGCGCATCCGTGCTCGCACACACGTTCGAGGCACCGAGCAACCTCCGCCTCCTCGCTCCAGCGATGCAGCGCTAGCACAACTCTTTCTTGCCGAAAAGCCACCAGGAACATGTATCTCGCTAGTCTAAGACCATGGGGGATAAATACTAGAGGGGAAGAGAGATCCTTCACGAGGAGGTGTGCTTTGAGAGGACGAGAGGGGGGCCTTTTATACGGGAGAGGGGGGCACCCAAAGGGCATGGCCCCCAGCCATGGGGTCTGCCCCCACCTCTTCCACATTCATGTGGGTGGACACTCCACTCACTCAAATGCCTTTCAATTCCCTCCACTCAAAAACCCACTCAAATTCCCATTAAATTTCCACCAAATTTAATGCAAACTCTCATTAAAGAAAACTCCTTTTATTTATTCAGAATTTTGTCAATTACTTTAATGACAAACATTCACATATAACCCCTTGCTAGTATTTCATTTCACATGCAAAAACACTTTCTGCAATTTCACCCAAAAACCCGTTTCGGTATCTAGTGAAATAAATTCATGCGCTTGTTATTCTTTTCGGCATGAAACTTTTGCTCCAAATGGATGTCGGTGTCTCTTAAGTGTGCCACCCTATGGTTCACGAATAATGCGGACATGATCGAGACTCCTCTCGGATCAATAATCAGAAGCGGGATCTGGAGACCCATACTGACTCCCACACATTCAGCGATGACTTTCTTGTGATCGCGAGAACCTTTTACGCTAGTATCTTAATCCTTTTGTTTCGCGATATATTACATGTCCGAGATTCGATAATCGGTATCTCCATACCTAGTTTGATCTCGTTACCGACATGCACTCTTTTCTCGTTCCTGTGATATAACATTCTAGTGATCAAATCACTTGCTTGGAAGATAATCAATGTGATATCACCGAGAGGGCCCAGAGCATATCTATCCGTCATAGGGATGAACAAATTCCACTCTCGATCCATGGGCCTCAACATAGCACTTTAGTAGTTCTGAACTCATCTTTATAATCACCCTGTTACGGTGTGACGTTTGATGTTATCAAGAAATTCTTCCGGTGTTAGTGATTGACATGATCTCATGGTCTAAGGATTAGGATCACTTTGTAAGTTGTTATAGCAATATAAACTCAATGACTTTAATCGTAATGCTATACTTCGGATGAATGTTCATCACACCATTACACTAATTTTGTGACCTCGTTATTAACAACACCCAATGTCCATGATCAGGAAACCTTTGATCATCTTGTTAATCAACGAGCTAGTTTATAAGAGAGGCATAACTAGGAACTTCCTTTTGTTTATTAAACACACATGTATTAACGTTTCCGTATTAATACAATTATAGCATGTAAAATAAACATTTATCATAAACAAGGAATACGATAATAACCACTTTATTATTGCCTCTCGGGCATATTCCCTTCAGAATACAGTGAGACATATGCCCCATTGCTCGCCTTGAATCCATTTGCATGCTTCTTGCTTATGCCACTCATCCTAATTTCAAATTGCAACAAATGTATGTCAAGAGTGCTTTCCTTAATGGTCCCTTGAAAGAGTTGGTTTAGTCAAGCAAGGATCCTCTCTTCCCAGACCATGTCTACAAACTCGACAAGGCACTATATGGCCTTAAACAAGCCCCGCATGCGTGGTATGATTGCCTTCGGGAGCTCTTGTTAGACTATAGTTTTGAAGTTGGGCTAATTGATACCACTCTTTTTACTAAGAGAGTTGGAGGACACTTGTTTGTTTTCCAAATCTATGTTGATGACATTATTTTTGGATATATAACAAATCTTTTAATGAGGATTTTGCCAAGCTCATGACTGACCGCTTTGAGATGTCTATGATGTAAGAGATGGAATTATTTCTTGGCTTTGAAGTTAAACAACTAAGGAAGGGCACCTTCATCAACCAAGACAAATATATTCAAGAAGTTCAAGCTTGATCAAGTCAAAGGTGCCAAGACTCCCATGCCCACAAAGGTTAATCTTGATCTCGACTCCAAGGGCAAGGATGTGGATCAAAAGCTTTATCCCTCTATCATTGGTTCTCTGCTTTATCTTTGTGCATCCCAACCAGATATTATATTAAGTGTGGGTATGTGTGCAATATTCCAAGATGCACCAAAAGAAATCCACATGGTGGTGGTCAAGAGAATCTTTTGATATTTGGTTCATACCCCAAACTTCGGATTGTGGTACCCCAAGGGAGCTAGCTTTGACCTCATTGTATACACGGATTCGGATTGGGTGAGAGACAAGGTGGAAAGGAAGTCAACCTCCGGTTCTTTTCAATTCCTTGGAAGATCTTTGGTGTGTTGGTCATCCAAGAAGCAAAACTATGTGTCTATGTCTACCGCTGAAGCCTCTGTCGCGAGTTATTGTGCTCAATTGCTATGGATGAAGCACTATCTTTTGACAAGGTGCCCCTTTTTTGTGAAAATGAGAGTGCCATTGCTATTGCTCATAACCCGGTGCAACACAACCGGACCAAGCATATTGAGATTCTTCATCATTTTATCCGGGATCATGTTGCAAGAGGAGACATTTCTTTGGAGTATGTTCCCACCAAGGCCAATCTAGCGGATCTTTTCATGAAGCCTCTTGATGAAGCAAGGTTCCGAGATTTAAGGCATGAACAAAATATCATAGATTAATTTGAGCAATGTGGCTTGAGTGACTTGCACACCTACCTGTGTTTCAAAGAATATCTTTGTTTGGATGTAGGCATGGATGTAGGGGGAGTGTAGTTCCTCATTTGAGTTCGATCATGCGTTGTGAAGCTCTGTGGTGTCGTTGAGGGCCTCCAATTGAGTTGTGGAGTTCCCCCTCAACCTTGTTGTAAAGGTTTTAGTTTGCGTCTTCAAGGTCACTGGTTAGTGGATTGTGATCCCGCCTTTGTGGTGGAGCTCACCGGAGAAGAAGGTGAGGCCTTTGTGGTGCTCGGGTGACCTTGTGTGGCCCTGACACATCTCCAACGTAGACGTAGCTTCCTTGGAAGTGAACTACATGAATTACAACTCAGCGTCTCCTCTCTGGTTTACTCGCTTCGCACCTTTAATTCTTGTCCTTTACCGCTTTGCTACTTGTTGTTGTTCTCTAGCATATAGGTTTGTTCATATAGATGCATATCTAGAGAACCTTATCTCATGCAAAGCCTAAACTTGATTAAAAAGACAAAAAATTGGTAGTCGCCTAATCCCCCCTTTAGTTGACCAAAGTTTCACCTACCTAAAATACACCTCCATCGAGTCCTAACTATCATCGATTTAGTATCAAACCCGAATTGCTAAATAATTACCAATGAATCGGGAACTTACCATGGAAGAGGGTGGCATCATCGATGAAGATGAGCAGTAGTAGGTGTCACCGAAGCGAAACAATACGCGCCAGGCGCGGGGGGTGGGACCGCCTCCATGGGCGGAAAAACCCTATCCAAATCTTCAAGGGTGACCCCGAAGATGGCAAGGGGTTTTCCGTACGCCTTCATCGCAAATGAGCCTACTGGCGCAGATGTAGAAGACGCAGCAGCTGCCGTGGCTGCTTCCGTTGCCGCCCGAGTTTCGCACGCACAGAAGGGCGCATGAGCTTTGAGCGCCCTTACGAAGGTTGCCTTGCCGCCGCCGGTGAGCTTCTCCAGTTGAGTGGCCGCACACCGCCCATGGGAACTCACCTCGCCGATGTTGGGGGCGTGGAACGGAGGGGAAGGAGGAGGTGCTGTCCATGGAGGAGAATCGGGGCGAGGGACAGAGGGAGTGAAGTGGCGGTGAGCGGAATGGACTAAGAGTTAAGCCTAAAACGTCCGTTCTCCCGCGCTTCCCCACGCGTTCAACCAGTCAGCACGTGGCGCTCGCTAGGATCTGGCTGTGTGCAAACTGCCGATTTAGGCATTTCCAGCGGGCCAACATTTGGCCTGCTTTAAAACTCATGTCATGCAGCAAACTCATACGGGCCGAATAACCAAACCAGCTTCTCACCGAGTGCGAGAAACGAAAATCCGGCCTACCAAACATGCCCTTGGCGCTGCTGCCAGCTTGCTTCTCGCTCTCCCTCTTGCTCGCCTTTCCCGGTCCATTTCTGTCCATTTGGGTCGGGCCGTGGTCTCTTTTGGGTCGGGGTCCGGCCTTTCTGGACGACCGCGCCCAAAGGTGCGACCCATATGTCTGTGCTTGGCAAATAGGTCGTCGCCAACACCGGCGTATTTCCAGTGTCTTCCCGTCGCCCTATCGTCTCCCGGCTTTTGTTCCTTCCGCTTCGCGCAAGTTCTGGATGTTTCCCGCCGCGTCTGGGCGCATCCATAAAGACGGGAGGTCGCCGAGATATCTTCGACCAGACCCGCACAAAACCACTATGTCTGGCCATCGACGTTGGCCCGACGAGCTCCGTGGCAACCCCGATACCGGCAGAGAAGAGCTGCCCGAGCGCCCCTGTCGCCATGGTGGCCGAACCCGCCGTTTGCACCAGACATGTTGCCGCCTCCGATTCCGGGGCGCCCGCATATATTCCATATCCCACTGCTGTCACGACGCACCCACTACAACTACAACAGGACTACCGGTGAGCGTTTCTCGTTGGAGGTGATGAACCGCGTCTTTCTGCCGGAGCACCGGCGGTGTCCAGTGCACAGAGAAGTGCTTGACAACCTCCAAAAAGCAGTGCGGGGCAATCTTGACGATGCGTACCTGTGTTCCCGCCTCCCCAAGCTGAAAAAGAGCTGCAGACATAGTAGGCGATCTACCGCTCTCTCGAGGAAGAATGGGGTCTTGTCGACCCGCCGGCGCTGGCGCTGCCAGCGCCGTAGGCGGCGCATAGATAGAATGGTGTTTTAGTATTGTTTTTAATATATTTGAAGACTCGAATAAAAAATTTCATTGCAAATGGCCAGTGTCCATATTGCTACATCGTACATGGCGAATGCACAGCCTAGCCTGCTCATCGGAGTCAGAGTCGGAGTGGTAGCAGCGACGACACATGGTTTCGTCGAAGACGCTAACGACGAGCCTTCCTTCGTCGTCGTACTTGAAGACGACGATGTTGCCCGCTTCGATCCGGTGCATGCGGGCAAAGCACTCCTAGCCATCGGCGAGGTACGTCTGGCCGAGGTGGTCGAACTGCACCTCCATCGGGTACCTGGTGGTCTTGACACCGTTCGCCCGCAGAATGACAACCGGGGGCAGTGGGTTAGCGACCAGCGACGCCAATTTGCGGGGAAGGAACAGCTTGTCCCACGCCATGCCGGAGTGTATGGCCACGCTGAACTGGATGCCTGGGTCGACCAACTCGGGCGATGACGGTGTTGAGGGAGAGCGTGGTGGCGCGCTGCTTTTGCCGCGTCCTTCGCGCCTCCTTCGACGTCCACGTCCGGGACCCGGTGGTCATCCTAGATGAAGTTGTCATGGCTAGCTACCAGAAGTGGAGGACGGGAAGGAGAAGGGGAAGAGTGTGGTGCGGTGTGGGAGAAGATGGCCGCGGGCGGCCAGTTAAAAAGGGTCGGTATCGGATGCCGGCACGAAGCGACGACATTGAAGTGTCCAGTCAGGAGGGCAGGCGTCGGGTGGCGCCAGCAGCGGCGGTGAGAGAGAGTGTGGCGTAGTCAGTCAGTGTGCCGTCTTGTCGCTATTGATGGCGCAGGCTGTCGTCGGTCAGCCTTCCGCCTGCGTCTTTGAATTATTGTCGCAGTTGCGTCTAAATCGATGCCGGTGCGCGTCTGAACCAACACCGCGCTAAGCGGTGGCTGACGAGTGGGCTAGTGGCATGAGCGGGCAGGACAAGCCCTCGGTCCGCCCGTGTCCGGGTCGACCTAACCGTTGCCCAGATTTGGTACTCTGGCGGTCCGCCCGTATTTGGGTCGACCCAGATTTGATACACAGATGGGTCAAGCCGGACGCGTCCATTCGGTTGAGCCGTGCCGGTAGGCCATGTCCCTTGGATGTTAGTTTTTTAAATTTACTTCATCTACTGGTTGATCTGCAGATCGGTAATAGTAGGTTACGAGGACAGTCATACCTGTTGTCTACGATGAAGCTGTCAATTTATTTTAATGAAGTGCATCGGATGAAAAATAGTACTTCTTCTGACCCATATTAGTTGACTCCAACTTGGATGTATCTATCACTAAAACATGTTTAGATACATCCAAATTGAAATCAACTAATATGGGTCGGAGGGAGTACTTTTTTTTGCTGCTAGACCTGGAATAGTAGCTTTTACACAAAATTATGTGAGGAGTCCTTCACGTTGTCTAAGCAATGAAGTTGGAAATCCATTTGAAAGAAGTGGTTTACTGAAGTATCCTTGAATTCATTTTTTATAATAAGAAGGTAGAGGTTTACTGAAGTGTCCTTGAATTCAACTTACCCTGTCAGTCAAAAAGTCTGTTCCGCTGCACTCAGGATTCGAGGTTGAAATTGAGAAGCTAATAATGTGTCTGTGCCAGCTATATGGACTTTCCTCGGCTGAACGTAACTTTTCCCTTCTGTCTGAGTTCTGTTTAAGATTTATGCCTTGTACCAACTGACGAGATGGTATTCGTCTACCCAGTTTAAGATTGTTGATTATACTGTTTTCAGTATTTTTTTAACAAGTTAGTACTTATTGCTAAATTTGTGTGTGCATTCAGCAAATCCTTTTGGAAATGCTATCCTGCCTCTATGCTTCTCGCTCCCTGCTATTTCTTTTAAATCGTGTGTTGTATCGGCAAATACTGCCAGAACCTAGACGCCTCAAGGATATATAACCGTGCCCTGTTTCTTTAATCCCCTCAAGAACTACGTTTTATTTCAACCCTTTCAACCAATCAATGCGTTTAACCAAGAACTAATTAATTGACAATGTTAGAGTATATTAGGGATAGACTAGGTTACTTGTCTTGTACTCCAAGTAGGTTATTTGTCTTGTACTCCAAGTTGGTCCCTGTACGTCTATATCTACTCGCCCGAGAGGCTCAATAATACATCCATCATATTTCGCAATCTCTCTCTCCCTTTACCCTTCAACATGGTATCAGAGCGGCACGGCCCTTGACCTAGTCGCCGCCTCCGCTTCCGCCGCGCTACCCCCGGGGAGGTCGATCTCCATGATCTCCGCCGGGGGCCGCGCAACCCGTACGCAGGGTTCGTCCGCCGATCCGTCATCGGCTGCCCTGCAAGTCTTTTTTTCGATCTTTTGATCGGTTTTCTTTTTTGGTTTACCGATCTTAGATCGGATTGCGTCGCCCATCGCCATCGTCATCGCCGCGCCTCTACTCCGACCATCGGCATCGATGATCTACACCGCGCCCGTGCGCCTGTCACCTGCGCCGCTGTGCCTTCCTCGGTAGGCCATCGCGGCCTCATGGCAGGCTGCCGCGCACCGCGGCCGGCTGCTGCGGCTTCCTCGGGAGGCTGTCGCGGCCGACCCCCCCCCCCCCTCGGATTGTCTTCGCCGTCATCGTCCGGGATCGCACCGACAACGACGCCGCAGATTCCGATCTGCCGTCGTCACGGACTTGGCGCGTACATCGCCGCCGTCGGTCTGATCAACCGATCTGGCGCTCGTCTCCGCCGAGTACGTCCTCGAGCACGCGCCTACCACCGATCGAGCATCGGGCTGCCGCTGCGTCGCCCCTTTGGGCCGTAGCGTCGCCGCCTTTGGTCCCCGCCGCCGGCTACCAACGCGCCTTCTCAGGCGTGTCCGTCGCTGGTGGTTCTCACACCGCTGCACTGACTCGCGCCCTGCAGCTACGCCGCCCCATCGGGCAGTAGCATCGCTGCACGCGGTCATCGTCGTCACCCCGCAAGGACGTCGCAGGCTTCCACCGCGCCACCTCCCTCGGCGCGGGTCGCCGCCGTCCGCGCATGGTCTTCGTCACATCGCCGGGTTCTTCCTCGCCTACTTCGAGCACCGCCGCATCTCTACAGGTAGCCTGCATGGCCACTCCTGGCTGTCGTAGGTCCCGCCGACTACCCCTCCGTCTAGGCATCCAGTCTGACCACCCCTGGTCGTCGCTGGTTCGCCGCCTTCTACGTCTTCGTCCAGCACGACTTCGTCGCCATCGTCCTCACCTCGTCCTCGACCACACCTACTCGTCTACTCCGACAACCGCGGCCTGCATCGGCACCTCGCCGATCTGCGCAACGCAACCGTCGTAGAGTCCTCCTCTGCTAGTCTCCTCTCTGACATGGCGTGAAGTTGTTTCTACTGGTCCCGTTCTTCGCATGCCCGGTACTGGCAACACCGGTGCGTGCCTTCGTCCCCGACGCGTTCCCGAGTCTGGCAAGCTCGGTTGTAGCGCCTCGTCTTCATCGGCTTCGACAAGGTCTTTATCGGCTTCGACAAGGTCTTTATCGGCATCGACTACCTCCTCTACGTCTGCCTCGACTACGTCACACCGACTTCGTCTTCGCATACTCGGTTTTGGCACAACCAGAGTATGCCTTCGTCCCCGACGTGCGCCTGGTTTTGGCAAAGCCATGGCCGCACCTCGTCCTCGACGGCTCGGACTGCATCGGCTTCGGCATCGCTCTCTCCGACGACTGCCCTGACGCGTCTCCGTCCTTCTACTGGCTGCACTATGCGCACGCGGCTTAATATGCGGCTACCTCGACACCGCAACCCCGACCACGACATCGACCACGGCGACCCCTCGCGCGGCTACCTCGACCAAGGTTGCAGCACCCACCGCTCTCGGCTCACTCGACACCGGCACAAGGGCTACCACCTCGCATGAGCTCCTCACCAGCATCCTCTACGGTCCAAGCTTCTGCGACATGATATCTACAACGTTCCCGCTACCACTGCGGGGGGATGTCAGCACACTGGTCTACTTCGGCTCTCCAGTCTGACCGTTCGCGACGTTTCAGTTGTTCATGTTGCTACCGCTACGATTGCAGGGGATGTTAGAGTATACGTATCTGTTAGGGATAGACTAGGTTACTTGTCTTGTACTCCAAGTAGGTTATTTGTCTTGTACTCCAAGTTAGTCTCTGTACGTCTATATCTACTCGCCCGAGAGGCTCAATAATACATCCATCATATTCCGCAATCTCTCTCTCCCTTTACCCTTTAACAGACAAGATGTGTACTAAAGCAGCTGATGCACCAGATTTTTCTCTGTTGAGAATCCCGAAAAAGCTGATGCACCTGATTCCAGGCTTGTTGAAACTGTAAGTGATTTCATCGTCACTAGAGTCCAAAATCCCACTCTACCCAGGAGAGAGCGACCCTCTCCTGTAATCATCCGCAGGAGCCAGCCAACTGTTGCCCCCCTTCGTTTTTAGTCCCATCTCACTAGCTTAAAGGGAGAGAGACCAGCTTAAATAGTCTGTTTGAACGATGTGTCTCGCTGAGTCAATTAGCACAGACTTGTAACCTGAGCGGGGGCATTAAGATGGCGTTTGGATGCCTCGTGTGGTGCTTGTGCCTGGGCCTGGGTTGCACTTTGCGGACAGCCCGTTCCAAGTTCCGTAGTGGGCTCTTGTGACGCTCTGGCGAAAGCTTGGGCGTCCTTGCACCTGAAGTGGCGGGAATGGCGTGAGGCTGGTTTCACAGAGCAGCGTTACCGCCCGCTTCCAAATGGTGGAAGGATAACTGGCCGCTGCAATCCAGGCCCAATTAGGTCCATACACCCTCTCTGGCAGACCACCATCTTTTTAGGTTTTTTCTTTTTGCCTGGGACTGTCTATAGCAAACAACAGGTCTCTGGCTGTTGCTTGTTTCTCTAAGAAATTAATCATCGTATTCTTTGGTGTGATTTCATATGAAGGTGAAAAAATATTATGGGTTTGGATGGCTTCCATACTTCAGATGGAATCCAAATATTGACTGAACATCCTCTGTATGAATATCCTTCATTTCCTTTTCTGTATCCATCTAGGCAATATTATTTTTGGAAAGATCTCTCAGCAGCTTTATTTAAGGTATCTGTGCTCTTAATCAAGGTTTCAGAATTACAGCACCTAGCCTCTTTTCTCGTGGAAGAATGGTCCATGGCAACAACTCTAATTGTGAGTTTCTAATTATATTCTTACAAAGAATGTTTGTGCTTTGATGTTTAACTATTGTTAATTTGGTTCAGTTTTCCTTAACGGTAGTCCACTTGAAGTATAGCTTGCCTAGGTCTCATCAAAAGTTATTTACTCTTTACACTCCAACTGAGCATGCGATCGATTCCAACTGAGCATTCGATCCTGAAAGTCCTACCTGAAAGTCCTACCACATGTGGTGATTCTTAAAACATCTCCAGTTATAAATATCCTATACTTGAATCACATGGAAATCTTTCTATATTTTTTTTGTAGTCCTGAAAACTGCTCTATGTTCTCAAATGGAAAAATAATAATCACACTCACAGCCAGAGCAAACCTTTTGGTGCATGCATTAGTCCTAGCCAACGCCTTAATATGGTTATTATTATGTGATCTCTCACTTGAGTCCTGGTTTATTTTTATTGTTCTATCAAATATAGTACGTAACTAAATAAAAATCTATCTTACTGGGTTTGACTAGGAGCAGCAGAAAAGTTGTGTTTCTGCTGCCACCTAACTGAATAAACAATTACTAGATGCATTTGGATGATGTATGAATAACAGAATATTTAAACGGTCTGCTGTCATGTACATTGGATTGTATTGCCTAACTCGTTTGATCATCATTGCACTATTGTTATTATACACGTCACAGGCATGATCTTATTCTATTCTGCAAATGGACAAGAGCAGACATGTATGTACCGATGACTCTGAAAACTAGCACCATGAATCACTCTAATAAAGACATCTGCATACATTTCAGTATATTTTTCATCATGTACACCATGACACGACCCATCCCATTTTACTTGTAGAAGTGCCAAACAGTACATGCGTGCATACAAGTGCACTAGTATCTCACATCGCTCGATGAAGTGCAAATTCACTGAAAGCGCAACTGCATCTCCAGTTCTCATCTTACAGCTACAGGGCAGAACAAGAAGAAGAAGCAAGTCTCAGCCGGAGCAGCTCGATCAGTTGTGGAGTGGATTGGGCCCCTGAGGCACCAGCCTCTTGGACACCCAGTGCATGCGCCGATAAACACGAGACGGCGGCTGCCTTGCAGTCGACGAAGACGTGTGCTCGGAGGAGTAGCCCTTGGGCTGTGGTGGAGCGCCGCCGCTGTCGACGGCCATGGCATCGACGCCTCGGATTGTCCTGCCGTGGAAGTTGCTTTCCGTGTCCACTAGCACAAGAAGGGCGATGAGCAGCAGCAGCAGCATGAGCCTAGTGTCCTGCGAGCTTGCCATGGTACCTGCAGTTGAGGAGGGTTGTGGAGAAGAAGAAGAAGAAGAAGAAGAAGAAGAAGAAGAAGAAGGGAGATGGAAATGAAGAACTGGTAGAAGTTTGGACTTTTGGACACGAATGTGTTCCTTCGGTACGGCCTTTTATAGCTAGACACTACAGGAATGGGAAGCTACGCCGACGGCCGGTTGCTACGCCGATGGCCAAACGTCGGGCCGTCGGCGTAGCCATCGTTCAGGCCAGTCCCGCCAAGCAGCCGTCGGCGTAAAATTGCCCTCGGCATATTCTATGCTGCGCCGACGGCTGCCCTCGGCGTAGCTATTTTTTATTTTATCTCATTAAACTTTGAAAAATCATAACTAAATCATTCTAATTCGGAAAAATACAAATAATATATCAAAATTTACAGAAAAATAAGACTTATCTATCTACACTAAAATATTACACATTTATAACTAAAAATTAAGTAAAACATAAAACATTATATATAGTTTAAAACAGGCATAAATAATTTAAAAACGATCGAAACAATGCGAAACCTTCGTGTGGTGTTATATTATGTGACATAGTTAGAAGGAAAAATATCAAACTTGGTATATTGATTATGTCTCAAAGAAACCTTCACAAAATGACCTATCTTATTCGAGGTTTCTTGGCTTTCGGGTCAAATGACCAATGTTATGGCTAGAATCAAGGCATAGTTTGTGATAATGTGCCCATATTATGCATACACATGCATCATGAGATGGCGAACAATATTGCAGGAGGAAGTTTTCATTTTCGTCGCACCAAAAAGCCATTTCCTATTTTCCGAGCATAAAAAACGGACGGTTTTGTGAAGCAACCACCAAATGGCTAATTCAAAATACTACCACCATATTTTACAAAAATACTATATCACCTTATATGGACAATGTACCAACAGGGGGATCCAAAACCTTTCCGTCCACCTTTGGTGAAAAAGACAAATTCCTGCCAAATCGGCAGGAAGTGGGTCAGATATGAACTACAGGTACATGATCTGATGCTCATGTTTTTTTACAAAAATCATTTTTAGGTTCACAATATTCTATTTTATCAAAGATCTAATGAAAGTTTAGCGAAGCTCGGCCCCGAGCTAAGAATCTTTATGTCCGTCGTTCGACAAAGTTTGACGATAGTTTAAAACGGGCATAAAAAATTCAAAAACGATCGAAACAATGCAAAACCTTCGTGTGGTGTCATATTATGTGACATAGTTATAAGGAAAAATAGCAAACTTGATATATTGATTATGTCTCAAAAAAACCTTCACAAAATGACCTATCTCATTCGAGGTTTCTTGGCTTTCGGGTCAAATGACCAATGTTATGGATAGAATCAAGGCATAGTTTGTGATAATATGCCCATATTATGCATACACATGCATAATGGGATAGCGGACAATGTTGCAGGAGGAATTTTTCCTTTTCGTCGCACCAAAAAGCTATTTTCTATTTTCCGAGCATAAAAACGGACGGTTTTATGAAGCAACCACCAAATGGCTAATTCAAAATACTACCACCACATTTTACAAAAATACTATACCACCTTATATGAACAATGTCCCAACATGGGGATCCGAAACCTTTCCGTCCACCTTTGGTGAAAAAGACAAATTCCTGCCGAATCGGTAGGAAGTGGGTCAGATATGAACTACAGGTACATGATCCGATGCTCATGTTTTTTTACAAAAATCATTTTTAGGTTCACAATATGCTATTTTATCAAATATCTAATGAAAGTTTAGCGAGGCTCGGCCCCGAGCTAAGAATCTTTATGTCCGCCGTTCGACAAAGTTTGACGATAGTTTGAAACGGGCATAAAATATTCAAAAACGATCGAAACAATGTGAAACCTTCGCGTGGTGTCATATTATGTGATATAATTATAATGAAAAATGTCAAACTTGATATATTGATTATGTCTCAAAAAAACCTTCACAAAATGACCTATCTCATTCGAGGTTTCTTGGCTTTCGGATCAAATGACCAATGTTATGGCTAGAATCAAGGCATAGTTTGTGATAATGTGTCCATATTATGCATACACATGCATCATGGGATGGCGAACAATGTTGCAGGAGGAAGTTTTCCTTTTCGTCGCACCAAAAAGCCATTTTCTATTTTCCGAGCATAAAAAACAGACGGTTTTGTGAAGCAACCACCAAATGGATAATTCAAAATACTACCACCACATTTTACAAAAATACTATACCACCTTATATGGACAATGTCCCAACAGGGGATCCGAAACCTTTCCGTCCACCTTTGGTGAAAAAGACAAATTCCTACCGAATCGGTAGGAAGTGGGTCAGATATGAACTACAGG
Source organism: Avena sativa (assembly GCA_916181665.1). Classification (NCBI taxonomy): domain Eukaryota; kingdom Viridiplantae; phylum Streptophyta; class Magnoliopsida; order Poales; family Poaceae; genus Avena; species Avena sativa. The sequence continues at coordinate 230,367,359 of OV702279.1, forward strand.
TACATGATCCGATGCTCATATGTTTTTACAAAAATCACTTTTAGGTTCACAATATGCTATTTTATCAAAGATCCAATGCAAGTTTTCCTTTTCATCGCACCAAAAAGGCATTTTTCATTATCCGAGCACAAAAAGGGGATTTTCTAAAGCAACCACCAAATAGCTAATTCAAAAACGGAGGGTTTGTGATTAGTTGATATGGATATCATATTTGGATTCCTCTTATTTTTCTGATCAATTTAGACATATTATTTGTTGAATTTCGATTTACAGATTTAAAGATATTAATTATTCTATATTAAATAGAAAAATACAAATAATAAAATTATTATATTTTTATTTGAATTCAATAATATTTTTACTTATTCATTAATATTTACTTAAATAATTGTTTGTAATTTCAAAAAATACAAACATGTGACATGATGATATAAGAGTTAATAGGATTGATATCATAGTATTGACACCAATGTATGAATTACTTTGCGGAAACGGATTCTGAAGGAACGAGAAAGTTAAGCTGACCTGCTGGGAAGTTTGACTAAGGCTGGAATTTAATCAAATATTAAGTATAATTAGTGTTAAAAATGTTCAAAGTAGGAGATTAACAAGTGAAACAATTCAAAGAATAAAAAAATTGAGAAAAAAATAATAAAAATTATTTTTTTCAAAAAAAATGTTTTTGCAACCTGCCGACAGGCTATGCCGACGGCAAAGCCCTCGGCGTAGCATACGCCGACGGTATTTCGATACGCCGACGGCTTGAGTGTGCTCCGCCGAGGGAGATCTTTGCCGAGGAGGCTATGCCGAGGGCAGCCCTCGGCGTACCATATGCCGAGGGTATTTTGGCCTACGCCGACGGCCTTTTGCCCTCGGCGTAGCGCGCGCGTCCCGTAGTGAGAGGGTGATGTATGACCAAGACATGGAGTGGCCAACTAACTTCCTTACGGTCCATGAACTCTGCCGTCGTTTCATGTGAGCCAAATTGCCAAACTTTGGCTTGGCAAAGTGTGGCTGTGAACCAAATTAACGCCCCCTAAATTTCACGCCAAGGCCTAGCACCGACTTGGACTTGTCATCAACAAATCAGTTATCAGTACATGTACAAAGCTGGCTGCGTACTCCATCTGAATCTGATGTGTGCGTTGAGGTAGGTGACATGAATGTGTTTTGTTTAGCATGTCATTCTGACTGATCGATCGTGTCAAAGGATCACGTGGTTAGGCTTAAGAATTTGACTCTTGGTAGGTAGGGCACCAATGATGAGGGGGCCGAGGACTAATGCCGCGCGGAGGGTGTTAGTAAGAGTTTGCGTAAGTTGATCTGTTTTCAGTTTGGACATTTTCACCTCTCTACCTAACTCAGCGGCGGCATCAAGTCCGGCCGACTACCTGAACCCCGATCTTCCTCCCTGAATCGCTCCTGATGATGTGATGAGACGAGAGGCGAGAACAAAAGGGCCGCACACGCCCATCTCGGTTTGAAAAAGCTTCCCACTGGACGGCACACCACACCGATGCGATGCGGACACAGAGAGCGAGACGGTGACGCTGGGAGGTGCTCTGGGTCAACGGAGGAAGCAACATTTAATTTTGGGCCTTGCTGGGAGAAGAGAGGAACCATGCAATTTTTCTTTGGAAAAAAAAACGCTGTCGACTGAACTCAAATTCTCTCTCTCTAAGCAGACTGAACACCTTCAGAGTGCAAATGTGTTGATACTCAACAATAGGAACTAATCATCACAAAGCTTACATAACAGTACAAAAAAAGGCATCAATTAACACACTGATATATTCCTGTTTATTTCGTCCAATAGTAGCGTATTATACTACATATTACAAATTGGGCTCTAGCCACAGCAACCAGTCACTAATGTACAGTGTACACAGGCAGTTTTGGAGCAAAACATAGTATTTTGCTACACACCTCTCTCGACAGATTTGGAGGCTGCCATGGCGCTAATTCACCACACAATTGACGAGCTCGGCAGTAAGTGGAGTGGAGTATCAAAAAAATATTGGGAGTAGAATGTTGCAACATTCTGGGGTAGTGTAAGCAAGATATACATGGGGAGAGCTGTCTTCTGGTCTCAGCTTTGGGTCTTCTCTACCTTGGCCTTGATCTTCTGCTCGAGAACTGCCTTCTCGGTGTCCAGGCTGAACATTCTGTTGAGGGCGTGCATGTTCTCCAGCGTTTCGTCAAGGGTTCGGCTGTCGCTGCCGTCGCATCTCAGGTGCTGCAGTGGGCCGTGAAGGAGCTTGTTCACTATGCCGGTGCTGAGCTCCTCGATGGACCTTCTCATCTTCTTGTTGAGATTGTCTTCCCCGATCTTCGTCAGGCACTTCTCGAGCTCGGAAGCCCTGATCCTGTCGGCATACGACCTCAGCTTTTTGATGGTCGGGACGGTCTCCAGCGAGTCCCTCCATGCCTCGAACCGCTTCAGTTCTTGGGAAATGATCGTTTGGGCCTCCATTGCTTTCCTGAGACGGTCTTCCTTATTGGCTTCCACCACCTCCTTCAAGTCATCAACATTGTATACCCGCGCATGCTCCACATCAGACACACAGGCACCGACATTCCTCGGGACAGATATGTCGACAAAAAGCCGAACACCACCCATAGCAAGAGAAATGGGAGGAAGCGCCTCTGCATGCTCCTTCGTGAACAATAAAGATTCAGACGCTGTGCTTGTGAACACGACATCAGCTTCAGCGGCAGCTTCATACATCTCTGTAAGAGGCCTGTACACAATCTCAATGTCTTTCATCTCTTCGCGAATGGCATCCACCCTTTCCACTGAGCGGTTCACCACCACAACCTTCGTGCATCCTTTGGCAATCAAATGTTTGACCACTAGTTTGCCCATTTTGCCAGCACCAATCAAAAGCATCCTAGCTGACAAGCATTCGGACTTTGGAAGCTTCATCAGGGCCAGTTCAACTGCAGCTGAACTGACAGAAACAGCACCAGCTGATATGTTAGTCTCACAGCGGACACGCTTTCCAGCTGTGATTGCATCCTTGAACATCCTATCAATGTTCTTCCCCAAGCCTCCACTGTTTTGCCCATTTCTGACAACTTGCTTAACTTGAGCAAGAATTTGTCCTTCTCCAAGAACCAAAGAGTCGAGCCCAGATGACACTTCAAACAGATGGCGTGTAGCATCACTGTCACGCAACATAAAGAGATGCTCCCTGAGCTCAGAAGCAGGAATTCCACTCTTCTGCAAAAACACAACAGCATGGGCATTAGAGCTTGTTTGCAAATACTGTGTTCTTGAGCAACCAAAAAGAGGAATGTTGGGCAGAAGACAATGGACAGAGCAAAACAAGCATCTGATGAAATAATTCTTACCTTTGACATCCAGTCAACAACTTCTCTAATACCACGGTTCCACGATAAAGCCACCACGTATATTTCCATTCTATTGCAGGTACTAAGAACAGCAGCCTCTTCAATATGATTCAGACTGGTGAGTTCGGAAATAGCACGTGGCCATAGTTCCTCTGCAACAGCAAGTTTTTCACGCATATCCACTGGTGCTGTGTGTACACTGAGGCCTATTACAGCTATGCTACTCCTTTCCTTCATGTACCCTGATATTGAAAAAAAACATTGTCAAATACTGCAAACAGACATACATGTTTTTAACTGAAAGAGTGGAATTAAATTTAACTGAAAATCACCATAAATATCTCTTCATTTAGTTGTAATGACAAGAGGGAGGGGGGATATTGCATGCTTACACTAGTCGAATAGGACACATATATACATTTCGAGTCTAATAATTGCATCCGAATTTTGAAATTTTAGCAGCCAGCTACTCAAGTTACAGAACAAAACAACAGAGAACAAGAACACATGTAGCCAATATCTGATGCCTAAAGCATGCGACAACTACCGTCCATTATTACCGTCTTAATATTGTGTGATCTGTATTTATATTGATATTCGGCATTTTTAGTCATATAGGCTCCCTTGTTTAGGCTGCAATATAATAACACAATTTTATTAAGCAACTATGTCATGTTTTCTGTTGAAATAAAAAATACCACAACCATTTATTCATCACCAATAAACATATGTAGTGCAAACGGTCCACCAATCTGTGAAGCGCATGGCTCCAAGATCAGTTACCACTACAACCTGCCAATCTTTCGACAACTCGGTGCAGAAAGGAAACTAATCAAGGTTTTCATCAAGATATCACACAATTTCAACGTCTTGAAGTCGAATTGTCTTTCATGTCATAAACCGATTGGTGTCCTCTGTGTCAAACACAGTGTCCTACATCACAAAACCTGGACTCACACCTAGACTTGTACATCACAAACTGCTTGCTCTCCTACCTCTCAAACTTATTAGTCAGCTGAACAGATATGCTGTGAACACAACTGCGCTCACATCAACCAAAACAAAACTGGGGGAGAACAATGCAGTTTCTCCTCCCTAGGCACCTACCAATCGACGCAACTAGACCAAAACTCAGGCCAAGTTCCTGTACAACCACAAGAATACCACAGAGATGCCCTACTAATTCGCGCACCACCAAACCAAACCTGCGTAATAGTGCTATTTACATCCCAGGACTAGAGGAATCGAAATTGGCGGAGGCGGAAGGGGCGCAAAGGGACTCACGGTCTGCGGAGATCTTGAACTGCTCGAGTGCGGCGATGCTGGCGGCCTTGGCGACCGCCTGGGCATCTCCGCCGGCGTCGCATCGCACGACCCCGGAGCGCCTCCGCCCGCCAGCGGCGACGACCCAGGGGCACGCGGATGCGGACCCCCGCGGCTTGGTGCCGGCAGCGAATGCGCCCGCGGCGGCCGTGGCTGACGTCGCTCCCGCCATCATCAGAGCAACAAAGAGAAGCAGCAGCGGCGGCCCGGCCCACGAACCGTAGGTAGATAGACAGAGAGATAAAAACAGAGAGAGACGAGAGAGGAGAGGAGAAATCCTTATACGCTTCCCCTGCCTCCCTCTCTCTCTGTCCCTCCGCGGGTCTCACTCGCAGGTCGCCGGTGTTGGCGTTGTGGGACGGAGGAGGGGTCACGGCGCCTGCGAGGAAGAAGGGGAGGGGAGAGGATGGAGTCTGGGAGCTTGGAGCGAAGGTTAAGGGGGAGGGGGGAGATGGCGTGTGGGGGCCCCGCGAGCAGTGGGATGGGTCGGGCGAGGGTCTCGCGTCTCGGTGTCGGGGGCTGCGCGAATTGATTTTCTATTGCCGCGCGCGAGTTGGGCTGGGTCAGGTGAGAAGCGAATCCAGGAGATGGGCGTGTGCTGGCCTCCGGGCTGTGATTGGCTGCCGCACCCGCGCTCTATCCGCTCCCCTTATCGCTGCCGCATCCTCCATGATCTGCAGGTGGTCGTGGCGGGCACACACACGGGTTCGCATGGCCGCCTCACGCGCAGAACCGTGGGGTGACGGCGAAGCGTGTCGGCGTGCTGGCCACACTCCCGCCGGGCCGTCGTCCCTCCCCGTCCCCTGGCCACGCTCACCGTATTCGGCGCTTCGTTCCGGGTCCCCCGTACCGTATGGACGTGACGCCCGTGTCCTGTACTGGCGTGTGGTGCGTGCGTTGCGCTCCTCTCCGATGTCACCATAGGCAACGGGGAACGCCGGAACGGGTATAATTCCTTTTCGTCCATCGCCTGCTCACGGGAGATTTGGCATATCCCTATCCATCTAGGAGTACTTCATTCCATCCGGAGTATGTTTATCTTTTTTTTTTGAGAGAGAGAGAGAGTACGTCCAAACTGATAAGTGCAGTGTGTAACGATCCAAATTTTTTTACACTAAAGCGATTTTGAAAACAAATTGGAAAGACAAATTCGAACAAATTGAAATCAAACAAATTAGACAAAAAAGGAGAAGAAAACAAAGGAAGAACACGACGAATAGGGGGACGAACCCTAGCTGCCGTTGATTCCTCATCGCCGGCCAGCCGCCCCTGGCCCACCGCCGCTGTGGCTGACGCGCGCTCCCGCGCCGCACGTCACCCGTCTGCAGCCCCGCTCGCCGTCGCCATACCGCACCCCACCCCGCCGTACGCGAGCGCCATGCCGTTGCCGCCGCCCAGCCGCTCGCCGCACGCCACCTCGCCGTGCTCCTGCAGCTCGCCGGACACGTCCACCGCCTCGGGACGAGCCCAGAAAGCCCCTGCACCGCCTAGACGAGCTCGCCATCGCCGCCAGATCACCCCCGCCACCACGTGTCATCCTCCCGAGCGCCACCGTCGCCTATAAATCCCCACGCTGCGCCATTCTCTTCGATTTTCTCGGGAATCGATTCCTCTCACCCTTCCATCCACTACCGCCTCATCAATTTCAACCATCACCGCCGCCAAGCCCGCCTCCAGCTCCGCCAACCACCGCCGGTGAGCCCCTCTCCTTCTTCCTCTACTCTTGTGGCTTCCTTTCTTTTTTTTTCCTGGCGACACCGAAGCGATATGCCGCTTCGGACTGCCTCTTGGGCCACACCCAGGCCCAGTGCTGGGCTGGCTGCCCTTCCCAGCCCAAACAGAGAAAAAAGCTAAGCCTTTTTATTTTTCCATTTGTTTTCTGTTTTCAATTTAGTAATGATTTTAAAACAAGTTATTTTACAGAACTTCTTTGGCAAAAGATTCAAAATATATAGAGGGCTATATTAAACCTCATAAACCTCTGTTTGCAAACAAATTTACCAAGAGCCTTTAAAAAATTATTTTATTAGACTCTCAAAACTCAAAACCTTTATGTATATGTGACAAAATAAAGGCCCATTTTATTTATATTTCAACCTAAATTTACAAATACAAATAATAACCTTGGGCAAATGTCTCTGAACATTTTAGGACCCATTGGTGAAGCCTCAGAGGATTTTGACATAGGAGTGCACCATCTTGGAGTCGAGGATCTTCCGGGAGACCTTTCTTTAGGCAAGTCACCTCTCTCACCGATGAAATTTTGGTGGTAAATGATTTTAGAATATCGAAGCTATGTGCAATAATAGAACCCCTGAACCATTAATATTTGATATTATGCCTTGAGACCAACCCTAGTGGAAACCCTGGACTTGCTTGATGGATGATGCATGATTGTTTGTATGAATGATTGCTTGGAGGTCATATTTACCTTCAAAATCTTGGTATAAAAAGGACTCATCACCTGAATGAGAGCCTTGACTTTGGATTATGTGCCCTGGTATGTGGGCGTGGTTGATGGGTAAACCTGTGGTACATCCCTGCCACAAAACAATAAAACATACCACATAAATTGTAAGAACCCCTACTCTATTCCAATGGATTTTCTACATGGTAGATTGACCCTGGTATGGGTGATCAACGGGAAGACACTCGGAGTCGGGATGCTATAGTATGTTATCGATTTCCGTGGCCCTTACATACTCCCGATGGGATTCAAGTGATGAGACCTTCCCGGGTAGAACTTTCAAAAGATAGAGTGGATAAAAACTTAGCTTTCGATTAAAGGTTCTGATGCTAACGATAGCAATATCGCAAACCCTAGTGATTTGAGCCACTATGGCTTAGCACGGAACCATCGGAGGCACACACTTACATATTTAAAATCCATGGAGAAGAGCGAAAGAAAAATATATATATAAGAAAATAAGTGGTACCAAGTGTGGTCACTTGATGGAATTAAGTATGCCACGGGTGGATGATGTTTTCCCTCCGTCTGGCAAAGTGGTGAAAATAATACTATTATGGGATTTTCCTGGCTAAATAATCTTAAGTAAATCTTTAAACTGGAAACCGTCTTGTGACTTGCTGAGTACTTTTGTACTCACCCTTGCTATATAAACATTTTTCAGAAATACCTGAAGACACAGTGGAGGTTGATCCTGACTTTATCCTTGCGGAGAAGATTTCGAATTCTAGGTCATTCCTACGCTCGAGGGCTGATCCTAGAAGTGTAGCCATGTGTGTGAAGTCACCAAGTTTGTATGTTTTAATCAAGGTTTAATGATTTTAAGACAAAGTGAACCTCGTATTATGCCAAGTTGTAATAAAACTATTTGTGTGACTTTTACTATCCATGTAATAATATTCTTATGAGTTTGTATGCGATGGCTGTGTTTTGTAATCACTCGAAATTTTACGGATTTTTCCTTCGGAGAATTTGTGGAATTTCTAGTCACAGTCCCGAATTTTCGGGGCTTGATAGAGTGGTATCAGAGCCAGCCTTGACCGTAGGAAAGACCCCCGGTTTTGGAAAAATGGTACAAGTTTGCACAAAAAAAAAACGATTGAGAAAAAGAAATTTTCTAAAGCCTTTATCCAGCTCTTAAAATCTTTTGTTTTTGATATAAAATTTGTATGATAAAATTTTGTGTAAAAAAAACAAATCTTTTTCGCGCTTAAAAAAAATTATTTCACATATTGTAGGCATGGTGTACTATTTTTATACCTCTCCCGAGACGCTTGGGGATGGGCCCAACTCTTGTGGAGGATGTTGGGATATCTTTTTGTGCCGAGGCAGGACCTCCCACATTTTCATGCAAAAGCTATTTTTGCGCATGGGATACTCCAGTATTGGACCTGATGGATTAACGTAAAAGTTGATGATACCGAGACCACTTATGTTGGACAAAGGGATATAGAGGAGGATGCAATTCAGGACGCATCCCGAAGGCTATATTAAACCTGCGACATAAGTACGACGACACATTTGATGAGTCCATCTATCGACTCATACCCCAGGAGTTGAATGATGGAAACAGCGTGGGAGTGCCTTTTCCACCATTCGTGAATGACGGGTCAGAGATAGAGGTAGTGAGAGAAATAGCCTTTGCAGCAGGGCAATATGGGAAGATTCGAAAGGAATATCAAGAAGCCCAAGGTGAGATAGTCCAGTTGCGAGGCGAAAATATAGAGCTTCGCCAGAATATACTTGACTTGGAGACAAAACTTAAGGAGGTTATAAGTGCTCAACAGAAGATGGCCAGTCCAAGTGCAAGGCGATTAAGGGCTTGTCAAGGGGATCAATCACATGGACCGGGAGCGAAGAAGATCAAGACCATATGGACCAAGAAATATCTTGAACGCTTCAAGAGTGCTTCGCAAGTGAGGCCGGAAGAAATAGAGGCGCCACCAAGTCAGGAGGATGAAGAGGAAGAGGAACCGATGGAACGTGAGTTCTATACCAGCAGCAACCCTCCGTCAGATGACGAATAGACACTTCAAGAAAGGCGCTAGTGTAATCTAGGTTTGTGTTTTAAAATGGGTGTGCCATGTTTTGATGATGTGTGCAATATATGCATGTATGTGTGATTAAGTACGAGGTACGAGTAGCCAGTAGGCTATGTAAACCGCTTAGTGTTTCTGTAAAATAAATAAATAAAACTAACATTTTTAATATTTTCCTACTCTTGTATATCCCAAACACGTGTATATTCTCTAACAAAAGTTTTCCTTTCAAATAAAACAGTTGCAAGTCACCAACATGGATGACCACAACTCACAAACAACCCGAGACAATGGAGACTACGGTAGTAATGGAGAGCAGCCAAGTCTAGCAGCAATTATGCTAGCCATGGATAGAGGCAGACGACAAACCGAAGAGAACCAGATGAGGATGATGGAAACACATGCCCAGATGTTGGAAAGAATAACAACAAAATTGGCAGAACAAAAAGGAAGTTCAGAGGCAAAGAAGGAGTCAAGAAAACCAAGGTGGGGAGATTTCCAGAAGACAAACCCACCAATCTTCTCTGGTTCAGAAGAACCACTAGACGCTGATGACTGGCTCAGAGATGTTGAACGACGACTACAAACCATAGGATGTGAGGACCGGGAAAAGGTTTTTTTTGCATCACACCAACTACAGGGATCCGCCGCAACATGGTGGATAAATTTCCGGGAAGCCAGTCAGAACCCAGAAGAAATAACATGGCAAGAATTTGTGGAAGGATTCAAGAAGGAACATATTCCTTCAGAGATAATGTTGATGAAACGTCGGGAATTTTTGGATTTAAAGCAAGGAAATCAAACTCTGAAGGAGTATTTGGGCAAGTTCAATTATTTGGCAAGGTACGCGGCTGATGATGTGAGCACTGAGACAAAGAAGATGGAACAATTTGAGCAGGGTCTGCAAGACTCGTTGAAGTACCACATCTTGACTCAAGTATTTCCCAATTACCAGGCTATGGTAAATAGTCTTCTGAAGACTGACAAAACGAGGGAAAGCATGGTGGAGGATCGAAAGAGAAATGTAACACCCTCAGAATCGGACCTATGCAAGTTTCAGCGCTTCCCGCCAAACCCGCATAGAAACGATTCAAAGTTGCCCACCAGGCACTTTCGTGCGGGTGGAAAACGAAGTAATAACATTACACAACAGTCCTCGTTGGGACCCACAGAACAGATATATATACAACACGACTCCATGAGTCAAGAATACAGATATACAGAACAAAGATCCAAATCACCTTGAAAACGATAGAGCGTCCAGCTACGGACAAGAAGCAAATGGGGCTAAGAGCCCTGAAGAATAACCAATGGCGTCCATAACCCTGCCCAGGCCAAGCCGGAAGGGTAACCCTGCTAACGACGTCGATCTCAAAACCTGCTTAAACAAAAGGGGTGCCGACAAAGGGCAAAGGAAAAAGAGAAGCGTCAGTACTGAGGCCAGTACACGGCGAGACTAGAATTCGGCGGTCCTCGCCTACATAGGTATGGTGGACTGAAGCGGCAGCGGCAGCATGCACTAAACAACCTATAGAGACTCGATACAACGGGCGGCTATCAGAGAGGGGTAAGAAAGACCTATTCGGATCCTACCTGATACTACCATCAAACAAACCCATCCTGGTGTTTCCCCCTCGAGACCAAACGAGGAAGTCAACCGAGGAACTCACACAGTTGGCAATTTTATTTATTCGGTTATCGTTGCAGCAATTACTAGTCAGGTATAGATAATCATCCTGATAAAATAAGCAGTGGGCACTTTTAGTTAATCATTCCGTGGTAGTTGCAATAATTACTAATCAGATACAGATAGCATGAGATAAACCCAAAACCCAGCAGTAGTTGATACTTTTATTCAGCCATTCCGTTGTAGTTGCAATACTTACTAGTCAGGTACAATGGTCGCAAGCGACACTCCAAACAAGCAAGTGTGGGCAGTATTAATTAGCCATTCCATTATAGTGGAGCTGATTACTAGTCATCATAAAGTCAAATTTATAGCAATAAACTTTAATTATGCTTGTCTATGGTCGAGATACGGTGCTCCAAGTCGTCCATAACCGCGGACACGGCTTTCAGAAAGTTTTACCCGGCCGGGGTGCACCAATAGCAACACACACTCGATCAACCTCGGAAAAACCAAATCAAAACCCAACGAGGCTTTCACGACAAAGCAATCACAGGATTCAGAAATATTTCAGGGGGCCACCCCATTGAGTAGACCCGCAACGAAGTAAGCTAGCTCCGAGACGGACTCAAGGTCTGCGACAATGGCTGTAAACGACTGGGAACCCCAAACGGGGCTTGTCGATACCGCGAAAACATTCCGCTTACCTAAACAGTACAGTGTGCTATCCGTCGCACAATCGTAAATAAAGCAGTAAAACATGGCATAAGTACAGGATCATAAATAAAACCTCAAACTAGTTTGTGGCCCCAAGAAATAAGACGGAATCAAGCTCTGGCTAAGGGGGGTCCCATATACCTCCCGGATGTGGATAGCGCGATAAATCAAGGAACAGGTATCAAGTACTCGGGGTCCTACGGGACACAAGTGGGCGTTCGGAAACCAAATATTTTCTATCACCCACCGATGCCTCTGCTTACTTCAATTTTAGTTGTTAAACAGGAATTAAAGTGAACCATAAATAAAGCCATGAGCATCTCCAACATTCAACGTGCGGCAATACTCCAACAACTGTGGTACTCGACGACACGCCACAGCACTTGAGCAAGCGACTACGACGCGCAAGTCCAGCTATCTACCAAACAACAGGTAATAGGATGTGTCCAAGGCAATATAAGGCTGCAAGGGATATCACGGGTACGAAAGCTAGAGCAACGCAACACAGATAGCAATAGAACAACAGGAGGGAATAAATACTATAAAAGTAAGATAGGTAGAAAGGGGGAGATGCTCGCCTGAAAACATTGTCGAAGGTTCAACCGAAGATCGGGGCGTAGCTCACATCAACTCAACGGCCTTATCCGCGAAGAAGCAAAACACTAGAAGAAACACCGGATGCACTATTTAATACAACGGCAGAAGATCGGGCATGATGCATGTATGATGCATGACATGGCAAAGGTGCGATTCAAGTAGGTCAGTATTAAGCGGGAACGGGGGTCCCGACAATTAATTAGGTGGTTCATGTTGTTTAGATACCCCGCAATTTAAATGTTGTTTAATATGGCAAAATAAGTTACCGGTTCGCTACACAAATTTAAATGAGGCCAATATAAGACTAGATTTGCCCGCATATGGGCCCCATATTTAATTCTTAGGTGAATCGGCATAAGACCCCCAAACCAATGATATGCATGCGAGTATGACAATTTAATATGCAACAATTTGTATTATATTATAAAATAGGGTTTCGGGAAGGGGTTCACACATTAGGGTTCGGCAGATCTTGGGGTTCCGGGGTTCGGGGTTGGTCTCAGGGTCCAGGGTTCGACGGTACGTTCTCGGGCTCCGGGGTTAGGGTCTTCGGATCGGGGAAGTAGACCTTGTCGTATCCGGGAAGCAGGACTTGGTTCGGCATCGGGGCGCAGCGGACCCGCCCTGGTCGGTGTCGTTCTTGTTGTTGCGGGGATCTTGCCGGTACGCGGGTCGGGTCGGATTTGGCATCCGGGGTGCAGAACTTGGTGTCCGGGCGGAGTACTTGTATCATCCGGGGAGATCTTGATTCGGTTCCGGTTGAAGTGCTCGAAAGTAGACCTTGGTTGTTGGCGATTCTCCGGGTTCGTCACCGGGGTCTTTCGGTTCCATGTTGAAGTGCTTGCCGTCCTTATTTTGTGCGTGGCGAGATTCTTAACAACTTGGGGTCCCTGGTCTTCAGCTCCAAGTAGATCTTGCGCCCGATGCTAACGGTCGTCGGCTGACTTGGGCCCGATATCATTGCGACATGGGCAGCAGAAGAACTTGATGTATCTTGTCATTGGTTGAACTTGATGGTCCCATGACGTACTTCTTGAAGGCTCCTGCGGTGCGGTGCTCTTGGTCTCGGCCAGGGAACAGAGGAATCTCGCGAAGGGCGGTACTAGGTGCGGCCCGGGGTCTTCAGCGGTACGGACGACGGCGTCCCGCTCGGCACGGCGGCGACGCGAGGCAGATGGCGTTCGGGGCGAGGGAGAGAACGGGGCGGAGGACGGCGGTGCAGGCAGGGGTACGTCGCGGCGGCGGAGGGGCGGAGGCGTCGCGTGGAGGGTCGCCGGCGCACGGGGGAAGGTGAGGGCGGGGCGGCGCTCGGGGCGAGCCGAAGCGGAGGTGGCGGGGTCCAGCGCTCGCCGGCGCGGAACGCACGGAGACGGGAGGCGGGCGGCGCGGGTCCGGCCGAGGAGGAGGAGAGGGCGAGCTCGCCGGCGGCGGCCGGGGACGCGCGGGAACGGCGGCGGGAGAGGCGACAGTGGGCGGCGCGCGCAGGCCAGCGGCGGGAGGGGAGCGGCGCTGCTGGGGTTGGGGAGGGGGTGAGCGCGGGCGGGCGCGGGCGCGGCTAGCGACCTGGTGGAGCGGTGGAGGGGCGCCGAAGGGAAGGGGGCTGGCGGCTCGCCGGCGAGGTGGTCGTCGGCAGAGCGAAAGGGGAGAGGCGAGAGGCGATGGGGTGCGGGCTAGAGGAGGGAGGAGAGGAAGGAAGGGAGAGGGGTGGGCCGCGCGGTCAGGCGAGCGGGGGTAGGGGGAGGAAGCGCGCGCCGGCGGGGGAGCTGCGGGGGTGAGCGGCACTGCTGGGGAAGAACACGGGGAGGAAGAGAAGGGAGAGAGAGGGCATCGGGCGGGGCGGTCGTGGTGGGCCAGGGGGCCAGGGGTTTGTCGGCTGGCGCGTGGGTGGGGCCCGGGGTAGGGGTACAGGGCAGGTGTGGGTGTGTGGCGTGTAGTGTGTGCGTTGTGTGCTGGGGGTGGGGATGAGTGCATGCGTGTGTGGCCAGGTGGGGAGGTGGCTGCTGAGGTGGCTGGGAGGGATTGGGTGAGGGAGAGAGAGGGGTGAGGTGGCATCTGGCTATTGGCGGGAGTGATGTGGAGATGAGGGTTGGGTAGGTAGTTTGGTAGGAATAGGATTAGAGGTGGACCGATTGGAAATTCCTGGGGGTGGTCGTTCGGGTCGAAACGGCCCGTTCGACTGCCCCCGCTAAAATAATAAATATTTTTATTTGTTTTACAAACACCGTTTGCAAACCGACAGCAGACAAACAAAAATCATCCGGAGACCCGGGGTTTGAATTTGAAAACAAGACGGGGCGTTTTAGAAAACAAAAACAGGCTTTGCGAAAATAGTTTTAGACAAACAACACATGATGATGACGATGCAATGCACAAATTCAACGCGATTTTCTAGTAGTGGTTTTGCGGGATGCCACAATTCGACACCACTAACAATGGATCTCGCCCTCGAGATCCGCCTCGTGGTACCGGAAGGAAGGTCGGCGTTCTGCGTCTCCTCGCTTTGTGTAGATCTTCGCGACACCACCAACGAGGGTTCCTTCTTCATCTGGAGATCGGCGACACCACCAACAAAGGGTCGTTGTTTCTGATCGTCGAGAGAACACTCCGGAGGGACAAAGGACGAAGGTGGAGGTATCAACAAATAAAGCCACCTCTACCTTCGATGGAAAAGGGGGGAACCGATGCATTCTCATCCACTTCAATGTACAAAAGCGAATAGAAGGGGTAGTCGGCATGGGGGCCAATCCATCACGCACCCAAACTATTACTCCGCACAATTAGTGGAAAAGCGTGCAACCATTCTCGGAATCAGACTGAGGATCTCGACAAACGAGGTTCAGAAACAAAGGAGTGATGCAGACTCTGCATCGGATCTGGCGTGGATGATATCGTCGCGTCGGGAAACACCGGATAGCATAAACAAGGAACAAAGAATGGTACCTCAGCAGACGGATTCCTCAGGCAACTTGAACACCGGATGGTAGAACACCGTTATCAAAGAAGAAAGCGAAACCCTGAAGGTACGACGGAAAACCCCACCACGAGAAGTCCTGGACTCGAAGAAAGAGAAGAGAGCGGATTCAAAACACGTCGAGATAAGAGGAGAATAGCAGAGGGTAAGGAGTAAAATCAGACCTAATCAGAACTATCCAACCGATTTTTCAAAAATAGTTTTGACACTCTACTTCGGCCGTTAGCTAGGTTATCCTACAGGCTGGACTTGTGGGGTATCGCAACTGCTGAGCTCTGATACCACTCTGTAACACCCTCAGAATCGGACCTATGCAAGTTTCAGCGCTTCCCGCCAAACCCGCATAGAAACGATTCAAAGGTGCCCACCAGGCACTTTCGTGCGGGTGGAAAACGAAGTAATAACATTACACAACAGTCCTCGATGGGACCCACAGAACAGATATATATACAACACGACTCCATGAGTCAAGAATACAGATATACAGAACAAAGATCCAAATCACCTTGAAAACGATAGAGCGTCCAGCTACGGACAAGAAGCAAATGGGGCTAAGAGCCCTGAAGAATAACCAATGGCGTCCATAACCCTGCCCAGGCCAAGCCGGAAGGGTAACCCTGCTAACGACGTCGATCTCAAAACCTGCTTAAACAAAAGGGGTGCCGACAAAGGGCAAAGGAAAAAGAGGAGCGTCAGTACTGAGGCCAGTACACGGCGAGACTAGAATTCGGCGGTCCTCGCCTACATAGGTATGGTGGACTGAAGCGGCAGCGGCAGCATGCACTAAACAACCTATAGAGACTCGATACAACGGGCGGCTATCAGAGAGGGGTAAGAAAGACCTATTCGGATCCTACCTGATACTACCATCAAACAAACCCATCCTGGTGTTTCCCCCTCGAGACCAAACGAGGAAGTCAACCGAGGAACTCACACAGTTGGCAATTTTATTTATTCGGTTATCGTTGCAGCAATTACTAGTCAGGTATAGATAATCATCCTGATAAAATAAGCAGTGGGCACTTTTAGTTAATCATTCCGTGGTAGTTGCAATAATTACTAATCAGATACAGATAGCATGAGATAAACCCAAAACCCAGCAGTAGTTGATACTTTTATTCAGCCATTCCGTTGTAGTTGCAATACTTACTAGTCAGGTACAATGGTCGCAAGCGACACTCCAAACAAGCAAGTGTGGGCAGTATTAATTAGCCATTCCATTATAGTGGAGCTGATTACTAGTCATCATAAAGTCAAATTTATAGCAATAAACTTTAGTTATGCTTGTCTATGGTCGAGATACGGTGCTCCAAGTCGTCCATAACCGCGGACACGGCTTTCAGAAAGTTTTACCCGGCCGGGGTGCACCAATAGCAACACACACTCGATCAACCTCGGAAAAACCAAATCAAAACCCAACGAGGCTTTCACGACAAAGCAATCACAGGATTCAGAAATATTTCAGGGGGCCACCCCATTGAGTAGACCCGCAACGAAGTAAGCTAGCTCCGAGACGGACTCAAGGTCTGCGACAATGGCTGTAAACGACTGGGAACCCCAAACGGGGCTTGTCGATACCGCGAAAACATTCCGCTTACCTAAACAGTACAGTGTGCTATCCGTCGCACAATCGTAAATAAAGCAGTAAAACATGGCATAAGTACAGGATCATAAATAAAACCTCAAACTAGTTTGTGGCCCCAAGAAATAAGACGGAATCAAGCTCTGGCTAAGGGGGGTCCCATATACCTCCCGGATGTGGATAGCGCGATAAATCAAGGAACAGGTATCAAGTACTCGGGGTCCTACGGGACACAAGTGGGCGTTCGGAAACCAAATATTTTCTATCACCCACCGATGCCTCTGCTTACTTCAATTTTAGTTGTTAAACAGGAATTAAAGTGAACCATAAATAAAGCCATGAGCATCTCCAACATTCAACGTGCGGCAATACTCCAACAACTGTGGTACTCGACGACACGCCACAGCACTTGAGCAAGCGACTACGACGCGCAAGTCCAGCTATCTACCAAACAACAGGTAATAGGATGTGTCCAAGGCAATATAAGGCTGCAAGGGATATCACGGGTACGAAAGCTAGAGCAACGCAACACAGATAGCAATAGAACAACAGGAGGGAATAAATACTATAAAAGTAAGATAGGTAGAAAGGGGGGAGATGCTCGCCTGAAAACATTGTCGAAGGTTCAACCGAAGATCGGGGCGTAGCTCACATCAACTCAACGGCCTTATCCGCGAAGAAGCAAAACACTAGAAGAAACACCGGATGCACTATTTAATACAACGGCAGAAGATCGGGCATGATGCATGTATGATGCATGACATGGCAAAGGTGCGATTCAAGTAGGTCAGTATTAAGCGGGAACGGGGTCCCGACAATTAATTAGGTGGTTCATGTTGTTTAGATACCCCGCAATTTAAATGTTGTTTAACATGGCAAAATAAGTTACCGGTTCGCTACACAAATTTAAATGAGGCCAATATAAGACTAGATTTGCCCGCATATGGACCCCATATTTAATTCTTAGGTGAATCGGCATAAGACCCCCAAACCAATGATATGCATGCGAGTATGACAATTTAATATGCAACAATTTGTATTATATTATAAAATAGGGTTTCGGGAAGGGGTTCACACATTAGGGTTCGGCAGATCTTGGGGTTCCGGGGTTCGGGGTTGGTCTCAGGGTCCAGGGTTCGACGGTACGTTCTCGGGCTCCGGGGTTAGGGTCTTCGGATCGGGGAAGTAGACCTTGTCGTATCCGGGAAGCAGGACTTGGTTCGGCATCGGGGCGCAGCGGACCCGCCCTGGTCGGTGTCGTTCTTGTTGTTGCGGGGATCTTGCCGGTACGCGGGTCGGGTCGGATTTGGCATCCGGGGTGCAGAACTTGGTGTCCGGGCGGAGTACTTGTATCATCCGGGGAGATCTTGATTCGGTTCCGGTTGAAGTGCTCGAAAGTAGACCTTGGTTGTTGGCGATTCTCCGGGTTCGTCACCGGGGTCTTCCGGTTCCATGTTGAAGTGCTTGCCGTCCTTATTTTGTGCGTGGCGAGATTCTTAACAACTTGGGGTCCCTGGTCTTCAGCTCCAAGTAGATCTTGCACCCGACGCTAACGGTCGTCGGCTGACTTGGGCCCGATATCATTGCGACATGGGCAGCAGAAGAACTTGATGTATCTTGTCATTGGTTGAACTTGACGGTCCCATGACGTACTTCTTGAAGGCTCCTGCGGTGCGGTGCTCTTGGTCTCGGCCAGGGAACAGAGGAATCTCGCGAAGGGCGGTACTAGGTGCGGCCCGGGGTCTTCAGCGGTACGGACGACGGCGTCCCGCTTGGCACGGCGGCGACGCGAGGCAGATGGCGTTCGGGGCGAGGGAGAGAACGGGGCGGAGGACGACGGTGCAGGCAGGGGTACGTCGCGGCGGCGGAGGGGCGGAGGCGTCGCGTGGAGGGTCGCCGGCGCACGGGGGAAGGTGAGGGCGGGGCGGCGCTCGGGGCGAGCCGAAGCGGAGGTGGCGGGGTCCGGCGCTCGCCGGCGCGGAACGCACGGAGACGGGAGGCGGGCGGCGCGGGTCCGACCGAGGAGGAGGAGAGGGCGAGCTCGCCGGCGGCGGCCGGGGACGCGCGGGAACGGCGGCGGGAGAGGCGACAGTGGGCGGCGCGCGCAGGCCAGCGGCGGGAGGGGAGCGGCGCTGCTGGGGTTGGGGAGGGGGTGAGCGCGGGCGGGCGCGGGCGCGGCTAGCGACCTGGTGGAGCGGTGGAGGGGCGCCGAAGGGAAGGGGGCTGGCGGCTCGCCGGCGATGTGGTCGTCGACGGAGCGAAAGGGGAGAGGCGAGAGGCGATGGGGTGTGGGCTAGAGGAGGGAGGAGAGGAAGGAAGGGAGAGGGGTGGGCCGCGCGGTCAGGCGAGCGGGGGTAGGGGGAGGAAGCGCGCGCCGGCGGGGGAGCTGCGGGGGTGAGCGGCGCTGCTGGGGAAGAACACGGGGAGGAAGAGAAGGGAGAGAGAGGGCATCGGGCGGGGCGGTCTTGGTGGGCCAGGGGGCCAGGGGTTTGTCGGCTGGCGCGTGGGTGGGGCCCGGGGTAGGGGGACAGGGCAGGTGTGGGTGTGTGGCGTGTAGTGTGTGCGTTGTGTGCTGGGGGTGGGGATGAGTGCATGCGTGTGTGGCCAGGTGGGGAGGTGGCTGCTGAGGTGGCTGGGAGGGATTGGGTGAGGGAGAGAGAGGGGTGAGGTGGCATCTGGCTATTGGCGGGAGTGATGTGGAGAGAAGGGTTGGGTAGGTAGTTTGGTAGGAATAGGATTAGAGGTGGACCGATTGGAAATTCCTGGGGGTGGTCGTTCGGGTCGAAACGGCCCGTTCGACTGCCCCCGCTAAAATAATAAATATTTTTATTTGTTTTACAAACACCGTTTGCAAACCGACAGCAGACAAACAAAAATCATCCGGAGACCCGGGGTTTGAATTTGAAAACAAGACGGGGCGTTTTAGAAAACAAAAACAGGCTTTGCGAAAATAGTTTTAGACAAACAACACATGATGATGACGATGCAATGCACAAATTCAACGCGATTTTCTAGTAGTGGTTTTGCGGGATGCCACAAGAAAGGCACGGAATTTCAACACCCCAATGGATTCCATCCGATCTAGGACTTGGGTGACACCAAGTTCGACAGAGCAGCGGAAAATATTGGCCATAAAGAGGGATGACCAAAGAGGAGGAAATGTTGACAGAATTGTTAACTGCTTTAGGTGCGGAGGAAGACATTCAATAGGAAGTTGTCCACAACGAAAAACAGTGTGCTATCACTGTGAGGATCCTACTCATTTGCGGAATGCGTGCCCAAGGAGGAATTTACCAGTGGAAGTAGCGAGGGCCCAATTCCGACAACAGCAAAGCATGAGGCCGCAAAATATGGCCAATAAAGGGAAAGGATTGTTGCAAGCAGGAAAGGCCATGACTGGACAAAATTCTCAAGGGGTGAACAAGGGAGGAATGAACCAAAGGCCTAATCAAGGACGGGTGAATTATGTGTCTACCGAAGAGGCCACAGAGGCTACCGACGTGATTACTGGTACGTTTTCAGTAATGTCTAAGCCAGCCTTAATTTTATTTGATCCCGGAGCTACACATTCCTTTATTTCAATAAGCTTCACGTTAGAAAATGAGATGCCCTCCTTCCCCTTAGAGAAACCTTATGTGGTTGAATCACCCGGAGCAAAGATGAAAGCTCAAACAAAGACCAATGAGGTAGAAATAGACATCCATGGAGAAAAATTTAAAGCAAACCTCATACACTTGCAACTAAGAGATTTGGATGTCATATTAGGAATGGACTGGTTATATAAATATAAGGCAAAGGTTGATTGTGAGGGGAAATTGGTTTATGTCACCAGTCTGAATAATCTAACACTCAGAATAAAGTCACAAAATTCCTTTTTGAGGAAGCAGAAGAAGAGGGTATGTAGTATGGTAGCAGAAGGAGTAATGCAGATTCCGATGGTTAAAGAATTTGCAGATGTGTTCCCAGAGGAATTACCTGGGGAGCCACCAGATAGAGAGGTGGAATTTAAAATAGAACTTAAACCCGGAACAGAACCAATTACAAGGCAACCATACCACATGTCAAGAAAATAGCTAGTAGAGTTGAAGAAGCAAATTGACGAGTTATTAGACAAGAACTTTATACAACCAAGCATCTCGTCATGGGCAGCACCGGTATTATTTGCAAAAAAGAAGGATGGTAGCTCGAGACTATGTGTAGACTACCGGGGACTAAACGCAGTCACCATCAAAAATAAATACCCTTTGCCTAGGATTGATGACCTTCTTGACCAGTTAAGGAATGCCAAAATATTTTCAAAGATAGACCTAAGGTCTGGATATCATCAACTGACAATTCGCCCGGAGGATAGACCAAAGACTGCTTTCACTACCAGATATGGATTATATGAATTCACGGTAGTACCTTTTGGATTAACCAATGCACCAGCCTTTTTCATGAATCTCATGAATAAGGTGATGATGGACTTTTTGGACAAATTTGTAGGTGTCTTTGTCGATGATATCCTAGTATACTCAAGTAGCCCTGAAGAACATGAGCAATACTTGAGACAAGTTTTGACAAGGCTAAGAGAACATAAGTTGTTTGCAAAGTTTTCAAAATGCGAATTCTGGATGAAAGAAATTTCTTTCCTGGGTCACATTATATCAGAAGAAGGAGTTAAAATGGATCCAGAAAAGGTGAAAGCAATATTGGAATGGAAGGCCCCAACAAGTGTGAAAGAAGTTCGAAGTTTCTTAGGATTGGCAGGATATTATAGGAGGTTTATTGAAGGATTTCCAAGGATTTGTCGGCCACTAACCCAATTGCTGAAAAAATATAAGGAATACGAATGGACAAATAAATGTGAAATCGCATTTCAGGAGTTGAAGAATAGGTTAACCACTGCACCAGTTCTGGTTTTACCAGACTCGGACAAAGAATTCCAAATATATTGTGACGCATCAAGACAAGGGCTAGGATGTGTACTGATGCAAGATGGAAAGGTCATATCATATGCGTCAAGACAACTCCGACCACATGAGGAAAATTATCCAACACATGACTTAGAACTTGCAGCAGTAGTTCATGCATTGAAAATATGGAGACACTACTTGCTAGGGAATAAGTGTGAAGTATTTTCGGATCATAAAAGTCTGAAATATATCTTCACGCAGCCCGACTTAAATCTTCGACAACTAAGGTGGTTAGAATTGATAAAAGACTATGAATTAGAATTTCAATACAAACCCGGTAAGGCCAATGCGGTGGCAGACGCATTGAGCCGAAAAGTATATCATAGCACAGTAACTGTGCGACAGGATCAGCTAGAGTTATGGAAGGAGTTTGGGAAGTTGAATTTAGAATTAGTTGAAGAAGGAGCAGTGATGACCCTGCAAGTTCAAATCACACTAGATGAAAAAATTAAGCAAGCCCAAGAGAAAGATGAAGATATACAAGGGCTTAAGGAAAAGGTGCTGAAAAATGAGGCACCAGACTTTTCGATAGATGAACAAGGGGTATTGTATTTCCGAAACCGTCTGTGTGTACCAAACAAAAAGGAGTTAAGGGACTTAATCCTGCAGGAAGCACATGCTTCGCAATTCTCCATATACCCAGGAGGCACGAAGATGTACCAAGACTTGAGAAAGAGGTATTGGTGGAGAAACATGAAACGAGAGATTGGTGAATATGTTACACTCTGTGACATATGTCAACGGGTGAAAGCAGGCCACCAAAAACCGGTTGGATTACTACAATCTCTACCCATTCCAGATTGGAAGTGGGAGGAGATCGGTATGGATTTTATTACGGGTTTACCCAAAACCAGAAATGGATATGATGCTATATGGGTCATCGTCGATAGGTTGACCAAAGTAGCCCACTTTATACCCATAAAGCAAACATATGGAAAGAATAAGCTTGCAGAGTTATATTTAACCAAGATTGTAGTATTGCATGGAGTACCTAAGAAGATTTGCTCCGATAGAGGGCCACAATTCACTTCTCACTTTTGGAAAAAGTTACATGAAGCCATGGGGACGGATTTGGATTTCAGTACAGCATACCAACCACAAACCAACGAACAAAATGAGAGAGTAAATCAAATCCTGGAGGACATGTTGCGGTCATGTGCGCTAGTTTATGGAGCTGCATGGGACACATGTTTACTATTTGCAGAATTCTCATACAATAACAGCTATCAAGCTAGTATTGGGAGATCACCATTTGAAGCCCTGTATGGAAGAAGTTGTAGAACACCATTAAATTGGACTGAGGTAGGAGAAAAGCAACTTCTTGGACCACAAATAGTTCAAGATGCAGAGGCTCAAGTGAGGATTATTAGAGAGAAGCTGCAAGCAGCTCAAACCAGATATAAGCAATATGCCGACAAACACCGACTTGATCTTAGCTTCCAAGAAGGGGATTATGTATATTTAAGGGTCACTCCTTTCAAGTCAATCCAGCGGTTTCACACAAAAGGTAAGTTGGCACCCAGATTTGTGGGACCGTTCAAAATTACAAAACGAGTAGGGGAAGTTGCCTACCAACTGGAGCTAAGCCCGAAACTAAAGAGAATACACAATGTGTTTCATATATCGCAACTCAGGAAGTGCTTAGAGCCGCCGGAAAAGAAGGTGTCCCTGGACGAGATCGAACCCCAAGAGGATCTGACGTACACCGAGGAACCAGTAAAAATCCTTGAAACCAAAGAGCGACAATTAAGAACAAGGAACATCAAGTTCTGTAAGGTGCAATGGAGTAATCACACAGAAGGAGAAGCTACATGGGAAAAGGAGTCAGAGATCCGACAAAAATATCCGCACCTGTTTCCCCAAGAGGAGTGAATCTCGGGGACGAGATTCTATTTAAGGGGGGAATGTTGTAACGATCCAAATTTTTCTACACTAAAGCGATTTTGAAAACAAATTGGAAAGACAAATTCGAACAAATTGGAATCAAACAAATTAGACAAAAAAGGAGGACAAAACAAAGGAAGAACACGACGAACAGGGGGACGAACCCTAGCTGCCGTTGATTCCCCATCGCCGGCCAGCCGCCCCTGGCCCACCGCCGCTGTGGCTGACGCGCGCTCCCGCGCCGCACGTCACCCGTCTGCAGCCCCGCTCGCCGTCGCCATACCGCACCCCACCCCGCCGTATGCGAGCGCCATGCCGCTGCCGCCGCCCAGCCGCTCGCCGCACGCCACCTCGCCGTGCTCCTGCAGCTCGCCGGACACGTCCACCGCCTCGGGACGAGCCCAGAAAGCCCCCGCACCGCCTAGACGAGCTCGCCATCGCCGCCAGATCATCCCCGCCACCACGCGTCATCCTCCCGAGCGCCACCGTCGCCTATAAATCCCCACGCTGCGCCATTCTCTTCGATTTTCTCGGGAATCGATTCCTCTCACCCTTCCAGCCACTACCGCCTCATCATTTTCAACCATCACCGCCGCCAAGCCCGCCTCCAGCTCTGCCAACCACCGCCGGTGAGCCCCTCTCCTTCTTCCCCTACTCCCGTGGCTTCCTTTCTTTTTTTTCCTGGCGACACCGAAGCGATATGCCGCTTCGGACTGCCTCTTGGGCCACGCCCAGGCCCAGTGCTAGGCTGGCTGCCCTTCCCAGCCCAAACAGAGAAAAAAAGCTAAGCCTTTTTATTTTTCCATTTGTTTTCTGTTTTCAATTTAGTAATGATTTTAAAACAAGTTATTTTACATAACTTCTTTGGCAAAAGATTCAAAATATATAGAGGGCTATATTAAACCTCATAAACCTCTGTTTGCAAACAAATTTACCAAGAGCCTTTAAAAAAATATTTTATTAGACTCTCAAAACTCAAAACCTTTATGTATATGTGACAAAATAAAGGCCCATTTTATTTATATTTCAACCTAAATTTACAAATACAAATAATAACCTTGGGCAAATGTCTCTGAACATTTTAGGACCCATTGGTGAAGCCTTAGAGGATTTTGACATAGGAGTGCACCATCTTGGAGTCGAGGATCTTCCGGGAGACCTTTCTTTAGGCAAGTCACCTCTCTCACCGATGAAATTTTGGTGGTAAATGATTTTAGAATATCGAAGCTATGTGCAATAATAGAACCCCTGAACCATTAATATTTGATATTATGCCTTGAGACCAACCCTAGTGGAAACCCTGGACTTGCTTGATGGATGATGCATGATTGTTTGTATGAATGATTGCTTGGAGGTCATATTTACCTTCAAAATCTTGGTATAAAAAGGACTCATCACCTGAATGAGAGCCTTGACTTTGGATTATGTGCCCTGGTATGTGGGCGTGGTTGATGGGTAAACCTGTGGTACATCCCTGCCACAAAACAATAAAACATACCACATAAATTGTAAGAACCCCTACTCTATTCCAATGGATTTTCTACATGGTAGATTGACCCTGGTATGGGTGATCAACGGGAAGACACTCGGAGTCGGGATGCTATAGTATGTTATCGATTTCCGTGGCCCTGACATACTCCCGATGGGATTCGAGTGATGAGACCTTCCCGGGTAGAACTTTCAAAAGATAGAGTGGATAAAAACTTAGCTTTTGATTAAAGGTTCTGATGCTAACGGTAGCAATATCGCAAACCCTAGTGATTTGAGCCACTATGGCTTAGCACGGAACCATCGGAGGCACACACTTACATATTTAAAATCCATGGAGAAGAGCGAAAGAAATATATATATATATATATATATATAAGAAAATAAGTGGTACCAAGTGTGGTCACTTGATGGAATTAAGTATGCCCCGGGTGGATGATGTTTTCCCTCCGTCTGGCAAAGTGGTGAAAATAATACTATTATGGGATTTTCCTGGCTAAATAATCTTAAGTAAATCTTTAAACTGGAAACCGTCTTGTGACTTGCTGAGTACTTTTGTACTCACCCTTGCTATATAAACATTTTTCAGAAATACCTAAAGACACAGTGGAGGTTGATCCTGACTTTATCCTTTGCGGAGAAGATTTCGAATTATAGGTCATTCCTACGCTCGAGGGCTGATCCTAGAAGTGTAGCCATGTGTGTGAAGTCACCAAGTTTGTATGTTTTAGTCAAGGTTTAATGATTTTAAGACAAAGTGAACCTCGTTTTATGCCAAGTTGTAATAAAACTATTTGTGTGACTTTTACTTTCCATGTAATAATATTTTTATGAGTTTGTATGCGATGGCTGTGTTTTGTAATCACTCGAAATTTCACGGATTTTTCTTTCGGAGAATTCGTGGAATTTGTAGTCACGGTCCCGAATTTTCGGAGCGTGACACAGTGTCTGGAGATGGTAAACAAACACTAAGGGCACGTACACGGGGGGTTAAGAGTAGACGCTAGCCGATATTTTTCTATCATACCAGTTAATCTCGGATCTATCTCGCGATTGTGTGGAACGCTCAACGCAAACTTAAACGCTGATCTTTAGAATTCTTTTTTTCGTGGGGAGCAGTTTTAGTGCTACGGGTCTCTACAAGATCGCTAGATTAGCTACCGGAATAAGTGCTCCGTGTTGCCGGACCGGACGCTTAGCTAAGGGTAGGATTTTAATGTATTTATTTTGGCTTGCTATAGCGACTAGACAAGCATCTACCATTAAACATACCCTAACTAAGTTAAATTTCTCAGCTTTTACACAAAGGTACACATGTAGAGTCAAACGGTACATGCTAGTACTATACAACATTTAAATGAATGGGCCAAACTCTGACTTGTTATCCGTGTACATAGCGGCCTACATCGACCGATACAGAGGCCAGAGTTATCCCCTACATTCAAGCCCATTATTCATTCACAAAAGCTGTGTAAATTATCCCTAAAAACAAAAATATATAAAAATACATTTATTTATTAACATCTATACAAGAAATCTACAAGTAACTATGTTACATGTGGTTAACGGTCCAAAATACATACCTTTGGTCTTTCTTTCTTTGTGCGAATTTACTCTTTTTATAGCTTTTCCTATATATCCAGATATCTATTCTTGTGCATCCACATTCATACAACCCGTTATAAATGTAGAGGTTGCTTCCACATCAAGGCTCAGTATAGTTTTGGTGTTGCTTTCTTTCTACAGTACAAATTTACACTTTCTTTTGCTTCTTCTATATATTCAGATGTATTTCCATGTGCATCCACACATTCATACATCTACTTCTAGATGTATATAGAGCTCTTCATGCTTCCACATCGAGGCTCACCATGGCTTTGGTGTTGCTTTCTTTTATGAATTTACATGTTCTTTGGTTTTTCCTATATCTCTAGATACTTTCCATGTACATTCACATTAATACTTCCAGTTATACATGTAAAGGCCTGCATGCTTCCAGGTCAAGTCTCGATATGTGTTTTTCAAGTTTAGCTAATTTTATTTTCTATGGGTGTTCATAAATATTTGTGTTTTTCCTCAAGTTCCCTAATTTATAGGATACTCATTATTTATTTTTATAAACATTTTATATATTTCAACCGATTAATTAGTAATACTATTATATTCTTTTAAATGCTATCATGAAAGTATCCATTTGTATTTTCCTTTCAAAATTTTAGAATCTGAGAAGATATTTCAGTACATTTTCAAAATCGAAACGGCGTATTTTTGTATTTTTGACATTAACGATATGCATATGTGTATATTTGTAGAAAAAAAAATTCAAGTTGAGCGGGTTGTTTGATTTGAAGGATTGGTAAAAAAAGGTCTTCATGAACTTTATTGCCAAAAGGAAATATCTTTATAGGATTCTGGAAAGATTTTTAATTATATTTTTCACTATTCAAAAAATCGTCCGATATGCCGACTTATCGGCCAATTTATCGCTTATCACTGGATGATCGATAAGCCAATTTATCGCCCGATAAATTGTTTTATCGCCCGATAAATTGCCGATACACCCAAACATCACTGATTTCGGGCTGATCGAGAAGTTAACGATAAATGATATCGTCAGCATTGATATTTTTATGTGGTGTAGTGAAGTATGAGTTTTTTAAAAAAATCCATCGATCTATTAATAATCATCAACACTAGTACAAATAGATCTAAAAATATATATAAATATGTCACTGGACCACCTAGTGATGACCATAAACACTAGAACGAGACAAAAACCTGGTGATGTCCTCACCCGTCAATCACTAAAACTAGACAAAACTTGCCATAGTAGAGTTTGTTATTGTAGATAGATAAAAAGTCGTCGTGCAATGGCCTTAAAAGTACTCCCTCCGTTTCAAAATATAAGATGTTTTAGGTTTGTAAAGAAAATAAATCTAGACTTCTTTTAGTGTGTAGATTCATTTCAAAGTTGAGTGAACCTATATATAAAATAAGTCTAGATTCATTTTCTTCACAAACCTAAAACATCTTATATTTTGAAACAGAGGGAGTACCATCTTACCAAAGCAGTAATCATCACCAATTATAACAATCTTAGATACCTGAAATCACAAACAAACATAAAAACCAACTGCATCCTAAAAAATTCATTGGACACACAACTCTACGCGTACCACCAAGGTGGGGATAAGATTAAAAAAATCTTATTCTTACTTCAGAACATAGCCAGAACATAGCCAATAGCTGCCGTCTCACTCTTTCAAAGAAGATATAAAAAAACTAAATAGCTGCCGATGAGTGGCCGTAGTCTGCTACATCGCCTCAAGCCTCCCGGCGGCGTTCGACTTCTCTCCTAGCGTACCGGTTCAACCGTATTTTATTTTCTTGACATGGGTTCAACCGTATTGACATCATGGCATTTGTAATTCAACATGTTGGTTGGTCCCTGCGTTTTTCACATCCCGCACAATCGGGTATGCATGTGAAATTTCTTGCGTTGCCACGAGAGCCAAAGAAAATCGTGTACATCCAGACACGTGCCTTTGCCTTTTGACTTCCATTTTTTCATTCACAAACAAATGTGTTGCAGCACGTAACGTAGAGTGTTAGACGACGGTTAATTTGCCAAAGCTAGAACGGTCCAACGACAATTCAAGTCAAATAAAAAAGTCAAACTGGAAGCTGGAACGGTGTGAAGAAAAAAGCAGATGAAGAGATCGTGTCTTCCCTGCACGTCATGAAGCATAATGTTTTTATTGGCACAGGAAAAAGTATTGAAGGGCCTGGAAGTTGCATTAATTTAAGTAATAACTTCTATGAGAAAGACCCTAAACACATTTCTAAAAAAGTGATCCAGTCCTTCACCGCCGGAGTACAGAGGACCGCTGCCGTGCCCTTCTTCGTCGGTGTCGGGGACTGGACCAGTTGACACCGGAAAGAAAGGAAATGCCACTGCATGTACATCAAAAGGCATCCTCCTAGAGGTCGAGCAGACACCGAACAACGTTGCCGGTGTCGAAAGGAGCCACTTGTTGGCCATCAGAGTCTGTGGCTAATCTTGGGCCACCGAGAGAGTTCTCCTGAGCTCAGCAGTTTGAACACATCCCCACCGTCCTCCAGCTCGAACTCTAGCACCACCATGAATCCTTCCCCGATCTGCAGGATGCATACATGGGAAAGAGGACGAGACCGATCTGCAAAGACGGGGCACAATGCAACCGAACTAATGGACCTTATTTAAGGAGATGTCGACGGCGATCTCCTTCCCTGACTCCGGCTCCGGCAGATGGAGCTCCACAAGGGGAAGAGTAGCCACGGAAAAGCACAAGATCAGGTCCAAGAGATCTGGAGCACTACTCCTAAACAACGACATAATGCCAGACGACAATAGTATAATCAAGAACATACAACTAATATGTACAGGGGAACCTCCGACACCTCTCCTCCGCCATCTCCGACCAATAGGGCCGCCATGAAAGGCTCGAGATTAGCCTGGCTCCTCATGAGTGACTCTCAAGCGTGGAGATACGAGTAGGGGACGAGAAAGGGAAAGTATGAAGCATTTTATTATGAATGGGGCTTATCTTTTACCAATGTTGTTGCGCTTCTGTACTATTTATGCCCTCCGTAATGCTCATGCACACACTTTAAGACAAACTTTAACCAAAATAAATTAAGCAACAATATCTCGACTAATAGTACATTCTCCGTGTTAGAATATATAACCATATCGTATTTGTATAGATATATGGTTGTATATGTGTAGTCTACGTATAACTATTCATGTACTGTACTCTAGCCTTGTAAGTCTATATAATGAGCAATGCAAGGCACCACAATGTGTGGTTTCCCCTATCTTACATGGTATCAGACACAAAACCCTAAACCCTAGACCTGCGCCGACCCCTCCCCCTCCTTCCGCCGCCGCCACGGCCAGCGCCCTAGCACGCCGTCCCCACCCGTGCACCCCTCCGATGTCTCTCTCCGATGGAGATCAGGTCTCCAAGGCCCTCGTTGCGGCCAAGGGGGCCGAGGACGCACCTGACGCCGAGAAGATCGCTACCGCCAAGAAGGACGCCACGACCGAGAAGGCCAAGCTCGCCCTCCTCTCCGCCGCCAACGCATCTGGCTCCGGGTCGAGCGCGGGGTCTTTCTCCCTGACCTCGCTCCATGCCTAGGCCGTCGGTCTCTCCTCCATCAAGGGGCACGTCCCTGTCGATCTCGCGCTTGACACCAGCGTCCATCGTCAGTGGCGCACCTTCTTCCGCACCATGTGCCGCAAGTACGCCCTACTGGATCACCTCGACGCCGACGCCCCTGTCGCGCCGACCCCGGAGTGGTCTCTCCTCGACGCCACAGCCGTCTCATGGCTCTATGGATCTGTCTCACTCAGTATCCTTGACGCCATCATGACACCTAGCGACGATCCCCTCGTCGTCGAGCTTTGCCCCCGCATCAACGGCCTCTTCAACGACCACAAGATCAATCGCCAACTCTGTTGGAGATATGCCCTAGAGGCAATAATAAATATAGTTATTATTATATCTTTGTGTTTATGATAAATGTTTATATTCATGCTATAATAGTATTAACAAGGAAACATTAATACTTGTGTGAATTGTAAACTTAAATTGAAGTCCCTAGTATAGCCTCTATACTTCACTAGCTTGTTGGTTGATTAAATGATTGTGGTTTCCATATCATGAACATTGAGATGTTATCAACAACAAGATCATATCGTTAGGAGAATGATATGGTGGACATACTCCTATTGATAAGCGTAGCATAAAGATCAAGTCATTTCAATAGTTCAATTGCTATATGCTTTCTGATACATAGTAACCTAATTCCTTCGACCATGAGATCATGCATATCACCTTTACCAGATGGATGCTTTGATGACATCAAACACCACACCGTAACTGTGTGGCTATGAAGGTGGCATTAAGTGTTCGGAAAGTATTGGTTGAAACACATGGATCAAGAGTGGGATTTGTCCATCCACATGACGGATAGATATACTCTGGGCCCTCTCGGTGGAATGTCATCCAATTGGCTTGCAAGCATGTGACTTGGTCACAAGGGATCACATATCACGGGAACGAGAAAAGAGTACTTATCAGTAACGAGGTTGAACTAGGTATGCAGAGATACCGACGATCATAACCTCGGATAAGTAACATATCGTGAGACAAAGGGAAATTGGTATCGTATGTAAGTGGTTCATTCGATCGCAAAGTAATCGTAGAAATATGTGGGAGCCATATGAATTTCCAGATTCCTCTATTGGTTATTGTTCGGAGAAGTGTCTCGATCATGTCCGCATAATTCACGAACCGTAGGGAGACACACTTAAGGATTCGACGTTGTTTTGAGTAGTTATGGTATTATGAGAAAGAGACCGAATGTTGTTCGGAGTCTCGGATGGGATCCGGGATATCACGAGGTGATCCGGAATGGTCCGGAGAATAAGATTCATATAAGGAAAGTCCCGTTTCGGAGTTCGGGAATGATTCCGGTGTTTTCATCGGGAATGTTCTAGAAGGTTCCGGATTGTCCGGCACTCCGGGGGGAGGGTACATGAGTGTGTCATTGAATGATTGCATCATGTACTAAGTGTTCTTGCTGTTCCAAAAACATGAAAGTCAAATTGCCAGTTTGAAAGTCAAACGGCTAAAACAGGAAACTGTGGGAAACAGGAAACTGTGGGAAACAAGCAAGAGGAGTTGGAACCAACTTGGAGGAGGAGTCCCACTCCTCCAGGCCGGCGCCCAGCCCTAGGCCGAGTTGGGGAGGGACTCCCTCCCTCCCCTGGCGCGCCAAGGCCCCTCCACCCATAAAAGGAGGGGCAGGGCTCCTCCTTGAGACACACAAGTTTCCACCTCTAATCTCAGGTTTAGAGCCGTTTGGTTTAGAGCTTCTAATTGCTTTAGCCTGCGGTTTAGAGCCTTCTAATTGGTGTGTCTAATCTCTAGACCACTAATAGCCCTCTCTCATAATCCACCATACTCGCTCCGGCTTAAGGCGAAGCCCTGCGGGATCTCCCCTCTACTTCCGGTACCACGCCGTTGTGCTGCCGGAATCGCGAGGAGAGTGCTACAACCTCCACTGCCTGCTGGAACAAGGGAGAGGAAGGTCTTCGTCGAGTACCGAACGTGTGACCGACTGCGGGAGCGCTGCCGGAACGCAGCGCCGGAAGGATCGTCTACACGATCTTGAGATCGGAAAGAGTACGACTACATCACCCACGAGAATCCGCTCTCATTAAACACTTTGGAATCTTCGAGGGTAAGTTATTCCATCGACTCGTTGCTACAATCTAGTAGATAGATCTTGGCTTATTTGTTTGTATGCGATAGAAAATTTTTGTTTTCCATGCTACGAACCCCTACAGTGGTATCAGAGCCGTGTCTATGTGTAGATCTGTTGCACGAGTAGAACACAATGGTCATTGTGGGCGTTGATGCTTTTATTGTCGATTGCTTCTTGTGTACTTTGCATCTTGCGGTATGTTGGGATGAAGCGGCCCGGGCTAACCTTACATGACATCGTTCATGAGACTTGCTCCACGCTTGACATGCAACTTGTATTGCATAAGTGGCTTTGCGGGTGCCTGTTTCTCCTAGCATAGTTAAGATCCAATTTACAACGGGTGATCAACAATGATAGTATCAATGTTGTGGTTCTTGTTCGTAAGTTAGAACGACACTTATTGAAAGCCCCAAACCACGTAAAATATGCAAAGAAAGTAGAGGCGTCTAACTTTGTTTTGCAGGAGTGTGCAGTGATGTGATATGGCCATGATTGTGATTATATTTGATGTATGCAATGTTCCTTATTGTAAGTTGGCAACCGGCAGGAGCCATATGGTTGTCTTTAATTTATGTTAAGACCCGCGTGTCTATTCAAAGTAGTTGTAATAGTTGAAGCTGGTGGACGACAACCATGGAGAAGCGTCATTGACCTTGATGCAATGCCGGTGATGATGGAGATCATGTTCGTGCTTGAAGATGGAGATCAGAAGCACAAAGAAGAAAGGCCATATCATATCACATATTATGAATTGCATGTGATGTTAATCCTTTATGCATCTTGTATTGCTTAGTAGACGACGGTAGCATTATAAGATGATCCCTCATGCACATGAATTTCAAGTTCGAAAGTGTTCACCCTTAGTATGCACCGTTGCTAATGCTTGTTGTTTCGAAGCACCACGTGATGATCGGGTGTGTTAGATTCCGCAAGTGTATACAACGTAAGCAAGCCAGATTTGCTTATGCGGTAGCTAAGGTTTGATCTTGACGAGCCTAGCATGTACAGACATGGTCTCAGGAACACGGATCACCGAAAGGTAAAGCATGAATCATATAGTAGATATGATGAACATGACGATTGTTCGCCATTTAAACTATATCAACTCTCGTGATGATCGGTGTTGATATAGTGGATTTGGTTCGTGTGATCACTAAAACAATGTGAGGGATATTGTTTTGAGTGGGAGTTCACCTAGTTTAATTTCTTTATTAATTTGAACTCAATTTGTCATAAACTTAGTCTAAACTATTGCAAATGTGTTGTAGATCAATGGCAGCCCCTACCATCAATTTTAATGCGTTCCTAGAGAAAGAAAAGTTGAAAAACAATGTAAGCAACTTCGCGGATTGGTTCCGCAATTTGAGGATTGTCCTCACAGCTGGTAATTTGACCTATGTGCTAGATGCACCGCTGGGTGACCCACCTGCAGCTGATGCTCCCGATGAAGTAAAGAATATTTACCTCGCTCGGAAGAATCAGTACTCCATAGTTCAGTGTGCTATCTTGTATGGTTTGGAATCGGAGCTTCAGAAAAGGTTTGAGGATTCAGACCCATATGATATTGTCGAGGATCTCAAATTGATTTTTGAGACTCATGCGGCAATTGAAAGTTATGAGGCTTCTGAAAAGTTCTTTAACTGCAAGATGGAAGAAGGCAGCTCCGTCAGTGAGCATGTGCTTAAGATATCTGGGCACGCAAACAAACTTCAAAGCTTGGGTATAGTGATTCCTAATGCTTTGGGGATTTACCGTGTCCTCCAATCACTACCACCAAGTTACAAGAACTTTGTGATGAACTACAACATGCAGAACATGAACAAGACGTTGCCAGAACTCTTTGCCATGTTGAAATCTGCAGAAGTGGAGATCAAGAAAGAGCACCAAGTGTTGTTGGTAAATAAGACCACCAAATTCAAGAAAGGCAAGTCTAAGAAAAAGGGACACTTCAAGAAGGGTGGTAAGAAAGTTACCACACCGGCGAAGAAGACCAAGGCTGGACCTAAGCCTGATACTGAGTGCTTTTACTGCAAGGGAGAAGGTCACTGGAAGCGGAATTGCCCAAAGTACTTGGCGGATTTGAAGAACGGCAACATCAAGAAGAAAGGTATATCTGATATACATGTTATTGATGTGTATCTCACTAGTATTCGTAGTAGTGCCTGGGTATTTGATACTGGTTCGGTTGCTCATATTTGTAACTCGAAACAGGTGCTGCAGAATAAACGGAAGCTAGCGAAGAATGAGGTGACGATGCGCGTGGGAAACGGATCAAAGGTTAATGTGATCGCGGTCGGCACGCTACCTCTTCATCTACCATCGGGATTAGTTTTATACTTAAATAATTGTTATTTGGTGCCTGCGTTGAGCATGAACATTATATCGGGATCTTGTTTATTGCGAGACGGTTACTTGTTTAAGTCCGAGAATAATGGTTGTTCGATTTATATGAGTAATATGTTTTATGCACATGCACCTTTGATAGATGGTCTATTCTTATTGAATCTCGATAGTGGAAATACACATATCAACAATATTAAGGCTAAACGTTTGAAATCAAGCGATAATTCGACCTATATGTGGCACTGTCGTCTTGGTCACATCGGAGTGAAACGTATGAAGAAACTCCATTCCGATGGACTTCTTGAATCACTTGATTTTGAATCACTTGATAGATGCGAAGCATGTCTGATGGGAAAAATGACTAAGACTCCATTTTCTGGTATGATGGAGCGAGCTACGGACTTATTGGAAATCATACATACCGATGTATGTGGTCCAATGAGTGTAGCATCGCGCGGTGGTTATCGTTATGTTCTTACCTTCACAGATGACTTGAGTAGATATGGGTATATCTATTTCATGAAACATAAGTCCGAAACTTTCGAGAAGTTTAAGGAGTTTCAAAGTGAGGTAGAGAATCAACGTAACAAGAAGATTAAGTTTCTACGTTCTGATCGTGGAGGTGAATATCTAAGTTACGAGTTTGGCGAGCATTTAAAGAAGTGCGGAATACTTTCACAATTGACACCGCCGGGAACACCACAGCGTAATGGTGTGTCCGAACGTCGTAATCGAACTCTTTTAGATATGGTTCGTTCTATGATGTCACTTACAGATTTACCGCTATCATTTTGGGGTTATGCATTAGAAACAGCCGCATTCACTTTAAATAGGGCACCGTCTAAATCCGTTGAAACGACACCATATGAATTATGGTTTGGGAAGAAACCTAAATTGTCGTTCCTTAAAGTTTGGGGATGCGAAGCCTATGTAAAGAAGTTACAGCCGGACAAGCTTGAACCCAAAGCGGAAAAATGCGTCTTCATAGGATACCCGAAGGAAACTATTGGGTATACCTTCTATCATAGATCCGAAGGCAAAATCTTCGTTGCCAAGAATGGATCCTTTCTAGAGAAGGAATTTCTCTCGAAAGAAGTGACTGGAAGGAAAGTAGAACTCGACGAGGTTGTCGAACCTTCTCTCGAAATTGCGAGTAGCGCAACACCGGAAGAAGTTCCTGTGGTGCCTGCACCAATTAGAGAGGGAGCTAATGATGGTGATCATGAAACTTCGGTTGAAGTTGCTACAGAGCCTCGGAGGTCAGCGAGAACTCGTACCACTCCAGATTGGTATGATTCCGTTATGAGTGTCATGTTGGTGGACAACACCGATGACCCCGAGACATATGAGGAAGCGATGATGAGCCCAGATTCCAATAAATGGCAAGAAGCCATGAAATCCGAGATTGGATCCATGTACGAAAACCAAGTATGGACTTTGGTGGACTTACCGGATGGCCGGAAGGCTGTCGAGAACAAATGGATTTTCAAGAAGAAAACAGATGCTGATGGTAATGTTACTGTCTATAAAGCTCGACTTGTCGCAAAAGGGTTTCGACAAATTCAAGGAGTTGACTACGATGAGACTTTCTCACCGGTAGCGAAGCTAAAGTCTGTGAGGATTATGTTAGCAATCGCTGCATATTATGATTATGAGATATGGCAGATGGATGTCAAAACAGCATTCCTCAATGGAGATATTGATGAAGAGTTGTATATGATGCAACCCAAAGGTTTTGTCGATCCTAAAGATGCTAACAAGGTATGCAAACTTCAAAGGTCCATCTATGGATTGAAGCAAGCATCCCGAAGTTGGAATCAACGTTTTGATAAGGTAATCAAAAGTTTTGGTTTTATACAAACTTATGGAGAAGCTTGTATTTACAAGAAAGTGAGTGGGAGCTCTGTAGCATTCTTAATACTATATGTGGATGACATATTGTTGATTGGGAATGATGTAGACCTTCTTAATAGTGTCAAGGAATATTTGAATAATAGTTTTTCAATGAAGGATCTTGGCGAAGCAGCTTACATATTAGGCATAAAGATTTATAGAGATAGATCGAAACGCCAAATATCATTGTCACAGAGTACATATTTGGACAAAGTTCTAAAGAAGTTTGGAATGGAAGAAAGCAAGAAAGGGTTCTTGCCCATGTTGCCCAATACGACCTTGAGTAAAACTCAAAGTCCAACATCGGCAGAAGATAGAGAAAGGATGAGTAAGACTCCCTATGCCTCAGCCATAGGATCTCTAATGTATGCCATGCTATGTACTAGACCCGACATTGCATATGCTGTTAGTTTAACTAGCAGATATCAAAGTGATCCAGGAGTGGATCATTGGACAGCGGTCAAAAACATCCTTAAGTACTTGAGAAGAACTAAGGATATGGTTCTTTCTTATGGAGGTGATGAACAGCTCGTTGTTAATGGTTACACCGATGCTAGTTGGAACACCGATCCAGATGATTCTAAGTCACAATCTGGATACGTATTTATTTTGAATGGTGCAGCAGTTAGCTGGAGGAGTGCAAAGCAAAGCGTTGTGGCGAGATCTTCAACTGAATCGGAATACATGGCTGCTTCGGAGGCTTCACAAGAAGCGATATGGATGAAAGAGTTCATTACAGAGCTGGGTGTGGTTTCTAGTGCGCTGGACCCAATGTCTATCTACTGTGATAACATGGGCGCCATAGCCAATGCGCAAGAACCAAGGTCACACAAGAAGCTGAAGCATATCAAGCTACGTTTTCACGCTATTCGAGAACATATCCAGGATGGGGATATAAAGATTTGCAAAGTACACACAGATCTGAATGTGGCGGATCCGTTGACTAAACCTCTCCCGAGGGCAAAACATGACCAACACCAAACTGCCATGGGTGTTCGGTATATTACCATGTAATCTAGATTAGATGACTCTAGTGCAAGTGGGAGACTGTTGGAGATATGCCCTAGAGGCAATAATAAATATAGTTATTATTATATCTTTGTGTTTATGATAAATGTTTATATTCATGCTATAATAGTATTAACAAGGAAACATTAATACTTGTGTGAATTGTAAACTTAAATTGAAGTCCCTAGTATAGCCTCTATACTTCACTAGCTTGTTGGTTGATTAAATGATTGTGGTTTCCATATCATGAACATTGAGATGTTATCAACAACAAGATCATATCGTTAGGAGAATGATATGGTGGACATACTCCTATTGATAAGCGTAGCATAAAGATCAAGTCATTTCAATAGTTCAATTGCTATATGCTTTCTGATACATAGTAACCTAATTCCTTCGACCATGAGATCATGCATATCACCTTTACCAGATGGATGCTTTGATGACATCAAACACCACACCGTAACTGGGTGGCTATGAAGGTGGCATTAAGTGTTCGGAAAGTATTGGTTGAAACACATGGATCAAGAGTGGGATTTGTCCATCCACATGACGGATAGATATACTCTAGGCCCTCTCGGTGGAATGTCATCCAATTGGCTTGCAAGCATGTGACTTGGTCACAAGGGATCACATATCACGGGAACGAGAAAAGAGTACTTATCAGTAACGAGGTTGAACTAGGTATGCAGAGATACCGACGATCATAACCTCGGATAAGTAACATATCGTGAGACAAAGGGAAATTGGTATCGTATGTAAGTGGTTCATTCGATCGCAAAGTAATCGTAGAAATATGTGGGAGCCATATGAATTTCCAGATTCCTCTATTGGTTATTGTTCGGAGAAGTGTCTCGATCATGTCCGCATAATTCACGAACCGTAGGGAGACACACTTAAGGATTCGACGTTGTTTTGAGTAGTTATGGTATTATGAGAAAGAGACCGAATGTTGTTCGGAGTCTCGGATGGGATCCGGGATATCACGAGGTGATCCGGAATGGTCCGGAGAATAAGATTCATATAAGGAAAGTCCCGTTTCGGAGTTCGGGAATGATTCCGGTGTTTTCATCGGGAATGTTCTAGAAGGTTCCGGATTGTCCGGCACTCCGGGGGGGGGGGGGGAGGGTACATGAGTGTGTCATTGAATGATTGCATCATGTACTAAGTGTTCTTGCTGTTCCAAAAACATGAAAGTCAAATTGCCAGTT
Organism: Avena sativa; assembly: GCA_916181665.1. Lineage (NCBI taxonomy): Eukaryota > Viridiplantae > Streptophyta > Magnoliopsida > Poales > Poaceae > Avena > Avena sativa. The sequence continues at coordinate 230,406,132 of OV702279.1, forward strand.
TGAAAGTCAAACGGCTAAAACAGGAAACTGTGGGAAACAGGAAACTGTGGGAAACAAGCAAGAGGAGTTGGAACCAACTTGGAGGAGGAGTCCCACTCCTCCAGGCCGGCGCCCAGCCCTAGGCCGAGTTGGGGAGGGACTCCCTCCCTCCCCTGGCGCGCCAAGGCCCCTCCACCCATAAAAGGAGGGGCAGGGCTCCTCCTTGAGACACACAAGTTTCCACCTCTAATCTCAGGTTTAGAGCCGTTTGGTTTAGAGCTTCTAATTGCTTTAGCCTGCGGTTTAGAGCCTTCTAATTGGTGTGTCTAATCTCTAGACCACTAATAGCCCTCTCTCATAATCCACCATACTCGCTCCGGCTTAAGGCGAAGCCCTGCGGGATCTCCCCTCTACTTCCGGTACCACGCCGTTGTGCTGCCGGAATCGCGAGGAGAGTGCTACAACCTCCGCTGCCTGCTGGAACAAGGGAGAGGAAGGTCTTCATCGAGTACCGAACGTGTGACCGACTGCGGGAGCGCTGCCGGAACGCAGCGCCGGAAGGATCGTCTACATGATCTTGAGATCGGAAAGAGTACGACTACATCACCCACGAGAATCCGCTCTCGTTAAACACTTTGGAATCTTCGAGGGTAAGTTATTCCATCGACTCGTTGCTACAATCTAGTAGATAGATCTTGGCTTGTTTGTTTATATGCGATAGAAATTTTTTGTTTTCCATGCTACGAACCCCTACAAACTCCACCTCACGGCCGAGCTAGGCGATGTCAAGATGGGCGAGATGAGCATGACCGACTATCTTCAAAAGGTCAAGTCACTCTCCGATGGACTTGCGGATCTTGGTTCCCCTTTTGATGATGCTGAGATGGTGATCCACTGCCTCAATGGCCTCTCCGAGCAGTATGAGTCCGCCGCCGATCTGATCTCCCTCATGCCTGGGATTAGTTTCGCGTAGTGCCGCTCGTTGCTCTCGCTTCATGATATGAAGTGTAAGAATCGCCGCGCCTGCAACACCGACACGGCCCTCTTCGCCAACGCTGGCAACTTTGACAAGAGCACCGGCAAGGGCAAGAACAACAAGAAGAAGAACGCCAAGGACGTCGCGCCCCCACAGGCGCCCGCTCCCCCAGCTGCGCCGACCGCCGCCCCTCCTTCTTGGCTATCCCCGCAGCATCACTGGAATGGTGCCATCCAGATGTGGTCGTACGAACAGGGTGTCGTGCTCGGCAGGCAGCAGCCCGCCTACGCCCCGCCTCCCAGCTACATGTCGAGGCACGCTCCGGCGCGGCAGGCGTTCTACGCTCAGAACCCGTACGGTGTCGCCCCCGCCCCCTATGCCTACAACTACGGGTATGCGCCCCCGCAGCCCGCCCATGGACTCGGTGCACCGGCGTCTCCGGCACCTTCATCGGCCTCGTGGGATCAGGCCGCGCTAATGAACCAGTTCCAGACAATGGGACTGGAAGCACCCAGGGAGTGGGTGATGGACACCGGCGCTTCCTCTCACTTCGCCTCTGATTTCGGTATGCCCACCTCCGTGTCTCCTCCTTCTTCCTCTCGACGTGCTGTCATTGTCGGTAACGGTTCCACACTTCCGATCACCGATACCAGGCACGCACGTCTCCCTATCTCTACTTCCTCGCGCCCTCTTCACCTTCGTAATATCTTAGTTGCTCCTACCATTGTCAAAAACCTTTTGTCTGTTCGTCAGTTCTCTGTTGATAACCGTGTCTCTATCGAATTTGACTCTCTTGGTTTTTCTGTGAAGGACCTTCTAACTAGGACCGAGATTCTTCATTGTAATAGCTTCGGACCTCTCTACTCCATCCGCCCTTCATCCACCAGCCAGCCATCTGCCTTCCTCGTCGTAGATCCTGCACTTTGGCACCGCCCGCTTGGGCATCCTAGGCAGCCAGTCATGGAGACTTTAGCTCGCTCTTCTATTATTCCTAGGGAAAAGAATAAAAGTAGCTTGTGTCATGCGTGTCAGTTAGGTCGTCATATTCGTCTTCCTTTATCTTCTACCAATCGTGTAACTACTACTCCATTTCATGTAATTCACTGTGATTTGTGGACATCTCCTGTTGAGAGTATTTCTGGCTTTAAGTATTACCTTGTGTCTCGATTATTTTACTCAGTATGCATGGGTCTATCCTCTTCGGGCTAAGTCAGAAGTTTTCTCTCACTTGTCGTCCCTTCACGCTCTTGCACTCACCCGGTTCAGTACACGCTTGCAGGCTATTCAGTGTGACAACGGTCGCGAGTTTGATAATTCCCAACTCTATTCTTTTGCCCAGGACCATGGCATTGCACTCTGCTTTTCATGTCCATACACTTCTCAACAGAATGGTAAATCCGAACGCATTATTCGCACTCTCAGTGACATTACTCGCACACTTCTTGTTCAGTCTCGCATGCCGCCTCGTTTCTGGGTTGAGGCCCTCAACACAGCCGTTCTGTTGCACAATCGGCTTTATTCCAAGGCAATTTCGGATCGTGTTCCCTTCCGTGCTTTACTTGGCGTAGATCCTGCTTACGATGGTCTTAGGGTCCTCGGATGTTTATGCTACCCCAATACCACCGCCGTTGCACCGCACAAACTTGCGCCGTGCTCCGTTCCCTGCGTGTTCCTTGTCTATCCATCCCGACATCATGGCTATCGCTGCCTTAATCGCTCCACCCAAAAGATCATCATCTCTCGCCATGTTGTATTCGATGAGTCCACGTTTCCCTTTGCCTCCACTCCGTCTGCGTTGTCCCCTACTCCCTCCCTGCACTTGTATGATTTTTTGCAGGAACCTGAGCAACTGACGTCGTCGACACCATTTACCGTGCCAAGCACGGCATCACTGGCTGCGGGCCCCGCCACGTCACCCTCGACGTCGCCACGGTCGCCGAGGTCGCCAGCCACGACGCCACGGGCGCCTGCCGCGACCACGTCATCGACGGCCACGTCGCCCCCAGCAGCGCTGAGCTCTGCCTCGAGCCCTGTCGCCGCTGTCTCCGCCTGCTGTGGAAGCTGTTCTGGTGCTTCTCCTGCCCCGGCCGCGGTTTAGGCAGTTTTCCTGCCGCGGCAGGCCAGACAGCGCCGTCGCCTGCTGCGTCGTCGGTCGCCCTCGCGCCGCTACCACCGCCACCCCGCCGTCAGCGGGACCCGCCTCTGCCACCGTCTCACTCAATGGTCACTCATGCTAAACGGGGGATTGTGCAGCCCAAGATGATTTTTGATCTTCATGTTGAGGGATTATCTCCAATACCGAAGACTTATCGTGGTGCTCTCAAGGATCCGAATTGGCACTCTGCCATGGTTGAGGAGTATGGCGCTCTTCTCTCCAACAACACTTGGGACCTCGTTGATCCACCTCGCAATGCTAATATTATTACAGGAAAGTGGATCTACCGTCACAAGATGAAGTCTGATGGTTCCTTAGAACGATACAAAGCTCATTGGTGCTCCGAGGATTTACTCAACACGAAGGTATTGATTTTGATGAAACCTTTAGCCCTGTCGTCAAGCCAGCCACTATTCGCACAGTTCTCTCTCTTGCGTTAACAAGTGACTGGCCTATTCATCAGCTTGACGTCAAGAATGCGTTCCTCAATGGCACTCTCATAGAAACTGTTTATGCTCGTCAGCCTTCTGGGTTCACTGATCCGAATTATCCTGATAAGGTTTGTCATCTGAACAAATCACTTGATGGTTTGAAGCAGGCACCTAGAGCATGGTTTCAGAGGTTTGCCTCATTCATTGCTTCGGTTGGTTTCATTAGCTCCAAGTCCAACAGTTCGTTGTTCGTCTATCAGCGTGGTGCTGACGTGGCCTATCTCCTGCTCTATGTGAATGACATAATCCTGACTACATCTTCCTCAACATTGTTGCACAGTTTGATTGCCTCTCTTCGTACAGAGTTCAGTATGACAGATATGGGCGATCTTCATTATTTTTTGGGCATCTCTGTGACACGCGGCAAGGACAGTCTGTTCCTCTCACAGAAGAAGTATGCATTGGATCTTCTTGACAGAGCTGGTATGTTACCGTGCAAATCCATCTCTACTCATGTTGATACTGCCTCCAAACTTTCAGCCAAGTCCAGTGATCTTGTTACAGACCCGACCGGGTACCGTAGTATTGCAGGTGGTCTTCAGTACCTTACGTTTACTCGGCCATACATCTCTTATGCCGTGCAGCAGATTTGTCTCCATATGCATGATCCTCGGGCTAATCATTTGCTTCTCGTCAAGCGTGTTCTTCGCTACATCCGTGGCACCACCGACTATGGTCTCACCTTGTTTCGGCGTAGCTCCAACAAGTTGACGGCCTACTCTGACGCTGATTGGGCAGGTTGCTCAGACACTAGACGGTCTACCTCAGGCTACTGTGTCTTCCTCGGCGCTAATCTGGTGTCATGGTCTGCTAAGCGGCAGCACATGGTCTCTCGCTCCAGCGCCGAGGCCGAGTACAGGGCGGTTGCGAATGTGGTGGCTGAAACTTGTTGGTTACGGCAGCTTCTTCGGGAGCTTCATCGACCGGTGACTGGTGCCACTGTGGTTTTCTGTGACAATGTGAGCTCGGTTTACATGACATAGAATCCTGTACATCATCAGCACACCAAGCATATGAAGATCGACTTGCATTTTGTACGAGATCACGTTACCACCGGCGAGGTCCGGGTTCTAAACGTTTCGAGTTCTTTGCAGTTTGCGGAAATTTTTACCAAGGGACTACTGTCGCCTCTTTTTTTGGATTTTCGGGACAGTCTTAACATTCGTCGACGCCCGTTTACGACTGAGGGAGGGTGTAAAATATATAACCATATTGTATCTGTATAGATATATGGTTGTATATGTGTAGTCTATATATAACTGTCCGTGTATTATACGGTACGGACTCTAGCCTTGTAAGTCTATATAATGAGCAATACAAGACACCACAATGTGTGGTTTCCTCTATCTTACAACGTTCTAAATTAATTGATGCATATTTGTTTGATATAAAACGTGTTTAGATAGATGTGTATCTATATAATCTACGTCATTAATTTGGAATAGAGAGAGTACATAATTAGATTGGTATCACAAAAAACTTTCTATTGATGGCAAAGGAAAGCATCTCAACGTCTGTTAGGCTGTTAGCTGCTTGCGTTCCATACTAAGTAATTTCATGCCTGGGTGCTGGGCTGTTGATGTTAGCATGCCGTTTAGACTCATCAAACCAAAAAGGAAACTCAAAACCCCCCGGTAAACCGAACCCAAAAGGAATAATGTAATATGCTCTTGTTACTTGTTAGTCAGTTGTCAATTGCGTAACCTATGCAGAGAAAGGCAATGAGAAAAGGAAAGACAAACGGGCATCAACTTCCGTATGCAACTCAACAAACCTCGGCATCCAGATGACGCTGAGATGAACAAAAATGTTTTTTAGGTTGGCCATGCGCTGTCTACCTGACCTTGTCACTTGACGGATAGCATAAGAGAAAAAACTCCTGATTCGTTCTTCATGGAGCAATCATCGCTGTATCCTGGACGATCATTAAAGACCTGAGCTTCTAGGTTTCATAGAACTGCTTTCTTTTATGTCAGGTAAACATATAATGTGCTTAGCATTTCTCTGACTTTTGTTTGATAAAATTATATTTCTCTGACTTTTGTTTGATGAACATAAGACGTGACAGCAAAAGAATGCATAGCAAATAATTAAGAAAGTTCTTGAAATGATGCGAACAAATATCAAAAGGCCAGTTGCTCTTCAGTAAGGTAGTTATGCGATAATTGAGCATTGACTATCAATGCATCAAACTAATAACATGGCAGCATGTTCTTAACAAGGAAACTCAACAACATTATCTCGTCGAGTGCAGCAATGGGACACATCATCCTCTTGCAATTCAGCAATTCTAACATCCCATGATTTAAATTCCACTTATTATTCTAATTACAAAGTTACAGTATGAATACTAGTCCAATGTCACTGTATCAGCTACGAGGCATCCAGGTGCCCTCTTCAGCTTCCTTCATCAGCAACGACCTCCATTTCTTTCTTTCTCGTCAAGCTTTCTCTCCATTCAATTTCACCGCAGCAGCTTCCTCCTTTATTTCAGAGGTAGTGCTAACACTACCCTCTTCTCCTACGGGTCCTGTTCTTTTGATGCTTCCTACCTTCACATACTTGCTGACGAACTTGTACTCCCAGTCCTGCAAGGCACTGAGCTCAAATGGACCGAGGCCAGATATATCACCTGTCAGATCCTCCGGCTCAAAGGACATCTTAGCCAATGCCCTAGTGGCGTCTTTACCAGCAAATAATGCATATGGTCCACCAGGCCCATAGAACATTCTGCATAACAGTAAACTAAATCAGAAATATGCAAAATTAATGTGTCTCGGTGTCAAGACACTGTGTGGTACCAATGTCATCTTATATGGCAAATGATTCAGTTAAGCAAGGTTTACACTACCTATAGTCTTGCTGATGCCACTACAAAGAAAAAAAGAAATAGTACGGGTAATTAGGAGTGCAATTCTGCTTATTTGACACATCACAGTTTACCCGAGCCTCAACTCAAATGATAATTTCCAAGTTTTTCAGTTCATGGTCTGAGTTTACTGGTAAAGATAAGAGAACAAAATAATATATATGCAATAGGGATCAGTAATTGAACATGAGCCCACAACCTCTAAATACACCATGCGGATCAGCTTTGGACAATTGAACCACACCGCTGCAAACATACCAACAGCATAAAAGCTCTATGAAAGGCCTCAGAATTCAGAAGCTCCTCCAGCATTGCATTTTCTATGGACTTTTGAATGTCAGTCAAACACCTTATGAGCTACTACTGGTTGAATAACTTGTAACACCGAAAGCATTTAAACATTTCTTTGGTATAGACTTGTCAAAAAAACAGTCACTGCAGTTTCCAAGAGAACAAAGATATCTGCTCAACTCCGTGTCTGGATTAATCTCTTATTGCACAGTTGCAGCCGACAAAGTCTGATTGCTTTAGTTGATCACAGCCAAACTCTGAATGATTTAGTTGTCACAGCTAAACAAAGTCTGAAGTCAAATAGAAGAGCCGAAATGAAGGTTTGTTCAGTTGGGGGATGACTAAAGGAAGTAGACCTGCTCTGGGAGATGTCGTAGATCTGCCCCTTGATGGCCATAAGAAGCGGCTTCTCCGGGTCAGACCCGTCGTACTGCCGCAGCTCGTCCGCCGTGATCTCGCCCACCTGCACTGGCTCGGGAGCTGGGGGCTGCGCCTCATCAGCCACCTCTAGCCGTCGCTGCGGCGGCGGAGTCGGCGGAGCGAGAAGGCCGGACACCACCTTGTAGACCACCGCCGCAGCAGCCACGGCGGCGACCACGTTCGCCGGAGGCGCAGTCCTTGCCACCTGCCAGAGCTCTGCCACTGCCACTCGCAAAATCGGAGAAAACCACATCAGATTTCCTAGGAACTCACAAACGACAATCGGATCCTTACGAGTTTCAGAACAGAGAGCTCACGCTTCCCCGGGATCCCGAGGCCGCCCGGTGCGGCGCTACATCGCACGACGCCAGAGACGCGTTGGCCTCGACCGGCGCGCAGACGCAGGGACACTGTCGCGCGCGGCCGGCTGGTCGTCGTCCCGGCGGCGGAAGGGAGGGTGGCAGCGGTCAGAGCAGCGCAAGAGGCCATTCGATGATCCGACGAAAGCTACGGCCAAGCTAGTCTTTCCACCTCCTATGGAGTCTCTCTTCCTGCTAATTAAGTAGAAACATTAAGGCCCAGTTCTTTTGAGGCTTTTAGACAGCTTAACTGTAAAAATAAGCCTAAGCTTAAAAGAATTCAATTTTAAGCCGTTTTTCGCCACAGCCGGCTTTAGCAATTTCTTCACGATTTGGAGAAGCCGCACTACCCAGCTTCCCGCAGCTTCCCGCGGAACCAACGAAGCGGTATATGATGGTACACCTTGTTTTCGCGCTATTTACCTGGTAATGCCACTGCGCTGCTGACTTATGAGAACCAACGAACCGAACACTTTTCAGAACAGAGGGACACACACGACGCTTGTTTCTTTTCTCTTTTACAGCCAGCTAGGGTTCCTCCCTGCCGTCGCCAGATCCTAGACCGCGCCGCCGGCCGCCAGCTCCGCCGCCCGTGCCGCTAGAAAACGATCCCCGTGCCATCCCCCGTTGGATTCCATTGGATAATTGCGGGCTGTCCCGTCGACGACCAGGATTGAGCTCGAGCTCTTTATCGGCGATTGTGTGCAGTGCGACCGTCCACCGGAGCCGCGTGCCGAACTGGATCTCTGGATTCGCCGGCCTACTGAACTGTCGCCTGCTCAACCTCCGGCCGATTTGCTGCCCCGCACTTCACGCCCAGGAACTACTCTGTTTCTGTCCAGTACACTTCGATTCAGTACATGTCGATTTTGGCTTCTCCTGCTAGCTCGATTCAGTACAGTTCAGTACGTACAAGCTAAGTTTTTTTACAGCTGCTAACCTCGATTTATGGATTATGTCCAGTTGCTCTGCTAGCTCAAATGAATAGCGACCATGTTCAGTACATATGGTTGATCTGCTAGGTCAAATGAATTCCTATGTATGCATTATTTTCTAATTCAAATGGTGTTCTGAAGTTGAATTCAAATGGTGTACTAAAGTTAAGGTATTTGTTTTATAGAGATGCCCAGATGCGGCCAAGTTTCGACATGCTCTCAAGTTTTTCCCTCTTCCGTGAACCTTAAGGATGATGAACTTTCGTGAAGAAAATGTTGCAATATCCTTCTTTCAAAATTTCAAATTGGGTTGTAATGAACTAACAACAAATTCCTATTTTAATTGTAATATTAGCACTTTATCATGTTCGGAATATTAACTTTATGATCACATATGCGAAAAACAGTATAAAATGTTTCAAAACAGTTTGTCAGAACACAAAATTTATCATAAGGGCGTTACAGCCTTTTCATGATACAACTCAGACAATAAGCTAGGACTAGAGAAGCCAAAAGAACTGGACTGCAATTTCTGGATAGCTTATTTTCACAGTTGGTTTCTCTGGACAGCTGTTGGCAGGATGGCTTATGCATAAGCCGAAGCTGAAAAGAACTGGACCTAAATTTGACGGGTCTACCAAATTGACTCTGACGAAGTATTTCAATTTGGTAATAATAGTCTCTCTTTCAGATAATTAAGTATATGTATCTAAACGCTCTTTTAATGTGTTGGTTTATTCATTTTACTCCGAATTTACACAGTAAAAAACGTCTATATACATACGTCTTATAAAAAGCGTAAAACATTTTATAATTTGAAATATAGGAAGTATAGCGAGTAGAACATTAAACTTTTTTGACAAAGTAGAACATTAATATTTACGGTTTTTCTCGTGCTAGGGCTAGCTCAACGGTCATGGCTTCGGTTTTGCTAGGGCTAGCTCAACTATCATGGCTTCGGTCTTGCATATCATGTCCGAGCTTCAGAAGTTGTGTGGTGGTATGGTTTTGCCTCCATCCGTCAAGGAAATGAAGTTGGAGCTCGACCGTGGCTTCTCCACCGAGTCAGGCACTCGACTTTCAGGCGAGTGTTGATGTGGACGATGTTGCCTCTCTCTCGTCCGAGTCTGACATGTACATGGTTCTTGTAGAAGTATGTAATGGTTTTTGCTCGATTTTTTGAAAATTAACTAGGCAAGTCTCTTCTTCTTAATTAGTGGATAAGTCAATTTTTTTGCCTCCATTCAAAAAAAATTACGGTTCTACCATATTGACTATTGGGCAAAAAATGCATTTTTTAGTTAAAAATATTACTATTCATTTCAAAGAATAAGACTTCTAAATTTAGTCAAAAGTCATACTTACTAATTTTTAACCAAACGTATAAAAAAATAGATCACCATCTACTATATAAAATAAATAAATTATAAATATATACTATATGGTAAATCTATTAACATTGATTTGGTATTATAATTGTTTATCTTTCGTACGAAATATTAGTCAAACTTAGACGTCGATGACTTTTGATTAAATTTATAATCATCATTCACTGGAATGTAGGAAGTATATCTTGAATTGATTAGCGCCCTCATGTATGATTTTTTTTGAAAATTCCACAATAATCATCAATAGCAAAAAAATATAAATTAATCCATGGATCACCTAGCGACAACTACACATGCTAGTAGAGTCGAAGGCATGCCGCCTTACTCACCCCTCCAACACTAAAGCCGGCAAAGCGTGTCGTGTTGGTGCTTGTTGTAGTAGACTGACGAGATGTTATTGTGCTAACGTCCCAAAGAACCCGTGCACGAGACCAGCAACCATCGCCAACAATGACATCTATAGATCTAAATATATTGGTCTCGAATCAAACCAACGAACACAAAATCCGACCAGATCCTAGAAAATCCGTCGGACAAACAACTTCACGGGCCCTCCCTAGCACTAAATGTACCACTAGAGCGAGGGTAGGAATGGGACCTTATTCTGACTTTATGATATAGTCTTTGCCTCACCATCCCTCAAAAGACAAGAAAAACATACTAAACAAAGATCAGAAATTCCCGCCGGCAAGAGGCCATAGTCCGCCACATTTTCAACTCTCCAAGGCCCCAAGGTCACGTGAGAAGGAACGGACCAACGACGTTACTGGCAAGGAGAATGTAACCCTAGATGGGTTTTTCAGCCACTGCTTTGATCTTCTCCCGAGCCTCAAGTGACCAATAATATATGTGTCACATGTTATAAAATTACATTATTAAAGAAATGTTCAAATACGAACTCAAACATATTATTTTTGTGACATATAATCCATACTCAGATGGTAAACTTATGGTCAAATGTAATCTCAAAAAACATACGCGACACCTAAATAGGGATGGAAATAAATTAATATCATTGTGGACACATAGCCCACATGTTATATATTAAAGTGATAAGAAAAATATACTACACTTATTCTTAGCCATAGCCAATGCTTGAACCATGTGTTGGCCTCATGGTTGAAAGAAGAAGAAAAAAAAAGATCAAGCGATGGCCGAGGTGGTATTCAAGAGAAGATCCAAAGAATGGCCATGTCAAGGGATGAGTATGTGTCAAGCATGTCTTGAAGAAGATTAGTAAGCTCCATGTGTAACTTCAAGACATCATCAACATAATGAAGAAAGAAGAAATGAAGTGCAAGTTAAAGAAGAGTCATCTCGAAATCATATGGTTGAAGCGTTACGTCCTTATGGTGATCATGGATATGTGAAGACATGCCCAAAGAAGAGTCTCTCCCTTAGGAGTATGGGGATTAAGTCGCAAGTCTTCATCGAACAAGTGTGAGCGAGCTCAATCAAGAAAGGTATTTCAACTTGAGAAGGACAATATCATCATTATCAAGGTCAAGTGGAATGTGTAAGAAAAATGTATGACCTGAGTTGGGAACCGTGTAATATCAAGTGGAATGTGTAAGACTAAACACGGTTTCTCTTTTACATGTCTCATGTTCTGAGTTAGGAACCGTGTAATATGATATATAGTCGTATTATCAAGAGGATCTTTCGAGTGAGTAACTTGATCAAGTCATTTATAGAGAGCTCAAATCTTTGCATTCTTGGTATCATCTTTCTTGGTTTTTTATTTTCATATTATCCATGTCAGGTTTTAGAGTTCATAGTTATCTTCATAACAAGCTCTAGTTCATAAAAACGGATTTTCAGTGAACATCTTATTGTGTTTTTGGTGTTGGAGGTTTCACCGAATATTACATTAGGGCGGTTTCACACATCTCTCCTCTTGGTATTTTCTCCCTTGCTGACCATGCTGTTATTTTTCCAATAAAATTGGTTTCATCATTTTCCGAGTTTAGGTTCTTGTGGTTTTGGTTTTAGCTGTTTTGCCTTGACCGATAGTACCGCTGAGATGCCGATAGTACGCACCCCTTCACCGGTCTAGCGGTATAGGCTTCCCACCTATAGTACCGGGTTGGTCTAGGCAGTAGTGTCGCCATGGTATTTTGGCATCGGTAGTACCGGTGCTAGTATCGGGTCAGTTCCGGTAAATGGGTGCGGCTTGCAACAACCTTCTGATCTGAGGCGTTATTTTAGCGGCAGTTACACTCGTAGTGAGAAGCTAGTACCGGCCCAACACTATCCTCTCATTTTCGCATTGTTTGATCGTTGGGATTGTCCTGGCGGTAGTAACACCCAACAACCGATAGTACTAGAGCTGCACATTTGTGCTTATAACATCAGGATTTTGGAGAGACCTATTTAAGGCCTCCGTCTTCCTCAAAGTGAGGTTGGTTCTTCTATTCTCTCCTCCATTTTTGAATTTTAAGAGCCAGTCCTATCTCTCTCTCTCTACTATGATTCTTGCGTTTTTTTTCAAGAAAAATGTGAGAGGAAATATAGATCTACATTTCGCCAATTAATCTCTCCTCCGAGCGAGGGAAAAATATTGGATCTAGATCTTGCAGATTTTTGTGGATTTCCCTTATGTTCTTTCTCTCTTATTCCCCGTAGATTTTGTAGCTTCGGTGGAATTTGGGAGTGAATTACTTGAGCACTTCTTGTGTTCTTGTCATTTCATTTTTTGCATCAATTTGAGTTCTCGGTGAGGATTCATTTGCTGAAAATTTGTGAGCTTATTGCTCTCGTTTGCTGAAAATTTGTGAGTTTATTGCTCTTGGGTTCTTAAAACCCTAAATGGTTGGAGAACCTTGAAGCTCAACCTTGGTGGTCTAAATCTTCGTGGTGTTTTTTGGGAGTCTCCAATTAAGTTGTGAAAATTGCCCCAGGCTAGTGTAAAGGTTTTGGTTACCCCCTTCAAGGCCACCGCTTAGTGAATCACGTGCTCTCATTGGTAGTGTGCACATGGACAATAATGTGAGCCTTTCTAGCATCGACAAGTTGTGTGCCTCCAAATCTTGAGGTGAGGACTTTTATGGCGTTTGCTGAGCATTGTACTTCCAATCCTCAAGGTCGCAAGCGCACCTCTCCAATGAAGATTAGCTTTCTTGAAAGTGAACTTCGGGATTAATCATCCTCTCTGTGTGTCTCGGTTATTTCTATATCCGATATCTTTATTTGTGCACTATATATTGTGATAGCATTCGTGCTTAAAGTTATATATCTTGCTATCACATAATTGCTTGCCTTGTTTAGCATAAGTCATTGGTACACATATTTTAAGAATATTTAGGTTTTATGTTGATAAATTAAACGTTATTTTTACTCTGCATTAATTAGAGCAAAAAAAACATGACAGTTTTAAAATGCCTTGCCTATTCATCCTCCCCTCTAGACGATATCGCTTCCCTTTCATCTGTGTTACCCTTGAGGCCACCACGCTACATGATATGATGAATGCTCACCTCCTAGTTCACTTCTCTGGTCCCAAGAACGTGCCGCGCATCTCTACAAGATCTGCCATTTTGGCGGCAAGGCATCTCGCAAGATGATTTTATTTGGAATTGACGTGCGCCAATCAAAGTCAAATTCTTCACTTGGTTGCTCGTGTAGTCCCGCGTGCATACACGCGATCTCCTCCTCTACAAAAACATTGTCCATGAGAAGGGTGTTGGATGCCCGTTCCTTGATGCGACACTGAAAGAGCAAGCCACATGGCCTTCCACTGCCCCATCGTCCCCCGCTTAGGCCTTGTTTACCTCTCCGGTTTTTGCCGGGCTCGACAGGTATTTTCCTGGCCCAACCACAAATCCCCGAAAATCCCACAGACGCCATTTACTTCTGTTGTTTTTTCAGGGATTATCCTAGCCCATCCTCGTACCGGTCCAACCCGAACAGAGGGCGTGTATTCTCGCACACGACTCAACCCTCGTGTGTTGTCGAGGAAGGAAAGCTAGCGGAGAGGAAGGCGACGGCGGGGACCGGAGGCGAGGGCGCAGACGTTGACCTGGGTACGCCGCCGACCGGCACCTCCTTCGGCTTCACCAAGCCCTTCTCTCCGGTGAGTCCTCCTTGGCCCATGCCTCTTCCCGTCTCCTCCCATGCTAGGGTTTCTTGGCCGCCGCCGCCGTCCACCTCCTGCCCTCCTCCTGCCCTCCGGTCTTTGTTCCTTTGGTACTCCAGGTCATGAGCGGTTGTCCTTCCCTGTACTTGTCCTCCTGGAAATAGGATCCCTGCCGTGTCGTGTAGATCTTGTAGTCCGTCCCTTTGTCTTAGGTTCTTGCTTCTGTAGCTAGTCTCATGTCGTTTCTTGCACTGGATCTGAGTGGTTGTGGTGGTCAGATTTTCATTGGATTAACCTATTATATTTCTTCAATCCCTAAGTTAGCTCTGCACTAATAACTGTCACTTGAGAAGTTGAAGATAATTTGCATCTGATTTTTGCAAGAAGCGATAGTGATTTTCTCAGCAGTTTCCTGTTCTGCATATGATAAACTTTGTATGGTGATGGACCTATTTCCCAGAATTTCGTTTCGTTCCTGGCCTGTTGTGTTGGATGGGTCGGTCACCTGGACCAACAAAACAACTGAAATTGACATTTATGTACTAGCGTACTAACTGCAGTATTATTGGGTGACCTGTTTTGTTTCTGCAAAGTCTGGAAAACAGTCTGGAATCTTTGAGTTTAGGATATGAAAAGCAGTCTAGAACTGAAGATGCATAGCCGGCATTACGCCATGCTCACTTTTATTAGACTCACTATAACAGAGGTTCATATTTAAACTAATTCTTTAGTCTTCACAGTACTTGATTTGCTTTCATGGCAGCTCCTGGCAATACAAACACTGAATCTGCGCATATAGATAGTCGCAGATGTCCTATTGTGGTATATATTTTATATTGTTTCCTGCTAGTCGCGAGAATATTTGTGTTTCTAGCTCTAGCCCATTCCAAAACGTTTGATTTGTTCTTGTGTGCAATTGCACTCTCAGGTTGGTACCCAGAGCCATACATTAGCCCATGTTAGGTCTGACTCTGCTCCAAGCCTTCAGCACGTATTGAATCCTACTCGCCTGTCGTTTCCTGAAAAGAAGCCCTTGTTTCTTTATCCAGATGATGCTTGTTCATATGCTTCTTCTTCTGTAGTATAAACAGATGGTACATATTGGTAACGATGTGGTATAAATTTTATATTATATAAAATACATAGTACTACTACAAACTGGTGTCAACAAGCATCCTGCTGTTTTTCTAGTAGTGTAGCTAGCTAGTTGTGTCGATTGTCCTATTTTGCTCTGCTGTATATGTGACTAAAACTTTCTTTTTTTGATGATATACCAGTGTGTCGATGAAAGAATTTAACGGAGTAAGACGAGGAAATGATCGCATCAACTATTTTTAGAATCGGCATAAAAAATTTATTCTCAGCCAAAATATTATTGTAGTAATAATGAGGCAATTGTTTGAGCTTGGCTTATATTTAAACCTGTATTCATGAAGTCTATGTTGAGATGTTAGCGTCCAATGCAAAGATTTGATTTTTATGATCACCTGATATGGTGGATTGATGTTCTTTCATTGTGATGATCTGATGATGTTAATTTTTATCACCTGATATGGCGCCCAATGCAATTGTTCTTTCATTATATTTAAAAACATGTATTCATGAAGTCTATGTTGTAGGTGTAAAGTTCCTCTTTTTATCACCTGATGATGATCCGTCCCCTCTCATGCATCCCCAAAATTTAAAGTAAACAAGTGAGTGTTTGGGAAGTGGGGGGAAATGTTGGGAAATGATAGGAAATGTGGGGATTGGGTGAAAGTAGGGATTCACCAAATCCCCTCCTATCCCCAAACTTCCAGGGGGTGGAAATACCATAGTAGTAAACAAGGCCTTATGGAGATGGGTGTGTGTTGTGATACATCCCGACGCCTACGTCCGCGATCTCCACCTCCTCACCACCCCTGGAATCGCTGCCAAAACCGCCTAGACTTTCATGCTCATGTGTTATTGGCACGCCCTCATCCCTCCCCTTGCTGCTAAAAATGTGCCGAGTGTCGCACTCTGGCGTGGCCGGTTCCCTCTTGAGCTCCATAGTTCTGTTGATGCCTTGCTCACATGCCTATGCAACCCTGTTGTGAGAGTGTAAACTTCTACTTCTCTCTCTATCTCTCCTGTTGTAAGCCTGTAACTTTATGGGTCTGATGCTTTTTTTTAATATATTCGGGTGGGGAAACGCCTCTCAGTTCAAAACAATAGAAGTAAATAATTCTTTCCATCGAAGAATCATTAATATATAATGTGTTTATTTAGTTTTTTTGGGATTTTTAACTCCATGGGGAAACGCCTCCTCGGTTCCTCGGTATGAAATCTGTGGGGACAAGTGGAAAAAATAGGCTCGCGTGAGGAAAAATGAGTAAACTGGGAAACCAGATGCATAGAATTAAAAAATCTGTAGTTTCTATCATCTTTTATGAAACAAAAGGAAATCATTTTGAGCCGCTGAACATTGGTGCTCGATTTCATACCCCGACTGTAGCTCAAGCCAAGTTAACCTCGCTCTCGGTTGGTCGCCTTTGTTGCTTCCATGATAGATTTTTTTCCTCGCCATGTTCTCTGTGCTACATATGGCAACAAGAGCAAACGGCCGTCAAGTTGTTTTGTTTTCACGAAAGGTCCAACTGGAAGGAAAGGAAATCAAAAACATTTCTTAGAACCGACTGCAAACTTTTGACAGCTTTGTTAGCTTTTCTCGGGTGTTTGGAGTGCCTCCGTGGCATAGATTTGTTAATCATCAGATTAGACCCCACACTAGAACACAACACAGCACTTCCAGTGGGTGCTCGGAGCTCGGTGATCTGGGACTTGTATAATGCGCTTCCGCCTCTGTGGCGGGCGATATGGGACTAACTAATAGCACATTAGCGCGTCACGTCAAGATGATTAAGCTGCAGGCTCCAGCCTGCTCGATTGCAATTGTCTGTATTGTGATAATATAATACTCCTACTCCTGCCGTCTAGCTAGCCAACTACTCCCTCTGTTTAAAAATATAAGATGTTTTAGATTTATAAAGGAGATATATCTAGACACTTTTTAGTGTATAGGTTCAAATGAATCTAGACATAAAAGATGTCTAAATACATCTTATTTATAAACCCAAAACATCTTATATTTCCAAACGGAGGGAGTAGTACATATGTTTTCTTTAACCATTTTTGCCTACTCCTGCCGTCTAGCTAGCCAACTAGTACTTCTTTTATTATAGACATTTCTTCATAACATACCCTAATACAGCTCAGAAACCAGTTTAGAGGAGAGCACCATATTATCGTAAACCAGATGAAGCAACTGCTACTGGAGGTAGGATTTCCGATTTCGCAAGCCCATATATAAGGAGCAAAATGCTAGGCATAACTACTTTAGTGAGCAGCTACCCATATTTGTTGACTTCGAGTTGTCAAAATTTGGATAAACCTATATATTAAATAATGTCTAGATTTATCCAAATTTAAACAAATTTGAATCAACTAATATGGGTCAGGGGGAGTATATTATTATTTTGCCCAAATCTCAATATCAATAGACGCCTTAAGCAAAGGGGAGGCACGACGCCACTCCAGTAACGGCTCCCAATGACATCGCACCAGCACAATCCCCAGATCCAATGTTGGGCCTACTGCCTAGAAATAAACAATTTCTATGCTTACAATTGGTGGGTGGCTAAACCCAGATTACCTTTATCATCAGAAAGAAAAAGATGAAAAAACCAAACTACGACATGGAAGACTGCAAACTTGAGAAAGCTTGGTTAGCTTATCTCGGATGCTTGCAGTGCCTCCGTGCCGTAGCTTAGTTAATCATCAGATTAAACATCACACAGCTCACTGTTGGTGATGAGTGACTTAGGTGCTGGGACTTTTATATATGGGACTCCGCATGCCATGCTGCCTCGCTAGGCGATGTGGGACTAAAGGAAGGCATAGCACATTAGCGTCTAATCTCCGGTTGACTAAGCAGCAAATCTATTCTAACACAGCTCACCAACCAGGTTAGAGTATGCAGGTGATTTTGTGCTTTCTAGAGGTACGTCAGAGCACTGACTGTTGAACAGTCCAGGGCTAAGGTAGGTAGATCACGTAAACTGGATGGATGAAACGTCTTACTCCCTCCGATGCATGATAATTGTTGGAGGTTTAGTTTATTTTAGTCCAAATTTGAGCTAAAACTCCGACACTTATTATGACGGATTAAATGTAGCCCTTTATTTTTAGAATTTTAAAAACTCATACTGTAAAGTTTCCCAGAATTCTGAAAAATTCCAATGTGTACCCAGTATTTATACTGCAAAGGTGTGAAATCCTAATACAAACTAGTTTACATTTTAGGCCACACAAAATGATAAAAGTGCGGATCCAAGTTAAAGAATTTCACATTGAGAATTTGCACATTTGTAGGATAGTACATCAGAACTTTTTTAATTTCTTTTTGAAACTTGCAAATATGATTTTTGAAATTTTGAAAATAAATGGGCTGCACGTAGTTCAACCTCCATTTGTCCAATCCAAAATGTGAGCCATAAATACTTTAGAGAGCAGCTACTATATTATTCAGCCCAAAGTTCAGTATCAATAGACGCCTTACCAAAGGGGAGGCACACCCCACTACCCCATTTGTCCAATCCAAAATGTGAGCCATAAATACTTTAGAGAGCAGCTATATTATTCAGCCCAAAGTTCAGTATCAATAGACGCCTTACCAAAGGGGAGGTAAACCCAACCCACTACCCCAGTAATATCCAGCACTCCAGTAACGACTAACAATGACATGGCACCAGCACTATCCCTAGGGTCCAATATGCTGGTACAAATTACATACCCAGATTACACAGATTTATTATAGCCTCAACAAGGGAGCACGGGATTTCTCTAGCTTTCTTTGGCGACTGCTACGTCAGCTGTGGCTTCCTTCTCTGTAGCCACCTCCTCCAGGCTAGCCTCCCTTGGCTTGTCTTCGGTTGCGGGTGCCTTCTCGGGCTCTGCCTCAGCGGCGGTGGTTTCCGTTGCTTCAGGGGCGTCTTCCGCAGGAGCCGCCTTCTTGATGGTGCCAACCTTCACATACTTGCTCATGAACTTGTATTCCCAGTCTTGCAGTGCGTCAAGCTCGAATGGCCCAAGGCCGGTGAGGTCACCGTTCAGGTCCTGGGGCTCGAAGGACATCTTGGCTAGAGCTCTGCTGGCATCTTTGCCAGCGAATAAAGCGTAGGGTCCACCAGGTCCATAGAACATTCTGCATAAACACATTAACATGTGAAAAAGGTAGTTAATACATGAAAAGCTCCATAACACATTCCTAATACTAATAGTACAAATGATGGGAAAATAAAAACATGTATCCATGAATGAAGGGATGACTTAAAATATACGGATGAGCATGCATCAGACAACACAAACCTTCACCAAAAAGAATCATTTGAGAAATGCACACTTAATGCTAGTTACGGAGTCTCCATAAGTTAGTATCAAATTTGTGCTAAGGCTGAACCCACTGACATCTCCCTCCGCTAGCTATTTCTAGCAAACATGTGTTAAGAAGTAGCTACATTGTACGTGTGGTTCAAAAATCATATGGCTTATTGCAAGCTCTAGGCATAGCATCTTCTGCTGGTCCATAAGCCATAATAGTGACAATAGTGACAACTGTTTTAATCCTTAGCTGCCGTCCAAGGAATGAGGCCCAACATGATGGCAACCCCTCTTAGCATCCGCAATAAAGATGCTCTTAAAGCTTGGATTGATATATAATTATAATTATATTATTGTCCCTCTCGTCCCACAAGATATGTGTGCTCCACTAACAACTACAACTTGCATATACAAAGGATAAAGAGAAGCCACATATCTTACTGCATTATTGAACCTAACCATAAAAACAACACATAAAATATGCAAAGACCAACAACAACTTAATACAATTCCTCTCAGTTGTCTGAAGCATTGAGTACCTAAACCTAAAGAAACACCCCTAGCTTCCTTTTCACCTTGCTGGACACATCCATGGAGTTAGAACTCTATAGTCTGCACGCATCAAGACATCTTCAATGTTCCTACTTGTTAACATGTAATCCGATTTTAAGAACATAACAGGGATCTCTTTCTGTGACACAATGTCCTTCTAGCATGTAGCTCTCCCAGTATCTCACCTCAAATAGATAAGTTTGGCACCCCCATTGTTCCATCCAAAACCAGAATCGAATGTAACCATTTTGGGTATCTGACCTCAAAAGTGCATATTAATGAATGAATCTCAAAATCAAAGCAATATGACACCACATAGTATAAAGATGTGATCACACGACCATAAGCTCCAGCACCAAATCAATAGGTTTCTGTTTCCTAACAAAATTACAAACACAAACCTTGATATCTAATTACTCCAAAACATCCTACCATCTGACATTCTTTTAAAGACAGTACTAGCATTTTTCTTCTTTTGGCATGCAGTCAACTGATACAAACTAGACTCATTGAGTACACGGATCATGATATAACAACCCTAATTAACCGTTACACATTGATACAACTACTTCCACTCGTTTGGTTCTCCGCAGCATAACACCATCCACCCCAGCTGTTGACGCTGCTCTCGCCTCAATCGTCTCCCCTCGACCCGTCCACACAAACCAAAAGAAGTAACTCAATAGCTGTACTCGTTCCAGTCATCTACCAACGGCCTACCAGTCCAGTGAGCCACGCAGTATGGCCGACGGTCGTAGAGCAGGGTGAACCCAAAAACAACCTAACCCTAACTCAATTGCACGCCGCCTCACTAAAGAAAAGACCTAACAATTTGCCGTTTCCTGCTTGATTTTGTCACTTCTCTGGAATTCTAACCGGTCTGTATCAGAAATTTTGTGTTCTGTCGATTTTGGTAACTGAATTATTACCAATTAGTGGCCTGTTCTTCCGAGTTTGCCAGCATTGGACTCCTTAATCTATTTGGAGTGCCAACGCCAGCATTCCCTGAAAATAGTCAACCGACTAATCCAACTATTATAACCATATATATAAAATTCTGCAAACCACGCCTCTTTTGACCTTACTGGATGGTGAAGCCCCAAATAAGATGAGTCGCGCAACAGATTAACAGTCAAACAAATACTAGTAAACCACCAGTCAACTGGTGTAGTACCAGCATCCAAAAGGATTTACAGGCGATTCTCAACCACATAACATACGATCAAGCACATCCGATAATCGGAGCATAGGAGCAACTGCTATGCAAAGAGAAAGACAGGGTTTCGGTCAAAGGGGATACCTGCTCTGCGTGACGTCATAGATCTGGCCCTTGATGGCCATGAGGAGGGGCTTCTTGGGGTCGGAGCCGTCGTACTGCCTGAGGTCCTCCTCCTCGACCTCTCCCAGTTGCACGGGCGGCGGGAGCGGCTCCGCCTCGGGCTCCTCGCGCGGCCGCTGACGGGGAGGCGGCGGCGGTGCGAAGATCCCCGACACGACATGGTACAGCGCGGCGGCGACCGCCACGGCGGTGAAGAAGGCCGCCGGGGAGAGCCCCGTGTATGCCACGATCGCCTGCTTCAGCGTCTCCCAGAGCTCCGCCACCGCCATCGCAGCCTGCTGGGGGGTTGGGCTTGGAAAGCTGAGGGGTACTCTGGTCTTTTGCGTTCCGAGATCTCGAGCGGAGGAGGAGGTGGGGAAATATCTCCGTGTTTATAGGGGGGCTGCGAAGAGCAGGATGGGTAGGTGTGGGTGAGAAGTTCTGACGGTGGGTCAAGGTCTGTGGCACCCAGCGGTCAGGGACCGTGGCAGCCGGCGGAGTACTCGAGACGGAATCGTCCAATACACACGCGTGACTTGTGCGCCGAATCCGAGCTCGGAGATCGAATCCGCTACGATGATGCATAGGGATCCCGGAATTTTTTTTTTCATTTTCATTCTGCTAGCTCGGTTTCTAAAAAGAAGTTTTGAAGAGTCGAGACATATAAAGTCTAATCAAAGTAATAGAAAAATCACAGATAAAGTGTACTACTACTACTACCATTCATACAAATATACTCTCTCTGTTCGGGATTATAGGTCCTACGCGCATACCTAGGTTGTTAATTTGATCAATAAAATATAACTTATATATCATAAAAGTTATACCATTAGAAAATATAACGTCTAAAGTTTCTAATGATATAATTTTTATGCTATACTATTTATATTTTGTTGTTCAAATTAGCAACCTAGTTATCCGCGCGGGACTTATAATCCCTAACGGAGGGAGTACTTCATAGTGTATCCAATAAAATTGATGTAGTATTATATGTGTTGATGATTTTTTGGCAAAGATGGTCAAATTTTACATTGTTTGACTTTTAAAAAAATCATGTGTCTTTTTTGAAAGAGCGCAGATAGTATTGTATGGTGGCTGCTATTACAGATTGTGTAATCCTATTACGTAGATTTGGTCCTAAGTTTCTAGAAGTGTGATGTCTTTTAGGCAAACAATTATTTTTTATTGATTAACTAACCAATGTGAATAAATTAAAACATGCAAGAACAACAAAAATACACTGATAAAACTCAAGTATATCGATGGTCTTCAAAGTCTTCTTCTGTAACCCCTCATTCAACCTCCTAGATAACTTTGAGAGAGTAGCACAAAACCTCGACAACACATCAAATGTTTCAAAGAGCTGCTTGAGTCGTCCACCCTAATAGTGTTGATTGAATCCTCTTTCATAAGGAAACTCCCCATTTTTTGAACACGTAAATGTTCTTGGAATAACTAACCTAATGGAGGGTTCCATAAGATCATACATCGCAAATAGGCAATGATACTAAATCATCCAAAAAGTAGTAGCATTTTGAAAAATGATAGTTTTCTGTTTCATGCTTATGGACATGAAGCTTGAGATCTAATTCATCAAAAACATACTCCCATGTGGCATTTTTTAAAGAAAGTACGACACTCACTGAATACGCAGCTCCGATATAACAACCCTAATGAACCATTAAACAATTGACTTCAATAATGCATTGACCATATAGCTACCACTTCCATTAGATTCATTGCTCTCTAGCATAACCTCATTCACCCCGATTGTTGAAGATATTAGCGGCTCTCCCCTCAACCAACTCCTCCTTACCGTCCACAAAAACCAAAACAAGTAACTCAGTAGTTGTTGTTGGTACCAGTAAACCACAAAATGGCCTACCAATCAACCGAGCTACACAATATGGACAATTGTTGGATAGAACGACGGACAAAAAAAACCCTAACTCAATTGCGCACCATCTCCCTAAAGAAAATACATAACAAATTTGTCATCTTCTGCTTGACGTTGTCGCATCTCTAGATTTCTGAACGGTTTGTGTTGGAATTGTGTGTGTTCTTTCTTGATTTGGTAACTGATTTATTACCAATTAGTGTCATTGTTTCGAGTTTACGAACATTGAATTCGTTAATTATTTGGAGTACCAACCCAAGCATACCCAGGAAATAATCCGCGGTTTCATCCAACTTTGATAACCACTAAATTCTTTTGACTCTACTCGATGGTGAAGCCCCAAATATGTATCACCGAATCCACTATGTTGAGTTCCGACCAGTGATGCATGGGGATCCCAGAATAATTTTTTCATATTTTATATATTATCATAAATTGCTTGTGATTGTGTGATCCTCTTGCTTAGTTTTTTCCCAGGTTTCCAGAAATCCGATGTCTTTTAGACAAATGATCCAACTTTATTGATAAACTGACCAACATACATAAATAGAATAAGTTAGAACATGCAATAACAACATAAACCGTTGGTAAAACTGAGAGTTACATTAATTAATGATCTTCACAAATCATCTTATCTGAATCCATGTTTTGCATCTTGATATTCCTCCTAGACTTCATTGAGAAAGTAGTAGAAGTCCAAATCTTCACAATATCGACAAACATAAAAAAATTAGGGTCATTATCTGAGTGCCCAACCCCAATACTCGACAACCCTCCTCCATAGAGGACGACCCCTCATCTCCCTAGTTTTTTAAACATGTCTACTAGGTTGAAGTTTATGATGATTTGATGGGTAATACATGCAAACACAATATCATTCATGACATCTTGGTTCCAAATTGACCGATGGAGATGATGACTGATACCTTCGATCCGGATTATAGATGTAGTATAATAGCTTTTTTCCTAGTAGACCTAGGTTTAATCGAATCTTTGGGAAACAACACTAATAAGAATAAAAATAAGGACATGTCTAAAAGACTTTTTTTTACCTTTTGTATACCGAACTAATCTAGTTTACTTTATATTGTGGTTGACAATGGATGGAGATACGTCAAGGTTGAAGATCCACCTGTAGCTGCATATCATATGGGATAAAAGATAAAAATAAGCACATTCATGTGTAAGGTTTCAGTAGAGATAATCTTGTGTGGGCAACACATCCTAATATACTAATAGCCCCTAAGAGGCCACATGCATAGCAATAGTCTTTTGATTCAACCAGTGTACCACGAAGCACCGGGCTACAAACGATTATTAAGTGCAAAACACAGATCAAATCATTAAGTGGTGATGTTATTGTGATCCTGAATGGATCGCTAAGCGAAGACCGTACTACCCTTGATGATCCCATATCCAAGAATTTTCATGCTGACAAATTTTTCCATATTTTGAAAACGATCAAAGAGAAAGTAGTATTTAGAAGAGTATGGCTCGATCAGCTGGTCTCTCGAGGAGCCGAACCCGTCTGTTTTCCTTGCTTAATTATTTTAAGGTCCTTGGTGCTAAATGTATGGACATTGATGTAATTTTCCTTCTTTTTTAGGTCTTTGGCGGAAAACGTACTCCCACCGCCCTTGTAAAATTCTAACCTGAAAGTACGTGGTAAGATCTAAACGAATTTAAGCTTAGTTGTCAACGAGTATAAACATTCTTGTCTTTCAAGCCGAACGACCAAGGTCAGGGCCATATCAACATTATACTTTATGTTGATGATCCCGTATCCAAGAATTTGCATGCCGACAAATCTGAGCATATTTTAAAAACAATCAAAGAGGAAGTGGTATGAAGAGTATGGCTCGATCAGTTGCTCTCTCGAGAAGGAGCCAAACCCGATTGTTTTCCTTGCTTAATTATTTTAGTGTCCTTTGTGCTAAATGTATGGACCTCAATGTATTTTTCCTATTTTTTAGGTCCTTGATGTAAAATATACTCCCACCGCCCATGTAAAATTTTAACCTAAAAGTAAGTCTCAAAATCTAAACGAATTTAAGCTTAGTTTTCAATATGAACATTCTTGAATTTCAAGCCGAGCGACCAAGGTCGCGGCCATATGTACATTATAGTTTATGCTGATGATCCCATATCCAATAATTTGCATGCCGACAAATTTAGCCATATTTTGAAAACAATAGAATAGGAAGTAGTATGAAGAGTATGGCTCGATCAGCTGCCTTCTCGAGAAGGAGACGAAACCGACTGTTCTCCTTGCCTAATTATTTTAGGGCCCTTTGTGCTAAATGTATGGTCCTCGATGTAATTTTCCTTCTTTTTAGGTCCTTAATGAAAAATGTACTCCCACCGTCCGGATGAAATTCTAACCTAAAAGTAAGTGGTAAATTGTACGAATTTAAGCTTAGTTGTTAATGAGTATGGACATTCTTGGATTTCAAGTTGAACGACCAAGGTCATGGCCATGTCTACAACATGATTTATATTGAGGATCACATATCGACGAATTTGCATGCCGGCAAATCTGGCCAAATTTTGAAAACAATCGAAATAGGAAGTAGTATGAAGAGTATGGTTCGATCAGCTGCTCTCTCGAGAGTCAAACCTGGCTATTTTCCTTGATTAATTATTTTAGGATCCTTTGTGCTAAATGTATGGACCTCGATGTAATTTTTCTCCTTTTTAGGTCCTTGGTGTAAAATGTACTCCTACCACCGGTTTAAAATTCTAACCTAAAAGTAAGTGGTGGTAAAATATTGTCATGATAAATAAAATTGCCACTTGGAGTTCCCCTATTGAAATAAAACCAGGCGCCAGAAGGGAACGAGAGCATAGAGGAGGTAGCGCGAGAGCAGCGAAGAGGAGGATTTGAAGGCGGTGCGATGTCAGAGCAAAGCTGCGATGAGTTCTAGACACGAGGTACATGTATAGTGAGTAGTAACTAGTAAATTTCAGGGGGGGGAGGATAGTCAAAAGATCGCTATGCGCAGTACTAGTACTACTTAAAGTGGTGGACAAGGGGTGTCCCATCGCATTGGATGCACACCATTATGATATATTTTATTTATTTTTGCGGGGGACACCATTACTATGATCTACCCCCAACTATCCCACCTCCATTCATTCCATTTCACACCCTAGGAAGAGGAAGCACTAGGTAGAACCGCAACAAGCTGGTTTGAAAGTGAGGAGTACTTTTTTCATGAAGCAAGTACTAGTACTCCCTCCATCCTATAGAATTTAAGCCGATTTGCCAATATTATGTAAAATTTGAAATACGAGTAAGTGGTAGATTGCTCTTAAAGTTCTAAAGTTATCTTTTGACGGTAGCCACCAACAAGATTTTTGAAAGATTTGATTTCTTGCTAAGAATTTGCATGTTGACAATCACTAGTCTTCACAACTTTTGAAAAAAAATCTGCTTGGCAGTATGGCCTACAATGTATGAACATTCTTAGGCTTCAAGCTGAACATCATGGGTGAATATATGGCCATATATGTACATAATACTTTATGGAAATGTTCCGATATTTGGTATATGGGTGCATCTTGGCATGGTGAACCATAATGCTGCCAATAATGGGAGTTTCCAACTTTTAGGAAAAAAATATTTTTCAATTTTCATAGTAAAAAGAACGCGTTTTCCTTTAAATTAAAGCAAGTACGAAGAATATGGCTCAGAATACCACAAGCCCATTTCTGCGACAAAGTTTGGACCATGTTTCACTTACGTGTACACCAAGTTTAACAAGTTCTTAAGCTTCCTAGCTAAATATATGGACATCGATGTATTTTTTGTTGAAGATATGCCCTAGAGGCAATAATAAAAGTGGTTATTATTATATCTTTGTGTTTATGATAAATGTTTACATTCATGCTATAACATAATTAACCGGAAACATTAATACTTGTGTGATTTGTAAACTAAATTAGAGTCCCTAGTAAAGCCTTTTTATAATACTAGCTTGTTGGTTAATAGATGATCGTGGTTTCTCGATCATGAACATTGAGATGTTATTAACAACGAGATCATATCATTAGGAGAATGGTGTGATGGACATACTGCAACATCCCAAAAATACTAAACTTGGATCATCAAACTCTAATCATCAAATTTAGGGTTAACAAAAACTTTGCTAAATAAAATTATGGAAGCATGCATGTGAGTATGCATTTCATTTTGAATTCTTTTGAACCAACTTGTTTGTGTGTTCCATTGCTTGTAAATGGATGCTTAGGTGAAATAAACATCATTTAAACATTTCCCACACTTTTACCAAAGACAAGTAAATCAAAACAAATAAAATAAGGGAATGGTCATTTTGACCAATTTTAACTCCCATGCCTACTTTGGCTGTCTCAAACTTTCAGAACCTAACAGAAACTTTTCTGGATCTTTGCACCCCTTGATTGTTCTCATAACAAAGTATCAAGGCCCACTTTGTGATCATCCAGAAACTTTCAAAAGCATAGTTTAAATGACAATTCAAAATTGAATCTTTATCATATGGGAAGATCCCACTTTTTCAAAAACCACTCAAACCAGCTGAGTTGAAAGAAGTTATTCTGAAGGAATCTCATGATACTCTTTATTCTATCCATCCCGGAGGAACTAATATGTATCAAGATTTGAAAGAGCAATTTTGGTGGCATAAGATGAAGCGAGAAATCGGAAGTTATATCGCCAAATGTGACATATGTCAGCGAGTCAAGGCAGGACATCAAAGACCCGCTGGATTGTTGCAACCATTACAGATTCCGGAATGGAAATGGGATTCCGTTGGAACGGACTTTATCACTGGACTGCCTACTTCTAGTAGGGGAAATGGCTCTATCTGGGTCATAGTGGACAGATTGTCCAAGGTCGCCCATTTCTTACCCGTCAAGACCACATATCAGAGTTCGAAACTAGCAGAGTTGTACATCGCTAGAATCGTTAGTTTGCATGGAGTCCCCAAGAACATCGTATCGGATCGAGGAACTCAGTTTACCTCGAGATTCTGAAAGAAAGTCCAAGAAGGTTTAGGAACCCGTCTAGATTTTAGCACCACATATCACCCTCAGACCGATGGACAAACGGAGTGAGTAAATCAAATAATCGAAGATATGCTTAGAGCATGTGTGTTAGAATATGGATCCAAGTGGGAAGACTGTCTGCTGTTTGCAGAATTTTCATACAACAACAGTTATCAAGCCAGTTTACAAATGCCCCCATTTGAATTCATGTACGGACGGAAGTGTCGCACCCCTTTGAACTGGTAGGAAGTAGGAGAGAGTCAGATCTTCGGACCCGACATCCTACGAGAAGCAGAAGAGAAAGTTCACAAGATTCGTGAGCACCTCAAGACAGCCCAATCCAGACAAAAGAGTTACGCCGACAAGAGACGTAGAGACCTCGCCTTCAACATAGGAGATTTTGTTTATCTGAAAGTGTCGCCATTGAAGGGAATGCAGCGTTTCCAACTCAAAGGAAAGTTAGCCCCCAGATATATCGGACCTTTCAAGATTCTGAACCATCGAGGAGAAGTGCCGTATCAATTGGAACTACCCGAAGAGATGTCAGTCGTGCACAATGTGTTCCATATCTCATTACGTCGCAAGTGTCTCGAAGTCCCCGAGAAGACCGAAGTGTTCAAAAATATCGACCATCGGACCATAGAGATCAAAGATGACCTGACCTATCCTGAAGTACCCATCCGTATTTTGGAAGAAGATTTTCGAACTACCCGAACCCGAAGCATCAAGTTTCTCAAGATTCAGTGGAGCAACCACACAGAATAGGAAGCTACCTGGGAGCGCGAAGATCACATCAGGACAGAGTTTCCCGATCTCTTCAAATCCTAGGTAATATTTTCGTCCTTTTTCAAATCTCGGGACGAGATTTTGTTTAGGGGGGTAGGTTTGTAACATCCCAAAAATATTGAACTTGGATCATCAAACTCTAATCATCAAAATTAGGGTTAACAAAAACTTTTCTAAATAAAATTATGAAAGCATGCATATGAGTATGCATTGAATTTGAAATTATTTTGAACCACCTTGTTTGTGTGTTTCCTTGCTTGTAAAATGTTTCTTAGGTTAAATAAACATCATCTAAAACATTTCCCACACCTTTCCCAAAGACAAATAAAGCAAAACAAATAAAATAAAGGAATGGTCATTTTGACCAATTTAACTCCCATGCCTAGTTTGGCTGTCTCAAACTTTCAGAAACTAACAAAAACATTTCTGGATCTTTGCACCCCTTGATTGTACTCATAACAAAGTATCATGGCCCACTTAGTGATCATCCAGAAACTTTCAAGTGCATAGTTTAAATGACAATTCAAAATTGAATCTTTATCATATGGGAAGATCCCACCTTTTCAAAAACCACTCAAACAAGCTCAACTTTCAAAACCCAAGCATCTGCAGACTCACCAGCACCAATCTAGCACACCCACCAAAAATCTTTTCAAAATTCAAAACTTGAATTCATGCGGCGATTTCATCAAACACTTGGCAGACACAAATCAAACAAAATCAAAACACTATAGTGTGTAGTGTTTTGAGCCTAACTGGTTCCCTATCTAGCTCACAACCATCTCAGTAGATCATCTAGCCAGATTAACCAAGCACTAGCACCACTATGAGCTTGCCAATATCATCAATGGTGAACAGCCGAGTGCATCCTTGCCACCCCAGTGTAGACAACAAGCTAGGAAGGAAACTAGCCATGCCAACCTTGTCTGGGAGATCACCCATGCCTCACCGCGCCCTCTCGACCAGCCCTGCCTCGAAGACACCGACCACATCACCCAGGAACGCCGCGCCCGTGCCTCTGCCAACCGTGTCGACCATGCGCCAGAGCGCCACCCTCGACCGAAGCCCACAGACCGCGCGCCGCCCTCGCCGCGTGCATACAGGATCACCACCGACCCAGGAGACCGCCAGACATCCCCGTTAGCCGCCCCATGCCGCACAGCCACCGCTCGCCGTCGAAGACGCCGCCTATGCCGCGCAGAGCGCCGCGTGTTCCAGACCAACCCGCACCGCCCCACGTCTCGCCACCGTATCGTTGAGCATCGCCAGAGAACACCGCACCATCCCCTACCTTCGCCCATGCCAATATCCGTCTGTACCATCGCCCCCGACGAGCTCACCGTGCGCACCGTCAGTCCCCTCGCTCGACTATAAATAGAGGCCACCCCCAGACGAATTGAGCACACCATTCTACTCCCCTCTCCTCACTGATCGTGCCACACCATTCTCGGAGCAAGGCAAGCAACACCTTGTCAGAATTTCACCGGAGCCCGCCTCCTCTGGAGAAGAAGGGAGCCAACGATTGGAGCCGCCCCAGGAGGAGCCACCGGTACCAGGAGATTCGCCGTCGTCGACTTCGTCGTTCGCCCGCCTCGCCGACCCTCGCCTGCACCCCGGTGAGCCCCCAGCAACCCCCACTGGCCGCGCTAGGTTTCTGTCTCACCGGCGTTGCCCAACGTCGACGATGACTCTCAGCCGTTGGATTAGAACTAGATTGAACGTCCCACATCGCTCCATACCACTTCGCACCCCCTGTCTCACTGACGAGTGGGGACAGCCACTTAAACAGCCCGCGGAAGCGCTACGCTTAGCAGGCAGGCCCGTTAACCTTTCCCGTGCAGCCCAGTTATTTGAATTAAACCTTTTCCATTTAATTTCAAACACACTTCTGTACCCAGTTTCAAAAATCAACCCAGGTCGATTCAGTGCACCAAATTGAATGAAACTAATTTTGTTAGAAAGGTCTGGGAACGCTGAATCCAAGCCCGTTGGATTCAAGTCATTTGGATCTATAGATCACCCATGGTAAAAATAATAAGGCAGAAGCTTTTCTGCATTCAAACATTTTTCAAATTTAAACCATAATAGCTTTTGAGTTGATTCCAACTCTAAAAAATCACATTTAACCATACCTTTCAGAATATATAAAAATATATAGGTGTACTTACAGAAATAATGTTCAAGTAATAAAAGAATGCTACATAGGCATTTCTAGTCACTTTATTTAATTAAAATAAAAGGGTAAAACCTTATTAAATTGTGGCACCACTTTAAATCATATTCCCATGGACTAAAATATGTGGTGATGACATGTGTCAACATGATCCCATGTTTGGGTTGGAGAATATTAAATCTTAAGTAGTTTTTCAATGAGTAGAAATTACTTTTCTAAAACAAAAAGGAATTAAACCAAGCCTTAATCTTGTAATGTTAGAGATTATGTTAGATCATCTATAGGACCCTTGCGTGTGATTATTGCAAGTAGTTAAGTATTGTTTGGTGATTGTGTACCTCGTATTTATTTATAGACGCTAGTATCGACCAAGGATACGAGGAGGAAGGAGGATTCTACGAAGAAGAAGTCGAGGAGAACTTCAACCACTGCTCTGCATAAGGCAAGATGATACTATACCTATGCAAGCCAATACTTGCAAGCTTTACTAACTAAGTGGACCAATGCAAGCTAACACTTGCAAGATACCCTACTTATGCAATCTAACACTTGCTTGTTACCATGACCACTATATTCCTTAAGTATATGTGATCATATCCACTTGATAAACCAATCCTAGTTTTACTTGCAAGCTTCTTACTTTATTTCTTTATCAAAGATCTTACATAGATTTTTCCTAAGTAAATGGTAGATACTAGAAAGATATTTGAAGGTTGCATAAAGAGCATAAAATTTGGCCTAAGCTAGATAATCTTGATGTCATCCTAAGGCATGAGATTGAACTTAGTTAAAACTCCACTAGTTTATCACCCCTCATCAGTGCTTACCCCCACCTGTAGATGCTAGTGCTAAGCATAAAACTTGATCAACTTTAGATGGGAATACTTGGTGGAAAAATGGTTATGAAAACCTTGGAATGATGGATCATTCTATTGAAATGTTTTGGACATGTGTTTCCGAACACTTGATGATTTTGGTAATGAAAATGTTGAGGCATGAGCCTTAGCCCATTATAAAACTGATGGTTGTTTGGATGCGATACCATTCCAATTTTATCGTACAACCACAATACCCGAAGATTGGGTAGGGCTTGACTGGAAACTTATATACCTTAGTATTAGTTCCCTCACGGCCAAGGTCTGAGCTGAGGCTACCTTGTGAAGATTGTCCACCTGTGCAGTACCCAAGATGATAGTTGGTCATGGTTGGGAGGCCAAACTCACAGGAGAGGTGCTTATACTAGGGCGTGTAATTGAAAGGTTAGGATTGATTATCCGCATACTGAGTATGGTGAATTCAGGATTTGTTCCTGACGGATGTATCAAATGTTGTGGGGAAAGTGTACAATCTCTGCAGAGTGTCAAACTATTCGAATAGCCGCGTCCGCGGTTATGGATAGTTGGAGTGGCCATATTGTTCCCCCGTCAGACTTTTCAAAATGACTTGTCAAATGAAGTGAGACCTTGACTTGACCACAACAGGGTTGTGATATGAAATACAAGTTCCCACTTAGATGTTATAAACGTCAACTAGCATTCGTTGCCCCTAAACTTAGTAGAGATAAATCTGGCTTTTGCAAAACAACCCTAGAGCCTAGTGTCCTATTATTATAAACCCCTTTCATTTGTTAGCATTAGTTTGTGAGTACTTAAAGAGTACTCATGGCTTTGTCCCTGGCTATTCCCATGGCCAGACTATGAAGAGGATTGCCTGGAAGATGGACCCCAAGAAGGTTACGACAACTAGGATCATCTCCCATCGTCAACATTGCCTGTGACCCCGAAGATGGAGCTTCGCCTACGCTACCGTTATTATTACGTATTTCACTGCTTGATGTTGTATTAAGAACTGGATCATGAGATCCCTATTTGTGTAAGAACTCATGTACGGATTGTAATGGATGATGTACTATGGTATCCAATTCTGTTATGTCTCGCAAAAATGTAATCCTGGGATTGCGATGTATGGCATAACAGGCATCTGGGATTAATGAACAAGTTTGTTGCCGGAGGCATTATTGCCAAACTTCCCCAATCATGGAGGAACTTTGCTACTTCTCTAAAACACAAGAGACAAGAGTTCTCCGTGACGGATCTCATTGGGACACTTGATGTGGAAGAGAAGGCGAGAGCAAAAGACACACATGCTCGAGGTACCGAGGGAGGTTCTAATGCCAATCTGGTACAGAAAAGGAACTTTCAGCCTCACAAGTTCAAGAACAAAGGCAAGTTTGACGGCAAAGGAAAGTTCGATGGAAAGAACAAGGACTCACAGTCTACCAGCTTCAAGAAGAAGACTGATAAGAAGAAAGGTGCTTGTCATGTATGCGGTGATCCTGATCATTGGGCTCCTGCTTGTCCCAACCGCTTTGACAAGCGCCAACATGGGAAGGGTAGCAAGACTGCTAATGTTGTCATGGGCGACGTTGAGATGAAAGATGTTGCGTATGGTATATTACCTACTGTTCTTTCATTATGTCATTCTCCTAATTGGTGGATCGACACGGGCGCTAATGTATATGTATGTTCTGATATTTCCATGTTTTCTCATATCAGGTCAGAGGGACTCAAACGTGTTGATGGGGAATGACTCACATGCTTCTGTTCATGGTGTTGGTACGGTAGATCTGAAGTTCACTTCGGTAAAGACCGTACGCCTAAAGAACGTGCATCATGTTCCCTCAATAAATAAAAATCTTGTTAGCGGATCTCTTCTGTGTCGAGATGGCTACAAGATTGTATTCGAGTCTATTAAATTTGTAATTTCCAAGTATGAAACCTTTGTTGGCAAAGTCTATGAGTGCGGAGGCTCGTTCTTCTTATCTCTGTCAGACATTTGTAATAAAGTTGTTAATCATATTTACACGAATTTTGAATTAAATTTCTGGCACTCTCGTCTTTGTCATATTAATTTTGGTTGTATGATGTGACTAGCCAAAATGAATTTAATCCCTGAATTCACAACTGTTAAAGGATCTAAGTGCCAAGTCTGCATGCAAGCTAAACAACCTCGCAAGTCACATACGACTGCAGAAGTGAGAAATTTAACACCACTAGAGCTCATACATTCTGATCTCTGTGAGATGAATGGTGTCTTGACAAAAGGTGGAAAGAAATATTTCATGACTTTGATCGATGACTCTACGAGATATTGTCATGTGTATCTTCTGAAATCAAAAGATGAGGCTTTGAGTTTCTTCAAAATCTATAAAGCCGAGGTAGAAAATCAATTTGATCGAAAGATTAAGAGGCTTAGGTATGATCGAGGTGGAGAGTATTTTTCCAACGAGTTCGATTTCTTCTGTGCGGAACATGGCATTATTCATGAGAGGACGCCTCCCTACTCTCCCCAGTCAAATGGAGTAGCCGAACGAAAGAATCATACTCTAACAGATTTGGTTAACGCCATGTTAGACACATCGGGTCTCTCCAAGGAATGGTGGGGGGAGGCACTATTGACTGCGTGTCATGTCCTAAACCGTGTTCCCACAAAGAACAAATAAATTATTCCATTCGAAGAATGGGAGAAGAAAAGATTAAAACTCTCTTACTTACGTACTTGGGGTTGTTTGGCAAAGGTTAATATACCAATCCCTAAGAAACGCAAGCTTGGACCAAAAACCATTGATTGTGTTTTTCTGGGCTATGCTTTCCATAACATTGGCTATAGAGTCTTGATAGTAAAATCTGAAGTACCTGACATTCATGTCGGTACAATCGTGGAGTTGACTGATGCAACTTTCTTTGAGGATATATTTCCTATGAAGGATAAACCTAACTCATCAAATCTGGAGATACCTAGTTCATCTAATCAGGAATTTGCTATATTCTCTAAACCTACCATTCCAATTGAACACTCTGAAAGTCCTAAGGAGTATGATAATGAAATTCCTAAAAGGAGTAAGCGACAGAGGACTGCAAAGTCCTTTAGTGACGATTTCATTGTGTACCTTGTGGATGACACTTCCATTTCTATTTCAGAAGCATATGCATCTCCTGATGCTAACTACTGGAAGGAAGCCGTCCATAGTGAGATGAATTCCATCTTATCTAATGGAACATGGGAGATCACGGATCACCCTTATGGGTGCAAACCTGTAGGATGCAAGTGGGTGTTTAAGAAAAAGCTTAGACCTAATGGTACTATTGAGAAGTACAAGGCACGGCTTGTGGCCAAGGGATATACTCAAAAAGAAGGTGAAGACTTCTTTGACACTTACTCACCCATAGCCAGATTGACCACCATTCGAGTAATACTCTCATTGGCCTCCTCTCATGGTCTTCTCGTTCATCAAATGGACGTTAAGACAATTTTCCTTAATGGAGAGTTGGATGAGGAAATTTACATGGATCAGCCAGATGGTTTTGTGGTAAATGGTCAAGAAGGAAAGGTGTGAAAGTTTTTGAAGTCTTTATATGGCCTAAAACAAGCCCCTAAGCAATGGCATGAGAAGTTCGAAAGAACTTTAACTAATGCAGGCTTTGTTGTAAATGAAGCTGATAAATGTGTGTACCATCGCCATGGTGGGGGTGAGGGAGTCATCCTTTGTTTGTATGTTGATGACATACTAATTTTCGCAACCAACCTTAATGCAATTAAGGAGGTCAAAGATTTCTTATCTCGTTCCTTTGAGATGAAGGATCTGGGAGTAGCTGATGTCATCCTGAACATCAAGCTATTGAGAGATGATGATGGTGGGGTTACATTGCTTCAGTCCCACTATGTGGAAAAGGTCTTGAGTTGTTTCGGGTATAGCGACTTCAAGTTTTCTCCTACACCCTATGATCCTAGTGTGTTGCTTCGAAAGAATCGAGGAAATGCTAGAGACCAACTGAGATACTCTCAAATTATTGGCTCGCTTATGTATTTAGCTAGTGCCACGAGGCCTGACATCGCCTTTGCTGTAAGCAAACTCAGTCGATTTGTTTCAAATCCAGGAGATGATCACTAGCATGCTATTGAGAGAGTTATGCGCTATCTAAAAGGCACTGCAAGCTATGGCATTCACTATACCGGCTATCCGAGGGTAATAGAGGGTTATAGTGATTCAAATTGGATATCTGATGCTGACGAGATAAAGGACACGAGTGGATATGTATTCACACTTGCTAGTGGCGCTGTTTCTTGGAAGTCTTGCAAGTAGACCATCTTAACGAGGTCAACTATGGAAGCAGAACTCACAACATAGACACAGCCACTATTGAAGCAGAGTGGCTTCATGAACTCTTGATGAACTTACCTGTGGTTGAAAAACCAATACCCGCAATCCTTATGAACTGCGATAATCAAACTATGATTTTCAAGGTAAATAGTTCTAAGGATAATATGAAGTCATCAAGACATGTGAAGAGGAGACTGAAATCTGTCAGGAAAATGAGAAACTCCGGAGTTATTGCATTGGATTATATCCAAACATCTAAAAACTTGGCAGATCCCTTCACAAAGGGTCTATCACGCAACGTGATAGAAAATGCATCGAAGGAGATGTGTATGAGACCCACAATTTGAGCTTTCCATAGTGGTAAACCACTCTATGTGATCGGAGATCCCGTGAATTAGAATTGGGAGACAAACTATTGGTTAGCCGAGAGGAAAGTATCCCTACTTTAATAAACACCACTCCATAACGATGCAATACTTTCCTATTCTGCACGGCAGGTTGATTTATTATCTTAATGTGTTCTAAGTGGCTTATCCTAAGCAAAGATGTTGTCCTGCAGAACATCTTTTGAAGAACACACCTATATGAGTCTGACTGTTAAAACGTCGCAGTCTATGAGAGTAGGGTGCTCTCTATTAAACTCATGAAAGGTTATGAAGTATGACGCATAAGCTCCACCCACGGGGAAGTCCCACGGTAGCCTAGTATCGGTCAAGACTTTTTGTGAAGCTAGATTCGCAGCAAACTTGCAGTTCAATGCATAGTTCACTGTACAAGTTGTAGCCTAGTATAACATAAAGCTCTAGGTGGAAGTTCAACTTAACAGTCTCCACTACAATACCGATATATAAACAATGTTTTGGAACCAAAGGCAAACTTCATGTGCCTCTGGGATCTGGTGGGGGATTGTAGGAATTTTTGCCTAAATAGGCCCAACCCATTTATTATATGCCATTAAATTCCTGAAATCCTATAGGCCGATTCGGCCCATTCATGCAAGGCAAGAGCTAGGACAAATGTTTAGTCACACATTGCTAGTAGAGTGGAAGTTAGACCATCTTATAAGGAGAGCTCTTCCACCACTTGTACGAGCTTAAGAAGAGAAGACATATATACGAGCGCTCCTCCTCCTCCTCCTCGCTCGCCTCGCCACGCCTCGCCTCGTCACGACGCGCGCGCGCCATGGGTTGCGGGAATCTCGCCGAACCAAGCTTTATTTTGCCAGGCATGAATGGTATATGAACAGTCATATAGAAGCTGAAATTTTTTGCTCGAGTGGACTTTTAATACGAGCTAAATGAATACGAACTAAGTGGAGGCTATCCGGTGGGCTGCTGCCTGTACGATTCAACTTCTGTCCGTTCGTTTCATCTTCTGTGCAGCTTGTCTGCCTTTCCCTCTGTGCCTATAAGAGAGAGGTCGCGCCTCCTCTCAGATACACTGCCACACATCCTTTGCGCATCTAGTTCCAAAGCACCATGCTACCTAGTCTTCCCCATCCCGTCTTGCGGCATGCACTGCGAGCTGGGACAGTAGGCCTCCGAGACCCCGCTGCTTCGAGTCCTGTACGGGAGAAGGGTGATAAGGTTTTTGGGGAGCGCTATTGGCGCGACTACTGGCTTCATCACGGACCCCCTCTCGGATAGCGATTGCGGCGACGTCTTCCCCAGCGAGGACTTATTCCCCGACATCAGCACCCTCTTCCTCGACGACATGGCTAACGATGGTGGCAATCCGAATGCCGGCGGTTCCTATGCTGCTACTGCCGTGTATACTTTCTTTCTCAACCTTGTTCTGATCGCATCTCAAGTTCTACAGCTTGCAGTCTGTTTGGTTATCTGCCTTAATTTATATTCACTATTTCACATGATTAGTATATTGTCTATTATTCTAATCATGTTTTATCTAGCGTTTATTATGGGTAATTCGCTTGGTAAATTGCTCTTTTTCTCAACACCCATATCCAAGAATTTGCATACCGATAAAATCTGGCCATATTTTGAAAACAATCAAAGAGGAAGTAGCATGAAGAGTATGCCTCGATAGCTTGTATCTCGAGAAGGAGCCAAACCCGACTGTTTTCCTTTCTTAATTATTTTAGGGACCTTTGTGTTAAATATATGAACCTTGATGTAAAACGTACTTGGGTAAAATTTTAATCTAAAAGTAAGTGGTAAAATCTAAACGAATTTAAGCTTAGATGTCAATGAGTATGAACATTCTTGGATTTGAAGTCGAACGACCAAGGTCATGGCCATATCTACATCATACTTTATATTGATGATCCCAATATCCAAGAATTTGCATGTCGACAAATATGGCCATATTTTGAAAACAATTGAAGAGAAAGTAGTATTTAGAAGACTATGGCTCGATCAGCTGCTCTCTCGGGAAGGAGATGAACCCAACTGTTCTCCTTGCTTAATTATTTTAGGGACCTTTGTGCTAAATGTAAGGTCCTCGATGTAATTTTCCTTCTTTTTAGGTCCTTGATGAAAAATGTACTCCTACCGCCCAGGTAAAATTCTAACCTAAAAGTAAGTGGTAAATTGTAAACGAATTTAAGCTTAGTTGTCAATGAGTATGAACATTCTTGGATTTCAAGATGAACGACCAAGGTCATGGCCATATCTACAACATACTTTATATTGAGGATCCCATATCGACGAATTTGCATGCCGACAAATATGGCCATATTTTTAAAACCATCGAAATAGGAAGTAGTATGAAGAGTATGGCTCGATCAGCTGCTCTCTCGAGAAGGAGTCAAACCCGACTGTTTTCCTTGCTTAATTATTTTAGGACCTCGAAGTAATTTTTCGCCTTGTTTGGTCCTTGGTGTAAAATGTACTCCTACCACTGGTTTAAAATTCTAACCTAAAAGTAAGTGGTGGTAAAATCTTGTCATGCTAAACAATATTGCCACTTGGAGTTTCCCCCTATTGAAAAAACTAGGATCGAGAAGGGAATGAGAGCATAGAGAAGGTAGCGCGAGAGCATCGAAGAGGAGGATTTGAAGGCTGTGCGATGTTAGAGCAAAGCTACGATGAGTTCCTGACACGAGGTACAGGTACATTAAGTAGTAACTAGTAAATTTAAGGGAGGGAGGATAGTCAAAAGATCTCCATGCACAGTACTAGTACCACTTAAAGTGGTGGAAAAGGTGGTGTCCCATCGCATTGCATACACACCATTATGATATTTTTATTTATTTTTGCGGGGTACACCACTACTATGATCTGTCCAGCCTTCCTACCCCCAACTACTCCACCTCCATTCGTGTAACATCCCAGGATTAGCACCTAGAATTATAAAGGACGCAGGTGTGTGCATTGCATTCATGCATCAGAAAATCCGGAGAATTTTCACACAAAACTAAGAAAACACGAAGGGATCGGAGTTCCTCTTGTTTTGATGGTTTAGTTTAACACATCAGGGTGAGTGCGAAGAATTTTGACATGACTTTTGCTTATTTTTTTTGATTTGAGGGAAACAAATTTGACTTTAGTAAACAATTGATATAATTCAAGAGTATTTGAATTGAAAATTCAAAACACAAACAATTCAATAAATAAGAGAATACAATTAAAGACAATAAATATTATTACAAACAAAAAGTCTTATTGTTTTACAAATCTCAATTAATAAGATATATTACAAGAGTAATAGAAATTATAAAAAGAAAAAAAAACTTAACTTTATTAAATAAGATACAGACCCTTACAAGTTTCAACTAACAAAAAGAAAAATGAACTTTATTACATTAATAAAAGAATACAATATTATTTACAATATTTAAGAATCAAATAAAGTTGTAAAAGAAAAAAAGGAAATTTAAACTATATCTTCTTGTCTTGATGATTTTTCTCCTGTTCACTTTTGTTCCTGCATAATAATGAGATAAAAAGAAAACAAATAAAAGAATGGGTTAGTGTTAGTTGAACTCTCAGTCTGGCAATGTGATGCATTGCTGGACACATCATTGAGTATTTCTAAAAAAGGGGGCCAAATAGTAGTATCTGTTCTTATTCTGGGAATATTGCCTCAGACTAGTGCAATACAGGCTGATGTAGGGGCAAGTTTCACCAAGGGAAAGTAAGAGGCAAAGAGGTAAAAAATCACATTTTCACTTGTTCTAATCCATTCGGGTGAGACATGCACACAGGAAGCTCACAAGCTGCTTACACACATGCAGCATAGTATGTTGTCAATACCACATCAACACGGGAATCAGATAAGAGTGCACAACCGTAGCAACCAACTATCATTCCACCTCCACACTTCAGAATACATTCCCCATTCTACCATCTTATCATCAACCAAGAATACATAGATCATTCCACCAAAACCTCATCCAATCAATGGTTGCTTCAAGAAGCCATCCAATAGCTAGGACAAGGAGGAGATTCAGATCAAGCCAACAACAAGGGAAATGTTCAACACTAGCAATGACTCCAGGAGGAGGAGGCCAGAGTTTAGCTACTGTAGTAGGACAAGATCTAATAGAGGAGCTGTCAACACCTGGATTTTTAATCCCAGATACATGTTATGCCATACATCGCAATCCCAAGATTACCATTTTTGCGAGACATAACATAATTGGATACCACCGTACATCATCCATTACAAACCATACATAAGGTCTTACACAAATAAGGATCTCATGATCCAGTTCTTAATACAACTTCAAGCAGCGGAATACGTAATAATAACGGTAGCGTAGGCGAAGCTCCATCTTCGGGCTCATCGGCAATGCTGACGATGGGAGATGATCCTAGTTGTCGTAACCTTCCTGGGGTCCATCCTCCAGGTACTCCTCTTCATAGTCTGGCCACGGGAATAGCTAGGGACAAAGCCATGAGTACTCTTTAATTACTCGCAAACTAATACTAACAAGTAAAAGGGTTTTTGGATAATAGGACACTAGGCTCTAGGGTTGTTTTGCAAAAGGCCAGATTTATCCCTACTAAGTTCAGAAGCAAGAGAGCTAGTTGTAGTTTATAACACCTAAGTGGGAACTTGTATTTCATGTCACAACTCTGTTGTGGTCAAGTCAAAGTCTCAATTCATTTCACAAGTCATTTTGAAAACAGCTGACGAGGGAACAATATGGCCACTCCAACTGTCCATAACCGCGGACGCGGCTATTCGAATAGTTTGACACTCTGTAGAGATTGTACACTTTCACCACAACATTCGATACATCCGCCAGGAACAAATCCTGAATTCACCATACTCAGTATGCGGATAATCAATCCTAACCTTTCAATTACACGCCCTAGTATAAGCACCTCTCCTGTGAGTTTGGCCTCCCAACCATGACCAACTATCATCTTGGGTACTGCACAGGTGGACAATCTTCACAAGGTAGCCTCAGCTCATACCTTGGCCATGAGGGAACTAATACTAAGGTATATAAGTTTCTAGTCAAGCCCTACCCAATCTTCGGGTATTGTGGTTGTACGATAAAATTGGAATGGTATCGCATCCAGACAACCATCAGTTTTATAAAGGGCTAAGGCTCATGCCTCAACATTTTCATCACCATAATCATCTGGTGTTCGGAAACACATGTCAAAACATATCAGTAGAATGATCCATCATTCTAAGGTTTTCATAACCATTTTCACCAAGTATTCCCATCTCAAGTTGATCAAGTTTTATGCTTAGCACTAGCATCTATAAGTGAGGATAGGTACTAATGAGGGGTGGTAAACTAGTGGAGTTTCAACTAAGTACACCTTATATCTTAGGATGATATCAAGGTTTCTAACTTAGGCCAAATTTTATGCTCTTTATGCAACCTTCAACTATATCTTTCTAGAATCTACAAGTCACTTGAGTACTCTCTAAGGAAGTAGCTTTGATAAGGAAATAACATAGAAAGCTTGCAAATAAAACTAGGAGGGGGTAACAAGTGGATATCATCACATATGCTTAAGGCATAGGATTGACATGGT
Source organism: Avena sativa (assembly GCA_916181665.1). Taxonomy (NCBI): domain Eukaryota; kingdom Viridiplantae; phylum Streptophyta; class Magnoliopsida; order Poales; family Poaceae; genus Avena; species Avena sativa. Next base: position 230,448,345 of record OV702279.1, read on the forward strand.
AACAAGTAAGGGTTTGTTTGCATCAGTAGAATATCTTGCAAGGGTTAGCTTGCACATTCACTAGTAGTATTAGGCTTGCATAGGTAAAGTGTCTTGCAAGTGTTAGCTTGCCTTGTGCAGAGCAGTGGTTGAAGTTCTCCTCGGTTTCCTCTTCGTAGTATCCTCCTTCCTCCTCGTATCCTTGGTCGGTACTAGCGTCTATAAATAAATACGATGTACACAATCACCAAACAATACTTAACTACTTGCAATCATCACACAAAAAGGGTCCTATAGATGATCTAGCATCATCACTAACATTACAAGATTAAAGCTTGGTTTAATTCCTTTTTATTTTTAGAAAAGTAATTTCTACTTATTGAAAAACTACTTATGATTTAATATTCTCCAAACCAAACATGGGATCATGTTGACACATGTCATAACCACATATTTTAGTCCATGGGAATGTGATTTAAAGTGGTGTCACAATTTAATAAGGTTTTACCATTTTATTTTAATTAATTAAAGTGGCTAGAAATTCGAATGTGGCATTCTTTTATTACTTGGTCAATATTTATGTAAGTAAACCTATATATTTTTATATATTCTGAAAGTTATGGTTAAATGTGATTTTTTAGAGTTGGAATCAACTCAAAAGCTATGATGGTTTTAATTTGAAAAATGTTTGAATGCAGAAAAGCTTCTGCCTTGTTATTTTTACCAAGGGTGATCTACAGATCCAAATGACTTGCATCCAACGGGCTTGGATTCAGCATTTCAAGACCTTTCTAACAAAATTAGTTTCATTCAATATGGTGCACTGAATCGATCTGGGTTGATTTTTGAAACTGGGTACATAAGTGTGTTTGAAATAAAATGGAAAAGGTTTAATTCAAATAACTGGGCTGCACGGGAAAGGTTAACGGGCCGGCCTGCTAAGCACAGCGCTTCCGCGGGATGCGTAAGTGGCTATCCCCACGCGTCAGTGAGACAGGGGGTGCGAAGCGGTATGGGGCGATGTGGTGCGTTCGATCTGGTTCTAATCCAACGGTTGAGGGTCATCCTCGACGTTGGGCAACGCCGGCGAGACAAAAACCTAGCGCGGCCAGTGGGGGTCGTTGGGGGATCACCGGGGTTCAGGCCAGGGTCGGCGAGGCGGGCGAACGACGAAGTCAACGACGGCGAACCTCCTGGTACCGGCAGCTTCTCCTGGGGCAGCTCCAATCGCTGGCTCCCTTCTTCTCCAGCAGCGGCGGGCTCCGGTGAAATTCCGGCGCTGCGCTGCTCGCCTTGCTCCGGGAACAGGGTGGAATTATCAGTGAGGAGGGGGGAGTGAGATGGTGTGCTCAATTCGGCTGGGGGTGGCCTCTATTTATAGTGGCGAGAGGGGACCGACGGGGCGCACGGTGAGCTCGTCGTGGTCGATGGTACAGACGGCTATCAGCATGGGCGACGGTAGGGGGTAGTGCGGTGCTCCCAGGCGACGCTCAACGACATGGTGGCGAGAGGTGGGGCGGTGCGGCTTGGTCGGAACGTGACGGTGCTCTGCGCGTGCCCGACGGAGAGTTTAATGGCGCACAGCGCGCGTGGTCCACGCAGCGGCGAACGAGCGTGTCTGCGGGGTTGCTGGGACGGTGGTGATCACGTATGCACGCGGCGAGGGCAGCGCGCGGTCTGTGGGCGTCTATCGAGCGTGGCGCACGGGGCGTGCTCTCGGCATGGCTGCTGGCGAGGTTGGCATGGTTCGTGCGTGTGGTCCAGTGGCTGGAAACGTTCGAGCGCTGGACAGGGAGTGGCGGTGGGGTGTTGGCTTGCTCCCAGACATGCTGGCTAGGCTGGTTTCTCCTCCTTGCTTGCTGTCGACATGGGGGTGACAAGGGTGCATTCGGCCTGCTCACCATTGATGGCAATGCCAAGCTTACAGTGATGCTAAGAGTGTGAAATTGAGCTAGATGATCTACTAAAACCTAGTTGTAACCAGAGAGGGAACAAGTTAGGCTTCAATCACTGCTCACAATAGTGTTTGGATTTTGTTTGATTTGTGTCTGCCAAGTGTTTGATGAAATGGCCGCAAGAACTCAAGTTTTGAATTTTGAAAAGATTTTTGGTGGGTGTGCTAGGTTGGTGCTGGTGAGTCTGCAGATGCTTGGGTTTTGAAAGTTGAGCTTGTTTGAGTGGTTTTTGAAGAAGTGGGATCTTCCCATATGATAAAGATTCAATTTTGAATTGCCATTAAAACTATGCATTTGAAAGTTTATGGATGATCACAAAGTGGGCCTTGATACTTTGTTATGAGTACAATCAAGGGGTGCAAAGATCCAGAAAAGTTTCTGTTAGGTTCTGAAAGTTTGAGACAGCCAAAGTAGGCATGGGAGTTAAATTGGTCAAAATGACCATTCCCTTATTTTATTTGTTTTGATTTACTTGTCTTTGGGAAAAGTGCGGGAAATGTTTAGATGATGTTTATTTCACCTAAGCATCCATTTACAAGCAATGGAACACACAAACAAGGTGGTTCAAAAGAATTCAAAATGAAATGCATACTCACATGCATGCTTCCATAATTTTATTTAGAAAAGTTTTTGTTGACCCTAATTCTGATGATTAGAGTTTGATGATCCAAGTTTAGTATTTTTGGGATGTTACAGGAGCAAGCTACAACTGTAATACTAGCTAATCAAGGGCAAGCCAAGCTCAAATATTATTTTCTCAAGATCTACTATCAACTCATCTACATCAGGCAGCAAGGTAAATAAAAGTACCACCAGGTTATGTAGCATCTTTTATTAATAGTTTGCACGATCAGGACCTGGGGTAGATAAGGGAAAAAGCATCCAAGATAAATTATTACAACTACCCTTCAACTAGATCTGGTCTAGGAGGATGAGAGGTAATATTTCCTCTCAGGCTTGCATAGAGCTGCTATGCAAAACTCATCACAGGGAAATCAGCCAAATAAAAGTATATCTATCCAAATTAGTGCCTCAGGCTTTGCATCATGGGCAGGGTCTATGTACCAATACACCATCTGATTTTTTTCAAGTCATATCCCACAAGTATTGGTAGCCACACACATAATTATGCAAATGGTATAAGCAACCAAATTCTAGGCAACTAGATGATTTCTAGGCAATCAGAAGAGGTCACTTGAACCACATATAATCACATATCTACTCAAGATCATGCTACAAGAAGGATTGCTGTGCACACTCCAAAAGGAGGCACCACAGCAAGAACCTCCAGGTAACAGATGCCACCAGAACAAGTTAGCAGAAATAACTCAGGTTTACAAGCCATTCAAAGCTAATCTAAATCATCTCTCTATATAAAATAACTAGAGATCATTTAAACTTCTATTTCAGACATCATGGGTAGATAAAATTCATCTAGACTTGTTCCTGAAATAAAAATCCAGTTAACCTAGGGAAACATCATATACACATGAAAACTGGGTGTGCATATTGCTAATACACACAATATAATTCTATGTAGAGAATCTACTCATACCAATAATTTTAGCTATAGATACAACTAGAACATAATCAGAAAAGTCAAGATTCAGCCAACACATTTAATTACATCAGGTTCATCATCAAGAACTACTAGAACATGCAAAACAGTACAAGAACACATTTAGAGTAGAAAAATATCACCAAATGGTGTAATCTTATACATTTGAACCAATATTTGAGCTAGCAAATAATTTAGAGTCTAGCAAGCCTGTCAATATTACAACACATGTTTGCTCTATACACTTAAATATTTCACATACATATTTATTGGATAAAATTAGCTTGTGCATGATCTAGTTACACCTGATACACAATACTAAGTCAATGGAATCATCTACTCTGACATTTAGAGCTAATTTGGGCATAATCAATTAGCCTCATTCAATTCCATAAGCCAGATTCATTTCACAGCTAGCAAAACCAGCTAGTACAAGTACACTAGGAATAATGCATAACAACCTATATCTCATAATTAGGAGATCAGTAGCACAACCAAAACCATCAAGTTATCCTACAACCAAATCAGTTCATCGGTCCAAAGACCAGTCATAGAAGAATTTACTTGAACCGGAGGCGTGGCCGATGCAGTAGCGACATCATAGGCAAATTAGGCAAGAAAGATCGATGTCAGGGGTTGTGTCTGCAGCACCGTTCCACTGGCCTCGAGGGCGAGGTAGACAACACGATCCCATCGCCGCAACAGCAACCACACCATCACGGCTAGGTCATACCAACCAAGCTGCTGACGCGTAGGTATAGCAGGAGGCCGACCAATCAATCAAGTGACAGTAACCCCCATAGACCAGGGAGCAGAGGGCGAGCCACACCGTCGTGGAGTGGACAAAGGGCATGGTCGATGAAGGAGCCCAGGAGGGGGTCGTTGGCAGCAGTACCAAGCTGGAGCTTGAGGAACGAATGGTGGGGGTTGTAGGTGGCGACGAGGAGGTCGTAGTTATCGGCGAAGATTAGCCAGCGGCCAAGATCGATGTAGGGGCGAGGGTTTCGTCCAGGCGCGATCGAGCCAAATCGACCGGGGAAGAAGGGAAAAAAGGAGATGGCAAGGCATCGCCGGTGGAGCAGCTCTGTCAGATGCGGTTGACGGCGACCGAGGTAGCGACCGACGACACTTGATATGGCCGGCGATGGAAGGGATGGCGTCGGCGGCGGCGGGTCAGTGCGTGCGTGTGAGAAGTAGAGGAAAGGGATGAGGGATCGTGCCTGCGTGTGTCATGTGTAGAGGAGTTGGATCAGGGTGGGGTATGCCCTGAACCGAGCCTAAACTAGGCTGAGCCGGCTTAGCAGGCTAGGCCGAGATGGACCAACCAGATGTGCCCAACCAAACAACCCAGATTAATAGGATGAGAAACAATATATAAAAAAATGAATTACCAAAATACCCTATAAATATTTTTAGCTCTAGAAAGTTATAGAAAAATCCGAACAATATATATAAAATATATTAGAATCATCACAAAAATAAGATTTACCTAATAAGAAAATATTACTTTATTTGTTAAAGATAAACATAAACCAAATAAATATTAACACCATTAAATCCTAAGTGAAATTTCATAAAATAAGGAAAAATCCTAAAAATAAATAAAAATCATTATTGTGTATAAAAATAAATATAATATTTTATAAAAATACTAGCCTAATTTTTTATAAATAAAATATGAAGTAAATATTCAAAGACATTTAATCCTTGATGGAATTTTATAAACATAAGAATAATATTTAAAAATAAATAAAAATCATTTTTAAAGTCTTGAAAAAATATATTACACTAGAAAATTATTAAATATAATATTAGAAAGGTTTTAGTATTTTAAAGTAATAAATCCTTGTCTATTATCTATTTTGAAAATTCTTTAAAAAACATTTCTTAAATAAGAAATAATTATATTTCTTTAGAAATATCAAAATCTTAAAATCTAATTACTAAAGTTCTAAACCATAACTAAGATTTATAATAAAACTTAAGCATAAAACATTAACTTTATAATACTCTTTTAAACCCTAAACCAAAATTCAAAACCACAATCTTTAAGATAATTTTATATATCATTCACTTATATGAAGAGGGAATGATTTTAACATCTAAATCATAATTACCATGACTTTAAAACTAACACCTTAAAAACACCATCCAAATTATACTTTCTTTGATAGTTGCATGTTATTTTCATAATAGCAAAACAAATTTAATCTAATCATTCACTTGAATGTAAAGTGAATAATCCCACAATTTAATCATACTTATCATAAATCCAAAAATTGAGAATAATTAAAACAAATTACACCTTAAGTTTATTTACCCTTTTAAAGTTAACTTTAGTCTCAATGCTTATAAACATTATGTCTAAGAAACTACTTATGTTTTTATAGTTAACTTTGGTCTATGCCAATTAAGACATAAAGCATCTCAAGTCCAAACTAATCAATCACACACCAAAATACATTGAACACATCCTATTAACAATAAAGATTGTTTAAACTTTAGAAAATAAATCTTTTCTTCAAATGTTATTCTTTTTGCCACTTCAAACAACAATCTCATAATAAGTTCTACAACTCCTAACAACTCAACACAAAGAATTTTATCATAGTCACCAAATGAGAGTTAACCATAATCACATTATTTTATACTTTACTTGTATACTTAGGATTGATAACACTTAAGTTCTTTATAAGTGACATTACTTGTAAAGTAAAATTTGAAGATAAACAATTATAATGTAAGCAATCTTGAATAGCATTCCATATGAGTGTATCTTATTGTTGTATAAATATGTGTTGTTCACACACACTCACAAGCCTTAATAAGAAGCAAAAGTATGAAACTTATCTAAAAGGACAACACATTCTAAAGAAACCATTTCCAGATTCCAAACCCTAGATCAATGTTATCCCCGGGATTCGAGTTTATGAAATTGCATTACATTACTTATGCATAATAGCATCTTGCTTCTTTAAACATTATTCCTTACCGGACCAATGATGCTGATTTCAGATATTGGATCTTATATTGTCTTGAAGACCGTGAGTGCACAATCTTGCAATCACAAAAGGCAAGTTCACATTTGCTCATGTCCTCTGATTATTTTCTGTAAAGTATTTTGCAAATCCAGTGTTGTCATCACCTGCATTTCAAAAAGGTCAAAAAAACACTATTTTCATAATAATATGATTATAGGTTATTTACCATGAGGTAAAAACCTTCTATGGAAGTTCCGATGGTAAAGGAACATATTATCTAGGACTTAACAACCAATGTCGCCAGTGATTCTTGCGCCGTATATTACGCGTTAACCATGAGATTTGGAATGGGACGGAGAAGTCAGCTGGATCGGCTCTCTCTCGCATGCCAACGAATGAACAGGCCATTGTTGCAACTCCTCTTGTAGAGGGTTAGCAGGTTATGGGTGGGATCCCTCAACGTCCCACGGCTTCTGGTATCTATGAGGGTTGTACACCTTAGGCTGATAATGGAAACAAGTTTTATCCTAGGCCTGATGTTCAATCCGTCGTGTATGCGGGGTCGCGAAGAAGGACAGTGATTGGCTTAGATCATCTACTGGGCCCCACACCGTAGGAAGTGTGGACGGGAAAGATTGCCCGGTTGTGCAACAAGGATTTGATCTCTCATGGGTAAAGTAACGCACCTCTGCAGAGTGTAAGAACTGTAACTTGTTACTCCCTGTTCCGGGAAGGAGCTGCGAACGCGGCGGGAAAGGAACTCCATGAAAGTTCTGGTAAACCCGTGAAGCTGACAAACATAGCTTTTCAGAATAAAAGCAACCATTGAAGAAATGTTTACAAAAACTTGCATTGCCTACAACCTATGGTCTGTGGCTATAGATATAGTGCATCAAACACTCCTTTTCTAGTGGACTTGCTGAGTACGCTCGTACTCAATGTATCTTCTTAACCCTTGCTAGATTCTGAAGCCATTAAGACGACGTCTACATCAAGTTATGCTTCAGGAATCATCATCAAAAGCTAAAGCTCTTCAATGAAGTCAAGAAGGTCAACATATACACCAACTCAAGTGAAGACGAAGTTACTGATTAAATAGGAATATAATCTCTAGCCATAGAACCTATTTCTGTAGTGTATTGCGATAGCAGCAATGCCAGACCATTAGTTAAGATACTAGTCGTAATAGAATGATAGTTTTTGAGTTATTTATTTCTGATTCTTCTTTGTAAGAAGTTTATTTCTCTCTCTTTAACCTAGAGTGTTCTCTGGATCTTATGTAAAGAGTCGAGTTGTAACCTATAGTCATGTCTTGGACCTGCTGTATTTCTGTTGTACCACTCTGAGGGATGTAATACTAGTGAACAGAGTTTCATTGGTGTTATGTCAACGACTATAGTGTAGTACATCATGCAGTGGTATGCTGGGTCACCGCAATTCGTTCCATTTCACACCCTAGGAAGAGGAAGTGTAACATCCCAGAAATATTGAACCATGATTATCAAATTTGAATCACTCAAAATTAGGGTTAACAAAAACTTTTGTTAATTAAGTCAAATGAATGCATGTGTGTATGTGATGATTGTATGAATGCATGAGTGGAATTGTGTGATTGTTCTAAATAGCAAGGAATGGTTTAAAGATGAAAGCAACATCATCTAAAACATTTCCAAGCAGAAACAAATCAAGAGAAAATAAAAAACAAACAAAACAAGCAAATGGTCATTTTTGCCAATCTTGCTCACTAGGCCACTTTGAGTATTTCTAGTCCAAGATTTCAAACTGAAACAATTCCATTTCTTTTCACCCCTTGATAGACCAAGTAAAAGTGAACCCAAGCCCTCCTTTCAAACTTACAGAAACATTTGGCAACTTGATTCAAATGACAATTCAAAATTGAATCTTTAACATATGTGAAGATCACCAATTCTCAAAACCCAACCAGACCAATTCACCTTGACCTTTCCAACTAACCAGAGACTACTTAGTATATAACTAATACACCCACCAAGTTTGAACCAAAAATTCAAATTCAAATATCTTTCGGCCATTTCATCAAACATCTTGCAAACACAAGACAAACAAACAACAAACACTATAGTGAGCAGTAATTTGGCCTAACTTGTCCCATCTCTAGCTCACAGCAGACATTTAGTAGATCATCTAGCTTAGTTAACAAGCTCTAGCACCACTATGAGCTTGCCATTGCCATCAATGGTGACCATGCCGAGCCTCACCTTGCCACCCCTTGGTCGACAGCAAGTTAGGAGCAGCACCAAGCCTAGCCACCATGTATGTGACATTGACCACCGTCCACTGCCACCCCCTGTCCAACGCCAACAATCAGCAAGCCACTGGACCACTCTAGAATCGTAGCGTCCTATGCCTCTGCGCCATGCCGAGAATGCACCAGAGCGCCGCACTCAACACGCGCCCACAGACCGCGCCCCGCCCTCGCTACGTGCAAGCGTGATCACCACCATCCCAGGAGACCGCCAGACAACCCTGTTCGCCGCCGCGCGACCCGTAGCCGCGGTGCGCCATTAAAATGTCCGTCGGACCCGCCCAGAGCACCATAGCGTTTCGACCGTCTCGCACCGCCCCATGCCTCGATACCACGCCGTTGAGCTTCGCCAAGGAGCACAACACTGCCCCTACCGTCGCCCATGCCAGTAGCTCGGTGTGCCGACAACCACGACGAGCTCCACCCGCGCCCTTCGGTCCCCTCTTGACACTATAAATAGAGGCCACCCCCGCTCGATTTCTTCACACCAACACACTCCCCTCTCTCTCAGAACCACCCGCACTCATTCCTGGAGCAAGGCGAGCAGTAGGTCACCGGAATTTGGCCGGAGTCTGCCGCGGAGGAGGAAGAAAGAAGCCAACGATTGGAGCCGCCCCAGGAGAAGCCGTCGGTACTAGGAGGTTCGACGTCGTCGACTTCATTGTTCGCCCCCATCACCGACCCTCGCCTGAGACCCGGTGAGCCCCCGTAGACCCCCACTGGCCGCGCTAGGGTTCTGTCTCGCCGGCGTTGCCCGACGGAGACGATAGGTCGTAGTCGTTCGATTAGAGTTTGATCGCACGACCTAGATCACCCCGTACCGCTTCACACCCCCTGTCTCGCTGACTGGTGGGGTCATCCACTTAAACTCACCCGCTCGCGCTGTGCGCCATGGGCCGGCCCATTTACATTCCCGCGTGACCCAGTAGTTTGAATTTAGGTTTATTCTTTTAGTTTCAAAACTAGTTCTGTACCTAGATTAAAAAATCAACCCATGTCGATTCACTGAACCAAAATGCATGAAACCAATATTTTTAGGAAGGTACTAGAATTCATAATCCAAGCCTGTTGGATTGAATCCATTTAGATTTGTAGATCACCTATAGTAAAAATAACAAGGCAGAAGCTTTTCTGCATTCAAATATTTTTCAAAATTCAACCAAAAAAGCTTTTGAGTTGATTCCAACTCTCAAAAATTACATTTAACAAGACCTTGCTGAATATATAAAAATATATAGGGTTACTTGCAGAAATAATGGACAAGTAATAAAAGAATGCCTCATAGGCATTTCTAATCACTTTAATTAATTAAAATAAAAAGGTTAAACCTTATTAAATTGTGACACCACTTTAAATCACATTCCCATGTACTAAAATATGTGGTGATGACATGCGTCAACATGAACCCATGTTTTAGTTGGAGAATATTAAATCTTAAATAGTTTTTCAATGAGTAGAAATTACTTTTCTAAAATAAAAGAAATAAAACTATTCCCTTAATGATTGTAATGTTTGTGACGATGCTAGATCATCTATTGGGAACCTTTGTGTGCTAAATAGAATAGTTAAGAATTGTTTGGTGATTGTGTACCTCATATTTATTTATAGACGCTAGTACCGACCAATGATACGAGGAGGAATGAGAATACTACGAGGAAGAAGCCGAGGAGAACTTCAACCACTGCTCTGCACAAGGCAAGCCTCACTATACAAGTTGACTTAGCAAGCTAATCCTTGCAAGCTTATACTAATATCTTAGCAAGCCTATACTTGCAACTTTGCAAGATAACACTTGCAACTGTGAAAACTATATGATCTATGCAATGCATGAGGCATGACTTGGTTATACCCCTTGATGACACATAATCCTAGTTTTACTTACAAGCTTAGTGATTTTATTTCTTTATCAAAGCTTTTATTTAAGTTTACTTTGTGACTTGTAGAGCTTAGAAAGATTATTTAAAGTTAGCATAAAGAGCATAAAACTTGGCCTAAGTTAGATAATCTTGATGTCATCCTGAGGCATGAGATTGAACTTAGATCTTTGACACTTGATTACCACCCCTCATTAGTGTTCACCCTCACCGGTAGATGCTAGTGCTAAGCATAAAACTTGATCACTTTAGATGGGAATACTTGGTGAAAATGGTTATGAAAACCTTAGAATGATGAGTCATTCTACTAAAATGTTTTGAAATGTGTTCTTGAACACCAGATGATTTTGATGACGAAAATGTTAAGGCATGAGCCTTAGCCCTTTTTAAAACTGATGGTTATCTGGATGCGATACCATTCCAATTTTACCGTACAACCACAATACCCGAAATTTGGGTAGGGCTTGACTGGAAATTTATATACCTTAGTATGGGTTCCCTTGTGGCCAAGGTTTGAGCTGAGGCTACTTTGTGATGATTGTCCACCTGTGCAGTTCCCAAGATGACAGTTGGTCATGGTTGGGAGGCCAAACTCACAGGAGAGGTGCCTATACTAGGGCGTGTAATTGAAAGGTTAGGATTGATTATCCGCATACTGAGTATGGTGAATTCAGGATTGTTCCTGACTGATGTATCGAATGTTGTGTTGAAAGTGTACCACCTCTGCAGAGTGTTAAACTATTCGAATATCCGCGTCCGCGGTTATGGATAGTTGGAGTGGCCATACTGTTCCGTCGTCAGATGTTTTCAAAATGACTTGTGAAATGATTCATGACTTGTCTTGACCACAACAGGGTTGTGATATTAAATTCAAGTTCCCACTTAGGAGTTATAAAACTTTCAACTAGCTTTCTTTGCTTCTGAACTCAGTAGAGATAAATCTGGCTTCTTTTGCAAAATAACCTAGAGCTTAGTACTTCCTACCCAAAACCATCTCACTTGTTAGTATTAGTTTGCGAGTACTTAAAGAGTACTCATGGATTTGTCCCTGGCTATTCCTGTAGCCATACTATGAAGAGGACGGACAACAGGAAGGTTACGATAACTAGGATCATCTCCCATTGTCAGCATTGCCTGTGACCATGAAGATGGAGTCTTGCCTATGCTACCGTTATTATTACGTATTCCGCTGCTTAAATTATATTAAGACTGGATCATGAGATCCTTTATTTGTTGTAAGACCTTATGTATGGTTTGTAATGGATGATGTACTGTGATATCCAATCTATTATGTCTCACCAAAATGGTAATCCTGGGATTGCGATGTATGGCATAACAGGCATCTGGGATTAAAAACCCGGGTGTTGACAGGAAGCACCAGGCAGACCCACAACAAGCTGGTTTGAAAGTGAGGAGTGCTTTTTTTTTGTAAAGCAAGTAGTAGTACACCCTCCATCCTATAGAATTTAAGCCGATTTGCCAATATTATGTAAAATTTGAAATACGAGTAAGTGGTAGATTTCTCTTAAAGTTCTTAAGTTATCTTTTGACTGTAGCCACCAACGAGATTTTTGAAAGATTTGATTTCTTGCTAAGCATTTGCATGTTGACAATCACTAGTCTTCACAACTTTTGAAAAAATAAATCTGCTTGGCAATATGGCCTACAGTGTATGAACATTATTTGGCTTCATGCCGAATAACATGGGTGAATATATGGCCATATATGTACATAATACTTTATGGAAATATTCCGATATTTGGTAGATGGGTGCATCTTGGCATGGTGAACCATAATGCTGCCAATAATGGGAGCTTCCAACTTTTAGGAAAAAAACATTTTTTAATTTTCATAGTAAAAATAATGTATTTTCCTTTAAATTAAAGTAAGTACGGATGGCGATGTAAACTCCAGCAGAAACCCTATTCCAACCTATTACTGGCGATGTCTGTGTAATGCATCATTTTGTTTCTGTTGAAATTCTGGTCTGTAATAAATTTCAGTATTTTCCTGTTGATATAATATACTGATACTCGCACGGCCATTAATGAGCCAAAATATTAACAGACTATTTTAAAGAAGAATTTCATCACAATTGTAGAATACGATATGCCAACCAGCAGACGGGCTCAATATACAGTAAAAGGCCTGAATCATGGTAGGCCGCATAGCGGCGATAGGCCTTAAAATGCACCTGCCAAAACAATAATGGGCCAATAGCAAAACAGGAACTGACCAAAACAGTAACATGCCAAAACAGTAACAGGCCAAAACACTAATAGGCTAGAACAGTAACGCGCCAGAAGAGTAACATGCCAGACCAGTAACAAGCCAGAAGAGTAACATGCCAGAACAGTAACAGGTCGAAACGGTAGCAGGCGGAAAGCCTACCTGGTCAGAACAGTAACAGGCTAGAACCTGAGCATGCCGCTTTATAGGACATAACAGTAATGGGCCTTCCTACAAATTGGTCGTTAGTGGGTAACCCATTATGGGCTGTAAGAACAGTGTCAGGACGACCGCAGGCCTTAACAATACTAGTCTAACATTGCGCAGGCTGCCAATAGGATGTACAGTAGTGAGCCCAGCAGGCCTTCGGTAGGCCAAAGCTGTAATGGGCCCAAAAGTTTATGGGCCACGACGAGCAGCACATATGGGCCCAATTCAAACAATGCGGAACGGAACAGTAACGGGCCGACTTTCTCTTGGGCTCTCTTAATAGGCTAGCCCAATTAATAATTACCAGGCCTTGGCTGGGCCTGGCTTCTACCATGGTTTTATTGATAGTTAATGGCACTAACTAGCTGTTAACGGTGTTCGCCACGTGGTAATTTGCATGACATCAGCAGTCAATGGGGATGGCAAACAAATCTATGACGGAATAACTTTTCGTGGTTGAAGGGTGTGATCCGCCATAGTCAAAAAAACCATGGTAGATTCATTTGTGACGGGGCTTCTACCACAAAGGGCATCCGTCATAGAAGGCTTTTCAACCACGAAAAATGGACCTTCAACCACTAGAATCGTTCATTGTAAAAGGACATTTTTCTTGTAGTGAGACACGTGGTGAGTTTGCTAGAGTCAATGAGGAGGACATGATGATCCTCACTAAAGGTGCTATTCCTAACTGTAACTTAACGCCAAATTTGGGCACCCTTCTTTTGTTTTAGCTTAAGCATCAAGCTCTTGAATCTCGTGGTCCCATATGCGGAGGAGGAGTCGTAACCATTCTTGCACGTGCGCTCCACATCAACTTAGGTAACATCCAACCATTGGCTGGAAACTGTTGTCTTGGTTTTTCTACTCCGAGAGCTTGTGGTATGATTTCTAGACCTAATGGTAGATATTTCTTTGATATACCTGGAGCGGATCAGTTGATCCCGGCTTCTTTGCCTAATGGTCTATTCTCTATCAAGGAGGGACGTTTGTGTTATGATGCATAGGTTGAGGTAGGTCTACCCCAAGAAGAAGTACCCATGGATGAAGAAGGAGAAGATGAAGAAGTGGAACAAGAAGGACCCGAACAAGATGTGTAGCCACCAAACTTCTACACAACCCATGATGATATCTATGCTCTCCAAGGAAATATACAAAACATGAATAACCTCTCCATCAACCTTCGAGATGCCACTACTAACCTCACCACCCAGTTCCACGATTGGAGCAACCAATGGAACATGCATGGGAAATTATCCACCACCACAATGAGCAACAAAAGGGCTTGAAAAATCCTGAGCTTGGGGATGTGTCCCCCGACAATTTTATTTGTGTAATAATGAGGTTGTACTCCAGCTCCTTGTGAGCTTTGAAAACACTCGTGTTGGTTTGATCCAACACTTTGCTTTTTCTTTCGTTTTTCGTTTGCTGTTGTTTTTCATTTTTTTTAATTTTCTTAGTTCCAACACAAGTTATTTTCTATTATCTAATCCCCATTCTCAAAAATACAAAAATATTTTTTCCTTTTTCCTTTTTCGTGAAAGTGGATTTGCACTTTGCTTCTTTGCTTCAATTTTATTATGAGAGTGATTTTACTTGAGTTTTGAAGGAACACGTCCCTATAAGGAAAATGATTTTGAATTTACTCATGAGAGGTATGTGTCCTATGTCTCCCACTTTTGAAGTTTGAAATGTTTATCTTAGTTAGTTGATTTTCTAAGATGCTATGCTAGTGGGAGTAATTCAAAATAGTTAGAGTAAAGCTTTTTATTTGTGTGAATGATTAGTTGTGGAAGCTTTTGCTCCAGTTCTTGTAGCTAACCAAGTCTTTCCTTGGAAATAATATTGTCAAAAAAGTACAACAAGAAAAGTCTCAAATTTATTACTTGTTTGATGAGTGATTGTCTTGAGAGTTTAACTTTGAAGATACTTAACCCCATAGATGTTTTGATAGACGTGACAACACTCTTGAAAGAAGTTGTTTGATTGAAATAAAGTCTAGTGGTAATTGTGCATGCTAAAGCTAACCTTGTGGATCAAACCGTGATACTATTTAAAGAGTTTTATGTTTCCCATGCACACATTTGGATGCCAACAACTCCGCTAGCTTTTGAACAATCTATGGTATAACCTCGGATTTCGGCTATGAGTTGATGACATGGGTGGCATACGTGTCATCGTATGGGCAAAAGTATTGGTACTCTCGAAGGTTGTGCAAACTATTGTTTAAAAGAATCACTCAATGATCCTTGTTGAGAATTATCCTTGAAAAAAGGAAGAATATATGTATATGGATTTCTATTTTCGTGCCCTTTGTTCCTTAGTTGTACTCAATTTTCCCTAGCCGCTTAACTTTTCCTCACTTATGCCTATCTCCTACTATGAAACTCTCGCACGGTATGAAACTCACTGCCCATCAGCCTTGCCGTTACATGCTGATAAGTGGCGCCGCATTCAGTTGGCTCCCGTAGAGGACCCTTGCCGTTACGTGCTGACAAGTGGGGCTGCGGTCTGTCAGGTCCCGTAGTGGACCCTTGCCGTTACATGCTGACAAGTGGGGCCGGTTAAGTTGGTTCCCGTAGTGGACACCTCTCGCCACTTATCCAGATCAGCATGGGACCCACAACTTATCCATGTGAGCGTTGGACCCACAGCTTATCCATGTGAGACAGCCCCGCATCCGCGCCCGTGTCATTGCCTCCCCTTTCTTCTTCTTCTTCTTCTTCTTCTTCTTCTTCTTCTTCTTCTTCTTCTTCTTCTTCTTCTTCTTCTTCTTCTTCTTCTTCTTCTTCTTCTTCTTCTTCTTCTTCTTCTTCTTCTTCTTCTTCTTCTTCTTCTTCTTCTTCTCCAACGACAGCGACCCTTCTGCAGCGACGACGACCCTTTGTCAAGCTTCACTTTGGCCTCCCGTTCGTCCTAGCCGCAGTATGGTGCCGTCCCGTTGACCTGTATGAAGGATGACAATGGCAACCGTGCGCAGAGGAGGTTAGATATCGCACCAAAATGTTCCAATTAGATAGGGGTGCTTGCTATGGAGAATGCGGCCGGCGAGCCGTTCCGATGATTTAATTGGTTTATCGAGTTAATGTCTCGGCTACAATCAAGTGAAAGAGTGTTTATAATTAAAAAATCGGGAGATGGATGTATAAGAAATAAGAAAATGACACAACTCTTGAACACTTTCAAATTAAAAAAATTATACAACTCTTAATGTAAAAGAGTGTTTATAATTGACACAAATCTTAAGCACTTTCAGATTAAAAAATTATACAACTCTTAATGTAAAAGAGTGTTTGTAATTGACACAACTCTTGAACACTTTCAAATTAAAAAAATTATACAACTCTTAATGTAAAAGAGTGTTTATAATTGACACAACTCTTAAGCACTTTCAGATTAAAAAAATTATACAACTCTTAATGTAAAAGAGTGTTTATAATTGACACAAATATTGAACACTTTCAAATTAAAAAAATTATACAACTCTTAATGTAAAAGAGTGTTTATAATTGATACATCTCTTGAACACTTTCAAATTAAAAAAATTTATACAAATCTTAATGTAAAAGAGTGTTTATAATTGACACAACACTTGAACACTTTCAAATTAAAAAAAGTATACAACTCTTAATGTAAAAGAGTGATTATAATTGACAAAACTCTTGAACACTTTCAAATGGAAAAAATTATACAACTCTTAATGTAAAAGAGTGTTTATAATTGACACAACTCTTGAACACTTTTAAATTACAATTTGGACATGATAATGTTGTCCTAAGAAAATCTTAAGAGTTTACCATTTTTAGAGCGTTAAAAGTGATCCCTAAACTAAAATCTTTATGCCTTGTGTATATACAAAAATTATACACCTTTGAACTCTTTGAAATCGCACTTAGGACATGATAATGTTGTGCTAATAAAATCCTGATCATTTATCATTTCATGGAGTGAAATATAATGCATAAACTTGCGTATAAAAATTATAAACCTTTGAACACTGTGAAATCGCACTTAATACGTGATAATAATGTGCTAAGAAAATCTTGAGAGATTATCATTTTCATAGAATGTAATGCATAAACTTGCATATGGCAAAAATTATACACCTTTGAACTCTTTGAAATCACACTTAGGACATGATAATGTTGTGCTAATAAAATCTTGATCATTTATCATTTTCATAGAGTGAAATATAATGCATAAACTTGCATATACGAAAATTATACACCTTTGAATTCTTTCCCTTCAAATTATATTCAAAATCATTTGTTTATAGAGTTAAAGTACTGGTGGCAAACTCGTTATTTTGCATGGATAGAGGGTGCCCCCCGACATATACAGGGGTTATCCTGTCCCCTAGATCACAGAGGATCAATCAGAGGATCAACGGTTGGTGGGTATGATCCGCGTGACAACTGTCTCGACCAATCAGAGCGTAGCAGCCAAGATGAGCACATGTATGAGAGTTTGTGACTAAGAGAGAGGGAAAAACTGAGTAGAACTTAAAAACCAAGGGAAAAACTGACAAAGGTATTAAAATATAAAACATAAAGAGATTTAAAAAATGGAAAATGCTTCTTTTATACAATAAAATACATCTTGGCATACATCAAACTATTTGCAATTTAAATATATATCAGTTTGACAATTATTGCCTCATTCAGATAAACTATGTTTTGGGGAGGGATGCTTTGGGAAGAGGCTTGAGTAGAAAGCCATGAACTTTCATAGATAGTAGGTGATTGGAGAAGTGGTGATTTAGGTTAAAACTTGATATATATATATCTTATGGTGGCAGGTCACATAATAAGACTCCCTGGGTAGATGTCACTATGTTTTGATCCTTTTGAATTTGTTGTGCATAAAATGACTCAATTAGCTAGATAAAACCCATTCGTTGACTCTCTGTTGACCAGCCACCGGAGGGTAAAAGTGAGTATATTGCACACGACAGTGTTAGTACTGGAGGGTAAAGCTGAGTAGAATCAAACTTCCAGTGTTACACTCGAGGGTATAACTGAGCACAACTAAGTGGCCAAGGTTAGACACGAGGGAAAAACGTGATGCACGGTACTAGTATCGTAGTGCACAGGGCGGTAGCGGATGCGTGTGGCCGTGCACGGTGAGTAGCATACGCAGTTACATGGTGCACGGTGGTGCAACAAAACACATCCTCCCTTCACCTTTATAGAGGCCTCCTCACTCTCACTCATCACTCTCTCACTCACTCATGCAACCATCTCCACTGTCCCATCACCTTCCGCAAACCCCCAAGAAAAGCCCAACCACGCCGATGATGGATAAGAATGACACGGTGGCCATCGTTGCCTGTAAGGCTGATGACCCACAAGTGTAGGGGATCGCAAGAGTCTTCGCGGGTAGTATTACCCAATTTATTGATTCGACACAAGGGGAGCCAAAGAATAATTGCAAGCCTTAACAACTGAGTTGTCAATTGAGCTGCACCTAGAAATAGTTCTTGCTCACAGAAGTTTATCAGTAGCAACAGTCTGGTAGTCGCAACAGCAAAGCAACAGTAGCAGTAAAACAGGAGCAATAGTAACAGTAACGATAACAGTGAGATTCGAGTGCGGTAGGCATAGGGATGGATGGACGGGCGTTGCATGGACGAGTCTAAACATGTAACTTCAAGATCTAGGACATTGCAGATAAATAATAACAAGCATCCAAGTACTAAACAATCCTAGGCATGTGCTCCAAATATAGTCATACATTCTCGCAATGAGAACTTGCACAACATCTTCTGTCCAGCCAGCCCGTGGTAGCGGGGCCTCTAGGGAACTAATAACAATTAAGGTGCTCCTTTTAATAGAGCACCGGAGCAAAGCATTAACACTCCGTGAACACATGTGATCCTGACACCACAGCCATCCCCTCCGGTTGTCCCAATTATTGTCACTTTGGGGCCTTTGGATCCGGACAATGATATATGTACACAACTTGCAGATAATACCACAAACAATACTATCATAATGATTCAATAATAAGTTTAGATCTAGAATCATGGCACTCGGGCCCTAGTGACAAGCATTAAGCACAACAAGTTGCAACAAAGTCAAATAGCAATAATAGAGATACTAGGCACTATGCCCTAACAGATATTATTCGATTACATGATAGAACTCATCCAATCCCTACCATACCCAAGCCTACATCGAGGGATTACTCACTCATGGATGAGGGAAACATCGGTGGTTGATGGAGATGCGTTGGTGATGACGATGGCGATGATCCTCTCCAAATTCCTTGTCCCGGCAGGGTGCCAGAACGAAGTTTCTGGATCCGAATCATGGTTTCTGGTGGCGGCGGAGCGAAACTCTTTCTGAAAAACTATCGACCCCCCCGGTTTTTAGGTCGAGAGGCAACTTATAGGCGTAGAGGGAGGCCGATGGGGTGCCTGGGGTGGCTACACCCCCCTAGGCACGGCCAGAGGTGGGCCCGCGCCTGGCAGGGGTGTGGTCCCCCCAGGCCCCTTCCCCGTCTCGTCTTCTGGCTCCGTGGGTCTTCTGGTAAAATATAATTTTTGGCATATTTTCCGGGATTTTTCCTGATAATTGATTTTCTGCACAAAAACTAGACACCAAGGTAATTCTGCTGAAAACAACATCAGTCCGTGTTAGTTGTATCTAAATCACACAAGTTTAGAGGAGAAACAATAGCAAAAGTGTTCAGGAAAGTAGATACATTTTGGACGCATCAAAGGCCGCCGGCAAGGAGGCCCCCTTCCCCGTATAGGACCCCGTCGAGGCATCGAAGGCAGCCGCCCTCCCCGTCTAGAACCCCGTCCCCGCTTCCGCCATAGCTGTCGGCGAGGAGGCCCCCGCCGGTTGCGGGCAGATCCTGCATGGCTGTGACCCCTACGAGGAGGAGGATTACATCAGGACGAAGAACCTCTACGACACCAGCATCACCGACCCATGGTCGGAGGTAACTAGGTTTTTCTCCCCTTCCTTTGTTCTTCTCTCATTCCCATTGTTGGATGCTAGATCGTGTGTTATTAGGGTTCGGCTGTTCGTATTTTCAGTCGTTGGATGCTAGGTATTTTTATAGTAGCTAATCCTCTTTTGTTAGATCTCGTATTTCTATGAATGCCCCTGTTCGTATTTCAAACCTATTTTATTGTTCCTTCGAGTTACAGTTAAGGGATTCCCTAGTTAGTACTAGCACCGATCTATAGTTGGGATCAATATTCGATTTTCTTAGAGATTTGGGGATTGGGGAATAATCAGGGGATCTCAATCGGTTAATTTATGCAAGTAATCAATCCAGATAATCAAGGTATCTCAATCATGTCCTTATTGCACTCTATTGTTTTTTCCAACAGGTGGATAGCATCGACGTCTGCAGCGACGACGAGTCCACGGACACCAAGACTCGTCAGGTGCTGAGGAAGCTAAAGTCCGTCCAGTACGAAAACTTATTCGCGAGCGACATCTACAGGTGCCTCTTCTGCACCAGGAGGATACACGCCACCAACTTCAACTCCCTCGTGAATCATGCCGAGGACGTGAAGTCCTGCGGCCTGTCCGTGAACTTGAGTGGATTCAGAGCCAAGCACCAGGCGCTTGGTTTTCACCTCCGCAACCTCCAGAAGGCGGCCATCGAGGAGGGTTGCATGCCCCTGATCAAGCCCAAGGCTCCCAAGGTCAAGGGACTAGGCGGCAAGAAGTGGAGGAAGTGCTAGAGGGAGGAGGTGGAGGCCATGTGGGGCAATAATCTTGTGTTGTTGTTGCTATAAAGCAACTTCGTTTGTATTGTTGTCTGTGTTGAACTTGTCCGCTGCTGCTGAGCAGCCTAATTGTCGAACCTCATTTAAGTATCGTACTATATATCCTATATTAGATGCTTTATCTACATCTGCTCTATTTATATATCATATATTAGCTGCTTTATCTTCATCTGCTCTATTTACTTAATGTATTTATGGTGCTAGTTAGATTTGCAGCTCTAGATTTGCTACCAGATTGGGAAAAACGAGGGCCAAAAGGAACCATGAATAAAGAGAGAAGCTGCTCTAGATTCGCTACCTTTTTGGAAAAAAATTAACACAACTGTTAGCGACATAAAGGGGAAAGGCTCTCTTAAAAGGCCAATCATAAAAATAACAAAAAATAAATCTTCCAATTTAGGCGACAAGGCGCACATAACTACCAAACGCGCCCACATGTCCCACACCATATCCCCCAAAACGCTTTCCCAACAAGCCGGCCCCACGCAGTACAACATGGCATGGCCCCACACGACAGGATAACACGTTCCTGACCAACTGGTCCTACTTGTCAGCACGTAACGGGGGGTCCACTACGGGACCCGACTGAACGCGGCCCCACTTGTCAGCACGTAACGGCAAGGCTGACGGACAGCGAGTTTCAGACAAGGAGATGGGCAAAAGTGAGGAAAAATTAAGCGGCTTGGGAAAACTGAGTACAGCTAACGAACCAGGGGCATGAAAATAGAAATCCCATATATGAATATCCACATAACAAGTCCTTGGCATGGTCTCATTACCGCTCTATGAATTTTCTTAAAAGACAATGATTGGAACAGAAGTATTTTGATTATCTTGATTTACTGATGTGGGTGTCAATAAGATACTTCAATGTTATACTACTTAGGACAGGAACTCTCTTACTCAATTTTGCTATTATAAAATGTCCTAGTGTTCCTTAGAAACTTGAGAGTTAACTAGAGGAATTCGACTGATTGTTACACTTCCAGTTGTTTATACTTATATTAAACTCTACTTTGATTTTCTTGAGTTATCAAAGCTTGTATAGTGCTCTTGGCATCTCTCTAATTTTTATGAGCCTTTCAAATGAAATAAATGTTGGACGCATATGACTACCAACTGTAAGCGAATTCATATTCTCGTTGTTTCAAGTTTAAAAGTTGAATTCCTTATAGTTCTCTTGTTTCTTCTTACTCGAGGGCGATCAAGGTTTGAGCTTTGGGCAGGTTGATGCCTCCAAAAATAGCCATCTTTCTTCGTGTTTAAACATTGTTTTTCTTCAAGCAATTGACAACAATCTCTCTCACTTTGCCACTAATGACTAATTATTGCAAAGTTATGCAAAACATTGCTCTGAATTGTGTTGTGCAGAAAATCACGTTTATTAATGCGAAATCGGGAGTCATAAATGAACATTTTGAGGAAGTACACACGACCAAGTAAGATTAGACAGATGCCTATATATTTTGAGGTCACCAGGCGTCAGGGTCCATAACGACCACTGGTACGGGCAGGGCCCACCAGTACGGCCGGCCCGTACCATGTGGCGGCCGCTTCGTCTCGTTAAACCCTATAACTTTCGTGAAGACGCCTATATATTTTGAGGTCCCAGCCGCCGTGCAAAGCGTCGCCATTATCAGATTGCATCACAACACCACCAAAGGAGATCCACACCATAGTTCATCCCTTCCATCCTCCATCCTCTCCATTAGCCATAGCGATTACTTTGTACTTGAGATCTCCTTGTGATTCGGCGACCATTGTAAGAATATTTGATTTAAATCTAAGTATTGCACAATGTTTTCTATCCTTGATCTTATTATTATGAGTGAGTAGTCCTCATGGGCTGCGGGTTGGGGAGAAACCTTGCGGCAATTATGTGCATCTAATCTATGGGAGTATTGTGTATTGGTTTGTAAGAGGGATTTGTATATTTTGTTTCTTTGTCTCTTGCCTCGATCTTTGGACTTGTAGATACACAAGACACCCAAGATCGATAAAGGCTTAAGGTAAGATACTTGTCTAGTGGCGATCTAATAGGGAACTAGTGATAGAAAGGGTTATATGGTCTTCGCTTAGCGACCCATTGAGGAAAAACGACAATATCTCTCCTTAAGTCTTTGATCTGTATTTTTCACTTAATAATTGTTTGTAACCCAGTGCTTCGTGGTATGATACCTTCAATCCGGATTACAGATGCAGTATAGCTCTTTTTCCCTAGTAGACTTAGGTTATTGAATCCTCAAGAAGCAGAAAGCATGGTGAAGTTACTTTAATGGACCTTCAGGAGTTTTAGAATTCTTTTAGTGTTTTACCAGACCAAGAGTTTGCGATATTTTGTGGTTGTCGATGATGGTGAGAGAGGGCCTGGGGTGTTTGGCTTCACCAGTAGCTCTGCAAAACATCTGATGGGAATAAAAGATAATAATAAAGTGTGCATGTAATCGTTAGAGCAAGATAATTATATGTGGGCGGTGCATTCATAACTGCTATTGCCTCTGCAACCTCTTATAGCAATATCCTATTAGTCTCATCCATAGAAGAAAGATATCTAATGATATGCGCAGTGACATCACCGTTAATCCTAAGTAAATCTCTCACATACAGCCGTACTACCCTTTCTGTCACTAGGGTCCCATCCTGTAGATTAGTCATTACTCATACTCCCTATACCTGGATAAATCCTTGGGGTCTTGGGTAGCTCACAAGTCCTTAGATTGAGGCAAGAGAGGATACAATAATCATCATGTCATAAAAACTAATGCACGATCCCATCTATGATAAATAACATGCAAAACTATATGGATAGGCCAAAGCCCTTAGCCCAAGGAGAATTACTCACACATAGAGATGAGATCAACAATCATAAACACTGTATTGGAAATCATGAGATTGATAGTAATAGTCTTAAAATATCGCCAATTGGAGATGAGATCTACTATTACAAGTGGTGGACTATGGCTATGGTGGTGGAGATGGGTTGTGAGATTGGATCTAGATCTATTCCTCCGGTGGCTCTTCGTTGTTGTGTTTTCTGATCTCCTCCTCTTCTCTCTTCCCGACTCTCCTCTCGTTTCTGGTCATGAGAGGTCTCTTTATATAGGGGTCCCTTCATAAAAGTTGTTCTATTTGACCTAGTGGTGTTGCTGTAAACTATACAGCCAGAACTATATGGCCGGAACTATACAGCCAGAATTTTATTCCTGCCATATAGTTGGTCGTTAAACCTTCTGTATCCTCTTCACGACCCCCTGGTTTCTTTAGGTTGTTGGAAATATCGTATCTTTGAATTTAATGTTGTGATTACCATCATCAAAAGTCATTACCTGTGCAGGGAAAAATGGAAAGACATGATTGCATACCCCTTTGATCATTAGGCATTTGTGGAAGGATTTAGAGAGATATTTCATCAAAAGTATGAATAATATCTAGTTTAAATGTGGACATGGATGGCTATATTTCATAGCCATAAACCTCCCCAATCTTAAACTTGATCGTCGTTGAGCAAGAAAACCAAAATCAAAAAGAAACTCGACATTTAAACTGAAATAACGAGATGATGATCTTACTCATGATAGGTAGTCCCATGTTTCCTCCACTTTATTAATTTGAAAAACTCAGCATATATAGAGTAATGGAAAGCATATCATACGGGTTTTAATGAATCCTTATAGCGCAACAAGTGTTGGGGATATGCTATATGGGTATCCTTATAGCATGTCTCTTATCCGGCTAACCCGGGTGGCCCACAGTTGGTAGCATGGCCTATGGCCTGCTGGGCGTCCCAGTTAGATGGATCCAGAAGGGAGGCCCATGCCGGATAAAGGAAGGCTACGGTGGAGTCACCAGCGTACCCGGAGCCTTGGAGTGCAAGATACACAAGACTAGTAATAGACGGTGTAGGACTCTGTAACCTGTTCGGCTAGGACTTTTCCCTGTAACCCTAGGACCTGGCGACTATATAAGTCGGGCCTATGGGAGCCTTTAGGGCACAACTTCATACAACCTCGCACAGCGAACCTATCTTTGTAACTCGGCGTATTGCCATTATAGTGATTTATAGAAGGAGTAGGATTCCGCCACCGTTGTGGGATATGAACCTGGGTAAGCTGTGTTACCTCGTACCTGTCAACCGTCCGCCTTACCCCACGTCTCTAAACACGCACTGTGAGGACCCCTCCATGGCGTACTCGTTGGTAATACCACGACAGTTGGAGCCCACCGTGGGGCAAGAGGCTCTTCAGGCTCTTCAGCGGGCGAGGACGAAGATATTCGCGGGAATTAGCGAAACCGTAGCCATCGGTCGCGTTCTCTTCTCCGGCAACGTTCCGATCGTCCCTCCTGACGAGTTCTAGACCCCGGCGAAGATGAACCCTACGCGGTGTTTGATCGTTCCTATCAGAGACATCCACCTCTTCATCGGTGAAACCGACTCGGGCACTAGTTCCCTGGGAGTCGGAGGAGCATCAAGACCCGCACGAACCGCCTACGGGCTGGATACGTTCGCGGAAGGATAAATGCCGGATCTCTCTTCGGAATTTGCCGGCAAAGATCGGAAAGCACCAAGGCCCGCACGGATCGCCTACGGGAAGGATATGTTAGTGGAAGGATCGATGTCGGATCTCTCCTCGGAGTTTGCCGAGAAAGATCGGAAAAATTCAAGGCCCGCCCAAACCGCCCCTGTGCATGATATAAAGGTGGAAGATCACTGGAAATCCGCCGGCTTCGTCCGTGCGTCTGGACAGCAGAGATCCAAGTTCGTCGCCGTGGTTACCATCTTCGATCTGGCACGCTGCGTTCAGAGAGAAGGCGAAAACCCCCGCGATTACCTGTCCAGGTGGCTCCGTATACGAGCCGATCTAGCCCAGTACCCCGATGATAACGCTTTGTATCACTTCGTGGAAGGATTGGACCGTGGCATGCTTCTCCAACATTCTTTAAGACGGCAGCAGGCAACGGGAAACCTTACCCTCGAAGAGATGGTGAGCATCGTCAACAGCTACGCGGAAGCTGACGCAGCAGCCCAGATGGAGCTTGCACTCAGAGATGGAGAACCTCTGATTCAGCAGCCGCCACCACCGCCTCCTGCCGCCATCGTCGCAGCAGCACCACCACCTCCAGTCATCGTCGAGGCCGTTGCACCTCCACCGCCCGTCATCGAGGAAGTCCTGGCACCCTCCGACTCTGTCATTGACGTGCTTTATGCTGATTTCAGTGCAGATTCAGAGGAGATAGACTTCAGTCCAGAAGATCTAGACTCCGCTATGCAGGAGATGGAGGAGGAGTACTCGCGCGACGAGCAAGCCAACAACACCGTCACGTCCCGAGGGGTGTTCGTCACCATTGGGACGGTGATGGATGAAGATCAACCCGGACGAGCTCCGCCTACAACGCTGGAAAAGGGGAAGGGGCCACTTGTTGCGGCTGACGATGATCACACAAAAGTCATGCCTCCTCCGCCTAACCCAGTGCAGCAGCCGCAGGAACTTGGTACCGGTCCGAGCAACAATAACACCGCAAACTTGCCGCCTCCAGCATCTACGTCCGCAGTAGCCCAAGTTACTCCAGTTGATAGAGTGATGTATGGAAATCTCCTCGTCGAGCCACTAACCGTTGGTCATATCCGGAATGTGACCCAGCTCGACGAGAAGCGCCAGCAGCTGCTGGAGGAAGCGCAGGCCATCGCGGAGCAAGGCCCTAAACTAGATCGAGATCTGGTCAACGCGCAGAAGTCCATAGAGAAAGCTAGAGCAATGGAGGCCAAGTACAAGACTTTGCTTCAGTAGCAGAAGGCTAAGAAAGCTCCGGCTCGCGTCATCAACGATCCTGGTGTATGACGCAACCTAGGATAGGCTCCCTCGAAGCCGGAACAGGCTAAGCCATACATTGACAGTGAAGGCAAGCAGGTGATGCCCACCCCACTCCTTAACCTCGCCGTCGCCAAGACCCTTCTGGAGCAGGATAGATCGCCTGAGGCAGTGGAACAGGTCTACGACCTAGTGGCCAAGGCGGTGAAGCAGCAAGAAAAAGCCACCTCTCAGAGGCTTGAGTCTAACCCAGCACTCTGCCAATCTAGCCAGTACAAGCCGCCAAGGGACAGATCTCCTCTTGATGTCGGATCCCAGACGGGCTCATCAGAACGAAGACAGAGGGATGTGCGCAACAGGAAGGATGCTATCCCCATACCCTCCGACCATGAAGAAAAGGCCCGACCTCGTCGCCCATCGCCACCGCCACGATCCCCCCGACATCGTGAAGACTACAAGACTCACCATCGTGCGGATATGCCCCCACCAAAGCAGTGCGGCATCGTCATCCGCAACAACACAGAGCAGACCCGTCATGACGAAGAGCGCAACCAAGGACACAAGAGAAGGTCATTCCATGACCCTCCATGTCTGACAAGCAACTGTGACAGACGTGAGGCTTCGCAGGAGGGTAACAGCAAGAGGGCTAACCCACCACCACCTCCGCCTCCGTCACCACCAAGCAGTCACCATGGCGGAGGAGGACCGCGTCATTCACGCAGCCCATCCCCTGTTGACAAAAAGAAGAAGAACCTGGAGCCGTACGATGCACGTTCGCGGATCGATAAGATCCACGAGGCCCGGGAAGGACCATACCTGGGACCACGTTGCTTTGGACCTGCAATACGGTCCGCAACTTACCCCAAAGGTTTCCGGATTGACAAGACCATCAATCCCTATGACGGCACCGCCAAGCCAGCCACATGGTTGCAGGACTACGAAAACGCGGTGGAGATTGCCGGAGGCAACCCCAACGTCGCCGTCAAGTACCTCCCGTTAATGTTGGCGGGCATGGCCCGTCAATGGATCGACGACTTGCCAGAGAAATCTATATACAACTGGCTGGACATGCAAGAAGCGTTCACCAAGAACTTTGAGGGTACATACAAGCGTCCCTGCACTGTGGGCGATCTACAGCGGTGCATGCGAGAAAAAGGCGAGACATCTTGCGTCTACCTCTCCCGCTGGATGGATATGAAGAATTCCTACGCAGGAGTGCACGCTCAGACTGCCATGGCCGCCTTCATCGATGGGTTGGAAAGGGGCACACTGCTCCAACATAAGATGAAGCGCTTGCAGGACAACCACCAGCTTGACTTGAACCAGATGATTTAGTTGGCTAGTGAGTTCGCAGCGGCCGCCGCCGATGCTCGTGGCTCCTTTCCGGCAACAGCCGTTCCAACTCATGCTCGGAGGAACATCAGTACAAAGCGGAAAACCGCTCCAGAAGAAAAGCAGTCTACCGACATGGTCGCTATGACTTTTGCAGGACAAGGCGAAGGTGGACAACATGGCCGAGGAAGGGGAGCTGGTCGTGGGCAGCAACGAGGAAGTGAAACCACCTTGGCGCCGCTCCGCGTTCCCCAAACCTACAAAGATTACCGCGATATGCCGTGCCTCGTACACCTCGATGCCAATGGCAAGGCCACCCATACCAATCGACACTACAAGTTCGTCAACGACCTCAAGGAAGACCCGGAGTCCGGCTAGAAGCGAAGTCGGAAGAACAGACCGCGCGGCAAGGGCAAGGGGAAGAGGAAGGAGGAGGAGTCCAAGGATTCAAGTGACATGGACGAAGACATTGACCCCAAGCACACCGCCAAGAGCGACGACAAGGGCAAGAACCCCTTCGCAAAGAAGGCTCCAGTCTACCACACTTTCCTTGGCACCCCCACCGTCCGACAACACAAGACCTCTCTGAGGATCCTGATGGCCACTCTCCCCCCAGTCCCCCAGTACCTGCGCTGGTCGGAGGTTCCAATAACTTGGGACAGGACGGACCACCCAGACCTCATACCTACGGAGAAGAAGTACGCCATGGTCATCAACCCCTTGATTGACAGCGTGGAGTTCACCAAATGTATGGTGGATAGTGGAAACAACATCAACATCATGTACCTGGATACACTACAGAAGATGAACTTGACGGAGGCAAACCTAAGGTGGACCAACACCATCTTCCATGGCGTAGTTCCTCGTTGGGAGGCTCGGTCCCTTGGGTGCATTACACTTCAGGTTGCCTTTGGCGATGTTAATAATTACTGCCAAGAGCGCATGACCTTGGAGGTGGTCCCCTTCAAGAGCGTGTACCATGTCATATTCGGCCACGACATATTCCACACGTTCATGGCCAAGCCATGCTTCGTCTACAACAAACTCAAGATACCCGGACCAAACGGTATCATCACCGTATCCGGAAGCTTTACCAAGGCAAGGGACTGCAAGATCAATGAAGCAGCCGTTGCATAAGCTGTCCTCTACAACGAAGAATTCAAAGAGATCCAGAGCAAGGTCGATGACTTAGAGATGCCCGCGTTGAAGAAGCAGATCTCCGACTCCGCTCCTGCGTTCAAGGCCGCCATCGAGACCAAGCCGGTGGAACTTGTGGTAGGCGACGCCTCCAAGACCGTCGCCATTGGGATGAACCTCGATCCCAAATAGGAAAGCGCGCTCGTCGAGTTCCTCCATGAGAATGGGACATCTTAGCCTGGCAACCTGCCAACATGAAAGGTGTACCTAGGGAACTCGCCGAGCACAGCTTAAACATTGATCCAAAGTGCAAACCAGTGAAACAACCTCTACGACGCTTCGGAGATGAGAAGAGACGCGCCATCGGCAAAGAGATAGCTAGGTTACTTAAAGCTAGATTTATTTGAGAAGTCCTTCACACCCGATGGGTGTCCAATCCTGTACTTGTCCCCAAAAAGGGAACCAATGAATTAAGAATGTGCGTTGATTAAACCGGCTTGAACAAAGCATGTCCCAAGGATCCGTTTTCTTTGCCTCGCATTGACCAAGTCATTGCCTCGACGGCTGGCTCGGAACTTTTGTGTTTTCTCGATGCATACTCAGGATACCACCAGATCAAGATGAGGAAGTCGGACCAATTGGCCACTTCGTTAACTACCCCATACGGCACGTTCTGCTATGTCATGATGCCCTTTGGGCTGAAAAATGCAGGTGCTACCTACCAGCGGACAATGCAACGTTGCCTCCACGACCAAATTGGTCGGAACGTTCACGCTTATGTGGACGATATCGCGGTGATGTCTAAAAAGTCAAATGACTTAATCTCCGACTTAAAAGAAACTAAGAAGTGCGTCTTCGGGGTTCCAGCCGGCAAATTGTTGGGCTTCATCGTTTCCCAACGTGGAATCAAGGTCAACCCGGAGAAAATCAAGGCCATCTTAAACATAAACCGTCCGACATGCCTAAAGGACATTCAACGACTAACAGGTTATGTTGCAGCAGTTAGTCAGTTCGTCAGCCGACTTGGAGAGAAGGCCCTGCCGCTGTACAGGTTGCTGAAGAAAGTGGACAAATTCACGTGGACGGACGAAGCAGATGCAGCATTGAAGCAGCTCAAGGAGATTCTTTCCTCAGCGCCCATCCTTGCAGCACCCGAGCCTGGAGAGCCCCTGTTAATTTACATGGCGGCAACCAACCGGGTTATCAGCATCGTCGTCGTGGTAGAGCGGAAGGAACCAGGCTATGAGCACGGAGTTCAACGACCAGTTTACTATGTGAGCGAGGTCTTGACGGAGTCCAAGCAGCGTTACCCGCACTACCAAAAGATAGCTTATGGAGTATTCCTTGCTTCTCGGAAGCTGAGGCATTACTTTCAGGAGCACCCAATTACAGTGGTGAGCAAGACTCCACTGTCTGACATTATCAATAACAGCGACGCTACAGGAAGGGTCGCGAAGTGGGGCATTGAACTTGCCGCCTTCGAGATCACCTACAAGAGACGCGACGCTATCAAGTCACAAGCCTTGGCGGATTTTGTTGCAGATTAGACGGAGATGCCAGATGTTACTCCGTTGCCGGAACCAGAGTATTGGGTGATGCACTTTGACGGATCAAAGCTGCTCAATGGCTCGGGGGCTGGTGTATTGCTACAGTCTCTAACAGGAGACAAGCTACACTACGTTCTGCAAATCCACTTCGAGGCTACAAACAACATGGCGGAGTATGAAGCACTCATTCACGGATTGCGTGTACCCAAGGATATTGGCATCAAGCGCATAGTTTGTTGTGGAGATTCCGACTTGGTTGCCTAGCAGGAGGCTGGCACCTGGAATGCGCGGAACCCTATGATGGCGGCATATCGAGACGAAGTGGACGAGATAGCCAAGAGCTTCTTAGGTTACGAAGTTAAGTATGTACCTAGGGAACAAAACGAGGCGGCCGATCTGCTGTCTAAGCTTGGATCAGGGCGCAAGAAAATTCCGCCAGGAGTTTTCCTAGAGCACCTGCGCACACCATCCATGAAGGGAGCCGACATTGACAACCCGGACAGAGCTGACTCTTTCATCAACATGGTGACTAAGGTCCCCCTGGCTTGGACAAAACCGTTCATGGAATACCTCGAACACGGAAATTTGCCCGACGACGTAGTCGAAAGACGGCAAATAGTACGACGAGCGAAGGGTTATACCATAATCAATGGGCAACTCTACAAAAAGAGCACTACTGGTGTATACCTAAAGTGTGTTTCCCAGCTAGAAGGTATGGAAATCCTACGTGAAATCCATCTCGGAGATTGCGGACATCATGCCGCTCCTCGATCGTTGGCCGCGAAAGCCTTCCGGCAAGGATTCTACTGGCTGACCGCGAAGGCGGACGCCGACAAGCTGGTTGAGACATGCATGGGATGCCAGTATTATGCCCGACAATCACATGTTCCTGCTAAAGAACTGTGAACAATACCTATAACTTGGCCGTTTGTAGTCTGGGGGCTGGACATGGTGGGACCGTTACAGACGGCACCTTGTGGGTTTACGCATCTGCTTGTAGCAGTTGACAAATTCACTAAATGGATAGAAGCTAAACCCATTAGAAAGCTTGATGGGGCAACTGCCCTCAAGTTCGTCTGAGATCTAGTGGTGAGATTTGGTCTCCCACACAGCATTATCACCGATAACGGCAGCAATTTATCACTCGGAGAAGTGGAGGCTTATTGCTGGGAGAAAGGCATCCGACTTGACCTTGCATCTGTGGCACACCCACAGTCCAATGGTCAGGTTGAGCGAGCCAATGGATTAATTCTGCAGGGAATCAAGCCACGTATTGAGGCACCGCTACATAGAGCAGCCGGAGCCTGGGCGGAAGAATTGCCATCTGTGCTGTGGAGTTTACGAGCTACACCCAACAGATCTACCGGCTACACCCCTTACTTCATGGTATATGGAGCAGAAGCCATCCTGCCTTCCGACATCCTCCACGATGCACCAAGAGTTGCCGCCTACGACGAGGATGACGCTGAAGAATCCAGGCACCTAGATGTGGACCTTCTCGAGGAGGAGCGCGTTTTGGCATGTCAAAGATACACCATCTACCAGCAGAAGCTACGCAGCTACCATAGTCGCCGCGTTCGGCATCGCTCGTTTAAAGAGGGGGATCTGGTGCTCCGACTTAAGCAGAAGAAGTCACACAAGTTATTCCCGCCATGGGAAGGACCGTTCCTCATAAGCAAGGCGCTACTCAATGGGTCTTACTACCTTGTTGACAATCGTGAACTAAAGGATAGAACCAACGAGGATCATAAGCGTAAGCGACATGACCCGGATGATGACTACCCAGAGCTTGATCGTCCATGGAACATAGCACAGCTACGTCCTTTTTACACTTAGCATTTTTTATCTAATTGTGTATATCTTATATGATCAATGAAATAAAGCTCTCTGGTTCACTCATATTTCTGAGTCTTTTACCTCCTTTAGTGTTCATTTTTGGATCATGTAAAACCTTTATGCACAAGTCTTGCGTTTGCACTTGTGAAAATTCTGCCTATGGGCGTTAGCTTAAGTTTTCTGGTCTACACGTTCTTTGTCGTTTTTATGTGGATTCTGGAGTAGTGACTTTCGGCACTTATTGTCGGCAATTTTGTGCTCGGGTTCTTGACGGTGCCATTGGGCATCATCACCTAAGCGCATGGTTCCGACAACGAGTCTTCCGACTCACAAAAAGTCAAGCATAAGAACCAAAGTAATGGATAAGCTAGCACTTGCTTAAAAAATATATACATGCTGGAAATTAGTTCTTAAGTAGCAGGACATAACAACCATTTTTTTCGCCTTAAGTTACTTCACTAAGTTTTTTCCGCATATACACCAAAGGTGAAACAAATATTACAAAGTTGTTTTTCATTCCTTTGGCGCAGGAGACTTGGAAGCAGCATCGTCACCAGCCGGAGAATCGCCCTCAGTGTCGGCATTGTGGTGGGACTCGGAGGAATCTTGGTTGACGCTGTCGATGGTGTTCATAGGCACGAAGACGTCGATGTCCACCAACTCGGCAACTCTGGTGTCATAACCCGCAAGTGACGACAGGATGGCTTCATGATCAATCTCTTTGCCATCATCGTCGACGTCGGGGATACCAGAGGTCACCGTGTCGATGTCGGCACCTTCGTAGTGTGCCTTCACCATTGACAGCGCCATCCTTGCGCTAGCCCGTGCACATGAAGCTTTCCAGCTTGTGACACGCTCGGGGGCTCAGCGCAGAATCTCCGAGTACTTCTCCACGGAGTCCGAGGCCTTGATGTGTATCTGAAGGGGCTTGGCAATCTCTTTGGCTTGGGTGATGGCGGTGTTGATGAAATTGCCGGCAAGAACCATGAATTCCTTGTCCGAAGGAGGCAATCGGGTTAAACCCATAGGAGCTGCAATTTCCAACAAAGAAGCGCATGAGTTCAATAAATTCTAAGTATCCAGACTACATAAATACAAGGCGGAGGAAACTTACTGAAGATGCTGGCCTTAGCCTGCCAGAGGGTGTCCGCCAGGGATTCTTTCTCTTGTTGGAGGAGCTTAAACGCCTCGCTGTGGCATTGGTTTTGCTCATCGGTAGCTTGCTTCTGATCTTTTAAGATCGCAAGCTCCTCCTTCAAGCGATTGATTTCCGCGGAGGCGGAGTCCCGCAGGGCCTTCATGGAATCCTCATGCATTTTCAGCATTTCTTTCCTCTCCTCCTTAAGGATCTTGTTCTCGCTGTCCAGCTACTGGATGTTCTTGGACTGCTCGACAATTTCCTTGGCCTTGGCAACATGTTCTGCAAAGTCGGAGAAAACAAAGTACACAGTGAGTACTCAGAGAATGAAGTCACAAAAACAAGACGGAATGCGCAAAAAGAAAACAGACTCTTGTTTTTGATGATCTGTTCCTTCAAGAAGGCAGTTTTACCCTTTTCGGCTTCAAGATCTGCACGCATCTTCTGGTACTTATCATTGGCCATGCCCCTCCGAGCATTCTCGTTCCGTGGAAAAAAGGACAAAGTTAAAACGTTGCTTAGTTTTCTTGGAGCATTTAGCTGGAAATCCTCCACCTAGACGCTCGGGGGCTACAGCGAGAGTATTTAACTTAGCAACATGCTTAGCTTTTCTTTAAGCATCTAGTCGGAACTAATTTAGTTACAACTAGAATCTTGGGGGCTACAGTACTGAAATTTATAAACACTGCGTATGCTACTCTTAAAGCATCTAGTCGGAACATTTCATTCTATCTAAATGCTTGGGGGCTACAGTGAGAAGTTTTCTAGCTTAGTCACTCTTAGAGCATCTAGACGCAAAAGCTTATGGTTTTCTGTCTATATCCTCGGGGGCTATAGTGGGATACTCATATGAAATGGAAAAAGGAAAATAAAACTTACCAGTGCAATGATCTTGAGATTGGTAGCGCTCTCGGCCAGCAGCTTGCCAAAGGAAATGATGTTTCCTTGCAAGATGTCTGCTTGTTGGAGGAGACCCTCAAGACCGCACGTCGGGGATGTCGGTACTCCTCCAGGAATCAGAGTTGTGCTACTCGGCGTAAGCGCCGAGTAGACTATCTTTGGAAACTCGAAGGATTTCTGGGGAGCAAGGGCACCGCCTTCGGCAGAAGTACCAGCTTCCACCACCGCCTTGCCGCCACCGATGGCATCCTTAGCCGGAGCTTCAGCCATATGATGGGCGGTACTCTCCCGCGTCGCCTTCTCGCCGACAATGGCAAGCTCGGTGGAGGCGCCAGAGTCCACTTCCATGGAGGAAGGGTCTGATGCATCCTTAGCTTGTGAGCTTGTCGGAGTAGATGAGGGCTTGTCGGAGCAGATGAGGGCTTGACGGTAGGAGGGGCAATGGCAGGGGAGGCGTCGCGATGCAGCATATCTTTGATATTTCGAGAAGCCCCCAAAGTTTTGGAGGTCTTCTTGAGGTTGGTCGTGGATTTCTTCCTGAAACGTGCTAAATACATAAGTACATGAACAAGACAGATAAATAGACAATATCGGAGAATGAGAAGCTTACACTAATGGGGGTGCTTTGGCAAAAATCCCGGTGGTTCTTCTCTTTTCTGCCTCCAGGGCGGCGGTAGTCTTCTTGGAGGCTCAACCCTCCGTCTTCTTCTTCTTGCCTCCGTCAGCAGCACCAGAGGTGGAGCTCTTCCACTTTCGCGCCAACGGGACCTCGTCGTCGAACACGACCGTGACTTCCTTCATCTTTGGATCGTAGATTTGGGCAGCCAGGTTGCCCTCATCTAGATCGCTAAGCTGTTAAGTGAGAAATCACCGTGTTAGATAAGATGATATTGGCAAGACGGAAAAACTGGAGCATATGTCGTACACGGAAAATAAATACCTACCTTTGGGCACTTGCCGTCTATGAACATGTCGTAGGTAATGGTGAAGCCATGCTTCTTATCCTTCACCTTGACGATGTCCTTAAGGGGGAGCTTGACGGAGTCGCTCGAGAAGTTGTCCACGGAGATGCGAAGACTATCCATTCTGTCGCTGGTATACTCGTGCATATACTTCGCGCGGTGCTGCAGAGGTTGGATTCGCCTGATGAACCAACACATGGCTAGGTCCAAGCCGGTTAAACCCGTCTCTACGAACCATTCGATCTGCCTTATAGCACGAGAAGCATCAAGGTTGGAGGGAAGGGAGGCTTGGGATCTCCATGTGGAAACTTCGGTGGCGGCTCCGTCCACGAAGTCCGGGTAAGTTACTTCTCGGCCCGCCAGAGGAATCTCTGGGCCGTAAAAGTACGTCCGTTTCCAATTCTTGTAGGACTCGTGGCCAACGATGTCGGGGAACCGTCGGCCAGGTCGAATCTTGAAGCTTATGGTGCCACAGTTCCTAAGATCTTCCTTGCTATGTCCGGCTTCACGTTTGACGGTGAAGAAGTACACAAAGAGGTCTAACCTAGGACTTATCCCTAAGTATCCCTCGCAAAGTGCCGCGTAGTTGCTAAGCACTAAGATACTATTGGGGGAAAGGTTCTGGGGCTGGACCCTATAGTGGTTTAAGACGGAGAGGAAGAAGTTGGAGATGGGCAGGGAGACGCCGCGTACCAGTTGAGCTTTGAGGTACACCTTTTCTCCGGCTTGGGGAGAAGGTGTCACCTCGCCGGTCGGCGCCACCTGCCAGGCAAGCCCCTCCATCGTGGGGAGGTAGCCCTCAGCGACCATCTCTTGGATATTGCGGTTGGTGATGTACGAACCGCGCCAGTCGCCCTTGTGCGAGTCTGGCTCCTCCTCCAGTGGCTCTAGAGCCGCCAAATTTGGGTCGCCGCCGGTGGATTCGATCACCGCCGATGCGGGGATGACCAAACCCTCTGGGGGCACGACGACGGAGCTTGCCGGCTTCGCCGTGGCTTCGCTCGACGCCGCCATTGATGGGGAGGTGCTGCTGCTAGCCATGGAGTGAAGATTGGGAGCGACTGGTGCAGATAGGAGTTAGGGTTTTTTCGAGGTTTCTCGCGGAGAGCTTGAGGAGACGCGCGGCTGGAGGAAGAAGATGATGCGAGGAGAATGAGGTAAAAAGTGGAAATTTCCCCACAATTACTATTTATCATCCTCGGCGTCAAGATTCGTGCAACTTAATCGGACGGTTGCGCCGTAGACGACGTGTTCGCGAACGTGCGCGGAAATTTCGCCACGTTTCCAACCGTCGCCGCCAACGGTTCGCATTGCTCGCGCGGGAAAATTGGACATGATTGCGTTCTCTGCATGTGTGAGTTACGAGGCGTCGCTGACCTAAGCCTATGTCGCCCTAGCTGACATAGGCAGATGAGCCGTCGCATCGAAGATTCCGGCATGGACGGATCTAATCCGACTACGGAAGAGTACGATGGAAGATTCAGCATTTCTCCGACTTACAAGTTGAAGACGGAGAAAGCCTTGCAGGGTTCTTTGGGAGGACTACAAGATATTGCTTGACGATTTGCCGACATCCATCTAGACGGAGCATTCCACATGAAGAAGCAAGACGGCGCAATATCTCGGAGTTCTCCGGGGGCTACTGTTGGGGATATGCTATATGGGTATCCTTATAGCATGTCTCTTATCCGGCTAACCCAGGTGGCCCACAATTGGTAGCATGGCCTATGGCCTGCTGGGCGGCCCAGTTAGATGGATCCAGAAGGGAGGCCCATGCCGGATAAAGGAAGGCCACGGTGGAGTCACCAGCGTACCCGGAGCCTTGGAGTGCAAGATACACAAGACTAGTAATAGACGGTGTAGGACTCTGTAACCTATCCGGCTAGGACTTTTCCCTGTAACCCTAGGACCTGGCGACTATATAAGTCGGGACTATGGGAGCCTTTAGGGCACAACTTCATACAACCTCGCACAGCGAACCTATCTCTGTAACTCGGCGTATTGCCATTATAGTGATTTATAGCAGGAGTAGGATTCCGCCACCGTTGTGGGATCTGAACCTGAGTAAGTTGTCTTACCTCGTACCCGTCAACCGTCCGCCTTACCCCACGTCTCTAAACACGCACTGTGAGGACCCCTCCATGGCGTGCTCGTCGACAATACCATGACAACAAGATTATTGTTAGCATGGATGATTCAAATGAGTAAACTCTATTCCATGTCATGTAATCAATGCATAAGCTTGCCTCTGAACAATAAAGTATACTCATGTAAAATTGAGAGTGTGAGACTTTGTCATGAAAAGCATATACACTAATGTATCTCAATTCTCCCACATCAATAAGTCAAGACTTTTCAAGCACTACTTTTCTATTCATTGTCCTTCAAGAGTTCCAGTTCTTAAGTAATTGCGAGCATGCCAAATATTTTAATTAGTTTATCGGGGTGTGATGGATACTCGTGGGATCACCAAGGTTTTTGTTCCCTTTGCATAATGATTACTCATATCAGCCAGAGGTGTGATTCCATCATGAACACAGCTACATGAGGATGCCAAGAATCTTACCCATTATAGCATTGCTACTACAAATGTTTAATCAACTCATAGACGAAATCTAGGACTTCCCCCATGAAGATCGTTCGTAGGCTAGCGGAGTTGTTGGCATCCCATGAAGTTTGACACGCATAAAGCTATATCATTCTTATGATTCACAAGTCAAACTTTGGCATGCTCACAAAAACCGCTAAACATTAATTCTATTGGACAAATCCTTTTAAAGAGAGCTATAAAGTCAATCATTATTTCCATAGTGTTGAGTCTCTCTAGGAATAAGCTTTCAAGACTAAACACTACAACACCCAAGCCTTCAATTGTGAGACTTTTTCTTATTACAATTGTTTAGCAAATTTTTAGGCAAGACTTGGTTAACTACACGAGCTGGAACAAAACATACTCAACTAAATACCCATGCAAACAAAATTTTACTCCAATATAAAGACTCACTCCACCAATATAATATCTTAACATTTACTACTAACTAGCATGGGTTTCTCAAACTTAAAAAGTGGGGAGTCATATGGTATACCTCTCATGATTGGTTCCACTTCTCTCTTCCTCTTTTATTCGTTTCTTGGAAACTCGAAGTCAATCACTCTCCTGCAAATACGCGAGAAACACGGGGAGAATAGAAAAAAGGAAGAGGGACAATAAAGATAAATGGAAAAATATTTTTGTTGTTTTTAAGAGAGGGAATTAAAGAATAGAAAATTGGCGACAAAGCTCGGCTAGAAAATCTCAAAAACAAATAA
Organism: Avena sativa; assembly: GCA_916181665.1. NCBI lineage: Eukaryota > Viridiplantae > Streptophyta > Magnoliopsida > Poales > Poaceae > Avena > Avena sativa. The sequence continues at coordinate 230,487,130 of OV702279.1, forward strand.
AAATGACTAAATATAAAGTGTTGGGGAAACCAACATGAGTGCTTATAAACTCAAAATAAAAGCATTCCTCGAAATATTAAAAATAAACGCCAAATAAAGATAATGGGGAGACTTCCCCGAGTTTAGGCTTTTGCAAGCCCTTCAAATCATTATGGTGGCGGGAAAAAGTTGAGGCTCTAGTTCGCAAATTGAGTTGATAAATTACTAGTGGTTTCTCAGAGGTTCAGGGCAAGATTATGCATCCCCTCCACAGTTCCTCCAAGTTCTTGGAAATCTTGATATGTAGCGAACCGGTTTGGTGGCTTCTCCTCTTGATCAGGAACTTCTTGCTCCTCTTCTTAGTCTTCATCCTCATCCAGAATCTCCTCCTCGGGTTGGTGTTGTTCAAACAACAAATCAAACAGCAAATGTCCTTCCTCGATAGAGAAAAGACCATTAGGCAAAGGAGCGGGGTAGAGACGTATAGCTCCAGCAATATGCAAGTAATAACTACCACATCTCCTAGTGAGCATTCCACCAGCTTTTAAAGTAGAGAAAGCAACACGTCACACACCTAGAAATGGTTGCAACTCACCTAGGTCGACGCCCAAGGCAATGGCAAGCACGGTGATGACGCCTCCACATGTGATTGGCCCTTTCTCTGGGAGGATTGGTGCTCCAAGTAGAACACAAGAATTGCGCCCAAGTTGAGTGACAAGTTGTTGTTCTTGAAAGCAGCTTTTGAGAGGACTAAGATGTCCTCCTCATCAAGTCTTGTAAACTCATTTCGTACTTGCAAGGTGTTAGAAATAACATAGAACAAATAGCAAATAGCAAGATGCTGAATATTCTTGCTCTTGTTGACACTAGAAGTGAAACTCATTCTATTATAATAATAATCTGGGGAAGGGATCATGTTAGCAAAATATGTGTGTAAAGCATTAACAACATTGTTTGGTAAATTAAAATAATTTCACCATTCATCAAGTGATAATGTATAATTGTTGTTCATCATTGTAAATCACTTGTGTGCGAGGAAATCGAATGACTTTGAGTAAAGATAAAGATCTCTTGAGGTGCTGAGACAGTATGGAGGTATAAGAGAGAAAAAGGATTGAATTTTTGGTGTTAGGGGTACCTTCCCGTGGAGTTTTTGTGGTCGCATGAACTATACGGCCAAAACTATACGGGCGGAACATTTATTCCTGCCATATAGTTGCTCTGACGTCAATATTTTAGGGTTTCTTAGGGTTTCCTCCTGGTGGCGCAAACTATACGGCCAGTATTTTGTTCTCGCCATATAGTTGGTCGTTAAAATTACTATACCTAGGAAAAAAATTAGCGAAGGCATTGGTATCTATACGGCTGCAACTATACGACCGGAATTTTTATTCCTTCCATATATTTACTCGTTAAACCTACAGTATCTTTTGAAAACTGAAGGGGTGATGTCGAAACAACTATAAGACCGAAACTATACGGCCAAAATTTTTTAGTTGGTCGTTAAACCTTCTGGAGTCGCCAAAATTTACCTGTTGCTTCGAGAATTCTTTTTTAACCTAAATCTTAGTGAAACACCATGTTTTGATAGAAAAATGACAGCTTACATTTTTGACCAACAACAGCATGTATAAGATAGGTATTTCAGTACCACCGAACTTCTCCTCCTCAACTGGAGTTTTATAGCACTCTTTATTCAACATGAAACTTAAAGTAAAACTTAAAAATTTACTCGAACCTTTATTTCACATGGGTTGCCTCCCATGAAGCGCTCTTTTATGGTCAATAGCTTGACAATGATGTTTCTCACTTAGGCCAAGTGAGTGGAACACCCACTCCAAAATAGTTGGCCTTCAAAGTGATGGCCTCCTTCTTATCGTGTTTGGCTTTCTTCTTCCTAGGAAAATGAACAACAAAAGGATCCCGCAAAGTCAACTAAAGCTTCACGTTCACTTCATGTAGATTAATCAAAGCCTTTATAGTTCTTAAGAATGGACGGCCTAATATGATAGGAGCAGTAGCATCTTCAGGCATGTCAACAATAACAAAATCAATAAGAGCAGGATAGCCTTTAATGTATACTACAGTATTCTATTTAATTCCTACAACTTGTTTGTAGGTAGAATGTGCTAAATGTAATTTTAACTCAATGATATCAAAACGGCGAAGATTTAACTTATTAAAAATACTTTTTGGAATTGTTGAAACACTTGCACCTAAATCACAAAGTGCAGCTATCTCATTAGTCCCAATCTTAATTTTAATAGTAGGCTCAAATATATCATCAAGCTTAATAGGTAGTTTTTCAGCAATTTTCTTATATTCATCCTCAAGCTCACATACCTTTATTGCTACCTGATTAATGAAACGTTGATACATAGCTTCGTCATTTTCTTCACTTACGGGAATCTTGATATTGATACTTTTCACAAGATCTTCAACCATGTAATTTGGTGAAGGGGCATTGCTATAGTCAAGTTCTTCAGACTCCTCCCTTTGGATTCTTGTCATCTTGAGGTCTTCAACTAGATTCCACCCATGATGCAATAGTATTTTTAGGCAAAGATAGCAAACATTCTTTTGCTCTTCCTCTAAGAGAGAAAGGCAATAAGTGTAGCTTGACCGCATAGGGGGTCAACATCTTTAATGCGCATCATATCACATATTCAAGTGCATACCTGCTTCCTTAACAGAAGAGCCTCCAAATTTATTATGTTGAACCAAACTTAAATAGTGGGGCTTAATTTCATAGTCCTCAGCAGTAATTGTTGGCTAGGTAATAGGAGTACACAAATAATCATTGTTGGGAGTTGCAAACTCCCCAAGTTTCTTTTCAGCCAGATTTCCTATGTTTTGGGGTTTTCTTAAACAAAAACTTATGATAGTAAAAACAAGAATTTAAAGACTAACTTATTTTTTGGTTTTTCAAATAAAGATTGAAATCAAACTAACAAAATTAAAAACACGAACTAAAACTAGTAAGGTTCCTAATAACCTTACCAGGGTAGCTATTTCTTCCCTGACAATGGCGCCAGAAAAAGGGTTGATACCTTCGATCCGGATTACGGATGTAGTATAGCTCCTTTTCTCTAGTAGACCTAGGTTATCGAATCCACGAGAAGCATAAAGCATGGTGATGTTACTTTAATGGACCTTCGGGAGTTTTAGAATTCTTTTAGTGTTTTACCAGACGCGGAGGAGGACCCGAACAAGAAACCAACAATGAGTCGGGAGGAAACCGCCGCACAAGCGGCCACGACAACGGGAGACGACCCGAGCTACACTACAGCAACACTCGCCTCACCGGCAAGCGCCACGGTGATGGGCGAGTCGACTTCGTCGCCAACGCCGGCTATGATCCGCGCGAGCCCAAGAGCTTCTGCCGCGATGGCGGCAACGACAAGGGGAAACCGAGATTCGACCCTGCGGCTCTCCTTAAACAGCCCTATGTGTTCCACAGTAGGGAGGGGAAGCCCGCCACGCACAAGACCGCCGACTGCCATTCGCTGAGGGAGATTGATAAGGCACGGCACGCAAGGGAGGATCCCAACAACCACCGCACGGTGGGGCATTCGGCAATGACATGGGATCGCTCCACACCTTCACTGGGTTCAGCACCAAGCGCGAGAAGAAGGTCATCGCTCGCGCTGTCGCCGTCAACGCGGTATCCCAGGTCAACGTCCCGCGCTTCCTCAACTGGTCCGAGCAGCGGATCACCTGGAGTCGCGAAGATCACTCGCCACAGATTGAATATCCGGGTTGAGTCGCCTTGGTGTTCAAGCCCAAGGTAGGAGACTATTGGCTCCCCAAGAGGCTGATGGACGACGGAAGCTCCATCAACGTTCTCTACCTGGACACGTTCAGGCGACTGCGGCTCCCGTAGTCAATGATTGAGACGACCTACACCACCTTCCACGGCATCGTCCCCGGTTGGAAGGCGTACCCGATCGGCAAGGTGACGCTGCCAGTCACCTTCGGCACTCCAGCGAACTTTCGCACCAAGTGGATTGTCTTCGAACTGGTGCCCTTCAATAGCCCCTACCACTGCGTCTTGGGGCGACGGGCGTTTGCCAAATTCATGGCGGCGCCCACTACACGTACAACGCGATGAAGCTCCTAGGGCCGTGTGGCATCATTACCGTCCACGGCGACCCCGACATGGCCGCCGAGTGCGAGGCCAAAGGCGCCGAGCTCGCAGATGCCGTCATAGCGGCAGAAGCCAACCACGCAGAGGAGCTCGCCAAGTACGCGAGCGGGGTCAACAATGATGACCCCACGATTCTCAAGAAGCCCAACTCGGAGGGCGGTGGATCCACCGCCTTCGAGGAAAAGACGCACACTCGCACCGTCGAGCTGGTCCCAGGCGCCTCTAGCCAGACGGTGACGATCGAGACGGGCATGAGCCCAACATAGGAAGGCGCGCTCATCAAGTTCCTACGTGAGAATCGCGACATCTTCGCATGGAAGCCTTCCGACATGCATGGTGTCCCGAGGGAACTCGCTGAGCACAAACTCAACGCCGACCCCAAAGCGTGACCCATCAAGCAGTCGATGCGGCCCTTCAATGAAGAGCGCCGCCGAGCAATCGCCAAGGAGGTGCAGGGTCTACTCGCTACAGGCTTCATTCGGCCAATCAAATACTCCAAGTGGATGGCAAACCCAGTCTTGGTCGAGAAGAAAAACGGGACCTGGAGAATGTGTATCGATTACATAAACCTAAATAGCGCTGCCCAAAAGAGCAGTTTGTCCTCTTGCAGATCGATCAAATCATCGACTCGACCACGGGCTCGGAGTCGTTGTGCTTCCTCGACGCCTACTCTGGTTACAACCAGATCAAAATGGCAGTCGAGGACGAGGAGAATACGGCGTTCATCACGCCATTTGGAGCCTTCTGCTACACCGCTATGACCTTCGGCCTCAAGAACGCCGGGGCGACCTACCAGAGGTGCATGCAGGAGTGCCTTGCGAGCCAAATTGGCTGCAACTTCCACATCTACATCAACGACGTGGTGGTAAAATCCACTCGTCGGGGCGACCTACTCGTCGACCTGGCGGAAACCTTCGCAAACCTGCGGAAGTACAAGATCAAGCTAAACCCAGGAAAGTGCACCTTCGGTGTACCTACTAGACAGTTGCTGGCGTACGTTGTCTCCAAATGAGGGATCGAGGCGAACCCACCAAGATCAACACGATCGCCCGACTCGGCAAACCCGAGTGCCTGCGCGACGTACAGAAGTTGGCCGGGCGAGTTGCGGCTCTCAGCCGCTTCATCGCCGGCTAGGCAAGAAGGTGATGCCCCTCTATCGCCTAATGCGCGAAAACCCCCACATTCCAGTGGGACAAGGAGGCAGACGACGCGCTCCACGCACTCAAGGAGGTGCTACTCGCGGCCCCGCTACTCGCCGCCCCCGTCGACAAGGAGCCCATGCTCACTACGTCCCAACCTCCGAGCGAGTCGTCAGCACCGTCATGGTCGTCGAACGACCAGAAGAGGGCAAGGAGCGCCTGGTGCAGCGACCTGTTTACTACATCAGCGATGTCCTCACCGAGTCTCACCAGCGCTAACCGCAATACCAAAAATTGGTATATGCGGTCTTCAGAGCCCAACGGCGACTGCCGCACTACTTCCAGGATTACCCAATCACGGTCGTCTCCTCAGCACCATTGCAAGACATCATCCGCAACTGTGAGGCGACCAGGCGAGTTGCCAAGTGGGCCGTCGAGATCAGAGTCCACAACATCCGGTACGATCCGCGCAAGGCGATCAAGTCGTGGGCGCTAGCAGACTTTCTCGCCGACTGGGAGGAGGCACAACAGCCAGAGAAACTGCCGTACCTCCACTACTGGTCCCTACACTTCGACGGTTTGAAGAATGTAGATGGTGCAGGGGAAGGGATCATCCTCACATACCCAAAGGGTGACAAGCTACGCTACATCCTGTACCTCGACTTCACCCCCTGGACCAACAACATGGCCGAGTATGAGGCTCTCCTCCACGGCATGCGAGCAACCAAGGAAATGAACATCAATCGTCTGCGCTGCTACGGCGACTCCGACCTCATCACCGGGCAAGTCGACGGCACTTGCGATGCAGTCTCCCCCACCATGGCGGCATACTGCCAAGCAATGGACCAGCTGGGAGGCCACTTCGCCGGCTACTCCGTCGAGTGGATCGATCGGCGCAAGAACGAGGAAGCTGACGCCCTCTCCCGCATCGGGTCGGCTCGCCTCGTGCCACCCGCCGACGTCTTCCTTGACAACATCACCAAGCCTTCTGTCTCTCCCCCGCGGGAGATCGACATCGGAATTTTGCTGCAACCAGAAGCAGCCCTGGTCGCCATGCTTGCCAAGCCAAGCGACTAGAACGCGCCATACGTCGCCTACCTGGAAGGAGGGACCCTACCCGCTAACGAGACGGAGGCCCGGATGATAGTACGCCGCTGCAAATCCTTCGTCATCATCAACGGCGAGCTTCACAAGCGCAGCGTGACCGGCGTGTTCCAACGCTGTGTCCAACCAACAAAAGGTCGCAACATCCTCCAGGACATCCATGCCGACGACTGCGGCCACCACGCTGCCGCTTGCTCCCTGGTCACCAAGGCCATGCGACACGGCTTATATTGTCTCACCGCGCACGCCGACGCGGTCGACATCGTCCAACGCTGCGTCGGATGCCAGAAGTACGCCAACTAGACCCACGTCCTGAGCTCAGCACTCAAGACCATCCCTATCACCTGGCCATTCTCCGTGTGGGGGAATGGACATGGTAGGCCCCTTCAAGAAGACCCCCACTGGCTTCACCCACGTCCTAGTCGCAGTCGACAAATTCACAAAGTGGGTGGAGGCCAAGCTAGTCCGCAAGTGCAACGGGAAGACTGCCACCAAGTTCCTATGCGAACTCATCCATCGCTACGGGTTCCCCCATAGCATCATCACGGACAACGGCACCAACTTCGCCAAAGGAGCCATGGCCGAATTTTGCGAGGAGAACCACATACGACTCGACCTCGCCTCAGTCGCCCACCCGGAGTCCAACGGCCAGGCAGAACGCGCCAACCAGAGCATCCTCCATAGCCTGAAGCCGCGAATGCAAGTTCCACTTGAGCGAACTCCTGGTTGCTGGGTCAAAGAGCTCCCCTCTGTCATATGGGGCATCCGCACCTCCGTCAATAGGTCAACAAGATTCACCCCCTTCTTCATGGTATACGGTGCCGAGGCCGTCATGCCAACCGACCTCGAGCACGACTCTCCTCGGGTGGTCAACTATGCGGAGGCCGAGAACGAGCTCACACGCTAGGATAGAGTCGACCAGCTCGACGAAGCACGCGACCTAGCTTTCTCCCGCACCGCCATCTACCAGCAAGGGCTTCCCCGCTACCACAACCAGTGAGTACGGACTCACAACTTCTAGGAAGACGACCTGGTACTGCGTCTGATCCAGGACAAGAAGGGCATGGACAAGCTCTCTACCCCTTGGGAGGGACCATTTGCCATCGGGCGAGTCCTGGGAAAAAACGCCTACTACCTCACCGACGTCCGAGGCGACGGAAAACTCGACGTCAAGCGTCCATGGAATGTAAACCTCCTTTGGAAGTTCTACTCCTAGAACTCCAGACATGTACCCCCTACCCGCTATGCAATAAAGAAGATCGATTCGCACAAATTGTATCCACTCTCCATACCTTGTGCCATTCGCACTCGTAATAACAGCTCTATGCTACTCGCGGAAGTCAACCCTTGGTTATGCAACCGGCACGGCCAAGTAATGCGGTACGAGGCCACTGAAAATTTCGGGCCTCGCATCGTCCATGAAAAAATCCAACCTGGAGCCCCATGGGAGTCGCCTCGCCCGACTGGATTTTCGAGCCAAGACAACCGCATTCGCTTCCCACAGCGACCCAGTCCTCCACATCCTTGGCGCAGTGACTCGAACGGCTAAGTACCACGCTCGGGGACTGACACCAGTACAAACTTGAGCGACTAGGGAAAATGCCAAGTATGAGAGCAAGCCCCGGACTCGCCGCGCGACTGGTCCTACAGATCAGGTGGAGTGACGCGCCAAAAACAACACGCTCCATCCTCACCTACCTCGGGCATGCGACTAGAACTGGCAAGTACCATGCTCGGGGACTCGGCCACCCGACCTTGTTCGCGCCCGGGAAAATGGCTAAGTACAGAGCACCCCTTGGAGTTGCCACGCGACTGGCTTTCCAAGCCACAGCGAGTTGACCTTAACTTACTAACAGTTTATAAAGCATACATAAAAACGAGGTAAAGCCCATAAAAGGGCGGACGCGCTCGGGGACTCGCACAACCAACAATCAAATCAAAAAGATTGACAAAAGAATCCTTGCATTCCTTCAAGAAGCAAAATTTGTTCGCTTACAAGGGCAGTTACATGTCTATTCTAACTAACGCCAGTCGACAACCTATTCTGTTCCGCAGGCTTTGACGACGAGGCGCCACCACTCCTGTGATGGCGGATAAAGGGAACCCACGGGTTCGAAGGGTACGTCGTGATTTCACCCGCCATGGCCGCTCGGAACGGCTGCTCCACCTTGAAGTCGCGGTGCGCCGGCTCGGGGTCATTAGAGGCAACGATGGTCTCCTGGTACGGAATAAGGCCACCCATCACCCACACCCGGTCGGCGTACACTGCAGCCCGCTCGGTCAGCTTCAGCACTTCGGCAATCTCGACTGCACCCGTCAACGAAGGGTACCCGCTCGTGACGTCGTCGAGATCAAAGTCGTCGGGGAAGTGCGCGAGCCCAAGGCTCAGCGCAGTCGCTGCACCACGACGAAAGGCCGACCGCGACATGAAGTCAACCACAGTCGGGGCCTTCTCTAGGTAGCACCAGACCTCGACGAGGTCGCTGGGGATCACCTCCGTGGGCGAGATCTCCTGAAGGTACGCCCGAATGCAGGTCGTTGACAGAGCGGCAGAGTCAACCAGCATGGTGACGCATTGCCGCGCATCATACGACCATTAATACAAGGAAAGCAAGCTTTACGACCAGTAACAAGCACGACATCCACTCACCTGTAGTCGCCCGAAGCTGCTCGTTCATTCCTCGGACAACGAGGAGCTCCCTCTCCACACGCTCCCTGGCGGCAAGTCGCTCTGCAGACTTGCGCTGCAGGCCCTGCACAATCATGGAAGCATCAGCAACGAAATTCCTAAGTGCCTAGCCGCTGAAATTCAGCGACTAGCCACTCGGGGATTGGACAGCGAAATTCCTAAGTGCCTAGCCGCTGAAATTCAGCGACTAGCCACTCGGGGACTGGACAGCGAAAAATTCCTAAGGGCCTAGCCGCTGAAATTTAGCGACTAGACACTCGGGGACTAGACTTCAAAACCAATAAGGATCTGACCGCTGAAATTCAGTGGCCCAATCCTCGGAGACTGGACATACCTGGATGGCGGCACCTAGCATGTCGTGAAGCTCCATTGCATCCACCGACGGGAGCACGAACAGAGTGCGCCCGCGGCGCTGATCGACCTCCGTGCTGACGACCTCAGGCACCTGGCTCTATGGCACTGACGCACTCGCCGCGGAGGCCTTCTCTATGAAACGAGGGAACATCGCCACTGCGGCTCCCGCGCCACTCGAGGTCGGGCCCGTTGCCCCGACCGACGCCACGGGCTCCACCCGCTGCGACTCCGCGTCCACCGTGGCCTTCGAGGCCGCATCCGCTCCAATCGGAGCTTCGCTCGGGGCGACCGCCGGTTCATCCGAAATCATAACGACCTCGTCGCCCTTTGCCCTCTTTGCGCCTTTGACAGGCGCCTCGACTTCGTTGCCCTTCCTTTTCTTCGAAGGGTCGACTAGTGCCTCCACGGCACCCAACGGGACCTTGGCCACCGAAGGGTGATCTATTTTCTTCACCCTAGTCCTGCAAAACAATGCTATCAGCAAACTCGCCAGTCGGATATGAATTGATTGGACAAACGAAAAAACTTAAGAATACTCACTTGGCGACTGGGATAAAACGCAGGCCAGTACGAACGCTTGTCGGCTTCTCCAACTCCGGCCCCAGTTTCTGACTGAGGCCCGTCTTGAACACGCTCTATGCCTAAGAAACCGACGGTTTCTTCAAGGACGAGGCCGCGACAGTAGGATTAGCAGCGATCGCCACGGGTGCTCCCTTCGGTGGCGAGGTTCTCGCGGTTGGAGCTGCCCCGAGCCCGGTGACTAGGACAAAGGGTGGCAGCAGCAGCGCCAACGACACCTCACCTTCTACAACGGCCGCGTCGACCGCCGCGGTCGCATGTGCCGGTGCGTCGGCCCTAGCTTCCTCGGCCGCACTGGTAGCGTCGGAGCTACTCGTGGACCGAGGCGGCGACACCGACTTAACCGTCTTCTTCTTTGGTGGTGGTGGTTTCTTCTTTGATGGCGTAACCTCGCGCTGCGAGGTATGCTCGGGGAGCTCGTCGTCGTCCTCGTCGTGAGCCTCGAGGCTCTTGCTGGCCTCGAGCTCGTGTTGATGGTGCCCGCGGGTCTTGCATATCGTGGGTGCGGCTACTTCGACGACCTCGTCATCACCATCGTCATCGTCGTCGTCATCACCGCCCCCGTCACTTCTGACACTGCCCTTGTCGGGTGAATACTCGCTATCATCCTCTGCGGACTCGTTCGAGTGCTCGTCGTCTGTGGGTGGAAGCCAACCTTCCACCACTTGGAACAACTGCAACAACAAGACGAAATTAGCACGACCGGGAATGCAAATTTGTGAATGCGAGTGCATAGGAAGGAAAGGACTTACCGTTCGAGCCTTGCGCTTCGTGGTGTAAGGGGTGACACCGGCCTTCGCGTCGAGATACTCCGCCTTGGTGATCTTCTTCAAGGCCAAGGTGTAGTCGTTGAGCCTCCACTCGGCAAGGCAGGACTACGCCGGGTCGTCTTTGCCCGTGTACTCGTACATGTAGTGGGCGCGACTAGCCAGAGGCACTAGCCGCCGCCTGAACCAGCAATTGTACAGGTTGATGGTTTGGAGGCCCTTCTTCTTCAAATTGTGGATCGTCTACAGCATCCCATCGACGACCATCCGCTGGTCCAGTGGGAGCTTGGTAACTTGGAGCCGACGGGACTCGGGCCGGTCAGCGGAGTACATCGGAAGCCCCACCTCGTCGCCTGGCGGTGACTCGGTGGCGTAGAACCAAATCTTATTCCATTCGTTCGCTACCTTCTTTGGCAGCATCAGGTCGAAGAAGGAGGCCTTCGACTTCAACTGAAACGTGAGGCCGCCCGCGGCCAGCATCGGCAAGCCTGCTTCTTCACGTCCGATCCTCCCATGGAATAGATCCTCCCACAGGGGGAAATACAGTCGGCAGCCCAGGTAGCACTCGCAAAATGCCATGAAAATGGCGAGTTTCTCGATACTGTGCAGACCTAGGTCGGATGGCTGGATGCCGTAGTAGGCGCAGAAACGACGAAAGAAGAGGGAGGTGGGGAATCCGAGCCCCCTTTCTGTTGGGAATATGCCCTAGAGGCAATCATGTATGATGAGTTTTCCCATTGTATTCATAAGGATATTAAGTAGTCCTTGTATGAACATCTGATGTGTATCATTGAATATGTGATTCGGTTGTGGAACTATGCATTCATGTTGTTTATACTAAATATCCTTGGTCATTGAGGTTGTGCTGGATACACAACTTAGACCAATGTGAAAGTTGGCTTGATGACTCGGTTCCACTTGTCATGGGCATGGAGATGCTATTCCAACTTACACAGATTCGGCTAAAGAGTTTAGCGAGTCGGATTGACCCATATTGAGGTACAACGAACTAGTTGTCATTTGTATATCTCAATCAATGTAATCCTTAGACCTGAGGTTGTTGCATAGTCCGAGTTGAGGATCACCGACTTAGGTTCTGTCAAACGCTGATCCGTAACTGGGCAGTTATAAAGGCAGGGTTCGGGTCGACTGAGAATCAAGCTGCGTGATGTGGATAACCAAGATGGGATTTTGCCCCTCCACTCGGAGAGATATTCTCTGGGCCCTCTCGTGAGATATGATTCGGAAAGCATGGCCATGCACGACTCGGTTAAGTGTTAACCGAGGCGATCGGCTAAGAGTTAGTCGGGTGAATCACTTATCTCGGATCGAGAAGAGAGTCGGACTATTTAAGGGATGACATATATTCGCCTATAGTCTGACAAGGTATATCGTGAGGCAAAAGGGACTCGGACGTAAGTCGCATTGGAAAGGCAAGTCGTCATGACTCTTTGGTACTTGGGAATCGGCACGTTCTGCTAGGAGCCGATGCCGATTGATCGATTGTGAGTCGGACTCTAATCGTGTCCAAGTAACCATGAGCCTGCGGGGTCACACACTTAAGAGCGGGAGTAAGTTCGGATTGGATCCGAATCTGTAATCTGGTTGGGTTGGACCTAAACCAGATTAGGACTGAGTTAGTGAGTTGGACTCACGGTGACTAGTGTTATATGGGCTTTAGTGAATGGGTCGCGCGAGCAGATCCCACGTTCACTCCCTATATATAGTGGAGCACTGTAACCCAGAAAGGTTAATCGTTGTTCGGTTAGGTCATTCCATGTGTTGGAAACCCTAGCTCCACATCAGTCCAGCCGCCGTAACGAACCTAGCAGTTCGCCGCCGGCGCTCCTCCTTGTACGTGTGGATACCAGCAGAGGTGCTGTGCGATCAGCACCAGGACGATCGGATCGTGAGGACTACACTGCATCAACTGACGCGCTTCATCAGTAATCCGCAACCGCGCGTCTAGTGGTAAACCTTGTGGCCTTCTACCTCAGCTAGATCTTGGGATCACCACGTTAGAGGAAAATTTTATTTTATCTCCGCGTGGCCCAACAGTGGTATCAGAGCAATAGCTTCTGGTTTTAGGCTCGAGATCACGCATATGTGATATGCGGTAGGATGTAGATGAGATCTATGTGCTGTTTGGTGGTCGATCTATGAGATAGATCGGTTTTGTACGAGGTTGATTGGATCAACTGTACTCGGGGAATGGTAGATCTGATTTCCGTGATCATACTGCTGAGGTCGTGGAACGACATACCCCTACCGGTCGGCTTCCGCCATCGGGGTAGACTGTGACACGTAAATCCAGAAGCGGTGATCGAAGATCAAAGAGTTTGATCGAATCGGAACGATGGTCGGAACCCATGTCCGGATCGTAGATGAGATCTACGTTTTCGGAAAAATCGTCGGGCGCTGCCCGCACCCGCGAGGGGCGCTGCCCCTTTGATCCCCGCCCGCTATCCGGCTAGCGGGACCGTCGGCTTCGCCCTGTCGTAGCGCCTTAGATGTCGTTGCGAGTTTCACAACGCCGGTAGATATTGTATCTATGCATAACTTGTTTTTGCAGGGAAGTTGTGAATGGTATGGTTCATGTGCATGTGATGTATGTGTGTAATCCATACGTGATCTGCGAATCACGGTTTTTGTCAGCCGGCTGGAGCCTAGGTGCTGTCATTTTATTGTATAACGACCTGCGTGTCGGATTCTCTATGTAATTTACTTTACTAAGCTAGTGTAGCTGTTTGAGAACCCGGAAGGCATGCAAGGCGTTGTACATGTCGGCGACATGGAGTAAGACGGCAAGTGACAAGAGTTGGCACGAGTCGGATTACAGGCTTTGTGGAGATGGAGATCGCCATGAAGAGAGCCATACCATTTCACATTATAATTGCTTTATTTTGTGTTATTGTCATGTCTCAGTTTTACCTCTATTAGATAGTCGGTAAAATTTAATCCCTCAAAGAAGGTCTAGTCGGTTTTCCCGCCAGTGTTTGCACCATCACAAGTCGGACATTTTTGGTAGTGGGCTCATAAAATTGAGGTGCTGCCAATTCTTTCCGACTAGGTGTGTTCGAGTCGGACTCCTACTGCAGAAACACTCGGTAAGCTAGACGGGTCTATCACAACGGTTGTGGGACTCGGGGAAAAGTCGGATGGGAGCCGGGGCATGTGATGCCACCCGTCCAACAGGAGTCGCATAAGATGCGATTAACAAGGAGTTGTCTACCTAGATCACTTGGCGGCTAGCGGTGATGCTAAAGCTCACTAGCCGACTTGCTTATTTAGGATCCTGAATCACTAAGTAACCATCGGAGGGGTGTTGGTTCTAGTGGGAGCATAAAATATTAAAATGTTTAATATGCTTGCTCTTTTATGAATACATGTCTTAAGTGTTTTGCATATTTTCTGTTGTAGATCATGGCACCAAGTAGCAGTCACTCTCAGATATCCGGTTTTGCGTTGAGAACCATTCTTGAGAAAGATAAACTGAACGACACTAATTTTACCAACTGGTATCAAAATCTGAGAATTGTTCTCAAACAAGAAAAGAAGCACCATGTCCTAGACAACCCACTTCCAGATGAGCCGAATGAGAATGCGACTGTCGCAACCACCAATGCCTACCGTCGGGCTAAGGATGAGTCCACAGATATTAGCTGTCTTATGCTTGCTCACATGGAACCGGACTTGCAAAAGTAGTTCGAGCATGTTGAGGCCTACGATATGATCGAAAGCCTCAAAAGTATGTTCCAGGCTCAGGCAAAGACTGAGAGGTATCAAGTCTCTCAGGCTTTGCTGAGTTGCAAGCTTAAGGATGGTGATCCACTGAGTCCGCATGTGATCAAAATGGTTGGTTACGTGCAGTCTCTGGAGAGGCTTGGCTACCCCGTAAGCGAAGAGTTCGCTACGGATATAATTCTGAACTCTCTTCCTAGTGCATATGGACAGTTCATTTCGAACTACCACATGCATGGTATGGATAAGAAGCTCACTGAATTGCATGGGATGCTCAAGCAGGCAGAGGCGGATCTCAAGAAGGGCACCAGTCAAGTGTTGATGGTGCAGAATAAGGCTAAGTTCAAGAAGAGTTCTTGGACTAAGAAGAAGGCTAAGTCAGGAGGAAAGCAGGCTCAGGACCCGGTCCCAAGCGCTTCCTCAGGGACTAAACCATCTCCTTCAGCCGGATCCACTTGCTTCTACTGCAAGGCGGATGGTCACTGGAAGAGGAACTGCAGCAAGTACTTGGCTGACAAAGCCAAGAGTGGAGGTATGACTTCCGACTCAGGTACACTTGTATGCAATGTTATAGACATATATCTTGCTGATGCACCTAATAGTTCTTGGGTATATGATACCGGATCAGTTATTCACATCTGCAACTCGTTGCAGGGACTGGTAAGAACTAGGAGCGTAGCAAGAGGAGAGGTTGATATTCGAGTCGGCAACAAAGCAAGAGTTGCTGCGTTGGAAGTCGGCACGATGCAACTTCATTTACCTTCCGGATTCATTATGGAACTAAATAATTGTTATTATGTTCCAGTGCTCAGTCGAAACATTATTTCTGCTTCATGTTTGATGAGGCAAGGCTATGAGTCGAATATCAAGAATAATGGTTGTTCTTTGTATTTGAATGATATGTTTCACGGCTTTGCACCCGTCCAGGACGGGTTATTTATTTTGAATCTTGATGGTGAGTCGGTTTATAACATAAATGTTAAAAGGTTGAAACCAAATGATCTGAATATGACTTACTTTTGGCACTGTCGGCTTGGTCATATAAGTTGGAAACGCATGAAGAAGCTCCATGATGATGGACTCCTAACTTCGTTCGACTTGGAGTCGTTCGAGACATGCGAATCTTGCCTACTCGGCAAAATGACCAAGACACCTTTTGCAAAGAGTTGCGAAAGAGCGTCCGACTTGTTGGGACTAGTACATAGTGATGTATGTGGACCAATGAGCACGACAGCCAGGGGTGGTTATGAGTACTTCATTACCTTCACTGATGATTTGAGTAGGTATGGATATATCTACTTGATGAAACATAAGTCGGAAGCCTTTGAAAAGTTCAAAGAATTCCAGAATGAAGCACAGAATCAAGTCGGCAAGAAAATAAAGTTTCTTCGGTCGGACCGAGGAGGCGAGTACATGAGCCATGAGTTTGATGACCATCTGAAAAGTTGTGGAATAGTTCCTCAACTTACTCCGCCAGGAACGCCACAAAGGAATGGTGTTTCGGAAAGGCGGAATCGGACCTTGTTGGACATGGTACGATCAATGATGAGTCGGACAGATCTGCCTTTATCATTTTGGGGTTATTGTCTAGAAACAGCGGCGTTCACACTAAACAAAGTACCATCAAAGTCGGTAGAGAAGACACCGCATGAGATGTGGACAGGCAAAAAGCTGAGTTTGTCTTTTCTTAAGATTTGGGGTTGTGAAGCATTTGTCAAGCGACTTCAGTCGGACAAGCTTACAGCCAAGTCGGATAAGTGTATTTTCGTGGGGTATCCGAGGGAAACCTTGGGTTACTACTTCTACAACCGAGAAGAGGGCAAAGTGTTTGTCGCTCGGAACGGTGTCTTCCTTGAGAAAGAGTTTCTCAGTCGGGGAGTAAGTGGGAGCACGGTGCAACTCGAAGAAATTCGAGAGGAACCGGCTAGAAACGAGTCGGCAAAAACCTTGGAGGTCGAGCCGGTCGTGGCAGCTGAGCCGATAGCCGCACCTGTACTACGAAGATCGGCAAGATTACGAAGTGTTCGTGATGTGTTACTGTTAGACAGTGATGAGCCGACAAATTATTCGGAAGCGATGGTGGGATCTGATTCCGAGTCATGGCTTGGAGCCATGAGATCCGAGTTAAAGTCCATGGATGAAAATCAAGTTTGGAACTTGGTTGATCTGCCAGACGGTGCAAGACCCGTCGAGTGCAAATGGGTCTTTAAGAAGAAAACTGATATGGATGGAAATGTTTCCGTCTATAAAGCACGCCTTGTCGCGAAGGGGTTCCGACAAGTTCAAGGAGTCGATTACGACGAGACTTTCTCGCCCGTAGCGATGCTTAAATCAGTTCGGATCATGTTAGCTATAGCAGCCTATTTCGACTATGAGATATGGCAGATGGATGTCAAAACGGCTTTCCTTAACGGAAATTTAACCGAGGACGTGTATATGATACAGCCCGAGGGTTTTGTCGATCCGGCTAATGCTGACAAGGTATGCAAACTTCAGAAATCCATTTATGGGTTGAAGCAAGCATCTCGGAGTTGGAATATTCGCTTTGATGAGGTAGTCAAATCGTTTGGCTTCATCAAGAGTGATCATGATTCTTGTTTGTACAAGAAGTTTAGTGGGAACAAAGTAAATTTTCTAATCTTATATGTGGATGACATATTACTGATTGGAAATGATGTCCAGATGTTGCAAGAAACCAAGGAATCATTAGAAAGGAGTTTCTCAATGAAAGACTTGGGTGAGGCAACATACATCCTCGGAATCCGGATCTATAGAGATAGATCAAGGAGGCTCATTGGATTGAGTCAGAGTACTTATTTGGACAAAGTGTTGAAGAAGTTCAATATGGAATCGTCTAAGAAGGGGTTCTTACCGATGTCCCATGGTGTAAAACTTAGCAAGACTCAGTGTCCTTCGACAACTGATGAGCGAAGTCGGATGAGTGCGATTCCATATG
Source organism: Avena sativa (assembly GCA_916181665.1). NCBI lineage: Eukaryota > Viridiplantae > Streptophyta > Magnoliopsida > Poales > Poaceae > Avena > Avena sativa. Next base: position 230,504,585 of record OV702279.1, read on the forward strand.
CTTCTGCAGTTGGATCCATCATGTACGCCATGATTTGTACTAGGCCGGATGTTTCCTATGCTCTAAGTGTTGTGAGCAGATACCAGGCTGATCCTGGAGAGATCCACTGGACAGCGGCTAAAAATATCCTAAAGTACTTGAGAAGGACTAAGGATATGTTCTTGGTTTATGGTGGTGAAGATGAACTCAGTGTAAAGGGTTACACGGATGCGAGTTATCTCACCGACTCTGATGATTCTCGCTCGCAATCCGGATACGTGTTTATTATGAACGGAGGTGCTGTGAGCTGGAAAAGTTCCAAGCAAGAGACTGTGTCTGCGTCTACAATAGAGGCTGAGTATATTGCCGCCTCGGAGGCAGCAAAGGAAGCTGTTTGGATGAGGAATTTCCTCATGGATCTTGGTGTGGTTCAGGGCTCGTCCAATTCGTTGGACGTGTATTGTGACAACAATGGTGCTATTGCACAAGCCAAGGAACCTAGACAACACCAGAAGAACAAGCACATACTCATGCCGTACCACCTAATTCGCCAGTTCGTGAATCAGGGTGATATCAAGTTATGCAAGGTACACACGGATGCAAATATTGCGGATCCGTTGACAAAGCCGTTACCACAGCCAAAGCATGAGGCGCACCTGAGAGCCATGGGCATTAGATGCTTAGACATGTGATGTCGGAAGATTGACTCTAGTGCAAGTGGGAGACTGTTGGGAATATGCCCTAGAGGCAATCATGTATGATGAGTTTTCCCATTGTATTCATAAGGATATTAAGTTGTCCTTGTATGAACATCTGATGTGTATCATTGAATATGTGATTCGGTTGTGGAACTATGCATTCATGTTGTTTATACTAAATATCCTTGGTCATTGAGGTTGTGCTGGATACACAACTTAGACCAATGTGAAAGTTGGCTTGATGACTCGGTTCCACTTGTCATGGGCATGGAGATGCTATTCCAACTTACACAGATTCGGCTAAAGAGTTTAGCGAGTCGGATTGACCCATATTGAGGTACAACGAACTAGTTGTCATTTGTATATCTCAATCAATGTAATCCTTAGACCTGAGGTTGTTGCATAGTCCGAGTTGAGGATCACCGACTTAGGTTCTGTCAAACGCTGATCCGTAACTGGGCAGTTATAAAGGCAGAGTTCGGGTCGACTGAGAATCAAGCTGCGTGATGTGAATAACCAAGATGGGATTTTTCCCCTCCACTCGGAGAGATATTCTCTGGGCCCTCTCGTGAGATATGATTCGGAAAGCATGGCCATGCACGACTCGGTTAAGTGTTAACCGAGGCGATCGGCTAAGAGTTAGTCGGGTGAATCACTTATCTCGGATCGAGAAGAGAGTCAGACTATTTAAGGGATGACATATATTCGCCTATAGTCTGACAAGGTATATCGTGAGGCAAAAGGGACTCGGACGTAAGTCGCATTGGAAAGGCAAGTCGTCATGACTCTTTGGTACTTGGGAATCGGCACGTTCTGCTAGGAGCCGATGCCGATTGATCGATTGTGAGTCGGACTCTAATCGTGTCCAAGTAACCATGAGCCTGCGGGGTCACACACTTAAGAGCGGGAGTAAGTTCGGATTGGATCCGAATCTATAATCTGGTTGGGTTGGACCTAAACCAGATTAGGACTGAGTTAGTGAGTTGGACTCACGGTGACTAGTGTTATATGGGCTTTAGTGAATGGGTCGCGCGAGCAGATCCCACGTTCACTCCCTATATATAGTGGAGCACTGTAACCCAGAAAGGTTAATCGTTGTTCGGTTAGGTCATTCCATGTGTTGGAAACCCTAGCTCCACATCAGTCCAGCCGCCGTAACGAACCTAGCAGTTCGCCGCCGGCGCTCCTCCTTGTACGTGTGGATACCAGCAGAGGTGCTGTGCGATCAGCACCAGGACGATCGGATCGTGAGGACTGCACTGCATCAACTGACGCGCTTCATCAGTAATCCGCAACCGCGCGTCTAGTGGTAAACCTTGTGGCCTTCTACCTCAGCTAGATCTTGGGATCACCACGTTAGAGGAAAATTTTATTTTATCTCCGCATGGCCCAACACTTTCTAGGTGGCTGGTGAAGCAGGTGAACTCTCCCTCGCGTGGATCTGGTATCACTTCTCCGGCCGCGGGGATGCGCCATCTCCCGACGCGGAGGATCCCCGCCTCTTTGAATGATTTCAACAGCACTTTTGTGCACTTGGATCTACCCCGTGGCTCCGTCGAGGGCGCCATCAATTGGAGGATCTAGGGCTGTGAGTCAATCTGGGTCGCCCTGATCGCTGCGAAGGAGCGGAAGACTAGGAGCGTGCGAGATTGGAGGAAGTGAGGGAAATGATCGTCCTTCACCCGTCACTCTCCTTATATAGCGGTTGTTACCCGCCATCTTCGGGGAGCTGTTACCGCGTGGTGTTTACGCTGATATTACCGTTGGATTACCCAACAGCTAGTTTGACCGGCGCTGATGGTCCAACTTCGTCTACTCAACTCGCTATCTTCAGCGACATGGCAATTCGCCGACCTGATCAGCATAGCAGTGATTCGACTACTCGCCGACCCATTCGCCACACTGCGATTCGATTGGTCGTTGTTATTGCGATTAAGATAACAAGTTCCCTCTTTCATTCAGGGAGTCCACCGTCGATTCGACTGGGCGTCCAAATTGGACCCGCATACTCCGACTGCCAATGAAGACCTGCAACGTATCCACGACGGCCTCGGGGACTACTGATGGGGATATGCCGCTTGGGGTATACCCAGCATGACGTTTCCTATTGGCCCAAGCTGCCAGCGAGTGGGCCTGCAGGACGGCGACTGGATCGAGACTTAACAAGAGGCCAGGCGACTGGAAGCTAGAGGCCCAGAAGCGTACCTAGGACCAGTCGGATTAGGTCAAGTACCCTCCAAATCCTTAACTAATTCGGTTGTAGATCTGTAAACCCTAGCTAGGTGAGCCTATAAAAACCTCCCTAGGGTACGCAAAGAGGACACGTTCCATCATACACCCCTTGCGACTCGCCGTCTAGTCGTCGAGCTCGCCCTTTGTACTCTCCATAATTACAATCTAGCAGGAGTAGGTATTTACCCTCCGGGGGGGGGCAAACCTGGGTAAACCTTTATGTCTCCGCCCTCATCTCGCACCGCAAATGGCTGGTCGCCCTTGCCCGTCGTTCTACTACTCGCTGCCTATTATAGCATCTGCCGTGGCCAGTCCCACGGCACCTGACAAGTCCTTAGATTGAGGCAAGAGAGGATACAATAATCATCATGTCATACAAACTAATACATGATCCCATCTATGATAAATAACATGCACAAACTATATGGGTAGGCCAAAGCCCTTAGCCCAAGGAGAATTTCTCACACATAGAGATGAGATCAACAATCATAAACATTGTATTGGAAATCATGAGATTGATAGTAATAGTCTTACAATGTCGCCAATTGGAGATGAGATATACTATTACAAGTGGTGGACTATGGCTATGGTGGTGGAGAAGGGTTGTGAGATTGGATCTAGATCTATTCCTCCAACGGCTCTTTGGTGTTGTGTTTTCTAATCTCCTCCTATTTTATCTTCCCGGATCTCCTCTCATTTATGGTCACGAGAGGTCTCTTTATATAGGGGCCCCTTCATGAACGTTGTTTTGTTTGACCTAGCGGTGTTGGTGGAAACTATACGGCCGGAATTTTATTCTCGCTTTATAGTTGGTCGTTAAACCTTCTTTCTCCTCTTCACGACCCATGGTTTCTTTGGGTTGTTTGGAAATCTCATATCTTTGACTTTAATGTTGTGATTCCCATCATCAAACGTCATTACCTGCGCAGGGAAAATTGAAAGACATGATTGCATACCCCTTTGATCATTAGGCATTAGTGGCAGGATTTAGAGAGATATTTCATCAAAAGTATGACTAATATCTAGTTTAAATGTGGACATGGATGGCTATATTTCACAGCCATCATGGTTCAACCGGTTGGATCAAAAGACTATTGCTATTCCTGCTGCTCGTAGGGGCTTTAGTATATTAGGATGTGCTGCCCACAAACATTATCTCTATTGGAACATTACACATGATTGTGCCTATTATTATATTTTATCCCATATGATGCAGCTACAGGTGGATCTTCAACTCTATCCTATCTCCATCCATTGAATCAAACCATGACATAAAGTAAAACTAGATTGGTTTATTAAACGAAGGTAAAATGACAAAACAAAGTCTTGCAGACTTGTCCTTATTTTTAATTCCTTTTAGCGTTGTTTACCAAGGTTCGATTAAACCTAGGTCTACTAGGGAAAAATACTATTATACTACATCCATGAATCCGGATCGAAGGTATCATCTAGTATTAGACTTACGACGGTAACATTATGATGTCTACGTACTTCTATTCTTATAGACAGTTGTTGGGCCTCCAAATGTAGAGGTTTGTAGAACAACAGCAAGTTTCTCTTAAGTGGATTACCCAAGGTTTATCGAACTCAGGGAGGAAGTGGTCAAAGGTATCCCTCTCAAACAACCCTGCAATCAAGATACAAAAAGTCTCTTGTGTCCCCAACACACCCAATACAATTGTTAGGTGTATAGGTGCATTAGTTCGGCGAAGAGATAGTGAAATACAAGTGTTAAGGATGATTATAAGACAATGGTGCCATAAAAGATCTTGACGGGGTGGAAGAGACTGGAAGCAAGCAAACATGCAACAGATCTAGTTGTGAATGGTGTTTCAATGCTTAGAAACAAGGCCTAGGGATCATACTTTCACTAGTGAACACTCTCATATAAATATCTTCTCTTCATGATACTACTCTTAACTACTCTCCGGTTGAACACTCTAATCCATGGTAGGGCTATAACAGCACTCCTCAAAGTCCGCCTTCCCCAACTAGATAACCCCACACTGTCACCTTGAGCGCTAGATGGTTCCAACAAACACCACAATTTCATAGAGACAATCAACTCAAAATATACTCATGATAAATATTTATGAACTCTAGCCTAAGTGCCACCACGGCGTGCACGCTGTCACTTTCACACACGTGGGGAGAGCAGAGATCTATTGAAGCACTTGAGTATTTATGTAAACTCTAGCCTAAGTGCCACCATGGTATGCACGCTTTCACTTTCACACACGTGGGGAGAGCAGAGATCTATTGAAGCACTTGAGTATTTATGTAAACTCTAGCCTAAGTGCCACCATGGTATGCACGTTGTCACTTTCATACACGTGGGGAGAGCCGGAGATCTATTAAAGCACTTGAGTAGAAAGGTAGATCTAATTGATTACAAAGCTCATGATCACAATATGACCATGCATAAAGAGAGAGATGAACACATAGCTACCAGTAGAGCCCTTAGCCTCGAGGAATAACTACTCCCTCCTCATCATGGGAATCAGAAATGGTGATGAAGATGGCGATGGAGATCGATAGAGATGGTGGTGGAGATCAAAGGACATGGCTCCGGGGGCACTTCCCCGTCCTGGCAGGGTGCCGGAATAGAGACTTCTATCCCCTGAATCTCCCCTTCGGTGGCGGCGGTGTTGCGAACTTTTCGTGGGTGTATGATTGACGATCTAGGGTTTTATCCCCGGGGGCTTCTTATAGGCGAAGGAGGCAAGGTCGGTGGAGGCCTAGGGGCCCACACCCCCTGGTGGCACGCCTAGGGTAGGCCCGCGCCACCCTAGGGTGTGACCATCCTAGTGCCCTACTCCGTCTCTTTTTTGATTTTCCGTATCGTTCCTGTAAAAATATGAAGTTTGGCTTTTGTCCCGTCCAATTCCGAGAATATTCATTTTTTAGCTTTTCTGAAACCAAAAACAGCAGAAAACAGGCAACTGGCACTGCGGCATCTTGTCAATAGGTTAGGTCCAGAAAGTGTATAAAAATACCTCAAAGTGTAAATAGAACATAAGAAAGATGATATAAAAAAAGCATGGAGCATCAAAAATTATAGATACGTTTACGATGTATCAAGCATCCCCAAGCTTAACTCCTGCTTGTCCTCGAGTAGGTAAGTGATAAAAAGAATAATTTTTTAGGTGACAAGCATGATGTCTACGCACTTCTATTTTTGTAGACAATTGATGGGCCTCCAAGTGTAGAGGTTTGTAGAACAGCAACAAGTTTCCCTTAAGTGGATTACCCAAGGTTTATCGAACTCAGGGAGGAAGTGGTCAAAGGTATCCCTCTCAAGCAACCCTGCAATCAAGATACAAGAAGTCTCTTGAGTCCCCAACACACCCAATACACTTGTTAGGTGTATAGGTGCACTAGTTCGGCAAAGAGATAGTGAAATACAAGTGGTATGGATGATTATAAGACAAAAGTGCCAGAAAAGAGCTTGACGGGTGATGTCTACGCACTTCTATTCTTGTAGACAGTTGTTGGGCCTCCAAGTGCAGAGGTTTCTAGAACAGCAGCAAGTTTCCCTTAAGTGGATTACCCGAGGTTTATCAAACTCAGGGAGGAAGTGGTCAAATGTATTCCCTCTCAAGCAATCCTGCAATCAAGATACAAGAAGTCTCTTGTGTCCCCAACACACCTAATACACTTGTCAGGTGTATAGGTGCAATAGTTCGGTGAAGAGATAGTAAAATACAAGTGGTAACGGTGCCAGAAAAGAGCTTCTGACTTGTTGTTGACGTGGGAGAAACTAAAGGCAAACTGAAATAAAGATGGAAGCAAGCAAACATGTAACACATCTAGTTGCAAATGGTGTTTCAATGTTTATAAACAAGGCCTGGGGATCATACTTTCACTAGTGAACACTCTCTCATATAAATATCTTCTCTTAATGATACTACTCTTAACTACTCTCCGGTTGGACACTCTAATCCATGGTAGGGATATAACAACACTCCTCAAAGTCCGCCTTCCCCATCTAGATAACCCCACACTGTCACCTTGAGTGCTAGATGGTTCCAACAAACAACACAATTTCATAGAGACAACCAACTCAAAATATACTCATGATAAATATATATATGTAACCTAGCTTAAGTGCCACACATGGTGTGCACGATGTCACTTTCACACACGTGGGGAATCATAGATCTATTAAAGCACGATGAGTATTAACTCTAGCCTAAGTGCCACCATGGCGTGCACGCTTTCACTTTCACACACATGGGGAGAGCAGAGATCTATTGAAGCACTTGAGTAACAGAGTAGATCTACTTGATTACAAATCTCATGACCACAACAAGATCATGCATAGAGAGAGATGAACACATAGCTACCGGTAGAGCCCTTAGCCTCGAGGAAGAACTACTCCCTCCTTATCATGGGAATTAGCAACGGTGATGAAGATGGTGGTGGAGATCGATGGAGATGGCAACGGGGGCACTTCCCCGTCCCGGCAGGGTGCCGGAACAGAGACTTTTTGTCCCCCTGTAACATCCCAAAAATCATGATTTATAAAGTTTGCATATCATTCATGCATTCATAAGCATCTGGATCATTTTTCAAATAAGATTTCACAACAGAAGCAAATTGTTGCCTATTATTTTATGTAGGAAAGGCAATGGCTTTATTTTCACTCTCAAATTATGATAATACTGAAGGGTTCGCAGCATAGAAAACAAAAATTTTCCTACGATGTGAACTATGTACCAAGATCTATCTATTAGATACAAACAACGGGCGGATGAATCTCCGTAGAGAACATACCCTTGAAGACCGACAAAGCTTAACGAGTTCAACTCGTGGTTGATGTAGACGATCTCTTGCCGATCTCAAGATCGAGAGGAAGTCCTAGCGCCACAAATCAGCAGCGCATCCGTGCTCGCACACACGTTCGAGGCACCGAGCAACCTCCGCCTCCTAGCTCCAGCGATGCAGCGGAATCACAACTCTTTCTTGCCGAATAGCCACCGGGAACATGTATCTCGCTAGTCCGAGACCATGGGGGATAAATTCTAGAGGGGGAGAGAGATCCTTCACGAGGAGGTGTGAGCGAGAAGTGAGGAGAGGGGTGCCTTTTATAGGAGGAGGGGGAAACCCCAAGGGGGTGGCCGGCGCATGGGGGATGCCCCTTTTCCCTCCCCTCTTCATGTGGGTGGACACTCCACTCACAAAATTCCTTTAAATTCCCTCCACTCAAAATCCCACTCAAACATGCCATTAAATTTCCACCAAATTTAATGCAAACTCTCATTAAATAAAACTCTTTTATTTTATTCCAAATTTTGTCAATTACTTTAATGACAAACATTCACAAATAACCCCTTGCTAGAATTCTATTTCACATGCATAACCACTTTATGCAATTTCACCCGAAAACCTGTTTCGGTATCTAGTGAAATAAATTCCTGCGCTTGTTCATTCTTTCGGCATGAAACTTTTGCTCCAATTGGATGTCGGTGTCTCTTAAGTGTGTCACCCTACGGTTCGTGAATAATGTGGACATGATGGAGACCCCTCTCGGATCAATAATCAGAAGCGGTATCTGGAGACCCATACTGACTCCCACACATTCAACGATGACTTTCTTGTGATCGTCGGAACCTTTTACGCTAGTATCTTAATCCCTTTGTTTCACGATATATTACATGTCCGAGATTTGATCATCGGTATCTCCATACCTAGTTTGATCTCGTTACTGACATGCACTCTTTTTTTGTTCCCGTGATATAACATTCTAGTGATCAAATCACTTGCTTGCAAGCTAATCAATGTGATATCACCGAGAGGGCCCAGAGTATATCTATCCGTCATCGGGATGAACAAATTCCACTCTCGATCCATGAGCCTCAACATAACACTTTATTAGTTCTGAATCCATCTTTATAATCACCCTGTTACGGTGTGACGTTTGATGTTATCAAGAAACTCTTCCGGTGTTAGTGATTGACATGATCTCATGGTCTAAGGATTAGGATCACTTCATAAGTTGTTATAGCAATATAAACTCAATGACTTTGATCGTAATGCTATACTTTGGATGAATGTTCATCACACCATTACACTAATGTTGTGATCCCGTTATTAACAACATCCAATGTCTATGATCAGAAAACCTTGATCATCTTGTTAATCAACGAGCTAGTTTATGAGAGAGGCATAACTAGGAACTTTCTGTTTGTTTATTAAACACACATGTATTAATTTTTCCATATTAATACAATTATAGCATGCAAAATAAACATCTATCATATACTTGGAATACACATAATAAACACTTTATTATTGCCTCTCAGGGCATATTCCCTTCAGTCTCCCACTTGCACTAGAGACAATAATCTAGTTACATAGTGATAAATCTAACACCCATCGAGTTCTGGTGTTGATCATGTTTTGCTCTAGGGAGAGTTTTAGTCAACGGATCTGCTACATTGAGATCCGTGTGTACTTTACAAATCTTTATATCTCCATCCTTGACATGCTCACGGATGGAGTGAAACCGGCACTTAATATGCTTGGAATGCTTGTGAGACCTTGGTTCTTTGGCATTGGCAATGGAACCATTGTTGTCACAATAGATCACCATTGGGTCCAACGCGTTTGCAACCACTCCTAGTTCGGATATTCTTGACCGCTATCCAGTGTTCCGAACCTGGATCTGATTGGTACCTACTAGTTAAACTAATAGCATGTGTCACATCCGGTCTTGTACATAGCATGACGTACATTATAGAGCCTATGGATGAAGCATAGGGGACTTTGTCCATTATCTCTCTTTCTTCCGCCGTAGCTGGACTTTGAGTCTTACTCAATGTCCTGCCTTGCAACATAGGTAAGAACCCCTTCTTACTTTTGTCCATTTTAAACTTCTTTAAAATCTTATCAAGGTATGTACTTTGTGATAGCCCTATTAGGCGCCTAGATCTATCTCTATAGATCTTTATGCCTAATATGTATGACGCTTCACCTAGGTCCTTCATTGAAATTTTGCTGTTTAGATAACTTTTAACACTGTTTAAAAGATCTATATCATTTCCGATCAATAATATGTCATCCACATATAATATCAGAAATGCCACATTGCTCCCACTCACTTTCTTGTAAATACAAGCTTCTCCATAAGTTTGGACAAATCCAAACTCTTTGATCACCTCATCAAAGCGGAGATTCTAACTTCGTGATGCTTGCTTCAATCCATAGATGGATCGCTGAAGCTTGCACACCTTGTTAGCATCGACAAAACCCTTTGGTTGTATCATATACAATTCTTCTTCAATATTACCATTGAGAAACGCGGTTTTGACATCCATCTGCCGTATCTCATAATCGAAATATGCAGCAATTGCTAACATAATCCTAACTGACTTTAGCATCGCTACGGGAGAGAATGTCTCATCATAGTCAACTCCTTGAATTTGTCAAAACCCCTTTGCGACAAGTCGATCTTTATAGACGGTCACATTACCATCAGCATCAGTTTTTCTTTTGAAAATCCATTTGTTCTCCACGGCCTTTCGGTCGTGAGGTAATTCCACCAAGTTCCAAACTTGATTTTCATACATGGATTCCATCTCGGATTTCATGGCTTCTAACCATTTGTTGGAATCCGGGCTCATCATCGCTTCTTCATATGTCGCAGGGTCATCATTTTCATCAACCATGAAATTCATGACAGGATTTTCATACAGCTCGGGAGATGCACGCGTCCTGCTAGACCTGCAAGGTTCGGTAGTACTCTCTTTTGGAGTTTCATGATCATTATCATTAGTTCCTTCTTCAACAGGTGAAGCCAACTCCGGAACAACTTCCGGCGCTGCGCTACTCGCCATACTTTGAAGAGAAGGTTCAATAACCTCTTCGAGTTCTACCTTCCGACTAATCACACCTTTCGCGAGAAACTCTTTCTCTAGAAAGGATCCATTCTTGGCAACAAAAACCTTGCCCTCGGATCTGTGATAGAAGGAATACCCAATAGTTTCCTTAGGGTATCCTATGAAGACGCATTTTTCCGCTTTGGGTTCGAGTTTATCCGGTTGAAGTTTCTTCACATAAACATCGCATCCCCAAACTTTAAGAAATGACAGCTTAGGTTTGTTTCCAAACCACAATTCATACGGTGTCTTTTCAATGGATTTAGATGGTGCCCGATTTAAAGTGAATGCAGCAGTTTCTAGTGCATAACCCCAAAATGACAACGGCAAGTCCGTCAGAGACATCATAGATCGAACCATATCTAATAAAGTACGATTACGACGTTCCGACACACCATTTCTCTGTGGTGTTCCGGCAGGTGTGAGTTGTGAAACAATTCCACACTCTTTCATGTGAGTGCTAAACTCGTAACTTAGATACTCACCTCCACGGTCGGACCGTAGAAATTTGATCTTTCTATTACGATGGTTTTCCACTTCATTCTGAAATTCCTTGAACTTTTCAAAGGTTTCAGACTTGTGTTTCATCAAGTAGATATAACCGTATCTACTCAAATCATCCGTGAAAGTAACAAAATAACGATATCCACCTCGCGCCGACACACTCATTGGACCACATACATCAGAATGTATGATTTCCAATAAATCTGTCGCCCGTTCCATTGAACCGGAAAACGGCGTTCTAGTCATATTGCCCATAGGCATGGCTCACATGTATCAAATGATTCAAAATCAATCGATTCCAAAAGTCCATCTGAATGGAGCTTCTTCATGCGTTTAACGCCAATATGACCTAGACGGCAGTGCCACATATATGCGGATATATCATCATTAAGTTTAATCCTTTTAGCATCAACATTATGAATATGTGTAATATTATCATCGAGATCTAATAGAAATAAACCATTCATCATCGGTGCATGACCATAAAAGATTTCATTCATATAAATAGAACAACCATTGTTCTCGGATTTAAATGAATAACCACTTCGCATCAAACACGATCCAGATACAATGTTCATGCTCATTGCAGGCACCAGATAACAATTATTCAAGTTTATAACTAATCCCGACGGCAAATGGAGAGGCAGCGTTCCGATGACAATCACATCAACGCTTGATCCATTGCCGACACGCATCTTGACCTCACCCCTTGCTAGCGGTCGCTTGTTCCGCAACCCCTGATTCGAGTTACAAATATTAGCAACTGAACCGGTATCAAATACCCAGGTGCTACTGCGAGCACTAGTCAAGTACACATCAATAACATGTATATCATATATACATTTGTTTGCCTTGCCGGCCTTCTTGTCTGCCAAATACTTGGGGCAGTTGCGCTTCCAGTGGCCAGTCCCCTTACAATAGTAGCACTCGGTATCAGACTTAGGTCCAACTCGGGGTTTCTTTTCAGGCACGGCAACCGGCTTGTCGCCCTTACTTCCCTTCCGTTTTCCCTTCTTGTCTTTCTTGAAACCAGTGTTCCTATTGATCATCAACACTTGATGTTCCTTTTTGATCTCCACTTCTGCAGTTTTAAGCATTGACAGAAGCTCGGGGAGAGACTTCTTCATGCCTTGCATATTATAGTTCATCACAAAGCTCTTATAGCTAGGTGGCAGAGACTGCAGAACACGATGGATGCCTAAGTCAATGGGAATCGTTATTCCCAAGGACACAAGCTTATCGGTGTAACCCGACATCTTGAGTACATGCTCACTAACGGAGTTGTACTCTTCCATCATGCAGCTAAAGAACTTTTCTGAAGCGTTGTAGCTCTCTACAGCAGCATGTGTGTCGAAAATCATTTTCAACTCACCCATTGTATCAAAAGCATTGCCGTTTTCGAAACGCTTTCGAAGTTCCGGCTCTAGCCCATACAATATGCCGCAATGAACTAAGTTGTGGTCCTCCTGACGAGTCTGATAGACATTCTTCTCCTCGTCAGGGGCATCCTCAAAAGGTGGGGGGCCTAGCGGCGCTTCTAGCATGTATTGCTTTTGTGCAGCAGAGAGGAGAATCCTCAAATTCATGGCCCATTCGGTAAAGTAGCTACCGTTCGTTGCAAGTTTCTCTTTCTCCATGAACACTTTGAAATTAAAAGCAGGTGGTGCCATCTACAACAGAATTTGTAAAGTTTAGACTAAGTGTATGATAGATTGAGTTCAACTAATCCATATTACGAATGAACTCCCACTCAAAAACGACATCCCTCGTGCCTTTTTGGTGATTACATGAACCAAATCCACTATACCAAGTCTGATCATCACGTGAGTCGGTATAGCTTCAAAGGAGAGCATAAAATGGGCATCATATCTACTATATGACTCATGCTTAACCTTTCGGTCCATGTTCCGAGGCCATGTCTGTACATGCTAGGCTCGCCAAGTTAGAACCTTAGTATTCGCGTGTGTAACTGTTTTACACCCGAAATATGGTCATGGATCCAAGAACACCCGATCATCACGTGATGTCTTGGAGCGACGAAAACATAATCGGTGCATACTAAAGGAAGAACACATTCTTATCTTGATATTTAAATGAGGGATCATCTTATTATGCTAACAAAGCGCTAAACAAGCAATATAAGATGCTATCAAACATCACATGTTTATTAATGATATGGTTCCCGCATATGATCTCTATCATGTGCATCGTGGTATGATCACTATCATACCTATATGTGTAAGTCCAAGGTCTATGGAGATTACACGTTATGTATGTTGTAAGAGTATCATCTCATACTTCTACTTACAACATCACCATATGATAACACTAGCCCAGCAACAATCTAAACTAGACGCCTCTAATTTATCCATTGCAAGTTTTACGTGGCTTAGGGCTTTCGAGATAGAACCGTTCTTACCTATGAACATGAACCACAACGAGGATAACCAAATTGTTGACAACTCGTTGCAAAATAGATATTGACTATAGTAGGAGAGACAGACACCCGCTAGCCACTTATGCAAACTAGTTGCATGTCAAGCGTGGAACAGGTCTCATGTGCGAGGACATGTAAAGTTTGTCCGGGCCGCTTCATCCCACTATGCCACCAATATCCAAAATTACAACTAAGGAGCAACAACATTATCATCATCGCCCACATACTCATATGTGTACTACCCGTGTAAAACATCTACGCATAGATCCGGCTCTAATACCACTGTAGGGTTCGCAACATAGAAAACAAAAAAATTCCTACGATGTGAACTATGTACCAAGATCTATCTATTAGATACAAACAACGGGCGGATGAATCTCCGTAGAGAACATACCCTTGAAGACCGACAAAGCTTAACGAGTTCAACCCGTGGTTGATGTAGACGATCTCTTGCCGATCTCAAGATCGAGAGGAAGTCCTAGCGCCGCAAATCAGCAGCGCATCCGTGCTCGCACACACGTTTGAGGCACCGAGCAACCTCCGCCTCCTCACTCCAGCGATGCAGCGGAAGCACAACTCTTTCTTGCCGAATAGCCACCGGGAACATGTATCTCGCTAGTCCGAGACCATGGGGGATAAATTCTAGAGGGGGAGAGAGATCCTTCACGAGGAGGTGTGAGTGAGAAGTGAGGAGAGGGGTGCCTTTTATAGGTGGAGGGGGGACCCCAAGGGGGTGGCCGGCACATGGGGGATACCCCCTTGCCCCCCTCTTCATGTGGGTGGACACTCCACTCACAAAATTCCTTTAAATTCCCTCCACTCAAAATCCCACTCAAACATGCCATTAAATTTCCACCAAATTTAATGCAAACTCTCATTAAATAAAACTCTTTTATTTTATTCAGAATTTTGTCAATTACTTTAATGACAAACATTCACAAATAACCCCTTGCTAGAATTCTATTTCACATGCATAACCAGTTTATGCAATTTCACCCGAAAACCTGTTTCGGTATCTAGTGAAATAAATTCCTACGCTTGTTCATTCTTTCGGCATGAAACTTTTGCTCCAATTGGATGTCGGTGTCTCTTAAGTGTGTCACCCTACGGTTCGTGAATAATGCGGACATGATTGAGACCCCTCTCGAATCAATAATCAGAAGCGGTATCTGGAGACCCATACTGACTCCCACACATTCAACGATGACTTTCTTGTGATCGTCGGAACCTTTTATGCTAGTATCTTAATCCCTTTGTTTCACGATATATTACATGTCCGAGATTCGATCATCGGTATCTCCATACCTAGTTTGATCTCATTACTGACATGCACTCTTTTCTCGTTCCCGTGATATAACATTCTAGTGATCAAATCACTTGCTTGCAAGCTAATCAATGTGATATCACCGAGAGGGCCCAGAGCATATCTATCTGTCATCGGGATGAAAAAATTCCACTCTCGATCCATGAGCCTCAACATAACACTTTATTAGTTCTGAATCCATCTTTATAATCACCCTGTTACGGTGTGACGTTTGATGTTATCAAGAAACTCTTCTGGTGTTAGTGATTGACATGATCTCATGGTCTAAGGATTAGGATCACTTCGTAAGTTGTTATAGCAATATAAACTCAATGACTTTGATTGTAATGCTATACTTCGGATGAATGTTCATCACACCATTACACTAATGTTGTGATCCCGTTATTAACAACATCCAATGTCTATGATCAGGAAACCTTGATCATCTTGTTAATCAACGAGCTAGTTTATGAGAGAGGCATAACTAGGAACTTTCTGTTTGTTTATTAAACACACATGTATTAATGTTTCCGTATTAATACAATTATAGCATGCAAAATAAACATCTATCATATACTTGGAATACACATAATAAACACTTTATTATTGCCTCTTAGGGCATATTCCCTTCAAATACTTTGTTTCAACCAAAAAGGTTTGAATGTAGGTTTGAATGTTGATTTCAAAGCTTACTCAAATTTTGAACACAAGATTCTAAATTAAAACCAATTTCATTACCTAATAAATAAATAATTAAGGCATGGTTTTATTTTTAATTTCAATGGGCCAATGTATTTTTGAGTGAACATCAATGTTTTATACTCAAATATGTGCATGGTTCACTTTACAAAAATCCAGAGGAAGTTTGAGTTCAAACTCTTTTGAAAAGCATTTGAAATTGATTTCAGAAAATCAAAAAAGAAATAGAAAAGGAATAAGGAAAAAGAAAAGGGCCAGCGCCAGCCTTTCGGCCCAACAACAGAGCCAGCCCAACAACCAGCCCACCCGGGGTTTCCCTCTCCCTCTATTTCTCACCCACGTGAGCACCCCCCCTCTCGCTGACGCCCCGGACCGACCTGCCCCGTCATCATCGTCCCCAAACCCCGCCCACGACCTGGCCTCGCCATTTATTCCTCCTCCTTCACTGCCGCGTTTTAATTCGATTAATTACCATTGATTCTGTGCGCAATCCTTTCCCCTGCTCTGGCTACTTAATCCCATCCCCCTCGCGGCCATTTCCCCCAACACAACCATCCAGAAGCGCCGCCAGGCTCCACGAATTCCCGTTTGTACCGCCGCAGCACCAAGCAGTCCCGTTTGTTGTTGTTGTTATTGTTGTTGTTGTTGTTTTTGTTGTTGTTGTTGTTGGGGTCGTTGTTGTTGTTGTTATTCTGGTTTTCGATGAACGTTGTCATCATTTGCATAAGCTGTGTTTGCGCATTCATCATTTGTTGCATTTCCGGGGTGATGTTGTTGGGGTTGGGGTTTGCGCGACGGGGAGGCATCTGTGGTTTGTTCAAATAGATAAGAATGAGATACCCATAGATGTTTCATGCACAATATATCATAAGCAAACACATAACAAGCAACATAAGAATAAAAGTTCAACAACCACATAACAAGCTCATGAGGTAAACACACAAGTGGCAAGCCATCCACATGTCGGATGGTCCAATAATAAGTTCACAATAACAAGTATGAATATGAAAGGTAAACGAGTAGTCAAGTCTACTCATCGGCGTCAATCTCCTCCTCAACGAAGGTAAGACCTGCGTTCTCCATCGCGGTCTTGTTCTCCTCAATCGTAGTGGTCAAGGAATCGACCTTGGCCTTGAGAGCCCTCTTCTGGGAGCGAAGCCTCTCAATAACCATCTGCTGCTGCTCAAGCTCGAAGTCCTTGGACTTCAGTTCCTCGGTCATGTCCCGGATTTTCTTGTTCCTATCCTGGACACGTTTCTCCTGACTCTTGAACTTGCGATCCTGAGCCTCGAACTTCGTCTCCATTTCCTTGATCATCTCATCCTGCTGTGCGAAAAGCTTGTCCTTCTCGCGTAGCTGCACCTGAAGCTCGTCATTGCCAAGCATGACGTTCGTCCTGTCCGTGTCTACGTGCCTGAGAAGAGTCTCTAAGTCCTGAAGATAGAGGCGTATCGGCTCTGCAGTGCTCCTCGAGTCGTCCTCAAAGTCGATGGAATCTCCATCAACATCTCGCCTTCCGAAGGCGTGGAAGTGAGTGCCCCTAACCTGTCGGGAGTGACGGCCTAACAGTAGTCCTATCAGGTCCTGCATGACTACCTCCATGCCTCTCTCTCTATCGTCGTGCATCAGCTTGAAGACGATGGCCTCCATAGTAGGCTCAGTCTGGCGTCCGGGCTGGTTCACCTTGAAGCCCCAGAGGTCCTTCCTCTCGAACTTGGTGAGTGGATACACCGTGATGGTAGGAAGAGGGAGATCGAGCAAAGTGGTAAGCTCAACGATACGGGGTCCGAAACGAGTAACCTGGAACTCCTCAACAGTGCTGACGGCAATAGGCATCTATTTATAAAATTGAAAAAGTTAGAACAACACTTATTTAAAATGATCACAAAACAACCATCTCATACATAACCATGGAACGCAAATACCACACATGTCATGCATACACAATCCATTACATCAAACAAGGTCCAACTTATTTAAGGTATCATTTTGGAAAATAAGGTGATAAGTGGTGGTCCAACTAACGAAGTGTCCTTACAATCCAATCTCACGGGATCTATTATTAAACACAATGTTCCTAGAGGCAATCCACCAGTCTTGCTCTCTTGACTCTATCACTAGGTCTATAACATCTCCCCTTATCTCTTGGTTGGTGTCTTCCAACTCTTGAGTAAGCTCCTTCTCTTTCTCTAAGTCCTTTTGGAGGTTGAGCATTCTGCACTTGACTCTAGCACTTAGTTCTTTGATAGTCCTCCAAGCTGCATCCCTGGCTGACTCAAAGAATGTGGTGTGCATTGTAGTGTTAGTGTACATGCAGTATCCTCTTTCTTTGTGGTTGTCTTCCTTGTTTTTGTACAAGTGAAGTTGCACCCACCAATATTCCACTCCTTCATCCATCACTGGAAAGCCCTTGTACACGGCTTCACCATGTGCATCCATTGCCTCCATGAGGTCCTTGAGAATACTGGGAAACTCAGTTTCACACTCCAAGGTCATGGTCATGAGTGGTCCCTTCTTCACGGCTTCGTTGATGGAGTTCATCTACAAAGGAAGTTGAAAGAGATTAGAAAAGTTTTACGAGAAGAATAGACAAGTGTAGAAGTAGTTGAAAAACTTTTTCCTTAGTGGTTTTCAATCCTAGGGTCATAATCCTACAGGCAACACAGTGCTCTGATACCATCTGTTAGACCCCTCCTTTATAAAGGAAAGGATCCCTGTGATTGCAATGCTAGTCCCTGGATCAATGCTAGCATCCACAGTTTAAGATGAAGTACACAGATACAAAGGTCGTTTATTACATTCATTCCAGAGATAAAACATAGTCTTTTACAACTCAGGGCCATAGGCCTAATACAAGAGTTTAAGGAATAAGTAAATAAACATAAGTCTTCATCTTCATGTGCCACAGGCAAGCATGTTGAGTGTAGACTCATGACTCCTATTCATCATCGGAGTAACCTGCAACATCACAAGTTACAGCCACAGAGGGTCAATACTTTGGAATAGTATTGGCAAGTGATACCTTAGTATATTTTAGTGGACTATATTACTATATGCATTTTGGCTAAGTGTAGCTTGGCTTGCTTTGCTTGAAAATAGATTTTTCCTATTAGTTGAAATCACTAAGTTTTTCTTTGTCAAAAACATTCCCAAGGAACCACCAATAGACATTGGGGATCCTTCACCCTTGTTCACCCATCAATTTTTATTTAGAAGTTGGAGTGATGAGATTCTTGTAGCTTCCATGTCTTGATGCTCAAAGTGTCCATTTCCTTGGACAAGGCTAAGTACTTAGGTTTTCCATCTGCAGAGGTTGTGCACTTTCCCCACCAGACTTGGTTTCCCAAGACAGGACCTTTCAGAAGCTTTTCCTTAGTCAAATGGACGCGTTCCATCCTATCATCCCATCTACCACCAACTGTCCAGGTGACTAAGTTCTAGCAGCCTATATGATCATGGCAGAGCCCATATTGCCAAGTGGTTGCACTGTAAGCTTTCTCAACACTTGGCCTCCAAATCCCTTTGTGCCTGGGTGGCATTCCACAAGTGAGATACACAACCCAAGTCCATGGCCTTGTGTAACCACTCAACATAACCCAATCTTTCCATTCCACCCAGGAGGTTCATTTGCCTTAGTTGTTTTATTAAGAAAATATAAGTCTCTTGACTTAGAATATTTTTATCATAAACTAAATAGATGTTCACCACCCTTGTTTACTATAAGCTAGGCTAAGCAAAGTATGGTATCTTATCTTAGGAAAATTTCCCTAGCAATTCTACTATTTCACCCTACTTAGGATTTCCCATCTTAGCACTAAGCAAAATATCATGCAAATACTTTAGCAAAAATATCTAATGCAAGTACAAAACTTAGGATAGAAAATTCATGAAAATATCACTTGCCTTGGTAGTGGGGAGAGTAGCACTCTTCACAATCACAATCACTTGTAAAATCTACACAAGAAATAATAGCATACAATTACACACAAATATATACAACCAAAAATAATATGAATGCATGTATGCAAGAATCTACCAAGTGTTGAGTTTTGAAAATTCTACCAAGTATGTTCATGACTACAGAAACTTAACATGACACAAGTTTGCCAACTAAACTTATTTGGCCCCAAAATAATATACAAGAATAAAACTATATCTAAAATAGCCCTAAACTTGTTCCACAAATAAAATCATTTTTAACTGTTACTATATGCTAAATAAATTGGATATTCAGAAAGGCCTTGTTTCACTGAATCCAACGGTATAAAATTTTCAAAAATCCAACGTGGCATTCAAAAGTTATAAGCATTTGAAGTTTGAATCTAAATCTGGTTTTAAATTCTGTTTTTAGTTTAAACCTTGCCACGCGTCGTGTTTTCATTCGCCCGTACCGTTTCGCACTGGATCGAGCTCCCCAGCCGTAGGATCTAAATGAAATCTGGCGGCTCAGATCGTGTACCTCTTCGGTTTAAGTGAATCTATCCTAGCGCTGCGATGCAGATCCAACGGTCCATATCATCAAGCCAGAAACGGGCGGCGCTGGCGGTGCTAACTGGCGGCGGCGCGTCTGACTACGGCGGCGCCGGCGTTCTACATCGTCCGCGAGAGGGAGAGGAGCATTACCAGGTTCGCCGGAGACTGCTAAAGCTCGTCGTGGTACTGGCTTGCGGAGGGGCGCTCGGACACGGTTGTGATTGCTCGCCGGAGTGGTAGGACGGCGTCGGTGCGTCAGGTGGTCATCGTGGACGCCGCTGTGAACCACCCCAAGGCATGACGAGGACACGGTTAGATTCACGGGGTCAAAGCAGGGTCGTGTGTTTGAACTAGAAGTCACGGGGCGGTCGGGGCTTACCACAAGAACTCGCCGGAGTTCGTGCAGAAGACGGTGGCGGTCCAGTCGTCGACGTTGCCGACGCTGTGGTTCATGCGAAGGCAAACGGAAAGTGTCAAAAGAAGCGCAGAGGCTCACTGATCTAGTTTGCAAGAACGAGAGGCAGAGGGAAGCGCAGAACTCACCGTAATTGGCCGGAGTAGTCGCCGGAGACGGCGGGGTTGCAGAGAGAAATGCGTGCAGCCTGGGGGCGTTCTGTGCTTGGGGTTTGGGGGAAAAGAGAGAGGGGACAGAGGGGGTTTATATAGCCTAGTCAAGCGCGAGAATCACTCAGCCATTGATTCGAATTGACGCCGCGATTAACACACAGGAAACGGCCGCGTTGATTGGGGACGAACAGGTCGTGCGGGTGGAGATGACGCCGACGTGGAGGTGGCCCGCTTGTCAGCGAGGTGCGCGATGTGCAGGTGGGGTCTGCTTGTCAGCGGCTCAGTGCGTGCGCTCGCGCGTGAGAAAAGAAATAAAAGATCCCGGGTGGGCTTGCTGGGCTTGATCCGCGGCTGGGCCAGATTCTGGCCGCGCGGCCTTTTTCTTTTGTTTAAGCCTTTTCTTTTTCTATTTCTATTTTCTGGAATGGTTTTTGATATGAATTCAAATCCTTTTGAATCCAAACTGTTTTGGGAACTTTGCAGGGTTTTGTGGATTCAAAAACAGTCATTTTAACCAAGTGATTACTTTGCAAGGCTTGGTCAAGCTTGGGTCTCAAAATAAACAGAGATTGCTCTAGCTTGCAAATATTTGAAGAAAGGATTTTGAAACTATTTCTAAATTTGAAATTTTGGTTAAAAGCTTCACCTAATCTTCCCATCAATAGAGACAAGCAAACAAGTATTTAAACTTTCAATTTTCAAAGGGTGATGGTCATTTTGGGATAAATTGCCCACATGAAATCATAGCTCCAAATTATGTTTCTAAATGATTTTTGAGAAAACCCTAAATGCAAAGATGATATGAATGAGTTTTGAAACTATGATTTTTGGGATGTTACACAATAGAATCATTCCACGTGGCCTAGCCTGTCTGTTTAAAATTCCAAAAATGATTTTTGAATGTTTAAACTTGTAAATTCAATAACTTGTGTTCTGTTTGTCCAAAAAATACAAATAATATACCATTGGAATCACAAAAATAAATCCTACACATATATGGGTTTAGTTTTGTATTTTGTTTCTGTTAAAATAGAATTTTATGCAGAGACATTTGTAGGCCTATTTTGTGTATAAGAATTAATTGGAAAATGTTTTAAAGGCCAAATAAAGTTTATTTGATGTAAATGTTTAGTTTAATGATCAGTATTGTTTTAATTGTCTTGGTTGGTTTGGAAAAATCATCACATGGCATTTGCATGCATTCATATATTTTTGTTTGATTATTTGAAATATGAATTTGGTGCTATCATTTTATGTGTAGATTTTGGTGCTAGTGGTGATTGTGACTGTGAGGATTGTTGTTACTTACCCAACTACCAAGGCAATTGGTGCTTCATATTTTTGTCCCAATATTTTGACTATGCATTAGAAATATTTTGTATAGGGCTTGCATGATAATTTTTGCTAAGTATCTATATGCTATGCTTGGGAAATCCTAGTAGTTGTAGAATTGTTAGAATTTTCTCTAAGTTAAGATACTTGCTATTGCCATGCTTAGCCTAGCTAGTATTAACCCAGGGTGGCTTATATACATATTCTATGGAAAAATATTGCTAAGTCTTTGACTTGTGTTTTTCTTAATAAAACAACTAAGTGAATGAAACACCTGGGTGGAATGGTTGTTTGGGTTATGTTGAGTGGTTACACAAGGCCCATATCTCTGGTCTACCTTGTGTATCACACATGTGGAAAGCCACCCAGGAACAAAGGGATTTGAGATGCCATATGTTAAGAAGCTTCTTGTGCAGCCACATGGCATTATGGGCTCTGCCTGGACCATATAGGTTGCAATAACTTAGCCAAATGGACATTTGGTGGTAGGGGTGATAGGTTTGGAGCGCGTCCATTTTCGTCTAAGGGAAGGCTTCTGAAAAGTCATGTCTTGATGAAAGTCAAGTCTTGTGGGGAAAGTGCACCACCTCTATAGAAGGAAGAATCTAAGTACTTAGCCGTGTCCCCGAAAATGGAAAATTTTGAGCATAAAGACATGGAAGCTATCAAGAATCTCCTCATCCCAATTTCTAAGTTAAAAACTGGTGGTTGAACAAGGGTAAAGGTTCACCAATGTCTATTGGTGGTTCCTTGGGAGTTTTTGCGAAACAAAAACTTAGTGTTTTCAACTGATAGGTAAAACCTATTTTGAGCAAAGAAAGCTTAAGCTACACTAAGCCAAAATCATGTAGAAGCTAGATACTATTATTCTACTAAGGTATCACTTGCCAATACTATTCCAATGAATTGACCAACTGTGGTTGTAACTTGTGATGTTTCAGGTTACTCTGATGAGGATTAGGGTTATGAGTCTACACTCAACGTGCTTGCCTGTGGCACATGAAGATGAAGACTTTTATTTATATTGTTAAGTTAAACTCTTGTACTAGCCTATGGATATGGAGTTGTAAAGGACTATGTTATCTCTGGAATGACGGTGTAATAATGACCTTTGTTTCTGTGTACTTCATCTTAAACTGTGGATGCTAGCATTTGATCCAAGGACTAGCATTGTAAACACAGGGACCCCTACCTTTATAAAGGTGGGGTCTTACAGATGGTATCAGAGCACTGTGTTGCCTCTAGGATTATGACCCTAGGGTTGGATTAGACTAAGAAACGACTAAGGAAAAATTTTCAACACCTTGAAAAATTTCTGCACTTGTCTTTTTCTTCTTGTAAACTTTTCTAATCTTCTTTCTCATCTCTATTTGTAGATGAACTCCATCAACGAAGCCGTGAGACTAAATTTCCCAAGGCACTCAAGAACCTTATGGTTACCATGGGGATACATGGTGCAGCTGTGTATAAGGGATTCCCTGTGATGGATGAAGGAGAAGAGTATTGGTGGGTGCAACTTCACTTGTACAAAAACAAGGAAGACAACCACAAGGAGTCAGGATTTTGCATGGTCACCAACTCTGAAATGCACACAACATTCTTTGACTCTGCAAGAAATGCAGCTTGGAATGCCATCAAGGAACTTGGTGATAGACTCAAGTGCAGAATGCTCAACACCCAAAATGACCTTAGAGAAGAAAAGAAGCATACCCAAGAATTAGAGACTACCAACCAACAACTAAGGGGAGACATCATAGACCTAATATGGCAGTCTTGTGAACAAGATAGACAGATGGCTACTAAGGATGCCCTTATAGCTATTTTGTCTAGTGAGTGAGAGTTGTAACGTACTTCGTTAGTTGGACCACCACACTTATCGTTTTTACTTCCAAACATTTGTCTAAGTCATGTTGAACCTTTGATGTTGTAATGGATTTGTGTATGCCATGAATTGTGTGTTTGTTGCTAAAATATGTGCTTGTGATGTTTTTGTATTGTGATTTTCTCTACTTGTGTTGATCCTGACTTTTCTCTATCTTATAAAAATAGATGCCTAATGTTGTTATCATCACGGTCGAGGAGTTCAACGGAACTCGTTTTGGTACTCGTATCATTGAGCTCACTAGTGTGCTCAACCTTCCACTTCCTAGCATCATGACACTCCAGCTCACCAAGTTTGAGAGGAAGGACCTATGGGGCTTCAGAGTCACACAGCCGGGACGCCAGACAGAGCCACCCACGAAGGCTATCACTTTCAAGCTGATGCATGACGACAAATAGAAAGGCTTAGATGTAGTCATGCAGGAGTTACTTGGGCGCCTGGTAGGGAAACACTCCACCGAGCTTACAGGTCTTTACTTTCACCCCTTCAGGAGAAGCAACGGGGAGGGTGAGGCTATAGAGTACGAGGATGCTGCTAGAGAGACGATGGAGCCGATCCGTCTGTACCTTCGGGACCTAGAGGGTCTTATTAGACACCTTGATACTAATAGGACCAACGTCATTCTTAGCAATGACGAGCTCCAGGTTCAGCTCCGAGAGAAGGACAAGCTCTTCGCGGAGCAAGACGAGATTGTCAAGGAGATGGAGGCCAAGTTTGAAAGCCAAGACAAGAAGTTCAAGAGCTAGGAGAAAAGAGTCCAAGACAGGAACAAGAAGATCCGGGAGATGAAGGAAGAGTTAGAGGCCAAGGACGTCGAGCTTGAGCACCAGCAGGGAGTGATCGAGAGGCTTCGCTCATAGAAGAGGGCTCTTAGGGCCAAGATTGAGGCCTTGACTGCTAGTGTTGATGAGTATAAGACCGCCATGGAGAATGTAGGTCTTACCCTCGTTGATGTGGAGATTGATGATGAGGAGTAGTGTAGACTACTCGATTATCTTTCATCTACCGTACCTTGATTATTGAGTCGCAATGACCATCCAACATGTGGGTGGCTTGCTATGGTGTGTTTTCTTTTTCCAAAACTTGTTGTTTATGACGTTCAAACTCTATGTTATTTTGATGCTTGGTTATTATGATTGTCTATGTGATGTATTGTGCATGTTAAGCATCTATGGGTATCTCATTCTTATCCTTATTAAAACCACAGATGCCTCCTCGATGTGCCAACCCCAACCAAAACAACAACAACAATGTCACTCCCGAGATGCAACAGTTGATGACAGCACAAGCTCAACTGATGCAGATGATGACAACCTTCATGCAGAACCAGAATCAGAATAACAACAACAACAACAACAACAACAACAACAACAACAACAACAACAACAACAACAACAACAACAACAACAACAACAACAATAACAACAACAACAACAACAACAACAACAACAACAACAACAACAACAACAACAACAACAACAACAACAACAACAACAACAACAACAACAACAACAACAACAACAACAACAACAACAACAACAACAACAACAACAACAACAACAACAACAACAACAACAACAACAACAACAACAACAACAACAACAACAACAACAACAACAACAACAACAACAACAACAATAACAACAATAATAACAACAACAACCAGAATAATCCGCCCGTATTTGACATGCCCACCAGATTTCTAAGACTGAGGCCTGCAAAGTTCTCGGGAACCACTGATCCAATGGTGGCCAATGATTGGTTACATTCAGTGAACAAAGACTTGGTGACTGTTGGCTGCACCTACGAAGAGAAGGTCAGGTTTGCAGCACATCTGCTAGAAGGGCCAGCAGCAACCTGGTGGGACAACTTTTAGATCACCACTCCCATTGAGGATGTGACTTGGGTTATCTTTGAGGATGGATTCCGTACAGCTCACATCTCATCCGGAGTGATGAATTTGAAGAAGAAGGAGTTCAACATAAGACAAGTGATATAAAACAAGGATGGAGCATCAAAAATTATAGATACGTTTACGACGTGTCAATGCACCATCACAATTATGATCAAACCATTTGCAAGCATTGAAGCTGGGATCAAAGTACTCTAAAAATAAGCATGAAAGATGAAGTTCTAACAATAATACATAGTAACTATGCTTGCAACATGAAGGGTTACAAACAAAGATCATGAATAACAATGCATTGAAAGATGTTTGTTTGTTTCACATATAGAAAACATAGCATAGTGGAATTCATCTTGTCCCTCATGGAGTAGCAAAACATAAATGCATAGGAAACCTTCAAAGTTCATAAGAGTGACTAGATACAGATAGTTCATGAACAAGCAATATCAACAATATGAATCAATCAATAAGTTTTGAGACAATGCACATAGAACTAAGAATGGCAACTATGCTCTCTTAGTTAGTGCCTAAGGATAGAAGGTGGAGACTCAATATAATGGTGGAAGAAAGGCCCTTCACAAAAGGGAAGCAGGGATTTCAAGTTTCATAAAGAGCTTCCAAAAATTATGGTACTTGTTAGCTTTCAGCTCTCATTGGCCCTATCATAATCATCTTGAAGTGATTAAGATTAAAGTGAACAAACTATGGAGTATATGCTTGACAAAGTATAAGTTGGCAATCTCATGTACCTTGAGTACGAGGGCCGCTCTTCATGCTACTCAACTTTAGTTACCTGTAAGTTCTTGTCATAGTAAGTACATGTGTATCATAGAGAACCGCCAACAGGGTACCCCTTGCCCCATGATACATGAGCTATCCCATATCAAAATGACAAGGCAAGCAGACAATGAGCATCTCAGCAATCTTCTTATTTACCATGGGAAAATGGTGCGTTTTTCTCTCTTTCCTCTTTTCTCATCTCTCTTTTTATTTTTTTATCTCTTATAAGAAGAATGCTTCATAGATTGCTCACTATGGTGATGCTGCAAGTTTCCACCATGATTAGGCATGGCTTAGGCTAGCGGCCCAAGCGTTTCTCTAACACATATACATAACTCCATGGACTTACAAGATCCCCTTTTATTTCACACCGTCGACATCCATAAACAAAAGAGCATGATATCAACTGGGTACAATGTACAAGTGCAATGTTGAAAGCGTTCCACGTGACAACACGGTTCTGCTAATTCCAACGTATAAGTGCAAGCATATACAACATAGATGACACAATGGTTCAAGTTTATTTAGGGGCAAGAAAAATAAAGTGTGCCATCAAGTTTGTGAGAGCTTTAATCACTAAGTTTCACATAACAAGTTTAATTTGGAAGATAGATAAAACAAGAATATACTTGGAATGGTGTAACACACCATGCATAGGAATTTATAGTGGACACTTTGGAATAACTTGGTTTCTTGGGAGTTGGATGCATGAGTAGAGCTTACTAATTATAAGTGGAGGCTAGCAAAAGACTGGGAGCGACCAACTAAGAGAGCAATAATGACCATAATCATGCAAAGCGACAAAACATTATCAACTAAAGCATAAAGTGGTATCACAAGTCAAAAACTAAATGATCATAGAGGCTAAGGTGACAGGTTCATAGTCATAACATGGTGTGAGCATGTGCCAAGTCAACCCAAATAAAGCATCAAAGGAGAATACCACAATACTATGCTTTTGTATGCTAAAACAACGCATGATTCTTGCAAGGCACATTAAGCAATCTCAATTGTTTGGAACATGTCATGCTACAACAATAATCACTAAGCATATGGTCAAAGCAACATCTAGGATGACATGATAAAGTCTAAGCCATAGTCAAAATAAGCTCCCTTTTGTACCACTATAATCATGAAGCTTCCTACTCTTTTTGGAACACCAAACGACTTATTTGAAACAGCTCACAAAGATAATAATCAATAAATATCAGTGAGCTTGTCTCACAAATCCACAAAGAACTAAAAAATTCTAAGCTGAAAGCACAAGAAAACTAAGTCTAAACACAGTTCTAGCAAAAGAGAACACTCACAAGACAATAAGGATGAAAACTAGAGTGTTCTAGGCAATGAAAATAGACTTTGTCTCTCTCCAAAAGAAGAGTGCTGGGATCCAACCAACTTAATGCAGCAAGCCAAGCAAAACAAAAACAAAGACTGTAACATACCACTTTTTGTGTAATATTAATAAAGACCTATTTGAGCATTGCATGCATGAATTACACTTGCACTTTGATTTAACCAAATAAGAACAAGCAAAACCCTAATTTCTTACCCTCTCAAAACCATTCAAATGGGTTTTGGATTTTGAAAATTATCAAAATGAATGGAACCCAAAGTGAATAAAAGGGTCCCACACTATTTTATATACTTTATAAAAGTTTTTGTAATTTGAAATTATTCAAAACATATTTGAATTCAAAATACAAAAGGGAAATCAGAAAATAGAAATAGAAAAATAGTTTCCTGGAAAAAAATCTAACCAACCTAGCTACTGGGCCGATCCCACTTCTCTCCCTCTCTCTCTCTCTGCCGCCAGCGCAACCAACAGCCAGCCCACCCGGAGCCCAAGCCGGCCCAGCCTGGCCCATACCGTTTCGTCGACGCTATCATCGTCGTCCACCTCTCGCCGCGCCTGAAGCAGCTCACTGTCGTCTCGCCGCCGGCCGCCGGCCGCCGCGCGCCAAGATCCATGCCGCCGCTCCCGAGCGTCTACAAGAACTGCTGGCCACCATCGACAAACCCTAGCCCGCTAGTTCCCCCTCTCCTCTTCGTTTTCTGTCGCCATGGCTGAACCCTAGCCGTCAGATTCTCCTCGTCCCCGCCGACTCCAGCCACCCTAGCCTTAGCCGACACCACCACTAGAGCCGTCGTGCTCGACTCCTTCTTCCTAGCTATTTTTCCCCTCACACGCAACCACGGTCGACTGGATCGAGAGCTCCGGCCGCCGTTGGTCTCTGTCGATCCTCGCCGTTCCCGAGCTCACCTCGCCTCGCCGTCAAGCCCGTCGTGCTCACGGTGAGCTCCTCGTCGTTATGGTGCCCTTTGTTTCCTTCCTCTCCCCTTGTGTCGTTCTCCCCGCGTGTGCCCAACACCGCCGCCGCTGGAGCTCGTCGGAGGCGACGCTCTGGTGACCAATAACGAGCGGTGCCGCCACTAGCGTGCTCAGCGTGTTGCGCTGCGTCGAACGCGCCCATCCGTGCAAGCCCGCTCTTCCCCTAGCGCTGGATTCGATCCCCAGCAGTGAGCATCTCCATTGTTGATGTCATGATGACATCATCATGATGCAATAACCCTATTTGTTTATTTAAACGTTTTCCTGTAATTGTTTTATTATATAAAATGTATGACAGGTGGGCCATACCTATCAGGGTTTTAATCTTTCCTGTAAATATTTTCTGAAATGATTAAATCTATGACATGTGGGCCCAAGTTGGAATTTATTTTAAATATTCCAAAAATGATTTAAAATGAATTAAAATTGGAGAAATTCATAACTAATTCATTTTAAATCAGAAAAATACAAATAATATACCAAAATGTTCAGAAAAAATAAATCCATCTAACTAAGCTATAATCATACATGGTTAATCAACTTTGATGGCAAGTTTAATTAGAAGAACCAATTGAACCCCATAGGTGATTCCGATGATCCCTCTGTTTTAGGTTTTGGACCTCTCAGGCCCCATTTAAAATGACCAAGTATGTTCTAGGGTTCATTTCAACCCCATTTAACTTGTCATATCATCCATATTGTATGAGCATTGCACATGCCATGTGTTGAATGTTGCTTTCTGTTTTCTGGTGTTTGGTTCTTCGCGAATAGGAACCGAACCCGAAGCTGAAGTCAAAGCTACTGAAGAGCAGTACCAGCCCAACAACGGACAAAGCAAGCGAAGCCCCACTCATATATATGAATCCTATGATTACAAAGTATTTTATTTCGTCATATGCATTCAGTTCAACAATCTTTTATCAGTACCTGATCCACTTCTCCTAGCATAACTAGGGTTTGGCTTATGAGCATCGCTAGTGCCATGGTTCAGTCAAGCTTAGCCAATGCTTAGTGGTCCGATGTTGATCATTCAGATGATGCACCGGAGATGCGAATGAATCTAGTATGGTAGGATGTGGTGATGTGATCAGAGATGGATGATAAATATGTTAAGGCTTGTATGGGAGGCCACGTGGGTTGTGGTTTTTGTAGTCCCATACTTGCCACCCTTAGGACCTAATGTTCTCGCCTCTTGAACCAAGACGAGCGTACAACCACACGGGGGCCTGGAAACCCCCTTGACTCACTAACTTGCCTAGTAGATTCCATGAGTCACATAGTTCGGGCTTTCCATTCGACATACGTATCTTGGTTGTTCTTGAATGGAGGTGAAGGAGGTGCATTCATACATGTAGGTAAGCGTGGCAGGGAATGGGAGATGCCCGGCATCTGTAATCTCAAACCATGTTCACATCGCTAGGGACCGACTTCGGGACTCGACCCGTTACGGCGGCATCTCCTTAGTGCGTGACTCATGGTCTCGGCGAAAGCAAAGTAAAGGTCGTGGTCAACCACTCTCTGTCGGCCTTCCATGGAAGAGGGCTAATAATTTGGCATTTAGAATCTGTTGGTACGTGTGGGTAAAGTTGTGCACCCCTGTAGGGTTATTAATCTTTTCGAAAAGCCATGTCCATGGTTGTGGACAACTTGGGAACGAATTCTGTGATCATAGAAAACTATAACCGAATGATAAAACTTGTCAACTAATGTGAGATCCGGAGTACTTCGGGTTGTTTGAGGGGGTATTCCGGGAAGAGAGGTTCAGTTGATGATGGTTCTTCGTGGATATCAAATATGACTCCGAAGAGATAGAGTTGCAGTCTCTTTATCCCTTTTGAAAATGATCTGACTAGACGAGTTCCTTCTCCCACTTGTTTTGAAAACAAAAGATGGCTTTATGCAAAATAACTCCACTAGCCATAAGTCTTGCGGAGTACACCATGTACTCAGCCTTGCCTCGTTGGTGTTTCTCTACAGATGAAGCTACTCCAACTGAAGGTGGTTTCTACGTCGAAGTCGACGAGTAGTCGGGGTTCCCGGGCAGCAGCCTAGGATCTATGGAAGGGTCGCTACTTCTGTTTAAGGCCTCTTAGGCCCTTTGCTAAGTTTGTTGTTTAGAACAACTTGTTTGGTTTCGTTGTTTGTTGTAATGATGGGTCTGTGACCCCCGGCTTGTATGACTAGTTTGTA
The DNA here is from genome assembly GCA_916181665.1 of Avena sativa. NCBI lineage: Eukaryota > Viridiplantae > Streptophyta > Magnoliopsida > Poales > Poaceae > Avena > Avena sativa. The sequence continues at coordinate 230,535,779 of OV702279.1, forward strand.
ACTCTCTTAAGAGTTTACCTTATTAATGTATGGTTTGTATGTTCTGTAATGTTACCGATCTTTCCCTGTGTGCTTCAGAATTTAGGTTAGGCTTATATCGGATAAGGATCTGATATTTGTCTAGCCCTGATCCCGGGTCATGACAGATTTTGGTATCAGAGCAGGACTGCCTATAGGAAACCCTTCTAGCTGGTCGATGTTGAGTCTAGAGTTTGAGAAAACTATTTGAAAGCTAAAAACTATTTGCAAAACTCTGAATAGGACTCTTTTTACTCCTTATCCAAGGTTGTTCTATTGCTGAGTTATCTTACCTCATTTGCTTTGCAAAGGTTTTCACTTATCGTCTATCATTTCAACCCTTTTTGGATATACGGGTTTGGGTTGTTTTCCCTAGTACTCCGTACTTGGTTGCAAGGCTTAGAGTTTACAAGATATATCTGTGCAACCGAAGCATTGTTTTTTAGCTTTTCTAAGGATGCCTCTAATCTCGTTCTCTATTCTTTCGTGACTTGTTGGTATCATATCAAGCTTGCATTCCATTGATATGGTTTGTATTTAAGTTGGTAGCGTATACATTCCGTATGCTTGTTCTACTGCCATACTTAATGCATTGATATAATCTTTATCCACATGTTCACCTCTACCATGATCTTTTGATATGGTTTTCGTCATCCTTTGATGTACCTTTTTGGTGAATCCATTCTCATGGTTTCTGTTTTCTCCTCAGGATGTCGTTTGGTACTCGTGGTTCTGTTGGCCGTCGAGGAAACAAAAATGCTGAACAGGAACTTCTGCCACCTCCCACAATGGCCGAGGTTCTCAACAACATTGAGACCAACTGTCTGAGGAATGAACGCCTTCTGGAGCGTGTGGCGCAGAACACTGAACGTCGTCCTGACGACTGTGTCACACTTGGAGATTTCATCCGCTCTTTTCCTCCAATCTTTACCCACTCCAAGGAACCCCTTGAAGCTGATGATTAACTCTACACCATAGAGCGCAAGTTCAGTGCTCTTCGAGTCTGTCCCGCTGATCGTGTCAACTTCACCACCTATCAACTAGAAGGTGAGGCTGGTGTTTGGTGGGAAGGTTTTATGAGTCTGCAAGCTCAGGGACATGTTGTTACCTGGGAAGAGTTTGCTGCAGCATTCTGTGCCTCTTATATCCCTAAGCCCGTCATGGATCTCAAAAGGAGGGAGTTTCTGGATCTGACCCAGGGGCGCATGGATATTGAAGCATATGGGCGTGAGTTTACTCGCCTGGCTCGTTATGCAACCAGGTATGTGACCAATGATGAAGATAAGCAAGAGTTGTTCCGTAAGGGACTTAACCCTGCACTTTGCTATGAGTTGTTGCCCTTCAAGTTCCAGTCTTTTCAGGACTTGCACAATCAGGCTCTTACTCTAGAGCATGGAAGGAAGGACATGGAAGTATCTCAGAAGCGTGAAGAAGGAAATTTTCGTGCTTCTTCCTCTGGTAACAAAAAGCATCGTGTCTTTGTTCCATACAGTGTTGTGCCTTGTGCTCCTTATGCACCCAAGTCCTCTGGCAATAATTCTCGTCAGCCACAGTCAAATACTGGTGGAGAAAATTCTCATTCTCCTGCTGGTTCTCACACCGGAGTTACCTGCTACTCTTGTGGTCAGCCTGGTCACTACTCAAGGGAGTGTTCTCAAAGGGCTGTCAGACGGAATGATCAGTAGGCAAAGAAGAATGATAAAGTTCAAGGTGCTGGACGTGGTCGTCTGACCCATGTCACTGCTGAGGAAGCTCAGGAATATCCACGCGTCATTCTGGGTACGCTCTGTGTCAATTCAATTCTCGCAACAGTTCTGTTTGATTCTAGAGCATCGCATACATTCATGTCAAATTTGTTCGCTCAAGAGCATGGGATAAATTTTGAACCCCTGTCCACCCCTTTGACCATCCATTCCCCGGGTTCTAGCTGGTTCACCACTATGGTTAGTCACGGAAATGAGATTGACATGGCCTACCAGAAGTTTCCCACTTCTTTCATTGCACTCAAGTCATGTGACATTGATGTCATTCTGGGCATAGACTGTTTAACCAAGTATCAAGCCGTCATTGACTATGCACTTAGAACAGTTGTTGTGACCTCACCTGCTGGCATAACTGTCAAGTATTGGACTAATGGCTCAAAGTCTCCGTCAGCAGTCCTTAAATCTTTCTCGGAGTTGTATGCCATGGATGTCCTACCTACTCTGGAGGTCCAAGATGTCCATGTGGTCTGTGATTTCTCGGATGTCTTTCCTAAAGATTTGCCTAGCATGCCACCCGATCGAAGTGTGGAGTTTGTCATAGAGCTAGTTCCTGGAACTTCTCCTATCTCCAAAAGACCTTACCGCATGCCTCCTCATGAGTTGGTTGAGTTGAAGAAGCAACTTGAAGAGTTAGAGGGTCTAGGATACATCCAACCTAGCACATACTCTTGGGGTTGCCCCACCATATTTGTCAAGAAGCGGGATACAAATATTCCAAGATTGGTGGTTGATTACCGTCCACTCAACGCGGTGACAATCAAGAATAAGTACCCACTTCCCCGGATAAATGACCTCTTTGATCAATTAAGTGGTGCCACTGTCTTCTCCAAGATGGACTTAAGATCAGGGTATCATCAAATCAAGATCAAAAAGGAGGATATCCCAAAGACAGCCTTCACAACTTGTTATGGACTTTACGAGTATGCAGTGATGTCCTTCGGGTTAACCAATGCCCCTGCCACATTTATGAGGCTCATGAACTCCGTATTCATGGAATATCTCGACAAGTTCGTCGTGGTATACATTGATGACATTTTAATCTACTCCAAGACCGAAGAAGAGCATGCCGAACATCTACGTTTGGTGTTGACTAAACTTCGTGAACATCGCCTCTATGCCAAGTTTTCTAAATGTGAGTTCTGGTTACAAGAGCTCATCTTCCTTGGCCATGTTGTGTCTGCAAGTGGTGTTGCTGTCATACCGGATAAGGTTCAGACCATTCTGGAATGGAAGTGACCTACTTCAGTCAAGGAAGTCCGAAGTTTTCTTGGAATGGCTGGATGTTACCGCCGATTCATTGAGAACTTCTCCAAGATAGCCAAGCCTATGACTGATCTTCTTAAGAAAGATAAGAAGTTTGAATGGTCAGAAAAGGCAGAAGAAAGCTTCCAAGCTCTTAAAACCAAGCTAACCACCGCTCTTGTGCTTGTCCTTCCGGATACAAGCAAGGACTTCGTCATCTATTGTGATGCTTCTCTCCAAGGGCTCAGTTGTGTGTTGATGCAAGATGGTCATGTAGTGGCCTATGCTTCTCGGCAGTTGAAGCCACATGAGAACAATTATCCAACCCATGATCTCGAACTTGATGCTATTGTTCATTCTCTTAAGCAATGGCGACATTACCTCATCGGTAACCGTTGTGAACTTTACTCGGATCATCAAAGCCTGAAGTACCTCTTTACCCAGCCAGATCTGAATCTCAGGCAAAGACGATGGTTGGAACTCATCAAAGATTATGATTTGGGTCTCAACTATCAACCCGGCAAAGCCAACGTCGTTGCCGATGCGCTAAGTCGTAAGTCTTATTGCAATAATCTGATGATTTCACAAGCCCAACCTGATCTCTACGAGGAAATCAAGCGTCTTAACCTTGAAGTGGTTCCTTGTGGATTCCTTGCTAACCTTGAAATAAAATATTCTCTCGAGGACCAAATCAAGGAAGCTCAAAAGCAAGATGATGAAGTTACCAAGATCAAATAACGTGTTGCAAGCGGTGAAGCTAAATGTTTCTCCGTCAATGATCAAGGTATCCTATATTTTGGTAACCGGCTAGTGGTTCCAAACAGTCGGAAAATTAAAGATCTAATCCTACTAGAAGCTCATGAATCCCCTCTGTCTATCCATCCTGGTGGTACCAAGATGTACCGAGATCTCCGTCAAAGATTCTGGTGGAGTGGAATGAAACCAGAAATCGCTCGCTTTGTTGCAGAGTGCGACGTTTGCCGTCGTGTGAAGGCTGAACACCAAAGGCCTGCTGGACTCCTACGACCGTTGAAAATTCCTGAGTGGAAATGGGCTGAAATTGGTATGGATTTCATTACTGGACTCCCAAGGACACAAGAAGGAAATGATGCCATATGGGTAATAGTTGATCGGTTATCCAAAGCCGCTCACTTCCTTGCTGTTCGGGAAAGCATTACCGCAAGCCAGTTAGCAAAGCTATATGTATCCCGGATAGTCGTTCTCCATGGTGTGCCCAAGAAGATCGTATCTGATCGTGGAAGTTTGTTTAATTCCAAATTCTGGCAAAGTTTCCAACAAGCAATGGGAACTCATGTCTCTCTCAGCACAGCCTATCATCCTAAAACCGGTGGTCAAACCGAAAGAGTGAATCAAATTCTTGAAGACATGCTCAGAGCGTGTGTCATATCCTTTGGAAAGAACTGGGAGAAATGTCTTCCTTTTGCGGAGTTCTCCTACAACAACAGTTTTCAATCCAGTTTGGGCATGGCACCTTTTCAATTCCTATACGGGAGAACATGTTGAACATCGTTGAACTGGACAGAAACCGGTGAAAGACAATTCATTGGTCCGGACATGATCCAAGAAGCAGAAGATCAAGTTCGCATAATTCGAGAGCGTCTGAAGGCCGCTCAATCTCGTCAGAAGACCAACTATGATCGTCATCATATTGATGTTCATTATGAAGTTGGTGATCAAGTTTACCTCCAGGTCACTCCTCTGAAGGGTGTCCATCGATTTGGTATCAAAGACAAATTGGCTCCTCGCTACGTTGGTCCCTTTCGCATTCTCTCTAAGCGGGGTGAGCTTGCCTACCAATTGGAACTACCATCAAATTTCCCAGAGGTTCATGATGTCTTTCATGTGTCCCAACTCAAGCGTTGCTTCAAAGATCCCATTCGTGGTGTGGACCATGAAACTTTGGATCTCCAAGATGATCTAACCTACCGAGAATACCCTGTTCATATTCTTGATGAAACCGAGCGCAAGACTCGTCGTCAAACCATCAAGTTCCTGAAAGTTCAATGGTCTCATCACTCTGAGTCAGAAGCAACCTGGGAACAAGAAGACCGTCTTCGATCTGAGTACCCTGCCTTCTTTTCTAAAACCTAGGAATCTTGGGTCGAGTTTCTTGTAAGTGGGATAGAGCTGTAATATACCACTTTTGTGTAATATTAATAAAGACTTGTTTCAGCATTGCATGCATGCATTACACTTGCACTTTGATTTAACCAAATAAGAACAAGCCAAACCCTAATGTCTTACCCTCTCAAAACCATTCAAATGGGTTTTAGATTTTGAAAATTATCAAAATGAATGGAACCCAAAGTGAATAAAAGGGTCCCACACTATTTTATATACTTTATAAAAGTTTTTGTAATTTCAAATTATTCAAAACATATTTGAATTCAAAATACAAAAGGGAAATCAGAAAACAGAAATAGAAAAATAGTTTCCTGGAAAAAAATCTAACTAACCTAGCTACTGGGCCGAGCCCACTTCTCTCCCTCTCTCCCTCTCTGCCGCCAGCGCAGCCAGCAGCCATCCCACCCGGAGCCCAAGCCGGCCCAGCCTGGCCCGTACCATTTCGTCGACGCTATCGTCGGCGTCCACCTCTCGGCGTGCCCGAAGCAGCTCGTTGTCGCCTCGCCGCCGGCCGCCGCGCGCCAAGATCCATGCCGCCGCCCCCGAGCGTCTACAAGAACTGCTGGCCACCGTCGATGAACCCTAGCCTGCCAGTTCCCCCTCTCCTCTCCATTTTCTCTCGCCATGGCCGAACCCTAGACGTCAGATTCTCCTCGTCCCCGCCGTCTCCGGCCACCCTAGCCTTAGCCGACGCCACCACTGGAGCCGCCGTGCTCGAGTCCTTCTCCCTAGCTATCCCCCCCTCCGCACGACCCCGATCGACTAGATCGAGAGCTCTGGCCGCCGTCGGTCTCCGTCGATCCCCGCCATTCCCGAGCTCGCCTCGCCTTGCCGTCAAGCCCGTCATGCTCACGGTGAGCTCCTCATCGTTACGGTGCCCTCCATTTCCTCCCTCTCCCCCTGTGTCGTTCTCCCCGCGTGTGCCTGACGTCGACGCTGCTGGAGCTCGTCGGAGGCAACGCTCTGGTGACCAATAACGAGCGGCGGCGCCACTAGCGTGCTCAGCGCATTGCGCTACGTCGAACGTGCCCACCCGCGCAAGCCCGCTCTGCCCCTAGCGCTGGATTCGATCCCCAGCAGTGAGCATCTCCATTGTTGATGTCATGATGACATCAGCATGATGCAATAACCCTATTTGTTTATTTAAATGTTTTTCTCTAATTGCTTTATTAAATAAAATGTATGACAGGTGGGCCATACCTGTCAGGGTTTTAACCTTTTCTGTAAATATTTTCTGAAATGATTAAATCTATGACATGTGGGCCCAAGTTGGAATTTATTTTAAATATTCCAAAATGATTTAAAATGAATTAAAATTGTAGAAATTCATAACGAATTCATTTTAAATCAGAAAAATACAAATAATATACCAAAATGTTTAGAAAAATGAAACCCATCTAACTAAGATATAATCATACATGGTTAATCAACTTTGATGGCAAGTTTAATTAGAAGAACCAATTGAACCCCATAGGTGATTCTGATGATCCCCCTGTTTTAGGGTTTGGACCTCTCGAACCCCGTTTAAAATGACCAAGCATGTTCTAGGGTTCATTTCAACCCCATTTAACTTGTCATATCATCCATATCGTATGAGCATTGCACATGCCATGTGTTGAATGTTGTTTTCTCTTTTCCGGTGTTTGGTTCTTCGCGAATAGGAACCGAACCCAAAGCTGAAGTCAACGCTACTAAAGAGCAGTACCAGCCCAACAACGTACAAGGCAAGTGAAGCCCCACTCATACATATGAATCCTACGATTACAAAGTATTTCATTCTCATCATATGCATTCGGTTCAACAGTCTTTTATCAGTAGATAGAGTGATCCTATCTGATGCATGTTTCCCCTTGTGAACTAAATACATGATCCACTGCTCCTAGCATAACTAGGGTTTGGGTTATGAGCATCGCTAGTGCCACGGTTCAGTCAACATTAGCCAATGCTTAGTGGTCCGATGCTGATCATTCAGATGATGCACCGGAGATGCGAATGAATCTAGTATGGTAGGATGTGGTGATGTGATCAGAGATGGATGATAAACATGCTAAGGCTTGTATGGGAGGCCACGTGGGTTGTGGTTTTTGTAGTCCCATACTTGCCACCCTTCGGACCTGATGTTCTCGCCTCTTGAACCAAGACGAGCGTACAACCACACGGGGGGCTGGAAACCCCCTCAACTCACTAACTTTCCTACTAGATTCCATGATTCACATAGTTCGTGCTTTCCATTTGACATACGCATCTTCGTTGTTCTTGAATGGAGGTGAAGGAGGTGCATTCATACAGGTAGGTAAGTGTGGCAGGGAATGGGAGATGCCCGGCATCCATAATATCAAACCCTGTTCACATCGCTAGGGACCGACTTCGGGACTCGACCCGTTACGGCGGCATCTCCTTAGTGTGTGACTCATGGTATCGGCAAAAGCAAAGTAAAGGTCATGGTCAACCACTCTCTGCCGGCCTTCCAAGGAAGAGGGCTAATAATTTGGTATTAAGAATCGGTTGGTACGTGTGGGTAAAGTTGTGCACCCCTGCAGGGTTATTAATCTTTTCGAAAAGCCGTGTCCATGGTTATGGACGACTTGGGAACGGATTCTGTGATCATAGAAAACAATAACCGAATGATAAAACTTGTCAACTAATGTGAGATCCGGAGTACTTCCTCGAGGTTGTTTGAGGGGGTATTCCGGGAAGAGAGGTTCAGTTGATGATGGTTCTTTGTGGATATCAAAGATGACTTCGAAGAGCTAGAGTTGTAGTCTCCTTATCCCTTTTGAAAATGATCTAACTAGACGAGTTCCTTCTCCCTCTTGTTTTGAAAACAAAAGATGGCTTTATGCAAAATAACTCCACTAGCCATAAGTCTTGCAGAGTACACCCTGTACTCAGCCTTTCCTCGTTGATGTTTCTCTATAGATGAAGCTACTCCAACTGAAGGTGGTTTCTATGTCGAAGTCGACGAGTAGTCGGGGTTCCCGGGCAGCAGCCTAGGATCTATGGAAGGGTCGCTTCTTCTGTTTAAGGCTTCTTAGGCCCTTTGCTAAGTTTGTTGTTTAGAACAACTTGTTTGCTTCCGTTGTATGTTTTAATGATGAGTCTGTGACCCCTGGCTTGTATGACTGGTTTGTAACTCTCTTAAGAGTTTACCTTATTAATGCATGGTTTGTATGTTCTGTAATGTTACCGATCTTTCCCTGCACGCTTTGGAATTTAGGTTATGCTTATATCAGATAAGGATCTGATATTTGTCTAGCCCTGATCCCGGGTCATGACAAAGACGCTCCAAGAACAACACAAAAATGCATGAAACAATAAAAACGAAGTGTCTAGAAAGACCTGAGATTTTTATTGATGAAGAAGGGGATGCCCAAGGCATCCCCAAGCTTTGACGCTTGTACCTCTTGAATATTTCTTGGGGTGAAACGGGGTGGCATCCCCAAGCTTGAGCTTTTGTCCATTCTTCATCTCATTACATCATTCTTTCTCTACACCTGAAAATTTTCCTTCATACAAAACTTCACACATCTTCATTAACAACATTAGTGCATTCAAAAGATAATAAACCTTTGGGGTTTAGTTTTAAAATAGAAAAACTTTTATTAAAAACACAATATACTATAGCAATTCCTTCAAAAAGCTCAATTTACCAAAGAGAACTCAAAAAGAATCAATAAAGATGCAAATGCAATTAGTGGCAGAAATCTGTCAAAACAGACCAGCAAGTAAAAACCGAATTTTTCGAAGACCTTCTGTTGCTCAAATCAAAAAGTTTTTAACTAACGAAAGTTAACTAACAACCTGGGGGATTTATTAAAAAAATTACAGCTCAATCCTACATACAGAGATTTTTCAATAATTTTTATAGTGAATCACAAAAATCTGTTTCGGGACAACAACTTCCCCAAATCTTACTTCTCTCTCATTAGAGGTTATTCTTCGCACAAAAACCACACAAAAAGGATAAGGAGAGGTTATTACAAAAGTTATAACTTCCAAGACTCAATAAAACTATTGGGTTATCTCCCAAGAAGTACTTTTCTTTAACGCCTTTAAGTTAGGCTTGATAGTTTGAGAAGATGCTCACATAAGAAATATGAATTGAAGTAAAATAGAGCATAAAGAAGCAAATTCAAAACACATTTAAGTCTAACCCACTTCCTATGCATAAGAATCTTGTAAAGAAACAAGTCATGAAAGCACAAAACAACAAGCATAGGAAAGCAAAACAAGTGCAACTTCAAGATTTTCAACATAAAGAGGGGAAACTTAATATTATTGATATGCATAAAACCATGTTTCCCTCTCTCATAATAACTTTTAGTATCATCATGAATAAAGTTAAATATATAACTATCACATAAAACATTCTTATCATGAGCCACATGCACAAAATGATTATTACTCTCCACGTAAGCATAGTCATTCTTATTAATTGTAGTGCGAGTAAATTCAACAAAATAGCTATCATTAATACTCTCATCACCATAATCATCAAATATAGGATGCATATTGTAATCACAATTAATTTTCTCCTCAATAGTAGGTGGACTGAAAATGTCATATTCATCATTGTAATCATCATATATTGGAGGTTTGGTATCATCATAAGCAATAGAATAGCTATCTTCCAAAGTTGGGGAACTAAAAAGATCATTTTCATAAAAACTAGATCCCCCAAGCTTAGACGTTTCCATAACATTAGCAATAATGGTGTTCAAAGAATTCATACTAATAACATTGCTATTAGCATGCAAATAAAGTTCCAAAGGTTTTTTAATTTTCTCTTCAAACAGCAATTGTTGGGCCTCCAAGTGCAGAGGTTTGTAGAATAGCAGCAAGTTTCCCTTAAGTGGATTACCCAAGGTTTATCGAACTCAGGGAGGAAGTGGTCAAAGGTATCCCTCTCAAGCAACCCTGCAATCAAGATACAAGAAGTCTCTTGTGTCCCCAACACACCCAATACACTTGCCAGGTGTATAGGTGCACTAGTTCGGCGAAGAGATAGTGAAATACAAGTGATATGGATGATTATAAGACAACAGTGCCAGAAAATAGCTTGACGGGTGATGTCTACGCACTTCTATTCTTGTAGACAGTTGTTGGGCCTCCAAGTGCAGAGGTTTGTAGAACAGCAGCAAGTTTCCCTTAAGTGGATTACCCAAGGTTTATCGAACTCGGGGAAGAAGTGGTCAAAGGTATCCCTCTCAAGAAATCCTGCAATCAAGATACAAGAAGTCTCTTGTGTCCCCAACACACCCAATACACTTGTTAGGTGTATAGGTGCACTAGTTCGGCGAAGAGATAGTGAAATACAAGTGGTAACGGTGCCAGAAAAGAGCTTCTGACTGGTAGAAAAAGACTGGAAGCAAGAAAACATACAATAGATCTAGTTGTAAATGGTGTTTCATTGTTTAGAAACAAGGCCTAGGGATCATACTTTCACTAGTGAACACTCTGTCATATAAATATCTTCTCTTAATGATACTACTCTTAACTACTCTCCGGTTGGACACTCTAATCCACGGTAGGGCCTTCCCCAATCTAGATAACCCCACACTGTCACCTTGAGCGCAATATGGTTCCAACAAACACTAAAATTTCATAAAGACAACCAACTCAAAATATACTCATGATAAATATATATATGTAATCTATCCTAAGTGCCACACACGGTGTGCACGCTATCACTTTCACACACGTGGGGAAAAGCATAGATCTATTAAAGCACGATGAGTATTTATGTAGACTCTAGCATAAGTGCCACCATGGCGTGCACGCTGTCACTTTCACACACATGGGGAGAGCAGAGATCTATTGAAGCACTTGAGTAACAGAGTAGATCTACTTGATTACAAAGCTCATGACCACAACATGATCATGCATAGAGAGAGAGAGAGAGAGATGAACACATAGGTACCGGTAGAGCCCTTAGCCTTGAGGAAGAACTACTACCTCCTCATCATGGGAATCAGCAACGACAATGGAGATGGTGGTGGAGATCAATGGAGATGGCTCCGGGGGAAATTCCCCATCCCGGCAGGGTGCCGGAACAGATACTTTCTGTCCCCCGAATCTTCCCTTCGGTGGTGGCGGTGCTTCGGAACTTTAGGTGGCTTTTTGGTCCATTCCCTAGGGTTTTTGGGTCGGAGGCTTCTTATAGGCGAAGGAGGCAAGGTCGGTGGAGGGACAGGGTGCCACACCCCCTGTCGGCGCGGCCAGGGTGGGCCCCGCGCCCACCTACGTGGTGGCCACCCTGGTGTCCTGCTTCGTCTTGTCTTTGATTTTCCGTATCGCTCAAGGAAAATATGAACTTCGGTTTTTGTCCCGTCCAATTCTGAGAATATTCATTTTTTAGCTTTTTGAAACCAAAAACAGCAGAAAACAGGCAACTGGCACTGTGGCATCTTGTCAATAGGTTAGTTCCAGAAAGTGTATAAAAATACCTCAAAGTGTAGACAAAACATAGCAAAGTGGATACTAAATAAGCATGGAACATCAAAAATTATAGATACGTTTATGACGTATCGACGGGGTGGAAGAGACTGGAAGCAAGCAAACATGCAATAGATCTAGTTGTGAATGGTGTTTCAATGCTTAGAAACAAGGCCTAGGGATCATACTTTCACTAGTGAACACTCATATAAATATCTTCTCTTCATGATACTACTCTTAACTACTCTCCGGTTGAACACTCTAATCCATGGTAGGGCTATAACAGCACTCCTCAAAGTCCGCCTTCCCCAACTAGATAACCCCACACTATCACCTTAGGCACTAGATGGTTCCAACAAACACCACAATTTCATAGAGACAACCAACTCAAAATATACTCATGATAAATATTTATGAACTCTAGCCTAAGTGCCACCACGGCGTGCATGCTATCACTTTCACACACATTATGTAAACTCTAGCCTAAGTGCCACCATCGTATGCACGCTGTCACTTTCATACACATGGGGAGAGCCGGAGATCTATTAAAGCACTTGAGTAGCAAGGTAGATATACTTGATTACAAAGCTCATGATCACAATATGACCATGCATAGAGAGAGAGATGAACACATAGCTACCGGTAGAGCCCTTAGCCTCGAGGAAAAACTACTCCGTCCTCATCATGGGATTCAACAACGGTGATGAAGATGGCGATGGAGATCGATGGAGATGGTGGTGGAGATTGAAGGAGATGGCTCCGGGGGCACTTCCCCGTCCCGGCAGGGTGCCGGAATAGAGACTTCTGTCCCCCGAATCTCCCCTTCGATGGCGGCGGCGTTGCGGAACTTTTCGTGGGTGTATGATTGACAATTTAGGGTTTTCTCCCCGGGGGCTTCTTATAGGCAAAGGAGGAAAGGTGGTGAAGGCCCAGGGGGCCCACACCCCCTGGTGGCGTGCCCAGGGTGGGCCTGCGCCACCCTAGGGTGTGGCCACCCTGGTGCCCTACTTCGTCTCTTCTTTGATTTTTCGTATCGTTCCTGGAAAAATATGAAGTTTGGCTTTTGTCCTGTCCAATTCCGAGAATATTCATTTTTTAGCTTTTCTAAAACCAAAAACAGCAGAAAACAAGCAACTGACACTATGGCATCTGGTCAATAGGTTAGTTATAGAAAGTGTATAAAAATACCTCAAAGTGTAGATAAAACATAAGAAATATGATATAAAACAAGCATGGAGCATCAAAAATTATAGATAAGTTTATAACGTATCACATTATATGATGATCCCTCAACATAATTCCAATGTTCATGTTCTCCCACAAGTGTGCACCCCTAAGAAAGATCGCAGTTATGAAGTAGGGCATGATGATCGGGTGCTAGACATCTCTATGCTCACACACGGTGGGTGTAAGCCATGTATGCACTGCAATACACTATGGTTCAAATTGGCGAGCCTAGCATGTACATACATGGCATTGGAACATAGATGACCGAAATGTTAAGCATGAGTCATATGCTGATGTGATTGATAGTTTTTCTATCCCGACAGCTGTATCAAAGGACGTGATGGCCAGGGATGATATAGTGTAGAGGGATCATGTAATCACTGAACGGACATTGGGGGATGTTCGTTTGAGTGGGAGTTCTAGTAATGAACTCATATTATGAACTAAACAATCTAAGTGAATTTGCATAGTTGTTGTAGTTGGCATCTGTTATAGACTACCTTGGTTGTAATTGAGATAATATAACTATAGTATTCTAGATACTTACTTAACGGACTAGTTGTACCGTATTGTTTGAGTGTCAAATTATAGATAAAAGTCCTAAAGCAGACTCTCAAATAAACCTCACTTACTCCATGAAGTTTAAGTAAGTGTATTAATCCTAGAGTAATTGATTCCAAAATTAGTATATAAAAGATCATGTCTTCCTCCATGATACTTGATATTAGAAAGAAAGTTTCTAGTATCAAGATTATCCGGGAGCTGAAAGATTCGTTTCAAAAATCAACATGTGTTAAGATATATTCTAAAATCTAAAATGTTTGATTGCAACATGATAAAGTATAATTTAGTTGAAGACATATTCTCATATTGGATCAGCATTTGTGAATTATGGTGACGCTGGGCATACCCATCACCCGGTATCTTGGGAACTAAAGTTATACAAACGTTTGTCTTGATAAACTATATAAATCATTCATGAAAATTGTCATGATTGGATGAACATGAAGTATTGGTAAAATGTTTACTATACTAAAATATCACTAATGAATAAATATGGAAGAACATGAGTCATGTGATTATTGTGATCCACTTCAAAGTGTGAGTTTAAGGGTATTAGTGTTTAACTAACACACTTGAACCAAGTACCATGTGATTGGTGCCACTCTTGATGTTGGTTGATTCTTCTGAAAGAGAGGAAAATGTTAAAAGAGAATTCATCAATATAATTGGCAGAAGTTAAAGGACTGGATTGTCCATCTCGGGTATATACAAGATATACATGTTACGATTATATATTCTTTGATTGTTAAACCTATGTAATTCTTTGGTATTAGATACTGAATTGGTTGGTATAAAATGTCATACAAAAACTCAATGTAAGAACTGAAGGAGATATTCCCTAGAGGCAAATAATAAATGGTTATTATTGTCATATCTCAATTAGTTTGTAATAGTTTCATATTATGCTATAATTGTATCAAGTGGAAACAATGATACATGTGTGATATGAAACAAAAGTCCCTAGTAGCCTCTATTTATACTAGTTCGTTGGGCAGCTGATGATCAAGGTTTCCTGATCATGGAGCTTCTATGCCAGTTGACAACGAGGTCATATCATTAGTGAATTATGTGATGGAGATTACCCAAAGATCGTGACATGATCAAGTCACGAAGTTCATCATTGCAATAATTAGAATTATAGTCTCCTTCTCCTTAGACCATGGGATCATATTAATCACTATCTCCCGATCCTGCTTCAACTGCATCAAACGTCACTCGATAGAACGGTGATTATAAAGGTGTATGTTGAGTATTTCGGAGGAAAATTTGAGGCCTATGTACCAAGACCAGGATTTGTTCACCCAGTGACGGGTAAGATAGCTAAGGCTGACTTGGTGAGATTACATCCATAAATTTTGCAACATGTGACTAGGTCATGGGGATGTAGTGCGGGAACAAGTGAAATAGTACTTGTCGGTAACGAGATTAAACAAGGCATGTGATACCCAATGATCAGATCTTAGACAAGTTGTATGAAAGAAACAAAGGGAAATGTACTCGACGTTTACGGTTCAAACGACATCATCATCGTGTAAGCACAGGGGTCATTATGGGCATCCTGGTCCCGCTATTGATCATTGATAGATATCATGTTTGTGCCATTCCCGAGCCATAGGAGAGATACACTTAATGGTACGATGAGTTAGAGATCCTCTGTAAGTTGGAATCATAGTAGAGAAAGAGAAAGCCGGAATTGTTCCGTAGAGAGAGATCCAAAGTTGTTCGGAGACAGAAGAAAGAAAAGGACTAAAAGGTGTTTCAGATATATGGAAATTTTTAATATGCATTTATTATATGTTAATTATGAATTAATATATACTAAAAAATATTTAAATTATTATTTTAGGGAAAATTCCTCAACTAGGCCGTAACCCGGAGGGAATTGGCTCAGGAGAAAGTAACTAGGAAAAACAGCACAACCAAATGCGGACGGGCCGCATTTGACCGGCCCATGAAGCAGGTAGGAAGGCGGGTGATAAACACCGCCTAGGGCAGGCATGGCAATTTGTCCAACAGGCCACGTGTGGGGTAGGGAGGCCCACCCGTCCACTGTAGCCCAGACGCCAGGCGCTAGCGGGCCTTGCGCGGGTGGCCGGCTCACCCGACAGGCGCAGCTGCTGCGCGCGCTGGCAGGCCACGTGTGTGCGCCAACCCACCCGAGCCAGGCTGGTAGGGTGGCCCACCTGGCCACCCATTGGCCCAGCCGGCTGGTTGCCTCCTTTTACCCTTTTTCCTTTAATATTTAGTCCCACATGGGGCACCCAAAGGGGAGGTCACGCCTCCCTCTTCCTATATAAAAGGGTGCCAATGGGTGGGATTAACTGATTTAAGATATTTTCTAAGGCATTTTTCTTAGAGAATTCTATCCTCTCTCTCTCTCTAGTTATCTCCATGTGTAGGCACGGACCCATGAAAGGATTGTACATGCAAGAGATGACGCACATGTAGCATTGCCATTGCGCTGCAGGGATTCCAAGTCAAGGATATATTTCTGCACTCCTAGCAGGGATTGGGGAGCCGGAGGTCATCATCTTACATCATATGTGTACGAAATCTCGAGGGTGCCACATTTGGGGCATCTTAGATGTCATGAGCCGGACTGCTGCACGATGGAGCAAGAGGTGAGTTGCGAGAAGCTTCATGACCTTGAGATCGGCTAAGAACACGACTACATTAGCCATGTTCCCCTCATAACATTAACCGCTTTTGGACTACAAGGGTATGTATCCAAAATCTTTGGTCGTTACTACATTGCTGATAGATAGATCTTGGACAGTTAGGGCATTCCAACATAGAAACTTTTTGTTTTTTGCCTCGGGACCCCTTCAAGAAATACAATGGTCTGAATAACTAGCAAAAGAATATGGTAATGATGTTCATAGATAAACAAATAAAGTGTTATTATGTTTGTCATTTACATCAAAGACCAAACTATTAAGATTTATTCTGATAATTTTTATCTCGTTCCAGTATTGTGAGAACAAATTGTTGTTCAAATAATTACCGCATAACATAGATGATGGATGAACCATTATAAATCTTGTTGGTGAGATAACATACATAAAACTAAATGTAAAGCATTGCAAGACGAAATGATTGAAATTTCACTTAAATATGACACCACCGTTTAAGTTATATTGGAAAGAAATACATGAAGAAAATCCATCTTGATGGTGTTGGAGATATGCCCAAGAGGCAATAATAAAGTGGTTATTATCATATCTTCATGCTTATGATAAATGTTTACATACCATGCTAAAATTGTATTAACTAGAAACATTAATACTTGTGTGATTTGTAAACATAAAAGAGTCCCTAGTAAAGCCTCTTGTTAAAGTAGCTTGTTGGTTAATATATGATCATGGTTTCCTGATCATGAACATAGAGATGTTATTAACAATAGGGTCATATCATTAGGAGACTGATGTGATGGACATACTCCTATAGTTAAGTGTAGCATAAAGATCAAGTCATTTAATATAGTTCATTTGCTATAATCTTTCTGATACATAGTAACCTAATTCCTTCGACCATGAGATCATGCTAATCACCATCACCGGAAGGATGCTTTGATGACATCAAACACCACACCGTAACTGGGTGGCTATAAAGGTGGCATTGAGTGTTCAGAAAGTATGTGTTGAGGCACATGGATCAAGAGTGGGATTTGTCCATCCATATGACGGATAGATATACTCTAGGCCCTCTCGGTGGAATGTCATCCAATTAGCTTGAAAGCATGTGACTGGCTCACAAGGGATCACATATCACGGGAACGAGAAAAGAGTACTTATCGGTAACGAGGTTGAACTAGGTATGCAGAGATACCTACGATCAAACCTCAAATAAGTAAACTATCGCGAGACAAAGGGAAATTGGTATCGTATGTAAGTGGTTCATTCGATCGCAAAGTAATCGTAGAAATATGTGGGAGCCATATGAATTTTCCAGATTCCTCTATTGGTTATTGATCGGATAAGTGTCTCGGTCATGTCCGCATAATTCACGAACCGTAGGGAGACACACTTAAGGACTCGATGTTGTTTAGTAGATATGGAATGTAAGTAGGGAAACGAATGTTGTTCGGAGTCTCGGATGGGATCCGGGATATCACGAAGAGATCCGGAATGGTCCGGAGAATAATATTCATATAAGGAAAGTCCGATTCCGGAGTTCGGGAATGATTTCGATGTTTTCATCGGAGAGGTTCTAGAAGGGTCTAGAAGGTTCACCGGACCGGAAGGGGAATGGTCCATGAATGTGTCATGGTTAAGTGGAATGATTGGATAATGTCCTAGTTCACTTTGGTTGGGCATTTGCGAGAGAGAAATAAATCTCCAAATTGAAAGTCAAAAGGGAGGTTTGAAAAGTCAAACTGGAACAATAGTTTCCTAGTGGAAGAAGGAAAGAGTCCTTCCTTCTATCCAACTTGGGTTTGGGTATGGATTCAAACTTCCCTCTCCCAAGCTGCCCTCCCTCTCATAAATAGAAAGGGAGGGCTGCCCCAAAGCACACAACACCAGCCCTCCCACCCGCCAAGCCGCCGCATGCCGCCGCCGCCGGCCCGTCGCCGCCTCCTTAGCCGCCGCCGACACCTCATCCTCCTTTCCGGCCTTCTAAACCTAGATTGCCGGAAACCCTAGATCCACCATAACCCACACCGGCTTAGGCGAAGCCCTGCGGGATCTTCCCTCTACTTCCGACACCATGTCGTCGTGCTGCCGGAATCGCGAGGGGATAACTACAACCTCTGATGCCTGCTGGAACAAGGGAGAGGAAGGTCTTCATCGAGTACCGAACATGTGACCGACTGCGGAAGCGCTGCCGAAACGTAGCGTTGAAAGGATCGTCTACGCGATCTTGAGATGGGCAAGTGTATGACTACATCATCCATGAGAATCTGCTCTCGTTAACCGCTCTGGAATCTTCGAGGGTGAGTACTCTAATCGACTCGTTGCTACAATCTAGTAGATAGATCTTGGCTTGTTTGTGTGCATGCGGTAGAAATTTTTTGTTTTCCATGCTATGAACCCCTACAGTGGTATCAGAGCCGTGTCTATATGTAGATCTGTTTCACGAGTAGAACACAATGGTCATTGTGGGCGTTGATGTTTTTGTTGTCGATTCCTTCTTGTGTACTTTACATCTTGCGGGATGGTGGGATGAAGCGGCCCGGGCTAACCTTACATGACATCGTTCATGAGACTTGCTCCACGCTTGACATGCAACTTGTATTGCATAAGTGGCTTGGCGGGTGCCTGTTTCTCCCCACATAGTGAAGATTCAATTTACAACAGGTGATTGACAATACTAGTATCAACGTTGTGGTTCTTGTTCATAAGTTAGAACAACACTTATTGAAACCCCAAACCACGTAAAACATGCAAAGAAAATTAGAGGCGTCTAACTTTGTTTTGCAGGGGTGTGTTGTGATGTGATATGGCCATAATTATGATTATATATGATGTACGCAATGTTCCTTATTGTAAGTTGGCAACCGGCAGGAGCCTTATGGTTGTCTTTTAACTTAGTTTAGACCTGCGTGTCTATTATTCAAAGTAGTTGTAATAGTTGATGCTGGTGGACGACAACCATGGAGCGGTGCCATTGACCTTGACGCCACGTCGGTGATGATGGAGATCATGTTCGTGCTTGAAAATGGAAACCGGAAGCACAAGAAGAAAGGCCATATCATATCACATATTATGAATTGCATGTGATGTTAATCCTTTTATGCATCTTGTATTGCTTAGATCGCGACGGTAGCATTATAAGATGATCCCTCTCACAAAATATCAAGTTATAGTGTTCGTCCTTAGTAGGCACCGTTGCCAAAGCTCGTTGTTTCGAAGCACCACGTGATGATCGGGTGTGTTAGATTGTGCGAGTGTATACAACGGGAGCAAGCCAGATTTGCTCATGCGGAAACTAAGGTTACATCTTGAAGAGCCTAGCATGTACAGACATGGTCTCGGAATACGGATTGCCGAAAGGTAAAGCATGAGTCATATAGATGATATGATGAGCATGATGATTGTTCGCCTTTGAAACTACATCATGTCTCGTGATGATCGGACTTGGTGTAGTGGATTTGGTTCATGTGATCACTAAAACAATGTGAGGGATATTGTTTTGAGTGGGAGTTCAATAGTAATATGATTAAAAGTTGAACACTATTTATCATAAATTGAATCAAAGTGAATTTGCATAGTTGTTGTAGTCATTGGCATCCGTTTACCACCTTGCACTTAGTTATAATTGAGATAATAGAACTATAGAATTCTGGTTAGTTACTTCACAAACTGGTATCGTATTGTTTTGAAGTGTTAATCTAAAGTTTAA
Source organism: Avena sativa (assembly GCA_916181665.1). Lineage (NCBI taxonomy): Eukaryota > Viridiplantae > Streptophyta > Magnoliopsida > Poales > Poaceae > Avena > Avena sativa. The sequence goes on from OV702279.1 coordinate 230,555,515, forward strand.
AAGTCCTAATGCAAATTTCAGTAAGTTCCGGTTACTCCGTGAAGTTTAATAATTGGTATTAAATTAAGAGTGACAATTCTAGTGTTAGTATATAAGTATCATGTTTGTCTCCATGATTCTTGATATTCAAAAGATTGTTTTAATATCAAGGTTATCTAGGAGCTGAAAGATTTGTTTCAGAAACCATGATGTGTGGAGGATATTGCGATATCTGAAAATATGTTTTGGTTACAACATGAGAGAGTATAATATGGCAAAGTTTATGTTCTCATATTTAATGAGAATTTGCAAAAGGTTGGAGACGATGGTCGTCCTAATCCTCCAAAAGGTTTTGGAGAGCAACATTATACTCGCAATTCACCGTTATAAGCTAAAGTAGCTTGATCATGAATAGTTCCATGATAAGGGTGAATATTTGATGTAGGTAAAACGTTTACTACACTAAAAGATTACTAAAGGATGGAATTTGAAAGAACACCAAACATTTGATGATGGTGATCTACTTCAAAGTGCAAGTCCAAAGACATTGGTATTTAACTTTACATGTTTTGGACTATGTGTCATGAGTATGGAGCCACTATTGATGTTGATAGATTTTTTTGAAAGGATAAATAAATACTGAAAGAGAAATCTAAGAAATATTTGGCAGAAGAGAAAATACTAGAATTGTTCAGCTTAGGTATATAGAAGATATACATGTTATGGCTATATTCTTTGCTTGTTAAACAATGTGGTTCTTAAGTATTGGATACTTAATTTGTTGGTGTGAATCGTCATACGTAACAACATAATTCATGAACTACAATGGCCTAAGTAACTAGCAAAAGAATATGTGATGACATTCATCGCGAACAAATAAAAGGTTGTTGTGTTGCTCGTTGACATCAAAGCTTTCCTTCAAGATTTGTTTTCAATAATTGTTATTTTGATCAAGTATTATGAGAACAAAAGGGTTGTTCAAATAATTGCCGTAATCCATAAAAGATGGATGATTTACAAATCTCATTGGAGAAATCACATCCATAAAACTAGTGTTAAAAATTTCAAAAGACAAATTGATTGAAAGATCACTTAGGAAGTGACATCGCCGTTTAAATTATATTGGAAAGAAAGCATGAAGAAACTCCATGTGGATGGAATTTTGGAGTCTCTTGATTTTTGATCAAATGACGCTTGTGAAACTTTCCTAGAGATAATTAAGACTCCGTTCATAGGCCAAAAGGGAACGAATGACTAGATTATTGAAATTTGTATATATTTGATGTATGAAATCCATTACGTGTAGTCAAGAGAGATGGATTTCAACTTCATATGCTTTCTCCAAAAATTTGAGTGAATATATGAATATTTACTTAATGAGGATTAAGTGTGAAACATTTGAAAAGTTCAAAAACTTTCAAGATGAAGTGCAAAATCAATGTAACAAGAAAATAAAGAATTTATGATAGGATCATAAAGGAAGGCATTTGAGTTACAAGTTTAGCATAATACCTTAGATTTGAGGAATCGTTCCATGGATTTGCATTTCCCGAAACACCATAAGAGTATGGAGCGTTCGAGATATGTAATGAAACCTTGTATGACATGGTAAGATCAAAGGTGTAAATTATAAAACTGCCATTATATTTTAAAGATTAAAGCTTTAGTGACTACCGTTTTTCCACTGAAAAGAGCTCCATCATAATCCGTTGAAATGACACCATATAAAGTTATGGTTTGGGATAAAACCCAAGTTGTCCTTTCTTAAACATTGGTATGCTATGCATAAGAAAGATGTTTGCACCCAAAATTGGATGAACATATCTTTGTATGTTATTTTGAATAATAGTTGAGTATTCCTCCATAACACTAAAGACAAAAATGTTTGTCGCTTAGAACGTCAAGTTTATTTGAGAAAGGAATTTTCCGTGAAAAGTTAAGTGGGAGGACAATAGAACTTTTATAAGGTTAAAAGAACCTTAGCTATATGTGCAAAGTTGCGCAGCGCCGAAAAGTGTTCCGGAGGCAGCAACAATGCTCATGGCTCACGTACCTCAAAGGTTGTGGTCACGGAGGTCTAAGTTCCTATTGAACCAAGTAGGTCGGGTAAACAATCAAATACCAAGATTTGAGAGTTAAATCATTATTTGACAATAATGATCCGACTACATGCAAAGAAGCGATGACGGGCCCTGACTCCGTCAAATGGTTTGAAGCCATAAAATCCGTGATAGTTCCATATATGAGAGATCAAGCTTTAAACTTGAAAGACCCTCTGAAAAGGTGCAAGACCCTACAGTCGTATTTGGATCTATAAAGAAATAGACATGGATGTTTCACATCTATGAAATTATCGACATGTCGGGAGTTCACGACAATATTCAAATAGTTGACTATGACAAGATCCGATCTTTCATTAAGCGATATTTAGTCTAGACGGATTAATGTAGCAACCACTGCATATAATTTTGTTATGTGGTAGTTGAATAAACAAAACAAGTTCTTCTAATAGAATGGTTACCTAGGACGTGTGCATGACACGGTCCAAAGGGTTTTATTAATTCAAAGGATGCTAAAAGCATATGCAAACTTCAATGGTTGAAGTAAGCATCGTGGAGTTGGAATCTTCACTATGATGAAACTGTTAAAAGAGTTTAATTTCATCGGAGACGATGAAGATGCTTGCATTTGCAAGAAATTAAGTGGGAGCGCTAAGACATGCTTCTAATACATTATGTGGAAGACATATTGTTGATTGGAAATGATGTATCTTTTTATTGACACAGGTTAAGAAGTTCATCTCGATGAAAAGGCTTAGGCAGAACCCGAATATTTGGCATCAATGTCTATATGGATAAATTGTGACGCCAATATGGTTGTGCCAGAAGTACATAGAGGAGATATTGAATGAGTTCAATATAGAAACTACAAGAAAGGTTCTTGTTGCACAGGAAGGATTGAATAAAGATTTAAGTATTTTTGATACTTGATAGATAAAATCACAAAGAGTATTTTATCAATCATGTTGTGATGTGTACAAATACAGATATGTCCTATGCTCTAAATGTTATGAGCGTATACCAGAATGATTCATAAGATGATTATTGGACGATAGTAAAGATATTCTTATGATCTTTTAGAAGAACTAAGAATATATTATTTTGTAGAAGTGACAAATAGATGGTTAGTTTATTGTAAAAGTATTACATTGATACTAGTTTTGTCACAAAGTACAAATTAAGTTTATCTCAATCTAAACTAAGGGTGTCACAATATGATGGAAAGTAAGTTCCATAATAGATTTGGATGAGTTCCAAAGTTAAGACATTATGACAGATACTACAACAAAATTCTAAGTATATGACTGCTATTATAGCAGCAAAAGAGGGCATTTGTGTCAAGTAGTTTGTTATCAAACTAGGTGTGGTTCACAGCGAGATAGTACTATGAAGATATATTGTACGACAATATTATCAACATGTTTTAACCCCAAGGAACTAAAGGTCTCACCAAAGGACCAAATTTATACAAAGCCATCTCATTAGAGAATGAGTGATGCATAGAGACACAAAGACATGCAATTACACACGGACCTGAAAGTGTCGGATCCGGAGATCAGTTGACCACTAGCAATCGTGTAAATACAACACCTGAAAGCCATAGGTGTTGAATGCACAAAGGTTTGAAACTAGATTATTGACTCTAGTGCAAGTGGGAGACTGTTGGAGATATGCCCAAGAGGCAATAATAAAGTGGTTATTATCATATCTTCATGCTTATGATAAATGTTTACATACCATGCTATAATTGTATTAACCGGAAACATTAATACTTGTGTGATTTGTAAACATAAAAGAGTCCCTAGTAAAGCCTCTTGTTAAACTAGCTTGTTGGTTAATATATGATCATGGTTTCCTGATCATGAACATAGAGATGTTATTCACAACGGGGTCATATCATTAGGAGAATGATGTGATGGACATACTCCTATAGTTAAGTGTAGCATAAAGATCAAGTCATTTAATATAGTTCATTTTCTATAAGCTTTCTGATACATAGTAACCTAATTCCTTCGACCATGAGATCATGCTAATCACCATCACCAGAAGGATGCTTTGATGACATCAAACACCACACCGTAACTGGGTGGCTATAAAGGTGGCATTGAGTGTTCGGAAAGTATGTGTTGATGCACATGGATTAAGAGTGGGATTTGTCCATCCATATGACGGATAGATATACTCTGGGCCCTCTCGGTGGAATGTCATCCAATTAGCTTGCAAGCATGTGACTGGCTCACAAGGGATCACATATCACGGGAACGAGAAAAGAGTATTTATCGGTAACGAGGTTGAACTAGGTATGCAGAGATGCCGACGATCAAACCTCGGATAAGTAAACTATCGCGAGACAAAGGGAAATTGGTATCGTATGTAAGTGGTTCATTCGATCGCAAAGTAATCGTAGAAATATGTGGGAGCCATATGAATTTCCAGATTCCTCTATTGGTTATTGATCGGATAAGTGTCTCGGTCATGTCGGCATAATTCACGAACCGTAGGGAGACACACTTAAGGATTCGATGTTGTTTAGTAGATATCAAATGTAAGTAGGGAAACCGAATGTTGTTCGGAGTCTCGGATGGGATCCGGGATATCGCGAGGAGATCCGGAATGGTCCGGAGAATAAGATTCATATAAGGAAAGTCCGATTCCGAAGTTCGGGAATGATTTCGATGTTTTCATCGGAGAGATTCTAGAAGGGTCTAGAAGGTTCACCGGGCCGGAAGGGGAATGGTCCATGAATGTGTCATGGTTAAGTGGAATGATTGGATCATGTCCTAGGTCCCTTTGGTTGGGCATTTGCAAGAGAGAGAAATAAAGCTCTAAATTGAAAATCAAAAGGGAGGTTTGAAAAGTCAAACTGGAACAATAGTTTTCTAGTGGAAGAAGGAAAGAGTCCTTCCTTCTATCCAACTTGGGTTTGGTATGGATTCAAACTCCCCTCTCCCAAGCTGCCCTCCCTCTCTTAAATAGAAGGAGCGGGCTTCCCCAAAGTACACAACACCAGCCCTCCCACCCGTGCGCCGCCGCCGCCAGCCACCGTCGCCGCGCCACCGCCGGCTCGTCGCCACCGCCCTAGCCGCCTCCGACACCTCCTCCTCCTTTTCGGCCTTCTAAACCTAGATCGCCGGAAACCCTAGATCCACCATAACCCGCACCGGCTTAGGCGAAGCCCTGCGGGATCTTACCTCTACTTCCTACACCACGCCGGCGTGCTGCCGGAATCGCGAGGGGAGAACTACAACCTCCGCTGCCTGCTGGAACAAGGGAGAGGAAGGTCTTCATCGACTACCGAACGTGTGACCGACTGCGGAAGCGCTACCGGAACGCAGCGCCGGAAGGATCGTCTATGCGATCTTGAGATGAGCAAGTGTACGACTACATCATCCACGAGAATCTACTCTCGTTAACCGCTTTGGAATCTTTGAGGGTGAGTACTCTAATCGACTCGTTGCTACAATCTAGTAGATAGATCTTGACTTGTCTGTGTGCATGCGGTAGAATTTTTTTGTTTTCCATGCCACGAACCCCTACAGATGGAATTTTAGAGTCAAATAATTTTTTGAACGAATTGACGCTTGTAATACTTTCCCATAGATAACTAAAACTTTGTTCATGCGAAAAGTTGAACGGACGGCTAACTTAGTGGAAATAATACATATTGATGTACGAGGTACATTATGTAAAACCGTGCGTGGTGGATTATTCTACTTCATATACTTTCACCGAGGACTTGAATAGATATATGAGTATATCTGTTTAATGAGAAAAAGTAAAATACATTTGAAACATGTTCAAAGGTTTTAGCGTGAATAAGAAGAAATCATCTAGATTCGTGAAAACGACACCATGAGAGTTATGGCACGTTCGAGTTTCTAGAGACTTTGATAAAGTCATTGCGAATAAATAAATCATTATAACAAGAAAATCTTGGATCATAAATGAATAGATTTGAGTTACAAATTTAGCAAATATGTGAAATTGTTTCATAAACTTGAGTTTCCCAAAACACCATAGGAGTATGGAATGTTTTGAGAATATAATCAAGCCTAGTTTGACTTGGTGAGATTAAATATACAACTGCCATTATGATTTAAAATATTTTGCTATAGTGACATACTTTTTTTATACTGAAAAGAGCAACATCATGATCCATTGAAATGGCAAGGGGTAAAACCCAGTTTCTCTTTTCTTCAATTTTGGTATGCAAGGCATATGTAAAATGTTTACAAAACCAAAATCGGATATGCATGTCTTTGTAGGTTATCCCAAAGCAGTTGTTGGGAATTCCACCACTATAACACTAAAGACAAAAGTGTTTGTCGCAAAAACAACAAGATTTTTGAGAAGGAACTTTTCATGAAATTTAAGTGGGAAGACAATGGAAATCTTAGTAAGGTTATTTAAACCTAAGTGACATGATTAGAGTAGCGCAATGCCAAAAAATGTTCTGGAGGATGCTACAATGCTCATGGCTACCGTTTCTGCAAAACTTTGTAGTTCCGGAAATCTAAGTTCCTATTGAACCATGTGGATTGGGTGAGAATCAAATAGCAAGATTTGAGGCAAAATGTCATTGTTTGACAATGACATACGGACTACATGCAAAGAAGCGATGATGATCCCTAACTTCGTTAAATGGATAGAGGTCATAAGAATTCGTGATAGTATTCATATACGAAAATCAAGTTATGAACTTGGTAGACCCTCGGGAAGGCATAAAACTTTTCAAAGTGTATGTGGACCTATAAAGAAACAGACACGGATGTTTACATATATGAAATGATCGACATATCGGACAGAAGTTTACGTCAAAGTTCAAATAGTTAAATGTGACAAGATTTGATCTTCCACATTGACATTTAGTCTATACGGATTATTGTAGCAAGCACTACATATTAAGATATGATAGTTGAATAAACAAAACAACATTCTTTTAATAACAATGGTTACCTAGGATGTGTTCACGGCACTATCCAAAGGGTTTTGTTAATTCGAATGGTGATAAAAATATATGCAAATTTCAATGATTGAAATACGCATAGAGGAGTTGGAATCTTCACCGTAATGAAACTTTAAAGAGTTTAAGTTCATCACAAACGATGAAGATGCTTGTGTTTACAAGAAACTAAGTGGGAGCGTTAAGACATGTTTCCAAATGCTTTATGTGAAAGACATTTTGTTAATTGGAAATGATGTATATTTTATGAGACACGAATTAAGGATTTCATTAAAATTGGATTTTGATGAAAGACTTAGGCAAAACCTAAATATTGGACATCAAAGTCTATACAGATAGATTGAAATGCTAATATGGTTATGCTAAAAGTACATATATGAAATATTGAATTAGTTCAATATGGTGGCATATTTGAGTGGGAGCCGTGTAAGTTTCCTAAGTCAATATTAGACAAGAAAGTTCTTGCCACATGGTATAAAGATCAATTTTGTTGACAATTGATAAGTGAAAACTTGTGAATGATTGATTAAATCATGAATTCCATGATGTGTACATATCTAGATAAGTCCTATGCTCAAAGTGTTAGGGGCATACACTAGAATGATTCATAAAATGATCATTGGACAATAGTGATGGTATTATTGTGTACTTTGGAAGAACCAAGAATATGCAATGTATGCAAAAGTGACAAAATAGTTCAATGTAATGTGTTCATCGATGTAAGTTTTTGTCACATATACAAATGAAGTTTATATCAATTAGGCTATATGTTAAGAAATAAGGTGGCACCGTGAAGTGGAAGTAAGTTCCATGATGAATTTGGACTAGTTCCAAAGGTATAACACTGTGATGAGTACTACAACAATGGCTAAGCATATGACTGCTCTAGTAGCAGCATATAGAAGGTTTTTGTGTAAAATAGTTTTGTCATCAAAACTAGGTAAAATTCCAAGTAGGCTATACTATGAAGATATATTGTATGACAATTGATCAACATAGTTTTAGCTTAAGGAATTGAAGTATTACCAAAAGACTTAATTTATACAATGACATCTCATTGGAGAATGAGTGATGCATATTGACGCATAGACATGAAAATACGCACAGAGCTGAAAGTGTCAGTTCTGGAGATTGGCTTTACTACAAGAAACGTGTGTGGATAACACTGGAATACCATAGGTGTTAAATGCGCGAAGCAATAACTAGATTACTGACTCTAGTGCAAGTGGGATACTGAAGGATATATGCCCTAGAGGCCAACAATAAAGATGTTTTTATTGACAGATATCATTAGTTCATAATAGTTTTGTATCATGCTATAACTGTATTAAGTTGAAACATTAATACATGTGTGATATATAAACAAACTAGGTCCCTAGTATCCTCTAGACTAGTTCATTGGGCAGCGGATGGTCGAGGTTTCCCGATCATGGACTTTACCATGTCAACTAAAAACGAGGTCACCTATCAAATGATGGACAACACCCAACCCCTAGTATTGCAATGTGATCCAGTCACAAAGTTCAACATTGCAATATCTATTAAAACATAGTGATACAGTCCTTCTATCGTGAGATCATATTAATCACTGTCTCCCCAGATTGCTTTGATCACATCAACCATCATGTCTGTAACAGGGTGACCATAAAGGTGTGTATTGGGTATTTTAGAGGAACTTTTGAGGTCTATGTATCAAGACCAGGATTTTCCCATCCGAGTGACGGATAGATACCCTAGGCCCACTCGCTGAGATTACATCTACAAGTTCGAACATGTGACTAGGTCACATGGATGTAATATCACGGGAACAAGTAAATGCATTTGTCAGTAACAATATTGAAGTAGGTATATCTATACCGAAGATCGGGTCTTGGATAAACCAGGTATCATAGAGCAAAGGTAATGAGGCTCGACATTCAAGGTTCAAGCGATCAAGTTAATCGTGGAATGCATGAGGGCCATTATGTGTTTCCATATACCGCTATTGGTCATTGATAAGAAAGTGTGTCGATCATGTTTGTGTATTACCGATCCATAGGCTGTCACACTTAAGGGTAGAGACGCTTAGGGATTGATTCGAGATCGTAGGAGAAAAGAGAGAAGACTTTGGAATTGTTTTGGGGTGATACCTGAATGGTTCCGGGGATACCTATGATGATCGAAGGGGTCCAAAATGTGTTTCGAAGTGATAGGTATTAAATAATATGTATTAAATATTAATTAAATGAATTATTTAATATTAAAAATATTGTTTAAATTGGATTTGGAGGTAGCCCACCTAATTGGGCCACACCGGAAGAGGCCCAAGAGGGGTCTGCCGCCCTAGGAAGGGCTAAGGGAGGCCGCCAGCCCTAGTGGGCTTCCCCCCATGTGGGTCCCATGGTGGGGATGGCCGCGTCGCATCCTCCCATCTCCTAGCGCCAGGACTTTGAGGGATGTGGTTCTTTTCCTCCACCTATATAAAGAGGGGCATCCCTCTCCCCAAATCATCCCATAAGTTGGACTTTGCCTCTCTCTCTCCCTCTCTCCCCCTCTCTATCTCTCTCCCTTATGTGTGGTTCCCAAAGTTTGGAAATGCATACGGGGATAGGGATTTCTCCACCATATGCACGATGTTATGTTGCTGGACTCGGTCCGGATCAATCTTCTTCCGCTGCTTTCCTGGATCGGAGCCCGGGAGACGTCTCTACATTACAAGTGTGTAAGTTCATGAGGAACTACCATTAGTAGTGCTTTTGCTTGGAGCTTGGATGTCGACACAACCGTGAGTTCAACTACGTCGTACAAGGATCAAGGGGTGACTTGTGAGGAGCTTCACGACCTTGAGGTCGGGTGAGTTCAAATACATCACCCACGTTTTGCTCGGAACATTAACCACTTTCGGTCTTCAAAGGTATGAACACCAAATCCACTCTTGTTACCTTACATTCGCATAGATAGATCTTGGCTAGGCACCATAGGAATTTTTTGTTTTCTGCCGCGGAACCCATTCATATACTGCCATCAACGCACTCTTAAACAACAACAATAAGAGGCACAAAATCTACCTCGATGTGGACTCCTGCAACATCCGCTAGGAGGACCACTCTATCACCGAATAATATATACACATGCAGAAACAGCCGACACCTTGGCTGAGGTTAGAGCTCCCGTGTTTGATGTCGATATCATCACCAATGTGATCAAGGGCCTCCATGAGCGTTTTCACAACGTGGCCGACATTTCCCCTCTCCTCACACCGTTACCAAGCTTCCTCGCCCTCTACAACATGATTCTTCGCCATGTGATGAAGGAGACACGTCGCTCCAACAACACCTCCGCCACCGCGCTCTACTCCATCAAGGGCAACACCGACAATGCTGGCAATGCGAGTGGCTCCTCTGGTGCAACCGACAGACAACCATGGCGCCCACCTGCAACCCTTCCTCACGGTGGCTCCGGCTCCGGCAAGAACAAGGGACAAAATCCCTTATGTGGCTACGGTGCGAAGCTCGACCATACTATTGCACCTTCCGCTCCCATGTCCACGTCTTATAACCCCTAGAGACAGGCTATTCAGATGTGGCCAATGCACCCTGGCACCAGGAGTTGCATCCTTGGGCCTAGTTTTGGTGCCCCTCATGCGTGCCTACGTTGTTGCACCTCCCCCGCGCTGTCCTCCTTCTCATCTGACCACGACCAAGGCTTCTACAACCATATTTCTCCCTCCAGTGTGGCTTACTACAATGCTTCCTCAGCGCCTCGTTCACCTCCGCTGACTTGGGACCGTTCCTCTCTTGTGCAACACTTAAACTCCATGACTCTACAGCCACCACCTCCAGAGTGGATCATGGACACCGACATCATGACTCACCTCTCCTGCGACCCTAGTGCCTCTCCTCTCTCTCTCAACATCTCTTTTTTGTCATTTCCTCACTCGGGATGGTTCTAAAATTCCCATCTCCACTCCAGGCTGTATCTCTACCCTCTCTCTCTTTCCCAACCGACCTCTCCATATCCACCATGTTCTTTTATCTCCCGTATTATTAAGAATCTCATTTCTAGTCGCCAATTCACCATCGATAATAATTGTTCTGTCAAATTTGACCCTCCCGGTTTTTCTGTGAAGGACCTTCTCATCCGGCTCGAGATTCTTCGATGCAATAGTATGGGCGATCTCTATCCCTTTATGAGACCATCACCACCTCATGTTTTCGCTTGCACACGCGCCCTCCCTTGCACAACCCACACCCACATAGCCTCTCCTCGCTTGCTCCCACGCATAGCATGCGCAGTCATTCCTGCATTCATGTCGCCTCTTGTGAGCGGCTTAACCGACATACTTCTACCTCTAAATGTACTCGCCGGTTCCCATGGCCCCACTTGCAGCTCTCAAGGTTCCTAACTGGCTTGATGCCATGAATGTGGAATATCGTGCTCTCCTCAACAATGACATTTGGAATCTTGTTCTCCCGCCCAGGGACGCCAATGCTGTCTCCAGCAAGTGGGTCTTCCACCACAAGATCGAGCTTGAAGGCTTTGTCGACCGCTACAAAGCACGTTGGGTGCTTCACGGTTTCTCTTATGAGCAAGGAGTTGGCTTTGACGAGACATTTAACCTGGTTGTCAAACCGGCGACGGTCTGGATCACCTCTCCATCGCGCTCTCCCTCAACTAGGATACTCGTCATCTTGACATCAAGAACGCCTTCCTCTATGATACTCTCTCCAATGTCGTCTACAATCGACAACCCACCGACTTCATTGACTCGACACGTCCTCATCATGTGTGTCACTTGAACCGTTCTCTCTATAGCCTCAAGCAGCACCTCGTGCCGCGCTTGCATGGTACTAGCGTCTCGCAACCTTTATCACGTAAACCAACTTCACCTGCTCCAAGTTTGACACATCGCGGTACATGCTATAGTAAGAGGCGGGCGCGACCTTCCTCCTACTCCATGTGGACGACATCGTCTTCACCATGTCCTCGCCTCGTCTTCTTAACAAGATCATGGCCTCCCTCTGCTCTGAGTTTTCTATGACAAACATGGGGAAGTCTCTATTACTTCCTCAGCATCACGGTCACCCGCGACTTCTCCAGCATGCACTTCTCGCAAGAAAATTACGCCGAAGAAATTCTAGACAAGTCTGGCATGACTTTATGTACATCAGCAATGACATTAGTTGATACTTCACAAAAGCTCGATGCCACCGCCGGTTCCCTTATTGTTGATCCAGAGTATAGGAGGTCCCTTTGGTGCATTTCAGTACCTCGCCTTCATGCGCCCAGACATCGCATGTGTTGTTCAGCAAGTCTGCCTCCACATGCATGATCCTCGTGAACAACACCTCTCAGCCATCAAGGGTACACTCTCTCATGGATTGCAGTTATACCCTTCATCACCAGCTTCTATGGTCACCTACACCAATGTTGACTGGACAGGATGTCTGAACACTCATTGTTGTATGTCGGGCTTCTTCGGCTATCTTGGTGATAACCTTGTATATATATTGGTCGCCTAAACGCCACCATATGCTGTTTCATTCCAGCTCATACACTAAGTACGGTGTTGTGGCTAATGCAGGGGCTAGCTGGGTATGTTGGCTTCTCCATGAGCTTCATTGACCTTCCCTGACTGTCTCCCTTGTGTTATATGACAACGTCAGTGCAGTCTATATGTATGAACCCCGTCCAACATTATCACACCAAGCACATCAAGATCGATCTTCAGGACCGTGTTGCCTTGGGCCAAGTGCATTTGCTGCACGTCCCTTTTTCTCGTCAATTCACCGACATCTTCACGAAGGGTATTCCGTCACTGTTGTTCTTAGATTTCTAGTCTAGCCTCAACGTTTATCCTCCTTATATTGTGACTGCAGGAGAGTCTTAGACTAATATGTTACGTGATCATGATAGTTCACCTAATTCCTAAATTGAGGAAAGTAGTTAATATTGTGATCTTCCATTTATGGTTAGGCTTTATATGTTTTTCCTATATATTCAACATGCAACGGAGAGACCCAAGTGTGGTTAATTCTTCACCTAGTCCCAGCTAATACATTGTATTTTAACATATATGAAGTACTACCATTGTGAGAACCAAGCGCTTGCTTTGTGGCTAGATCTCGGGGTGCCGAGTTAGCCCACCCGGGTTCGAATCGCAGAAGCCCTTGTTGACCAACATGGTGCTATCTCATGTTAAAAAATACGCTTGAGAGATTTCATCTACCTAACAACGTGGAAATATCTCATGATGCAATTCGTTCCAGCCGGTGGCTTAATAGAGGTTTATATAGAGGTGGAAACCTAGGTCTTTAACGATCCGTACTGTACTCCATTCGGCCAGGCCTCCGGCAACAGGTCTTGCTCCGCTCATTAGAAGTTGGCCTATACTTTATAGAATTTGGATCAACACATATGACATAGAAAAGGGTTGGCCAATATTTTTTGAAGTACCGCTATTGTGTACATATAGAGCCTTTAAATTCTCCGCGACCGAATCAATACATGGAATGGGGGCTTAGCCAAAAAAAATAGCAAGACAAAATCACAAGCGATTATTACATTTTTTTTATACAGACACTGAATGCAACACGCAACTATCACGCTAGCACTTTATCTTCAAACTGGCACTGAAGGTGAACTGCTGGCCAACCGCTGTGGTTAACAGGATGGTTCTGTTGCAGTGTTGCTCTCGTCTTTCTTCGCAACTGAACAGTGTTCGTATGGTCCGCTGAGTTCTCGCTATCAACCATGTTTTTTTTGTGTCTCTAAAGAACTGTAGTGTACTTGCAGTTCATTGATAGCGATGGCGACTTTCTCAATAGTACACTGATTCATAGATGATGATGAACATGATGACTTCTTGTTTCAAAAAATGAACATAATGACTTTTCTTTTTTTTAGAAAGCAGGATGACATCTCACCAGTGTAAGATATCACAATTGAACAGCTCCAGTGACATAGCCTCAGACAAAAGGCAGGTAGAAAACGATCACGACATGCTACCTGACAATAGGAATCTAGCTCAAACAATAAAAAGATTCGGAAGAAAAATCTTCCAAGAAATAAAGGACCCAAAGGAAGTAGGGCAGGTTGGAGCACATCAATTTCACAGGAATTTCTTAGGAAAAAGACAAATCCATCTGGGGGTTTATTTGCCAACACATCCCACCTGGGACTAGAAATAGCCAAACCCCCAAAAGCAACACCATAAATCCACGTCCAATGCAAACATCAGTTGAAAGCATAAGGTTCTGTTTTACATCCTGGACCTCATAGAGATGCACAGCACCTTCAAACAAGACAGACTATCAATATCCATTTACAACATAAGCTACCCACACCACCATGCATGCACGTTATTATTACCATTATTATTTCTCTATGGTTACAGCTTAACGATTCTTGGCTATGATTTATGAATGACGGGCTCGTCATCACAAGCGTCTAAAACTGAGGAGGCAGGTTTTATTTCCCGATCAGCATCTAATCCACCGATGTCAACATCTCACACTGTGCACCAAACAACCTCCCATAATCTTTCAGATCAAGCGAGCTCACCTCATCCCGTCGCCAAAACCAATCTTCATATCTATACCACCGCAAGATACCTTCATCCAGCATCATCCGCTGACATGCAAGGCATTCTCTGCTCTGGCAGTGGTGGAACTCCCGCAACTGGGAAGCTCTCTCGAGAATGCTGTCATCTAACTCATGAATCACTTGCCTCCGCCCATTTGTCGCAATCTCAAACAGCAGGCAGTGAGAAATATTGAGAACCTCAAGATGTTCCATCGAGTTCAGAACACATAGCAGGGCACCTTTTGTCACTTTCGAGCAACGGAGGCTCAAGACTTTCAGCTTTGGAAGGTAGGTGGTAACTGCTGAAGCAAATAGGAGATCAAATGAACCCATGACCTTCAGTTCTTTAAAGTTCTTGCATCTCTTGGCTAACTCTTCCATGATATATGGAGGATGACCGATGGTGGGCATAGTTAAGGACTCCAGCTCTTCCCACCTTTGAATAGCTAGGCATATTTCGCCTTTTGAAATGCGGTTCCATGCTGGCATAACCAATCGCTTTAGGTGAGGAGACCTGTTAAACACAAGAGGAGTACACAACTATTAACTGTTAGTATTCCTCAATTCACAATGACACGCCATAAAACATAAGCTTCAAGAGAATTTTCAAGACATGAGTAACGGCACCAAAAAACAAGAGTCCATTCAACTTAAAAAGTCCTCAAACAACATTTCTTGGACCCATAATAGATTGAAGTGCTATAAAATAGCAGATATCCTATTTGTGTAAAACTGATAGTTAAGATTAAAGGCGATAATGTTTAATCCGGTCACCAATTTAATGTCTTAAGGTTTCTTTAACTATAAAGCTCGTTAAGACAATAAGACCCACCGCTACAGTACATCTGCACGCAAAGCCTTGACTAAAGAGCTGACTGTCATTAAACGTAATACTAGCTACATGTCATATAACCATATGTAGGATAGGAATACAGAAACAAAACAGCCATAAAACATAATACTAGCTTGCAAAGAGTAGTTACCTTTGTGAGATATAGTTCAGGTGTTCATCTTTCATGTACAGATTGTAATGGAATATCATACAATTAACATTTCCACGGCTAATTGCCATTGCCACCCGTAGTATTTTTGAAAGTCTCTTGTCAGACCTATCATCAACCCAAATATATGGAGATGCTCTTGTTTGAATGAAGTTCGATTTTAGCAGCCCAAAGTCAAGAGTGCCCCATATAAGTGGATCTGAACAGGCTACACGCCATAAGCGACAAACTTGAGACACTGGTGACAGCTCAACCAAGTTTAGCTCCTTAAATATCTTCACGAGGACATCAGTTTCCATGTCCTCCCATCTTTTTCCCGTACATTTGCTCTCTCCCATTATTACCAAATCCTGCAAGTTGACAAAAACACACCAGTTAGTGAAAAGCCAATTATCCCACCGGACTTCTACCATGTACATTACAGAAACAGAAACACGTGTGCCTAACTATGAGTGTCCGTGAACACATGTGAATGAGTACACTCATGATACAAAAAACGTTAGTTCAGTAAAACCAACAGGAAATCGGTTTAATTACTACAAAATCTATTTCCAGGATCAATGAAATAACGAGCAAACCAACCTGTGGTTGGGTGGCTAGGAGGGTGGTTGTAACCCCAGCCGGCCAGCCCACCAGAGTTCAAACCCCAGGTTTGACATTGTGTGTTGCATAAAAGGCGGAATATTCTTTTAGTGGGAGGCGACGTTCCGGTCGACAGCGAGATGCCCGTGGTGACTTCGTCAATCTCAAGACCCGATCCGCCGGGTCAGTCTCTCGAAGGTGCTCATAGGGGTAGGGTGTGCGTGTGTGCGTTCATAGGGATGGGTGCATGTAGGTGTTGTGAGAGTCTACGATTGTACTGTGTTTCTTAAAAAAAATGCAATAACGACTGAGCTGAAATATGGTCACCGTCAACATCCATAGAAATATGGCCTAGTACTATGTACAACATTCGACAACTAATTTATCACAAGAAATTGGCTCACATTGTATCTCACGAGTTTAATCCCTTCCAAAAATTACATGATCACAGAAATTCTAGAACGATGATAAAGAATTCGACCCAGAATCCACAAAGAATACTGATCTAAAACACAGAGCTGAACCAATCCCAGTTAAAGAATTACTTATGAGAAGACTCAGATACTTAGGTGCTTAACCGCAATAATCAACTTTTCTGCCAACCCAAGTGTATTCTCAGGCCACTGCCACAACAAATCATGTTACTTCCAGGAATGAGGCAAGCAGCTCTCGCACAACTGGTAGATCCATACTATAATAGGGGCACACGCACACACAAGGACGCCTGAGAAGTAACCGTGTTTGTCCATCTATCGTTCCCAAATTCATGGTTACTTGCAGAAGTCTAGGAGTTGCCTACTCAACAAATGTAGTGACTACGGAAGCAGGAAGGAAATGCACCCAACTGAAATTTCTTGTTCATCCATAGCCGAGACGAAGTACAAGCTAAAAATCTCTTCAGATAGAAGGGAGACAATTATTTCGAAACAGACCGATCTATCATCACTGATCTCGTAGGGAGAAATGCGCCTACAATGGTCCGCAAAGGCCCTACAAACACAATACCTGCTTAACATTCTGTCCCCTTGACAAGCTAGCCGCACAATTTACGGTAGTAACACAGCAAACTAGTAGCAATGAACGAGTAAAGCATGCTTTCCCACGCACACGCACGCACGAAGAGACTTCCTACTGGTAGATCCATACTAGGACGCCTGAGAACTAGCGGTGTTTGTCTATCTATCGTTCCCAAATTCATGTTTACTGCAGAAGTCTAGTAGTTTTTTTTGCGGGTACAGAAGTCTAGTAGTTGCCTAGTAAAAAAATGTAGTAGTGACTACAGAAGGAGGAAGGAAATGCACCCAACTGAAATTTCTTGTTTGTCCACAGCCAAGACGAAGTATACAAGCTAAAAATCTCTTGAGAGAGAAGGGAGACAGACAATTATTTCGAAACAGACCGATCTATCACCACTGGTCTCGTAGGGAGAAATGCGCCTACAATGTTCCGCAACGGCCCTAGACATAGCACCCTACAAACACAGCAACCTAACAATGAAGGAATAAAGCATGCTTTCCCACGCACAGGCACGAAGAGACTTCCTACAGCACGAGCGGAAATGAGAGAAAGTTAGGTACTATATATATATAGCGATACTACATCGGATCCGACGAGCAGGGACCATCCCCTGCGCAATCCGTGGCAACAAAACGACCATCCCCACCGCCGCGAAACGCACGGACACGGACGTTATCCATCGGAAGAACGCGTCGTGTCGACACCAATTGCGCGAGCAAACAGTAGGGAATCCAATTCACGGCTAATCGAGCCAGCAACGGTAGGAACCGGACGGGGAACCTGGCGACGGGCTGGGCTCGATTTCCCTCGGCGCGGATTAGGCAAGCGCGAAATCGATCGATCCGAGGGACACCAAAGAGGGAGGGAGAGAGAGAGAAGTGTTAATTACCAGGGTGGATCTCCTGGAGGAGCAGGATGAGGATGAGGAGGAGGCCGGGGCGGGACTAGCGCGGCCCCGGCCGCGGCTGGCTCTGGCGGACGAGATCGAGGCCGGCAGGGAACCGCCTAGCTGCTCCGGCGAGCGGCGGACGGGAATTGAGGGTTGTCGCGGTGTCGGGCATGTGTGTGTGCCTCGCTCTCGTCTCGCCCCAACCTGGACTGGGGCGAAGAGAAGGAAGGAGGAGCGTGCCCCGTGCGTATCGGTGACGTTAAGTACCACCTCGGCCTCGCCCTGCCTTGCCTTGCCTAGCTGTGAGGTTTAATTCGTTTTGGAACTATTATGGGAAAGATTGTTAAGGCGACGTTAATTGCATTCCAATGGTGCTGGATCCATTGGCTGGATCATCAGATCTTTACGCGTTCTACCATGGGATTTAATTAAGGCGGGATCCGACGGAGTTTATTTTTCGATACGTAATTTATAGAGGACAGGTTTTCTTCAGGTTTGTGTCGTAGAGAGTCCACCTTGCCACGTCTGACAGGCCAGCGGAGCTAGTGGCTGAATGGCCTAAACAAAGATTGCTGCACGCGCCGGGCCAGATAACCTTGACCGACGGTCGACAAGTAGTCAGACCCTGAGCTGAGCTAACCTTAATCTCCAACAGGCCTGGAACCCGTGTCGGACCATGGATGCGGGAACAGAGCCCGTCTCACGGGACGGGACGGGATGGAGCGTGCCGCGAAGACGGCTTTTCCCGGACACCGATCGCGCCGCGCGAGTGGGGGACGAATATGCCTCGCTCCCACTGTTGCTTTTACCTTTGCCCCCCTCTCTGTTTCCTTTCCTTTCCTTTTTCATCTACGCAGACGGCCGGCAAAAGGTTCCCTCCCCTCCCCTGCTCTGCGGCGAGCGAGCGATCACCTCACATGTCCCTCTCTACGACGTCACCGTGCTGTCGTCCTCTCTCTCTCTCTTCTACTTTTCCGAGGTCCTCGTTAGATCTTCCTGCCAGTGGTAAACCCATTTTTTCCTCGGGCCTGTCTCTGCCAGACAGATACATTGTGATTTTGCGTGATGCCTTTGCCAACCACCTCGTACTCACTTCGTCCCTAGTGACTGTGTTAAGTGGGATCCCACCGAAATCCCGTTTCTACATTGTTAAAATTTAGTTTAAATTTTAAGTCATGCTACAAAAGTCCAAGGAAAATGATCCCCTTCCTCCGGACGATCATCGTCCGGGTCGGGAGGCTAGCGATATTTGGTGGTTACGCGCCGCCCGTATATTCCCGCGGGCCCAGTCCCACGCGCCCATCCGAGTCTACCTCCATCCGTCCTCCGGCGCTCTCCTCACCGCGGCCCACGGCGCCGTCCCCGCCCACCGCGCGCGCGCCGCCGCTAGGAGCCTCATCTCCGCGCTCCAGCCGGAGGAGGTCCTGGTCCTCGACGCGGTCCGGAGCGGGCATACAGGGGCAGGCTCGCCGCGGACGAGCCGGTGGAGGGGTAGCTGGAGACCAGCGCGGCCCGTTGGCAAGGCGGCGTCGGCGCGGCCAAGGGCTCCGCGGCGTTGGCGCCTCCTGGGAGCATGATGGACGGGCTCGACGCGGCCGTGATGACGGAGTGCGAGATCCGCGGGAAGACCGCGAGCATGGTGGTCACTTGGCCGGCGGCCGCCAGGCCCTCCGACTTCGGGGTCATGCGGCGCGTGGCGGCGGAGCTCGGCATCGATCCGATGAAGGCCACGGCGAGGGTCTCCGGCAGGGCCGAGGTGGGAGCGTTGTGCTACTGTACTTCTCTGTGCTCATCTCTGGTTTGTCAGTTGTGCTATTTGAGTTATGTCTGAAAAGGTTCCGTGGTTTTGCTACATTATCATACTTTTTTTGCTATCTCTGTTTTTTTGTTTTGCTATAATACCGTAAAAATTTTGCTACAAGTTCTCCGACGAGGCCTTTCGGCTAAATTCTCCGGCGATATCTCCGGCGAAGTAGGTTTTTTGCTACATTAGAAAAATGTTGTTGCTACAACCGTCTCGTGGTTTTGCTACAACAGTGTCAACTTTTTGCTACAAGATCTTCGGCGAGAGTCATCGGCGAGTTTTTCCGACGATGTTTCCGGCGAAGTCGGTTTTGCTGCATTAGCATATTTTTTTTGCTGCATGGTCTCCGGCGAGGTCTCCGGTGAGGTCTCCGGCGAGGCGTTCTATTTCTAAAACGAACCGTTTTTTTTGTTTCGGAAGCAAAAGCGGGGACATATGTAGCAAAAGCGGGATGTTTTGCAGCAAAACGCGGGATTTTGAGCTATTTGAGGGACACGTGGCGCACGGAGGACCAGGACGATGGGAAGCCCCCATCGTCCGGGGGACGCCTAGCGCGGTCCAAAGTCCAAAGGGCCTGACACGTGGGTATAGTTTTTCACGACACGTGGCTAAAAAAAAAGGCCATTCCATCCACATATGATATCGTAAATTGTCTAAATTCGAATATATCAATATACTCCCTCCGTTTTAAAATATAAGATATTTTAGGTTTGTAAAGAAAATATATCTAGACTTTTTTTAGTGTATATATTTACTCCAAACAAACCTAAAACATCTTATATTTTGACACGAAGGACGTAGTATTACTTCCTTCGTGTCAAAATATAAGATATTTTAGATTTGTGAGGAAAATAAATCTAGACTTCTTTTAGTGAGGAGATTCACCCTAAAGTTGAGTGAACCTAGATACTAAAACAAGTCTGATTGGTTGTCTGGGCCTATTTTTGGCTGTCGAGCAGGCATTGGGAGCATGATCAAGCCAACACAGTATTCTGTCATTTGTTTGGTTGTCTGGTCGCACATATTTTTGCCTCTCAACAGAGAGTGCGCACATCTGTTTGGTGACCCGAGTAGACACGTCTAGCTCAAGCATGTGCGTTTGGTCCTCTAGCAAGAACTCTCTATAATAATTCCTTCATAAAAATGATGAGATTACCAAAGTAACATCAAGATCATTAATAGCAGCAGATAATTATATACTACCTCCGTTTTAAGGCTTAAGTCATATAACTTTTTTCAAAAGTCAAACCAACTAAAGTTTGACCAAGTTTTTAAAGAAAAATATTAATATTTATAATACGTAATCCATAACCTTTTATACATAATAAAATATATTTTCACATGGTATCTATATGATATAATACTCCCTCCGTCCCAAAATAGATGTCTTAGATTTATCAAAATTTGAATGAACCATTAGACTAAATAGTGTCTAGATTCATCCAAATTTTGACAAATTTGAAACATCTATTTTAGGATGGAGGGAGTAGTTTAAAAAAAAATTGTCAAACTTTATATGGCTTAACTTTTCAAAAAGTTATATGCCTTAAGCCTTGGGATGGAGTGAGTATCAAGTAACATAATTTGGAAACTTCGTGGACGAGAACCAGACCGGTTTTCTCTACAGATTTCAGAAGAAGCATCTCTGAAACTTTCGTTTTTCCTACCGAGCTTGTTCAGTGTCTACAAAAGGGTTTAGCTCCCCCTGAGCGTTTCGCTCTCCACTCGACACATAATCAGTTCTCATCTCAACATGCAGGTAGTCCCTTGTAGCTGTTCACGTGTAGGTTCTTACGAGTGTTCCTGATCTTCTACGGCTTCTGGAGCCTGCTCCTCCAGCGAGACCTCTTTCTTGGTGGCCTCTGGTTTGTCTGTGTCATATGGTCTGTGTTCTTCGCCGAGGCGTGCTTGAGCAAGTTGTCGTAGCTGCCCTTCTCCTTGAGCAGCTGCCAGAACTGGTGCTGGCAGTACAAGATCCCGTTGAGGGCTGCGTAGCGTAGGAGGCGGTCGTGAGGAGGCAGCCGCTGTGAGCGCACTTGAAGCAGGTCTTGTGGTAGGGCTCGCCCTCCAAGGTCATCTGCAAAATTATTGGAATTGTGTGCAGTATCAGACATGCTTTCTTTCGCATCTGGAAATCAAAGCAAATAATGCATGTGTAGTCTGTCGCGTCCAAGGACAAATACATGTGGGCAATCCCATCAACTGAAATGGCATGTACACACACATGTGCATTCTATTGCTACTTGTGTAGTATGTGGTGTCCAAGGGTAAATCGTTTGAAATCTGGGCTAGTTCATCAAGGACTGAAATGATGTATCCATACATGTATGTGCATTTTGTTGCTACTTGAATTTTGTTAAGTTGAGAGATGAACGTGTCAATCAATTCCCCTTCCGCTGCTTGATTGTTGGGGAAAGGGAATTGTTTACCTTCTCCAATGGGTACACAGTCTTCTTGCAGGCAGCACACTTGTCCTGAGTTCCACAGAACACACAAGATAACTTGTTTGGGACCTTAGACTGTACAACATGACAAAAACGATTTATGAGCTGCAACCTGTGAAAAAAATCGGAAAGCATGAGATTGCTGATTCTACTGCATGAAATATTAAATCAATAGCAAGGATAACCTATTAGGCAACAATATACATTCTGGGTATCATGATACCTAGGTTTTTCATAATCTTTTGACAACAAATATTAAGTGTGGCCCACAGAATGGCTAGAAAAACTATTTTTTTCTAGGGAATTTTGCGGGTATCACTCAGTAAGTGTGGCCCACAACAATATACATTCTGGGTATCACTCAGTTGCTTAGAGCATCTCTAACAGCCGCTGCATTTTGCGGCAGCAATTTTGCTGGATGCGGCAGCTGATTTGCAGCAGCAAAACTGTGGCCGGTTTACCAGCAGCTGCAGTGCCACCACCCCTCATTTCACAACATATATGATAAAAAATGAATCAAAAATCAAACATTTGACCACACATCATGAAAAAACTAGATAACCACGAAATCCGTCGAACATGTCATGTGCGGGTGGCGGGACAAAAGGTTGCTGCAGCTCCTCCACCTCACGGTGGGGCGCGGCGGAAGGCGGGGCGGCGCGTGCGGGCGGGCGAGATATTTCAGCGGGGTGGTTAGCTGCACGCGCGTGTGGAGGAGGGATTTGCGGCACAGCCCTTGCTGTCGCAAATATGCAGCACCAGGCCGCACTGCCGCAAAAAATGCGGCACCAAAACCGGATGCGGCAGCTGTTGGAGGCGTTTTTTTGCCCCACGCTGCCTCATCCGGCGGTTATTCGTGCTGCTGCCGCAAAATGCAGCAGCTGTTGGAGATGCTCTTATAAGAGTTGTCTGGCACAAGCCTTCTAATGCTATCAAGATAGCCTGTCTTCCGCTCTCGATCTGCAACCAGATAGAAGCAGACGAAAGCCAAAGAGAGGGTGGGATCAAGAAGCAGTGCAAGGCTTTAAAAAGCAATGCCCAAAACAAGATCTGGAAGAGGCCAGAAGGTTCGGGAGAAACAGAAGAGGCTAGGCTCCAACACCAAGCCAGAAGAAAGGGTCAGACATGTGAATGGATATGCTACGTCATAATTATAACTTTAGAGATCACTCCTTGCATGGTTCTAAAATTTGTGGTTATTCTCCAATACGAAGTGTTCGGTCATATTTAGTGTCCAATGGGTAAGTTATTACTCCCTCTGTTTCAAAATAAGTGACTTGGATTTGTCTAGATTTATATGTATCTAGACGCGTTTTAGTGTATAGATAGTAGATACATGCGAATCTAGACAAATCCAAGTCATTTATTTTGGGACGGAGGGAATACTAATCCTAGATATTTGCATAAGTATCACAAAACTAAAAGCTGGTGTTATCTGTCAGTCAAGCTTTTCTTGGAGGAAGAAATTTGATCGGTGATTAATCTTTTTTTCTTGATCGATGATTAATCTATTCTTAGTGCACCCAAAAAGACCCACGTGCATTACTAATACACTCAGACAATACAAGCTCATTTACAACATATATGATGAATATTGTTTGGCCTTGAAGTGTGACCTTGAACACGAGCAGCTTTTCACAAATAACGAAAGGATGAAACAAAAGGCTTATATATAACAATAAGGCACAAGAAAAAAATAGCTCCTGGAATTATCTAAACAAGAAGTTAAATTGCTAGTAATAATAACTATAGTAGTCTATGAACTGGGAAACAGGAGAAACAATGTTAAAACTCGACCACGCAGAATTCACATTATGCACCTATACTTTTGATCCCTCACCTGACCTGAAATCCCTCTTCCCTCAGAACAACAAGTCCAGCAATCCGGATTACCTTTAATATTAGCTTCAGTGCCGAGAATTTGTTCTGCAAAAGAGTGACCTGTCAGTCCTGTTTCAGTGCAAAGTAACATTATGATTGATGGATGTGCAGGAAAACTACCTGACAACATCAGTCTATTTCTCTATCTACCAACCAGCGGATGCCAATATGAAGGGTATTCAGATTTTCCACAACAATTTTGAGAATCGAAAGCTTGGAATTTTTTTGGTTATTCCAAGTTTGAAAAATGGCATGGTTCATATTATATCATTTGCTGTTTGTACAACATGTCAACATCCAAACACAAATAGGCTACAATGGTGTACAATTGCCCACAACGGCAGAACACACAAAAAGAAGCAGTACAACATGTTTGCGCAAGTCCATATCAGAATAAGAAGGCCCTTCAAGTATCCCATTCTTCAGCCAGGTGGTTGCATTGTGGATGCCAATCAGAAATAATGATAGGCTCCGGTGTATGGTACTCTCTAGTAACTAGAAACTTCATTCTGAACTACTCCCTCCGTTTTAAAATATAAGATGTTTTAGGTTTGTGAAGAAAATGTATCTACACTTCTTTTAGTGTGTAGATTCACTCCGAACCTGAGTGAACCTACATACCAAAAGAAGTCTAGATACATTTGCTTCACAAAGCTAAAAATCTTATATTTTGAAACGGGGGGAGTATGTATTCCAAATTTACTTCTTGAGCAATCGTAAGACACCACCAACGAGCTGCAGGGAGAATCAGGTCTTGATCAATCTTAAGACATCACCAACAAGATGTAGAGAGCCAGTAACCAAGACCTGATTCAGTGTACAAACAAATGTATAAGCATCGAGTAGGAAAGCAGGTGCAACTTGCAAGACAAGAAATATAATAAACATAACAAATATTCTTCGTCATGGATTAGCAGAACAGAACAAACAAACCAAAGCACAAATGCAATGAAATGGAAGGATAGATCATGGAATAGCAGAACCAGAGGAAATAAGGAAACAAATGAACGTGCATCAAAAAGGTGGAAAAATTATACCCACCCTTCCAAGTTTATAAGGCCCTCAAGTATTTGTAGGTCCTCAACCTCAACTTGACCAACAAAATATGTGTTATATGCCACACACACAAAAACACCTAGAAACTTCTTTAGAATAAGAATCCAGCGGTATACATTTCATTGGTCAAACTGAGGTTCTAGAAATATGTAGGGGCTTATAAATTTGGAAGGAGGGAGTATATGCCAAAAAGACTGACAATTACGTACATGCGCAAATGATGGACAGTAAAAGGTACGTGATGATGTAGTACTGTTATGAAGCATTTCAAAGAATATTGCTGAAAATATATCCAAAGTTTCTACCTGGCATGAAGTAGATTCGTTTTGTCGAGAAGTTTCCCTTAGCCACTTAATTGCCGATGGAAGGGATTCAAAAACTAAACTAGCCCCGCTAGAGCTTGGGCCATTTAGACCTGCATCGTTTCATTCGAGTGCATCAGTCATCTTCAATTCAATGGTCATGTTGACAGTATAACTCAGAACTAACTGTGATGAATTCTAGAATACCTTTCTTGCCATGAAGTAGGTTTTCCCAAACCGTTTGGAGCGACAATTGCCATGACAAATCAATTTGTTCTCTCCCTGAAGGTTGTGATGCATGGGAACCAAGCTTGTTATATTGTGATTGGTTTGGCACAAATAAGGCCTGATCAAAGTGGAGCCCTGGGCAGAATAACTGATCACATTACAGAAGAGCAATGAAAAGGTCCATTCAGCACACAATACAGATAGTCAAATGTATTGTTCATTTTCTGAATTAAATAAAGAAATTATGCCAGTGACTTCATGAAGTCCTTAACATTCTGCTGGTTCATTCAATCATTCAAGCCATTAGCGAAATACATACACGGAAATGAACAATTTTATCTTTGACATGAAATGTGTTAAAGTATATGTGGATTGCCCGCCTTCTCTCCATCAGTTCGTACTTTTGGTTCTACTGGTAAGTGCATGAAACTTAATATGGTATCGGAGCAGAGGTCTTGGGTTTAAGTATCGGCTTTCACAATTTAGATCAAAAATTGATCTTGCCATCTTTCTATCGTGTGTCGGCCTCGTCGAGTCACACGTGAAAGGGGGTGTTAAAGTATATATGGATTGCCCACCTTCTCCCCATCAGTTCAGACTTTTGGTTCTACTGGTTGGTGCATGAAACTTAATAAAATGCAGGCACTCTGCCCATTTATTTAATTAGGAGAGAACAAATACAAGGCTATTCACAAAACCCTCATCGAGTCATGCGTGAGAGGGGATGTTACAGTATATGTGGGTTGCCCACACTTCTCTCCATCAGTTCGTACTTTGGGTTCTACTAATTGGTGCATGAAACTAAATAAAATGCAGGCACTCTGCCCATTTAATTAATTAGGAGAGAACAAATACAAGGCTGTTTACAAAAGCCGTAGCTAAAACAATTGTTCTAGTAGAAGCGAAAATCAAAGCAAACAGTTGTTCTAGTAGAAATTTGTTTCTCCAAACATGACAAGTAACTACAAAAAAAATCATTGAATTGTTCAAGATCACCATCAACACATCAACAGAGAATTCGGTTGACATACCTTTTTGAGCGCATGTATCTAGAAGACGTGGAAGCAATCTTTGAGGATCTCTTACAGACATGCAATTGAACAGGAGAATCTGGAAGCGTCAAGAGAATGTGCATAAGAGATAGAGACAATTTAGTTTAATCCGAAAGGCTGCCACTGCAAAGCACAACATACCTTCTTAGAATTGCTGCTACTATGAGGCTGCTCCAAAGGACCTGGTTGTGTTATATCGTTTTCTGTAACATGGGCAAACCACTTTGCGCATATTTCCATACTTTCTGGGCTATGTGCCCCATCCAAATAGAAAACTAGGGGACAACTATCCTTATATTCTGAGTTCACTTGTGGATCTGGGACAATCTGTGCTCTGCCTTGCAGACAAGCAATTGATAGCCCTTTGATGAACTGATCTGGCAAGGTACCCTGCACTCCATGGTAAAATTATAACTGGTCCAAACTTTCCTTTTGTGGAAACTAGATAACAATAGAAGCCAGTTTGGAGTACTTACATGATCTTGGACATGTATTCTGTCCAAATGTCCTTGCCTCTCAAGCCAGGTATTAGCCAATGCAACTGCAAGGCCTGCATTCATGTATTGATGCTCACCATGCAGTCCAAGAGGTTGATCTTCTAATTGTCGTGGGTCCAAAGGTGGGACTACTCGGATAGAAACCTTCAATAAATTTAAGTTTCATAAATTAAAAATTGGATCAATATATAGTCAAGTTTAATGACACTAGAGTGATATAGGCAGAGTGGCGACCAAAGATAGTGTAGCACGGAGTATAACATACACCCAATTCAGAAGCTCTCTGCTCCAGTACAGACATTGCCTCCTCTGGTTGTGGAACTGTATAGGCTGGAACTCCTTTCTGTGTTGATGAAAAAATCCAGGCGGGAACAAAACAACAGTCAAATTTAGTTACATCTGTTGTCAGCTGAATAAGATGGGAGCAAAGCAAACAAAGTAAGCTCTTCTAACAAATATTTTGAAGAAAAAAATAGGTCAAAGTAAACCTTCAATATTCCAGCCTTCTCCCTAGCAATTTCTCCAAGTGTATTTCCTGCTCATGGACCACAACAAGCATTGGCAGCATGCATGAAACAAGTTTACTATGGGTGCAAGGTATTTCTTCTTTCAGTTTCATGACTAACCAAGAATTTCCATGTGATCATATCCAAGGGAAGATATCCCACAAACTACAGGTGCTTTTACCTGCAAAAGTTTCAATTTTCACATGTTATGCTTCACTCTTCTGAAGTCAAGATGCTAGTGATGAACTCAGTGGGCTAAAGTTGAAAGAGGCATCACCTGATGCCCCCAACAGATTCTAGATAGCTTACGGATTAAGTAGGTAGCTAGATGAACAAACTACCGTACTGTCACTCTACTATAGTTTGCACAGACCTCAACCTTCTTTAACGTTAAAAAGAAAAGTTTGCACCTGTGATCTCAGCCCAGCCTTTATACCACTAAAGTATAAATGCAAATACTAAGCATTCAAATCAGAACGTCCAGATGGCATTACTGTGTTGTTAAAAAAAATGACATTGTGTGCAAAAAAGGGTCAAGATGACATATTTATGTCAAAAGGACAACTTGTGCTGGTGTATAAGCTTCCTTTTTGGTTGGCAACTATATCATACAAACACTTCCATACCAATGTGCATTATTTGAATATAAAATGGTAATAGAAATATCACACACCACATTCGTTGCATCATATTTCCCACCCAAACCAACTTCTAGCACAGCTACATCCACCTGCTTAAACACACAAAATGAGTACATTCTATAAAAGCATCAAATATGCAGTTCTGAGATTGTGGTACCACATGCTCATCTACCCAAACAATGATGATGCTTCTAAATAAGCTTACCCAATAACTGACCCTTTCACAGTCCAAATTACTATTCATATAACATATCTGTCAGTGCCATAGGCTGCAATTCGAGTGAAGACGAAAAAAATTACTATGGAGGTAGGACAGTGACAGACTTTTAGATTGAATGAAGCTAGGTGCCTTTCTTTCATAAAGGTACAGATTAATCTGATATAGAATGAGTGTATGTCCATAGTATCTACTCCCTCCATCCAGAAATAACTGACTTGGGTTGCCTAGATTCGAATGTATCTATACACTAAAATGCGTCTAGAAACATTCGAATCTAGTCAAACTCAAGTCAGTTATTTATGGACGAAGGGAGTACTTTTTAGATGGGGGAGAGTCTTCAAAATCCAAAAAAAAAAAGGAAAAACTCAAACATGTATTAATGTAGATTCATTACAAGAGTTAAAGGTTGTCAATAGTAAGTATTTGCAGAGTATTAACCTGCTCATCTGAAAAAATCTTGAATGCTAACAGTGCAAGGAACCTAAAGTAGGCTGGCATTGGAATATCATCGCCAGTCTTGACCTGGAAGGTAAACAAAATTCACAACATTAATGGGTGTTTTAAGAGAAGTCATAAAGTACATACAGTACAACATAGAAATAAATGATGCACATTCCACTAATATTTATTTCATGTCTCACTTCAAAGTGATGCAGCAGCAACGCCACCATATGAAAACAGAACAGGTGATATTTACCTTCAATTTGTTCCAACACCACCAGAAATACCTAATAAACTTTTCTTCTGAAATGTCCAGCCTATTACCTCGCCAGAAAGAAAATATAATAGGTAAGCACAATGATGCATAGTGATAGGAAGAATTAAGTAACTTCAAGCAACTCAACAATAGAAATCTCCTCAAGTCTAAAATAAGGTAAGATAACATTATGAGAAAAAAATAAATAGCAACATTCAAAAATAAATAAATAAATGTAGGAGCGCAGCAAATAGAAAAGTACCCATCAAGCCGAAACCGCTCACGGACATCAATCAAGTGCGGAGAGGTGAACAGTCCTGTGCGGAAACCACATGATCGAAGGATTGACTCGGCAAATGTGCATGTCGAACCCTAACGGATAGAAAAAGGCCAGAGCTGTCAACACCAGCCCTGCTGCAAAATACTTCTTTACAAGAATATCACAAAGGATTGACTCAGCAAATGTGCACAAGAACAATCAGAAAGTGCTATAGTCTCTCTACGTTGGTTTCTAGGTCAGATACTATCATCACAAACAACTATAAAACACAATACAATTCCAAATATTACAAGCACTGAACTTTAATAATAATCAAGACATAAGGCAAAGGCTACGTCAGAGTATGGAAGTTTCTAAAGTAAACTGCTTGAAGTCAGCTCGTATCACTCCCCATTTCTCGTCAAACAAAAGGCAGTCCGATGTTTCACATGGAAATAAAGTTAAAATGCAGAGAACAGCTATCCATCCTGTTACGATTATTGTTGTGCTCGGTAACTGATAAATATGTTACTGAAACCACACGACGTAAATCCATCCAAATCAGTTCAAATAGGTGTAATGCAGCACTGCCATCCCTGAGACAGCGCCCACATGCACACTCACCTTCCCTTTGGTCCCCGCGACGTGAACCACCTTCAGCCGTGCGATTGGTTCCTCCAGCTCTAGTATCTGGCAGAACAACCAAACCCCTATTAGAATTTAGAAACCACAGACCGATCGAACAAGCATCGTGAGTTCGTGACTGACAGAAACACCACCTGCAGGTACTTGGTCATGAGCTCCCACTGGTTGCCGCGGTTGCCGGTGTCCGCACGCACCTTCTGCTTGATCAGCGACGAGAGGCACCGAAGCACCTCCTCGTACTCCGCCGACGCCGTCGCCACACCTGCGCCGCACCACCGCATCATTCACCAGCCCCAGACGCGGCAGAGAGAAGGTCCCGGTTTCGGTTCGGTCGGCGAGCTTACCTGCATGTGCAGCGCCGGTCATGGCGCGGGGGAGGAGGAGGGGGAACGAGCGGACGGGACTGGGGGCGAGTGGGTGGGGAGGCGGGGAGTGGAGGGAGAGGAGGCGGCGGAGATGGGCGAGACGAGGGGCCGGCATGGCAAGGGAGGAGGAGGCGGCGGGTACTAGTAGTTTGGTGGTGGTGCTGGTGGTGCTCGGAGTGGGGGAGCGCTTCGGTGGTGCGGGTCGTGGGCTCGCGCCGCCGCTCGCGCGCATCGCTCGCTCACCAAACGTGTGATGTGGAGCGCTCAGCTTGTTTTATCGTTGGTCTACCCGTATGTGGGAGAGACAGGCCTCATATCTCCATGTTTTTATTGGGCTTTATGGGTTACGGGCCAGATTAGCCCGTGTGTGATTCGAAGCGTTTTGCCGCGCGTTACGAGGGCAGCTCGGCCCAATTATTACTGTTCAAACGGCAATGAGATGTTCAAAAACAAGTTGAGGCTCCGTTTGGCTGCTTGATTTTTGTTAGGGGTTGTACTAGGCGTTCTCACGGGATAATTTTCAAATATCCTCCGGGTCCTCCTGCTGACACGTGTCTTCAAAAAGTTCAAATTTTTGTTTTCGTTATAATATTCCTGTTTTGCTACAAATAGTCCCGCTTTTGCTATATATAACAAAAAAAGGTTTAGTTCCGAAAATAGAAAAATAAACTGGACCTCGCCGGAGATTTCGCCGGAGACCTCGCCGTCGACCGGGTAGCAAAAAGGTTGTGCTAATATAGTATATCCGACCTCGCCGGAGACTTGCCGGAGGCTTTCGCCGGAGACCTCGTCGGAAACTATGTAGCAAAATAATTGTGCTAATGTAGCAAAACATAAGAACAATTGTAGCAAAAAAGTTCAGCAAAAAAATGACTTCGTCGAAGATATCGCCGGAGATCCGTAGCAAAATAACCCGGTAGCAAAAACTATACTCTATTATAGCAAAACCAGTAAAAGATTGTAGCAAAAATCTGCTAATTTAGCAAATCTGATTTTTCGAGAGCCCTCGCTGGAGAATTTGACCGCAGATAGCAATGTTGCTCGCCGTAGATAGCGACGTCTCTCGCCGCATGTAGCAACATCACTCGTGTATGTAGCAAAGTAGCACCTTGCAGAGCAGCCGCGGCGAGAGGTTCATGGAAGCACCTACCTTGTGCGTAGGTAGCAGCAACTGACAGAACCGGTAGGAGGCGTACGTAGGTGGTAGCAACGAAATCAGCAGGAGGCGATGCGGTGTAATACAGCAGCTGGCTGTGTGGTGCCATACGTTGGTAGCAGCAGGCAAGGTGTGGTGCCATGGCTGCTTTACTCGCTGTGAGAGATAGGAGAAAGGAGAAAGATAAGTGGAGGAGAAGCACTCTAGGAAGAGATAAGATTGAATGTGGGTCAGTACATCACCGATGCTGACATGGTTATACCCTACGGGTACACGACATTAGCATATCTGGTCCAGCCGGCCCACAACAAATATGCGCCAGCCCATGAAGATTTTCGGGTGGCCAGGGCCCATGACGCCTTCGGATCCTTGGAGAGCAGGACTAGAGTAGATATAAAATTCAAAGGGGTAAACCCTAAAACCGGTAACCGACTCGATCTGTGCCTGAGACCTGCCTACCTCTATATAAAGGCCAGGAGGGCACGACGAGGAGGCTCTCTTACAATCTCTCGCACACCACCGCATACACACCTCCACGCCAGATTGCATCTATGCACCTGTAACCTTCGGTTCCACCATAATCAGAGCAGACAAGCGGGAGTAGGGTTTTCCCTACGGGGGCCTGAACCTGGGTAAACCTCGTGTCCCCGTGTTGCTTGTTTGCTAACCGTTCCGCGATCTCCAGCATCCCCATCTTCTCCAAAACCCAAGTCCATAACAATGGGCATTGACGAGATTAAACCTCGTCAATTGGCGCCGTCTGTGGAATCTGGGGGCGTTGATTGTGCGATCGTGAAGGTCCCAACCAAAGCGATCTACAACTCCGCGGTGACGGAGAGTCATCTCCTCTTCGGCGCCTTCGACTTCACTGCCCACTCGCCAGCCACCTTGAAGGACTTCGAGCCCGTTGGCGACGGACTCGAGATCTTGTTTGGGAGCTTCTGCTTCCAGGTGGGGCAGACCGGCACTCTCCGCCTCCCAGAGCGGGTGCCCCTGCCATCGATCAGGCCTGCTTCGTGGGCTCCACACCCCGTGCTACGCACATCACCATCGACAGATGAGTCCTATGACAGCAGCAGCTACAACTCGGATATGTGCGATCCACCATCGGATGAAGGGACCTACGGTTCCGGATCCGAAAGCTACAGTAGCAGCAACCCGATCTATGAGCGCTACCAGTACGCCACAGTAATCCAAGATCATGAACACAATCCTCCACCCAACCCGCAGGGTAGAAACGGCGAGAACAGAAGAAGCCAGTCCCCCCCCCACCCAACGGGGACGACACTGATCGGGTCATCCACCTCAGCGAGGAGGGGTGGGCTCAAGCACGCGAAGCCGTAGCAGGCAACAAGATCCTGCCCGTGGGCGCCTCACGGGACCTGCTGATGGCATACCACATGCTCCTAATCGAGGAGCACAAGAAGCAGGTGAAGATGCAAGAGGTGCTTGACAAGCGCAAGCAAGCAGCCTCGGAGTCCAGTGCGCGGCGAGGTGCGCTCTCCGCCATGGGCATCGGCTCCAGCTCACACGGCAATCACGGCAACAAGAACCATTCTCGGATGGAGAACATGGACCCCAAGGAGCGTCGCAAGGTGACTCGGTCCCTCAACGCGTCCTTCATGGAGATGGACGCCGACGACAACGTCATCCCGAAGACAGCGCAAGCCGCAATCATGGCGGTCACTACATACCTCGCGTCCCATCCACCTCCGGAAGGGGACCCGAAAAGGGCCATGCATAAGTCCGCACTTACCAGACTCGGACTTGTTGGAGATGCGCTCCACGGAGAAGCTCCTGTGGAGCCAAAGAAGAAGGATGCGGTCAGGTTCAACCGCAGCCCCACGCACTCATCCGAAGATGATGAGCACGACCTTCCTTGAAGGCATAAGAGCTCACGCCGTCGCAGCCGCGATTACGACGCTCGAAGCGAGCTAACCCAGCGCAAGATCGACAAGGCACGTGCCAAGCACGTATTCTCGCTTGAATCCGAGGAGGATGATGACGAAGGAGAAATCTGTGGAGCCCGATGCTTTAGCAGATCTGTCCGGTGGACAAGGATGCCACGAAACTTCAAGCTTCCTTCGGATACTCCGAAGTTCGATGGCACACAGGACCCCAAGACGTGGCTCAGCGACCACTTGTCGTCCGTCAAGCTGCACGGTGGAAACAAAGAAATCGTCATGCAATGCCTTCAGTTGCAGCTGACAGGCGCAACCCAGATCTGGCTCAGCAGCCTATCCTCGGGATCCATCCGAAGCTGGGAGGAGCTAGCGTACAGTTTCGTCTGAAACTTCAAGGGCACCAGCAAGAGGCCTGCCTCGATAGAGGAGCTGCGGGCCTGCACCCAACGAACGGGCGAATCCATTCGCTCGTACACACTGCGCTGGTCCAACACCAAGAACTCCGCGGCACACATCTCTGAGGAGAGAGCTATCGACGCCTTCAAGGACGGCGTCAAACGCCAGGACTTCAAAGAAGAACTTGGGCGCGTCAAGCCCAAGACACTCGACCACCTCATGGACATCGCCAACAGGTGGGCCGACGGCGAGGACTCCGTCCACAGAGCACACTCGGAGGAGGAAGACGACTACGGCCGGCGACGCGAACGCCGTAGCAAGAGAAGATCGCGCATCTACGACGATTGCGATGGATCCAACATGGTCGCGGCTGGCTACGCCGATCGCCGCAACGACGGCAACCGCAGCAACGACGGATACCGTGGAAGCAACTTCCGCGATGGAGAACGCCCAACGCAATCATGGCAACGCCGTGGTCGTGATGTCGGACCCTCAGCATACGACAAACTGTCAGGTCCATGCACCATCCACTTCTACATCGACAAGCAGGATGGTAAGAAGAAAGCAAGCCACATGCTCAAGGACTGCCGCGAGTTCTAGAAACTCAGCGAGAGCATGGCCCAGATGAGGCAGCAAGCCCCGAACCCTGGATACGGGAATGCACCTGCACCAAGTGAGATCGCACATGGAGCTCCTCCACCACCACCTGCGGGACCTTTGAACCATCCAATCTCACCCGCGCAGAACAACGGTGGGCACGGGTACCCCGCGCCGAATGGATCGCTGATGATCCAAAAAGGGCGCCCAACAAACAGGGTGCAGAAGAAAATCACCCGCCAAATTAACCTGGCCGTGACCGCTCCGCCCGCCATCCCTGAGTACCTCAGCGGATCGGAGTCCTGCATCACGTTCAGCCATTCGGATCACCCTTGCCAGGTCCCTCGCCCAGGTCATGCTGCCCTGGTGCTCGAGGCGCAGATCGGCGGGTTCGACATGAGCCGCGTCTTCATGGACGGCGGAAGCGGCATCAATCTAATCTTCGCCAGCACCTTGGCAGCAATGCGGATCCCGCTGTGCAGCCTGGAACAATCTGATACAACGTTCCACGGCATCGTCCCAGGAAGGGTGTATTCCCCCTAGGAAAGATGTGGCTCGACGTCATCTTTGGCAAGCCGGATAACTTCCGATGCGAGCGACTCGAGTTCGAAGTGGTGGACTAGCCATCACAATACCATGCCATCCTCGGGCGCGTGGCATTCGCACGATTCCTGGCGGTACCGCACTACGCGTACCTGCTACTCAAGATGCCAGGACCCAGGGGCGTCATCACAGTCCACGGGAGCTTCACCCGATCGGACCACTGCGACAGGGACTTCAACAGAATCTCCCAGTCCTTCGGCATGCAGGAGGAGCTCGTAAGGCTCCGCGAGGTGACAGACAACGGGGCACCCACAGTCACAAGACAGAACGCACCAGAGATGTCCTTCGACTCCACCGTCAACACAAAGAAGGTGCAGGTACACCCGACAGATGCCTCCAAGACGGCGCTGATCGCCAACGACCTCAGTTCCGCATAGGAAAGCGCGCTCGTCGAATTCCTCCGTGGGTGCTGGGAAATCTTCGCCTGGTGTCCTGCGGACATGCCAGGAGTTCCCAGGGAATTCGCCGAGCATGCATTCAATGTCTTTCCAGACGCCAAGCCCGTCAAACAGTCCATCAGACGACTGTCCGAACCACGGGTCAAAGCAATCGGAGTCGAAGTCAACAGACTACTCGACGCAAACTTCATCAGGGATATCAAGGAGAACGAATGGCTCACCAACACCGTGATGGTCCCCAAAAAGGGCACGGACATCCTGAGGATGTGCGTGGACTTTACATCGCTGAACAAGCACTGCCCGAAGGATCACTTCCCTCTCCCTCGGATCGATCAGATCATCGATTTGACTGCAGGATGCGAAAAACTCTCCTTCCTCGACGCCTATTCAGGCTACAACCAGATTCGACTGAAGGTCGAAGATCAGGAGAAAACGGCGTTCATCACGCCGTTCGGAGTGTTTTGCTACAACACAATGCCCTTCGGGCTGAAGAACGCAGGCGCCACGTACCAACGATGCATGCAGGCATGCCTGAAGGACCAGATCGGCCGCAACATACAAGTCTATGTCGACGACATAGTCATTAAAACAAGGGAGGACAAGACGCTCATCGACGATCTCCGCAAGACGTTCAATAACCTTGATCGATACAAGATCAAGTTAAACCCAGAAAAATGCGCCTTCGGCGTCCCATCTGGTCAGCTTCTATGCTACTTCATCTCCCAGCGAGGGATCAAGGCAAATCCGAAGAAAATCCGGGCCATACTGGCCATGGAGAAGCCGAAGAACCTCAAGGGCGTCCATAAACTTGCTGGGTGAATCGCGGCATTGAGCGGGTTCATCAGCCGCATGGGCGAAAAAGCCCTGCCGTTCTACCAGCTTTTGCGCAAGGCAGACAAATTCGAGTGGACGCCCGAGGCGGACGACGCATTCGAAGATCTAAAGTGGCTGCTCTCTACCTCGCCTGTCTTGGTCACGCCAAAGGAGCGCGAGTCTTTACTGCTGTACATAGCAGCCACACACCAGGTGGTAAGCACCGTACTGGTGGTCAAGCGACTCGAAGAAGGCAAGACCCATGGGGTCCAACGCCCAATATACTACCTCAGCGAGGTACTGACACCGACAAAGCAGAGGTACCCTCATTACCAGAAACTCGCCTACGGCGTGTTCATGACGGCTCGTCGGCTGAGCCACTACTTCTAGGAGCACCAGGTGATGGTCGTCAATGAGGCACCACTGAACAGCATACTGAACAACCCGGAGGCCACAAGACGTGCAGCCCTGTGGGGCATCGAGCTGTCACCTCTACGAGAAGCGCCATGTGATCAAGTCTCAGGTCCTTCCGGACTTCCTCGTCCACTGGATGGAACTGCAGCTGCCAGACACGCCAGACATGACACAGTCATGGACGATGCACTTCGACGTCTCCAAGCGCGAAGCCGGAGCAGGAGTCAGAGTCATACTGACCTCCCCACAGGGTGACAAGATGAAGTACGTCCTCTGAATGAAATTTCGAGCTTCCAACAACGAGGCCGAATACGAAGCCCTCATCCACGGCATGAGAATGGCCAAGATCTGCGGCGCAACGCGCCTGGTCATCTATGGAGACTCGAACCTCGTCGTCCAGCAGACGATGAACGACATGATCGCGTATCGCGCACTCTACAACGCACTCGAAGGAGACTTCGACGGCTGCGAGCTTCGGCACGTTGGAAGAGAAAGCAATGAAGAGGCCGACAGACTCGCCAATATCAGCTCCACCTATGCACGGGTGCCACCAGGTGTGTTCCTCGAACAGATCTGCGTGCCATCCATCAAAAGGAAATTCCCCAAGGGATCACCCGAAGAAGCAGAACACTCGGGGGCTGCGCTACCCGAAGGACAGGAAGGACCCGAAAAGCTCGATACAGAGGTCGCAGCGGTCAACCTAATGCAGGTCATGGCAGTCGAAGAAACTTGGACATGGCCATACCTCCGATATTTGATAGACGGGGAGCTGCCTGACAGCCCGATAGATGCCCGGCGCATATCTCGCCGGTCCAAGGCCTTCACCATCATCAATGGCGAGCTGTACAAGCGCAGCATTTCGGGTGTACTCCAAAGGTGTGTCACCATCGGTGACGGCAAAACCATCCTCCAAGACATCCACGAGGGCATTTGCGGCCATCATGCGGGCAGCCGCGCCCTTGTCGCCAAAGCTCTACGAGCTGGATTCTACTGGCCAACGGCCATGAACGACGCCAAGGACATCGTCCAAAGATGCAACGGGTGCCAAAGGTTCGCAGATAAACCGCACGCACCCGGATCAGAGCTCAGGCCCATACCTTTGGCCTGGCCCTTCGCCCAATGGGGCCTCGACATGATCGGCAAACTGCCAAGGTCCTCGAAAGGAGGTCACGTCTACCTCCTGGTCGTAGTCGACAAATTCACCAAGTGGATTGAGGCCATGCCCGTCACTAACCAAAAGGGCAAAACTGCCGTCAAGTTCTTTGAATCCATTGTCTACAGGTTCGGCGTGCCGTATAGCATCATCACCGATAATGGGTCGAACTTCATCTCGAAAGAATTCCAGGACTTCTGCGAAGACCTCGGAATCAACATCACATACGCCTCCGTGGCGCACCCGCAAACGAACGGGCAGGTCGAGAAGGCCAACGACCTCGTCAGCGCTAGCATCAAGAAGCGCCTAATGAGCCCGCTCGAGCGGCTCGCCGGAGCCTGGACACAAGATCTTCCCTCTGTCTTGTGGAGCCTGCGCATAACGCCAAACAGCTCAACTGGCTACACGCCTTTCTTCATGGTGCACGGAGCCGAAGCCGTGCTGCCAGCAGAGGTACGCCATAAGGCCCCATGGGTTGTCGCCTACAGCGAAGCCGAATCGACGGCCGCACTCGAAGACGTCGTCGACACACTCGACGAGGCGCGTGACATAGTAGCAGCTCGGTTAGCGGTATACCAAAAGAGTCTCTGCAACTACCACAGCCAACGACTATGCCCAAGGTCCTTCGTCGAAGGATACCTAGTCTTGCGACTCAAGCAAGAGCGACCAAAGAAATTCGAGTCACCATGGGAATGACCCTACATCATCACTGAAGTCATCCCAGGTGGCGCCTATCGCCTCAAGCACGTGGAGTCTGGAGTCGCATACTCCAACCCATGGAACGTCGCACAGCTGCGACGCTTCTACCCCTAGCTACCTCCCTCTTTTACTTTGAATAAGGCTATTCAGCCAAGGCTACTCAGCCGAACAATGTACCTCCTCCTTATGATATGAATAAAGCTAAGTGTCTCGCCCCAAAAATTTTCACCTATTATCTGCATTTTACTCAATATTACAACACACTCGGGGGCTCCCCCTACCTCACGACTTCGTCGACTGAGGATAGCGCATGTACACCTGAGTAGCTGACCACGTCAGGCTAACGAAAAGGACACTTATACAAACAAAGCACCAGGTTCTACACAACAATAAACCTTCAGAATATAATAAATGGCACAACACGCCTAGTCGAATATATACAAATTTTACATCTATCTTCTTTTACATGTCCTACCTATTCTGAATACTAGCCCGCGCACGCTGCTCAAACAGATCTACAATTTATTCGGCATACTGCCTCACAGCCGCATAGTGTGGACGCATATCCCACTCGCCGCCATCCGACCGAAGAGGCGGCCCATCCGCTACAGCAGACAGATCTACATCGGGACGATGCAACCGCACAAGGGAGACCGCAAGCTTCACCCCCGCAACAAGCTGATGCCGAACCAGTTCCCGGACACGATGCACATTTCGAAACTTCGACAGCAGGCCACAGAGAGTCGATGGCGCCTCATCCAGCGGAAACATCACATGCAAAACTGACGCCAACGAAGACTGCACCTGACGAAGCACCCGCGATACCTGGTGGATGCGATCCTGCACCGTCGCAAGGACCATGGCACGATCACGGTCCATCTAGAAGAACCCGCCGGCCTCTATGTCCTGCTGGGTCAAGCAGTTGATCCGAACAGCAACACGCTCCTTTTCCTCCCTTGGGGCAAGGTTAGCACCTGCAATACTTGCAAAAAGTAAGATAAAAGGCCAACAGGCGACTCCGAAACAATGAGCAGTAGCTCGAAAAGCTCACATTGCAGTTGTTCAGACAAACGACGCAACTCCGTCATCAAATACTCCTCCCTGGCAGCGCCTCGCTCTGCCTTCGATTTCCAAACATCGGTGTGGCCACGCACCCCAAGCAACTCTTTCTCAAGGCCACGAACGCGGTCTCGAAGAAACGCAAGTTGCGATGCACCATCCAGGGTTGGCCGCAGCTGCAATGTAGGTGAAGTATCAGCGGGATCATCACCCGAAGGCCCCTAAAGTAAAACAAGACAAGGATATGAACAAGCATATGAAGGAGCACAGAACTCGGAAATCCATTATGTGCAGCAAAAAACCACTGCGTGGCACAAGGATCGTTCATAAGAGATAATTACAACAAAAGAAACGAAAGCTATCCTACAACTACAAGGCCTACGAAACTGCATCCTGAGTAGCCTCGGAGCATACGAAGGATCATCACCCGAAGGCCCCTAAAGTAAAAGAAGACAAGGATATGAACAAGCATACGAAGGAGCACAGAACTCGGAAATCCATTATGTGCAGCAAAAAACCACTGCGTGGCACAAGGATCGTTCATAAGAGATAATTACAACAAAAGAAACGAAAGCTATCCTACAACTACAAGGCCTACGAAACTGCATCCTGAGTAGCCTCGGAGCCGGACTGCCTCCCCTTGGCCTCTCCCTGCTGCCTCAACGCGTACTCAGCCAGCAAGTCAATCAACTTCGGCCCATAACGCTTACAGCGAGCAGCATAGATGGCGAAGGCTACCTCGGATCCGTCAGCAGCCGTCGGCATCCGGGAGGTGACCTGATGAAGATCCAGCTCCGCTCCAGAGGCCAGGGCCATCGCCAGCCCGACGGACGCACCAATGCCTTTCTGCTTGCGCTTGTACGCCGCAGGAGCTTCGGCTGACAATGCATCCGCCAAGGCATCAACATCTTCGAGGGCGACGCCCTTGGGGACGAGCTCCTTATAGAAGCGCCCAAGAACCTCCTTGGCCTTAGCAAGCGAGCCGACCACGGTACCACAGCGGTCTTCGACCGTCGCAGTGGCATCATCCAGAGCACTTCCGTGCTCCAGGACACCACGGTCAAACTCAATGCCCGCGACACATAAAAGAAAAGAAAGGGCAACATAAATAAAAGCACAGCAAGGAAAGACAAGGAGGCCGAATGTAACACCCTCAGAATCGGCCCTATGCAAGTTTTAGCGAAACCCGCCAAACCCGCATAGAAACGATTCAAAGGTGCCCACCAGGCACTTTCGTGCGGGTGGAAAACGAAGTAATAACATTACACAACAGTCCTCGATGGGACCCACAGAACAGATATATATAACAGCGACTCAATGAGTCAAGAATACAGATATACAGTACAAAGATCCAAATCACCTTGAAAACGATAGAGCGTCCAGCTACGGACAAGATGCAAATGGGGCTAAGAGCCCTGAAGAATTACCAATGGCGTCCATAACCCAGCCCAGGCCAAGCCGGAAGGGTAACCCTGCTAACGACGTCGAAGCCTGATAAAACAAAAGGGGTGCCGACAAAGGGCAAAGGAAAAAGAGGAGCGTCAGTACTGAGGCCAGTACACGGCGAGGCTAGAATTCGGCGGTCCTCGCCTACATAGGTATGGTGGACTGAAGCAGCAGCGCAGCATGCACTAAACAACCTATAGAGACTCGATACAACTGGCGGCTATCAGAGAGGGGGGGGTAAGAAAGACCTATTCGGACCCAACCTGATGCTACCATCAAACAAACCCATCCTGGTGTTTCCCCCTCGAGACCAAACGAGGAAGTCAACCGAGGAACTCACACAGTTGGCAGTTTTATTTATTCGGTTATCGTTGCAGTAATTACTAGTCAGGTATAGATAATCATCCTGATAAAATAAGCAGTGGGCCGTTTTAGTTAACCATTCCGTTGTAGTTGCAACATTTACTAGTCAGATACAAATAGCATGAGACATCCCCAAACCCAGCGATTGTTGATACTTTTATTTAGCCTTTCCGTTGCAGTGAAGCTGATTACTAGTCATATCGGATACAAGTCAATTTATAACAGTAAACTTTAGTTATAGTTGTCTATGATCAAGCACTATGCTCCAAGTCGTCCATAACCGCGGACACAGCTTCTCGAAAAGATTTAACCCTGCAGGGGTGCACCAAAGTATCCACAAGCACTTCGACCCTTTTTGCCAGATCAGTTAACATACACCCATCGGTATGTCGGCGGGGCCTAAGTCATGACGTTTCCCAGACCCAAAGCAAGCACGGGGGCCACCCCACTAAGTAGACCCGCAACGAAGTCGGACGGTCTCCGAGACGGACTCAGGGTTTGGGTAGACGGCTGTGAACGACTGGGAACCCAAAACTGGGCTTGTCGACACCGCGAAATCGTGTCCCGATCCTAAACAGTACAGGTGCTATCCATCGCACAATTTAAATAAAGCAGTAAAACATGGCATAAGTACAGGATAGTAATTAAATCCTCAAACTAGTTTGTGGCCCCCAGTACAATACTTTGCAATCAGGTACTAATCGATGGGGGGCCCATATCTCCCCACCTGTGGTTAGCGCGCTCGATCTCGGAACAGGTGTCAAGAACTCGGGGTCCTACGGGACACCAGTGAGCGGTCGGAAAACCAAATGTTATCTATCACCCACCGGTGCCTCTGCATTTACCTACTTCAATTTTAGTTATTAAACAATAATTGAATCAAACGATAATTAAAGCCATGATCATCTCCAACTTTAAACACGCGGCCATACTCCAACAACTGTGGTACTTGACGACACGCAACAGCACTTGAGCAAGCGACTACGGCGCGCAAGTCCAACTAACTACCAAAACAACAGGGAATAGGATGTGTCCAAGGCAATATAAGGCTGCAAGGGATATCACGGGTACGAAAACTAGAGCATCGCAACACAGATAGCAATAGATCAACAGGAGGAAATAAAGACTACAAAAGTAAGATAGGTAGAAAGGAGGAGATGCTCGCCTGAAAACATTGCCGAAGGTTCAACCGAAGGTCGGGTCGACTCTTGCATCAACTCATCGGCCTAATCCGCGAAGAAGCAAAACACTAGAAGAAACACCGGAGGCACTATTTAATACTATGACAGAAGATCAGGCATGATGCATGTATGATGTATGGCATGGCAAGGTGCGATGCAATTAGGCAATATTAAGCGGAACCGGGGGTCCCGACAATTAATTAAATGGTTCAAGTTGTTTAACTATCCCGCAATTT
This sequence comes from Avena sativa, assembly GCA_916181665.1. NCBI lineage: Eukaryota > Viridiplantae > Streptophyta > Magnoliopsida > Poales > Poaceae > Avena > Avena sativa. The sequence goes on from OV702279.1 coordinate 230,598,584, forward strand.
AAATGTTGTATTATCAAGGCAAAACATATCATCGGTTCGCTACACAAATTTAAATGAGGCCAATATAAGGCTGGACTTGCCTGCATATGGGCCCCATATTTAATTATAAGGTGAATCGGCATAGTGCCCCCAAACCACACAAATATGCATGCGAGTATGACAATTTAATATGCAACAAATTATATAGATGGCATTTATAAAAATAGGGGCTCGGATCAGGGTCACATATTAGGGTTCGGCGATCTTGGTTCCGGGGGTTCGGGGTTCGGTCTCAGGGTTCTGGGTTCGACGCGATCGTTCTCGGAAGGAACGTTCTCGGACAACGGAGTAGATCTTGGCGTTCCGGGAAGAAGTACTTGTCGCATCTGTGGCCTTCGATTCGAAGAACTTGGCTCGCCAGGGTTCGGTCTTCGGATCTTGGTCGGGTCGTCGGTTTTTCTGGGCCGAAGCACTTGGCGTCCGAGAGACGATCTTGGGGGATTCGACGGGGTCCGGTTCAGTTCCGCCGGGATCGGTCTTGATCTTCATGTAGGCGAACTTGGCATCCTCCTGGAAGGAGATCTTGGCGTTTCTTGTCGAAGGCCTTTGGGTACGGGGTCTTCGGGTCGTCTTCGCCGTTTTTCGGTTCGTCTTGCTATCGAGGCGGGCTTGGAAACCATCAGTCGCGCCATCTCCGAGACACTCAGACTTCGGGAGATCTTGGTGACGAACTTGGCATCCGAGAATAGGGTCTCCAGATCGAAGGACTTGGCGTCGGTTGCCGGGCGAGCCGGACGGCGCCTTGCAGAGGCGACAGCGCTCGAAAGATCACAGGGGCAGCGGGCGTGCGGGATGTGGCGCTGACGACAGAGGCCGGCGACGGGCCGAGGCGAGGCAGAGAGGATGCGGCCGAGCGGCGCGGAGGCGAGGGTCGGATGGCGACGGGCGGTGGCGGGATGGAGCTCCGGCGGCCGACGAAGGGGTTGCAGGGCGACGGCGGGGTCGAGGAGGAAGGAGGCCCCCGCGAGGACGGGCGAGACCGGCCGGACGTGAGGAGGCCGGCGGCGGCGATGGGGACCGAGGGAGAGAGAAGCGGGGAGGAGGAGAGATGGGCGGCGGGGTGGTCGTGGTAGGCGAGGGCGGGCTCGACGGCCGGCAGAGAGGGACAGGGGAGCGAGGGAGGTCGAGGAGGGAGGGAGGCGCTCGGGCGGCGAGCGGCGCACAGGGAGCCGGTGGCGAGGATGGTTGGTGGGGGGACGCGGGGAGGCGGGAGCCTGGGCGACGTCCGGCCGGCGGCGGACGCGGTCGCAGACGAGGGTTGCCGATGCGGTGCAGAGAGGAGCGGGAAGAGGGACGCGGGGAGGCGACGCCGGCGGGAAGGAAGGGGTCGAGGCGCGACGGAGGCGAGCGGGCCGGTGGCGGTGGACGCAGGCCGGGGGAGGGGCGAGAGGGCCGAGGAGGGGAAGGCGAGGTGGGATACGGCGGCGACGAGGTGGAGGCTGCCGACGGCGAGGAGGAAGGGCGGCGGCGCCGCTGGTGGGGAAGGTGGTCGCCGGCGGACGGGGAAGGAGGCGCGGGATGGGGAGGGAGCGAGGCAGAGAGAGGCGAGGAAGGTGGGGGAGAGAGAGGATCCCGTGGGGGAGGGAGCGCGTCGGTGGGGGTGGGGCCAGGGAGAGAGAGAGAGAGGGGGGTTGGCTGTGTGCGTGTGTGTACTGCGGGTGGGGCCGGGCTGGAGAGAGAGTGGGGAATGGGGGTGAGAGAGAGGATTGGTGAGGTGGCAGGTGGGTAGGGAATTGGGGATCCAGGGGGTGAGGTGGACTGGGGAGGTGAGGTGGAGGGCTGGGAGTGGCTGGGTAGACTAGGTTTGGGTGGGAAAAGTTTGGTCTAGGGTCTTGCAGGGTTTAGTTGGGCTGGGTCGCAGATGGTCTGGACCGGTTGGGCCTCTGGCCTGACCGGCCGGACTGGACTGCCCGACAAAAATATTTTATTGTTTTAATTTTATTTGTAAAACATTTTTGTAAATACTTGTTAGACAAATACAAGATCTGAACAGACCGATGTTTTAATTTGAAATAAAGACGGGGGTTATTTAGAAAACAAAACTAGGCGTTTCAAAAATAGTTTCCAAACAAACAATGCATGATGATGACGATGCAATGCACAACAACAACGCGATTTTCTAGTAGTGGTTTTGCGGGATGCCACACCGAAAAAGGGAAGACGAAACAACTCACCCGAAATAGCCTTGGCAGCCGCCATCATCTTGTCGGCTACCTCCTTCTCGCGCGACGCCGTGGCGGTGGCGAGTTGCTCCTCGCGGTCCGTAGCCTCCTGCTACAGGCGCTCCTTGGCCGCGGCTGCGTTGGCCAGCTCCAGCTCGAGGCGCTCCTTCGCACCAACGACGACCTCGGCCTTCTTCTCCGCTTGCCCAAGGCTCTTTTTGAGAGCATCAAGCTCACGGAGGGTGGTATTGTGGTCCTCTGCAGTCAGCAAAACACCCATCAGATTGCAGGGCAAAGAAATACAAGAAGCAGCAAAAAGATCCACTCGTGAACATACCTTGAAGCTGTTTGAAACTGGCCTCCAATGCCAGGTGCTGCTGCACCAGCTGGTTGACGCCTTGCACCAAAGGCTGCAAAAGGCACTACTCGTCAAAAGAACGGCTCGGGGGCTACGCCCAAAGAACGAGCAAGGCAAGTTGAACATACGAAAAATGCTCGGGGGCTCCCCCCGAGACAGGAAGCAAAAACAAAAATGATTAGCAGATCACCCGAAAACGCCCGGGGGCTCCCCCGGCGGCAAGAGCAAAGAAACTTACGTGGTTAGACGGCGACTCCGAAGGTCCAACCGAAGTCTTCTTGGGGACAACCACCCGAGCCTCCTGCGGAGAAGGGTTCGGAGCAGCGCCCTCAGAGGTGGCCACCGTCTGAGGAGGAGCAACCTTCGACTCCCCCACCATCTCCCGAGCGCCATCGCTGGAGGAGCCGTCGGAGGAGTGGCTACAAAAGAAAAAATCAGCCAAGCACAAAGCAAACAGACAAGAGAAAGCAAAAAAGGACTGAGGAAACTTACGAGTCGAGATCGCTCAAGTCGAAGACAGGAGGGGTCTTCCTGCCCTTCTTCTCTTCCTTCTTTTCTTCCTTCTTCTCTTCCTTCTTCCGCTTCGCCGGCGGGTGCCGGTGCCACAACCCGCACGAGCACGGCCGGAATAGGAGAGGAAGAACCCCCATGACCCCCGCTGTGACGCTCAAGGCATAGCGGATTCCTAGGGGTCGGCGGAGTCGAAGCATCCAACGATTCGCTGGAGCTCCGTGTCCGCTTATGAGTGTGATCCTCGCTCGACTCGTTGGCTTCCTCGGCCCGCGATCGTGCAGACGGAAGTTCAGACATGGAGTCCACTGTTGGAGATATGCCCTAGAGGCAATAATAAATATAGTTATTATTATATATCTTTGTGTTTATGATAAATGTTTGCATTCATGCTATAATAGTATTAACAAGGAAACCATTAATACTTGTGTGATTTGTAAACTTAATTTGAAGTCCCTAGTATAGCCTCTATACTTCACTAGCTTGTTGGTTGATTGATGATGTGGTTTCTTTGTCATGAACATTGAGATGTTATCAACAACAAGATCATATCGTTAGGAGAATGATATGGTGGACATACTCCTATAGACAAGCGTAGCATAAAGATCAAGTCATTTCAATAGTTCAATTGCTATATGCTTTCTGATACATAGTAACCTAATTCCTTCGACCATGAGATCATGCATATCACCTTTACCAGATGGATGCTTTGATATCATCAAACACCACACCGTAACAGGGTGGCTATAAAGGTGGCATTGAGTGTTCGGAAAGTATTGGTTGAAACACATGGATCAAGAGTGGGATTTGTCCATCCACATGACGGATAGATATTCTCTGGGCCCTCTCGGTGAAATGTCATCCAATTAGCTTGCAAGCATGTGACTTGGTCACAAGGGATCACATATCACGGGAACGAGAAAAGAGTACTTATCAGTAACGAGGTTGAACTAGGTATGCAGAGATACCGACGATCATAACCTCGGATAAGTAACATATCGTGAGACAAAGGGAAATTGGTATCGTATGTAAGTGGTTCATTCGATCGCAAAGTAATCGTAGAAATATGTGGGAGCCATATGAATTTCCAGATTCCTCTATTGGTTATTGTTCGGAGAAGTGTCTCGATCATGTCCGCATAATTCACGAACCGTAGGGAGACACACTTAAGGATTCGACGTTGTTTGAGTAGTTATGGTATTATGAGAAAGAGACCGAATGTTGTTCGGAGTCTCGGATGGGATCCGGGATATCACGAGGTGATCCGGAATGGTCCGGAGAATAAGATTCATATAAGGAAAGTCCCGTTTCGGAGTTCGGGAATGGTTCCGGTGTTTTCATCGGGAACATTCTAGAAGGTCCCGGAATGTCCGGCACTCCGGAGGGGGAAGGGTACATGAATGTGTCATTGCATGTTGGAATGATTGCATCATGTACTAAGTGTTCTCGCTGTCCGAAATAAAGGGTTAATTCAAATCCTAATTGGAAAAGTCAAACTGCCAGTTTTCGGTCAAACTGCCAGTTTTCGGAAAGAGGAGAAAGAGGAGGAGAGGTGGAGGCCGAGTTGGAGGAGGGTTCCTCCCCTTGGCCGGCGCACCTCCCAAGGCCGAGTTGGGGAAGAACTCCTCCCCTTGGCCGCCGGCCCTCCCACCTATAAAGGGAGGGGCAGGGCTCCCCTCTCTAGACACACTAGTTCCTACCCCTCTAAACTAAACCCTAGATCTAAACCCCGGTTTAGAGCTATTTTGGTTTAGAGCCTTCTAATTGGTTTAGAGCCCTCTAATTGGTGTGTCTAATTACTAGACCACTAATAGCCTCTCTCATAAGCTCCACCATACTCGCACCGGCTTAAGGCGAAGCCCTGCGGGATCTCCCCTCTACCTCCGGTACCACGCCGTTGTGCTGCCGGAATCACGAGGAGAGTACTACAACCTCCGCTGCCTGCTGGAACAAGGGAGAGGAAGGTCTTCGTCGAGTACCGAACGTGTGACCGACTACGGGAGCGCTGCCGGAACGTGGCGCCGGAAGGATCGTCTACGCGATCTTGAGATCGGAAAGAGTACGACTACATCACCCACGAGAATCTGCTCTCGTTAAACACTTTGGAATCTTCGAGGGTGAGTTATTCCATCGACTCGTTGCTACAATCTAGTAGATAGATCTTGGCTTGTTTGTTTGTATGCGATAGAAAATTTTTGTTTTCCATGCTACGAACCCCTACAGTGGTATCAGAGCCGTGTCTATATGTAGATCTGTTGCACGAGTAGAACACAATGGTCATTGTGGGCGTTGATGCTTTTATTGTAGATTGCTTTTTGTGTACTTTGCATCTTGCGGTATGTTGGGATGAAGCGGCCCGGGCTAACCTTACATGACATCGTTCATGAGACTTGCTCCACGCTTGACATGCAACTCGTTTTGCATAAGTGGCTTTGCGGGTGCCTGTTTCTCCTAGCATAGTAAAGATCCAATTTACAACGGGTGATCAACAATGCTAGTATCAATGTTGTGGTTATTGTTCGTAAGTTAGAACGACACTTATGGAAAGCCCCAAACCACGTAAAATATGCAAAGAAAGTAGAAGCGTCTAACTTTGTTTTGCAGGGGTGTGCAGTGATGTGATATGGCCATGATTGTGATTATATTTGATGTATGCAATGTTCCTTATTGTAAGTTGGCAACCGGCAGGAGCCATATGGTTGTCTTTAATTTCTGTTAAGACCTGCGTGTCTATTCAAAATAGTTGTAATAGTTGAAGCTGGTGGACGACAACCATGATGAAGCGTCATTGATCTTGATGCTATGCCGGTGATGATGGAGATCATGTTCGTGCTTGAAGATGGAGATCGGAAGCACAAAGAAGAAAGGCCATATCATATCACATATTATGAATTGCATGTGATGTTAATCCTTTATGCATCTTGTATTGCTTAGTAGACGACGGTAGCATTATAAGATGATCCCTCATGCACATAAATTTCAAGTTCTAAAGTGTTCGCCCTTAGTTAGCACCGTTGCTAAAGCTTGTTGCTTCGAAGCACCACGTGATGATCGGGTGTCTTTGATTCCACGGGTGAATACAACGTAAGCAAGCCAGATTTGCTTATGCGGTAGCTAAGGTTTGATCTTGACGAGCCTAGCATGTACAGACATGGCCTCAGGAACACGGATCGCCGAAAGGCAAAGCATGAATCATATAGTAGATATGATGAACATGATGATTGTTCGCCATTAAAACTATATCAGCTCTCGTGATGATCGGTGTTGATGTAGTGGATTTGGTTCGTGTGATCACTAAAACAATGTGAGGGATGTTGTTTTGAGTGGGAGTTCACCTAGTTTAATTTCATTAATTAATTTGAACTCAATTTGTCATAAACTTAGTCTAAACTATTGCAAATATGTTGTAGATCAATGGCAGCCCCTACCATCAATTTTAATGCGTTCCTAGAGAAAGAAAAGTTGAAAAACAATGGAAGCAACTTCGCGGATTGGTTCCGCAATTTGAGGATTGTCCTCACAGCTGGTAATTTGACCTATGTGCTGGATGCACCGCTAGGTGACCCACCTGCAGCTGATGCTTCCGATGAAGTAAAGAATGTTTACCTCGCTCGGAAGAATCAGTACTCCATAGTTCAGTGTGCTATCTTGTATGGTTTAGAATCGGAGCTTCAGAAAAGGTTTGAAGAGTCAGACCCATATGATATTGTCGAGGATCTCAAATTAATTTTTGAGACTCATGCGGCAATTGAAAGTTATGAAGCTTCTGAAAAGTTCTTTAACTGCAAGATGGAAGAGGGTAGCTCCGTCAGTGAGCATGTGCTTAAAATGTCTGGGCACGCGAATAAACTTCAAAGCTTGGGTATAGTGATTCCTAATACTTTGGGAGTTTACCGCATCCTCCAATCACTACCACCAAGTTACAAGAACTTTGTGATGAACTACAACATGCAGAACATGAACAAAGAGTTGCCAGAACTATTTGCTATGTTAAAATCTGCAGAAGTGGAGATCAAGAAAGAGCACCAAGTGTTGATGGTCAATAAGACCACCAAATTCAAGAAAGGCAAGTCTAAGCAGAAGGGACACTTCAAGAAGGGTGGTAAGAAAGCTACCATGCTGACGAAGAGGACCAAGGCTGGACCCAAGCCTGATACTGAGTGCTTTTACTGCAAGGGAGAAGGTCACTGGAAGCGGAATTGCCCAAAGTACTTGGCGGATTTGAAGAACGGCAACATCAAGAAGAAAGGTATATCTGATATACATGTTATTGATGTGTATTTCACTAGTATTCGTAGTAGTGCCTGGGTATTTGATACTGGTTCGGTTGCTCATATTTGTAACTCGAAACAGGAGCTGCAGAATAAACGAAAGCTAGCGAAGAACGAGGTGACGATGCGCGTAGGAAACGGATCAAAGGTTGATGTGATCGCGGTCGGCACGCTACCTCTTCATCTACCATCGGGATTAGTTTTATACTTAAATAATTGTTATTTGGTGCCTGCGTTGAGCATGAACATTATATCGGGATCTTGTTTATTGCGAGACGGTTACTTGTTTAAATCCGAGAATAATGGTTGTTCGATTTATATGAGTAATATGTTTTATGCACATGCACCTTTGATAGATGGTCTATTCATATTGAATCTCGATAGTGGAAATACACATATTAATAACATTGAAGCTAAACGTTTGAAATCAAGCGATAACTTAACCTATATGTGGCACTGTCGTCTTGGTCACATTGGAGTGAAGCGTATGAAGAAACTCCATTCCGATGGACTTCTTGAATCACTTGATTTTGAATCACTTGAAAGATGCGAAGCATGTCTGATGGGTAAAATGACTAAGACTCCATTTTCTGGTATGATGGAGCGAGCTACGGACTTATTGGAAATCATACATACCGATGTGTGTGGTCCAATGAGTGTAGCATCGCGCGGTGGTTATCGTTATGTTCTTACCTTCACGGATGACTTGAGTAGATATGGGTATATCTATTTCATGAAACATAAGTCCGAAACTTTCGAGAAGTTTAAGGAGTTTCAAAGTGAGGTAGAGAATCAACGTAACAAGAAGATTAAATTTCTACGTTCTGATCGTGGAGGTGAATATCTAAGTTACGAGTTTGGCGAGCATTTGAAGAAATGTGGAATACTTTCGCAGTTGACACCGCCGGGAACACCACAGCGTAATGGTGTGTCTGAACGTCGTAATCGAACTCTCTTAGATATGGTTCGTTCTATGATGTCACTTACAAATTTACCGCTATCATTTTGGGGTTATGCATTAGAAACAGCCGCATTCACTTTAAATAGGGCACCATCTAAATCCGTTGAAACGACACCGTATGAATTATGGTTTGGGAAGAAACCTAAATTGTCGTTCCTTAAAATTTGGGGGTGCGAAGCCTATGTAAAGAAGTTACAGCCGGACAAGCTTGAACCCAAAGCGGAAAAATGCGTCTTCATAGGATACCCGAAGGAAACTATTGGGTATACCTTCTATCATAGATCCGAAGGCAAAATCTTTGTTGCCAAGAATGGATCCTTTCTAGAGAAGGAATTTCTCTCGAAAGAAGTGACTGGAAGGAAAGTAGAACTCGACGAGGTTGTCGAACCTTCTCTCGAAATTGCGAGTAGCGCAGCACCGGAAGAAGTTCCTGTGGTGCCTGCACCAATGAGGGAGGAAGCTAATGATAGTGATCATGAAACTTCGGTTGAGGTTGCTACAGAGCCTCGGAGGTCAACGAGAACTCGTACCACTCCAGATTGGTATGATTCCGTTATGAATGTCATGTTGGTGGACAACACCGATGATCCCGAGACATATGAGGAAGCGATGATGAGCCCAGATTCCAATAAATGGCAAGAAGCCATGAAATCCGAGATTGGATCCATGTACGAAAACCAAGTATGGACTTTGGTGGACTTACCGGATGGCCGGAAGGCTGTCGAGAACAAATGGATTTTCAAGAAGAAAACAGATGCTGATGGTAATGTTACTGTCTATAAAGCTCGACTTGTCGCAAAAGGGTTTCGACAAATTCAAGGAGTTGACTACGATGAGACTTTCTCACCAGTAGCGAAGCTAAAGTCTGTGAGGATTATGTTAGCAATCGCTGCATATTATGATTATGAGATATGGCAGATGGATGTCAAAACAGCATTCCTCAATGGAGACATTGATGAAGAATTGTATATGATGCAACCCAAAGGTTTTGTCGATCCTAAAGATGCTAACAAGGTATGCAAACTTCAACGGTCCATCTATGGATTGAAGCAAGCATCCCGAAGTTGGAATCAACGTTTTGATAAGGTAATCAAAAGTTTTGGTTTTATACAAACTTATGGAGAAGCTTGTATTTACAAGAAAGTGAGTGGGAGCTCTGTAGCGTTCTTAATACTATATGTGGATGACATATTATTGATTGGGAATGATGTAGACCTTCTTAATAGTGTCAAAGAATATTTGAATAATAGTTTTTCAATGAAGGATCTTGGCGAAGCAGCTTACATATTAGGCATAACGATTTATAGAGATAGATCGAAACGCCAAATATCATTGTCACAAAGTACATATTTGGACAAAGTTCTAAAGAAGTTTGGAATGGAAGAAAGCAAGAAAGGGTTCTTGCCCATGTTGCCCAATACGACCTTGAGTAAAACTCAAAGTCCGACATCGGCAGAAGATAGAGAAAGGATGAGTAAGACTCCCTATGCCTCAGCCATAGGATCTCTAATGTATGCCATGCTATGTACTAGACCCGACATCGCATATGCTGTTAGTCTAACTAGCAGATATCAAAGTGATCCAGGAGTGGATCATTGGACAGCGGTCAAAAACATCCTTAAGTACTTGAGAAGAACTAAGGATATGGTTCTTTCTTATGGAGGTGATGAACAGCTCGTTGTTAATGGTTACACCGATGCTAGTTGGAACACCGATCCGGATGATTCTAAATCACAATCTGGATACGTATTTATTTTGAATGGTGCAGCAGTTAGCTGGAGGAGTGCAAAGCAAAGCGTTGTGGCGAGATCTTCAACTGAATCGGAATACATGGCTGCTTCGGAGGCTTCACAAGAAGCGATATGGATGAAAGAGTTCATTACAGAGCTGGGTGTGGTTCCTAGTGCGCTGGACCCAATGTCTATCTACTGTGATAACATGGGCGCCATAGCCAATGCGCAAGAACCAAGGTCACACAAGAAGCTGAAGCATATCAAGCTGCGTTTTCACGCTATTCGAGAACATATCCAGGATGGGGATATAAAGATTTGCAAAGTACACACAGATCTGAATGTGGCGGATCCGTTGACTAAACCTCTCCCGAGGGCAAAACATGACCAACACCAAACTGCCATGGGTGTTCGGTATATTACCATGTAATCTAGATTAGATGACTCTAGTGCAAGTGGGAGACTGTTGGAGATATGCCCTAGAGGCAATAATAAATATAGTTATTATTATATATCTTTGTGTTTATGATAAATGTTTGCATTCATGCTATAATAGTATTAACAAGGAAACCATTAATACTTGTGTGATTTGTAAACTTAATTTGAAGTCCCTAGTATAGCCTCTATACTTCACTAGCTTGTTGGTTGATTGATGATGTGGTTTCTTTGTCATGAACATTGAGATGTTATCAACAACAAGATCATATCGTTAGGAGAATGATATGGTGGACATACTCCTATAGACAAGCGTAGCATAAAGATCAAGTCATTTCAATAGTTCAATTGCTATATGCTTTCTGATACATAGTAACCTAATTCCTTCGACCATGAGATCATGCATATCACCTTTACCAGATGGATGCTTTGATATCATCAAACACCACACCGTAACAGGGTGGCTATAAAGGTGGCATTGAGTGTTCGGAAAGTATTGGTTGAAACACATGGATCAAGAGTGGGATTTGTCCATCCACATGACGGATAGATATTCTCTGGGCCCTCTCGGTGAAATGTCATCCAATTAGCTTGCAAGCATGTGACTTGGTCACAAGGGATCACATATCACGGGAACGAGAAAAGAGTACTTATCAGTAACGAGGTTGAACTAGGTATGCAGAGATACCGACGATCATAACCTCGGATAAGTAACATATCGTGAGACAAAGGGAAATTGGTATCGTATGTAAGTGGTTCATTCGATCGCAAAGTAATCGTAGAAATATGTGGGAGCCATATGAATTTCCAGATTCCTCTATTGGTTATTGTTCGGAGAAGTGTCTCGATCATGTCCGCATAATTCACGAACCGTAGGGAGACACACTTAAGGATTCGACGTTGTTTGAGTAGTTATGGTATTATGAGAAAGAGACCGAATGTTGTTCGGAGTCTCGGATGGGATCCGGGATATCACGAGGTGATCCGGAATGGTCCGGAGAATAAGATTCATATAAGGAAAGTCCCGTTTCGGAGTTCGGGAATGGTTCCGGTGTTTTCATCGGGAACATTCTAGAAGGTCCCGGAATGTCCGGCACTCCGGAGGGGGAAGGGTACATGAATGTGTCATTGCATGTTGGAATGATTGCATCATGTACTAAGTGTTCTCGCTGTCCGAAATAAAGGGTTAATTCAAATCCTAATTGGAAAAGTCAAACTGCCAGTTTTCGGTCAAACTGCCAGTTTTCGGAAAGAGGAGAAAGAGGAGGAGAGGTGGAGGCCGAGTTGGAGGAGGGTTCCTCCCCTTGGCCGGCGCACCTCCCAAGGCCGAGTTGGGGAAGAACTCCTCCCCTTGGCCGCCGGCCCTCCCACCTATAAAGGGAGGGGCAGGGCTCCCCTCTCTAGACACACTAGTTCCTACCCCTCTAAACTAAACCCTAGATCTAAACCCCGGTTTAGAGCTATTTTGGTTTAGAGCCTTCTAATTGGTTTAGAGCCCTCTAATTGGTGTGTCTAATTACTAGACCACTAATAGCCTCTCTCATAAGCTCCACCATACTCGCACCGGCTTAAGGCGAAGCCCTGCGGGATCTCCCCTCTACCTCCGGTACCACGCCGTTGTGCTGCCGGAATCACGAGGAGAGTACTACAACCTCCGCTGCCTGCTGGAACAAGGGAGAGGAAGGTCTTCGTCGAGTACCGAACGTGTGACCGACTACGGGAGCGCTGCCGGAACGTGGCGCCGGAAGGATCGTCTACGCGATCTTGAGATCGGAAAGAGTACGACTACATCACCCACGAGAATCTGCTCTCGTTAAACACTTTGGAATCTTCGAGGGTGAGTTATTCCATCGACTCGTTGCTACAATCTAGTAGATAGATCTTGGCTTGTTTGTTTGTATGCGATAGAAAATTTTTGTTTTCCATGCTACGAACCCCTACATCCACTACCTCGTTGTCCGATGCATCCGGGAACACTTCGGGCAATGGAGGGGACATGCCTGGCACCTTGAATTCCTGCGTAAGAAGAAAACAAAAATTTCAGCACAAAAAGGTGCAAGGACAACGTAGTCGAAAAATAGCGATGCGCGCATGTTCCAGATCTACCCCTGCGGAACCGAACGCGAAGCGGAGAACGGAGGAGTCAGTGACTTCCCCAGGATATCCTCTCCAGCCTTGTATTTCAGCAGCGGGCAAAGAACCCCGTCGAGATCCCCCTTGGAGAACTCCTCAGCCGAAACCCTAGTCGGATCGTGATGACCCGAATAAAGAAACATCGGGTGCGCCCTAGCCTGGAGCGGCTGCACCCGACGTTTGAGAAAGGTGCGGATGATATCCACACCGTTCACCTCTTTCTCCGGAATCAACTGGAGATCCTCCACCCGAAGATAGAGTCCCTCTATCTCCGCCACCTCGCCATCCAAGATCTGGTTCTTCCAGGACCTCTTTGGCTCGATTTTTTTGGAGGGGTCGAAAGGAGCAAGACCAAAATCCTGCCCAGCCACCGTGGTGTCGCGGATGTAAAACCATCGCCTCCGCCAGTACTGGACAGATTCGAACATAGAAAAGGATAAGAAAAGAAGATTGGATTTGAGGGATATGATGCAACCCCCAATGGGATAAACACCATCGGAGCCAGATTGCATCTTCACGGAATAGAGTTTCCGGAAGAGGCCAAAGTGCGGCTCGATACCGAGCCAGCACTCGCAGAAAGTGACGAAACAGGCGACATGAAGAAGAGAGTTGGGAGAAAGATGATGCAGCTGGATACCATAAAGAAAAAGCAATCCACGAAGGAAATTGTGGACTGGGAAGGAAAAGCCCCGAAGGACAAAGGCGAGGAACATAACCCGAAACCCAGCGGGAGGACGGGGAATTACCTCATTGCCGGGAAGTTTGATGGCCTCCCTATCCTGCGGGATCAGGCCCCGCTTGCGGAGATCACTCTCACGCGTCTCCGATCACCGCCAGCCACCATCGGTGACACGGGTGGCGGCGGAAACTTTTTTGCCGCCGGCGGCCGCACTGGTACCAACTGCAGAGGAGGACTTCTTGGGCTTCCCCATTGCAGTGCGGCGGTGACGGCGTTGAGCACGCAGAATCAAGGAAGGAAAAGCTCGAGGAAATTCCAGTGCGCAGTAAGAACACTCAGACAAGATGGGAGCAGTGAAACAAGAATGGCTGCGGTGAAAACAAATTCACCTTTTCCCCAATGATTATAAGGACGAGAACGATGCACGATGACCGTCCATCGGGAAGACCTAGATCCAACATCAAGATCTGGCCGTCCATGTGTCAGCACAGCAGCAAACCGTCGCTCACACGCCATCCACTACTCACGGAAATCGAGGCGACGCTGTAATTATCTCCACGCCGCGCGTGACCAGTCAACTCAAAGTCAGAAGGTGGGACCCATGTTCATCCACTCAAGTCATCTCTGGTGCCGCAGACGCTTGAGGTCACCGATCGTCAGCACTGACGTCATCAAAAGCTATACTAGCAATGGTTACAATTCTTCGGCTACACATCTAAGAGTACTCACTCGAATCTACGATTCGATTAATTACTCGGGGGCTACTCCTATCAGGAGCGCTGGCCGCACACCCGAAGAACGCTGAAAGTACTACACCATTGAACTATTTCTTCGAGTCCTACGTCGAGTCTACGACTCCACTACGGACTCGGGGGATGGATTCAAGCATCCGAAAAATTTGTGTCCTATGGACCCGAAGCCAAACAACGGTTGAATTAAAGTCTCTGCTCGAGTCTGCGACTCGAACAGACACTCGGGGGCTACTCCCATAGGGAGCGCTGGTCGCGCACCCTATGAATCTTCGACTGCGATCCTTCGGATCAGCACGCAAAAACTTTTCTGCAACTCTGCCCCAGCCAACGCTAAGTGAGTAAAACATACTCCTTGGCCACCCGAAACACCTCCGCGGTGATAAAATTTCGGATGTTGTGTCTGCCACACAAATATAAGACCTACAGATATCATCTGATGGCCTGGCAACGCACACGACTGCGCTCTGCTAGTGAGAACCCGTGCCAGCAGGCGCGATGAAAATCCCGACGGACGCATTGGGTATGTCATTTAAATTTACTGGAATTCCACTCCTGTAAGTCCTCCGCGGCCTGAGTCGAATTGCGCCAGCATATGTTCCGGATTCGAGTCGAGGGACTCGAATCTGAAGAAGATCGTGTTATTTTGTCCTAAGACAGTTAACTGAACATGATCCATCGGTAGAGTCAGGCACACGCATCAACAATCCCTACATACTCAAATCATTCTCTAGCAAACAGAGATAGCCGCACCCGAAAGAATGAGGAGTCCTCAGCCGAATCTACGATTCGACTGAACACTCGGGGACTACTGACATGGTTATACCCTACGGGTACATGACCATAGCATACTTGGTCCGGCCCAAGGAAGGCCCACAACAAATATGCGCCAGCCCATGAAGATTTTTGGGTGGCCAGGGCCCATGACGCCTTTGGATCCTTGGAGAGCAAGACTAGAGTAGATAAAAAATTCAAAGGGGTAAACCTAAAACCTGTAACCGACTCGATCTGTGCCTGGGACCTGCCTACCTCTATATAAAGGTCAGGAGGGCACGATGAGGAGGCTCTCTTACAATCTCTCGCACACCACCGCATACACACCTCCACGCCAGATTGCATCTGCGCACCCTGTAACCTTCGGTTCCACCATAATCAGAGCAGACAAGTAGGAGTAGGGTTTTTCCTCCGGGGGCCTGAACCTGGGTAACCTCGTGTCCCCGTGTTGCTTGTTTGCTAACAGTTCTGCGATCTCCAGCATCCCCATCTTCTCCAAAACCCAAGTCCATAACAATGGGCATTGACGATATTAAACCTCGTCAGACGCTTCTGCTTTGGTTTAATACGGACCGAAATATATACGTACGCTGAGTCTGGAGAAAGTTAGGAAATGTGCGCGACAGCGGCCTGGGGGATTGAATCGTTTGATCCCCCGGGGGAACTGTATCATTTTCCTTTTGTTAAACCAAAGTATTTTAAAACCATAGTATATCAACGCCTGAGCAACCAATATTATATTTTGCACAAAACCACAATATTTATTAAAAAAAGAGCTTGAGACCTTTTTCTTGAAACGTGCAAAAAAACTCGGTTTTTCAGTACCACAATTTTGAAACTTTGGTATTTTACTGTCGCCAAACGACTCAAAGTATTGGAAACTACAATATTTTTAGATACCACGGTATCTTTTCAATACTGAGAAAAAACAACAGGTGCCAAACAGTAATGAGTGATACATGTGTTTTACAGAAAGGTCAAAACATCTTAGGGTGTGTTCGGTTCTAGAACTAGGGGGATGAAATTCGGTTCTAGAATTAGGGGGAATGGAATGGTTCCATTTCCACGGCATGAAACGGTTCCATGACTGCGTTCGGTTTAGACAAAAACAGAGAATGGAACGGTTCCCCTTTTTGTTCGGTTGGGACCAAAGTTGTGGAATAGAATGCCTAGATTTTATCCATAATACAAATTTATTTCTCCAAATCAGAGTGAACACTAGATAAACCGAGAGGGACATCACATGTTATTCTCACTTTGCAAAATCAGAGAAAAAGATGCCAAATTGGAGATAAAGAATCCAAATTAAATTGCACAGGAGCTAGCTGCCGGATTCCCACCGCCATCTTGCATAAGTCCCGTCGTCGTTGTACTCGAGCCGCCGCATCCCGCAAGCTGCAGCTGGATCGGCCGCCTCGGCCGCCCGCAGGAGCCAACGCCCGCCCGCAACCACCGCCGCCTCGGTCGCCCACAGGAGCCAACGCTGCTTGCTCTGTCGCGCTGCTACACGCCGCCACCTCGCATGTAGCCCGCCAACGCCGTCTCACCTACAACCAACCACCACCTCGAAGTGAGAGGAGAGTGAGAGGAAGAGAGGAGGGTGCGTCGCCGGGGAGGTAGAGAAGAGGGAGCGCTGCCAGAGAGGTAGAGAGGAGGGACGTCGCCGGTCACGGGAGAGAAGGGTCAACGAGGTCCACCGGAGTGGTTAGGATTAGGAAATAATTAACGTGCGAAGGAGAGTTTTTGGTGGCTGTTAGAGCTCGGTTCCACCAGATTCCACCGATTCGATCGAACCAGTATGTTCCGCATCTGGGGACTATATTCCCTTTTGTGGAACTAGTTGGTTCTATTATGTCCCACAACCGAACACCGGAATGGCCTCTGGGTGCAGAACCGTTCCATTCCATTCTACTACATTCCAGAACCGAGCACACCCTTATAGTTTGGAATGGGGAAGAACAAACTACGTATCTTAAGCTAGTATGTTATTTTTGTTTTGTATCATGTAGAAAGTGTGTTGATACACCAAAAATATGTGTTACATACTTACATTGATCACAAGAACTCAAGTTGTCATGTGGATTTAACCGGAACACGAGAGTTAGAGGGCTTAGAGCAAATCCAGCAACTCCGCTAGTTCTTCTCCCCTATGTATCTATGTAGATATCTTTCATAAAAGGATTCCTTCTCTATATTTTGCTCATTTCTAGAAAATCACCTATATTTTAGCAATGTATAGCCCACTCGTCAGAATTTAACAAGCAAAACAACTGAACAAGATTATGGGCATGGATAGGGAACGCTTCCACCACTGCCATGCATAGGGGAGAGAAGGGACTAGGTTGGGGCGATATTTGGGGAGACCTGTCGGGGAGCCGGTGGAGCGGTTTTTTCCTTGTTTCCCACCTACCATTACTATAGGGAGACTTTGGGGTATTTGTTTGGACTTCCTCCTAGGGAACCAACAGCGGAAACTACCACTTTGTATTGTCCCATGGAAAAAAAAGTTGGTCCAAGCATTAGTCCTGATTGCTTTCCTTCAACAAAAGAATTCACCTACCAACCAACCCCTGACAACAGAAGGCATGGACGCTCATCATAGCCAATGCATGCATCTCTCTCACTGTTATAGGAACACGCTTGCTTTTCTCCAGAGCATCCGTCTCCTTAAGAAGCAGCACTGACACTCTATGAGGCCACCTTTCTGACAGTCTGAGCCTAGGTGGCCTGTTGAGCAACAGGTTGAGGCGACGCGTTGGGCGTGCTCTTACAAAGTAACAAGTCATCTATGGTGTATAGTTTCTTAACGACATTTCATTCATGCCTCCTCTGCTCCAACCCTCTTCCCGTGTTGGAAAGCATGTTGCAACTATTACAGAATACACACGTCCATCACCCTTTAACAGCTACCTTTGAAATGTTATAAAATTGAGACAATTCGATGAAATCGAGATTTTTTTTTTCAAATCCAAAGAAAGTGGATACAAACATTCAATATCCTCCTGATCAATCCATCTCTTTGTGGTAGGTATGTTAGCCATCCTAATAGACAGAACATGGAAGAATATATGATTAGAGCGGCATCACACATTAGGTTGATGATAGTTTATCCATCTTCTAGTATGTGGGTGATGCAATCTTTTTATGGATCATGGTCTAGAGAAAGGTGCCAAACTAAAATTCAATTCAATTTGATATTGCCTTTTTGTGGTGTTATCGGTAGAATTCAGGGATCCACCATGATTGATGGAAGAAACCGTAGTGAGGGTTCGTTCAGCTGAACAATGACGTTGCCTTTTCTGTCGAACTTGAGTTCAGAGCTACATGCGCGGGGAATCGAGAAGACAAGGGAGTCCTAGCAGAGAATTGTTGAGGTATTTCTCACATTGCAGATGCTCCTATGTCAGAAGGAAGGGTCCTCCTTAATGGCCTCGTTCTACCTAGAAAAATTGGCTAAACTAGTGATTATATCGGGGTGGTTGAAAATGATGCAATATCGTGGCAATTCCATTGGCCTGGCGGCACAATTTATAAAAATGTTCGTTTGTCTATAGGTTTGACCATGTTGACTTTTCTCTTGTTCATATATGGATGTGTCTAATTCTTACTTGGCTAATAATTAGCTTAGTTCTTAGTTGGATGATATCATGCAATCTCAGTTGCAAGCTCACTTGGAGCTAGAAATACCTCAGTTTTAACCTCACTTGCAAATAGAAAAATCTTAGTTGCAACCCCGGTTTTAACAAAAAGAAATCAGTTGCAACTCCACTTGTAACTTAAAATCCCACTTGCTACACCATTTGCAACTCACATGACGAAACCGTGATGCAAATCTAGTGAATTAGGACCTGATTGAACTCTACCTTAATTCTCAGTTGATTGTGAATTAGCAAAATCCTTCATATAATAAGGAAAACACTACTACTCTAGATTGCAGTGCCAACGAACATTTGCTAGTTGAAATTATGTATTCTTACATATTACATATGGCATAAGAGCATCTCCAGCAGCAACGCAAAACTTTGGCGCTGTAAAACCACTTTGCCGCGCGCTGTATCACGTTTGCCGCGGGCGACTTGGTTCGGCAAAAGACAGACGCTGTAAAAACAGGGTTTAGCGCGCGTGCAAAAAATAAGCACAAAGACAGGCGCTGTAAAATGCAGCGCGCGCGCACAGATGGCGCTAGAAAAATGAACACAAATATGATCAAAGCACAAAGATAGATGATCAATCCACATAGTTCATCAAACAAGCAAGCACAAAGTTCAAAAGCATGCAAAATAAACATGTTCATCGTGTTGGAATTATGCCCTAGAGGCAATAATAAAGATGTTATTATTATAATTCTTGTTCATGATAATGTTTATATTCCATGCTAGAAGTGTATTAAGCGGAAACTTGAATACTTGTGTGGTTTGTGAACAACACCGTGTCCCTAGTACGCCTCTATGGACTAGCTCATTGATTAATGATGGTTAAGGTTTCCTAACCATGGACATGAGTTGTCGATTAATAATGAGATCATATTATTGGGAGAATGATATGATGGACAGACCCAAACTAAGCGAAGCAATTAGATCATGTCATCGTGTTCGTCTTTGCGAAGCTTTTCTTATGTCAAATATTGTATTCCTTAGACCATGAGATAATACAACTCCCTGGTATCGGAAGAAAGCTTTGAGGTCATCAAACGTCATCCTATGAGAGGGTGATCATAAAGGTGTCTCTCAGGTGATCGGAAAGTATCTGTTGGGTTGTATGTATCGAGATGGGATTTGTCCCTCCCAAGTCGGAGAGATATACTTCGGGCCCACTCGGTAATCGATATCAACACCGCTTGCAAGCATGTGGTTAAGGAGTTAATCACAAAGTGATATCGGATTACGGAACGAGTAAAGTACTTGCTGTGAACGAGATTGAACTAGGTATGACGGTACCGACGATCAAATCTCGGGCAAGTAAAATATCGCGAGACGAAGGGAATATATATATGGGATTGATTGAATCCTGGCATCGTGGTTTATCCGATATGATCATCGATGAATGTGTGGGAGTCAATATGGGTTACCAGACCCCGCTGTTGATTATTGATAGAAGATCATGTCTGCATATTCTCGAACCCGCAGGGTCACACACTTAACGTGTCTCGATGCTAGGATAGATTGGATAATTGGTTTATGAGTTTTTGTTCGGAGTCTCGGATGGGATCCGGGACATCACGAGAGGTTCCGGAGTGGTCCGGAGAATAAGATTCATATAAGGCAGTGCAGTTTTTGGAGTTCGGAATTGTTCCGGATTAATCGGTATTGTACCGGAAGCTTCTAGAACCTTCCGGAAGGGGACCAACGTGGCCCCACCTTCCGGGAGGGGGCATGGGCCTATGAGGGAGTGCCCTGGCCGCATTGGGCCAGGGGCACAAGGCCCCATAGGGCCCAGCCGGCCAAGAGAGGTTTAAACTCGAGATAGACCTTCTAGAAGGGGGGTTTCCTTGCCCCCCACTCCTTATCCTTTGGGGCCGCCGGTTTGGGCTTGGGGGAGGGGCTAGGGCTGCGCCCCCTCTATATAAAGAGGGGTGGGGGCGCACCAACCCCTTACACCTTCCCTTCCAACCCTAGCCGCCCTGTTGCCCTTCCTCTCTCCCTCCCGACTGTTTGTAGGCGAAGCCCTGCGGCAGAAATTCTCCACCATATACACCACGCCGTCGTGTTGTAGATCCAATCCATATCTCCACCATACTTGCTGGTCTGAGGAAGGAGGAGACGTCGAGGTGCTGCATGTGTGCATCTCACGGAGGCACCGCCACTTGTGGTGCTAGATCGGATCGGATCGCGAGGAGGAGAAGCGAGTATGACTACATCACCCACGTTCCGACGAACGTTCTGTTGTGCGAATCTTCAAGGGTATGAAGATCTAATCCAATCTATCTCGTTGTTTGCATCTCCTAGATTAGATCTTGGCTTTCCCTCTGTTCGCATCCGTAGAAAATTTTGATTTACTATGCCGCGAAACCCTTTAGTGGTATCAGAGCTAGATCTATGCGTAGATGTGTTTGACGAGTAGAACGCAACATGGTTGTTGCGGGCGTTGATGTTTTCTGTTGCAAGCCTCTTGTTTGTGTTCTTCTTATGACGCGGGATAGTGAGATTGAAGCGGTCCAGGCCAACCTTACGCGACGTCGTTCGCGAGACCGGCTCCGCACTTGACGTGTGGCTTGTTCCACACATGCGGCTGGTGGATGCCAGTTTCTCTCACTATAGTTGTCATGGGATTAACACCGGAGTTTGGCAACCATAATATCACCGTTGTGGCTTTCCGTAGGTAAGAATCGTTCTTAGCATCTACTCCCATAAGCCACTTAAAACATGCAACAACAAAGTAGAGGCGTCTAACTTGTTTTTGCAGGGAGTGTTTTCTGTGATATGGTATGGCCCAAGATGTGATGTGTATAATGTATGCGATGATCATGTTTTGTAATGTTTCACGACTTGCATATCGATGAGTACACAACCGGCAGGAGCCATATGGTTATCTTTATAATTGTGTATGACCTGTGTGTCAACTTCTTATACGCCATGTAATAGTTTCACTTTATCGCTAAGTAGTTAGCAATAGTTGTAGTTGCTATTCGTGGTGGAGGCAATCATGGTGGAGTGATGGATATCATGCCGGAACGCACAAGATGGATATCATTGCGCGAAGATTGGCTATACCATGTCACATAAAGTTATATGCATGTGATGTTTATCCTTTTATGTATCTTATTATGCTTAGATCGCGACGGTAGCATTATAAGATGATTCCTCACTTAAAGATCAAGATAAAAACTGTGTTCTCCCCAAGTATGCACCGTTGCGAAAGTTCGTCGTGTCCAAGCATCACGTGATGATCGGGTGCTATAGACTCTACGCTCACATACAACGGGTGCAAGCCAGTTTTGCACACGCGGAAATACTTGGGTCTAACTTGACGAGCCTAGCATGTACAGACATGGCCTCGGAACACAAGAACCGAAAGGTTAAGCATGAGTCATATGAATGATATGATCGACACTTCGTTGTCCACCATTGAAACCACATCTCTTCTCGTGATGATCAGATTAGGTGTGGTGAATTTGGATCGTGTTCACTAAACAACTTGAGGGATGTTGAATTTAGTGGGAGTTCATCTAGTAATTTGATTAAAAGTTGAACTAGTTATCATGAACATAGTCTAAATTGTACTTGCCAATACTGTAGATCACATGGCCAAGTCCAACTTCAACTTCAACGTTTTTGCTGAGAAGGAAAAGCTTAGAAACAATGGGTCTAACTTCACCAATTGGTTCCGCAATCTAAGAATCATTCTCTCTGGCGGTCAAAAGGACTATGTCCTTGGGAAAGCGTTAGGTGACCCCCCTGCTGCAACTGTGTCGGCTGATGAGAAAGCTGTCTATCAGTCGTGCAAGGATGATTATGGTGTGATTAAGAGCACCATGTTGTTTGCTATGGAACCAGAACTGCAAAATCGTTTTGAAGACTATCCCGTGACCTTTGAGATTCTCGAAGAGCTGAAAACCATGTTTCAGACTCAGGCCCGTTCTGAGAGATATGAGATCTCTGAGAAGTTCTTTAACTGCAAGATGGAGGAAGGGAGTTCCGTTAGTGAGCACGCCATTAAGATGACGGGCTACACTTAACGCCTTGAGCAACTGGAATGCACGATTCTAGAGGAGCTCAAGATTGACAGGGTTCTGCAATCACTCCCTCCCAGCTACAAAAGTTTTGTAGTGACTCATAATCAGATTGGTTCCACTGATACGATCACCGAGCTCTTCGCAAAGCTGAAGGCCGCGGAAGTGGACATCAAAAAGGATAATCATGTGTTGATGGTCAACAAGCCCACCTTTAAGAAAGGTAAGGGAGCAAAGAAGCCCTTCAAGAAAGGCGGCGGCAAGCGCGTTGCCCCTGCTGAGAAGAAGCTCAAGTCTGGTCCTAAGCTGGACACTGAGTGCTTCTATTGCAAGGACAAGGGTCACTGGAAGCGCAACTGTCCGAAGTACTTAGCGGACAAGAAGGCTGGCACCATCAAAGGTATATTTGATATACATGTTATTGATGTTTTCCTTACTAGCCCTCGTTGTAGTGCCTGGGTATTTGATACCGGTTCAGTTGCTAATATTTGTAACTCGAAACAGGAGCTACGGAATAGACGGCGGCTTGCGAGGGATGAGGTGACGATGCGCGTTGGCAACGGATCAAGAGTTGATGTGATGGTCGTCGGCACGCTCTCCTTAGTTTTACCTTCGGGATTAGTTTTAAACCTTAATAAGTGTTATTATGTGCCTGCGTTGAGCATGAACATTATTTCTGGATCGTGTTTATTGCAAGACGGTTATTCATTTAAATCGGAGAATAATGGTTGTTCTATTTATATGAGTAACATCTTTTATGGTCATGCACCTCTTGTGAATGGTTTATTTCTTCTAAATCTCGAAAGGGATGAAACACACATCCATAACATTGAGGCTAAGAGATGCAAAGTAGATAGTGATAATACTACTGATTTGTGGCACTGTCGTCTAGGTCATATTGGTGTAAAACGCATGAAGAAGCTCCATTCTGATGGACTTTTGGAGTCTCTTGATTTTGAATCATTTGACACATGCGAACCATGCCTCATGGGCAAGATGATCAAAACCCCGTTCTCCGGTATGATGGAGCGAGCAACGGACTTGTTGGAAATCATACATACCGATGTATGCGGACCGATGAGTGTTTCGACGCGCGGTGGATATCGCTATTTTCTCACTTTTACCGATGACTTAAGTAGATATGGGTATATCTATTTAATGAAACATAAATCTGAAACATTTGAAAAGTTTAAGGAATTTTAGAATGAAGTGGAGAACCATCGTAACAGAAAGATTAAGTTTCTACGATCCGATCGTGGGGGCGAATATTTGAGTTATGATTTTCTCACGCATCTTAAAGCAAGCGGAATTGTTTCGCAACTCACGCCACCCAGAACACCACAGCGCAATGGTGTGTCTGAACGCCGGAACCGAACCCTATTAGATATGGTCCGATCGATGATGTCTCTTACTGATTTGCCGTTATCATTTTGGGGTTATGCATTAGAAACCGCTGCATTCACTTTAAATAGGGAACCATCTAAATCCGTTGAGACGACACCGTATGAAATGTGGTTTGGTGCTAAACCTAAGTTGTCGTTTCTTAAAGTTTGGGGATGCGAAGCTTACGTCAAGAAGTTGATGCCAGACAAGCTCGAACCCAAAGCGGAGAAATGCGTCTTCATAGGATACCCTAAGGAAACTATTGGGTATACCTTCTATCACAGAACTGAAGGCAAAGTGTTTGTCACAAAGAACGGTTCCTTTCTTGAGAAGGAGTTTCTCTCGAAAGAAGTGAGTGGGAGGAAAGTAGAGCTAGACGAGGTTATTGAACCTTCTCTTGAATTGGAGAGTAGCGCAACACCTGAAATTGTTCCAGTGCCACCTGCACCAACGATAGAGGAAGCTAATGACAAGGATCATGAAGCTTCGGACGATGCTGCTACTGAACGTCGCAGGTCGACAAGGTCGCGTGCCCCTCCTGAGTGGTACGGTAACCCTGTCTTGACTGTCTTGTTGGTAGAAGACAGTGAACCTATGAACTATGAGGAAGCGATGATGAGCCCAGACTCTGAGAAATGGCTAGAAGCCATGAAATCCGAATTGGGATCCATGAGCGAAAACCAAGTATGGACTTTGGTGGACCCTCCTAGCGACCGAAAGGCCGTTGAATGCAAATGGATCTTCAAGAAGAAAACGGATGCGGATGGTAATGTTACCGTCTATAAAGCACGGCTTGTCGCGAAAGGTTTTCTACAAGTTCAAGGTGTTGACTACGATGAGACTTTCTCTCCCGTAGCGATGTTTAAGTCCATTCGGATTTTATTAGCAATTGCTGCGTTTCATGATTATGAAATATGGCAGATGGATGTCAAGACCGTGTTCCTCAATGGCAACATTGATGAAGAGTTGTATATGATGCAACCTGAAGGTTTTATCGATCCTAAGGATGCTGATAAAGTATGCAAACTTCAGCGTTCCATTTATGGACTGAAGCAAGCATCTCGGAGTTGGAACCTTCGTTTTGATCAAGTGATCAAGAGCTTTGGATTTGTTTCAAATTTCTACGAAGCTTGCATCTACAAGAAAGTGAGTGGGAGCTCGGTGACATTTCTGGTACTATATGTGGATGACATATTGATTATTGGAAATGACATCAACATGCTTAACGATGTGAAGAGTTATTTGAACAAGTGTTTTTCAATGAAAGATCTAGGTGAAGCTGCTTATATATTGGGCATCAAAATCTATAGAGATAGACAAAGACGCCTGATAGCTTTAAGCCAGAGTACATACCTAGACAAAGTTCTGAAAAGGTTCAGAATGGATAAGGCAAAGAAAGGTTCAGTGCCTATGTTGTCAGGTAAGATATTGAGCAAGGCTCAGTGTCCAGCTACGGTAAATGATAGGGAAGCTATGAGCAAAGTGCCTTATGCCTCGGCCATAGGTTCGATCATGTATGCCATGCTGTGTACTAGACCGGATGTGTCCAATGCTCATAGTTTGACGAGCAGATATCAAAGTGATCCAGGAGTGGAACACTGGACAGCCGTGAAGAACATCCTAAAGTACCTAAATAGGACTAAAGAAATGTTCTTAGTCTATGGGGGTGATGAACAGCTTGTCGTAAAAGGTTACGTCGACGCTAGTTTCGACACCGACAAGGATGATTCTAAATCTCAGACAGGATACGTGTATATTTTGAATGGAGGAGCTATGAGCTGGAGAAGCTGCAAGCAAAGCGTGATCACGGGATCTACAGTAGAAGCGGAATACATGGCTGCTGCAGAAGCGTCAAGTGAAGGAGTTTGGATCAGGAACTTCATCACTGAGCTTGGCGTGGTTCCAAGTGCATTAGACCCACTGGAGATATTGTGTGACAACACTGGCGCCATAACACTCGCTAAGGAACCAAGATATCATCCAAAAACCAAGCATATCAACCGCAAGTTTCATATAATCTGAGATTATATAGCAGATGGAGATCTGAAGATTAGCAAAGTACATACAGATCTGAATGTCGCAGATCCATTGACTAAACCTCTTCCACGTGAAAAACATGATCAGCACCTCAGTGCCATGGGTGTGAGATTGTTGCCAGATGTAAACTAGATTATTGACTCTAGTGCAAGTGGGAGACTGTTGGAATTATGCCCTAGAGGCAATAATAAAGATGTTATTATTATAATTCTTGTTCATGATAATGTTTATATTCCATGCTAGAATTGTATTAAGCAGAAACTTTAATACTTGTGTGGTTTGTGAACAACACCGTGTCCCTAGTACGCCTCTATGGACTAGCTCATTGATTAATGATGGTTAAGGTTTCCTAACCATGGACATGAGTTGTCGATTAATAATGAGATCATATCATTGGGAGAATGATATGATGGACAGACCCAAACTAAGCGAAGCAATTAGATCGTGTCATCGTGTTCGTCTTTGCGAAGATTTTCTTATGTCAAATATTGTATTCCTTAGACCATGAGATAATACAACTCCCTGGTATCGGAAGAAAGCTTTGAGGTCATCAAACGTCATCCTATGAGAGGGTGATCATAAAGGTGTCTCTCAGGTGATCGGAAAGTATCTGTTGGGTTGTATGTATCGAGATGGGATTTGTCCCTCCCAAGTCAGAGAGATATACTTCGGGCCCACTCGGTAATCGATATCAACACCGCTTGCAAGCATGTGGTTAAGGAGTTAATCACAAAGTGATATCGGATTACGGAACGAGTAAAGTACTTGCTGTGAACGAGATTGAACTAGGTATGACGGTACCGACGATCAAATCTCGGGCAAGTAAAATATCGCGAGACAAAGGGAATATATATATGGGATTGATTGAATCCTGGCATCGTGGTTCATCCGATATGATCATCGATGAATGTGTGGGAGTCAATATGGGTTACCAGACCCCGCTGTTGATTATTGATAGAAGATCATGTCTGCATATTCTCGAACCCGCAGGGTCACACACTTAACGTGTCTCGACGCTAGGATAGATTGGATAATTGGTTTATGAGTTTTTGTTCGGAGTCTCGGATGGGATCCGGGACATCACGAGAGGTTCCGGAGTGGTCCGGAGAATAAGATTCATATAAGGCAGTGCAGTTTTTGGAGTTCGGAATTGTTCCGGATTAATCGGTATTGTACCAGAAGCTTCTAGAACCTTCTGGAAGGGGACCAACGTGGCCCCACCTTCCGGGAGGGGTCATGGGCCTATGAGGGAGTGCCCTGGCCGCATTGGTCCAGGGGCACAAGGCCCCATAGGGCCCAGCCGGCCAAGAGAGGTTTAAACTCGACATAGACCTTCTAGAAGGGGGGTTTCCTTGCCCCCCACTCGTTATCCTTTGGGGCCGCCGGTTTAGGCTTGGGGGAGGGGCTAGGGCTGCTCCCCCTCTATATAAAGAGGGGTGGGGGCGCACCAACCCCTTACACCTTCCCTTCCAACCCTAGCCGCCCTGCTGCCCTTCCTCTCTCTTCCTCCCGACTGTTTGTAGGCGAAGCCCTGCTGCAGAAATTCTCCACCATATACACCACGCCGTCGTGTTGTAGATCCAATCCATATCTCCACCATACTTGCTGGTCCGAGGAAGGAGGAGACGTCGAGGTGCTGCACGTGTGCATCTCACGGAGGCACCGCCACTTGTGGTGCTAGATCGGATCGGATCGCGAGGAGGAGAAGCGAGTACGACTACATCACCCACGTTCCGACGAACGTTCCGCTGTGCGAATCTTCAAGGGTATGAAGATCTAATCCAATCTCTCTCGTTGTTTGCATCTCCTAGATTAGATCTTGGCTTTCCCTCTGTTCGCATCCGTAGAAATTTTTGATTTACTATGCCGCAAAACCCTTCACATCGATGTTCACAAACACATCGCCACCAAAAGCTCACATAGCCATATGAAACATCAATCATGCTTCATCCTCCTCATCATCCATCTCCTTCTCTTCGCCATCCTCTTTTCCTTCATCAACTTGTCCTTGAGCATGTTCATCAACGTGAGCTTGAGCATCTCCCGTGACGCCCATGCCACCCATGCCACCCATGCCACCCATGTTCATCATAGTTGCCATGAAACCCCCGGGAGCGACATTCATGCCACCCATGCCTCCGTAGTCACTTGAAGTCGGTGGTGCACCATAGCCTCCCATGCCACCCATGCCACCAAAGCCTCCCATGCCTCCCATGCCTCCCATGCCACCTATGCCACCCATGCCACCCATGCCACCCATAGACATCCTCTTTTGAGCCAAGATTTGGTCACGCATCATGTTGATGTACTCCACTTGCCTTGCATCGAGGTTGGATGTGTCCATGAATATGAACTTCTTCTCTTCGTCCATGAGACGTTGTTGCTCTTCCATGGCGACCTCCTTCTCCTCCAAAGCAAGTCGCCTCTCTTCAACCGCCGCCTTGCACGCCTCGGTCGCCAAGTCCATGGACCTCTCCTTCTTGCGCTCCTCGGCCGTTTCCCTTCTTGCATCCGCAATAGACATAACCGCCTTTGTCAAATCGTCCTCTCCTCCCGCCTTCTTTTTTGCTTCCTTGGCTTACTTTCTTCCAATGGGGCGCTTGCCTTTGGGAATGGAGCATGGAGTGGCGCTTCTCTTGCCGTCTCCACTTGTGGCGTCCTCCTCATCCACCTTTTGAGCCTCATATGTTTCCTTGATAGCTTGATTTGGCACAAAAAAGACATCACGGTTCTTCCACTTCTCCTCGTTCTCAAGCTCGCGATAGCAATGGAACAAGGTGAATGCCTTCCCTTTGATCACATTGCCTCTCTTGCCTAGCTTCCCTTCTCCTCGATACATGTTCATAATGGAGGTCAACTACACGCAAGAAAGAGAGTAGAGATGAGATCAATTTCATGTGAGGCAAATACATGTGACAAGAGTACATATGACGAGAGGATGAGCTCAATTTTACCTTTGTATGTTCATCTCCGCCACTTTCCTCGCCCTTTCATAGCTCGCCACGCATCCCGCCCACTTTTGACAATCCGTGCTAATTGACGACCACCTTGATCGAAGAGAACGATCGGTCCTTTCAATGCCACTCTTGTTGCGCTTGTCAAAGTACTCCTTCATGCGAGCCCAATAGGTATCTCTATTTTGGTCCGCGCCAACGGTCGCATCCATGCTCACATTGCACCATGTTTTGGCAAAACATCCTCGGCGACGGTGTAGTTCGCCGATCTTCCCTTGTATGGCTCAATCAACCCCTCTCCCTCATCATCAAATGGCTCTTCCTCCTCTTCTTCTTCCTCCACATAGTTGTTGGATGAGACATTCATTGTGTCCATGAATGTCTCATTGTCCACACTACATTGTGATTGATCACATCAAACACACCATCCAACATCAAAAACACAAAGACGAGGAAAAAGATGAGTTACCTTGCGGTCGTTTCATCGAACACCTCGTGCGCGGCTTCGGGCGCGGCGAAATTGGCTTGGGGGAGCGCCGGGAAGTTGAACTGGGCCGCCGGCGCTTGGTGCAGCGGAGCGCGCGGGACTTTGGGTGGCGCGATGGCCTTCCTCCCCTTCTTTTGCTGCGCGGCGGCGGCGGCGGCGACGGGGCGCTTGTTGGCCGCCTTCTTCTGGCGCTGCGGCGAAATCGCGCAGGTGGGGAAGTTGGGCTGCGCGCCGGCGGTCCTCGGCGCCGTGAAAAGCCCGCGCGCGAGCGGACCGCTAGGGTTCCCGGCGGCGGCGGCGGCGGCGGCGGAAGAAGGCGCGAGAGGTGGCCGCATCGATCCGGCGCTGCTTCCGGCGGGCGCGAAGGTGTATGGCGGCGTCGGTGGGGTGCCGGAGTAGCCGTCCATCGTCGGCGCCGGCTCGAGGCGGGAGGGACAGGGGCGCGCGGGATTCTTCGGCGCGGCGGTTGCGACTTCGCGTGCGTCGCTCGCGTTTCCAGCGCGCGTCAACATGAGCTATAGATCTAGCGCTCGGGATAGCGCAAATAAGACACGCTGAAAATTTATTCTGGGCGCACGATATTTTTGCGCCGCTGCTGGAGTGCCGAAAACAAGGCGCCGCGCGCTAAAAAAGCGGTTTTTTGGACATGCGCCATATTTAGCGCCGCGGCTGGAGATGCTCTAAAAACACACCATATTACTATTCACTGTTGGTTACACACAAACAACCCATTGCATCCGAAGAGCATTCTTCACTTCGCTCTATCGTGCAACCACAGCACAGAGCAACACAACTCCCACCACACACGGACTGTGGATTGAATTTGACTACTTACTACTACTGCTTCACTAACCAATGACCACGCGAGGCAATTACGGATAGCGAAACGGACGGGCGACGGGACAGCGCTCGCACGCACTCTAGCTGATTCAGAGCGCAGATTTGATCATGGCGGGGAACATGTCGGCGACGTCGACAGCCGGGCGCAGCAGCTTGCCCATCTCCTCCACGAACTTGTCCATGGCGGGGCCGGGCAGGCACATGGGAATCACGATGCCGTCCTCGCCCTTGGCGTTCTTGAACGGGATGAGGAAGCTGGCCACACCGGGGATTGCGCCCACCCCGCCCTTCGCCGGACCGCCGTACACGGGCCTGCCCCACCCGAAGTCCAGGTCGCCGAACCCGGCCTTGGTCACGTCCGACGCCAGGTACGCGCGCACCACCGTGAAGTGCGGCCGCCCGCGCTGCACCATCAGGTCAGCCACGGACCGCATGTACTCCACGTCCACTTCCCCCTTGGCCTCCTTCACCAGCCGCACGACGTAGCTCAGGGGCTTCGCGCACAGCTCGCCCGCGGCCGACACGGCCACCGGGAACGCGAACGCGTTGCCGTAGTACCCGCTCGGGATGGCGCTCTCCTTGCCCTTGCCGCCGCGGGCGTTAACGATGCAGATCATCCGCATCACCTCGTCGGCGTCGGGGGACAGCGCCACGGTGCGGCACTTCCACAGGCAACCCGTGAGGACCTCGAACGTGGTGGCGCGCTTCCGAAGGCCCGGCGCCAGGTGGGACCGGACGGCGGCGACTTCCTTGGCCCCGAAGAAGAAGGAGCGGTGCGCCATGTCGTCGAGCGGCACGATGGTCCCATTGATGTCCGGCACTTCGTCGTACTCCCGGTGCGCGAAGCCAGGACGCGGCGGGTTCCGCGCCTCCAGAAGCTCCCGCCCCCACACCGGTCGCACCGACGGCACCGCGGCGCCGCGCGCTAGCTCCGCCACGGCGGCCAGGAACTGCACCAGCCCTTGCGCGTCCGCCATCGTGTGCATCAGCCGCACCGCCAGGATGAAGCCTCCGCACGACAGCCGTGTCACCTGCACCAGGCACGTACCACAATGAGCCAAGCGTGCACCGAAAACGCTAATTAACGGAACGTATGTTAGTGCTCTACGAGAAGGAAAGTTACCTGGAATAGGAGGAGCGGGGTGCCGAGAACTTCGGACGAGCTAGGGACGTCGAAGACAAGCTCCTCGAGGCCCGGGAAGGGCGGCTGTAGGGCGTCGCCGAAGTGCTCGAGGCGGACGTCGGCGTCGGCCTCGATGAACAGAACACCCTCGCCGGTGCAGTCGACGGCGAGCTTGCGGCCTTCGAGCTCCCTCAGCCGGCCTGCGAATGGGTAGTAGTGCACGAGCGCCCTGGCCAGGGCGTCACGGACCACGGCCGCGGGGTCCCTGCCGCTCATGGACGCGTCGCGGCGGTAGAACTGGATGACGGGGATGTGGAACCGCAGACCGTCCTGGTCGTCGATGTCCGAGAGCCTCTTCAGCTCCCGCGGCGTCGGGCCCGCCGGCGCCACCAGCTCCGCCGCCTTCCTCCTCACCGTGAACTTCAACGACGACGCCATGAGCACTGTCTCAGCTAATGCACGAAGAGGAGGAGGATGAGCTAGGATAGAGGTGATCGATCGATGGTGCGGGCGCGAGATCGTGTGTTTGCTGCTGCTACGTTCGCGGAGAAAGGGAGTTGCACTAGGGCGCTATATATACACGCACACGCGCGGCTAAGCTACACACTGCCACTGGAGTTGCAGTTGGGTCGAAATTAGCGGACAGTTTTCTGAACTGATACTCATTTTTTTCTCTCTTTCGCAAGGCTATGATTCGTTGCTAACAATAATACAGTGTGGACTAGCAACCGGGGACATCACATCGATGACTGACTTGACGAATGCCAGCGCGGTGGGTCGGGTCAGGGGGTATTGCGCACTCTGCTGAGTCGCCATCCATATGTGCGCAAGCCTCCATCGACCGCTCAACGAACAGCAGGGCCGTTTGACTTTGAATTGGATGGCTCGGATCAAGTGATGGGAGATGGGAGAAAGAGGCTAACCCGCTTTTTTTTTTCAGGGAACGTAGAGATTTAATCCTCCAGATTACAATCAGCTAATATTACTGGCAGTGATCACGCATACTCCGAAACTAGGGCACACCTAAGATTTATTTTTCGAGATACTCTAGAAGTCTGGTCTCCGGGTGGCACCCGCCGGGTATGGAGGCGGGTTTGCGACCTCCATACCTGTCTCCGCCACCTCTCCCCGCCACCTCCACCCGCATGCGGATCCTAAATTCCATCAGACCTGTCCTGTGATGGGTATCCGTGAAGGTGAACAAGAGCACATAAATTTGACAGCAAATAGCATATTATGTATAAAATTTAGACTACAACTTGTTGCATTTAACAAGTTACATGTCCAACAAGTTCAACAAGTTTATCATAATTAAAAGGTCCAACAAGCATATGACAGGTGGGCTCTACCTGTTGTGGCGGGTCTGCGGGTAAACGGGTACGGGTTTCATACCTCCATACCCGCCTCTGCAAGACCCGTTGGGTCACACATTTACCATTAAGAGACCTGTGGGTTTTTTCTTAACCAGACCATCCTCCATTTGATGCGGGCATCGACGGGTTAACAGGTGACGAGTACCCATTGCCATCTCTAGTCTGGTCTAAGCACGTTGTTTATGACATAATGTCCATATATTTTGGTTTTCAAGTTCATAGTTAAAGTTAGACTCAAAATTCTGCAAAACCTTAAACACAGACAAAGAGAGTAGTTTGAAGTGCATGAAAATTTATGATAATCTCGTAAAAAAAATTGTGGTAAATCACTGAGTGGGGTTCATATAGGACAGAAAGCTTGTGCAATCCAAAGTGACTCGATTGTTTTTTATGCAAGTAACCATAAAATTCCACCGGATATATAAATAGTGACCTAAGTTTTTTCCCCATACAATTGATCGTAAAATTTCACCCAAAATATGACATCGTACTACGAAACCTGATAGATTATAGACTATAAGAGTGGTAGAGTCGAGCAAAAGCAAATTGCAAAGCAATCAACGGAACGGTTCGTTGCTAAAATGGGGAAGACGAATCCAACGTTTCACACAAGGGATATACAAAATCTTGGATGTAGATCTTGGACTTTAGGCCCATTAGCCTCATCCATGCGATCGCCGAGCTCATTACAAAAATGATGGCTACACGTCTAGCTCCCCATATGAAAAAACTTGTCTCGTCCGCCAAAGTGCATTCATAAACAAAAGAAGTATTCATGACAATTTTCTATATGTCAGAAACCTTGCATGAAAACTCCACAAATCAAGGAAACCAACACTTCTCTTCAAGCTTGACATAAAAAAAGCTTTTTATTCGATTCGTTGGGGCTATATTATGGACATGCTACAACATTTGGGTTTCCCAAGCAAATTTAGAGATTGGGTGTCCATCATTCTTGCTACTTCTAATTCGAGGGTGCCACAAAATGGAATATCCAGTGACCCTATTCATCATGGAAGGGGACTTAGGCAAGAGACCCATTATCGCCGCTCCTCTTCGTGATGGCTATTGACGCGCTCCATCATATACTTTGCAAAGTCACCGTACAAAAGAACCCCCATTGTATTCGAGTAAGAGCGCCCACAATCCGTACATCCCTATACGCCGATGCTGCTGCCGTTTGTGACCCCCAATAATGATGATATCAATTTCCTTGACGACACTTTAGTCCTTAGAAAAGCTTGGAGAAGTTGCCGGTTTGGTCACCATTCCATCCAACAGTCAGGTGCCCCCATTCGTTGTGAAGGTTTAGACCTTGATAATATTCTTGAAGTTTTCTCGACCAAGCACACTTCTTTTCCCATGAAATACCTTGGGTTGCCTCTTTTGGTCAGTAGGCTTAAGAGAATCCACTTCCAACCTTTAGAAGATAAGATCGCCGGAAATCTTTTCCCATGGATTGGGAAGCATGTAACCATGGTCGGTCGAACAACCCTTGTCAAGGCGGTTCTCACTAGCATCTTCATTTAGTTCATCACTATGCTTGACGTTCCTATGGAGGTTCTCACTAAAATTGACGGTCTAAGAAGAGCCTTCCTTTGGGCGGCTTGTGAGAAGTTTACCAGAGGAAAATGCAAGATTAATTGGGAGATGGTTTGCAAGCCTAAAGATTAAGGTGGGCTTGGAATCCTAAACCTCAAGAAGTTTTCTTTCGTCCTACGCATGAGATGGCTTTGGCTCGAATGGGATGAGTAAGCTAAACCTTGGGTCGGTCTGGGGTATCCTTGCACATCACAAGATCACAACCTCTCTGTGGCGGCCACCATTCTTTTACCAACACACCTCGGATAAAATCTTTTGGAAGTTCACCAACAATGAATGCTACTCTTCGAAGATGGCATATAAGATGCAAATTTTCAGACATAAAAGCTCAAGCATGCCTTCCTTGGTTTGTAAACCTTGGGCTTCACCGAAATGCTAATTTTTTTATATGGTTGGTTCTACAAAATAGAGTTTGGAAGGTGGATAGATTCGAGAGAAGAGGGTGGAAAAATTATTGACTATGCAAGCTATGCAACCAAGTTCAAGAGTCGTCGGCCCATCTACTCGTCAAATTCTGCTTCACGATTCGTGTTTGGTCTTTGTTAAAAATTTGGATTGCCTTGCATGATGTTGACCCAATGGACTGGAATGATATGCAAAGCATCAAGGAATAGTGAAAATAGAAGGTCCATAAGCTAGGAAAATTCAAGATAGTAATGGCCTCCTTCACCATGTTAGTCTCATGGAAGATATGGAAAGAACGGAATGCACACATCTTCCGCAAGGATGAATCGGCCTTATAGGCCCTTGCCAGTGCCAAAGCTATTTGTAACATTATGTCGCAAGAGTAGGCTTTCATTTGTTTGGTTCTTGGTACATTTTGGACCAAGACGTGGTTTGTAAGACTTTTCTAAGACCTCTCCTTAATTAATGAAAATGGCAAGTCTTTTTCCTCGTTTAAAAAAAACTTGAATGTACCATGATCGTGGGAGAAAAGAGATTCTAACATACGCGTTATTTCATGAGCATAGTTTTAGTATGTATCATTACAATTCAATTTGACTTATGTTGATGAAACATAATGAATCTTGATGAAATCATGGAGCACGAATCATTAAGCAGCAGATCAATGGTACATATGTGCACGCTAGAGGAACTTGTGCCTGCTTCATAGCCAAACCATCCAATTTAGTTTTTTTTTTCAAATTAAGGAACTCATGCTCCCGATTTCATTCAGAATGAAACCAAATATAAGGGTACGGATTATTACATCTTCAGGATTTCAGATACCCAGCGGAAAACAACAGTTTTGAATCAACTACTACAGAGGGCTAACAAAATAGCATAAAGACAACCCTGCTTTCTTCTACCGGATTGATTTGGTTTTAGGTTGATCAAGGTCCGTGGAGTTAGTTCATTATGATTCCAATTAGAAGAAGTCGGCCCACTCGTCTCACACGCTCCCCCTATGGGCGACACAGCGAGTATCCCGATGCCGCCTCCCCCTCGCCTCTTCCCCCGCTGTCGCCGACTCGGTCAGCCAGGCAAACCACGCATGGTGTCGGTGGCGGCGAAACTCCTCTTACTCAGCGGTAGTGGTGGATGTGCGACGCGTCCCTACAAATGGCGATGCACCTTGACGCTAGATCGGCATGGGTTGCAACAGGGCAAGGTAGTGGCAAGCCAAGCATCTCCGGCGCCGGGATAGCGAAGGCAGGCCAGCAGACTAGGTGGGGGGGGGGGACTCGCAGAGTCATGGTCTGGGTCGTACGGGAAATGGCTAGAGCCCTTGGTCATCGGTGATCTCCATGGTGGTGGGTGGCTGGTGCACTTCCTTGGCGGCTGAGTGGACCGGGCGCTTAATCTAGGTCGGGTGGGCCTAGATTTGGCGGTCGTGATGGGAACCTGCTCGGGATGACCTACGGGCGACACAGAGACGCCGTGTTTGCCATGATCATCCCACCTCCACTACCCATGTGTTGGTTGGGTTTAGGACAGGCGGGTCTAGACCTATAACCACCACCACACCCCACATCGGTGTTGTTCGGCTCACTGTGGTGGCGTTTTGCTGTTTTCTCGGTGCAAGATGGATCTCGTAGCGGCATATTTGGGAGGTGGACTGGGCGATGGGCTCTATGGCGAGCGACGTAGCAGTGGTGGTGCCTTTCTGGCCATATGGGTGGCAGGAAGCGAGCGACGGGGGATCCTGGCGTTGGCGGTGTTTCGGCAGTGGCAGCTCCCAGATCGTTTCCTAGAGGTCTATTCTGGTGGCAGCGGGCGGTCCCCGGGTACACGTGGTGAGGCATGGAGATTTTTCCAGGCGAATCCCAGTGCTTAGGCGCCAACGATAGTGATGCATGTGGGAATCGTTACCCTCATAGGGGCATCGCTGTGGTTACTTCTCCCGGACGAGAGTTCCATGTCGATGGCGCATGGCGTCATCAACCTCTTGGGGGCGTCGTCGTGGAACTTCGATGCCTTTTGGTATTGTTTTGTTGGCATTGGCAGGCATGCACGGATCTTATCTCAACGCACTTCGACCCTGGCATGGGAGCTCTCGGTTGTCTCCTATCTTATACACATGACTTTGTTGTTTCCGTTCTCGGCACTAGGTGTCTCCTGGCAGGATCGGTGCTCCACGGCTCGGAGCAAGAGGACATGCGGCCCCTTCCAGCGACAACTTGGTGGGAGCGGAGTGACGATGTCTGGTGATTTCACAAGGAGGCGCGATTACACCTTTTGTCGGTCGTCTTGGGTGTGTCTTGTACGCTGTGGCTTTTTCGGGGTTTTATCTTTGATATGTTTCATAAGAGAGTTTTATCACCACTTGTATCGATCTGGTCGTGGTTTTATTCATAAAACGGAGAAAAGGCGTGTCTCGAAGAAAAAGAATTAGTTTTTTATACTATCTAATCGTATTCTTTCAAAAAAAAAAGGAGGGATTTATGCACAGCGTCTCACTAGCTGGTTCATTTGGTACGATTATGGAGTGACCGCTTGCACCTTACGTTACACGACTGATTACGCTCCTTTTATATATATCCTTGCCTAGTTTTGGTGAGAAAAAAATAACATGATGTCTCCTTTGCCCCAAACAATATGCCAGGCATATCAGGAACAGCAGGAACTGTATACTACTACCGGGTAAGGTCATTTCAGTCAAGTTGCAGGAGCAGACAATTAATGCAAAAAAAAGGAGCAGAAAATTAATGGGTGATCGACCAACTCTGTCGTCTTTTGTATCTGCTTATAGCTGTAGAAAGCACCTACAGTACCATTTCACCACAGCCTATAGCTGCTGTTTTTTTGCTTGGAATTTGGAAACCGCCAACGTCTGTTGATCGACTAGCACTAGCAGTATCATTGCAGTTTCGGGCGAAGTCTTGTGCTTTTTCCAGGGTGACCGTGTTTGGAAAGAACCTGCAAATTACCTAAGAGAGGACCTACGGAATACTCCTACCTAGTCATCAGTCGTCAGTAGTAGTAGTAGTGCTCAAGTAGGAAAGAACGAGGTCTGACCAGCTCAAGTCGTTATAAAATAGTACCTGCCATGTATGCAACTGGCTCTGGAAGGAAACCGATACGACTTTTAATTAACCACCCCTGAAAGAACATAACCCAGAACAAGTGGAGGACCGTAGAAGTTTCCAAGTCTTCCTACATCGCGATTACTCTAGTGTGACCTCCTCTTGTGTAGACGTGGGGAAAGACGGACTTGTGACCAAGAGACCAGAAGACCAGACATGCTTTGACAAGAAAAGGAAGACATCATCCTCGAAGTTAACTGGCGAGTAGTGTTTTTTCAAAAGGAAAATTGCACTGCTTTTACAGATGAAACTTCCGCCTCTTTTCTGTGTAGTTTGTTTCGATTCTTTTTTTTTTTTTTGGATAGTGGAAGAGTACCCCTCCTACTCCTAGCCTGTTTACACGAAGTTACGCACAAGCTAGCTAGTACAACGTTCAAGTGTCAAAGTCTTGAAGTGGAAAAGAAGCAGAAGCAGAAGCATAAGATGACTGCAACAACACGTCCGAAAATTCAGTACGTACCACGGAGCTTACTACTTTTCGGGCTATTTCGTGGGAGGAGAAAAGAAACTTCCACGTTTTTTAGCTGTGTGCGGTAATAACATGAATCTGGCGGGACCTCCGGCTTCGACCGAGAAATGGCGCGTTTCCGGTGAGGAACGACGAGTGGACCGACTGAGAGCGGATGATGGAGACACGTACCCACCGGTCCGGTCAGTCTAGTGTTTTCACAAGAAGATGCTCACTACCGCCGGCTTGTCCTTATCTGCCGAGCCGAGAAACTCATGCAAAAAAACTCAGATGCTCTCTTCAAATCTATATCCATAATCCAACCGCTCTACCAAATCATATGCTAACTAATCCAGGCCTGACGTCTCTCGGAGAGACAGAGACTCACGTTAATCCTTCATCTATTAGGTTTACGTCAAGTCAAACAGACGGCAGTGTCACCGATTTCTCTATATTTCAGAAGGAAATGCACGGCAGCATTCTCTCAAAATAAGTTTTTTTATTAAGTTTGATTAGATTTGCATATATCTAGACGCGTTTTTAGAAAATAAATACATATTAATCTAGACAAACTCAAGTTATTTATATTTGAGACGCATGGAAAATGTTTTTGATGGTGCTGCGTAACGATCACCCGCTTTGGATTAGTGCGGACAAGCATCTGCCCTTTTTCTTGTGTTGACGATGATCCCCTCCTCCATCTGCCCACTTAATAATCCCGGTGTCATGTCTATGTTTATTATTGCTCCTGCAATTCGTGGTGGTCGTAACTGGCACCATCCACTGTACATGTACTGTCCTAGTCGTAAACAACTTCGCACTCGTACTCTGCCCGCAATTAAATGGGACGGAAAGATACTATCTTCCACCAGATCGAAGGGCATGAATATGGATCCACGCAGGATATATAGCGACTCTCGTTTAGTCACCACCACCAGCGTACAAAGATCACCCTCACCAATTCTGCGAAATTAATGTTCCTTCTCTTTGCCCCCGATGTCCTTGCCATGCGTGAACTGCTCCCAAGTAACAAATACGATGATCTATAATTAGTAGCAAACGTACAGTTGCATCAACATTTTATTCTTCTAGTATTTTTTTTTTGCTACAAAAGAATCAAAATAAATTTCCATCTTCGTGAAAAAGGACCAATATCACAACCGTCAACCGGTTGATAGAGAAGACCATAGCACACAAATATTGAAATAATTAGCAGTTTTCGTATTAATTTAATCCAAATATAAATCATGACAGAACAATTTTTAAGATAGGAAATATCAGAAGGACAAAGAACACGTACAAGTTCATCAATAGTATGACCAGCGGCACAACAGAAATGGATCCTCCACCGGCGGCGGCAGCAGCAGAAACGGCATCAGTAACCTTCTTGGCCCATAAATATTGGTGTATCGAACGAAAGAGTTTCTTTACATGCATTTGAGGCAGAAATTATGCAAATCTAATGAGGACACCCTGCAGAAGAGCATAATCAGTAAAAAAAGAGCATATTCATATTCAAAATACGCTTCCAATGGTATAATTTTTGTGACATATAATTCATATATTATTAACCAAATTTATAGTTAAACTATTTTCTTGGAATAGACTAATAAACCAGAATGAAGGTAGTATCAAATATTTAATAACTGGGTCTATTTTCAACGGATTCATAATAGTCTCAGTTAGTTTATCAGCGGCTCTGTTGAATCGCATCTATTTTTTTTTTGTTTTCATGATAATGCCATATATTGCATCTTGTTAGCATTCTAAAGTTTCTCTTGATATATGAGTAGCAAAATTGATAAAAAAAACAAAGACCGAACAATCGTAGAAATATGTCCAGAAAAAGCTAATAGTTATCCATTCGATTATAGTTTATCGTATGAAAGTTAATTTAAAATATTCGATGATAGTTTATGATCCAAAAGGCAAATTTTGGCATTCTTGATGTTTTTGGACCAAAAGTAATTTTTTACACCTGGTTCAACGCACGGGCAAGGTGTTATACATGAGATATCTTTAGGTTGATGAATATCACATCACATGGTAGGACATACTACTAACTTTTTAATAATTAAGACGTACCGTTGCTACTTTCTCACATAGCCATCTGATACATTGTTCTCTGAATGTAGTTTCGGATGCAGTTGGCCATTATTAGAAATATTTTTTTAAACATAATTTGATGAGAGTAATTAAATAATTTTAATAAAAAATCATCCGGAAAAGCACAAAAATCGCTTTAGAGCTCATGCTACATGGAGCCTGGTTATTTTTAAAAGTTTGAAATCGGCATTTTGAAATTTCAAAAAATCTTTTTTTAGATATTTTTTTATGTATATAGATAATGATGTATCTACCTACCAGGAATCTCAACACAAATTTCTCCCTCTCAAAAAAAACCACAAACTTCTCTTGGATTAATAAAAATTACAAAATATGACATAATTGGAGTATTGAAATTGTGCACTATTCACGCTAATTGAGAGGTCATTTTTCTGCAGCCCAATATACGGGGTATTCCGAGTTGATATTTATTTTCACACTGGTAGTACATGATTTTTTACCTCTAGAATTTTTGTCGGAATTTTTTAAACTTCAAAATGACTTTCTGAGAGAGAGAGAGAGAGAGAGAGAGAGAGAGAGAGAGAGAGAGAGGCTCCGTGTGTCTCGTGGAGCATCTGAGTGTCCATGCCTGTCAGGTTCGCAGCTAGTCTTTTTCCCGTCTCCATCTCTCGATCTGAGCCATCCAGTTCCAGTTCAAACGGCTCTTCTGGACGTTGAACGGTCCATGATCCTTTTCCTAAGGAGAACCGTCGAGGCCTCGACCCACCGCGTTGGCCTTCGTCAAGTCAGTCAGTCATTGATGTCCCCGTTGTTCGTCCACACTGAATTACTACTAGCAACAAATCATAGTCCGCGAAAGAAAAGAAGAAGAATAAACCAGTGTCAGTAAACTGCCCCCTAATTTCGACCCAACTGCTTTGCTCAGTGTCAGTGTGTATATATATCCTCCTCGGGCCACTCCATTTATCCACAAACCTAGCAGCGGCAGCAGCAAACACACGAGCTCGCGCCTACACCATCGATCGCCTCTATCCTAGCTCATCCTCCTCATCCTCGTGCATTAGCTGAGAGAGTGCTCATGGCGGCGGCGTTGAAGTTCACGGTGAGGAGGAAGGCGGCGGAGCTGGTGGCGCCGGCGGGCCCGACACCGCACGAGCTGAAGCGGCTCTCTGACATCGACGACCAGGACGGTCTGCGGTTCCACATCCCGGTCATCCAGTTCTACCGCCGAGACGCGTCCATGAGCGGCAGGGACCCTGCGGCCGTGGTCCGGGACGCCGTGGCCAGGGCGCTCGTGCACTACTACCCGTTCGCGGGCCGGCTGAGGGAGCTCGAGGGGCGAAAGCTCGCCGTCGACTGCACCGGCGAGGGTGTTCTGTTCATCGAGGCCGACGCGGACGTCCGCCTCGAGCACTTCGGCGACGCCCTGCAGCCGCCCTTCCCGGGCCTCGAGGAGCTTGTCTTCGACGTCCCTGGCTCGTCCGAAGTCCTCGGCACGCCGCTCCTCCTCTTCCAGGTAACTTATATCGCCATGGGAAACTAACGCGCATGGCCACGTACTACGTCTGTGTATACGTGCAAAGAAAAGCGTGTTCGGTCGCTAACAGTGGCGTGGTGCATGCGTACATGTAGGTGACACGGCTGTCGTGCGGAGGCTTCATCCTGGCGGTGCGGCTGATGCACACGATGTCGGACGCGCAAGGGCTGGTGCAGTTCCTGGCCGCCGTGGCAGAGCTGGCGCGGGGCGCCGCGGTGCCATCGGTGCGACCGGTGTGGGGGCGCGAGCTGCTGGAGGCGCGGAACCCGCCGCGTCCTGGCTTCGCGCACCGGGAGTACGACGAAGTGCCGGACATCAATGGGACCATCGTGCCGCTCGACGACATGGCGCACCGCTCCTTCTTCTTCGGGGTCAAGGAGGTCGCGGCCATCCGGTCCCACCTGGCGCCGGGTCTCCGGAAGCGCGCCACCACGTTCGAGGTCCTCACGGGTTGCCTGTGGAAGTGCCGCACCGTGGCGCTGGCCCCCGACGCCGACGAGGTGATGCGGATGATCTGCATCGTCAACGCCCGCGGCGGCAAGGGCAAGGAGAGCGCCATCCCGAGCGGGTACTACGGCAACGCGTTCGCATTCCCGGTGGCCGTGTCGGCAGCGGGCGAGCTGTGCGCGAAGCCCCTGAGCTACGCCGTGCGGCTGGTGAAGGAGGCCAAGGGGGAGGTGGACGTGGAGTACATGCGGTCGGTGGCGGACCTGATGGTGCAGCGCGGCCGGCCGCACTTCACGGTGGTGCGCGCGTACCTGGCGTCGGACGTGACAAAGGCCGGGTTCGGCGACCTGGACTTCGGGTGGGGCAGGCCCGTGTACGGCGGTCCGGCGAAGGGCGGCGTGGGCGCCATCCCCGGCGTTGCAAGTTTCCTCATCCCGTTCAAGAACGCCAAGGGCGAGGAGGGCATCGTGATTCCCATGTGCCTGCCGGGACCCTCGATGGACAAGTTCGTGGAGGAGATGGGCAAGCTGCTGCGCCCGGCCGTCGACGTCGCCGACATGTTCCCCGCCATGATCAAATCTGCGCTCTGAATCAGCTAGAGTGCGTGCGTGCGCTGTCCCGTCGTCCGTCCGTTTCGCTAGTACTAGTAGTAGTGGTGAAATTAATACGCAGTTGGTCTGTTGGTGTAAGTGGGAGCTCTGTTGATCTGCGGGCGTGCATGGCTTGTCAAGTGTAACCAACCCTGCAGTGTAACTGTAAGTGTAAGTGTGTGTATATGCGTTCGAGTAACTTGAAATCATTGTCATACTGGAGTATTTGAAGGGAAGTACTGTGGCATA
The DNA here is from genome assembly GCA_916181665.1 of Avena sativa. Classification (NCBI taxonomy): domain Eukaryota; kingdom Viridiplantae; phylum Streptophyta; class Magnoliopsida; order Poales; family Poaceae; genus Avena; species Avena sativa. The sequence continues at coordinate 230,641,718 of OV702279.1, forward strand.
TCGTGCCCTGATATTAGTTCGAAAAGGAAGCATACCATATTTCTGTTGGCTGTTGCTGTATGATGTTGATCTTGCAATGTTACTGTCTCCAACGGCGCAGTCTTGGGCTGCCTGCCTCCAACGGCCTTTCAATTTGGCAGATATGGCCGAAGCCCAGATTGCCGCGGGATACAGCGCGGGCTTCTGCTACTGTCGTAGCCAGAATATTTCATCCGGAGCAACAATTTAGCCCAAAGCTGAAAGCCCCCAAGACAGCGTTGCAGCTTGACACATGCCAACTTATATACTCCCTCTGTTCCGGAATATATGACGTTTTAGGATTTCACGGTCAAAATAACTTAGGCACGAATATTTCCCGAGTTTCCTTATTTGCCCCTGAATTTTCGGTCGCGTGTCGGCTCTCTCCTTTCCTTCTCACCGCCGAGCGCCACATCTCGCTCCCGGAATCGCTCCTCCCAGCGTGCTCTCCTCCGAACATACGACCACCGCACGCCGCCATCCCTCTTCTCCTCATCGGCGCGTCTCCATCCCTCCGTCCCCCGCACGAGCCCCATCTCGCTCCCCACCGCCATCCCTCCTTTCCCTAACAGATCCCCTCCTTTCATTTTGAAAGATGGCGTTTTTATGCCCTGATCTGCTGGGAACGACCAGCATGGCGCATCCGTGCTCGGCGGCGAGATGGGCGCATTTGTGACCGGCGGCGTTGGCCCGTTCGGCACCATAAGGCCACCGATGAGAGGAGGAGGTAAGAATCCGCCCCCTCACCTCACGCCCCCTCTTCGTCATCTTCTTCGCACTTTCCTCGATTCGTTCTCACCCGCTGATGATTCGCTGTCCATAGGCGGTCGCAGCGGCGGGAGAAGTTTCAGCAGGAAGCACAGTGGCGTCACGGCAGGGGGTTCGGTGGGAGGAGCGATGGTGGCGGCCGTGGGAGGGGCAAAGGCAGGAGCGACCGTGGTCGGGGCCATGGCGACGGCTAGGTAGGAGGCACTCCGACCGGCATGAAGGGCGGGAGAAAGGTGGTCTTCATCGCCTAGGCCAAGGACGACGCGCTCTGCACAAATAACATGGTACCCGGGGGGTCCGTCTACGGCGAGAAGCGCGTGTCCGTCCAGGTAGCTCTCTCGTTTGGCTCACACTGCTGCTGTTCAATGCACAGTTCTTAGTGTCACTGCTAGTTTAAGATTAGCGAGTTTCTACTCGTTTGGACTGGAGTATTTCTTGTTTGGACTGGAGTATTTCTTGTTGCAATAGAGGGTGCAGCACAAATTAAGATTTATACGCTGCTGATTTTACTTTCAGCTGATATGTTCAAAGAATACGAGTATCTCTTAATCAAATCAAGATCATTTGCCGATATCAAATTAAGATCATGACCTCATTTCGTTAATCTAAAGGGGCGTCGGCAGTATTAATAATGCTCAGTCTAATGATAATTTCTTCGTTTTGAGATTTATTTATGCTCAGGCTAATGATGATGCATCCCCCATTTTTCATGTCTGAATGGATCTCACCGGCCACGTCCAAACTGCGTGTCTCTTTATATTTGGTGCATATGTGTTTGTCATGTGATTTTGAATACTCCGTGCTCCTACTAGAGGTGCATCTGAATTTAGTTATGTCACACTGAAAAACTAGGATACTTCCCAACTCTTCTGTTCAGTCAAAAGTACAGTTTGGCCTGCACTGGATTTACCCGGTGCGCATGCAGGAAATGGTCTTGGATACTCTGTAATATTTGGCACCTGTAACTCTGCACACTCCTAACATTTTGGATTAACATTTTGGAGTACATTATTAGCTATTTTTAGTATTTTGTTTGACAATTTTTTTAAAAGTTATAAAATTTTAGTACATAATGAGAACAAACTTCAGCACTGTGATTCAGTATGTATTTTCTCTGTGGTACTGGTAGGCATAGTCTGTTTTTTCTCAGGATATAGCTATTTATGAAGTATACTCATGAAATTTGGAGGTAATATCGAACTGATTAGTGAACACAGGTGTTGCTTCCAGCCTTCAATTATTGAGGTTACTAAGTACTTAAGCACTTCTAATTCAATTACACAAAAAATCTAACCAACCATCTTGTCCATTTCAGTTATGAAGCCATGACTTTCAAGCGGAACCGTAGTTTAGCGAAGGAGATTGTCACAGCATCCATTGTCTCTGTATTCCTGGTACACCCCTCAAATTAGTTGTTTGTTTTGTAGTTTCATATAGGGTGATTCTTGCATATCTAAGTTAGTTGTTCCATACCTGAATTGTGCTCTACATTGCCCAATCTTACTCTGTATTCGATTTTGTTTGTGAGAACATATTGCTTACAGTATTTGAGTACATATTATTCTGCCGTATTAAATCATTTAGTTTGTGCACATAACAACACATACAATAGCATACTCAACAAACACACAAAACCCATACAATAGCTTGTTCGAACACACACACACACAAACTTCAGTGCACATCTTCTTGGACACCTTCTTGCACATCTTCTAGAACACCTTCTTGCACATCTTCTAGAACACCTTCTTGCACATCTTCTAGGATTAGGACACCTCCTTGCATATCTGCTTGGACTAGGATTTGAAGGGCATTTTCATAAATTTCCGGTGGAACTTGAAGCCTTTTGGGCAGCAGACCTAGATTTTCCAATCTTGTTTTGCCCACATGAGGGGGACTGAACCCATTTCCTCCTCCATGATTCATGATTTCAATCATGCAAGCCTGTAGACTTAGGAAGATCTTATTTAGCTTAGAAACGTCGTATTCCTCAAATTCTTCTTGAACACCTTTAATAAAATCCTGTATAGTTTTGGGGCTTCTTGTATCCGTTAGCGATTGGATGGAGTTGAAAAAACCAAGATCAAGCACGTTCAATTCTGGACTATTTGGTGGCTGTTGCATGAGCTTTATTTTTAGTCTAGTCTTGGACACCGCTTCTTTGAATTCTTTGTCACCAGGAAGGAGATGAGGTCTCGCGTTGTCCTGCTGTATGAGGATTGTTTGTCCAACATCCTCTACAGGCCAAGCCGCCACGATAGCTGGAAGTACTTTATCGATTATAAACTCGCGCATCACATCTCTGTTAACTTTCATAGACTTTGTCTCGAGTGTCCCTTGGTCGGTTGTCACTTCTTCGTGCTGCTGGGATTTCCTTGACAAATGGCCAGACTCCTATCTTCCCAGAAAATACCACATTGCCCGCATCGTCAAACCTTGGTCTTGCAACGGCTACTAGGAACATAACCTTTCCAATGCAATTTTTGCTTTGAACGGTTCTTATAGGGTCAGCTTCTTCGGGTAGTAGATAGTAGTTTCTGTTCACTTTGGTCATGTAGAACCACTTTTCATCTATGTGTACAATATTGTGCATATAGCTGAATATCGGGGATGCATCCCCTGTCGTTGTCTCATCAAGCATTGATATGCAGAATTCTAGCCTGTCATTCTTATTTTTTTCTTTTAGAGTTGGCTTCAAGGAATTGGAGTGTCTTCTGATGTGTTTCATTTCAAATCTTCTGAAGAGTGTTGTAGGATTGACTCCCAGTTGCCAAGCTAGTGACCTGATAGTCGATCTTTGGTTCAGAGGGATAGTGAGAACAAGAGATAGGTCTATCTTTAATGGTTTCCTTCCACACTTTCCTTTTCTCTTGTTTGCAACGTCCACCTCCAAACCCTCAGCAAGTTGTCGCATAGCAAGCTTCCATATTCGTTGAATTATTTGGATGTCTACCCCAAAAAATGATGCTATATCTTTCTTGTCATTTTTTTTAAACTTGCCACCGTTCTTCATACACTGGAAATGCATCGCTACATAAGCAGCAAATCTTTGCTGGTCATTGAGCGATTTTCTACGCCTCACTACTTGCTGCCACCTGCATCTTGTGCATCCATTTTTGCATCTTGGTAATCTGGTGGAGTACAAAAATTCAGTTAGTACATGCACATTTCATATTTTCATTTTTGTATATTTGCATTTACATGGTATCATTGTTTTCATTGAGCAAGACTGGTTTTGGTGCAAGGTTTGAGATAAATTGAGAGAAACAGAGGCAAATTTAGTAGAAATTTACCTTCCATTTCTTGATCATTGTTATCTTCCATTTCTTGATCATTATTATCTTCCATTCCTTGATCATTGTTATCTTTCATTTCTTGACCTTGATCTTCCATTTCTCGCTCATTTTGATTCCGATCATCCTCTTGTTTGTCAGGTGGAGTGCAATTAAGGTCAAACAATTGGTGTACCATTCTTTCTGGCCCTAGGCGACTACCTCGACTCCCTAGTAGGGGCGGTGATTCCATCAGCACCTGGGCATGCGGGGAAGCCCTTGAGCAGCATACGGGGAAGGAATTGGTGGCTGGCGAGAAGGAGATGTCGCCGGCGAGAAGCTGCATGGCTGGGAGGTCAGATGTGGTCTGCTGGAGCTTCTGGCGTTTCCTCCTACGCAGCAGGGAGATTGGGGACAAGCTGCTGGTAGTTTGTCGTACAGCTGAGCTCCGGCTCTCCTCGACCTGCAGCGCAGGGGTGGCCGGGGTGGATCTGGCGCTGCTGGCCATCTGCTGCTGGAGGATCGATTTGTCGCTGATTGGTGACGCGAGTGGGATCGATTTCTGGAGGAGATGGCGCAGCTAGACGATGCCGTCAGTGTGCGCTGGATCGATTCCTGGAGATGGCGCAGCTGGGCGACGCCGGCAACGAGCGCGGGATCAATTCCTGGAGATGGCGTAGCTGGAGACTCCGGCCATGCGCACGGGATCAATCGATTCTGGGAGATGGCGTAGCTTGACGACGTTGGCCATGCGCAGGATCAATTCCTGGAGATGGATCAATTGGCTCAGATGGATTGATTCTTGGAGATGGATCGATTGGCTCAGATGGATCGATACCTGGAGATGGATCGATTCCTGGAGGAGATGGAGATTGGCCACGCGCGGGATCGTGCTTGGATCGATTGGTTCAGCTAGGCGACGCCGGCCACACGCGGGGGATCGATTCAAGCCACGCGCGCGGGGGATCGTGCAGCTTGGAGCACGGAATCATGCAGCTTGGCGCTCGGAATCAATTCCAGCCAGGCGCGTGTGGATCGCTCGTGGATCGATCCGGGGAGAAAGGATCAGGGGAGATGTTTTCAAATTTCAAACTGATCGTTCTTTCCGACAAGTTCGGAAGGGTATTTTTGTACATTTTACACTTTTTGGGTGTTGTCGGAAAACTGTAGAACGTCTTATGTTTTGAAACGGAGGGAGTATAACTTACCGAATTCCGTAATTGCTACTTCTACAATGGTGCAAAAAACCGTTTTGATCAGAGAGAAAAAATTGTGTTATCATAGTAAAAGACGGATCGCTCGCCGGAGATCTCGCTGAAAACATTGTAGGAAACAATTTATGCTATTGTATGAAAACCGATCTCGTTGGAGAAGACCCCACCGGAGACCTCGAAGCAAAAAATTGCGCTAATATAGCAAAACCGACTCGCCAGAGTGTAACATCCCAAAAATACTAAACTTGAATCATCAAAATTAGGGTTAACAAAAACTTTTCTAAATAAAATTATGGAAGCATGCATGTGAGTATGCATTTCATTTTGAATTCTTTTGAACCAACTTGTTTGTGTGTTTCTTTGCTTGTAAAATGTTGCTTAGGCGAAACAAACATCATCTAAACATTTCCCAAACTTTTCCCAAAGACAAATAAATGAAAACAAAGCTAAATGAGTGAATGGTCATTTTGACCAATTTAACTCCCATGCCTACTTTGGCTGTCTCAAACTCTCAGAACCTAACAGAAACTTTTCTGGCTCTTTGCACCCCTTGATTGTACTCATAACAGAGTATCAAGGCCCACTTTGTGATCATCCAGAAAATGCATAGTTTAAATGGCAATTCAAAATTGAATCTTTATCATATGAGAAGATCCCACTTTTTCAAAAACCACTCAAACAAGCTCAACTTTCAAAACCCAAGCATCTGCAGACTCACCAGCACCAACCTAGCAAACCCACCAAAAATCTTTTCAAAATTCAAAACTTGAATTCTTGCGGCCATTTCATCAAACACATTGCAGACACAAATCAAACAAAATCCAAACACTATTGTGAGCAGTGATTCTTGCCTAACTTGTTCCCTCTCTAGCTCACAACCATCTCAGTAGATCATCTAGCAAGTTAAACCAAGCACTAGCACCACTGTGAGCTTGCCAATATCATCAATGGTGAACAGCCGAGTGCACCCATGCCACCCCAGTGTAGACATCAAGCTAGGAGAGAAACTAGCCGTGCCAACCTTGTCTGGGAGATCACCCATGCTTCATCGCCTCCTCTCGACCAGCCCTACCTCGAAGACACCGACCAGAGCACCCAGGAACGCCGCGCCCGTGCCTCTGTCAACCATGCCGAGCATGCGCCAGAGCGCCACGCTCGACCGAAGCCCACAGACCGCGCGCCGCCCTCGCCGCGTGCATACACGATCACAACCGTCCCAGGAGACCGCCAGACATCCCCGTTCGCCGCCCCATACCTCACAGCCACCGCTCGCCGTCGAAGACGCCGCCTCTGCCGCGCAGAGCGTCGCGTGTTTCAGACCAAACCGCACCGCCCCTACAAGCGCATTAAAGCCGTAGAGCATCGCCAGGAGACCACCAAGCGATCGCCACCACCGGCCATGCCTCTAGCAGCCCGTAGCCGTGTCGCCACCGTCGCCTGCCTATGCCGTTCGGTCTCACCGTCGCGACTATAAATAGAGGCCTTCCCCGCTCGAATTCTTCACACCATTCCACTCCTCTCTCACCCAGAACCATCCCACCTCAGTCCCGGAGCAAGGCGAGCAGCGCATCGCCGCAATTGCGCCAGAGCAGGCCGCCTCTAGAGGAGAAGTGCGCCATAGATTTCGTCCACCCCAGGAGCTGCCGCGACCACCCCTGAGTTCGCTGTCGTCGACTTTGTCGTTCGCCCGCTTCGCCGACCCTCGCCTGAGCCACGGTGAGCCCCCAACGACCCCCACTGGCCACGCTAGGTTTCTGTCTCGCCGGCGTTGCCCAACGTCGACGATGACTCTCAGCCGTTGGATTAGAACCAGATCAAACGCACCACGTTGCCCCGTACCGCTTCGCACCCCCTGTCTCACTGACACGTGGGTACATCCACTTAAACAGCCCGCGGAAGCGCTGCGCTTAGCAGGCCGGCACAGTATCGTTTTCCGCGCAGCCCAGTTATTTGAATTTAACCTTTTCCATTTTATTTCAAACACATTTCTGTACCCAGTTTCAAAAATCAACCCAGATTGATTCAGTGCGCCAAATTGAATGAAACCAATTTTGTTAGAAAGGTCTGGAAGTGCTGAATCCAAGCCCGTTGGATTCAAGTCATTTGGATCTATAGATCATCCATAGTAAAAATAACAAGGCAGAAGCTTTTCTGCATTCAAACATTTTTCAAATTTAAACAATAATAGCTTTTGAGTTGATTCCAACTCTCAAAAATCACATTTAAACATACCTTTCAGAATATATAAAAATATATAGTTTTACTTATAGAAATCATGCTCAAGTAATAAAAGAATGCCCCATAGGCATTTTTAGTCACTTTATGTAATTAAAATAAAAGGGTAAAACCTTATTAAATTGTGACACCACTTTAAATCATATTCCCATGGACTAAAATATGTGGTGATGACATGTGTCAACATGATCCCATGTTTGGTTTGGAGAATATTAAATCTTAAGTAGTTTTTCAATGAGTAGAAATTACTTTTCTAAAAATAAAAGGAATTAAACCAAACTTTAATCTTGTAATGTTAGTGATGATGCTAGATCATCTATAGGACCCTTTTGTGTGATGATTGCAAGTAGTTAAGTATTGGTTGGTGATTATGTACATCGTATTTATTTATAGACGCTAGTACCGACCAAGGATACGAGGAGGAAGGAGGATACTACGAAGAAGAAGCTGAGGAGAACTTCAACCACTGCTCTGCACAAGACAAGCCTAATACTACTAGTGAATACGCAAGCTAACACTTGCAAGATACTCTACTGATGCAACAAACCACTACTTGTTACTATGCCCACTATATGCCTTAAGCATATGTGATCATATCCACTTGATAAACCAATCCTAGTTTTACTTACAAGCTTTATTAATTTATTTCTTTATCAAAGCTCTTACTTAGAGTTTACTGGAATAAATGGTAGATACTAGAAGGATACTTGAAGGTTGCATAAAGAGCATAAAATGTGGCCTAAGCTAGATAATCTTGATGTCATCCTAAGGCATGAGATTGAACTTAGTTGAAACCCCACTAATGTACCACCCCTCATTAGTACTCACCTCCACTTGTAGATGCTAGTGCTAAGCATAAAACTTGACCAACTTTAGATGGGAATACTTGGTGAAAATGGTTATGAAAACCTTGGAATGATGGATCATTCTATTGAAATGTTTTGGACATGTGTTTCCGAACACCTGATGATTTTGGTGATGAAAATGATGAGGCATGAGCCTTATCCCTTTATAAAACTGATGGTTGTCTAGATGCGATACCATTCCAATTTTATCGTACAACCACAATACCCGAAGATTGGGTAGGGCTTGACTGGAAACTTATATACCTTAGTATTAGTTCCCTCACGGCCAAGGTCTGAGATGAGGCTACCTTGTGAAGATTGTCCACCTGTGCAGTACCCAAGATGACAGTTGGTCATGGTTGGGAGGGCAAACTCACAGGAGAGGTTCTTATACTAGGGCGTGTAATTGAAAGGTTAGGATTGATTATCCGCATACTGAGTGGTGAATTCAGGATTTGTTCCTGACGGATGTATCGAATGTTTTGGTGAAAGTGTAAAATCTCTGCAGAGTGCCAAACTATTCGAATAGCCGCATCCGCGGTTATGGACAGTTGGAGTGGCCATACTGTTCCTCCGTCAGACTTTTCAAAATGACTTGTGAAATGAACTGAGACTTTGACTTGACCACAACAGGGTTGTGGCATGAGATACAAGTTCCCACTTAGGTGTTATAAACTTCAATTATCTCTCTTGCTTCTAAACTTAGTAGAGATAAATCTGGCTTTTGCAAAATAACCCTAGAGCCTAGTGTCCTATTATCAAAAACCCCTTTTACTTCTTAGTATTAGTTTGCGAGTACTTAAAGAGTACTCATGGCTTTGTCCCTGGCTATTCCCGTGGCCAGACTATGAAGAGGAGTACCTGGAGGATGGACCCCAGGAAGGTTACAACAACTAGGATCATCTCCCATCGTCAGCATTGCCTGTGACCCCGAAGATGGAGCTTCGCCTACGCTACCGTTATTATTACGTATTCCGCTGCTTGAAGTTGTATTAAGAACTGGATCATGAGATCCCTATTTGTGTAAGACCTTATGTATGGTTTGTAATGGATGATGTACTGTGGTATCCAATTCTGTTATGTCTCGCAAAAATGGTAATTCTGGGATTGTGATGTATGGCATAACAGGCATCTGGGATTAAAAATCCGGGTGTTGACAAGTTGGTATCAGAGCCATCCTGACCATAGGAGACCCTAGTTAGACTGGACGTTGAATCAAAAACTTAGTTTCAAAACCAAAGAAAACAAATATTTACAAAAACTTATTCTCATTCTTATCCCTTTGATTCTTTCATGAAAATTAATGTTCCTCAAAAACTCTTGCAAAATACATAAAATTTTGACACACTTGATCACTCTACTAACTTACTCATCCTATATTCTTATAGATGGACGTGAAGTACATCAAGTTTTATCAGTTGGGGAATGGAGGAGACCTTATCTTTGAGAGGGATTTGGACCAGCTTTCGGAACTTCTGGAGCGTCCGCACCCCGAGTTCTTCGGAGCTCAGCTCAATGATCAAGGAGGAGAAGATCTGCAGTGGCTAATTGTTGCAAGTCTCCGAGGAAAGATTGAACCTCCCACTGCGGAAGGAATTCAGTTTACTTTAAGAGAGAACAACTGGCTAGATGGACTTGCCAGGGCCATGCAGGAAGCTCTTTCCCGTCTATGTGGGCAGAGCATCAATCAGATCAAGGTAACCCGCTTTGAGTTTTGCCCAAGACGTGATGCTAATGGACAACCACTGGAAGCCCCATACCACCCCGAGCTGAAGATCCAATTGGACCACCTTAGCTTCATGATGTACGATCGTCAGCAGGAGTTGGACAACTGCCGTGACTACTGCAACCACAAGTCTGCCATCATCAAGACGAAGGATCAGACCATCGCCATGTTAGCAAAGGATCGCAAGTCTCGCCACCGTCATCTCGACAAGAAGGAGCGTATTATTGCCCGTCTTCGCCATTGTATCTCATCTTTGGAGGAGACCATCCATGAGAGAGACATGCAGTTGGAAGAAAGGGAGAATGCAAGAGAGGATCTTCGTGGAGACCCCTACTCCTATCTCAACGATGACGATGATTTTCTGGAGGATCAGGCTATGGACTTCTTCACCGATGAGGACGATTTCGCCTTCATCTATGATGATGAGGATGATGAAGCCTTAGATTCCGAGGAGTAGTAGCACTTGGGCACTAGCGTAGTGAGTAGTATTCGGTCCCACTATATCGTAGTTTCCAGAATGGTTCTTAAAACCATCTGTTTTTCTTTGTTGTGGTGTGTGTTGTACTGTGTGCTATGGATGAATGAAAAGCAAGTTGCTAGAAAATCTGAGTCAAACTTTAAAACTTTTCAAAGACCCAAGACCTTAGAAATTTCCCTCTTTTCTCACGATCTATCTCAATCTTCAGATGCCACGTGGAGGAAGTGGTTCATCCCCGGACCCGGTGTTGCAGATTCTGCAAATGTGGACTTCTGACCGCGAAGCTGAAAGAGCGGAACGTCAAGCCAACCTAGCCACCCTGCAGCAGATAGCTCAGCTTGCCCACAACAACCAAGACCACGAAAATCAGGACAACCATGGATCTAAGCTCAAGAATTTCCAGAATACCAACCCACCTGTTTTCACTAAGTCAGAAGAGCCCCTAGACGTCGATGATTGGTTGCAAACCATGGAAAATAACCTAGAAGTCGCTGGAGTGGAAGCCAACGAGAAAGTTCTGTTCGCCACCCACTATCTAGCCGGAGATGCCAGGGCATGGTGGTGTTCGCGCAATGAGCGGAGGCCAGATGATGATCTGGGAGGAATTCAAGGTCAAGTTTAGCAGAACCCATGTGCCACCGGGTTTGATCAAGAGAATGAGAGACGAGTTTAGAGAACTGAAGCAAGGACGGATGACTGTAGTGGAATACCGTGACAAATTCTTGTCATTAGCTAGGTATGCCCCGGATGAGATCGACACCGAAGCCAAGAAGAAAGAAAGATTCCTGAATGGTCTGCATGATGAGATGCAAACGGTATTAGTCAATATCCCCTTTGCTGATATTGAATCCCTTGTCGACTCGGCCATCCAAATGGAAGGAAAGATCAACCAAGCCAATGAGAACCGCAAGCGTCGTATGATGCATCAGCCAGGAACCCACTAGACCCCAAAGTATCGCCCTAACCCATCTCCCGGATTTGCCCCAAGAACCAACATACCCCCGACGAACCGTCCGACCTACCCCAACCATGGAAACCCTAGGCCCGGAGGAAATCACCACAATCCCGGCAACTCTAGCAATTTCAACCGTGCCCCACCCAAGTTCAACAACAACAATGTTACCGCCAACACCAACACTGCCCCGAGAACTGGAAGCAATGTTGTGCCTGTAGCAGCAAAGGACAAGTCGCAAGTGACCTGTTATGACTGTGGAAATAAAGGCCACTATTCCAACGAGTGCCCCAACAAGAAGAATGCCGCAGCACCCAATGCCAACGCCCCAGCTCAGCAACAGCGTCGTGTTCAGCCAGGAAGAAGGTTTGCCCTAGGGAATTTGCTCAACCGCAATGGACGTCTTTTTCTCATGCATGCTGAAGAAGCTCAGGAAGCGCTAGACGTCGTGCTGGGTATGTTTTCTGTTAATTCAGTACTTGCAAGAGTGTTGTTTGATTCTGGTGCATCGCACTCATTTGTCACCGAAGAATTTGCATGCACTAGTAAAATTCAACCAACCAAACTGAAGCATGTTATGATTGTTCAAATTCCCGGATCAACCACCAAGGCTAGGCAAATTTGCAAAGCCGTCCCTATCCGAATCCATGGCATAGATCTTTATGCAAATCTGATAGTACTCGGAACTAAAGTTTTAGAAGTAGTACTAGGAATGGATTGGATGTCCAAACATAAAGGATTGATTGACTGTGCCAAGAAAGCCATAACCATGACCAGTACAGTCGGAATATCAGTCGAGCATATATCTGAAACCTTACCTCGCCAATTCAAGTGTAACAAGAGTATAGCCCAACCTACCATTGACCAAGTCCGGATAGTTTGTGAATACCCCGATGTATTTCCAGATGTTTTTCCTGGTATGCCCCCAAATCGGGATATCGAGTTTATCATCGAACTAATCCCCGGAACTGGACCCATAGCCCAGAGACCTTATAGTATGAACCCGTCGGAGCTAGCAGAATTGAAGAAGCAACTGGATGCCATGCTGGAAATTGGATTGATTCAACCAAGTGCGTCACCTTGGAGGTCACCTGTCTTGTTTGTGGACAAGAAGGATGGAGGTAACCGTTTGTGTACAGATTACCGAAAGTTGAATGATGTCACCATCAAAAACAAATACCCCTTGCCCAAGATCGAAGATTTGTTTGATCAGTTGACCGGTGCCAAAGTGTTTTCTAAGATTGATCTTTGGACTGGCTATCATCAACTCAAGATTCGTGCAGAGGATATTCCAAAGACTGCCTTTACCACCAGATATGGATTGTACGAGTATACAGTCATGTCTTTTGGACTAACCAATGCCCCCGCTTATTTCATGAATCTCATGAATAAGATTTTTATGGACTTCCTGGATAAGTTTGTCGTTGTTTTCATCGATGACATTCTGATTTATTCCAAATCATAAGAAGAACATGAGCTACACCTAAGGACCATTCTTGGAACCCTTAGAGAGCATCAACTTTATGCAAAGTTTAGCAAATGTGAATTCTGGTTACAGGAGGTAGGATTCCTCGGTCACATTGTATCAGCCGGAGGAATTATCGTTGATCCTGCCAAAGTGAAAGATGTAGAAGATTGGCAAGCCCCAACCACTCAAACCCAAGTTCGTGCATTTCTCGGATTGGCGGGATATTACCGCAAATTCGTAGAAGGATTCTCGAGTATCGCCCGACCCATGACCCAATTGTTGAAGAAAGACAAGAAGTTTGAATGGACCGACACATGTGAAGCGAGTTTTCAAGAACTCAAAAGGAGATTGATTTCAGCCCCAATCTTGATCATGCCAGATATCACGAAGCCCTTCGATGTGTATTGTGATGCATCCAAGATCGGTGTCGGATGTGTGCTAATGCAAGAAGGCAAAGTTATATCTTATCTATCTCGACAACTGAAACAACATGAGCAAAATTACCCAACCCATGACCTCGAACTCGGAGCCGTAGTTCTAGCCCTGAAGACATGGAGACATTACCTAATGGGAAACCGTTGTGAGATCTATACGGATCACAAGAGTCTGAAGTATATATTCACTCAGAAGGAGCTGAATATGAGACAAAGAAGATGGATTGAGCTAATCAAGGATTACGATCTGGACATTCACTATCACCCTGGTAAAGCCAATGTGGTAGCAGATGCCCTTAGCAGATTGCCGTGCCGCTTGAACTCCATGATTTTGAAGGAGCAACCAAGCCTGCACAAAGAGATGGAAGATTTTCGAATAGAATTAGTGAGTGAAGGATTTTTGGCTAGCATAGAACTTCAACCCACTTTGATCAGTCAGATTAAAGAGGCGTAGAAAGGAAATGCTAGTATCGACGGAATCAAGCGTCGTTTCGGTACAGGCAAAGTACTCGGATTCACCGAAGACGGAGAAGGAGTTCTGTGGTACAAAGGACGCCGTTTTGTACCATCAGATTCTGAGTTGAAAGAAGTTATTCTGAAGGAGGCTCATGATACTCTTTATTCTATCCATCCCGGAGGAACTAAGATGTATCAAGATTTAAATGAGCAATTTTGGTGGCATAAGATGAAGAGAGAAATCAGAAGCTATATCGCCAAGTGTGATATATGTCAGCGAGTCAAGGCCGGACATGAAAGACCCGCTGGATTGTTGCAACCCTTATAGATTCCGGAATGGAAATGGGATTCCGTTGGAATGGACTTTATCACTGGACCGCCTACCTCTAGTAGGGGAAATGACCCTATCTGGGTCATAGTGGACAGATTGTCCAAAGTCGCCAATTTCTTGCCCGTCAAGACCACATATCAGAGTTCGAAGCTAGCGGAGTTGTACATCGCTAGAATAGTTAGTTTGGACGGAGTCCCCAAGAACATTGTATCGGATCGAGGAACTCAGTTTACCTCGAGATTCTGGAAGAAAGTCCAAGAAGGTTTAGGAACCCGCCTAGATTTCAGCACCGCGTATCACCCTCAGACCGATGGACAAACGGAGCGAGTAAACCAAATACTCGAAGATATGCTGAGAGCATGTGTGTTAGAGTATGGATCTAAGTGGGAAGACTGTCTGCCGTTTGCAGAATTTTCATACAACAACAGTTATCAAGCCAGTTTGCAAATGGCCCCATTTGAATTCATGTACGGAAGAAAGTGTCGCACCCCTTTGAACTGGTCGGAAGTAGGAGAGAGTTAGATTTTTGGACCCGATATCCTACGAGAAGCAGAAGAGAAGGTTCACCAGATTCGTGAGCACCTCAAGACCGCCCAGTCCAGACAGAAGAGTTACACCGACAAGATACGTAGAGACCTTGCCTTCAACATAGGAGATTTTGTTTATCTGAAAGTGTCGCCATTGAAGGGAATGCAACATTTCCAACTCAAAGGAAAGTTAGCCCCCAGATATATCGGACCTTTCAAGATTTTGAACCGTCGAGGAGAAGTGTCGTATCAATTGGAACTGCCCGAAGAAATGTCAGCCGTGCACAATGTGTTCCATATCTCGTTACTTCGCAAGTGTCTCGAAGTCCCCGAGAAGACCGAAGTGTTCAAAAATATCGATCACCGGACCATAGAGATCAACGATGACCTGACCTATCCCGAAGTACCCATCCGTATTTTGGAAGAAGCTTTTTGAACTACCTGAACCCGAAGCATCAAGTTTCTCAAGATTCAGTGGAGCAACCACACAGAAGAGGAAGCTACCTGGGAGCGCGAAGATCACATTAGGACGGAGTTTCCCGATCTCTTCAAATCCTAGGTAATCTTTTTCGTCCTTTTTCAAATCTCGGGACGAGATTTTGTTTAAGGGGGAAAGGTTTGTAACATCCCAAAAATACTAAACTTGAATCATCAAACTCTAATCATCAAAATTAGGGTTAACAAAAACTTTTCTAAATAAAATTATGGAAGCATGCATGTGAGTATGCATTTCATTTTGAATTCTTTTGAACCATCTTGTTTGTGTGTGTCTTTGCTTGTAAAATGTTGCTTAGGTGAAACAAACATCATCTAAACATTTCCCAAACTTTTCCCAAAGACAAATAAATCAAAACAAAGCTAAATGAGTGAATGGTCATTTTGACCAATTTAACTCCCATGCCTACTTTGGCTGTCTCAAACTTTCAGAACCTCCCTCGCCGCGTGCATACACGATCACCACCGTCCCAGGAGACCTCTAGACATCCCCGTTCGCCGCCCCATGCCTCACAGCCACCGCTCGCCGTCGAAGACACCGCCTCTGCCGCGCAGAGCGTCGCGTGTTCCAGACCAAACCGCACCGCCCCTACAAGCGCATTAAAGCCGTAGAGCATCGCCAGGAGACCACCAAGAGATCGCCACCACCAGCCATGCCTCTAGCAGCCCGTAGCCGTGTCGCCACCATCTCCTGCCCATGCCGTTCGGTCTCACCGTCGCGACTATAAATAGAGGCCTTCCCCGCTCGAATTCTTCACACCATTCCACTCCTCTCTCACCCAGAACCATCCCACCTCAGTCCCGGAGCAAGGCGAGCAGCGCATCGCCGGAATTGCGCCAGAGCAGGCCGCCTCAAGAGGAGAAGTGCGCCGTCGATTTCGTCCACCCCAGGAGCTGCCGCGACCACCCCTGAGTTTGTCGTCGTCGACTTCGTCATTCGCCCGTTCGCCGACCCTCGCCTGAGCCCCGGTGAGCCCCCAACGACCCCCACTGGCCGAGCTAGGTTTCTGTCTCGCCGGCGTTGCCCAACGTCGACGATGACTCTCAGCCGTTGGATTAGAACCAGATCAAACGCACCACGTTGCCCCGTACCGCTTCGCACCCCCTGTCTCACTGACACGTGGGTACAGCCACTTAAACAACCCGCGGAAGCGCTGCGCTTAGCAGGCCGGCCCAGTATCGTTTCCCGCGCAGCCCAGTTATTTGAATTTAACCTCTTCCATTTTATTTCAAACACACTTCTGTACCCAGTTTCAAAAATCAACCCAGATTGATTCAGTGCGCCAAATTGAATGAAACCAATTTTGTTAGAAAGGTCTGGAAGTGCTGAATCCAAGCCCGTTGGATTCAAGTCATTTGGATATATAGATCATCCATAGTAAAAATAACAAGGCAGAAGCTTTTCTGCATTCAAACATTTTTCAAATTTAAACCATAATAGCTTTTGAGTTGATTCCAACTCTCAAAAATCACATTTAACCATACCTTTCAGAATATATAAAAATATATAGGTTTACTTACAAAAATCATGTTCAAGTAATAAAAGAATGCCCCATAGGCATTTCTAGTCACTTTATGTAATTAAAATAAAAGGGTAAAACCTTATTAAATTGTGACACCACTTTAAATCATATTCCCATGGACTAAAATATGTGGTGATGACATGTGTCAACATGATCCCATGTTTGGTTTGGAGAATATTAAATCTTAAGTAGTTTTTCAATGAGTAGAAATTACTTTTCTAAAAATAAAAGGAATTAAACCAAACTTTAATCTTGTAATGTTAGTGATGATGCTAGATCATCTATAGGACCCTTTTGTGTGATGATTGCAAGTAGTTAAGTATTGGTTGGTGATTGTGTACATCGTATTTATTTATAGACGCTAGTACCGACCAAGGATACGAGGAGGAAGGAGGATACTACGAAGAAGAAGCCGAGGAGAACTTCAACCACTACTCTGCACAAGGCAAGCCTAATACTACTAGTGAATGCGCAAGCTAACACTTGCAAGATACTCTACTGATGCAACAAACCACTACTTGTTACTATGCCCACTATATGCCTTAAGCATATCTGATCATATCCACTTGATAAACCAATCCTAGTTTTACTTACAAGCTTTATTACTTTATTTCTTTATCAAAGCTCTTACTTAGAGTTTACAGGAATAAATGGTAGATAATAGAAGGATACTTGAAGGTTGCATAAAGAGCATAAAATGTGGCCTAAGCTAGATAATCTTGATGTCATCCTAAGGCATGAGATTGAACTTAGTTGAAACCCCACTAATGTACCACCCCTCATTAGTACTCACCCCCACTTGTAGATGCTAGTGCTAAGCATAAAACTTGACCAACTTTAGATGGGAATACTGTAACACCCTCAGAATCGGCCCTATGCAAGTTTCAGCGCTTCACGCAAACCCGCATAGAAACGATTCAAAGGTGCCCACCAGGCACTTGCGTGCGGGTGGAAAACGAAGTAATATCATTACACAATAGTCCTCGATGGAACCCACAAAACATATATATATATACAACAGCGACTCAAAGAGTCAAGAATACAGATATATAGTATAAAGATCCAAATCACCTTTAAAACGATATAGCGTCCGAGTACGGACAAGATGCAAATGGAGCTAAGAGCCCTGAAGAATAACCACTGGCGTCCATAACCCTGCCCAGGCCAAGCCGGAAGGGTAACCCTGCTAACGACGTCGATCTCAAAACCTGCTTAAACAAAAGGGGTGCTGATAAAGGGCAAAGGAAAAAGAGGAGCGTCAGTACTGAGGCCAGTACACGGCGAGGCTAGAATTCGGCGGTCCTCGCCTACATAGGTATGGTGGACTGAGCGGCAGCGCAACATGCACTAAACAACCTATAGAGACTCGATACAAATAGCGGCTATCAGAGAGGGGTAAGAAAGACCTATTCGGAACCAACCTGATACTACCACCAAACATACCCATCCTGGTGTTTCCCCCTCGAGACCAAACGAGGAAGTCAACCGAGGAACTCACACCGTTGGCAGTTTTATTCATTCAGTTATCGTTGCAGCAATTACTAGTCAGGTATCGATAGTCATCCTGATATAATAAGCAGTGGGCAGTTTTAGTTAACCATTCTGTTGTAGTTGCGACACTTACTAGTCAAATACAATTAGCATGAGATATCCCCAAAACCCAGCAGTTGTTGGTACTTTTATTTAGCCATTCCGTTACAGTGAAGCTGATTACTAGTCATATCGGATACAAGTCAAATTATAGCAGTAAACTTTAGTTATAGATGTCTATGATCGAGACCTGTGCTCCAAGTCGTCCATAACCGCGGACACGACTTCTCGAAAAGATTTAACCCTGCAGGGGTGCACCAAAGTTCCCACACGCACCTACACCCTTGTTGTCAGATCAGGTAGGTACAAGATCACAAAACATACACCCAACGGTATGTCGACGGGGTTTCGGACACGACGTTTCCCAGACCCAAAGCAAGCACGGGGGGCCACCCCACTAAGCTACCCGCAACGAAGTCGGCCGGTCTCCGAGACGGACTCAGGGTTTGTGGAGACGGCTGTAAACGACTGGGAACCCAAAAATGAGACTGGGCTTGTCGATACAGCGAAAAAGTGTCACGGACCTAAACAGTACAGGTGCAGTACTTCGCACAATTTAAATAAAGCAGTAAAGCATGGCATAAGTACAGAATAGTAATAAAGCCCCAAACTACTTGTGGCCCCCAGTACAGTACTTGGAATCAGGTACTAAATCGATGGGGGTGCCCATACACCCCACCTGTGGTTAGCGCGCTCGATCTCGGAACAGGTGTCAAAAACTCGGGGTCCTACGGGACACAAGTGGGCGGTTAACAACCAAATAACATCTATTGCCCACCTGTGCCTCTGCATTTACCTACTTCAATTTTAGTTATTAAACGATAATTGAATTAAACGATAATTAAAGCCATGATCATCTCCAACATTAAACATGCGGCAATACTCCAACAACTGTGGTACTGAACGACACGCAACAGCACTTGAGCAAGCGACTACGACGCGCAAGTCCAACTATCTACCAAACAACAGGTAATAGGATGTGTCCAAGGCAATATAAGGCTGCAAGGGATATCACGGGTACGAAAACTAGAGCATCGCAACACAGATAGAAATAGATCAACAGGGGAGAATAAATACTATAAAAGTAAGATAGGTAGAAAGGGGGAGATGCTCGCCTGAAAACATTGCCGAAGATTCATCCGAAGTTCGGGTCGATACTCGCATCAACTCATCGGCCTAATCCGCGAAGAAGCAAAGCACTAGAAGAAACACCGGATGCTCTATTTAATACTACAGCAGAAGATCGGCATGATGCATGATGTATGGCATGGCAAGGTGCGATGCAATTAGGCAATATTAAACGGAACCGGGGTCCCGACAATTATTCATATGGTTCAAGTTATTTAACTACCCCGCAATTTAATTGTTGTCTTAACAGGACAAAACATGGCATCGGTTCGCTACACCAATTAAATGGAGTTCGGAATGAGACGCAGATATCCCGCATAAACACTCCATATTTAATTATGAGGTGAATCGGCATAATGCCCCCAACCCACATGATATGCATGCTAGATGAACAATTTAATATGCAACAAGATATATATCATTTAATAAAATAGGGCTTCGAGAAAGGGGTCACACATTAGGGTTCGGAAGAACTTGGTTCCGAGGGTTCGGGGTTCGGTCTCAGGGTTCAGGGTTCGACGGGATCGGTCTTCGAAGGTCGGATACAAGATGAAGAGCTTGGCGTTCCGGGAAGAAGGACTTGGTGTGGCGTCGGGGGCGCATCGAACTCGCCCTGGTCGGTGCCGATCTTGTCTTGTCGGGTCGTCGGATCGGGTCGGATTTGGCGTTTGGGGTGAAGAATTTGGCATCCTCGAGGAAGTACTTGTCGTTGCCGAGCGGAAGTCTTGATGGTCCTCGGGTCCGAGAAGATCTTGTCGCACGGTGTCCGGGTAGGCGAACTTGTCGGTTCCGCGGTTCGATTGTCGGTGTCGGACTCGGGTCTCGGCACTGGGAGATCTTGGTGTTCCGAAAGTCAGGAAGAATTTGCATCGAGCATGTCGGTCTCCTCTACTAGAAAGTTTACAGGCAACCGCATCAACACATGCCAGACCGATGTGAGTTGTGCAGCCACCACACCAATTTCACATCAGCAACAAGCAGCGGCAACAACTCGAGGCAGCAGCTTGCGCAGCCACTGTTCACACTTGCAGCGTGCCCTGGGGGAGTAGAACCTGCAACGGAGGGGTCTCGCAGCAGGCTCACAATAGGGGAACGCCGGCGACCGGAGCTAGCCGAAGAGAGGCGACAGGAGGTGGGGGACAGGGCAGCGCTGAGGCGGCGAGGCCGGGGCCCTGCCCGGGAGTGGCGACGCTCGGGGACAGAGGCGGCGCGGGGCTCGACGGGATTAGGGGCGCCTGCGGCGAGGAGAAGGCCCGGGGCGGCGCCTAGCCTGCGGCGGCTCGGGGACGGGCCGACGAGGCAGGGCTCCTGGCGGCGGAACGAAGGAACTCCAGGGAGGAGGCGCGAGCGGGAGAGGTCGGTGGTGGTGGCGGTTGTCGGGTAGGAAGAGGTGGGCGGCGGCGCGCTGCGACAGGGCCTGCAGGGCGACGACCTGAGCAGGAGGAAGGGGTCGCGACCGAGCTTGCGGGAGGGAGGCGCACTCGCTTCCCTGGCGACGGCGGCGGTTTCGGGAGGAAGAAGGCGAGCGGGTTGGGGAATCGAGGAAGGACAGACGGGGTGGCTTCGACGGGGTGGGGACGGTCTGAGCGGGGTCCGCGGGGAGTGGTGGGTCAAGGTGGGGCAGGGGTCGCCAGGTGGGGCTGGGGCGCGGGTTGGGTGGGTGGCGGCTGGGATGGTTTGGTGAGGTGAGAGAGGGTCAGGGTTGTGGGGCAGGTGGGATTAGGGTGAGGTGGCAGGCGGTGATTGGTGGGAGGAGGGATGAGAGGTGAGGTGGCGTGCACCGATTGGTGCAGGTGAGGTGGAGGGGGCTGGGTAGGAAAATAGGGTAGGGTTTTTGGTAGAAAAGGTTTGGGTGTTTCTGGGTTAGGTAGGGTTTTATCTGGAGGTGGCCGACTGGGTCGGATCGGCCCAGTACGGCTGCCCCTAAAATAAAGTAAATATTTTATTATTTAAAACGGGGCGTTTGAAATCCGTTGGTAGACGAAACAAAATAATCCGGAGACCCGGGTTTAAATTTGAAATCAAGACGGGGGGTTTAGAAAACAAAAATCAGGCTTTTCGAAAATAGTTTCAGACAAACAAATGCATGATGATGACGATGCTCAAATGCAATGTGGCATGATGACATGAGCATGCGGTCATGATGATGCAATGCACAAAATCAACGCGATTTTCTAGTAGTGGTTTTGCGGGATGCCACAATTCGACACCACTAACAATGGATCTCGCCCTCGAGATCCGCCTCCTGGTACCGGAAGGAAGGTCGGCGATCTGCGTCTTCTCGCATCGTGTAGATCCTCGCGACACCACTAACAAGAGGTCATTGCCCGTGATCGTCGAGAGAACACTCCGGGAACAAAAGGTCGAAGGTAGAGGTATCAACAAATAAAGCCACCTCTAGCTTCGATGGAAAGAGGGAACCGATGCATTCTCATCCACTGCAATGTACAAAAGCGAATAGAAGGGGTAGTCGGCATGGGGGCCAATCCATCACGCACCCAAACTATTACTCCGCACAATCAGTAGAAAAGCGTGCAACCATTCTCGGAATCAGACTGAAGATCTCGACAATCGAGGTTCAGAAACAAAGGAGTGATGCAGACTCTGCATCGGATCTAGCGTAGATGATGTCGTCGCGTCGGAAAACACCGGAAGGCACGAGAAGGCACAAAGAGAAGTTCACCAGACAAAGGGTTCCTCGGATAGCATGAAGACCAGATGTAGCAACACCATTACCAAAGGAGGAAGCGAAACCCTGAAGGTACGACGGAACCCAACCACGAGAAATCCTGGACTCGGAGAGGGAGAAGAGAGCGGATTCAAAACACGCAGAGGTGAGAGGAGAGCAGCAGAGGGGTAAGGAGTAAAATCAGACCTAATCAGAACTATCCAACCGATTTTGCAAAATAGTTTTGACACTCTACTTCGGCCGTTAGCTAGGTTATCCTACAGGCTGGACTTGTGGGGTATCGCAACTGCTGAGCTCTGATACCACTCTGTAACACCCTCAGAATCGGCCCTATGCAAGTTTCAGCGCTTCACGCCAAACCCGCATAGAAACGATTCAAAGGTGCCCACCAGGCACTTGCGTGCAGGTGGAAAACGAAGTAATATCATTACACAATAGTCCTCGATGGAACCCACAAAACATATATATATATACAACAGCGACTCAAAGAGTCAAGAATACAGATATACAGTACAAAGATCCAAATCACCTTTAAAACGATATAGCGTCCGAGTACGGACAAGATGCAAATGGAGCTAAGAGCCCTGAAGAATAACCACTGGCGTCCATAACCCTGCCCAGGCCAAGCCGGAAGGGTAACCCTGCTAACGACGTCGATATCAAAACCTGCTTAAACAAAAGGGGTGCCGATAAAGGGCAAAGGAAAAAGAGGAGCGTCAGTACTGAGGCCAGTACACGGCGAGGCTAGAATTCGGCGGTCCTCGCCTACATAGGTATGGTGGACTGAGCGGCAGCGCAGCATGCACTAAACAACCTATAGAGACTCGATACAAATAGCGGCTATCAGAGAGGGGTAAGAAAGACCTATTCGGAACCAACCTGATACTACCACCAAACATACCCATCCTGGTGTTTCCCCCTCGAGACCAAACGAGGAAGTCAACCGAGGAACTCACACCGTTGGCAGTTTTATTCATTCAGTTATCGTTGCAGCAATTACTAGTCAGGTATCGATAGTCATCCTGATATAATAAGCAGTGGGCAGTTTTAGTTAACCATTCTGTTGTAGTTGCGACACTTACTAGTCAAATACAATTAGCATGAGATATCCCCAAAACCCAGCAGTTGTTGGTACTTTTATTTAGCCATTCCGTTGCAGTGAAGCTGATTACTAGTCATATCGGATACAAGTCAAATTATAGCAGTAAACTTTAGTTATAGTTGTCTATGATCGAGACCTGTGCTCCAAGTCGTCCATAACCGCGGACACGGCTTCTCGAAAAGATTTAACCCTGCAGGGGTGCACCAAAGTTCCCACACGCACTTACACCCTTGTTGTCAGATCAGGTAGGTACAAGATCACAAAACATACACCCAACGGTATGTCGACGGGGTTTCGGACACGACGTTTCCCAGACCCAAAGCAAGCACGGGGGGGGGGGGGGGCACCCCACTAAGCTACCCGCAACGAAGTCGGCCGGTCTCCGAGACGGACTCAGGGTTTGTGGAGACGGCTGTAAACGACTGGGAACCCAAAAATGAGACTGGGCTTGTCGATACAGCGAAAACGTGTCACAGACCTAAACAGTACAGGTGCAGTACTTCACACAATTTAAATAAAGCAGTAAAGCATGGCATAAGTACAGAATAGTAATAAAGCCCCAAACTACTTGTGGCCCCCAGTACAGTACTTGGAATCAGGTACTAAATCGATGGGGGTGCCCATACACCCCACCTGTGGTTAGCGCGCTCGATCTCGGAACAGGTGTCAAGAACTCGGGGTCCTACGGGACACAAGTGGGCGGTTAACAACCAAATAACATCTATTGCCCACCTGTGCCTCTGCATTTACCTACTTCAATTTTAGTTATTAAACGATAATTGAATTAAACGATAATTAAAGCCATGATCATCTCCAACATTAAACATGCGGCAATACTCCAACAACTGTGGTACTGAACGACACGCAACAGCACTTGAGCAAGCGACTACGACGCGCAAGTCCAACTATCTACCAAACAACAGGTAATAGGATGTGTCCAAGGCAATATAAGGCTGCAAGGGATATCACGGGTACGAAAACTAGAGCATCGCAACACAGATAGCAATAGATCAACAGGGGAGAATAAATACTATAAAAGTAAGATAGGTAGAAAGGGGGAGATGCTCGCCTGAAAACATTGCCGAAGATTCATCCGAAGTTCGGGTCGATACTCGCATCAACTCATCGGCCTAATCCGCGAAGAAGCAAAGCACTAGAAGAAACACCGGATGCTCTATTTAATACTACAGCAGAAGATCGGCATGATGCATGTATGATGTATGACATGGCAAGGTGCGATGCAATTAGGCAATATTAAACGGAACCGGGGTCCCGACAATTATTCAGATGGTTCAAGTTATTTAACTACCCCGCAATTTAATTGTTGTCTTAACAGGACAAAACATGGCATCGGTTCGCTACACCAATTAAATGGAGTTCGGAATGAGACGCAGATATCCCGCATAAACACTCCATATTTAATTATGAGGTGAATCGGCATAATGCCCCCAACCCACATGATATGCATGCTAGATGAACAATTTAATATGCAACAAGATATATATCATTTAATAAAATAGGGCTTCGAGAAAGGGGTCACACATTAGGGTTCGGAAGAACTTGGTTCCGGGGGTTCGGGGTTCGGTCTCAGGGTTCAGGGTTCGACGGGATCGGTCTTCGAAGGTCGGATACAAGATGAAGAGCTTGGCGTTCCGGGAAGAAGGACTTGGTGTGGCGTCGGGGGCGCATCGGACTCGCCCTGGTCGGTGTCGATCTTGTCTTGTCGGGTCGTCGGATCGGGTCGGATTTGGCGTTTGGGGTGAAGAATTTGGCATCCTCGAGGAAGTACTTGTCGTTGCCGAGCGGAAGTCTTGATGGTCCTCGGGTCCGAGAAGATCTTGTCGCACGGTGTCCGGGTAGGCGAACTTGTCGGTTCCGCGGTTCGATTGTCGGTGTCGGACTCGAGTCTCGGCACTGGGAGATCTTGGTGTTCCGAAAGTCAGGAAGAATTTGCATCGAGCATGTCGGTCTCCTCTACTAGAAGGTTTACAGGCAACCGCATCAATACATGCCAGACCGATGTGAGTTGTGCAGCCACCACACCAATTTCACATCAGCAACAAGGAGCGACAACAACTCGAGGCAGCAGCTTGCGCAGCCACTGTTCACACTTGCAGCGTGCCCCGGGGGAGTAGAACCTGCAACGGAGGGGTCTCGCAGCAGGATCACAATAGGGGAACGCCGGCGACCGGAGCTAGCAGAAGAGAGGCGGCAGGAGGTGGGGGACAGGGCAGCGCTGAGGCGGCGAGGCCGGGGCCCTGCCCGGGAGTGGCGACGCTCGGGGACAGAGGCGGCGCGGGGCTCAACGGGATTAGGGGCGCCTACGGCGAGGAGCAGGCCCGGGGCGGCGCCTAGCCTGCGGCGGCTCGGGGACGGGCCGACGAGGCAGGGCTCCTGGCGGCGGAACGAAGGAACTCCAGGGAGGAGGCGCGAGCGGGAGAGGTCGGTGGTGGTGGCGGTTGTCGGGTAGGAAGAGGTGGGCGGCGGCGCGCTGCGACAGGGCCTACAGGGCGACGACCTGAGCGGGAGGAAGGGGTCGCGGCCGAGCTTGCGGGAGGGAGGCGCACTCGCTTCCCTGGCGACGGCGGCGGTTTCGGGAGGAAGAAGGCGAGCGGGTTGGGGAATCGAGGAAGGACGGACGGGGTGGCTTCGACGGGGTGGGGACGGTCTGAGCGGGGTCCGCGGGGAGTGGTGGGTCAAGGTGGGGCAGGGGTCGCCAGGTGGGGCTGGGGCGCGGGTTGGGTGGGTGGGGGCTGGGATGGTTTGGTGAGGTGAGAGAGGGTCAGGGTTGTGGGGCAGGTGGGATTAGGGTGAGGTGGCAGGCGGCGATTGGTGGGAGGAGGGATGAGAGGTGAGGTGGCGTGCACCGATTGGTGCAGGTGAGGTGGAGGGGGCTGGGTAGGAAAATAGGGTAGGGTTTTTGGTAGAAAAGGTTTGGGTGTTTCTGGGTTAGGTAGGGTTTTATCTGGAGGTGGCCGACTGGGTCGGATCGGCCCAGTACGGCTGCCCCTAAAATAAAGTAAATATTTTATTATTTAAAACGGGGCGTTTGAAATCCGTTGGTGGACAAAACAAAATAATCTGGAGACCCGGGTTTAAATTTGAAATCAAGACGGGGCGTTTAGAAAACAAAAACCAGGCTTTTCGAAAATAGTTTCAGACAAACAAATGCATGATGATGACGATGCTCAAATGCAATGTGGCATGATGACATGAGCATGCGGTCATGATGATGCAATGCACAAAATCAACGTGATTTTCTAGTAGTGGTTTTGCGGGATGCCACAAATACTTGGTGAAAATGGTTATGAAAACCTTGGAATGATGGATCATTCTATTGAAATGTTTTGGACATGTGTTTCCGAACACTTGATGATTTTGGTGATGAAAATGATGAGGCATGAGCCTTAGCCCTTTATAAAACTGATGGTTGTCTGGATACGATACCATTCCAATTTTATCGTACAACCACAATACCTGAAGATTGGGTAGGGCTTGACTGGAAACTTATATACCTTATTATTAGTTCCCTCACGGCCAAGGTCTGAGCTGAGGCTACCTTGTGAAGATTGTCCACCTGTGCAGTACCCAAGATGACAGTTTATCATGGTTGGGAGGCCAAACTCATAGGAGAGGTGCTTATACTAGGGCGTGTAATTGAAAGGTTAGGATTGATTATCCGCATACTGAGTATGGTAAATTCAGGATTTGTTCCTGACGGATGTATCGAATATTGTGGTGAAAGTGTACAATCTCTGCAGAGTGTCAAACTATTCGAATAGCCGCGTCCGCGGTTATGGACAGTTGGAGTGGCTATACTATTCCTCCGTCAGACTTTTCAAAATGACTTGTGAAATAAACTGAGACTTTGACTTGACCACAACAGGGTTGTGGCATGAGATACAAGTTCCCACTTAGGTGTTATAAACTTCAATTAGCTCTCTTGCTTCTAAACTTAGTAGAGATAAATATGTCGTTTGCAAAATAACCCTAGAGCCTAGTGTTCTATTATCAAAAACCCCTTTTACTTCTTAGTATTAGTTTGCGAGTACTTAAAGAGTACTCATGGCTTTATCCCTGGCTATTCCCGTGGCCAGACTATGAAGAGGAGTACCTGGAGGATGGACCCCAGGAAGTTTATGACAACTAGGATCATCTCCCATCGTCAGCATTGCATGTGACCCCGAAGATGGAGCTTCGCCTATGCTACCGTTATTATTACGTATTCCGCTGCTTGAAGTTGTATTAAGAACTGGATCATGAGATCCCTATTTGTGTAAGACCTTATGTATGGTTTGTAAGGGATGATGTACTGTGGTATCCAATTCTATTATGTCTCGCAAAAATGGTAATCCTGGGATTGCGATGTATGGCATAACAGGCATCTGGGATTAAAAATCCGGGTGTTGACACAGAGACTCTCGTCGAAGACCAACTAGCAAAACTTTGTACTATTATAGCAAAACCACAGAACGACTGTAGCAAATAATTGTTCTATTGTAGCATCGTAGCAAAAAAAGTTCTTCGACGAGGTCCTTCGACTAGACTCTTAGGATGCAAAACCTGTTGGGATCGTAGATAAAAACAAAAATTGACCTATAGAAATCGCAAGATCCAAACATGAGAATATACAAAATGATTGGATCTAGATTAACTCACTGACCATTGCAGCAGAATAGTCGGTGAAGTTGTTGATGACAATCACGATCGATCCCCATAACTAGAATAAATTCTCCCAAACACAAGGAGATTCACTCTCATGTGGAGGATCAAAGAGATGATCTCCAAAGCGTTGTTGGAATGGAGGATCATGATCGTCATGATCTCCCCCTGGCCATGAGCCTCATCCATGGCCTCCCCATGCCGCCCCTCCCTGCCCTCGAAACCCTAAATTGTGGGTACGAGAAGACCGGCGGCGAAGGATAAACAGCGGCGGTGGACGTGTGAATGCGGCGCGAGACCAAATGTCTCGTCAACCTCTGCCCCAACTCTCATCTGCCATTGGTTGGCCGTGTCTGCACCACTGTCCAAATATCAAGGTTCAATCGTTCACATACCCTGCAGATTGATGCGTTTGTGTATTAGAGCAAGTTATTCACTTCACTATACAGAGCTTACTTTGCAGGTTGCCAGGTTCAGTTGTGTCAGTTGAGGGGCGGTTCCCCCAGGATGTCGATGTCTGCTCCCTCCATAGCTATGCTACCCCTGCGGCGATCGGGGCTGCCACGGCATCGACCTTCGTCATCCTCTGCTGCTGGAACATATGGAAGCATCGGAATAGGGTGGCCTTCCGTGGTGAACATGCCAGTCATGCACGCCTCCTCGCCGCCTGCCGAGAGGACGCTATGCTATGGCGCCTTCGCCTCCCTGCCAACATACAGTCTGAAGCAGGTACCTGGGTTTCCTGTCTGGGAGGATAGCTCTCTGTCTCTGAACCTGTATCTCTGCTCCCCTCCCCTCCCCTCCCCATCCTCTCTCTCTTGTGTCTGCTACTCTCTTTCCCTAGCACCCTTCTGATGTTGTAAAACACCTGGCTTTTGAGCCACCATTGAATGAAAAATTCAGGTGGGGAACCTCTCCCCCCTCCCCCCGCATGAACATTCAAAAAAAGTTGTGTTAGTGTTTCCTTTCCAATTCCTTTGTGTTAGTATTTCTTGCCAGGTTTCATTTGTCCGTTTGGATACTTGCAGAAGATCAATATGAGTAAAGAGTAAAGAAAATGACATATCATGTCATGAGAGGCGCATATTGCACTTTGGAATAGATGTACCTTTAACATACAGTTCCATTGTTTTTTTCACGGGTATATAGGTATATATTGTCCAAATGCAATAAAACATCCAATCCCATGGTCTAAAACATCCAAACGGGATTAGAAATTCGGTACCACCCTCTGATTCCAACAGTAAATTTTAAGACGCCCAAACAACATAATTTGAATTAGCGGTCATTTTCTTTTTAGACAGGGTTTGGAATTTACGCCTAATTCATTTCATGAACTTAATTCCATGTATCCAAACAAAGCATTCAGGTCCCAGCCATCAAGCTGCCTCACTATCTCAACAAAATCCGAGCTAATCTGAAACCCGTTATGACGATCTTTACATGCTTTGGGAGCACACAACCGACAGGTTGAAAGCTGATAAAGAACGGCTGAAAACGCATCGCAGGCGCATATCTCGAGCCAATCCTGTGCTGATTTGGGGCGGGAACGGCTTCTAGAGAGAGATACTTCGGATAAAAGCCAGATCCAAACGGCAAGGCATCTGATTCGTGTCAGACATCCGTTCCTCTCCGGTCATCCTCAGCGCCTAGCATCAATTTGGCACAGACAAAATCCCCATGGCCACACAACAACTCATGGTGAATAATAGTGTATGAAGTCAACCATCGTTAAATCAGTATAGCTAATGTCATGGTCAAATTTAGTGACCTTATTTTGAGCTACTCTCATTACCAGAATCCTTATTGTGTGTTACTAACGCTTTCTTATTTTTGGAAAGCTGTGGATACTACATTATCTAGACATTTAAATTGGTCCAACAATTTGCGGCAATAAATTAATGAATGACACAACGGTTGCCCTGATCGGCTTAGCCATCTTTGTATACCAAATAATAATAGGAGATTTTGACAGTCGACGTCATGTTTTATTATTGTGGGTATGATGACTAAAAGCCGGTCAGGGCTTAACTTTTAGATATCCTTAGTCCGTGCTTAAACCAGTGACAAACAAATCTACTTTTGGTGACATGCTTTCTATATATAAGAATATGCTGACTCCAACACTTCTAAGGGAATCCTGTTCCGACAACTACAAGGCGACTATGACTCGTTTAGGCTGGTCATAGTGTATAGTAACTTAGACTAGTAACATGCATATGTTACTACTCCTTTTATACTGGTTTGTTGAGCTTATACGGAGTTTAAAAAAAATATTTGGCTACAAATTTGAACAACAAAATATGAATCTTATGTCACAAAAACTATACCATTGTAAAGGTTTTTTAAATATGAATTCAATGGCATAATTTTTGCAATATATAATTCATGATTTATTGATGTTAAACTTTTTTCTTGAACTTCATGTTAGCCCAACAAACCGATATAGATGTATTAGTTTAGATTACTATCTCCATAGTGAAAAATAACTTAAGTATGGTAATATGCAGTGTCACATTAATTAGGTTGTAGACTCACTTTTTCTTGATATATGTAATGTTACACTAACATAACTAGTTACTCTATCTATCTCTTTCCTTATTAACTCATTACCCCGTAAGCAAAAGTGCTGAGTTAGACTCTTAGTTACCAGTGAAGTTATCCCCACTATTACCAGCCTTAGTCCTCCCACCTCTCCCTTGATGTAAATTTTTGTGCCTAATTTTTTTGAACCAATTGCCAGATTAGGAGCCGCTCTCCCCCGACCCCTCTCCCCCGACCTAACCCTAGGAGCCGCTTCCGCCTCTTCCTCTTCCTCGCCGCTACCGGATAGGCCGATGGGCAAAGCCCAGGCGCCCCAAGGAGGGTGGCGGCGAGGATCCCTCTCCCCTGGCTGGTTGTGCGGCACGGGCCGTTGTCACCAGGAGTGTGGGCTATCGCCGGCGTGGCAGGCGTAGGTAGAGGCTGGTGGTGGGCGCCATGGCAGACGGTGGCGATGGGATGGTCGGTGGAGCTCTGGTAGGGGTGGTTGCCTGTCCCTTGGCCCAGATGCGCCCGCCCCACCCCCACATCCGATCTTTGGATTTCGGAGGATCACCGCAGGTCTCTTGGCGCCAGTTTGCGGTCTTGGCAACCCTGTCTGCCTACTCCTCTGTCGACCTAGCTGGTGGGGAATTGAGCGGCCGGTCCCATGGGGAGCCGGCGGGAGGCGGCGATCTGCCTAATAAAGGTGGCGGTCATTGATCTCTCTCAAGCCAAGACGAAGATCCGCTTGATGTTTCTCTACATTGATCTGGTTAATGTGTCGTGTTCCGAAAGGCTCCGCCGACGTACTCCATAAGTGTGATCATGCCGAGAGATTGCTAGATCGGATGAGATTAGTCATACGCATCCATATTTTACTCTGACCGTTTGGCTTCAGAGGGTGTGCTTCGAAGCTTTGTTAGTTGTTAAGATCATATAGCATGTTCTCGTTCCATGGTGCTGACGAAGAATGTCATGGAGACCAAGATCTGTGAAATGATAATGGTGGTTCGGGTCTAGGTGGTGATGAGGAATTGGCTTGCTAGTTCGTGACTTGGAGCAGTGGCATGCAAGTAGGGACGGCTGCTCAGGAGAGGTTCATGATTCTATCATTCAGGGTGAAAACCTAGGGTCTGGCCTTAACTGATTGTGTCTGGCAATGACTTTGTTGAAAGCATTATTTTGAGAGTATGGACTTTCTTCAGGGTAAAAATCTAAGATCTTTGATCGAGCGATGACGGTGTTTGTGCACTATTCCCTTCTTGAAGGTGTCGTTTTTGGAGAAGCTAGACTTCTGGTGTTGTCTTGATGGTGGTAGCACTGCTGTTTCAATGAATGTGTCACTGTAGCGAGACTTTTTTTTTTGTATATTTTTATATTTTTTTGCTGTGTGCATCCGTATGGTCGCTAGACAATACATTGTTGCAGAAGCTAGGGGTAATTGGTATCTATCGATATTAATATATATACTCCTTTAAAAAAACTCCTCCCACCTCTAAATTCCTTAGGACAACTCCAACGGTGTCCTGGTGGCCTCTAGTCACGTCGAGAGGCATGTCCCCACTATGTTTGTTAGGGTGGCCCCTGCATCCAGCGACAACCCGCAAAAAAAGTAGACACATAATATATACAAAAGAATAAACAGAAATAAAAATATAATTTAACATATTAATTTACAAAAGGTATTATATTAATATGTTAAATTAATAGAGGCGGTTGTGGCCGGCCACAGAGACCCTATTCTAAATACATTTAGAGTGAATCTACACAATAAGGCCCCGCTTTTATCATTTTATATACCGGTCAGATCCAAATATTACAGAGTATGCACAAGTTTTAGCGGGACCTCAATTGGTCCGTAATATTTACACCCGTTTTTAGCTGCAATCCAGGAAACCAAACGGGACTTAAAAGTAGTACAATATATTTTCTTCATAAATCTAAAACATATATTCCCTCTGTTTCAAAATATAAGATGTTTTAGCTTTGTGAAACAAATGTATCTAGACTTTTTTTAGTAGATAGGTTCATTCATGTTTGGAGTAAATCAACATACTAAAATAAATTTAGATAATTTTTTTATAAATCTAAAACATCTTATATTTTGAAAGTGAGGGAGTATATCTTATATTTTAAAAAAAAAGAATGAGAGTAACCGGGGGATTCCACGGCTACCCTAATTCTATAGAAGAATGAGAACTCGAACTCGCGGCTCTGGTGCCCGTGCGACCTCTGCGCCCGGCTGCTACCAATGGACTGCAAAAGAGTTCTCAATATATATCTTATATTTTAAAACAGAGGGAGTAGTGCGCACAGCCGACGCTAACGATCAAATTGCAAAAGAGAGATACGCGTGTGCTCAGCAAATTCTTCTTCTCGTTGCCGGTTGGGCCCCATGTCACCCGACAGTTCCTTCTCTAGTTGAGCCGCGTCCCGTCCCGACCCGCGTCCGCTGCTCCGCGCGCAACCCTCACCGGCTCACCGCCCCATACGTTCACGAACCACACCCAGCTGGCGCGGCATCGCCCGTCAGGCCGTCGCACACATCAGAATCCTGCCGCACCCGGGCCCCTCCTGTCCTCACCGCGAGTGTCCGCACCGCACCGCACCGCACGGCGACTCATTCCTCCCCTTCAAATCTCTCTTTTCTCTATTCGTCAGCGAAGGAGCTCGGTCTCGCGCACCAGCACCACCGCCACTGCCCCGCGTTTTCCCCCGTCTCGACCATTGGACCGACCACGAGCGGCGCAGCGGCTGATCTCGCGTGATGTGGCGTCATGCGGCCGCCCGGCGGTCGGCGCAGATCCGGCGTCTCCTGTCGACGTCCGCCCCCTCGACAGGCGCCGGCTCCGCCGTGCGCGGCCCTTGCATCGTGCACAAGCGCGGCACCGACATCCTCCACGACCCCTGGTACAATAAGGTACCTCCCCTCCACCGTCTCCTCGATCTCGCGATCCGCGCGGGCGCACCCGCCGGTTCCGACGCGACGCGGTTTTTTCACTTCGATTTCGTTTTGCCCAGGACACGGCGTTCCCCCTCACGGAGCGAGACCGCCTCGGCCTCCGGGGCCTGCTCCCGCCGCGGGTCATGTCATTTGAGCAGCAGTACGAGCGCTTCAGTGAGTCGTCTCGCGACCCCCGCTCGCAATGTCGCGTCATTGGTTAAGTTAGCCCCCTCGCGAGGTCACGGAATCTGTCGTCGCTAATCTCGTGACCTTTCTGTTTTACAGTAAACTCGTACCATTCGCTGGAGCACAACACCAAGGGCGAGCCCGAGTCGGTCGTCTCGCTGGCCAAGTGGAGGATCCTCAACAGGCTGCACGACCGGAATGAGACATTGTACTACAGGGTGAGCTCCCGCTCCTACGCTTGGTGACTGATTAGCCTGACTGTCCTTTCCTGTCGTGAGTAGTGAGTTGAGTGTTTGATGCGTTTATGTGGTGGTATGGTCTGTTCCTGTAGGTGCTAATTGACAAT
Organism: Avena sativa; assembly: GCA_916181665.1. Taxonomy (NCBI): domain Eukaryota; kingdom Viridiplantae; phylum Streptophyta; class Magnoliopsida; order Poales; family Poaceae; genus Avena; species Avena sativa. The sequence goes on from OV702279.1 coordinate 230,675,630, forward strand.
ATCAAGGATTTCGCGCCGATAATATACACCCCCACTGTTGGCTTGGTCTGCGAAAACTACAGTGGTCTGTTCAGGCGCCCCCGTGGGATGTACTTCAGTGCCAAGGATAAGGGGGAGATGATGTCGATGATTTACAACTGGCCAGCAGAAAAGGTACACCTACTATTTCCAAAACAAAACGACAATAATACTTTTTGGTCACCAATGTGGCTGGCAGGGAAGGTTGAGACTGTCCCAGTGCAATTTGATGAATGAGACGTGGTATCAAATCAATGCAACATTTGCTAATCTTCCTAAAAAGGCCAGTTCTGTACCTATGTACATGTGAATTACTCCACGTCAACACTAGTGGTTTTCCAGAGCTATGAATGTTTTCATGACATCTCATCCAATGCCAAGCAATTTGCAACTAAATTAATTTTTGGTTTCCATATGCATGCTTCATGCTTGATACTATATATTTCTGTCTAAAAGATATTGAAATGCGATAAAATTGCTTCCTCTTCTGCTTGCTTCTATTGAAATTCTATGTCGTTGGTCGTTGCTTATTTCAGGTTGACATGATAGTTGTGACAGATGGGAGTCGCATTCTAGGGTTAGGTGATCTTGGAGTTCAGGGCATAGGTATACCTATTGGTAAACTTGATGTTTATGTTGCAGCTGCTGGTATCAACCCACAGAAGGTATCTGATGTGTTACTTTCTGTTTGGAACACAAAAATTTGCTTCCGTTGACTATTTATGGCATTTCACCCTTTTGTCCCATTCGATCTTCTGTAGGTTCTCCCTATAATGCTTGACGTCGGAACAAATAATGAAAAGCTCCTTGAGGACAAGCTATGTGCGTAAGATACATTAAATGAAACTTTTGAAACAGTTCATATAAGATGGTTTTATCCACATTCTTGGCAAGCACGGTTGGCATTCTCGGATTAACTCAAAAGTCTAATCATACTTCTTTAGAAGAAAATAGTAGAAACTGATTTGCTGTTTGGAGTAAATTCATGCATCACAACATAGCTTATTAAGTGAGTATTTTCTTAGATTTAGGATTGAGGCAACCTAGGTTGGAAGGAGAGGAATACTTAGCCGTTGTAGATGAATTCATGGAAGCTGTTCATGCACGGTGGCCTAAAGCAGTTGTGCAGGTATGTGTGCTGTGGTCATACTTTGGTTGCTAACTCAATCATGCTCCTTTGCTGAACTCTTAAATCCTCAGTTTGAAGACTTCCAAATGAAATGGGCATTTGAAACGCTTCAGAGGTATCGGAACCGATTTTGCATGTTCAATGATGACGTACAGGTAATATGATTTGCCAGCTTTGCTACTCTGTAATGTATCAGCACTGTTTCTTCTGAATTTATATTATCATTCATTGACCTCTTCCTATTCGATAGGGGACAGCAGGAGTTGCTCTAGCTGGTCTACTTGGAGCTGTTAGAGCACAGGGCCGCCCCCTAAAAGACTTTACTAAGCAGAAGATAGTTGTGGTGGGAGCTGGAAGGTATGTGATACGTTTGACATGCTTGGACATTTTCCTCAGTATATTTTCATATAACCTGTTGCTTGTCCAAAATTCAGTTTCGTCCATTCTAACACCTCTTCAGAATTCAGTGCTGGGTTAGGTGTGCTTAGCATGGCTAAACATGCAATGTTAAGGATGCCAGGGACCCATAAAAGTGGAGAACTGGGCGAAGGACACAATCAGTTCTGGGTTCTTGACAAGGATGTAAGTTTAATCTGTACAAGAAAATACATTTTTAATGCTTTCCCACCAGGTATCTTCTGTCATATGTGTTCAGTCCAGATTTTAGCGCTAATGCATCATTTATAAGTGCGTAATAGGTTGAGTACTCACGTGCTACCGTTGTGATGTACCATGCAGGGCCTTATTACCAAAAGTAGAAAGGGTCTGGATCCAGCAGTTGCTCGTTTTGCCAGAGGTTATGGTCCTGAAGAGGTCCAAGATCTCCATGAGGGGGCTAGTCTTGTTGAAGTGGTATTGAAATTTTGATGATCTTTCTTCAATCTTGAGCTAAACAAATGATATTAGCAGAAAAAGACTTCCAACTGGTTCTGTAGTTGCATTAATTCAGTTCATCATCAGGTCAAGAAAGTGAAGCCTCATGTGCTTTTAGGACTATCTGGAGTTGGTGGGATTTTTAACGAGGAGGTAAGCTCCAACATTGCGTATCTTATCTCATGAGTAATGACTGTACTGGAAGCTGTTGTCTATGCTTCAGTTTATTTCCCCTACTTACATGTCTGTTCCTATAAACCCTCAGACCAGGGATTTGGCTGTAGCCACAAGTAGTCCAGTTAACCTTCTAAATTATTATTTCACCGTTGTTACATGTAAGGATCTTACCTCTGCTTATCTACTACTCCCTCTGTTACATGTAAATTATTAGTTTGCCAAAACATCTTATATTAGTGAAAAGGGAGTATTTAGCATGCTTCATCATGAGTCGGGATTGTCTCATGGACAACGGTAGCCTCAAATATGCATCTCTCCTGCTAGTCTCCCAAAATCGTCTCCTCTCTTAATTTATAACAAATTGACTAGTATTATCTTTACAATGCTTAATTATACTCATATATGATATTCACATGTCTTACCCTATCAGCAGTTGAGTTTTAACTCAAGGATTTTGTATAATTCCAGGTTCTCAAGGCTATGAAAGACTCTGATTCCCCCTGCCCTGCAATTTTTGCAATGTCAAACCCAACTACAAATGGTTTACCCCTAATATTTACCATTTAAATACTTATAATATGCACCCTACTAACATTGGCCTTTTCTTGTTACAGCTGAATGTACGTCTGAAGATGTATTCAAGCATGTTGGAGAAAATGCAGTATTTGCTAGTGGAAGCCCTTTCAGTAACGTCACTTTAAGTGAGTCATGTTTAACCTCCTTTGTATTGTTTACTTACTATATATTCTTGTTGGTGACTGCTAATGCTACAATCTGTATATGTCCTAGGCAATGGTAGAAAAGGGTATGCTAATCAAGCAAACAACATGTATCTATTTCCTGGGTATGACAATCTTTCTGTTTTTCCTTGTACAGGCTTTGTTTTTTGTTTTCAACTGATGTAAATTTGTGCGAAATACAGGATTGGCTTAGGAGCCCTTCTTTCAGGTGCTCGGCATATTTCGGATGGCATGCTCCATGCTGCGTCTGAGTGGTAATTCCTGTTCATTGGATCATATCATTGGCCTAACTGATGACATCCATTTTACCATTTGCGTAAGATGTCAAACACACTTTTAGCTACTATTGCCATTTGGGGGCAAAGTGCTAAACATTTAGGCTTGCAGGCTTCAGCCACAAGGCTTTTCACAAATGGACCCATGAATACTATCTTTTGGACTTGAATTGCATAATTTTTGTAGTTGATGTATCTTGGAGGACTCTTGTTTTCCCTCCTTTTTCCTCATGAAATTGACCTAAGCATTCAACTGATAATTTCTGGTGCAGCCTTGCTTCATACATCACGGATGATGCGATTCGAAAAGGAATCCTCTTTCCTGAAGTCTCGAGGTTAGCTCCTCGCCCAGCTCTTGCCATTGCACTCTGTAGCAACATGCTTGTATTCTATCGCTGCTAACTACCACCCACCAAAAATTGCAGTATCAGGCACATCACCGCACGTGTCGGCGCTGCAGTCGCCCGTGCCGCTGTTGACGAAGATCTGGCGGAAGGATGCTCTGAAATGGATCCTAGGGAGCTCAAGAGCATGTCAGAGGTATGGCATACAAAATCTCTCATCCGCAAAGTTGCTTGCCAGAACAGTGCCTGATTTCCTTAATGTGCTCACAGTCGGACACAGTGGACTACGTGGCTCGGAAGATGTGGTACCCTGTTTACAGCCCCCTGGTGAATGACAAATAGAGTTCAACGAAGCACACCTGAAAGAGATGTATCAGGCACATATATTTGTTCCGAGTAGTTACCAATTTGCTATCTTGATTTAGCTGCTCTACTTGAGAGTATTTCAGCAGATACTGCTGCCCACGCCTACGGTTATGCTGTCGCGCCATTTATTTATATTGTCAGGTCGGCCAAACATTGCTCAATTTTGAGACCGGTTGAACGATATAAGGTCATGTCTCACTGTTAGGACTTCAATAAATATCAGATGCTGGGTTTGTTTCTGCATCTTCATTGTTAAACTAAACGAACTGCACAATTTTGTTTATGACATCGTTCAGTTGGTGTATTTTCTGAAACTTATTAATGCTCCACAAGTTATGGATAATATACTACCCCTGAATCTCTCAGAGTTACAATGAGTAGACGATATCTCAGTATGCATCAGTTGGTCAAATTCACTTGGCTTTAAGATCATTTGGCATATCTAATTTGTGGGATGAAACAATTATACAGGTTGCAGACGTGCCAGAAATTTTGAAGATCATGATAAGAGTCCTTAAGGGCCTGTTTGGGACAGGCTGTTTTTTCTCGGTATTGGGAAGATACCGTAGTATCTCAAAATATTGTAGTTTCCAATACTTTGAGCAGTTTGGACACAGTAAAATACCAAAGTTTTAAAAGTGTGTTATTGCAAAAATTGAGTTTTTTTTTGCACGATTCAACAAATAGGTCCGGAGCTTTTATATATATATAAATACCGTGGTTTTGTACAAACTGTAGTATTGCTCGTCAGGCATTGATATACTGTGAATGCTTTGGGCCACATGGTTCCCAACGAATCCAAATGACAGCTTCTGCTGCCGCCCAGTACTCGCTTGCCCCATGGTTCCCGACGAATCCAAAGGACCGCCGTAGTACTCGCCTGCCCCACCACGCCCCAGCTCTCGCCTAACTCAGCTGCCCCACAGCCGCCACCGACGTACTCCGCCATGCCCTTGCTACGTGCTGCATGGCGCCCCCCTAGGGCCTCCGTCATGGCCTTGCTGTGCCGCAGCGCAGCTGCGGTGACCAGGCCGCCGAAGCTCGACCTCTACTGCCGCGCGCCCTGAACCTGTCGCCGCACCCATCTAGCTCCTGTCGGAGGTGCCCGATGACAGAGAGACCATGCTGGTGGTGCTCCCCGTTGTCGCCGGAGACGGACTTCACCGGGGAGGTTCTCTTGTGGGGTGGAGCGGCCATGGCTGCTGTGACCATGACGCGGTAACAAGCAGCTATGGCTACATACGGCGTTCGATGTTGCTATCATAGTTTAGAGTGCTTGCTACTCTAGTTTGTCGGTATTGCTATTTTTGTGTCTGTCTTAGTTACGAGCGTTTTGCTAATTTAGCATATTATTAATTTTGCTATGTATTCACATATTTTTTGCCACTTTCGCACAATTTTTTTGGTACGGTTTTGTTATGAGGTCTCCGGACGGGAGTATCCGGCTATTTCTCCGGCGATGTCCCCTTTGCTATATTAGAAAAAACATTTTTCTATAACCGTTATGTGGTATGTGGTATAATAGCGTAAATCTTTTACTACAAGGTCTTTGACGAGGTTTTTCCTGACGAGTCTTCGATGATATTTTACAACAAAGTCGATTTTGCTATATTAGTATTTTTTTGTTACAAACTCTTTGACGAGTTCTCTGGTGAGGCCTCTGACGAGGGTTGTCTTTTTTTTGCGCGAACCTTTTTGCTACAGTGTAACAAAAATAGAACATTCTGTAGAAAAAACGGTTTTTAGTATAACAAAAACGGGATTGGAAGAGGATCCGGGGAGTTTTGATCCCGGGGGAAGCCTAGCACCTCCCTAAAATCATAAACCCTTTTCGGATCGAAATCGGTTCCATCTTCCTTCACCTGCATAATCACAAAAACCGGCCTCCCGTCCAAGGCCAACCATCGCGCTCAGCAGCCTGCAAAGCCGCTGCCGCTGCACCCCGGAACAGCATCGGCTGTAAAGTGTAAACAACTTCTTGGACATGCTGGATGTCCGGGTCAAGATCCATCGTCCACCATACGTATGTACTGTACCAATTAGTTTTCCGTTCCGATCTACTCGTCGAGAGGGTGTGGATCGAACTGGTTACCGATGGGGAATCCTTGGTAACGGGAGGGTTCTGGTGTGACCGAGGATATGCATGTATCCTAGTCGGACTTCTGGCCGATCAATTGCAAGCTGCCGGCGGATTTCCAGCATCTATCAACCTCTTGTACTTAGTTTGCTAAAAAGTTTATATTATGAAACGGAGGTAGTATTTGTTTGTAGGAAGCAAACGGAAAATTGATCGGTAGTATGACGCCGACGATTACATGGATTATTCGTTTCCCGAGAAAAAATGATCGAGCTTGTTCTGCTGCTGCAGTTCTGACGAGGACCATCTTTCTAAGCTCACATCTGCATCAACACTAGAAGTACCAGATGAATTATCCTGGAAGAAGTTCCTCGACTCGATAGCGACGTCCAGCACTGATACTTCATGGTCTCGTCAGGCGGTAACCGATCGCATCGTTGTGTTCTTGCCAGCATCATGGAGCTGCATTTCCTCGTCTCATGGGTCGTCTCTTCTGGTCCGGTCATCGTCTTGATTGGAATTTGACATTTTACATCAGGGTTGATGGTAGTGGATCTTTCCACGCATATCCTCATGTGGGCGGACCGTTTTAGAGCTTACAGGAAGCTGACAGTGCTATAGATCGCTTTATTCATGCCCGCTGGGATCCAAAAATGTGAAGTTTCTCAACTTTGTTGGATGCTTTCATCAGTTCAGCTGTCCCCTTTTTCGTGCACTCTTGCAAAGTTGCATAACTTTGGAAAAGAAATACCTTCCTGTTAATTTTAAAGATTCCCATTTCTTAAAGTAAGGAAGCTTTAGTTTGTGACTTTATTTGTGAGAGATTGTTGAAATAGACTATACATCAAAAGCATAGCTGTCTGTCTTAATAAAGAGCATGTAGATAATACCAAGTTGTTCTAGCTACTATGCTTTTGCTGAACTGTACTTTGTGCAATTTCTTAGCTTTTAACCATTCACACATATGGAATTATCCTTTCTCATACTAAACACTGGTGACAACCTGAGCTCCATTAACAACTGTCCAAAATAGTGTGGTAAGAGCACACTGAGCCGGGATCTAAAATTAAAGATGGCACTATCTTTAAAAACAAAAAATAATTACATGTTGATAATTTGGCATGTAAGCAACTTCGGTTTTGCTTCATTTTTGCCGATTGCTAATATGACCTATGTTAGAATTGCAACTTGGGAGCTGTTCAATCCTACTCAACATCCTTCCATACAAACTAACTAATCACCCTAGCTCTTTGCCGGGCTGATAACATTAGCCGAGTTTCACGTATTCCCTACTTCTGAGGATACTGATATCATAGAATGCTCTTTTGCAAATTAGGTGTAAGGACCAGGCTGGGGCTTCTCAAATGGAGATGGCTATACGACACTGCCTTTACTGGCCTAACGGCACAAGGAAGAATGGTACAAAGTCGCAAGTAATTGGGAAAACCCATGATCCGATGCGCTCATTGGTTCAAGCTTTGGTGGACCAGTATAATGAGAATCGCCAACTTCTGGGGGTCTGTGCTCTCTCTTCCTCCTGTCTTTACTCCTTATGTCACTTCCAGTATTGGACTCTTATTGTCTTGTCCATGTAAAGAAATTCTAATACGATTCATATTCCTTATTTCAGGATCTTGCATATGAACTTAAAGATTTTATTCACTGCCAGTACATCTCTGAGGGTCCTGGGACCAATTCCAGCACCGGTAGCTACTATCATTTGAATTTCACAGCAAAGACGAATGGAGCTGAGGATATTGACCATATCATCGACAATCTGTTCTTTGTTGAAGTCACGGTTATGAAAGGAGAACAATTAGAATTGGTGGTTAGTTGTTTCTGCTTGGTTGAACCTAATGATAAAATGAAGTACTTTTCAGCTGCATTTTGTGAACTGGAAGTTATATGTTGTTGTTAGATATCATTTCTTGCCATAGTTATGATTTTTTCCATGTTTACCTTTTTTTTTGCCTGTGTGTCTGTTTCCCTTCGTGACATGACATGCGTAATATCTTAAAAAATGGTCCATGCATTCCGTCGTAATGGTTGTACATAGACATGTCCATTTTTGTGTGCTTGGTTATATGACTAATAACCTCTGTTATTTTTTCTGTTAAAAATAGGTCACTGCTATGGTTGTAATAATAATGGAAGTCTTTATTTGAAGCACCCCAATAAGGCTGATGCATACACTGGTGGTCACTTGAACACACATTCGTCATTTGGATATGTTAGGAGTGACTCCGATACCGTATGATGATTTATCTCATGGTGAACATTTAATATTTGGTTGCTTCATTGTTAATTACAAGTGTTTCGCCGCTATTTTCACAGGAGGTGGATGAGGAGGCTGATGAGGCCAGGATAAGACATATGTACTCGGTAATGCCATATCTTGTACGGTATACTACCATTTGTAGTTGTATGGTGTTGATTACTTGATTGATTAATCTTTTCTTGTGCATTTTCTTTAGGACTATGATGTTGAAGAACGTATCGTGGCTGAACTTGGCCTCAACAAAGACCCTCCACCTAACATAACTGAAGAAGATCGGAGGAGGGTGTTTGGGCGTGAATACATGACATCACCTTGCACTTCCTAGGACTGAATGCTCGTATACTGGATCAGCAGATCCTTTAGTGTAACCTTTCTAAGTTGTAGAAAGCGGCATATTTCCTATTGCTAATAAACGAAGAAGAAAAGAGTATCCTAAAGATGCGTTGAGAATTTATAAGCTGATTTGTATTCTAATTAAGTACTTCCTGGTTTCTATAGGTGATTTGTTTATAAGCTGGGCTGTACTTGGCTTCTGCTTGTTATCTATTCCCTCCGATCCATATTAGTTGTTAGTGTATTAGATGTATCTAGCACTAAAACATGTCTAGATACATCCATTTTTACAACAAATAATATAAATCGGAGCGAGTATTTATTATTCCTCACAGGAAAACCTTTTTTTATTAAATGTATGTACACCAGTAAATTATACATCGAAAGTTTGCTGAAAAAAAGAATGCATATATGAAAAGAAGTGTTTGTAGAAGCACCAAAAGTGAATTTCGTGATGCAAGATCCAATAGACCTTGAGGCTAGAAATGTGTTCTGATCTGAAACAAAGGTTATTATTAGATAAAGTCAAAGACGATGATCTGGAGTCTGAAATGTTATTGTAGCTTAGCCTTGGGATTTTTCCAGAGCTTTGGACCAGGCTATTTGGCCCATATAGATCAGCTTTCTTTCTGGAGTATTAACAACATCAGTCGAGCAGAGCAGACTGCGTCATGCTGTGCTCTAGCGTTTAGTCCCATACCTCTGAGCCGGAGCGCACGGGGGAGGCGGAGAACAACTATATAAGCAGACCCAGGGCAGCGTTCCAAAGCATACCTTTCTCGGCCTTTTTGCTAAGATCAAGTGTAGTATCTGTTCTTATCATTTTAATATCTGATATGTGGGCTAAATGTCCATAACAATATTAAATTTATTTCTTGTGGGGAAGGGGCCACCACAGTAGCTTGCTACTGGGCCCCTTGCATGTTGCCCAGGCGTTGCACTGCTACCTGGGCCGGCGCACCCCAGCCAAATCAACTTAACATTTATCTCTGAAGCTAGCTCATTTGATGTGCTAACTGTATGCATCATGTGGACCACCATATTGATGTGCTGCAGCTTGGTTAAATAGGGATTGTTTTGAGATTGGAAGGTTTTAGTGGTCTCGCCATTCTTTTTAATTTCTGTTCACAACACAAACACTGGAATTGCATTTGAACTTTGATTGGACAATGTTCTTACAAGGCATCTAGTCAAACCAGGTACACGAAGTGCAGTAGCTTGGTTAAATAGGGCAATATTTGTTGTGAGACTGCTAAGGTTGTTGTGGTATTTCAGAAGTGGACATTCTATTTTCATTTGTGTTCACGAAACAGAAAGCAACAGAGGGCATTGGCATTGCATTTGACCAACTGAACTTGATCGAACAATGCTATTATAAGAGACTAACTCTTGCTATGACATAGAGAGGATACAATTCAAAGAACAGATGTCATCTTCTTCTAGGAATTTTAGAATCGCTACCTCCAAAATGTCGACGTGCGCAACACCCAACAAAGTACACGAATGACTAGCAAAAAACAAAGACGATACAAATATAAGAAAGTCATGATAACAGATAAAGGCGGCATATATATACTTTATTAAATTTGAGGGCAAACTAGGCTTTACCAAAATAACAAAAAATATCACATAAGCACTGAGATTTTTCTTTGCAAAACCCTGATGCTAGCTCTCAGATTGCAAACTATAGGCTTCAACTCTGAATCTAAACAGATGTGGACGTCCATGTTGATGTGTCTTCAGCTTTGTAATATGCAAGTGATGTAGCTTGGTTAAATAGAGATTGTCTTGAGACTGCAAGGTTTTAGTGGTCTGGCCATTCTTTTTCATTTCTGTTCACAACACAACAAAAAACAAAGCCTTGGCACTGGAATTACATTTCAGCATTTGAAAAATATTCTTACAAGGGACAGACAAATCTAAGTCTTATTGTGACATAGAGAGGATTCACTTCCAGGAACTTTAGAATCGCCACCTCCAGCATGTCTATGTGTGCAGCACCTAACAAAGTACACGAATGACTAGCGGAAAACAAATACATAAATATAAGAATGCCATAGCATTAAAACTATCATCATCACCTATGCATGTCAGCATTGATTGATAAACCTTATAAAATCACACTTGAACGGTCACCCTGTACAACATTTTGGGCCCTTTATTAAGAAGTAAATCCGAGGAACTCTGTCTTTCTGAATGCGGCCTTGTACACCTCAAGATAATAAGTTCCTAAAGACAAGCACAAGAGAAATTTAAGGACACACTGAAGTTTAATCAGCGCATCGTTTAACAAGATTCAGTCAATTTGCCTCAATAGATCGCGCCTTCCGACTGCCGAACAAATACATGCATATCCTCAAAGTGGCCAGGTTTTCAAGCACTTCCAATCCGAGTTGAACTGGTAGACTTGACCTCCTGGAGAGACACCAATCGTGACAGTGTGGCCGCACAAGTGAATCCCAGATGCCTGTTATGCCATACATCGCAATCCCAGGATTACCATTTTTGCGAGACATAACAGATTGGATATCACAGTACATCATCCATCACAAACCATACATAAGGTCTTACACAAATAAGGATCTCATGATCCAGTTCTTAATACAACTCAAGCAGCAGAATAACGTAAAGATAACTATAGCATGGGCGAAGCTCCATCTTCGGGGTCACAGGCAATGCTGACGATGGGAGATGATCCTAGTAGTCATAACCTTCCTGCGGTCCGTCATCCTGATACTCCTCTTCATAGTATGGCCACGGGAATAGCCAGGGACAAAGCCATGAGTACTATTTAAGTACTCGCAAACTAATACTAATAAGTGAAGGGTTTTTGAATAGGATATACTCAGCTCTAGGGTTGTTTTGCAAAAAGCCAGATTTACCTCTACTAAGTTCAAAAGCAAAGAAAGCTAGTTGAAAGTTTTATAACACCTAAGGGGAGACTTGAATTTCATATCACAACTCTGTTGTGGTCAAGTCAAAGTCATAAACCATTTCATAAGTCATTTTGAAAATATCTGACAATAGAACAGTATGGACACTCCAACTGTCCATAACCGCGGACGTGGCTATTCGAATAGTTTGACACTCTGTAGAGATTGTACACTTTCACCACAACATTCGATACATCCATCAGGAACAATCCTGAATTCACCATACCCAGTATGCGGATAATCAATCCTAACCTTTCAATTACACGCCCTAGTATAGGCACCTCTCCTGTGAGTTTGGCCTCCCAACCATGACCAACTGTCATCTTGGGAACTGCACAGGTGGACAATCTTCACAAGGTAACCTCAGCTCAGACCTTGGCCACAAGGGAACCCATACTAAGGTATATAAATTTCCAGTCAAGCCCTACCCAAATTTCAGGTATTGTGGTTGTACGGTAAAATTGGAATGGTATCGCATCCAGACAACCATGAGTTTTATAAAGGGATAAGGCTCAGGCCTTAACATTTTCATCATAAAAAATCATCTGGTGTTCAAGAACACATGTCAAAACATTTTAGTAGAATGACTCATCATTCTAAGGTTTTCATAACCATTTTCACCAAGTATTCCCATCTAAGTTGATCAAGTTTTATGCTTAGCACTAGCATCTACAAGTGGGGGTAAATACTAATGAGGGGTGGTAAACAAGTGGGGATTAGCTAAGTTCAATCTCATGCCTTAGGATGACATCAAGATTATCTAACTTAGGCCAAATTTTATGCTCTTTATGCTACCTTCAGTTATCTTTCTAGAATCTACAAGTCACTAAGTAAACTCTAAGAGAAAGCTTTGATAAAGAAGGTAAAGTATTTAGCTTGCAAGTAAAACTAGGATTGGGTATCAAGTGGTGTAAGCTTGCTAAGTTGCAAGTGTTAGCTTGCTCGGTTAATAGCTTGCTAAATCAACTAGTAGTATTAGGCTTGCCTTGTGCAGAGCAGTGGTCGAAGTTCTCCTCGGCTTCTTCCTCGTAGTATCCTCCTTCCTCCTTGTATCCTTGGTCGGTACTAGCGTCTATAAATAAATATGAGGTACACAATCATCAAACAATACTTAACTATTGAAAATCATCACACAAAGGTTCACACTAAGTGATCTATCATCATCGCGATTCCGGTATCACTACGGCGTGGTGTCGGAAGTAGAGTGGAGATCTCGCAGGGCTTCGCCTTAAGCCGGAGCGAGTATGGTGGAGTATGAGAGAGGCCTTGGTGATCTAGGGTTTAGAGGGCACCAAGAGGAGGGTGTGGCCGGCGGCTATGGCTTGGGGAAGCCCCAAGTCACCGAGTTGGAGGGGAAACCCTAGGCGGCGGCGGATGCACTTGGTGGTGGAGGCGCCTAGAGCTAGGGTTTGAGGTGTGAGGGTAGGGGGCAGCCCTACCCCTCCTTATATAGGTGGAGGGTGGCTGGTTGGGAGGAGGGAGTCCTCCTCCAACTCCTCCTCCTTGGCCGGCGGGTGGAGGGAGGGGACTTCCTCCCCAAGTAGGTTTCCTACTCTCCCTCCACCAAGCAAACTTGAGATTTGACTTTTTCAAATTGGCGTTTGACTTTCAAACTTCGATTTGATTTCTCTCTTTATTTTGCCCAGCCAAGTTGCCTAGTACATGATGCAACCATTCCATATTATCATGACACATTCATGTACCCTTCCCCTCCGGAGTGTCGGACCTTTCGGACCCTTCTAGAATGTTCGTGGTGAAAACACCGGAATCATTCCCCAACTCCAAAACATGACTTTGCTTATATGAATCTTATTCTCCGGACCATTCCGGATCTCCTCGTGATATCCCGGATCCCATCCGAGACTCTGAATAACATTCGGTCTCTTACTCATCATTCCATAACTACTCAACAACATCGAATCCTTAAGTGTGTCTCCCTACGGTTCGTGAATTACGCGGACATGACCGAGACACTTCTCCGATCAATAACCAATAGAGGAATCTGGAAATTCATATGGCTCCCACATATTTCTACGATTACTTTGTGATCGAATGAACCACTCACATACGATACCAACTTCCCTTTGTCTCACGATAGTTTACTTATCCGAGGTTTTGATCGTCGGTATCTCTGCATACCTAGTTCAACCTCGTTACCGATAAGTACTCTTTTCTCGTTCCCGTGGTATGTGATCCCTTGTGAGCCAGTCACATGCTTGCAAGCTAATTGGATGACATTCCACCGAGAGGGCACAGAGTATATGTATCCTTCATATGGATGGACAAATCCCACTCTTGATCCATGTGCCTCAACCCATACTTTCCGAACACTCAATGCCACCTTTATAGCCACCCAGTTACGGTGTGGTGTTTGATGTCATCAAAGAATCCTTCCGGTGATGGTGATTAGCATGATCTCATGGTCGAAGGAATTAGGTTACTATGTATCAGAAAGCTTATAGCAATTGAACTATTAAAATGACTTGATCTTTATGCTACGCTTATCTATAGGAGTATGTCCATCATACCATTCTCCTAATGATATGATCTTGTTGTTAACAACATCCCAATGTTCATGATCAGGAAACCATGACCATCTATTAACCAACAAGCTAGTGTTATAAAGAGGCTTTACTAGGGACTCTAATTTAGTTTACAAATCACACAAGTATTAATGTTTCCGGTTAATACTGTTATAGCATGAATGTAAACATTTATCATAAACACAAAGATATAATAATAACTATATTTATTATTGCCTCTAGGGCATATCTCCAACAGTCTCCCACTTGAACTAGAGTCAACTAATCTAGATTACATGGTAATATACCGAACACCCATGGCAGTTTGGTGTTGGTCATGTTTTGCCCTCGGGAGAGGTTTAGTCAACGGATCCGCCACATTCAGATCTGTGTGTACTTTGCAAATCTTTATGTCACCATCTTGGACATGTTCTCGAATAGCGTGAAAACATAGCTTGATGTGCTTCAGCTTCTTGTGTGACCTTGGTTCTTGCGCATTGGCTATAGCGCCCATGTTATCACAGTAGATAGACATTGGGTCCAGCGCACTTGGAACCACACCGAGCTCTGTAATGAACTCCTTCATCCATATCGCTTCTTGTGAAGCCTCCGAAGCAGCTATGTATTCCGATTCAGTTGAAGATCTCTCCACAACGCTTTGCTTTGCACTCCTCCAGCTAACTGCTACACCATTCAAAGTAAATACGTATCTAGATTGAGATTTAGAATCATCCGGATTGGTGTTCCAACTAGCATCGGTGTAACCATTAACAACGAGCTGTTCATCACCTCCATAAGAAAGAACCATATCCTTAGTTCTTCTCAAGTACTTAAGGATGTTTTTAACCGCTGTCCAATGATCCACTCCTGGATCACTTTGATATCTGCTAGTCAAACTAACAACATATGCAATGTCTGGTCTAGTACATACATACATTAGATATCCTATGGCTGAGGCATAGGGAGTCTTACTCATCCTTTCTCTATCTTCTGCCGTTGCTGGACTTTGAGTTTTACTCAAGGTCGTATTGGGCAACATGGGCAAGAACCCTTTCTTGCTATCTTCCATTCCAAACCTCTTTAGAACTTTGTCCAAATATGTACTTTGTGACAATGATATTAGGCGTCTCGATCTATCTCTATAAACCTTTATGCCTAATATGTAAGTTGCTTCTCCAAGATCTTTCATTGAAAAACTATTATTCAAATAATCCTTGACACTATTAAGAAGGTCTACATCATTCCCAATCAACAATATGTCATCTACATATAGTATTAATAATGCTACAGAGCTCCCACTCACTTTCTTGTAAATACAAGCTTCTCCATAAGTTTGTATAAAACCAAAACTTTTGATTACCTTATCAAAACGTTGATTCCAACTTCGGGATGCTTGCTTCAATCCATAAATGGACCGATGAAGTTTGCACACCTTGTTAGCATCTTTAGGATCGACAAAACCTTTGGGTTGCATCATATACAACTCTTCATCAATGTCTCCATTGAGGAACACTGTTTTGACATCCATCTGCCATATCTCATAATCATAATATGCAACGATTGCTAACAAAATCCTCACAGACTTTAGCTTCGCTACCGGTGAGAAAGTCTCATCGTAGTCAACTCCTTGAATTTGTCGAAACCCTTTTGTGACAAGTCGAGCTTTATAGATAGTAACATTACCATCAGCATCTGTTTTCTTCTTAAAAATCCATTTGTTCTCGACAGCCTTCCGGCCATCCGGTAAGTCCACCAAAGTCCATACTTGGTTTTCGTACATGGATCCAATCTCGGATTTCATGGCATCTTGCCATTTATTGGAATCTGGGCTCATCATTCTTCATATGTCGCAGGGTTATCGGTGTTGTCCACCAACATGACACTCATAACGGGATCATACCAATCAGGAGTTGTACGATTTCTCGTTGACCTGCAAGGTTCTGTAGCAACTTCAACCGAAGTTTCGTGATCATCATCATTAGCTTCCTCTCTTATTGGTGTAGGGGCCATAGGAACTACTTCTGGGGTTGCGCTACTCGCAAGTTCGAGAGAAGGTTCAACAACCTCGTCAAGTTCTACTTTCCTTCCAGTCACTTCTTACGAGAGAAATTCCTTCTCTAGAAAGGATCCATTCTTGGCAACGAAGATTTTGCCCTCGGATATATGATAGAAGGTATACCCAATAGTTTCCTTCGGGTATCCTATGAAGACGCATTTTTCCGCTTTGGGTTCAAGCCTGTCCGGCTGTAACTTCTTTACATAGGCTTCGCAACCCCAAACTTTAAGGAACGAGAATTTAGGTTTCTTTCCAAACCATAATTCATACGGTGTCGTTTCAACGGATTTAGATGGTGCCCTATTTAAAGTGAATGCGGCTGTTTCTAATGCATAACCCCAAAACGATAGCGTTAAATCTGTAAGTGACATCATAGAACGAACCATATCTAAGAGAGTTTGATTACGACGTTCGGACACACCATTGCGCTGTGGTGTTCCCGGCAGTGTCAATTGTGAAAGTATTCCGCATTTCTTCAAATGCTCGCCAAACTCGTAACTTAGATATTCACCTCCATGATCAGAACGTATAAATTTAATCTTCTTGTTACGTTGATTCTCTACCTCACTTTGAAATTCCTTAAACTTCTCCAAAGTTTCGGACTTATGTTTCATGAAATAGATATACCCATATCTACTCAAGTCATTGGTGAAGGTAAGAACATAACGATAACCACCACGCGATGCTACACTCATTGGACCACACACATCGGTATGTATGATTTCCAATAAGTCTGTAGCTCGCTCCATCATATCAGAAAATGGAGTCTTAGTCATTTTACCCATCAGACATGCTTCACATCTTTCAAGTGATTCGAAATCAAGTGATTCAAGAAGTCCATCGGAATGGAGTTTCTTCATACGTTTCACTCCAATGTGACCAAGACGACAATGCCACATATAGGTCGAGTTATCGCTCAATTTCAAACGTTTAGCTTCAATGTTATTAATATGTGTATTTCCACTATCGAGATTCAATAAGAATAGACCATCTATCAAAGGTGCATGTGCATAAAACATATTACTCATATAAATCGAACAACCATTATTCTCGGACTTAAACAAGTAACCGTCTCGCAATAAACATGATCCAGATATAATGTTCATGCTCAACGCAGGCACCAAATAACAATTATTTAAGTATAAAACTAATCCCGATGGTAGATGAAGAGGTAGCGTGCCGACCGCGATCACATCAACCTTTGATCCATTTCCAACGTGCATCGTCACCTCGTTCTTCGCTAGCTTCCGTTTATTCTGCAGCACCTGTTTCGAGTTACAAATATGAGCAACCGAACCAGTATCAAATACTCAGGCACTACTTTGAGTACTAGTGAGATACACATCAATAACATGTATATCGGATATACCTTTCTTCTTGATGTTGCCATTCTTCAAATCCGCCAAGTACTTTGGGCAATTCCGCTTCTAGTGACCCTCTCCCTTGCAGTAAAAGCACTCAGTATCAGGCTTAGGCCTAGCCTTGGTCTTCTTCGTCGGCGCGGTAACTTCCTTACCACCCTTATTGAAGTTTCCCTTTTTCTTAGACTTGCCTTGTTTCTTGAATTTGGTGGTCTTATTGACCAAAAACACTTGGTGCTCTTTCTTGATCTCCACTTCTGCAGATTTCAACATGGATAAGAGTTCTGGCAACGTCTTGTCCATGTTTTGCATATTGTAGTTCATCACAAAGTTCTTGTAACTTGGTGGTAGTGATTGGAGGACACGGTGAATCCCCAAAGAATTAGGAATCACTATACCCAAACTTTGGAGCTTGTTTGCGTGCCCAGACATCTTAAGCACATGCTCACTGACGGAGCTGCCCTCTTCCATCTTGCAGTTAAAGAACTTTCCGGAAGCCTCATAACTCTCAACTGCCGCGTGAGCCTCAAATATCATTTTGAGTTCACGGACAATATCATGTGGGTCATGGTTCTCAAACCTTTTCTGAAGCTCCGATTCCAAACCATACAAGATAGCACACTGAACTGTGGAGTACTGATTCTTCCGAGTGAGGTAAACATTCTTTACTTCATCGGTAGCAGTAGCTGCAGGCGGGTCACCCAGCGGTGCATCCAGCACATAGGTCAAATTACTAGCATTGAGGACAATCCTCAAATTGCGGAACCAATCCGCAAAGTTGCTTCCATTGTTTTTCAACTTTTATTTCTCTAGGAACGCATTAAAATTGATGGTAGGGGCCACCATTGATCTACAACATATTTGCAATAGTTTAGACTAAGTTTATGACAAATTGAGTTCTAATTAATAGTTAAATTAATCTAGGTGAACTCCCACTCAAAACAATATCCCTCACATTGTTTTAGTGATCAAACGAACCAGATCCACTACATCAAAACCGATCATCACGAGAGTTGATGTAGCTTCAATGGCGAACAATCAACATGTTCATCATATCTACTATATGACTCATGCTTTACCTTTCGGTGATCCGTGTTCCGAGACCATATCTGTACATGTTAGGCTCGTCAAGATCAAACCTTAGCTTCCGCATGAGCAAATCTGGCTTTCTCACGTTGTATACACTCGCAGAATCTAACACACCCGATCATCACATGGTGCTTCAAAACAACGAGCTTTAGCAACGGTGCTTACTAAGGATGAACACTTTAAAACTTGAAATTTGTGTGCTTGAGGGATAATCTTATAATGCTACTGTCGTTAACTAAGCAATACAAGATGCATAAAGGATTAACATCACATGCAATTCATAATATGTGATATGATATGGCCTTTCTTCTTGTGCTTCCGATCTACATCTTCAAGCACGGACATGATCTCCATCATCACCGGTATGGCGTCAAGGTCAATGGCGCCGTTTCATGGTTGTCGTCCACCAGCTTCAACTATTATAACTACTTTGAATAGACATGCGGGTCTTAATCGGAATTTAAAGACAACCATATGGCTCCTGCCGGTTGCCAACTTACAATAAGGAACATTGCATACATCAAATATAATCACAATCGTGGCCATATCACATCACAACACACCCCTGCAAAACAAAGTTAGACGCCTCTAATTTTCTTTGCATATTTTACGTGGTTTGGGGCTTTCAATAAGTGTCGTTATAACTTACGAACAAGAACCACAACGTTGATTCTTGAACTATCAAGTGCCCGTTGTAAATTGGATCTATACTATGATGGGAGAGACAGGCACCCACAAAGCCACTTATGCAATACAAGTTGCATGTTGAGCGTGGAGCAAGTCTCATGAACGATGTCATGTAAGGTTATCCCGGGCCGCTTCATCCCATCATACCGCAAGATGCAAAGTACACAAAAAGCAATTGATAATAAAAGCACCACCGCCCACAATGACCATTGTGTTCTACTCGTGCAACAGATCTATATATAGACACGGCTCTGATACCACTATAGGGGTTCGTAGCATCGAAAACAAAAAAATTCTACCGCATGCAAACAAACAAGCCAAGATCTATCTACTAGATTGTAGCAACGAGTCGATAGAGGAACTCACCCTCGAAGATTCCAAAGCGGTTAACGAGAGCAGATTCTCGTGGGTGATGTAGTCGTACACTTGCCGATCTCAAGATCGCGTAGACGATCCTTCCGGCGCTGCGTTCCGGCAGCGCTTCCGCAGTCGGCACACATTCGGTACTCGATGCAGACCTTTCTCTCCCTTGTTCCAGCAGGCAGCGGAGGTTGTAGTACTCTCCTCACGATTCCGGTAGCACGACGGCGTTGTGTCGGAAGTAGAGGGGAGATCTCGCAGGGCTTCGCCTTAAGCCGGAGCGAGTATGGTGGAGTATGAGAGAGGCCTTGGTGATCTAGGGTTTAGAGGGCACCAAGAGGAGGGTATGGCCGGCGGCTAGGGCTTGGGGAAGCCCCAAGTCACCGAGTTGGAGGGGAAACCCTAGGCGGCGGCGGATGCACTTGGTGCTGGATGCGCCTAGAGCTAGGGTTTGAGGTGTGAGGGTAGGGGGCAGCCTTACCCCTCCTTATATAGGTGGATGGTGGCCGGTTGGGAGGAGGGAGTCCTCCTCCAACTCCTCCTCCTTGGCCGGCGGGTGGAGGGAGGGGACTTCCTCCCCAAGTAGGTTTCCTACTCTCCCTCCACCAAGCAAACTTGAGATTTGACTTTTTCAAATTGGCGTTTGACTTTCAAACTTCGATTTGATTTCTCTCTTTATTTTGCCCAGCCAAGTGGCCTAGTACATGATGCAACCATTCCATATTGTCATGACACATTCATGTACCCTTCCCCTCCGGAGTGTCGGACCTTCCGGACCCTTCTAGAACGTTCCTGGTGAAAACACCGGAATCATTCCCCAACTCCGAAACATGACTTTCCTTATATGAATCTTATTCTCCGGACCATTCCGGATCTCCTCGTGATATCCCGGATCCCATTCGAGACTCTGAACAACATTCGGTCTCTTACTCATCATTCCATAACTACTCAACAACATCGAATCCTTAAGTGTGTCTCCCTACGGTTCGTGAATTACGCGGACATGACCGAGACACTTCTCCGATCAATAACCAATAGAGGAATCTAGAAATTCATATGGCTCCCACATATTTCTATGATTACTTTGTGATCGAATGAACCACTCACATATAATACCAATTTCCCTTTGTCTCATGATAGTTTACTTATCCGAGGTTTTGATCGTCGGTATCTCTGCCAGGCACATGCTTGCAAGCTAATTGGATGACATTCCACCGAGAGGGCCCAGAGTATATCTATCCGTCATATGGATGGACAAATCCCACTCTTGATCCATGTGCCTCAACCCATACTTTCCGAACACTCAATGCCACCTTTATAGCCACCCAGTTACGGTGTGGTGTTTGATGTCATCAAAGCATCCTTCCGGTGATGGTGATTAGCATGATCTCATGGTTGAAGGAATTAGGTTACTATGTATCAGAAAGCTTATAGAAATTGAACTATTAAAATGACTTGATCTTTATGCTACGCTTATCTATAGGAGTATGTCCATCATACCATTCTCCTAATGATCTGATCTTGTTGTTAACAACATCCCAATGTTCATGATCAGGAAACCATGATCATCTATTAACCAACAAGCTAGTGTTATAAAGAGGCTTTACTAGGGACTCTAATTTAGTTTACAAATCACACAAGTATTAATGTTTCCGGTTAATATTGTTATAGCATTAATGTAAACATTTATCATAAACACAAAGATATAATAATAACTATATTTATTATTGCCTCTAGGGCATATCTCCAACACCGGCAGCTTCTACTGGGGCGGCTCCAATCGACGGCGCCTCTCCTCCTCTGTAGCGGCGAACTCCGATGAAATTCCGGCCACCTGGTGCTCGCCTTGCTCCGAGAGTGAGTGGGTGTGATCAGTGAGAGGTGGGGAGTGAACCGGTGTGAAGAAAACGAGCGGGGGAGGTCTCCTTTTATAGTGGCTAAAGGGGAGCAACAGGCGTGGGCTGATCTCGTTGTGGTCAATGGCACAGAGGGCTAATGGCATGGGCGATGGTAGGGGACGGTGTTTTGCTCCCTGGCAAAGCTCAACGACGTGGTGGCGAGGCGTGGGGAGGTGCTGATCGGTCGGAACGCGTCGATGCTCTGCGCGGGTCCTACGGCAAATTTAATGGCGCACGGGTGCTCCTGGTCGCGCGCGCGTGTAAGAGGTTGTCTGACGGGGTGCTGGAGTGTTGGCGATCACGCACGCAAGCGGCGAGGGCGGCACGCGATCTGTGGGTGCTGGTCGAGCGTGGCGTACTGGCGCGCTCTCGGCTCGCACGCAGAGAGACTGGGCGCGTGCTTAGCGGGTGGTCGAGTGGCTGACTGCACTCGGGGCTAGGACAGGGAGTGGCGATGGACGGTGCTGCATGTCCCAGACAAGGTTGGCGGGGCTAGTTCTTCCTTTAGCTCGCTGGCGACATTGGGGTTGGCAAATGGGCTTGGCATGGTCACCATTAATGGCTATGCCAAGCTCACAGTGGTGCTAAGGCTTGTTAATTGGGCTAGATCATCTACTGAGAGTGTAGTGAGATCTAGAGAGGGAACAAGGTTGGCCAAATTCACTACTCACTATAGTGTTTGTTGTTTGTTTGTTTGCTGCAAACAATGTGTTTGATGAAATGGCCGAAAGAGATTCAAATTTGAATTTTTGGATTCAAACTTGGTGGGTTTGCTAGGCACATACTAGAGAGTATCCGATTAGTTGGATTAGTCAAGGGGCACTGGTTTGGTTGGGTTTTGAAAATGTGTGATCTCCACATATGATAAAGATTTAATTTTGAATTGTGATTTGAATGAGGTTGCCAAATGTTTCTGCAAGTTTGAAAGGTGGGCTTGAATTCATTTTTACTTGGTCTAGCAAGGGGTGAAAATAATTGGAAAAGTTTATGTTTGAAATCTTGGACTAGAAACACTCAAAGTGGCCTAGTGAGCAAGATTGGCAAAAATGACCATTTGCCTTAATTGATTTGTTTTTTATTTTCTCTTTATTTGTTTCTGCTTGGAAATGTTTTATATGATGTTATTTTCATCTTTAAACCATTTCTTGCTATTTAGGTTAATCACAAAAGTTCATTCATGCATTTATCAAATCACCACATACACACATGCATTCATATGATTTAAATTAATCAAAGTTTTTGTTAACCCTAATTTGAGTGATTAAAGTTTGATGATCATTGTTTTATTTTTTTGGGATGTTACATAATGTTAACCGTCAGCCCGCCTCGGGCCTTCAGACCTTAACAAAACCTTGAGGCCACTTGTGACGGGGTAGAACCGGGAGCAGGTGAAGGTCACTTGTCTCCCTGTGCTCTGCACCAGCATTTCTGATAATGCAGCTGGGAATCTGCAAGAGAAGGAATCGATCGCTAAAAATTAGATCCCTTGTAAGAGTCAGGGGCCCAATCCACTAGACAACTGATAGAGCTGCTCCTGCTGGGACTGTCTTGTTGTTGTTGTTGTTGTTGTTGTTGTTGTTGTTGTTGTTGTTGTTGTTGTTGTTGTTGTTGTTATTGTTGTTGTTGTTGTTGTTGTTGTTGTTGTTGTTGTTGTTCTGCTCTGTAAAATGAGAACTGGAGCTGCAGTGAATTTGCACTTCATCGAGCGAGATACTAGTAGGGCACTTGACGCATGTACTGTTTGGCACTCCTACAAGTATAATACTATAATAGGATGGGGTGGCCTGGTGTGCATGATGAAAAACATACTGAAATATATGCAGATGCCTTCATCAGGGTGATGCATAGTGCTAGTTCTCAAAGTCATCAATACTATATACATGTCATACATGTCTGCTCTTGTCCATTTGCATAGCAGAATAAGGTCAGACTTGTGACATGTATGGTAACAATAGTGCAATGGTGATCAACGAGTTAGACAATACAATCCAAGGTACATGAATAGTGTAAAATATGCCCTTGTTAATACATCATCCAAATGCATCTAATTGTTTATTCAGTTAGGTGGTAGTAGAAACACAACTTTTTTGCTGCTCCTAGTCAAACCCAGTAAGATAGATTTTTATTTGGTTACGTACTATATTTGATAGAACAATAAGAATAAACCAGGACTCAAGTGAGAGATCACAGAATAATAACCATATTAAGGCGTTGGATAGGACTAATGCATGCACCAAAAGGTTTGCTCTGGCTGTGAGTGTGATTATTATTTTCTCGTGCTCCACTCCGTCGCCTCGTCCTCCCCCTGCCTATCGCCGCATCGCCTCCCTCGCCTGGCTCCGGCTCTATCTACTACCCCCTCTGCCGCCCCCGCCTCCGTTTTCCCATCTCGTTCCGCACCATTTCGGCGGCAGCATCCTTGCCCCCTGCCCATCCCTCCCAGTTTTGGAACACAGCCACAACTGTCCCAAAAAAACTCGAAGGCAACCAATTCCCCCCTTTTGTTCTGTTCGGATGGCAGCCATGGACGGCGGCGACAACGACGGCGGCGGGGTCATGACCTCCGGGAAGTTGGAGCGGTACGCGATCTGGGTTGGCGGGAGCGTGGCCGCGACATTCTTCAGCTCCATGGAGCGGTGCTCCTGCATCCACCTCCACACCGTGGACGACGACGGCGACGATGACCCCGAGGAGGCCAAGGACCGCCCCCTCATGCTGTCCCGCCCCCAGGCCCTCCCCGAGTACTACTACGACCGAACCGGGTCGTCCGCCTCCTTCGCCAAGATGTGACGGCGTCCTCACCCGTATTGCGGATCATCTTGCGTGACTGATTAGCCTGATTGTCCTTCCTGTCGTGAGTAGTGAGTTGACTGTTTGATGCGTTTATGTGGTGGTATGGTCTGTTCCTGTAGGTGCTAATTGACAATATCAAGGATTTCGCGCCGATAATATACACCCCCACTATCGGCTTGGTCTGCGAAAACTACAGTGGTCTGTTCAGGCGCCCCCGTAGGATGTACTTCAGTGCCAAGGATAAGGGAGAGATGATGTCGATGATTTACAATTGGCTAGCAGAAAAGGTACACCTACTATTTTGAACAAAACGACAATAATACTTTTTTGTCACCAATGTAGCTGGCAGGGAAGGTTGAGACTATCCCAGTGCAATTTGATGAATGAGACATGGATCTTCCTAAAAATCCAGTTATACACCTATGTACATGTGAATTACTCCACATCAACACTAGTGGTTTTCCAGAGCTATGAATGTTTTCATGACATCTCATCCAATGCCAAGTAATTTACAACTAAATTAATTTTTAGTTTCCATATGCATGCTTCATGCTTGATACTTCATATATTTCTGTCTAAAAAAATATTGAAATGCGATAAAATTGCTTCCTCTTCTGCTTGCTTTTATTGAAATTCTTCACGTCGTTGGTCGTTGCTTATTTCAGGTTGACATGATAGTTGTGACAGATGGGAGTCACATTCTAGGGTTAGGTGATCCTGGAGTTCAGGGCATAGGTATACCTATTGGTAAACTTGATGTTTATGTTGCAGCTGCTGGTATCAACCCACAGAAGGTATCTGATGTGTTACTTTCTGTTTGGAACACAAAAATTTGCTTCCGTTGACTATTTATGGCATTTCACCCTTTTGTCCCATTCGATCTTCTGTAGGTTCTCCCTATAATGCTTGACGTCAGAACAAATAATGAAAAGCTCCTTGAGGACAAGCTATGTGCGTAAGATACATTAAATGAAACTTTTGAAACAGTTCATATAAGATGGTTTTATCCACATTCTTGGCAAGCACAGTTGGCATTCTCGGATTAACTCAAAAGTCTAATCATACTTCTTTAGAAGAAAATAGTAGAAACTGATTTTCTGTTTGGAGTAAATTCATGCATCACAGCATAGCTTATTAAGTGAGTATTTTCTTAGATTTAGGATTGAGGCAACCTAGGTTGAAAGGAGAGGAATACTTAGCTGTTGTAGATGGATTCATGGAAGTTGTTCATGCACGGTGGCCTAAAGCAGTTGTGCAGGTATGTGTGCTGTGGTCATACTTTGGTTGCTAACTCAATCATGCTCCTTTGCTAAACTCTTAAATCCTCAGTTTGAAGACTTCCAAATGAAATGGGCATTTGAAACTCTTCAGAGGTATCGGAACTGATTTTGCATGTTCAATGATGACGTACAAGTAATATGATTCGCCAGCTTTGCTACTCTGTAATGTATCAGCACTGTTTCTTCTGAATTTATATTATCATTCATTGACCTCTTCCTATTCGATAGGGGACAACAGGAGTTTCTCTAGCTGGTCTACTTGGAGCTGTTAGAGCACAGGGCCGACCCCTAAAAGACTTTACTAAGCAGAAGATAGTTGTGGTGGGAGCTGGAAGGTATGCGATACGTTTGACATGCTTGGACATTTTCCTCAGTATATTTTCATATAACCTGTTGCTTGTCCAAAATTCAGTTTCGTCCATTCCAACACCTCTTCAGAATTCAGTGCTGGGTTAGGTGTGCTTAGCATGGCTAAACATGCAATGTTAAGGATGCCAGGGACCCATAAAAGTGGAGAACTGGGCGAAGGACACAATCAGTTCTGGGTTCTTGACAAGGATGTAAGTTTAATCTGTACAAGAAAATACATTTTTAATGCTTTCCCACTAGGTATCTTCTGTCATATGTGTTTAGTCCAGATTTTAGCGCTAAGGCATCATTTATAAGTGCGTAATAGGTTGAGTACTCATGTGCTACCATTGTGATGTACCATGCAGGGCCTTATTACCATAAGTAGAAAGGGTCTGGATCCAGCAGTTGCTCGTTTTGCCAGAGGTTATGGTCCTGAAGAGGTCCAAGATCTCCATGAGGGGGCTAGACTTGTTGAAGTGGTATTGAAATTTTGATGATTTTTCTTCAATCTTGAGCTAAACCAATGATATTATCAGAAAAAGACTTCCAACTGGTTCTGTAGTTGGCACTAATTCAGTTCATCATCAGGTCAAGAAAGTGAAGCCTCATGTGCTTTTAGGACTATCTGGAGTTGGTGGGATTTTTAACGAGGAGGTAAGCTCCAACATTGCGTATCTTATCTCATGAGTAATGACTGTACTGGAAGCTGTTGTCTATTCTTCAGTTTATTTCCCCTATTTACAAGTCTGTTCCTATAAACCCTCAGACCAGGGATTTGGCTGTAGCCACAAGTAGTCCAGCTAACCTTATAAATTATTATTTCACCGTTGTTATATGTAAGGATCTTACCTCTGCTTATCTACTACTCCCTCTGTTCACTAATATAAGATGTTTTGCCAAAACGTCTTATATTAGTGAAAAGGGAGTATTTAGCATGCTTCATCATGAGTCGGGATTGTCTCATGGACAACGGTAGCCTCAAATATGCATCTCTCCTGCTAGGCTCCCAAAATCGTCTCCTTTATTAATTTATAACATTAATTGATTAGTATTATCTTTACAATGCTTAATTATACTCCTATATGATATTTCACATGTCTTACCCTATCAGCAGTTGAGTTTTAACTCAAGGATTTTGTATAATTCCAGGTTCTCAAGGCTACGAAAGACTCTGATTCCCCCTGCCCTGCAATTTTTGCAATGTCAAACCCAACTACAAATGGTTTACCCCTAATATTTACCATTTAAATACTTATAATATGCACCCTACTAACATTGGCTTTTTCTTGTTACAGCTGAATGTACGTCTGAAGATGTTTTCAAGCATGTTGAAGAAAATGTAGTATTTGCTAGTGGAAGCCCTTTCAGTAACGTCACTTTAAGTGAGTCATGTTTAACCTCCTTTGTATTGTTTACTTACTATATATTCTTGTTGGTGACTGCTAATGCTACAATCTGTATATGTCCCAGGTAATGTGAGAAAAGGATATGCTAATCAAGCAAACAACATGTATCTATTTCCTGGGTATGGCAATCTTTCTGTTTTTCCTTGTATAGGCTTTGTTTTTTGTTTTCAACTGATGTAAATTTGTGCGAAATACAGGATTGGCTTAGGAGCCCTTCTTTCAGGTGCTCGGCATATTTCGGATGGCATGCTCCATGCTGCGTCTGAGTGGTAATTCCTGTTCATTGGATCATATCATTGGCCTAACTGATGACATCCACTTTACCATTTGCGTAAGATGTCAAACACACTTTTAGCTACTATTGCCATTTGGGGGCAAAGTGCTAAATATTTAGGCTTGCAGGCTTCAGCCACAAGGCTTTTCACAAATGGACCCATGAATATTATCTTTTGGACTTGAATTGCATAATTTTTGTAGTTGATGTATCTTGGAGGACTCTTGTTTGCCCTCCTTTTTCCTCATAAAATTGACCTAAGCATTCAACTGATAATTGTTGGTGCAGCCTTGCTTCATACATCACAGATGATGCGATTCGAAAAGGAATCCTCTTTCCTGAAGTCTCGAGGTTAGCTCCTCGCCCAGCTCTTGCCATTGCACTCTGTAGCAACATGCTATGTATTCTATCACTGCTAACTACTACCCACCAAAAATTGCAGTATCAGGCACATCACCGCACGTGTCGGCGCTGCAGTCGCCCGTGCCGTTGTTGACGAAGATCTGGCGGAAGGATGCTCTGAAATGGATCCTAGGGAGCTCAAGAGCATGTCAGAGGTATGGCATACAAAATCTCTCATCCGTAAAGTTGCTTGCCAGAACAGTGCCTGATTTCCTTAATGCGCTCACAGTCGGACACAGTGGACTACGTGGCTCGGAAGATGTGGTACCCTGTTTACAGCCCCCTTGTGAATGACAAATAGAGTTCAACGAAGCACACCTGAAAGAGATGTATCAGGCACATATATTTGTTCCTAGTAGTTACCAATTTGCTATCTTGATTTAGCTGCTCTACTTGAGAGTATTTCAGCAGATAATGCTGCCCACGCCTACGGTTATGCTGTTACGCCATTTATTTACATTGTCAGGTCGGCCAAACATTGCTCAATTTTGAGACCGGTTGAACGATATAAGGTCATGTCTCACTGTTAGGACTTCAATAAATATCAGATGCTGGGTTTGTTTCTGCCTCTTCATTGTTAAACTAAACGAACTATACAATTTTGTTTATGCCATCGTTCTGTTGGTGTATTTTCTGAAACTTATTCATTCTCCACAAGTTATGGATAATATACTAGCCCTGAATCTCTCAGAGTGACAATGAGTAGGCGATATCTCAGCATGCATCAGATGGTCAAATTCACTTGGCTTTAAGATCATTTGGCATACTGCAAAATTTCAGTAATAATTGCTTATCTAATTTATGGGATGAAACAAAATTATACAGGTTGCAGACGTGCCAGAAATTTTGAAGATTGTGACAGAGTCCTTAAGGGCCTGTTTGGAACCTGCTGTTTTTTCTCAGTATTGGAAAGATACCGTAGTATCGCAAAATATTATAGTTTCCAATACTTTGAGCCGTTTAGATACAGTAAAATACCAAAGTTTCAAAACTGTGTTATTGCAAAAAACTGAGTTTCTTTTTTGCATGATTCAAGAAATAGGTCCGGAGCTCTTTTTTTTATAAATATTTTGGTTTTGTGCAAACTGTAGTATTGCTCGTCCGCTGCTGCCCAGTACTCGCTTGCCCCATGGTTCCGGACGAATCCAAAGGACCGTCCTAGTACTCGCCTGCCCCACCACGCCCCAGCGCTCGCCTAACTCAGCTGCCCTGCAGCCGCTACCGACGTACTCCGTCATGCCCTTGCTACGTGCCACACGGCGCCCCCTACGGCCACCACCATGGTCTTGTTGTGCCGCCGTGTAGCCGCCACCGTGGCCGGACCTGGCTGTCGGAGCTTGGCCTTTGCCGCCACGCACCCTGGAACCAGTCGCCGCACCCAGCTAGATCCTGTCAGAGGTGTCGGATGACAGAGAGACCATGGAGATGGACTTCATCATGGAGGTTCTCATGTGGGGTGGAGCGGTCATGGCTACTGCGACCACGACGCGGTAACATGCAACTATGGCCCCACTGACAATAATGCTACATACGACGTTCGGTGTTGCTACCACAGTTTAGAGCATTCGCTACTCTACTTTGTCGGTGTTGCTACTTTTGTGTCTGTCTTTGCTACGAGCGTTTTGCTACCTTAGCATATTATTAATTTTGCTATGTATTCACGTATTTTTTGCTACTTTCGCACATTTTTTTTGCTACGGTTTTACTATAAGGTCTCCGGCGGGAGTCTCCGGCGATGTCCCCTTTGCTATATTAGAAAAAACATTTTGCTATAACCGTTATGTGGTTTTGCTATAATAGTATAAATTTGCTACAAGGTCTCTGACGAGGTTTTTCCTGGCGAGTCTCCGGTGATATTTTACGGCGAAGTCGGTTTTACTACATTAGTTTTTTTTTTGTACAAACTCTTTGGCGAGTTCTCCGGTGAGGCCTCTGTCGAGGGTTGTCTCTTTTTTTTTGCGTGAACCTTTTTTGCTACATTGTAACAAAAACAGAACATTCTGTAGAAAAAAGAGTTTTTAGTGTAATAAAAACGGGATTGGAAGAGGATCCGGGGAGGTTTGATCTCAGGGAAAGCGTAGCACCTCCCTAAAATCATAAACCCTTTTCAGATCGAAATTGGTTCCATCTTTCTTCACCTGCATAATCACAAAAACCGGCCTCCCGGCCAAGGCCAACCATCGCGCTCAGCAGCCTACAAAGCCAATGCCGTGCCCCGGAACAACATCGGCTGTGAAGTGTAAACACCTTCTTGGACGCGCTGGATGTCCGGGTCAAGATCCATCGTCCACCATACGTATGTACTATACCAATTAGTTTTCTGTTTCCGATCTACTCGTCAAGAGGGTGTGGATCGACCTGGTTACCGATGGGGAATCCTTGGTAACGGGAGGGTTGTGGTGTGATCGGGAGGATATGCATGTATCCTAGTCGGACTTCTGACCGATCAATTGCAAGCTGCCGGCGGATTTCCAGCCTCTTGTACTTAGTTTGCTAAAAAAAGTTTATATCGTGGAACAGAGGTCGTATTTGTTTGTAGGAAGCAAACGGAAAATTGATCGGTAGCACGATGCCAACGATTACATGGATTATTCATTTCCCGAGAAAAATTGATCGAGCTTGTTCTGCTGCTGCAGGTCTGACGAGGACCATCTTTCTAAGCTCACATCTGCATCAACACTGGAAGTACCGGACGAATTATCCTGGAAGAAGTTCCTCGACTCGATAGCGATGACGGGTTCGTCTTCATGGTCTCGCCGGGCGGTAACCGACTGCACCGTTGTGTTCTTGCCAGCATCACAAAGGTGCATTTTCTTGTCTCCTGGGTCGTCTCTTCTGGTCCGGTCACGTCTTGATTGGAATTTGACGTTTTACATCAGGGTTGATGGTAGTGGATTTTTTCACCCATATCCTCATGTGGGCAGACCGTTTCAGAGCTTACAGGAAGCTGGCAGCGCTATAGATCGCTTTCTCCATGCCCGCCGGGATCCAAAAATGTAAAGTTTCTCAATTTTGTTGGATGCTTTCATCGGTTCAGTTGTCCCCTTTTTCATGCACTCTTGCGAAGTTGCATAACTTTGGAAAAGAAATGCCTTCCTGTTAAGTTTAAAGATTCCCGTTTCTTAAAGTAAGGAAGCTTTAGTTTGTAACTTTATTTGTGAGAGGTTGTTGAAATAGCAGAGGAAGGCGACTCATGAGACGACGGTGAAGAAGAAGGAATAGCAGAGGAAGACGACTCATGATACGACGATGAATAAGAAGGAATAGCAGAGGAAGGCTCCGGAGAACGAGAGGGGAACTAGACGGAGCAGAGGAGGATGGTGTCGAAGAAGAGACAACAGGAAGAGTGGGTCCTGAAGAAGACACAATAGGAGTAGAAGGAGGTGTGTGAGGAAAAAGAAGAAAAGAGATACCTTCCACCAGGTAGGTACCAGCTGTGGGACGAGGATAGAAAGGGCACGTCTCATCAAAAGTAACATCGCGAGAGATACGCATCCGACGACCAACGGGGTCCCAACATCGATAGCCCTTATGCTCATCACTGTATCCAAGGAAGACACACTCAATAAACTGAGCGGTCAGTTTGGTGCGTTAGCGAGGGGCAAGGAGAACATAGCAAACACAACCAAACAAGCGAAGCATGAAGTAGTCGGGAGAATGTCCAGATAGGCGCTCAAGAGGGATACCACCCTGCAGAGCGGCAAAGGGCTGAATATTGATGAGGTAAGTCGACATAGCGACAGCCTCAGCCCAGAAATGCGGAGGAAGGGAAGAAGCAATCATCATGGCACGAGTGGTCTCAAGAAGATGGCGGTGCTTACGCTCAGCGACGCCATTCTGGGCATGTGCGCCAGGACATGAGAACTAAGCAAGGGTACCTTGCTCAGCAAGAACACCTCGCAACATCTGGGAGATATACTCACCAGCAGAATCAGCATGAAACAAACGAATGGGTGTAGAATATTGAGTACAGACCATGGCCTCAAAACGCTGATATATGGAGAGCACTTCACTACGAGAGCGCATAAAATACAACCAAGTGTACCGAGAAAAATCATCGATGAATAAAATATAGTAGCGATGGCCCCCTTTCAAAGCGAAAGGAGTCGGACCCCAAACATCGGAATGAACTAAATTAAAAGGTCGCTGAGATACAGACGCGCTAGTAGGATAGGGAAGCTGAATCTATTTGCCCAACCTATAGCCCTGACAATGTAAAGACCCATCTCCTGAGACAGACCCTAGAAGACCACGATGAACTAATGACGACAGGAGAGAGTCACAAAGGTGACCAAGACGATGATGCCACTGCTGAAAAGAGCTGGTAGAAGAGGCGACGACCGGAGAAGAACTGACAGATGAAGTGGCAGCGGAAGGAACACAAAGCCAGTCTAACTCCCAAAGTCCTGAGTAGTCACGGCTGCAAGGGCCAGCTCCAACCAGGGCCTATGTGCGACGATCCTGGACAACACAAGAATCAGCATCAAGAATGACGCGACAACCAGAGTCAGTAAGCTGGCTAGCAGAGAATAGATTCATCTTAAGACGAGGAACATGAGAAATATCAGGAACAGAAAAAGAAGAAGTAGAAAGGGTGCCCCGACTAGAAATAGGAAGAGAGGTACCATCGGTCGTGAGAACACGGACAAGAGAAGGGAGAGAACGAAGAGCGGACAGAAGAGAAGACTCAGAGGTCATATGAAAAGAAGCTCCAGGATCCAGATACCACGGGGACGTACCTGACTGTGTAGAAGGTGGTGGGCGCGCAGTGCCTGAAGAATCAGTCACAGAACTAGCAGTGCCTGTCGAAGAAGAGCATGTAGCAGCAAGCAGACCGCGAAGACTCCTGATAATGTCCTGATCAGAGAGAGCAACTGGTGAAGATTTGGAAGGAGCCGACTGACCACGAGCCTGGTGCTGCTGACGTAAACTGGGATCCCGTGTATAACAGGTGTCCCAAGTGTGGCCATCCCTGCTAAAGTAAGTGCAGTGACAAAGAGAACCACGGCGACCCTAACCACGAGCCTGCTGGTGCTGACTCTGACCCTGAGACTGCTAGTGCTGACTCTGACCCTGAGATGGAGGAGTGGGTAGTATCGGCGGAGGCACAAAGGATCGCGGCTGAGTCGAGGGGGCAGACAACAGAGGAGGACCACGAGTAGCAAGCACAAACGGAACCGCAAGAAGACCAGCACCACGGAGACGAGTCTCCTCAGACCGAAGCTCAGACAACACCTCAGAGAGCGGAACACGACCACGAGCATTCAACTGAGCACGGCGGGGCTCAAACTCCTGGCGGAGCCGAGAAAGAAACTCATAGATGCGGTGGAACTCTAAATCCGAGCGCACAATCTGGCAGCACGGGCATGTGCCACAAACAGCAGTACGAAGAGAATCAAGTTAACGCCAGATAGCAGCACTCTGAGTATAGAACTCATCAATAGTGGAATCACCCTGCTGAAGAGGATGCTCCTGGCGGACCACCGACAGGTAAAGAGCATCCCCAGACGGCTGATAGAACTGTCGGAGATGGGCCCACTGAGCAGCAACAGTAGGAAGACTCATGAACTCAGCGACAAACTGGGGCAGAACACTGGAGGTGAGAACAGTAGCAGCACGAGCATCCTCATCTACCCACTGAGTGTAGGCTGTCAGATCGAGGCGATAGGTCTCGAGATCAGCAGAGTACTATTTGAGCTTCAGCTCATATGCAACAACAGCAATATCATCGGCACTCTGAGCAGCATCCTTGGCCTCCTGAGAAGCATCAGCACCAAGAACGATCAACGGTGGAGGAAGAGGAGCAGTGGGGCACGGAGGACAGGAGACCTCGCCAGAGAGCACACCCCATAAACGGAGACCGCGCATGTGAACACGTATAAAGGAAGCGAAATCAGGATAAGGCTGGGGCCGCGGGGGGGGGGGGGGGGACTGGGGCCGCCGGCTGTTGGTTGAGAGGCGGGCGGCGGCGGAGAAGACCTTGGGCGGCGGGTACATGTGCCGGCGGCGGTTGGTGGAGAGGCTGGCGGCGGCGGCCGATCTGGGCGGTGGAGAAGCCCAAGTCGGGGGTGGGGGGGGGGCGAGGAGGAGGTGGCCGGAGACGCGGCAACCGGCGGCGGTGACGTCGGCAGACAACCGACAGCGATAGGGACGGTGGCGGCTGTGACGAGGTTGCAAAAAAAGGTCTCACGTAGCTCCGATACCATGTTAGGAATATGCAACTTGTATTTCTCTGGGGCCAAAGGCCACAATATATAGTACATGTACAGGTGGAAATATGCAGGAAAACCCCCTAACAAGTGGAGACATACAATATACAAATATACATCTAACAAAATAGACCATACATCATAAGCATAGCTGTCTTAATAAATGGGCATGTAGATAATACAAGTTGTATCTAGCTAGTATGTTTTTGGTGAACTGCAATGTGTGCAATTGCTTAGCTTTTAGCCATTCACACACTTGGTCTTTTCTAATACGTAATGGTGACAACCTGAGCAATAAGTTCCATTAACAACTGTCCAAAACAGTGTGGTAAGAACTGTCTTTAAAAAAAATTACATGGTGATAACCTGGCATGCAAGCAACTTCAGTTTTGCTTCATTTTTTCCGATTTCTAATGATCTACTCCTTCCGTTTTAAAATATAAGATGTTTTAGCTTTGTGAAGCAAATGTATCTAGACTTCTTTTAATATATAGGTTCACTCAACTTTGAATGAATCTACACACTAAAAAAAGTCTAGATTCATTTTCTTCACAAATATAAAAAATCTTATATTTTAAAACGGAAGGAGTCTGTTAGAGGTGCAACTCGGGAGCTGTTTGATCCTACTTAACATCCTTCCATACAAACAAACCAATCACCCTAGCTCTTTGCCGGGCTTATAACATTAGCCGAGTTTCACGTACTCCCTACTTCTAAGGAAGTACAATGTACTGATATCATAGAGTTCTCTTTTGCAAATTAGGTGCAAGGAGCAACTTCCACATAATGATATTAGGACTTTGTCCAAATATCTTCCATTCCAAACCTAAGTACAAGAAACCTTTCTTGCTATCTTCCATTCCAAACCTCTTTGTCCACATAAGTACAAGAACCCTTTCTTGCTATCTTCCATTCCAAACCTCTTTAGAACTTTGTCCAAATATGTACTTTGTGACAATGATATTAGGCGTCTCGATCTATCTCTATAAACCTTTATGACTAATATGTAAGTTTCTTCTCCAAGATCTTTCATTGAAAAACTATTATTCAAATAATCCTTGACACTATTAAGAAGGTCTACATCATTCCCAATCAACAATATGTCATCTACATATAGTATTAATAATGCTACGGAGCTCCCACTCACTTTCTTGTAAATACAAGCTTCTCCATAAGTTTGTATAAAACCAAAACTTTTGATTACCTTATCAAAACATTGATTCCAACTTCGGGATGCTTGCTTCAATCCATAAATGGACCGTTGAAGTTTGCACACCTTGTTAGCATCTTTAGGATCGACAAAACCTTTGGGTTGCATCATATACAACTCTTCATCAATGTCTCCATTGAGGAACGCCGTTTTGACATCCATCTGCCATATCTCATAATCATAATATGCAACGATTGCTAACAAAATCCTCACAGAATTTAGCTTCGCTACCGGTGAGAAAGTCTCATCATAGTAAACTCCTTGAATTTGTCGAAACCCTTTTGTGACAAGTCGAGCTTTATAGACAGTAACATTACCATCATCATCATCTGTTTTCTTCTTAAAAATACATTTGTTCTCGACAGCCTTCCGGCCATCCGGTAAGTCCACCAAAGTCCATACTTGGTTTTCGTACATGGATCTAATCTCGGATTTCATGGCATCTTGCCATTTATTGGAATCTGGGCTCATCATTCTTCATATGTCGTAGGGTTATCGGTGTTGTCCACCAACATGACACTCATAACGGGATCATACCAATCAGGAGTGGTACGAGTTCTCGTTGACCTGCGAGGTTCTGTAGCAACTTCAACCGAAGTTTCATGATCATCATCATTAGCTTCCTCTCTTATTGGTGTAGGCGCCACAGGAACTACTTCCGGTGCTGTGCTACTCGCAAGTTCGAGAGAAGGTTCAACAACCTCGTCAAGTTCTACTTTCCTTCCAGTCACTTCTTTCAAGAGAAATTCCTTCTCTAGAAAGGATCCATTCTTGGCAACGAAGATTTTGCCCTCGGATATATGATAGAAGGTATACCCAATAGTTTCCTTTGGGTATCCTATGAAGACGCATTTTTTGCTTTGGGTTCAAGCCTGTCCGGCTGTAACTTCTTTACATAGGCTTCGCAACCCCAAACTTTAAGGAACGAGAATTTAGGTTTCTTTCCAAACCATAATTCATACGGTGTCGTTTCAACGGATTTAGATGGTGCCCTATTTAAAGTGAATGCGGCTGTTTCTAATGCATAATCCCAAAACGATAGCGTTAAATCTGTAAGTGACATCATAGAACGAACCATATCTAAGAGAGTTTGATTACGACGTTCGGACACACCATTGCGCTGTGGTGTTCCCGGCAGTGTCAATTGTGAAAGTATTCCGCATTTCTTCAAATGCTCGCCAAACTCGTAACTTAGATATTCACCTCTACGATCAGAACGTATAAATTTAATCTTCTTGTTACGTTGATTCTCTACCTCACTTTGAAATTCCTTAAACTTCTCGAAAGTTTTGGACTTATGTTTCATGAAATAGATATACCCATATCTACTCAAGTCATCGGTGAAGGTAAGAACATAACGATAACCACCACGCGATGCTACACTCATTGGACCACACACATCGGTATGTATGATTTCCAATAAGTCTGTAGCTCGCTCCATCATACCAGAAAATGGAGTCTTAGTCATTTTACCCATCAGACATGCTTCACATCTTTCAATTGATTCGAAATCAAGTGATTCAAGAAGTCCATCGGAATGGAGTTTCTTCATACGTTTCACTCCAATGTGACCAAGACGACAGTGCCACATATAGGTCGAGTTATCGTTCAATTTCAAACGTTTAGCTTCAATGTTATTAATATGTGTATTTCCACTATCGAGATTCAATAAGAATAGACCATCTATCAAAGGTGCATGTGCATAAAACATATTACTCATATAAATCGAACAACCATTATTCTCGGACTTAAACAAGTAACCGTCTCGCAATAAACATGATCTTAGACTTGCCTTGCTTCTTGAATTTGGTGGTCTTATTGACCAAAAACACTTTGTGCTCTTTCTTGATCTCCACTTCTGCAGATTACAACATGGAGAAGAGTTCTGGCAACGTCTTGTCCATGTTTTGCATATTGTAGTTCATCACAAAGTTCTTGTAACTTGGTGGTAGTGATTAGAGGACACGGTGAATCCCCAAAGAATTAGGAATCACTATACCCAAACTTTGGAGCTTGTTTGCGTGCCCAGACATCTTAAGCACATGCTCACTGATGGAGCTGCCCTCTTCCATCTTGCAGTTAAAGAACTTTCCAGAAGCCTCATAACTCTCAACTGCCGCGTGAGCCTCAAATATCATTTTGAGTTCACGGACAATATCATGTGGGTCATGGTTCTCAAACCTTTTCTGAAGCTCCGATTCCAAACCATACAAGATAGCACACTGAACTGTGGAGTACTGATTCTTCCGAGTGAGGTAAACATTCTTTACTTCATCGGTAGTAGTAGCTGCAGGCGGGTCACCCAGCGGTGCATCCAGCACATAGGTCAAATTATCAGCATTGAGGACAATCCTCAAATTGGGGAACCAATCCGCAAAGTTGCTTCCATTGTTTTTCAACTTTTCTTTCTCTAGGAACGCATTAAAATTGATGGTAGGGGCCGCCATTGATCTACAACATATTTGCAATAGTTTAGACTAAGTTTATGACAAATTGAGTTCTAATTAATAGTTAAATTAATCTAGGTGAACTCCCACTCAAAACAATATCCCTCACATTGTTTTAGTGATCAAATGAACTAGATCCACCACATCAAAACCGATCATCACGAGAGTTGATGTAGCTTCAATGGCGAACAATCAACATGTTCATCATATCTACTATATGACTCATGCTTTACCTTTCCGTGATCCGTGTTCCGAGACCATGTCTGTACATGCTAGGCTCGTCAAGATCAAACCTTAGCTTCCGCATGAGCAAATCTGGCTTGCTCACGTTGTATACACTCGCAGAATCTAACACACCCGATCATCACGTGGTGCTTCAAAACAACAAGCTTTAGCAACGGTGCTTACTAAGGATGAACACTTTAAAACCTGAAATTTGTGTGCTTGAGGGATCATCTTATAATGCTACTGTCGTTAACTAAGCAATACAAGATGCATAAAGGATTAACATCACATGCAATTCATAATATGTGATATGATATGGCCTTTCTTCTTGTGCTTCCGATCTACATCTTCAAGCACGAACATGATCTCCATCATCACCGGTATGGCGTCAAGGTCAATGGCGCCGTTTCATGGTTGTCGTCCACCAGCTTCAACTATTACAACTACTTTGAATAGACATACGGGTCTTAATCGGAATTTAAAGACAACCATATGGCTCCTGCCGGTTGCCAACTTACAATAAGGAACATTGCATACATCAAATATAATCACAATCATGGCCATATCACATCACAACACACCCCTGCAAAATAAAGTTAGACGCCTCTAATTTTCTTTGCATATTTTACGTGGTTTGGGGCTTTCAATAAGTGTCGTTATAACTTACGAACAAGAACCACAATGTTGATTCTTGAACTATCAAGTGCCCGTTGTAAATTGGATCTATACTTGATGGGAGAGACATGCACCCACAAAGCCACTTATGCAATACAAGTTGCATGTTGAGCGTGGAGCAAGTCTCATGAACGATGTCATGTAAGGTTAGCCCGGGCCGCTTCATCCCATCATACCGCAAGATGCAAAGTACACAAAAAGCAATTGATAATAAAAGCACCACGCCCACAATGACCATTGTGTTCTACTCGTGCAACAGATCTATATATAGACACGGCTCTGATACCACTGTAGGGGTTCGTACCATCGAAAACAAAAAATTTCTACCGCATGCAAAAAAACAAGCCAAGATCTATCTACTAGATTGTAGCAACGAGTCGATAGAGGAACTCACCCTCGAAGATTCCAAAGCGGTTAACGAGAGCAGATTCTCGTGGGTGATGTAGTCGTACACTTGCCGATCTCAAGATCGCGTAGACAATCCTTCCGGCGCTGCATTCCGGCAGCGCTTCCGCAGTCGGTCACATGTTCGGTACTCGATGAAGACCTTTCTCTCCCTTGTTCCAGCAGGCAGCAGAGGTTGTAGTACTCTCCTCGCGATTCCGGTAGCACGACGGCGTGGTGTCGGAAGTAGAGGGGAGATCTCGCAGGGCTTCGCCTTAAGCCGGAGCGAGTATGGTGGAGTATGAGAGAGGCCTTGGTGATCTAGGGTTTAGAGGGCCCCAAGAGGAGGGTATGGCCGGCGTCTAGGGCTTGGGGAAGCCCAAAGTCACCGAGTTGGAGGGGAAACCCTAGGCGGCGGATGCACTTGGTGCTGGAGGCGCCTAGAGCTAGGGTTTGAGGTGTGAGGGTAGGGGGCAGCCTTACCCCTCCTTATATAGGTGGATGGTGGCCAGTTGGGAGGAGGGAGTCCTCCTCCAACTCCTCCTCCTTGGCCGGCGGGTGGAGGGAGGGGACTTCCTCCCCAAGTAGGTTTCCTAATCTCCCTCCACCAAGCAAACTTGAGATTTTACTTTTTCAAATTGGCGTTTGACTTTCAAACTTCGATTTGATTTCTCTCTTTATTTTGCCCAGCCAAGTGGCCTAGTACATGATGCAACCATTCCATATTGTCATGACACATTCATGTACCCTTCCCCTCCGGAGTGTCGGACCTTCCGGACCCTTCTAGAACGTTCCTGGTGAAAACACCGGAATCATTCCCCAACTCCGAAACATGACTTTCCTTATATGAATCTTGGTCTCCGGACCATTCCGGATCTCCTCGTGATATCCCGGATCCCATCCGAGACTCTGAACAACATTCGGTCTCTTACTCATCATTCCATAACTACTCAACAACATCGAATCCTTAAGTGTGTCTCCCGACGGTTCGTGAATTACGCGGACATGACCGAGACACTTCTCCGATCAATAACCAATAGAGGAATCTAGAAATTCATATGGCTCCCACATATTTCTATGATTACTTTGCGATCGAATGAACCACTCACATACAATACCAATTTTCCTTTGTCTCACGATAGTTTACTTATCCGAGGTTTTGATCGTCGGTATCTCTGCCAGGCACATGCTTGCAAGCTAATTGGATGACATTCCACCGAGAGGGCCCAGAGTATATCTATCCGTCATATGCCCACTCTTGATCCATGTGCCTCAACCCATACTTTCCGAACACTCAATGCCACCTTTATAGCCACCCAGTTACGGTGTGGTGTTTGATGTCATCAAAGCATCCTTCCGGTGATGGTGATTAGCATGATCTCATGGTCGAAGGAATTAGGTTACTATGTATCAGAAAGCTTATAGCAAATGAACTATTAAAATGACTTGATCTTTATGCTACGCTTATCTATAGGAGTATGTCCATCATACCATTCTCCTAATGATATGATCTTGTTGTTAACAACATCCCAATGTTCATGATCAGGAAACCATGATCATCTATTAACCAACAAGCTAGTGTTATAAAGAGGCTTTACTAGGGACTCTAATTTAGTTTACAAATCACACAAGTATTAATGTTTCCGGTTAATATTGTTATAGCATGAATGTAAACATTTGTCATAAACACAAAGATATAATAATAACTATATTTATTATTGCCTCTAGGGCATATCTCCAACACCGGCAGCTTCTCCTGGGGCGGCTCCAATCGACGGCGCCTCTCCTCCTCTGCAGCGGCGAACTCCGGTGAAATTCCGGCCACCTGGTGCTCGCCTTGCTCCGAGAGTGAGTGGGTGTGATCAGTGAGAGGTGGGGAGTGAACCGGTGTGAAGAAAACGAGCGGGGGAGGTCTCCTTTTATAGTGGCTAAAGGGGACCAACAGGCGTGGGCTGAGCTCGTCGTGGTCAATGGCACAGAGGGCTAATGGCATGGGCGATGGTAGGGGACGGTGTTGTGCTCCCTGGCGAAGCTCAACGACGTGGTGGCGAGGCGTGGGGCGTTGTTGATCAGTCGGAATGCGTCGATGCTCTGGGAGGGTCCTACGGCAAATTTAATGGCGCACGGGTGCTCCTGGTCGCGCGCGCGTGTAAGAGGTTGTCTGGCGGGGTGCTGGAGTGTTGGCGATCACGCACGCAAGCGGCGAGGGCGGCGCACGGTCTGTGGGTGCTGGTCGAGCGTGGCGTACTGGCGCGCTCTCGGCTCGCACGCAGAGAGACTGGGCGCGTGCTTGGCGGGTGGTCGAGTGGCTGACTGCACTCGGGGCTAGGACAGGGAGTGGCGGTGGACGGTGCTGCGTGTCCCAGACAAGGTTGGCGGGGCTAGTTCTTCCTTTAGCTCGCTGGCGACATTGGGGTTGGCAAATGGGCTTGGCATGGTCACCATTAATGGCTATGCCAAGCTCACAGTGGTTCTAAGGCTTGTTAATTGGGCTAGATCATCTACTGAGAGTGTAGTGAGATCTAGAGAGGGAACAAGGTTGGCCAAATTCACTACTCACTATAGTGTTTGTTGTTTGTTTGTTTGCTGCAAACAATGTGTTTGATGAAATGGCCGAAAGAGATTCAAATTTGAATTTTTGGATTCAAACTTGGTGGGTTTGCTAGGCACATACTAGAGAGTATCCGGTTAGTTGGATTAGTCAAGGGGCACTGGTTTGGTTGGGTTTTGAAAATGTGTGATCTCCACATATGATAAAG
Source organism: Avena sativa (assembly GCA_916181665.1). Lineage (NCBI taxonomy): Eukaryota > Viridiplantae > Streptophyta > Magnoliopsida > Poales > Poaceae > Avena > Avena sativa. The sequence goes on from OV702279.1 coordinate 230,717,561, forward strand.
ATTTAATTTTGAATTGTGATTTGAATGAGGTTGCCAAATGTTTCTGCAAGTTTGAAAGGTGGGCTTGAATTCATTTTTACTTGGTCTAGCAAGGGGTGAAAATAATTGGAAAAGTTTATGTTTGAAATCTTGGACTAGAAACACTCAAAGGTCAGACTTGTGACATGTATGGTAACAATAGTGCAATGGTGATCAACGAGTTAGACAATACAATCCAAGGTACATGAATAGTGTAAAATATGCCCTTGTTCATACATCATCCAAATGCATCTAATTGTTTATTCAGTTAGGTGGTAGTAGAAACACAACTTTTTTGCTGCTCCTAGTCAAACCCAGTAAGATAGATTTTTATTTAGTTACGTACTATATTTGATAGAACAATAAGAATAAACCAGGACTTAAGTGAGAGATTACAGAATAATAACCATATTAAGGCGCTGGATAGGACTAATGCATGCACCAAAAGGTTTTCTCTGGCTGTGAGTGTGATTATTATTTTCCTATTTAAGAACATAAAGCAGTTTTCAAGACTATATAAAAAAAGATAGAAAGATTTCTCCGTGGTCCAAGTATGTATAACTGGAGGTGGTAGGACCTTCAGAGTCACATGCTCAATTGAAGTGTAAAGAGTAAATAACTTTAAATAAAACCTAGGCAAGCCATACTTCAAGTGGACTACCGGTAAGGATAACTGAACCAAGTTAACAAAAGATAAACACCAAGGCACAAACGTTCTTAGTAATAATATAATTGAGAATTCCACAACTAGAGTTGATGTCCTCCTTCTGAAGTATGGCATCCAAACCCACAATATTAAAAGATATCCAAGCCCACAATATTTTGAAGAAAATAAAAAGATAGTGAGCACAAACGTTCTTAGTAATAATATAATTGAGAATTCCATAACTAGATTTGATGTCCTCCTTCTAAAGTAAATAATTTGAAGAAAATAAAAAGATAGTGAGCACAAACGTTCTTAGTAATAATATAATTGAGAATTCCGCAACTAGATTTGATGTCCTCCTTCTGAAGTATGGCATCCAAACCCACGATATTTTGAAGAAAATAAAAAGATAGTGGTCTGTCAGAGAGGGTGTGTTGACCAGTTAGAATGGGCCACAAAGTGGAATACAAGCCCAGGCACAAGCACCAGAGAAGGTGCAATAGCCAGTTAGAACGGGCTGTCCACAGGCCCAGGCACGAGGCACCAAACCAGGCATCCAAACACCACTTTAATGCCCCCACTCGGGTTATAAGTCTGTGCTAATCGACTCGGCGAGACAGACTGTTTGAATAGACTATTTAAGCTGGTTAATCTCTCCTTAAGTTAGCGAGGCGGGACTAAAAACCAAGAGGAGCAACGGTTGGCTGGCTCCCACCCCCGTGCGTATCGCTACCGCGCCTCATGCTCCACTCTGTCGCCTCATCCTCTCCCTGCCTATCGCCGCATCGCCTCCCTCGCCTGGCTCCAGCTCTATCTACTACCCCCTCTGCCGTCCCCGCCTCCGTTTTCCCATCTCGTTCCGCACCATTTCGGCGGCAGCATCCTTGCCCCCTGCCCATACCTCCCAGTTTTGGAACACAGCCACAACTGTCCCAAAAAAAACTCGAAGGCAACCAATTCCCCCCTTTCGTTCTGTTCGGATGGCAGCCATGGACGGCGGCGACAACGACGGCGGCGGGGTCATGACCTTCGGGAAGTTGGAGCGGTACGCGATCTGGGTTGGCGGGAGCGTGGCCGCGGCATTCTTCAGCTCTATGGAGCGGTGCTCCTGCATCCACCTCCACACCGTGGACGACGACGGCGACGATGACCCCGAGGAGGCCAAGGACCGCCCCCTCATGCTGTCCCGCCCCCAGGCCCTCCCCGAGTACTACTAAGACCGAACCGGGTCGTCCACCTCCTTCGCCAAGATGTGACGGCGTCCTCACCCGTATTGCGGATCATCTTGCGTGACTGATTAGCCTGATTGTCCTTTCCTGTCGTGAGTAGTGAGTTGAGTGTTTGATGCGTTTATGTGGTGGTATGGTCTGTTCCTGTAGGTGCTAATTGACAATATCAAGGATTTCGCGCCGATAATATACACCCCCACTATCGGCTTGGTTTTCGAAAACTACAGTGGTCTGTTCAGGTGCCCCCGTAGGATGTACTTCAGTACCAAGGATAAGGGAGAGATGATGTCGATGATTTACAATTGGGCAGCAGAAAAGGTACACCTACTATTTTGAACAAAACGACAATAATACTTTTTTGTCACCAATGTAGCTGGCAGGGAAGGTTGAGACTATCCCAGTGCAATTTGATGAATGAGACATGGATCTTCCTAAAAATCCAGTTATACACCTATGTACATGTGAATTACTCCACATCAACACTAGTGGTTGTCCAGAGCTATGAATGTTTTCATGACATCTCATCCAATGCCAAGCAATTTACAACTAAATTAATTTTTAGTTTCCATATGCATGCTTCATGCTTGATACTTCATATATTTCTGTCTAAAAAAATATTGAAATGCGATAAAATTGCTTCCTCTTCCACTTGCTTTTATTGAAATTCTTCATGTCGTTGGTCGTTGCTTATTTCAGGTTGACATGATAGTTGTGACAGATGGGAGTCACATTCTAGGGTTAGGTGATCCTGGAGTTCAGGGCATAGGTATACCTATTGGTAAACTTGATGTTTATGTTGCAGCTGCTGGTATCAACCCACAGAAGGTATCTGATGTGTTACTTTCTGTTTGGAACACAAAAATTTGCTTCCGTTGACTATTTATGGCATTTCACCCTTTTGTCCCATTCGATCTTCTGTAGGTTCTCCCTATAATGCTTGACGTCAGAACAAATAATGAAAAGCTCCTTGAGGACAAGCTATGTGCGTAAGATACATTAAATGAAACTTTTGAAACAGTTCATATAAGATGGTTTTATCCACATTCTTGGCAAGCACAGTTGGCATTCTCTGATTAACTCAAAAGTCTAATCATACTTCTTTAGAAGAAAATAGTAGAAACTGATTTTCTGTTTGGAGTAAATTCATGCATCACAGCATAGCTTATTGAGTATTTTCTTAGATTTAGGATTGAGGCAACCTAGGTTGAAAGGAGAGGAATACTTAGCTGTTGTAGATGAATTCATGGAAGCTGTTCATGCACGGTGGCCTAAAGCAGTTGTGCAGGTATGTGTGCTGTGGTCATACTTTGGTTGCTAACTCAATCATGCTCCTTTGCTAAACTCTTAAATCCTTAGTTTGAAGACTTCCAAATGAAATGGGAATTTGAAACTCTTCAGAGGTATCGGAACTGATTTTGCATGTTCAATGATGACGTACAAGTGTAATGTATCAGCACTGTTTCTTCTGAATTTATATTATCATTCATTGACCTCTTCCTATTCGATAGGGGACAGCAGGAGTTGCTCTAGCTGGTCTACTTGGAGCTGTCAGAGCACAGGGCTGACCCCTAAAAGACTTTACTAAGCAGAAGATAGTTGTGGTGGGAGCTGGAAGGTATGTGATACGTTTGACATGCTTGGACATTTTCCTCAGTATATTTTCATATAACCTGTTGCTTGTCCAAAATTCAGTTTCGTCCATTCTAACACCTCTTCAGAATTCAGTGCTGGGTTAGGTGTGCTTAGCATGGCTAAACATGCAATGTTAAGGATGCCAGGGACCCATAAAAGTGGAGAACTGGGCGAAGGACACAATCAGTTCTGGGTTCTTGACAAGGATGTAAGTTTAATCTGTACAAGAAAATACATTTTTAATGCTTTCCCACTAGGTATCTTCTGTCATATGTGTTCAGTCCAGATTTTAGCGCTAAGGCATCATTTATAAGTGCGTAATAGGTTGAGTACTCATGTGCTACCGTTGTGATGTACCATGCAGGGCCTTATTACCATAAGTAGAAAGGGTCTGGATCCAGCAGTTGCTCGTTTTGCCAGAGGTTATGGTCCTGAAGAGGTCCAAGATCTCCATGAGGGGGCTAGACTTGTTGAAGTGGTATTGAAATTTTGATGATTTTTCTTCAATCTTGAGCTAAACCAATGATATTAGCAGAAAAAGACTTCCAACTGGTTCTGTAGTTGGCACTAATTCAGTTCATCATCAGGTCAAGAAAGTGAAGCCTCATGTGCTTTTAGGACTATCTGGAGTTGGTGGGATTTTTAACGAGGAGGTAAGCTCCAACATTGCGTATCTTATCTCATGAGTAATGACTGTACTGGAAGCTGTTGTCTATTCTTCAGTTTATTTCCCCTATTTACAAGTCTGTTCCTATAAACCCTCAGACCAGGGATTTGGCTGTAGCCACAAGTAGTCCAGCTAACCTTATAAATTATTATTTCACCGTTGTTACATGTAAGGATCTTACCTCTGCTTATCTACTACTCCCTCTGTTCACTAATATAATATGTTTTGCCAAAACGTCTTATATTAGTGAAAAGGGAGTATTTAGCATGCTTCATCATGAGTCGGGATTGTCTCATGGACAACGGTAGCCTCAAATATGCATCTCTCCTGCTAGGCTCCCAAAATCGTTTCCTTTATTAATTTATAACATTAATTGATTAGTATTATCTTTACAATGCTTAATTATACTCCTATATGATATTTCACATGTCTTACCCTATCAGCAGTTGAGTTTTAACTCAAGGATTTTGTATAATTCCAGGTTCTCAAGGCTACGAAAGACTCTGATTCCCCCTGCCCTGCAATTTTTGCAATGTCAAACCCAACTACAAATGGTTTACCCCTAATATTTACCATTTAAATACTTATAATATGCACCCTACTAACATTAGCTTTTTCTTATTACAGCTGAATGTACGTCTGAAGATGTATTCAAGCATGTTGAAGAAAATGCAGTATTTGCTAGTGGAAGCCCTTTCAGTAACGTCACTTTAAGTGAGTCATGTTTAACCTCCTTTGTATTGTTTACTTACTATATATTCTTGTTGGTGACTGCTAATGCTACAATCTGTATATGTCCTAGGTAATGTGAGAAAAGGGTATGCTAATCAAGCAAACAACATGTATCTATTTCCTGGGTATGGCAATCTTTCTGTTTTTCCTTGTATAGGCTTTGTTTTTTGTTTTCAACTGATGTAAATTTGTGCGAAATACAGGATTGGCTTAGGAGCCCTTCTTTCAGGTGCTCGGCATATTTCGGATGGCATGCTCCATGCTGCGTCTGAGTGGTAATTCCTGTTCATTGGATCATATCATTGGCCTAACTGATGACATCCACTTTACCATTTGCGTAAGATGTCAAACACACTTTTAGCTACTATTGCCATTTGGGGGCAAAGTGCTAAATATTTAGGCTTGCAGGCTTCAGCCACAAGGCTTTTCACAAATGGACCCATGAATATTATCTTTTGGACTTGAATTGCATAATTTTTGTAGTTGATGTATCTTGGAGGACTCTTGTTTGCCCTCCTTTTTCCTCATAAAATTGACCTAAGCATTCAACTGATAATTGCTGGTGCAGCCTTGCTTCATACATCACGGATGATGCGATTCGAAAAGGAATCCTCTTTCCTGAAGTCTCGAGGTTAGCTCCTCGCCCAGCTCTTGCCATTGCACTCTGTAGCAACATGCTATGTATTCTATCACTGCTAACTACTACCCACCAAAAATTGCAGTATCAGGCACATCACCGCACGTGTCGGCGCTGCAGTCGCCCGTGCCGTTGTTGACGAAGATCTGGCGGAAGGATGCTCTGAAATGGATCCTAGGGAGCTAAAGAGCATGTCAGAGGTATGGCATACAAAATCTCTCATCCGTAAATTTGCTTGCCAGAACAGTGCCTGATTTCCTTAATGTGCTCACAGTCGGACACAGTGGACTACGTGGCTCGGAAGATGTGGTATCCTGTTTACAGCCCCCTTGTGAATGACAAATAGAGTTCAACGAAGCACACCTGAAAGAGATGTATCAGGCACATATATTTGTTCCTAGTAGTTACCAATTTGCTATCTTGATTTAGCTGCTCTACTTGAGAGTATTTCAGCAGATACTGCTGCCCACGCCTACGGTTATGCTGTTACGCCATTTATTTACATTGTCAGGTCGGCCAAACATTGCTCAATTTTGAGACCGGTTGAACGATATAAGGTCATGTCTCACTGTTAGGACTTCAATAAATATCAGATGCTGGGTTTGTTTCTGCCTCTTCATTGTTAAACTAAACGAACTGTACAATTTTGTTTATGCCATCGTTCAGTTGGTGTATTTTCTGAAACTTATTCATTCTCCACAAGTTATGGATAATATACTAGCTTGAATCTCTCAGAGTGACAATGAGTAGACGATATCTCAGCATGCATCAGATGGTCAAATTCACTTGGCTTTAAGATCATTTTGCATACTGCAAAATTTCAGTAATAATTGCTTATCTAATTTGTGGGATGAAACAAAATTATACAGGTTGCAGACGTGCCAGAAATTTTGAAGATTGTGACAGAGTCCTTAAGGGCCTGTTTGGAACCTGCTGTTTTTTCTCAGTATTGGAAAGATACCGTAGTATCGCAAAATATTATAGTTTCCAATACTTTGAGCCGTTTAGATACAGTAAAATACCAAAGTTTCAAAACTGTGTTATTGCAAAAAACTGAGTTTCTTTTTTGCATGATTCAAGAAATAGGTCCGGAGCTCTTTTTTTTTTATAAATATTTTGGTTTTGTGCAAACTGTAGTATTGCTCGTCCGCTGCTGCCCAGTACTTGCTTGCCCCATGGTTCCGGACGAATCCAAAGGACCGTCCTAGTACTCGCCTGCCCCATCACGCCCCAGCGCTCGCCTAACTCAGCTGCCCTGCAGCCGCTACCGACGTACTCCGTCATGCCCTTGCTACGTGCCACACGGCGCCCCTACGGCCACCACCATGGTCTTGTTGTGCCGCCGCGTAGCCGCCACCGTGGCCGGACCTGGCTGTCGGAGCTTGGCCTTTGCCGCCACGCACCCTGGAACCAGTCGCCGCACCCAGCTAGATCCTGTCAGAGGTGTCCGATGACAGAGAGACCATGGAGATGGACTTCACCGTGGAGGTTCTCCTGTGGGGTGGAGCGGCCATGGCTACTGCGACCACGACGCGGTAACATGCAACTATGGCCCCACTGACAATAATGCTACATACGACGTTCGGTGTTGCTACCACAGTGCGTTTGCTACTCTACTTTGTCGGTGTTGCTACTTTTGTGTTTGTCTTTGCTACGAGCGTTTTGCTACCTTAGCATATTATTAATTTTGCTATGTATTCACGTATTTTTTGCTACTTTCGCACTTTTTTTTTGCTACGGTTTTACTATAAGGTCTCCGGCGGGAGTCTCAGGCGATGTTCCCTTTGCTATATTAGAAAAAACATTTTGCTATAACCGTTATGTGGTTTTGCTATAATAGTATAAATCTTTTGCTACAAGGTCTCTGACGAGGTTTTTCCTGGCGAGTCTCCGGTGATATTTTACGGCGAAGTCGGTTTTACTACATTAGTTTTTTTTTGCTACAAACTCTTTGGCGAGTTCTCCGGTGAGGCCTCTGTCGAGGGTTGTCTCCTTTTTTTTGCGTGAACCTTTTTTGCTACATTGTAACAAAAACAGAACATTCTGTAGAAAAAAGAGTTTTTAGTGTAATAAAAACGGGATTGGAAGAGGATCCGGGGAGGTTTGATCTCAGGGAAAGCGTAGCACCTCCCTAAAATCATAAACCCTTTTCAGATCGAAATTGGTTCCATCTTTCTTCACCTGCATAATCACAAAAACCGGCCTCCCGGCCAAGGCCAACCATCGCGCTCAGCAGCCTACAAAGCCACCGCCGTGCCCCGGAACAACATCGGCTGTGAAGTGTAAACACCTTCTTGGACGCGCTGGATGTCCGGGTCAAGATCCATCGTCCACCATACGTATGTACTATACCAATTAGTTTTCTGTTTCCGATCTACTCGTCAAGAGGGTGTGGATCGACCTGGTTAGCGATGGGGAATCCTTGGTAACAGGAGGGTTGTGGTGTGATCGGGAGGATATGCATGTATCCTAGTCGGACTTCTGGCCGATCAATTGCAAGCTGCCGGCGGATTTCCAGCCTCTTGTACTTAGTTTGCTAAAAAAGTTTATATCGTGGAACGGAGGTCGTATTTGTTTGTAGGAAGCAAACGGAAAATTGATCGGTAGCACGATGCCAACGATTACATGGATTATTCATTTCCCGAGAAAAATTGATCGAGCTTGTTCTGCTGCTGCAGGTCTGACGAGGACCATCTTTCTAAGCTCACATCTGCATCAACACTGGAAGTACCAGACGAATTATCCTGGAAGAAGTTCCTCGACTCGATAGCGATGACGGTTCGTCTTCATGGTCTCGCCGGGTGGTAACCGACTGCACCGTTGTGTTCTTGCCAGCATCACAAAGGTGCATTTTCTTGTCTCCTGGGTCGTCTCTTCTGGTCCGGTCACGTCTTGATTGGAATTTGACGTTTTACATCAGGGTTGATGGTAGTGGATTTTTTCACCCATATCCTCATGTGGGCAGACCGTTTCAGAGCTTACAGGAAGCTGGCAGCGCTATAGATCGCTTTCTCCATGCCCGCCGGGATCCAAAAATGTAAAGTTTCTCAATTTTGTTGGATGCTTTCATCGGTTCAGTTGTCCCCTTTTTCATGCACTCTTGCGAAGTTGCATAACTTTGGAAAATAAATGCCTTCCTGTTAAGTTTAAAGATTCCCGTTTCTTAAAGTAAGGAAGCTTTAGTTTGTAACTTTATTTGTGAGAGGTTGTTGAAATAGCAGAGGAAGGCGACTCATGAGACGACGGTGAAGAAGAAGGAATAGCAGAGGAAGACGACTCATGATACGACGATGAATAAGAAGGAATAGCAGAGGAAGGCTCCGGAGAACGAGAGGGGAACTAGACGGAGCAGAGGAGGATGGTGTCGAAGAAGAGACATCAGGAAGAGTGGGTCCTGAAGAAGACACAATAGGAGTAGAAGGAGGTGTGTGAGGAAAAAGAAGAAAAGAGATATCTTCCACCAGGTAGGTACCAGCGGTGGGACGAGGATAGAAAGGGCACGTCTCATCAAAAGTAACATCGCGAGAGATACGCATCCGACGACCAACGGGGTCCCAACATCGATAGCCCTTATGCTCATCACTGTATCCAAGGAAGACACACTCAATAAACTGAGCAGTCAGTTTGGTGCGTTAGCGAGGGGCAAGGAGAACATAGCAAACACAACCAAACAAGCGAAGCATGAAGTAGTCGGGAGAATGTCCAGATAGGCGCTCAAGAGGGATACCACCCTGCAGAGCGGCAAAGGGCTGAATATTGATGAGGTAAGTCGACATAGCGACAGCCTCAGCCCAGAAATGCGGAGGAAGGGAAGAAGCAATCATCATGGCACGAGTGGTCTCAAGAAGATGGCGGTGCTTACGCTCAGCGACGCCATTCTGGGCATGTGCGCCAGGACATGAGAACTAAGCAAGGGTACCTTGCTCAACAAGAACACCTCGCAACATCTGGGAGATATACTCACCAGCAGAATCAACATGAAACAAACGAATGGGTGTAGAATATTGAGTATAGACCATGGCCTCAAAACGCTGATATATGGAGAGCACTTCACTGCGAGAGCGCATAAAATACAACCAAGTGTACCGAGAAAAATCATCGATGAATAAAATATAGTAGCGATGGCCCCCTTTCAAAGCGAAAGGTGTCGGACCCCAAACATCGGAATGAACTAAATCAAAAGGTCGCTGAGATACAGACGTGCTAGTAGGATAAGGGAAGCTGAATCTGTTTGCCCAACCTATAGCCCTGACAATGTAAAGACCCATATCCTGAGACGGACCCTAGAAGACCACGATGAACTAATGACGACAGGCGAGAGTCACAAAGGTGACCAAGACGATGATGCCACTTCTGAAAAGAGCTGGTAGAAGAGGCGACGACCGGAGAAGAACTGACAGATGAAGTGGCAGCGGAAGGAACACGAAGCCAGTCTAACTCCCAAAGTCCTGAGTAGTCACGACTGCAAGGGCCAGGTCCAACCAGGGCCTATGTGCGACGATCCTGGACAGCACAAGAATCAGCATCAAGAATGACGCGACAACCAGAGTCAGTAAGCTGGCTAGCAGAGAATAGATTCATCTTAAGACGAGGAACATGAGAAATATCAGGAACAGAAAAAGAAGAAGTAGAAAGGGTGCCCCGACTAGAAATAGGAAGAGAGGTACCATCGGTCGTGAGAACACGGACAAGAGAAGGGGGAGAACGAAGAGCGGACAGAAGAGAAGACTCAGAAGTCATATGAAAAGAAGCTCCAGGATCCAGATACCACGGGGACGTACCTGACTGTGTAGAAGGTGGTGGGCGCGCAGTGCCTGAAGAATCAGTCACAGAACTAGCAGTGCCTGTCAAATAAGGGCATGTAGCAGCAAGCAGACCGCGAAGACTCCTAATAATGTCCTGATCAGAGAGAGCAACTGCTGAAGATCTAGAAGGAGCCGACTGACCACGAGCCTGGTGTTGCTGACGTAAACTGGGATCCTGTGTATAACAGGTGGCCCAAGTGTGGCCATCCCTGCTAAAGTAAGTGCAGTGACAAAGAGAACCACGGCGACCCTAACCACGAGCCTGCTGGTGCTGACTCTGACCCTGAGACTGCTAGTGCTGACTCTGACCCTGAGCTGGAGGAGTGGGTAGTATCGGCGGAGGCACAAAGGATCGCGGCTGAGTTGAGGGGGCAGACAACAGAGGAGGACCACGAGTAGCAAGCACAGACGGAACCGCAATAAGACCAGCACCACGGAGACGAGTCTCCTCAGCCCGAAGCTCAGACAACACCTCAGAGAGCGGAACACGACCACGAGCATTCAACTGAGCACGGCGGGGCTCGAACTCCTGGCGGAGCCGAGACAGAAACTCATAGATGCGGTGGAACTCTAAATCCGAGCGCACAATCTGGCAGCACAGGCATGTGCCACAAACAGCAGTACGAAGAGAATCAAGCTAACGCCAGATAGCAGCACTCTGAGTATAGAACTCATCAATAGTGGAATCACCCTGCTGAAGAGCATGCTCCTGGCGGACCACCGACAGGTAAAGAGCATACCCAGACGGCTGATAGCGTTGTCGGAGATGGGCCCACTGAGCAGCAACAGTAGGAAGACTCATGAACTCAGCGGCAAACTGGGGCAGAACACTGGAGGTGAGAACAGTAGCAGCACGAGCATCCTCATCTACCCACTGAGTGTAGGCTGTCAGATCGAGGCGATAGGTCTCGAGATCAGCAGAGTACTATTTGAGCTTCAGCTCATATGCAGCAACAACAATATCATCGGCACTCTGAGCAGCATCCTTGGCCTCCTGAGAAGCATCATCACCAAGAACGATCAGCGGCGGAGGAAGAGGAGCAGTGGGGCACGACGGACAGGAGACCTCGCCAGAGAGCACACCCCATAAACGGAGACCGCGCATGTGAACGCGTATAAAGGAAGCGAAATCAGGATAATTCGCGCCATCAAAGATCACCGGGCAGCGAGGAATCGCAACATAGCACGATGCAGAAGACATTTTTTTCCGAAGTCAGATCAATCTCAGATCAGATCCGATCAAGACAGAACCCGAGCAGGCAATGCACGTCGAGGCAGACGGGGGAGAGCCGGCGGGGTCAGGGACTAGGGCCGGCGGGGGCGAGGACGGGGGCCGGCGGGGGCGAGGACGAAGGCCGGCGGCGGGGGGGGGGGGGGGCTGGGGCTGCCGGCTGTTGGTGGAGAGGCGGGCGGCGGCGGAGGCCGATCTGGGCGGCGGAGAAGACCTTGGGAGGCGGGTACATGTGCTGGCGGCGGTTGGTGGAGAGGCTGGCGGCGGCGGCCGATCTGGGCGGTGGAGAAGCCCAAGTCGGGGGTGGGGGGGCGAGGAGGAGGTGGCCGGAGACGAGATGGCCGGCGGCAACCGGCGGCGGTGACGTCGGCAGACAACCGACAGCGATAGGGACGGTGGCGGCTGTGACGAGGTTGCAAAAAAAGGTCTAACATAGCTCCGATACCATGTTAGGAATATGCAACTTGTATTTCTCTGGGGCCAAAGGCCACAATATATAGTACATGTACAGGTGGAAATATGCAGGAAAACCCCCTAACAAGTGGAGACATACAATATACAAATATACATCTAACAACATAGACCATACATCATAAGCATAGCTGTCTTAATAAATGGGCATGTAGATAATACAAGTTGTATCTAGCTAGTATGTTTTTGGTGAACTGCAATGTGTGCAATTGCTTAGCGTTTAGTCATTCACACACGTGGTCTTTTCTAATACGTAATTGTGACAACTTGAGCAATAAGTTCCATTAACAACTGTCCAAAATAGTGTGGTAAGCACTGTATTTAAAAAAAAAATACATGGTGATAACTTGGCATGCAAGCAACTTCAGTTTTGATTCATTTTTTTCGATTTCTAATGATCTACTCCTTCCGTTTTAAAATATAAGATGTTTTAGCTTTGTGAAGCAAATGTATCTAGACTTCTTTTAATATATAGGTTCACTCAACTTTGAATGAATCTACACACTAAAAAAAGTCTAGAAACGGAAGGAGTATGTTAGAGGTGCAACTCGGGAGCTGTTCGATCCTGCTTAACATCCTTCCATACAAACAAACCAATCACGCTAGCTCTTTGCCGGGCTTATAACATTAGCCGAGTTTCACGTACTCCCTACTTCTAAGGAAGTACAATGTACTGATATCATAGAGTTCTCTTTTGCAAATTAGGTGCAAGGAGCAAGCTGGGGTTTCTCAAATGGAGATGGCTATACGACAATGTCTTTACTGGCCTGATGGCACAATGAAGACTTGTACAAAATCACAAGTAATTGAGAAAACTCGTGATCCGATGCGTTCATTATTGGTTTAAGCTTTAGTGGACCAGTATAACGAGAATCGTCAACTTCTGGGGGTCTGCTCTCTCTTACTCATGTCCTTACTCCTCCCTATGTCATTTCCAGTATTGGACTCTTATTGTCTTGACCATGTAAACAAATTCTACTTCCTCCGATCCATATTAATTGACTCACATTTGTCTAGATTTGGATGAATCTAGACACTATTTAGTATATTGGTTCATCCAAATTTTAACAAATACAAGTCAATTAATATGGGTCGAAGGGAGTAATACGATTCATATTCCTTGGTTTCAGGATCTTGCATATGAACCGAAAGATTTTATTCACTGCCAATACATTTCTGAGGGTCCGGTAGCTACTATCATTTGAATTTGACTGCAAATACGAATGGAGCTGAGGATATTGACCATAGCATCGACAGTCTGTTCTTTGTTGAAGTCACATTTATGAAATGAGAACAATTAGAATTGGTGGTTAGTTGTTTCTGCTTGGTTGAACCTAATGATAATGGTAATCTATACTCTTAACTAAAATTAAGTACTTTTCAGCTGCATTTTGTGAACTGGAAGTTATATGTTGTTGTTAGATATCATTTCTTTCCATAGTTATGATTTTTTCTATGTTTACCTGTTTTTTGCCTGTGTGTCTATTTCCCTTCGTGACATGACATTCATAATATCTCAAAAAATGGTCCATGCATTCCGTCGTAATGGCTGTACATAGACATGTCCATTTTTGTGTGCTTGTGCTTGGTTATATGATTAATAACCTCTGTTATTTTTTCTATTAAAAATAGGTCACTGCTATGGTTGTAATAATAATGGAAGTGTTTATTTGAAGCACCCGAATAAGGCTAATGCATACACTGGTGGTCACTTGAACACACATTCGTCATTTGGATATGATAGGAGTGACTCCGATACCATATGATGATTTATCTCATGGTGAACATTTATTATTTGGTTGCTTCATTGTTAATTACAAGTGTTTCGCCGCTATTTTCACAGGAGGTGGATGAGGAGGCTGAGGAGGCCAGGATAAGACGTATGAAAGAGCATTTTCCTATCCCTCTGATTTTGATGTTTGATAACAACACACTTATCGGTTTAACTGTGTGCTAAGTTTATCACAGGGTTGATAAGAGGTGGCACAAATATTGGCATATCAATTCCCCTTGCAAAAAAAACCTCTGTGCCAACCGGTAGTACCGGAACTACGACCGGTACTACCACTTGACACCGGTACTACCGGTTCCAGTATCGGTTGGCACTGTCCAAAGCTGATAAAGATGTGTGCTAGTCAGTACCACCCGGTACCACGGAGCGGCACTACCGGTCCAACCGGTAGTACCGCTTTATATAAGCTGTACTACCGCTTGACACGGTCGTACCGCTCGGCAGTACCGGGGCATACTGACTAGCACTCACCCCTCTCCGTTTTTGTCAGTACCAAGCGGTACTTGGGACCGGTACTACCGTCCAAACCGGTAGTACCGCGTCCTACGACCGGTACTACCGCTTGGGGGTAGTACCGCAAGGGCGATACCGCCCAAAACTGAAGAATGCTGAAGAACTGAAGCACCTCCGGTACCTGGTCCGGTACTTGACCGGTAGTACCGCTTGCAAGCGGTACTATCGCTTGAGTACCGGTACTACCGGTACATTAAATGCTCCAACGACCATATTTCGTGGACCTATGTAACTACCTCGGTGAATTACGCTCCTAGATACAAGCCTGGATGAACGGTAGTGGTTGAAATAGTACGGTGGGGCCCCAAAAGCCACTCACGGGTAGACCTTCCGTCCCAACCACTTCCAATTCATCGGGACTTGTACGGGCGGCGTAATCGGCAGGCGAAGGGATCAACTACATACACAAATGAGTATGTATGCAAGCCACCATACAAAAGTACATCAGAGCCATTCCATCTAGAAAGAAAGGAAATATAGCAACGCCATACGGCAAGATTCAAATGACCTAGATAGATATAATATTTTAGGATAATTCCTCATACATCACACATCAGAGTATCAAGCGGAAGCGGCAAAACAAAGTCCGAGTACGGATAAGAAGCAAATCGGCATAAGATGCCATAGAAATAAGCACATCCCGCCCACAGATCTCACGGATCCCCGTTCCCGGAATCTCTACACCGAACGATCGTTGCCCACATCATCAGCCTCTTCCACCCAGTATCCGTCCTGCGAGGGTACCTGTTCATCTGAACCAATAATTTATCGTGTGAGACCCTAAGGGTACTCAGCAAGTCTTTATGCCTCTAAAGGGGACACAACCTGGGGTGACGCAATTGCAGCGAAAGATAAACCCTAGCAGTTCTATAGATACTCGCTAACCATCCGCCTAACCAATGATAGACGGATGTCCGTGAATTAATGACAACAGTTATAACAATAATACCATCAGATCCATCCTCCTCCTCGCTTACCAACGAGGAAGCGGACGAACAACCCCCCATCCGTTGGCAATTTTATTAACCATTCCATGAGTGTTGCACTATTTACTAGTCAGTTGTTTAATCAAGTTAAAAGCGGTACTTTAGTTATGCTTGTCTATGATCGAGAAACTGTGCTCCAAGTCGTCCATAACCGCGGACACGGCTTTCAGAAAGTTTTACCCTGCAGGGGTGCACAAATAGCAACACACACTCGATCAACCTCGGAAAAACCAAATCAAAACCCAACGAGGCCTTCACGACAAAGCATTCACAAGATTCAGAAATATTTCAGGGGGCCACCCCATTGAGTAGACCCGCAACGAAGTTAGCTGACTCCGAGACGGACTCAAGGTTTGCGTCAATGGCTGTAAACGATCGGGAACCCGAAAGTGTGGCTGGGCTTGTCGATACCGCGAAAACATTCCGCTTACCTAAACAGTACAGTGTGCTCCTCGCACAATCGTAAATAAACAGTAGCATGGCATAAGTACAGGATAGTAAATAAAACCTCAAACTAGTTTGTGGCCCCAAGAAATAAGACTGAATCAAGCTCTGGCTCAGGGGGGTCCCATATACCTCCCGGATGTGGATAGCGCGATAAATCTTGGAACAGGAATCAAGTACTCGGGGTCTTACGGGACACAAGTGAGCAGGAAAAACCAAATAGCAGATGTTGCTCACCGATGCCACTTTCATTAGTTATCCCATTACTACTCAGGTTAAGTTGTTTAGGTACCTCGTTATCCATCAGACTCTCACATACCCTACACATGCTGTTCTACGACTCGCATGGCTCAAACAACTCCTGTAGTAATGGCTCATGGGATGGAGGAACAGGCTTGGTGGGGTTTTAAGTAAGGCTATGCAATACTTGGGATTCAGTTTAATGCAATCGCGACTCCATGATGCAAGAATAAGATAGAGGCAATAGGTACTGTATGTATGCAAGCATGTGGAAGTGCTTTCCTGGCAACTCAGTTGAAGCGAGAGAAGGATCTGGGTAGTGCTCCTGGTTCTCTTGATATATCCCCTGCTCAGTGTCTATTCGAAGAGGAACCAAACAAACAAGGGCCAACATAAATAAAGTGCACAAGCATATGAATAAAGTGCTCCTGGTTCTCTTGATATATCCCCTGCTCAGTGTCTATTCGAAGAAGAACCAAACAAACAAAGGCCAACATAAATAAAGTGCGCAAGCATATGAGTAAATGTATCAAGCAAACAATCATGCCATGATGAATGATGCACAAGTTGCATGGCAATAATGTAGCATGGCATGGTTGAGGTGTGGTAGACAAGAAATAGCATTTTAATGGGGTTTTGGCTCACATTTTATTGCCATATTAGTTGCTGTATATTATATATTTACATGATGCCTGCTGCAATGGAAGTCACGGATAGCATAAACAGAAAGGTCTCGTCGAGCTGATCATTTTAGACATATCATTTGTTAAATTCGGAGTTATATTTCAAAAGTTATTAATTAAATAAGTTCCAGTGGCATTTGTTGTAATTTAACTCAACTTGGAATTTTAAAGTGTTCAAATAATATTTTGAATGGCATATTTGAATTCCTCACATTTTTCTGATTCAAAAACATATATTATTTGTATTATTTGAAATTATGAATTTGAATTCATTTTAAGTCAAAATTAATTAATTAGGGTCAAAGTCAAAGGTTGACTAAATAAATTAATTCTGAAAATATTTGAATAAGGATTTGAATTATAATTCAAAAACTAAACATTTTTCATATAAGGTTTGAATTCAAATTCCAAACCAGGAATAAGTTATGAATTCAATTAAATTTGAACAGATTTGAATTTGAACTGATTTGAATTTATTTGAAAATGTCTGAAATTTTGAATCAGCACACTATTGGTCTTTTGATACTCACCAGAAATCTACACCAGAGGATGACAGGTGGGTCCCTTAGCTGACTGGGCAGACACACACACGCGCCAGACTTTTCTCACCCAGGCTCACTCTAGCCAGCAAGGCTGACAGGTGGGTCCAGGCACCAGCAGGCCCACTCGCGTGCGCAGCCGCCCGGTGGCGACACGTGGTCGATCCAGGGACCGCGGGTGGAAAACAAGGGAAGCAGCGGACCCTTTTTGCAAAAAGCCCGCAGGCGCTGGTAGGTGGGGTCGGTGGCTGCGGGTTTTAGGCGGGAAAAAGGGGGAGGGCTTATCTGCAAAACGTGCAGAGCTGCCGCTGTCTGTTGCTGAACGCGGCGCCGCGGCGGTGGATCTGGCCGGACTTCGAACGACGATGGCGAGCGAACCACAGCGTCTCCGGCCAAGCCGCAAAAACCAAAAACGAAGAGGGCGTTACGGGCTACAGTTTTCGTTCAGGGGGCTAGCTCGGAGGCGGGCTGCAGCGCGTGGTTTTCATCGAAGAACAGAGGCAGAGCGCACGCCACAGCTGCTGCTGGCGCACGCGCAGGCGGTGACCGTGGCGACGAGCGCGCACGCACGGTGTTCGACGGAGGCCGGCGGGGCTACGGCGAACTAGAGAGGACCAGGGGGTGTCTAGAGGCTGCAGGAGCTCACCGTGGTGTTGTCGGCGTAGCCGTGGGCGTTGAGGTGGCGAGGATCGGCGAGGGGGCAGCAGGTCGGGGCGTCCTGGCGGTCACGGGCACGGCGGCGGCGAGCTGCTCCGGCGGGGCTACGGCTGGTTCCTCGCGTCCTGGGCGTTGCAGGGGAAGCAGGCGAGACTCCTGGGGGCTCTGACCTGCCTTGGCGCGCTTGGGAACGAAGGAGAGCAGAGGCGGCCGCCGTTAGGGTTTAGATGGGCGAGGAACGATCATGGCTGTGCTTGGGAAGGGAGGAAGGAGGGAGGAGGGTTCCTGGGGTGGACAGGGAGTATCTGGGCGAGGCAGAGACGGAGGGGGGTGGATAAGATCAGGAGGGGGCAGGTAGATGGCGTGGGGGAGGGAAGCACATGGCTACTTTATGCCAAAAGAGGGGTGGCTTGGGTGGCTAGGGTTTAGGAGGGAGAGAGGGGCCAGGGTTAGCACATGGGAGGGTGGTGGTCAGGTTGGGTCCGAGCTGGGTGGGTGAGAGGAGTAGGGCTAGGTTTTTGATGGGGGACTAGGGTTAGTTGGGAAGGTGGTGGCTCGGGTTAGATGGGTAGAGAAAGGGGGGTACGGTGAGAGAGGGATCTAGGTGGAGGGTTAGAGAGAGAGAAGGGTGAGAGCTAGAGATTTTTGAATCATGCATGCTCCATTCAAAGACCAAGCAAGATCAAAAAGAAAAGAGGTAGGGAGAAGGATGTGGGGGTTTAGGCTTGTGCACACCCACATGATCACATGTGCATGCATGGATGTGGATGGTGATTAGGGTAGGGTTTAGATTAAGAGGAGGGTTTGGAGAAAAAGGAGAGCCACACAAAACAAAGAAAGCCAAAAGACATGCAAAAAGGTGGCAATTGCATGGGCCATGCAAAAACATGAAATGCCATGGATCATACTTGTGTAAACAAAAATAATAAGCATGGCACTAGGTATTTGCATCCTCACAAGATGGAGTAGGCCCAAGCAAAAGAAAGAAGGAAAGATCCATGTGGAGTGAATGGGGAAACCCATGTTTGAATTAAAAGGGGACATGCTAGTGTGTATGTGCCACTAGATGCTCAATAGTCCCAACAATACCCCAACATGAGCATAACCCCAAAACAACACATATGGAAGCTAGGGAAAAAGGGGTCCCACTCACAAGGCATGCAAAGGTGGCCATGTGGCTCTCATGTATCAATAATGTGAAAACAACATGATGCCAAGATGAGAGCAGGTGGAAAGAATTGGACCCATCCCAACCCACATGAGCTAGAGGTAAAACCAATAAGTGCCAAGCTCATATTTAATTGGATGGTGGAATTATAAGGTGGTGAAAGAAAAAGGTGGTGGAGTTAATAAGAGATATGCCCCCAAATCAACTTGGGCATTTAACAATATATCAAGAACCAAATACAATATCAAGAGGCAAACTCAATTAATAATGCACATGAGATAAGAACCAAACAAGAAGGGACTTTATATGATGCTCAAATGCAAGGTGGCATGATGACATGAGCATGACATGATGATGGTGCAACAATTATATGTAGGAAGTGGCCCTTTTTATTACTAGAACAAGTAGCATTACAGGTGTTAGACAACTGGGATGCTACAACCTACCTTGGGACAAAGTGCTCAGCTCATTAAAGTCAAAGACCACCACTGGAGTCCATTGGAGCCACTCAAATCTTCAAGATCTCCTCATCCCACCACCCAAAGTCCTTGATCTTTGGGGAATCGAAGGAGGAGGCCCCGATCTACTACTTCACCAAAAGAGATCTTCATTTCCCCCTCATTTCATTGAGGGCCCCTTTGCTCTAGTGTTTTCTTGGAAACTCTAGTTCTTGTTTTGGTTCTTACAAGATTGTCTTTGATTGCTTTGACAACTTGCTTGTATTTGGGAGCCTCCGGTTAAGTTGTGGATGTGTGCCCCAAACTTGTAACGGTGCCGGCTTCCACCTTGAAGGTTGCCCGATATAGTGGAAGGTGAATCGATCCCGTTGGGGTGAGATTCATCGGAGAACAAGGGAGGCCTCTCGTGGCGTTGGTGGTTTGAAACCACCCCCTCTCCAAACATAGACGTACTTCCCCTCAAAAGGAAGGAACTACGGGAAACAAATCCTTGTGTCTCCGCGTCCACTTTTCGGTTACTTCTATCCTTTACCTTACCTTACTTACTTGTTACTACTTTGTGTTGTGGTAGCCCTTGCATAATTGTCATATAGGTAAATTCACCATAGTTGCATTATCTAGAGAATTTACCTTATTGTGAAACCTTAATTTGAAAAAGAAGAAAATTTGAAGTAGCACCTATTCACCTCCCCTCTAGGTGCTCATACGATCCTTTCAATTGGTATCAGAGCCTCGGCTCTTTATTCGGGCTTTACCGCCTAAGAGAATATGGGTAGCAACGATGGGGGTGGTGGTAGTGAGTCGACACCGGTGACCATGGAAGATCTCAAAAACTTGGAAACAAGATTGAGCTCTTCCTTGGTCAACGAATTCAAGAAGATGCTCGAGCAACTTCTTAAAGACAAAGAAAGCTCATCACCTCCATCTCCTCAAGAGGATCAACCATCCATTTTACCTAAAGGGAATACACCGGTATCCCCCGAGGGTATGGTGGTGGGGGGTAAACTTGACAACGTTAATTCCTCCACACACAATAATGGTGGGAAGGGTGAGCACCGTGACTCATGGTACTCTCCCGACCCTCCAATCCCTCACCCTCATGTATACAATAGAGGTGACCCACCTAAGCTTGAAGAAATCTGCTACTTTTGCTCAATGGCAATCACTAATGAGAACTCATATGCGCAGCTCTTGCATTGAACTATGGAACATCATCGAGCATGGACTCTTTATTGGGGATCCAAACAACTTTACAAGAAGAGAGATTGTTAATAGTCAACTCAATGCCACTGCTCTGCATATGATTCTGTAGGGCTTCGTAGCATGGAAAACAAAAATTTTCTATCGCATACAAACAAACAAGCCAAGATCTATCTACTAGATTGTAGCAACGAGTCGATAGAGGAACTCACCCTCGAAGATTCCAAAGCGGTTAACGAGAGCAGATTCTCGTGGGTGATGTAGTCGTACACTTGCCGATCTCAAGATCGTGTAGACGATCCTTCCGGCGCCACATTCCGGCAGCGCTCCCGCAGTCGGTCACACGTTCGGTACTCGACGAAGACCTTCCTCTCCCTTGTTCCAGCAGGCAGCGGAGGTTGTAGCACTCTCCTCGCGATTCCGGCAGCACAACGGCGTGGTACCGGAAGTAGAGGGGAGATCCCGCAGGGCTTCGCCTTAAGCCGGAGCGAGTATGGTGGAGTATGAGAGAGGGCTATTAGTGGTCTAGTGATTAGACACACCAATTAGAAGGCTCTAAACCGAAGGCTAGGGCAATTAGAAGCTCTAAACCAAAACGGCTCTAAACCGGAGATTAGAGGATAGGAACTTGTGTGTATAGAGGAGGAGGCCCTGCCCCTCCTTTTATGGGTGGGAGGCGCGGCCAAGGGGAGGGGAGTCCCTCCCCAAGTCGGCCTTGGTTGGCGCGCCGGCTTGGGGAGGAGACTCCTCCCTCAAGTCGGTTCCCAACTCCTCTTGCTTGTTTCCCACAGTTTCTTGTTTTAGCCGTTTGACTTTCAAACTGGACATTTGACTTTTCTGTTTTAGGATTCAATTTAATCCTTTATATGGAACAGCAAGAACACTTAGTACATGATGCAATCATTCAATGTGTAATGACACATTCATGTACCCTCCCCCCCGGAGTGCCGGACAATCCGGAACCTTCTAGAACATTCCCGATGAAAACACCGGAATCATTCCCGAACTCCGAAACGGGACTTTCCTTATATGAATCTTATTCTCCAGACCATTCCGGATCACCTCGTGATATCCCGGATCCCATCCGAGACTCCGAACAACATTCGGTCTCTTTCTCATAATACCATAACTACTCAAACAACGTCGAATCCTTAAGTGTGTCTCCCTACGGTTCGTGAATTATGCGGACATGATCGAGACACTTCTCCGAACAATAACCAATAGAGGAATCTGGAAATTCATATGGCTCCCACATATTTCTACGATTACTTTGCGATCGAATGAACCACTTACATATGATACCAATTTCCCTTTGTCTCACGATAGTTTACTTATCCGAGGTTATGATCGTCGGTATCTCTGCATACCTAGTTCAACCTCGTTACTGATAAGTACTCTTTTCTCGTTCTCGTGATATGTGATCCCTTGTGAGCCAGTCACATGCTTGCAAGCTAATTGGATGACATTTCACCGAGAGGGCCCAGAGTATATCTATCCGTCATATGGATGGACAAATCCCACTCTTGATCCATGTGTCTCAACCAATACTTTCCGAACACTCAATGCCACCTTTATAGCCACCTAGTTACGGTGTGGTGTTTGATGTCATCAAAGCATCCATCCGGTAAAGGTGATATGCATGATCTCATGGTCGAAGGAATTAGGTTACTATGTATCAGAAAGCTTATAGCAAATGAACTATATTAAATGACTTGATCTTTATGCTACGCTTAACTATAGGAGTATGTCCATCACATCATTCTCCTAATGATATGATCCTGTTGTTAATAACATCTCTATGTTCATGATCAGGAAACCATGATCATATATTAACCAACAAGCTAGTTTAACAAGAGGCTTTACTAGGGACTCTTATTTTAGTTTACAAATCACACAAGTATTAATGTTTCCGGTTAATACAATTATAGCATGGTATGTAAACATTTATCATAAGTGTGAAGATATGATAATAACCACTTTATTATTGCCTCTTGGGCATATCTCCAACAGATTCAACAAGGTTTGGGGACAAAGGATTATCCACACATTGAGCACTTTAGCATTGCCAAGGAAGCTTGGGATGCTCTCACTGTGTTGTTTATTGGAAATGAGAGTATGAGGAGGAACCGATATGATGCTCTAAGCAATGAAGCCGAAGGCTTCTACATGAAAGAAGGTGAAGATCACGAAGATATGTACCAAAGGCTCAAGACCACTGCCACTGCTTTTAGGAATGTGGGTGCCTCACATGTGGATGATGCATGGATAAAAAGGAAATATGTGAGTGCACTCATGCCTTTTGAGCCCACCGACTTTAAGAGCCTACAAGGAAGACATAACTACCATCTCATGACCTCAAATGAAGTTATGCAAGAGATGGATGCTTTCAAGGTTGCCGCCAAGAATGCCAAAGATGCCCGTGCTCGTGCCCTTGGTATGAGCAATGTTGTCAATGTTGCTTTGAAGGCCAAAGTTGTGGACCATGGGGATGAAGATTATAGTGATGAAGGGCTTTCCATGGACCATCCCGATGAAGTCAAGATTGCTCATGGTCAATATATGGCTTTCTACGCCAAGATGGAAATGGAACGGAGAAGCAATCCAAATGGGAAAAGAGAGAATACCACAAGATTGAGAACTTGCTTCAATTGTGGTGACCGCTACCACTTTGTGGCTAGTTGCCCCTATGAGAAGAGAGAAGATCATGGTGGAAAGCTTGTGTTGAAGAAGACTCTCAAGGGACCGTACAAGAAACCTTTCATCAAAAAGAATCCCATCAAGAAACCGGGAGAAATTGTCTTGATCACTCATGAAGAGTACTCCTCCGACAATGAAGATGATAAAGATGACGAAGAGGAAACTTCTCATGGTGTGGCTGCTCTTGCCACCACCTCTACTCCGACATTCTCACTCTTCGATTCTCCAAATGAGAACTCGTCCACCAAGAACGCCACTTGCCTTATGGCAAGAGGAACGGAGGTATCTTCATCATCCCACTCTACTCACTTAGATAATGATGAAATTAATGATGAGATGTCTCTTGATGTTAAAAAGGAATTAATTGCCTTTGATGAGTTTATGACTAACCTAGAAGGTGATGCTAAGCTACATTTTGGAAACATCTTAGATCAACTATCACATACTCAAGAGCTTCTAGATGTAAGATGTAAACTTGGGCATGAACATATGATTGAGCTAGAGGCCCTAAACAATGCTCTAGAAGAAGAACAAGAAACTAGGTTGTCACTTGAATTAAAACTTGAAGGGCTTGATGAGGACAATGACATTATTGTTAACAAACTCATCAAAGAGCGTGATCATGCTATTGCTAAATATAAAAGAGCTAAAAAGTACAAAATTGAGTTTGGTGTGGTTCATGAAAAACTTGCCGAGGACTTTAGCTTGCTTAACACGGCCCACAAGGCCTTGGAGAGTGAACTCTTGTCACTCACAAAGTGCCATGAAACGCTTCAAACTCAATTGGCCAATATTCCTTCACCTAGTAACTTCATTCCATCTAGTAGCACAACTATTCTTGAAGAGAATGCTAGGTTGAAGGGGGAGCTTGCTAAGGCCACATTTCCACAAGGCAACAAGTCTATTGATGATATTTTGAGCAAGCAAAGGCATAGTGGTGATAAAGGGGGCATTGGTTTTGTTTCCAAAACAAAGAAGAAGAACAATAAGAAGAAGAAGGACAAGCCCACACAAGAGACCAACAAGACCATTGTGGAGAGTAAGACCACAAATGGTAAAACTATGTCTCATGATGATTTTGCAGGAAGTGCTAACCCTCACTATGTTCTAATGCGTGATTATTATGGTGATGTGTATGCACAATATGTTGGCCCTTATGATGGTTATATTGCTTGGTCTATTTGGGTTCCCAAGACCCTTGTTTCTAACAAAAGAGGACCCATTGAAAAATGGGTACCTAAAAACTAGCTTGATCTTTTTGTAGACTTATGCTTCCGGAGGGTCAAAATGGGTGATCGATAGTGGTTGCACAAGTCATATGACCGGAAGCTCGTCTATTGTCAAGTACTTGGTGTCAAATGAAGATCAAATCACTGTCACATATGCCGACAAGTCAAAGTCTAAGGTAATGGGTTTCGTCAAGGTAGTGGTGGCTTACGACATTACACTCATGAATGCCATGCTTGTTGAAACCCTTGGATACAATTTACTTTCTGTCCGTGCTCTTGGAAAGATGGGCTTTGCCGTCTTTATTGATGATGATATTGTGGTCCTCATGTGGAGCAAGTCTCTCAAGGTCGCTTTCGTTGGGTACGTCGAAAATGACTTGTATGTGGTGGACTTTTCGGGGCAAGCCACTGTAGGTCCGATGTGCTTATACGGAAAGGCCGATGTGGGTTGGCTATGGCACCGCCGACTAGCCCATGTCAATATGAGAACTTTGCAAAGTCTCCATAAAGAGGGCCATATTGTTGGACTAAAAGAAAATGTCTCCTTTGCCAAAGATCGTGTTTGCAGGGCATGTGTTTTAGGGAAGATGCATGACGCTCCTCACAAGCCCACGAACCAAATCAAGTCTAACAAGATCTTGGAACTCCTCCATGTGGACCTATTTGGTCCTCCATCTCATGCAAGTCTTGGAGGGAAGAAATATTGTTTGGTGATTGTTGACGACTTTTCAAGATACTCTTGGGTTTATTTCTTCAAGTTGAAGAGTGAAACTCAAAGGACTTTTATCGACTTCATCAACTTGGTTCAACGACAACACAATGTTCCCGTGTTGATTATAAGAAGGGACAACGGCACCGAGTTCAAGAACTACACCTTGAATGATTTCCTTAGTGATGAGGGGATTAAACATCAATATTCCGCTGCATACACCCCTCAGCAAAATGGTGTGGCCGAAAGGAAGAACCGTAATGTTATTGAGATGGCTAGGACCATGTTGGCGGAGTTTAAATCTCCATACAACTTCTGGGCCGAAGCCGTCTCCACCGCTTGCCATGCTTCAAACCGACTCTACCTCCGCAAGAAAATCAACAAGACTCCATATGAGATACTTACCGGTAACAAGCCCAACATATCTTATTTCCGGGTGTTCGGTTGTAAGTGTTTCTATCTCATCAAAGGTGTTTGTTTGTCTAAATTCGAGTCTAAAGCATTAGAGGGTATTTTTGTTGGCTGTGGTCTCGAATCTCACACTTATAGAATCTATGACAAGCTCTCCGGAGCCGTCATAGAATCTTGTAGTGTGACCTTCGAAGAATATGATGGTCCCCAAGGGGGGCGTGTTGATGCTTGTGATGCAGATGATGAAATGCCTCAGGATGCCATAGGAAGAATGGGTGTGGGTTATATCCGCCCCGTTGAGGAACCCCTTATGGCGGATCGAGAAGAACTATGCTCCACTCGAGTGGAGCCCTCATCTTCACAACCTCAACATGCTCCATCTACCGAAGAGGACATTGACTCAAGCCAAAGACAAGATGTGGACCCTCAACATAGTGATCAATGTGTGAACTCTAATCAAAGGGAGCTTGGTCCATTCGATGGGTTGTCAAGTGGTGCCAAGTCAATTTGTCAAGGAAGATCCATCCAAACTGTTTTGAGACAAGCTCAAATTGATGCTAGAAGAGCACTTGATCAAGACCAAGGTCAATACTTGCCTCCCAATGTAGAGGATGACTCCAATGATGATCAAGGTCAAGTTGATGGTCAAGACGAGGATCAAAATGATGAAGAGGGTCTTCCAAGAAACAATGAGGAGATCCACGCTCGTCGCAAAGCTAGAAAGGAAAGAATGTTGGAAATAAGAGACCACACCCTCCAAAATGTTGTTGGAGATCTAAGGAAAGGAATTTCCACAAGAGCACAATTGAAGAGGTTCAGTGAACACCAAGCACACATCTCCATGATTGAACCAAAGAAAGTGTGGGAAGCTCTTAAAGATTCGGATTGGTTAGAAGCTATGCACAAAGAGCTCAACAACTTTGAGAGAAACAAAGTGTGGAAGTTAGTTGAGAAGCCAAAGGATTGCCGCAATGTTATTGGAACAAAGTGGATATTCAAGAACAAGCAAGATGAGCATGGAATTATAGTAAGGAACAAGTCTAGATTGGTTGCACAAGGGTATTCTCAAATTGAAGGCATTGATTATGGAGAGATTTATGCACCCGTGGCTCGCCTTGAGTCCATCCGTATCCTTCTTGCTTATGCGGCACATCATAACTTTAAGTTGCAACAAATGGATGTAGAAAGTGCATTCCTTGATGGTCCTTTAAATGAATTGGTATATGTTAAGCAACCCCCGGGATTTGAGGACCCCAACTTCCCAAACCATGTCTACAACCTTGATAAGGCGCTCTATGGGCTCAAGCAAGCCCCACGCACGTGGTATGAGCACCTTAGAGAGTTATTGTTTGACCGTGGCTTTGAGGTTGGGAAAATCGACCCCACTCTTTTTACTAAGAGGGTCAATGGGGAGCTTTTTGTATGCCAAATATATGTTGATGATATTATCTTTGGCTCATCTAACAAAGCTTTTAATGATGAATTCTCAAAGCTTATGACTAGTAGGTTCCGGATGTCTTTGATGGGGGAGTTGAAAGTATTTCTTGGCTTTGAGATCAAGCAAGTTAGAGGAGGAACATTCTTCAATCAAGCTAAGTATACTCAAGATATGCTCAAGAGATTCAAAATGCAAGATTTGAATGGAGCTCCAACTCCCATGGCTACAAAGACTCATCTAGAACAAAATCCAAATGGTAAAGATGTGGATCAAAAGGTATACCGGTCTATGATTGGTTCTTTGCTTTACCTTTGTGCATCTAGACCTGATATTGTGTTGAGTGTAGGTGTGTGTGCAAGATATCAAGCGGCTGCTAAGGAAAGGCATTTAATGGCGGTCAAGAGAATCTTTCGATATTTAGTTCATACCCCATTTTATGGTCTTTGGTACCCTCAAGGCTCAACATTCGCTCTTTGTGGATACACGGATTCGGATTGGGCGGGAGACAAGGATGATAGAAAATCAACATCCGGGGCTTGCCAATTCCTTGGTAGGTCCTTGGTATGTTGGTCTTCTAAGAAGCAAAATTGTATATCTCTCTCCACCGCCGAAGCCGAGTATGTTGCTGCCGCTAGTGCTTGCACCCAATTGCTATGGATGAGGCAAACTTTAAAGGAATATGGTGTCCATTGTGACAAAGTGCCTCTTCTATGTGACAATGAAAGTGCCATCAAGATTGCATACAACCCGGTGGATCACACAAGGACAAAGCATATTGAGATTCGACATCACTTCATTAGAGATCATGTTGCTAGAGGTGATATTGATCTATCCTATGTATCAACCAAAGATCAACTTGCCGATATCTTCACGAAGCCACTTGATGAAGCAAGGTTTTGCTACTTGAGGAATGAACTAAATATCGTAGATTCTAGGAGTTTGACTTGATTATCTTGCACTCTCACCTAATACTCGACCCATGTTTGGTTTAGGTGTAGGCATGGACATAGGGGGAGTGTGGTCCTAATTGATTGGACTATCCCTCCCCCCATTATGCGCAAAGTAAACAAAATCATTCCTCTTAATATCATTTTGTGATATGTGAGCTCAATGATGAGTTTCGGTAATGGACCCAAGATATATCTTCGTGGTGCCAAGCCGAGTATGCTCAAATATGATGGCCTAGGCCACCGCCCCCTCTCAATCGAGATGTTGATGTGCTTACTCATGTTTTTCATCTATTTGAATTGGTTTTCACTCATGATTGTCATCTATTTTGAATTGTCTTCATCGTTCTTAGAATCATGCACTCTATTTTGGTGTTCATTTGCTTCTTCCATTTTTTAGAGTGCATGTGCTTCTCAGCTCACTTGTCTTAACCCAAGCCTCCTTACTCCCTCACGAAAACCTTCTCTCTATCCGCACAAGAATCATCCTTGATCCCTGGCTTTGGAATCAGATGGGACCGGTACTACCGGATGTGCGAGCGGTACTACCGGACCTAGTAAGTTCCCAGGTCGTCTCCTGGAAGAACTGCTCCAGGAACGGTACTACCGCCCACATGTCCGGTCCTACCGGTCACCGGTACTACCGGTTGTGGAACCGGTACTACCGCTTACAAGCGGTAGTACCGCTCCAACAACCGGTACTACCGGTTGACGGTTTCCAGGTATATATTGGACGCGTGGGGAGAGGCACCCCTCAGTGCCTCATTATTCCCCATGCCCTCCACTCAAACCTGCGCTGCCACCGGAGATCTTGAAGCCACCGGAGCCCTGCCGCGCCCTCCTCTCTCCGGATTCCCCTTGGATTCGACCTCTTGGCGGGCTCCCACTCCTTTCCACCGCCATGGATCCCGGTACAACCGCCCTTTATCTTTACCTTTGATTTCCCCATTAGATCTAGGTTTGGCTTAGATTTGTGGAGGAATTGACATTTTGAAAGGTTGTACTGCCATATGCTTCCTTGTTACCGAGTAGAATCATCTATTTACAGTTTAATGCCGTCATTTTGGTCCGTTCCCATCAGATCTGACGAACTTGTGCCGCTCAACCGGTAGTACCGGAACTTTTTCCAGTACTACCGCTTGCAAGCAGTACTACCGGTCGTCAGGTCCGGTAGTACCGGCCCCAACTGACTGCATTTTTTGTTCAATATTTGATTCTCTCGTCTGCTTCTTTTGATTCTTGTGCCCTTACCCCCTTGCTATCCCCCCTCGTGCTTTCACAGATGCAGGTGGTTCTCGGGGTGCACGCAAGCGCTCCAAGTCTAGCCGTGAGATTGTTGAGGAAGAGACGGAGTCTGAGGAAGAGGTTATGCCACAGCCAAGACACCGTTCCAAGCTGCCTGCCACTCGAGGTGGTCGTGGGGGTCGTGAAGGGGTTACCAAGCATTCAGCTGGGCGTGGCAGCGCCCCTCCCTCTCCCCCCTTCCACTGGGCGTACCAAAAGTCTCAGCTCTGGGCCATCTGGGCCAAAGAAACTGTCAGACATCTCTGAGTCAGAGTTTAGGGCTCTCCGGATTGAAAATGCATACTCCCGCAACCGGAGCGAGGGCAAGGAAGACAGTCTCTTCTATGATGATTTTCAAGAGTGTGTTTATCATGAGGTTCTGTTGACCAATATCCAGATGGTGGTGCCTCAGCAGTGGATTGACATGGGGCACATTGACAAGAATCTTGACTACTTTGCTGAAGCTAAGGAAACCTGCTCTCACCTTGGCCTGTTCCCCATTATGGAGTTTCAGTATGACTATGATACCCTCCTTATTTGCTAGTTTTATGCACTGCACATTTCCACACTGGCCGAACTCGGAAGATTACCTGGATGACTCAAGGCGCTGTCAAGGAAGCTACACTTGCGGAGTTTGCTGCAATCTTGGGGTATGAAGATCGCGGCCGGGACGTTCCTTGTGGTTTTCGTTGTCACATGCGGGAACATCCCTCCAAAAAGGATGTTCTTACACCTTTGTATATTCAAGGCCGTGGGGTTGCTGGCAAGATCAAGGATCTACTCCCCACATATGACATTCTCCATCGCATTTTCTGTGAGACTGTTGCTCCTCGTGCGGGCAACAAGGATGAGATAAATGGGTTCACTGTTGACTTGCTATTCAACACCTTCCTCAACCGAGAATCAGGCAATCCTCTTGATGTGATAGACTTCATATGGAATGAAATGGTTGCTGCTGCACACACTCGGAGGGTTCCACCATTTGCTCCTTATATCATGGCCCTCATTGTGTCCAAGTGCCCCGTCATTGCTAGGACTCTCTCCACTCGCTCTCTCATTGTGCACAGGCCAAAGGCACTCAAGATCAAGACACATGCTAAACCTCGCGTTGCGGCGGGTGAGGAGGATGAGGATGACTCTGAGGATGCTGACAGTGGTCATGACACTGATTATGTTGTCTCTCGTCGCAATAATGCTAAGCCCTCTTGGGCCAAAAGGATGGAGGTCAAACTCAAGAAGATCTTCTGCTTCCAGGTTGACAACCAGAAGCGCATGTATGAGGCGCATGTGTATGCCAAGAAAGCCAGTGCTCGGCAGAAGGAAATGATGTCTGCTCAAGGTTTGACCATCTCCGAGGGGTCTGAGAACAACATCACTCCAGAAGATCAGTGGATCTCTTAGCACAGTCGTTGGGACGATGATGTCTCTTCCTCGCACCGCGCCCCACCCCCTTACGAGGATGAGGAGGACCTTGAGGATGATGAGGAGGAGGAGGATGATTGACCGTTGGGACGGTAGTTTTGCACTTGTCCCTTTTTGGCGTCTTGATGCCAAAGGGGGAGAAGTTGCACTTTAGGCACGGGTGTTGCATGGGAAGTCACAAGCTCGTTCTTCTCTTTGATCCTTTTATTGCTTGTGAACTTCGATTTCCCTCTATTTATGTGTGAGACTATGTGTTTATGTCGTGTGAGACTATGTGGTTACTACGTGGCTATTTCATGGATCCATCTTATGAGACTATGTGGTTTATTTCATTGGATCCATCTTGTGATGTTATGCGGTATCTATTGTCTATATATTCCTCATCACATGTGTTGTGCAAAGGTATGTTTTCAAATGCTAGTATCCATATTTGTGCACCCATGTTGGGTTTGTAAAATAGAGGGGGAGGTTTGTTTCTACACATCTAGGGGGAGTCCCGTCTCTATTTTTTACAAATACCATATGCTTACTATTAAAATCATCTTGCAAAAGTGTATTGTCATCAAACACCAAAAAGGGGGAGATTGAAAGAGCATTTTCCTATCCCTCTGATTTTGATGTTTGATAACAAAAAACTTATCGGTTTAACTGTGTGCTAAGTTTATCACAGGGTTGATAAGAGGTGGCACAAATA
Organism: Avena sativa; assembly: GCA_916181665.1. Classification (NCBI taxonomy): domain Eukaryota; kingdom Viridiplantae; phylum Streptophyta; class Magnoliopsida; order Poales; family Poaceae; genus Avena; species Avena sativa. Next base: position 230,749,140 of record OV702279.1, read on the forward strand.
TTGGCATATCAATTCCCCTTGCAAAAAAAACCTCTGTGCCAACCGGTAGTACCGGAACTACGACCGGTACTACCGCTTGACACCGGTACTACCGGTTCCAGTACTGGTTGGCACTGTCCAAAGCTGATAAAGGTGTGTGCTAGTCAGTACCATCCGGTACCACGGAGCGGCACTACCGGTCCAACCGGTAGTACCGCTTGATACAAGCGGTACTACCGCTGGACACGGTCGTACCGCTCGGCAGTACCAGGGCATACTGACTAGCACTCACCCCTCTCTGTTTTTGTCAGTACCAAGCGGTACTTGGGACCGGTACTACCGCCCAAACCTGTAGTACCGCATCCTACGACCGGTACTACCGCTTGGGGGTAGTACCGCAAGGGCGATACCGCCCAAAACTGAAGAATGCTGAAGAACTGAAGCACCTCCGGTACCTGGTCCGGTACTTGACCGGTAGTACCGCTTGCAAGCGGTACTACCGCTTGAGTACCGGTACTACCAGTACATTAAATGCTCCAACGGCCATATTTCATGGAGGGGTATAAATACCCCTCCACCTACCTTGGTACAAAGTGCTCAGCTCATTAAAGTCAAAGACCACCATTGGAGTCCATTGGAGCCACTCAAATCTTCAAGATCTCCTCATCCCACCACCCAAAGTCCTTGATCTTTGGGGAATCGAAGGAGGAGGCCCCGATCTACTACTTCACCAAAAGAGATCTTCATTTCCCCCTCATTTCATTGAGGCCCCCTTTGCTCTAGTGTTTTCTTGGAAACCCTAGTTCTTGTTTTGGTTCTTACAAGCTTGTCTTTGATTGCTTTGACAGCTTGCTTGTATTTGGGAGCCTCCGATTAAGTTGTGGATGTGTGCCCCAAACTTGTAACGATGCCGGATTCCACCTTGAAGGTTGCCGATATAGTGGAAGGTGAATCGATCCTGTTGGGGTGAGATTCATCGGAGAACAAGGGAGGCCTCTCGTGGCGTTGGTGGTTTGAAACCACCCCCTCTCCAAACGTAGGCGTACTTCCCCTCAAAAGGAAGGAACTACGGGAAACAAATCCTTGTGTCTCCACGTCCACTTTTCGGTTACTTCTATCCTTTACCGCACCTTACTTACTTGTTACTACTTTGTGTTGTGGTAGCCCTTGCATAATTGTCATATAGGTAAATTCACCATAGTTGCATTATCTAGAGAATTTACCTTATTGTGAAACCTTAATTTGAAAAAGAAGAAAATTTGAAGTAGCACCTATTCACCCCCCCTCTAGGTGTCCATACGATCCTTTCAACGTATGTACGCGGTAATGCCATATCTTGTACGATACACTGCCATTTGTAGTTGCATGATGTTGGTTACTTGATTGATTAATCTTTTCTTGTGTATTTTCTTTAGGACTATGATGTTGAAGAACGTATTGTGGCTGAACTTGGCCGCGACAAAGACCCTCCATGTAAAATAACTGAAGAAGATCTGATGAGGGTGTTTGGGCATGAAAACATGACATCACCTTGCACTTCCTAGGACTGAATGTTCATATATTGGATCAGCAGATCCTTTAGTGTAACCTTCCCAAGTTGTAGAAAGTGGCTATTTCCTGTTGCTACGACACGAAGAAGAAAAGAGTAATCCTAAAATTGCCTTGAGAGTTTATTTAGTTTGTGATGGATCTACCTGTAATTATTTGTATTCTAATTAAGTACTTCCTGGTTTCTATAGGTGATTTGTTTATAAGCTGGGCTATACTTGGCTTCTGCTTGTTATCTACTCCCTCCGATCCATATTAGTTGTCACTTTATTAGATGTATCTAGCACTAAAACATGTCTAAATACATCAATTTCTTCAACAAATAATATAGATCGGAGGGAATATTTATTATTCCTCACAAGAAAACCTTTTTATTAAATGTATGTACACCATTAAATCACACATCGAAAGTTTGCAAAAAAAAAGGAAGGAATATATGGAAAGAAATATTTGTAGAAGCACCAAAAGTGAATTTCATGATGCAAGATCCAATAGACCTTGAGGCTAGAAATGTGTTCTGATCTGAAACGAAGGTTATTATTAGATGAAGTCAAATAGGATGATCTGGAATCTGAAATATTATTGTAGCTTAGCCTTGGGATTTTTCCAGAGCTTTGGACCAGGCCAGGCTATTTGGCCCATATAGATCAGCTTCCTTCCTGGAGTATTAACAACATCGGTCGAGCAGAGCAGACTGCGACGTGTTGTGCTCTCGTGTTTAGTCCCATACCTCTAAGCCAGAGCGCACTAGGGAGGCGAAGAACAACTATATAAGCAGACCCAAGGCAACGTTCCAATGCATACCTTTCTCGGCCTTTTGGCTAAGATCAAGTGTAGTATCTGTTCTTATCAGTTTAATATCTAATATGAGGGCTAAATGTCCACAGCGATATTAAATTTATTTCTTATGGGGAAGGGGCCACCACAGTAGCTTGCTACTGGGCCCCTTGCGTGTCACCCAGGAATTGCACTGCTACCTGGGCCAGCGCACCCCAGCCAAATCAACTTAACATTTATCTCTGAAGCTAGCTCATTTGACGTGCTAACTGTATGCATCATGTGGACCACCATATTGATGTGCTGCAGCTTGGTTAAATAGGGATTGTTTTGAGTCTGGAAGGTTTTAGTGGTCTCGTCATTCTTTTTCATTTTTGTTCATAGTACAAACACTGAAATTGCATTTGAACTTTGATTGGACAATGTTCTTACAAGGCATCTAGTCAACCCGGGTACACCAAGTGCGGCAGCTTGGTTAAATAGGGCAATATTTGTTGTGAGACTGCTAAGGTTGTTGTGGTATTTCAGAAGGGTCTGGACATTCTATTTTCATTTATGTTCACGAAACAGAAAGCAACATAGGGCATTGGCATTGCATTTGACCAACTGAACTTGATCGAACAATGCTATTATAAGAGACTAACTCTTGCTGTGACATAGAGAGGATACAATTCAAAGAACAAATGTCATCTTCTTCCAGGAATTTTAGAATCGCTACCTCCAGCATGTCGACGTGCGCAACACCCAACAAAGTACACGATTGACTGGCAAAAAACAAATACGATACAAATATAAGAAAGTCATGATAACAGATAAAGGCGGCATATACATACTTTATTAAATTTGAGGGCAAACTAGGCTTTACCAAAATAACAAACAATATCACATAAGCACTGAGATTTTTCTTTGCAAAACCCTGATGCTAGCTCTCAGATTGCAAACTGTAGGTTTCAACTCTGAATCTAAACAGATGTGGACGTCGATGTTTATGTGTCTTCAGCTCTGTAATATGCAAGTGCTGCAGCTTGGTTAAATAGAGATTGTCTTGAGACTGCAAGGTTTTAGTGGTCTGGCCATTCTTTTTCATTTCTGTTCACAACACAACAAAAAACAAAGCCTTGGCACTGTAATTGCATTTCAGCATTTGAAAAATGTTCTTACAAGGGATAGACAAATCTAAGTCTTGCTGTGACATAGAGAGGATTCACTTCCAGGAACTTTAGAATCGCCACCTCCAGCATGTCTATGTGCGCAGCACCCAACAAAGTACACGAATGACTAGCGGAAAACAGATACATAAATATAAGAATGTCATAGCATTAAAACTATCATCATCACCTGTGCATGTTAGCATCGATTGATAAACCTTATAAAATAACACTTGAACGGCCACCCTGTATAGCATTTTGGGCCCTTTATTAAGAAGTAAATCCGAGGAACTCTGTCTTTCTGAATGCGACCGTGTACACCTCAAGATAATAAATTTCTAAAAACAAGCACACGAGAAATTTAAGGACACACTAAAGTTTAATCAGCGCATCATTTAACAAGATTCAGTAAATTTGCCTCAACAGATCGCGCCTTCCGACTGCCGAACAAATACATGCATATCCTCAAAGTGGCCAGGTTTTCAAGCACTTCCAATCCGAGTTGAACCGGTAGACTTGACCTCCTGAAGAGACAGCAATCATGGCAGTGTGGCCACACAAGTGACCTGGCTTGCTGCCAGAGCCAGACCACAACAGAGCTTCATGGAGGCTACCTTCCTTCCATCTAATGTTAACCGTCAACCCGCCCTGGTCCTTCAGACCTTTAACAAAACCTTGAGGCCACTTGTGACGGGGTAGAACCGGGAGCAGGTGAAGGTCACTTGTCTCCCTGTGCTCTGCACCAGCATTTCTGATAACGCAGCTGGGAATCTACAAGAGAAGGAGGCCATTAATCGATTGCTACAGTTGGGTGATCACTATTATTAGATCCCTTGTAAGAGTCAGGGGCCCAATCCACTGCACAACTGATAGAGCTGCTCCTGTTGGGACTCTGTCTTCTTGTTGTTGTTGTTGTTGTTCTGCCCTGTAAGATGAGAACTGGAGCTGCAGTGAATTTGCACTTCATCGAGCGATGTGAGATACTAGTAGAACACTTGACGCATGTACTATTTGGCACTCCTATAAGTATAATAGTATATAGGATGGGGTGGCCTAGAGCTGCAGTGATGAAAAACATACTGAAATATATGCAGATGCCTTCATCAGGGTGATGCATGGTGCTAGTTCTTAAAGTCATCAACACTATATACATGTCTACTCTTTTCCATTTGCAGAGTAGAATAAAATCATACTTGTGACATGTATGATAACAACAGTGCAATGGTGATCAACGAGTTAGGCAATACAATCCAAGGTACATGACATCAAATAGTGTAAAATATGCCCTTATTCATACATCATCCAAATGCATCTAGTGATTGTTTATTCAGTTCGGTGGTAGCTGGTGAAAGAAACACAACTTTTCTGTTGCTCCTAGTCAAACCCAGAAGGTAGATTTTTATTTAGTTACAGTAGTATATTTTGATAGAACAATAAGAATAAAATAGGACTCAAGTGAGAGCTCACGAAAAATTAAGGCGCTGGCTAAGACTAATGCCTACACTGCGATGCATCAAAATGTTGGCTATAGTGTGATTATTATTTTCCCATTTGAGAACACAAAATAGTTTTCAGGACTACACAAAAGATAGAAAGATTTCCCTGTGGTCCAAGTATGTATAACTGGAGGTGTTTTGAGAATCACCATATGTGGTAGGACCTTCAGAGCACATGCTCAATATGCTCAATTATTGGAGTGTAAAGAGTAAATAACTTTAAATAAGGCCTAGGCAAGCTATACTTCAAGTGGACTAATGGTAAGGATAACTGAACCAAGTTAAACAAAAGATAAACACCAAAGCACAAACATTTTTAGTAACAATATAATTAGAATTCCACAACTAGAGTGGATGCCCTGCGACCATTGTTCCACAAGAAAAGAGGCTAGGTGTTGTAAATCGGAAACCTTAATTAAGAGCACAGATACCTTAAATAATGTTGCTGACAGATCTTCCAAGCAGAGAATGTTCAGTCAATCCACGAATTTCTTCTCAAGTATGGCAACCATCCAAACTTACAATAGTTTGAAGAAAATAAAAAGATGATGGTCTGCCAGAGAGGGCACATGGACCTAATTGGGCCGGGGTTGCAGTGGCCAGTTATCCTTCCACCGTTGGAAGCGGGCGGTAACGCTACTCTGTGAAACCAGCCTCACGCCATTTCCTCCACTCCAGGTGCAAGGACGCTTGTTTCCTGACAGAGAGGACTTCGTTGGAAACCCCAAGAGCAAGATGTGATGAGCATAACAACAAGTTTTCCCTCAGTAAGAAACCGAGGTTACCGAATTAGAAGGAGGAAGGAAACGTCACACAGGTGTTGCTAGCTACACAAAGACCTGCACAACACAAACTCAAGACTTTGCCCCAACGAATCAGTGAGGCTGTCAAGCTCACCGGTTTGTTGTAACAAAGGATTAAACATATGGTGTTGAAGGTAATGGTTTGCAGCAAGTAAATAAGTAACAGTGGAAGATGTATCAATGGTAAAGATTGGATCGGGGTTCATAGTTCACTAGATGTGCTCTCCTTAGATAAACAACATGGCATGAAGGGTAAAAAAATTATAGCAGGGCAATTGACAGGAACTGAGCAAAGCATAACAATGCAATTACTAGTCACAAAGATCCTAAGATATTCGATTGGGCAATACAACAAGATACATAGACCGCCATCCAACTGCATCTATGACTAGAAGTCCACCTTCAGGTTATCATCTGAACCCCCTCCGGCATTAAGTTGCAAGCAACAGACAACTGCTTTAAGCAAAGTGTGTAAGGTAAACAGTACACATGTTCCATGAACAAGAGACCGTTATTTTATCCCTAGTAGCAATAGCACATCTACAACCGAAGAGATTATTGTCACTTCCCTTGGAAACTAGAGACATGAACCCACTATCGAGCATAAATACCCCCTCTTGGAGTCACTAGCAACTACTTGGACAAGATAGCTACTAACAACGTAGAGCATGCAAGATCACAAACAACACAGACATGATAGAATCATAAAGACAAAACCATTAATCAAACCAACATAATAGTCTCAATATCCATCGGATCCCCGCAAACACAACATGCATGATTACAAATAGATTAGATCTTGATCATGAACGGAGCTCACAAGATCTATACATGAAAGCACAAAGGAGGAGATACAACCATCTAGCTACTACATGGACCCCTGGCCGGCCCTTCCGGCTCTCCTCTAGACTTCTTGTTTCCCACGGAAAGTAATTGACTTTAACATTTGTCCCGTCCAATTCCGAGAATATTTCTTTACTAACTTTTCTGAAACCAAAAACAGCAGAAAATAGGCATCTGGCACTGTTGCAACTTGTTAGTAGGTTAGTACCAGAAAACATGTAAAAAGCACCTCAAAGTGTGGACAAGTAAATCAAAGTAGATACTAAACAAGCATGGAGCATGAAAAATTATAGATACGTTTTCAACGTATCAGGGACCTAGGCAAGCTATACTTCAAGTGGACTACTGGTAAGGGAAACTGAACCAAGTTAACAAAAGATAAACACCAAAGCACAAACATTTTTAGTAAGAATATAATTAGAAACCCACAATTTGATTTGTTGCCCTGCGACCATTCTTTCACGAGAAAAGATGCTAGGTGATGTAAATCTCAAACCTTGATTAAGAGCATACATATATTTAATAATGTTGCTGACAGATCTTCCCAAGAAATAATATTTGACTAGATGGGTACAGAAAAGGAAATGAAGGATATCCAAGCAGAGGATGTTCGGTTAATATTTGGATTCCATCTGAAGTATAACAGCCATCCAAACCCACAATATTTTTGCACCCTCGTATGAAATCACACCAAAGAAAGGTGATATTCAATCACAGAATTTCTACGCGCCAAACACTCAATATTTTTCACCCTCATCTGAAGTCATGATTTTCAATCACGCATGTTCTGACAATAAAGAAGACGCAGAGTTTCAAAAAAGAATAACCACGAGGACTTAAATTCTGAGAGAAAACCTTGGGCAAAAATAAAAAGATGGAGGTCTGCCAGAGAGGGAGGATGGACCTAATTCGGCATGGATTGCAGCGGCCAGTTATCCTTCCACCGTTGGAAGCGGGCGGTAACGCTGCTCTGTGAAATCATCCTCACGCCATTTCCGCCACTCCAGGTGCAAGGGCGCCCAAGCTTTCTCCAGAGCGCCATGAGCCCATTACACAACTTGGAACGGGCTATCCACATAGAGCAACCCAGGTCCAGGCACATGTCCATTTTTGTGTGCTTGTGTTGTGCCTGGTTATATAACACATCCCCTCTGTTATTTTTTCTGTTAAAAACAGGTCACTGCTATGGTTGTAATAATAATGTAAGTGTTTATTTGAAGCACCCAAATAAGGCTGATGCATACATTGGTGGTCACTTGAACACACATTCGTCATTTGGATATCATAGGAGTGACTATACCGTATGATGATTTATCGCATGGTGAACAATTTAATATTTTGTTGCTTCATTTTTAATTACAAGTGTTTCACCTCTATTTTCACAGGAGGTGGATGAGGAGGCTGAGGAGGCCAGGATAAGACGTATATACTCGGTAAGGCCATATCTTGTACGGTATACTGCCATTTGTAGTTGCATGATGTTGGTTACTTGATTGATTACTCTTTTCTTATGTATTTTATTTAGTACTATGATGCTGAAGACCCGTATCGTGGCTGAACTTGGCCTCGACAAAGACCGTCCACCTAATATAACTGAAGAAGATCTGATGAGGGTGTTTGGGCGTGAAAACATGACATCACCTTGCTGATTTCTCCTTACTGAGCTTGAAACACAAAATTCTCGAACTTGTATACTGAAGAGTCGGGAGTGCAGTCCTCGTGAATTTTAGAACTAACTGTAGATTTTCTTCAGAAAAGAACCAACTCTAGCAGGACCTTATATTCCATGAATCTTCTGTTTCTGGATTAGTTCAATGCGAATTGTCAAGGAGTTCTTTGGGAATTTTTTTCAATGGGAAGCGCTGAGCGTCCCCCGGGGGATCAAATCCCCAGACCCCCCCAGGTCGCAAGCCGTCCGATTAAGCGATTTTTGACCATCTGATCAGGTTGTCTGTCTCCTCTCCCACTTTTGCTTCCATAAACCCAGAATGCAGCAAAACTAAACACTGATTGCAGCAAAAAACGGTTCGTGTGACAAAACAAAGCGCCGGAGACGTTGTAGCAAAAAGTGGGTGCTATTGTAGCAAAACTAACCTCATGAAAACATCATCGGAGACCTCGCTGGAAAAATAAAAATTGTGCTACTGTACCAAAACCTTGTAACAACAATTTTCTACTAAATTAACAAAAACGTAAAACAATTGTAGAAAAAACTTTCTTTATATGTAGCAAAATTTTGTTTATATAATGCAAGTTCGCAAAAAAGGGTACGTAGCAAAAAAATCCGCTATGTTGCAAAATGCAAATCCATAGAACCAATGTAGCAAATTCACATAACCGTTTGTAGCAGACTCACTAGCATGGGAATTGCAGCAGCAGTTTGTAGCAGAGTCGAGGGCTATTTGTAGCAGAGTCGGTTGTCAATTGCAGCAGCACCACCCAGGATTGGCAGTAACCACCGCTTGCCGGAGCTCTGCTGTCATCTTCTTGCACCACCCCTGACAACTTCTGATAGCACCACCGATTACCGCTTGTAGCATCACCGGTTGCCGGTTGCAGCAGCGTCTCCTAGGATTGGCAGCAACCATCGCTCGTCGGAGCTCCGCCGTCATCCGTTTATAGCACCACCGACAACTGCTGGTAGTACCACAGGAAGCTGTTTGCAGCAGTGACGACCGGGATTTGCAGCAAACCGTCGTTCGGCGGAGCTCCGCCGTCATCCGCTTGCATCACCACCAATACCAGCAGTAGCATCACTGGTTTCTGCTTGTAGCAGCGTCTGGATTGTAGCAACGAAGCAAAGCGCATGGCCGAGGAAAAAGGTTGAAAGTGTAACGAACGTCGTTTAGAAGGGGGGCTGAATAAGCTTTTAAAAATATTATGTTTTAGGCTCTAATAAATGCGGAAAAACCTAACGTTTAATTTATCAAAACACAAAACCTAAAACCACAAGGTTCAACTGAGTGCACCAACAACCTATGTAAGCAATACAAGCAACAAGGTGATAGCAAGATATAATATTTCAAGCACAATGGCTATCACAATATAAATTGCATAAGTAAAGGGGATCGGTTGAGAGATAATTGATGGACACAGAGACAATGTTCCAAAGAAGCTACGTCTCCGTTGGAGAGGTGCGATGGCGCAATCCTCTTCGAATGCCACAAATGGATCACCAAAAGGTGTGGTGGCTCGATTCTCACCCAATGTTACACAAGGCCTCATCCCAAGATGCAAAGGCATGCAACACACCGGTGCCACAACAGGCTGACCCTATTCTCCCGAGTGCGCACCACAAAAGGCGGGCACTCGGTCCACTATGGGTGAAGAGAATATGTCCTGAGAGGCAATAATAAAGTTATTATTATGTATATTCCAAGTATATGATAGATGTTTATTTTGCATGCTATAATTGTATTCAATACATGTGTGTTTAATAAACAAACATAAAGTTCCTAGTTATGCCTCTCTTATAAACTAGCTCGTTGATTAACAAGATGATCAAGGTTTTCTTATCATAGACATTGTATATTGTTAATAACGAGATCACAACATTATTGGAATGGTGTGATGAACATTCATTCTAAGTATAGCATTACGATCACAGTCATTGAGTTTATATTGCCATAACATCATACGAAGTAATCCTAATCCTTAGATCATGAGATCATATCAATCACTAACACTAAAAGAATATCTTGATAACATCAAATGTCACACCGTAATAGGGTGACTATAAAGATGGGTTTAGTGCTACTAAGGTGTTATGTTGAGGCCCATGGATAAAGAGTGGAATTTGTCTATCTCGATGACGGATAGATATACTCTGGGCCCTCTCGGTGATATCACATTGGTTAGCTTGCAAACAAGTGATTTGATCACTGGAATGTTATATCACGGAAACGAGAAAAGAGTACATATCGGTAACGAGATCAAACTAGGTATAAATATACCGATGATCGAATATCGTACATGTAATATATCGCGAGACAAAGGGATTAAGATTCTAGCGTAAAAGGTTCTCATGATCACAAGAAAGTCATCGTTGAATGTGTGGGAGTAAGTATGGGTCTCTAGGTCCCGCTTCTGATTATTGATCTGAGAGGGGTCTCGATCATGTCCGCATTATTTGCGAACCGTAGGGTGGCACACTTAAGAGACACTGACACCATTTGGAACAAATAGTTTCATGTCAAAAAGATTTACAAAGCATAGGAATTTATTTCACTAGACACCGGAATTGTTTCGGGTGAAATTGCTGAAAGTGTTTCTGCATGTGAAATAAAATACAAGCAAGGAGTTTTATGTGAATGTTTGTTCATTAAAGTAATTGACAAAATTCTGAATAAATAAATAAAAGGAGTTTTATTTAAAGAGAGATTGCATTAAATTTGGTGGAAATTTAATGGGATTTTTGAGTGGGATTTTGAGTGGAGAAATGAAGGGGCTAAAAGTGAGTGGATGCTCCACCCACATGAATGGAGGGAGGGCAAGGGGGCATCCCCATGCGCCGTCCACCCCCTTGGGGTTCCCCCTCCTCCTATATAAAGCCCCCCTCTCCCTCTCTCATACTCACACCTCCTCGTGAAGGATCTCTCTCCCTCTATAGTTTATCCCCCATGGTCTCGGACTAGCGAGATACATGTTCCCGGTGACTTTCTGGCAAGAAAGAGTTGTTGCTTCGGCTGCATCGCTGGAGCGAGGAGGCGGAGGTTGCTCGGTGGCTTGGATGTGTGTGCTAGCACGGATGCGCTGCTGATTTGCGGCGCTGGAGGACTTCTTCTCGATCTTGAGATCGGCAAGTGTTCGTCTACATCATCCACGAGTACAACTTCGTTAAACTTTATCTGTCTAAAAGGGCATGTTCTCTATGGATGTATATCCACCCGTTGCTTGTATCTAGTAGATAGATCTTGGTACGTAGTTGTTCCCATCGTAGGAATTTTTTTGTTTTCTATGTTGCAAACCCTACAATGGGACACTTGTGGGTGGTCACCGTACCCGTAAAAGGAAGATACTATCTCCGCAACTCAACTGGAGGCTCCCAACAATCACCACAAAGGCCTCGACCTTGAGGAATCTCCACAACTCAATTGGAGACCCCAAGGGTATCACACCACTACCGCACAATCGTCTAGGGTTCCAAAAACCCAAGAGTAACAAGCCCTCAAGCTTGAACTCGTAGAATATCTAAGGAGAACTCAAACCTATGCACCAAATGCAAGATGCAAGTCCTTTACTCTCAAATTCCACCAAATGTACAAACGTTATTGGGGGAATAAGAGAGGAAAAACACAAGAGGAGATCACAAAACTCTCCAAGATCTAGATCCCAAGGATTCCTTCACAAAGAAGAGATTTGGTTTGGTGGGGTTGTAGATCTGAATCTCCTCTCTCAAATCCCTCAAAAGGATGCAAGAATCATAGGAGAGGGATGGGGAGAGGACAATCTCTTCAAGGTCAACAATAGAGGAGAGAAAGAGAAATCTGGACCGAAAGAACTCATTTTTTATGAAAGGGAAGAGGAGCCCCTTTTAAAGGGCTCCCAGATCTGAACGTTTGGAATATTTGCAACCCTAGCCGGTACTATATGTGGGTTGGCGGTACTACTGCTGGCACCCGACCAACGGTCAAAACACTATGACGCGCGTGAGAGGAAAAAGAACAAGGCTCGAACTACCACCGGTACTATCGGCGGCAAAGTGCGCGAGCGGTATTTCCGGTGGAGCAGCGGTACTTCCACCTGGGACATACTATCGCCTTAACTTTCGATCAAAGTTCCGACAAATAGCAGAGAACATATAGAGAGGTTACTGAACCGAAATCGGTCTGAGGGAAGTTAGCCCGATACATCCCCGGTACTACCGGCGGCAAATTTCCCTAGCGGTACTACCGGTGGCACGCCGAAACTTCCGCTCAAGGAAACTTTAGAACCAAAACTACATAACTTTCGCATCCGAACTCCAAACGAGATGAAACCAATTTTGTTGGAAAGATAATGATGTGTAGAAAATACCATGAATATATATGTGAGATATCTCTCAAGGTGTGAAGCCGGAAAATCCACAAGATCAAAAATGCAATAAGATATATCAAGGAAATCCATTTTTATGAACTAGAGCTTGTTATGAAGATAACCACAAGCTCTAGATCCTCACATGGACAAGATCCAAATAACAACCAAGAAATATGATGTTATGTATGCAAAAGTTTGAGCTCTCTCCGAAAGATGCGATCGAGATACTCACTCGAGAGCCCTTATTGATAGTATGACTATCTATCCTAAATCCGATCTCTCAACACTATAAGAGACTGATAAAATAGAAAACCTATCAAGATCACATATCCGCCTTGAGCAATCCACTTGAGCTTTATGTAGACCATCTTATCCTCCAGAGGAAACACCTATCTTTATTGCTCTTCTTACTCTTGCTTGATGAAGACTTGCGAATTGCTCCCCATACTCCATAGGAAAACCTCTTCTTTGAACTTTTATTCATCACCCCATGATCACCGAGGATGGAAAGCTTCAAGCATGAGATCTTCTAGAGATGGTACATCTTGAGTTTGCATTTTATTTCTTTTATCCCCATAAAAATGATGTCTTGAAGATGCACATGAGGAACTCCATATTCTTATTCAAGACACTCTTAATCTTCTTCTTCATTCCGTCTTCCTTAAAACCAATACATGGTCCAAGCAATGTCAATAAACAAAACCTACAATTAAAACTCAATTTACACATTAGTCCATAAAAATTATCATTAATTATCAAAACCACATGTGGGATATACATGCCCTTTCAGGACTTGTTTGGTTATTTCCCGTGTGAGATGTATTGTATTGGAGTGTATTGGAGAGAATTTAGAAGGAATTTGACTTAGATGGGATATAGTCCACCTTGATCCATGCAAATCTCGTCCAACCCCTCAAGAACCAAACAAGGCCTCAAGGATCCTTGCGAGGTAGCGCATGGCGACTAAGGTACAGTTCTTTTGGAGCTTCAAACATCTTAGAGGTGAAAATAAAGCCTAAGCCAAAAAGAACTCAATTTTAAGTCGTTGTGGGTGGCAGTCGACTTATGCGATTCCTTCAAAGTTTGGGGAAGCCATGGTACCCCAGCTTCCCGAACTCGAACGAATCTCTCTCTCTCTCTCTCTCTCTCTCTCTCTCTCCCTCGGCCATACGCTAGCCCGTCAGTCCGAATCAAGCCGAGCTCGAGCTTGCCGGCCGGGGCTCGATCTGTTGCGGTAGTCCACCGGCACAGCCACCTCCGGCCGCCTACTGCTCCCCTTTTGCTCCGCCTATTGATTCCCTGCAGTACATCGTTGTCCAATCGTGCTAGGCGGTTGCCCTCCTACTGCTCTCCTGTTATCGTTGAGAAGATAGGGCATGAATCCCCACAGTATGCTGATGCGGCAAGGACGGGCAAGACTACTCCATTTCTTCCCTTAGAATTATTACTCTTTGTTGGAATGAAAACATTGATAACTATGCTGTGTCTAGATCGTGCTCTGCTGATTTTGGTTAATTAAACTGGAGAAATTCGAGTGTAAGGAAGTAGATGTCGTTGTTGTCAAGAAATTAGCTGTCGGTGTTCTCTTACCTGTATTGTTCAGTGGTTTGCTTTGTATGCCATTATATGTTCAGCTGCTCCAAAGCTACAATATTTCAATTTCACACATCAGGTAGACTTGTGATCAACAAGCAATGACCTCCAATTGTTATCGTGATATTTACTCCCTTCGATCCATATTACTTATCGTAGAAATGGGTGTATCTAGACATGTCGTAGAAATGGGTGTATCTCCCTCGGCCATACGCTAGCCCGTCAGTCTGGATCGAGCCGAGCTCGAGCTTGCCGGCCGGGGCTCGATCTGTGCGGTAGTCCACCAGCACAGCCACCTCCGGCCGCCTACTGCTCCCCTTTTGCTCCGCCTGTTGATTCCCTGCAGTACATCGTTGTCCAATCGTGCTAGGCGGTTTCCCTCCTACTGCTCTCCTGTTATCGTTGAGAAGATAGGGCATGAATCCCCACAGTATGCTGATGCGGCAAGGACGGGCAAGACTACTCCGTTTCTTCCCTTAGAATTATTACTCTTTGTTGGAATGAAAACATTGCTAACTGTGGGGTGTCTAGATCGTGCTCTGCTGATTTTGGTTAATTAAACTGGAGAAATTCGAGTATAAGGAAGTAGATGTCGTTGTTGTCAAGAAATTAGCTGTCGGTGTTCTCTTACCTGTATTGTTCAGTGGTTTGCTTTGTATGTCATTATATGTTCAGCTGCTCCAAAGCTACAATAGTTCAATTTCACACATCAGGTAGACTTGTGATCAACAAACAATGACCTCCAATTGTTATCGTGATATTTACTTTCTTTGATCCATATTACTTGTGTCGTAAAAATGGGTGTATCTAGACATATTTTAGTGCTAGATACATCCAATCCAGTGAGAATTAATATAGATCAGAGGGAGTAGCATTTTATGATGTTTTGTAACTCTGTGCTCATATAGGTGCAACAAATAACTCTATATGAGTTAGTCAGCCCATAAATTCAATCTAGGCGTGTTACAGACATTTCAACAGACAAGTCAAACAACAAGCTGCAACACAGGAAGCCAAAGTTACAATTTCTCATGAGCTTATTTTCACCTCTCGGCAGCTCAAGCCAGAGTGGTTTCTGCACAAGCCCAAGCCAAAAGAACAGGGTCTGTGAGGGCGTGCAGACAGGGTGGAGACTGGAGACCGGCAGCAAGGCGAGCTCGCGCGGTGGAGGTGGGAGAGCGGCCAGCGGTGCCGCGGTCTGTGGAGGTCAACGCCTTATCGTCTCGTTAGGGATTACTAGCAAAAGTGCCCGTGCGTTGCACCGAAAGAGATATAATTTATTTTTTAAATGAATTATTTGTGCTACCCAACTTTACCTTAGAGTTAAGCCCCATAACCCTGGTCTTAGTTTTCCCCTTCATCTTAATCTTTATTTTCTATTATCTTTTTATTTGATGTACTCTGTTATACTTTTAAATTTATGTTTATTTAATATACTATTTTAGACTGTTTTTAATTTGTTTCCAAATCTAATTAGCAAAAATACCGGTGCATTGCTATGGGACGAGACACCAAAGATGTGTACAAAGATAATGAGAGAGACATTCTACTGACATAAAACACATGTTAAGCACAACCATACCTAGTGATAGTTGTTTGAAACCTTGTTTTGTTTCATGAACATAATTGACCTGCGGTGTTGCCAACTCTTAGAAGACAATGATATCATCCTTTTGATGGCTGCATTCATCTCTTTTTGATGGGGTCGGTGAATCTACTCGAATGAAAGCCTAGCAAGTCAAAATAAGCTACTGAACAATCAGATAGTATTGTGCTAAAAAGATGTATATATCGTCTTCTATTTTTTTACCCGACTTCATCTTACACATGAGGGATAGAGGAGACATATTTAGCTATGAATAATAGCTTAGTAAAATTCTACCATTCAGCTACTATTTACATCATTCCTTCTCTAGGATTTGGAATTTTTGTGATGTCTGAGTAGTGTGGTCATAAAGCTTTTTGGTGCAGTGAATTTAATTGCAGCCGTTCTGTTGCAAGATGGACGAAAAATAACAATATACTGAAATAAATTGGGAGTTTCGATAATAGAAATAGAAGTGGAACCGTACAAACCGTACTTTGTTGTTTTTATGATCTCCATCTCCCCATTTTCTCTTCTCATCGTTCTTCAGGCATGCATCTAAATTCATTCACCAAAAACAAAGCTAGTCAACTGGAAGATCTGCAACGTATAAAAAAAGGAAATTTTGATCGCGTATTTGTTCGTAAACTTGGTCTAATAAGAGTGCCAGGTCGCCGGCAGGCCGGCATGACCATATCTGAAGATCGGCCATGAGAGTGCTAAAAGCTGAACACATACCATCAAGTTCAGAGTGGTCCACGTGATTCATAGTGCTGAACTTCAGAGTGCTACACGCAGCAACGAAAGAACTCGAGGAGAGGCAGCAACCTGAGACTCGTGATTCATAGTGCTGAACTGTCTGGCGCCGGCCACGAAGAGAGCGCAATGCTGTTGGGCACGAGGGCCACGCGCATCCTGGACAGGGGGAGCTCATCCGAGAGGAGCACCGTGTCGAGCGTCCCGAGCCTCTCCTTCCGTCGCACCATGGATGGATTGCCCCCGCCGTAGTCGCACAATCGATGGCTTGTCCCCGTTCAGATCCATCTGATTTGCAATGCTTCCTGTGGCAAATCGGCTCATCAAGGTCAGCGTTGATCGCCATCTCGTCGTGATGAAGCTAAAATTGGGCGGAGCACGCAGGAGCAGATCGGATCGGGGCAACGTGTTGTGGTGTGCAGTAGCGGCAATCCAAGGCGGCCAGGATATGCGGCAGATTAGACGGGACACGTACGTGCGGGCGGTGGCGACAGATCCGTGGAGCAGCTCTGCGGGAGGGCATGTTCCTGATTTCCTGTCAGACTCGGAGTCGCGGAGTGTGGTCGTGAGATGGTTCTGGCTTGAAACCTAATTAATCCCCTTGCCATCATGAACGTCTGATCACATTATATAGAGAGAGACACGATGCAAGGTTGCACCCAAGTCCTAGGTAGACACGGTCCACTTAACAAATCTTATTTTGATTTAACTCACCGGTGGAGACACGTACGTTGTGGAAACGGCCAGGAAGAAAAAAACGGCAGGTGGCGTTGGTGGTATGCGGAGGCTGGCTCGATGCGGGAGGAGTTCGGCGTGGGTCAACATTTTTTTTAAGTTACCGGTGGCGCTGGGGTAACAGGTGGTTTAGTGGGAGGGTAAAAAGGTCTAAAAAAAAGTGTTGGACCGGGAGAAACACTTCTTGCTTTATTATTAGGTATAGAAATGAGAAAAATGAGTAGATGAGATGCGGATGCGGACTCCGTTCCTCGCATCAGCAGAGTTCCAATCCAGATGCAGACTCCGTTCCTCGCATCAGCAGAGTTCCAATCCTCCGCCAAAACTTCCATTTTTATACTACATCCAAAACCCTTTCGTAAAAGGATCCCCTTCGAAAACCCTAGGCTCCCATCAAACCGCCAGACAGCCGCCATCCCCAACCCCATCCCCAACCCAGCAACATCCCCCACCTCGCTACCCATGGCGGCGAGCGAGGCACAGGGCGACCCGCACCGCCGGGATCCTGGCCAGCGCCGCCCCATGTGCGCCGTCTGCACCAAGCCCCTCCGCGTCTGCCTCTGCGGCCGCCTCCGCGGCCCGCCGTTCGACACCACTGTCGGCGTCACCGTGCTGCAGCACACTATGGAGGTCAACCATCCGCTCAGCTCCATCCGTGTCGCCCGCCTCGGCCTCCGCAACCTCGCCGTCACCCAGGTCTCTGACGTCAACCACCGGGCCAGCTTCCTCCTGAGGACGCTTGACTGCGCATCCATGGCCTCCAATCTTGGAGGCGGAGAGACTGATGTTACTGCCGCCCGTGCCGGAAATCATGACCGTCCCAGTGGTCCTGGGCAGATTGGCATACATGATGCCAATGGTTTTGGGCGATGTGAAGGCCAAGGATTAGAGAATGGAAAATTAAGCAATGGCGTTTTCAGTGATTCAGATCGAGAAGTTGGCAGTGTTGAATACGACTCTAATGCTGATGAGGGTTTCAGTAGTTTCGGGAAGGTAAAAAGAGACAAACACTGGGGCGATTTCGAAAGGCCGGTCTTGGCAGTAGATCAGTTGGAAAACTCTCTAGTCGATGGCCAAAACACAAGTGAGACAGGCATGACAAATAAGGTAAATGGTCATCTGCCTCACCCTTTAGTAGAAAGTACCTCAGTTAATAGTATATGCACTGGAAATATTGAAGTTAGTGCTGCTATTGGGGAAGGCTGGACTGTAGAAAACATGGATAAGTGCTCTGTTGCTTATACGGAAAAAGAACTCAGGATCGACATTGAGCGTGGCGTGAAGCCCCAAATCAGATGGTTGTCAAGAGCTTCTCTGGGTAAAGGAGCTGCTGAGAATGGTTTTACCGTCACGAAAATACAAAAGAAGAAGGCCAAGCTTACAGGGGAAGCATTGGAGTTTGAGGAATTCTCCATCACCATACCGCCACACTCAGCTCTGCTATTTCCATGCCAGCGTGCAATCAGCATTGATGCTTCAGATTGTGAGGTGAAACATTTGATCGTGCTCGATGGTACCTGGGCAAAGGCACAACGCATGTACCATGAAAATCCATGGCTACAGCTCCTGCCACACGTGAAGCTAGAATCAGATAGGGTTAGCCTGTATTGTGAGGTGAGGCATGAGCCGAAGGCTGGGTGCTTGTCCACCATTGAAAGCATAGTTGTTGCCATGAAGAAACTTGGAGAGGATGAAAAGGGATTGGATGATGTTCTGGGTGTTTTCGAGTCCATGATCGTTGATCAGCGGCGTTTGAAGGAGGAGAATTGGAAACCAAAATTGAAGGCATTGGCCACGGGTGGAGCTTGAGCAAAATAGTTGGTCGCGCTAGTACACTGAACGCGGGTCAAATTGGCTGTTATCGGGCCGAGTTTTACAGGTAGATAAGCACAAAAAAACATTTTTTTCCCCTGGGTTGGGTGGGGCACAACCCGGTTTTGCCTTAAGGAGCCAGTTGCATTGGCCCCTATTGTTTTTTCGTATAATTGTTTTTCGACTTATTGGATGCATCTTCAGTCCAGATGTCAATCATTATTTCATACTGAGTGATTAAATTGGCCAGTAGTATGTTCCGGATGTTTTTTTGTTTGCCACCACTTTCAGAGCTGTAAGGATGGAGATATACTATATCAAGCTTGTAGTAAGGTTTTTCTTTGCTAAAACCTGATGCTAGCTGTCAATATATAGACTTTGGGCATCACTCTGAAGCAACGCTACTAACAGATATGGACTTGCGTATTGCTGTGTCTTGAGCGTGCTTATATACAGATGAAAGCACACCAAGTGCTGCAGCTTGGTTAAATAGAGCAATATTTGTTCTCAGCTACTAAATTAGCCTACCAAAACGTCGAAAATACAGCGGTGAACCCGGGTGCGCGCACACCCTGTATTGCAAAAACAATTAGTAATTTAAAAAAGTTCAAAAAAATTCAAAACTTTCAGTCGGGTTTCGGTTTCAAGTATTGTACCCGTATAAAAGTTTTTGCCAACAAACGACTTTTATTCAACCTGGGTGAAGTTTTTTTTTTAAAATAACACTATATTAACATTACACACATGCTATATATGTCAGAAATTTCACTTTTTTGCCTGGTTTTGTATATGAGTCATTTTTGGTCAAATTTTTTACACAACTACAATACATGATTATCTTTGACTCCAAAAATTTTCAGAATTTTTTGACATGTTTTCTAATTTCCATATTTTTTTACGCATATAGGGTGCACGCGCAACCAAATGCTGGTTAACCAAAACGTCCTATATTATGGTATGAAAGTTGTAATTCAGAAGGGTCTCGCCATTCTTTTTCATTCTGTTCACAGCACAACAAAGAACAAAGCCTTGGCACTGGATTTGAAAATGGTAATCCTGGACAATGTTCTTACAAGGGACATGCAAATCTAAGGCTGTGTTTGGTTAGGATTTTGCAACCAGATTCGCTGCCTGGAATCTGCAATCTGAACCAAACGGTTATCAGGCCAACGCAGATTCTCGTAATGTGTCAACGCTCGGATTTTTAATCCCAGATGCCTGTTATGCCATACATCGCAATCCCAGGATTACCATTTTTGCGAGACATAACAGAATTGAATACCAGAGTACATCATCCATTACAAACCGTACATAAGTTCTTACACAAATAGGGATCTCATGATCCAGTTCTTAATACAACTTCAAGCAGCGGAATACGTAATAATAACGGTAGCATAGGCGAAGCTCCATCTTCGAGGTCACAGGCAATGCTGACGATGGGAGGTGATCCTAGTTGTCGTAACCTTCCTGGGGTCCATCCTCCAGGTACTCCTCTTCATAGTCTGGCCACGGGAATAGCCAGGAACAAAGCCATGAGTACTCTTTAAGTACTCGCAAACTAATGCTAACAAGTGAAAGGGGTTTTTGATAATAGGACACTAGGCTCTAGGGTTATTTTGCAAAAACCAGATTTATCTCTACTACGTTTGGAAAGTACGAATGCTAGTTAAGGTTTTATAACACCTAAGTGGGAACTTGTATCTCATGCCACAACCCTGTTGTGGTCAAGTCAAAGTCTCAGTTTATTTCACAAGTCATTTTGAAAAGTCTCACGGGGGAACAACATGGCCACTCCAACTGTCCATAACCGCGGACGCGGCTATTCGAATAGTTTGACACTCTGCAGAGATTGTACACTTTCACCACAACATTCGATACATCCGTCAGGAGCAAATCCTGAATTCACCATACTCAGTATGCGGATAATCAATCCTAACCTTTCAATTACACGCCCTAGTATAAGCACCTCTCATGTGAGTTTGGCCTCCCAACCATGACCAACTGTCATCTTGGGTACTGCACAGGTGGACAATCTTCACAAGGTAGCCTCAGCTCAGACCTTGGCCGTGAGGGAACTAATACTAAGGTATATAAGTTTCCAGTCAAGCTACCCAATCTTCGGGTATTGTGGTTGTACGATAAAATTGTAATGATATCGCATCCAGACAACCATCAGTTTTATAAAGGGCTAAGGCTCATGCCTCATCATTTTTATCACCAAAATCATCAAGTGTTCGGAAACACATGTCCAAAACATTTCAATAGAATGATCCATCATTCCAAGGTTTTCATAACCATTTTTACACCAAGTATTCCCATCTAAAGTTGATCAAGTTTTATGCTTAGCACTAGCATCTACAAATGGGGGTAAGTACTAATAAGGGGTGGTAAACAAGTGGAGTTTTAACTAAGTTCAATCTCATGCCTTAGGATGACATCAAGATTATCTAGCTTAGGCCAAATTTTATGCTCTTTATGCAACCTTCAATTATCCTTCTAGCATCTACCATTTATTCCAGTAAACTCTAAGTAAGAGCTTTGATAAAGAAATAAAGTAATAAACTGGCAAATAAAACTAGGATTGGTTTATCAAGTGGTTATGATCATATATGCTTTAAGGCATATAGTGGCATGGTAGCAAGCAAGTAGTAGCTTGCATAGGTCAACTTGATTAGTAAGGCTTGCAAGTATTGGCTTGCACAATATTAGTATAAGCTTGCCTTGTGCAGAGCAGTGGTTGAAGTTCTCCTCGGCTTCTTCTTCGTAGTATCCTCCTTCCTCCTCGTATCCTTGGTCGGTACTAGCATCTATAAATAAATACGATGTATACAATCACCAAACAATACTTAACTACTTGCAATTATCACACAAAAGGGTCCTATAGATGATCTAGCATCATCACTAACATTACAAGATTAAAGTTTGGTTTAATTCCTTTTATTTTTAGAAAAATAATTTCTACTCATTGAAAAACTACTTAAGATTTAATATTCTCCAAACCAAACATGGGATCATGTTGACACATGTCATCACCACATATTTTAGTCCATGGGAATGTGATTTAAAGTGGTGTCACAATTTAATAAGGTTTTACCCTTTTATTTTAATTAATTAAAGTGGCTAGAAATGCCTATGGGGCATTATTTTATTACTTGAACATTATTTCTGTAAGTAAACCTATATATTTTTATTTATTCTGAAAGGTATGGTTAAATGTGATTTTTGAGAGTTGGAATCAACTCAAAAGCTATTATGGTTTTAATTTGAAAAATGTTTGAATGCAGAAAAGCTTCTGCCTTGTTATTTTTACCATGGATGATCTACAGATCCAAATGACTTGAATCCAACGGGCTTGGATTCAGCATTCCTAGACCTTTCTAACAAAATTGGTTTCACTCAATTTGGTTCACTGAATCGACCTGGGTTGATTTTTGAAACTGGGTATAGAAGTGTGTTTGAACTAAAAAGGAAAAGGTTAAATCCAAATAACTGGGCTGCACGGGAAAGGTTAACGGGCCGGCCTGCTAAGCACAGCGCTTCTGCGGGCTGCATAAGTGGTTGTCCCCACGCGTCAGTGAGACAGGGGGTGCTTAGCGGTATGGGGCGATGTGGTGCGTTCGATCTGGTTCTAATCCAACGGCGGAGGGTCATCGTCGATGTTGGGGAACGCCGGCGAGACAGAAACCTAGCGCGGTCAGTGGGGGTCGCTGGGGGCTCACCGGGGTTCAGGCGAGGGTCGGCGAGGCGGGCGAACGACGAAGTCGATGATGGCGGTTCTCCTGGTACTGGCAGCTTCTCCTGGGGCGGCTCCAATCGCAGCTCCCTTCTTCTCCAGCAGCGGCGGGCTCCGGTGAAATTCCGGCGAAGTGCTGCTCGCCTTGCTCCGGGAACGGGGTGGAATGGTCAGTGAGGAGAGGGGAGTGAGATGGTGTGCTCAATTCGGCTGGGGGTGGCCTCTATTTATAGTCGCGACAATGAGACCGAACGGGATGGGCAGGCGACGGTGGCGACATGGCTACAGGCGGCTAGAGGCATGGCCGGTGGTGGCGATCGCTTGGTGGTCTCCTGGTGATGCTCTACGGCTTTAATGCGCGCGTAGGGGCGGTGCGGTTTGGTCTAGAACACGCGACGCTCTGCGCGGCAGAGGCGGCGTCTTCGACGGCGAGCGGTGGCTGTGAGGCATGGGGCGGCGAACGGGGATGTCTGGCGGTCTCCTGGGTCGGTGGCAATCATGTATGCACGCGGCGAGGGCGGCGCGCGGTCTGTGGTCTTCGGTCGAGGGTGGCGCTCTGGCGCATGCTCGGCATGGTTGCTGGCGAGTTGGGCGCGGTTTGTGCGGGTGGTCTAGTGGCTGGCAATGTTCGAGCGCTGGACAGGGAGTGGCGATGGACGGTGGGCTGCCTCCTAGACAAGGTTGGCACGGCTAAATCTCCTCCTAGCTTGCTGTCTCCACTGGGGTGGCATGGTGAGCTTCGGCTGTTCACCATTGATGTCATTGCCCAGCTTACAGTGAGGCTAGTGCTTGGTTTAACTTGCTAGATGATCTACTGAGATGGTTGTGAGCTAGAGAGGGAACAAGTTAGGCTTCAATCACTGCTCACAATAGTGTTTAAGATTTTGATGATTTGTGTCTGCAATGTGTTTGGTGAAATGGCCGCAAGAATTCAAGTTTTGAATTTTGAAAAGATTTTTGGTGGGTGTGCTAGGTTGGTGCTGGTGAGTCTGCAGATGCTTGGGTTTTGAAAGTTGAGCTTGTTTGAGTGGTTTTTGAAAAAGTGGGATCTTCTCATATGATAAAGATTCAATTTTGAATTGCCATTTAAACTATGCATTTGAAAGTTTCTGTATGATCACAAAGTGGGCTTTGATACTTTGTTATGAGTACAATCAACGGGTGCAAAGATCCAGAAAAGTTTCTGTTAGGTTCTGAAAGTTTGAGACAGCCAAATTAGGCATGGGAGTTAAATTGGTCAAAATGACCATTCCCTTATTTTATTTGTTTTGATTTACTTGTCTTTGAGAAAAGTTTGGGAATTGTTTAGATGATGTTTATTTCACCTAAGCATCCATTTACAAGCAAAGGAACACACAAACAAGTTGGTCCAAAAGGATTCAAAATGAAATGCATACTCACATGCATGCATTTATATTTTTATTTAGCAAAGTTTTTGTTAACCCTAAATTTGATGATTAGAGTTTGGTGATCCAAGTTTAGTATTTTTGGGATGTTACAAACCTTCCCCCTTCAAGAAAATCTCGTCCCGAGATTTGAAAAAGGACGAAAAAGATTACCTAGGATTTGAAGAGATCGGGAAACTCTGTCCTGATGTGATCTTCGCGCTCCCAGGTAGCTTCCTCTTCTATGTGGTTGCTCCACTGAATCTTGAGGAACTTGATGCTTCGGGTTCGGGTAGTTCTGAAAGCTTTTTCCAAAATACGGATGGGTACTTCGGGATAGGTCAGGTCATCTTTGATCTCTATGGTCAGGTGGTCGATGTTCTTGAACACTTCGGTCTTCTCTGGGACTTCGAGACACTTGCGTAGTAACGAGTTATGGAACACATTGTGCACGGCTGACATCTCTTCGGGTAGTTCCAATTGATACGACACTTCTCCTCGACGGTTCAAAATCTTGAAGGGTCCGATATATCTGGGGGCTAACTTTCCTTTGAGTTGGAAACGCTGCATTCCCTTCAATGGCGACACTTTCAGATAAACAAAATCTCCTATGTTGAAGGCGAGGTCTCTACGTCTCTTGTCGGCGTAACTCTTCTGTCTGTACTGGGCGGTCTTGAGGTGCTCACGAATCTTGTGAACCTTCTCTTCTACTTCTCGTAGGATACCGGGTCCAAAAATCAGACTCTCTCCTACTTCCGACCAGTTCAAAGGGGTGCGACACTTCCTTCCGTACATGAATTAAAATGGGGCCATTTGCAGACTGGCTTGATAACTGTTATTGTAAGAAAATTCTGCAAACGGCAGACAGTCTTCCCACTTGGATCCATATTCTAAAACACATGCTCTCAGCATATCTTCGAGTATTTGGTTTACTCGCTCCGTTTGTCCATCGGTCTGAGGGTGGTACGCGGTGCTGAAATCTAGGCGAGTTCCTAAACCTTCTTGGACTTTCTTCCAGAATCTCGAGGTAAACTGAGTTCCTCGATCCGATACGATGTTCTTGGGGACTCCGTGCAAACTAACTATCCTAGCGATGTATAACTCCGCTAGCTTCGAACTCTGATATGTGGTCTTGACGGGCAAGAAATGGGCGACTTTGGACAATCTGTCCACTTCGATCCAGATAGAGTCATTTCCCCTACTAGAGGTAGGCAGTCCAGTGATAAAGTCCATTCCAACGGAATCCCATTTCCATTCCGGAATCTGTAAGGGTTGCAACAATCCAGCGGGTCTTTGATGGCCTGCCTTGACTCGCTGAAATATATCACACTTAGCGATATAGCTTCCGATTTCTCTCTTCATCTTATGCCACCAAAATCGCTCTTTTAAATCTTGATATATCTTAGTTCCTCCGGGATGGATAGAATAAAGTGAAGGGATTCGCAGCATAGTAAATCAAAAATTTTCTACGGATGCGAACGGGATAGCCAAGATCTAATCTAGAAGATGCAAACAACGAGGCGGATTGGATGAGATCTTCATACCCTTGAAGATTCGCACAGCGAAACATTCGACGGAACGTGGGTGATGTAGTCGTACTCGCTTCTCCTCCTCGCGATCCGATCCGATCTAACACCGCAAGTGGCGATGCCTCCGAGAGATGCACATGTGCGGCACCTTGATGTCTCATCCTTCCTTGGTCCAGCAAGTATGGTGGAGAGACGGATTGGATCTACAACGCGACGACGCGGTGCAAGTGGTGGAGAGTTTCTGCAGCAGGGCTTCGCCTACGTGCAGTCGGGAGGGAGAGAGAGAGGAGGGCAGCAGGGCGGCTAGGGTTATGGAGGAGGTGTGGGGGGAGGGTGCGCCCCAGCCCTCTATATATAGAGGGGTGGGCGCCAGCCCTAGCCCCTCCCCCAAGCCCTAGGCCGGCGGCCAAGGAGGGAGGAGTGGGGGGCAAGATTCCCCCCTTCTAGAAGCTCCCCTAGGGTTTCCCCTAGGTTTGGCCGGCTGGGCCCTATGGGGCCTTGTGCCCCTGGCCCAATGCGGACAGGGCACCCCCTCATAGGCCCATGCCCCCTCCCGACAGGTGGGGCCACGTTGGTTCCCCTCTGAAAGGTTCTAGAAGCTTCCGGTACAATACCGATTAACCCGAAACAATTCCGAACTCCAAAAACTGCATTGTCTTATATGAATCTTATTCTCCGGACCATTCCGGAACCTCTCGTGATGTCCCGGATCCCATCCGAGACTACAAACAAAAACTCATAAACCAATTATCCAATCTATCCTAGCATCGAGACACGTTAAGTGTGTGACCCTTCGGTTCGAGAATATGCAGACATGATCTACTATCAATAATCAACAGCGGGGTCTGGAAACCCATATTGACTCCCACACATTCATCGATGATCATATCGGATGAACCACGATGCCAGGATTCAATCAATCCCATATATATATATATATATTCCCTTCGTCTCGCGATATTTTACTTGCCCGAGATTTGATCGTCGGTACCGTCATACCTAGTTCAATCTCATTCACAGCAAGTACTTCACTCGTTGCATAATCCGATATCACTTTGTGATTAACTCCTTAACCACATGCTTGAAAGCGGTGTTGATATCGATTACCGAGTGGGATCGAAGTATATCTCTCTGACTTGGGAGGGACAAATCCCATCTCGATACATACAACCCAACAGGTACTTTCCGATCACCTGAGAGACACCTTTATGATCACCCTCTCATAGGATGACGTTTGATGACCTCAAAGCTTTCTTCCGATACCAGGGAGTTGTATTATCTCATGGTCTAAGGAATACAATATTTGACATAATAAAAGCTTCGCAAAGATGAACACGATGACACGATCTAATTGCTCCGCTCAGTTTGGGTCTGTCCATCATATCATTCTCCCAATGATATGATCTCATTATTAATCGACAACTCATGTCTATGGTTAGGAAACCTTAACCATCATTAATCAATGAGCTAGTCCATAGAGGCATACTAGGGACACGGTGTTGTTCACAAACCACACAATTATTAAAGTTTCCGCTTAATACAATTCTAGCATGGAATATAAACTTTATCATGAACAAGGATTATAATAATAACATCTTTATTATTGCCTCTAGGGCATAATTCCAACAGTCTCCCACTTGCACTAGAGTCAATAATCTAGTTTACATTTGGCAACAATCTCACACCCATGGCACTGAGGTGATGATCATGTTTTGCACGTGGAAGAGGTTTAGTCAATGGATCTGCGACATTCAGATCTGTATGTACTTTGCTAATCTTAAGATCTCCATCTGCTATATAATCTCGGATTATATGAAACTTGCGGTTGATATGCTTGGTCTTTGGATGATATCTTGGTTCCTTAGAGAGTGCTATGGCACCAGTGTTGTCACACAATATCTCCAGTGGGTCCAATGCACTTGGAACCACGCCAAGCTCAGTGATGAAGTTCCTGATCCAAACTCCTGCACTTGACGCTTCTACTGTAGATCCCGCGATCACGCTTTGCTTGCAGCTTCTCCAGCTCACAGCTCCTCCATTCAAAATATAAACGTATCATGTCTGAGATTTAGAATCATCCTTGTCGGTGTCGAAACTAGCGTCGACGTAACCTTTTACGACAAGCTGTTCGTCACCTCCATAGAATAAGAACATTTCTTTAGTCCTATTTAGGTACTTTAGGATGTTCTTCACGGCTTTCTAGTGTTCCACTCCTGGATCACTTTGATATCTGCTCGTCAAACTAAGAGCATTGGACACATCCGGTCTAGTACACAGCATGGCATACATGATAGAACCTATGGCCGAAGCATAAGGCACTTTGCTCATAGCTTCTCTATCATTTACCATAGCTGGACACTGAGCCTTGCTCAATATCTTACCTGACAACATAGGCACTGAACCTTTCTTTGCCTTATCCATTCTGAACCTTTTCAGAACTTTTTCTAGGTATGTACTCTGGCTTAAAGCTATCAGGCGTCTTTGTCTATTTCTATAGATTTTGATGCCCAATATATAAGCAGCTTCACCAAGGTCTTTCATTGAAAAACACTTGTTCAAATAACTCTTCACATCGTTAAGCATGTTAATGTCATTTCCAATAATCAATATGTCATCCACATATAGTACCAGAAATTTCACTGAGCTCCCACTCACTTTCTTATAGATACAAGCTTCGTAGCAATTTGGAACAAATCCAAAGCTCTTGATCACTTGATCAAAACGAAGGTTCCAACTCCGAGATGCTTGCTTCAGTCCATAAATGGAACGCTGAAGTTTGCATACTTTATCAGCATCCTTAGGATCGACAAAACCTTCGGGTTGCATCATATACAACTCTTCATCAATGTTGCCATTGAGGAACGCAGTCTTGACATCCATCTGCCATATTTCATAATCATGAAATGCAGCAATTGCTAATAAAATCCGAATGGACTTAAACATCGCTACAGGAGAGAAAGTCTCATCGTAGTCAACACTTGAACTTGTCGAAAACCTTTTGCGACAAGTCGTGCTTTATAGACAGTAACATTACCATCCGCGTCCATTTTCTTCTTGAAGATCCATTTGCACTCAACGGCCTTTCGGTCGCTAGGAGGGTCCACCAAAGTCCATACTTGGTTTTCGCTCATGGATCCTAATTCGGATTTCATGGCCTCTAGCCATTTCTCAGAGTCTGGGCTCATCATCGCTTCCTATAGTTCATAGGTTCACTGTCTTCTACCAACAAGACAGTCAAGACAGGGTTTCCGTACCACTCAGGAGGGGCACGCGACCTTGTCGACCTGCGACGTTCAGTAGCAGCATCGTCCGAAGCTTCATGATCCTTGTCATTAGATTCCTCTATTGTTGGTGCAGGCGGCACTAGAACAATTTCAGGTGCTGCGCTACTATCCAACTCAAGAGAAGGTTCAACAACCTCGTCTAGCTCTACTTTCCTCCCACTCACTTCTTTCGAGAGAAACTCCTTCTCAAGAAAGGAACCGTTCTTTGCGACAAACACTTTTCCTTCGGTTCTGTGATAGAAGGTATACCCAATAGTTTCCTTAGGGTATCCTATGAAGACACATTTCTCCGCTTTGGGTTCGAGCTTGTCCGGCATCAATTTCTTGACGTAAGCTTAGCATCCCCAAACTTTAAGAAACGACAACTTAGGTTTAGCACCAAACCACAGTTCATACGGTGTCGTCTCAACGGATTTAGATGGTGCCCTATTTAAAGTGAATGCAGCGGTTTCTAATGCATAACCCCAAAATGATAACGGCAAATCAGTAAGAGACATCATCGATCGGACCATATCTAATAGGGTTCGATTCTGGCGTTCAGACACACCATTGCGTTGTGGTGTTCCGGGTGGCGTGAGTTGCGAAACAATTCCGCTAGCTTTAAGATGCGTGAGAAAATCATAACTCAAATATTCACCTCCACGATCGGATCGTAGAAACTTAATCTTTCTGTTACGATGGTTCTCCACTTCATTCTGAAATTCCTTGAACTTTTCAAATGTTTCAGATTTATGTTTCATTAAATAGATATACCCATATCTACTTAAGTCATCGGTAAAAGTGAGAAAATAGCGATATCCACCGCGCGTCGAAACACTCATCGGTCCGCATACATCGGTATGTATGATTTCCAACAAGTCCGTTGCTCGCTCCATCATTCCGGAGAACGGGGTTTTGCTCATCTTGCCCATGAGGCATGGTTCGCATGTGTCAAATGATTCAAAATCAAGAGACTCCAAAAGTCCATCAGAATGGAGTTTCTTCATGCGCTTTACACCAATATGACCTAGACGACAGTACCACAAATAAGTAGTATTATCACTATCTACTTTGCATCTCTTAGCCTCAATGTTATGGATGTGTGTTTCATCCCTTTCGAGATTCAGAAGAAATAAACCATTCACAATAGGTGCATGACCATAAAAGATGTTACTCATATAAATAGAATAACCATTATTCTCCGATTTAAATGAATAACCGTCTTGCAATAAACACGATCCAGAAATAATGTTCATGCTCAACGCAGGCACATAATAACACTTATTAAGGTTTAAAACTAATCCCGAAGGTAAAACTAAGGAGAGCGTGCCGACGGCCATCCCATCAACTCTTGATCCGTTGCCAACGCGCATCGTCACCTCATCCCTCGCAAGCCACCGTCTATTCCGTAGCTCCTGTTTCGAGTTACAAATATTAGCAACTGAACCAGTATCAAATACCCAGGCACTACAACGAGGGCTAGTAAGGAAAACATCAATAACATGTATATCAAATATACCTTTGATGGTGCCAGCCTTCTTGTCCGCTAAGTACTTCGGACAGTTGCGCTTCCAGTGACCCTTGTCCTTGCAATAGAAGCACTCAGTGTCCGGCTTGGGTCCAGACTTGAGCTTCTTCTCAGCAGGGGCAACGCGCTTGCCGCCGCCTTTCTTGAAGGGCTTCTTTGCACCCTTACCTTTCTTGAAGGTGGGGGGCTTGTTGACCATCAACACATGATTATCCTTTTTGATGTCCACCTCCGTGGCATTCAACTTTGCGAAGAGCTCGATGATCGTATCAGTGGAACCAATCTGATTATGAGTCACTACAAAACTTTTGTAGCTGGGAGGGAGTGATTGCAGAACCCTGTCAATCTTGAGCTCCTCTGGAATCTTGCAGTCCAGTTTCTCAAGGCGTTGAGTGTAGCCCGACATCTTTATGGCGTGCTCACTAACGGAACTCCCTTCCTCCATCTTGCAGTTAAAGAATTTCTCAGAGATCTCATATCTCTCAGAACGGGCCTGAGTCTGAAACATAGTTTTCAGCTCCTCAAGAATCTCAAAGGGCCCGGGATAGTCTTCAAAACGATTTTGAAGGTCCGATTCCATAGCAAACAACATGGTGCTCTTAATCACACCATAATCATCTTTGCGTGACTGATAGACAGCTTTCTCATCAGCCGGCGCATCTACAGCAGGGGCGTCACCTAGCGCATTTTCAAGGACATAGTCCTTTTGACCGCCAGAGAGAATGATTCTCAGATTGCGGAACCAGTTGGTGAAGTTAGACCCATTGTTTCTAAGCTTTTCCTTCTCAGCAAAAACGTTGAAGTTGAAGTTGGACTTAGCCATTTGATCTACAATATTTGCAAGTACAAATTAGACTATGTTCATGATAACTAGTTCAACTTTTAATCAAATTACTAGATGAACTCCCACTAAATTCAACATCCCTCAAGTTGTTTAGTGAACACGATCCAAATTCACCACACCTAATCCGATCTTCACGAGAAGAGATGTGGCTTCAATGGTGGACAACGAAGTGTCGATCATATCATTCATATGACTCATGCTTAACCTTTCGTTCATGTGTTCCGAGGCCATGTCTATACATGCTAGGCTCGTCAAGTCAAACCCAAGTATTTCCGCGTGTGCAAAAACTGGCTTGCACCCGTTGTATGTGAACGTAGAGTCTATAGCACCCAATCATCACGTGATGCTTGGACACGACGAACTTTCGCAACGGTGCATACATGGGGAGAACACAGTTTTATCTTGATCTTTAAGTGAGGAATCATCTTATAATGCTACCGTCGCGATCTAAGCATAATAAGATACATAAAAGGATAAACATCACATGCATATAACTTTATGTGACATGGTATAGCCAATCTTCGCGCAATGATCTCCATCTTGTGCGTGCCGGTATGATCTCCATCACTCCACCATGAATAGCAACTACAACTATTGCTAACTACTTAGCGATAAAGTGAAACTATTACATGGCGTATAAGAAGTTGACACAGAGGTCATACACAATTATAAAGACAACCATATGGCTCCTGCCAGTTGTGTACTCATCGACATGCAAGTCGTGAAACATTACAAAACATGATCATTGCATACAACATACACATCACATCTTGGGCCATACCATATCACAGAAAACACTCCCTGCAAAAACAAGTTAGACGCCTCTACTTTGTTGTTGCATGTTTTACGTGGCTTATGGGAGTAGCAAGCTAAGAACGATTCTTATCTACGGAAAACCACAACGGTGATATTATGGTTGCCAAACTCCAGTGTAAATCCCATGACAACTATAGTGAGAGAATCTGGCATCCACCAGCCGCATGTCTGGAACAAGCCACACGTCAAGTGCGGAGCCGGTCTCGCGAACGACGTCGCGTAAGGTTGGCCTGGACCGCTTCAATCTCACTATCACGCGTCATAAGAAGAACACAAACAAGAGGCTTGCAACAGAAAACATAAACGCCCGCAACAACCATGTTGCGTTCTACTCGTGAAACACATCTACGCATAGATCTAGCTCTGATACCACTGAAGGGATTCACAGCATAGTAAATCAAAAAAATTCTACGGATGCGAACGGGGAAGCCAAGATCTAATCTAGAAGATGCAAACAACGAGGGGGATTGGATGAGATCTTCATACCCTTGAAGATTCGCACAGCGGAACGTTCGACGGAACGTGGGTGATGTAGTCGTACTCGCTTCTCTTCCTCGCGATCCGATCCGATCTAACACCGCAAGTGGCGATGCCTCCGAGAGATGCACACGTGCGGCACCTCGATGTCTCCTCCTTCCTCGGTCCAACAAGTATGGTGGAGAGACGGATTGGATCTACAACGCGACGGCACGGTGCAAGTGGTGGAGAGTTTCTGCAGCAGGGCTTCGCCTACGTGCAGTCGGGAGGGAGAGAGAGAGGAGGGCAGCAGGGCGGCTAGGGTTGTGGAGGAGGTGTGGGGGGAGGTTGCGCCCCATCCCTCTATATATAGAAGGGTGGGCTCCAGCCCTAGCCCCTCCCCCAAGCCCTAGGCCGGCGGCCAAGGAGGGAGGAGTGGGGGGCAAGTCCCCCCCTTCTAGAAGCTCCCCTAGGGTTTCCCCTAGGTTTGGCCGGCTGGGCCCTATGGGGCCTTGTGCCCCTGGCCCAATGCAGCCAGGGAACTCCCTCATAGGCCCATGCCCCATCCCGGCAGGTGGGGCCACGTTGGTCCCCCTCCGGAAGGTTCTAGAAGCTTCTGGTACAATACCGATTAACCCGAAACAATTCCGAACTCCAAAAACTGCATTGCCTTATATGAATCTTATTCTCCGGACCATTCCGGAACCTCTTGTGATGTCCCGGATCCCATTCGATACTCCAAACAAAAACTCATAAACCAATTATCCAATCTATCCTAGCGTCGAGACACGTTAAGTGTGTGACCCTTCGGGTTCGAGAATATGCAGACATGATCTACTATCAATAATCAACAGCGGGGTCTGGAAACCCATATTGACTCCCACACATTCATCGATGATCATATCGGATGAACCACGATGCCAGGATTCAATCAATCCCATATATATATATTCCCTTCGTCTCGCGATATTTTACTTGCCCGAGATTTGATCGTCGGTACCGTCATACCTAGTTCAATCTCGTTCACAGCAAGTACTTTACTCGTTCCGTAATCCGATATCACTTTGTGATTAACTCCTTAACCACATGCTTGCAAGCGGTGTTGATATCGATTACCGAGTGGGCCCGAAGTATATCTCTCCGACTTGGGAGGGACAAATCCCATCTCGATACATACAACCCAATAGGTACTTTCCGATCACCTGAGAGACTCCTTTATGATCACCCTCTCATAGGATGACGTTTGATGACCTCAAAGCTTTCTTCCGATACCAGGGAGTTGTATTATCTCATGGTCTAAGGAATACAATATTTGACATAAGAAAAGCTTCGCAAAGATGAACACGATGACACAATCTAA
This sequence comes from Avena sativa, assembly GCA_916181665.1. Classification (NCBI taxonomy): domain Eukaryota; kingdom Viridiplantae; phylum Streptophyta; class Magnoliopsida; order Poales; family Poaceae; genus Avena; species Avena sativa. Next base: position 230,783,144 of record OV702279.1, read on the forward strand.
TTGCTCCGCTCTGTTTGGGTCTGTCCATCATATCATTCTCCCAATGATATGATCTCATTATTAATCGACAACTCATGTCTATGGTTAGGAAACCTTAACCATCATTAATCAATGAGCTAGTCCATAGAGGCATACTAGGGACACGGTGTTGTTCACAAACCACACAAGTATTAAAGTTTCCGCTTAATACAATTCTAGCATGGAATATAAACTTTATCATGAACAAGAATTATAATAATAACATCTTTATTATTGCCTCTAGGGCATAATTCCAACATAAAGAGTATCATGAGCCTCCTTCAGAATCACTTCTTTCAACTCAGAATCTGCTGGTACACAAAGGCGTCCTTTGTACCACAGAACTCCTTCTTCGTCTTCGGTGAATCCGGGTACTTTGCCTGTACCGATACGACACTTGATTCCATTGATACTAGCATTTCCCTTCTGCGCCTCTTTAATCTGACTGATCAAAGTGGGTTGAAGTTCTATGCTAGAAAAAAAATCCTTCTCTCACTAATTCTATTCGAAAATCTTCCATCTCTTTGTGCAGGCTTGGTTGCTCCTTCAAAATCATGGAGTTCAAGCGGCACGGCAATCTGCTAAGGGCATCTACTACCACGTTGGCTTTACCAGGGTGATAGTGAATGTCCAGATCATAATCCTTGATTAGCTCAATGCATCTCCTCTGTCTCATATTCAGCTCCTTCTGAGTGAATATATACTTCAGACTCTTGTGATCCGTATAGATCTCACAACGGTTTCCCATCAGGTAATGCCTCCATGTCTTCAGGGCTAGAACTACGGCTGCGAGTTCGAGGTCATGGGTTGGGTAATTTTTCTCGTGTTGCTTCAGTTGTCGAGATAGATAAGATATAACTTTGCCTTCTTGCATTAGCACACATCCGAGACCGATCTTGGATGCATCACAATACACATCGAAGGGCTTCGTGATATCTGGCATGATCAATATTGGGGCTGAAATCAATCTCCTTTTGAGTTCTTGAAAACTCGCTTCACATTTGTTGGTCCATTCAAACTTCTTGTCCTTCTTCAGCAATTGGGTCATAGGTCTGGCGATACTCGAGAATCCTTCTACGAATTTGCGGTAATATCCCGCTAATCCGAGAAATGCACGAACTTGGGTTTGAGTGGTTGGGGCTTGCCAATCTTCTACATCTTTCACTTTGGCAGGATCAACGACAATTCCTCCGGCTGATACAATGTGACCGAGGAATCCTACCTCTTGTAACCAGAATTCACATTTTCTAAACTTTGCATACAGCTGATGCTCTCTAAGGGTTCCAAGAATGGTCCTTAGGTGTAGCTCATGTTCTTCTTCTGATTTGGAATAAATCAGAATGTCATCAATGAAAACAACGACAAACTTATCCAGGAAGTCCATGAAAATCTTATTCATGAGATTCATGAAATACGCGGGGCATTGGTTAGTCCAAAAGACATGACTGTATACTCATACAATCCATATCTGGTGGTAAAGGCAGTCTTTCGAATATCCTCTACACGAATCTTGAGTTGATGATAGCCAGTCCTAAGATCAATCTTAGAAAACACTTTGGCACCGGTTAACTGATCAAACAAATCTTCTATCTTGGGCAAGGGGTACTTGTTCTTGATGGTGACCTCATTCAACTTCCGATAATCCGCACACAAACGGTTACCTCCATCCTTCTTGTCCACAAACGAGACAGATGATCTCCAAGGTGACACACTTGGTTGAATCAATCCAATTTCCAGCATGGCATCCAGTTGCTTCCTCAGTTCTGCTAGCTCTGACGAGTTCATACTATAGGGTCTCTGGGCTATGGGTCTAGTTCCGGGGATTAGTTCAATGATAAACTCGATATCCCGATCTGGGGGCATACCGGGAAAAACATCTAGAAATACATCGGGGTATTCACAGACTATCCGGACTTGGTGAATGGTAGGTTGGGCTATACTCTTGTTACACTTGAATTGGCGAGGTAAGGTTTCGGATATATGCTCGACTGATATTCCGGCTGTACTGGTCATGGTTATGGCTTTCTTGGCACAGTCAATCAATCCTTTATGTTTGGACATCCAATCCATTCCTAGTACTACTTCCAAACCTTTAGTTCCGAGTACTATCAGATTAGCATAAAAATCTATGCCATGGATTCGGATAGGGACGGCTTTGCAAATTTGCCTAGCCTTGGTGGTTGTTCCGGGAATTTGAACAATCATGACATGCTTTAGTTTGGTTGGTTGAATTTTACTAGTGCATGCAAATTCTTTAGTGACAAATGAGTGCGATGCACCAGAATCAAACAACACTCTAGCAAGTACTGAATTAACAGAAAACATACCCAGCACGACGTCTGGCGCTTCCTGAGCTTCTTCAGCATGCATGAGAAAAAGACGGTCATTGCGGTTGAGCGAATTCCCTGGGGCAAATCTTCTTCCGGGCTGAACACGACGCTGCTGAGCTAGGACATTGGCATTGGGGGCTGCGGCATTCTTCTTGTTGGGTCACTCGTTGGAATAGTGGCCTTTATTTCCACAGTCATAACAAGTCACTTGCGACTTTTCCTTTGCTGCTATAGGCACAACATTGCTTCCAGTCCTCGGGGCAGTGTTGGTGTTGGTGGTAGCATTATTGTTGTTGAACTTGGGTGGGGCACGGTTGAAATTGCTAGAGTTGCCGGGGTTGTTGTGATTTCCTCCGGGCCTAGGGTTTCCACGGTTGGGATAGGTCGGACGGTTCATCGGGGGTCTGTTGGTTCTTGGGGCAAATCCTGGAGAAGGGTTAGGGCGATACTTTGGGGTCTGATGGGTTCCTGGCTGATGCATCATATGACGCTTGCGGTTCTCATTGGCTTGGTTGATCTTTCCTTCCATCTGGATAGCAGAGTCGACAAGGGCTTCAATATCAGCAAAGGGGATATTGACTAACACTGTCTGCATCTCATCATGCAGACCATTCAAGAATCTCTCTTTCTTCTTGGCTTCGGTGTCAATCTCATCCGGGGCATACCTAGCTAATGACAAGAATTTGTCACGGTATTCCACTACAGTCATCCTTCCTTGCTTCAGTTCTCTGAACTCGTCTCTCATTCTCTTGATCAAACCTGGTGGCACATGGGTTCTGCTAAACTTGACCTTGAATTCCTCCCAGGTCATCATCTGGCCTCCGGTCATTGCGCGAACACTGTTCCACCATGCCCTGACATCTCCGGCTAGATAGTGGGTGGCGAACAGAACTTTCTCGTTGGCTTCCACTCCGCGACTTCTAGGTTATTTTCCATGGTTTGCAACCAATCATCGGCGTCTAGGGGCTCTTCTGACTTAGTGAAAACCGGTGGGTTTGTATTCTGGAAATTCTTGAGCTTAGATCCATGGTTGTCCTGATTTTCGTGGCCTTGGTTGTTGTGGGCAAGCTGAGCTATCTGTTGCAGGGTGGCTAGGTTGGCTTGACGTTCCACTCTTTCAGCTTCGCGGTCAGAGGTCAACATTTGCAGAATCTGCAACATCGGGTCCGGGGATGAACCACTTCCTCCACATGGCATTTGAAGATTGAGATAGATCGTGAGAAAAGAGGGAAATTTCTAAGGTTTTGGGTCTTTGAAAAGTTTTTAAAGTTTGACTCAGGTTTTTCTAGCAACTTGCTTTTTCATTCATTCATTCATAGCACACGATACAACACAACCACAACAAAGAATAACAAATGGTTTTAAGAACCATTCTGAAAACTACGATACAGTGGGACCGAATACTACTCACTACTCTAGTGCTCAAATGCTACTACTCCTCGGAATCGGTGGCTTCATCATCCTCCTCCTCATCATCATCGATGTCGTGGTGGTTGCACGGCAGATGCCATGGGTAGGCTAAAGTATGGGGCCAATGGATGCTAGAGGGATCTGGGGAGGGAAGATGTAGTTGATTCTACACACAAAAGACTAAGGCAAAGATATTTATTTCTCCTTCCTTGGGCTACAAGTGCTCCTTGAGCTGTTTACAAGGTGAAAGGAAGAACTTTACCAGCCTAACGGTACCAAATGAGCCGATGCAATCCTCAGGGTCCAAGCCTCCCCTTATAAAGGAGAGCCTTGGGTTCCTTTAGGGCTGACGTGGCAAGCATATTCGAGGAATATGCTTGTCCCAATATAGTAGTTCGGCGGCCTCCTTTCCCTGTCGCCCTTCTAATGACGGCAAGGTTCCAGAGGGCCCCTCCTGCGTGCCTCGGGCTTCAGGACTGTCACCTCCGTGACCTCCTTCTGCCCCTCTGTCGCTCCGCGCCTTTGTCCCTTGTGCTTGGCTCCGCTCAGATTCTCCTTAGCCTGCGGCTAGAGTTTGACTTTAGGCTTCTCCTTCTCCTGCAAGCTTCGTATCATTCTGCCCTGCCTCGCGTAACTCGGCTTGTCCTTCACCTGTGTTAATATTACTCGGGCTAACCCGGCCGACTTACTCAGTATCTCGGCCGGGTAATGCCTTGCCATTATCATAAGGGTCCTGCCCTTTCCTATCTCGGCCGACCTCTACAGGATTCGGCCGACCCAGACTGTAACTCGGAAACTAGACGGGGATCATCCTTCCATTTTTCCCCGTCTTTACCCTATCCGGGGTCACCTCCCCAACATTAGTCCCCGAAGCTGGTATGGCCCCGTCGACAACTTCGGCCGGGCCGTATCAGTTTCACGACTTTCGTTCTGCATTGTTTCCGAGTTATCTTTTTCTCGTTCGAGGTATCATCGTATCTTCTCGCGTACGCCTCGTCCTACGTGTCATACTCATCATTGTTTCTCTAGTTTTTTGTTCCTCTACAGTATTTACTGACAGGCTACAGTTACTACTACGCCTGTCGCGTCGACGCTGCGACGCCTCGCGTGCCGTTTCCGTTGGGGATCGTGACCTTCTTTTCCACCGTGTGGCCCTTGGTGCGGTTCCGCTTAGCGGCGTGCGGTCATGCGGCGCACACGATCTACACGGTCAACCGCCACACCCACGATCCCACTACCTCGCGGGTGGCTCGGTTATAAAGAGGGGTGCGGAGCTGGGAGATTCACTTTCCCCCTCCGCTCAGCTGTGCCCTTCTTCTTCCTCTGGCTTCTGCGCCCGTTCGCGACTCCGCCACCGTACGTTCACCTGGATCTCCGACGGCGAGGTCCCCGCCGCACTGCTGCGTCTTCCTCGTCCCAGTTTGCTTGCTCCGGCGTCGTTGCCGGTGAGTTCTTCCGGTCCCATCGCCTAGGCTCTCCTCTAGACTCCTCTGTTTCCCTTTCGTTTTCGCGCGGTAGCTCCTTCGCTGCTCCCCCGCCGTTTCCGCGTAGAATCATGACGGGGCCGTGCAGTTCTAAGTTTCCCTCCGCCGCTAGTTCTTCCTCCGTAAATTTCTCCGGCGACCCCATGTCGAGCTCTGTCAGCGGTGCCCTTATCGAGGATGACGATGCTGCCTCTAGGCCCAAGCGTGGCTCGTGGCAGGGCTCTTCTATCACCCGTCGAGAGATGGAGTGGCTAATCCGAACTCGTCGGATTCCTGCCGGGGTAGCTTGTCGCTTACCCGGCAGTGAATCCTCTCCCGTTCTTAGGGAGGGCGAGTATGTAGTCTTCATGTCACATTTTGCTCGCGGGTTTGGTCTGCCCCTTAGTGATTTTGCTAGGGAATTCCTTGATTACTTCGGCTTGCAGACGCATCACATGCCTGCTAATGCCATTGCCTCTCTTTCTGCCTTCATCTGTGCCTCGGAGGGATACTTCGGCCTATGGCCGTCTGTGCACGTTTGGTCAAAGTTTTTCCAGATTCGATCCAACGTTGTCCCAGACAAATCTCTTCATCCCTCTGAGAAGCTGCTTACCCAATGTGGTGCCGCGTCAATCACACCTCAGAGGAAATCCGAATTTCCTCGCATCGCAGGTTTAGAATCATGCAAAAAGTGGCATAAGTCATTCTTTTATGTCAAGAACTCTGGGAATGAGGATAAGATTCGGCTTCCTGCCTTTTCCATTGGCACCCCTTCCAAGCAGAACTGGACCTATAATACGAAGAAGAGTCATGCTCTGGCCGAGGATTTTGAGATTCGGCTGAAGGAACTGATCCGCTCCGGGCTACGAGGTGAGGATCTGATGACTACCTTCATCAGCAGCCGGATCTGCCCCTTCCAGAAACACACACACAAGCTCTGCTATATGAGCGGTCCTCTCGATCCCAACCGAGTCTCGACGGTGGAGCTGGACAACTACCTCATCTTCAAACGTGTCCGGGCTATCTTTAAGACGGAGATGCCGGAGGACTAGGCCTGGGGATTGAAGCCGTTCACCCGCGAGCATCCCCCTCCCGAGGTGAGTTTATGCCTTTGTGTTTTGCTTCCTAATCGCGTCCGTGACTTTTTTTTGCTAATTTTTCTCTTTCTTGTCCTGCAGAGGTTTGAGGAGCAGAAGACTGAGGACGCTGAGGTTTTGACACTCCCGTGGCCTGCGGATCGGAATACACCGGACAGCGGGGAGCCGGACTCAGAAGAGTTCGTTCCCAAGTCGGATCTCGCTCCGGCTCGCGCTCGCGGCAAGGCCCCGGCCCAGGAGGAGGAAGGTGATCCAGATGAGGTCCAAGTTCTAGAGGTAGTTGCCGCAATGCCAATTTCTTATGCATTTCCGGCTTCTATTTTATCAGCTAATCCGGCCGGTCAGGTTCACAACGTTGAGCCTCTTACCTCCCGGCCTCCCGTTACCTCGGGGAAACGCAAAGCTCCAGCTGATGCCTCCGAAGCTGCTCCCAGGAAGCGAATAAAGAAGTCAGCCCAGCACCCTCCGAAGCATAAAACTATGCCCGGGGTTACTGGGTGAGTTACTTTTGTTTGTATTTCTTCTTTCTCTCTTTCTCCCTTCTAACTTGACCTCTTCTATCTTTGCAGGGCTCCTCTCCCTGTTAAACCCATCGGTCCCAGCATGACGAGTCGTACGACTCGGCCGCCTTCTCCTCCGCCTCCTGAGGATACCAGAGTTCCGAGTCCTGCTCGCGTTGCTTCTCCTCCTGCTCCGAATCAGACGCCACCTCGCCATGATGCGCCTGAGATTTCTCCTGTTGATGCCGATACATCTCGGCCCACAGATATTCCTACCGAACCTGTTGCCTCCTCCATGAACCCCGATGTTTCTGTTGAGATTCCTCCGACCCCCGCGGTCTCTACTGTGACACCAACTCCCGCCGAGGATATCGATATCTCGGCGCCCTCTGCAACCGTAATCCCTCCGGCTCCCAAGGACGCTGCTCCAAGTGCCAAGGTATCAGCTCCTACTGACGCCTCTCCTAAGGCAAGAAAGGTCATTGTTACCAAACCTTTGCCCTCTCAGAAAGGACTTGCCAGCTCATCTCAGCCTACAACTGCTGATGCGCTGCGCAAGGGGGTTTCCTCTGCCAAGAGCACTGTTACCCCGACCGCTGGTAGACAGCTTGCTCTTCACAAGAGTCCGACGGCGGCGGTTGTTACCCAACATGTCCGAGGTAAAGTTCTGACTCGCACGGAGAGTGGGAATAGTCTCGGCTCGTTGGTCGAGTATGCCAACAATTGGAACGCTGTCGATCAGTTCGAGGGTAATCCCAGCAGCCAGCCGTTTCAACTCTCCGACATCAGCAGCCACCTACATCAGGCTACCAAGATCGTTCTTGAAAGTGACAAGATGAATGAGGTAATTGTTTTTATGGGGTTTTGATTAGTTCTCCGGATGCTATTATATATAATCTAGTCCCCGAAGCTTGCAACCAAATAGCTTGTTATTCGTTTGGAAGTTTTATGATGCTTTACTTAGTTCAGTTTTATCTTAGAGTTCGAACCTCCATCCAACTAGATTTGCATTAAATTCTGCTTGAGTTGGGTCTGTCTGAACCTTGAATATCCAGCCACCTAGGTCCGAGTTAAGTTTTGCTTGACTCGGATCTGTCGTAGCTTCGAATATCCAGCCACCTAGATCCGGGTTAAATTTTGCTTGACTCGGATCTGTCGTAGCTTCGAATATCCAGCCACCTAGATCCGGGTTAAATTTTGCTTGAATCGGATCTATCTTAGCTTCGAATATCCAGCCACCTAGATCCGGGTTAAGGTTTGGCTTGACTCGGATCTGTCTTAGCTCTGAATATCCAACCACCTAGATCCGGGTTAAGGTTTTGCTTGACTCAGATCTGTCTTAGCTCTGAATATCCAGCCACCTAGATTCGGGTTAAGTTTTTCTTGACTCAGATCTATCGTAGCTTCGAATATCCAGCCACCTAGATCCGGGTTAAGTTTTGCTTGACTCGGATCTGTCTTAGCTTGGAATATCCATTTACTATTTGCTTTATTGCTTAGGTTGCGCATGACCGGCGGACCGCCGAATTCCAAAGGCTGCTTTTTGCGCATAGAAAATTGCAAGAAAAGTACGAGAAGGTTATTCCTTTGGTGAAGAAAGCTGGTAAGTCGACAAACTCTTGCGTCATCTCCGAAGCTCTTATTTTTTTGTACATGAGATGTTGGCTCACTTTGTTGGTAAACAGGGAACATCAATAATCTTAACATCCGTCTTGAGAAGAAGGTCAAGGCCCTGGAAGGTTAGTTACTCTTTTGCTTTATATACTCCCCTTTGAAATGTGCACTAAGTTTCTTTTAACTCTTTTGGCTTTGGTAAAGCCGAGTTGCAAACCTTTGCAGCATCTCACCAAGATTGCACGCCCATGCCTGATGTGATGCTGCATTTTTTAGAACAAAGCGCTACTCACTCGGCGCAGCTGAAGGATAAGGATGACGAGATAGCTCGCTTGCGTGCCGAGGTGGAGTCCCTTAAGCTATCTCAGAAGTCTGAATTAGAAAAGGTCGACCAGGAGTTCTTCGAGGAGAAAAATCGGCTAGCTCTGCAATTGCAGAAAAATAAAGAGCTCCTCGAGGCTGCCGAACTGAAGACACTGGGGATGAGCGAGGAGATCACTCGCTTTGAGAAGAGCAAGATTGGCTGGGCTAAAGATCTTTAGATAATGCTGAGCTATATTCATCGTAAGCTTCTGACCGCGGCCGAGTTATCTTTTTCCCTTTCTTACTGTTGACTGATGTAGTCGTGTTTTGCGCAGACCATTTTCCAGAAGCTAAGCCCGTGAGCTCTAAAGCGGTGATTAGTGCTCGTGTGCGCCGAGGTGTTCCTGTTGATGCGGACTCGGAGTACTCGATGGAAGATTTCTTGGTTGCTGTTGGCGCTGCAGTTGGTCCGATGAAGATTATGGGCAGGGATTTGGTGCAGGCAGCTATCCGAGCCTACCATGTTCTCTGTCCGAATACTTCTGGGACTCCTAATATTGATGAGGTCAAACTGTTGGTGGAAAGATTAATGGCATCTGAGAGACAACTAAGTCTTTGGAGGGAATCGTCCGGACGAGCTGGTGCTGATATGGCTCTCACTGTCATCATGTCATGGTATGAAGATATTTCTCTTGATATTTTGAGAAATTTGCGCACTGGTTCCCGTTGGGTTGAGGACCCAGACTTTGTCGCTCTCCGGCAAGCTCGTGCCTTCCAGCTTGTTGAGTATGCCGATGTGCATAATTGGAATGAAGGTCCGAGTTTCCTTCCTAACCCGGAGGACAAGGTCAAAGTTGAGGATGCCTCGGATAACAACTCAGCTGAACAGGGAGAAGATGAGGGTGACTCGGCTACTTCTGGTGATTCCAGTTCGAGCTCAGATGATAACGGCGACACGCGATCCTCCTCCAAAGGTACTGGGCATTCCACTGCGCAAGCTGACGCTCCTCAGCAGCCTCGGGCTTCCTCCGAAGTCGCTCCTGGGTTAGTGGAGGGCGAGGCGACCTCGGCCTAAGTTCCTCCTACCTCGGAGTACCCAGCCCCTGACCAAGTCACTGCCTCTCCAGCTAAAAACCTCTAAGTCATTTCTTACCCCTGGTATGCCGGGCGTATGATGTATGTGGAACATTTGTCCGTCTTTTGTGCAGTATGAATTTCTTTTTCCGTGTGCCGCTGAGACATATATGGTTGTAATCGTTATTACTTTGTTTAACCTGTCTTGTTTGTCCGAATCCTTGCTTTGGCGGCCTTCAATTTCTTGAGTTTGGAGTATATATTTGCCTTTGTGCTCCCATAGTTCGGCGTGCAATATTTCCTGACTTTGATAAACTTTGCCACTTGACCACTGTGGTTTTGTTAATCTGGGTGTAAACCTTGAAGACCGTATTTGGGGGGAGAGAAATAATATCACTCTAGGAGCCGAAGTTTGATACCCACTCTTGCGACAAAGGATACCCCATACTTAGAAATAACGTAGGGTAGTCCTCGAGCCACTGCTCAAGGCAACGAGGTTTAATATATAAACCAAACTTAGAAACAATATAGGACAGTCCCCGAGTCACTGATCAAGGTGCCGAGGTTTAATACATAACATGAAATTAAAAACAACATGCGGCAGTCCCCGAGTTACTGCTCTGGACGCCGAGGTTTAATACATAAACCATTCTTAGAAATAACATAGTGCAATCCCCGAGCCACTGCTCAAGGTGCCGAGGTTTGATACATAACATGAAATTTAAAAACAACATATGGCAGTCCCCGAGTCACTGCTCTGGACACCGAGGTTCAATACATAGTTGGTGCTCCCTCCTGAAGCACTATTTTACAATATGTCATGGATGACTCCTACGAGTAAAATGGACGAAGTAAGGCTATGTTCCATGGTCTTTTCAATTCTTCGCCGGCTTTGTCCGCCCTGTTCTTTCCTGGTGATTGAGCATAGATTAGGTAATACGCATAATTGTGCAATGCTTTGCTCACAATGAATGGTCCTTCCCATGGAGGCGACATGTTGTGCATGTCGGCCGTGCGTTGCACCAGCCGGAGAACTAAATCTCCTTCTTTGAACACTCTTGGATTCACCTTCTTGCTGTGATATCGTCGCAAGTCCTACTGATAGATAGCTGATCTTGATAACGCCAGCTCTCTGGCTTCTTCTAGCAGATCGACATCGTCTTGCCGAGCTACCTCATTTACTTCAGCGTTTGTATACTGGGTAACCCTTGGCGACTCATGTATTATGTCGGCTGGAAGCACAGCTTCTGCCCCATACACTAGAAAGAATGGTGTATAACCTGTTGATCTGTTTGGGGTAGTCCTGAGGTTCCATAGTACTGCTGGTAGTTCTTCAATCCAACATCCTTCCGTCCTTTCAGTGGTTCGACGAGTCGTGGTTTTATTCCGGACAGTACTAGTCCATTAGATCTTTCTACTTGCCCATTGGACGCTGGGTGAGCCACAGAGGCGACATCTAGTCTTATGTGCTTTTCTTGACAGAATCTAGCGAAGGCTCCTTCTGCAAAGTTTGTACCGTTGTCTGTAATAACACTGTGTGGGTACCCATATCTTAAGATAATATCTTTGAGGAATTTCACTGCTGTGGGCCCATCACATTTCTTTATTGGTTTCACTTCAATCCATTTTGTGAACTTGTCCACCATGACTAATATGTGGGTCATCCCGTCTCGGGCCGGCTTAAATGGTCCCACCATATCTAAGCACCATACAGAAAATGGCCAAGTAATTGGTATTGTCTTTAACTCGGATGAAGGCATATGTATTTTGTTGGCATATCTTTGGCAACCATTACATTTTTCGACCAGTTCTTTGGCCTCTTTCAACGCTGTTGGCCAATAAAACCCATGCCTGAATGCTTTGGCCACTAAAGCTCGGGATGAGGCGTGATGTCCGCATTCTCCTTGATGTATATCTAGGAGGATCTCCTGGCCTTCCGCCGAGCTCACACATTTTTGCAACACACTTGTGACACTCCTTTTATACAGCTCATTGTTTATGATTGTATAGGCTTTAGCTCTTCTCACTGTTTGTCTTGCCAATATCTCGTTATTCGGCAAAACTGCATCTCTAAGGAAAGAGAATATGGGTTGCGCCCATGTAGGTGTGATTTTCTCTGGTGGAGTCTCACTATCTATTTCCATATTTTCTGCCGACATGACTACCTCGGATTTCTCCATACTCATCCTTGCATCGGCTGGCTTTATCTTTAGAAATTCCGGGTTACATTGCTTATCAATTTACATCAGCACATTATACTCTCTTGATTTTGCCAGAATAAAAATGGATTCAGACTCTGGAGACGGTGTTATTGATGGCTTCCTCAGGTGCTCTAGGGTGATACCTGGGGGAATTGACTGTCTGGTTGATCCGAGTTTTGACAATGTATCTGCGGCGTCGTTTTCTGCCCGAGGTATATGATGAAATTCACATCCATCGAAGTATCCATTGAGTTTTTGCACATGAAACCTATACAAGGCCATATTAGCATCCAACGCATCCCAATTGCCTGAGACTTGCTGTACTACTAGATCTGAATCTCCATAGCACAAGATTCGGCGTATGCCAATCTCCTTCGCCACCTTCAATCCATGGACTAGTGCTTCATATTCGGCTACATTGTTTGACGCGTCAAAATGTATTTGCAACACATATCTCAGCTGGTCACTTTTTGGCGAGGTTAACACTATTCCTGCCCCCAAACCATTTCTTAGTTTGGAACCGTCAAAGTGCATCGTCCAATAATTCGGATCTGGTAATGGTGGCTCATATTGTACCTCGGCCCAATCTACGAAGAAGTCGGCCACAACCTGAGATTTGATTGCATCTCGCCTATCGAATTGCGGAGCATAAGGTGACAATTCAATTGCCCATTTTGCTATTCGGCCACTTGCATCTTTGTTGCTCAATATGTCGGCTATGGGTGCTTCACAAATCACCTTGATGGGGTGTTCTTCGAAGTAATGTTTAAGTTTCTTTGCTGACATGTACACCCCATATGCCATCTTCTGATAATGTGGGTAATTTTGTTTTGAGGCTGATAATACCTCGCTTAGGTAGTACACCGGCCTCTGTACTGATTTATCATCTTCAATTCGTTCCACCACGATCACAGCGCTCACTACTCTGTTGGTGGCTGCTATGTAAAGTAACATTGGCTCTTTTGATAATGGAGAAGCCAAGACCGGCGCTGTGACCAACATCTTTTCAATTCATGAAATGCATTGTCTGCTTGTGGAGTCCAAATGAACTTATCCGATTTTTTCATCAGCTGATAAAGTGATAGTGCTTTCTCTCCCAGCCGACATACAAATCGGCTGAGCGAGGCTAAACAACCTGTGAACTTTTGTACGTCATTTAGACATCTTGGCAGTTCCATCCTTTCCACTGCTTTTATCTTAGTTGCGTTGGCCTCTATACCTCGGCTAGATACGAGAAAACCGAGCAATTTTCCCGCTGTCACACCAAATGTGCATTTTTCCGGGTTAAGCTTCATTCGGAACCTTCTCAGGTTCGCGAAAGTCTGCCGGATATCATCCAGTAGCGTTTTGCTTTCTTTGGTTTTGATAACCACATCATCTACATATACTTGTACATTTTTTCCTATCTGGTCATGTAGACATTTTTGCATGCATCTCTGATACGTTGCTCCTGCGTTACGCAGGCCGAATGGCATGGTGCGATAGCAATAAGCCCCGTACGGGGTAATAAACGCAGTCTTTATTTGATCGGCCGGATTTAACGGTATCTGGTGAAAGCCAGAATATGCGTCTACAAATGATAATAGTTCACAACCAGCAGTCAAATCAATGACTTGGTCTATTCTAGGTAAAGGAAAAGGATCTTTTGGACACGCCTTGTTCAGGTTCGTGTAATCGATACACATTCTCCATACAATGGCTACATTTGGATCATCCTTCTTCTTTTCCACTAGCACCGGGTTTGATAGCCAATCCGGATACAGTACCTCCATGATGAACCCGGCCGCAAGGAGCCGAGCTATTTCATCTCCTATTATTTTTCTCCTGTCCTCGGCGAAGCGGTAGAGAGGTTGCTTCACCGGCCTTGCTCCTGGCCTCACATTCATAGAGTGCTCAGCCAACTCCCTCGGCACACCTTGCAGATCCTGAGTTGACCATGCAAAGATATCCCGATTCTCACGGAGGAAATTGGTGAGCTCGCACCAATAGTGACGGTGCGCTCTGGGAATTTCTCATCTATCTGGAACTTCTTTGTTTCTTTAGTCGGCTGAAAGGAGACACTTCCATGTGGGTTGGCTAATGTCGGCATATTCTCTTGCTATTACCAATGATTCGGCCAGATTTGACCCGGCTGAAGCACATTCCATTGACTTCCTGTAATCCCCTGCTACTGTTATCACCCCTTGTGGTCCGGGTAACTTCATTTTCAGTTAAGTTACGTGGCAGCTGCTCATGAATTTGGCTAATGCTGGCCATCCGAGTAAGGCATGATAGCAACTCTCTAGATCCACCACTTCAAACTCCAAATTTTCTGCTCTGCAGTTATCTCTTGTGCCGAATAACACATCCACTCGAACCTTTCCAATGGGTTCGCATGAAAGCCCTGGAACTATCCCATGGAATGTGGTCCTCGTGGACTGCAACATGTTCTGCGATATTCCGAGTTTATGCATTGTATCTTTGTACATGATATTGATACTGCTCCCATTGTCAATAAGTACCTTTGAAAATTTCACATTAATGCTTGGTCCGACAAATGTCGGATCTAACACGAGTGCATATGACCCCGGACTCGGCATTATCTTGGGGTGATCCTTTATGCTCCAAGTTACTTCTTGATCCGACCAAGGCACGTATCTTGGTACTGCCGGCATAACTACATTTACTTCCATATGCCGGCGCTGTACACTCTGCTTGTCTTGCTGTTCTGTTGTGAACACGCAATACGACTGATGATGTTCTCTGTAATCATTGTGTCCATTATTTCCTGGATTTGTCCTTCCATCCGGACCTTGGTTTATCACTTGATTCACCGCATCTCTCCGGTCCGAATTTTCATACCTCGGGGGAGGAGGTGGTAACATCAGTTGTTGTGCATTTGCTCCAGTCAACTGTGGCTGATGCTGCAGATGTGCCTGGAGAGACGCTGCTTGTATGCTTGCGGGGTTACCCATTGAATTTTTCATCCATGCACATTGGCGGGTTGTATGGTTGGCCGGCCTGGCCGGGTTTGACGTGTGAAATTTACACGGCTGATCTAACATAGATTCAAATGTGTACTTCGGCCTCTCCTGCCACTGCCTCTTTTGCTCTGGCGTCCACTGTTTTTTCCCTTCATTCCTTGGCGTCCATTGCTGAGGACCATTCTTTTGCCGCTGACTATTTCCGTGACTCGGCTGATCTTGCACTATTGCTGCCACCTGAGTCGAACCTGTCGTGGGAATGGTCACGGCAGATGCTGCAATCGGCAGCGAGTAGTAGAACGAGGGGCAAGGGCGGCCAGCCATATGCGGTGCGAGATGAGGGCAAAGACACAGGGTTTTACCCAGGTTCGCCCCCCCCGGAGGGTAAAGACCTACTCCTGCTAGATTGTATTATCAAGGTGTTACAAGGGGCGAGCTCGGCGGCTAGGCAGCGAGTCGCTTGGGTGTATCTGGGAACGTGTCTCTACTCACCCTATAGGGAGGTTTATATAGGCTCACCTCCCCTAGGGTTTACATATCTCAACCGATTCGGTTAAAGCTTCAGTAGCCGTTTAACCTCACCCGACTGGGCCTATCTACTCGCCTGGGCCTTCAGCTTCCAGTCGCTCAGTTCCTGGCTGGGCTTCGATCCACTCGCCGTTCTGCAGGCCCACTCGCCGGGTCTTGGGCCAATCGGAAACGTCCTGCTGGGTATACCCCGGTAGGCATATCCCCATCAGTAGTCCCTGAGGCCGTTGTCGATTAGGCGTAGGTGGCTGCTGGCAGTCGGAGTATGCGGCTTCAGAGTAGGCACCCATTCGAATCGTCGGCGGGCTCCTGTATAAAGGAGACAACCAATGATCCAGGTCGCAGCTTTGGCGAGTCGAGTCGGCGAAAACACTGTCTTAGTGATTGGGTCGGCGAGCCGAGTGGCCGTAGTTGGACCGTCCGGCGTGGTCAAACTAGCCGTTGGGGTAATCCAACGGTAACTTTCGGCGTAATCACCGCGTGGTAACGGCTCCCTGATTTGGCGGGTAACTCCCGCTATATAAGAGGAATGGCAGGCAATCGTAGAGCCAACTCCTCACCACTTCTTCCGAGTGCGCGCATTTTCCTTCCTTCGCTCCGCGATCCAGCCGACCCGAAATCCTCCGATCTCCAACCAATCTCTCGGCCATGGCCCTTTCCACCGAACCGTGGGGTAGGTCCAAGTGCACGAGGGCGCAGCTGGCCTCTTTCGAGGAGGCCGGGATCCTGCGAGCCGGCTGTTGGCGTATCCCCGCAGCTGGAGAAACGACCCCAAACCCGCGAGAGAGGGAATTCGTCTGTTTCACCAGTCATCTCGAGCGGGGGCTAGGGTTTCCTACGTCCCTATTCTCCCGGCGCTTCTGCGCCTACTACGGGATCCAGACTTCAGATCTGGGTCCCCACAGCATCGAGCAGCTCGCCATCTTCGTGGCATTCTGCGAATGCTACTTGGGCTGCCGGCCCTACTTCCCCTTGTGGCAAGATCTGTTCCACGGACGGATCAGCCGCGAGGAGGCAGGCGGCCCAATGCTAGCCGCGGGCGGCTTGACGTTTCAGCTCAAGTCCAAAGCTTCTTTCTTTGATCTGATGCTACCCGCCAAGGCAGCGAGCGACTGGAAGAAGTCGTGGCTCTACGTGGCCGAGGCGACCCCGGAGGGCGTGGTGGCGATCCCGCGGTACTCCGCTAGTCGTTCCGAGCCGCGCCATCTCCAAGTCGGCAAGCTCCCCGACGACCAGCGGATGGTCGTTGACGAGATGCTCCAGACCATCCGTGGTCTGAAAAAGAAGGGCCTTCAGACGATAAACTTGTACAATTGCTGGCTTGGGCGGCGGCTCGTTCCACTCGCCCAGCGCGACCACTACATGTACCAGTACATAGGCCGGGGAGACTCGACGAAGGCCTGCCTCGACGAGTGGAAGCTGGAGGATTATCTCCCAGCGTTGAAGAAGATTACCCAGGCGGTGTACCTGGATGCGCAGGCTGGGGTCGCCCCCTACACCGCGAAGCGTCCGGCTCCAACGGTAATTTCTTTACCTTGCTCGCAGTCGCAGTATATGCAGTCACGGTAATTCTGATTCCGTTTTGTATTCGTTACAGCTGTTCCAAGTGGTGGAAGGGTGGCTCCCACCTTCGGATGATGAGAGCTCGGGCCCATCCGCCCAGGACATAGGCGAATCGCCGCCTACCAAGGGCAACGAGGACGACGAGGACGAGTCCGAAGAGGAGGTCGCCCCGCTGGTCCGAAAGACCCGCGGGCAACGACGGCGCGAGATCGAGGCAAGCAGAAGCCTCAAACGTCATGACGACGACGACGAGCTCCCAGAGACCACCTCGCGCCGTCAAGCCACTCCGTCAAAGAAGAAGAGGAAGGAAAGGGAGGCGAGCCCCCCCCCCGAAGAAGAAGACGAGGCCGTCGAAGACGGCTTCACCGTCGCACTCGGCGAGCAGCTCAGACGCTCCCAGCCCAGCCGGCGACGGCGCGCCACCAGTGACAGCCTTGCTGGACGCGGCGACCGTGGAAGCGCCGCTGGCTTCAATGCCTCCGCCATTCGCCCCAGTCTCTGGGCTGGGGGAGGCTCCGGCTGCGGCGGTTAAGGAGGCTCCGGCTGTGGCGGCTAAGGAGGCTCCGGCTGCGGCGGCTTCGCCCCGCAAGGAAGCTCCCACCGAGGATGTCCCTGAGGCGCCAGCTGCGGCCTCAACGACGAAGAAGCCGTCCGTGTCTTGGGCACGCGACGTCCTGGAGTTGGGGCTCAGTCGCCGTCTGGGCCCTGAGCTGGAAAAACCGGCCGACCTCCGTACGGGACTGCGTTTCATCCCAGTCGCCAAGTGAGTTCGCTCACCTTTCCTTATTTTTCATAACTATTTCGATTGTTTTTGTTGATTCGATTGATGCGCAGGACCGGGGTGAAGAGGATGGGCCACCCGACCGTGGCCAAGGTGCCCTTCATTGCTAGCGAGGAAGATCCTTCCCGCAAGAGGAAGGCGGGCGAGGTCATCGCCTCGGCGGATGGCAGTAAGAAGGCCAAGGGCGACGACACCGTCACTATCTCTGACGATACAGCGGTCGCACCAGCCGGGCCCGTGATGGAGGCAGCCGCGTCTACGAAGGAGGGTGCTTCCTTGCCTGGAACGGCGGAGGCGACCTCTCTCGGAGCGGGTGCCTCTATTGCTACCTTTCCGCGCTTCGTGACCAAGGCGACCACGGCGAGTGGGCCTGCACCCTCGAGCCACGCTCCTGGGACCGCCGACGCTGAAGTCGACCAACGTCGCGGGCACACGCCGGCACTTCTCGCGTCCGTGGACGCGGTACAACTCCACGGCATGCTTGGTGCGGCCATCCAGGTACATCCAGTCCCCGAGGATCAGGTCGGTGCTTTGCAGCGGCCTGATTCTTATAATTTCGCATCTTTTTGTTTGTCGCATCCAGTCCCCGAGTGCGCGCGCGCTAAATTTTAGCGGGTGGGCACTTAGGAATTTTTTGATCGCCAGTCCCCGAGTGCGCACTCGCTGAATTTCAGCGGGTGGGCACTTAGGAATTTTGATTTGACTAACCTTTTTTGGTGATGTGCAGGGTCTGCAGCTTGAGTCAGCGGACCGATTGGCCGCGAAACAGCGCGCGGAGAGGGAGCTGGCCATCGTCCAGGAGGCGAACAAGGGGTTTCAGGCTGTTGCTGCGAAGGCAGAGGAAGCTCGCCAGGGGCTTGTCCCCGCTGGTGAGTTGGTGGTGGCGCGATCTGCTCTGGGTGCCGCTGAACAGCGGATCGCCGACCTCGAGCGCGAACTGTGGGAAGCGAGAGAAGAAGCGAGCTCGGCGGACGGGCGAGCTAAGGCCGCCATTGCGGCCACTGAGGAGGATCGCAAGGTGTCGGAAGTCCTTATTGCTGGGCTTCAGGACGACCACACGTCGCTTCAGTGCTTCATCACGGGACTCGCCCGCCCGTTGCTTGGTGAGTACATCTTCCCTTTCTAATAGTTGTGGTTTTTGTGGTGTCCATCGTACTCATCATTGTCTTCTACTCGCAGGTCGCATCATTGATAGCGAAGAAGAAGAGAGCTCGCTCGACGCGAGGCAGTGCGTAAGCATGCTCGTCGATTCGGCGACGTTGTCGGCGACGTGCATCCGTGCCTACCTCCAAGAAATATCGCCCACGGAGGTGATTCCCAGCGACCTCGTTGAGGTGTGGAAGTATTTGGAGAAGGCGCCCGCGGTCGTTGAGTTCATGACGCGGTCGGCGTTTCGGCGTGGAGCGTCGACGGCACTAAGCCTTGGACTCGCCCACTTCCCCGAAGATTTCGATGTTGACGATGTGACGAGTGGGTATCCATCGTCGACTGGCGCGGTGGAGCTGTCCGAGGTCCTCAAGTTGCAAGAACGTGTCGCCACGTACTCGGAACGTGTCTGGGCAATGGGCGACCTCCTGCCGTACCAGGAGACGGTTGTCGCGCCGAACGACCCCGAGCCGCCGCATCGTGACTTCAAGGTCGAGCAGCCTTTTCGCGCGGCGATGGCGGGTGAACTGACGACGTATCCATCAAACCCGTACACGGCGTTCATCCGCAATCGTCGGGATGCTGGCGAGTCGTCATCGAAGCCTGCAGAGTAGGGTAGTTTGCCTTGTGGCGTTAGCAGCAGTTCTGCCACGCGGGCATATTTTGTAACATGAAACAATGCAACATGCGATTGAATGAGACATCGTGTCTATTTTGATATTTGCTTGTGTGCTTTTGATTGATTTTGGACGAGTCCCCGAGCGCGTCCGCCCTTTTGTGGGGTTTTCCTCGTATATGATGTGTGTGTTGTTATCATGTGTTTTGTTGTTTTGGTCGACTCGCCCGAGCTCGGAGAGCCAGTCACAAGGCGACTCCCTTGAGTGCTCTGTACTTTACCGTTTTCCCGTGCGCGAACGGGGTCGGGTGGCCGAGTCCCCGAGCGTAGTACTTGGTAGTTCTAGGCGCGACTCGAGGGTGGTTGAGGACTTAGCGCGTTGGTGTGAGCGCGTCACTCCTGCCTGGCCCGTGGGGTCAGTCGCGTGGCGAGTCCTGGGCATGCTCTCTTACTTGGCGTTTTCCCTAACCGCTCGCGACGGACTGGTCTTCAGTCCCCGAGCGTGGTACTTAGCCGTTCGAGTCGCTGTGCCGAGGATGCGGAGGACCGAGGTCGCTGTGAGAAGCGAGGGCAGTTGTCTTGGCTCGTAGAACCAGTCGAGCTAGGCGACTCCAATGGGGCTCCGGGTGGGCATTTTTCGTGGACGATGTAAGACCTGAGGTGATTCAGTGCTCTTACACCGCACTACTTAGCCGTGCCGATCGCTGTACCAAAGGTTGACTTCTGCATGTAGCATGACGTTGTTATTACGAGTGCGAGTGGCACAAGTCATGGAGAGTAGGCGCAATTTGCGGTAACCGTTTCTTTTTATTTCATAGCGACTGGAGGGTACATGTGTGGGGTTCTAGGAGTAGAACTTCCGTAGGAGGTTTACATTCCATGGTCGCTTGACGTCGAGTTCGCCGTCCCCACGGACGTCGATGAGGTAGTAGGCGTCGTTGCCGAGTACGCGCCCGATAGCGAATGGGCCTTCCCACGGAGGGGAGAGCTTGTGCATGCCCTTCTTGTCCTGGATGAGGCGTAACACCAGGTCGCCTTCATGGAAGGTGTGAGCTTTCACCCGCCGGCTGTGGTAGCGGCGGAGTCCTTGCTGGTAGATGGCAGTGCGTGACCGAGCGAGGTCGCGTGCTTCATCGAGTTGGTCGATCCCGTCTTGGCGGGCAAGCTCGTTTGCAGCCTCCGTGTAGTGGACGACCCGCGGCGAGTCGTGTTCGAGGTCGGTGGGCATGACTGCCTCGGCACCGTAGACCATGAAGAAGGGAGTGAATCCCGTCGATCTGTTGACTGAGGTGCGGATCCCCCATATGACGGAGGGCAACTCTTCGACCCAGCACCCGGCGGTGCGCTCGAGTGGTACTTGGAGTCGCGGCTTCAGGCCGTGGAGGATGCTTTGGTTGGCCCGTTCCGCCTGGCCGTTGGACTCCGGGTGGGCGTCTGACGCGAGGTCGAGCCGGATATGATGCTCTTCGCAGAATTCGGCCATGGCTCCCTTGGCGAAGTTGGTGTCGTTGTCCGTGATGATGCTGTTGGGGAACCCGTAGCGATATATGAGCTCGCGTAAGAATTTAGTGGCGGTCTTCCCGTCGCATTTCCGAACTGGCTTGGCCTCCACCCACTTCGTGAATTTGTCGACGGCGACTAACAGGTGTGTGTAGCCAGAGGGGGCCTTCTTGAAGGGTCCTACCATGTCCATGCCCCACACAGCGAATGGCCAGGTGATGGGGATTGTTTTGAGCGTCGAGCTCGGTACGTGCGTCTGATTGGCGTACTTCTGGCACCCGGCGCATCGCTGGACGATGTCGACAGCGTCGGCGTGTGCGGTGGGCCAGTAGAAGAAGCCTTGGCAACCAGGGAGCGAGTGGCGGCGTGGTGGCCGCAGTCACCTGAGTGAATGTCGTGGAGGATTTTGAGTCCTTCGGCTGGTTGGACGCAGCGTTGGAACACGCCGGTGACGCTGCGCTTGTGGAGCTCGCCGTCGATGATGGTGTAGGACTTGCATCGACGAGCGATCATTCGAGCGTCTGTCTCGTCTGCTGGCAGGGTGCCGGCTTCCAGGTAGGCGATGTAGGGCTTGGTCCAGTCGTCTGGCTCGTTGACGAGTGCAACCAAGGCTGCCTCTGGTTGTAGTGGGACCCCAATGTCGATCTCCCTCGGGGGAGAGACTGATGGCTTGCTAATCGTGTCGAGGAAAACGCCGGCGGGGGGCGCGAGTCGAGCCGACCCGATGCGGGAGAGTGCGTCGGCCTCCTCATTCTTTCGCCTGTCGATCCACTCGACAGAGTAGCCGGTGAAGTGGCCGCCCAACTTGTCCACCGCTTGGCGGTATGCCGCCATGGTAGGGGAGACGGCGTCGCAGGTGCCGGCGACTTGCCCCGCGACAAGGTCGGAATCTCCGTAGCAGCGGAGGCGATTGACGTTCATCTCCTTGGCGGCTCGCATGCCGTGGAGTAGGGCCTCGTATTCGGCCATGTTGTTGGTGCAGGGCGTGAAGTCGAGGCAGAGGATGTAGCGGAGCTTGTCGCCCTTTGGTGAAGTCAACACTATCCCTGCGCCTGCACCGTCCGCGTTCTTGGAGCCGTCGAAGTGCAGGCTCCAGTAGTGGAGGTACAGCAGCTTCTCTGGCTGCTGGGCCTCCTCCCAGTCGGCGATGAAGTCTGCCAGTGCCTGTGACTTGATCGCCTTTCGTGGCTCGTATTTGATGTTGTGGACGCCGATCTCGACGGCCCACTTGGCGACCCGCCCAGTCGCCTCGCGATTGCGGATGATGTCTTGCAGTGGTGCTGAGGAGACGACCGTGATCGGGTGCTCCTGGAAGTAGTGCGGCAGGCGCCGCTGAGCCCTAAAGACCGCGTATACTAGCTTTTGGTATTGTGGGTACCGCTGGCGCGACTCGGTGAGGACCTCGCTGATGTAGTACACCGGCCGCTGAACCGGGCGCTCCTTTCCTTCCTCTGGTCGCTCGACGACCATCACGGTGCTGACGACGCGCTCGGACGCCGCGACGTAAACCAGCATGGGTTCTTTGTCGGCGGGGGCGGCGAGTAGTGGTGCGGCGAGTAGCACCTTTTTGAGGTCGCGGAGCGCGTCGTCCGCCTCCTTGTCCCACTGGAAGGTGGGGTTCTTGGGCATCAGGCGGTATAGGGGCATCGCCTTTTCGCCCAGGCGGGGGATGAAGCGACTGAGAGCCGCTACTCGCCCGGCCAGCTTCTGGACGTCGCGCAGGCACTCAGGTTTGCCGAGCCGGGCGATCGTGTCGATCTTTGTGGGGTTCGCCTCGATCCCTCGTTTGGAGACGACGTACCCCAGTAGTTGTCCGGCGGGTACACCGAAGGTGCACTTGCCTGGGTTGAGCTTTATCTTATATCTTCGCAGGTTGGCGAAAGTTTCTGCCAGGTCGGCGAGTAGGTCGCCGTGGCGAGCGGACTTCACGACCACGTCGTCGATGTAGACGTGGATGTTGCGGCCAATTTGGCTCGCGAGGCATTCTTGCATGCACCGCTGGTAGGTCGCCCCGGCGTTCTTGAGGCCGAAGGTCATGGCGGTGTAGCAGAAGGCTCCGAATGGCGTGATGAACGCCGTCTTATCCTCGTCTTCGACAGCCATTTTGATCTGGTTATACCCAGAGTAGGCGTCGAGGAAACATAGCGACTCCGAACCCGCGGTTGAGTCGATTATCTGATCGATCCGCGGGAGGACGAACTGCTCCTTTGGGCAGGCGCCGTTCAGGTTTGTGTAGTCGATACACATTCTCCAGGTCCCGTTCTTTTTCTCGACCAGGACTGGGTTTGCCAGCCACTTGGAGTATTTTATTGGCCGGATGAAGCCGGCGGCGAGTAGCCGCTGCACCTCCTCGGCGATTGCTCGACGGCGCTCTTCATTGAAGGGCCATAGCGACTGCTTGACAGGTCGTACTTTGGGGTCGGCGTTCAGCTTGTGCTCAGCGAGCTCCCTAGGGACACCGGGCATGTCGGAGGGTTTCCATGCGAAGATGTCCCTGTTCTCATGGAGGAACTCGATGAGCGCGCCTTCCTATGCTGGGCTCATGCCCGTCCCGATCGTCACCGTCTGGCTGGAGTCGCCTGGGACCAGCTCGACGGTGCGAGTGTGCGTCGTGGCCTCAAAGGTTGAGGTGTTTGCGCCCTCTGAGTTGGGCTTCTTGAGTATGGTGGGGTCGTCATTGTTGACCCCGCTCGCGTACTTGGCGAGCTCGTCGGCGTGGTTTGTCTCCGCCGCGATGACTGCGTCAGCGAGCTCAGCTCCTTTGGCCTCGCACTCGGCGGCCATGTCGGGGTCGCCGTGGATGGTGATGACGCCGCACGGCCTGGGGAGCTTCATCGCGTTGTACGCGTAGTGGGGCGCTGCCATGAATTTGGCGAACGCCTGGCGCCCCAGGACGCAGTGGTAGGGGCTGTCGAAGGGCACCAGCTCGAAGACGATCCGCTCGGTGCGGAAGTTTGCCGGTGTGCCGAAGGTTACTGGCAGCGTGACCTTGCCGATCGGGTACGCCTTCCGACCGGGGACGATGCCGTGGAATGTGGTGTGAGTCGTCTCGATCATTGACTGCGGGAGCCGCAGCCGCCTGAAGGTGTCGAGGTAGAGGATGTTGATGGAGCTGCCACCGTCCATCAGTGTCTTGGGGAGCCAGTAGTCGCCAACCTTGGGCTTGACCACCAAGGCGACTCGCCCTGGGTATTCGATGCGTGGCGAGTGGTCTTGGCGGCTCCAGGTGATGGGCTGCTCCGACCAGTTCAGGAACTGGGGGACGTCTATTTGGGCCACCGCGTTGACGGCGACGGCGCGGGCGATGACCTTCTTCTCGCGCTTCGTGTTGAAGCCTGTGAAGGTGTGGAGCGAGCCGGCTACTTTGCCGAATTTTCCGGCGTTTGGCGGGTCGTTGTCGGGGTCCTCCCGCGCTCGCCGTGCCTTCTCAATTTCCCTGAGGGTGTGGCAGTCGGCGGTGGTGTGCGTTGCGGGCTTCCCTTCCCTGCTGTGGAACGCACATGGTTGGTTAAGGAGGGCCGCAGGATCGAACCTTGGCTTGTTCTTGTAGTTGCCGCCGTCGCGGCGTTGCCCTCCGTCGCGGCGGAAGCTCTTGGGCTCGCGCTGCGCGTGCCCGGCGTTGGCGACGAAGTCGACTAGCCCGTCACTGCGGCGCTTGCCAGTGAGGCGAGTGCCGCTGTAGCGTAGGTCGGTTCGGCGTCCGCCGTCGTTGCCGCCCGTGCGGCGTTGGCCTCCTGACTCGTCGTCAGTTTCCTGGTTTGGATCTTCCTCGGCGTACCGTTTGGCGATCTCGAGGAGGTCGGGGATGTTGTCGAGTGTGCGGGAGTGTCGCTTGAGCTTGGCGACTAGGGGCTCGTAGCGGCACGAGGTATTGAAGCAATGGATCGCGGTGTCCGGGTGGATGCCGACCGCGTTGTACCAAAGCTCTTGCCACCGTTGGACCCAGTTGCGGGTCGATTCGCGGGGTCCCTGGACGCACCGTTCCAGGTCCTCAATGGTGGTGGCGCGGGTGTATGAGCACTCGAAGTGCCTGACGAAGGCGTCGCGCATTTCCTCCCAGGAGTCGATACTGTCCTGGGGAAGAGTGTTGATCCACTGCCTGCACGTCCCCTCCATCATCAGGGGGAGGTAACGGGCGGCGAGCAGGTCAGTGTGACCCGCGATCCCCATCGCCATGAGGTATGTGTCGAGCCATACGGCGGGGTCGTACGAGGAGTCGTACTTTTCTATTTCTTTTGGCGCCTTGAAGTTTGGCGGATACTTCTCGCCTCGGATCATTGGTCCGAAGCACTTTGGCCCGAGTCGACTGAGCGACCCCATGGGCTCGCCGTCGCGGCGATTGGTTAGGGTATGTCGCAGGTCGTCGGGCTGGCGTGCGCGCCAGCTTTGGTTGTTGATGATGTGGGTGCGGGCGTCGATGGATTGCCCGTTGGCGGCGACAAGGTTGGTTGCCGGCCTAGGGTCGTTGGTGGAGAGTGCCGCGTTAGCGGGTCGGTATTGGAGTTGCGGTGGCTTTGGTGGCGGGCAGTTGAGGGTGTTTGCCGCCGCTGGGCGGCCGCTGGAGGCCGCTCTGCTTCCTGAGGAACGCGAGTATACCCGTCCTTGAGAGTCGGCGCCCGCTCTCTGCTGCTCGACGGCCTTCGCGAGCAGGGCCTTGACGTATTCGATCTGCAGGGCGCCGTTGCCGGTCGCCGTGATGCTGTCGGCTGCTGCTCGGCCTGCCACGAGGTTGTCCATCGGGGTGGAGAACAGTGGAAGGCCGTTTGCGTCTCGCTCTCGTGAGGAGACTACTATCCGCGGCTGGTCCCTTGGGGGGTGCGGTTGGGTGGAGGTGGGGCACCCATTGCCGTTGATCCTGGCGGGGGCCGGGCGCTTCCTCCTGGCGGCGCGTTCTCGCAGATCGCGCGCTCGGCCACGCGGGCCGGGTCGTTTTCGTCGTCGAAGTTCAGGGCGCGCCCCTGAACAGTGGGGTTCAGGCGCGTCCTGATGCGCTGCTGGTGGTAGCGCGATAATTCCTGCGCCGTCACCTGCTAGAGGCGAAATTTTTCGCGCTCAGCTTGCTCCTTGCGTACCGCCTCCGCCAGTTTCAGGCGGAGTTCCTCGACCTCCGTGGCCGTGGCGTTAGGAGGGATCGGGGTGGAGAATGGATCCTCTGGCGGGTCGGTGCCGGTCACCATGTAGGTCGCGGCGTAGCGACCGGTTCCGTCGCGGAGATCGGCGGAGTTCTCCGACCCGGAGTCGAATTCGAAGATCCCGAGGATGGAGGGGTTCTCGAAATCTCCCGCGTTGGAGACCTGGGCGATGGAGCCCGCGGATGAGGCCGCGGTGATGGATCCGGCGAGTGACGCCGGGGTCGCCGAGTCGGCGTCGTCGGTGAGGGCCGCGTCCTCTGCGGCCGCTGAATTCCCGGCCACGTTGCTGTGCGCCGAGTTGTACTCGGAGGCGAGGCGGTGGATCGTGCGGATCTGGCTCTCGGAGAGCTGATCGCGTGGCGGTGACTCGCGGATGCGAGCCGAGTCCTCCGAGACGATGACGTCGGTGAGGCCGACGAAGAGGCTGATCGTGCCGATCGGCAGGATCACGCTATGCGTGACGGGTCGCATCGCCGGGACGTAGCTGCTCGGCAAGATTTGGAGCATCTCGCCGATCGCTATCATGCGGCCGGTGGCGACCGTCTCGTTGATGGGCAGATTGGATCTCGCCGCAGAACACCGGCCAAACCGGCCAGGCCCCACGGTGGGCGCCACTGTCGTGGGAATGGTCACGGCAGATGCTGCAATCGGCAGCGAGTAGTAGAACGAGGGGCAAGGGCGGCCAGCCATATGCGGTGCGAGATGAGGGCAAAGACACAGGGTTTTACCCAGGTTCGGCCCCCCGGAGGGTAAATACCTACTCCTGCTAGATTGTATTATCAAGGTGTTACAAGGGGCGAGCTCGGCGGCTAGGCAGCGAGTCGCTTGGGTGTATCTGGGAACGTGTCTCTACTCACCCTATAGGGAGGTTCATATAGGCTCACCTCCCCTAGGGTTTACATATCTCAACCGATTCGGTTAAAGCTTCAGTAGCCGTTTAACCTCACCCGACTGGGCCTATCTACTCGCCTGGGCCTTCAGCTTCCAGTCGCTCAGTTCCTGGCTGGGCTTCGATCCACTCGCCGTTCTGTAGGCCCACTCGCGGGTCTTGGGCCAATCGGAAACGTCCTGCTGGGTATACCCCGGTAGGCATATCCCCATCAGAACCATATCTATAATCTGGTCTTTCTTCTCTTCTTCTTCCTCTGAAGTCATTGCGCCTGGATGACCCGGCCACATCTCTTACATATTGATCTTGATGCTCCCGATGGTCTGCCGATATTAATTCTGGTTGCGTCGGATCCCCCAATGCATAGGAATCCGCTATTCTGATGGTTTCTGCCAATGTGGTTGGCATATCTCTTTGCAGTCGCTGCCATAACACACTGGCATAGCGGCATCCTTGAGCGAACCAAGCTATTGCTTGTGATTCTATAACTCCTTCACACGAATTTCTCAGGTTACACCACCGAGTTAAAAACTCTCTGTCCGTCTCATTCGGCCTTTGCTTGCACATGGCTAGCTGATGTGGCCTGTTTGGCCTCTTGTAAGTACTGGTAAAGTTGCTAACGAACATTTCTTCAAAATCCAACCAACAGTTGATGCTGCCTGCTGGCAGATTATTCAGCCATACTCTAGCTGGTCCTTCCAACATTTGCGGGACATACCGCACTGCCCATCGTAAGTTTCCACCTGCTATTTTTTACAGCGGTGGCATAATCGATCAACCAATCCTATGGTTTGGTGCTCCCATTATATGTTTTTGTGCCTCTCGCCAGCTAAAAGTTCGGCACAGGCGGTTCGCCCATGATCCGTGGTCCGAAGGATGTCGGACCCTGTGGACCCTGTTCTTCCAGCAACTCGGATCGATATAGCCGGTCTAGCTTTACTCTGGCATCATTTGACGGCAAATCTCTATACAGAACTCTCTCCTGCATTCCATAGTGGTTATTTCCTCCATGGATCACATATTCCATCTCGGAATAACCATCATTGTACCTTTCATTCACCTGGTTATGGCGAGCTGGTCTCGCTTCTCTTTCTTGTCGAGGTTCCTGTCTCGGCTGCGGGTTGGGTGGCGGTTCTCTCCTTCCTTCGACCGGGATATTGTTCTCGTGATTTCCTCTTCCGAGTTCTCCTCTGCCGAGATCTCCATTGCCTCGGCTTCCGCCGCCTTTCTCAGCACGGCCGGGATTCCTCTCGCCACTGTTACCTCGGCTTCCATTGCCTATGTTCTCGTTTGCTTTCCCGGCTATCGCCGGATCATATGGAACAATTTGCTTGTTTCTCTTTCCCGAAGTTACCGCTCTGTCTTTTCGTGCATTGTTTCCGGGTGAAGATGCTGCTGCCACAGACAAGGCAGGTGCTGCTCCAGCCGAGTGAACCATTCGCGAGGCCCCTGGCCTCGCCGGGTCTGCTCTGAGCATTTCTTCATTCTGCTGGTTCGCAATGCGCACCAGCTCATTCACTCTTTCTTGCTGTTTCTGCCGGGCTTCGCCGGTCAATCCTTCTAACTCTAATGCTGCGGCATTTGCCGCTCTCAGGTTCTTTTCCGGGGTACTGTACCTCGGCAAGCCTAAATCAACTGATTCTGCCTTATGAACATCATGCTCCTTGTTGATATCATCCATGAGGTTCTTTCCTCTTAATCTCAACTCGTCAACCCGTTCGGGGGCGACGTCAAGCTTGTTTGCTTTGGCATACTCTCGGAAGGCCGACACCTTTTTTGCCTCTACCAGCACCTTTTGCCTGGTTTCTTCCAACTCTGCCTAAGCATTTGCCGGATCAAGTATCGGTGCTATAGGTGTAGTCAGGTTATCTATGGTTGCCTGAAGAATGTTTTCTGGTCTTTCCAGAGGCGGCCCTCTTACCCTTGGTGCCTTTGGGGTTGTCTCCTGCACCTCGGCCTGGTTGGCCGCTGAAGGGATTACTTCGGTGGGTTGTGGAGCTGTCTGCCTGGGCGCGACCTGCACGCCCGCCGCCGGGTCTCTGCTTGATCCGGCGCCTGCTGCTCCCACCTGCACTCTGGCTGCGACCATCACCTCAACACTGCTGACAGGGCGCGCTCCGCGCGGACCGCTCGCGGCGCTAAGGGGAGGTTCTCCTGCAACAACAACCTGGTGAGGATAAACGCCGGAGATGTCGACGCCGACGTAAATCTGGTGCATGCCCAAGTTGATGAAGACGCCGTTGCGTGGAGGAGTTTTTCCCTTGAAGCTGCCTGCGTTGTCGCTGACGTATTCACAGAGATCAAGTCTCCGGACCAAGCCAGAGACAATGCGCTCGCCAGTGTTGATGAAGTTTCCCGTCCGGATCATGACTCCAGCTAGCACCGCTGCTGGCCCCACGGTGGGCGCCAACTGTCGTGGTGGTTGCACGGCAGATGCCATGGGTAGGCTAAAGTATGGGGCCAATGGATGCTAGAGGGATCTGGGGAGGGAAGATGTAGTTGATTCTACACACAAAAGACTAAGGCAAAGATCTTTATTTCTCCTTCCTTGGGCTACAAGTGCTCCTTGAGCTGTTTACAAGGAGAAAGGAAGAACTTTACCAGCCTAACGGTACCAAATGAGCCGATGCCCTCCTCAGGGTCCAAGCCTCCCCTTATAAAGGAGAGCCTTGGGTTCCTTTAGGGCTGACGTGGCAAGCATATTCGAGGAATATGCTTGTCCCAATATAGTAGTTCGGCGGCCTCCTTTCCCTGTCGCCCTTCTAATGACGGCAAGGTTCCAGAGGGCCCCTCCTGCGTGCCTCGGGCTTCAGGACTGTCACCTTCGTGACCTCCTTCTGCCCCTCTGTCGCTCTGCGCCTTTGTCCCTTGTGCTTGGCTCCGCTCAGATTCTCCTTAGCCTACGGCTAGAGTTTGACTTTAGGCTTCTCCTTCTCCTGCAAGCTTCGTATCATTCGGCCCTGCCTCGCGTAACTCGGCTTGTCCTTCACCTGAGTTAAGATTACTCGGGCTAACCCGGCCGACTTACTCAGTATCTCGGTCAGGTAATGCCTTGCCATTATCATAAGGGTCCTTCCCTTTCCTATCTTGGTCGACCTCTACAGGATTCGGCCGACCCAGACTGTAACTCGGAAACTAGACGGGGATCATCCTTCCGTTTTGCCCCATCTTTACCCTATCCGGGGTCACCTCCCCAACAATCGATGAAGGCGAAAATCATCCTCATCGGTGAAGAAATCCATAGCCTGATCCTCCAGAAAATCATCATCATCGCTGAGATAGGAGTAAGGGTCTCCATGAAGATCCTCTCCGACATTCTCCCTTTCCTCCAACTGCATGTCTCTCTCGTGGATGGTCTCCTCCAGAGATGAGATACGGTGGCGAAGACGGGCAATAATGCGCTCCTTCTTGTCGAGCTGATGGCGGCGAGACTTGCGATCCTTCGCTAACATGGCGATGGTCTGATCCTTCGTCTTGATGATGGCAGACTTGTGGTTGGAGTAGTCACGGCAGTTGTCCAACTCCTGCTGATGATCGTACATCATGAAGCTGAGGTGGTCCAATTGAGTCTTCAGCTCGGGGTGTTATGGGGCTTCCAGTGGTTGTCCATTAGCATCACGCCTTGGGCAAAACTCAAAGCGGGTTCCCTTGATCTGATTGATGCTCTGCCCACACATACGGGAAAGGGCTTCCTGCATGGCCCTGGCAAGTCCATCGAGCCAGTTGTTCTCTCTTAAGGTAAACTGAATTCCCTCAGCATTGGGAGGCTCAATCTTTCCTCGGAGACTTGCAACAATTAGCCACTGCAGATCTTCTCCTCCTTGATCATTGAGCTGAGCTCCGAAGAACTCGGGGTGCAGACGCTCCAGAAGTTCCGAAAGCTGGTCCCAATCCCTCTCAAAGATAAGGTCTCCTCCATTCCCCAACTGATAAAACTTGTTGTAATTCACGTCCATCTATAAGAATATAGGATGAGTAAGTTAGTAGAGTGATTAAGTGTGTCCATATTTTATGTATATTGCAAGAGTTTTTGAGGAACATGAATTTTCATGAAAGAATCAAAGGGATAAGAATGAGAATAAGTTTTTGCAAATATTTGTTTTATTTGGTTTTGAAACTAAGTTTTTGATTCAACGTCCAGTCTAACTAGGGTCTCCTATGGTCCGGATGGCTTTGATACCAACTTGTCAACACCCAGATTTTTAATCCCAGATGCCTGTTATGCCATACATCGCAATCCTAGGATTACCATTTTTGCGAGACATAACAGAATTAGATACCAGAGTACATCATCCATTACAAACCGTACATAAGTTCTTACACAAATAGGGATCTCATGATCCAGTTCTTAATACAACTTCAAGCAGCGAAATACATAATAATAATAGTAGCGTAGGCGAAGCTCCATCTTCGGGGTCACAGGCAATGCTGACAATGGGAGATGATCCTAGTTGTCGTAACCTTCCTGGGGTCCATCCTCCAGGTACTCCTCTTCATAGTCTGGCCACGAGAATAGCCAGGGACAAAGCCATGAGTACTCTTTAAGTACTCGCAAACTAATGCTAACAAGTGAAAGGGTTTTTTGATAATAGGACACTAGGCTCTAGGGTTATTTTGCAAAAGCCAGATTTATCTCTACTACGTTTGGAAACTACGAATGCTAGTTAAGGTTTTATAACACCTAAGTGGGAACTTGTATCTCATGCCACAACCCTGTTGTGGTCAAGTCAAAGTCTCAGTTCATTTCACAAGTCATTTTGAAAAGTCTGACGGGGGAAAAGTATGGCCACTCCAACTGTCCATAACCGCGGACGCGGCTATTCGAATAGTTTGACACTCTGCAGAGATTGTACACTTTCACCACAACATTCGATACATCCGTCAGGAACAAATCCTGAATTCACCATACTCAGTATGCGGATAATCAATCCTAACCTTTTAATTACACGCCCTAGTATAAGCACCTCTCATGTGAGTTTGGCCTCCCAACCATGACCAACTGTCATCTTGGGTACTGCACAGGTGGACAATCTTCACAAGGTAGCCTCAGCTCAGACCCTGGCCGTGGGGGAACTAATACTAAGGTATATAAGTTTCCAGTCAAGCCCTACCCAATCTTCGGGTATTGTGGTTGTACGAAAAAATTGGAATGGTATCGCATCCAGACAACCATCAGTTTTATAAAGGGCTAAGGCTCATGCCTCATCATTTTCATCACCAAAATCATCAAGTGTTCGGAAACACATGTCCAAAACATTTCAATAGAATAATCCATCATTCCAAGGTTTTCATAACCATTTTTACACCAAGTATTCCCATCTAAAGTTGATCAAGTTTTATGCTTAGCACTAGCATCTACAAATGGGGGTAAACAAGTGGAGTTTTAACTAAGTTCAATCTCATGCCTTAGGATGACATCAAGATTATCTAGCTTAGGCCAAATTTTATGCTCTTTATGCAACCTTCAATTATCCTTCTAGCATCTACCATTTATTCCAGTAAACTCTAAGTAAGAGCTTTGATAAAGAAATAAAGTAATAAACTGGCAAATAAAACTAGGATTGGTTTATCAAGTGGTTATGATCATATATGCTTTAAGGCATATAGTGGCATGGTAGCAAGCAAGTAGTAGCTTGCATAGGTCAACTTGATTAGTAAGGCTTGCAATTATTGGCTTGCACAATATTAGTATAAGATTGCCTTGTGCAGAGCAGTGGTTGAAGTTCTCCTCGGCTTCTTCTTCGTAGTATCCTCCTTCCTCCTCGTATCCTTGGTCGGTACTAGCATCTATAAATAAATACGATGTATACAATCACCAAACAATACTTAACTACTTGCAATTATCACACAAAAGGGTCCTATAGATGATCTAGCATCATCACTAACATTACAAGATTAAAGTTTGGTTTAATTCCTTTTATTTTTAGAAAAGTAATTTCTACTCATTGAAAAACTACTTAAGATTTAATATTCTCCAAACCAAACATGGGATCATGTTGACACATGTCATCACCACATATTTTAGTCCATGGGAATGTGATTTAAAGTGGTGTCACAATTTAATAAGGTTTTACCCTTTTATTTTAATTAATTAAAGTGGCTAGAAATGCCTATGGGGCATTATTTTATTACTTGAACATTATTTCTGTAAGTAAACCTATATATTTTTACTTATTCTGAAAGGTATGGTTAAATGTGATTTTTGAGAGTTGGAATCAACTCAAAAGCTATTATGGTTTTAATTTGAAAAATGTTTGAATGCAGAAAAGCTTCTGCCTTGTTATTTTTACCATGGATGATCTACAGATCCAAATGACTTGAATCCAACGGGCTTGGATTCAGCATTCCTAGACCTTTCTAACAAAATTGGTTTCACTCAATTTGGTTCACTGAATCGACCTGGGTTGATTTTTGAAACTGGGTATAGAAGCGTGTTTGAACTAAAAAGGAAAAGGTTAAATTCAAATAACTGGGCTGCACGGGAAAGGTTAACGGGCCGGCCTGCTAAGCACAGCGCTTCCGCGGGATGCATAAGTGGTTGTCCCCACGCGTTAGTGAGACAGGGGGTGCGAAGCGGTATGGGGCGATGTGGTGCGTTCGATCTGGTTCTAATCCAACGGCTGAGGGTCATCGTCGATGTTGGGCAACGCCGGCGAGACAGAAACCTAGCGCGGTCAGTGGGGGTCGCTGGGGGCTCACCGGGGTTCAGGCGAGGGTCGGCGAGGCGGGCGAACGACGAAGTCGATGATGGCGGTTCTCCTCGTACCGACAGCTTCTCCTGGGGCGGCTCCAATCGCTGGCTCCCTTCTTCTCCAGCAGCGGCGAGCTCCGGTGAAATTTCGGCGAAGTGCTGCTCGCCTTGCTCCGGGAACAGGGTGGAATGGTCAGTGAGGAGAGGGGAGTGAGATGGTGTGCTCAATTCGGCTGGGGGTGGCCTCTATTTATAGTCGCGACAATGAGACCGAACGGGATGGGCAGGCGACGGTGGCGACATGGCTACAGGCGACTAGAGGCATGGCCGGTGGTGGCGATCGCTCTACGGCTTTAATGCGCGCGTAGGGGCGGTGCGGTTTGGTCTGGAACACGCGATGCTCTGTGCGGCAGAGGCGGCGTATTCGACGGCGAGCGGTGGCTGTGAGGCATGGGGCGGCGAACGGGGATGTCTGGCGGTCTCCTGGGTCGGTGGCGATCATGTATGCACGCGGCGAGGGCGGCGCGCGGTCTGTGGTCTTCGGTCGAGGGTGGCGCTCTGGCGCATGCTCGGCATGGTTGCTGGCGAGTTGGGCGCGGTTTGTGCGGGTGGTCCAGTGGCTGGCAACGTTCGAGCGCTAGACAGGGAGTGGCGATGGACGGTGGGCTGCCTCCTAGACAAGGTTGGCACGGCTAAATCTCCTCCTAGCTTGTTGTCTCCACTGGGGTGGCATGGTGAGCTTCGGCTGTTCACCATTGATGTCATTGCCCAGCTTACAGTGAGGCTAGTGTTTGGTTTAACTTGATAGATGATCTACTGAGATGGTTGTGAGCTAGAGAGGGAACAAGTTAGGCTTCAATCACTGCTCACAATAGTGTTTAAGATTTTGATGATTTGTGTGTGCAATGTGTTTGGTGAAATGGCCGCAAGAATTCAAGTTTTGAATTTTGAAAAGATTTTTGGTGGGTGTGCTAGGTTGGTGCTGGTGAGTCTGCAGATGCTTGGGTTTTGAAAGTTGAGCTTGTTTGAGTGGTTTTTGAAAAAGTGGGATCTTCTCATATGATAAAGATTCAATTTTGAATTGCCATTTAAACTATGCATTTGAAAGTTTCTGGATGATCACAAAGTGGGCTTTGATACTTTGTTATGAGTACAATCAAGGGGTGCAAAGATCCAGAAAAGTTTCTATTAGGTTCTGAAAGTTTGAGACAGCCAAAGTAGGCATGGGAGTTAAATTGGTCAAAATGACCATTCCCTTATTTTATTTGTTTTGATTTACTTGTCTTTGAGAAAAGTTTGGGAATTGTTTAGATGATGTTTATTTCACCTAAGCATCCATCTACAAGCAAAGGAACACACAAACAAGTTGGTCCAAAAGGATTCAAAATGAAATGCATACTCACATGCATGCATTTATATTTTTATTTAGCAAAGTTTTTGTTAACCCTAAATTTGATGATTAGAGTTTGGTGATCCAAGTTTAGTATTTTTGGATGTTACAAACCTTCCCCCCTTAAACAAAATCTCGTCCCGAGATTTGAAGAAGGACGAAAAAGATTACCTAGGATTTGAAGAGATCGGGAAACTCTGTCCTGATGTGATCTTCGCGCTCCCAGGTAGCTTCCTCTTCTATGTGGTTGCTCCACTGAATCTTGAGAAACTTGATGCTTCGGGTTCGGATAGTTCTGAAAGCTTTTTCCAAAATACGGATGGGTACTTCGGGATAGGTCAGGTCATCTTTGATCTCTATGGTCAGGTGGTCGATGTTCTTGAACACTTCGGTCTTCTCTGGGACGTCGAGACACTTGCGCAGTAACGAGTTATGGAACACATTGTGCATGGCTGACATCTCTTCGGGTAGTTCCAATTGATACGACACTTCTCCTCGACGGTTCAAAATCTTGAAGGGTCCGATATATCTGGGGGCTAACTTTCCTTTGAGTTGGAAACGCTGCATTCCCTTCAATGGCGACACTTTCAGATAAACAAAATCTCCTATGTTAAAACTGAACGCTTCGTTTCCTTCTATTCTCCTCCAACCCTCCTCTCTCCTCTCGTACTTCTTCTTTTTCCCCCACACCACGAAGAAAGGAGGACAAGCCAGGGTTCCCGTCACTGGACTATTCCGGCGGCCTTCGGCGGCGCACCGGCAGGGAATCAAGTCCTCTCAGTCCTCTGTTGGGGATATGCTAAATGGGTATCACCAGCGCATGTCTCTAATCCGGATAACCCAGGTGACCCACAGTTGGTAGCAAGGCCTATGGCCTGCTGGGCGGCCCAGTTAGATGGATCCAGAAGGGAGGCCCATGCCGGATGAAGGAAGGCGCCGGTGGAGTCATCGGCGTACCCGGAGCCTTGGAATGCAAGACACGTTAGACTAGTTATATACCGTGTAGGACTCTGTAACCTGTTTGGCTAGGACTTTCCCTGTAACCATAGGATCTGGCGTCTATATAAGCCGTACCTATAGGAGCCTTTAGGGCACAAGTCAACTCATATCGCGCACAGCGAACTGATCACTCTAACTCAGAGTATTGTTGTTATAGTGATTTATAGCAGGAGTAGGATTCCGCCACCGTCGTGGGATCTGAACCTGGGTAAGCTGTGTCACCTCGTACCCGCCAACCTTCCGTCTTACCCCACGTCTCTAAACACGCTCTATGAGGACCCCTCCATGGCATACTCGTTGACAATACCACGACAGTTGGCGCCCACCATGGGGCAAGAGGCGCTTCAGGCTCTACAACGGACGAGGTCAAAACTCTTCGCGGGAATCGGCGAAACCGTAGCCATTGGTCGCGTTCTCTTCTCCGACAACGTTCTGATCGTCCCTCCCAACGATTTTTGGATCCCGACAAAGACGAACCCCACCCGCTGCTTGATCGTTCATATCGAGGACATCCACCTCTTCATCGGCGAAACAGGCTCGGGTACAAGTTCCTTGGAAGACGGAGGATCGTCAAGGCCCGCACGGACCGCCTACGGGCAGGATACGTTCGTGTCGGGGGGATAACCCCCAGTAGGGTCACGAGAGGTGAAACATAGCACAGCTTGGCTAGCACCGAGTAAAGAAAGAACCAGGCCGGGTAAGAGAAGCATGAGCGGCCGACATACAAACTATGTCGGCCCGCATAAGACAAAGTTGTAATTCTTGCAGGAACTGACGAGCCGAGTCTACCGAGGAAGGGCCGAGTCAAGTAGGACGCGTGGCACCTTTTCGAGTAAGGTTCAGGAGGGACCATGGTAAAGCATGGTCAAAAGAGAAGGGTGACGCCGGGTGACACAAAAGGTGCCGGGTGAAGCCAAAAGCATACGCTGGCGTACAAAGTTACAGCGTGACGCCAAAAGGAACAGGAAGCAGCATACCAGAAGACCGTTAGCTGTCAAGTTTTATGGACCGGGCCATTGGGCTTAGGGCAAGCCCATGACCCGACCCACATTGTAGGGACCAAGATCCAAACAGTAAACCCTAGAACCCAAAGGGGTATAAGCTAGCTAGCACAGCCTATATAAGGAAGGGCATAGCTGTAGTAGGAGGAGGTTGGACCAAGTAGGGAACTAGTGCACTAAACCCTAGTTCATACAGCTCAAGGAGCACTTGTAATCTTGGGGTATCAATCAAATCACTAAGTCTGGAGAGTTCTTCTTGTTCTTCGTGCATGGCTCGACCGTGCACTCCCTACCCGGTGACCACAAGCACCCATTCGGCCCCCAACTTAAGCCTACCCATGGCATATGCCGTGCCACCACCACGACAGTTGGCGCCCACCGTGGGGCAGAAGCAGGTGCTTGATGGAGTCTTCATCCGGACGGGCAACATCATCGCCAAGACCGATGAGCGTGTCTACTCCAGCCTCATCCAGAGGTTTGGAGCGCTCAACTTCGTCAGCGACAACGCGGGTTGCTTCGGGACCAAGTCGTTCCCTAGGGGCGGTCGCTTCATCAAGTTCGGCGAGCACCAGGTCTACGTCGCGGTGCGCGTGGAGCGCGCATATCCTGAGCGCGTCGTCCTGGCGCCAGATCCACCAGCGATCCCTGTCGCTAGGAAGATTCACCAACTCGTCTCCATGGAGGTAATGATGACAGCACCAAACCCCGCAGCTCCGTCGATAGTCCTAGTAGTGAATGAGAATGTTGAGGGAGGAAATCATGAGGAAACGCCAAGGGCTGCAAGAACAGCAAAGGCACCGCTGGAAAAACCAGAAAACATAGCTAGGAGTAAAAGGGCTAAGGAGTTGCACGAAGCAATAGACAAGTTGGCAGAGCCAGTAGCACACGCAACTGACCCGACACATGTGCAAGCCGAGTTGGAGGAGGCCAGGATAAAAGTTTTGGAGAAAGCCAAGGACTTAGCGCAGTTACAGCAGGATGTGGATATCACGATCCGAGAGCTCAACTCGGAAAATCGAGTCAAGGGCGCAAAGACCCAACTAGATGCGACGAGATTGAGAGGAAGGAACCTCAACGAAGAGCTGTCAGATGCGACGTCAAAAATAACGCCAGAGAATAGCAACGAAACAGCCATGCAGCCAACATATAACACAACAGCAGCCAATCTGCGAGTAGCAGAAGCAGCAATGGCAGAGTTACCCCATTTGGAGGGAGAAGCAAAGAAAAGACAACAAGAACGAGTCAATGAGCTAGTAAGATGCGGTGATCCAGCATACCACTGCATGTGTAGTATAGTATAGTCGTTGACATGACATCCACAGAACACCGTTCTGTAAATATCACATCTCTCAGAGTGGTACAACAGAAACATTGCGGGTCCATATTACAAATGTACACACCTTATTATTATTACAATACCGGAAGTTCAAGACTTCAAAAGGTTCAACTTACAAACCAAAATATAAAGTGTTTCAGCGGAATATAAAAGTAGCAACTCCGACTAGGAGTTGAGCTCAGCAACTTATTCTATAGAGTTCATGCTGCTCGGCTCCATTGGTACTACTGACTCAGGATACTTAGTTGGATTCGTTATCATCGACACCGTAGAGGATCTCGTAATCCACTCCTTCAACACCTCCGGATAGATCAGGTTCCTCGTAGAACACATATTCTTGGCCTTTGGCTGCATACATTGGCACGTCTTCAGGATCCTCAGAGTCTAAGCAAGGGATCAAAGGAAAGAATGAGTAACAGCGTTACCCAACAAGTTCATTATATGCAAGGTGGGAAGTTTGATGCTCTAACTACCACCTCGGATTATAAATCCTTGGCACTATGCAGTTTTGTAAATCTTTCTTAAAAGATTGATTTTATTCTGAAAAACTATGACAATCAGCCTTCACAGGTTGACCAGAACTTTCATGGAGTTCCTTTCCTGTCGCGTTCGTAGCTCCTTCCCGAAACAGGGAGTAACAAGTTACAGTTCTTACACTCTGCAGAGGTGCGTTACTTTACCCGTGAGAGATCAACTCCTTGTTGCACAACCGGGCGTACTTTCCCGTCCACAATTCCATGATGTGGGGCCCAGTAGTTGGTCCAAGCCAATCACTGCCCCCTTCGCGACCCCGCATGCCTCCTTGGTGTACACCATGCCCACATAATGAATTACGACAATGTTTTGTACAAACCGTTAGATGCCAGAACTATCATGGGATGATGAGGGTTCCCACCCATATGTTGCATATCCTCTACGAATTACCAATTAATATGCACGCTATGAGGATAACAGCCACGACCTGCACATACGGCTTCATGCGAGAGGAAGAAGATACAGTTGATTTCTCTGTCCCATTCCAAATCTCGCGGCTAACGCGTAATATACGGCGCTAGAATCGCTGATGTCAGGGGCTATTAAGTCCCTACTTGATCATCATTGTTGCAATTAGAACTCTAAGTTCTATTGCTCCATTATATCACCACTTAGGATGATATCTATAATTTCTTTATTTGTGAAAATATTATGTTCTTTCTTTCTTAGCATAAATGGTAACACACAATTTGCAAATACTTTGATAAAGACTCTTCAAAGGACATGAGCAAGTGATGAACTTGCCTTGTGATGGCAAGGTAGTGAAGTCTGATGCTTGCACTGGACCTTGAGCTTCTATGTCTACAAAAACATCATTATTGCCCGGTAAGGACAATATTTAAAGAAGCAAAATGATTATGCAAGTAATGTAATGCATTATATGCATTTACCCTATTATTATATAAGGTGCTTTTAATAATAATAAAACATTTATAAATATTACTTTTTAATATTTATAACATATATTGAATTATTTTATTTTATTTTCCTTTTATTTGACTTTTATTGATTTAATAATTCTTTTAGGAATTATTAGTTATACATTAAAAATTATTATTAAATATTTATTTAGTATTTTTAAAAAATACTATAATATTAATATATAATGAAAGTGATTTTTATTTATTTTTATCATCTTTCAATAATTTTGTAAAATTCCATAAGGAATGTATAAATTACAAAATTCTTATAAAAATTTAAATGTCTAAAATTTTATATCTTATTTTATTTGGATAGTGTGGATTATTGTGAATCCAAAAATATTTTACTTATAATTTTTGGACTTTTATTTTATTTTCTAGGATTTAATTAAGTCTAGGGGTATTTTGGTCTTTTCCTTTTTATTCAAACAGGCCTGAAAGGATTTCTGAGCTGGTTTAATCTTATTGGGCCCTAGTGGCCCATTAGTCATAGAAAAAAGAACCACGCCGAAGGGTATGGCCCAACTCGGCCCACTCCTCACTGCCTCTCTCTCTCCCTCGAGCTCATCCTCTCCTCCTCTGACCCCGACCCCATGGCTGGCGATGCCGCCGCCGACGATTCCCGCCGCCGTGGGCCGTTCTGGTCACCGCCGTGGTGCAACAGGGGGTTGTCGACGATGCTTGTCCTTTCTATCCAAATGGATTCGAGCCTGGGGCTCTCCTGCGACGGATCGATGTCGTCCCGAACCCTAGGGTTTGGGGGTTGGCGTGGATCCTGGTGCTGCCACCGCCGTCGCGCGTCGTGGTGATGATCCTTGCCTCTATGTGTGTTCATGGTCGCCGCCGTGGCGTCGTATGGGTTGCAGCGCCCCTCCTGGGGTGCTCCCCGTGCCGCCATGGTCGTCGGCCCCTCTGCTTCCTCTTCTAGTCTTCAGCGAGGACCTACGGTGAGTTCAATTCCTCTCCCCTGGTGCTCTCTATGCTTGTTGATTCGATGCTAGATGCTGCCAGTGACCTCTCTGGTTACTGTCTGATTCTGATTAGGATGATTTATCCATTTATGGTTCCTAGCATGTGATTGATCATGTACTGGATGAATTGGATCATGTCTGGATGGTATGTACACATGCTAAATGATTATTGGCCTGAGGTTTGTTGCTTGAGATGATCTATAATGTTTCTGGTGGCTTATTAGATGATTTTATGCTTGGATTGCATCTGATTCAGATGATATAGTTGCTTGGGAAACATGCTTGGTAAAGCCAATGACTTGATAACTTTCCACTGTTATTTGATTTATGATCATGATTATGATATGATGAAACCACTGTCTTAATGTTGTTGTCTTGGGAATTAACATGTGGTTTGAGATCATCATCATGATCTCAATCAGTGAAGATGAACATAGGAATATCCTAGTTATGATTCCTGTATTAGCAGGAAAATGATTAGTAAGTTAATTGATTGAAGCTATGATGATTAAATGTTTATCCTGGTTCATGTAGGAGTTGTTCTTGTGACACCATCTTGATATGGTACACAGGTTTGCTTCTAATCCATGGATTGGGTTCGCTTAAGCTAAAGACAAACTTGGATTTATAAGATAAATAGAGATGCTCTTCTCTGAATTCCCTAAGACCAATGATGTTGGTCTGAGGCTTAGGGATTCAGATCTTATCTAGTTGATTCATATAGATAGTCCTGATTGTGGTACCAGCTATTCTTTCTTGAATCAAAGCTTGGAAAAATGATAGTAAGCTTGATCATGATCTGGATCCAAAGGATTAGTTTCTAAGGTGCTA
Organism: Avena sativa; assembly: GCA_916181665.1. NCBI lineage: Eukaryota > Viridiplantae > Streptophyta > Magnoliopsida > Poales > Poaceae > Avena > Avena sativa. The sequence continues at coordinate 230,824,945 of OV702279.1, forward strand.
CCCTTTCTTTAGGGATGTGCCTAGAAATAGATCATAGATATATTTATGATTGAATTGTAAGATATAGCCTAACAACCAGAGCAATGATGTTGCTCTGAGCTCTAGCTGGATCCAGGTACTTTATTGTTTGCTTTTAGAGTTTAAAAATCCCTATGATGGAGTCACCCCACTTGGGTGCTTTCTGAGGGTTTGTTTCATAAAACAACACATGCTTCTATCTAAATGATATGATTAGATCATGTGAAGGTTTTATGAAACTCACCACACAATCTGATGTTTGTGGAGTAAGGTGGTGATGATCTTGTTTTGCTGAGCTTCTGTGCTTGACCTTGAGCTAGCCTGCTCCTCCTAGCTCTTGGACTTGGCCTTGATGTCCACCTGATCCTTCCCCCTCCTTATGTCACCATCCTGGTGATGTTTGGTTGATATTTGGTGGTTTGGTTTGGCTGTTGTTCTTGGTAAGCTGCTGTCTAAGCTGGCTGTTCTTGTGCGCAAGCAGTGGAGAGATGCACTAGTGCCTCTCCATGGCTGTGCTGATGGTTTTGTGAGTTTGGGATTGTGTTGTGAGGCTGAAAGCACACCACATGCATGTTGGTGTGTGTCCTGCCTGTGTGCTTGTTGTGCACTTGTGGATATGTTCAAAATTTTGAAACTTACTGTTATCTGGTTACTTTCACCTGACTGGTGAAATTTTCCCCTCCTGGCTGTCATTTGACTTCTGGCTTGAAATTTATGAAAGATGGATTCTTTCATATTGGTGAAACTTGCCCCTTTATAAATTTCTCAATGATGAATTTGTCTAGTGCACTTCACTGACATGTCTGAGAGAAAAATAATACTAACTCTAACCTTATTATTGTTTCTATTTAGTCTTTGTTTGTTTTTGCAGGTACAGATCTAAAGTGAAGATTTAGTTTAGGTGTAGTTATAGAACAATTCAATGTAATCTTCTTTATATTTTTTGTAATTTTCATTATATTATTTTGTAATCTTCATTTTATTCTTTTGTAATAAAGATTACATTATTATCAACAAAGAATATTCTTATTCTTATTTATTTACTTTGGTGGAGTGTGTGGATGATTTCAATAAGTTACAATTTTTGTAAATTGTTTATATATATGAAATAAGTTTTTATATTCTAATTATTTTCTTTAGATAAAGTTTTGAGTTAAAATAATTAACTCATAATTAAATCAAGAATCAAACCTTATTCCTAATTCATTTGAATTATAATTCAAACACTCAAGTTTGAAATTCAAATTCATTTTAAAACACATAATTCCTTAAAGATCATATCAAAGTCTATAGCAATCACCCTTTAAGACTAAACCTAATCTCAAAGTATGAAAGAAACATTGATCACTTAAGGTTTTTATTTGGCGAAAATTTTACCCACATTGTTTACAGATGAATGCATGCAACATTCCAAATTCCTAAATCTACCCTTCGTTAGTTCCTAAATGCTGGGATGTTACATAAGAGCAGCTAGCGTGCTGAATGAAGCATATTACAAAGCAAATCCGGGTATAGCAGGAAGGTCACAGCTAGTTCACTCGGCAACTCCTGTCCCGGCAAGATCAGCAGGGCACACAACATCCTCACCCGGAGCGGCGCCTAGGCAGAGAAAAGAAAAAAGTATGGATTCTGGAAGAAACAAGCAGATGGTCACCTATGATCCGGCAATGGTTCAAGGAAACCCGACACATGCACAGGGGGTGAGAAGGAATAATGCCAAAGGGAATGAAAACCAGGAGAATGCGGGCCGAGAAAGTCAAGCAGGGCAAAGAAATGACAATGGAGGGCATGTTGGAGATATGCCCAAGAGGCAATAATAAAGTGGTTATTATCATATCTTCATACTTATGATAAATGTTTGCATACCATGCTATAATTGTATTAACCGGAAACATTAATACTTGTGTGATTTGTAAACTAAAATAAGAGTCCCTAGTAAAGCCTCTTGTTAAACTAGCTTGTTGGTTAATATATGATCATGGTTTCCTGATCATGAACATAGAGATGTTATTAACAACAGGGTCATATCATTAGGAGAATGATATGGTGGACATACTCCTATAGATAAGCGTAGCATAAAGATCAAGTCATTTTAATAGTTCAATTGCTATATGCTTTCTGATACATAGTAACCTAATTCCTTCGACCATGAGATCATGCATATCACCTTTACCGGATGGATGCTTTGATGACATCAAACACCACACCGTAACTGGGTGGCTATAAAGATGGCATTAAGTGTTCGGAAAGTATTGGTTGAGACACATGGATCAAGAGTGGGATTTGTCCATCCATATGACGGATAGATATTCTCTGGGCCCTCTCGGTGAAATGTCATCCAATTAGCTTGCAAGCATGTGACTGGCTCACAAGGGATCACATATCACGGGAACGAGAAAAGAGTACTTATCAGTAACGAGGTTGAACTAGGTATGCAGAGATACCGACGATCATAACCTCGGATAAGTAACATATCGTGAGACAAAGGGAAATTGGTATCGTATGTAAGTGGTTCATTCGATCGCAAAGTAATCGTAGAAATATGTGGGAGCCATATGAATTTCCAGATTCCTCTAATGGTTATTGTTCGGAGAAGTGTCTCGATCATGTCCGCATAATTCACGAACCGTAGGGAGACACACTTAAGGATTCGACGTTGTTTTGAGTAGTTATGGTATTATGAGAAAGAGACCGAATGTTGTTCGGAGTCTCGGATGGGATCCGGGATATCACGAGGTGATCCGGAATGGTCCGGAGAATAAGATTCATATAAGGAAAGTCCCGTTTCGGAGTTCGGGAATGATTCCGGTGTTTTCATCGGGAATGTTCTAGAAGGTTCCGGATTGTCCGGCACTCCGGGGGGGAGGGTACATGAGTGTGTCATTGAATGATTGCATCATGTACTAAGTGTTCTTGCTGTTCCAAAAACATGAAAGTCAAATTGCCAGTTTGAAAGTCAAACGGCTAAAACAGGAAACTGTGGAAAACAGGAAACTGTGGGAAACAAGCAAGAGGAGTTGGAACCAACTTGGAGGAGGAGTCCCACTCCTCCAAGCCGGCTCCCAGCCCAAGGCCGACTTGGGGAGGGACTCCCCTCCCCTGGCCGTGCCTCCCCACCTATAAAAGGAGGGGCAGGGCTCCCTCCTCAAGACACACAAGTTTCTACCTCTAATCTCCGGTTTAGAGCCGTTCTGGTTTAGAGCTTCTAATTGCTTTAGCCTGCGGTTTAGAGCCTTCTAATTGGTGTGTCTAATCTCTAGACCACTAATAGCCCTCTCTCATAATCCACCATACTCGCTCCGGCCTAAGGCGAAGCCCTGCGGGATTTCCCCTCTACTTCCGGTACCACGCCGTTATGCTGCCGGAATCGCGAGGAGAGTGCTACAACCTCCGCTGCCTGCTGGAACAAGGGAGAGGAAGGTCTTCGTCGAGTACCGAACGTGTGACCGACTGCGGGAGCGCTGCCGGAACGCAGCGCCGGAAGGATCGTCTACGCGATCTTGAGATCGGAAAGAGTACGACTACATCACCCACGAGAATCTGCTCTCGTTAACCGCTTTGGAATCTTCGAGGGTAAGTTATTCCATCGACTCGTTGCTACAATCTAGTAGATAGATCTTGGCTTGTTTGTTTGTATGCGATAGAAATTTTTTGTTTTCCATGCTACGAACCCCTACAGTGGTATCAGAGCCGTGTCTATATGTAGATCTGTTGCACGAGTAGAACACAATGGTCATTGTGGGCGTTGATGCTTTTATTGTCGATTGCTTCTTGTGTACTTTGCATCTTGCGGTATGTTGGGATGAAGCGGCCCGGGCTAACCTTACATGACTTCGTTCATGAGACTTGCTCCACGCTTGACATGCAACTTGTATTGCATAAGTGGCTTTGCGGGTGCCTGTTTCTCCTAGCATAGTTAAGATCCAATTTACAACGGGTAATCAACAATGCTAGTATCAATGTTGTGGTTCATGTTCGTAAGTTAGAACGACACTTATTGAAAGCCCCAAACCACGTAAAACCTGCAAAGAAAGTAGAGGCGTCTAACTTTGTTTTGCAGGGGTGTGCAGTGATGTGATATGGCCATGATTGTGATTATATTTGATGTATGCAATGTTCCTTATTGTAAGTTGGCAACCGGCAGGAGCCATATGATTGTCTTTAATTTATGTTAAGACCCGCGTGTCTATTCAAAGTAGTTGTAATAGTTGAAGCCGGTGGACGACAACCATGGAGTAGCGTCATTGACCTTGATGCAATGCCGGTGATGATGGAGATCATGTTCGTGCTTGAAGATGGATATCGGAAGCACAAAGAAGAAAGGCCATATCATATCACATATTATGAATTGCATGTGATGTTAATCCTTTATGCATCTTGTATTGCTTAGTAGACGACGGTAGCATTATAAGATGATCCCTCAAGCACACAATTTCAAGTTCTAAAGTGTTCACCCTTAGTATGCACCGTTGCTAATGCTTGTTGTTTCGAAGCACCACGTGATGATCGGGTGTGTTAGATTCCGCAAGTGTATACAACGTAAGCAAGCCAGATTTGCTTATGCGGTAGCTAAGGTTTGATCTTGACGAGCCTAGCATGTACAGACATGGTCTCAGGAACACGGATCACCGAAAGGTAAAGCATGAATCATATAGTAGATATGATGAACATGACGATTGTTCGCCATTTAAACTATATCAACTCACGTGATGATCGGTGTTGATATAGTGGATTTGGTTCGTGTGATCACTAAAACAATGTAAGGGATATTGTTTTGAGTGGGAGTTCACCTAGATTAATTTAATTATTAATTAGAACTCAATTTATCATAAACTAAATCAAAGTGAATTTGCATAGTTGTTGTAGTCATTGGCATCCGTTTACCACCTTGCGCTTAGTTATAAATGAGATGATAGAACTATGGAATTCTGGTTAGTTACTTTACGAACTGGTATCGTATTGTTTTGAAGTGTTAATCTAAAGTTTAAAAGTCCTATTGCAAACTTTCAGTAAGTTCCGGTTACTCCATGAAGTTTAATAATTAGTATTAAATCAAGAGTAACAATTCCAAGTGTTAGTATATAAGTATCATGTTTGTTTCCATGATTCTTGATATTCAAAGGATTGTCTTAATATCAAGGTTATCTAGGATCTGAAAGAGTTGTTTCAGAAACCATGATGTGTGGAAGATATTGTGATATCTGAAACGAAGTTTTGGTTGCAACATGATAGAGTATAATATGGCTAAAGTCATGTTCTCATATTTGATGAGAATTTGCAAAAGGTTGGAGACACTTGTTGTCCTAATCCTCCAAATGGTTTTGGATAGCAACATTATACTCATAATTCATCGTTATAAGTTAAAAGTAGCTTGATCATGGACGATTCCATGATAAGGGTGAATATTTGATGTAGGTAAAATGTTTACTACAACAAGTGATTACTAAAGAAAGGAATTTGAAAGAACACCAAACATTTGATGATGGTGATCTACTTCAAAGTGCAAGTCCAAAGACATTGGTATTTAACTATACACGCTTTTGGACTATATGTCATATGTATGACTCCACTATTGATGTTGATAGATTCTTTCAAACAGAAAAGGAAATATTGAAAGAAAATCTCATAAATATATGGCAGAAAGGAAAAGACTAGAATTGTTCAGTTTAAGTATATAGATGATATATATGTTATGGCTATATTCTTTGCTTGTTAAACAATGTGGTTCTTAAGTATTTAATACTGAATTTGTTGGTATGAATCGTCATACGAAACAACAGAATTCATGAACTACGGTGGCCTAAGTAATTAGCAAAAGAATATGTGATGATGTTCATCGAGAACAAATAAAGAGTTATTGTGTTGCTCGTTAAACATCAAAGCTTGCCTTCAAAGATTTGTTTTATCAGGTATTATGAGAACAAAAGGGTTGTTCAAATAATTTCCGTAACTCATAAAAGATGGATGATTCACAAATCTCGTTGGAGAAATCACATCCATAAAACTAGTGCTAAAAATGTCAAAAGACAAATTGATTGAAAGATCACTTAGGAAGTGACATCGCCGTTTAAATTATATTGGAAAGAAAACATGAAGAAAATCCATATGGATGGAATTTTGGAGTCTATTTGATTTTGATCAAATGACGCTTGTGAAACTTTCCTAGAGATAATTGAAACTTCGTTCATAGGCCAAAAGGGAACGAATTACTAGCTTATTTGAACTTGTACATATTGTTGTATGAAGTCCATTATGTGTAGTCAAGAGCGATGAATTTCAACTTCATATGCTTTCTCCGAAAATTTGAGTGAATATATGAATATTTACTTAATAAGGATAAAGTATGAAACACTTGAAAAGTTCAAAGACTTTCAAGATGAAGTGCAAAATCATAGTAACAAGAATATAAATAGTTTATGATAAAGATCATAAAGGAAGATATTTGAGTTACAGAGTTTAGCATAATACCTAAGATTTAAGGAATTGTTCCGTGGATTTGCATTTCCCGAAACACCATAAGGGTATGGGACGTTCGAGGTATGTAATTAAACCTTGTTTGACATGGTAAGATCAAAGGTATAATTCATAAAACTGCCATTATATTTTAAAGATTAAAAGCTTTAGAGATTACCGTTTTTCCACTGAAAAGAGCTCCATCATAATCCGTTGAAATGACACCATATAAAGTTATGGTTTGGGATAAAACCCAAGTTGTCCTTTCTTAAACATTGGTATGCTATGCATAAGAAAGATGTTTGCAACCAAAGTCGGATGAACCTGTCTTTGTATGTTATTTCGAATAACTGTTAAGTAATCCTCCATAACATCGGAGACAAAAGTGTTTGTCACTTAAAACGTCAAGTTTCTTTGAGAAGGAATTTTTCGTGAAAAGTTAAGTGGGAGGACAATAGAACTTTGATAAGGTTAAAAGAACCTTAGCTATATGTGCAAAGTTGCGCAGCGCCGAAAAGTGTTCCGGAGGCAGCAACAAAGCTCATGGCTCACGTACCTCCAAGGTTGTGGTCACGGAGATCCAAGTTCCTATTGAAACAAGTAGGTCGGATGAACAATCAAATACCAAGATTTGAGGGTTGAATCATTATTTGAGAATAATGAACCGACTACATGCAAAGAAGCGATGATGGGCCCTGACTCCGTCAAATGGCTTGAAGCCATAAAATCCGTGATAGTTCCATACACGAGAAATCAAGTTTTGAACTTGAAGGACCCTCGAGAAAGGTGTAAGACCTTACAGTTGTGTCTGGATCTATAAAGAAATAGACATGGATGTTTTACATCTATGAAATTATAGACATGTTGGGAAAGAGTTCACAACAATGTTCAAAAGTTGTATATGACAAGATTTGATCTTTCATAGTGATATTTAGTCTAGACGGATTAATGTAGCAGCCACTACATATAATTTGTTATATGGTAGTTGAATGAACAAAACAAGTTCTTCTAATAGAATCGTTACCTAGGACATGTGCATAACACGGTCCATAGGGTTTTGTTAATTCAAAAGGATGCTAAAAGCATATGCAAACTTCAATGGTTAAAGTGAGCATTGCGGAGTTGGAATCTTCACTGTGATGAAACTGTTAAAAGAGTTTAAAAGTTCATTAGAGACGATGAAGATGCTTGCATTTGCAAGAAATTAAGTGGGAGCGCTAAGACATGTTTCTAATACATTATGTGGAAGACATATTGTTGATTAGAAATAATGTATCTTTTATTAACACATATTAAGAATTTTCATCCCGATGAAAGACTTAGGCAAAACCCAAATATTTGGCATCAATAGACACTAATATGGTTGTGCCAGAAGTACATAGACAAGATATTGAATGAGTTCAATATAGAAACTACAAGAGAGGTTCTTGTCGCACAGAAAGGATTGAATGAGTTCAATGTTGATGATATATTCAAGTGTATTGACATTTGGTAAAGTGAAACAAATAATCAAGTATAGATTGATACTTGATGTATGAAATCACAAAGAGTATTTATATCAATCATACTGTGATATGTACAAATCCAGATATGTCCTATGCTCTAAATGTTGTGAGCAAATACCAGAATGATTCGTAAGATAATCATTGGACAATAGTAAGGATATTCTTATGATCTTTTGGAAGAACTAAGAGTATAATATTTGTAGAAGTGACAAATAGATGGTTAGTTCATTGTAAAAGTACTACATTGATACTAGTTTTGTCATAAAGTACAAATTAAGTTTATCTCAATCTAAACTAAGGGTGGCACAATATAATGGAAAGTGAGTTCCATAATGGATTTGGATGAGTTCCAAAGTTAAGACATTGTGACAGATACTACGACAAAAGGCTAAGTATATGACTGCTATAATAGCAGCTAAAGAGGGCATTTGTGTCAAGTAGTTTGTTATCAAACTAGGTGTAGTTCACAGTGGGATAATACTATGAAGATATATTGTGCAACAATATTATCAACATGTTTTAACCCCAAAGAGCTAAAGGTCACACCGAAAGACCAAATTTATACAAAGCCATCTCATTAGAGAATGAGTGATGCGTAGAGACGCAAAAACATGCAATTACACACGGACCTAGAAGTGTCAGATCCGGAGATCAGTTGACCACTAGCAATCGTGTACATACAACACCGGAAAGCCATAGGTGTTGAATACACAAAGGTTTGAAACTAGATTATTGACTCTAGTGCAAGTGGGAGACTGTTGGAGATATGCCCAAGAGGCAATAATAAAGTGGTTATTATCATATCTTCATACTTATGATAAATGTTTGCATACCATCCTATAATTGTATTAACCGGAAACATTAATACTTGTGTGATTTGTAAACTAAAATAAGAGTCCCTAGTAAAGCCTCTTGTTAAACTAGCTTGTTGGTTAATATATGATCATGGTTTCCTGATCATGAACATAGAGATGTTATTAACAACAGGGTCATATCATTAGGAGAATGATATGGTGGACATACTCCTATAGATAAGCGTAGCATAAAGATCAAGTCATTTTAATAGTTCAATTGCTATATGCTTTCTGATACATAGTAACCTAATTCCTTCGACCATGAGATCATGCATATCACCTTTACCGGATGGATGCTTTGATGACATCAAACACCACACCGTAACTGGGTGGCTATAAAGATGGCATTAAGTGTTCGGAAAGTATTGGTTGAGACACATGGATCAAGAGTGGGATTTGTCCATCCATATGACGGATAGATATTCTCTGGGCCCTCTCGGTGAAATGTCATCCAATTAGCTTGCAAGCATGTGACTGGCTCACAAGGGATCACATATCACGGGAACGAGAAAAGAGTACTTATCAGTAACGAGGTTGAACTAGGTATGCAGAGATACCGACGATCATAACCTCGGATAAGTAACATATCGTGAGACAAAGGGAAATTGGTATCGTATGTAAGTGGTTCATTCGATCGCAAAGTAATCGTATAAATATGTGGGAGCCATATGAATTTCCAGATTCCTCTAATGGTTATTGTTCGGAGAAGTGTCTCGATCATGTCCGCATAATTCACGAACCGTAGGGAGACACACTTAAGGATTCGACGTTGTTTTGAGTAGTTATGGTATTATGAGAAAGAGACTGAATGTTGTTCGGAGTCTCGGATGGGATCCGGGATATCACGAGGTGATCCGGAATGGTCCGGAGAATAAGATTCATATAAGGAAAGTCCCGTTTCGGAGTTCGGGAATGATTCCGGTGTTTTCATCGGGAATGTTCTAGAAGGTTCCGGATTGTCCGGCACTCCGGGGGGGAGGGTACATGAGTGTGTCATTGAATGATTGCATCATGTACTAAGTGTTCTTGCTGTTCCAAAAACATGAAAGTCAAATTGCCAGTTTGAAAGTCAAACGGCTAAAACAGGAAACTGTGGAAAACAGGAAACTGTGGGAAACAAGCAAGAGGAGTTGGAACCAACTTGGAGGAGGAGTCCCACTCCTCCAAGCCGGCGCCCAGCCCAAGGCCGACTTGGGGAGGGACTCCCCTCCCCTGGCCGCGCCTCCCCACCTATAAAAGGAGGGGCAGGGCTCCCTCCTCAAGACACACAAGTTTCTACCTCTAATCTCCGGTTTAGAGCCGTTCTGGTTTAGAGCTTCTAATTGCTTTAGCCTGCGGTTTAGAGCCTTCTAATTGGTGTGTCTAATCTCTAGACCACTAATAGCCCTCTCTCATAATCCACCATACTCGCTCCGGCTTAAGGCGAAGCCCTGCGGGATTTCCCCTCTACTTCCGGTACCACGCCGTTGTGCTGCCGGAATCGCGAGGAGAGTGCTACAACCTCCGCTGCCTGCTGGAACAAGGGAGAGGAAGGTCTTCGTCGAGTACCGAACGTGTGACCGACTGCGGGAGCGCTGCCGGAACGCAGCGCCGGAAGGATCGTCTACGCGATCTTGAGATCGGAAAGAGTACGACTACATCACCCACGAGAATCTGCTCTCGTTAACCGCTTTGGAATCTTCGAGGGTAAGTTATTCCATCGACTCGTTGCTACAATCTAGTAGATAGATCTTGGCTTGTTTGTTTGTATGCGATAGAAATTTTTTGTTTTCCATGCTACGAACCCCTACAGGGCAAAATTTTGTGCCTCAAGCTAGGCGTGGAACTCACTCGGCAGGAGGAGGAAATCCAGCGCCGAATAGTGCACCAGCTCAACCCGAAAGAAGACAGCAAAGCGCAGGGAAAGCAGCTCAACAGCTTGCTGACCCGAACGCAAATAAGTATAATGATGGTTACTCGACTATGGTTAATGACGGATATGAGTTGCCGGATCATGCATATCAAGAAATGGGAGCTAGACTCGAAGGCAGGAACCTTCAGCCGGATGATGCTAGGCTGAAGCTTGACCGAATAAAGATGGCAGAGCTGATTGAATCGCAAGGTCCGCAGGGTCCACCATGCTTTGGCCCAAGGACCATGAAGGAGCCACCAGTACCAAATTTCCAGCTGGCCAGAGGGACAAAAACGTATGATGGAAGTACTAAGCCAGAGGACTGGCTCATAGATTATGGAACTGCTGTGAAGATCGCACAGGGAAATTTGAGATGGGCAGTACGTTATGTACCGCAGATGCTGGAAGGACCAACTCGGGTATGGTTGAACAATTTTCCACCCAGAATCATTAATAGCTAGATCGATTTTCACGACGCTTTTGTGAGCAATTTCACGAGCACCTACAAGAGGCCGAATCGCCCACATCAACTGGCGATGTGCAAGCAAAGACCGGATGAGACGGACAGGGAATTCCTCACAAGGTGGTGTACGATGCGCAACTCTTGTGAAGGGGTAATCAAGTCATAGGCAATCGCTTGGTTTGCATAAGGATGCAGACATGGAAGTGTGCTATGGCAAAGGTTACAGAGAGATATGCCGGCAAGTCTGGCAGAAACGATAAGAATTGTTGATTCGTATGCGTTAGGAGATCCGACTCTGCCGCTGCTAATGTCGGCAGACGGGATGACTGATACTCAGATCTATGACACTGTCGGGTCGCAAAGGCGCCAGGAAAGGTCCGAATACAGAAGCAAGAGAAGATACGAGAGGCCAGACTACATGTATGGTTCGACATGAGGTTGCGGCCGTGAGTCAAGATCATCCAGATGCTGGAAGTAGTCAACGTCAAAGTACAAGTGGACAACAACAATGGGTGCCAAAGAATGATGGCAAAAGGCCATACGATCAGAGGAAGCAATATCAGGACCGACAGAAATATACCTATGAGATGATGCTGGACTAGCCATGTAAGTTTCACACGCCTAGTCCGAGTAAACCGGCCAATCACACAACAAGACAATGCACTTGGTTTCAGAAAGGAGATAGAGTGGATTCGCCGAATAAGCAGCTTTCACCACCTCCCCCTCTGCCACTTACAGGAGGAAATGCTCAGACAGTGGGAACACATAACAGATACGAAAACAGACAACCAAGGTATCAGAATCAAGAGGAAGAGAAATTGTGCCCCAGGTGCACAATCCAAGAGGTGACGACGCTCATGTCGGTCACGGAACTAGAAATGAGTACAGAGAACATCACCAGAGCTATGTTGTCTTTGTCACAGAGCCGAATGACAAAAAGAGCCAGCAGCGACGGATGATGGAGGTGAATGCCACAATGCCGGCAATTCCCAAGTACATGCATTGGTCCGATCAAGAAATAACATGGAGCATAAAAGATCACCCCAAGATCATGCCAACCCTAGGAGGATATGCTCTAGTTTTGGATCCAACGTTCATGGGCCCAGATATCAACATCAAGTTTTCAAAAGTGCTGATTGATGATGGCAGTAGCATCAACATCATGTACAAGGATACTATGCTCAAGTTAGGCATTACCATGAACATGCTAGAGCCGACTAAGAGCACTTTCCACGGTATTGTGCCAGGATTTTCCTATGAGCCAATTAGCAAGATCTGGGTCAACGTCTTATTCGGCAACATGGAGAACTGTCGCACGGAAGCCATAGAATTCGAGGAAGTGGATTTGGTTAGCTCATATCACGCCTTACTCGGCAGGCCGGCTATGGCAAGATTCATGGCCACTACACACATTGCCTACTTAAAGATGAAGCTGCCAGGCCCATGTGGAGTGATTACAGTTGAAGGGGACTATAAAAGATCCATTGCTTGTGCCTCAGCCGGATCTTCACTGGCCGAGTCACTCGTCATAGCACAAGAAAAGAATCAAATGCTGGAGGTGGCTGCATTGGCCAAAGAAGCACAAATGTCCATGCCAGCACTCACCAACCTGCATGGCAATGTGTCATTTCAAGCTACCAAAGAAACCAAGAAGGTGCAGGTGGATGAGACTTTCCCAGAGCGCACAGTTACCATTGGGGCTGGCCTCACGGACAAATAGGAAAGCGAGCTCACCAGCTTCCTCCGTGAGAATCAAAGCCGAGTAAGTTCCTTACTCGGGCTAGGGATCAAAGCTCTATCATGCAATCTTGGTGTGAAAATTTTAAAGACTAAGTGATTATTGAGAGCTTACAGCCGAGTAAGTTCCTTACTCGGCAGTAACCTCGGGGACTAGGTGATATGTATAACAGAAATACTCAACAATACAAAAGAGTAAGAAGTTTCTTTACCTCGTTCACTTCGTCGGCGCGGGCCATTAGGGTAATGGCCTGCTGGGTCATGTCAGAGACGGCCTTAGGGCCCAGTTTCAATTTCTTGCCAGCACGGGTGCTGACCTCCTGCTCGCCAGCTGCATTCCATGCCACAGCATAAGGCTCAGTGCAACCAAGGCTTTTCCCACTGAGCGTCCGAGTGAGAACTTGACCCGTTTTTAGGGTAGTTCCCACATTGGCACGGCTCACTGCAGCACTAGTATGGAGGATAACAGCCTTGGAGCCATCACCTGACCCAGCAGCCACGGACTCGCCCGCCTTGCCCGTTGAAGCGAGCGTTGTCGCCAACGTCGGAGACCGGATCTGAGGAGTAGAGCCTAGAGCGCAGACCAATGTTGTCTTCTTGGATGAGGTGGATTTTCCGGATAAAGGGCGAGCAGAGCCAGAGGCCTTAGGCTAGGTGTGGCCCTTTGACAGAACTGGAGAGCGAGGAGGAGGATTTGGAGAAGAAAGTGGAGCCGGATGACTGGGCTCAGCAGTTTTGCTGGCTCCAAGATCAGGAAGTTGTTCATTCACACTGGCCTAAGGACCGATGCCAGAGGAACTGGTGGCAGAAGGTTTCTCGGCGCCAGAATCACTGGCACCAAGATCAGAAAAATGTTCCTGGCCAGCACAAGGGGCGCTAGCCGAATGACCCACCGGGTCTGACTGACACTGAGAGGCGTGAGCCTCAACAGTGGGAGCCTCGACTCGGATGGGGCTCGGCGTCGTCGAATCAGCTAGAGGAGGCGCATGCCTTAGCGGCGAGGCGATGCTAGAAGCAGCCTGGTTTGCCGACAAAGGTGCGGTGCTGAAAACAATGAGACATTTATAAGAGAATATCAGTAACAAAAAAGAGAGAATAAAGAAAGCAGAACGTGAAAACTTACCCGGTGACGACCGGGTTACGGGTGACTCGGCGCCCAACGGCTTGGCGAGTCTCAGCCAGAGTGGCAGCAACAGAGGCAGCTGGAGCTACCAGAGTGGGCTTGCTCTTCTTGGACGGCTAAGTGCTGGAGGAGGCTCCGCGTCGCTTCGGCTTGGCGACGGGGATCTTGCCGACTCCGCCCATGGCGAGAGGAGGAGTGTCATGTACCTAGCCAGCTGCATAAGTAAATAACAGGCTTACTCGGATAAGTTGGGAGACTAAGATCACAAGGCATATACCTCCAAAAGCGTACAATCATCATCCTCATCATCGTCAGACCAACCTTGTAAGGGATTGCGAGATCGACTCTTACCCGAAGCTGAAGCAGCCGCAGCGTGCAGGATGGGCATGAAGCACTCCAGGTCATACTCGACTTCATCAGAGCCGGAGCGATCCCCGTTGTAACCGCAGGGAGGGACAGTACTATCATCAACCTGGTGAACGAGATTCTGCAAAAGACAAACAGAATGAGTAACCAAAAACTAGAGTGATAATGGAAAAAGAGCTAAAGCCTACTCGGCAAGGAAAAAGACTCGGAAAACTTACCCAGGGGACAGGCCTGACCAGACTAAACGGAGGGCAACTCCAAGCCCAATCATCCGCCAAGTTCAGTTTAAAGATTGAGCTTACTCAGCGGGCAATGGAGTCATGGGTGAGCTCCTTAGTGGAGTGCCGAGTGGGATCATGAGAGCCACTCATGAAGCATATCTTGTGGCTCCTTGCTTGTATGGGGCTTACCCGGCGAGAGATGAAGGCGCACATGAGGTTAGTGTCGGCAAGATGAAAGTTTTCATCCGGTGACAAAAACCTTTCCAGGATTGTGTTAGCCTCGTTCACCGCAGCGTCTTGGTCGCGCGGGTCAAGCTGTCAGAGCTTCTTGCTTGGGACCTCGTCCGAGAAAGGGGGGAGCCGGATGTTATCGGTGGACCCGCTGTTTTTGACATAGAAAAAGGTCCTATGCCACTTCTTGCAAGAATCAAGCCCAGCAACCCGAGGAAAGATGGAGTCTCTCCTGGGCGTAATGCTA
This sequence comes from Avena sativa, assembly GCA_916181665.1. Taxonomy (NCBI): domain Eukaryota; kingdom Viridiplantae; phylum Streptophyta; class Magnoliopsida; order Poales; family Poaceae; genus Avena; species Avena sativa. The sequence continues at coordinate 230,840,054 of OV702279.1, forward strand.
GCGGCACCGCACCGAATCGGCATCTTCTCGGCTCGAGGAGCACCAGGCTGGGGAACAACCTGAACCTTAAATCTAAAGTATTTGGCCCACAGAAGAACTGTAGACCAAATTCTGAGGTAAGCCTCGCAAGCAGAGATAAAACAGGAAAGAGATCCAATCGCATTGGCAGGAAGATGATGGGTTTGCAGATGGAAGGTGGAGAGAAACGAGGAGAAGAAAGTGCTCACTGGAAGTGCAAAACCGCGCTCGAAGTGAGAAAGGAAAACCACCCTCTCGTTAGCTTCGGGTTTGGGAGAGATCTCACCGGCGGAAAGACGGCAATCCACTTGCAGCGGAATGCACCTGGTGGAACGGAGCCATTCTACCTCCTCGGTGGAGACCTCTGAGCCTTCCCAGCCGCCGCGCTCGCCGGCGGGAATCTCCTGCTCCTCCGCACCATCAGCGCCGTCGCGAGCATCCATCACCCTCGCAGACTTAGTCTCCTCCGCTGTCGGGAGTGGTTTGGAAGAACACGGACCTGTGGTGGAATGGAAAGAGAAGTGGAGCAATTGCAGGGCAAGAACGGGAGGAAGAAGAAACCGCAATGGGGGAGGTTCGATCTTGCAGGTGCAAGGAAGAAGAAGAGGCAAGGGAAACTGAACGGGCATGGGGGAAGTGGAAACCCCCAACCCCTACTTAAGGACAGTAAAAACCCTGGTAGTGGGATCCATCTGTGTCGTGCGGCCAGCGTGTGGCCGTGTACCGGGCCGAGTAAGCCAATCAGCAGGCGCCACGTAGCCAGAGATACACGAAAAATCCTGTTCCACATCATGGAAGGAAGGACAAGAGGCGCAGGCCGATGGGACTGCCACAGTGACGGGGAATAACCGCGCAGCCGTCACTGTGTCGCCAGAGCTTGGAACAAAATTTGAGGCAAGTAATCATGATTACCAGCTGTCAGTGACTGAAGCGTGCCGAAAATGACTCGGAATTGGCCAAAGTGAATCGGCTCGAGGCAAGAATGAGCCATGAAGTCAAAGAGTGGATCCGAAAACTGTCAGACAGACCCGGCAGGGTGCAAGATTGCGACAGATAGAGACAAAAACTAAGTTCCAATCACACGAAAGGAACCTGGAGACACCTAACAGCTTAAACTGCTAGACCTCACCAGCTTCGGGGACTAATGTCGGGGGGATAACCCCTGGTAGGGTCACGAGAGGTGAAACATAGCACAGCTTGGCTAGCACCGAGTAAAGAAAGAACCAGGCTGGGTAAGAACGGCCGGGTAAGAGAAGCATGAGCAGCCGACATACAAACTATGTCGGCCCGCATAAGACAAAGTTGTAATTCTTGTAGGAACTAACGAGCCGAGTCTACCGAGGAAGGGCCGAGTCAAGTAGGACGCGTGGCACCTTTTCGAGTAAGGTTTGGGAGGGACCATGGTAAATCATGGTCAAAAGAGAAGGGCGACGCCGGGTGACACAAAAGGAGCCGGGTGACGCCAAAAGCATAAGCTGACGTACAAAGTTATAGCGTGACGCCAAAAGGAATAGGAAGCAGCGTACCAGAAGACCGTTAGCTGTCAAGCTTTATGGACCAGGCCATTGGGGTTAGGGCAAGCCCATGACCCGGCCCACATTGTAGGGACCAAGATCCAAACAGTAAACCCTAGAAACCAAAGGGGTATAAGCTAGCTAGCACATCCTATATAAGGAAGGGCATAGCTGTAGTAGGAGGAGGTTGGACCAAGTAGGGAACTAGTGCACTAAACCCTAGTTCATACAGCTCAAGGAGCACTTGTAATCTTGGGGTATCAATCAAATCGCTAAGTCAAGAGAGTTCTTCTTGTTCTTCATGCATGGCTCGACCGTGCACTCCCTCCCTGGTGACCACAAGCACCCATTCGGCCCCCAACTTAAGCCTACCCATGGCATTTGCCGTGCCACCACCACGACAGTTCGTGAAAGGATCAAAGTCGGATCTCACTTAGGAGTTTGCCGGCTTAGATCGGAAAAATTCAAGGCCCACCCAAACCGCCCATGTGCAGGAAATAATGGTGGAAGATCGCTGCAAATTCGTCGGCTTCGCCCGTGCGTCTGGAAAGCAGAGATCGCACTTCGTCGGCGTGGTGACTATCTTCGATCTGGCGCGATGCATTTAGAGAGGGTGAAAACCCCCCACGGTTACTACGCTAGATGGCTACGAATACGGGCTGACCTGGAACACTACCCCAGTGATGATGCTATCTATCACTTTGTGGAAGGGCTGGACCGTGGTACACTTCTCCGGCATACGCTAAGACGGCAAGAGGTCGCGTGTCTCCTCACCTTTGAGAGCATGATTGGCATCGTCAACAGTTACGCGGCCGCCGATGCAGCTGCTCAGGAAGAGCTCGCCGTCATACTCGTGCCCCCGCCGCCTTAGCCACCGCCGCCACCACCTCTAGTCAACATCCCTGCTGCCTCAGCATCATCCTCCATCATTGAGGAAGCCCCCACACCCTCTGAATCCGTTCTGTACGCGCTCTAGGCCGACATCGGCGTGGACTTGAAGGATATGGATATCAACTCGGAGGAGCTCGACTCAGCTATGAAAGAGATGGAGGAGGATATCAAGCGTGAGGAGCAGGCCAACAAGGCCTTCACATCCCGAGAGGTGTTCGTCGCCATTGGGAGCGTGATAGAAGAAGACCAACCCAGACAAGCTCCGCCTAAGCCGCTGGACAAGGGGAAGGGACCAGCCGATGCTACCGACAATGATCGCGCAAAGGCCATGCCTCCTCCGCGTAACCCAGCGCAACATCCACATGAACTCAACACCGGCCCGAGAAACGCCAACACCGCAAATCCGCCACCACCAGCATCTATATCTACGGCCGCCCAAGTCACTTCAGCTGACAGAGCGATGTACGAAAATTTTCTCGTCGAGCCTATGACTATGGCCCATATACGGAACGTAGTCCAGCTTGATGAGAAGCTTCAACAACTACTGGAGGAAGCGCAGGCCATCGTGAAGCAAGGCGCAAAACTAGATTGAGATCTGGCCAAGGCGCAGAAGTCAATCAAAGAAGCTAGAGCCATGGAAGCCGAGTACAAGACTTTGCTCAAACAGCAGAAGGCTAGGAAAGCTCTGGCTCACGTTGTCAACGACCCTGGCGTACGGCGCAACCTAGGATGGGCTCCATCGAAGCCGCCATAGTCCAAGACATACATTGACAGTGAAGGCAGGCAGGTCATGCCCACACCTATCCTCAACTTGGCCATCGCCAAGACCCTACTGGAGCAGGATAGATCGCCGCAGCTATGGAACAGGTCTATGACCTTGTAGCCAAGGCTGTCAAACAGCAGAAAAATGCCACCTCTCATAGGCTTGAGTCTGATCCAGCATATTGCTAGTCTAGCAATCCTAAGCCGCCAAGGGAGAGATCTCCTCACGATGTCGGGTCCTAGACCCGTCTCTATGAACGAGTCAATCCGCCTTACAGCGCGAGAGGCTTCGCTGTCAGAGGGGAGGAGGGCTTGTGATCTCCATGTCGGGGATTTAGCGACGGCCCCGTCGACAAAGTCCGGGTACGATGTTTCTGGGCCAGCCAGAGGGATATCTGGGCCATAGAAATACGTCCTCTGCCAGTTTTTGCAGGACTCGTGTCCTATGATGTCGGGGAACCATCGGCTAGGACGGATCTTGAAGCTAATAGTTCCACAGTTTCTGAGCTCCTCCCTGCTCACTCCGACTTCCCTATTCACGGTGAAGAAGTAAATGAATAGATCTATCCTAGGCCTAATTCCTAGGTAACCCTCGCACATCGCCACAAAGTTGCTAAGCGTGAGGATGTTGTTTGGGGAAAGACTCTGAGGTTGAACCCGGAAGTGGCTAAGGACTTCTATGAAGAATTCGGAGATTGGGAGGGAGACGCCGCACACGAACTGGGCCTTGAGGTATACCTTTTCTCCGTCTTGGGGAGAGGGGACGACCTCCCCGGCCGGCACCGCCCGCCAGACCAGGCCCTCCGTCACGGGGAGGTACCGTTCAGCGAGCACCTCCTTGATATCGCTCTCGGAGATGTCCGAACCTCGCCATTCTCCTTTGTGTGAGTCAGCTTCCTCCTCCAACGGCTCCAGCCCTACTGGAATTTGGTCGCCGCTGGTGGACTCGACCAGCGCACTGCGCGGCACCACCATGCCCTCCGGCGGGACGTGAACAGAGCTAGATGGCTTGGCCGTAGCCTCGCCCGATGCCGCCATCGATGGCGCGCTGCTGCTGGCCATTGGGGTGGATGGAAGGTGACTGGAGATTGGAAAAAGGTTAGGGTTTTCTCTGTATGCACGAGGAGCTCGAGGAGTGGTTTGGCTGGAGGAAGAAGATGACTCGATGAAGAATGAGGTGAAAAGATAAATGTCACCGCAATTATAATATATAGTACTCGACGTCAAGATTCGTGCAAGTTGATCCAACGGTTGATGCGTGGACAGCGCGTGCGTGGAAATTTCGCCACGTTCCCACCGCAGCCGCCAACGTTTCGTATCCTTCACGCGGGGAAACGGCTATGATTACGTTCTCTGCATGTGTGAGTTATGAGGCGTCGCTGACCTATGGTCTACGGTACCCTACTGACACAGGCATGTGAACAGTCCCATCTAAAGATTCCGACATGGATAGATCTTGTCCGGTTACGAGAAGAGTATGATGGAAAGCTCAGTGATTTTCTGACTTACGTATCGAAGACGGAGAGCATCGCAGGGTTCTTGGGAGCACTACAAGGTATTGCTTGACGATTTGCCGATATTCATCTAGACGGAGCATTCAACTTGAAGAGGCAAGGCGGCGCAAGATCTCAGAGTTCTCCAGGGGCTACTGTTGGGGATATTCTAAATGGGTATCACCATTGCATGTCTCTAATCCGGATAACCCGGGTGGCTAACAGTTAGTAGCAAGGACTATGGCCTGCTGGGCGCCCAGTTAGATGGATCCAGAAGGGAGGCCCAAGCCAAATGAAGGAAGGCTACGGTGGAGTCATCGGCGTACCCGGAGCCTTGGAGTACAAGACACGTTAGACTAGTTGTATACCGTGTAAGACTTTGTAACCTGTCCGGCTAGGACTTTCCCTATAACCCTAGGATCTGGCGTGTATATAAGACAGACCTAGAGGAGCCTTTAGGGCATAACTCAACTCATATCGCACACAGCGAACCGATCCCTGTAATCCGGTGTATTGCCGTTATAGTAATTTATAGCAGGAGTAGGATTTCGCCACCGTCGTGGGATCTGAACCTAGGTAAGCTATGTCACCTCGTACCCGCCAACGTTCTGCCTTACCCCACGTCTCTAAACACGCTCTGTGAGGATCTCTCCATGGCGTACTCGTCGGCAATACCACGACACCCTCCGCTCCTATTCCCCTACTATACCATCCCGACCTTAGCCCCGTCGCCAAGCTCTAGGCCCCCCAAGCCCGTCGCTGCCTCCATAGATCGCCCGTTGCGCAACCGCCTCCATGAATAACGACCTACGCCGGCCTGCCGGATATCAATTGTGCCACGTTGATTTCTGGTTCTCCCCTCCTCTCCTCCTTCACATCTCTTTCATCTATGCTCATGCCTTGTACGACATGGCCATTTACTTTTTTCCGAATTAATAGCATAAAACCACCACTTTGAGAGCAAAATGTACTGATTGGTACCACTTTGCGGCAAGAATACAAAAATCTACCACAAAATCCGTTAGTTGTGTCAAAAAATACCAATTCGACACTAAACTCTAATTGACACCGCTTATGACTGGTTGGGCCCACTAACAGAGGTTAAGTGGAACCCCACAGATGGAGCATGGGCCCCACGGTCCGTTGGTAACATAAAACCACCACTTTTGTACTTAAATTTTGAAAAACCACCATATTTGAATACAAATTTTGAATGGAAAAACTTTTAATATGAAAAGTGCTAAGATATATTTGAACATTTTTAATATAAATTTTATTCACTATTTAAAATAAGTAAAATATGAAAAAAAATTGCATGCAAACTTTGAAAATTCTTAACAACTATATAATTCAAAATAATATAAATAATATATCTAAATTTATTAGAAAAATTCAAGAAATCCATTTCTAACATCCATCATGCATGACTCACATATGTTTCTCTCGGGTACTATAAGAAAAAAATAAAAACGCGTGTACATATGTGATGCACGGCCCCGACTCCATTCCGATCAAAGCTAAGTTCTACTTTTGCGAGCACGCACACAGGAAGGAGTGTCCCCCATCTATCCTTTTTGATTTTTTTTGACCTTAGATACTTGCTCATTTCATTTCGTTTGATGAGCTAGCTGCTCAAGTTATTTTTCCTAACTTGCTGGACGTACCCCTCGTGGTGGGGATTTCTTTTTCTCTCAATCTTTTCTCTCAACTTCAAGAAAAATATGAGCTAAATAGGTATATGCATGCATGTACAACATGTGATAGTGTGTCATCTATCCTCAACTCCATGCATGTAAAAAATGTATCCATCTCTCTGTGTTAGATAATACATTCCGTTCAAAAAAGTGCTAAAATGCTAAATACACATAGTAGTATATATGTGTGAGCAGATTAATATTATATAGTGCTAAGGTCTCACCCACACAAGGTTTAACACACACGTTTGTTTTTTGCTTTTTCTTGTAATACTCAAGAGGAACATATGCGATTCATGCATGATGGATGTTAGAAATGGATTCCTTGTTTTTTTAATAAATTTAGACATATTATTTATATTATTTGGAATTATATAATTCAAGTTATGATTTCCAAAGTTTGCATTATTAAAAGTTTTTCTATTAGAATTTATATTCAAAAGTGGTGGTTTTTTAAAATTTAAGCACAAAAATGGTGGTTTTATGCTATCAGCGGACCATGGGGCCCACGCGCCGTTAACGGCCGTAACGTCCGTGTCGGGATCCGTCTGTCGGATGCCACGTCAGCTCTGGCGGTGGAGCCGGCCGGTAAGAAGCGGTATCAATTCGGATTTAGGGCCGAATTGGTGTTTTTTGAGATAACTAACGGATTTTGTGATAGATTTTTGTATCCTTGTCACAAAATGGTACCAATCATTTACTGATAAAGTAGTGATTTTATGCTATTAACTCTTTTTTTCTGATATTTACTGTCATCGATTCCTTGCAATTATTCTGTGCAATTGGCCTGTGAAATTGCACAGACTAATGTGTAGTTATTTGGTTACCAGTTGAACTACATCTTCAGAAATCCAGTTCCAGGTTCCTATATAAAATTCCACGTTGAACCCATCCGGCCCTGGAGAAGCATTCTTTTTCATTTCCTTGAGTACACCTAGAATTTCAGTCTTGTCAGGATAGGAGTAAGTGTAGTCATTGCTTGGAGGGGCCTGATGGACCTGCAAGTTATAGTTGTTCTGTATGGAGGAAGCAAATATGGATCTAAAATAGCTGACAAACGTGTTAGCTATTTTGTCAGGCATGAAATGAGTGACCTCCTGTTCATCTTTTATGGAAAGAATAGTGTTTCTTCTTTTTCTTTTAGCAATAGCCCGATGAAAAAAAGATGTGTTCCTGTCCCCATCTTTGACCCAGTTTTTCTTAGTTCTTTGCATATAGAAGTCATTCATTTTAGTTATGGCTTGTTCGTACCTGATTATGAGTTGTGACTCTTTGTAGTGATCTTGCTTGGTAAGGGGTTGAGCCTGGATCTTTTCAATCTCCTTCTCTGTTTTCTTGATGACATCTTGAAGAGGTTTCTTTTTTCTGCACCACACTTTTAGGTCAGAGGCAAGCATTTTAGTTCTGCAAGAGAAGGATTTTGTGGTTGACCGACTCCAGCTTTCCTTTGCAAAATCCTGAAAATCATTTTCCTTGAGCCACCAGTTTTCAAACTTAAATGTGTTGATGGGCCTGTTCTCCTTTCCGTTGGTGGACATTAAAATGGGTGCATGGTCGCTGAAGCAGTAGATGAGAGGCATGTTGTAAACATTAGAGATTTGAAATTGAACACACCATTCTCTATTGACAAGGCAACGATCTAGCCTCTGATAAAGGGGTTGAGAAGAGAACCTTTTGTTTGACCAAGTATAAGCAGGACCGCTAAAGCCTAAATCAAACAGACCACAGTTTTTTACAATCGAACGGAAAGCTTGCATACGACTACGATTAATATTAGCATTACTTTTATCAGAGTCATACAGGAGATTATTCATATCTCCAATACAGATAATGGGCAGATCACGATTATCGTACACAAAATTTGCAATCTGCTCCCAGATGACTGCAGTTTGGTTGTGGTAAGGGTCACCATAAATACAGACTAAACCAAACTTTACACTAGTAGAAGTTTCAGTAGCTATAGCTAGGATGACATAGAAGCTAGACGACTGAACGTAAATTTGCAGATCATCATTCCACATCAACCAGAGGACCCCTGCTTTCTTCAAGGAAGGTACTACAATAGCATTATTCATATTAAAGCGAGAGGAAATATTAGCAGAGGAAAATTTGGAGGTTTTAGTTTCAGAGAGAAATATTACCTGGGCTCTTGTGGATATGATCATTTTAGCAAGGTGGCACATTTTTGGGTTGCCAAGGCTCCTGCCAATACCTTGGCAATTCCATGCCATGGCTCTCATGGCGACCGTGGCGCCTCCAAGGCTGGCGCCATAGCCTGTTCAGTAATAGTACCGACATGTTGTTCGCCAGGTGCCTGCATACCCATCGGCATAGTAGCAGCAGCATCTGCAGGTTGAGTCTGGTCTGTACCATCTCTGTTTTGATTGGAGCGATCAGAGCTAAAATGATCATTGGCAGCCAAGTGGAGTTGGAGAACCATCCGAGTAGCTGGGCTGCCCCTGTTATGAGAATCCCCCGAGCCCAGCATAAGAGATGATGGTGTACCACTTCTGAACGGGTCAAAATCGGCAGTGTCTTCAGAGACTGTCGGAGATTTTGTGCGCCTTGACGGAATCGAGGGCCTTTAAAAATTTCCCATAGTAGGGCTCCCATTGCGGCTAGTAGTCCTGCCAGCACCCACCTCACTGGTTCCACCATCACGTCTCCAAGTGTAAGCACCTGGCCTATGGACAGCAAATCCCACAGGATGTCCGTGGTGATTTCTACTCTGAGTTGTTGGAGTGACATCCCACCTAGACCGTCTGAGGCGAGGCCGAGACGTTGGAGTGGGGGTCCGACGATGGGGTTGAGAATCTTCTCTGTCTGCTTCTGTTTTGCTGTCTGACATCCACATCTTCTCAGCTTGTTCTTGCTGCTCTCTGACACCCTTTGGCTCTCCTCTGATTCCACTGGATTCTCCCTCCAATAAGTCTCGGCATTGAGTTCCATCGGAGCGCCCTCCCTTTCTTGGCTTCTTGCTCGATTCTTTGGTGTGTTGTAGGCTGCATTGTCTTGGATCGTAGTATCTCCTCCATCCTCTCTGCTTCCTATCTCCACAGCCACTCTCTTGTTGGAGGGGAGAGGATGATTTTCCAATATTTGTGCTGTTCTTTTTTTACAGTGCTAGGAAGTAGCTGCCCAGGTGTCCTTTTTGCCAATGAGTTGTGTATCTGTCGTTGCTTCCTCGGTTGCCAAGTGTTGCATGCATCCTTCCTTGGTGGGATTGGTGGCAATGTGTTGTAAACCTCGATCGAGGCTGGTAGGAGTTAATGTTGGGGTAGCTTCAGTAGGCACCTGCGGCCAATTACTGTCGGGCACGCAGGGAACAGATTCAGATCCAAAGAGAAGCTCCCATCTGCTGCGAGGGATCAGAACCAGGCCCTGTTGAGGCTGTAAAACTTGGCCTTGACTCTGCTGGGTTTGGGCCTGATCCAATGGGTCAGGTGTGTTGCTCTCAGTCTGTCTATTTTGCTTATTTTCCCTTATGTATTCAGGATACACTGTTTGCTTTCCTTTTTCCTCTCTCCCTTGTGTGTAAGCTTGTCTATCTGTTCCTGGGTCGCCCTCTTTATCATGTGAACAAATGACTTCCCAACATTGACTTCAATGTCCATGACATCTGCTGCCATTGTGTTTTCTTCATGAGGATCAGAATTGGTCAGTTGTAGCAGGCATTCATGAAATCCTTGGTGGCTTGAATTTTCCACCCTATTCAGTTGTCTACTAGTATGATCAGTGACGTGTATACCTTGCATGTCTTCTTCCTCCGTCTGCATTTACAATGTTTGACATGATGTGTCTCTTTGAACAGTGTGTTTGTTGACCTCTCGTTGGTCCTTTCTGATTTCAGATCTATTCTGAATCCTAGTGCTTCCTCCTCCTCTGCTTTTCTCTAACCTTTGCATAAATTGCTCTGCACTTTCTGCACTTTTTCTTTCTTCAAAGATTTCATTTTTCTCAAAAACTTTATTGAATCTGGATAATTCATTATTCTGAAAATTACTAAACACTGGAGATGAGTGAATTCCTTTTTCTGCAGGCACCTTATCTGAATCAATGATCCAGGGACCATATCTCTGAAATGGAACTTCCTCTGCTTCTAATCCTTTTGTCATTCTGTCGGTTATGATACTCTTCCTCAAATGACAATTTACTGATATATGAAACATTACTCCATAGAACAGGCATATTCTTCCAATATTCTCATAATGCAAATAAGCCATACTCTGCTTTCCCTGATTGAGATTCAATTTGATTCTATCAAAAACTGGATTACATACTCTATGCTTCATTACACCCCATATATAGTCTGGATGTCCATATAGCATGTTCTCTTTTGGCTGATGAAATTCAGAGGGTGTTCCCACAAGTTTGATGATATTCTCTAATAACTGCATAGATCTATTGTTCCAAGGAATTCCATAAACCCTGACTGTAACATAAATGTACTGAAATGTGTACCTTGGCCTTCCCAACTTTTTCAAAGATTCCTCTTGTTCCTTAACATACCCTTTACCATCAGGATCTGCTAATTCTATGAGCATAGTATCTGGCCCTATGAGCCAAGGTTGTCTCTCGAAAACCCACATCATAGCTTGGAAAGATGTAAAAATAACTCTGAATACATGCTGGTGTACCTGAACAATTTCTCCATAATTTGCTCTCCATGCTCTCTTGAACTGTTGTTGAACCGTTGAGAGAGAAATTATCCTTGGTGTTCCTCTGGTTGTGGCCACCTTGAGGTATAGGGCAAATTGCCCTTTTCCTTTGTCCTGTTGGTCAGAGGGGTTGTCTTCTGTAATCGACATAGCATCCATATCTATCGCCAGCTGCGGGACCTCTGGTGCTTGAAGAATAGGTGGATTATGCAGGGCTGAAGCACTCCCTTCCTGCCGGATTGGAGAGAGCGGTGGTGAGTCCATCATCCCGCTCGGTTCAGTGCATACACCGGGGATACCCGTGTAGTCTGCACCTTCGAACTGAGTCTGCAGGAACTGACTGGGTGTTGGAGTTGGTGGCTGGTGTAGATCTGGCGTCGATGGTCTAGTGGGTGGGGTGGTGTTTGATGGATTCGGTGGTGGATTCATGGGGTTTGAAGCTAGGTGAGTTCAGAGCTTAGAGGAGAAGGAGGGAGGGAGGGAGAGCAGCATAGCACCGGACGCCACTAAGGGACCCAGTTGACTTTTGGGGAGAACTTTATTTGCATCAGTATGTGCAATGGTCTTATGGAACATCGTTTGGAGTTTGCTGCAGGGTGTTTGTCACAATACTTGTAAGAAGTAAAATGATTGCAATACGTAACTCTTGAATTGTGATGTTAAATTTGTAGATGGATGCACGTAAGAAAATATGTGGAAAAAAAAGGCTCATGAGGGACTGCTACTTCTAGCGTGCATTCCAGAACCCGAAGCAAAAGCAACGACACAACCATACAAGGGGATGACGTTCTCTCATATAATTAACATACAAGGAAAAGGGGTTTTATGCAATCAATTAGCATATAAATAATCTATCATGGCCATATATGCATTATAAACATTTCGAATAAAACCTACAGTTGACAGTTGTTACAACCAAACAACTTTTAGATTTCTCACAGTTGTCAGCTCACAGCAGCTTTTTCAAAGCTGATTTTCCACGGCTGATTTTTTGAAATCTACATCTCAACCAAACACACCCTATATAAGCAGACCCAGGGCAACGTTTCAAAGCATACCTTTCTCGACTTTTTGGCTAAGATCAAGTGTATTATCTGTTTTTATCAGTTTAATATCTAATATATCGGATAAATGTCCACAATAATATTAAATTTATTTTTTGTGGGAAAGGGTCTACCCCTGAAGCTAGCTCTCAATATGTGAACTGTATGCGCCTTCTGCTTCCAGGAACTTCAGAATCGCTACCCTCCAGCATGTCTACCTGCACTGCGCATCCATCCAACAAACTATGCGGAAGAAAGACAAGCAGAAAACAAAGACATATACTTCCTCCGTTTTAAAATATACGATGTTTTAGATTTGTGAAGTAAATGCATTTAGACTTTTTTTAATATATAGATTCATTTACTAAAAGAAGTCTAAATACAAAGTGAACCTACTAAAAGAAGTCTAAATACATTTGCTTCACAAAACTAAAACATCTTATATTTTGAAACGGAGGGAGTATATAAGAATGTCATGATGACAGATAAAGATGGTGCAATGGTATCGTGTCGAGAAAGAGCACATACTATCGCATTTGAGGGAAATTGCACTTTAGAGCATATACTATCGCAATCTAAGATTTATCTGCTGAATCCTAATGTTAGATCTCAATATGCGAACTGTACGCATCTAGTCAACCCGGGTACACCAAGTGCAGCAGCTTGGTTAAATGGAGCAGTATTTGTCGTGAGACTGCTAAGGTTGTTGTGGTATTTCAGAAGAGTCTCAACATTCTATTTTCATTTGTGTTCACAGAACAGCAAGCAACAGAGGGCATTGGCATTGCATTTGACCAACTGAACTTGATCGAACAATGTTATTACAAGGGACTAACTCTTGCTGTGACATAGAGAGGATACACTTCAAAGAACAGATGTCATCTTCTTCCAGGAATTTTAGAATCACTACCTCCAGCATGCCGACGTGCGCAGCACCCAACAAAGTACACGCATGACTAGCAAAAAACAAAGACCATACAAATATAAGAAAGTCATGATAACAGATAAAGTTGGAGCAATCTATTGTGTTGAGAAAGAGCATATATACTTTATTGAATTTGAGGGCAAATTGGGTTTTACCAAAATAACAAACAATATCACATTGAAGATGGCAACCACTCGCCACTCTGTCTTCATGTATTGTGCAACGCCAGCTCTAGAAGCAAAAACTTCACGTAAGCACTGAGATTATAAGCAGGTTTGGCATTTCGAAGGTGGAGTAGGAGATGGAAAGCTTACTTGCAAGAATTGCAGTCATAACACCTAATGGACTTATCATTTTTGTACAGTTTGCAGTCGACGTTTGTGCTCACCGGACGGAAGCTCAGATCAAAGTTGGAAGCATTCAGAGCTGGATATCCACACCTGACAATGTTCAATTGCATGTGAAACTCTGACGAGGTGCACTTGCATGCTCAAAATACAGTGGAAGGTAAACAGGATATACTCAGCCGGTGGGCGGCAACAGCCAGATTCAACAGGAGTCAGATCAGCAAGTTTGTATTGTTTTAGAGTCTGCAATTGCGTAAAGTAAGAAAAAAATTGCATCAAGTCGAATGGTATAACTAAATTCACCGCAAAAGGAATGGTGAAAACTTAGATGCATCACATCAGGTACAGAAAAGGACAGACCTTGTATCTTTTCGACAGGCTACTGCAATCATCCGATTTCACAATGCAACTTCTCAGATGGGTCCATTTTTCAGTGTCATTGAGCTTTAAAATGAATAAAGTGAGTTATACTGGTATAGATAAATATGAATAAATTGCATATTGGAAAAAATTAAAGGAAATGAACTTCACAAACAAAGAGTTAGGACATACCTGTTTGACGAACCAAGAGCTATAGTCCTGAAGACGAAACTCTTTATATCTGTACAGAACATGAGAAATGGCAACTCAGAACCGTATGCATGCAATGCGTTCCATGGACGATGAAAAAAAAAACATTTTGTTCACAGTTCATGTAGTGGCAAGCAGGCCACAACGAGCTGTTCCTGACTGTACATATATCAACAAATGTGCAATGTGGCCATAGGGTGCAAATTTGTGTACAATGTGATATATAGCTTCAACTTGGCAGTTTGCCATTTCAGTCATTTAATAAACATTGCATATAGTCATATACCTGGCCCCAGGAACAGCGTGGCCAGTTCCAGTATTTGTAATGATAAACCTGCAACAGTACATGGCAAGGTTAGTTAACCAAACAAGCAACCGCTAAAGTGAGCTAGTAGTGATTTATGAAGTCAAGTGAGAATTAAGCTCTATGAACGGTAGTACTATAGTTCAATCCCATCAGCTAATCAACGCACACTAGCAAAATTACAAATAAAATAGTACACCATGATTGCCACCAACTAAAAAGTTGTGCTAGTGCTATCACAAATGATCAGACGAACTTACGCAAGCACGGTGAACACCATGATTGCCACCAGGAGGACGAATAGCATTATTAGATACTAGATACCCACATGTCAAGGCAACAAGTAACTCCAAAAGTACCAAAGACAACAACCAATATGAGTAGTACTGATGTCGCTGCAAATTCATGCATCAAAGGCCACAATAAGGATACTGTCCAAAGCAAGCAAGATATGTTCTTCCAAGCACCCACAAATCCCGCAAGCGACCTGCGGCATCGGCACAAAACCAGGTTAATGCGGAGCATGGTTGTTCACTTGGGAATATATTACTATTTTTTTCTGATAAAGGGTGCTTTATTACTCAAAAGTATGACTTGGGAATACAATTGGAGACACGCATTACATGAGAAAGATTACTCCTCCAAGAGCCATGACAGGGATGGTCAGGGACCGTCTGCATTCGTCGTTGTGGGTGCTCGTCCAAAACCCAAAACCCACCACCAGTATTGCCAGCATCTGTTCAACAAAGAGCAATTGAAGAGCATCATAATGTGCGCCGAACAGGAAAAAGGCAGCCATCCTTTCTCGATGGCCCGGCATTAAACTATGTGGAGCACTACCTGCATGCCTTATCATTAAATTAGAAATCAAGAAAAGAAGGATGCTAATAATTGGCAAGAATCGATAAATGCAAGATGACTGGATAAGGATGCGATACGACTCAACAGAGGGTCACTGCTGAACAGAGACACCAAATGGGAGCAAAAGTGAGCAAAGACAAGGGGAAAGAGAAAAATGTTACTAGTACAATTCGAATTCAGCAACCAACCCAGCACTATCATCTATTTTTAAGAAAAAATGTGCTTAATAATCGTAACAAACTGGAACCCAATTCCAGAAACGCTAAGCATCCGGGAAAACAATGCAAACCATAAAACCGGCATTCGGCAGTGAGCCGCTCGCTCAGGAAGTGTGACGCAGGCTCGCAGCTGCAGTGCCAGTCAGAAATGGCGCATCGGCCATCGGGGAGCAAAGACCACCGGAGCAACTAGGAGAAGGGAAGCATGGAAGGAGGCTGACTGACCATGGTGAAGAAGTTGATCCACCTGATGACGAAGGTGCTGGTGCTGCTGCCCATCCCGATTCCCGAATCAGCTGCGGACGGCGCTGGCCCGAGCCACTTGATTCCGCGCGGCGCGGGGCAGAGACAGAGTGACGTGCCGAGATCTGGGGTGCGCCGCCGGAGACGGCGAGACCTGCCCCTGCCCCTGCCCTTGTCAGTGAGTGCGTGCCTGTGAGTGCTGTGTGGGCTTGAAGACAGAGGTCGCAGTTAAGCATTCGCACACGGAGATGGATGGGAAAGCAGTAGGAAGTGCGCGGATCCTCGTGGACACCGTAGAAACGATGACGTTTGGGACCGAATGGTTCGTGGGTCAGATATGTCACTGGGTCAGCGTCGATTTGATTTGCGCGCAGTAAGCAGAGGAAGGTGTCTTTTTTTTATGGGGAGGAAGTAGTCTTTTTGGTCGGGTTTGAATGGCACCCGCGGGGTTGCAATTCTCGCGAGCTACGTTTCTAAAAAAAAAAAAAAAAATCTCGCGAGCTGCATCTGCGTCTGGTCCGGTCCGGGTGCCGGGTGGGGCATCTTAGGGCATCTTCGTCGGCCCGACTCATCCGGTTAACCCAATCGGTTCATTTAGTTTGGGTCGTGGTCGCTTTGGAATTAGGGTCCGGCCTATTCGGCCGATCGCGTTCAGATCGCCAACTAGACGAAGATCCGGAAGACGTGTCGCACCCGCTTTCTCGACATGGAGGTCGATGAGGTCCACCTCGAGGCGATGTTGCTAGCCCGGCGCATGAGCGATGCGCAGGTGCTGTCCTTCGTGAAGGAAGGCCATGTCGCCGAGTTGGCGCTGGAGCGGGTGGTGGAGGCGGCCTCCGTTGTGGCCGCCCAATGGGTGGTGCGCGACATACACCAAGTCGCCGCCAAGGAGGCGGTGAAGATGGTGGCCTTGGAAGCCTCATCGGTGGCTCTCCGCGAGATCTGCCACGAGGCGTCCATGACCACGCTGGAGGAGGTGGCCAAGAAGGCCGCCAAGGTCGCCATCCGCGAGCTTCACCACGCCGCCAAAGCACACAACAACACGGAGGAGGCGCAGCACGAGCACGTCGCCGACTCGGCAGCGGAGGAGGAGCGCGTGGCTATGGCCGCTGAGGCGGCGGCCGCGTGGGCTCTCATCAACGGCGATGAGACGGAGGTGGCGGAGGACGACAACGAGGAGGGGGAGGTGGACCAGCAGGATTAGGAGGGGGAGAAGGCGGCGATCACCATCCCCGTGCAGATCGCTCAGGTGCTGGGATTCGGCCCCAATGGTGCTCCGATTCCGGCTCCGGCTCCGGCTCCTTCTCCGGCGGAGTTGCTCGTGGCTGAGACAGAACTCCAGCGCTAGGCGTTCGCCATTGTTGCGGCAAAGGAGCTCGCCAACCAGGAGGAAAGGGACCATTGGGCCGCCGAGATGGACAAGGCCCTGGCGAACAGGACGGAGGAGAAGCGCAGGAAGGCGGCGGGCAAGACTGTGGCTCACGACCATGCGAGCGACTGTCACTGCGAACACATCCAGCAACGGGCCATCTGGTCCGCTAGGACGGCGCTCGACGGGGCCGACGGCAGTGGCAACGGTGGCAAGTAGCCGTCGTGACGTCCTCCTCCAATAGCAGTAGCCGTAGCAGTAGTAGTAGCAGTAGTAGCAATCCTCCTATTTTGTTCAAATGGCATTTTTTAACTAGCAGGACTTAATCTAGTGAATAGCTATCTTAAGCACTAATATGTCACTTACATATGGGCCCCGAGTGGCCGACGGGCAGGACACCCGCGCTGTCCGCGCATGTCCGGGCCGATGAAACCGTTTTCCAGATTTGGTGCACGGATGGGTCGAGCCAGACGCGTTTGTTCGGATGGGTCAGGCCGCAAGGCGCTGCACACGTCCCCTGCGTCTGCACAGACGAGTTTGGACAAGCTCGAACAGAATGGATCGGCCCGGTAGAAATACCCTTAAAAAACTATTGCATCCGAACTATAAATTTTATTCGACTCATGTCCCCGCTCCATACTAACGCTGCGGGCATCCTACACGGAACGTGTTGGCATCGCGGCGGGTGGTCGTTGTCACTAATTCTCATCATCATTGTGGTTAGCATAACTAATTGACGTACCAGAGTTTATAGCGATTCGTTTTGTTGATTGCGGGGAGGCATTCGTCTCGTCGTCGTTAGAGCATCTCTAGACGATACCATATCCCGCGCGGTACCGCAAAATAACCGTTTGTTTGCGGTACGAGGTGAGAAAAGTGGCCATTTCAGATACCATAAACCGTACCACATCCGAATTTTTTTACGGTTTCCCACAAAACGTCGGTTCCATGCCGCATATTTTCCATACTGAGGGTTGCGAATGCGGGGTACTTCATCCTCACTTTTGCTTAGCGCGAGGGACATTTCCGCTCCTGCCGTTGGCGCCGCTATTTTCCGATCTCGTCATCCTCGCGTCTCTAGCTTTTCCCCACCCCACCACTGCCACCATGAACACTCCCCAGTGACATGGTTATACCCTACGGGTACACGATATCAGCATACCTGGTCCAGTCCAAGAAAGGCCCATAAAAATATACACGGCCCATGAAGACTTTCGGGTGGCCCAAGCCCATGACGTCTTCGGATCCTTGGAGAGCAAGACTAGATTAGACAGAATATTCAACGGGGCAAACCCTAAACCTGTAACCGACTCGATCTGTGACCGGGACCTGCCTACCTCTATATAAAGGCTAGAGGGCACGACGAGGAGGGCACCTCGCATACCATCGCATACACACCTCCACACCAGATTGCATCTGCGCACCCCTGTAACTTCCGGTTCCGCCGTAATCAAGAGCAGACAAGAAGGAGTAGGGTTTTCCCTCTGGGGGCCTAAACCTGGGTAAATCTCGTGTCCCCTGATTGCTTGTTTGTTAACCGTTCTGCGATCTCCAGCATCCCCATCTTCTCCAAAACCCAAGCTCATAACAATGGGCATTGACGAGATTAAACCTCGTCAATTGGATCCGTCTGTGGGAACTGGGGGCGTTGATTGTGCGATCGTGACGGTCCCAACCAAATCGATCTAAAACTCCTCGGCGACGGAGAGACATCTCCTCTTCGGCACTTTCGACTTCACCGCCCACTCGCCAGCCACTCTGAAGGACTTCGAGCCCGTTGGCGACGGGCTCGAGATCCTGTTCGAGAGCTTCTGCTTCCAGGTGGGGCAGACCGGCACTCTCCGCCTCCCAGAGTGAGTGCCCCTGCCATCGATCAGGCCCGCCTCGTGGGCCCCGCATCCCGTGCTACGCACATCGCCATCGACAGATGAGTCATATGACAGCAGCAGTTGCAACTTAGATTTATGCGATCCACCGTCGGATGATAGGACCTACGGTTCTGGATCCGAAAGCTGCGGCAGCAGCGATCCAACCTACGGACGCTACCAGTGCGCCGCAGTCATCCAAAGCGACGTGGAGCAACCACCAGAATCAGGTACACACGCGCCGCCGCCTAACCCGCAGGGTAGAAACGGTGAAAACAGGAGGAACCAATCCCTCCTCCCAACGGGGACGACACCGATGCCAATCGGGTAATTCACCTCAGGGAGGAGGGATGGAACCAAGCACGCGAAGCCGTGGCGGGCAACACGATCCTGCCTGTGGGTGCCTCACAGGACCTACTGATGGCATGCCACCTGCTCCTCATTGAAGAGCACAAAAATCAGGTGAAGATGCAAGAGGTGCGTGACAAACGCAAGAAAGCAGCCTCGGAGTCCAGCGCACGGCGAGCTGCGCTCTCTACCGTCGGCGTCTCCAGCTCGCACGGCAACCACGGCAACAAGCACCGTTCTCGCGTAGAGAACATGGACCCCACCGCGCGTCGTGAGGTGACCTGAACACTCAACACATCCTTCATGGAGATGGACGCCAACGACAACGTCATCCCGAAGACGCCCAAGCTGCGATCATGGCAGCCACCACATACCTCGCGTCCCATCCACCTCTGGTGGGGGACCCGAAGAGGGCCATGCACAACTCCGCACTAGCCGGACTCGGACTCGTTGGAGCTGCGCTCCACGGGGAAGCTCCTGAGGAGCCGAAGAAGAAGGCTGCGGTTAGGTTCAACCGCAGTCCTACACCTTCATCCGATGAGGAAGAACACGATCTACCTCGACGACACAAGAGCTCGCAACACTGCAGCCGCGACTACGACGCTCGAAGCGAACTCACCCAATGCAAGATCGACAAGGCACGCGCCAAACGCGTGTTCTCATCCGAATCCGAAGAGGACGACGACGAAGGAGAACTCTGCGGAGCTCGATGCTTCAGCAGATCCGTTTGGTGGACGCGGATGCCGTGGAACTTCAAGCTTCCTTCGGACACTCCGAAGTTTGATGGCACGCAGGACCCTAAGGCGTGGCTCAGCGACCACCTGTCGTCCGTCAAGATGCACGGCGGAAACAAAAACACCGCCCTGCAATGCCTTCAGCTGTAGTTGACAGGCGCAACCCAGATCTGGTTCAGAAGCCTATCCTCGGGATCCATCCGAAGCTGGGAGGAACTGGCATACAGTTTCATACGAAACTTCAAGGGCACTAGCAAGAGGCCATCCTCGATCGAAGAGATGAGGGCCTACACCCAGCGAACGGGCGAATCCATTCGATCGTATATACTATGCTGGTCCAACACCAAGAACTCTATGGCGCACATCTCTGAGGAGAGAGCAATCTACGCCTTCAAGGATGGCGTCAAATGCCAGGACTTCAAGGAAGAACTCGGGCGTGTCAAGCCCAAGACACTCGACCACCTCATGGACATCGCCAACAGGTGGGCAGATGGTGAGGACTCTGTCCACCGAGCACACTCGGAGGAGGAAGATGACTACGGCCGCCAACGCGAGCGCCGTAGCAAGCAAAGATCGCGCGTCTACGACGATCGCGACGGACCCGACATGGTCGTGGCTGGCTACGCCGACCGCCGCAACGAAGGCAACCACAGCAGCGGCGGATACCGTGGAAACAACTTCCGTGATGGAGGATGCCCAGTGCAATCATGGCAACGTTGCGACCGCGACGACGGACCCTCAGCATACGACAAGTTTTCGGGCCCATGCACCATCCACTTCTACATCGACAAGCAGGATGGTAAAAATAAGGCAAGCCACATGCTCAAAGACTGCCGCGAGTTCCAGAAACTCAGCGAGAGCATGTCCCAAATGAGGCAGCAAGCCCCGAACCTTGGGTACGGGCACGCACCCGCACCAGGTGAAATCGCCCACAGAGCTCCTCCACCACCACCCGTGGGACCTTCGAATCACCCAATCGCACCCGCACAGAACAACGGCGGAAACGGGTACCCCGTGCCGAAAGGGTCATTGATGATCCAAAAGGGGCGCCCAACAACAGGGTGCAAAAGAAAATTACCCGCCAAGTCAGCTTGGATGTGACCGCGCCACCCGCCATCCCTGAGTACCTCAGCGGTTCGGAGTCCTGCATCACGTTCAGCCGTTCGGATCACCCCCGCCAGATCCCTCGCCCAGTTCATGCTGCACTGGTGCTCAAGGCGCATATCGGAGGGTTCGAGATGAGCCACGTCTTCATGGACGGCGGTAGCGGCATCAACTTGATGTTCGCCAGCACCTTAGCAGCAATGCGGGTCCCGCTGTGCAGCCTGGAACAATCCGACACAATGTTCCACGACATCGTCCAAGGGAAGGGCATATTCCCCCTGGGAAAGATATGGCTCGACGTCATCTTTGGCAAGCCCGATAATTTTCTATGTGAGCGACTCGAGTTCAAAGTGGTGGACTGGCCATCACAATACCACGCCATCCTTGGGCGCGTGGCATTCGCACGGTTCCTGGCAGTACCGCACTATGCGTACCTGCTACTCAAGATGCCAGGACCTAGGGGTGTCATCACGGTCCACGGGAGCTTCACCCGATCGGATCACTGCTACAGGGACTTCAATAGAATCTCCCAGTCATTCGGCATGCAGGAGGAGCTCATAGGGCTCCGAGAGGTGACAGACAACGGGGCACCCCCAGTCTCAAGGAAGAACGCACCTGACATGTCGTTCGAATTAACAGTCAACACGAAGAAGGTCCAGGTTCACCCGAAAGATGCCTCCAAGACGGTGTTGATCGCCAACGACCTCAGCCCCGCATAGAAAAGCGCGCTCGTAGAATTCCTCCGTGAGCGCTGGGAAATCTTCGCCTGGTGTCCTGCGGACATGCCAGGAGTTCCCAGGGAATTCGCCGAGCACGCACTTAACATGTTTCCAGACGCCAAGCCCGTCAAACAGTCCATCCGAAGATTGTCCGAGCCACGGGCCGAAGCCATCGGAGTCGAGGTCAACAGACTGCTCGACGCTAACTTCATCAGAGAAATCAAGGAGAGCGAGTGGCTGGCCAACACCGTGATGCTCCCTAAAAAGGACATGGACATCCTACGGATGTGCGTGGACTTCACATCGCTGAATAAGCACTGCCCAAAGGATAAATTCCCTCTCCCTCGGATCGATCAGATCATCGATTCGACTGCAGGATGCGAGAAACTCTCCTTTCTCGACGCCTACTCAGGCTACAATCAGATTCGGCTGAAGGTCGAAGATCAGGAGAAAACGGCGTTCATCATGCCTTTCGGAGTGTTCTGCTACAACACAATGCCCTTAGGGCTAAAGAACGCAGGTGCCACGTACCAGCGGTTCATGCAGGCAGGCCTGAAGAACCAGATCGGCCGCAACATACAAGTCTGTGTCGACGACATAGTAATCAAAACAAGGGAGGCCAAGACACTGTTCGACGATCTCCGCGAGATGTTCGACAACCTTGATCGATACAAGATCAAGCTAAACCCAGAAAAGTGTGCCTTCGGTGTCCCATCTGGCCAACTGCTCGGCTACTTCATCTCCCAGCGAGGGATCGAGGCGAACCCGAAGAAAATCTGAGCCATAATGGCCATGGAGAAGCCGAAGAACCTCAAAGGAGTCCAGCAGCTCGCTGGGCGAATCGCGGCGTTGAGCAAGTTCATCAGCCGCATGGGCGAAAAAGCCCTGCCTTTCTGTCAGCTGCTACGCAAAGCAGACAAATTCGAGTGGACGCCCGAAGTGGACGACGTATTCGAAGATCTGAAGCGGCTGCTCTCCACCTCGCCCGTCCTGGTCATGCCAAAGGAGCGCGAGCCTCTACTGCTATACATAGCAGCCACACACCAGGTGGTAAGCACCGTTCTCGTGGTCGAACGACCCGAAGATGGCAAGACCCATGGGGTCCAACGCCCAATCTACTACCTCAGCGAGGTATTTATGCCGACAAAGCAGAGGTACCCTCACTACCAGAAACTCGCCTACGGCGTGTTCATGACGGCTCGTCGGCTGAGCCACTACTTCCAGGAGCATCAGGTGATGGTCGTCAACGAAGCACCCCTGAACAGCATCCTAAACAACCCGGAGGCCACATGACGCGTGGCCCTGTGGGGGCATCGAGTTGTCACCTCTAGACATAGTCTATAAGAAGCGCCATGCGATCAAGTCCCAGGTCCTTCCGGACTTCCTCATCCACTGGATGGAGCTGCAGCTGCCGGATACCCCGGACATGACACAGTCATGGACTATGCACTTCGACGGCTCCAAGCGCGAGGCAGGAGCAGGAGCCGGGGTCATACTAACATCCCCGCAGGGCGACAAGATGAAGTACGTCCTCTGAATGAAATTTCGAGCTTCCAACAATGAAGACGAATACGAGGCCCTCATCCATGACATGAGTATGGCCAAGATATGCGGCGCAATGCGCCTAGTCATCTACGGTGACTCAAATCTCATCGTCCAGCAGACAATGAACGAGTGCGACACGCACGCGCCAACATGATCACGTATCGCGCACTCTACAACTCACTCGAAGGAGACTTCGACGGCTGTGAGCTTCGGCACGTTGGAAGAGAAAGCAACAAAGAGGCCGACAGACTCGCCAACATCGGCTCCACCTGCGCGCGGGTGCCACCAGGTGTGTTCCTTGAACAGATCTGTGTGCCATCCATCAAAAGGAAATTCCCCAAGGGATCACCCGAAGAAGCAGAGCACTCGGGGGCTACGCTACCCGAAGGACAGTAAGGACCAGAAAAACTCGACACAGAGGTCGCAGTGGTCAACCTGATGCAGGTCATGGCAGTCGAAGAAACATGGACACAGCCATACCTCCGATACCTGATAGACAGGGAACTGCCTGATCACCCGACAAATGCCTGGCGCATATCTCGCCGGTCCAAGGCCTTCACTATCATCAATGGCGAGTTGTACAAGCGCAGCATTTCAGGTGTACTCCAAAGGTGTGTCACCATCGGTGACGGTAAAACTATCCTCCAAGACATCCACGATGGCATCTGCGGCCATCATGCGGGCAGGCGCGCCCTCATCGCCAAAGCTCTGCGAGCTGGGTTTTACTGGCCAACGGCCATGAACGACGCCAAGGACATCGTCCGAAAGTGTAATGGGTGCCAGAGGTTCGTAGACAAACCGCACGCACCCGGATCGGAGCTCAGGCCCATACCCCTGTCCTGGCCCTTCGCCCAATGGGGCCTCGACATGATCGGCAAACTGCCCAAGTCCTCGAAAGGAGGCCACGTCTACCTCCTAGTCACAGTCGAAAAATTCACCAAGTGGATCGAGGCCATGCCCGTTACTAATCAAAAGGGTAAAACAGCCGTGAAATTCTTCGAATCCATAGTCTACAGGTTCGGCGTACCGCACAGCATCATCACCGACAACGGGTCGAACTTCATCTCCAAAGAATTCCAGGACTTCTGCGAAGGCCTCGGGATCAACATAACATACGCCTTAGTGGCGCACCCGCAAACGAACGGGCAGGTCGAAAAGGCCAACGGCCTCGTCGGCGGCGGCATCAAGAAACGCCCAATGATCCCGCTCCAGCGACTTACGGGAGCCTGGCCAGAAGAGCTACCCTCCGTCCTTTGGAGCCTGCGCACAACGCCAAATAGCTCAACTGGATACACGCCTTTCTTCATGGTGCACGGAGCCGAAGACGTGTTGCCTGCAGAAGTACGCCACAAGGCCCCACGGGTCATCGCCTATAGCGAAGCCGAATCTACGGCCGCACTCGAGGATGCCGTCGACACGCTCGACGAGGCACGCGACATCGCTGCAGCCCGATCGACGGTCTACCAGCAGAGCCTCCGCACTATCATAGCCGCCGGCTACGCCCAAGGTCCTTCATCGAAGGAGACCTAGTCTTAGGACTCAAGCAAGAGCGACCGAAGAAGCTCGAGTCACCCTGGGAAGGACCCTACATCGTCACCTAAGTCATCCCAGGTGGCGCCTATTGCCTCAAGCACGTGGAGTCTGGAGTCGCATACTCCAACCCATGGAACGTCGCACAACTGCGATGCTTCTACCCCTAGCTATCTCCCCTTTACTTTCAATAAGGCTATTCAGCCAAGGCTACTCAGCCGAACAATGTACCTCCTCATTATGATATGAATAAAAGCTAAGTGTCTCGCCCCAAAATTTATCTTTCACTCGCACTTCTTTATGCTACAACACACTCGGGGGCTCCCCCTCACCTCACGACTTCGTTGATTGAGAATAACGCATGTACACCTGAGTAGCTGATCATGCCAGGCTAACGAAAAGGGCATGCATACAAACAAAGCACAACGTGCTAAAAACAATCAACCTTTACATCAAAGGGCATACTACGCCCAGTCGAATATATACAAATTTTACATCTATCTTTTTACAGGTCCTACCTATTCTGAAGAATCACCTGGCATGATGGTCAAATAGATCTACAACTTGTTCGGCATACTGCCTTACAGCCGCATAGTGCAGACGCATATCCCACATGCCACCATCTGGCCGAGGAGGCGGACCAGCCGCAACAGTAGCAAGATCTACATCAGGGCGATGCAGCCGCACGAGGGAAAGCGCGGCCTTCACCCTCGCAACCAACTGATGCCGCACCAACTCCCTGACATGATGCACATCTCGAAACTTCGCCAGCAAGCCCCATAGAGTCGATGGCGCCTCATCCATGGGAAACATTACATGCAGAACTGATGCCAAGGAAGTCTTCACTTGCCACAGCACTCATGACACCTGGTGAACACGATCCTGCATAGTCGCAAGGACCACGGCACGATCGCGGTCCATCCAGAAAAAGCCACCGGCTTCCATATCTTCCCGCGTCAAGCAATTGATCCGAACAACAACGCGCTCCTTTTACTCCCTAGGAACAAGATTAGCACCTGCAACACCTACAAAGTAAGATGACAAGCCAGCAGACGCATCCGAAAATGAGTAGCAGCTCGAAGAAACTTACATTGAAGCTGTTTGGCCAAACACAACAACTCCCCCATCAGATACTCCTCTCTGGCGGCGCCTCGCCCCGCCTTCGGCTTCCAAACATCCGCGTGGCCTCGGATGCCAAGCAACTCCTTCTCAATACTACGGACGCGGTCACGAAGAAATACAAGCTGCGACGCATCATCCAAGGATGGTCGCAGCTGCGGAGCAGACGAAGTATCGACGGGATCATCACCCGAAGGTCCCAAGAGGAAAAGAGACAAGGATATGAACAAACACACGAATGGGAAATAGCTCGAAGATTCATTATATACAACAAAATCCCCTGCGTGGCACAAGAAGTGTTTGTAAATATATTACAACAAAAGCAGACGAAAACTATCCTACAACTACAAGGCCTAAGCGGCTGCATCCTGAGAAGCCTCGGAGCCAGATTGCCTGCTCTTGGCCTCTCCCTGCTGCCTCACTGCGTACTCCGCCAGCAGGTCAATCAGCTTCGGCCCATAGCATTTACAGCGGGCAGCATAGAGGGCAAAAGCTACCTCGGATCTGTTAGGAGCCGTTGGCATCTGGGAGGTGACCTGATGAAGATCCAGCTCCGCTCCAGACGCCAGCCCTATGGACGCGCCGATGCCCTTCTGCTTGTGCTTGTACGCCGTGGGCGCCTCGGCTGTCAGCGCATCGGCCAACAAGTCGACATCCTCGAGGGCAACACCCTTGGGGACGAGCTCCTTGCAGAAGCGTCTGAGAACCTCCTTGGCTTTGGCAAGAGAGCCAACCATAGTGCTGCAGCGGTCTTCGACCGCCGCAGTAGCATCATCCAGAGCACTTCCATGCTCCAGAGCAATGCGGTCAAACTCAATGCCCACGGCATCTAGATAAACGGAAAAGGAAAAGTGAGAATCAAACAAAACCAGAGAGACAAGGAAGCCGAAAAGGAACAAGTAACAGACGAAATTACTCACCCGAAATAGCCTTGGCAGCAGCCATCAGCTTGTCGGCTACCTCCTTCTCGCGCAAAGCCGCAGCGGTGGCGAGCTGCTCCTCGCAGTCCGTAGCCTCTTGCTGTAGGCTCTCCTTGGCCGCAGTTGCGTCGGCTAGCTCCTGCTCGAGGCGCTCCTTAGCACCAACGGCGTCCTCAGCTTTTTTCTCCGCTCGCCTGAGGCTCTTTTTGAGAGCATCAAGCTCGCGGAGGGCAGTATTATTTTCATCTGCAAAAAGCAACAAGAACATGTGTGAGTTTTATAAGCTAGCAAGCAGACGAATAAGTAGAAGACCTAGTTACGGATGTACCTTGAAGCCGCTGGAGGCTGGCCTCCAATGCCAGATGCTGCTTCACCAGCTGGTTGGAGCCTTGCACAAAAGGCTGCGAGAAGAAGCAACTTATCAGGAAAAGGGCTCAGGGGCTGCGCCCAAGAAGAGAGCAAAACAAAATCAAGCACACAAGAAGCGCTCGGGGCTCCCCCCGAGACACGCACAAAACAGAAGCACTGATCAGCAGATCATATGAAAAACGCTTGGGGGCTCCCCCCCCCCACGGCAAGAACAAAAACACTTACATGATCAGAAGGAGACTCCGAAGGTCCGGCTGTAGTCTTCTGGGAGACGATCACCCGAGCCTCCTGCGGAGAGGGGTTCAGAACAATGCCCCCAGAGGTGGCCACCGTCTGAGAAGGAGGAGGCATAATCTTCGATTCCCCCACCATCTCCTGAGTGCCATCGCTAAACGAGCCATCAGAGGAGTGGCTACAAAAGAAAACACCAGTCAAATACAAGCTAGAAACAATGAAAGATAGCAAAAGGCAACCGAAGGTACGTACGAGTCCATATCTCTCAAGTTGAATACAGGCAAGGTCCTCTTTCCCTTCTTCTCTTCCTTCTTCCGCTTCGCCGGCGGCTGCGGTGCTACAGCCCGCATAGGCACGGCCGGAATAGGGGAGGAAGAACCACCATTACCTCCACTGTGACACACAAGGCATGGAGGGTTCCTAGGCGTCGGCGGATTCGAAGCATCCGACGATTCGCTCGAGCTCTGTGTCCGCTTTCGGGTCTGCTCCTCGCTCGACTCAAAGGTTTCTTCAACCGGTGATCGCGCCGAGGGAAGCTCAGACATGGAGTCCACTACCTCATTGTCTGGTGCATCCGGAAAATGTTCGGGTAGTGGAGGCACCATCCCAGGTACCTTGAACTCCTGGACAAAAGAAACAAACTTTCAGAACAAAGAAGTAAAAGAAAACGCAGTCAGAAAAAGCGCTACGCGCACGTCCCAGATCTACACCTGCGGCACCGGTCGAGAGGCGCTGAACGGAGGGGTCAGCGATCTCCCGGGAAGGTCATCTTCAGCTTTGAACTTCAGTAGCGGCCGAAGGACTCTGTCGAGGTCCCCCTTGGAGAGCTCCTTACCCGCAACTCTCATCGGGTCGTGGCGGCCAGTATAAAGGAACATCGGGTGCGCCCTAGCCTGGAGCGGCTGCACCCGACGTTTGAGGAAGGCGGATGATATCCACACCGTTAACCTCTTGCTCCGGAATCACCTGGAGGTCCTCCACCCGACGGTAGAGCTCCTCTATCTCCTCCACCTCACCCTCCAGGATGTGGTTCTTCCAGGACCTCTTCAGCTAGATTGTTTGGGCGAAGTCGAAAGGGGCAAGGCCAAAGTTTTGCCTGTCCACTGTGGAGTCGCAGATATAAAACCACCTCCTCCGCCAGTATTGGACGGATTCAGACATCAAAAAGGAAAAGAAGAGAAAATTGGATCGAAGGGAAATAATGCAGCCATCAATCGGATAAACTCCGTCGGAGCCGGATTGCCTCTTCACGGAATAGAGCTTCCGGCAGAGGCCAAAGTGCAGCTCGATACCGAGCCAACACTCACACAAGGTGATGAAACAGGCGATGTGGAGAAGAGAATTTGGGGAGAGATGATGGAGTTGGATGCCATAGAAAAAAAGCAGTCCACGGAGAAAATCGTGGACTGGGAGAGAGAGGACCCGAAGGACAAAAGCAACAAACATGACCCGAAACCCTGCAGGTGGACGGGGAATTACCTCGTCGCTGGGAATCTTGACGGCCTCCTTGTCCTGCGGGATCAGACCCCGCTCAAGAAGCTTGCGCAGGTACGCACGTCTCCGACCGTCGCCAGCCATCGTCGGTGACGCGAGTGGCGGCGGTGCCCTTCTTGCCACCGGTAGAAGCGCTGGTGCCCACTGCGGTGGAGGCCTTCTTCGGTTTCCCCATTGCAGTACGACGATGGCGGCGGTCTGAGCGCAGAAAAGAGGACGGGAAGGATCGAAGAACTTCCAGTGCGCGGCAAGAAAAACTAAAGAAAGTGGAAGCAGTGAAAAGAGAATGGCTGCGGTGAAAACAAAAAAAAAATTCCCACAAATTATAAGGACGAAGATGATAAACAGGGACCGTTCATCGGGAAGCCCTAGAGCCAGCATCAAATCCAAGCCGTCCATGTGTCAGCACAGCAGCGAACCGTCGCTCTCACCGTCCACTAAGCACGAAAACCGAGGAGACGTCGTAATTATAGCCACGTCGCGCGTGACCAGTCCACTCCAAGTCAGAAAGTGGGACCCACGTTCGTCCAGTCGCGTCACCTCTGGCGTTACAGACGCTTGAGGTCACCGATCGTCAGCACTGACGTCATCCAAGATATACTAGCAATGGTTACAAATTTTCGACTCAACAGCTAAAGTACTCACTCGAATCTACGATTCGAGCAACTACTCGGGGGCTACTCCTATCAGGAGCGCTGGCCGTGCACCCGAAGCATGAATAGTGTACTACGCCAATGAACTATTCTTCGAGTCCTACGTCGAGTCCACGACTCCACTACGGACTAGGGGGCTACTCCCATAGGGAGGATCGATTCAAGCATCCGAAAAATTGTGTCCTACGGACTTGAAGAAAACAAAGGCTGAATTAAAGTCTCTGCTCGAGTCTACGACTCGAACAGACACTCGGGGGCTATTCCCATAGGGAGGGCTGGTCGCGTACCCTATGAATTCTTCGAGTGCGATCCTTTGGATCAGAATGCAAAAACTTTTTGGCAACTTTTCCCCGATTAACGCTAAGTGAGAAGCATCCTCCTTGGCCACCCGAAACACCTCCGCGGTGATAAAATTTCGGATGCTGTGTCTGCAACGCAAAGATAAGACCTACAGATATCATCTGATGGCCTGGCAACGGACACGATTGCGCTCTACTACTAATAATCTGTGCCAGCGGGCGCAATGAAAATCCCGACGGACGCGTTGGGTACATCATTCGAAAATTACAGGAATTCTACTCCTATAAGTCCTCAATGGCTTGAGTTGAATTACGCCAGCATTTGTTCCGGGTTCGAGTCGAGGGACTCGAATCTGAAGAATATCGTGTTGTTTTGTCCTAAGACAGTTAACTGGCCCTGATCCTGTAGGGGTTCATAGCATGGAAAACAAAAAAATTCTACCGCATGCACACAAACAATCCAAGATCTATCTACTAGATTGTAGCAACGAGTCGATAGAGGAACTCACCCTCGAAGATTCCAAAGCGGTTAACGAGAGAAGATTCTCGTGGGTGATGTAGTCGTACTCTTGCCGATCTCAAGATCGCGTAGACGATCCTTCCGGCGCTGCGTTCCTGCAGCGCTTCCACAGTCGGTCACACGTTCGGTACTCGATGAAGACCTTCCTCTCCCTTGTTCCAGCAGGCAGCGGAGGTTGTAGCACTCTCCTCGTGATTCCGACAGCACGACGGTGTGGTGTCGGAAGTAGAGGGGAGATCCCGCAGGGCTTCGCCTAAGCTGGAGCAAGTATGGTGGAGTAAGAGAGGGGCCTTGGAGATCTACGGTTTAGAGGCACCTATTCGGCGAAACCCTATTCGGCGACTTGGAGGAGCCCTAGGCGGCGACGGTAGCACATGGGGTGGTGGCGCCTGGAGCTAGGGTTTGAGGTGTGTGGGTAGGGACGCCCTACCCCTCCTTATATAGGTGGGAGGGAGGCGGTTGGGAGGAGGGAGTCCTCCTCCAACTCCTCCTCCTTGGACGGCGGGTGGAGGGAGTGGGACTCTTACCCTAGGTAGGTTTCCTACTCTCCCTCCACCAAGCAAACTTCGGTTTTGACTTTTCAAATTGGCGTTTGACTTTCAAACTTGGATTTGATTTCTCTCTTCATATTGCCCAGAAAGGTGTCACATCCTAAAATTTTCCAAATTTTGAAATGTGAAAAATAAATAAACAAAATAATTAATTGTTGAAATTTAGGGTGAAAAGAAACTTTTTGCTTCCAAATGGAAACATCAAAACCTTACTTAAACAAAATAATAATTTTGAATGAGAAAGTGATAAAAAAAAATATAAATGCATATCATGCATCATCATTATTAAGAACTTGCATTTTAAACCAATGGAAAATGGATTCACTCTTTTTGGATATTTAAATAAAAAGATATAGATTTTAAAAGATAACGAGAAAAGAAATAATAATAAAATACTAAAGCTATATGTGTATTTATTAAAATAAAAGATGTTGAAAAGTTTTCTAATTTAAATAATATACTCGGTAGTATTTCAATGTTCAAAAACTCGGCGGATTAGACGGTTAATCGTTCAATTAATCACGACTGGCCAGGTGACCGTGTCGAATATATCAAATTGAACATGATACTCGTTTAGACTGTTTAGACTGTTTAATCGGTATTAAATGCAATTTACAGATTAACAGATGCAGCCAAAACGTCAAAATTTGGCACTCCACCCGATCCACCGCCTGCCACATAGTTTTCTACCTGAGATAACGTCTGCCCCAGTGTCACGTTTTTCCGCCGCCGCAACCCACCATATTCTGGCGACATCTTTCGTCTCGTCGACATTCATTATTACCATCAAAATGTGGAAGAAAACTGCTCCATTTAAATTGAGTCGTCACTCCTTGGTCTTTAAAAGCCTGCCATTACCATCATGTAACGCTGTCCTGCTGGCCTCCTCTTCATAGGTCTGCATGCATTCATGCACCCGTACGTGCTATGCAATTGTCTTGCCATGTGTATATATACATATATATATCATATTCTTTATATCCTATTCTCTCTCGTCTTGCGGAAACTAACCTGATCGTACGTGTGTATATATATACATGTATATATCCTACTCTCTCTTTCTATTTTTTTTTATTTTCTTTTCTCTCATCCCTGGATCGAACGTTCATATTTAGTCCGCCAAAGTTCAGCGTACTACACACGTGGGCTGAACCAAACAAGGCATCTCGTCCAAGCGTTGCTTGCTTCATCTCCCAGGACGCTCAAACACCACATGCATTTTCTTCAGTTTCTATTCTGGCACACGCACAGCCAATCAAAACAGCTTGCACAAGAAACGCACGTATTCATTCTCCGCTTTAATCGCGTCTACAAATTAGAAGACACGGTAATACTCTTATATAATCCTAAATCGAAGTCCCTGAATCTCCTTTTCAACTCGCTCCGCCACCTGAGCCTCACACCGATCAACTCTAGTGAAGTTCCGGCAGGCCGCTGGATGCCGCTCGTGTTTCCAGCAGCTCCAACCTTGACACTGAATTGCTGCGCTATTGCAATCACGTGGAGGAGAAGGTCCTGTCCCTGAATAAGAAGATCATGTCTTTGATCATGTCGCTTGACGCCCATACTGATCTTGGTTTATCAACTTCATCAGACGTTTGCATCGTCCTTGGTAAGAAACTCGTTGATTCCTTTTATCAGAAGACTCTACTCGACATTGTCTACCTCCGGGACATGATGGTTTGTCTTTTGGTTGTAGTTGGTTGCGCTGCCACATTCCATCCGCTCGCCGGCCGCCGCAACGCCATCATCATATTCTGATGGTACGAAGGAAACTAGGCCCCGTTCATGTATTCATATTAATCTTGTAGCTGTGTGCATACTCTCACACCTTCGCTGTGTTCTATTTCTTAGCCGGAGGTTGCCAACGATAAACACTAGATGACGCCTCGGCCCGTTCGACGTCGCTGTTGTCGTATGGGAGTTCGTCGAGAGTCTGGTGGTACCAGACTAGGACAGCCTAGCTCCACCCCTTCCATGTGTTTCCAGAGCTGGAAAGTACTTTAGCGCCGGTTCTGAGCCTTCGTCGTATCAGGTAGCTGGTCCCGTACGTGTTGGAGCTAGCGACCTGATCTTTCCCGTACGTGAGTGCTCATGTTTTTATTTATTTGACCCCAGCCGCACGATCTTAATCCAGTGGCTAAAAACAGATCTCGTAGTGAATGGGTATCAGCTAATCATAATCTGCCACTTGTCATATCTGTTTATATTTTCGAATATTCTAGATATAGAAACATAGAAACTTCAAAAATTCATATCTTTAGTTCTGTTTATCCAAACTGAGCAAATAATATCTATGGATTGACAAAAACGAGTAGAACACAGTGGAGACATAATTATATATTTTTGAGTCTGTTAAAATCATATTTCATACAGAACCTTTTGTGGAGTATTTTGAGTATAAAAATTGTTATGTAAATTATTTTTAAGTGAATCCTTTTGCAAATGGTTGTAAATTAAACCCTATGTATAGTAAGACCAAAATATAATTTTATTCTAGTATAAATAAGAACATGGCAATTATTTAGTGAGAATGACATTTCCAAGTGTTAGAAAATATCGCTAATTGCTACGATTGCACAAATGGTTGCATTTGTAATCTTGAAAATATAAAATGTTCAGAAATCACTTAGTAATAGTCAGAAACTTGTTATAAAAATTTGTACAATAAAAATTGCCATCTTGCATGTTTGCATACTTTGCATGATTTTTGTGTTGCCATTAGTGTTGATCTTGTGTATGTTTTGTCTTGGTTGTTTTGCTTGATAGATTGTGTTGATTGTCAAGTGTGTTATTTCGAAGAGTGTACCAACACCACCAACTACTAAGGCAAGTGACACTATCATCTAAAGTCCTACTATTTTCATTATACTTAGTGGATTTTTGAAAATATGCATGAAAAGAATTTCTATACTTATGCTATGCTAAATCCTAATAGGATGCCCTATACATTCCTTAGTGAAAACAATGTAGTTGATACATGCTTAGCCATGCTTTATTTTGAAAAGAGATACATGTTGAGATTTTATGAGATTGAGAAAAGACTTATGTTTTATATAATAAAACAAGGACTCAATGAACCACCTGGGTGGACAAGGATACTTTGAGTTTTGGAGAAGGTGGCAACAAAAGGAACCATGTCTATGGCAATCTCTTTGTGTTGTGCTCCAAAGGAAAACCACCCAGGAAACTTAGAGATTGAACATGTTTCTCGTACAGTGGCTTCCGTGTACAGCCACATGCTAAATGGGCTCTGGCTTAGTCAACTACATAGTGGAAGTCCCATGCATTGGCATCTTCAGGTTAACTAGATTTGTGTAAGGGAGTAACCCTACATTTGTGCCTGGTAGACAAGCTAGCATTTTGTATTGGGAGGACTCCTATGGAAAGACTTTGTCACATTCTCGATCTGCCGGTACTCCATTTTGGTGAGTACTTATCCAGCGGCCACTGGTGGCGTCAAGACGAGATTGTGTCATGTGGGTAAAGTGTACAACTTCTGCAGAAGATCAAATTCTAAGTACTTAGCCGTGTCCCCGGTTATGGACAATACTGAGCAACTAAGGCCTGAAGCTATGGAAGATCTCGACACTCTAATTTCTAAAAGAAAACTTTTAAAACTTGAGGCACTTGGGGTTACCAAGGTGCTCAAGAGATTTTGACAAAGACTTGAACACTTGGGGTTACCAAGGAGTTCAAGGGATTTTTGAAAAGGAGATTTGACAAAGGACCAAAACCATTTTGAAAAGATAGGATAAATTTTGCTTTATGCAAATGAGCCTAAAACTCTACTTAGCCAAATATGCATGTAATGTTAGGATCCACTTATATTCCACACAGTAGTGAAACTTGCCAATACAATTCAAATGTATTGACCCTTGTGGCTGTAACTTGTAATGTTGCAGGTTTGATTGATTTTAGTGAAGATTGATTGATTAGGATTACAAAGTCTACAACCAACATGTCTGCCTGTGGCACTTTGAAGATGAAGGACCCATACTTATAGTTATTCCGCTGCAATGTAATGTAATAGCCAATGAGTTATGCAATGATGTAATAAAATTATGTTATTCCTGGTTATAAAGTTATATTATGACCTTTGTTTCTTGATATTACATCTTAACTGTGGATGCTAGCTATTGATCAAGGGACTAGCATTGTAAACACAGGGATCTCTACCTTATTAAAGGTTGGGAACCGCTACAGATGGTATCAGAGCATTGTGTTGCCTGTAGGATTTGTAAACCCTAGGATTGGACAAAAACCCTTAGAAAAATAGGAGTTATATTTTGATCCAAAAATTTATTTACAAAAACACTTGTAAACTCTTTCCTCAACCATTTTGGTTTCAACTCTACATCTTTTCTATTTCAACTTGATGGAAAAAACCTACCCCATGGCCAAAGACTACACCATGTGCAAAGGACTTCTTCAACTCTAATGACTTCAACATCTTCAGCAAGTTCACCAATGACTTCCAACTTGGATATCACTAAGGACTACTAGTGAAAACCAAGAGACATTAGATTGCCTACCAAAGACATTGATATCAAGTTAGAGTATGGATCATATTGTCCTATGAGGTATGATTTTACTAAGTTGTTATTTTCAAGAAAACTTGATGTTTCCTTCAACTCATGAGTTAAGCTCATAAGTTGTTAAGTGATTGGTTGCTTGTTGAATGTTTGATGGTTTGATTGTTTGATTGAACTTGATTGTTTTGAGTTGTGTGTTAGGACTTCTTAAAAACCTATCCACCAATACTTACCCCTATCAAACCAACAGATGCCTCCCCGTCGTGCCAACCCCAACCAAAACAACAACATCACCCCTGAGATGCAGCAGATGATGGCAGCTCAGACACAGTTGATGCAGCAGATGACCACATTCATACAGAATTTGAATGACAACAACAACAATCAGAATAATCCTCCAGCACTTGACATGCTCACCAAGTTTCTGAAACTTAGGCCTGCAAGATTCTCTGGAACAACTGATCCAATGGAAGCAGATGATTGGTTACGTTTAGTAAACAAAGACTTAGTGACTGTTGGTTGCACCGATGAAGAAAAAGTAAGGTTTGCAGCATTTCTGCTTGAAGGACCAGTAGCAACATGGTGGGACAACTTTCAAATCACCACTCCCCTTGAAGATGTGACTTGGGCTATTTTTGAGGATGGATTTAGAACAACTCACATCTCACCTGGAGTAATGTACTTGAAGAAAAAGGAGTTTCACAATCTGAAACAACGTCACCTCAGTGTGGCTGAGTATATTGAAGAATTCAACAATCTGGCACGCTATGCACCGGATGAAGTTGATACAGATGCTAAGAGAAAGGAGAAATTTCTTGAAGGACTTAATGATGAGTTGAACCTGCAGCTAGCTGTTGCCTACGTCCCAACTTATCAATCACTCTGTGACAAAGCCACAATATTGGAACACAAGATGAATCAAGTTGAGAACAGAAAGAGGAAACATAAACTCAAGAACTATTCAGGATCATCAAAGAAGAAGCATTCATACAGAAAGAGCAATGAAGATTCTGAACCACATCAGTATCACCACAACAACAATGAAAGTGAGAATAATGGAAATGATACTGACAATGGAGATGACCTTGGTCAGAACCAACATGACACATACAGGAAAAAGGACATTAGCCTGTTGCAATGCTATAATTGTAAGGAACTTGGACACTATGCATCAGATTGTCCAGAGAAGAAAAAGAAAAAGGATGCCAGAAGAGCCAATGGAAATGACTCCAATGTGACCCAAAAAGGACATGTGAACCACATTGACCTGAATGGAAACTTTGAAGAGATAGAAGAAGTGGATGTCAGGATTTAGAAAACTCAGAAGAGTCAAATAAGGATTTCCTGTCTGATTATTGAGTTGAACTTTTAGCCAAGAGAGCCATCAATGTAACCCTATGAGACTTTATTTTTAAGGGTGGTAGTACCCTAGTTGCCTTGAAGCCAACTTGTAACCCCTAGCCTTCCCAAATCTCGGGACGAGATTTCTTTTAAGGGTGGTAGCCTGTCACATCCTAAAATTTTCCAAATTTTGAAATGTGAAAAATAAATAAACAAAATAATTAATTGTTGAAATTTAGGGTGAAAAGAAACTTTTTGCTTCCAAATGGAAACATCAAAACCTTACTTAAACAAAATAATAATTTTGAATGAGAAAGTGATAAAAAAAGTATAAATGCATATCATGCATCATCATTATTAAGAACTTGCATTTTAAACCAATGGAAAATGGATTCACTCTTTTTGGATATTTAAATAAAAAGATATAGATTTTAAAAGATAACGAGAAAAGAAATAATAATAAAATACTAAAGCTATATGTGTATTTATTAAAATAAAAGATGTTGAAAAGTTTTCTAATTTAAATAATATACTCGGTAGTATTTCAATGTTCAAAAACTCGACGGATTAGACGATTAATCGTTCAATTAATCACGACTGGCCAGGTGACCGTGTCGAATATATCAAATTGAACATGATACTCGTTTAGACTGTTTAGACTGTTTAATCGGTATTAAATGCAATTTACAGATTAACAGATGCAGCCAAAACGTCAAAATTTGGCACTCCACCCGATCCACCGCCTGCCACATAGTTTTCTACCCGAGATAACGTCTGCCCCAGTGTCACGTTTTTCCGCCGCCGCAACCCACCATATTCTGGCGACATCTTTCGTCTCGTCGACATTCATTATTACCATCAAAATGTGGAAGAAACTGCTCCATTTAAATTGAGTCGTCACTCCTTGGTCTTTAAAAACCTGCCATTACCATCATGTAACGCTGTCCTACTGGCCTCCTCTTCATAGGTCTGCATGCATTCATGCACCCGTACGTGCTATGCAATTGCCTTGCCATGTGTATATATACATATATATACCCTATTCTTTATATCCTATTCTCTCTCGTCTTGCGGAAACTAACCTGATCGTACGTGTGTATATATATACATGTATATATCCTACTCTCTCTTTCTATTTTTTTTTATTTTCTTTTCTCTCATCCCCGGATCGAACGTTCATATTTAGTCCGCCAAAGTTCAGCGTACTACACACGTGGGCTGAACCAAACAAGGCATCTCGTCCAAGCGTTGCTTGCTTCATCTCCCAGGACGCTCAAACACCACATGCATTTTCTTCAGTTTCTATTCTGGCACACGCACAGCCAATCAAAATAGCTTGCACAAGAAACGCACGTATTCATTCTCCGCTTTAATCACGTCTACAAATTAGAAGACACGGTAATACTCTTATATAATCCTAAATCGAAGTCCCTGAATCTCCTTTTCAACTCGCTCCGCCACCTGAGCCTCACACCGATCAACTCTAGTGAAGTTTCGGCAGGCCGCTGGATGCCGCTCGTGTTTCCAGCAGCTCCAACCTTGACACTGAATTGCTGCGCTATTGCAATCACGTGGAGGAGAAGGTCCTGTCCCTGAATAAGAAGATCATGTCTTTGATCATGTCGCTTGACGCCCATACTGATCTTGGTTTATCAACTTCATCAGACGTTTGCATCGTCCTTGGTAAGAAACTCGTTGATTCCTTTTATCAGAATACTCTACTCGACATTGTATACCTCCGGGACATGATGGTTTGTCTTTTGGTTGTAGTTGGTTGCGCTGCCACATTCCATCCGCTCGCCGGCCGCCGCAACTCCATCATCATATTCTGATGGTACGGAGGAAACTAGGCCCCGTTCATGTATTCATATTAATCTTGTAGCTGTGTGCATACTCTCACACCTTCGCTGTGTTCTATTTCTTAGCCGGAGGTTGCCAACGATAAACACTAGATGACGCCTCGGCCCGTTCGACGTCGCTGTTGTCGTATGGGAGTTCGTCGAGAGTCTGGTGGTACCAGACTAGGACAGCCTAGCTCCACCCCTTCCATGTGTTTCCAGAGCTGGAAAGTACTTTAGCGCCGGTTCTGAGCCTTCGTCGTATCAGGTAGCTGGTCCCGTACGTGTTGGAGCTAGCGACCTGATCTTTCCCGTACGTGAGTGCTCATGTTTTTATTTATTTGACCCCAGCCGCACGATCTTAATCCAGTGGCTAAAAACAGATCTCGTAGTGAATGGGTATCAGCTAATCATAATCTGCCACTTGTCATATCTGTTTATATTTTCGAATATTCTAGATATAGGAACATAGAAACTTCAAAAATTCATATCTTTAGTTCTGTTTATCCAAACTGAGCAAATAATATCTATGGATTGACAAAAACGAGTAGAACACAGTGGAGACATAATTATATATTTTTGAGTCTGTTAAAATCATATTTCATACAGAACCTTTTGTGGAGTATTTTGAGTATAAAAATTGTTATGTAAATTATTTTTAAGTGAATCCTTTTGCAAATGGTTGTAAATTAAACCCTATGTATAGTAAGACCAAAATATAATTTTATTCTAGTATAAATAAGAACATGGCAATTATTTAGTGAGAATGACATTTCCAAGTGTTAGAAAATATCGCTAATTGCTACGATTGCACAAATGGTTGCATTTATAATCTTGAAAATATAAAATGTTCAGAAATCACTTAGTAATGTTCAGAAACTTGTTATAAAAATTTGTACAATAAAAATTGTCATCTTGCATGTTTGCATACTTTGCATGATTTTTGTGTTGCCATTAGTGTTGATCTTGTGTATGTTTTGTCTTGGTTGTTTTGCTTGATAGATTGTGTTGATTGTCAAGTGTGTTATTTCGAAGAGTGTACCAACACCACCAACTACTAAGGCAAGTGACACTATCATCTAAAGTCCTACTATTTTCATTATACTTAGTGGATTTTTGAAAATATGCATGAAAAGAATTTCTATACTTATGCTATGCTAAATCCTAATAGGATGCCCTATACATTCCTTAGTGAAAACAATGTAGTTGATACATGCTTAGCCATGCTTTATTTTGAAAAGAGATACATGTTGAGATTTTATGAGATTGAGAAAAGACTTATGTTTTATATAATAAAACAAGGACTCAATGAACCACCTGGGTGGACAAGGATACTTTGAGTTTTGGAGAAGGTGGCAACAAAAGGAACCATGTCTATGGCAATCTCTTTGTGTTGTGCTCCAAAGGAAAACCACCCAGAAAACTTAGAGATTGAACATGTTTCTCGTACAGTGGCTTCCGTGTACAGCCACATGCTAAATGGGCTCTGGCTTAGTCAACTACATAGTGGAAGTCCCATGCATTGGCATCTTCAGGTTAACTAGATTTGTGTAAGGGAGTAACCCTACATTTGTGCCTGGTAGACAAGCTAGCATTTTGTATTGGGAGGACTCCTATGGAAAGACTTTGTCACATTCTCGATCTGCCGGTACTCCATTTTGGTGAGTACTTATCCAGCGGCCACTGGTGGCGTCAAGACGAGATTGTGTCATGTGGGTAAAGTGTACAACTTCTGCAGAAGATCAAATTCTAAGTACTTAGCCGTGTCCCCGGTTATGGACAATACTGAGCAACTAAGGCCTGAAGCTATGGAAGATCTCGACACTCTAATTTCT
This sequence comes from Avena sativa, assembly GCA_916181665.1. Taxonomy (NCBI): domain Eukaryota; kingdom Viridiplantae; phylum Streptophyta; class Magnoliopsida; order Poales; family Poaceae; genus Avena; species Avena sativa. Next base: position 230,880,517 of record OV702279.1, read on the forward strand.
AAAAGAAAACTTTTAAAACTTGAGGCACTTGGGGTTACCAAGGTGCTCAAGAGATTTTGACAAAGACTTGAACACTTGGGGTTACCAAGGAGTTCAAGGGATTTTTGAAAAGGAGATTTGACAAAGGACCAAAACCATTTTGAAAAGATAGGATAAATTTTGCTTTATGCAAATGAGCCTAAAACTCTACTTAGCCAAATATGCATGTAATGTTAGGATCCACTTATATTCCACACAGTAGTGAAACTTGCCAATACAATTCAAATGTATTGACCCTTGTGGCTGTAACTTGTAATGTTGCAGGTTTGATTGATTTTAGTGAAGATTGATTGATTAGGATTACAAAGTCTACAACCAACATGTCTGCCTGTGGCACTTTGAAGATGAAGGACCCATACTTATAGTTATTCCGCTGCAATGTAATGTAATAGCCAATGAGCTATGCAATGATGTAATAAAATTATGTTATTCCTGGTTATAAAGTTATATTATGACCTTTGTTTCTTGATATTACATCTTAACTGTGGATGCTAGCTATTGATCAAGGGACTAGCATTGTAAACACAGGGATCTCTACCTTATTAAAGGTTGGGAACCGCTACACCAAGTGACCTAGTACATGATGCAACCATTCCACATTGTCATGACACATCCATGTACCCTTCCCCTCCGGAGTGTCGGACCTTCCAGACCCTTCTGGAACATTCCTAGTGAAAACACCGGAATCATTTCCGAACTCCGAAACAGGACTTTCCTTATATGAATCTTATTCTCCGGACCATTCCGGATCTCCTCATGATATCCGGATCCCATCCAAGACTCCGAACAACATTCGGTCTCTTACTCATCATTCCATAACTACACAACAACATCGAATCCTTAAGTGTGTCTCCCTACGGTTCGTGAATTATGCGGACATGACCGAGACACTTCTTCGATCAATAACCAATAGAGGAATCTGGAAATTCATATGGATCCCACATATTTCTACGATTAATTTGTGATCAAATGAACCACTTACATACGATAGCAATTTCCCTTTGTCTCACGATAGTTTATTTATCCGAGGTTTTAATCGTCGGTATCTCTGCATACCTAGTTCAACCTCGTTACTGATAATTACTCTTTTCTCGTTCCCGTGATATGTGATCCCTTGTGAGATAGTCACATGCTTGCAAGCTAATTGGATGACATTCCACCGAGAGGGCCCAGAGTATATCTTTCTGTCATATGGATGGACAAATCCCACTCTTGATCCATGTGCCTCAACCCATACTTTCTGAACACTCAACGCCACCTTTATAACCACCCAGTTACGTTGTGGTGTTTGATGTCATCAAAGCATCCTTCTGGTGATGGTGATTAGCATGATCTCATGGTCGAAGGAATTAGGTTACTATGTATCAGAAAGCTTATAGCAAACGAACTATTAAAATGACTTGATCTTTATGCTACACTTATCTATAGGAGTATGTCCATCATACCATTCTCCTAATGATATGATCTGGTTGTTAACAACATCTCAATGTTCATGATCTGGAAACCATGATCATCTATTAACCAACAAGCTAGTATTACAAAGAGGCTTTACTAGGGACTCTAATTTAGTTTACAAATCACACAAGTATTAATGTTTCCGATTAATACTATTATAGCATGAATGTAAACATTTATCATAAACACAAAGATATAATAATAACCACTTTTATTATTGCCTCTAGGGCATATCTCCAACAGTCTCCCACTTGCACTAGAGTCAACTAATCTAGATTACATGGTAATATACCGAACACCCATGGCAGTTTGGTGTTGGTCATGTTTTGCCCTCGGGAGAGGTTTAGTCAACGGATCCGCCACATTCAGATCTGTGTGTACTTTGCAAATCTTTATTTCACCATCTTGGACATGTTCTTGAATAGCGTGAAAATGTAGCTTGATGTGCTTCAGCTTCTTGTGTGACCTTGGTTCTTGCGCATTGGCTATGGCGCCCATGTTATCACAGTAGATAGACATTGGGTCCAGCACACTTGGAACCACACCGAGCTCTGTAATGAAATCCTTCATCCATATTGCCTCTTGTGAAGCCTCTGAAGCAGCTATGTATTCCGATTCAATTGAATATCTCGCCACAACGCTTTGCTTTGCACTCCTCCAGCTAACTGCTGCACCATTCAAAGTAAATACGTATCCAGATTGAGATTTAGAATCATCCGGATCGGTGTTCCAACTAGCATCGGTGTAACCATTAACAACGAGTTGTTCTTCACCTCCATAAGAAATAACCATATCCTTAGTTCTTCTTAAGTACTTAAGGATGTTTTTGACCGCTATCCAATGATCCACTCCTGGATCACTTTGATATCTGCTAGTTAAACTAACAACATATGCAATGTCGGGTCTAGTACATAGCATGACATACATCAGAGATCCTATGGCTGAGGCATAGGGAGTCTTACTCATCCTTTCTCTATCTTCTGTCGTTGTCGGACTTTGAGTTTTACTCAAGGTCGTATTGGGCAACATGGGCAAGAACCCTTTCTTGCTATCTTCCATTCCAAACCTCTTTAGAACTTTGTCCAAATATGTACTTTGTGACAATGATATTAGGCGTCTCGATCTATCTCTATAAATCTTTATGCCTAATATGTAAGCTGCTTCGCCAAGATCCTTCATTGAAAAACTATTATTCAAATATTCCTTGACACTATTAAGAAGGTCTACATCATTCCCAATCAACAATATGTCATCTACATATAGTATTAAGAATGCTACAGAGCTCCCACTCACTTTCTTGTAAATACAAGCTTCTCCATAAGTTTGTATAAAACCAAAACTTTTGATTACCTTATCAAAACGTTGATTCCAACTTCGGGATGCTTGCTTCAATCCATAGATGGACCGTTGAAGTTTGCATACCTTGTTAGAATCTTTAGGATCGACAAAACCTTTGGGTTGCATCATATACAACTCTTCATCAATGTCTCCATTGAGGAATGCTGTTTTGACATCCATCTGCCATATCTCATAATCATAATATGCAGCGATTGCTAACATAATCCTCACAGACTTTAGCTTCGCTACAGGTGAGAAAGTCTCATCGTAGTCAACTCCTTGAATTTTTCGAAACCCTTTTGCGACAAGTCGAGCTTTATAGACAGTAACATTACAATCAACATCTGTTTTCTTGTTGAAAACCCATTTGTTCTCGACAGCCTTCCGGCCATCCGGTAAGTCCACCAAAGTCCATACTTGGTTTTTGTACATGGATCCAATCTCGAATTTCATGGCTTCTTGCCATTTATTGGAATCTTGGCTCATCATCGCTTCTTCATATGTCGCAGGGTCATCGGTGTTGTCCACCAACATGACACTCATAACGGGATCATACCAATCAGGAGTGGTAGGAGTTCTCGTTGACCTGCGAGGCTCTGTGGCAACTACAACCGAAGTTTCATGATCATCATCATTAGCTTCCTCTCTTATTGGTGCATGCACCACAGGAACTTCTTCCGGTGCTGCGCTACTCGCAAGTTCGAGAGAAGGTTTGACAACCTCGTCGAGTTCTACTTTCCTTCCAGTCACTTCTTTCGAGAGAAATTCCTTCTCTAGAAAGGATCCATTCTTGGCAACAAAGATTTTGCCTTCGGATCTATGATAGAAGGTATACCCTATTGCCTTCGGGTATCCTATGAAGACGCATTTTTCCGCTTTGGGTTCGAGCTTGTCCGGCTGTAACTTCTTTACATAGGCTTCGCAACCCCAAACTTTAAGGAACGACAATTTAGGTTTCTTCCCAAACCATAATTCATACGGTGTCGTTTCCACGGATTTAGATGGTGCCCTATTTAAAGTGAATGCGGCTGTTTCTAATGCATAACCCCAAAATGATAGCGGTAAATCTGTAAGTGACATCATAGAACGAACCATATCTAAGAGAGTTCGATTACGATGTTCGGACACACCATTACGCTGTGGTTTTCCCGGCGGTGTCAATTGTGAAAGTATTCCGCATTTCTCCAAATGCTCGCCAAACTCGTAACTTAGATATTCACCTCCACGATCAGAACGTAGAAATTTAATCTTCTTGTTATGTTGATTCTCTACCTCACTTTGAAATTCCTTAAACTTCTCGAAAGTTTCGGACTTATGTTTCATGAAATAGATATACCCATATCTACTCAAGTCATCCGTGAAGGTAAGAACATGACGATAACCACCGCGCGATGCTACACTCATTGGGCCACACACATTGGTATGTATGATTTCCAATAAGTTCGTAGCTCGCTCCATCATACCAGAAAATGGAGTCTTAGTCATTTTACCCATCAGACATGCTTCGCATCTTTCAAGTGATTCGAAATCAAGTGATTCAAGAAGTCCATCGGAATGGAGTTTCTTCATACACTTCACTCCAATGTGACCAAGACGATAGTGCCACATGTAGGTCGATTTATCGCTCAATTTCAAACGTTTAGCTTCAATGTTATTAATGTGTGTATTACTACAATCGATATTCAATAAGAATAGACAATCTATCAAAGGTGCATGTGCATAAAACATATTACTCATATAAATCGAACAATCATTATTCTCGGACTTAAACAAGTAACCGTCTCGCAATAAACATGATCCAGATATGATGTTCATGCTCAACGCAGGCACCAAATAACAATTATTTAAGTATAAAACTAATCCCGATGGTAGATGATGAGGTAGCGTGCCGACCGCAATCACATCAACCTTTGATCCATTTCCAACGCGCATCGTCACCTCGTTCTTCGCTAGCTTCCGTTTATTCTGCAGCACCTGTTTCGAGTTACAAATATGAGCAACCGAACCAGTATCAAATACCCAGGCACTACTACGAGTACTAGTGAGATACACATCAATAACATGTATATCGGATATACCTTTCTTCTTGATGTTGCCGTTCTTCAAATCCGCCAAGTACTTTGGGCAATTCCGCTTCCAGTGACCCTCTCCCTTGCAGTAAAAGCACTCAGTATCAGGCTTAGGCCCAGCCTTGGTCTTCTTCGCCGGCGCGACAACTTTCTTACCGCCCTTCTTGAAGTTTCCCTTTTGCTTAGACTTGCCTTGCTTCTTGAATTTGGTGGTCTTATTGACCAACAACACTTGGTGCTCTTTCTTGATCTCCACTTCTGCAGATTTCAACATGGAGAAGAGTTCTGGCAACGTCTTGTCCATGTTTTGCATATTGTAGTTCATCACAAAGTTCTTGTAACTTGGTGGTAGTGACTGGAGGACACGGTGAATCCCCAAAGAGTTAGGAATCACTATAACCAAACTTTGGAGTTTGTTTGTGTGCCCAGACATCTTAAGCACATGCTCACTGACGGAGCTGCCCTCTTCCATCTTGCAGTTAAAGAACTTTTCAGAAGCCTCATAACTCTCAACTGCCGCGTGAGCCTCAAATATCATTTTGAGTTCATGGACAATATCATGTGGGTCATGGTTCTCAAACCTTTTCTGAAGCTCCGATTCCAAACCATACAAGATAGCACACTGAACTGTGGAGTACTGATTCTTCCGAGTGAGGTAAACATTCTTTACTTCATCGGTAGCAGTAGCTGCAGGCGGGTCACCCAGCGGTGCATCCAGCACATAGGTCAAATTACCAGCATTGAGGACAATCCTCAAATTTCGGAACAAATCCGCGAAGTTGCTTTCATTGTTTTTCAACTTTTCTTTCTCTAGGAACGCATTAAAATTGATGGTAGGGGCCGCCATTTATGTACAACATATTTGCAATAGTTTAGACTAAGTTTATGATAAATTGAGTTCTAATTAATAGTTAAATTAATCTAGGTGAACTCCCACTCAAAACAATATCCCTCAAATTGTTTTAGTGATCACACGAACCAAATCCACCACATCAAAACCGATCATCACGAGAGTTGATGTAGCTTCAATGGCGAACAATCAACATGTTCATCATATCTACTATATGACTCATGCTTTACCTTTTGGTGATCCGTGTTCCGAGACCATGTCTGTACATGCTAGGCTCGTCAAGATCAAACCTTAGCTTCCGCATGAGCAAATCTGGCTTGCTCACGTTGTATACACCCGCAGAATCTAACACACCCGATCATCACGTGGTGCTTCAAAACAACGAGCTTTAGCAACGGTTCTTACTAAGGATGAAGACTTTAAAACTTGAAATTGTGTGCTTGAGGGATCATCTTATAATGCTACCGTCATAAACTAAGCAATAAAAGATGCATAAAGGATTAACATCACATGCAATTCATAATATGTGATATGATATGGCCTTTTCTTCTTGTGCTTCCGATCTCCATCTTCAAGCACGAACATGATCTCCATCATCACCGGTATGGCGTCAAGGTCAATGGCGCCGTTTCATGGTTGTCGTCCACCAGCTTCAACTATTACAACTACTTTGAATAGACACGCATGTCTTAACAGAATTTAAAAGAAAACCATATGGCTCCTGCCGGTTGCCAACTTACAATAAGAAACATTGCATACATCATATATGATCACAATCATGGCCATATCACATCACTGCACACCCCTGCAAAACAAAGTTAGACGCATCTAATTTTCTTTGCATATTTTACGTGGTTTGGGGCTTTCAATAAGTGTCGTTCTAACTTACGAACAAGAACCACAATGTTGATGCTTGAACTATCAAGTGCCCGTTGTAAATTGAATCTATACTATGATGGGAGAGACAGACACCCGCAAAGCCACTTATGCAATAAAATTTGCATGTTGAGCGTGGAGCAAGTCTCATGAACGATGTCATGTAAGGTTAGCCCGGGCCGCTTCATCCCATCATATCGCATGATGCAAAGTACATAAAAAGCAATTGATAATAAAAGTACCACCGCCCATAATGACCATTGTGTTCTACTCGTGCAACAGATCTACATGTAGACACGACTCTGATACCACTGTAGAGGTTCGTAGCATGGAAAACAAAAAATTTCTACCGCATGCACACAAACAATCCAAGATCTATCTACTAGATTGTAGCAACGACTCGATAGAGGAACTCACCCTCAAAGATTCCAAAGCGGTTAACGAGAGTAGATTCTCGTGGGTGATGTAGTCGTACTCTTGTCGATCTCAAGATCGCGTAGACGATCCTTCCGGCACTGCGTTCCGGCAGCGCTTCCGCAGTTGGTCATATGTTCGGTACTCGATGAAGACCTTCCTCTCCCTTGTTCCAGCAGGCAGCGGAGGTTGTAGCACTCTCCTCGTGATTCCGGCAGCACGACGGCTTGGTGTCGTAAGTAGAGGGGAGATCCCGCAGGGCTTCGCCTAAGTTGGAGCGAGTATGTTGGAGTAAGAGAGGGGCCTTGGCGATCTATGGTTTAGAGGCACCAAGGGGAGGTGGTGTAGCCGGCGTCTAGGGTTTGGGGAAACCCTAGTCGGCGACTTGGAGGAGCCCTAGGAGGCGGCAGTAACACTTGGGGTGGTGGCGCCTGGAGCTAGGGTTTGAGATGTGTGGGTAGGGGGGCGCCCTACCCCTCCTTATATAGGTGGGAGGGAGGCGGTTGGGAGGAGGGAGTCCTCCTCCAACTCCTTCTCCTTGGCCGGCGGGTGGAGTTAGTGGGACTCCTACCCTAGGTAGGTTTCCTACTCTCCCTCCACCAAGCAAACTTCGGTTTTGACTTTTCAAATTGGCGTTTGACTTTCAAACTTGGATTTGATTTCTCTCTTCATATTGCCCAGCCAAGTGACCTAGTACATGATGCAACCATTCCACATTGTCATGACACATCCATGTACCCTTCCCCTCCGGAGTGCCGGACCTTCCAGACCCTTCTGGAACATTCCTGGTGAAAACACCGGAATCATTTCCGAACTCCAAAACAGGACTTTCCTTATATGAATCTTATTCTCCGGACCATTCCGGATCTCCTCGTGATATCCCGGATCCCATCCAACACTCCGAACAACATTCGGTCTCTTACTCATCATTCCATAACTACACAACAACATCGAATCCTTAAGTGTGTCTCCCTACGGTTCGTGAATTATGCGAACATGACCGAGACACTTCTTCGATCAATAACCAATAGAGGAATCTGGAAATTCATATGGCTCCCACATATTTCTACGATTAATTTGCGATCGAATGAACCACTTACATATGATACCAATTTCCCTTTATCTCACGATAGTTTACTTATCCGAGGTTTTGATCGTCGGTATCTCTGCATACCTAGTTCAACCTCGTTACCGATAAGTACTCTTTTCTCGTTCCCGTGATATGTGATCCCTTGTGAGCCAGTCACATGCTTGCAAGCTAATTGGATGAAATTACACCGAGAGGGCCCAGAGTATATCTATCCGTCATATGGATGGACAAATCCCACTCTTGATCCATGTGCCTCAACCCATACTTTCCGAACACTCAATGCCACCTTTATAACCACCCAATTATGGCGTGGTGTTTGATGTCATCAAAGTATCCTTCCGGTGATGGTGATTAGCATGATCTCATGGTCGAAGGAATTAGGTTACTATGTTTCAGAAAGCTTATAGCAAACGAACTATTAAAATGACTTGTTCTTTATGCTACGCTTATCTATAGGAGTATGTCCATCATACCATTCTCCTAATGATATGATCTGGTTGTTAACAACATCTCAATGTTCATGATCTGGAAACCATGATCATCTATTAACCAACAAGCTAGTATTACAAAGAGGCTTTACTAGGGACTCTAATTTAGTTTACAAATCACACAAGTATTAATGTTTCCGGTTAATACTATTATAGCATGAATGTAATCATTTATCATAAACACAAAGATATAATAATAACCAATTTTATTATTTCCTCTAGGGCATATCTCCAACAGATCCGTCGGGAGAGTCAGGCACACGCATCAACAATCCCTACACATTAAAATCATTCTCTGATGAACAGAAAACAACTCCACCTGAAAGATTGAAGAGTCCTCAGCTGAATGTACGATTCGACTGAACACTTGGGGGCTACTGATATGGTTATACCCTACAGGTACACGATATCAGCATACCTGCTCTAGCCCAAGGAAGGCCCATGAAAATATACATGGCCCATGAAGACTTTCGGGTGGCCCAAGCCCATGACATCTTTGGATCCTTGGAGAGCAAGACTAGATTAGATGGAATATTCAAAGGGGCAAACTCTAAAACTGTAACCGACTCGATCTATGCCCGGGACCTGCCTACCTCTATATAAAGGCTAGGAGGGCATGACAAGGAGGGCACCTCGCATACCACTGCATACACACCTCCACGCCAGATTGCATCCGCGCACCCCTGTAACTTTTGGTTCTGCCGTAATCAAGAGCAGACAAGCAGGAGTAGTGTTTTCCCTCCAGGGGCCTGAACCTGGGTAAATCTCGTGTCCCCTGGTTGCTTGTCTGTTAACCGTTCTTTGATCTCCAGCATCCCCATCTTCTCCAAAACCCAAGCTCATAACAATGGGCATTAACAATATTAAACCTCGTCACCCAGCCTCATCCCACCGATTCCATGGTGGAATCCCTGCCGGCAATCCCGTCGCCATTGATGACATCCTTGCTCTCACGCCGGTGGTGAAACCATCGAGGAAGCGGCTAGGAGCGTAGCCCCGCGCAATCGATGGTTCCACTAGCTTAGCACCCTCCGGCGGTCGGAAGAAACTGAGCAGATCCGAGCTTCCCTCGGTCCCAAAGCCAAAGAAACCCGTGAGCCGGAAGCCCCTCTCTGCGTGCACGCCGGTGACACTAGCTCCCCCACGGCCGCCCATCCAATTCGCCCCTGTTCTTGGAAGTTATGATTTCGTGCTGATCTGTCGGCAGTTGAATTAGCCCAAGATTTGTCGCACATATCCCCTAGAAGTTGATTGCCTTAAAATCTCCATATTTTGGGTGTTTGTAGCGAGGATCTTCTGTATGTTCCATGTTCGTTCGTTGAAATGTTGAACAACGCGGGGATGAATGTCAACGGAGGTCCGCCCCTGCTTGAGGAGGTTGCTAATGGTGCTACCGGTGACGCTGAAGGGGAGGAACGAGTGTGTGAGACCGATGAGTGGGAAGACGGTGAACTAGAAGAGGCGGACGAAGAGGCCTTCGATTCTGCCCAAGAGAAGGTGAAATATAAGAGATCAGAAAACTACACCGTGGAGGAAGACATGACATTGATCCGGGCTTGGGAGGGTGTGTCCATGGATGCTGTCATCGGAAGTGACCAATCCCGAGAGAAGTATTGCCAGTGGATTAAGGACAATTTTCTCAAGCTAGTTCCGAAAGGAATCACTCGCACATTGAGATCTCTCCAAGGTGATGGGATACAATCAAACAATCTTGCAGTCATTGGAGTGCCACCTACGAGCAAGTCAAGACTCACCCACCGAGCAGGGTCAACATTGAAAAATATGACAAGAATGCCCAATTTAGATACAAGGACATGGTAGCATCGAGGAACAAACCATTTGATCTCCATCACTGCTACGAATTGCTACAAGATAGCGAGAAGTGGAGGTACGAGATCGAGAGGCACCACCTCCGAGAAACGATGCTACAATAAACTTGGATGAAGAAGATGAGGAGGAAGACAAAGAACCGAACACCAAAATAAAAAGGCCAGATGGTACAAAGAAGGTGAAAGAAGAGATAAAGAGGAAGGTTGAGCATGAAAAGTTGAGGGAAAAAATTGATGAAATAATGAAGCACAAGTTGCTAGTGGCACAACAACAAATGGAAACTAAGCTCAAGATGGCAGAAAAGAGAGAAGAGACCAAACTGCAAATGTGGCTTGCAACTCGAGAATATGATAAGCGCAAAGCTGTGTTCGAGGAGCGTAGGATCCGTCTCGAAGAGGAAAAACCTAGGGCAGTTGCAATTGCGGATGAAACACGAGTGATGACCATGGACCCTGAGAAGATGGATCCAATCACAAAAGAATGGTGGGAAGATAGAAGGATGGAGATCCTCGAAGCAAGGAAAGCTTGCAGAGCTGTTGTAACTGCTGCTGCTAATGGTGGAGCTGATCATCAGGAAGCCTAGCATGTTTATTTTCAGTTTGTTCGTGTTGTTGTGCTGTTGTAACTTGATTTTTTTTGTATTGGTTTGAGTTGTTGGTTTGCAGATTCTGATTTGCAGTATACCTTATTTTGCAGTACATGAGACGGGGCAAAACAGATGCAGCATACTGAACCATAAAATGGAATATTCTGTTTTGCGGTACAATATGCGGCATATGATCCACCCCACCCTTTTTCGTACCACAAACCTGGTTTTTGGGATACCGCATTTGCGTTTTGCAGTACCACGTGATGTGGTATCTGCTAGAGATGCTCTTACGACACACATGGTGTGGCATTGTGGGAAACGTTGGCATTAATGCTCGCGTGGCCTCGCCTGTCGCTAGAGATAAAAATGCGTGTATGCACGGTCCATCACCACACACTATTCATACGTCGTAAACATATCTATAATTTTTTATGCTTCATGCTTGTTTAATATCAATTTTTCTATGTTTTGTCTACACTTTGAGATATTTTATACACTTTCTGGAACTAACCTATTGACAAGATGCCACAGTGCCAGTTGCCTGTTTTCTGCTGTTTTTGATTTCAGAAAGCTAAAAAATGAATATTCTCGGAATTGGACGGGACAAAACCCAAAGTTCATATTTCCCCTGAACGATACGGAAAATCGAAGACAAAACGGAGGAGGACACCAAGGTGTCCACACCCTAGGTGGGCGCGGGGCCCACCCTGGCCGCGCCCACAGGGGGTGTGGGCCTCCTGGCCCTCCATCGACCTTGCCTCCTTCGCCTATAAGAAGCCCCCGACTTAGAAACCCTAGGGAATCGACAAAAAGCCACGAAAAGTTCCGCAGCGCCGCCGCCACCGAAGGGGAGATTCGGGAGATAGATAGTCTCTGTTCCGGCACCCTGCCGAGACGGGGAAGTGCCACCGGAGCCATCTCCTTTGATCTCCACCACCATCTCCATCGATCTCCATCGCCATCTTCATCACCGTTGTTGATTCCCATGATGAGGAGGGAGTAGTTCTTCCTCGAGGCTAAGGGCTCTATCGGTAGCTATGTGTTCATCTCTCTCTCTATGCATGATCATATTGTGGTCATGAGCTTTGTAATTAAGTAGATCTACCTTGCTACTCAAGTGCTTCAATAGATCGATGCTCTCCCCATGTGTGTGAAAGTGACAGCATGCACGCCATGGTGGCACTTAGGCTAGAGTCTACATAAATACTCATCATGCTTTAATAGATGTATGCTTTTTCCCCATGTGTGTGAAAGTAAAAAGAGTGCATGTCGTGTATGGCACTTAAGCTAGGTTACATATATATTATGAGTTATATTTGGAGTTGGGTGTCTTTATGAAATTATGGTGTTTGTTGGAACCATCTAGTGCTCAAGGTGACAGTGTGGGGTTATCTAGATTGGGAAAGGCGGACTTTGAGGTGTGATGTTATAGCCCTACCATGGATTAGAGTGTCCAACCGGAGAGTAGTAAGAGTAGTATTATAAAGAGAAGATATTTATATGAGAGAGTGTTCACTAGTGAAAGTATGATCCCTAGGCCTTGTTTCTAAACATTGAAACACCATTTGCTACTAGATCTGTTGCATGTTTGCTTGCTTCCATCCTTTTCCCTTTAGTCTTTACCTCACCGTCAAGCTATTTTCTGGCACTCACACACGTTACCCCACGTCAACAACAATTTAGAAGCTATTTTCTGGCACCGTTACCACTTGTATTTCACTATCTCTTCGCCGAACTAGTGCACCTATACACCTGACAAGTGTATTAGGTGTGTTGGGGACACAAGAGACTTCTTGTATCTTCATTGCAGGGTTGCTTGAGGGGGAATACCTTTGACTACTTCCTCCCTGAGTTCGATAAACCTTGGGTAATCCACTTAAGGGAAACTTGTTGTTGTTCTACAAACCTCTGCACTTGGAGGCCCAACAACTGTCTACAAGAATAGAAGTGCGTAGAGATCAACTATCATCGCCTCTCTCGTGAAACCCTAGCCACCGCTCGAGCACCACACCCACAACACCATGTCAAGCAGCAAACACACCGGGGGCGCCGCTATGAACGACATTGTGCCGCACAGCATCACCATAGACCGAGTGTGAACATTGTAACAAGCACGGAACCCATACCCGTTGGATTGCTATCTCCCAAGCGGCGGTGCTCTTCTTGCCTCCGGCGGCGCTGGTCCCAACCGCAGATGAGGACTTCTTTGTTTTCCCCATGGCGCTGCAGCAGTGGTGGCGATGACAACGCAGAAAGAACAAAGGAAATGTGGAAGGAAAGCTAAGCGCGCAGCAAGAATCGCTCAAGAACAAGGAGGCAGTGAACAGATGAACTGGTGCGGTGAAAAACAAACCACGATTTCACCCAAGATTATAACAGCAAAGACGACGCACGCTGGCCGTCCATCGAGAAGACCTAACGCCAACGGTAGATCTGGCCGTACACGTGTCAACACCACAACGAACCGTCGTTACCACGCCGTCCACTACGCGCGGAAATCGAGGAGACGCCGTAATCATCTCCACGCCGCGCGTGACCGGTCAATTCAAAGTCAGCAAGTGGGACCCACGCCTCGTCCCGTTAAGTCATCTCTGGCATAGCAGACGCTTGAGGTCATCGATCGTAAGCACTGACGTCATCAAAAGCTATACTAGCACCACTTCGGCTCCACAGCTAAAAAGTACTCACTCGAATCTACGATTCGACTAAATACTTGGGGGCTACTCCTATCAGGAGCGCTGGCCGCGCACCCGACAGACAAATGAGGACAAAATTATTTCTCTGAGTCCTACATCGAGTCTACGACTCCACTACGGACTCGGGGGCTACTCCCATAGGGAGGATGGATTTAAGCATCCGAAAATTTTCGAGTCCTGCGGACCTAATGATTGAAACAATGCTTGAACTAAAAGTCTCCGTTCGAGTCTACGACTCGAATAGACACTTGGGGGCTACTCCCATAGGGAGCGCTGGTCGCGCACCCTATGAAATCTTCGACTGCGCTCTTTCGGATCAGCACGCAAAAACTTTTTGGCAACTCTGCCCCAACAAAACGCTGAGTGAGCGACAATCTCCTTGGCCACCCGAAACACCTCCGAGGTGATAAATGTTCGGATGCTGCGTCTGCGACGCAAAGATAAGACCTACAGATATCATCTGATGGCCTGGCAACGCACCTGACTGCGCTCTGCTAGTATGAATCCGTACCAGCAGGTACGATGAAAAATCCTGACGGACGCGTTGGGTACACCAATTAAAATCACTGGGATTCCACTCCTATAAGTCCTCCGCGGCCTGAGTTGAATTACGCCAGCATATGTTCCAGGCCCGGGTTAAGGGACCCGAACCTGACGAAGATCGTGTTGTTTCGTCCTAAGACAGTTAACTGACCCTGATCCGTCGGATGAGTCAGGCACGCATATCAACAATCCCTACACATTCTCTTGAAAGACAGAGTTGCACCCGAAGGATTGAAGAGTCCTCAGCCGAATCTACGATTCGACTGATCACTCGGGGGCTACTGACATGGTTATACCCTACGGGTACGTAACTTCAGCATACCTAGTCCAGCCCAAGGAAGGCCCACGACAAACATACGCTGGCCCATGAAGATTTTCGGGTGGCCAAGGCCCATGACGTCTTCGGATCCTTGGAGAGCAAGACTAGAGGAGATAGGAAATTCAAAAGGGCAACGCCCTAAGAACTTGTAACCGACTAGGACTATGCCCGGGACCTGCCTAAGTCTATATAAAGGCCAGGAGGGCACGTCCTAGGGCAACTCGACTCATACTTTCGCACACGCATCCACGCCAGATCGAATCTGCGCACCTTGTAACCTTCGGTTCCGCCGTAATCAAAGAGCAGACAAGCAGGAGTAGGGTTTTCCCTCCGGGGGCCTGAACCTGGGTAAATCTCGTGTCCCCTGGTTGCTTGTCTGTTAACCGTGCCACGATCTCTAGCATCCCCATCTTCTCCAAAACCCAAGTCCATAACAATGGGCATTGACGAGATCAAACCTCGTCAAAAGGAGTAGCAGTGAACAATAATAGATCCAAGTGAACTTACAAATAAAGCTATGCTCCCCGGCAACGGCGCCAGAAAATAGTCTTGATGACCCACAAGTATAGGGTATCACAACAGTCTTCGCGGGTAGTATTACCCAATTTATTGATTCGACACAAGGGGAGCCAAAGAATACTTGCAAGTCTTAACAACTAAGTTGTCAGTTCAACTGCACCTGGAAATAGTTCTTGCTCACAAAATTTTATCAGTAGCAACAGTTTGTAGTACCAATAGCAAAGCAACAGCAACATCAACAGTGAAACAGGAGCAATAGTAACAGTAACGGTAATAGTAGGATTCGAGTGCGGTAGGCATAGGAATGGATGGACGGGCATTGCATGGACGAGTCAAAACATGTAACTTCAAGATCTAGGGCATTGCAGATAAATAATAACAAGCATCCAAGTACTAAACAATCCTAGGCATGTGCTCCAAATATAGTCATACGTGCTCGCAATGAGAACTTGCACAACATCTTCTGTCCAGCCAGCCCGTGGCAGCGGGGCCTCTAGGGAACTACTGGCAATTAAGGTGCTCCTTTTAATAGAGCACCGGAGCAAAGCATTAACACTCCATGAACACATGTGATCCTCACACCATAGCCATACCCTCCGGTTGTCCCAATTATTATCACTTTGGGGCCTTTGGATCCAGACAATGATATGTGTACACAACTTGCAGATAAGATCACAAACAATACTATCATAATGATTCAATAATAAGTTCAGATCTAAGATCATGGCACTCGGGCCCTAGTGACAAACATTAATCACAACAAGTTGCAACAAAGTCAAATAGCACTAATAGAGATACTAGGCACTATGCCCTAACAGATCTTATTCGACTACATGATAGAACTCATACAATCCCTACCATCCCCAAGCCTACAGCGGGGGATTACTCTCATGGATGAGGGAAACATCGGTGGTTGATGGAGATGCGTTGGTGATGACGATGGCGATGATCCTCTCCAAATTCTGGATCTGAATCTTGTTTTCTGGTGGCGGCGGCGGAGCGGAACTCTTTCTGGAAAACTATCAAACCCCCTCGGTTTTTAGGTCGAAAGGAAACTTATAGGCGCAGAGGGAGGCCGAGGAGCTGCCTGGGGTTGGTCACACCCCCATCAGGAGCGGGGTCAGGTGGGCCTGCGCCTGGGGTGCGTCTGGGCCCCCCAGGCCTACCCTCCGTCTCTTCTTCTGGCTCCGTGGATCTTCTGGTGAAATATAGTGTTTGGCATATTTTTCGGGATTTTTCCTGATAGTTCGTTTTCTGCACAAAAACAAGACACCAAGGTAATTCTGCTGAAAACAGCGTCAGTCTGTGATAGTTGTATCCAAATCACACAAGTTTAGAGAAGAAACAATAGCAAAGTGTTCGAGAAAGTAGATACGTTTTGGACGTATCAACGGCGTGCGCGACACTAGTCCGTGGTAGGGAATCTTCTGCTTTGTTCCGTAGCCCCCCCCCCCTCAGAAGAGCCGAGCTCTGTTGCGACAGCATTGCGTGTCCTTTTAGGCGTCCATCCCATGACTGAAAGGAATCAGGATGACATGGATAGTAGTTTGTACTACAACATTCTATCGCTATTATTTACTCTCATTGTATCTCCTTTTGGTTCTTGAAATTCTTGTGCATGCTTAGTAACTATATGTATATATTATGGCATGATTGATTTCCTTTATCCAATATATAAGGGAAACTCCATGAAATCCTAATTTTCTAAGATGTGCATGAAATTTAATTTCATATCAATATGCACATATTTATGTGGAGTCTTTCCTATGTATTGTAGTTGCTCTAACTACTCTTGACCCACTATGTTTGGGGGCCAAAGTGTATTTAATGTTGTTTTAGGTACATTGGAGATATATTAGATGCTTGTCTCATAAATTAGGAAGAAGTGATGTATACATGACAATTGGAGGCAAGCGATGATGATCTAGGAATTCTTATCTATTACATCCTAGCAATGGTATCTCAGTAACAAGTATCATATCTTTCTTCCAGCCTCTTGTTGGTTGCATCTTGGCATGAATCTTCGTATTTGCAAATGTTGTGGTTCTTGCTTTGGTTTAGAGAAAACTCTTTATTTCAAATGTGGGTAAGTTGAGATGAGTGCATATAATGGGGACTATACAAAATCATATTTATGATTTGCCAATCCCAAATATGCCAGTCTAGAAATTTTATTGCATATCTTTTCCTCAAATGCTCTCATGTGCAGTAGTGATGAATTTGCAAAGATGATTTTTCTTTGGGATATTTGTTTCCTTTCTCAATGCATTACAACTATCTCCTTTTCCCTTGGTGATAGTTATGTTGTATTTCGTGTGTTGGTGTGTGAAGCTCATTAATGTACAATAAGATAAAATTGAGCCTTTGGCCATGCTTTCAAGCAAAATATCATTGGTATATTGTATGACTTCCTTTGGATATCTTGATCTTTATTTTAGTAGATATTTTGTGTGTACATGTTTATTTGTGGTTATATATCTTCATGATTTTCTTCCACCTATAAACTTATACACATGGGATTAGTTACTCCTTGAGTTGATATTTGGAGACCATCTTTTGTTACTTTGATTCTTTGATGGCTCCCAAAATTATTTTCCAAGGAGTGTTTGTCCCATCTGTTTGCATCTTTGCGCACTCATATTTTATCTCTCATGCCTTGTGTTGTTAAATGAGTTTTGAGGAGTGAGGATTCCATATTTTTGCAATTTGCATTCAAATGCAAGTATTCTATTTGTGCACAAATCTTGGGGAGCTTCCCTATTTCATTTAAACGCATTTGCTCTTATCATAATATCTTGGTGTATTCAATTGGTTCTTTTGGATCTCTTGATTGCTTGCTTCATTTGTTGATGCTTCTTCCATTTTTATTTCTTTTGTAATATTTGGATCCACGGTATAGTTTGATTTCCTCCTAGTATTCGGCATTGGACATGTGCATTGTTTTCAATCAAAATATGAGAAATGCACACCTTTTTAGGAACTCTCACTATATTTACCTTCTAAAACTTTTTTCCCATTTTGGTAATTGATGCCAATGGGGAGAAGTTTTAGAGGATTAAAGGGAAATTGATTTGAGTTTTCCATAAGCATTTGCATTTTGTTCTCATGCATTTTTGTTGTAGCTATGCATGTTGAATATATAGATGAAACTCCACCATCATTAATGGTTGGCAATACATGCAACAAAATTCAAGTTCATTACACGTGCATAGATTGTGGAGGTGTTTGCTCTATATATTGTTGTTCTACCAACATCACATCACATACTTTTGTAGTATTTGATATTTGGGCAGCTGGTTTTGTTTCCTTATATAAAACCTCTCAAAGGGGTTGTCATCAATTACCAAAATAGGGGAGATTGAAAGTGCATGTGTGCCTCCATGTGAGGTTTTGGTAATTAATGACAATCTCTATGGACTAATGTTTCCATTGACTTACACTTATAGGAATTGTCCATTGGCATCGCTTGAACCATTTGTTGGCTTCAAGGTTGAAGGATGAAGAAAGTAAGAATAATAATCAATGACCAAGGATATATTCAAAGTGTGATCCGAATAATGGTCATGTGAGTGTTGAGCCTATTGGAAGCATGTCTTCAAGAAGAATATATTGTGAGCACTCTTGCATTACTTCAATACATCATGTTGAAGAAATACAAAGTGCAAATAGTTGATTCAAGTTGGATCAACACTCAAAGAATAATTTAAGTGAAATTTCAAGATGATCCATCTCGATAAGATCATGGATATATGAAGATAAGTACAAACAAGAGTTTCTTCCATAGGAGTATGGGGGATAAAGTTGTAAGTCTTCATCAAGAAAGCGCAAGCACAGTCAATCAAGAATGGTGTTCCAACTTGAGGAGATCAAGGTCGTCATGTTCAAGATCAAGTGGAATACTCAAGGCAAAGGTATAATTTTGATAGAGTTTATATTTTGCCGGTATCATGTTGGGAGACCGGGTTTAGGACAGATGGTCGTACTATTAAGAGGGGATCTCAAGTGAGTAACTTGATTGTATCATTCGGAGATATCTCAAATCATTTCATGATTGGCATCATATTTATTGGTTCTTATTTGGTTTTTATCCATGTGAAGTTTTAGACCTTGTGTTTTTTCTCATGGCAAGCTCTACTTCATCAAAATCGGGTTTTATATGAAAACCTCGTTGCATTATTTTATGTTATAGTATTTATAGGTTCTTCAATTAGGTATTTTCTTAACCTCTAGGTACTTGGTATTTTTTGTTGTATAATACATGATTTTATCTTTCCAACAAAATTAGCTACATCCCAATCGGAATTCCCAAGCTCAACTTCTTGTGTTTTGGGTTTTGCAGGTTTTATCAGTTTGTCTCTTCTAGAGAGGTCATACCTTTATCCATTTGGTTTTATCCTACCATGTTATACTATGATATTTATCGGCATAACCTTGTATAGATTGTTGTGCTCTTTAAAATGAGCCTAGGAACTTCAAAATCGAAGTCCGGATGCAAAAATTATTAAAGTTTTCGTACCATGTTGTCCGTTGTTTTTCTATGTGTGGTAGTACCGACCCAACTTCCGGTCTGCTCGTAAAAAACGTGTTTCCTTGCAGTAACTCATGTTTTTATTTACCGGTAGTACATGTGGATGACCAGAAGTTCCGGTAACGCACGAATTTGACCCCAAATGGTTAGTTTTCTCTTGCCCTATTTAAGGGGCCCTTCTTGCTCAATGTTTTCCCAACTCTTGAGATCATTTTTTACCACCATTGTTGAGGGATCTTGTGTACTCCCTCTCCCTCCAATATTTCTTGAATATTTTTTAGGGCTTTGGAAGCGGAGATCTAGATCTACAATCCAACCAAATCAAATTTCCTTTTTGTGAGGGGAACTTAATAGATCTACATCTTGGATTCTTTTGTGGAGTTCTTGTGTTCTTCCTCTCTTATCCCCCAATATATTTTTTTAGCTTTTGTAGAATTTGAGAGTGAAGGACTTGCCATTGCATCAGGTGCATCGGTTTGAGTTCTCTACGGAGAGTTTGATTGGTAAAATCAAGAAGGTTGTTACTCTTGAGTTCTTGGAACCCTAGACAGTTGTGGTCTTAGTGGTGTTTCTTGGGGCCTCCAATTAAGTTGTGGAGATTTCCTCAAGCTTGTGTCCTTTTGTGGAATCATTTTGGGATCTCCAATTGAGTTGTGGAGATTTCCCCAAGATTGTATGGGTTTGGTGACCACCCTAAAGTGTCCCATATAGTAGATCAGGTGATCGCCTTTGTGGTGCACAGACGGGAGAATAAGGTGAGCCTTTTGTGATGTCGGTGAGTGTTGTGCCTCCGCATCTTGGGGAAGGCCTTGTGTGGCGTTGGGTGTGTATTGAGCCACTACACCTCAAGGTGAGCCATCTGTGGTGTTCGGGGAGCATTACACTGCCGCACCTCTCCAATGGAGACATAGCTTATTTGGAAGTGAACTTCGAGATAAAATTGTCATCTCTATGTGCCTTGGTTATTTCTATACCCGATCTCTTTACTTATGCACTTTACATTGTGATACCCGTCATGCTTGAAGTAATTTGTCTTGCTTTGACCTTGTTGCTTGTCTTGCTTAGCATAAATTGTTGGTGCACTTAGTTGAACATGGTGAATTTAGGTTTTATGCTTGATAAGTTAAACGCTAGTTTTATTCCGCATTTATTACATATTTAACCGTAATTATTTTGAAACGTATATCCATCCCCCCTCTAGGTGACAACCGAATCTTTTCAGGTTCAATTGTCTACTCTCTCATAAATATATGGTGGGATCAAAACAACCTTAGAGATATCATAAATTTTGATGAAACTTCCATGCTAGTGTTTGGTTCTCATTCATATGTACATCACCTCTTGTAGTGAAGATGATGCAACACATCTTCCTCATACTATTCTAGTAAGGGAAAACTCCTCAGGCTAGATTTAAGATAAAAAACATAGTGTAGTCTTATTTTATTTGACATGATGTTGAATAACAAGTATACTACCTCGAACAAAGGAGATCATCTTTTCTTCACTAGATTATTATAGCCCATATATTCCACTCTCCCTAGTGAGACAATAAAGGAAAGGTAAAAACCATAGTAGGTTCAATTTTTTTGTCACTATCCAATTACTACTACTTGTTGCTCCATCTAATTCATACTTCTCCCACACAATCCTAGTATACTAGTTTGATCAGAATGTGTATACAAGACGGAATAAACATATGCATGTACCAATATACCAAACACATATTGAAAATTTGTAATCTCATATAATCATCTCATAACACAAAGATCCACCATAAAGAAACTACATATATGTGTCCATAATCATGAGGGAAACTGATATGGTTCTAAAAGAATCATAACACGAGAGGTAGATCAAACTACTTCCCCAAACCCATAATTCGGGCATGGACTACTCCCTCTTATCATGAAAACATTGGCAGTGTTGTTGGAGAGGGTGGAGATGTACATGGGATGATTCCGGTAACGTTTCTCCCTTCAATCTTCGAAGCATCTCGCGTCTATATCTGGTTCTGTAAGTTTTTTTCTTTGTGCTCCATCTCCTTGCAAGATCGCGAAAGGGGCCATATATATAGTCGCTTTAAGGTAAAACCAAAGGAAACGATGCAAAGATGGACAACATCCGAGCCACGAGGCGCCAGGTGGGCCCCATGACGGGTCATCCATGTTTTGTCGTGACATGGGCCTCCATTTGGGTCTCATGCAGCTCCTCGTCTGGTCCAAGTGCTCCTGGCCTTCATCTTGGTGAAAAATTAGCGCGAAAAAAAATACCAAGTCATTTTGAATTCGTGGAAGGTCCCAAATACTCAAAAATACGTGAAATAGAGTTTTACCAACCTACAGAGTTATAACCCAAATAAAAAATATCTAAAATAAATATAAAAATAATTATAAGAACATATATGATGGAATATGTTACAGTAAACTACAAATAACATGTATGTAGTTTACGTGCATCAGCCGATAATAAGTTTTTAATATTCGACACTAGATTGAATAGCGATGAACGGTCGACTCCATAAATGTTGACCATCGGGGCCAATTGGCTGCAATCTGTCTCCACAACAAGATCCAAACCATCGGTGTAGACACAAAGCTCAAACTTCAAGAGCGAAGCAAGGATCATATTCCCTTCTTCATCTCTTGGTACCATCTCCAAACCGGCGGACCGATCCTCCTCGCGGAAAGATCCATTGACCATCAGCTGCAGCCAGCCTACAAGAGGCTTGCACCAAGGTTTATTCGGAGATTTATCATCGTCGGACTGGATGTTGTTGATGCCAGCCTCCGTTGTGTGCATGAAGGCTTCACGGCATGCGTCAGTGATCGCGTTCTCGATGGTGCGGCCAGGCAACACCCAGAACCGCCTCCGCTCATCGGCTCTCTACAGGTGTGATGGATACCGCTCAAGATGATAGCAACCCATAGCCACCATACGCCGGAAAATGTTTGGCTAGTAGTCACTATTTTCTTAACAAAAGGGACAATTTTGTCTTATTTTATTTAAAAAGATCAAAAATAATTGACCATTTTATTTGCAGAGGAATCGGCTGAAAATCCGTACAAATGCATCAATGTCATTGTCATGAAACATGGCCACATTGAACACACCACCACAGCTAACCTGGCTACCCACATGAAACACAGACACACAAAAAGACCCACATCGAGGTTGCCACATAGCATCATCGTCATCACTCCTCCGCAAAGCGCCTCCCAAAACATAGCCTCACAGACGGCATCGGGAACCATGTCGGCATATGCCATCAATTGGCCACACGTGCCAAGGAGACACAGCTTTGACTCAAACGACGAGCTTCACAAGTGAATTATGTTGATCTTATGCCGATCGAGAACCTACAGAGACCACCGGCAGCCGGTCATCGTCACCGCCAGGACACGCTCCACCGCAGCTCCAACTCCACAGCAACACAACGAAGCAGGAGAACCCATCAAACACGTCGGGAAAACTAACTACCGACGATCAGCCGTGACCCGACATCCGCTCAAGGCATCATCTTGACAAACTTCACCCTTAGGCATAGCACAGCTGCTCGGCAACAAGCCTCCTTCACCGAACCCTTGGCCATAGGCAACTCTGAGACGATGCCCCCAATAAGGTAAGAGACACAGAAGTGCCCCCATCGTCCGATCCCAAATTTGAGGTTTCCCTCTGGAGTCAAGGGAGGGGCGAGCACACCTCATGACGATGCTTCCATGAAATTCTAAGACACCCTCGGGCGTCACCATCGTTGGCTCCGGCCAAAGCATAGCAAGGATTTCTCCCGGAGATGCTCAACAACCATCACCCTGAAACAGCCAACCCACGAGCCACCACCATGCGCACTGAAGCCTGCCGACCATTGCCCCCGCCAAAGACAGCTTGCACCACTAGGCCGAGGGCGCCGCCACAACACCGAGTTACCAGCAGAACACTAAGTCATAGCAAGAAGCGACGTGTTGGAATCATTGCCATGCTGCCAAGCCCAAGCAGCCCGACAACACACCACCAACACCAACACCTCTACCCCCTCCCGCTCTTCTAGCGCGGGCGCACCCGCAGGACTCCGTCGTGACAACTAGCACAACGGCACAAACACCTGCCGACCCGTGGCCGTGGGAGCCCAAATCGGGCCCATATGGGCTGTAACATCCCAGGAAAGGAAAACCTATGCTACTTTCCTAAAAACTAAGACTTGAATCTTAAACTTCTTCCTTTGATAACAATCTGTACCTACAAGAAAGAAAAGGAAACAACACTAAAAGAAAAGAGTTATTGGTGCTCTCGGATGTAACAGTGAAGTTCACTGTTCTAATCCCCATAGAGCAAATAATGATTAAGGGAAAATTTCACCAAAATGAAGAATCTGTTCTCAAACCAATTTTTGTATCAGAACCACATCATGGACAAGTAAAGAGGGGCAAGTTGACTAGTAAAGATAGAAGTAAAAGGTAGAAACCTAGATATTTCCATTTGATGATCCATAGGCACGGCACACAACTCAGTCACACATGCAGAAGTGGGGTGCTATCGACACCAGGGCAAGGAAGCAATGGTTAAAAGCACACAGCCATGCTAGCAGAGTACACATCCTCTTCAACACACAACAAAATAGCAAGAACACCAAAAGAGTGTAAATGTATTCTCACCGGATCAATCCATAGGACACCATACAAAACCACCAGTTAACCAGTCAAAATGGTTACATAAAGGACGGGTAAGGTCAGGGTGTAGAGCAAGGACAAGAAGCAGCTAGGAGGAGGAGAAGATCAAGGAGGAAGGACAAATCTGCCATAGCCAGGAGCTAACCAAGCTCAATTATCAGCATCAGGGGCAACACCAATATCTCAGTCACATCAACAACCATAGCAGGTTGAATAACTTCCAACATAATCATATTTTGCATCTGTTATTAGCAATCATAAGAATATGATTTGTGGGAATGAAGTATCCTTAGAGATACACCCAAATGGGGTGTAAACTCATCACATGATAGTATTATCTACTAAAATATCCATTCTTTATTAAGAGAGCACACTAAATCTCATACTTTGCATCATGGATTTAAATCCAACCAAACCACCAAGCAACCACATGAATCAGTGGAGGTTACCACTGTGTACCATCCATAGGAGGTTTCACAGTGGCATCCTTCCAAAACTAAAATATGTTCCAATAATAACAGTTAAAAATCATTTTCCTAGAATGTTAGGAATCATCGGTACTTATCTATATATCATGAGATAGCCACATTATAGTAAATTGACCTCAAGAATCATTTAGTGAAGGTTTAACCATCACTGTTACAGCTATGGGTTCATTCCCAAATCATGCCAGTAATCCAATATAGCAAGCTTTGATTCACAATGCTAAATACCATTATCATTTACCTAACTAAAAGTCAGGAATCATCATACTATTATTCATCTGTCATCCTCTAGAGAGCAAATAAAACGAATGGCCTATATCAAATAGTATACATGTATGGTCCCTTGAAAAAAAATCACATATTTCATCACTTCTAGATCATGCACAACCACAGTAAGCCACAATCATTTATAACAATGCTCCAGAGACTAATGGATGAGAGGATCATCCATATCACAATATCATTAACCACTAGAAACCTATAGTATACCACTATCTCCAATTTAGGGCCACGGGTAATGATCATTAGGTTTATATAGGTACCAGTACTAAATAAAGAAGTCCAAGTATCAACCTCACTGTAAAAGGAACCAGAGACAAGCTTCACAAGTAATACTACCATCGAAAATAATCCAAGGATAATCCATCCTAAATTCATGGGTATAACATATTTTATCCAAAGGCTACTGGGGTTATGATTGCTAACAAGAAAGGGTAGAACCCTAGAACAGGGAACAAACCCTAATTAGGGTTGCAATTGTATTCTGGGGAAGAAATCCAGAGAGAGAAGAGAGGTAAGAGAGGGAAATAACTCACTAGTGTTCCTCGCTAGGTTTAGTAGAGGAAGCAGCACCGAAAGAAGCCATAGCATGACGGCATGATGGGTGTCTACACCGTGTCGAGACGCGTTAGTGACCATAGCAGCACGAGGACGACGGCATGGGCGCACACCTCACCGCCATACCACCAGGGCGGCATTAAGAGGTCACCAGAGCATCGCGCCACATATGAGGGTAGATACCCTAGCCCTATTGAGGTAAGAAAATGGTCGAGAGGAGGCGCACACGACGAATCAAGCCGAACCAGTCGATGCGGCATCATCGACCGAGTCATCTTGCACCACGATGGCGGCCGGAGAGGCCGAGGGTTGACGGAATCGGAAGGAAATGGCGGCGGTGATGCGGCATTGTGAGGGGAGAGAACGGGATCCAGAGAGACGAGTGTGTGTGGTCTAGGTAAAACCAACCAGGGCGACGCGGTGGGTCTAACCCAACCCACTAGGCCGAACTAGGGTCGGGTTAGCCCAAAGGGCCAGGCCCAGGTTTTAAAAAGAGAAGAAATAAATAATTATAAAAATATTCTTGTGAGTATTTTAGCCCTAGAAAAAAAAATCATAAAATACATATAAGATCTCTAAAAATTCACAAAAATATAAACTATCCAATAAAAATACTAAATTGAAATTTTAAGAGTATAAAACATAATTTGATTATTACATGTAATAAATCCTTTATGGAATTTCCTAAAATTAAATATAACACTTAAAATAAATAAAATTCCATTTAAAAATCTTAAATAAATATTCTATATAAGAAAAATCTAATTTTATATTTTAATATGTTAAAATTTAAAAAGTATACTTAAACACACTTATTCCTTTAAGGAACTTTAATAAAATAAATATATGAAGTAAAACTAATTAAAATCACTTTTATGTATAGGAATAAGACTATTAATTTGTAAAAAAGATTATTATAAAACTCCAAGCCAATTAAGAATTTCTAAACATAGAAGCGGTATAATTAACCCTATAATTCTTTTCTACCATTACCTTAAAAATATAAGTGTTACAAAATAAACCAAAACCCTAATAACTTTAACTAACTACTTAAGGATTAAAAACAATAAAAATGTATTTTTATGTATCACCTATAAGTTCAAAAAAATCCTTTTAACCATATCTTCAAATTTAGAATCAATTGCCAAAATAAATGATATTATATTTTTAATAATTATAAAGAAAGTAATCTTACTATCTAACAATTACTTCTACCTTAATAACTTAGGCAAAGAAGACTAATTATCTATTCTATTTAAATAAAACCATAATAATAATTACTTTATTCAACAAAATCACCTTCAAACATTTATAGTACAAATCAAATTATATTATAACTTACAAATTAAAAACTCAAGCCACATCCCTTTGAATCCTTAGCAATCTCAACTTAACAACCAAGTTATCAAACTTGCTTATATACTAGTTTCAACATTTTCAAATAAAAGCTATCCACTTAAAATATAAACACTAGCGTCCATTTCTATTAAGGATAACTAATCATGTAACCTTAATTAAGCTTAGGAGAACTCTAGACCTTAAGCACGTCATAAACATCATGTATGAAGTTCATTCATGTTTTTATAATTAAGTTTATTTATGTTTTATAGATAACTTTGGTCTACTATTCAATCCCCTAAAAGTATAATAATTCAACATTAATTATACTCTATCAAAGATCATAATTTTAATCCTAATAACCTTCAAGATTTATGAAACCTAACATAATCAACATTTTCTTCTAAGGTTATTCTTTTTGCCACTTCAAATAATAATCTTATAATTATCCTTTCAACTCTTAACAACCTAAAACATTGACTTTCATCATAGTTACATGAAACCAACTAACCTTAATCATAAGTTATTATCACACCCTATATTTATATCTTATCCATAAATATGAAGCTTCTTATAAACCTATTTAATGAAAAAGTACAATTCCACACTAATCCAATCTTATAAAAACCACCTAAATGCAATTCACTTACACTAAGGGGAATTCACTTCAAGGAGTTTATAAAATTCATAGCATTACTTAAGAATAATAGCATATTGCTTCTTTAAACATTATTACTTACCAGACCAATGATGAAAGAAAAGGCTAGAAAAAGGGCGCGCTCTTGAAGGTCGCGCGCTGCTGCTCCTGCCTGCACGTGGCGGGCGCGGAGTGCCTCACGCTATCCCGACCTTCTCCGGTATGACACATGGTGGATGAGGATAGGGTCGCAAGTCCTTTTTTACTTTTCATTTTGTAGATTTGAACATGAAAACCGTGATATTTTTCAAATGAAGAGTCCAAATCGATATATCCATTTTCACGGCCTTGGTAGTCATGTCCAGATCTTCAAAACTAGATCCATTGTTGATATATTTCGACGAACTTTTTTTTCGTACTGCCTTTGATGCGTAGGTTGCACTGCCTTTTTGGTCCAGTGCATGGTTCCTTCGGTTGCAATGCATGGCATGGTGTCTTGGCAGTGCACTGTCTTGTTGCATTGCCTAAGGTCGCAGTGCGCCGTGACATGTCCTGGTAGTACACTGTTCATGCACTGTCTTGTTGTACTGTGATGCACTACCTAAGGTTGCAGTGCACTAAGTGATGTTCTAGCAGTGCACCGTTGATGCACTGCCTTGTTGTTCTGTGTTGCACTGTCTTAGTTTGCAGTGCACTATGCGGTGTCCTGGAAGTGTACTGCCTCGTTGTACTATCTTGCACTGCCTTGGGTCGTAGTGCACAGTGCGGTATCCTGACAGTGTACTGCCTCGTTATACTGCCTTGCACTGCTTTTGTCACAGTGCACTGCACGGTGTCTAGGTAGTGCATTGCACGTTGTCCAGGCAGTGCACTGTCCATGCACTACCTTGTTGTACTCCATTGCACTGCCTAAGGTCACATTGCACTGTGCGGTGTTCTCGTAGTGCACGGTTCATGCAATGCTTTGTTTTACTGCTTTGCACTTCTTCGGTCAACAGTGCATGAATTTCACCGCTCGTGCACTGCCTTATTGCACTATGTTGAACTGCCTTTGGTCGCGTGCACCGCATGAGCAGCTAGCCACGTGTCGGGCTGCCGTGCGGCCAAGAAAACACGCGCTGCCGAGTGGCCAGAAACACGCGCGATGCGGCCGAAATGCGTGCTTCCTAAAGAGCGCGGTCGTGCTAGTCGTCCTCTTGATGATTTCAGATATTGGATCTTATATCGTCTTGAAGAGCGTGATTGCATAATCTTGTAATCAGAAAGGCAAGTTACACTTGCTCATGTTCTTTGATTATTTCTATCAAGTATTTGCAATCTACTATTGATATCACCTGCATTTGAAAAAGGATGACATAAAACATTGTTTCATAATCAACTTGAAATAGTGGTTACTGATCCAGGGTGATCAGCTAATCTATTATAACTGGCAATGGGACCACCATTGCACATGAATGTATCATCTAGGATGCAATAATCAATTTCACTAGTGATTCTTGCGCCATATAATACGCGTTAACCATAATATTTGGAATGGGATGAATAAATCAGTTGGATCTTCTTCCTTTCGCATGTCGGCGGATGACCATATCGTTAAGTTGTTATTCCTTTCTAGGGCCAGGACATGGGTGGGACCCCTTAGTTCCCCGCAATCTTGGTATCTAGATTATTTATGAGGGATTGTCGGAGGTAGGTCTGGCACTTTGTTAGGGGCTGCCAAGGACAGCATCTTCTTATAGAGTCTTCAGGAACCTATCAGAGTTGTAGCTTGCCCGAAAGGGGGTTTAACGGATATGTGGCTGGTCTGAAGGATCGTGTTGGCATGTGGGGTCGCGGAGAAGGGCAATGATCGGCTTGGATTCTTACAGTGGTCCTCTGAAAGGATACAGATGCCGCCTAGAGGGTGGTGTGAATCGGCGGTTTAAAACTTTTCCAAGAGTGTCTCAACAAAGGCGGAATTAAACTAGCGTTTACTTTGTCAAGCACAAAACCTAGAACAACTAGGGTTCACCTATGTGCACCAACAACTTATGCTAAGCAAGATAAGCAACTATGTGATAGCAAGATATATACTTCAAGCACGAAGACTATCACAAAGTAAGGTGCATAAGTAAGAGCTCGGGTATAGAGATAACCGAGGAACACGGAGATGATGATATTTTACCGAGTTCCTCCCAACATGGAATACGTCTCGTTTGGAGAGTGGGTGGTATCAAACCACCAACGCCACAAAACTCCTCCGTTATTCTCCTATGAATCTCACCCCAATGAGATCGATCCACACTTCCACTATCGGTGCACTTGTTGGTGGCAATCCGTAACCTCTCACAAGGTTGGGGCACTTCTCCATAAATCAATTGGAGGCTCCCAACAAACAAGCTTGGGGAAAGCTCCACAACTTAATTGTAGGCCCCAAGTAATCCAAAAACCTACAAAACAACCAAACCGACTAGGGCTCCAAGAACCTAAGAGTAAAAAGCTTCTCAACTTTCACCCAATCGAATCCTCACCGAGAACTCAAACCGATTCACCAAATGCAATAGCAAGAACACAAGAAGTGCTCAAGTACTTCTCTCCCAAATTCCACCAAAGCTACAAAAGCTTGTGGGGGAATAATGGAGGAAGAACTAAGGGAGGAAGAACAAAGGAAAAAATCTACAAAAGACTCCAAGATCTAGATCCCAAGATGTTTTCCTCACTTAGAGGAGAGATTGATTGGTGGGGTTGTAGATCTAGATCTCCTCTTTCAAATCCCTAAAGTATATGCAAGAATATTAAATAAATATTCTATATAAGAAAAATCTAACTTTATATTTTAATATGATAAAATTTAAAAAGTATACTTAAACACACTTATTCCTTTAAGGAACTTTAATAAAATAAATATATGAAGTAAAACTAAATAAAAATCACTTTTATGTATAGGAGTAAGACTATTAATTTGTAAAAAATATATTATAAAACTCCAAGTCAAATAAGAATTTCTAAACATATAAGTGGTATAATTAACCCTATATTCTTTTCTACCATTACCTCAAAAATGGAAGTGTTAAAAAATAAACCAAAACCCTAATAACTTTAACTAACTACTTAAGGATTAAAAACCAATAGAAAATGTAATTTTATGTATCACTTATAAGCTCAAATAAAATCCTTTTAACCCTATCTTCAACTTTAGAATCAATTGTCAAAATAAATAATATTATAGTTTTAATAATTATAAAGAAAGTAATCTTACTATCTAACAATTACTTTTACCTTAATAACTTAGGCAAAGAAGACTAAATTATCTATTCTATTTAAATAAAACCATAATAATAATTACTTTATTCAACAAAATCACCTTCAAACATTTATAGTACAAATCAAATTATATTATAACTTACAAATTAAAAACTCAAGCCACATACCTTTGAATCCTTAGCAATCTCAACTTAACAACCAAGTTATCAAACTTGCTTATATACCAGTTTCAACATTTTCAATTAATTAAAAGCTATCCACTTAAAATATAAACACTAGCGTCCATTTCTATTAAGGATAACCAATCATGTAACCTTAATTAATCTTAGGAGAACTCTAGACCTTAATCACGCCATAAACATCATGTATGAAGTTCATTCATGTTTTGATAATTAACTTTGGTATATAGTACCATAAAAAACATGTCTTAATATTATTCATATTTTTAAGTTAACTTTAGTCTAAGAAGATCATAAACACCATGTCTAAGTATTTATGTTTTATAGATAACTTTGGTCTACTATTAAATCCCCTAAAAGTATAATAACTCAACATTAATTATACTCTATCAAATATCATAATTTTGATCCTAATAACCTTCCAGATTTATGAAACCTAACATAATCAACATTTTCTTTGAAGGTTATTATTTTTGCCACTTCAATTAATAATCTTATAATTATCCTTTCAACTCTTAACAACCTAAAACATTGACTTTCATCATAGCAGCCACCACAGTAGCCCAGGAACACCGCCGCATGGTGCCTGCTATGACATATCTTCTGAGCCGCCTTCTCGTCAACCTTCAGCACAGCAGCCACCGGCATCGCCGCCCAGCCATCACACCGCATCTCCATGTTCATAGACGCCGCGTCCACCGCTGCTCTCCCGTGCCGACTTTGGAGGCGGGGGCCTCCGCCACCGTGAAGAGGCCAGTGGCAGCGGCGATAGGGAGAGTGGGAGGTGGGGAGCTAGAGGCAGCAGTTTCCCTAGGGCCACCGAGAGGGGCGACGCGAGGGATGGGAGCGAGCCTGGATGGATTTCTTTGTTTAGAAAGCTTCCTTGTGTAGTGGTCACTTTTGAACTTGTAGCGAGAATCATAATGTTCTCCGGTGCTAGATCTCGTCCTCCAAGTACTTTCCGGTGGGTCCCAGTGAAACAAGCTCCCTGGCCAAGCGGACCGGGCACCCTAACCAAGCTAAAGTCCAACCTTTGGCCTCATGCCAGGACACCTAAGAGTATCTCTAACCCAACCTAGTCCACTAACGATCTACTGGTCTCTAACCGAAACCGTAAAAACCTTTAGAGGACTTTATTTAGGATTTCAACCCCAAAAATCACCCTGCCCTCTATTATATTTTCTCGGACACGGACTAAAAAATCCCCACCGCACCATGCCGCTTATGTCCCTACCGACGCACCGCTCAACTTCCCCGACGCGCCACACCTTCCACCACCAACACCGGAGATGGCTAAATCTTTCTGCCGCTCGTCTCCTCCGCCGATCCATAGCGCTATTCGGGGTGGAGACTCACCTTGAGGCCGATCTAGGGCACCGGCAGACCTCCTGTCGCCACCGCCTCCGCACGGCCATTATCACGGCGTCTGGCAGCGGGAATGGGGGGCGTGGGTGTCGGAGATCACTGACCGGAACACCGACCGCCCATCGGCCGCTGGATCTGGCTAGGGATATTCCAGTCCATGGCGGTATGCGGAGTACGCCACACGCCCTCTATTTCCTTCGCATCAAGGCCTTCTTCAGCCACGTCGGTGGCGTATTCTTCCTCCGCACCGGTGGCCATCATCGACCTCTATGGCGACTCCGACGACGACATGTCGTCCAACTCTTCATTCGAGGCATGGCTAGACAACCTTGATTGCTAGGTGGCGGCGACCTCGACACAAAGACGACCACCATAGTTTTTATGGTTTCTGTGACGGACACAGACGCCGGCCACTGTTTATTTTAGCTATGTTTTAAGTCTATGTATGAACAACTTCGAAATCATGTTAAATATTGTTGAATCTGGTGTTAATTTGGAGTGCATACAATCGTGTTGGTTTGAATGTGCACATAAGGATCAAATTTTCCAGGTTCAGATTTTGAACGTGCACGTAAGGATCCGATTTTTCGGGTTTAGATTTTGGGATCAGTTCTGCGGGCCACCATTTAGAGGAGAATGGAGAATAATTTTTCTCGTCTAGTATAGTCCACTGTTTAGTACTTTAAAATTTAGGGGTTTGGAGTTGGGTTAGAGATGCCCTAAGCCAGGGTCTGTCAATAGAAGGAGTGGTAGGGGAAGGGAAAGACTTGCAACGTATAATGTGCACGTGTCTATATGAAACTAGAGATTTCCAAGATCTGGCCCACTAAAAGTGGATTTGTCACGGATTATCTGGACTGCCAGTACCTAACATAATGAATTATTCTTCTATGCTTGCTTGCTCTCACTAAATAGATTAGTAGAATGTTTATCTAATAGAAGCTAGAATGGTACTCTCTCCTATCCATAATAAGTGTCGTTCATCTAGTATAAAATTTACACTAACTTAGTACAAAATGAGCGACCCTTATTATGGACCATAGAGAGTACAAGTTTACCAAGCATAACCGCCAGTTTGAAAACATAAGACCATGTGTATATCAAATCATAGAAAACTCGTAAGGATTAAATTACTGTAAACAGCATCAAATCACGTGTGGTGAAATCATTGTCACTGAATAGATGACCGGAGGTGCCACTTGTTTCTACTAATTGTTAGACATTGGTGCGAGCAACTCTAGCAGACACCGTATCCTCCAAACTATAAAAAGGCGTTTAAGAATCATGATTTTGCTCGGTTTTACTTGGGTTTGCTCGTGGCCAGAACAGAAACCACAATTCCAAACCATAAAAACTTGAATTTTAAACATTCGCATGAGATTTCAGATGTTCATGCGTACATAGCCGTGATCGTAGGCACAAAAGGCACAAATTAGACTAAATTAAAAAAGGATCTGTTGTCGTCGTCGCTAAACCCTAACCCAACCGCAAAATCAGTTACCGGAGCATCATGGAGCAGCAACAACGCTTCCGTCGGCAAATTCAAAGCTCGTCGTCGAAGAGGCCGAGATGGTGTCGGAGCCGAGGTCGACGTACGTCCTGCACAGCCCGCGGGAGGTCGCCCTGGAGCTTCTTCGCGCGGTCTTCGCGATCGCAGGCGAGCCCCTGGTTAAGCAAGATGTTATCGATGTCCTCGTTGCAGCGAGCTCGAGCGGCCTCAGCAACACTCAGCTGCTGGATGACCTCCATCAAACGATCAAAGGAGCTCTTGTCGGTGGCGTAGTCGACGCTGGTGACGACACAGCCCTCCTCCTCTTCCTCCTTCACCAGCGACAAAGGAGTTCGCGGTGCGCGTGAGGAGCTCCCCTCCCCCACATGCGGCGGTCAAACTCCTCCATCTCGCCGCAAAGAAGCACGACCGGCACCAACAGGGTGAGGCCATGGTAACGGGAGGAAGACGGCATACAACCACGACAGGGTCCACAACGGTCCATCAGCAACTACCGGTGGCGGATCTAGTGCGGGGGCCAAGGAATTTCTCGCCAAAGTCGGTGTGAGCAAATGCGTGGCGGAGGCATGGAGGGGGCAGTGGCAAAATGAGGGGTCAAAATCCACAAAACACCCTTAGAACCAAAATTATATAGTTCGAGGGGGTGGATTTGTCGGCCCCCGGAAAAAAATTCTGGGTCAGATGCCGTTTGTGGTGTCTGCTCAGGCCAAAAAACACGGCTAGGCCCGTAAACCCACCGGAACCCACCGAAATTATATGGGTCCGGCGGTCTTCTGGTTTCTGCTAGAGATGCTCTAAGCCTGCAATAATGGGTTAAACAGAAGCATATACAGCTCTGACAATGGCAAGATAAACAAGGTTATTTTGAATACAAGGAAAATACTTGGGGTTAATTGTCTACTCCAAGAACAGCAGAAATTAACACGGATGGCATCAATATAGGACAATATATCTACTAGTACAAACAGAACAAAGTAAAGGAAAGCAAGAAAATAGCCGCAATATGGTAATACAAACTCAAGCAACAGATCCAAACACAACCAGAACTTAAACGAGAAAATAAATGTAAAGGCAATCTTGGGTAGATGCATGTAGTAAGAAATAATGCTTGGGTTGACCACAGATCTCAATCTCCAAGCAGCCAATTGCACATCTCCACAGTTAAAATGAGTAGCACCGGTGCCAGCAGAGAACACTTGATCCACTGATGGAAATAGAAGCTTGGACGCGTCACCAAGGCACCAAAATAAAACCCTGTGTGTATGAAATGGAGACACCGGTTCTTATCCAGAGCAGAACAATCTGCAATTCAAAAGAGCGACATTCTAGTATCGTGGTTCTTACTTGATGAGGTGCTATGTACATCTGGTATACTTGCCTAATGATGTTTTCATAAAAGATGTGCTTCTAATACTGTAACTGATCATTGGCAATATTCTGCCAGGTCAATCTGTGGAGGTATTGTTTTTATTTCTGTGCCAAGTTCTTGCTCAATCCTATACCTGCAAAAGAAGAAAACAAAACATGTCAGACATCATGGTACAATAGTAGAAAAGAACTCGCCTTTTGGATATCCTAACAAACCACTTCAGGAAAATATCCTTACATGTTGAAGCGGTCCTCGTAAGTGATCAAGTTCACTGCCAAACCAAGGTGTCCAAATCTCCCAGAACGTCCAACCTAGATAAATGTCGAAATAGTTCTAACTTTTAGAACTGAATCAAGCTATCAAATATACAAGTGGAGGCAAAGCGGTTTAAAGTCTTATGTACTATTGAAGCCTATCTGTTTGTATAATAAATAAGTAGGCAATTAAGCACTACTGACACAATAATACATGTTCTCGGCTTATTTAGTATCAGTAGAACGACTGTCATTTCCAAAAGGATTTTGGGTTGGGGTGGGATGGGATGGGGTGGACTCTCAATATCCACAGCGATCAAGGCAATAAGAAAATCTGAACAAATGAGTTAGTTTTCTAGTGTTCTACCATGGTTAAGAATGCATAGATCTAGATGAGCCATTCATATAAGGAAAATTACTGGATCAGGGGCTGAGTAAACTTGCATTGAAATGATTAGAATCAGAAAATATATCAACCAAAATATCAAAATGCAGTGCTGAAATTATGTATAGTGCAAATAAGCTACTTACCCTATGCAAATATGTTTCAGCAGTCTTGGGGAAGTCAAAATTAATGACAACATTTACAGCTTGGATGTCAATTCCTCTGGTGAACAGATCTGCAATCAAAATAATTTCCTAAGAGAAACAATCTTCATAGCTTTTTACGGCAATAATGCGCAAAATAGTGGTGCACTATTAGAATAATAGAATGTATACACCAACCATAGGCTTGAAGCAGTACAGCACAACTAGATGTAAAATTATTTTAATAAAGATAGTATAAAACAGAATACACATTAGTCCTTCCAACCATCTTCAAGCTCAAGTCAACATTCCAGACAAAACACAAAAAATATTTCTGTAAGCAGACTCATTAAATGAATGGAAGTGGTATTTTTAACTAGACTTAACTTGTAGAGTAAACAAGAAATTACTGCAAATTACAGGTTCTAGTGCAAAGAAGGCGACTAAGGTGGTTTGGGCAGGGAAAATATTGGGAGGGGCAGAGGGCGACCAAAGTTGACTTGGGAGAAGGCGGTAAAAAGAGACTTGAAGGATTTGAATGTACCTAAAAATTAGCTCTTGATAGGACTGCATGGGCATCAGTAATCCATGTGCTGGAATCTTAGTTTACTTTTTGATTTACATATTTTTTCTGTTTAGTTTCATATCTAGCCTACCCCAAATTGCTTGGGAACAAAAGGCTTTGCTGTTGTTTTAGTGCAAAGAAGACTACAAGAGTAGACTAAAATTCTGATTCAAGAATAAATAAGTTGACAAAAAAAATTATAGGTTCACTCTACTGTGTTCAAAACTTCAATTCACAAAGGGCATGCTTTGTAGGCCAGCTGATGACAATTCACTATCAACAAGGCAATGCCATACACAGAGAATAATAAAAGCAGCACAAAGATATGCACATGAAGTTCAAAGACTGCAAATTATTTGAAGCAAGACACCTAGTAAGAAGAAATCAAATAAGACTGTAAAACAAGATAACAGAAGATTTATAGTATTTGCTTAAATGGTGAAAATTTCTATCAAGGCAGAAGGTGGAGGAGAACCTGTGCACACAAGGTTCCTGCAAGCACCATTGCGAAAATCATGAAACACTCGGTTTCGATGGTCTTGCAACATTTTAGCATGGATGTAGAAGCACGAATAGCCGAGCTCAGTGATTTTCTTAGCCAGCAGCTCAACTCTATTAACAGAGTTGCAGAATATAATAGACTGGTTTATTTGAAGCTGTCGAGACAACACAGAAAGGGAGAATGTCTCAGACTGTCAGCATATACAGGAAACGGTAAGTAACAAGTTTTTGTAAGATGTACCTTTGAGAAAAGTGTGTTCAGACAATGTACTTTTTGCCTTTCTTCTACAAAAGCATAGTATTGTGAAATTCCTTTCAGTGTTAGTTCATCCATCAGATTAATAACATAAGGCCTAGGCAGATA
The DNA here is from genome assembly GCA_916181665.1 of Avena sativa. Taxonomy (NCBI): domain Eukaryota; kingdom Viridiplantae; phylum Streptophyta; class Magnoliopsida; order Poales; family Poaceae; genus Avena; species Avena sativa. The sequence continues at coordinate 230,917,999 of OV702279.1, forward strand.
TTTCTGCTTGAAATCCTTGACAGTTACAGGAAAGGTTGCAGAAAACAGCAATAGTTGCCGACTAGCTGGAAGGTAGCGAATAAGTTGTTCCACTGAAGGCTGAAACTCAGGAGCCAACAGCTTGTCTGCCTGCATTACAATGAAAGGAGGTTATAGTTCTTCAGAAAACTATGTATTTGACTTGTTCTATAGCAGTTCGTAACACATTGACCAACAGGATTCCCAAGATATGTACCAAATCTTCTTACAAAGAACCAAAGTAACTTTAAATGAAATAGTACATAGCTCGATCATCTTAAAACACATGCACATTGATTGACAGGAGTAACACTGACCAGCAAACGACAAAAAACAAACACCATAAATGTTCCAAAAACTACAGAATTTGACAACATTTTTAGATCAGCAGATTAGTAAATGTACATTACTTAGGAATCAAGCACAAATATAAATAAAAAAGACTGGCATGGATAGATCCAGAACATATAAAGAAGACAGGGAAGAATTCAGTCTTTTTCCAAGACAGTGGTAACATTATAGGATGCTAGTGGCTAAAGCACCATGACTTAAGATCAATTAAGTAATGAGTAGGAACAACATGAACAGCAGATAAAATAGCCCAACAAAAGTAACATACTTAAATACTGTGATCTACACATAGATCAACAAAACAGAAATTAAAATTTTGTGGCTTGTTTATGATACCTCATCCATAATGAGCATTGAACACTCGTTCAGCATACAAATCCCCTTCTTGGTAAGGTCCAATATCCGTCCAGGTGTCCCAGCAAGTAAATGAACAGGTTGGTACAAACGCATAATGTCATCCTTCAAGCTGGTTCCTCCAGTACTCACCATAACTTCAATATTCAGGTACTTCCCAAGCTCTTTACAAACTTGTGAAGTCTGCAGGGCTAGTTCCCTTGTTGGTACCAATATAACAACTAAAGAACATATCCATGAAGAAAATAGAGTTAGTTTAACAAACAGTGTGTAGTTTAAGTTCATGCGAACATAATGATTAACTAAATAAGTGCCTACCAAATTGGCACTACGCAGCATTTTCCTTGGCAAAGGATTTGAGTAGGTGGGGGAAAGTACTCAGATAAGAAACAAATGACTGATGTCGCATTACATTAAAATTATAATTTGAGTCCATATTTCAGCAAGAATGCTGGAACACCAATTGTTTGATTATCCACAAAAAACAAGTACCTTATCTAATATCTTTAGCAAACTTTGTCCATCAATAGATCTCTAAAAATACAATCAGCGCACTAAATTTTCAGATTTACGCAACGGGGTGTGCATTTTGGCATATAGGATGCATCTGAATGCTAGAACCTAAATAAAAATCTTGTGGCAGACCGTGGATACAAAGCAAGGGAGTGTGCATTTGGGCATACATGAAACATGATGCATCGGCATGAATGCTAGAAACAGAAAATTATCTTGTGGCAGAACGTGGATACACATTGGAAATCTAAAATTAACTAGGAATGAGACAACCTTTTGACCAATTTTCAATTGTACTGCTATGCAACTTAGATTGTTTCTTATAACTCAAACACTAGAAGTGGCAAATTCACCTTGTATGGCATTTTTCTCTGGGTCAATTTTTTCAAGTGCTGGAATGCAAAATGCAGCAGTCTTGCCAGTGCCATTTTTGGCTCTTGCAAGAATATCACTTCCAGTTAGAGCAATTGGAATGCTTTCTTCTTGAATGGGAGATGGCCGTTCAAATCCCTTCTCATATATTCCCATAAGTAGCTCGCGCTTCAAAAAATAATCTTCAAATTCGTTTCCTTTTGTTGCAGTAACATCCTATGTAAAACATCAAACATGTTGCAGAATACAATATCAGTACACTGATGTTTGCTAATTGGTGCCACTCAGCACATCTCACAGAATCTTGGTCAGACACAAAATCAATAATGTCATTAGTAAATCATCACCTCTGTCCTATAACGAGTATCTGGAGCTGGAATATTCAACTGTGCCTTCCAATCTTGAGAGCTGGAACAGACAAAGGAAGATCTTGTTAAAAGTGTTCACTAATTCATTTGAATGCAAATCATTCCCAGGCCAGGTCCATATGGCATGACTAACTGGCAACTGAACCATTCCTATGGTGCAGAGAAATATAGAACACCAGTAATATTACACCAAGATGAAAACACAGCGCACTTGCATAATCAAAGTGCATTCAACCAGGAAGCAATCAATTGCAATAGAAAACACAAGCGCAGTGCAATATTACACCCAGTGGGTAGTCAGTTGTTTAGTTGAGAAAATATATACGGTAATATTAAGCCTATTCCGGCATACAACTTACACAGGACTACCTAGTCTTAAGCGACATGACCTAACCATGAAATCAGTTAATCCGCCCCCCACCCCAACAGCCACACCAAAATAGTAACATCCGCGCGGCACAAACCCTAGTAATCGGCCGTAGGCAGCGTTCGGGGAAGGGCCTTCTCGAAGCTGGGAGTAAAATGGTCCGTACCTCGTGTCCACGGCGTCGAGCCGCGGGGCTGTCCTCGCAGCGGCCTCTCCTGACGACTGGGCCGCGGCCTGGTCCCGCCGCAGCCACTGCTGATGCTGTTGTTGTTGTTGCTGCTGCTGCTGCTGCTGTGAGAACGAATTCCTCTGCGTGTACTGCTGCTGCTGCTGCTGCTGCTGCTGCTGCTGCGGGAACGAGTTCCTCTGCCCGTGCTGCTGCTGGTGGTAATCGTGGTGCTGCGGATTCGGGTTTCGGCCACCATAATAGTTTTGGTTTCCGCCACCACCCCCGCCGCCGTTACCTCCACCCCCGCCGCCGCCGTTACCTCCACGGCCGCCGCCGCCGTAGTCGTAGCCGGGTGGGTACCGGGCCCTTGGGTGGTGCATGGCGGGATCTAGGGTTTTGGAGCTGGGGTCGACGAGGCGCGCGAGGGATCTAGGGTTCCGACGGTTTTGCCCCTTAGGGAAGGCGTGCGACTCGCTTTTGGGCTTTTGGACGAGGTGGATCCGATCCGAAAGAGCTCGGTTTCGAATTGTAGACTTCGGGAGGAGTCGGATATTATTTTCTGATGAACCTGAGGGGGTACCTTCCTTTTTAGCAAAAACTGTCGTGTGAACTTGATTTTCAAACTTAACCTTTGTAGCTTTTTTTGATTCAGAGAAATTCGTAATTGAGATGTTTATAATTGGTATGAGGCTTTTAACAGCGTTGTACTGGGAATATTTTCACTAATTTAGAGTACATGGATTTCGTGGATTGAAACCTCTTTTGAAATATCTATATATCTTATACTCGCTCCGTTTCAAAATACCTCTTCGTCCAGAAATAACTGATTTGAGTTTGTCTATATACGAATGTATATATAATAAAATACTAGATATATTTAAAGTTAGACAAACCTAAGTCGGTTATTTCTGGACGGAGAGAGTATAAGATGTTTTGGCTTTATAAAACTAGTGAATCTAAACATCTTTTAGTGTGTAGGTTCATTTCTAACCTTTCCTAACATACGTATTAAAAGGGTCTAGATGCATTAGCTTCACGGAGCTAAAACATCTTATACTTTGAAACAGAGGGAGTAAGATTTAATATGTCATGACATTGCAATCTTTTGTTTTTCTTCGGTGTGATTTGGATAGTTAGGAGTCAAAAAAGAGGGCACTCATTGATCTTGCTGACAATGATGCCATGTAGGTATTGTCTGGTGTTGGTTGTTTTCTTTTTGGTACATATACTTGTCATGGTGACATATAAATTGACCACCGACTAAGAAATATAAAATCATTATAATGGAAAATAGAATGAGGAAGGAGATGTTGAGACAAGTGGCAACAACTACCCAATGCAATGGAATGATTATCCATAGGTATTATGTAACATCCACGTCATATAAAGTAGCATGTAGAATAGACAAAGATGAAATGCGGACAGTTTTGAAAGTTCAAATGTTCAATATATTCAAGTATTGAGTTGAACAAGGCATCTAATGCTAGTTGTATAAAATAGATTTCCTTTTACTTCTTATGTCTTGATATTTGTGCAGATTGGTACATAGTTCTAGGGTTCGCTTGGTGTCTCTTTGGTTATCATGGTATCATAAAAATCGAGAACATAAATGGATTAGGGTCCTGGCATCTTGAACCCTAATTGAACTATAAACATATAAGTGTGTAGTAAAAGTAGCTTGGTTGAGTCATGTGAAAATGTTTTTAAGGATTAACTTAATGCCATAATGCCCAAGGGAAAAAGTGAAATTGCCATGAGGTTCGAACCTTCGGCAATTTTTTTGTCCAAATTGTGTGCAAATCATGGAGAAAGGAACCAACATAATACAATCATGCAAACTGTCTAAATCATGGGGTGAGGATCAATAGGTTTCCATTATATATACCAAATGATCTCAATAAAAAAATAGCTTAAGAAATAGATTGCTTTAAAATTTTCACACCCTCTGAAGCAATAACTAATATGGATCTGAGGGAGTATGAAAGGATATAGATGTCGCCTAGAGGGGTGAATAGGCAATTTCAATACTAATACGGTTTTGGCTTGATAGAATACGGAATTAAACTAAAGTTTATTTTACAAGCATAAAACCTAAATACTCTAGGCTCAACTAAGTGCACCAGCAACAAGTTAAGCTAAGCAAGATAGCACAAGATAAATATACCACAAGTGATAAACAAGATATAAGTACTTCAAGATCGATGGCTATCACAAGTAAAGTAAGCTCGGGTATAGAGATAACCGAGGCACACGGAGACGAATATATATTCTCGTGTTCCCTTACAAGTAAGGTATGTCACGTTGGAGAGGTGTGGGATTCCACGAAGGATTTCTCAACGCCACGAAGGCTCACCTTTTTCTCCGAGTCTATCCCACGGAGGAATAGGCCCTTTTATTATGGCTAGAATTTCCTCCACTCCGGAGATGGCAAGCTCCACGAAGGAGAAGCCCGGGTCTCTTCACAATTGTGGCATCCCGCAAAACCACTACTAGAAAATCGCGTTGAATTTGTGCATTGCATCGTCATCATCATATGTTGTTTGTCAAAACTATTTTCGCAAAGCCCGTTTTGTTTTTAAAACGCCCCATCTTTAATCAAATATCAAACCCCGGGTCTCCGGATTATTTTTGCGTGTCTGATATCGGTTTGCAAACGGTGTTAATAAAACAAATAAAATTATTTTATTATTTTAGTGGGGGCGGTCGAACGGGCCAACTCGACCCGAACGACCACCCCCAAGAATAATAATCGGCCCACCCCATCCCCTTTTTCTACCAACCTATCTACCCCAACCCAGCCTCCACATCACCCCACCCAATGGACTGCTGCCACCTCACCCCTCTCCCTTTCCCCAACCACTCATAGCCCTCCACCTCACCACCTGCCTCTCACCCTCCCTCTCTCCCCCACCAACACACACGCACGCACGCACTCACACAGCACACACGCCCGCACGGATCCCCACCTCCCCTGGCCCGCCCCTGCCCGTTGTCCCCTGGCCCCACCCCACCGACGCAACGCCCTCCTCTCTCCTTCCCCCAGCGCACGCCCTCTCCCGCTCGCGACCAACCTCCACCGCCCCGGCTGCACCCTCCGCGTCGCTGCGCCGCCTGGCCCCGCCGCTGCTCGCCGGAGCCCCCTCCCTCCTCCGTGCCGCGGCAGCCCGCAGTGCTCCCCCTCGTCCCCGTCTCCTCCGCGCGGCAGCCCCTGCCCCCGCAAGCGCCCAGCCACCACCCCGCGCGGCCCCGAGCCCTTCCTCCTCCCCTCCGGCGGCCCCCTCACCGTCGGCGACCCCTCCTCCCCTCGCCGACCGCGCCTCCCCGCCTCCCTTCTCGAGCACCGCCGCCCCGCGGCCCCCAGCACCCTCGCCGGCGCGCGCCCCGCGCGTCCTCAGCCGTTCGCCCCGAGCCCGCCCGCCGGCGGCGCCCAGCCCCCCGCCTCCTCGCCTGTTCCGCTCGAGGCTCGCCGCCGGGCGTCCGCCGCCGCCCGGGCGCGGCCCCGCACGCGCCGTTCCTCCCGCTCGCCCCGACCCACCTCTGCCTCCCCGCCAGGAAGCCGCCCGGAGCCGCCCCCTCCTCGTCGCCCTCGCCCTCCCCGCGAGCCCCACGACGGCCCTCTCCGCCCCGCTCGCCGTCGTCGTTCCGTCGCCTCTCTGGACCGGCCGCGCCGCCACCGGGGCCCGCCTCCTTCCCGCCCGCCTGCGTCGTCGACCGAGCCGCCGTCGCCATCAGCCTCTACCTTGCTCCGTTGGTGTTCCCTGCTCGCGCCTGACCGCCCAGGAGACCTCCTGATGTCCCTGCCTACCTCTGTGCCTGCCTCGGAATCTTGTGCGTGCGAACCAACTCGTGAACCTGAAGACCCCGACCCACCAAGATCTTCGTCCTGGACACCGTGCGGCAACACCTATGTCACGGATTCCGAAGATCCACGGATGCGCCAAGATCTACAACGAAACGCCAAGTTCGTCACGAGAACGCTCCCGAACGCCAACACCGACTCGGTTGCGCGGGCCCGTCAAGACCCTCGCAACGACAAGATCGACCCTGTGGGACCCGACAAGACCTTCGCGACAACAAGAACGGCATCGGCCCGGAAGAATCCGATGCGCCCCCGACACCAAACCAAGTGCTACTTCCCGGACGCCGATCCCGTCGAGACCGATCCGTCGAACCCTGAACCCTGAGACCGACCCCGGACCCCAGAAACCCAAGATCGCCGAACCATAATGTGTGACCCTTATCCGAACCCTTATTTTTTTTATATAAATGCCAAACATAAACCCTGCTGCTTATTAATCATTCATCTTGCATGCATATTGTTCGGTTTGGGGGCCTTATGCCGATTCACCTCTAATTAAATATGGGGCCCATATGCGGGCAAATCCAGTCTCATATCGGCCTCATTTAACTTGTGTAGCGAACCGGTGATATATTCTGTCTTGTTAATACAACATTTAAGTTGCGGGGTAGTTAAATAACATGAACCACCTAATTAATTGTCGGGACCCCGGTTCCGCTTAATATGACCTAATTGCATCGCACCCTTGCCATGCCATGCATCATCCATGCATCATGCTGATCTTTTGCCGTAGTATTAAATATTGCATCCGGTGTCTCTTCTAGTGTTTGCTTCTTCGCGGATAAGGCCGTTGAGTTGATGTGAGCTTCGCCCCGATCTTCGGTTGGACCTTCGACGATGTTTTCAGGCGAGCATCTCCCCCTTTCTACCTATCTTACTTTTATAGTCTTTATTCCCTCCTGTTGATCTATTGCTATCTGTGTTGCGATGCTTTAGTTTCCGTACCTGTGATATACCGTGCAGCCCTATATTGCCTTGGCCACACCCTATTACCTGTTGTTTGGTAGTTAGTTGGACTTGCGCGTCGTAGTCGCTTGCTCTAGTGCTGTTGCGTGTCGTCAAGTGCCACAGTTGTTGATGTATTGCCGCATGTTAATGTTGGAGATGATCATAGCTTTACTTACCGTCCACTTCAATTCCTGGTTAACAACTAAAATTGAAGTAAGCAGAGGCATCGGTGGGTGATAGATAACATTTGGTTTCCGAACGCCCACTTGTGTCCCGTAGGACCCCGAGTACTTGATACCTGTTCCTTGATTTATCGCGCTATCCACATATGGGGAGTATGGGCCCCCCTTAGCCAGAGCTTGATTCCGTCTTATTTCTTGGGGCCACAACTAGTTTGAGGTTTTATTTACGATCTTGTACTTATGCCATGCTACTTATGTATTTAAATTGTGCGAGGAGCACACTGTACTGTTTAGGTATGCGGAGTGATTACGCGGTATCGACAAGCCCAGCCACACTTTTGGGTTCCCAGTCGCTTACAGCCATTGGCGCAACCTTGAGTCCGTCTCGGAGCTTGCTTACTCCGTTGCGGGATCTACTCAAAGGGGTGGCCCCCTGAAATATTTCTGAATCTTGTGATTGCTCTGTCGTGAAGACCTCGTTGGGTTTTGATTTGGTTTTTCCGAGGTTGATCGTGTGTGTGTTGCTATTTGTGCACCCCGGCCGGGTTAAAACTTTCTGAAAGCCGTGTCCGCGGTTATGGACGACTTGGAGCACAGTATCTCGACCATAGACAAGCATAACTAAAGTTTACTGCTATAAATTTGACTTTATAATGACTAGTAATCAGCTTCACTATAACGGAATGGCTAAATAATACTGCCCACAATTGCTTGTTTGGAGTGTCGCTTGCGACCATTGTATCTGACTAGTAAGTATTGCAACTACAACGGAATGGCTGAATAAAAGTACCAACAACTGCTGGGTTTTGGGTTTATCTCATGCTATCTGTATCTGATTAGTAATTGTAGCAACTACAACGGAATGGTTAACTAAAAGTGCCCACTGCTTATTTTATCAGGACGACTATCTTTAACCTGACTAGTAATTGCTGCAACGATAACCGAATAAATAAAACTGCCAACTGTGTGAGTTCCTCGGTTGACTTCCTCGATCGGTGTCGAGGGGGAAACACCAGGATGGGTTTTGTTTGGTGTTAGCTTCAGGTTGGATCCGGATAGGTCACTCTTACCCCTCACTGATTACGGCCAGTTGTACCGAGTCTCTATAGGTTGTTTAGTGCGTGCTGCCGCTGCCGCTTCAGTCCACCATACCTATGTAGGCGAGGACCGCCGAATTCTAGCCTCGCCGTGTACTGGCCTCAGTACTGACGCTCCTTCTTTTTCCTTTGCCCTTTGCCGGCACCCCTTTTGTTTAAGCAGGTTTGAGATCGACGTCGTTAGCAGGGTTACCCTTCCGGCTTGGCCTGGGCAGGGTTATGGACGCCATTGGTTATTCTTCAGGGCTCTTAGCCCCATTTGCATCTTGTCCGTAGCTGGATGCTCTATCGTTTTCAAGGTGATTTGGATCTTTGTATATTATATCTGTATTCTTGACTCTTTGAGTCGCTGTTATATATATCTGTTCTGTGGGACCCATCGAGGATTGTTGTGTAATGTTATTACTTCGTTTTCCACCCGCACGAAAGTGCCTGGTGGGCACCTTTGAATCGTTTCTATGCGGGTTTGGCGAATTTTGCTCAAACTTGCATAGGTCCGATTCTGAGGGTGTTACAGAGTGGTATCAGAGCACAGCAGTTGCGATACCCCACAAGTCCAGCCTGTAGGATAACCTAGCTAACGGCCGAAGTAGAATGTCAAAAACTATTTTGAAAAAAATCGGTTGGATAGTTCTGATTAGGTCTGATTTTACTCCTTACCCCTCTGTTGTTCTCCTCTTACCTCTACGTGTTTTGAAATCCGCTCTCGTCTCTTTCTTCGAGTCCAGGAATTCTCGTGGTTGGGTTTCCGTCGTACCTTCAGGGTTTCGCTTCCTCTTCTGATAACGATGTCCTACCACCCGGTGTTCGAGCTGCCTGAGGAATCCGTCTACGGTGTTACCATTCTTTGTTCCTTGTTTGTGCCTTCCGGTGTTTTCCGACGCGACGATATCCTCTACGCCAGATCCGATGCAGAGTCTGCATCACTCCGGTGTTTCCGAACCTCGCTTGTCGAGATCTTCAGTCTAATTCCGAGAGTTGGTTGCATAATCCGCCTATTCGTGTGCAGAGTAATGGTTTGGGTGCGCGATGGACTGATCACCATCCGACTACTCTTATCATTCGCTCTTGTACATCGAATAAGTGGATCCAACAGTTTTACTCCGTCCACGGAAGTTAGGGGTGGCTCTATTTGTTGATACCTTTACCTTCGACCTTTTGTTCCCGGAGTGTTCTCTCGACGATCACGGACAACGGCCTCTTGTTAGTGGTGTCGCGAGGATCTACACGATGCGGGAAGACGCAGATCGCCGACCTTCTTTCTGGTACCATGAGGCGGATCTCGAGGGCGAGATCCATTGTTAGTGGTGTCGAATTGTGGCATCCCGCAAAACCACTACTAGAAAATCGCGTTGAATTTGTGCATTGCATCGTCATCATCATATGTTGTTTGTCAAAACTATTTTCGCAAAGCCCGTTTTGTTTTTAAAACGCCCCATCTTTAATCAAATATCAAACCCCGGGTCTCCGGATTATTTTTGCGTGTCTGATATCGGTTTGCAAACGGTGTTAATAAAACAAATAAAATTATTTTATTATTTTAGTGGGGGCGGTCGAACGGGCCAACTCGACCCGAACGACCACCCCCAGGAATAATAATCGGCCCACCCCATCCCCTTTTTCTACCAACCTATCTACCCCAACCCAGCCTCCACATCACCCCACCCAATGGACTGCTGCCACCTCACCCCTCTCCCTTTCCCCAACCACTCATAGCCCTCCACCTCACCACCTGCCTCTCACCCTCCCTCTCTCCCCCACCAACACACACGCACGCACGCACTCACACAGCACACACGCCCGCACGGATCCCCACCTCCCCTGGCCCGCCCCTGCCCGCTGTCCCCTGGCCCCACCCCACCGACGCAACGCCCTCCTCTCTCCTTCCCCCAGCGCACGCCCTCTCCCGCTCGCGACCAACCTCCACCGCCCCGGATGCACCCTCCGCGTCGCTGCGCCGCCTGGCCCCGCCGCTGCTCGCCGGAGCCCCCTCCCTCCTCCGTGCCGCGGCAGCCCGCAGTGCTCCCCCTCGTCCTCGTCTCCTTCGCGCGGCAGCCCCTGCCCCCGCAAGCGCCCAGCCACCACCCCGCGCGGCCCCGAGCCCTTCCTCCTCCCCTCCGACGGCCCCCTCACCGCCGGCGACCCCTCCTCCCCTCGCCGACCGCGCCTCCCCGCCTCCCTTCTCGAGCACCGCCGCCCCGCGGCCCCCAGCACCCTCGCCGGCGCGCGCCCCGCGCGTCCTCAGCCGTTCGCCCCGAGCCCGCCCGCCGGCGGCGCCCAGGCCCCCGCCTCCTCGCCTGTTCCGCTCGAGGCTCGCCGCCGGGCGTCCGCCGCCGCCCGGGCGCGGCCCCGCACGCGCCGTTCCTCTCGCTCGCCCCGACCCACCTCTGCCTCCCCGCCAGGAAGCCGCCCGGAGCCGCCCCCTCCTCGTCGCCCTCGCCCTCCCCGCGAGCCCCACGACGGCCCTCTCCGCCCCGCTCGCCGTCGTCGTTCCGTCGCCTCTCTGGACCGGCCGCGCCGCCACCGGGGCCCGCCTCCTTCCCGCCCGCCTGCGTCGTCGACCGAGCCGCCGTCGCCATCAGCCTCTACCTTGCTCCGTTGGTGTTCCCTGCTCGCGCCTGACCGCCCAGGAGACCTCCTGATGTCCCTGCCTACCTCTGTGCCTGCCTCGAAATCTTGTGCGTGCGAACCAACTCGTGAACCTGAAGACCCCGACCCACCAAGATCTTCGTCCTGGACACCGTGCGGCAACACCTATGTCACGGATTCCGAAGATCCACGGATGCGCCAAGATCTACAACGGAACGCCAAGTTCGTCACGAGAACGCTCCCGAACGCCAACACCGACTCGGTTGCGCGGGCCCGTCAAGACCCTCGCAACGACAAGATCGACCCTGTGGGACCCGACAAGACCTTCGCGACAACAAGAACGGCATCGGCCCGGAAGAATCCGATGCGCCCCCGACACCGAACCAAGTGCTACTTCCCGGACGCCGATCCCGTCGAGACCGATCCGTCGAACCCTGAACCCTGAGACCGACCCCGGACCCCAGAAACCCAAGATCGCCGAACCATAATGTGTGACCCTTATCCGAACCCTTATTTTTTTATATAAATGCCAAACATAAACCCTGCTGCTTATTAATCATTCATCTTGCATGCATATTGTTCGGTTTGGGGCCTTATGCCGATTCACCTCTAATTAAATATGGGGCCCATATGCGGGCAAATCCAGTCTCATATCGGCCTCATTTAACTTGTGTAGCGAACCGGTGATATATTCTGTCTTGTTAATACAACATTTAAGTTGCGGGGTAGTTAAATAACATGAACCACCTAATTAATTGTCGGGACCCCGGTTTCGCTTAATATGACCTAATTGCATCGCACCCTTGCCATGCCATGCATCATCCATGCATCATGCCGATCTTTTGCCGTAGTATTAAATATTGCATCCGGTGTCTCTTCTAGTGTTTGCTTCTTCGCGGATAAGGCCGTTGAGTTGATGTGAGCTTCGCCCCGATCTTCGGTTAGACCTTCGACGATGTTTTCAGGCGAGCATCTCCCCCTTTCTACCTATCTTACTTTTATAGTCTTTATTCCCTCCTGTTGATCTATTGCTATCTGTGTTGCGATGCTTTAGTTTCCGTACCTGTGATATACCGTGCAGCCCTATATTGCCTTGGCCACACCCTATTACCTGTTGTTTGGTAGTTAGTTGGACTTGCGCGTCGTAGTCGCTTGCTCTAGTGCTGTTGCGTGTCGTCAAGTGCCACAGTTGTTGATGTATTGCCGCATGTTAATGTTGGAGATGATCATAGCTTTACTTACCGTCCACTTCAATTACTGGTTAACAACTAAAATTGAAGTAAGCAGAGGCATCGGTGGGTGATAGATAACATTTGGTTTCCGAACGCCCACTTGTGTCCCGTAGGACCCCGAGTACTTGATACCTGTTCCTTGATTTATCGCGCTATCCACATATGGGGAGTATGGGCCCCCCTTAGCCAGAGCTTGATTCCGTCTTATTTCTTGGGGCCACAACTAGTTTGAGGTTTTATTTACGATCCTGTACTTATGCCATGCTACTTATGTATTTAAATTGTGCGAGGAGCACACTGTACTGTTTAGGTATGCGGAGTGATTACGCGGTATCGACAAGCCCAGCCACACTTTCGGGTTCCCAGTCGCTTACAGCCATTGGCGCAACCTTGAGTCCGTCTCGGAGCTTTCTTACTCCGTTGCGGGATCTACTCAAAGGGGTGGCCCCCTGAAATATTTCTGAATCTTGTGATTGCTCTGTCGTGAAGACCTCGTTGGGTTTTGATTTGGTTTTTCCGAGGTTGATCGTGTGTGTGTTGCTATTTGTGCACCCCGGCCGGGTTAAAACTTTCTGAAAGCCGTGTCCGCGGTTATGGACGACTTGGAGCACAATATCTCGACCATAGACAAGCATAACTAAAGTTTACTGCTATAAATTTGACTTTATAATGACTAGTAATCAGCTTCACTATAACGGAATGGCTAAATAATACTGCCCACAATTGCTTGTTTGGAGTGTCGCTTGCGACCATTGTATCTGACTAGTAAGTATTGCAACTACAACGGAATGGCTGAATAAAAGTACCAACAACTGCTGGGTTTTGGGTTTATCTCATGCTATCTGTATCTGATTAGTAATTGTAGCAACTACAACGGAATGGTTAACTAAAAGTGCCCACTGCTTATTTTATCAGGACGACTATCTTTAACCTGACTAGTAATTGCTGCAACGATAACCGAATAAATAAAACTGCCAACTGTGTGAGTTCCTCGGTTGACTTCCTCGATCGGTGTCGAGGGGGAAACACCAGGATGGGTTTTATTTGGTGTTAGCTTCAGGTTGGATCCGGATAGGTCACTCTTACCCCTCACTGATTACGGCCAGTTGTACCGAGTCTCTATAGGTTGTTTAGTGCGTGCTGCCGCTGCCGCTTCAGTCCACCATACCTATGTAGGCGAGGACCGCCGAATTCTAGCCTCGCCGTGTACTGGCCTCAGTACTGACGCTCCTTCTTTTTCCTTTGCCCTTTGCCGGCACCCCTTTTGTTTAAGCAGGTTTGAGATCGACGTCGTTAGCAGGGTTACCCTTCCGGCTTGTCCTGGGCAGGGTTATGGACGCCATTGGTTATTCTTCAGGGCTCTTAGCCCCATTTGCATCTTGTCCGTAGCTGGACGCTCTATCGTTTTCAAGGTGATTTGGATCTTTGTATATTATATCTGTATTCTTGACTCTTTGAGTCGCTGTTATATATATATCTGTTCTGTGGGACCCATCGAGGACTGTTGTGTAATGTTATTACTTCGTTTTCCACCCGCACGAAAGTGCCTGGTGGGCACCTTTGAATCGTTTCTATGCGGGTTTGGCGAATTTTGCTCAAACTTGCATAGGTCCGATTCTGAGGGTGTTACAACAATCTTCCACGAAGAGGACGTTGTGGCACCAACCGCCAAGCCAACTAGGAGGTCACCCTCCAAGAGTAACAAGCCCATGGTCTATCACTTGAACAAATCGTAATGGAGAGCTCAACACTTATGCAAGAATGTAAAGCAAGAACACCAAGGGTGCTCAAATCCTTCACTCTCAAATCCCACCAAAGCAACAAGTGCTAGGGAGGAATTAGAGAGGAAGAACAAAGGTGAAAATCAACAAATGACTCCAAGATCTAGATCCAATGGGTTCTCCTCACTTAGAGGAGGAATTGATTGGTGGGGATTGTAGATCTAGATCTCCTCTTCCAAAGCCCTCAAAAAGATGCAAGAATCATAGGAGGGAAGGGGAAGGAAGCAAGCTCAAGAGGTTCAACAATGGAGGTCAATTTCGTGATCAAGAACACTCAAAAACGTTCGGGAAGAACCCCCTTTTATAGGGAAAAGCAAATATGCCCATTGGGAGAAAACTGTGGGAATCCGGTTGAAAGTTTGGTTGGACCGGCCCTCACACCGTACGGTCCGCTTCCTGGACCGAAAAACCGAACTTAAAACCTAGATTAGGTAATGTCCGTAGTCTCGGATAGATTCGGTATAGCAAAACCAAAAATCCCGATTTTAAGATCTGGTTTTCTGGTGCTGGCACCGGACCACCCGGTCTCGGAGCCGGTTGAACCGGATCCACAACCGGGATGAAACAAGCTTCACGAAAAACGCAATAACTTTTGCATCCGGACTCTAATTTCGATGATCTTGGGCTTGTTTTGCCGAGGACAACAATCTCTACAAGATTGTGCAGAGAAACATCATATACCAACAAAGGAGGATAGATGTAACATCCCAAAAATACTAAACTTAGATCATCAAACTCTAATCATCAAAATTAGGGCTAACAAAAACTTTTCTAAAATAAAAATATGAAAGCATGCATGGTGTATGCATTTCATTTGGAATTCTTTTGAACCACCTTGTTTGTGTGTTCCTTTGCTTGTAAATGGATTCTTAGGTAAAATAAACATCATCTAAACAATTCCCAAACTTTTCTCAAAGACAAGTAAATCAAAACAAATAAAATAAGGGAATGGTCATTTTGACCAATTTAACTCTCATGCCTACTTTGGCGGTCCCAAACTTTCAGAACTTAACAGAAACTTTTCTGGATCTTTGCACCCCTTGATTGTACTCATAACAAAGTATCAAGGCCCACTTTGTGACCATCCAGAAACTTTCAAATTCATAGTTTAAATGACAGTTCAAAATTGAATCTTTATCATATGAGAAGATCCCACTTTTTCAAAAACCAATCAAACAAGCTCAAATTTCAAAACCTAAGCATCTGCAGACTCACCAGCACCAACCTAGCACACCCACCAAAAATCTTTTCAAAATTCAAAACTTGAATTCTTGTGGCCATTTCATCAAACACTTTGCAGACACAAATCATCAAAATCTTAAACACTATTGTGAGCAGTGATTGAAGCCTAACTTGTCCCCTCTCTAGCTCACAACCATCTCAGTAGATCATCTAGCAAGTTAAACCAAGCACTAGCCTCACTGTAAGCTGGGAAATGACATCAATGGTGAACAGCCAAAGCTCACCATGCCACCCTAGTGGAGACGGCAAGCTAGGAGGAGATTTAGCCATGCCAACCTTGTCTAGGAGGCAGCCCACCGTCCACCGCCACTCCCTGTCCCAGCCGCGAGCGTTGCCAAACCCTGGACCACACGCATGAACCGTGCCCAGCTCGCCAGCAACCATGCCGAGCATGCGCCAGAGCGCCACACTCGACCGATGCCTACAGACCACGCGCCGCCCTCGCCGCGTGCATACATGATCGCCACTGACCCAGGAGACCGCCAGACATCACCGTTCGCCGCCCCATGACACATAGCCACCGCTCACCGTCGAAGACGCCGCCTCTGCCGCGCAGAGCGTTGCGCGTTCCAAACCAAACCGCACCGCCCCTACATGAGCATTAAAGCCGTAGAGCATCGCCAGGAGACCACCAAGCGATCGCCACCGCCGGCCATGCCTCTAGCCGCCTGTAGCCATGTCACCACCGTTGCCTGCCCATCCTGTTCGGTCTCATCATCGCGACTATAAATAGAGGCCACCCCCAGCCGAATTGAGCACACCATCTCACTCCCCTCTCCTCACTAATCGTGCCACCCCGTTCCCGGAGCAAGGCGAGCAGCGCTTTACCGGAATTTCACCGGAGTCCGCCGCTGCTGGAGAAGAAGGGGGTCAGCGATTGGAGCCGCCCCAGGAGAAGCTGCCAGTACCAGGAGGTTCACCGTCGTCGACTTCGTCGTTCGCCCGCCTCGCCGACCCTCGCCTGAACCCCGGTGAGCCCCCAACGACCCCCACTGGTCGCGCTAGGTTTCTGTCTCGCCGGCGTTGCCCAACGTCGATGATGACCCTCAGCCGTTGGATTAGAACCAGATCGAACGCCCCACATCGCCCCATACCGCTTCGCACCCCCTCGTCTCACTAACGCGTGGGGACAACCACTTAACCAGCCCGCGTAAGCGCTGTGCTTAGCAGGCCGGCCCAGTATCGCTTTCCGCGCAGCCCAGTCATTTGAAACTAACCTTTTCCATTTTATTTCAAACACACTTCTGCACCTAGATTCAAAAATTAACCCAGATCGATTCAGTGAACCAAATTGAATGAAACCAATTTTGTTAGAAAGGTCTGGAAATGCTGAATCCAAGCCCATTGGATTCAAGTAATTTGGATCTGTAGATCATCCTTGGTAAAAATAACAAGGCAGAAGCTTTTCTGCATTCAAACATTTTTTAAATTAAAACAATAATAGCTTTTGAGTTGATTCCAACTCTCAAAAATCACATTTAACCATACCTTTCAGAATATATAAAAATATATAGGTTTACTTACAGAAATAATGTTCAAGTAATAAAAGAATGCTACATAGGCATTTATAGTCACTTTATTTAAAAATAAAAGAGTAAAACCTTATTAAATAGTGACACCACTCTAAATTACATTCCCATGGACAAAAATATGTGGTGATGACATGTGTCAACATGATCACATGTTTGGTTTGGAGAATATTAAATCTTAAGTAGTTTTTCAATGAGTAGAAATTACTTTTCTAAAAATAAAAGGAATTAAACCAAGCTTTAATTTTTTAATGTTAGTGATGATGCTACATCATCTATAGGACCCTTGTGTGTGATGAATGCAAGTAGTTAAGTATTGTTTGGTGATTGTGTACCTCGTATTTATTTATAGACGCTAGTACCGACCAAGGATACGAGGAGGAAGGAGGATTCTACGAAGAAGAAGCCGAGGAGAACTTCAACCACTGCTCTGCACAAGGCAAGCCTAATGCTACTAGTTGAATGTGCAAGCTAACACTTGCAATTTAGCAAGCTTATATTGATACTGTGCAAGCCAATACTTGCTTGTCACCATGCCAACTATATGCCTTAAACATAGATGATCCTACCCACTTGATAAACCAATCCTAGTTTTTACTTACAAGCTTATCACTTTATTTCTTTATCAAAGCTATTACCTAGAGTTTACTTCAGTGAATTGTAGATACTAGACAAATATTTGAAGGTTGCATAAAGAGCATAAAATTTGGCCTAAGCTAGATAATCCTGATGTCATCCTAAGACATGAGATTGAACTTAGTTGAAACTCCACTTGTTTACCACCCCTCATTAGTACTTACCCCCACTTGTAGATGCTAGTGCTAAGCATAAAAATTGATCAACTTTAGATGGGAATACTTGGTGTAAAAATGGTTATGAAAACCTTGGAATGATGGATCATTCTATTGAAATGTTTTGGACATGTGTTTCCGAACACCAGATGATTTATGGTGATGAAAATGTTGAGGCATGAGCCTTAGCCCTTTATAAAACTGATGGTTGTCTGGATGCGATACCATTCCAATTTTATCGTATAACCACAATACCCGAGAATTGGGTAGGGCTTGACTGGAAACTTATATACCTTAGTATTAGTTCCCTCATGGCCAAGGTCTGAGCCGAGGTTACCTTGTGAAGATTGTCCACCTGTGCAGTACCCAAGATGACAGTTGGTCATGGTTGGGAGGCCAAACTCACAGGAGAGGTGCTTATACTAGGGCGTGTAATTGAAAGGTTAGGATTGATTATCCGCATACTGAGTATGGTGAATTCAGGATTTGTTCCTGGCGGATGTATCGAATGTTGTGGTGAAAGTGTACAATCTCTGCAGAGTGTCAAACTATTCAAATAGCCGCGTTCGCGGTTATGGACAGTTGGAGTGGCCATATTGTTCCCCCGTCAGACTTTTCAAAATGATTTGTGAAAGGAAGTGAGACTTTGACTTGACCACAACAGAGTTGTTACATGAGATACAAGTTCCCACTTAGGTGTTATAAAACTTCAACTAGCATTTGTTGCTTCTAAACTTAGTAGATGTAAATCTGGCTTCTTGCAAAACAACCCTAGAGCCTAGTGTCCTATTATCAAAAAACCCTTCCACTTGTTAGTATTAGTTTGCGAGTACTTAAAGAGTACTCATGGCTTTGTCCCTGGCTATTCCCGTGGCCAGACTATGAAGAGGAGTACCTGGAGGATGGACCCCAGGAAGGTTACGACAACTAGGATCATCTCCCATCGTCAGCATGCTTGTGACCTCGAAGATGGAGCTCCGCCTACGTTACCGTTATTATTACGTATTCCGCTGCTTGAAGTTGTATTAAGAACTGGATCATGAGATCCCTATTTGTGTAAGAACTTATGTATGGTTTGTAATGGATGATGTACTATGGTATCCAATTCTGTTATGTCTCGCAAAAATGGTAATCCTGGGATTGGGATGTATGGCATAACAGGCATCTGGGATTAAAAATCCGGGTGTTGACAAGTTGGTATCAGAGCCATCCTGACCATAGGAGACCCTAGTTAGACTGGACGTTGAATCAAAAACTTAGTTTCAAAACCAAAGAAAACAAATATTTACAAAAACTTATTCTCATTCTTATCCCTTTGATTCTTTCATGAAAATTCATGTTCCTCAAAAACTCTTGCAAAATACATAAAATATTTACACACTTAATCACTCTACTAACTTACTCATCCTGTATTCTTATAGATGGACATGAAGTACAACAAGTTTTATCAGTTGGGGAATGGAGGAGACCTTATCTTTGAGTGGGATTTGGACCAGCTTTCGGAACTTCTGGAGCGTCCGCACCCCGAGTTCTTCGGAGCTCAGCTCAATGATCAAGGAGGAGAAGATCTGCAGTGGCTAATTGTTGCAAGTCTTCGAGGAAAGATTGAACCTCCCACTGCTGAGGGAATTCAGTTTACCTTAAGAGAGAACAACTGGCTTGACGGACTTGCCAGGGCCATGTGGGAAGCTCTTTCCCGTCTGTGTGGGCAGAACGTCAATCAGATCAAGGGAACATGCTTTGAGTTTTGCCCAAGGCGTGATGCAAATGGACAACCACTGGAAGCCCCATACCACCACGAGCTGAAGACCCAATTGGACCACCTCAGCTTCATGATGTACGATTGTCAGCAGTAGTTGGATAACTGCCGTGACTACTCCAACCAC
This sequence comes from Avena sativa, assembly GCA_916181665.1. Taxonomy (NCBI): domain Eukaryota; kingdom Viridiplantae; phylum Streptophyta; class Magnoliopsida; order Poales; family Poaceae; genus Avena; species Avena sativa. The sequence goes on from OV702279.1 coordinate 230,937,647, forward strand.
AAGTCTGCCATCATCAAGACGAAGGACCAAACCATCGCCATGCTGGCAAAGGATTGCAAGTCTCGCCGCCGTCAGCTCGACAAGAAGGAGCGCATCATTTCCCGTCTTCACCACCGTATCTCATCTTTGGAGGAGACCATCCATGAGAGAGACATGCCGTTGGAGGAAAGGGAGAATGCCGGAGAGGATCTTCGTGGAGACCCCTACTGTTGGGCCACGCAGAGATAAAACAAAACTTTTTCCTCTAACGTGGTGATCCCAAGATCTAGCTAAGGTAGAAAGCCACGAGGTTTACCACTAGACGCGCAGTTGCGGATTACTGATGAAGCGCGTCAGTTGATGCAGTGCAGTCCTCACAATCCGATCGTCCTGGTGCTGACCGCACAACACCTCTGCTGGTATCCACACGTACAAGGAGGAGCGCCGGCGGTGAACTGCTAGGTTCGTTACGGCGGCTGGACTACTGTGGAGCTAGGGTTTCCAACACATGGAATAACCTAACCGAACAACGATTCACCTCTCTAGGTTACGGTGCTCCACTATATATAGGGAGTGAACGTGGGATCGGCTCGCGCGACCCATTCACTAAAGCCCATATAACACTAGTCACCGTGAGTCCAACTCACTAACTCAGTCCTAATCCGGTTTAGGTCCAACCCAACCAGATTACAGATTCGGATCCAATCCGAACTTGCTCCCGCTCTTAAGTGTGTGACCCCGCAGGCTCATGGTTACTTGGACACGATTAGAGTCCGACTCACAATCGATCAATCGGCATCGGCTCCTAGCAGAACATGCCGATTCCCAAGTACCAAAGAGTCATGACGACTTGCCTTTCCAATGCGACTTACGTCTGAGTCCCTTTTGCCTCACGACATACCTTGTCAGACTATAGGTGAATATATGTCATCCCTTAAATAGTCCGACTCTCTTCTCGATCCAAGATAAGTGATTCACCCGACTAACTCTTAGCCGATCGCCTCGGTTAACACTTAACCGAGTCGTGCATGGCCATGCTTTCCGAATCATATCTCACGAGAGGGCCCAGAGAATATCTCTCCGAGTGGAGGGGCAAAATCCCATCTTGGTTATCCACATCACGCAGCTTGATTCTCAGTCGACCCGAACCCTGCCTTTATAACTGCCCAGTTACGGATCAGCGTTTGACAGAACCTAAGTCGGTGATCCTCAACTCGGACTATGCAACAACCTCAGGTCTAAGGATTACATTGATTGAGATATACAAATGACAACTAGTTCGTTGTACCTCAATATGGGTCAATCCGACTCGCTAAACTCTTTAGCCGAATCTGTGTAAGTTGGAATAGCATCTCCATGCCCATGACAAGTGGAACCGAGTCATCAAGCCAACTTTCACATTGGTCTAAGTTGTGTGTCCAGCACAACCTCAATGACCAAGGATATTTAGTATAAACAACATGAATGCATAGTTCCACAACTGAATCACATATTCAATGATACACATCAGATGTTTATACAAGGACTACTTAATAACTTTATGAATACAATGGGAAATATCATCATACATGATTGCCTCTAGGGCATATTCCCAACACCTACTCCTATCTCAGCGATGATGATGATTTTCTGGAGGATCAGGCTATGGACTTCTTCACCGATGAGGATGATTTCGCCTTCATCGATGATGATGACGATGATGAAGTCACAGATTCCGAGGAGTAGTACCACTTGAGCACTAGCGTAGTGAGTAGTATTCGGTCCCACTGTATCGTAGTTTTCAGAATGGTTCTTAAAACCATCTGTTTTTTTCTTGTTGTGGTGTGTGTTGTATGTGTGCTATGAATGAATGAATGAAAAGCAAGTTACTAGAAAATCAGAGTCAAACTTTGAAAACTCTTCAAAATCCCAGAACCTTAGAAATTTCCCTCTTTTCTCATGATCTATCTCAATCTTCAGATGCCACGCGGAGGAAGTGGTTTATCCCCGGACCCGATGTTGCAGATCCTGCAAATGTTGACCTCTGACCGCGAAGCTGAAAGAGCGGAACGTCAAGCCAACCTAGCCACCTGCAACAGATAGCTCAGCTAGCCCACAACAACCAAGTCCACCGAAATTAGGACAACCATGGATCTAAGCTCAAGAACTTCCAGAATACCAACCCACCTATTTTCACTAAGTCAGAAGAACCCCTAGACGCCGATGATTGGCTGCAGACCATGGAAAATAACCTAGAAGTCGCTGGAGTGGAAGCCAACGAGAAAGTTCTGTTCGCCACCCACTATCTAGCCGGAGATGCTAGGGCATGGTGGAACAGTGTTCGCGCAATGACCGGGGGCCAGATGATGACCTGGGAGGAATTTAAGGTCAAGTTTAGCAGAACCCATGTGCCACCGGGCTTGATCAAGAGGATGAGAGACGAGTTCAGAGAACTGAAGCAAGGAAGGATGACCGTAGTGTAATACCGTGACAAATTTTTGTCATTAGCTAGGTATGCCCCGGATGATATCGACACCGAAGCCAACAAGAAAGAAAGATTCCTGACTGGTCTGCATGATGAGATGCAGACAGTGTTAGTCAATATCCCCTTTGCTGATATTGAATCCCTTGTCGACTCTGCCATCCAGATGGAAGGAAAGATCAACCAAGCCAATGAGAACCGCAAGCGTCGCATGATGCATCAGCCAGGAACCCATCAGACCCCAAAGTATCGCCCTAACCCATCTCCAGGATTTGCCCCAAGAACCAACAGACCCCCGATGAACTGTCCGACCTATCCCAACCGTGGAAACCCTAGGCCCGGAGGAAATCACAACAACCCCGGCAACGCTAGCAATTTCAACCGTGCCCCACCCAAGTTCAACAACAACAATGCTACCGCCAACACCAACACTGCCCCGAGGATTGGAAGCAACGTTGTGCCTGTAGCAGCAAAGGACAAGTCGCAGGTGACTTGTTATGACTGTGGAAATAAGGGTCACTACTCCAACGAGTGCCCCAACAAGAAGAATGCCGCAGCACCCAATGCAAATGCCCCAGCTCAGCAGCAGCGTCGTGTTCAGCCCGGAAGAAGGTTTGCCCCAGGGAATTCGCTCAACCGCAATGGCCGTCTTTTCCTCATGCATGCTGAAGAAGCTCAGGAAGCGCCAGACGTCGTGCTGGGTATGTTTTCTGTTAATTCAGTACTTGCACGAGTGTTGTTTGATTCTGGTGCATCGCACTCATTTGTCACCAAAGAATTTGCATGCACTTGTAAAATTCAACTAACCAAACTGAAGCATGTTATGATTGTTCAAATTCCCGGATCAACCACCAAGGCTAGGCAAATTTGCAAAGCCGTCCCTATCCGAATCCATGGCATAGATTTTTATGCAAATATGATAGTACTCGGAACTAAAGGTTTGGAAGTAGTACTAGGAATGGATTGGATGTCCAAACATAAAGGATTGATTGACTGTGCCAAGAAAGCCATAACCATGACCAGTACAGCCGGAATATCAGTCGAGCACATATCTGAAACCTTACCTCGTCAATTCAAGTGCAACAAGAGTATAGCCCAGCCTACCATTGACCAAGTCCGGATAGTCTGTGAATACCCTGATGTATTTCCAGATGTTTTGCCCGGTATGCCCCCAGATCGGGATATCGAGTTTATCGTCGAACTAATCCCCGGAACTGGACCCATAGCCCAGAGACCATATAGTATGAACCCGTCTGAGCTAGCAGAACTGAAGAAGCAACTGGATGCCATGCTGGAAATTGGATTGATTCAACCAAGTGCGTCACCATGGAGATCACCTGTCTTGTTCGTGGACAAGAAGGATGGAGGTAACTGTTTGTGTACGGATTATCGGAAGTTGAATGATGTCACCATTAAGAACAAATACCCCTTGCCCAAGATAGAAGATTTGTTTGATCAGTTGACCGGTGCCAAGGTGTTTTATAAGATTGATCTTAGAACTGGCTATCATCAACTCAAGATTCGCGCAGAGGATATTCCAAAGACTGCCTTTACCACCAGATATGGATTGTACGAGTATACAGTCATGTCTTTTGGATTAACCAATTCCCCCGCTTATTTCATGAATCTCATGAATAAGAGTTTTATGGACTTCCTGGATAAGTTTGTCGTTGTTTTCATCGATGACATTCTGATTTATTCCAAATCGGAAGAAGAACATGAGCTACACCTAAGGACCATTCTTGGAACCCTTATAGAGCATTAGTTGTATGCCAAGTTTAGCAAATGTGAATTCTGGTTACAGGAGGTAGGATTCCTCGACCACATTGTATCAGCCGAAGGAATTGCTGTGGACCCTGCAAAAGTGAAAGATGTAGAAGATTGGCAAGCCCTAACCACTCAAACCCAAGTTCGTGCATTTCTCAGATTGACGGGATATTACCGCAAGTTCGTAGAAGGATTCTCGAGTATCGCCAGACCCATGACCCAATTGCTGAAGAAGGACAAGAAGTTTGAATGGACCGACAAATGTGAAGCGAGTTTTCAAGAACTCAAGAGGAGATTGATTTCAGCCCCAATCTTGATCATGCCGGATATCACGAATCCCTTCGATGTGTATTGTGACGCATCAAAGACCGGTCTCGGATGTGTGCTGATGCAAGAAGGCAAAGTTATATCTTATCTATCTCGACAACTGAAGCAACATGAGCAAAATTACCCAACCCATGACCTCGAACTCGCAGCCGTAGTTCTAGCCCTGAAGACATGGAGGCATTACCTGATGGGAAATCGTTGTGAGATTTATTCGGATCACAAGAGCCTGAAGTATATATTCACTCAGAAGGAGCTGAATATGAGACAGAGAAGGTGGATTGAGCTAATCAAGGATTACGACCTGGACATTCACTATCACCCCGGTAAAGCCAATGTGGTAGCCGATGCCCTTAGCAGATTGTCGTGCCGCTTGAACTCCATGATTTTAAAGGAGCAACCAAGCTTGCACAAAGAAATGGAAGATTTTCGAATGGAATTAGTGAGTAAAGGATTTTTGGCTAGCATAGAACTCCAGCCAACTTTGATCAGTCAGATTAAAGAGGCGCAGAAGGGAAAAGCTAGTATCGACGGAATCAAGCGTCGTATCGATACATGCAAAGTACCCGGATTCATCGAAGACGAAGAATGAGTTCTGTGGTACAAAGGACACCTTTGTGTACCAGCAGATTCTGAGTTGAAAGAAGTGATTCTGAAGGAGGCTCATGATACTCTTTATTCTATCCATCCCGGAGGAACTAAGATGTATCAAGATTTAAAAATGAGCAATTTTTGTGGCATAAGATGAAGAGATAAATCGGAAGCTATATCGCCAAGTGTGATATATGTCAGTGAGTCAAGGCAGGACATCAAAGACCCGCTGGATTGTTGCAACCATTGCAGATTCCAGAATGGAAATGGGATTCCGTTGGAATGGACTTTATCACCGGATTGCCTACTTCTAGTAGGGGAAATGACTCTATCTGGGTCATAGTGGACCGATTGTCCAAAGTCGCCCATTTCTTGCCCATCAAGACCACATATCAGAGTTCGAAGCTAGCAGAGTTGTACATCGCTAGAATAGTTAGTTTGCATGGAGTCCCCAAGAACATCGTATCGGATCGAGGAACTCAATTTACCTCGAGATTCTGGAAGAAAGTTCAAGAAGGTTTAGGAACCCGCCTAGATTTCAGCACCGCATATCACCCTCAGACCGATGGACAAACGGAGCGAGTAAATCAAATACTCGAAGATATGCTGAGAGCATGTGTGTTAGAATATGGATCTAAGTGGGAAGATTGTCTGCCATTTGCAGATTTTTCATACAACAACAGTTATCAAGCTAGTTTGCAAATGGACCCATTTGAATTTATGTACGGAAGGAAGTGTCGCACCCCTTTGAACTGGTCGGAAGTAGGAGAGAGTCAGATTTTCGGACCCGACATCCTACGAGAAGCAGAAGAGAAGGTTCAGAAGATTCGTGAGCACCTCAAGACCGCCCAGTCTAGACAGAAGAGTTACGCCGACAAGAGACGTCGAGACCTCGCTTTCAACATAGGAGATTTTGTGTATCTGAAGGTGTCGCCATTGAAGGGAATGCAGCGTTTCCAACTCAAAGGAAAGTTAGCCCCCAGATATATCGGACCTTTCAAGATTCTGAACCGTCGAGGAGAAGTGTCGTATCAATTGGAACTACCCGAAGAGATGTTAGCCGTGCACAATGTGTTCCATATATCGTTACTTCGCAAGTGTCTCGAAGTCCCAGAGAAGACCGAAGTGTTCAAAAACATCGATCACCGGACCATAGAGATCAACGAGGATCTGACCTATCCCGAAGTACCCATCCATATTTTGGAAGAAGCTTTCAGAACTACCTGAACCCGAAGCATCAAGTTTCTCAAGATTCAGTGGAGCAACACACAAAAGAGGAAGCTACCTGGGAGCGCGAAGATCACATCAGGAGAGAGTTTCCCGATCTCTTCAAATCCTAGGTAATCTTTTTCGTCCTTTTTCAAATCTCGGGACGAGATGGAGGTAACTGTTTGTGTACGGATTATCGGAAGTTGAATGATGTCACCATTAAGAACAAATACCCCTTGCCCAAGATAGAAGATTTGTTTGATCAGTTGACCGGTGCCAAGGTGTTTTATAAGATTGATCTTAGAACTGGCTATCATCAACTCAAGATTCGCGCAGAGGATATTCCAAAGACTGCCTTTACCACCAGATATGGATTGTACGAGTATACAGTCATGTCTTTTGGATTAACCAATTCCCCCGCTTATTTCATGAATCTCATGAATAAGATTTTTATGGACTTCCTGGATAAGTTTGTCGTTGTTTTCATCGATGACATTCTGATTTATTCCAAATCGGAAGAAGAACATGAGCTACACCTAAGGACCATTCTTGGAACCCTTATAGAGCATTAGTTGTATGCCAAGTTTAGCAAATGTGAATTCTGGTTACAGGAGGTAGGATTCCTCGACCACATTGTATCAGCCGAAGGAATTGCTATGGACCCTGCAAAAGTGAAAGATGTAGAAGATTGGCAAGCCCCAACCACTCAAACCCAAGTTCGTGCATTTCTCAGATTGACGGGATATTACCGCAAGTTCGTAGAAGGATTCTCGAGTATCGCCAGACCCATGACCCAATTGCTGAAGAAGGACAAGAAGTTTGAATGGACCGACAAATGTGAAGCGAGTTTTCAAGAACTCAAGAGGAGATTGATTTCAGCCCCAATCTTGATCATGCCGGATATCACGAATCCCTTCGATGTGTATTGTGACGCATCAAAGATCGGTCTCGGATGTGTGCTGATGCAAGAAGGCAAAGTTATATCTTATCTATCTCGACAACTGAAGCAACATGAGCAAAATTACCCAACCCATGACCTCGAACTCGCAGCCGTAGTTCTAGCCCTGAAGACATGGAGGCATTACCTGATGGGAAATCGTTGTGAGATTTATTCGGATCACAAGAGCCTGAAGTATATATTCACTCAGAAGGAGCTGAATATGAGACAGAGAAGGTGGATTGAGCTAATCAAGGATTACGACCTGGACATTCACTATCACCCCGGTAAAGCCAATGTGGTAGCCGATGCCCTTAGCAGATTGTCGTGCCGCTTGAACTCCATGATTTTAAAGGAGCAACCAAGCTTGCACAAAGAAATGGAAGATTTTCGAATGGAATTAGTGAGTAAAGGATTTTTGGCTAGCATAGAACTCCAGCCAACTTTGATCAGTCAGATTAAAGAGGCGCAGAAGGGAAAAGCTAGTATCGACGGAATCAAGCGTCGTATCGATACATGCAAAGTACCCGGATTCACCGAAGACGAAGAAGGAGTTCTGTGGTACAAAGGACGCCTTTGTGTACCAGCAGATTCTGAGTTGAAAGAAGTGATTCTGAAGGAGGCTCATGATACTCTTTATTCTATCCATCCCGGAGGAACTAAGATGTATAAAGATTTAAAAATGAGCAATTTTGGTGGCATAAGATGAAGAGATAAATCGGAAGCTATATCGCCAAGTGTGATATATGTCAGTGAGTCAAGGCAGGACATCAAAGACCCGCTGGATTGTTGCAACCATTGCAGATTCCGGAATGGAAATGGGATTCCGTTGGAATGGACTTTATCACCGGATTGCCTACTTCTAGTAGGGGAAATGACTCTATCTGGGTCATAGTGGACCGATTGTCCAAAGTCGCCCATTTCTTGCCCGTCAAGACCACATATCAGAGTTCGAAGCTAGCAGAGTTGTACATCGCTAGAATAGTTAGTTTGCATGGAGTCCCCAAGAACATCGTATCGGATCGAGGAACTCAATTTACCTCGAGATTCTGGAAGAAAGTTCAAGAAGGTTTAGGAACCCGCCTAGATTTCAGCACCGCATATCACCCTCAGACCGATGGACAAACGGAGCGAGTAAATCAAATACTCGAAGATATGCTGAGAGCATGTGTGTTAGAATATGGATCTAAGTGGGAAGATTGTCTGCCATTTGCAGATTTTTCATACAACAACAGTTATCAAGCTAGTTTGCAAATGGCCCCATTTGAATTTATGTACGGAAGGAAGTGTCGCACCCCTTTGAACTGGTCGGAAGTAGGAGAGAGTCAGATTTTCGGACCCAACATACCCTTTTCGGAATATATAAAAATATATAGGTTTACTTACAGAAATAATGTTCAAGTAATAAAAGAATGCTACATAGGCATTTCTAGTCAATTTATTTAAAAATAAAAGAGTAAAACCTTATTAAATTGAGACACCACTCTAAATCACATTCCCATGGACTAAAATATGTGGTGATGACATGTGTCAACATGATCCCATGTTTGGTTTGGAGAATATTAAATCTTAAGTAGTTTTTCAATGAGTAGAAATTACTTTTCTAAAAATAAAACGAATTAAACCAAGCTTTAATTTTTTAATGTTAGTGATGATGCTAGATCATCTATAGGACCCTTGTGTGTGATGAATGCAAGTAGTTAAGTATTGTTTGGTGATTGTGTACCTCGTATTTATTTATAGACGCTAGTACCGACCAAGGATACGAGGAGGAAGGAGGATTCTACGAAGAAGAAGCCGAGGAGAACTTCAACCACTGCTCTGCACAAGGCAAGCCTAATGCTACTAGTTGAATGTGCAAGCTAACACTTGCAATTTAGCAAGCTTATATTGATACTGTGCAAGCCAATACTTGCTTGTCACCATGCCAACTATATGCCTTAAACATAGATGATCCTACCCACTTGATAAACCAATCCTAGTTTTTACTTACAAGCTTATCACTTTTTTTCTTTATCAAAGCTATTACCTAGAGTTTACTTTAGTGAATTGTAGATACTAGACAGATATTTGAAGGTTGCATAAAGAGCATAAAATTTGGCCTAAGCTAGATAATCCTGATGTCATCCTAAGACATGAGATTGAAATTAGTTGAAACTCCACTTGTTTACCACCCCTCATTAGTACTTACCCCCACTTGTAGATGCTAGTGCTCAGCATAAAAATTGATCAACTTTAGATGGGAATACTTGGTGGAAAATGGTTATAAAAACCTCGGAATGATGGATCATTCTATTGAAATTTTTTGGACATGTGTTTCCGAACACCAGATGATTTATGGTGATGAAAATGTTGAGGCATGAGCCTTAGCCCTTTATAAAACTGATGGTTGTCTGGATGTGATACCATTCCAATTTTATCGTACAACCACAATACCCGAGAATTGGGTAGGGCTTGACTGGAAACTTATATACCTTAGTATTAGTTCCCTCACGGCCAAGGTCTGAGCTGAGGCTACCTTGTGAAGATTGTCCACCTGTGCAGTACCCAAGATGACAGTTGGTCATGGTTGGGAGGCCAAACTCACAGGAGAGGTGCTTATACTAGGGCGTGTAATTGAAAGGTTAGGATTGATTATCCGCATACTGAGTATGGTGAATTCAGGATTTGTTCCTAACGAATGTATCGAATGTTATGGTGAAAGTGTACAATCTCTGCAGAGTGTCAAACTATTCAAATAGCCGCGTCCGCGGTTATGGACAGTTGGAGTGGCCATACTGTTCCCCCGTCAGACTTTTCAAAATGATTTGTGAAAGGAAGTGAGACTTTGACTTGACCACAACAGAGTTGTTACATGAGATACAAGTTCCCACTTAGGTGTTATAAAACTTCAACTAGCATTCGTTGCTTCTAAACTTAGTAGATGTAAATTTGGCTTCTTGCAAAACAACCCTAGAGCCTAGTGTCCTATTATCAAAAACCCCTTCCACTTGTTAGTATTAGTTTGCGAGTACTTAAAGAGTACTCATGGCTTTATCCCTGGCTATTCCCGTGGCCAGACTATGAAGAGGAGTACCTGGAGGATGGACCCCAGGAAGGTTACGACAACTAGGATTATCTCCCATCGTCAGCATTGCCCGTGACCCCGAAGATGGAGCTCCGCCTATGTTACCGTTATTATTACGTATTCTGCTGCTTGAAGTTGTATTAAGAACTGGATCATGAGATCCCTATTTATGTAAGAACTTATGTATGGTTTGTAATGGATGATGTACTATGGTATCCAATTCTGTTATGTCTCGCAAAAATGGTAATCCTGGGATTGCGATGTATGGCATAACTGACATCTGGGATTAAAAATCCGGGTGTTGACAATAGAACCAACCGAAGAAAGGTAAGAAGCCTCCCTAAAGAAGAACCGATAAAACCTTCAAACTCGAAAACGCCATAGAAGATGCATACGAATTCTGTTTTCGATGAACTTGGGCTTGTTGAAGAGCTAGAAACAAGCTTAAGAACCTCACATGGAGAAACACCAAGAAGCAACAAAATAGTAAGAGTCAAACTATGCAAAGGATTGATCTCCCTATGACAATCTGATCAAGTTACCCAACCGAAATCCCCTCTTGATAGTGCGGCTATCTATCCTATAACCCGGTCTCCCAACAACCACCTTGAGACCGGTTAAAGGAAAATCTAGCAAGGCCATACCTTTGCCTTGCGCACCCCGCTTGATCTTGATGACAACGCTTCAAGCTCCACCTAAGACGGAATACAACACTTGATCATTGTTGCTTCATGAAGACTCCTAATTTGCTCCCTCATACACCACTATGGGATAGCTTCATTAATACATGTCTTCACATGTCCATTATCACCAATATGGACGGCAAGCTTCAAGCAAATGTTCTTCTCGAGATGCTTATCTTGAACTTGCCCTTCTCAACCTTGATGACGATCACCACTTGATGTCATCCTCTCATGGGCTATATAAGATCTTCACTTTTGAAGAATGCCCATGGAAAGATACCTATCCCATATAGAAAACGCAAAGGCACTGATGTCTATGCACTTATATTCTTGTAGACAGTTGTTGGGCCTTGAAGTGCAGAGGTTTGTAGAACAGCAGCAAGTTTCCCTTAAGTGGATTACCCAAGGTTTATCGAACTCAGGGAGGAAGTGGTCAAAGGTACCCTCTCAAGCAACCCTGCAATCAAGATACAAGAAGTCTCTTGTGTCCCCAACACACCCAATACACTTCTCAGGCGTATAGGTGCACTAGTTCGGCGAAGAGATAGTGAAATACAAGTGGTAACGATGCCAGAAAAGAGCTTCTGGCGGGGAGGACAAGACTGGAAGCAAGCAAACATGTAATAGATCTAGATGCAAACGGTGTTTCAATGCTTAGAAACAAGGCCTAGGGATCATACTTTTACTAGTGAACACTCTCATATAAAAATCTTCTCTTCATGATACTACTCTGAACTACTCTCCGGTTGGACACTCTAATCCACGGTAGGGTTATAACAACACTCCTCAAAGTCCGCCTTTCCCATCTAGATAACCCCACACGGTCACCTTGAGCGCTAAATGGTTCCAACAAACACCACAATTTCATAAAAACATCTAACTCCAAATATACTCATGATAAATATTTATGAACTCTAGCCTAAGTGCCACCACGGCGTGCATGCTATCACTTTCACACACGTGGGGAGAGCAAAGATCTATTGAAGAACTTGAGTATTTATGTAGACTCTAGTCTAAGTGCCACCATAGTATGCACGCTGTCACTTTCACACACGTGGGGAGAGCCCGAGATCTATTAAAGCACTTGAGTAGCAAATTAGATCTACTTGATTACAAAGCTCATGATCACAATATGATCATGCATAGAGAGAGAGATGAACACATAGCTACCGATAGGGCCCTTAGCCTCGAGGAAGAACTACTCCCTCGTCATCATGGGAATCAACAACGACGATGGAGATGGTGGTGGAGATCGATGGAGATGGTTCCGGGGGCACTTCCCCGTCCCGGTAGGGTGCCGTAACAGAGACTTCTGTCCCCCGAATCTCCCCTTCGGTGGCGGCGGCGCTGTAGAACTTTTTGTGGATGTATGATGGATTATTTAGGGTTTTCTCCCCGGGGGCTTCTTATAGGCGAAGGGGCATGGCGAGGAGGCAGCCAGGGGGGCCACACCCCTGGTGGCGCGGCCAGGGTGGGCCCGCGCCACCCTAGGGTAGGCTCGCGCCACCCTAGGGTGTGCCCATCCCAGTGCCCTGCTCCGTCTCTGCTTCGATTTTCCGCATCGTTCCGGGGAAAATATGAAGATTGACTTTGTCCCGTCCAATTCCGAGAATATTCATTTTTTAGCTTTTCTGAAACCAAAACAGCAGAAAACAGGCAACTGACACTATGGCATCTTGTCAATAGGTTAGTTCCAGAAAGTGTATAAAAATACCTCAAAGTCTAGACAAATGATATAAAACAAGCATGGAGCATAAAAAATTATAGATACGTTTACGACGTATCAGGCACATATATAATGGGTTAGTTCATGATGCATAATTGACAAGTCTTACCATACCACAATACCATGTGGTACATTCTTTATGCTTCATGTGTTAACCAACTTGAAATCACTGTTTGTATTGGCCAACCAAGTATCTTCTCGTGCTCCATCTCAATATCTTGAGGTACATAAGGAACTCTTCATTTGATTACATGCTCTAAATCTTAGTCAACCATAGCTCAACTAATGAGGCTATCATGACACCGACTTAGAGCCATATCTTGAATTTTTCTATTGAGATCACACTCTCAAGATCTTGATCATATCATATTCTTATGTTCAACTCGATGATTTTGATGCCAATACTCAAGGTATATTGTTATCTTCATGGCATCCATACTTGAATCCAACACATGGACTACAAGCATGACCTATGGAATATTCCTTATATAAAACTCAGTGAAAACATTAGACCATAGGGATTGTCATTAATCACCAAAACCACACATAGGGGCAATTACCCTTTCAATCTCCCCAATTTTGGTAATTGATGACAATTACAACAAGAGGGTTTATATAATGAATATTAGAAACAAGTACGCAGCTTATCCAAGAATAAGTTTCATACAAGAGGTTGTATTTGATATGGTTAAGTAACACAAAGATACTAGCCCATATCAAAACCGATTCTACTCACACAAACTACAACTGATGCAGGAGATGTGAGTAGAACCAACATATATAGAGAGCAAACTCCCCCACAATATATGCACGTGTGATGATCTTGAATTTCATTGCATACATTGTCAAGCATAACCTTTGGGAGAGTTTCCACTATATGTACAACCATGCAAAACATAATAAAGGGTGAACGCATGAAAGGCAAACACTTAATAAAAAACCAATCTTAAGTAGAAAACCATTTCCCTTAAAACCCTCTAAACTTCTCCCCCGTTGACAACAACTGCCAAAATGGGTAACAAGGTTAGAAAGACAATATAGTATGAGTTCCTACCCAAGGTGTGCATTACTCGTAATATGAGTGAAATCACATGCACATATCCAATGACGAACACTTGGAGTAAATCAAACTATATTGAAGATCAAGGATTGCTAAAAGGATAACAAGGTGAAGGCACTTCGACGGATGAAGCAAGCAATCGAAAGATCCAAATAATCAAATGGACAAATAGTGCTCTAAGTTAAATAAGGAAGCTCCCCAAGGTTCATGCATAAATTATTTGTTTCATTTGAATACAATATGCACAAACATGGAATCCTCACTCCCTCTATATTATTTAGAACACAACCAAGATACAAGGATTAGATATAAATCAATACACTTGTCAAGACAAGCTTAAGTACAAAAGAAACCAAATATGAGATATGAGTGAATGAAGATGCAATAAAAGTAAACCAAACACTCATAAATAAAGACCTTACCAATACCATTAAAAATCAAGAGGATAAGAGAGATGGTTAGAAAAGAGCAATCATGTCAAGTCGAGAGATTAACACTCTCGTGTATATAAGTTTCCAAGTGGAAAAACATGAGAATAATCCACAAAGAAACATAAACACATAAGAGGTTAATAATAAGAATACATGATATCCAAGCGGAAGTCATAATATATACCAAAAAGGATATTTTGCTTAAGTGCATATGTAGCCCATGGCTCTATTTTATCTTATGGTATATCAATGAACTTCACCAAAGAAAAACAAAAATCTCAAAACCATCACAACTAACACTAAGGGAAATAATGCTAGTTGAGATATTTTGAGAAAGGCAACAAGTATCAAAAGGAATGATTCAATGCAATTTCAACAATATTGCACATGAGAGTACCTTGAGGAATTGATATGCAATACATTGCTAGAAGCCATATTTGGAATTGGTGAATCATGAACATGATTTTATATACTCCCCATTATATGCATCATCTCAAATTACTCACATAAGCAATAAGGATAAACAAGTCTTTCAAAGATCCTTGCAAGAACCACAACATTTACACACAAATATATTCATGCCAAGATGCAACCTACAAGAGATTGGATGAAAGAATAGTATGCATGAATAAGACACTTGTTACCGAGATAGCAATGGTATGATGTAGTAGATAAGAATTTTTCGATCATCCTAGCTTGGCTCCAATTATGATGTGGTGACAACACTTTCCTTATAGATGAGACAAGCATCCATTGTATCTCCAGTGTACCTAAAACAACATTCAAGTACATCTTGGTCCCCAAACTTATTGGGGCCAAAGTGGTTAGACTAACCACAACACATAGGACACACTCCATAAAAATATGTGCATATTTAGGGATGAAATTTGAATTTCATGCACATCTTAGCCGTTTAAGGATTTTATGGAGTATACCATATATATATTAGATCAAATAAAGCAAAACATGATATAATATATACATTTAGTAAACATGCATGCGCGAGACTTTCAAGATTCAACAAACATATAATTTGGAAAAAACACCAAAATATTCAAGAAGGCATACAAGGTGTGACAAGACACATTTGTTGTCCAAACGATATCAAAGAATCAAATCAACACAAGATTTGTTCAACAAAGTTCCACAAATGAACCAAGCAAACATTATTGAGCATAAAAGATGAAATAAAAACAGAAATGCTCAAAGATTTATCTCATTCAAGCAAATAAAATAGAGAAGAAAGAATGAGATAACAAACTCCCAAAAGAGCAAGGTTTCAACAAATAAACCAAACCCTTAACACTTTTCACAATGGCACAAGGTTTCGAGAAGAAAAGGTTTGTATTCCACTAAAACATATTTGATAATAATCAAAAACATGATCGAAGAGATGATCAAAAGCCAAGGAAGACAATGGGAGCCACACCAAAATTTTGGAAAGAAAATAAGGCAATAAGAGGTGAACTCCAAAGTGAAGATGATCCACAAATGCTACAACACACAAGTGTATCGGAATACATTTCCGGTGGTAAATTACACAGATATTAAAGATAAATCTTCACAATAAAAAGCATAGGATAGAAATAAAAAGATTAAGCACTATGCAAATATACAGATTCTTGATAGCTTCAACTAGTCACACAATCATGCAAATAAATAATTAGAATAACTTGAAGCAAATGGTCTCCCAAATAAGATATAGAGATATGTATTTGAGGAAGACCGCACCAAGAATTTCTTACTCAAACAAAGACCAAAAATATGAGCAATAAAAGCTTCTAACAAAAATAGGACCTTGTTTGTGTCAACATTCCACCTAGAAACAAGATAATAAAAAATATCAACTCTTAGTGGAACTACCTCATATGTTCACATTTCCTAGGATTGTGATATGCAAAAGAAGCATATTACTCCCCCATAATGTGATATTCATTTTTTCTTAATAAGAGGCAAAACAACCTCAACTAGAGATAATTAATGGACATTTAGAATTTGAATTTCTCATGAGTATGATACACCACATAATGACTATATAAGCTTGCAATATCAATACTAAGTGGTAGTACTCATGTACACACATTTTAAGGTTTGAGAGATGCGCGAGGCATGTCACTCCCCAAAATGGGATGTTCCATTAACCACTCGAAAAGAGCCAAATAAGATATCATCAAGATGCATTAGAGGCTCAAAATAAAACACACGAGTAAATGATGTGCCAAACACCTAGACATACTTGAATACACAAAATAATCAAGCATGAGGCACACCAAATACAATTACATACTTGGTATAAAACCAAAACATGTAAAGGGGCAAGTAACTTACAATATAAATGAATTAAGTACAAGTTACCGCGAAGAGTCACATTGGATATAAGATAGGGAAATGATAATCCTTATGAGTTGGCTTGATCAAATATAATATATGAAGATCCCTTAATTCTTCATGAGTTAGTCTAGTCTCCAATGACCTCCAAAAATACCTATTGATCAAGTTTGAGCTTGTTGGTCCCCAACCAAGTTGGGTCCTAAGAGGTTTGTCACAATAGGCTTGGCAACCCAAATGGTTCTTTTCTTGACACCACTTTGAGTTCCAGCAAACTTGGAAAACACATTCCCATCCTTATCCTTTCTAAGAGAATAATCATCAACATCAATGATAGGGTTAGATAAGGTACTGTTTGAACATGAAGAAGCAAAGTTCCCCTTCACACGACATATGTAGCAACAAGTGCTCCCCTTTCTCTTCTTCATTTATTTCTTGGATTGGGGAGCATTATCTTGATTCTTCTTTGGAAGTGGCCTAACTTTAACTTGGGCTTGACCTTGAACTTGTGGCCACTTCCCTTGTTGCTTCTCACCAAGTGGTTTTTCTTCAATGGACAAGATCTTACATGATGTCCTTCAACCTTGCACTTGAAGCAAATAATCTTGGCCAAATTATTGACTTGGTCTTGGCCCTTCTTCTTGTTGCTCTTGGATTTGTTATTTTTATTGGAGTTGAATCCAAGTCCACTTTTAACATTTGGGGATTTTTGCACACTCAAAATATTAACGAGTGTGGATTTCCCTTCATGACTCTTTTCCAAGTCATTCCTCAAGGAAGTGACTTGGGCCTTGAGATCTTTGATTTACTCTACATGGTTAGTAGAAATACAAGTACTAGAGTAAGTAGAAGCTTCATTGTTAGAGCAACAAGGCAAAGCAATTAATCCAACACAAGGTTTATCAATAGTATGGCTAGATGGATTACTAGGACTAGCACATGGCAAAATAACATTTTGAGTAGAAGTTGTGATAATGTCCAAAATAGGCTCACAAGATGTTACCTTAGTAATACTTGCCTCATGATCTAACTTTAGCCCATTATAAGAGATTAGAAGATCATTATGAGAGCCCGAGAGCTTTTCATGACTTTCTTCCAATTTCTTATACTTGCTAGTTAGCAAATCAAGTTGAGCCCTTAGCTCAACATTCTCCTTTAGAGTAGATGCTTCACAAGAAGTAGAGTTAGTAGCACAAGCATCATTAATGGAATTTTCCTTTTCAAGCTTATAAGATTCAAATTTTTGTGCGAGGAGACTATTAGTGTGATTCTCCTCGACAAGCTATTTCTTAAGGAGATTGAATCTCCGACTCCCATCATCAAGTTGGAAATACAACTCCTATATGGTTCCCGTTTGTTTAGTTATGGTGTCCATAACGTGTTTGAGACAAGTAACGGCCTGATTATTACCACGAAGAGAGGTACACAAAAAAGTCAACTCAAGCAAGAGAGCACTAGTATCCTCATCAATGTCATCATCACTATCATCATTATCATTGCTATTATCTTTAGAAGACATATTGGGATCTAAAGTAGGATATACCTTTGATCCTCTTGCCATAAGGCACATGTGAGCACGGGAGGATGAAGATGAGGATATTCTTGAATCTTCATTCATGATCATGTCTTGCTCCATAGAATGTTTGATTTCCTCTACATTGTTAGATAAACAACTAGAGGAAATGGAAGCATTTTGTTCATGGGAATAAGGCAAATCAAGCATATAATCTACACTAGTACTCAAATAATTTCTAGAAGATATGCAAGGACTAGCAACACAAGGGGATATAGCATCATTATTGCAAGAAGTGCTTAAGTCCAAACTCTCTACACCATTATCATTTATAGAACGAGAATAGTTGGTGTAAAGAGAAACACTACCATCATCACATATGATTTTTCCACTCACCATGCCATTACCTTGTGACTTGTCACATGTAAGTGAAGTGGAAAGAATTGAAATCTCATCGCGGCCGGAGGTGGAAGCAAGGATCTCTTCATGATGTGAGAAAGAAGAGAGCTCCTTAGAGATACCACCAACCCTATGAGAAATGGACCCACCAAATAAGCTTGTTCCACATCTCATGAGATGACTTGCGCTTTACAATCGTCAAGAACGAATTAACTGTGGGGCTCAAGGAGAAAATAATATCATTAGATACTTGAGCTTCGAGATGTAAATTTTCTCATCCTCTAAAGATAGATTTTGAGGATCCATAGGAGGAGAAAAACCTACATCTAGAAATTGCTCAATATTTGGACACAAGGTTCGAAGATTACAAAGCAAGCAATTTCTCCACAAAGCATAATTTGTGCCATCAAAGATAATTGTGTCATTGTGAAATATACTACTAGCCGACATATTTACACTCTAGGCGGTGAAGCCTAAACAAGGAGAGACCTTGCTCTGATACCAATTGAAATGATAGTGTAGAGGTCCCAACCTGGTAAGGTAGAGATCCCTATGTTTACAGTGCTAGGCCTTGGATCGAATATCTATCACCCACAGTTTAAGATGTAATATCAAGAAACAAAGGTCTTATTACAACCTATAACCAGGAATAAAATAATTCATTACAACTTACATAGCTCATATGGCTACCATATCACAGAGCAGCAGATACAACTATATAATGCATGTAGTCCTTCAACTTCATATGCCACAGGCAAACATGTTGGTTGTAGACTTGTAATCCCTACTCAACAAACTTCACTAACAACAAACAAACCTTCAACATAATAAGTTACAGCCACAAGGGTCAATACATTTGAATTATATTGGCAACTGATATCATATTGATATGGATAATCTATCCTCTACATCAATATATGGCTAAGTGGAGTTTTGGCTAGCATTTGCATAAAATAAGTTTTTCCTATCCTTTGTAAAAATAGTTTTTCTCTTTTTCAAAACATTTCATCACACATGGAACATTGGATACACACCAGGTGCTACCCTTGTTCACCCAACAAGTTTTAACTTAGAGAAATTGGGATGAGGAGATTCTTGATCATTTCAATGTCTTTGATGCTCAAAATGTCCATTACCGGGGACATGGCTAAGTACTTAGGTTTTACCCTCTCGAGAGGTGGTGCACTTTCCCCACAAGACTCGACATGCACCGAGATGAGACTTTCAGAAGCAATCCTTCAGACCACCATGGACGCGTTCCATCCTATCATCACTACCACCAACTGTCCATCTGGCTGAGTTCTTGCAACCTAGTTGGTCAAGGCAGGGCCCATATGCCATGTGGTTGCACTGGAAGCTTCTCAACACTAAACATCTCAAATCTCTTTGTTCCTGGGTGGCCATCCACAAGTGAGATACACCAGGGAAACCGTAGAAATGGGCCCTGGGTAACCACTCAACAAAAATCCATCCATGCAATTACCATTCCACCCAGGTGTTTCATTAACAAGTTGTTTTCTTAGTCAAAAACACATAGGCATAATCTTTCCATAAGATCATAACATGAATTCCCACCCTTGAATTTCTAATAGCTAGGCTAAGCATACTAGTGTAACATGTCTCTTAACTAAGGAAGATTCCTACCAAGATATATTCCATAGGATCTACCATAGCATAGCAATATACAAAATAGTCCTATCATGCATACCACAAAAATATTACTAATGCAATATTGAAAAGATAGGACTTTTGATGACCAAAGTATCACTTGCCTTTTTAGTAAAAAATCTAGGTATTCTCCTTGATCTTGCAATTGTCACACTCTTCAAAGTTCACTACAATACAATCAAGCAAAAGCACACACTTAAAACTACAATACTAGAATTAACAAAACAAAAACAAGAAAACAAAGAAATGCATGCAATCATGCAAAAGGTTGTTTTATTGAAAAAGTTGTTTCTAATAAGGTTCTAAATATTTCAAAACACCTACTGGTTTTTTTATAAAAGTGGAAATTCATTTGATACCAAGTTAGTGAAAATAAGTCATTTAAATCATTTTTCTTTTGTTAGAAAAGCTTTTGTTTAAAGGAATAATTTCTAGTGTCAACAAAATATATTTTTAAGTTCAAAAGTTAGTGTTTTAGGCCAGAGGGTTCAAAACAAAACCATTTGTAAAAGGTTTCACCCAAAAAGAATATTTAGAACATTTTTATATTCAAAATATCCCTAAACATGTCTCTGCATAAAACTCTAATTTTTCAGAAGCAAATGACCAAAGTAATACCATAAGTGCAAATTACACATTTTTTATGAATCCATCGATATAAAATTTGTAATTTTTGGATAAACATATCAAAAGTTATTGATTTTACAAGTTCAAACATCTAATAGATAAATTCCTGGATTTTAGATCAAAAGCTTGGCCACGTGGCGCTGTCTGACTGGTTGATACCGCTTCGCGTGGATCACGCATCGCGGCCATTAGATTTAAGTGGAATCGCACGGCTCAGATGGATTGATACCGCTTCGTTTAAGTGATTTATCCCAGCCACTAGATCTACATCCAACAGATCCGAGCATGCTAACCAGAGATTGGCGGCGCTGCCAATGACGCGCGGCGGCGACGCCTCTGGTGGCAGCGTTCCGGCGGTTCGGAGGGGTAGAAGGAGGGTGTTACTAGGGTCGCAGGGACATGGCGGTCCTCAAGGTAGTCGTGGGCGAGGTCGGGGCGCTCTGGGCGGTCCTCTAGGTATTCTCCTTGATCTTGCAATTGTCACACTCTTCAAAGTTCACTATAATACAATCAAGCAAAAGCACACACTCAAAACTACAATACTAGAATTAACAAAACAAAGACAAGAAAACAAAGAAATGCATGCAATCATGCAAAAGGTTGTTTTATTGAAAAAGTTGTTTCTAATAAGGTTCTAACTATTTCAAAACACCTACTGGTTTTTTAATAAAAGTGGAAATTCATTTGATACCAAGTTAGTGAAAATAAGTCATTTAAATCATTTTTCTTTTGTTAGAAAAGCTTTTGTTCAAAGGAATAATTTCTAGTGTCAACAAAATATATTTTTAAGTTCAAAAGTTAGTGTTTGAGGTCAGAGGGTTCAAAACAAAACCATTTGCAAAAGTTTTCACCCAAAAATAATATTTAGAACAATTTTTATATTGAAAATAGCCCTAAACATGTCTCTGCATAAAACTCTAATTTTTAGAAGCAAATGACCAAAGTAATACCTTAAGTGCAAATTACACATTTTTATGAATCCATTAATGTAAAATTTGTATTTTTTGGATAAACAAATCAAAAGTTATTGATTTTACAAGTTCAAACATCTAATAGATAAATTCCTGAATTTTAGATGAAAAGCTTGGCCACGTGGCGCTGTCTGACTGGTTGATACCGCTTCGCGTGGATCACGCATCGTGGCCATTAGATTTATCTGGAATCGCACGGCTCAGATGAATTGATACCGCTTCGTTTAAGTGATCTATCCCAGCCACTAGATCTACATCCAACGGATCCGAGCACGCTGGCCAGAGATTGGCGGCGCTGCTGACGACGCGCGGCGGCGGCGCCTCTGGTGGCAGTGTTCCGGAGGTTCAGAGGGGTAGAAGGAGGGGAGGAGGGTGTTACTAGGGTCACAGGGACGTGGCGGTCCTCAAGGTAGTCGTGGGCGAGGCCGGGGCGCTCTGGTTCACTGTCGATTTCTTGCCGGAGTTCGTGCTTACGGTGGTGTTTGCTGATGGAGACAAAGCCGGGCCTACAGAGCACGAGCAGGTGAACAGCGAGTACCAGAAGATTCACAAGACAAAGTTGAGCACGATAGCATGAGCTAGAGGGCAAGCGGCGCACTGGGTTTACCGGAATCGCTCGACGGAGTTGCGGTCGTCGTCAGTGGCTTGCAGGCGACGTTGGTGCCGAGCGTCTGGTGTACGAGAAAGCAAGTGGTTGGTGTGAGCAGACGCGCACGGCAATGGTGAGCAAGCCTGCATGAACCAGGGGCAAGGGAAGGCCGGAGTTCGCCGGAATCGGCGCCGGAGCACGTCGGGGTCTGCAGCGGTGTGGGTAGAAATCCAAGCAGCCTGGGGGCTCCCCTGGTGCGGTGATTGAGGGGAAACTGAGAGTGGACATAGGGGGTTAAGAAGGCAGGGTAGTGGTGGAGATTACTCGCGGAATCAATGGATTTTATGCGCATTTAAACGGCCAGAAATGGCGAGGAGGGGAATGCAGGCTCGGCGCGCTGGAGACGATGGAGTCGACGTGGCGGTGGGGCCAGCGTGTCAGCGAGGGGGTGCGGAGAGGGCACAGTAATAAAAGGAATCTGCGGGGGGGGGGGAGGAGAGTGGCCCGAGTGGGCTTAGCTGGGCCTAGTTGGGCTGGGGGGTGCTGATAGGGTTTCCTTTTTTTCTAGTATTCTTCTTTTTCTGTTTTCTATTTTATTCAAAACAATTGATTTCAAACCCAAATTGATTCAAAACTTTGCCAACCTTTTCAGAGTATTTTACACATAATATAAGTTGGTTATTTAGTCCATTTTCAAATATTTCTCATGATTTCTTAATCATTTAAATTTGAGTGTTGGACCTTGGCATTTATTTAAATAAAATTTGAATATGGTTCATAAGCCCATATAGTTTTATTTAAATAAACTTTTATCCTTATATACTATGTAGTAAACTTTTATTCCATTTACTTATGGATTTTAACCAAGGTTTAAATTGTCTTTGCAATAATTTGTATTTATTTAATTCTTTCTTTGTCTTATAAAATTCATATCTTTTTATTTATAGCTCCAAAAATAGTGATTCAAATTTGTATAATTTTATTTGATTATTATTTATATTTTCAAATCCTTTTAGGATTATCGTGTTCACAATTTGGTATTTATTTTAGCTAGGAGCTTTATTAGTCTTGGAAATACTTTCTTTTATCTTATTAAAATCATAAGTTTTTATCCATGGCTCCAAATGGAGTGAAATCAATTCCCATGGTTTTGTAATATTTTTGTTTACCATTATTGATCATTTAGGAATGTTTGTTGCTAAATTTTTATATGGAACAAAGCCATAGTCTTGGAGTGATCTTGATGATGATTTCTTTTATTAGGGTTTAGGGTTTAGGTTTAACTTTTCCAAGTGTTCAAAATCAAGATTCATTCCATGCATTGATGCATTTGATTTGTTTGAAAATTTGTTTGTTGCTTACTCATTTAAATTTTGTACAAGTAAGGTTTTGATGTTTCCATTTAGAGATAAAAAGTTTCTTTTCCCCCAAAATTTCAACATTTAATTCTTTTGTTTGTTTATTTTTCGCATTTCAAAATTTGGAAAATTTTGGGATGTGACAGATAGAGATGTCGCCTAGAGGGGGGTGACTAGGCAATTTCAAAACTTATACGGTTTTGGGTTGATAGAATGCGGAATTAAACTAATGTTTATTTTACAAGCACAAAACCTAAATACTCTAGGCTCAACTAAGTGCACCAACAACAAGTTAAGCTAAGCAAGATAGCACGAGATAAATATACCACAAGTGATAAGCAAGATATAAGTACGTCAAGATCGATGGATATCATAAGGAAAATAAGCTCGGGTATAGAGATAACCGAGGCACGCAGAGACGAAGATGTATTCTCGTGTTCCCTTACAAGTAAGGTACGTCACGTTGGAGAGGTGTGGGATTCCATGAAGGATTTCTCAACGCCACGAAGGCTCACATTCTTCTCCGAGTCTATCCCACGAAGGAATAGGCCCTTTCCTTATGGCTAGCTTTTCCTCCACTCCGGAGATGGCAGGCGCCACAACCACTTCACAAGCTCCACGAAGTAGAAGCCCAGGTCTCTTCACAATCTTCCACGAAGAGGATGCCGTGGAACCAACCGCCAAGCCAACTAGGAGGTCACCCTCCAAGAGTAACAAGCTCACGGTTTCTCACTTGAACAAATCGTAGTGGAGAGCTCAACACTTATGCAAGAATGCAAAGCAAGAACACCAAGGGTGCTCAAATCCTTCACTCTCAAATCCCACCAAAGCAACAAGTGCTAGGGAAGAATTATAGAGGAAGAACAAAGGTGGAAATCAACAAATGACTCCAAGATCTAGATCCAATGGGTTCCCCTCACTTAGAGGAGGAATTGATTGGTGGGGATCGTAGATCTAGATCTCCTCTTCCAAAGCCTTCAAAAAGATGCAAGAATCATAGGAGGGAAGGGGGAGGAAGCAAGCTCAAGAGGTTCAACAATGGAGGTCAATTTCGTGGTCAAGAACACTCAAAAACATTGGGGGAAGAACCCCCTTTTATGGGAGAAAGCAAATATGACCGTTGGGAGAAAACTGTGCGAATCCGGTGGAAAGTTCGGTTGGACTGACTCTCACACCGGACGGTCCGGTTCCTGGACCGGAAAACCGAACTTAAAACCTAGATTAGGTACTGCCTGTTGTCTCGGATAGACTCGGTATAGCAAAACCGAAAATCCTGGTTTAAGATCCGATTTTCCGGTACTGGCACCGGACCACCCGGTCTGGGAGCCGGTTGAACCCGATCCACCACCGGGATGAAACAAGCTTCACGAAAAATGCAATAACTTTTGCATCCAGACTCCGATTTTGATGATCTTGGGCTTGTTTTGACGAGGACAACAATCTATACAAGATTGTGCGGAGAAAAATCATAGACCAACAAAGGAGGATAGAACCAACTGAAGAAAGGTAAGAAGCCTCCCTAAAGAAGAACCGATAAAACCTTCAAACTCGAAAATGCCATAGAAGATGCATACGAATTCCATTTTCGATGAACTTGGGATTGTTGAAGAGCTAGAAACAAGCTCAAGAGCCTCACATGGAGAAACAACAAGAAGCAACAAAATAGTAATATGCAAAGTATGCAAAGGATTGAGCTCCCTATGACAATGTGATCAAGTTACCCAACTGAAAGCCCCTCTTGATAGTGTGGATATCTATCCTATAACCCGGTATCCCAACAACCACCTTGAGACAGGTAAAAAGAAAACCTAGCAAGGCCATAACTTTGCCTTGCGCACCCCGCTTGATCTTGATGACAATGCTTCAAGCTCCACCTAAGCCAGAATGAAACACTTGATCATTATTGCTTCGTGAAGACTCCTAATTTTCTCCCCCATATACCACTATGGGATAGCTTAATTAATACATGTATTCACATGTCCATTATCACCAATATGGACGACAAGCTTCAAGAAAATGATCTTCTCGGGGTGCTTATCTTGAACTTTCCCTTCTCAACCTTGATGACGATCACCACTGGATGTAACCCTCTCATGGGATATATAAGATTTTCAGTTTTGAAGCATGCCCATGGAAATATACCTATCCCATACAGAAAACGCAAAGGCACATATATAATGGGTTAGTTCATGATGCATTATTGACAAGGCTTACCATACCACAAGACCATGTGGTACATTCTTTATGCTTCATATTGACATGGTTATACCCTGCAGGTACACGACATTAGCATACCTGGTCCAGCCCAAGGAAGGCCCACAAGAATATACGCGGCTCGTGGAGATTTTCGGGTGGCCCAAGCCCATGACATCTTCGGATCCTTGGAGAGAAAGACTAGAACAGATAGAATATTCAAAGGGGTAAACCCTAAATTTGTAACCGACTCTGTGCCGGAGACCTGCCTAAATCTATATAAAGGCTAGGAGGGCACGACGAGGAGGGCCAATCCTTTTTCCACCGCATACACACCTTCACGCCAGATTGCATCTGCGCACCCCTGTAACCTTCGGTTCCGCCGTAATAAAGAGCAGACAAGCAGGAGTAGGGTTTTCCCTCCGGGGGCCTGAACCTGGGTAAATCTCGTGTCCGCTGGTTGCTTGTCTGTTAACCATTCCGCGATCTCCAGCACCCCCATCTTCTCGAAAACCCAAGCTCATAACAATGGGCATTGACGAGTCGAAACCTCGTCAATTGGGGCCATTTGTGGGAAGCGGGGGCGCTGATTGTGCGATCGTGACGGTCTCGACCAAAGCGATCTACAACTCCTCGGTGACGGAGAGCCATCTCCTCTTCGACACTTTTGACTTCACCGCCCACTCGCCACCCACCATGAAGGACTTCGAGCCCGTAGGCGACGGGCTCAAGATTCTGTTGGGGAGCTTCTGCTTCTAGGTGGGACAGACCGGCACTCTCCGCCTCCCAGAGCGGGTGCCACTGCCATCGATCAGGCCCGCCTCATGGGCCCCACATCCCAGCGTGCTACACACGTCAGCGTCGACAGATGAGTCATACAACAGCAGCAGCTGCAACTCAGATCTATGCGACCCCCCGTCGGACAAAGGGACCTACGGTTCCGGATCCGAAAGTTGCGGCAGCAGCGATCAAATCCGCGGACGCTACCAATGCGCCATGGTCATCCAAAGTGACGTGGAGCAACAACCACCAGGTTCGGGTGCCCACGTACCGCCACCCAACCCACAAGGTAGACACGGCAAAACTGGAGGCAACCATCCCCCCACCCAACAAGGACGACCCCGACGCCCATCGAAAAATTCACCTCAGCGAGGAAGGATGGCACCAGGCACGCGAAGCCGTGGCGGGCAACAAGATCCTGCCTATGGACGCTTCACGGGACCTGCTGATGGCATACCACCTGCTCCTCATCGAAGAGCACAAAAAGCAGGTGAAGATGCAAGAAGTACTCGATAAACGCAAGCAAGCGGCCTTAGAGTCTAGTGCGCGGCGAGCTGCGCTCTCCGCCGCTGGGGGCTCCAGCTCGCACAACAATAATGCCAACAAGCATCGCTCTTACATAGAGCACATGGATCCCGCTGCACGTCGCGAGGTGACTCGAACCCTCAACACGTCCTTCATGGAGATGGATGCCAACGGCAACGTCATCCCGAAGACGCCGCAAGCTGCGATCATGGAAGCCACCACGTACCTCGCGTCCCATCCACCTCCGGTGGGGGACCCGGAGAGAGCTATGCACAAGTCCGCACTAGCCAGACTCGGACTCGTTGGAGCTGCGCTCCACGAGGAGGCTCCTGCGGAGCCGAAAAAGAAACCTGCGGTTAGATTCAACCGCAGCCCCACACCCTCATCTGACGAGGACGAGCATGATCTGCCTCGACGATGCAAGAGCCCAAGACATCGCAGCCGTGACTACGACGCTCGAAGCGACCTCGCTCAGTGCAAGGTCGACAAGACACATGCCAAACGCGCGTGCTCATTCGAATCCGAAGAGGATGATGACGGTGAACTCTGCAGAGCCCGATGCTTCAGCAGATCTGTTCAGCGAACACGGATGCCGAGAAATTTCAAGCTCCCTTCGGACACTCCGAAGTTCGATGGCACGCAAGACCCTAAGGCGTGGCTCAGCGACCACCTATCGTCCGTCAAGCTGCACAGCGGAAACAAAAACACTGCACTGCAGTGCCTTCGGCTGCAGCTGACAGGCGCAGCCCGGATCTGGCTCAGCAGCCTATCCTCCGGTTCCATCCTAAGCTAGGAGGAACTGGCATACAGTTTCATCCGAAACTTTAAGGGTACCAGAAAGAGGCCAGCCTCGATCGAAGAGCTGCGGGCCTTCACTCAACGAACGGGCGAATCCATCCGCTCGTACATACTACGCTGGTCCAACATCAAGAACTCCGCGACACACATCTCCGAGGAGAGAACGATCGATGCCTTCAAAGATGGCATCAAACGCCAGGACTTCAAGGAAGAACTTGGACGAGTCAAGCCCAAGACACCCGACCACCTCATGGACATCACCAATAGGTGGGCAGATGGCGAGGATTCCGTCCATCGAGAACACTCGGATGAGGAAGATGACTACGGCCGCAGACGCGAGCGCCATAGCAAGCGAAGATCGCGCATCTATGACGATCACGACGGACCCGACATGGTTGCGGCTGGCTACGCCGACCGTCGCAACGACAACAACCGCAGCAGCGGCGGATACCATGGAAACAATTTCCGTGACGGAGGACGCCCAACGCAAGCGTGGCAGCGCCGCGGCCGCGATGACGAACCCTTGGCATACGACAAGTTGTCGGACCCATCTCACCATCCACTTCTACATCGACAAGCGGGGTGGCAAAAAGAAGGCCAGCCACATGCTCAAGGACTGCCGAGAGTTCCAGAAACTTAGCGAGGGCTTCGTCCAGATGAGACAGCAAATCTCGAACCCTGGGTTCGGACACGCACCTGCACCAGGTGACATCGCCCACGGAGCTCCTCCACCACCACCCGTGGGACCTTCGAATCACGCGATCGCGCCCATGCAAAACAACGGCATAAACGGGTACCCCGCGCCAAAAGGGTCCCTGATGATCCTAAAGGTGCGCCCAACAAACAGGGTGCAAAAGTGTGAGACCGTGGCACATGGCTCAATAGGATTGATAGGAAACCCATACCAACAAGTTGCAACTTCTTTTCCGGAAGCTCATTCGAAAAGAACTGTAAGGTTAAACGTGCTTGGCCTAGAGCAATTCTAGGATGGGTGACCGACCAGGAAGTGGTTACCGGGTGCGCACGAGTGAGGACAAAGTGCGTAGAAAACACTAGTGTTGGTCAGTGGGACTAGTCTATAGATCCTATTGAGCTGTCAGAAGTGGCAGTCGTCGGTCTGGAGTGACCGGGGGTGTTACAAGTGGTATCAGAGCCGACCCTCGTGGTTACATGGGCGTGTGTGGGTCAGTGGAGGACATGTGTAGCATGGCGCGTGTGGCCCGGAGTGGACACGACATGACAATGTGCTGGCACTGGACGCACAAACGTGTGCCAAGAGGGAACGTTCCTGGCTTGTGGTTGATCGATGAGGACGTCGATCTTCTAAGGGTGGGTGTATGTGAGACCGTGGTGCATGGCTCAATAGGATTGATAGGAAACCCATACCATCAAGTTGCAACTTCTTTTTTGGAAGCTCATTCGAAAAGAAATCTAAGGTTCGTACTTGGCCTAGAGCAATTCTAGGATGGGTGACCGACCGGGAAGTGGGTACCGGGTGCGCATGAGTGAGGACAAAGTGCGTAGAAAAGACTAGTGTTGGTCAGTGGGGTTAGTCTATAGATCCTACTGAGCTGCCAGAAGTGGCAGTCGTCGGTTCGGAGTGACCGGGTGTGTTACAAAAAGAAGATCACACGCCAAGTTAGCCTAGCTGTGACCGCTCCACCCGCCATGCCTGAGTACCTCAGCGGGTCGGAGTCCTGCATCACATTCAGTCGTTCGGATCACCCCCGCCAGATCCCTCGCCCAGGTCACGCTGCCCTGGTGCTTGAGGCGTAGATTGGAGGGTTTGAGATGAGCCGCGTCTTCATGGACGGCGGCAGCGACATTAAACTGATGTTCGCTAGCACCCTAGCAGCAATGCAGATCCCGCTGTGCAGCCTGGAACAATCCGACACAACGTTCCACGACATAGTCCCAGAGAAGGGCATATTTCCCCTGGAAAAAATATGAAATTTCGGTGCGAGCGGCTCGAGTTTGAAGTGGTGGACTGGCCATCACAATACCATGCCATCCTCGGGCGCGTGGCATTCACAAGGTTCCTGGCAGTACCGCACTATGCGTACCTGCTACTCAAGATGCCAGGACCTAGGGGCGTCATCACGGTCCAGGGCAGCTTCACCCGATCCGACCACTGCGATAGGGACTTCAACAGAATCTCCCAGTCGTTCGGCATGCAGGAGGAGCTCACAAGGCTCCGAGAGGTGACAGACAACGGGGCACCCCCAGTCTCTAGGCAAAACGCACCGACATGTCGTTCGACTCAACAGTCAACACGAAAAAGGTGCAGGTCCACCCGATGGACGCCTCCAAGATGACGCTGATCGCCAACGACCTCAGCCCCGCATAGGAAAGCACGCTCGTCGAATTCCTCCGTGAGCGCTGGGAAATCTTCGCCCGGTGTCCTTCGGACATGCCAGGAGTTCCCAGGGAATTCGCCAAGCACGCACTCAACGTGTTTCCAGATGCCAAGCCTGTCAAACAATAAGTCTGACGATTGTCCAAGCCACGGGCCGAAGCTGTCGAAGTCGAAGTCAACAGACTACTCGATGCTGATTTCATCAGGGAGATCAAGGAAAGCGAGTGGCTAGCAAACACTGTGCTGGTCCCTAAAAAGGACACGGACATCCTGCGGATGTGCATGGACTTCACATCGCTCAACAAGCACTGCCCAAAGGATCACTTCCCTCTACCTCGGATCGATCAGATCATTGATTCGACTGCAGGATGCGAGAAACTCTTGTTCCTCGATGCCTACTCAGGCTACAATCAGATTCGACTGAAGGTCGAAGATCAGGAGAAAACATCATTCATCACGCCGTTCGGAGTATTCTGCTACAACACAATGCCCTTCGGGCTAAAGAACGCAGGTGCCACGTACCAGCGGTGCATGCAGGCATGCCTGAAGAGCCAGATAGGCCGCACCATACAAGTCTATGCCGATGACATAGTCGTCAAGACAAGGGAGGCCAAGACACTGATGGACGATCTCCGCAAGACGTTCGACAACCTTGATCACTACAGGATCAAGCTGAACCCAGAAAAGTGTGCCTTCGGCGTTCCATCTGGCCAACTGCTTGGCTACTTCATCTCCCAACGAGGGATTAAGGCGAACCCGAAGAAAATCTAGGCCATACTGGCCATGGAGAAGCCGAAGAACCTCAAAGGTGTCCAGCAGCTAGCTGGGCGCATCGCGGCGTTGAGCAGATTCATCAGCCACATGGCTGAAAAGGCCCTGCCCTTCTACCAGCTGTTACGCAAAGTAGAAAAATTCGAGTGGACACCTGAAGCACACGACGCATTCGAATATCTGAAGCGGCTGCTCTCAACCTCGCCCGTCCTGGTCACATCAAAGGAACGCGAGCCTCTGCTGTTATACATAGCAGCCACACATCAGGTGGTCAGCACTGTGCTCGTGGTCGAACGACCTGAAGATGGCAAGACCCATGGGGTCTGAAAGGATACGGATGTCGCCTAGAGGGGGGGGGTGAATAGGCGATTAAAACTTTTCCTAGAGTGGCTCAAAAAAGGCGGAATAAAACTAGTGTTTACTTTGTTAAGCACAACCTAGAAACAACTAAGGTTCACCTATGTGCACCAACAACTTATGCTAAGCAATACAAGCAACAAAGTGATAGCAAGATATATATTACTTTAAGCACGAAGGCTATCACAATGTAAAGTGCACAAGTAAAGAGGTCGGGTATAGAGATAACCGAGGCACGCGGGGACACCGATATTTTATCGAGTTCCTCCCAACATGGAGTACATCTCGTTTGGAGAGGGGGTGGTATCAAACCACCAACGCCACAAAAGGTCTCCCTTATTCTCCGGTGAATCTCACCCCAACGGGATCGATCCACGCTTCCACTATCGGTGCACTTGTCGGTGGCAAACGGAACCTCTCACAAGGTTGGGGCACAACTCCACAACTTAATTGGAGGCTCCCAACAAACTCCACAAAAGGCCACAATGCCACCAAGGCCACAAACCGTCTAGGGTTCCAAGAACCCAAGAGGGACAAGCTCCAATGAATAAATCAAACCAAATTCTCCGAGGAGAACTCAAACCGATGCACCAAATGCAAATGGCAAGAACACACAAAGATGCCCAAATCCCTAACTCTCAAGTTCCAACAAAGCTACTAAAGCTATTGGGAGAACAAGAGAGGAGGAATCAAAGAGAGACACAAAATCCCCCAAAATCTAGATCCCCAAAGATGCACTCACAAAGAGATGAATCGGTTAGGTCAAAACGTGGGGCTAGATCTCCTTTCTTTTCCACTCAAATATGGGCAAGAACCATCGGAGGGAAAAGATTAGGCAAGCTTCAAGTTCTAGAGCAAGTGTGGACAAAGTTTAGCCTAATAGATAATAGAGGAGCTGACTAAACTGAAAAAGGGCAAAGGCTTAAATAGGCCCAGAAAATCTAGCCGTTTGGACAGTTTTTCGGAATGGTCCGGTACTACCGGATTTAACCGGTAGTATCGCTTGTTTGAAGAAAGAGAAGCAGCAGAGCATGCGGATGGAGCAAGAGAGAGGGGCTGCAGCAGCAAGGCTGCACGTAGGCGGCAGAGCGGCTGTGCTGCTAGGGAGGAGCAGCAGCAGCGAGCGCTGCATGCGGAGGCAGCAGCAAGCAGCTGTAGGGCCCGCTGCAGGCGCGGCAGCAGCACCTGCTCGCATGCAGCCAGTAGCAGAGAGAGCAGCGGCTCAGCTAGGCAAAGCGCGGGCAGCAGCGCGCGCAGCAGCCGGTCAACGCGGCAGCGGCAAGGCCTAGGCAGGCATGCGCGCGCAGCAGCATCACAGCGCAACAGAGGCAGAGCCAGGCGTGCGCGCATGCGGGCGGACCAGCGGCAGCGGGCCCAGCTGGAAGCCGCGCGGGAGCGAGGCGGGTGGGCAGGCGTGGCAGAGCGGAAGCAGCAGCGGGCGGGCCAAGCAGCGTCAACGCGAGCGACTCGAGGCGGACACAGATCTGGATCTGGGAAATTTAACTGGGCCGGCCGGTAGTACCGGCCCATCCGGACGGTACTACCGGTCCGGACCGGTACAGCCGGAGCGCGTACCGGACCAGACAGAAAATGGGCTGCGCGCGCCAGGCCCGAGCGGTACTAGGCTGCGGTAGTACCGCTCGGCCCAGTTTTTCTTTTTCTTTTTCATTTAAAACGACAAATATTCAAACGGACATAACTTTTAAACGGTAGCTCCGATTGACCCGATTCCAATTGCGTTGGATAGAGCTTGTTATCACCAAGTGAGAAAGTATCAAGTAGAATAATGTGATATACCTCACTTGGTGAGAAACCGAAAAGCCGTATAAATCAAAATCGCAACAAGATATATATGGAAGCTCCGATTTTGATTCACAAGAGCTTGTTATGGAGATTACCACAAGCTCTATATCCTCACATGGATAAGACCAAATAACAACCAAATACGATGATGCAAGTATGCAAAGGTTTGAGCTCTCTCCAAACGATGTGACTGAATTACTCATACGAGAGCCCCTCTTGATAGTACGGTTATCTATCCTAAACCCGGTCTCACACACACAACGTGAGACCGGCAAAAGGGAAAACCTATCAAGATTATACCTTTGCCTTGAGCATTCCACTTGAGCTCGATGTAGACGATCTTGCCCTTCTCAAGATGGAACGCCTTTCTTAATTCCTCATCATCGACCTCGCATATTATCTTCTTTGCATTCCATCGACCTTGAAGCCAACACATGCTCCAAGTGATGCCAATGTACCAATCCTACACGTATAACTTAATACACACATTAGTCCATAAAGATTGTCATTAATTACCAAAACCACACATGGGGGCCCAACATGTTCTTTCAATCTCCCCCATTTTGGTAATTGATGACAATCCCTTTAAGAGGGTTTATATAAGGAATATTAATAAATAAAATGGTAATACCAATATCAAATACTACAAAAGTATGTGATATTGGTACCACCACCATATATAGAGCAAACTCCCCCACAATCTATGCATGTGTGATGAACTTGAATTTCATTGCATATATTGCCAATCATTATCATCGGTTGAGTTTCCTCTATATATGCCACATGCTAAGCAACAACAAAGATGCAAGAGCATGAGAGGCAAATGCACAAGAACAAACTCAATGCATAAACCAACTTCCCTTAAACCCTCTAAAACTTCTCCCCCATTGGCATCGATTGCCGAAATGGGTGACAAGTTCTAGAAGGCAAATATAGTAATAATTCCTCCAAAGGTGTGCCTTCGCACATATCCAATGATGAATACTTGGTAGGGAGTAGAACTATATCGAGGACCCGAAGATTGCAAAAATAAAGTCAAATGATGCAAGCAACTACAAGGTCCGACAAACCAATTTGAAAACAACAAATGAGTCCAAATGGAAACAACAAGATATTATGATATGACCAAAAGAGTGTTTTAAATAACAAAATAGAGAAGCTCCCCAAGGTTTGTGCACAATTCAAAATAAATGTATTGGAATACATAATGCACAAATATGGAATCCTTGCTCCCCCATAAGCATTGAAAACACAACAAATGAGAAAGAAGACAAATGTGTATTATTTGATGAATTAGATGAGCTCCCCAAAGATAATGCACCAATTATGATAATTGTATTTGGAATCAAGGTGCATAATCATGGAATCCTCACTCATCCAAGTTCATTTAACAGTACAAGGCATGAGAGAATAAATACGAGTGCCAAAAGATGCAAACAAGGCAATTAAATTTGGAAGCCACCGAAGAACCAAAAGGAATAGAAAGGTGGTCTCCAAGGATTTTAAAAATCAACTAAAATTATCTTCTCATATGTGTATATGTCTCTAAGTGGATGACATCACAAAGACATATGCCCATAAAGAAACAAGCACATACAAGGAAGATATACAATAAAGCACATGAAAGGCAAAAAATGAAGTCATAACATATATTAATAAGGTTCTAGCTTCAAAGCATGGCCAAAGGCTCACATATGTATTATTGTACATTAATGGACTTCAAACACCAACACACTACATATATTGCAACTTTCACCAAGGGAAGAGGAGAAAGTTGGAATATATGGAGAAAGGCAACAAGTATCACAAGAAAAATTTAACTAGCAAAATCTCAGTATTGCATATGAGAGAAGTTGATGAAATGATAGGCAATAAAATTGCTAGATTGACATATTTGGGATTGGAGGATCATATGCATGATTTTGTATAGTCCCAATTATATGCAATCATCTCAACTTAAACACATATACAATATAGACTCCTCGTAAAACCATGGCTAGAACTACAACAATTACAAATACACTAATTCATGCTAGAAGGCAACCGACAAACGGTTGGAATCAAGATATATGAGCATGAGAAAGAGATACTTGTTACCGAGATATAATTGGTAGGATGTAGAGGATACGAATTCGTTGATCATCCTATAGCTTGCCTCAAATTTTCTTCTAAGTATCATTTCTTCAAAAATGAAAGACAAGCATCCAATATATCTCCAATGTACCTAAAACACAATTAAGTACAAAATGGTCCCCAAACTTATTGGGTCCAAAGTAGTTAGAGAAACTACAATACATAGGAGAGACTCCACATAATTATGTGCACATTGATATGGAATTGAATTTCATGCACAACTTAGCCGATGGGAATTGGTGGAGTTTCCCTTATATATTGGATCAAAGAAAGCAAGCATGCCATAATATAATCATATAGTAAATATGCATGCATAAAGCTTTCAAGAACCAAAAAGGAGATACAATTTGAACAAAACACCAAGTAAACCGAGATGGCACACACAAGAGTGTGACAATACAAGCGGTGTCCAAATTGTATCAAAGAACCAATTCAACACATGAAAGATCACAAGTTCAACAAATGAACTAGGCTAAGGCCAAAAGAGCAAAAATAGATAGAAATAAAAATGCTCAAGGATTTATCTCACTCTAAAATGGTCAAATCAAGAAACAAGGAATGAGACAAAACCAACTCCCAAAAAGAGCAAGGTTCCCACAAGAAACCAAACTCCCCAAACTTAACATGATGGCACAAAATACCAAAACGAAAAGATTGAGGTTCCAAGCACATAAGACCCGACATGGATAAAACAAAGAAGCGTAAATATGAGTGTTTTAAATAATATAGGAAAGCTCCCCCATGGATAGTGCATTATGTAGGATTTTCCTTTTGAATGTAAAATGCACACAAATGAGATCATCGATACTACCTACATGAAATAAAAACACAAGAGGATACAAATAAAAGGAATCCAAAAGTAGCAAGGAACACATGGGAGCACACAAAACATTTACTTGGCCAAAGATAGGACAATATTAAGCAAAGGCCAAAGTGAGTATGATCAATAAATTCTACCATAAATTGGGTACTTGTTGTCCAAGAACAAGAAATATTGGGAATAGTTTTCCCAAGGTAGCTTGCATGGATATCCAAGATCATAGTCACAAAAAGAAGCATATAGCAAAATATAAGAATTAAGTGTGATGCTTCGAACAAGATACTTGGTAGCTTTCCAAAAGTCACACAATCACTAGTGAATAGAGTAACTTGAAGCAAATGGTTTCCATGAGGATATATATATATATATGTATCTAAATACGAGGAAACACATACCAAGAAACACTCTCATATACAAGATCCAAAATAAGATCAATAGCCATTCATGCAAATTGGAACTTGTATGAGCAAATGTGTCACATAGGCGCTAGATAATTATCAATATCAATTCTAAGTGACACAACCTCAAATATTCACATTTTCTAGGATTGTAATATGCACTAAGCATATGACTCCCCCATAATGTGATATTACCATAAAACCAACACAAGGCAAAAATGTCCAAATAGAGATAATTAATGGACATCACAGAACTTGAAATTCTCATGAGAATTATACCACATAGAGAATATATAATATTGTAATATCAATACTAGGTGGTATTCCTCATGTATACACATTTTTAGGATTGTGGTATGCCCAAGCATAACACTCCCCCAAAATGGGATAATCCATTAATCTCTCACAAGAGCCAAATAATATATCAAATATAACGAAGTAAGGCTCAAACACAAGAAACACACATACATGGTGTGCCACCTAATTATACACAAATATGCTTGATACATCAAGATAATTAAGTGGAAAACACAACATGTACAAAAGCATGGAAGATACAAAACCAACACATGCACAAGGGGCGAGTAACTTTCAATGTAATGAGTTAAGCATATGTTACCGCAAGGAGGAACATTAGGAATATAATATAATCATGATAATCCAAATGGCTTGGATTGACAAATATAATAATGAAGATCCCTTAAATCTTCATGATGTAGCCAACTCTCCAATGTCCTCCAAAACACACCTATTGATCAAGTTTTGGTTTGTTGGTCCCCAACCAAGTTGGGTCCTAAGAGGTTAGTCACAATAGGCTTGGCAACCCAAATGGATCTTTTCTTGACACCACATTGGGCACCAACAAATTTGGCAAACACATTGCCAACTTCATCCTTATAAAGAGAATAAGCATCATCAATAATGATAGGGTTGGATGAGGAGATACCGATAGTGCATGAGGAAGAAATATGCCCCTTCTCGCGGCATATGTAGCAAGTTCTACTCTTGCCATATTTCTTCTTGGATGAAGAAACAACTTGAGTAAGAGCTTGAGTCTTCTTGGGAGGAGGCCCATCTCTAACAATATGTGGAGCTTGAGGCCGCTTCCCTTGTTGCTTCTTGCCAAGGGACTTCTTCTTTAATGGGCAATGTTTGACATGATGCCCTTCTTCCTTGCACTTGAAGCAAACAATGTTGGCCGGATTCTTGACTTGATCTTGGCCATTCTTCTTGTTATCCTTGTGCTTCAACTTGATAGTGGACTTGTTCTTGACATTGGAGTTGAATCCAATCCCACTCTTGTCATTGGGAGATTTTTGTACACTCAAGATTTTGTTGAGTGTGACCTTCCCTTGATGACCCTTTTTCAAGTCATTTCTCAAAGAAGTGACTTGAGCCTTGAGCTCTTTGATTTCCTCTACATGGTTAGTTTCAACACAAGTACTAGAGGAAGTAGATGCTACATTGTTAGAGCAACAAGGCATGGAATGTAATTCATCATGAGATATAGCATGGTTGTGAGAGGATGAATTACAAGGACTAGCACATGACAATATAACATTTGGAGTAGATGTAGTGCTAATGTCCACATGAGGCCCACTAGATGTTACCTTTGGCACGATGGCCTCATGAGCTAACTTTAGCCTACCATGGGAGACTAGAAGATCCTCATGCGAGCTTGAGAGCTTAACATGACTTTCTTATAATTTCCCATAGTTGATAGTTAGCAATGCAAGTTAGCCTTTAGCTCAACATTCTCCTTCAAAATAGATGCTTCACAAGAAATAGAGTTAGTAGCACAAGCATCATCATTATTAGTGAGAGGTGAGGGCAACTTGGCAAGCTCTTTTTGAATATGAAGCTTTAAGTTGCTCATGTGACTCGGTGAGTTTGATGAGCTCCCTCTTAACGACCCGAGAGCCATTTTCGAGGTGCTTAAAATCCTCAAAAAGTTTAGCATAAGCAACTTCAAGTTCATCATTTTTAATCTTGAAGGAGTTAGCCACCGCAAGTTCTCTATCATGGTATTCCTTTACTCTAGATAATTCTAGAGTAAAAGTCTCCTCAAGAGATTCTTTGGTGGTTTGTTCTTCTTCAAGGGAGTCCTTTACTTGAGCAAGTTCATTAGCATATTCACGCTCAAGTGCAAACTTTTCATCAATTATTTTTTCTTGTTCCTCAATAAGATCATTGCCTTCTATAGCATAATTCAAGATTTCAAGAAGGTTGGAGGAAGCAAGTTTATTTTTGTAGAGAGCACTATAGACAACCTCTCCCATTTTCTTAATAGAGGTAATATCATACTTACCTCTATAATCATCATTATCATTCTCAACCTCATCATCATCATCATGAGATACAATGGGATTCAAAGAGGTTACCTTTGTTCCCTTAGCCATAAGGCACATGTGAGAACCGGAGGAAGGTGATGATGAAATTGCACTTGAAGCTCTCTTCAAGACCTTGTCTTGGCCCATAGAATCTTCATTTTCCTCTACATGGTTAGCAACACAAGCACTAGAGGAAATAGAAGCATTTTTATCATGGCAACAAGACAACATGAGCATATCATCATGAGATTTGTTCAAGTCATTTCTACATGATATGCAAGGACTATTAACACAAGCATGTGAGGAATTTTGAGTGCTAGAAGTGTTAAGGTCCAAAGATAGATCATTGCAACTAGATAGATATGTGGGATTACAAATAGTGAACACACTATCCATATTGCATTTTCTATCACCACTCACCATATCATTACCTTGTGAAAAATCACATGTTGGTGAAGTGGTAGACGATGAGAACTCATCTCGACCGGAAGTGGAAGCAACACAATCATCCTCAATAATGTTGGACACAACATATTTCTCTTGAAGTTTTGTCCATAACTCATGAGCGCTCCAAAAAGGAATGATTGAAGAGGTATCTACATAGCTCAAAGCATTAACAAGCACATTAGAAGCTTGAGCATCGAGATATAAGTTTTTCTCATCCTCACAAGATAGATTTTTGAAATCCATAGGAGGATAAAAACCTATATCTACAATACGCTCCAAATTTGGGTCCATGTCCCTAAAATGAATGAGCATGCGATTTTTCCATACATCATAATTTGTGCCATCGAATGTGAGCATGTCATTGTGCACTAATCCTCTAGCCAACATCTTTACTCTCAAGGCGGTGAAGCCTAAAATGAGAGACCGGGCTCTGATACCAATTGAAAGGATACGGATGTCGCCTAGAGGGGGGGGGGGTGAATAGGCGATTAAAACTTTTCCTAGAGTGGCTCAACAAAGGCGGAATAAAACTAGTATTTACTTTGTTAAGCACAACCTAGAAACAACTAAGGTTCACCTATGTGCACCAACAACTTATGCTAAGCAATACAAGCAACAAAGTGATAGCAAGATATATATTACTTCAAGCACGAAGGCTATCACAATGTAAAGTGCATAAGTAAAGAGCTCGGGTATAGAGATAACCGAGGCACGCGGGGACACCGATATTTTACCGAGTTCCTCCCAACATGGAGTACGTCTCGTTTGGAGAGGGGGTGGTATCAAACCACCAACGCCACAAAAGGTCTCCCTTATTCTCCGGTGAATCTCACCCCAACGGGATCGATCCACGCTTCCACTATCGGTGCACTTGTCGGTGGCAACCGGAACCTCTCACAAGGTTGGGGCACAACTCCACAACTTAATTGGAGGCTCCCAACAAACACCACAAAAGGCCACAATGCCACCAAGGCCACAAACCGTCTAGGGTTCCAAGAACCCAAGAGGGACAAGCTCCAATGAATAAATCAAACCAAATTCTCCGAGGAGAACTCAAACCGATGCACCAAATGCAAATGGCAAGAACACACAAAGATGCCCAAATCCCTAACTCTCAAGTTCCAACAAAGCTACTAAAGCTATTGGAAGAACAAGAGAGGAGGAATCAAAGAGAGACACAAAATCCCCCAAAATCTAGATCCCCAAAGATGCACTCACAAAGAGATGAATCGGTTAGGTCAAAACGTGGTGCTAGATCTCCTCTCTTTTCCACTCAAATATGGGCAAGAATCATCTGAGGGAAAAGATTAGGCAAGCTTCAAGATCTAGAGCAAGTGTGGACAAAGTTTAGCCTAATAGATAATAGAGGAGCTGACTAAACTGAAAAAGGGCAAAGGCTTAAATAGGCCCAGAAAATCTAGCCGTTTGGACAGTTTTTCGGAATGGTCCGGTACTACCGGATTTAACCGGTAGTACCGCTTGTTTGAAGAAAGAGAAGCAGCAGAGCATGCGGATGGAGCAAGAGAGAGGGGCCACAGCAGTAGCAAGGCTGCACGTAGGCGGCAGAGCGGCTGTGCTGCTAGGGAGGAGCAGCAGCAGCGAGCGCTGCACGCGGAGGCAACATCAAGCAGCTGTAGGGCCCGCTGCAGGCGCGGCAGTAGCACCTGCTCGCATGCAGCCAGTAGCAGAGAGAGCAGCGGCTCAGCTAGGCAAAGCGTGGGCAGCAGCGCGCACAGCAGCCGGTCAACGCGGCAGCGGCAAGGCCTAGGCAAGCATGCGCGCGCGCAGCAGCAGCACAACGCAGCAGAGGCAGAGCCAGGTGCGCGCGCATGCGGACGGACCAGCGGCAGCGGGCCCAGCTGGCAGCCGCGCGGGAGCGAGGCGGGTGGGCAGGCGCGGCAGAGCGGAAGCAGCAGCGAGCGGGCCAAGTAGCGTCAACGCGAGCGACTCGAGGCGGGCACAGATCTGGATCTGGGAAATTTAACTGGGCCGGCCGGTAGTACCGGCCGATCCGGACGGTACTACCGGTCCAGACCGGTACAGCCGGAGCGCATACCGGACCAGATAGAAAATGGGCTGTGCGTGCCAGGCCCGAGCGGTACTGGGCTGCGGTTGTACCGCTCGGCCAAGTTTTTCTTTTTCTTTTTCATTTAAAACGACAAATATTCAAACGGACATAACTTTTAAACGGTAGCTCCGATTGACCCGATTCCAATTGCGTTGGATAGAGGATAACAAGGGCTTCTCAATAAAAGGTGGAAATATTGATTATCACCAAGTGAGAAAGTATCAAGTAGAATAATGTGATATACCTCACTTGGTGAGAAACCGAAAAGCCGTATAAATCAAAATCGCAACAAGATATATATGGGAGCTCCGATTTTGATGAACAAGAGCTTGTTATGGAGATTACCACAAGCTCTATATCCTCACATGGATAAGACCAAATAACAACCAAATACGATGATGCAAGTATGCAAAGGTTTGAGCTCTCTCCAAATTATGTGACCGAATTACTCATACGAGAGCCCCTCTTGATAGTACGGTTATCTATCCTAAACCCGATCTCACACACACAACGTGAGACCGGCAAAAGGGAAAACCTATCAAGATTATACCTTTGTCTTGAGCATTCCACTTGAGCTCGATGTAGACGATCTTGCCCTTCTCAAGATGGAACGCCTTTGTTAATTCCTCATCATCGACCTCGCATATTATCTTCTTTGCATTTCATCGACCTTGAAGCCAACACATGCTCCAAGTGATGCCAATGTACCAATCCTACACGTATAACTTAATACACACATTAGTTCATAAAGATTGTCATTAATTACCAAAACCACACATGGGGGCCCAACATGTTCTTTCAGGGTCCAACGCCCAATCTACTACCTTAGCGAGGTATTGACACCAACAAAACAGAGGTACCCTCACTACCAAAAATTTGCCTACGGCGTGTTCATGACGGCTCGTCGGCTGAGCCACTACTTGCAGGAGCATCAGGTGATGGTCGTCAACGAGGCACCTCTGAACAGCATCCTGAACAACCCGGAAGCTATAGGACGCGTATCCCTGTGGGGCATCGAGTTGTCCCCTCTAGACATCGTCTATGATAAGCGCCATGAGATCAAATCTCAGGTCCTCCCGGACTTCCTCGTCCAATCGATGGAGCTACAGCTGCCAGATACCCCAGATATGACGCAATCATGGACGATGCACTTTGATGGCTCCAAACGCGAGGCTAGAGCAGGCGCCGACGTCATACCGACGTCCCCGCAAGGCGACAAGATGAAATACATCCTCCGGATGAAATTTTGGGCCTCCAACAACGAAGCCGAATACGAGGCCCTCATCCATGGCATGAAGATGGCCAAGATCTACGGCTCAACGCGCCTCGTCATCTACGGTGACTCAAACCTCGTCGTCCAGCAGACGATGAACGAGTGTGATGCACACACCGCTAACATGATCGCGTACCGCGCGCTCTACAACTCACTCGATGGAGACTTTGACGACTGCGAGCTTCGACACGTTGGAAGGGAAAGCAACGAGGAAGCCGATAGACTCGCCATCATCAGCTCCACCTTCGCATGGGTTCCACCAGGCATGTTCCTCGAACAAATCTGTGTGCCCTCCATCAAAAGGAAATTCCCCAAGGGATCACCCAAAGAAGCAGAGCACTCGGGGGTTGCGCTACCCGAAGGACAGGAAGGACCCGAAAAACTCGACACGGAGGTCGCGTTAGTCAACCTGATGCAGGTCATGGCAATCGAGGAAACATGGACGCAACCGTACCTTCGGTACCTGATAAACAGGGAACTGCCTGATGACCCGACAGATGCCCGACGCATATCTCGCCGGTCCAAGGCCTTCACCATCATCAATGGCGAGCTGTACAAGCGCAACATTTCGGGTGTACTCCAAAGGCGCGTCACCATTGGTGACAACAAAACCATCCTCCAAGACATCCACGAGGGGATCTGCGGCCATCAAGCGGGCAGCGGCGCCCTCGTCGCCAAAGCTCTATGAGCTGGGTTCTACTAGCCAACGGCCATGAACGATGCCAAGGACATCGTCCGAAGGTGCAACGACTGCCAGAGGTTTGCAGATAAACCGCACGCACCAGGATCGGAGCTCAGTCCCATACCCCTGGCCTGGCCCTTCGCCCAATGGGGCCTCTACATGATCGACAAACTGCCCAAGTCCTCGGAAGGAGGCCACGTCTACTTCCTGGCCGCAGTCGACAAATTTACCAAGTGGATCGAAGCCATGCCCGTTACTAACCAAAAGGGCAAAACGGCTGTGAAGTTCTTCGAATCCATAGTCTATAGGTTCGGCGTGCCGCATAACATCATCACGGACAACGGATCGAACTTCATCTCCAAAGAATTCCAGGACTTCTGCGAAGGCCTCGGGATCAACATATCATATGCCTCCGTGGCGCACCCGCAAACCAACGGGCAGGTCGAAAAGGACAACGGCTTCGTAGGAGGCGACATCAAGAAACGCCTACTGATCCCACTCGAACGGCTTGTGGGAGCCTGGGCAGAAGAGCTACCCTCCATCCTCTAGAGCTTGCGCCCAATGCCAAACAGCTCAACTGGCTACACGCCCTTCTTCATGGTGCACGGATCCGAAGCCGTGTTACCTGCAGAAGTACGCCATAAGGCCCCACGGGTCGTCGCCTACAGCAAAGCCGAATCGATGGCCACACTCAAAGACGCCGTCGACACACTCGACGAGGCACGCGACATCGCCGCGGCTCGCTCGACGGTCTACCAGCAGAGCCTCCGCAACTATCACAGCCGTCGGCTGCACCCAAGGTCCTTCGTCGAAGGAGACCTCGTCTTATGACT
Source organism: Avena sativa (assembly GCA_916181665.1). Lineage (NCBI taxonomy): Eukaryota > Viridiplantae > Streptophyta > Magnoliopsida > Poales > Poaceae > Avena > Avena sativa. The sequence goes on from OV702279.1 coordinate 230,981,902, forward strand.
CAAGCAAGAGCGACCGAAAAAGCTCGAGTCACCCTGGGAAGGACCCTATGTTGTCAACCAAGTCATCTCAGGTGGCGCCTACCGCCTCAAGCATGTGGAGTCTGTAGTCACATACTCCAACCCATGGAACGTCGCACAATTGTGATGCTTCTACCCCTAGCTATCCCTCTTTACTTTCAATAAGGCTACTCAGCCGAACAATGTACCTCCTCGTTACGATATAAATAAAAGTTAAGTGTCTCGCCCGAAAATTTATCTTTTCCCCACATTACTTTATGTTACAACACACTCGGGGGCTCCCCCTGATCTCACGACTTCGTTGACTGAGGATAACGCATGTACACCTGATTAGCTGATCACGTCAGGCTAACGAAAAGGGCATGCATACAACCAAGCACCACGTGCTAATACAAGCAACCTTTACAACAAAGGGCACAACACGCCCAGTCAAAATATATACAAGTTTTACACTTATCTTTTTTACAGGACCTACCTATTCTGAAGGATCACCTGCGCACGATGCTCAAAAAGATCTACAATCTCTTCGGCATATTGCCTAACAGCCTTATAGTGTGGGCGCATGTACCATAGGCCACCATCTGGTCGAGGGGGCGGCCCAGCCGCCACAGCCGCAAGATTAACATCAGGACGATGCAACCGCACAAGGGAAAGGGCGGCCTTCACCCCCACAACCCACTAGTGCCGCACCAACTCCCTGACGTGACGCACGTCTCGAAACTTCGCCAGTAAACCCCACAGAGTCGACGGTGCTTCATCAAGGGGAAACATGCCATGCAGAATCGACGCCAGAGAAGTCTTCACCTGCCTTAGCACTCGCGACACCTGATGAGCACGCTCCTTGGCCACGGCTACCTCAGCCAACTCCTGCTGAAGACGCTCCTTCGCCCCAAGGGCATCCTCAGCCTTCTTCTCCGCTCGCCCAAGGCTCTTTTTGAGAGCATCAAGCTCGCGAAGAGCAATGTTATTTTCATCTGCAAAAGCACCAAGAACATACATGAGCTACACAAGCTAGCGAGCAGACAAAAAAGAACAGGATCAATCCAGCATGTACCTCGAAGCTGCCGCATGCTGGCATCCAGCGCCAGGTGCTGCCGCACAAGCAGGTTCGCACTGTGCACAAAGGGCTGCGAGAAGAAAAAAATATCACAAAAAGGGCTCGCGGGCTGCGGCCAAGAAACGAGCAAAACATCAAACACATGAAAAATGCTAGGGGGCTCCCCCCGAGGCACGCAGAAAGGAAGCAAAATCAGCAGATCATCCGAAAATAAGGCTCGGGGGCTCCCCTACAGCAAGAGAGAAAACAACTTACATGCTCAGACGGAGACTCCGAAGGTCCCGGTGCAGTCTTCTGGGAGACGATCACTCGAGCCTCCCGCGGAGAGGGGTTCGGAGCAACGCCCCCAGAGGTGGCCACCGTCTGAGAGGGAGAGGGCTTCAGCTTCGACTCCCCTATGGCCTCCTGAGTGGCGTCATCAAAAGAGCCCTCAGATGAGTGGCTGCAAGGAAAAGACCAATCAAAAAAAAAGAAGACAAGAAGACAAAGAAAAACAAGAACGAATAGCATTCGAATGTACTTACGAGTCGATGTTGCTCATGTCAAAAATGGGCGGCGCCCTCTTCTCTTTCTTCTCTTCCTTCTTTCTCTTGGCTGGTGGCTGTGGCGCCATAGCCCGCAGAGGCATGGCCGGAAAAGGCGAGGAAGAAACGTCATCATCTCCGCTGTGGCGGACAAGGAACGGCGGGTCCCTAGGCTTCGGCGGAGTCGAGGCATCCAAAGATTCGTTCGAGCTCCGTGCACACTTTCGGGTCTGCCCCTCGCTCGCCTCGGGGGCTTCCTCAGTCGGCGACTGCGCCGGCGGAAACTCGGACTCGGAGTCCACAACTTCATTGTTCGGCGCAATCGGAAACCTTTAGGGTAGCGGAGGCACGATGCCAGCCACCTTGAGCTCCTGCACAATGAATACATCAACGATCAGTACAAGCAATTACAAGGAAAAGCACTCAAAGATAAGGCGCTACGCGCACGTCGTAAATCTACACCCGCGGAACTGGTCTTGCGGCACTGAAAGGGGGCATTCGCGACTTCCTCGAAAGGTCCTCATCGGACTTGTACTTCAGCACTGGACGAAGAACTCTGTCGAGGTCCCCCTTGGAGAGCTCCTCAGCCGAAACTCTTGTCGGGTCGTGGCGTCCAGAGTAAAGGAACATCGGATGCGCCCTCGCCTGGAGTGGCTGCACCCGACATTTGAGGAAGGTGCGGATGATGTCCACACCGTTCACCTCCTTCTCCGCAACCACCTGGAGGGCCTCCACCCGACGGTAGAGCTCCTCTACCTCCTCCACCTCGCCCTCCAGGATATGATTCTTCCAGGATCTCTTCTTCAAGATCTCCTGGGTGGAGTCGAAAGGGGCAAGGCCGAAGTTTTGCCCGTCCACTGTGGAGTTGCGGATATAAAACCACTTCCTCCGCCAGTATTGGACGGACTCAAACATAGAGAAAGAGAAGAAAAGAACATTAGATTGAAGAGAAATTATGCAGCCGCCGATCGGATAAACTCCGTCGGAGCCGAATTGCCTCTTCACGGAATAAAGCTTCTAGAAGAGGCCAAAGTACGGCTCGATACCGAGCCAGCACTCGCAAAAAGCAATGAAGCAGGCGATGTGGAGAAGAGAACTGGGTGAGAGATGATGGAGTTGGATGCCATAAAAGAACAACAGCCCACGAAGAAAATCGTGGACTGGGAAAGAAAGGCCGCGAAGAACGAAAGCGACAAACATCACCCGAAACCCTGCAGGTGGACGGGGAGTTACCTCATCGCCGGGGATCTTGACGACCTCCTTATCCTGCGGGATTAAAACTGCATCACAAAGCTTGCGTAGGTCTCCCTCACGCGTCTTTGAGCTCCGCCACCCACCTTAGGTGACACGAGCGGCGGCGGTGCCCTTCTTGCCGCCGACAGCAGCACTGGTACCCGCTCCGGTGGAGGCCTTCTTCGACTTTCCCATCGTGGCACGTCGACGACGATGGTGTGCGTGCAAGAACAAGGAAGGGAACGATCAGAGAACGTCCAACGCGCAAAGGGAAAAGCTCAAGAAAATGGAGGCAGTAGAAAGCAAATGGCTAAGGTGAAAACAAACTACAGTTTTCCCCACGGTTATAAGGATGAAGACGATGAACAGGGACCATTCATCTGGAAGCCCTAACCCCAGGATCAGATCCTACCGTCCAGGTGTCAACACAGCATCGAACCATCGCTTGCACGCCGTCCACTACGCACGGAAACCGAGGAGACGCCGTAATTCTCGCCACGTCGCGCATGACCAGTCAACTCCAATTCAGAAAGTGGGACCCACGTTCGTCCAGTCACGTCACCTCTGGTGCCACAGAAGTTTGAGGTCACCGATCGTCAGCACTAACGTCATCAAAACCACACTAGCAACTTTTAGAAATCTTCGGTTGATAGCTAAAAGTACTCACTCGAATCTACAATTCGAGCAACTACTCGGGGGCTACTCCTATCAGGAGCGCTGGCCGCAAACCCGATGCACGAATAAGGTACTACACCAATGATATATTCTTCGAGTCCTACGTCGAGTCTGCGACTCCACTACGGACTCGGGGGATACTCCCATAGGGAGGATTGATTCAAGCATCCAAAAAAATTGTGTCCTACGGACCTGAAATTAGTTTAATTAAAGTCTATGCTCGAGTCTACGACTCGAACAGACACTCGGGGGCTACTCCCATAGGGAGCGCTGGTCGCGCACCCTATGAATTCTTCGACTGCGATCCTTCGGATCAAAATGCAAAAAACTTTTTGGTAACTTTGCCCCAACCAACGCTAAGTGAGTAACATCCTCCTTGGCCACCCAAAACACCTCCGCGGTGATAAAATTTCGGATGTTGTGTCTGCGACGCAAAGATAAGACCTACAAATACCATCTGATGGCCTGGTAACGCACTTGACTCTGCTCTACTAGTAAAAATCCGTGCCAACAGGTGCGATGAAAATCCCGACGGACGCGTTGGGTACATCATTCGAAAGCTACTGGGATTCGACTCCTATAAGACCTCAACGGCCTGAATCGAATTATGCCAGCATCTATTCCGGGTTCGAGTCTAGGGACTTGAATCTGAAGAAGATCATGTTGTTTTGTCCTAAGACAGTTAACTGACCCTGATCCGTCAGGAGAGTCAGGCACATGCATCAACAATCTCTACACGCTAAAATCATTCTTTTCTGAATAGAAATAGCTACACCCGAAAGATTAAAGAGTCCTTAGCCGAATCTGCGATTCGACTGAACACTCGGGGGCTACTAACATGGTTATACCATGCGGGTACACGACATTAGCATACCTGGTCCAGCCCAAGGAAGGACCACAAGAATATACGCGGCCCGTGGAGATTTTCGGGTGGCCCAAGCCCATGACATCTTCAAATCCTTGGAGAGCAAGACTAGAACAGATAGAATATTCAAAAGGGTAAACCCTAAACTTGTAACCGACTCGATCTGTGCCCGAGACCTGCCTAACTCTATATAAATGCTAGGAGGGCACGGTGAGGAGGGCCAATCCTTTTTTTCCACCGCATACACACCTTCACGCCAGATTGCATCTGCGCACCCCTGTAACCTTCGGTTCCGCCATAATCAAGAGCAGACAAGTAGGAGTAGGGTTTTCCCTCCGGGGGCCTGAACCTGGGTAAATCTCGTGTCCCCTGGTTCCGCGATCTCCAGCACCCCCATCTTCTCCAAAACCCAATCTCATAACAATGGGCATTGACGAGTCGAAACCTCGTCACATGTATTGACCAACTTGAAATCACTCTTTGTATTGGTCAACCAAGTATCTTCTCATGCTCCATCTAAATATCTTGAGGTACATAAAGAATTCTTCATTTTATTACATGCTCTAAATCTTAGTCAACCATAGCTAAACTAATGAGGCTATCATGACACCGACTTAGAGCCATATCTTGAATTCTTCTATTGAGATCACACTCTCAAGATCTTGATCATATCATATTCTTCTCTTCAACTCGATGATTTTGATGCCAATACTCAAGGTATATTTTTATCTTCATGGCGTCAATACTTAAATCCAACACATGGACTACAAGCATGACCTATGGAATATTCCTTCATATAAAACTTAGTGAAAACATTAGACCATAGGGATAGTCATTAATCACCAAAACCACACATAGGGGCAATTACCCTTTCAGAGTATAATTGGGTGTCATTATATGTGTGTAAGTTCATTGACCACTTCCTTTGATCTTAGATAAAGGATGCCATCAGACATCCTAGATTGGCTATCTAGTTATTTTCTTCATCTCTCGATCTCTATAGGATGTACTCTTGGCGTAGCTAGTCTATAGTAGGAGTATAAATTCGAGTTTGGTTTGCATGCAAACTTGGGTGTGATGGTTCTATAGTGAATTATGTATATTGTGTTTGTTTTGCACATTTTTACCTTGCCAGAACAAAACCTCATATAAAAACTTTTAACCCATAAGTAACCCATTATTGGCAAAAGAAACCAAAATGACTAGACCGAGTGAATGAGCATTTTATTCTAAAATTGGCATCCCATCAAAGACCACTATTTTCAGGGTAGCTTTTGGCCAAATCAACATCAATACATTCTAATAACCCTCATTCGTAGGACTTGTGGACCAAAAGGACCGCAACTACATTTCCACCAACCACGTCAAGGGTAAAATTGGTTACTTGTTGATGGCTTGCACAGCTTATGTGAGCCTGTTGAAAACCCCAAGAGCAAGGTATGAAGCAGTACAACAACAAGTTTTCCCTCAGTAAAATCCCGAGGTTATTGAACCAGTAGGAGGAAGGAAACGTCACATAGGTGTTGCAAGCAACACGGAGACCTGCACAACACAAACTCCAGACTTTGCCCCAACTAACAGTGAGGTTGTCAATCTCACCGGTTGCTGTAACAAAGGATTAAACGTATGGTGTGGAAGGCAATGGTTTGCAGCAAGTAAACAAGTAGCAGTGGAAGATGAATCAATGGTAAAGATTGGACCGGGGTCCATAGTTCACTAGAGGTGCTCTCCTAAGATAAACAACATGGCATGAAGGGTAAACAAATTACAGCAGGGCAATTGACAGGAACTGAGCAAGGCATAACAATGCAATTACTAGTCAGAAAGGTCCTATGAGATTCGATTGGGCAATACAACAATATACATATACCGCCATCCAACTACATCTATGACTTGAAGTCCACCTTCAGGTTATCATCCGAACCCCCTCCAGTATTAAATTGCAAGCAACAAACAACTGCTTTAAGCAAAGTGTGTAAGGTAAACAGTCCACATGTTCCATGAACAAGAGACCGTTGTTTTCTCCCTAGTGGCAACACCACATCTACAACCGAAGAGATTTCTGTCACTTCTCTTGGAAACTAGAGGCATGAACCCACTATCGAGCATAAATACCCCCTCTTGGATTCACTAGCAACTACTTGGCCAAGATAGCTACTAACAACAGAGAGCATGCAAGATCACAAACAACACAAACATGATAGAATCATAAAGACAAAACCATTAATCAAACCAACATAATAATCTAAATATCCATCGGATCCCCGCAAACACAACATGCATGATTACAAATAGATTAGATCTTGATCATGAACGGAGCTCACAAGATCTATACATGAAAGCACAAAGGAGGATATACAACCATCTAGCTACTACATGGACCCATAGTCCAAGGTGGAACTACTCACGCATCATACCGAAGAGAAGGCCTCCAGGATGATCTCCCCTCCGGCAGGGTGCCGGAAGAACTTCAGATCCCCCCGATCTAGGGACGATGGTGGCGGCGGCTACAGACGGTTTCGTGGATATTTGACTGGGTACCCAGGGTTTCTGGATCAGGGGCTTCTTATAGACGAAGGGGGAGGCTGAGGAGGCGGCCAGGGTAGCCAAACCCTAGCCAAGCGCAGGGCTGGGCCCACCCGTTCCTGGGATGGGTCTGCCCCCCCTAGCTGGCCCCTCTGGCTCCCCTCTGGACTTCTTGTTCCCCATGGAAAGTAATTGACTTTGTCGTTTGTCCCGTCCAATTCCGAGAATATTTCTTTACTAACTTTTCTGAAACCAAAAACAGCAGAAAACAGGCATCTGACACTGTTGCAACTTGTTAATAGGTTAGTACCAGAAAACATGTAAAAAGCACCTCAAAGTGTAGACAAGTAAAGCAAATTAGGTACTAAACAAGCATGAAGCATCAAAAATTATAGATACGTTTCCAACATATCACTAGGCGTCCCCCTGACGATGGGGGGAGTTCCCATCGTCCTCCTCCCCTATGCGACATGTGTCCACCAAAATTGGCTCAAATCCCTCTTTTGCTGCAAAACACACCATTTTGCTACATATGTCCCCGCAGAAAATAGAACGGTTCATTTCAGAAAGTAGAACGTCCTGCCAGAGACCTCGTCGGAGACCATGCAGCAACAAAATTGTGCTAATGTAGCAAAAAAGACTTCGCCGAAGACATCGTCGGAAAAAACTCGCTAGTGACTCTCGTCAGAGACCTTGTAGCAAAAAGTTGATACTGTTATAGCAAAACTACAAGACGGTTGTAGCAACAAAGTTCTTCTAATGTAGCACCTCAAAGTGTGGACAAGTAAAGCAAAGTAGATATTAAACAAGCATGGAGCATCAAAAATTATAGATATGTTTCCAACGTATCAGCATCCCCAAGCTTAACTCCTGCTCGTCCTCGAGTAGGTAAGTGATAAACAGAATAATTTTTGAGGTGACATGCACCCTCACAATAAAGATCAACCATTTGCAAGCATTGAAAGCTGGGATCAAAGAACTCTAAACATGTGCATGAAAGATGGAGTTCTAACAATAGGACACAGTAACTATGCATGTATCATGACAAGCTACAAACAAAGATCATGAATAACATGCATTGAAAAACATTTGTTTGTTTCACATGCAGAAAACATAGCATAGTGGCAATCAGCTTGTCCCTCATAGAGTAGCAAATAGAAGCATAGGACACCTGCAAAGTTCACAAGGATGACTAGAAACAAATAGCACAAGAACAAGTAATATCACAATATGCATCAATTAATAAGCTTTGGAACACTGCACACAGAATGACAACTATGTTCTATTAATGGTGCCTAAAGGTAGAAGGTGGAGACTCAATAGTGGTGGAAGAAAGGCCTTCTTGTAAAGGAAGCAGGGATTACAAGTTTCAAAAAGAGCTTCCAAAATTATGGTACTTGTTAGCTTTCAGCCCTCATTGCCCCTATCATAAGCATCTTGAAGTGGTTAAGGTTAAAGTGGCAAAGCTGGAGTATATGCTTGACGAAGTATAAGTTGGCAATCTCAAGTCCCTTGAATACGAGGGCCACACCTCATGCATACTCAACTTTGGGTCCAGGTAAGTTCTTGTCACTGTAAGTATTTGCATATCATTGAGAACCGCCAACGGGGTACCCCTTGCACATGGTGAAGGGAATATGCCCGAGAGGCAATAATAAAGTGGTTATTATCGTATTCACTTATTTATGATAAATGTTCATTTTGCATGCTATAATTGTATTAATACGGAAACGTTAATACATGTGTGTTTAATAAACAAAAAGGAAGTTCCTAGTTATGCCTCTCTTATAAACTAGCTCGTTGATTAACAAGATGATCAAAGGTTTCCTGATCATGGACATTGGATGTTGTTAATAACGAGGTAACAACATTGTTGGAATGATGTGATGAACATTCGTTCGAAGTATAGCATTACAATCAAGGTCATTGTGTTTATATTGCTATAACATCATACGAAGTAATCTTTACATGTCCTCGCACATGAGACCTGTTCCACGCTTGACATGCAACTAGTTTTGCATAAGTGGCTAGCGGGTGTCTGTCTCTCCTACTATAGTCAATATCTAATTTGCAACGAGTTGTCAATAATTTGGTTATCCTCGTTGTGGTTCATGTTCGTAGGTAAGAACGGTTCTATATTCGAAAGCCCTAAGCCACGTAAAACTTGCAATGGATAAATTAGAGGCGTCTAGTTTAGATTGTTGCTGGGCTAGTGTTATGATATGGTGATGTTGTAAGTATAAGTATGAGATGATATTATTACAACACAAATAACGTGTAGGTTCCATAGACCTTGGCCTTACACATAGAGGTATGATAGAGATCATACCACGGTGCACATGATGGAGATCATATGCGGGAACCATATCACTTCACTTACAAACATGATATGTTTGATTGCATCTTATATTGCTTGTTTGGCGTTTTATTAGCATAATAAGATGATCCCTCATTTAGATATCAAGATAAAAATGTGTTATTCCTTAAGTATGCACCGACAATGTTTCGTCGCTTTAAGACATCACGTGATGATCGGGTGTACTTGAATCCACGAGCATATCTCGGGTGTAAGACAGTTACACACGCGAATACTAAGGTTCTTACTTGGCGAGCCTAGCATGTACAGATATGGCATCGGAACACGGACCGAAAGGTTAAGCAGGAGTCATATGTTTTGATATGATGACCATATGGATGCTCGCCTTTGAAGCTACACCGACTCACGTGATGATCGGACTTGGTGTAGCGGATTTGGTTCATGTAATCACCAAAAAGGCACGAGGGATGTCGTTTTTGAGTGGGAGTTCATTTCTAATTTGGATTAGTAGAACTCAATTTATCATAAATTAAATCAAAGTGAATTTGCATAATTTGTTGTAGTCATTGGCATTCGTTCCCCACCTTATGCTTAGTTGTAATTGAGATAATAGAACTATATAATTTTGGATATTTACTCTACGAACTGGTATCGTATTGTGTTGAGTGTCAATCTAAAGTTTAAAGTCCTATTGCAAACTTTCAGCAAACTCTGTTTACTCCGTGAAATTTAATAATTGGTATTAAATCGAGAGTAAAAATTCCAGTGTTAGTATCTTAAGTATCATGTTTGCCTCCATGATTCTTGATTTAAAATCAAGATTATCTAGGAGCTGAAAAAATTGTTTCAGAAACCATCATGTGTGGCAGATATAACGATATCTGAAACAATGTTTTGGTTGCAATATGATAGAGTATAATATATGTTCTCATATTGGATGAGAATTTGCAAAGGTTGGAGATGCTAGACATCCTAATCATCCAAAAGGGTTTTGGAAAGTAACGTTATACTCACGATTCGTCTTTATAAGCTACATTAGCTTGATCATAAAAGTCGTCATGATAAGGATGAATAGAAGATGTATGTAAAGTGTTTACTACACTAAAATATTACTAAAGAATGGATTTTGAAAGAACGCCGATCATTTTGATGATGGTGATCTACTTCAAAGTGCAGGTCCAAAGGTATTATTATTTGAATATACATGCTTTGGACTATGTGTCATGTATATGGCGCCATTGTTGATGTTGATAGATTCTTTTAAAAGGAGAAGGAAATGCTGAAATGAATCTATAAAATATATTTGGCAGAAAAGAAAAAGATTGGAAATATCCAATTTAGGTATATGGATGATATACATGTTATGGTTGTATTCTTTGCTTGTTAAACAATGTGGTTCTTGGGTATTGGATACCGAATTGGTTGGTATGAAATTTCATACGGAACGATGCAATTCATGAACCACAATGGCCTAAGTAAATAGCTAGAGAATATGTGATCATGTTCATCGAAAACAAACAAACCGTTGTTTGTATTTCTCGTTGACACCAAAGCTTGCCTTCAAGGTTTGTTTTAATAATAGTTATTTAAATCGGGTATTATGAGAACAAAGGGTGTTCAAATAATTACCGTATTCCATATAAGATGGATGATTTACAAATCTAGTTGGAGAAATCACATCCATAAAACCTAATGCTAAAATGTCGCAAGACAAATGATTGAAAGATCACTTACGAAGTGACATCGCCGTTTAAATTATATTGGAAAGAAAAACATGAAGAATCTCCATATTTATGGATTTTTGGAGTCTTTGATTTGATCAAGTGACGCTTGTGAGACTTTTCCTCAGGATAATTAAAACTTTGTTCAAAGGCCAAAGAAGAACGAACGACTAAAATATTGGAATTTATACATATCGATGTATGAAGTCCATTATGTGTAGTCATAAGTGATGGGTTTCAACTTCATATACTTTCTCCGGAAATTTGAGTAAATATTCACTTAATGAGAAAGAAGTATGAAATATTTGGAAATGTTTCGAAGACTTTCAAGATAGAGTGAAAAATCATTGTAACAAGAAAATAAAATGGTTTATGATTTTATCATAAGGGATTTATTTGAGTTACAAGTGTAACAAGAAAAATAAATGAATTATGATTTATCATAAAGGGATTTATTTGAGTTACAAGTTTAGCAAAACACCTAGATTTACATCTCCCGAAACACCATAGGATTATGGAGTGTTTGAGATTTGTAATGAAACCATGTGTGACATGGTTGGGTCAAAAGTGTTACTTATAAAATTTCCATTATGTTTAAAAAGATTAAAGCTTTAGAGACTATCACTTTTACACTGAAAAGAGCTTCATCTTGATCCGTTGAAATGACACCATATGAGTTATGGTTTGGGGTAAAACCCAAGTTGTCATTTATTAAATTTTGGTATGCTAAACATAAGTAAGATGTTTACAACTGAAGTCGGATGAGCATGTCTTTGTAGGTTATTTTGAATAACAATTGGGTATTCCTCCATAACACCAAGGACAAAAGGGTTTGTCGCTTGAAATGTGAAGTTTCTTGAAAAAGGAATTTTTCGCAAAAGTTAAGTGGGAGGACAATAGAACTTTGATAAGGTTAACAAACCTTAGCTAAATGTGCTGAGTTACGCAGCGCTGGAATGGTTCCGGAGGCTGCCATAATGCTCATAGCTTATGTGCCTCAAAGGTTGTGGTCACGGATATCTAAGTTCTTATTGAACCAAGTCGGTCGGATAAACAAATCAAATGCTAAGATTTGAGAGTAATTCATTATTGTTTGATAATGATGAACCGACAACATACAAAGAAGCGATGATGGGCCCTGACTCCGTCAAATGGCTTGAAGCCATAAAATCCGTGATAGTTTCATACATGAGAAATCAAGTTTTGAACTTGGAAGACCCTCCGGAAAGGTGTAGAAACCTATCAGACGTATTTGGATCTATAAAGAAACAGACATGGATGTTTCACATCTATGAAATAATCGACATGTCGGTAAAGTATTTTACGACAATGTTCAAGGAGTTGACTATGACAAGATTTGATATTTCATAGCGATATTTAGTCTGGACGGATTAAAGTAGCAATCACTACATATAATTTGGTATATGGTAGATGAATGAACAAAACAAAGTTCTTCTAATAGAATGGTTACCTAGGACGTGTACATGACACGATCCAAAGGGTTTTATTAATTCAAAGGATGCTAAAAAGGGCATGCAAACTTCAATGGTTGAAGTAAGCATCACGGAGTTGGAATCTTCACCGTGATGAAAAAGGAGTTTTCATCTCGAGACAATGAAGATGCTTGCATTTTCAAGAAATTAAGTGGGAGCGCTGAGACATATTTCTAATACATTATGTGTAGGACATCTTGTTGATTAGAAATGATGTAATTTTTATTGACAAAGGTTAAGAATTTCATTTTGATGAAAGACTTAGGCAAAACCCAAATATTTAGCATGAATGTCTATAGTGGATAGACTGTGACGCTAATATGGTTATGCCAAACGTATATATATGAGATATTGAAGGAGTTCAATATAGAAACGACAAGAAACGGTTCTTGTCGCATGGAAAGGAATTGAATCAAGACACTTGATAAGTGAAACAAGATTCAAGTGCTTTGACACTTGATGAGTGAAATCATGAGAATGTTTTGATCAATCATACCATGATATGTACACATCCAGATATGTCCTATGCTCTAAGTGTTATGAGCATATACCAGAATGAATCATAAAATGATCATTGGACAATAGTGAGGATATTCTTATGATCTTTTGGAAGAACTAAGAATATATTTGTATAGAGGTGCCAAACAATTACAAATAGTTCATTGTAAAGTATTACATTGATACTAGTTTTGTCACCAGATACAAATTAAGTTTATCTCAATTTAAACTATGGGTGGCACAATGTAATGAAAAGGAGATTCCATGATGAATTTGGATGAATTCCAAAGTTAAGACATTATGACGGATACTACAACAAAAGGCTAAGTATATGACTGCTATAGTAGCAGCAAAGGAGGGAATTTGTGTCAAGTAGTTTATTATCAAACTAAGGTGTGGTTCGCAACAGGCTAACACTAAATATATATTGTACGATAATAGTATCGACATGATTTAACCCCAAGGAACTAAAGGTCTCACCAAAAGACCAAATTTATACTATGCCATCTCATTGGAGAATGAGTGATGCGTGGAGACGCAAAGACATGCAAATACACACGGACCTAAAAATGTTAGATCCGTAGATTATGTTAACCACTTGCAATTGCGTATATGGAACACCAGAAAACCATAGGTGTTCAATATGCAAAGTTTTCAAACTAGATTATTGTCTCTAGTGCAAGTGGGAGACTGAAGGGAATATGCCCGAGAGGCAATAATAAAGTGGTTATTATCGTATTCCTTATTTATGATAAATGTTTATTTTGCATGCTATAATTGTATTAATACGGAAACGTTAATACATGTGTGTTTAATAAACAAAAAGGAAGTTCCTAGTTATGCCTATCTTATAAACTAGCTCGTTGATTAACAAGATGATCAAAGGTTTCCTAATCATGGACATTGGATGTTGTTAATAATGAGGTCACAACATTGTTGGAATGATGTGATGAACATTCATCCGAAGTATAGCATTACGATCAAGGTCATTGTGTTTATATTGCTATAACATCATACGAAGTAATCTTAGTCCTTAGACCATGAGATCATGTCAATCACTAACACCGGAAGAGTATCTTGATAACATCAAACGTCACACCGTAACAAGATGATTATAAAGATGGGTTCAGTGCTACGAAGGTGTTATGTTGAGGCTCATGGATCAAGAGTGGAATTTGTCCATCCCGATGACGGAGAGATATACTCTGGGCCCTCTCGGTGACATCACATTGGTTAGCTTGCAAGCAAGTGATTTGATCACTAGAATGCTATATCACGGGAACGAGAAAAAGAGTGCATGTTGGTAACGAGATTAAACTAGGTATGGAGATACCGATGATCAAATCTCGGACATGTAATATATCGTGAAACAAAGGGATTAAGATACTAGCATAAAAGGTTCACATGATCATAGAAGTCATCGTTGAATGTGTGGGAGTCAGTACGGATCTCCAGGTCCCGCTGCTGATTATTGATCGGAGAGGGGTCTCGATCATGTCTGCATTATTCGCGAACCGTAGGGTGACACACTTAAGGGACACCGACACCATTCAGAGCAAATGATATGTCAGAAAAAGAAAAGGAAAGCGCAGGAATTTATTTCACTAGACACCGGAACTGTTTTGGTTGAAATTGCTGAAACTGGTTCTGCATGTGAAATTGAATACTAGCAAGGGGTTTTATGTGAATGTTTGTTAATTAAAGTAATTAACAAAATTCTGAATAAATAAATAAAAGTGTTTTATTTAAATGAGAGCTTGCATTAAATTTGGTGTAAATTTAATGCATGTGAGTGGATTTTGAGTGGAGGCTCTTTTATGGGAGTGGAGGCTTTTCATTTTGAGTGGGAGCTCCACCCACATGAATGTGGAAGAGGTGGGGCAGCCCACCATGGCTGGGCGCATGGCCCCTTGGGTGCCCCCCTCTCCCTATAAAAGGCCCCCCTCTCATCCTCTCAAGGTACACCTCCTCGCGAAGGATCTCTCTCCCCCTTTAGAATTTCCCCATGGTCTTGGATCAGCGAGATACATGTTCCCGGTGGCTTTTTCTGGAAGGATTTGTTGCTTCCGCTGCTTCGTTGGAGCGAGGGCGTGGAGGTTGTCGGGGTACCCGTATGTGTGTGCGATCATGGATGCACCACTGCTTTGAGGTGCTGGACTTGATGGTGCTGGACCGGCTGGACCAGATGGACTTCATCACGTTCTTGAGATCGGCAAGCTTTCGTCTACATCATCCACGAGTACAACCTCGTTAACGCTATTCGGTCTTCGAGGGTATGTATTCTATGGATGTATATCCACCCGTTGCTTGTATCTAGTAGATAGATCTTGGTACTTAGATGTTCCCATCGTAGGATTTTTTTTGATTTCTATGCTGCGAACCCTACACATGGTACAGGAGCTTTCCCATAACCAAAATGACAAGGCAAGCAGACAATGAGCATCTCAGCAATCTTTTTATTTACCATATGCATAGCTTTTTTATTGAGGATGCTTCATAGATAGCTCATTATGGTGATTCTGCAAGTTTCCACCATGATTAGGCATGGCTTAGGCTAGCGGCCCAGGCGTTTCTCTAAGGATACAAACTCCATGGACTTACAATTTCCCTCTTTATTTCACACCGGTGACATCCATAGACAAAAGAACATGATATCAACTGAGTACAAAGTACAAGTGCAATGTTGAAAACATTCCCCATGACAGCACGGTTCTGCTAATTCCAACTTATAAGTGCAAGCATATACAACAAGGTTGTCACAATGGTTCAAGTTTATTAGGGTCAAAGAATAAAGTGTGCCATCAAGTTCGTGAGGGCTTTAATCACTAAGTTTTCACATAACAAAATAGTTTTTAATTAGAAGATAGTTGAAAACAAGAATATACTTGGAATGGTGTAACACACCATGCATAGGAGTTTATATTGGACACTTTGGAAAAACTTGGTTTCTTGGGAGTTGGAGGCATGAGTAGAACTTACTCATACATATGGAGGCTAGCAAAAGACTGGGAGCAACCAACTAAGAGAGCATAATGGCCAAAAACATGCAGTGCAACAAAGCATACTAATCAAAGCAAAGAGTGGTACTACAAGTCAAGGACTAAATTATCATATAGGCTATTGGTGACTTGTCATAGTCATAACATGGTGTGAGCATGTGCCAAGTCAATCCAAGCAAAGCATCAAAGGATAATACCACAATACTATGCTTTTGCATGCTAAAACAACGCATAATTTCTTCAAGGCACACTGAGCAATCCCAATTGTTTGGAACAAGACATGCTACAACAATAATCACTAAGAATAAGGTCAAAAACAACACCTAGCATGTCATGCTAAAGTCTAAGTCACAGTCAATGCAAGCTCCTCTTGCACTTCAAGCAAGAACTTACTACTCCTTTCCAAACACCAAGCAACTTATTTGTAAAACAACACATCGAGAGCGGGGGTCCAAACTACTTTAGCAAACTAAACAAACTACTCAAAGCAAACAAACACTAAGACGCTCCAAGAACAACACAATTGTGCATGAAACAATAAAAACGAAGTGTCTAGACAGACCTGAGCTTTTTATTGATGAAGAAGGGGATGCCTTGGGCATCCCCATGCTTTGACGCTTGTACCTCTTGGATATTTCTTGGGGTGACACCATGGTGGCATCCCCAAGCTTGAGCTTTTGTCCATTCTTCATCTCATTGCATCATTCTCTCTCTACACCTGAAATTTTTCCTTCACACAATCTTCATTAGCAACATTAGTGTATTCAAAAGATATTAGACCTCTGGCAAAGCTTTGGAATAGCAAGGATTTTCACTAAAAAAACAAGCTACTATAGTAACTCCTTCAAAAAGCTCAATTCACCTAAAGAGAACTCAAAAAGTAATCAATAAGAAGCAAATGCAAATAATGGCAGAAATCTGTCAAAACAGACCAGCAGGTAGAAACCGATTTTTTCGAACATGTTCTGTTGCTCAAATCAAAATGTGTTGAACTAACGAAAGTTAGATAACATACTGGGTGATTTATTCGTAAATTTTGAGATCAATCCGAGTTACAGATACTCCTCATGTATATTTTTGGTGGAGGACAGAAATCGGGACAGCAACTCCCCAAATCTTACTTCCCTCTCATTAGAGGTCATTCTTGGCACAAAAAGCAAACAAAAAGGATAAGGAGAGATCATTACTGAAGTAATAACTTCCAAGACTCAAGGAAACTCTTGGGTTATCTCCCAACAAGTACTTTTTTTAATGCCTTTAAGTTAGGCACAAGAAGCAAGAAGAATCAAGTATTTTCAAATGAAGAAGCATTAACATCAAATCTTTCTTTCAAAGGGGGAGCAAAGAGAAACTTCTCTCTTCTCATTGGGAAGTGTTCAATACCTTTCTTGAATGGAAAATGATATTTAATGGTGCCTTCTTTCATATCAATGATGGCACCAACTGTTCTAAGAAAAGGTCTTCCCAAAGTAATAGGACAAGAAGCATTGTATTCAACATTCAAAACATAGAAATCAACATGGACATAAGCATTGTTAACCATGATGAGAACATCATTAATACTCCCCATGAGTTTCTTCTTAGCAATATCATTGAGTGGGACATCCAAATAACAATGTTCCAAAGGTGGCAAATCAAGCATTTCATAAATGTTCCTAGGCATAATAGAGACACTAGAACCAATATCACATGAAGCTTTGAGATCATAGTCATGAACTTGCATATTAATAATGGGTTCCCAACTATCTTCTACTTTCCTAGGAATATAAGCTTTGTGTTTTAGCTTCTCTTCCTTAATCTTAACAAGAGCATCTATAATGTGTTTGGTAAAGGCAACATGCATATCACTAGCATCATGACTACTAACAAGCTTTTGCAAGAACATAATCACTTCAGAAATATTGCAACCATCAATATCAAAATCAAACTTAGCATCACTATTAGTAGGCTAAATAGGCTTAGGCATAGTAGGAGTAGGAATAGGGACTACTTGTGGTTTAGTGGTGATAGTGCACACACTATTGTTTCTATCAATTTCAGCTTCCCTTTCCCACCTAGCATGAAGTTGAGCTAACAACCTAACATTTTCATCAATAGTAACTTGTATGGAATGAGCACTAGCAAAGGTGTTTTCCATAGTTTTAGGTTTAGCAGCCATTTTATTAATCAAGGAAGACTGAGCTTCAGCCAAAGAGGATATATTTTTCTCAGCACTCAAACTTTTTTGACTGTAAACTAGGAATTTCCCTATTCAGATTCTCAGGCTGATGGCTAATGTTTTTCAAGATGATAGACTGTTCCTCCAAAGTTTTAGTGAAAATCTTATTTTGCTCATATTGCATTTGCATAAAATTCTTAGTGGATCTCTATACTTCTAGAATCCTTTCTTCACTAGGCATTCCAGATCTACCATGATAAGCATTCCCACTAGGAGGATAAGGCCTTTAATTACCATAAGCATTGTTGTTGAAATTGTTGTTTCTAATGAAGTTCACATCAACTTGCTCTTCTTGAGCAACCAAAGAGGCTAAGGGAACACTATTAGGATCTAGAGGAGCTTTCCCATTAACAAGCATAGCCATAATAACATCAATCTTTTCACTCAAAGAGGAAGTTTCCTCAACAGAATTTACCTTCTTACCATGTGGAGCTCTCTCAACATGCCATTCAGAGTAGTTAACCATCATATTATTAAGGAGTCTTGTTGTAGCACCCAAAGTGAGGCCCATAAAAGTACCTCCAGCAGCTGAATCAAACAGATTTCTTGAGGAGAAGTTCAAACCTGAATAAAAAGTCTGGATAATCATCCAAGCAGTGAGTCCATGAGTAGGGAAATTTTTAACCAAAGACTTCATTCTTTCCCAAGATGGAGCAACATGTTCACTATCAAGTTGTTTAAATTTCATAATATCACTTCTCATAGATATAATCTTAGCAGGAGGATAGTACTTTCTAATAAAAGCATCTTTGCAATTAGTCCAAGAATCAATACTATTTTTAGGCAAAGAAAGCAACCATTCTTTAGACTTTCCTCTCAAGGAGAAAGGAAAAAAGCTTGAGCTTAATAATATCTCCATCTACATCCTTATACTTTTGCATCCCATAAAGTTCAACAAAGCTATTGAGATGGACAGCAGGATCATCAGAACCAGCACCAGAAAATTGCTCTCTCATCACAAGATTCAACAAAGCAGGCTTAATTTCATAAAAGGTAACATCAGGAGCAGGTGGAGCAATAGGTGTGCTAAGGAAATCATTGTTGTTGGTGCTAGTGAAGTCACACAACTTGATGTTCTCAGCAGAGTTCATTTTGGCAAAGGTGGGCAAGCCAAAAACAACAGCAGCAGCTAGAGCAGGAACTAATTTTTTTGGTTTTTTTGGAAAGAGGCAAAGAAAACCAAGCAAAGGAAACAAAGCAAACTAAAAACAAAGTAAATAGAAAGGAAGTGAAGGACTCCCCTAGTGAAGACGTCCTTAGCCTCCCCGGCAACGGCGCCAGAAAATCTTGATGGCTTGCACAACTTATATGAGCCTGTTGGGAACCCCAAGAGCAAAGGTATGAAGTAGTACAACAGCAAGTTTTCCCTCAGTAAGAAACCAAGGTTATCGAACCAGTAGGAGGAAGGAAACGTCACACAGGTGTTGCAAGCAACGCGGAGACCCGCACAACACAAACTCAAGACTTTGCCCCAACTAACAGTGAGGTTGTCAATCTCACCGGTTGCTGTAACAAAGGATTAAACGTATGGTGTGGAAGGCAATGGTTTGCAGCAAGTAAACAAGTAGCAGTGGTAGATGAATCAATGGTAAATATTGGACCGGGGTCCATAGTTCACTAGAGGTGCTCTCCTTAGATAAACAACATGGCATGAAGGGTAAACAAATTACAGCAGGGCAATTGATAGGAACTGAGCAAGGCATAACAATGCAATTACTAGTCAGAAAGATCCTATGAGATTCGATTGGGCAATACAACAATATACATAGACCGCCATCCAGCTGCATCTATGACTAGAAGTCCACCTTCAGGTTATCATCCGAACCCACTATCGAGCATAAATACCCCCTCTTGGAGTCACTAGCAACTACTTGGCCAAGATAGCTACTAACAACGGAGAGCATGCAAGATTACAAACAACACAAACATGATAGAGTCATAAAGACAAAACCATTAATCAAACCAACATAATAATCTCAATATCCATCGGATCCCTGCAAACACAACATGCATGATTACAAATAGATTAGATCTTGATCATGAACGGAGCTCACAAGATCTATACATGAAAGCACAAAGGAGGATATACAACCATCTAGATACTACATGGACCCATAGTCCAAGGTGAAACTACTCACGCATCATACCGGAGAGAAGGCCTCCAGGATGATCTCCCCTCCGGCAGGGTGCCGGAAGAACTTCATATCCCCCTGATCTAGGGACGATGGTGGCGGCGGCTACAGACGGTTTCATGGATATTTGATCGGGTACCTAGGGTTTCTGCATCGGGGGCTTCTTATAGGCGAAGGGGGAGGCCGAGGAGGCGGCCAGGGTAGCCAAACCCTAGCTAGGTGCGGGGCTGGGCCCACCCGCGCCTGGGGTGGGTCTGGCCCCCCTAGCTAGCCCCTCTGGCTCCCCTCTGGACTTCTTGTTCTCCACGGAAAGTAATTCACTTTGTCATTTGTCCCGTACAATTCCGAGAATATTTCTTTACTATCTTTTTTGAAAACTAAAACAGCAGAAAACAAGCATTTGGCACTGTTGCAACTTGTTAATAGGTTTGTACCAGAAAACATGTAAAAAGTACCTCAAAGTGTGGACAAGTAAAGAAAAGTATATACTAAACAAGCATGGAGCATAAAAATTATAGATATGTTTCCAACGTATCACTTGTCAAGCCCTCAAGCCTATAGGTAGCCTCCAAGTAGCATGAAATTATCCATATCACTTTGCGTTGAATCCAACTCAATCAAGGGGAGAGGGTTACTAGTCCGATATCAGTTCAAGGAGCTCTGATGTAAGAGTACAAGGAGTCCAACATGACTCCGATCAAAATCAAGGAAGTGTCAGATTTAAGAAAACTCTCGAAAAGTTTGACACGGTCCCAAAAAATTAGAAGCATCTTCATTCGACGCTCTCCTAACATAGGATTCGTCGCATGTCAGCAACACAAATGAACATATTTGAGAATTATCAATGTGTCAATCCTGTTAGTGTGCGACAACATATGTTATAAGACTGTAGCACATGTACACCCTACTAGCATCTATGTCGCAGTCACTTGACAAAAGATACCTCCTACCCTTATGCAACTAACAATTTGTGAACTAAAATGATTCTGTAAGACCTCACCCTTTAAGGTAAAGGTCCCTGCGATTGCAGTTCTAGTCCCTGGATCGAATTGCTAGCACCCACAGTTTAAGATGAAGTACACAGATACAAATGTCATTATTACATCGAAATTCTAGGAGTACAATAGTTCTTACAACTCACTAGCCCGAGGCTAACATATAAAGAGTTCTTATTACATAGCAAGTAAATAAATTCTTCATCTTCATGTGCCACACGCAAACATGTTAAGTGTAGACTCATAACCCTACTCACCATCAGAGTAACCTGCAACATAATAAGTTACAGCCACAAGGGGTCAATATAGTTGCAATTGTATTGTCAAGTGATATCATAGTTATATAATAGATACTATCAACTACATGAATTTGGCTAAGTGTGGATTAGGCTGGCTTTGCTCAAATAAGGTTTTACCTACTAGTTTGAAAATACTAAGTTTTTCTTTACAAAACACTAAGGAACCACCAATAGACATTGGTGAACCTCTACCCTTGTTCACCCACCAATTTTAACTTAGAGAAATTGGGATGAGGATATTCTTGACCATTTCAACGTCTTTGATGCTCAAAATGTCCATGCCCGGGGACATGGCTAAGTACTTAGGTTTTACCCTCTCGAGAGGTGGTGCACTTTCCCCACAAGACTCGACATGCATCGAGACGAGACTTTTCAGAAGCAATCCCTCAGACCACCATGGATGCGTTCCATCCTATCAACTCTACCACCATCTGTCCATCTGGCTGAGTTCTTGCAACTTAGTTGGTCAAGGCAGAGCCCATATGCCATGTGGTTGCACTTACAGCTTCTCAACACTAAACATCTCAAATCTCTTTGTTCCTGGGTGGCCATCCACAAGTGTGATACATAGGGTAAACCGTAGAAATGGGCCCTATGTAACCACTCAACACAAACCATAAAAGTCCCATTCCACCTAGGGGTTTCATTAACAAGTTGTTTTCTTAGTCAAAAACACACATGCATAATCTTTCCATAATATCATAACATGAATTTTCCACCCACTAATCCTAATAGCAAGTCTAAGCATTCTAATATACCATGGCTCTTAACTTAGGAAAAATCCTACCAATATATATACTATAGGATCTACCATAGCATAGCATTATACTTTGAAAACTACCATGCAAGTCCTACCAAAATATCACTAGTGCAATAGGTAAAATAATAGGACAAAATATGAAGTATCACTTGCCTTGGTATCTAGGGGAATAGGTACAATCCTCACAATCACACACTTCACAATCCACAAAATCTACACAACAAATTCAACAACAAATATTCACAAATCAATATAACATTCAAAAATAACATGAATGCATGCAAAATGCAATGAGATGATTTTCCACACTTTTAAAACCAAACTCTACAGTACTGAAGATAAAGTATACATTCTAAAGTGTAAATATCATAAAAACCACTTTAAAATAATATACTAAATAATTTTTATAGCTAAAATAGTCCTACAAATGTTTCTGCATAAAACTCTAATTTTACGAAAGCAAAAGCCCAAAGTAAGGCCATAGAATTAAAGTACATAATTTCTGAATCCATAAGACACCTAATTTGTAATTTTCTTAATTACAGATCAAAAGTTATGAATTTTGCAAATTTAAACATCTAATAGATCAAATCTGGATTTTAAATCAAAACTCTGGACACACGACAGCTTCTGATTGGCGTGTACCGGTTCGCGCTGGATCACGCGCGCGTGCCGTCTAATATAAATGAAATCGTACGGCTCAGATCTGCCCATACCTATTCGCGCCTGATTCTAATCTCGACCACTGGATCTAGATCAAGCGGATCAAATCAACTCAACCTAAAACTAGCGGCGCAAATGGCAGCTGCGGCGGCGACGCGTCTGCCGGCAACGTGCCGGAGAGGCCAAGGGGTAAGGGAGGGGGCACAATGGCTTACTAGGGATGCGACGATGATGTGGTTCTCAAGGTGGTCACGTACGGGGGCGGGGCGCACAGACACGGTCGGAATCGCTCGACGAAGTAGCGCCGAGCGTCCGGTGGTTGCAGTTGATGACGGGGAAGACACTCTGGAGCATAAGAAGGCAAACAACATGCATCATAAGAAGCGCAAGAAGAAGGCGATCACGCTCGTTTGAACCAGAGGCAAGTGGGAGGTTGGGGCTCACCGCGATAGCTCGTCAGAGTTCGTCGGGGCAGCGGCAGTGCGAGGGAAAATTGGGGTAGCCTGGAGGCGCTCAGAGGTGGGTGAGTGGGGGAAATGGTGCAAAGGCAGAGGGGGTTAAGTATCCGGGGCGAGGGAGGAAATCATGCTAGCAATCAATGCCAATTAAGCGTGCTTTGATTCGGGGGAAACAGCCGCGGCGGAGCTGGTCGTGCGCGGGATTTGTGAACGAAGGGGTGAGGTGGCAGTGGGGTCCACTGGTTAGCGAGGGGGTGCACGCGCGGGGTGAGAAACAGAGGGGAGAGGGGGAGGCTCCCAGGTGGGCTTGTTGGGCTGCGAGTGGTGCTGGGCCAGATTGGCTGGCGGGTTTCTATTTTTTTTTCATCCTTTGCTCTTTTCTTTTTCTGAATTGATTTTCCAAATTTGATTTGAATAACCAAAACAACTCCAAAACCTCTCAAATTTTCACCACATTTTTGTGAGGTGATCCTAGTATGGAAAAGTGTTTTAAACAACAATCCATCTCAAAAACACTTTGGGATAATAAAATAAAAATAAAAACATGCCCCATACATATAATATAAAAGGGGTATAAAAATAGGGTTTTGCTAGGGTTTAAACTTTGAATTTTTTTGTGCATGTAAACATGCCATGATGATATGAAATTTGGGATGTTACAAATCTAACCCCCTTAAGCTGAATCTCGCCCTCGAGATTTGGATTGGCTAGCAAATAGGTGAGGGTGATCTTTCCGAAGCTCATCTTCTCTTTCCCAAGTTGCTTCTTCCTCGGTATGATGATTCCACTGTACTTTGCAGAATTTGATTGTCTTACTACGAGTGACTCTTTTGCTGTCTCGAGAATATTTATAGGTTTCTCTTCATAAGTGATATAACTCTCCAAATGAACTTATTCCAATGGTATAGTGTCCTTCAACGAAGTTTCTTCCATCTCTGGATGACACTTTTTCAACTGGCTTACATGAAACACATTATGCACTGCTGACAATGATTCAGGTAGTTCTAATTCATAGGCCAGTTCTCCTTTGCGGCTCAAAATCTTGAATGGTCCTACATATCGAGGTGCCAATTTCCCGTTGACTCCAAATCTCTTCACACCACGAAGTGGTGAGACTCTAAGATAAGCTCTATCACCTACCTCATAGGCGACTTCTCTATGTTTTGGATCTGCATAGCTCTTTTGTCGGGATTAGGCTATCTTCAATCTGTCCTTTACCATTCTGACTTTCTCTTCGGCTTCCTTGATCAGTTCTGGTCCGAATAAGTTTCTCTCTCCTACTCCGCTCCACAATAATGGTGTAATACACTTCCTTCCATAGAGGAATTCAAACGGAGCCATCTCTATGCTCGATTGATAGCTGTTATTATAAGAAAATTATGTGTATGTCAGACTTTCATCCCAACTAGATCCATAATCTAGCACACAAGCTCTCAACATATCTTCCAAAATCTGGTTGGTTCTTTCTATCTGTCCATCAGTCCGAGGATGAAAAGTTGTGCTGAATTCTAGCCTTGTTCCCAATGATTCATGCAGTTGTCGCCAAAATTAGGAAGTGAACTGAGTTCCCCTGTCAGACACAATACTCTTAGGTACTCCATGTAAACATACAATTCTGTTCATATAGATCTTAGCCAATTTAGCACTTGTATAGGTGGTCTTCACGGGTATGAAATGAGCCACTTTAGTTAGGCGATCCACAACAACCCATATAGAGTCGTATCCAGATCTGGTCCTTGGCATTCCGGTGATAAAATCAATACCAATTTTATCCCACCTCTAATCAAGTATCGGCATTGGTTGTAATAACCCTGCAGTTTTCTGATGTTCTGCCTTCACTCGACTATACACATCGCACAAGGAAATATGTTCTGCGATATCTTTCTTGAGATTGTTCCACCAAATTCTTTCTTTCACATCCATGTACATTTTGGTGTTACCTAGATGAATAGAATATGGTGAATTGTGTGCTTCTTGCAGAATCAATTTCCGAAGTTCAGGATCTTGTGGAATGCAGATACGCTTCCCATACCATAAAGTTCCTTGTTCATCTTCATGGAATCCTTTCGCCTTTCCTTTACCAATTTTACTCTTAATCTCCTCTATTTCCTTGTCCAAATTTTGGGCTTCTTTGATCTTATCCAATAGTGTTGGTTGAACTTCCAATGGCATGAGATATCCTTTAGGCACTATCTCCAATCTTAGCTCTTTAAATGGGGCACACAAATCTTCTGGCAATTCTCCTTTGGTGAGGCCATTCACATAAACTTTGCGGCTTAATGCATCAGCTACGACATTCGCTTTACTGGTATGGTATTGCAAACTTAATTAGTAATCCTTGATAAGTTCTAGCCATGTTCTTTGTCTCATGTTGAGTTCTTTCTGGGTGAAAATGTATTTCAGACTCTTGTGATCGGTGAACACTTCACAACACTTACCCAATAGATAGTGTCTCCATGTTTTGAGTGCATGGACAATACATGCCAATTCTAACTCATGTGTAGGATAGTTTTCTTCATGAGTCTTGAGTTGTCTCGAGGCATAAGCCACAACTTTTCCTTCTTGCATCAATACTCCACCCAATCCTTGGTGAGATGCATCACAATAGATTTGGAAATCCTTCTCTAGATCTGGTAAGCACAAAACTGGTGCTGACACTAATCTTTTCTTCAACTCTTGAAAACTGGTTTCACATCCTTTAGCCCAATCAAACTTCTTCTCTTTCTTAAGCAGATTCGTCATTGGCTTAGCTACTGTCAACACCCAGATTTTTAATGCCAGATGCCAGTTATGCCATACATCGCAATCCCAGGATTACCATTTTTGCGAGACATAATAGATTTGGATATCACAGTACATCATCCATTACAAACCATACATAAGGTCTTACACAAATAAGGATCTCATGATCCAGTTCTTAATATAACTCAAACAACGGAATAACATAATAGTAACGATAGCATAGGCAAAGCTCCATCTTCAGGGTCACAGGCAATGCTGGCGACGGGAGATGATACTAGTTGTCGTAACCTTCTTGCGGTCCATCATCCTGGTACTCCTCTTCATAGTCTGGCCACTGGAACATCCAGGGACAAAGCCATGAGCACTCTTTAAGTACTCACAAACTAATACTAACAGGTTAAGGGGGTTTCTATAGTAGGATACTAAGCTCTAAGGTTGTTTTGCAAAAAGCCAGATTTACCTCTACTACGTTCAGAAGCAAAGAAAACTAGTTGAAAGTTTTATAACACCTAAGTGGGAATTTGAATTTCATATCACAACTCTGTTGTGGTCAAGTCAAAGTCACAATTCATTTCACAAGTCATTTTGAAAACATCTGATGGGGGAACAGTATGGCCACTCCAACTGTCCATAACCGCGGACGCGGATATTCGAATAGTTTGACACTCTACAGAGATTGTACACTTTCACCACAACAATCAATACATCCATCAGGAACAATCCTGAATTAACCATACTCAGTATGCGGATAATCAATCCTAACCTTTCAATTACACGCCCTAGTATAGACACCTCTCCTGTGAGTTTGGCCTCCCAACCATGACCAACTGTCATCTTGGGTAATGCACATGTGGACAATCTTCACAAGGTAGCCTCAGCTCAGACCTTGGCCGCGAGGGAACCCATACTAAGGTGTATAAATTTCCAGTCAAGCCCTACCCAAATTTCGGGTATTGTGGTTATACGGTAAAATTGGAATGGTATCGCATCCAGACAACCATCAGTTTTATAAAGGGCTAAGGCTCATTCCTCAACATTTTCATCATCAAAATCATCTGGTTTTCAAGAAAACATGTCAAAACATTTCAGTAGAATGACTCATCATTCTAAGGTTTTCATAACCATTTTCACCAAGTATTCCCATCTAAAGTTGATCAAGTTTTATACTTAGCACTAGCATCTACAAGTGGGGGTAAATACTAATGAGGGGTGGTAAACAAGTGTGGATTTTCTAATATCTAACTTAGGCCAAATTTTATGCTCTTTATGCTACCTTTAGTTATCTTTCTAGAATCTACAAGTCACTATGTAAACTCTAAGAGAAAGCTTTGATAAAGAAAATAAAGTATTAAGCTTGCAAGAAAAACTAGGATTTGGGTTATCAAGTGGGTGTAATCACATATGCTTAAGGCATATAGTTGGCATAGTAACAAGCAAATATTTGCTTGCATAAGTTGCAAGGGTTAGCTTGCAAGGTTTCAAGTATTGCCTTGACTTGAGCAGAGCAGTGGTTGAAGTTCTCCTCGGCTTCTTCCTCGTAGTATCCTCCTTCCTCCTCGTATCCTTGGTCGGTACTAGCATCTATAAATAAATACGAGGTACATAATCACCAAACAATACTTAACTATTTTTAAACATCACACAAAGGTGCACACTAGGTGATCTAGCATCATCACTAACATTACAAGGATTAAAGCACTTGTCTTATTTATTTTATTTTTAGAAAAGTAATTTCTACTCATTGAAAAACTACTTAAGATTTAATATTCTCCAACTCAAACATGGGATCATGTTGACACATGTCATCACCACATATTTCGGTACATGGGAATGTGATTTAAAGTGGTGTCACAATTTAATAAGGTTTAACCTTTTTATTTTAATTAAATAAAGTGACTAGAAATGCCTATGTGGCATTCTTTTATTACTTGAATATTATCTCTATAAGTAAACCCATATGTTTTTATATATTCTGAAAGGTATGATCAAATGTGATTTTTGAGAGTTGAAATCAACTCAAAAGCTCTAATGGTTGAATTTTGAAAAATGTTTGAATGCAGAAAAACTTTTGCCTTGTTATTTTTACCATGGTTGATCTATAACTCCAAATGGTTTGAATCCAACGGGCCTGGATTAAGAATTTCAGTATATTTCTAACAAAATTAGTTTCATTCATTTTGGTTGAATGAATCGAGCTGGGTTGATTTTTGAATCTAGGTATAGAACTATGTTTGAAATTAAATGAATAAAGCTTAATTTGAATTGTTGGGTCACGCGGGATGTTTTACTGGGCCGGCCCACTACACACAGCGCGTACGCGGGCTGGTTAAGTGGCTGTCCCCACGCGTCAGTGAGAATGGGAGGGGCGAAGCGGTACGGGGCAACATGGACCGTGGGATCTAGTTCTAATCGAACGGCTCTGGTTCATCGTCCACGTCGGGCAGCGCCGGCGAGACAGAACCCTAGCTCGGCAGGTGGGGGTCGTGGGAGGCTCACCGGGGCTCAGGCGAGGGTCAGCGACGGGGGCGAATGACGAAGTCGACGACGGCGGTTCTCCTGGTACCGACAGCTTCTCCTGGGGCGGATCCAATCGGCGGCTCCCTTCTCCTCCAGCAGCCGTGGGCTCCGGCCAAATTCCGGCGATGTGCTGCTCGCCTTGCTCCAGGAGTGAGGTGGGGTGGTTCTGAGTGAGAGGGGAGTGAACTGGTGTGAAGAAAATGAGCGGTGGAGGCCTCTATTTATAGTGGCTGAAGAGGACCGACGGGCGCGGGCTGAGCTCGTCGTGGTCAACGACACAAAGGGCTACTGGCATGGGCGACGGTAGGGGCGGTGCTGTGCTCCCTGGCGAAGCTCAACGACATGGTGGAGAGGCGTGGGGCGGTGCTGATCGGTCGGAACACGCTGTTGCTCTGGGCGGGTCCGACGACGATTTTAATGGAGCACAGCGCGCGTGGTCCGCACGACGGCGAACGGGCATGTCTGCGGGGTTGCTGGAACGGTGGTGATCACGCACGCATGCGGCAAGGGCGGCGCATGGTCTGTGGGTGCTGGTCGAGGGTGACGCACTGGCGCTCTCTCGGCTCACATGCAGAGAAGTTTGGCATGGTCGTGCCGTGTGGTCCAGGGGCTGGCAGTGCTCGGGGCTAGGACAAGGAGTGGCGGTGGACGGTGGAGTGCCTGCTAGACATGCTTGCTAGGCTTGGTGCTGCTCCTAGCTTGCTGTCGACAATGGGGTGGCAAGGTGAGGCTCGGCCTACTTGCCATTGATGGCATGGTCTGGTTTACAGTGACCTAGAGGGGTTAAACAAGTTATATGATCCACTGAGGGTGTAGTGTGAGCTAGATAGGGAACAAGTAAGGCCAATTTTACTGCACACTATAGTGTTTGATGTTGGTTTGATTTGTATCTGCAAGGTGTTTGATGAAATGGCTGCAATAACTTTGAATTTGAATTTTGGATTCAAACTTGGTGGGTTTGCTAGGCACATAATAGGGAGTGTCTGGTTAGTTGGATTAGTCAAGGGGCACTGGTTTGGTTAGGTTTTGAAAATGGGTGATCTTCACATATGATAAAGATTCAATTTTTATTTGTGATTTAAATGAGGTTACCAAATGTTTCTGTAAGTTTGAAAGGTGGGCTTTGATTCACTTTTACTTGGTCTATCAAGGGGTGCAAAGATTTGGAAAAGTTTCTGTTTGAAATCTTGGACTAGAAACACTCAAAGTGACCTAGTGAGCAAGATTGGCAAAATGACCATTTGCTTTATTTGATTTTTTTGATTCTCTCTTGATTTGTTTATGCATGGAAATGTTTTATATGATGTTATTTTCCTCTTTAAACCATTTCTTGCTATTTTGGTTAATCACACAAGTTCATTCATGCATTTATCAAATCATTTCATTTACACATGCATTCATATGATTTTAATTAATCAAAGTTTTTGTTAACCCTAATTTTAGTGATTTGAGTTTGATGATCCTTGTTTTATATTTTTGGGATGTTACAAACCTTCCCCCCTTAAACAAAATCTCGCCCCGAGATTTGAAAAAGGAGGAAAAAGATTACCTAGGATTTAAAGAGATTGGGAAACTCCGTCCGGATTTGATCTTCTCGCTCCCAGGTAGCTTCTTTTTCAGTGTGGTTGCTCCACTGAATCTTGAGAAACTTGATGCTTCGGGTCCTAGTGGTTCTGAAAGCTTCTTCCAAAATACGGATGGGTACTTCGGGATAGGTCAGGTCATCGTTGATCTCTATGGTCCGGTGATCAATGTTCTTGAAAACTTCGACCTTCTCCGGAACTTCAAGGCACTTGCGAAGTAACGATATATGGAACACATTGTGCACCGTGGACATTTCCTCTGGCAGTTCCAATTGATATGATCTTCTCCTCGATGATTCAGAATCTTGAAGGGTCCGATATATCTGGGGCTAACTTTCCTTTGAGCTGGAAACGCTGCATTCCCTTCAAAGGCGACACTTTGAGATACACGAAATCCGATATTGAAAGCGAGTTCTCGACGTCTCTTGTCGGCGTAACTCTTTTGTCTTGACTGGGCGGTCTTGAGGTGCTCACGAATCTTGTGAACTTTCTCTTCTGCTTCTCGTAGGATGTTGGGTCCGAAAATCTGACTCTCTCCTACTTCCGACCAATTCAAAGGGGTGCGACACTTCCTTCCATACATGAATTCAAATGGGGCCATTTGCATATTAGCTTGATAACTATTGTTATAAGAAAATACTGCGAAAGGCAGACAATCTTCCCATTTAGATCCATACTCTAGCACACATGCTCTTAGCATATCTTCGAGTATTTGATTTACTCGATCCATTTGTCCATCGGTCTGAGGGTGATACGCGGTGCTGAAATGTAGTCGGGTTCCTAAACCTTCTTGGACTTTCTTCCAGAATCTCGAGGTAAACTGAGTTCCTCGATCCGATACAATGTTCTTGGGGACTCCGTGCAAACTGACGATTCTAGCGATGTATAACTCCGCTAGCTTCGAACTCTGGTATGTGGTCTTGACGGGTAAGAAATGGGCTACTTTGGAAAATCTGTCCACTATGACCCAGATAGATTCATTTCCCCTACTATGCAGCCAATCATTTGCTACCATGGGATCAGTTGTACCAGAAAACTTAGCAGGCCTCAATCTTAGAAACCTTGTGAGCATATCAAAGCTGGTGTGTTGTTGTTGTTGTTGTTGTTGTTGTTGTTGTTGTTGTTGTTGTTGTTGTTGTTGTTGTTGTTGTTGTTGTTGTTGTTGTTGTTGTTGTTGTTGTTGTTGTTGTTGTTGTTGTTGTTGTTGTTGTTGTTGTTGTTGTTGTTGTTGTTGTTGTTGTTGTTGTTGTTGTTGTTGTTGTTGTTGTTGTTGTTGTTGTTGTTGTTGTTGTTGTTGTTGTTGTTGTTGTTGTTGTTGTTGTTGTTGTTGTTGTTGTTGTTGTTGTTGTTGTTGTTGTTGTTGTTGTTGTTGTTGTTGTTGTTGTTGTTGTTGTTGTTGTTGTTGTTGTTGTTGTTGTTGTTGTTGTTGTTGTTGTTGTTGTTGTTGTTGTTGTTGTTGTTGTTGTTGTTGTTGTTGTTGTTGTTGTTGTTGTTGTTGTTGTTGTTGTTGTTGTTGTTGTTGTTGTTGTTGTTGTTGTTGTTGTTGTTGTTGTTGTTGTTATGATTTGCCATAAACTGAGTCATCATTTGCATCAACTGAGTCTGTGTAGTCATAAGCTGTTGCATCTCATTGCCATTGTTGTTATTGTTGGGATTGGCACGACGGGGAGTGTAACATCCCAGCATTTAGGACCTAACGAAGGGTAGATTTAGGAATATGAATTGTTGCATGCATTCATCTGTGAAAATGTGGGTAAAATTTTCGCCAAATAAAAAAACCTAAGTGATCAATGTTTCTTGCATACTTTGAGATTAGGTTTAGTCTTAAAGGATGATTGTTATAAACTTTGAGATGATCTTAAGGAGTTATGTGTTTAAAATGAATTTGAATTTTAAACTTGAGTGTTTGAATTATAATTTGAATGATTTAGATATAAGTTTTGAATCTTAAATTAATTAAGAGATAAGTATTATAACTTAAATTTTATCCAAAAACAATATTGAATATGAAACTTATTTCATATTATTAACACATAAACAAGTTATAAAGAATGTAACATTCTGAAGCCATTTCCAAACTTCAGAATTTACAAAAGAATAAAGAATAAGAATATTCTTTATTAATAATAATATAATCTTTATTACAATTGAATAAAATAAAGATTACAAGAATAATAAAAGAAAAATTACAAAAGAATAAGAAAATTACATTTGAATATCTACTAACTATCCTATATCTAAATCTACACTAAATCTTCATCTTTATCTTTGTACATGCAAAACAAAGACTAAATAGAAACAAAATAAGATTAGTGTTAGTATTATTTCTCTCAGATATGTCAGTGAAATGCACTTGACAGATTCATCATTGAGAAATGTTATAAAAGGGGCAAGTTTCACCTATATGAAAGATTTCATCTTTCATAAATTCAAAGCCAGAAGTCAAATGACAGCCAAGAGGGACCAATTCACCAGCCAGGTGAAAGTAATCTGGTAATCATAAGTTCAAAAAATTCTGAACATATCCACAAGTGCATAGCAGGCACACAAGCTGGACACACACCAGCATGCAAATGGTGTGATGTCGACCTCACAAGCCTAGCCCAATCTCACAAAACCATAGCACAACCGTGGAGGAGCACATCCGTGCATCTCTCCACTACACAACACACAAGCACAACCAGTGTAGACATCAGCTAAACCAAGAACATCAGCCAAACCAAACCACCCCAGATCAACCAAACATCACCAAGATGGTGACATAAGGAGGGGGATGAATCAGGTGGACATCAAGATCAAGCCCAGGAGCTAGGAGGAGCAGGCAAGCTCAAGAGAAAGCTCAGGAGTCCAGCAAAACCAGATCAAGATCATCATCATCAACTTACTACATCAACATCAGATTTTGTGGTGAGCCTCATAAAACCATCACATCATTCATTCATAGTATCTGAACAGAAGCATGTGTTGCTTTATGAAATAATCTCTCAATAATCACCCAAGAGAGGTGAATCTATCCTAGAGATTTCAAGTATAAAGATAAGAAATCAAACTCAGCCAAAAAGCACTAAAACTCTCAGACCAGCATCACAGAGTTCAGTGTTAATTTATGCAACTTAAATCATCTTTCATTTGTCTTATCAGATCAGGGCACATCTCCCAGAGAGAGTAGCACCTCTAATCTTACAAGCTACAAACAAACTATTTGCTCAACTAACTAGGACTTAAAATCCTAGAGCCTCAGACCAACATCATAGGCAGGAGAGAGTTAAGAAAAGCTTTTATTCTATCTTGCCAGTATTAATCACAAGTATTGACAAAGCTAAGCCTAGAAATAAAAACCCAATCACTTGTGTGCCAGATTACAATGGTATCACAAGGACAAGTTCTTAATGTGCTAAAACCAATCTTTGCTTAGTTCCCACAGATAAAGGGACAACCAATACATATCATCTTCCTGAAGCCAAGTGACAGGAATCAATATCATATTCATCTATACATCCATAGAAAATCATTACATGTAATGATTAGATTCAGTATGTATAATCTCATACAAGCCTACCATTATAATTGTAGTAAGAAGCTACTGAGAGAAAACTACTGTCAGTACAAGCGTTCTGACAGTAGAGTAAGTTCTCAAATCAACAACATTTCCAATCAGAGATTCCATAGAAACACTAGCATATGATCATAGTGGATTACCACTGGAATAAATCTGACAAGCCACTAGCATCATCAAAGCCACTACAAATCATGATCCACATCAAACAATCATTCTTCATGCTCAAGTATGATCAACACTAGATCTAAAGCATCATGGATATGATCAACATGGGGTTATGAACCCTAATCAGAACAAGAACCCTAATTAGGAGATGAACCCTAATCAGAACATAATCACTAGGCATGAGAAGCCACTAGACACACACAGAGAGATTCATGGTAGTAGCATGAACAAGAACCACAGAAGCAACTTACCCGAGGTCCTCGCTGACGAATTGAAGAGGAATCAGATTGGCCGATGAACCGCGGCGGCACAGGGAGCACCCCAGAGGGCGCTGCAACCTACACCAGCCACGACGGCGGCCACAACAGCACACGAGCCCAGCACACCACCGCAGGCGGGACCGCGGCGGTGGCGACAACACCTTTCCTAACTCTAGGGTTCGGGAACGGGGTGAATCTGACCACGGGTAAGCCCCGGAGGCAAATCGAGTTGGACTAGCTGAACAAGCATAGTTGCAAACCTCGCCCTGCACCACGGCAGCGGCCAGGGGAAGCCACAACGGCGGCCATCGCCAGAGCTCGCGGGGTCGAGGAAGAGGAAAGGTGAGAACGAGGAGGAGGCAGAGAGTGTGGGCTGGGTGGGCCAAACCCCCTCGGGGTGATGATTTTGATCCTGCCCTATTGGGCCACACTGGCCCAATAAGCCCAAAAGGCCAGCCCAAGTTGTTTAAATAACCGTTTTAATCAATTGGAAAAGACCAAAATGCCCCTAACCTTAATAAAATTCTAGAAAATAAAATAAAAGTCCAAAAATTATAAATAAAATATTTTTGGATTCACAATAATCCACTCTGTCCAAATAAAATAAGATATAAAATTTTGGACATTTAAATTTTTATAAGAATTTTGAAATTTATATATTCCTTATGGAATTTTACAAAATCATTGAAAGATGATAAAAATAAATAAAAATCACTTTCATTATTTATTAATATTATAATATTTTTGAAAAATACTAAATAAATATTTAATAATAAATTTAATGTATAATTAATAATTCCTAAAAGAATTATTAGATCAATAAAAGTCAAATAAAAAGGGAAATAAAATAAAATAATATATGCAATGAATATAAAATAATAATAATATTTATAAATGCTTTATTAAAAAGCACCTTATATAGGGAAAATGCATATAGAATTAAATAATGCATTACATTACTTGGATAATCATTTTGCTTCTTTAAATATTGTCCTTACCGGGCAATAGTGATGTTTTTGTAGAACTAGAATCTCAAGGTCCAGTGCAAGCATCAGACTTCACTACCTTGCCATCACAAGGCAAGTTCATCACTTGCTCATGTCCTTTGAAGAGTCTTTATCAAAGTATTTGCAAATTGTGTGTTATCATATATGCTATAAAAGAAAGAAAATATTATTTTCACAAGTAAAGAAATTTAGATATCATCCTAAGTGGTGATATGATGGAGCAATAGAACTTAGAGTTCTAATTGCAACAACAATGATCAAGTAGGGACTTAATAACCCATGACATCAGTGATTCTAGCGCCGTATATTAAGCGTTAGCCATGAGATTTGGAATGGGACAGAGAAGTCAGCTGTATCTTCTTCCTCTCGCATGAAGCCGGATGTGCAGGTCGTGGCTGTTACCCTCGTAGTGAGCATATTAATTGGTAATTCGTAGAGTATATGCAGCATATGGGTGGGAACCCTCATCGTCCCACGATAGTTCTGGAATCTAACGGTTTGTACAAACCATTGCCGTAATTCATTATGTGGGCATGGTGTACACCAAGGAGGCATGCAGGGTCGTGAAGGGGGCAGTGATTGGCTTGGACCAACTATTGGGCCCCACATCATGGAATTGTGGACGGGAAAGTACACCCGGTTGTGCAACAAGGAGTTGATCTCTCATGGGTAAAGTAACGCACCTCTGCAGAGTGTAAGAACTGTAACTTGTTACTCCCTGTTCCGGGAAGGATCTACGAACGCGGCAGGAAAGGAACTCCATGAAAGTTCTGGTCAACCTGTGAAGGCTGATTGTCATAGTTTTTCGGAATAAAATCAATCTTTGAAGAAAGATTTACAAAAACTGCATAATGCCAAGGATCTATAATCCGAGGTGGTAGTTAGAGCATCAAACTTCCCACCTTGCATATAATGAACTTGTTGGGTAACGCTATTACTCATTCTTTCCTTTGATCCCTTGCTTAGACTCTGAGGATCCCGAAGACGTGCCAATGTATGCAGCCGAATGCCAAGAACATGTGTTCTACGAGGAACCTGATTTGTCCGGAGGAGTTGAAGGAGTGGATTACGAGATCCGCTACGGTGTCGATGAGAACGAGTCCAATTAAGTATCTAGTTAGTAGTAACTAACGGAGCCGAGCAACATGAACTCTATAGAATAAGCTGTGGAGATCAACTCCTAGTCGAAGTTGTTACTTTTAAATTTCCGCTGAACACTTTATATTTTGGTTTGTAAGTTGGATCTTTTGGAAGTCTTGAACTTCCGGTATTGTAATAATAATAATGTGTGTACATTTGTAATATGGACCCGCAATGTTTCTGTTGTACCACTCTGAGGGATGTGATATTTATAGAACGGTGTTCTGTAGATGTCATGTCAATGACTATAGTGTACTACACATGCAGTGGTATGCTGGGTCACCACAGGGAGGCATCTGTGGTTTCAATAAGGATAAGTAATGAGATATAACCCCAACGATCCAAACATGCACAATACAATATATAGCAGCAATCACAAACAAGCAAGCACAATATAAATTTTTAGGGTTCAAAACAACACAAGCAACACGTTTGCGAAGGTAAACACACTAGCATAGTCATCCACAAGATGGATGACCAATGTGACTCGATAATACAATGATAAGATAAATGATTAGATAGATAGACATCTCTACTCCTCCATGTCAACTTCCTCCTCCACTAGAGCACGTCCTGCTGCGTCGAATCCTGCCTTGTATTCCTCCAAGCTGGTGGTCAAAGCGTCGACCTTCGCCTGAAGCTCTCTCTTCTAGGAGCGCAGCCTCTCTATCACCTCGTGATCTTCCTGAATCTCGTGGTCCTTGAGATCCATCTTAGTCTTCATCTCATTGATCTTCTTGTTCCTATCCTGGACTCTCTTTTCTTGGTTCTTGAACTTCTTATCTTGCTTCTCAAACCTATGCTCCATCTCCTTGATGCACTCCTCTTGCTCCTCGAAGGCCTTGTCCTTCTCCCTCAGCTCAACGCGTAGCTCGTCATTGCTAAGCATGACGTTGGTCCTATTAGTATCAAGGTGCCTAAGGAGGCTCTCTAAGTCCTGGAGGTAGTGGCGCACAGGCTCAATGGTCTCCTTAGTGGCCTCGTACAACACTATAGCCTCTCTGTCCTCGTCACGTCTCCCAAAGGGATGGAAGTAGATACCCTTGACCTCGGCGGAGTTACGTCCACAAAGGCGTCCAATCAGCTCCTGCATGGCGATGTCGAGGCCCTTCTCTTTGTCATCATGGAGTATCTTGAAGGCACTTTCCTCGGTGGGAGGCTCTGACTGGCGTTCTGGCTAAGAGACTCTAAATCCCCACAAGTCCTTCCTCTCAAACTTCCTGAGATAAAGTCCCTTAATGTTAGGGATGGGAAGATCGAGCACACTAACGAGCTCCACAATGCGGTATCCAAAGCGAGTTCCCTTGAACTCCTCAGCGATGCTGAAAACAAAGCTAGGCATCTATTGCATAGGATGGAGAAAAGTTAGAACAAACACAAGTAAAAAAGAAAAACATAAGGTAGCAAAACAAAAGCCAAAGTCATTCAACAAAACATTAATCAACACAAGTCATGGCATACATTATTCAATCACAACATCAAGGTTCAATCACAACTTAGACAAAATTTTGCCATACCACATAGGTCGGTATGATCAAACTATTAACGCGAGAAAACGACAAGTGTGGTGGTCCAACTATAGGATACGTGTCCTTCACTCACTAGTCAAGGTAGCTATCTGGGCATCCTTGGAGGCAATCTGTTTGTCTTGATCACAAGACTCCCATGCTAAGTCTACGATATCCTCCCTTAGACGTTTTATGGTGGTCTCTAAATCTTGGGTATGCTTCTTATCCTCTCTAAGGTCATTTTGAGTGTTGAGCATTCTACACTTAAGCCTTTCACCAAGTTCTTCAATGGCATTCCAAGCTGCATTCCTTGCAGAGTCAAAGAATGACATATGCATTTTAAAGTTGGTGACCATGCATTCCTTGTTGTACCCACCAATACTCTTCTCCTTCATCCACCATTGGAAATCCCTTGTACACGGCTTCACCATTTATCCCCGAGCTAATCATAAGGTTCTTGAGTGCCTTGGGAAATTCCGTCTCACATTCT
Organism: Avena sativa; assembly: GCA_916181665.1. NCBI lineage: Eukaryota > Viridiplantae > Streptophyta > Magnoliopsida > Poales > Poaceae > Avena > Avena sativa. The sequence goes on from OV702279.1 coordinate 231,020,324, forward strand.
AGGGTCATGGTCATTAGTGGTCCCTTCCTGACGGCTTCATTGATGGCGTACATCTACAAATAAAGATGAGAAATAAGATTAGAAGAGGATTTTACAAGATGAAAAGAGACAAATGTGAAATTCATAAAGGTGTTGCATTTTCCTAGTGGCTTCCTTAGTCTAATACATCTTAGGGTCACAAACCTACAGGCAACACAGTGCTCTGATACCATCTGTAACACCTCACCCTTTAAGGTAAAGGTCCCTGTGATTACAGTGCTAGTCCCTGGATCGAATTGCTAGCACCCACAGTTTAATATGAAGTACACAGATACAAAGGTCATTATTACATCGAAATTCCAGGAGTACAATAGTTCTTACAACTCACTAGCCCGAGGCTAACATATAAAGAGTTCTTATTACATAGAAAGTAAATAAAGTCTTCATCTTCATGTGCCACAGGCAAACATGTTGAGTGTAGACTCATAACCCTACTCACCATCAAAGTAACATGCAACATAATAAGTTACAGCCACAAGGGGTCAATACAGTTGGAATTGTATTGGCAAGTGATATCATAGTTATATAATAGAGACTATCAACTACATGAAATTGGCTAAGTGTGGATCAGGCTGGCTTTTCTCAAATAAGGTTTTACATACTAGTTTGAAAATACTAAGTTTTTCTTTACAAAACACTAAGGAACCACCAATAGAAATTGGTGAACCTCTACCCTTGTTCACCCACCATTTTTAACTTAGAGAAATTGGGATGAGGAGATTCTTGACCATTTCAATGTTTTTAATGCTCAAAATGTCCATGACCAAGGACACGGCTAAGTACTTAGGTTTTACCCTCTCGAGAGGTGGTGCACTTTCCCCACAAGACTCGACATGCATCGAGACGAGACTTTTCAGAAGCAATCCCCCAGACCACCATGGACGCGTTCCATCCTATCAAATCTACCACCATCTGTCCATCTGGCTGAGTTCTTACAACTTAGTTGGCCAAGGCAGAGCCCATATGCCATGTGGTTGCACTGGAAGCTTGTCAACACTAAACATCTCAAATCTCTTCGTTCCTGGGTGGCCATCCACAAGTGTGATACACAGGGTAAACCATAGAAATGGGCCCTGTGTAACCACTCAACACAAACCATACAAGTCCCATTCCACCCAGGGGTTTCATTAACAAGTTGTTTTCTTAGTCAAAAACACCCAGGCTTAATCTTTCCATAATATCATAACATGAATTTTCCACCCACTAATTCTAGTAGCAAGTCTAAGCATTCTAGTATACCATGACTCTTAACTTAGGAAAAATCCTACTAATATATATACTATAGGATCTACCATAGCATAGCATTATACTTTGAAAACTACCATGCAAGTCCTACCAAAATATCACTAGTGCAATAGGTAAAATAATACTACAAAATATGAAGTATCACTTGCCTTGGTAGCTATGGGAATAGGTACAATCCTCACAATCACACACTTCACAATCCACAAAATCTACACAACAAATTCAACAACAAATATTCACAAATCAATATAACATTCAAAAACAACATGAATGCACGCAAAATGCAATGAGATGATTTGCCACACTTTTAAAACCAAACTCTACAGTACTGAAGATAAAGTATACATTCTAAAGTCTAAATATCATAAAAAACACTTTAAAATAATATACTAAATAATTTTTATAGCAAAAATAGTCCTACAAATGTTTCTGCATAAAACTCTAATTTGACAAAATCAAAAGCCCAAAGTAAGGCCATATAATTAAAGTACATAATTTTCTGAATCCATAGACACCTAATTTGTAATTTTATGACTTACAGATCAAAAGTTATGAATTTTGCAAGTTTAAACATCTAATAGATCAAATCTAGATTTCAAATCAAAACTTTGGACACGCGGCAGCTTCTGATTGGCGCGTACCGGTTCACGCCAGATCACGCGCGCGTGCTGTTTTATCTAAATGAAATACCTGTTCGCGCCTGGCTCTAATCTCGACCACTGGATCCAGATCTAGCGGATCAAATCAACTCAACCTAAAACTAGCGGCGCAAATGGCAACTGCGTGATATGTCGGAAACATATCTATAATTTTTTATGTTCCATGCTTGTTTAGTATCTACTTTGCTTTGCTTTGTCACACTTTGAGGTGTTTTTATATGTTTTCTGGTACTAACCTATTAACAAGTTGCCACAGTGCCAGTTGCCTGTTTTCTTCTGTTTTTGGTTCCAGAAAGGCAGAAAATCAATATTCTCAGAATTGGATGGGACAAAAGCTAAAGTCAATATTTTACCGTGGGGAACATGGAGCCAGAATACAAGACAGAGGGGAGCCACCAGGGGGCCACACCCCTGGCCGCGCGGCTAGGGTTAGCCCACGCCTGGGGGGGTGCGGCCGCCCTGGCTGCCCCTACCTCCCCTCTTCGCCTATAAATACCCCCTGATGCAGAAACCCTAAGGACCCGATCAATATTCCACGAAACTATCTGTAGCCGCCGCCACCATCGTCCCTAGATCGGGGGATCTGAAGCTCTTCCCGGCACCCTGCCGGAGGGGAGATCATCCCGGAGGCCTTCTTCTTCATCATGCCAGCCTCCGGTATGAAGTGTGAGTAGTTCCACCTTGGACTACGGGTCCATATAGTTGCTAGATGGTTGTATCTCCTCCTTTGTGCTACCATGTTTAGATCTTGTGAGCTCCGTTCATGATCAAGATCATCTATTTGTAATCATGCATGTTGTGTTTGCGGGGATCCGATGGATATTGAGATTACTATGTCAGATTGATTAATGGTTTTGTCTTATTGATTCTATCATGTCTGTGTTGTTTGTGATCTTGCATGCTCTCCGTTTCTAGTAGCTATCTTGGCCAAGTAGATGCTAGTGACTCCAAGAGGGGGTACTTATGCTCGATAGTGGGTTCATGCCTCTATTTAATCTAAGGGAAGTGACAGAAATCTCTAAGGTTGTAGATATGCTGTTGCCACTAGGGAGAAAACAACGGTCTCTTGTTCATGGAACAAGTGGATTGTTTACCTTACACACTTTGCTTAAAGCAGTTATCTGTTGCTTGCAACTTAATGCTGGAGGGGGTTCGGATGATAACCTGAAGGTGGATTTCTAGTCATAGATGCAGTTGGATGGCGGTCTATGTATATTCTTGTATTAACCAATCGAATCTCATAGGATCATGAATGTCTAGTATTGCATTGTTATGCCTTGCTCAGTCCTATCAATTGCCCCGCTGTAATTTGTTTACCCAGCGTGCCATGTTTGTTTATCTTAAGGAGAACACCTCTAGTGAACTATGGACCCCGGTCCAATCTTTACCATTGATACATCTTCCAGTATTACTGTTTACTTTCTGCAAACCACTATTATCTTCCACACCATACAGTTAATCCTTTGTTACAGCAACCGGTGAGATTGACAATCTCACTGTTCATTGGAGCAAAGTCTTGAGTTTGTGTTGTGTAGGTCTCCAAGTTGCTAGCAACACCTTTGAGTCATTTCCTTCCTCCTACTGGTTCGATAACCTTGGTTTCTTACTGAGGGAAGATTTGCTGCTGTGCTCATCACACCTTGATCTTGGGGTTTCCCAACGAAGCGCTACCACGCGCCATCACTGCGGCGGCGACGTTTCTGACGGTGACATGCCGGCGAGGCCAGGGGGTAAGGGAGGGGGCACAGTGGATTACCAAGGTCACGGAGACGAGGTGGTTCTCAAGGTGGTCGTGTACTGGGGCGGGGCGCACGGACACGGTCGGAAATCGCTCGACGGAGTAGAGCCGAGCGTCGGGTGCTTGAAGTCGACAACGGGGACGACGCTCTAGAGCATAAGAAGGAAAATGGCATGCATCAGAAGAAGCGCAATAAGAATGCGAGCACGCTCGTTTGAACCAGAGGCAAGGGGGAGGGGATCACCGCAATAGCTCATTGGAGTTCGTCGGGGCAGCAGCACTGCGAGGGAAATTGGGGTAGCCTGGAGGCGCTCAGAGGTGGGTGAGTGGGGGGGGGATGGTGCGAAGGCAGAGGGGGTTAAGTAGCCGAGGCGAGGGAGGAAATCACGCTTGCAATCAACGCCAATTAAGCATGCTTTGATTCGGGGGAAACAACCGTGGCGGAGCTGGTCGTGCGCGGGATTTGGGGACGAAGGGGTGAGGTGGCAGTGGGGTCCACTGGTCAGCGAGGGGGTGCACGCGCGTGGTGAGAAACAGAGGGGAGAGTGGGAGGCTCCCGGGTGGGCTTGTTGGGATGCGAGTGGTGCTGGGCCAGATTGGCTGGCTGGTTTCTATTTTTCCTCCTTTGCTCTTTTCTTTTTCTGAATTGATTTTCCGAATTTGATTTGAATAACCAAAGCAACTCCAAAACCTCTCAATTTTTCACCACATTTTTGTGAGGTGATCCTAGTATGTAAAAGTGTTTTAAACACACAATCCGCTCAAAAACACTTCGGGGTAATAAAATAAAAATAAAAACATGCCCCATACATATAATATAAAAGGGGTATAAAAATAGGATTTTGCTAGGGTTCAAACTTTGAATTTTTTTATGCAGTGTAAACATGCGATGACGATATGAATTCAATGATGATGTTTTGGATTTGATGAAATTTGGGATGTTACAAATTCTATACGTAGGTTACTTCTTTCAACAAATATCACATTGAAAGAGCATTTCCCTCCCTAAGTGATTTTGATGTTTAATGATAACACACATGTCAGACTAATCAGTTGCTAAGTGCTTTACAAGCTATCTATGTTTACAAAGCATTCTTTATCCCTCAAAAAGGTCAATAGAAAGAGATGGATTTTCCTAGATCTTTTTGTTTGAGTCGTAGGAGAAGTACTATCAAGAGGAGGTCCGTGAAAGTTTGGGTGGAATCAACTCTATTTTATGGACCTTCTAGCTTTCCTTAAATGGTTGAGTACTGAGAAGGAATTTTGTCCCGGTTTGCTGCTGCCTGCACTATCTGTACCAACTGGTAGTTCTGGATATTCTAATCGGTACTACCGCTTGGCATCGGTAGTACCACCCAGTGGTACTAGATGGGTCTGAGCCCATTGGCGAGCCGAGGCTCCCTCTCAGGCCCGGCTGGTACCACCAGCCCGACACTACCGTAGGGTCCTATAGCACCATTGTATTTTCTGGTACAACATCTTGGCGATACTACCGGTTCATGCAGCGTGTCCTATCGGTGGCGACAGAGGTTTTTCTACCTCCACTTGGTTTCGCCCGGTACCACATCCGGTACCAGTCCGGTAGTACCGGTCATTTCCGGTACTACCGCTTCTGGTTCTGGTAGTACACGGTCATAACAGTCAGCACTGGGTAGATTCCCTCTTAGGGGTATAAAAGGGCCCTTCTTTCCCAACAGGAAGCTCGCCTCTTTTATCTCTCTCCTCCATTGTTCTTGAGCTGAAATTTCACTAGATCTCCCCCCATAGTGCTCAAATTTCCTTGATTCTTTGGGATTTGGTGGAGAAGGTCTAGATCTAGGGTTTCACCAAAGCAAAGTTGATTCCCCCTTGTTTTTATTTGTGGATCTTGTTACTCTTGGGTTCTTTTAACCCTAGAAGAAAGAGGCCGGTCTTGGAGCTTGGACATTGGTTGTAAAGCTTCGGGATCATGTTGGGAGGCTCCAAGTATTGTGGAGGTCTACCCAACAAGTTTGTAAAGGTTTCGGTCGCCGCCTTCAAGGCCACCGCATAGTGGATCGTGTGCTTGCCTTGCGGCAGGTGCGCGGGAGAATAGGGTGAGGCCTTTTGTGGCGCTGGTGGTATCAATACCACCTGTAACACCCTTGGATCATCCTTATGCAAGTTTTAGTGATTCCCTCCAAACCAGCATAGAAACGATTCAAAGGTGACCACCAGGCACTTTTGTGCGGGTGTAAAATGAAGTAATACCATTACACATGATTCCATGATGGAATACACAAAATGGATATATACAACACGACTCCATGAGTTAAGAATACATATATACAGTACAAATATCCAAATCACCTTGAAAACAATACAACATTCGAGTACGGATAAGATGCAAATGGGGCTAAGAGCACTGAAGAATAACCAATGGCGTCCATAACCCTGCCTAGGCCAAGCCAGAAGGGTAACCCTGCTAACAACGTCGATCTCAAACCTGCTACAACAAAAGGGGTGCCGACAAAGGGAAAGGAAAAAAGAGAGCGATCAGTACTGAGGACAGTACACTGCGAGACTTAGAATTTGCCGGATCTCGCCTATATAGGTATGGTGGACTGAAGCAGCAGCACATCATGCACTAAACAACACTACTAAGAAAACAACTATTGATAGATAATACTTCTGTGGCACATATGTTGGACCATGCGCCACAGAAAAAATCCAGTGGCGCATACCACTAAATGCGCCACAGAACCCTTCACTGTTCTGTGGTGCATGCATAGGGACGGTGCGCCACAAAAGTATGGCATGACACACCACAGGGGTTAGGCTACCCCACATGAGTTGAAACTTCCGTGGCACATATGACCATATGCGCCACCGAAAGCCCGGGTGGGCCCTACCACAAAATCTCGTTGACCGCACTCTGACCAACATTCTGTGGCTGTAAGACCCCACCTTTATAAGGTAAAGGATCCCTGTGATTGCAATGCTAGTCCCTGGATCAATTGCTAGCATCCACAGTTTAAGATGAAGTACACAGCTACAAAGTTCTTTATTACATCGTCATTCCAGAGATAACATAGTCTTTTACAACTCCATAGCCATAGGCTAGTACAAGAGTTCAACATAAGTAAATAAAGTAAAGTCTTCATCTTCATGTGCCACATGCAAGCATGTTGAGTGTAGACTCATAACCCTAATCCTCATCAGAGTAACCTGCAACATCATAAGTTACAACCACAGTGGGTCAATACATTGGAATAGTATTGGCAAGTGATACCTTAGTAGAATAGTAGCTTCTAACTTCTACATGAATTTTGCTAAGTGTAGGTTAGGCTTTCTTTGCTCAAAATAGGTTTTGCCTATCAGTTGAAAACACTAAGTTTTTGTTTATCAAAATCACCCAAGGCATCTACCAATAAAATTGGTGATCTTTTTCCCTTGTTCAACCACAAGTTTTTAACTTAGAAATTGGGATGAGGAGATCCTTGACAGCTTCAGTGTCTTGATGCTCAATTTGTCCATTGCTAGGGACACGAGTAAGTACTTAGATTTTTCCTTCTCGAGAGGTGGTGCACTTTCCCCACAAGACTCGACATACATCGAGATGAGATCTTTCAGAAGCCTTCCCTTAGACCAAATGGATGCGTTCCAAACCTATCACCCCCGACGACCTTCTGTCCATCTGGCTAAGTTATTGCAACATATATGATCAAGGTAGAGCCCATATGCCATGTGGTTGCACTAGAAGCTTCTAAACACTAAGTATATCAAATCCCTTTGTTCCTGGGTGGCTTTTCACAAGTGAGATACACCAGGTATTGCCCCTGGGGTAACCACTCAATATAAACCTTTCATTCCATTCCACCCAGGTGATTCATTCACTTAGTAGTTTTATTAAGCAAAAACATAAGTCAAAAGACTTAGAAAAATTTCCATAGCATGTGTATATAATCCACCCTTGTTTACTAGTATCTAGGCTAAGCATGATATCAACAAGTATCTTAACTTAGAGAATAATTCTATCAAGACTACATCTACTAGGATTTCCCATAGCATAGCATATAGATACTTAGTAAAAACATCATGCAAGACCTATACAAAATATTACTAGTGCATAGTCAAAATATTGGGACAAAAACATGAAGCACCACTTGCCTTGGTAGTTGGGGGAGTAGCAACAATCTTCACAATCACAATCACCACTAGCACCAAAATCCACACATAAAATGATAGCACCAAATTTACATTCAAATTAATCAAGCAAAAATATATGAATGCATGCAAATGCCATATGATAATTTTTCTTAAACCAAACAAGATAAGTAAACAGTACTAAGCACTAAACTAAACATTTATAGACTAATAAACTCAATTTAGTCTTTTAAAACATTTTCTAAATAATTTATATGCTCAAAATAAGCCTACAAATGTCTCTGCATAAAATTCTATTTTTGCAGAAACAAAGTACAAAACTAAGCCCATAGAATTGTAGGATTTATTTTTGTGAATCCATTGATATATTATTTGCATTTTTTGGATAAACAAAAATTAAGTTATGAATTTTACAAGTTTTAAACCAAATCTGGTTTTTAAATGGAAAAACAGGCCACGGAGGCGGCTCCTGATTGGTCAGTACCGCTTCGGGGTGGATCGCGCTTCCGTGCCGTTGGATCTAATCAGATACAACGTGCCAGATCCGAAGAAAACGTTTTGTGTTGGATCTAATCTAAGCGCTACGATGTAGATCTAACGGTGCACGTTGCTCTGACCAATAAGTGGCGGCGCGAATGGCCACAGGCGGCGGCGGTACGACGATTCTAGAGGGGGCTAGGGGCGGGGCAATAGCCTACCAGCGTTGCACGGGTGTGAGGATGCTCGAGGTGACTTCGGCTTGGAAGGGGGCGAGCTGTTGCGACCGTGGGAGCTTGTCGGAGTTGCAGACAGTGTCGGGCTGGAGCAAAACGGCGATAGAGGCGACGACCTTGGCCACCGCAACGCAAATGAATAACATCAGCGCGTGCACAAGGACAAGGCGCAACAGTGAGTTCGAACCAAGGAACAAGGGGAGTTCAATTTATACCGTAATTGCTCGCCGGAGTAGGGAACGGCGTCGGGCACTTGCGGTTGTCGACGAAGACGAGGCTGTAGGCCACCAAACAGAAAATCGTGAGCAGCGTTAGACGCGCGGGAGTGTGGTGAACACGACTATAAGATTGAGAGGGCAAGGGGCGGAGGGTCCTCACTGGAATCGGTCGCCGGAGAGCGTCAGGGCAGTGGCATCGCAACTCAAAATCCTAGCAGCCTGGTGGCAGAGAAGATGTGCCGAGTGAGGGGAAATGGCGAGGGGCAGTGGGGGTTTAAGTAGCTAGGCCGGGAGGAGAAATCACACCAGAAATCAAGCGCAATTACTCGAATTGAATCGGGAAGGAAACGACAGAGAGGGGCGCGGGTCCTCCGGCGCGAGATAGACGATGAGGTCGACGTGGCAGTGGGGCCTTCCTGTCAGCGAGGTGGGGGTGTGCTTGCGCGTGAGAAAGAGTGGAGAGGGGGAGGTAGCCGGGTGGGCTTCGCGGGCTGAATCTGCTGCTGGGCCGAAATGCTGGCGACGGCCTTTTCTCTTTTCCCTATTTTTTTTCTTTTTCTATTTCGATTTTCAGGAAAGCAATTTAATTCAAATTCAAGTGAGTTTGAATTCTAATTACTTTTGGATTTTTGCAGTGGAAACTTTGCATAATATTGGGTATAAAACCTTACTGTATGGTCAAAATCACTTTGACACTTTGAAATAAAATTTAGATCATGCCTTTATTGATATATATAATAGGCATAATAAATGGTTTTTATATTGAATTTTTGTTTTGTAAAACTTTGTGTAAGCTTTGCATTCAACTTTAAAACATTTCTGATCAAACCAAAGCATTCTCATACTTTGCAAGTAAAATAAAACCATTGCCTTTCTTATAAAATAATAGGCATTACATGGTTCCTTATTTTGAAATCTTGTTTGAAATGACCAAATGTTATGAATGCATGAATGATATGCAAAACTTTTCAAATCATGATTTTTGGGATGTTACAAATCTAACCCCCTTAAGGTGAATCTCGCCCTCGAGATTCGGATTGGCTAGAAAATAGGTGAGGTGATCTTTCCGAAGGTCATCTTATCTTTCCCAAGTTGCTTCCTCTTTGGAATGATGATTTCACTGAACTTTGCAAAACTTGATAGTCTTAGTACGAGTGACTCTTTCTGCAGTTTCAAGAATCTTGATAGGTTTCTCTTCATAAGTGAGATCACTTTCCAAATGAACTTCTTCCAAAGGTATAATATCCTTCAAAGAAGTCTCTTCCATCTCCGGATGTCATTTATTCAACTGACTTACGTGAAACACATTGTGAACCGCAGACAGTGATTCAGGAAATTCAATCTCATAAGCCACTTCTCCTTTGCGGCTCAAAACCTTGAATGGTCCAATATATCTTGGAGCTAACTTTCCTTTGATACCGAATATCTTCACACCACGGAGTGGTGAGACTCTAAGATAGGCTCTATGACCTATCTCATAGGTGACCTCTCTACGCTTTGAATCCGCGTAGCTTTTCTGTCGGGACTGTGCTATCTTCAATTTGTCCCTTACTAATCTGACTTTCTCTTCGGCTTCCTTAATCAGTTCTGGTCCGAACAAATTTCTTTCTCCTAAACCACTCCATAGCAATGGTGTGGTACATTTTCTTCCATAGAGAAATTCAAATGGTGCCATCTCAATGCTGGCTTCATAGCTGTTATTGTAAGAGAATTCTGCGTAAGGCAGACTTTCATCCCAACTAGCACCATAGTCTAGGGCACATGCCCTCAACATATCCTCCAGAATCTGATTGATTCTTTCTATCTGTCCATCAGTTTGAGGGCGAAAAGCTGTACTGAACTCCAATCTTGTTCCCAATGACTCATGTAATTGTCGCCAAAAATGTGAAGTGAATTGAGTTCCTCTATCAGACACAATACTCTTGGGTACTCCATGCAGACATATAATCCTATTCATATAGATCTTGGCCAACTTAGCACTTGTGTAGGTTGTCTTCACGGGAATGAAATGAGCCACCTTAGTTAGGCGATCTACTATAACCCAGAATGAATCGTATCCTGATCTAGTCCTTGGCAGTCCGGTGATAAAATCCATACCAATCTTATCCCACTTCCAATCAGGAATAGGTAGTGGTTGCAGTAATCCTGCCGGTTTCTGATGTTCTGCTTTCACTCGACTACACACATCACACAATGCAATATGTTCTGTGATGTCTCTCTTGAGATTATTCCACCAAAATCTCTCTTTCACGTCCATGTACATTTTGGTGTTACCCAGGTGAATGGAATATGGTGAGTTGTGAGCTTCCTGCAGAATTAGTTTCCGAAGTTCCGGATCTTGCGGTATACAAATACGTTTTCCATACCATAAAGTACCTTTTTCGTCTTCATGGAAATCATTAGCTTTCCCCTTTTTCATTAATCCTTTGATCTCATCAATTTCCTTGTCTATCTTTTGAGCTTCCCTGATCCTGTCCAACAACGTAGGCTGAACATCCAATGACATGAGATGTCCTTCCGGTACTATCTCCAGCCTGAGATCCTTGAATTGGGCACACAGATCATCTAGCAATTCTCCCTTAGTAAGGCCATTCACATAAACCTTTCGGCTTAAAGCATCCGCTACAACATTTGCTTTACCGGGGTGGTATTGCAAACTCAAGTCATAATCCTTGATGAGCTCTAGCCAACTTCTTTGTCTCATGTTGATTTATTTCTGAGTGAAGATATACTTTAAGCTTTTGTGATCTGTGAACACTTCACAATGTTTACCCAAAAGATAATGCCTCCATGTTTTGAGTGCATGCACAACAGAGGCCAACTCTAAATCATGAGTAGGATAGTTTACTTCATGAGTTTTGAGTTGTCTCGAGGCATAAGCCACAACTTTCCCTTCTTGCATCAGAACTCCACCTAATCCTTGGTGAGATGCATCACATTTTGCTTGGAAATCCTTTTCCAAATCTGGCAGACATAAGACTGGTGCTGTCACTAGTCTCTTCTTTAATTCTTGGAAACTGTGTTCACATTTTTCTGTGCAGTCAAACTTTTTGTCTTTCTTAAGTAACTCCATCATTGGCTTAGCTACCTTTGAGAAATTCTCAATGAATCTTCTATAGTATCCTGCCAAGCCAAGGAAACTACGTACTTCTTTCACTGACTTAGGAGATTCCCACTCAGTTACAGCTGACACTTTTGTGGGATCAACAGCTACACCATCTCCTGACACAATATGCCCAAGAAACCCCACTTCATTCAGCCAGAATTCACACTTGCTGATTTTGGCATACAACTTATGCTCCCTGAGCTTCTCAAGTATCAAACGCAAATGTTCTTCATGCTCTTGTTTGCTCTTGGAGTAGATCAAAATGTCGTCGATGAATACGACAACAAACTTGTCGAGAAACTCCATGAACACTTTGTTCATCATATTTATGAAGTAGTCTGGTGCATTTTTCAAACCAAATGGCATCACGGTATACTCATACAAACCATACCTAGTGGTGAAAGCAGTCTTAGGTATGTCTTGCTCCCTAATCTTAAGCTGAAAATAGCCTGATCGGAGATCAATCTTTGAGAACACACGGGCTCCTTCTAACTGGTCAAACAGATCGTTGATTCTAGGCAAAGGATACTTATTCTTGATAGTTACCTCATTGAGTGAACGATAATCTATGCATAACCTTTGACTTCTATCTTTCTTTTCAACAAACAAAACTGGTGCACCCCAAGATAAAGAACTTGGTTGAATAAATCCTTTTTGCAACTGTTCTCCCAGCTGTTTCTTGAGTTCTTTCAACTCATCAACTGACATCTTGTAAGGTCTCTTTGATATTAGTCCAGATCCTGGCAGTAAGTCAATCAGGAACTCAACATCTCTATCTGGTGGCATTCCAGGCAATTCCTCTGGAAACACATCTAGATACTCTCTCAAAATTAGCACACTGTCTATGCTAACCCCTTAAGAGAATTTATCTTACTCCCTTTAGATTCAAAGTTGGACTTGAACCTAATCCTTTTCTTATCCGGGGTAGTGAGTGTGACAGTACGATTGGCACAATCTAGTACTCCTTCATACTTAGTCATCCAATCTATTCCCAAAATTACATCCAATCCTTGGGAATCTAGGATTACCAAACTGACCGGAAACTTATACCTTCCAAACTCTATTACTAGATCATGACATCCAAGGTTCACTATCATCTCTCCACCGGGAGAGTTTACCTTTATGGAAGCCGGGCCATGGCGATGCTGGCGGGCAGGCTCGCGTGCAGGATCAAGGCGACCGACGATGGCGATCTTGGAGAGAGGTGACGCCGGCTCGGTACAGATGCGCGGGTTGATGGCCTGGTAGACGAGGGGAGCTAGGGAGGCCCGCGCGGCGGTGTCTCGCGAGTCCTAGTGGCGAGGGCGAGCGACGGAAGATAGAGGGGTGGCAGCAGTGCCCGGAGATCGATGAGGGTAGCGGGGCAACGGTTTCACTTGGGATTGGGTGGGGATTGCAACGGGAATGGGGTGGGTCTCGCGGAAAGGTTGACCACGGGGAGTGTGATACGTACAAAACGTATCTACTTTCTCGAACACTTTGCTATTGTTTCTTCTCTATACTTGTGTGATTTGGATACAACTAACACGGACTAACGCTGTTTTCAGCAGAATTACCTTGGTGTCTTGTTTTTTTTTGCAGAAAATGAACTATTAGGAAAAATCCCGGAAAATAAGCCAAAAATTATATTTCACCAGAAGACCCACGGAGCCAGAAGAAGAGACGGACGGGAGGCCTGGGGGCCCCAGACCCACCCCAGGCGCGAGCCCACCTGACCCCGCGCCTGGTGGGGGTGTGGCCACCCCAGGCAGCTCCTCGGCCTCCCTCTGCGCCTATAAGTTGCCTTTCGACCTAAAAACCGAGGGGGGTTCAATAGTTTTCCAGAAAGAGTTCCGCTCCGCCGCCGCGACCAGAAACCAATATTCGGATCCAGAATTCTGGCACCCTGCCGGGATGGGGAATTTGGAGAGGATCATCGCCATCGTCATCACCAATGCATCTCCATCAACCACCGATGTTTCCCTCATCCATGAGTGAGTAATACCCCGCTGTAGGCTTGGGGATGGTAGGGATTGGATGAGTTCTATCATGTAATCGAATAATATCTGTTAGGCCATAGTGCCTAGTATCTCTATTAGTGCTATTTAACTTTGTTGCAACTTGTTGTGCTTATGATTGTCACTAGGGCCCGAGTGCCATGATCTCAGATCTGAACTTATTATTGAATCATTATGATAGTATTGTTTGTGACCTTATCTGCAAGTTGTGTACACATATCATTGTCCGAATACAAAGGCCCCAAAGTGACAATAATTGGGACAACCGGAGGGGATGGTTGTGGTGTGAGGATCACATCTGTTCACGGAGTGTTAATTCTTTGCTCCGGTGCTCTATTAAAAGGACCACCTTAATTGCCAGTAGTTCCCTAGAGGCCTCGCTGCCACGGGCTGGATGGACAGAAGATGTTTTGCAAGTTCTCATTGCGAGCACGTATGACTATATTTGGAGCACATGCCTAGGATTGTTTAGTACTTGGATGCTTCTTATTATTTATATGCAATGCCCTAGATCTTGAAGTTACATGTTTAGACTCGTCCATGCAACGCCCGTCCATCCATCCCTATGCCTACTGCACTCAAATCCTACTGTTACCCTTACTGTTACTATTGCTCCTGTTTCACTGTTGCTGTTGCTTTGCTATTGCTACTACCAAACTGTTGCTACTGATAAACTTCTATGAGCAAGAACTATTTCCAGGTGCAGCTGAACTGACAACTCAGTTGTTAAGGCTTGCAAGTATTCTTTGGCTCCCCTTCTGTGAATCAATAAATAGGGTAATACTACCCGCGAAGACTATTGCGATCCCCTATACTTGTGGGTTATCAAGACAATTTTGTGGCGCCGTTGCCGGGGAGCGTAGCTTTATTTGTAAGTTCACTTGGATCTATTATTGTTCATTGCTACTCCTTTCATCATGGGGAAGTCTCGTGATGGAAAGTTCCCAATTTTACCATCCACTACAAGAACAGGTACATTACTAAACACCTCTGCTGCTCTTGATTCACCGTCTGCTATAAGTCAGCTTATCACACCACCACCACATACTCATGCTACACACACTGCTACTACTTCTGAGTCTGAAACTGCTTTTGATGCTCATGATGTTACTTCTACTGTGCTTGATGCGAGTGGTTCATTAGGTCCTTTTCTAGATGCTACTATGGCTGGTCTAGGAAATACCGAAACTCCTAGTGAAGACACTGTTACATCTGTTAGCTCACGTGAGGCTAGTGAGAGTTATGATATTAATGATGGTTACATTGATTTCACTGATGATTTGTTGAAGAGTGCCGAAACACACATGGTACTAGTGCTATGAAGAGTCTACTTGCTAGACGTACTATTATGCCTAAGTTGTCCTCTGATCCTAAGTTTGCCACTTCTCCCATAGATATTAAAGATGAAGATTATGATTTCTCTCTTCATTTATCTTATTTAGATATTGTTGAGAAAGAAACTTTTTGTGGGATTGAAAATGAGAGTGCTGTGGCTCATATGAATGAGCTTTCAACTATGAGTGCTTTATTCTTTGATGATTTTAAGATGCGTAAGTACTTTCTTGCTAAGATCTTCCGTTTTTCACTAAAAGGAGAAGCTAGGGCTTGGTTTAATAGATTACCTCCTGGTTCCATTGATAGCCCTGATTGCTTGATTGCTTCTTTCTTCTAGAAATATTTTCCTCCCAGTGCTATCATGATGCTTTGCGGAGACTTTTTGATTTTAAACAGGGAGAAGAAGAGAAATTACCCGAGTCATGGACAAGGTTTTGTGCCTTGATTCATGCACATCCTGGATGTCCATTACCTAAGAATGAGCTTCTTGATATTTATTATAATGGACTAACTGATGATTCTAGGACCTACCTAGATAGCTTTGCTGATTGTGTTTTCAGGAAAAGGACTCCTACAAATGCTGAAGAATTAATGACCAAGATAAGCAAGAATTATGATGATTGGACTTCAACTGAGCTGAATACACCTGAGCCTATTACTCCTAAACCATTTGTTCCCGAACCAGTTCCAACACCAACAACAAAGAAGAGGGGAGTTATTGCATTAAATGATGAAGTGATGAAGGAAGCTAAGAAGTGTCTAAAGGAGAAATGTATTAGAGCTGAAGATGTGAAGAATCTACCTCCTATAGAAGAATTATGTAAGCCAATTCCCCACTCATATACTATTGAGGTACACTCTCTCCAACACTTTGATGAAGGTGATATTCCTTATGGTAAGCCTCTTGATCAATGTTTAGAGGAACTTGACACATTTATTGTTAAGCAAGGGTATTTTAATAAACAAGTTCAGAATCATTTATTGGAAAACTCTAGAGCTATCCATGAGTTGAAAGATATTGTGAAAAGAACTTCCAATGATATTAAAATGCTTTGTAAACACTTTCAAATGGTTCAAACCCAACTTGATCAACTTGCCAAGGTACAAAAGGATATGCTAGTTAATGCTTCAGGAGATAAACATGCTTGTGGAATTAGAACTAGGAGTGGTATAGCTACTCAAGATCCTTTATATCCTGAAGGACACCCTAAAAGAATAGAGCAGGATTCCCAACAAGGTGAAGATAGTGGTAGTCCTCGTAAGATGAAGAAAAATAAAAATAAGAAAGTTGAGGAACCACTTGAACCCGCTGTAGATCCTAATAGTATATCTGTCTCTGATGCTGAAACTAAGAGTGGTAATGATAAAAATGAGTCTCCTAATAAGGAGGAAAGTGAGGAAGAACCTGAGAAGCACACTAAGAACACTAGGTACACAAAGGAAGATTTTATTGCTAATAAACATGGTAAAGAGAGAGAACCTTGGGTGCAGAAACCTATGCCTTTTGCAGGTAAGAAACACAAGTCAAAGGAGGAAGAACACTACAACAAGTTTTGTGAGTGGATGAAGCTTTTATTCTTGCAAATTCCTTTGACTGATGCTATTAAGTTGCCTCCTTATTCAAAGTATATGAAGGATATTGTCTCTAAAAATGGAAGATTCCTAATGAGGAGATTTGTACTCTACTTGCTAATTATTCCTTCAATAGTAAGGTTCCAAAGAAACTTGGTGATCCAGGTATACCAACTATTCCTTGCTCTATTAAGAACAATTATGTTAGAACTACTTTATGTGATTTGGGAGCTGGAGTTAGTGTTATGCCTTTTTCTCTCTATAAGAGACTCCAGCTAGAAAAGTTGATACCAACTGATATATCTTTGTAAATGGCTGATAAGTCAACTACTATTCCTGTTGGTATATGTGAGGATGTTCCTGTTCAAGTTGCTCATAATTGCATGGTTCTAACTGATTTTGTTGTGCTTGAAATGCCTGAAGATGATAATATGTCTATTATTCTTGGGAGACCTTTTTTTAATACTGCAGGTGCTGTCATCAATTGTAATCAAGGAAAAGTAACATTCAATATTAATGATAAAGAGCACATTGTATATTTCCCCAATAAGGTTGTTAAGAGCTATTGCCTGAATTCCATTGAAAATATTGAGAGCATCAAGGTTGGAGAAATATATTGTCCCATTCCACAAGAAAATTTTGAAACTATTATGATTGGGACCATTGCTATCAAGTATGAGGTAACATAATCACCTTGTGGAATGCAAAGTTTTGCTTCATATAAGATTGTTTTGGTAACAAGACTTGATCAACCTTGTTAACAAAGGTATTTTAATGAACAAAACAATGATTTCACAGTGGTTATACTTGCTCACTTTTATTTTTCTCCTTTCCAATCTTTGCTCTTCGTCGTGCCTAACTTAAAGGCGTTAAAGAAAATTACTTGTTGGGAGATAACCCAAGAGTTTACTTTAGTATTGGAAGTTATTACTTCAGTAATAACATCTCCTTATCCTTTTTGTTTGCTTTTTGTGCCAAGAATGACCTCTAATGAGAGGGAAGTAAGATTTGGGGAGTTGCTGTCCCGAAGCAGATTTCTGTCATCCACCATAAAAATTCGTGAGGAGTCTATGTAAGTCCGATTGAGCTGAAAATTTGCGAATAAATCCCCCAGTATGTTAGATAACTTTCGTTAGTTCAACACTTTTTGATTTGAGCAACGGAAGGTCTTCGAAAAAATTGGTTTCTACCTGTTGGTCTGTTTTGACAGATTTCTGCCATTATTTGCATTTGCTTCTTATTGATTCCTTTTCGGGTTCTTTTTGGGAAATTGAGATTTTGGAAGGAGTTGCTACAGTAGCTTGTGTTTTTAATGAAAAGTCTTTCTGTTCCAAAGCTTTTCCAGAGGTCTAATATCTTTTGAATAAACTAATGTTGCTAATGAAGATTGTGTGAAGTTTTGTATGAAAGAAAAATTTTAGGTGTAGAGAGAGGATGATGAAATGAGATGAAGAATGGACAAAAGCTCAAGATTGGGGGGGGGGGGGGGCACTCCATGTTACCCCAAGAATTAGTCAAGAGGTACAAGCGTCAAAGCTTGGGGGTGCCCAAGGCATCCCGTTCTTCATCAATAAAAATCTCAGGTCTTTCTAGACACTTCATTTTTATTGTTTCATGCACAGTTGTGTTGTTCTTGGAGCGTCTTAGTTTTTGTTTTTGGTTTTATTTTGCTTCGTTTGGTTTTGTGTTGGTTGCCTTCTAAAAAAACCTAAAACACCAAAAATATTTGTTGTTCTTCTTTGGTTTTGTGAGTTCTTTGCAGGGTTCAGCCGTCCTCAGTGGATTTTGGTTTCATATTAATTATTCAAGTCACACAAGTGAAGGGCAATAATGAATATTAAGACAACTCGAGGTGTGGTAAGAGGCTGGTAACGAACTCTATTTGTTTCATTTTTGTACATATACTCTTTATTGTGAGCATGCTTAGCCTGTTTGTGTAAGGTGTATGTCATTATCGATGCTTAGTAGTTCTTGCTTGTCTATGATTAGCTCCAGCTTGCTAATAGTTTGCAGCATGTCATATGAATGTTTGCTTGCATTGTTTTATTCATACTTTGGTATGCCATTGCTAGCCTTCACTTGCACTGAGTACATGCTCTACCTGTGTTTCCAACTCCAAAAACCAATATTGCCAGCTGTGTCCACCATACCTACCTATTAGCATCATTTGCTACTTCAGCGCATATTCTATATGCCATGTTTTCTTCCAAAATAAAATGTTTGTCTATTTTGAGAAAGTTAGTTAGTAAAGCTCTCATGAAATTGATGGCACACTTTATTCCGTGCGCTTAATAATTCTGAACAATTGTGACTAGTCCATGAAAGTTATATGCTTGCTAATTATATACTGGGAGTCAGCAGAACCGTGCTGCCACGAGGAACGCTTTAAACACTTTTTGGATATCTCATCCAGTTTATTCCTTGCTATTTTTTTACGGACGTCGATGATGTGAAATAAAAGGTGAGGTTGTGAGTTCATGGAGTTTATACATTGTGTTAGAGGAACGCCTGGGCCGCTATCCTAAGCCATGCTTAATCATGGTGGAAACTTGCAGCATCACCATAATGAGCATCTGTGAAGCGTCCTCAATAAAAAGCTATGCATATGGTAAATAAAAAGATTGCTGAGATGCTCATTGTCTGTTTGCCTTGTCATTTTGGTTATGGGAAAGCTCCTGTACCATGTGCAAGGGGTACCCTGTTGGCGGTTCTCGATGATATGCATGTATTTACAATGACAAGAACTTTCAGGTGACCGAAGTTGAGTAGCATGCGGAGCGACCCTCGTACTCAAGGGACTTGGGATTTCCAGTCTATGGTCTGTCAAGCATATGATTCAGAGTGGGCCTCACTTTCACCTTAACCACATGAAGATGCCTATGATAGGGGCAATGAGAGCTCAAAGCTAATGAGTACCTTCCTTTCAGCATTGGGAAGCCTTTCAAACCTTACAAAACCGTTTTCACAACTTTGTTGAGTCACCACTTATTCTATGAGCACCTTCTTGAGAGCATAGTTGTCATTTTTGTGTTTGTTCCAAAACTTGGTTAATTATGTCATGACTTTGATGCTTGTATCTCTGATATCTTTATCTCTAGTCTTCATGTGAACTTCAGAGGTGCCTTGGCATTTATATTGTGCTCTTCAAACAAAGGCAAGCGAGATACCACTCTATCATACCTTATTATGAGCATTGCAATGTTGCTTATGTTTATGTTTCATGCTACTTATTATTATTGAGTTGGTTTCTCTTCATAGCTTGCAATAACTATTGAGTAGACTTATTTGCATACTCTTTATTATGAATTGTCTAAGCATCTACTCCTGTGCTGAGAATATATACATCATATGAAGCAAAGTGTTCGTGAAAGTTCTTTTATCGCATTCAGTTTTCAACTGAATTGCTTGAGGACAAGCAATAAGATAGCTTGGGGGGAGTTGATACGTCCAAAACGTATCAATTTCTTGAACACTTTGCTATTTTTTCTCCTCTATACTTGTGTGATTTGGATACAACTAATACGGACTAACGCTGTTTTCAGCAGAATTACCTTGGTGTCTTGTTTTTGTGCAGAAAATGAACTATCAGGAAAAATCCCGAAAAATATGCCAAAAATTATATTTCACCAGAAGACCCACGAAGCCAGAAGAAGAGACGGAGGGGAGGCCTGGGGGGCCCAGACCCACCCCAGGCGCGGGCCCACCTAACCCCGCGCCTGGTGGGGGTGTGGCCACCCCAGGCAGCTCCTCGGCCTCCCTCTACGCCTATAAGTTGCCTTTCGACCTAAAAACCGAGGGGGGTTCGATAGTTTTCCAGAAAGAGTTCCGCTCCGCCGCCGCCACCAGAAACCAAGATTCGGATCCAGAAACACCGTTCTGGCACCCTACCGGGACGGGGAATTTGGAGAGGATCATCGCCATCGTCATCACCAACACATCTCCATCAACCACCGATGTTTCCCTCATCAATGAGTGAGTAATCCCCCGCTGTAGGCTTGGGCATGGTAGGGATTGGATGAGTTCTATCATGTAATCGAATAAGATCTGTTAGGGCATAGTGCCTAGTATCCCTATTAGTGCTATTTGACTTTGTCGCAACTTGTTGTGCTTAATGCTTGTCACTAGGGCCCGAGTGCCATAATCTTAGATCTGAACTTATTATTGAATCATTATGATAGTATTGTTTGTGATCTTATCTGCAAGTTGTGTACACATATCATTGTCCGGATCCAAAGGCCCCAAAGTGATAATAATTGGGACAACCGGAGGGGATGGATGTGGTGTGAGGATCACATGTGTTCATGGAGTGTTAATGCTTTGCTCCGGTGCTCTATTAAAAGGAGCACCTTAATTTCCAGTAGTTCCCTAGAGGCCCCGCTGCCACGGGCTGGATGTACAGAAGATGTTGTGCAAGTTCTCATTGCGAGCACGCATGACTATATTTGGAGCACATTCCTAGGATTGTTTGGTACTTGGATGCTTGTTATTATTTATCTGCAATGCCCTAGATCTTGAAGTTACATGTTTAGACTCGTCCATGCACACCCGTCCATCCATCCCTATGCCTACCGCACTCGAATCCTACTGTTACCGTTACTGTTACTATTGCTCCTGTTTCACTGTTGCTGTTGCTGTTGCTTTGCTGTTGCTACTACCAAACTGTTGCTACTGATAAACTTCTGTGAGCAAGAACTATTTCCAGGTGCAGCTGAACTGACAACTCAGTTGTTAAGGCTTACAAGTATTCTGGCTCACCTTGTGTCGAATCAATAAATTGGGTAATACTACCCGCGAAGACTGTTGCGATCCCCTATACTTGTGGGTCATCAGAGTGCGGGAGGGGATCGTAGTGGGGCCCACACGGGACAGGGGTGGAAACGTGAGCGAGAGAGGGTGTTGTGCGGGCGAGGTGGGGTCTCTGGGGTGGGCCGGGGAGAGAGACATGGGGTTTCCGGTGGGGTGTGGCTGTGTGGCGTGGGTGTGGGGCGGCAACAATGAGTGTAGTGTGCGTGGGTATTGTGTGCTGGCGGCAGGGTGGGTGTGGGGTGTTTGGGGGTAGATAAGGTTAGGGTTAGCACTAGATTTAGGTTTAGGGTTTCACTAGGTAGGGTTTGGCTGGGCCAGCTGGGGTTGTAGGTGGCCTGGCCTACGGGCTTGGCTGCCTCCCCCGGTCAAAACAATTTTAAAAGTTTGTTTTATTTTTAAAATGTTTTTGTAAATACTTGTTAGACAAATAAAAGATCCGGACCAACCGGGGTTTTAATTTGAAATAGAGAGGAATACCTAGAAAACTAAAGTAGGCTTTTAGAAAATAGTTTTAGACAAACCATGCATGATGACATGACAATGCTCAAATGCAATGTGGCATGATGACATGAGCAAGCGGTCATGATGATGCACAAACAACGAGCGATTTTCTGGTAGTGGTTTTACCCGGGGTGCTACACCATCCACCCCTCCAACAGATACGTACTTCCCTACAAACAAAAGGAACTTCGAGAAAACATCTATGTGTCTACCTTCGGTTATTTCTATAATTTAATATATATTATTATTGCTTGCTTGCTTGTCATATAGGTTCTCTCATCTAATTACATATCTAGAGAACTTACTTTGTGTTAAGCCTTAATTTGAAAATAAGATAAAAATTGAGTAGCGTTTATTCACCCATTTAGTCGCTTATACTGATATTTCACACATAATAATATCCTACAACATATATCAATATGTAGTGTGTTTGGTTTTATCTGAAACCTACCTCACTAAAAAATGACTAGACTAGTCAAAGATTTGCTTGCCCATGATTTGGTCCATAGTTAATATTGAAAATCATGTAACGTGGCTGCTTGATCTAGTGTGTTAATGGTGGAGCAACCTACGTTGTCCCATCGCTAGGTGGGACAATGATACTAACATCATGATGAGATAATTAATGATAATGTTGTGATTATGGCCATCGTGCGTTATTATAGCACTTAAGAAGTACTGGTAGTACTAAGGTGGATCTCTTTCGTCCTCCCCTACTATAGTAGATGAGAGAGATCTCGATTCTGCCAGGCCAATCCAAGGCCAATCTCGTCAGTGATGTCGGTCGAGGAAGGCAGAAGAGGCGCTAGAATACCTTTTGTAGATAGTAGATGTAGATTTTGGCCTAGTGTCAGTTGTTGGCGTTGTGCCATGAGGTTCCCGTCGTGTTCTTCAGGCCAGATCTGGTGGTGGTGGGTCGTCTTCATGCGTTCTATCCATTTGACGGCACTGGAGTGGAGGCTAGCTGACCGCACCTCAAATAAATCCTCCCCCAGATGTAGTTTCTCTGGGTGGGGGAAACCCTCTTCTTAGGTCGGTGATGATGTCCTGCAAGTGCACAGGTTCGTTAGAGCACGTTTTCACGGAAGTATCAATTCTAGTTTTTATATCGATCCCAATAAGTAGCTTCAATAATTTTTTATGCGGAGTTTCTATCGCACCCAAGGTGTCACAAGTCTTGAGTGAATTGACTAAAAGCATTGAAGTTGGAAAGTGGCGAGTGAATAATAGAGGTGAGCAAAAGTAGATGCGAAAAGTAAATAACATAAAAGTAAAAAGACAATGAAAGTGTTGGGAGTTCCTGCAGATGAGAAGTTAGGCGCGGAGAGAAACAGTTCATGGTGATAGTGAATGTGGCAAATAGATGAAATGAGATAAATGATTGTGATACTTCATATTCAAGCAACCCGTAACCAACTAGGAGTCCTCATGGAAAATTCCTCCTTGTCCCAATGATCCATCTGCCTGTTACCACAATAATGGTCAGCACATTAATTAAGGTCTTTCGACCGAATCAAGGCTTTAATCTTGATGGTTCCTTTTTTATCCTCGAGTAGTACTAGATCCTCATTGATATCGACCGTGTCACTCGGGGGTTTCTGATTTGCTAGTAAACAAGTTCATATCTATGAGATATCGGGATTATGTTATCTGGGCCCTTAAATTAGACAACAAGCATTATACAAACATATATATTCATTCTCACATTATAATAATCACGACAACAATCACAAATGGAAGGAAATAAGAGAGGCACATCACATCTCACCAATCCCCATCTCCCACGCCTATGGGGATTTACTCAGACATGAGAGGAAGATAGATCAAAGGCATAATAATATTGCAAATAGAAACCATATCAACTTTACCATAGCAAACCATAATATCATTTGGAGATCAAATCAAATTAATACAAATCAAGAAAGATCCAAGTATAAAACCCTAATCTTACAAGTGCCAATCTCGCTCTTTCTCTCTACAAGTGGGAATGATGATGGAGTGAATGGATCAGAGGCTAGAGATCTTTGAAGAATGAGGTGATGTTCTTCTCCTCCTTCATATATGATCTCTGCTCTTTTGGAATGGTTTGGCGGTGGCTGTGTTCTGTTTTTCATCTCTCCCCCAATATAGAAGTTGCTTTTATTGATATAACGAAGACGCTAGAGGGTCGTAAAACCGGGAAGTACGGGTGCGTTCCGACCGTACCAGTGGCCATTATGTGCCATGGAGGCCTCTAATGAAGGGGGCTTTAATTAGAGATTTGCTTCTTTAGTTGTAAGTAGATCATAAATGCTCAAAGATCTTCCATAAATGTTTATTTCTTGAAATTCATCACAAGAAACCAAGGTTTCTCTAATTCATGATGTTAAAATTAGTTCAAAGATAAAATCCAACGAAACCCGGCAAAAACCAAATGAAAATCATTGGTAAAAAGTGTCAAAATTTGGAGCTATAATCGGCCATGGTGGTGAGAAGAAGAGATGGCATCGACCACTGATACCTTCGATCCAGATTACGGATGTAGTATAGTTATTTTTCCCTAGTAGACCTAGGTTTATCAAATCCTCGGGAAGTATAAAGCATAGTAAGGTTACTTAAACGATCTTCAGGAGTTTTAGAATTCCTTTTGTGTTTTCACCGGACCAAGAGTTTGCGATCTTTTTGTTTTTGTTGACGATGGAGAGAGAGACGACCTGGGACTTTCGGTTTAACCAGTAGCTGTTGCTACTACCAAACTGTTGCTACTAATAAACTTCTGTGAGCAAGAACTATTTCCAGGTGCAGCTGAACTGACAACTCAGTTGTTAAGGCTTACAAGTATTCTGGCTCACCTTGTGTCGAATCAATAAATTGGGTAATACTACCCGCGAAGACTGTTGCTGTCGTGGGAATGGTCACGGCAGATGCTGCAATCGGCAGCGAGTAGTAGAACGAGGGGCAAGGGCGGCCAGCCATCTGCGGTGTGAGATGAGGGCAAAGACACAGGGTTTTACCCAGGTTCGGCCCCCCGGAGGGTAAAGACCTACTCCTGCTAGATTGTATTATGGAGGTGGTACAATGGGCGAGCTCGGCGGCTAGGCGGCGAGTCGCTTGGGTGTATGATGGAACGTATCTCTACACGCCCTGTAGGGAGGTTTATATAGACTCACCTCCCCTAGGGTTTACATATCTCAACCGAATCAGTTAAGGCTTCGGTAATCGTTTAACCTAACTCGACTGGGCCTATCTACTCGCCTGGGCCTTCAGCTTCCAGTCGCTTGGATCCAAGCCGGGCCTTGATCCAGTCGCCGTCCTGCAGGCCCACTCGCCAGGTCTTGGGCCAGTCGGAAACGTCCTGCTGGGTATACCCCGGAAGACGCATCCCCATCAGTAGTCCCCGAGGCCGTCGTCGATTAGGCGTAGGTGGCTGCTGGTAGTCAGAGTATACGGCTTCAGAGTAGACATCCAGTCGAATCATCGGCGGACTCCTGTATAAAGGAGAAAACTAATCATCCAGATCGCAGCTTTGCGAGTCGAGTCGGCGCAACATTGTCGGGTCGGCGAGCCGAGTGGCCGAAGTTGGACCGTTAAACGTGGTCAAACTAGCCGTTGGGGTAATCCAACGGTAACTTTCAGCGTAATCACCGCGCAGTAACGGCTCCCTGATTTGGCGGGTAACAACCGCTATATAAGGGGGAATGGCAGGCGATCGGAGAGCCACCTTCTCACCATTTCCTCCGACTGTGCGCTCTTTCGCCTCCCTTCGCATCGCGATCTAGCCGACCAGAAATCCCCCGACCCCCCACAAATCTTTCCGCCATGGCCCTCTCCACCGAACCTTGGGGTAGATCTAAGTGCACGAGGGCGCAACTGGCTTCCTTTGAAGAGGCCGGGATCCTGCGAGCCGGCTGCTGGCGCATCCCCGCGGCCGGAGAGGTGACCCCGAACCCGCGAGAGAGGGAATTCATCTGCTTCACCAGCCATCTTGAACGGGGGCTAGGGTTCCCCACGTCCCTGTTCTTCCGGCGCTTCTGCGCCTACTACGGGATCCAACCATCGGATCTGGGTCCCCACAGCATCGAGCAGCTCGCCATCTTCGTGGCGTTCTGCGAGTACTACTTGGGCTGTCGGCCCTACTTCCCTCTATGGCAAGATCTGTTCCACAGACGGATCAGACGCGAGGAGGCGGGCGGCCCAATGCTTGCCGTGGGCGGCCTAACCTTCCAGCTGAAGTCGAAAGCTTCATTTTTCGACTTGATGCTGCCCGCCAAGGCGGCAAGCGATTGGAAGAAGTCGTGGTTCTATGTTGCCGAGGCGACCCCGGTCCGAGCCGCGCCGTCTCCAAGTCGGCAAGCTCCCCAACGACCAGCGGATGGTCGTTGACGAAATGCTCCAGACCATCCGCGGTTTGAAGAAGAAGGGCCTCCAGACGATCAACCTATACAACTGCTGGCTCGGGCAGCGGCTCGTCCCTCTGGCTCGACGCGACCACTACATGTACCAGTACATGGGCCGGGAAGACTCGACGAAGGCCTGCCTCGCCGAGTGGAAGCTCGAGGACTACATCCCTGCACTGAAGAAGATCACCCAGGCGGTGTACCTGGACGCACAAGCTGGGGTTGCCCCTTACACCGCAAAGCGTCCAGCCCCAACGGTAATCACCTCGCTTCATTCGCAGTCACAGTTTTTGCAGTCGCGGTAATTCTAATTTCATCTTGCGTTCTTTGTAGCTGTTCCAAGTGGTGGAAGGATGGCTCCCGCCTTCGGACGACGAGAATTCGAGCTCGTCCGTCCAGGACATGGGCGAGTCGCCTCCCGCCAAAGGCGATTCCGGGAGCGACGAGAACAACGACGACGAGTCCGAGGAGGAGGTCGCCCCGCTGGTTCGCAAGACCCGCGGGCAGCGACAGCGTGAGCTTGAGGTGAGTAAAAGCCTCGAGCGTCACGATGACGACGAAGAACTTCCGGAGACCACCTCGCGCCGCCAGGCTACTCCGTCGAAGAAGAAGAAGAAAGAGAAGGAGGCAAAGGCCCCTCCGAAGAGGAAGACGAAGCCGACGAGGTCGGCCTCGCCGCCGCACTTGGCGAGCAGTTCTGATGCCCCCAGCCCGGCCAAGGACGAGGCGCCGCTGACGACAGCCCTGCTGGACACGGCCACCGTCGAGGTGCCACTGGATTCGATGCCTCCGCCATTCGCCCCAGTCTCTGGGCTGGGGGATGCTCCGGCTGCAGCAGCTTCGCCTCGCAGGGAGGCTCCTGCCGAAGATATCCCAGAGGCTCCGGTTGCGGCCTCGACGACGAAGAAGCCGTCCGTGTCTTAGGCACGCGACGTCCTGGAGATGGGGCTCAGTCGCCAACTGGGCCCTGAACTAGAGAAGCCGGCCGGCCTCCGCACGGGGCTGCGCTTTATTCCAGTCGCCAAGTGAGTACCCTCACCCTCCTTTGTCTTCCATAGCAGCTTGAATTATCTTTCTTACATGACTGATGTACAGGACCGGAGTGAAGAGGATGGGCCACCCGACCGTGGCTAAGGTGTCGTCCGTCGCCAGCGAGGAGGATCCTTCTCGTAAGAGGAAGGCGGACGAGGTCGTCGTCCCTACGGATAGCAGCAAGAAGGCCAAGGGTGATGACGTCGTCATGATTTCTGACGACACGGCGGTCGCGCCGACGAAGCCCGTAACAGAGGCGGCCGCATCCACGAAGGAGGGCGCTCCCTCGCCTGGAACGGCCGAGCCGACCTCCTTTGGGGTGGGTGCCTCCATCGCGACGTTCCCGCGCTTCATGGCCAAAGCGGCCGTGGCGAGTGGAACTTCACCCTCGAGCCGTGCACCTGGGGTCGCCGATGCGGAAGTCGACCAGCGTCGTGGGTACACGCCAGCCCTCCTCGCGTCCGTGGACGCGATACAACTTCATGGCATGCTTGGCTTAGCCATCCAGGTATGTCCAGTCCCCGAGGATCAGGTCGGTGTTTTGCAGCGGTCTGATCCTTTTGGCATATAATTTGTTATTTTGCGCGTCCAGTCCCCGAGTGCGCACTCGCTAAATTTCAGCGGGTGGGCATTTAGGAAGTTTTTGATTGCCAGTCCCCGACTGCGCACTCGCTGAATTTCAGCGGGTGGGCACTTAGGAAGTTTTTGATTGCCAGTCCCCGAGTGCGTACTCGCTGAATTTCAGCGGGTGGGCACTTAGGAAGTTTTTGATTGCCAGTCCCCGAGTGCGCACTCGCTGAATTTCAGCGGGTGGACACTTAGGATATTGCTTTAATTAACTATTTGAACGATGTGCAGGGTCTGCAACGTGAATCAGCTGACCGATTGGCAGCGAAGCACCGCGCGGAGAAGGAACTGGCAGCCATCCAAGAGGTGAATAGGGGGCTTCCGGCAGTTGCCGCGAAGGCGGAGGAAGCTCGCCAGGGACTTGTCCCCGCGGGTGAATTGGCGGCGGCGCAATTGGCTTTGAGCTCGGCTGAAAAGCAGATCGCCGATCTCGAGCGCGAGCTGCGGGAAGCGAAGGAAGAAGCGAGCTCGGCTGATGGACGAGCCAAGGCCGCCATTACAGCCGCCGAAGAAGATCGTAAAGTGTCGGACGCCCTTGTTGCTGGGCTTCAGGACGATCATACTACGCTTCAACGCTTCATCACGGACCTCGCCCGCCCGCTGATTGGTAAGTGCATTTGCCTCTGCCAGTAGCTTGTGCTTTTTGTGATGTCCAACGTACTCACTATTGTCTTCTACTCGCAGGTCGCATCATTGATAGCGCAGAAGAGGCGATCTCGTTCGAAGCGCGGCAGTGTGTGGGCACGCTCGTTGACTCGGCGACGTTGTCGGCAACATGCATCCGAGCCTACCTCCAGGAGATATCACCCACAGAGGTGATTCCCAGCGACCTCGTCGAGGTGTGGAAGTACTTGGAGAAGGCGCCCTCGGTTGTTGAATTCATGACGCGCTCGGCGTTTCAACGCGGAGCGGCAATGGCGCTGAGCCTTGGACTTGCTCACTTCCCAGAGGACTTCGACCTCGACGACGTGACGAGCGGCTAACCTTCGTTGACTGGTGTGGTGGAGCTTTCCGATGTGCTCAAGTTGACGGACCGCGCCGCGGTGTACTCAGAGCGTGTCTGGGCAATGGGCGACCTCCTTCCGTACCAGGAGACGGTCGTCGCGCCCAACGACCCGGAGCCGCCGCACCGGGATTTCAAGGTCGAGCAGCCTTTCCGCGCGGCGATGGCGGGTGAGATGACGACGTACCCGTCAAACCCATACACGCCGTTCATTCGCAGTCGTCGGGGTGCTGGCGAGTCGTCGTCGAAGCCTGCAGAATAGGGTAGTTTGTCCTGAGGCATTACTAGCAGGTCTGCCGTATGGGCATATTTTGTAATGTGAGACAATGCGACATGCTATTGGATGAGACATCGTGTCTGTGTTGGAATTTGTCATGTGTTTTGTGATTGTGGTTTGAACGAGTCCCCGAGCGCGTCCGCCCTTTTGTGGGGTTTACCTCGTGTATGATATGTTTGTTGTTTTTGAATGTTTTTTTATTGTGGTCTACTCGCCCGAACTCGAAGAGCCAGTCGCAGGGCGACTCCCTTGAACGCTCTATACTTCACCGTTTTCCCTTGCGCGAACGGGGTCGGGTGACCGAGTCCCCGAGCGTGGTACTTGGTTGTTCTAGGCACGACACGAGGGTGGTTGAGGACTTGGCGCGTTAGTTTGGGCGCATCACTCCTGCCTGGCCCGTTGGGTCAGTCGCGTGGCGAGTCCTGGGCATGCTCTCTTACTTGGCGTTTTCCCGAGCCGCTCGCGATGAACTGGTCGTCAGTCCCCGAGCGTGGTACTTAGCCGTTCGAGTCGCTATGTCGAGGATGCGGAGGACCATGGTCGCTGTAAGAAGCGAAGGCAGTTGTCTTGGCTCGTAAAGCCAGTCGGGCTAGGCGACTCCAATGGGGCTCCGGGTAGGCGTTTTTCATGGACGATGCAAGACCTGAGGTTACTCAGTGCTCTTACATCGCACTACTTAGCCGTGCCGATCGCTGTACCAAAGGTTGACTTCTGCGGTTAGCTGGACACTGTTATTACGAGTGCGAGTGGCACAAGACATGGAGAGTAGGCGCAATTTGCAGTAACCAATTCTTTTTATTTCATAGCGACTGGAGATACATATGTGGGGTTCTAGGGGTAGAACTTCCGTAGGAGGTTTACATTCCATGGTCGCTTGACGTCGAGTTCGTCGTCCCCGCGGACGTCGTTGAGGTAGTAGGCGTCGTTGCCAAGTACTCGCCCGATGGCGAATGGTCCCTCCCACGGGGGGGAGAGCTTGTGCATGCCCTTCTTGTCCTGGATGAGGCGCAACACCAGGTCGCCTTCCTGGAAGGTGCGAGTTTTCACCCGCCGGCTGTGGTAGCGGCGGAGTCCCTGCTGGTAGATGGCGGTGCGTGACCGAGCGAGGTCACGTGCCTCGTCGAGCTGATCGACGCCGTCTTGGCGGGCGAGTTCGTTTGCAGCCTCCATGTAGTGGACGACCCGTGGCGAGTCGTGCTCGAGGTCGGTGGGCATGACTGCCTCGGCGCTGTATACCATGAAGAAGGGGGTGAATCCTGTCGACCTGTTGGCCGAGGTGCGGATGCCCCATATGACAGAGGGTAGCTCCTCGACCCAACACCCGGCAGTGCGCTCGAGTGGTACTTGGAGTCGCGGCTTCAGGCCGTGGAGGATGCTTTGGTTGGCCCGTTCCGCCTGGCCGTTGGATTCCGGGTGGGCGACCGACGCGAGGTCGAGCCGGATGTGGTGCTCTTCGCAGAATTCGGCCATGGCTCCTTTGGCAAAGTTGGTGCCGTTGTCCGTGATGATGCTGTTTGGGAACCCGTAGCGATATATGAGCTCGCGTAGGAATTTAGTGGCGGCGTCGCATTTCCGAACCGGCTTGGCCTCCACCCATTTTGTGAATTTGTCGACCGCGACCAGCAGGTGGGTGTAGCCGGAAGGAGCCTTCTTGAAGGGGCCTACCATGTCCATGCCCCACACGACGAATGGCCAGGTGATTGGGATTGTTTTGAGCGCTGAACTCGGCACGTGCATTTGGTTGGCGTACTTCTGGCACCCGGCGCACCGCTGGACAATGTCGACAGCATCGGCGTGTGCGGTGGGCCAGTAAAAGCCATGTCGCATAACCTTGGTGACCAGAGAGCGGGCGCCGACGTGGTGGCTGCAGTCACCGGAGTGGATATCGTGGAGGATCTTGCGTCCTTCGGCGGGTTGGACGCAGCATTGGAACACGCCAGTGACGCTGCGATTGTGGAGCTCGCCGTCGATGATGGTGTAGGACTTGCATCGGTGGGCGATCATCTGAGCGTCCGTCTCGTCTGCTGGCAAGGTGCCGGCCTCCAGGTAGGCGATGTAGGGCTTGGTCCAGTCGTCTGGCTCGGTGACGAGTGCGACCAGGGCTGCCTCCAGCTGTAACGGGACTCCGATGTCGATCTTCCTCGGGGGAGAGACTGATGGCTTGGTTATTGTGTCGAGGAAGACGCCGGCGGGTGGTGCGAGTCGAGCCGACCCGATGCGAGAGAGGGCGTCGGCCTCCTCGTTCTTCCGCCTGTCGATCCACTCGACGGAGTAGCCTGCGAAGTGTCCGCCCAGCTTGTCCACTGCTTGGCGGTACGCCGCCATAGTGGGGGAGACGGTGTCGCAGGTGCCAGCGACTTGCCCCACGACGAGGTCGGAGTCTCCGTAGCAGCGTAGGCGGTTGACGTTCATCTCCTTGGCAGCTCGCATGCCGTGGAGCAAGGCCTCATATTCGGCCATGTTGTTGGTGCAGGGTGTGAAGTCGAGGCAGAGGATGTAGCAGAGCTTGTCACCCTTCGGTGAAGTTAGCACGATCCCTGCGCCTGCGTCGTCCGCGTTCTTGGAACCGTCAAAGTGCAGGCTCCAGTAATGGAGGTATGGCAGCTTCTCTGGCTGCTGGGCCTCTTCCCAGTCGGCGATGAAGTCCGCTAGGGCCTGCGACTTGATCGCTTTTCGCGGCTCGTATTTGATGTTGTGGATGCCGATCTCGACGGCCCACTTGGCGACCCGCCCGGTCGCCTCGCGGTTGCGGATGATGTCTTGTAGTGGCGCTGAGGAAACGACCGTGATCGGGTGCTCCTGGAAGTAGTGCGGCAGGCGCCGCTGAGCTCGGAAGACCGCGTATACCAGCTTTTGGTACTGCGGGTACCGCTGGCGCGACTCGGTAAGGACCTCGCTGATGTAGTACACCGGTCGCTGTACTGGGCGCTCCTTTCCTTCCTCCGGTCGCTCGATGACCATCACGGCGCTGACGACGCGCTCAGAAGCCGCGACGTAAACCAGCATGGGTTCTTTGTCAGCGGGGGCAGCGAGTAACGGTGCGGCGAGTAGCACCTTCTTGAGGTCGCGGAGCGCGTCATCCGCCTCCTTGTCCCACTGGAAGGTGGGGTTCTTGCGCATAAAGCGGTATAGGGGCATCGCCTTTTCGCCCAGGCGGGGAATGAAGCGAATGAGAGCCGCTACTTGCCCGGCCAGTTTCTGGACGTCGCGCAGGCACTCGGGTTTGCCGAGCCGGGCGATCGTGTCGATCTTCGTGGGGTTCGCCTCGATCCCTCGCTTGGAGACGACGTACCCCAGTAGTTGTCCTGCTGGTACACCGAAGGTGCACTTGCCTGGGTTGAGCTTTATCTTGTATTTTCGCAGGTTGGCGAATGTTTCCGCCAGGTCAGCGAGTAGGTCACCCTGGCGAGCGGACTTTACGACCACGTCGTCGATGTAGACATGGATGTTGCGGCCAATTTGGCTCGCGAGGCACTCTTGCATGCACCGCTGGTAGGTCGCCCTGGCGTTCTTGAGATCGAAGGTCATAGCGGTGTAGCAGAAGGCTCCGAATGGCGTGACGAACGCCGTCTTCTCCTCGTCCTCGACTGCCATTTTGATCTGATTATATCCGGAGTAGGCGTCGAGGAAACATAGCGACTTCGAGCCCGCGGTGGAATCGATTATTTGGTTGATCCGCGGGAGGACGAACTGCTCCTTTGGGCAGGCGCTGTTCAAGTTTGTGTAGTCGATACACATCCTCCAAGTCCCGTTCTTCTTCTCGACCAGGACTGGGTTTGCCAGCCACTTGGAGTATTTGATTGGCCGGATGAAGCCTGTAGCGAGTAGACGCTGCACCTCCTCGGCGATTGCTCGGCAGCGCTCTTCATTGAAGGGCCGCAACGACTGTTTGACGGGTCGCGCTTTGGGGTCGGCGTTTAGCTTGTGCTCAGCGAGCTCCCTAGGGACACCAGGCATGTCAGAGGGCTTCCATGCGAAGATGTCCCTGTTCTCACGGAGGAACTCGATGAGCGCGCCTTCCTATGCTGGGCTCATGCCCGTCCCGATCGTCACCGTCTGGCTGGAGTCGCCTGGGACCAGCTCGACGGTGCGGGTGTGCGTCGTCGCCTCGAAGGTTGAGGTGTTTGCGCCCTCCGAATTGGGCTTCTTGAGTATGGTGGGGTCGTCGTTGTTGACCCCGCTCGCGTACTTGGCGAGCTCATCGGCGTGGTTGGTCTCCGCCGCGATGACGGCGTCAGCGAGTTCGGCTCCTTTGGCCTCGCACTCGGCGGCCATGTCGGGGTCGCCGTTGATGGTGATGACGCCGCACGGCCCAGGGATCTTCATCGCGTTGTACGCGTAGTGGGGCGCTGCCATGAACTTGGCGAACGCCTGGCGCCCCAGGACGCAGTGGTAGGGGCTGTCGAAGGGCACGAGCTCGAAGACGATCCACTCGGTGCGGAAGTTTGCTGGTGTGCCGAAGGTGACTGGCAGCGTGACCTTGCCGATCGGGTACGCCTTCCGACCGGGGACAATGCCATGGAACGTGGTGTGGGTTGTCTCGATCATCGACTGCGGGAGCCGCAGCCGCCTGAAGGTGTCCAGGTACAGGATGTTGATGGAGCTGCCGCCGTCCATCAATGTCTTGGGGAGCCAGTAGTCGCCGACCTTAGGCTTGACCACCAGGGCGACTCGACCTGGGTACTCGATGCGTGGCGAGTGGTCTTGGCGGCTCCAGGTGATGGGCTGTTCCGACCAGTTGAGGAACTGGGGAACGTCCACCTGGGCCACCGCGTTGACGGCGACGGCGCGGGCGATGACCTTCTTCTCGCGCTTCGTGTTGAAGCCTGTGAAGGTATGGAGCGAGCCGGACACTTTGCCGAAATTTCCGCCGTTTGGTGGGTCGTTGTCGGGGTCCTCCCGTGCTCGCCGTGCCTTCTCGATCTCCCTGAGGGTGTGGCAGTCGGCGGTTGTGTGCGTTGCGGGCTTTCCTTCCCTGCTATGAAACGCACACGGTTGGTTAAGGAGGGCCGCAGGGTCGAACCTTGGCTTGGCCTTGTAGTTGCCGCCGTCGCGGCGTTGCGCGGCGGAAGCTCTTGGGCTCGCGTTGTGCATGCCCGGCATTGGCGACCAAGTCGACTCGCCCGTCACTGCGGCGCTTGCCGGTGAGGCGAGTGTTGCTGTAGCGTAGGTCGGACCGTCGTCCACTGTCGTTGCCGCTCGTGCGGCGTTGACCTCCTGACTCGTCGTCAGTTTCCTGGTTGGGATCTTCCTCCGCGTACCGTTTGGCGATCTCGAGGAGGTCCGGGATGTTGTCGAGTGTGCGAGAATGTCGCTTGAGCTTGGCGACCAGGGGCTCGTAGCGGCACGATGTCTTGAAGCAGTGGATCGCGGTGTCCGGGTGGATGCCGACTGCGTTGTACCAGAGTTCTTGCCACCGTTGGACCCAGTTGCGGGTCGACTCGCGGGGTCCCTGGACGCATCGCTCCAGGTCCTCGATGGTGGTGGCGCAGGTGTAGGAGCACTCGAAGTGCCTGACGAAGGCGTCGCGCATCTCCTCCTAGGAATCGATACTGTCCTGGGGAGGGTGTTGATCCACTGCCTGCACGTCCCTCCATCATCAGGGGGAGGTAACGGGCGGCAAGCAGGTCGGGGTGGCCTGCGATCCCCATCGCCATGAGGTATGTGTCGAGCCAAACAGCGGGGTCGTACGAGGGGTCGTACTTTTCTATATCCTTCGGCGCCTTGAAGTTTGGCGGGTACTTCTCGCCTCGGATCATTGGTCCGAAGCACTTGGGGCCGAGTCGACTGAGCGACCCCATGGGCTCGCCGTCGCGGTGATTGGTCAGGGTGTGTCGCAGGTCATCGGGCTGGCGTGCGCGCCAGCTTTGGTTGTTGATGCTGTGAGTACGGGCGTCGATGGGTTGACCGTTGGCGGCGACAAAGTTGGTCGCTGGCCTGGGGTCGTTGGTGGAGAGTGCCGCGTTCGCGGGTCAGTGTTGGAGCTGCAGTGGCTCCGGTGGCGGGCAGTTGAGGTTGTTTGCCGCCATTGGGCGACCGCTTGAGGCCGCTCTGCTTCCCAAAGAACACGAGTATACTCGACCCTGCGAGTCGGCGCCCGTGTTTTGCTGCTCGACGGCCTTTGCGAGCAGGGCCCTAACATACTGAATCTGTAGGGCGCCGTCGCCCGTGGCCGTGATGTTGTCGGCTGCTGCTCGGCCTGCCACGAGGTTGTCCATCGGGGTGGAGAATAGTGGGAGGCCGTTTGCGTCTCGCTCCCGTGAGGAGACTACTATCCGCGGCTGGTCCCAGGGAGGTGTGGTTGGGTGGAGGTGGGGCGCCCATCGCCGTCGAGCCTGGCGGGGGTCGGGAGCCACTGTCGTGGGAATGGTCACGGCAGATGCCGCAATCGGCAGCGAGTAGTAGAACGAGGGGCAAGGGCGGCCAGCCATCTGCGGTGCGAGATGAGGGCAAAGACATAGGGTTTTACCCAGGTTCGGCCCCCCGGAGGGTAAAGACCTACTCCTGCTAGATTGTATTATGGAGGTGGTACAATGGGCGAGCTCGGCGGCTAGGCGGCGAGTCGCTTGGGTGTATGATGGAACGTATCTCTACACGCCCTATAGGGAGGTTTATATAGACTCACCTCCCCTAGGGTTTACATATCTCAACCGAATCAGTTAAGGCTTCGGTAATCGTTTAACCTAACTCGACTGGGCCTTCAGCTTCCAGTCGCTTGGATCCACGCCGGGCCTTGATCCA
This sequence comes from Avena sativa, assembly GCA_916181665.1. Lineage (NCBI taxonomy): Eukaryota > Viridiplantae > Streptophyta > Magnoliopsida > Poales > Poaceae > Avena > Avena sativa. The sequence goes on from OV702279.1 coordinate 231,056,434, forward strand.
GTCGCCGTCCTGCAGGCCCACTCGCCAGGTCTTGGGCCAGTCGGAAACGTCCTGCTGGGTATACCCCGGAAGGCACATCCCCATCAGTTGCGATCCCCTATACTTGTGGGTCATCAGAGTGCGGGAGGGGATCGTAGTGGGGCCCACACGGGACAGGGGTGGAAACGTGAGCGGGAGAGGGTGTTGTGCGGGTGAGGTGGGGTCTGCGGGGTGGGCCGGGGAGAGAGACAGGGGGTTTCCGGTGGGGTGTGGCTGGGTGGCGTGGGTGTGGGGCGACAACAATGAGTGTAGTGTGCGTGGGTCTTGTGTGCTGGCGGCAGCGTGGATGTGGGGTGTTTGGGGGTAGATAAGGTTATGGTTAGCACTAGATTTAGGTTTAGGGTTTCACTAGGTAGGGTTTGGCTGGGCCAGCTGGGGTTGTAGGTGTCCTGGCCTACGGGCTTGGCTGCCTCCCCGGTCAAATTTTTGTAAAAGTTTGTTTTATTTTTAAAATGTTTTTGTAAATACTTGTTAGACAAATAAAAGATCTGGACCAACCGGGGTTTTAATTTGAAATAGAGAGGAATACCTAGAAAACAAAAGTAGGCTTTTAGAAAATAGTTTTAGACAAACCATGCATGATGACATGACAATGCTCAAATGCAATGTGGCATGATGACATGAGCAAGCGGTCATGCTGATGCACAAACAACGAGCGATTTTCTGGTAGTGCTTTTACCCGGGGTGCTACACCATCCACCCCTCCAACAGATACGTACTTCCCTACGAAAGAAAGGAACTTCGATAAAACATCTATGTGTCTACCTTCGGTTATTTCTATCATTTAATCTATATTATTATTTCTTGCTTGCTTGTCATATAGGTTCTCTCATCTAGTTACATATCTAGAGAACTTACTTTGTGTTAAGCCTTAATTTGAAAATAAGATAAAAATTGAGTAGCGTTTATTCACCCCTTTAGTCGCTTATACTGATATTTCACACATAATAATATCCTACAACATATATCAATATGCAGTGTGTTTGGTTTTATCTGAAACCTACCTCACTAAAAAACGACTAGACTAGTCAAAGATTTGCTTGCCCATGATTTGGTCCATAGTTAATATTGAAAATCATGTAACATGGCTGCTTGATCTAGTTTGTTAATGGTGGCGCAACCTACGTTGTCCCTTCGCTAGGTGGGACAATGATACTAACATCATGATGAGATAATTAATGACAATGTTGTGATTATGGCCATCGTGCGTTATTATAGAACTTGAGAAGTACTTGTAGTACTAAGGTGGATCTCTTTCGTCCTCCCCTACTATAGTAGATGAGAGAGATGTCGATTCTGCCGAGCCAATCTAAGTCCAATCTCGTCAGTGATGTCGATCGAGGAAGGCAGAAGAGGCGCCAGAGTACCTTTTGTAGATAATAGATGTAGATTTTGGCCTAGTGTCAGTTGTTGGCGTTATGCCATGAGGTTCCCGTCATGTTCTTCAGGCCAGATCCGGTGGTGGTTGGTCGTCTTCCTACGTGCTATCCATTTGACGGCGCTGGAGTGGAGGATAGCTGACCGCACCTCAAATAAATCCTCCCCCAGATGGAGTTTCTCTGGGTGGGGGAAACCCTCTTCTTAGGTCGGCTGATGATGTCCTGCAAGTGCACATGTTCGTCGGAGCACGTTTTCACAGAAGTATCAATTCTAGTTTTTATATCGATCCCAATAAGTAGCTTCAATAATTTTTTATGCGGAGTTTCTATCGCACCCAAGGTGTCACAAGTCTTGAGTGAATTGACTAAAAGCATTGAAGTTGGAAAGTGGTGAGTGAATAATAGAGGAAACTTGAGCAAAAGTAGATGCGAAATGTAAATAACATAAAAGTAAAAAGACAATGAAAGTGTTGGGAGTTCCTGCAGATGAGGAGTTAGGCGCGGAGAGAAACAGTTCATGGTGATAGTGAATGTGCCAAATAGATGAAATGAGATAAATGATTGTGATACTTCATATTCAAGCAACCCGTATACCAACTAGGAGTCCTCATGGAAAAATTCCTCCTTGTCCCAATGATCCATCTGCCTGTTACCACAATAATGGTCAGCACATTAATTAAGGTCTTTCGACCGAATCAAGGCTTTAATCTTGATGGTTCCTTTTTTATCCTTGAGTAGTATTAGCTCCTCATTGATATCGACAGTGTCACTCGGAGGTTTCTGATTTGCTAGTAAACAAGTTCATATCTATGAGATATCGGGATTATGTTATCTGGGCCCTTAAATTAGATAACAAGATTTATACAAACATAGATATTCATTCTCACATTATAATAATCATGACAACAATCACAAATGGAAGGAAATAAGAGAGGCACATCACATCTCACCAATCCCCTACATCTCCCACGCCTATGGGGATTTACTTAGACATGAGAGGAAGATAGATCAAAGGCATAATAATATTGCAAATAGAAACCATCTCAACTTTACCATAGCAAACCATAATACCGTTTGGATATCAAATCAAATTAATACAAATCAAGAAAGATCCAAGTATCAAACCCTAATCTTACAAGTGCCAATCTCGCTCTTTCTCTCTACAAGTGGGGATGATGATGGAGTGAATGGATCAGAGGCTAGAGATATTTGAAGAATGAGGTGATGTTCTTCTCCTCCTTCATATCTGATCTCTCCTCTTTTGGAATGGTTTGCGGTGGCTGTGTTCTATTTTTCGTCTCTCCCCCAATATAGAAGTTGCTTGTATTGATATAACGAAGACGCTGGAGGGTCGTACAACTGGGAAGTACAGATGCGTTCCGACCGTACCAGTGGCCATTATGTGCCATGGAGACCTCTAATGAAGGGGGCTTTAATTGGAGATTTGCTTCTTTAGTTGTAAGTAGATCATAAATTCTCAAAGATATTCCATAAATGTTTATTTCTTGAAATTCATCACAAGAAACCAAGGTTTCTTTAATTCGTGATGTTAAAATTAGTTCAAAGATAAAATCCAACGAAACCCGACAAAAACCAAATGAAAATCATTGGTAAAAAGTGTCAAAATTTGGATCTATCATCGGCCATGGTGGTGAGAAGAAGAGATGGCATCGACCACTAATACCTTCGATCCAGATTACGGATGTAGTATAGTTCTTTTTCCCTAGTAGACCTAGGTTTATCAAATCCTTGGGAAACAGAAAGCATAGTAAGGTTACTTAAATGACCTTCAGGAGTTTTAGAATTCCTTTTGTGTTTTCACCGGACCAAGAGTTTGCGATCTTTTTGTTTTTGTTGACGATGGAGAGAGATACGGCCTGGGACTTTCGGTTTAACCAGTAGCTGTGCAAAATATCTGATGGGAATAAAATATAATAATAAAGTATGCATGTAATTGTTAGAGCAAGATAATTATATGTGGGCAGTGCATCCATAATTGTTATTGCCTCCGCAACCACTTATAGCAATAACCTACTAGTCTCATACATAGAAGAAAGAGAACTAATGATATGCATAGTGATGTCACCATTAATCCCAAGTAAATCCCTCACATACAGCCGTACTACCGCTTCTGTCACTGGAGTTCCCAACCTGTAGATCAGTCATCACTCACACTCCATGTACCTGGATCAATCCTTGGGGTCTTGGGTACCTGACAAGTCCTTAGATTGAGGCAAGAGAGGGTACAATAATCATCACGTCATACAAACTAATACATGATCCCATCTATGATAAATAACATGCACAAAAAGCTACATGGCTAGGCCGAAGCCCTTAGCCCAAGGAGAATTACTCACACATAGAGATGAAATCAACAATCATGAACATTGTAATGGAAATCATGAGATTGATAATAATAGTCTTACAATGTCGCCAATCAGAGATGAGATCTACTATTACAAGTGGTGGAATATGGCCATGGTGGTGGAGTAGGGTTTGGAGATTAGATCTAGATCTATTCCTCCGGCGTGGTGGATTCTGGTGGAAAAGAGTCGAGGGCAGAGGTCCAGAGCTATTTTTCTCGTTGCCTGAAGCGTCTTTATATAGGGGTCCCTTCATGAAAGTTGTTCTGTTTGACCTCGCGATGTCGGTGCCAACTATACGGCCGGAACTATACAGCCAGAATAAAATTCCCGTCGTATAGTTGGTCGTTAAAGGCACTGCCTCCTCCTCACGGCTCCAGGTTTCTTTGGTATGTTGGAAATCTCATAACTTTGACTTTAATGTTGTGATTCTCATCATCAAACGCCATTATCTGTGTAGGTAAAAATAGAAAGAAAAGATTGCATACCCCTTTGATCATCAGGCATTAGTGGTAGGGTTTAGAGAGATATTTCATCAAATATATGAATACTATCCAGTTTAAATGTGAGTGTGGATGGCTATATTTTACATCCATCAACCTCCCCAAGCTTAAACTTGATCGTCCTCAAGCAAGAAAACTAAAATAAAAAAGGAATTCAGCATTTAAACTAAAATAATGAGATGATGATCTTACTCATGATTGTTACTCTCATGTTTCCTCCACTTTATTATATGAAAAACTTCAGCATAGATATAGTAATGGCAAGCATATCATACGGGTTTCATCCTTATAGCGCAGCAAAATTATTGTAAGCATGGATGATTCAAATGAGTAAACTTTATTGCATGTCATGTAATCAACTCATAAGCTTGCCTTTAAACAACAAAGTATAATTATGTAAAATTGAGAGTGTGAGAGTTCATCATGAAAAGCATATACAATAAAGTATCTCAATTATCCCACATCAATAAATCAAGACTTTTCAAGCACTACTTTTCTATTCATTGTCCTTCAAGAATTCTAGTTTTTAAGTAATTGAGAGCATGCCAAAAATTTTCATTAGTTTATCGGGCTGTGATGGACACTCGTGGCGCCACTAAGGTTTTTGTTCCTTTTGCATAATGATTACTCATATCAGCCAGAGAAGTGATTCCATCATGAACACAGCTACACGGGAGTGCCAAGAATCTTACCCATTATAGCATTGCTGCTACATATGTTTAATCATCATAGCCGAAATCTAGGAGTTTCCTCCATGAAGATTGTTCGTAGGCTAGCGGAGTTGTTGGTATCCCATGAAGTTTGACACGCATAAATCTATATCATTCTTATGATTCACAAGTCAAACTTTGGCATGCTCATAAATATCGCTAAACATTAATTCAATTGAACAAATCCTTTCAAAGAGAGTCATCAAGTCAATCATTATTTTCCATGGTGTTGAGTGTCTCTAGGAATAAGCTTTCAAGACTAAATACTACAACACCCAAGCCTTAAATTGTGAGACTTTTTCTTATTTCAATTGTTTAGCATATTTTTAAGCAAGACTTGGTTAACTACAAGAGCTGAAACAAAACATACTCAACTAAATACCCATGCAAGCAAAATTTGACTACATATAGAGACTCACTCCACCAATATAATATCTTAACATTTACTACTAACTAGCATGGGTTTCTCAAACTTCAAAAGTGGGGATTCAAATGGCATACCTCTCATGTTTGGTTCCACTTCTCTCTTCTTTTTTGATTTGTTTATTAGAAACTCGAAATCGATCACTCTCCTACAAATACATGAGAATCTCTAGGAGAAAAGAAAAGAAAGAGGGAAAATAAAGATAAATGGACAAATCTTTTTGTTGTTTTTGAGAAGGGGAATTAAGGAATTGAAAATTGCCGGCAAAGCTCGACTTGAAAATCTTAAAAACAAATAAAATAACTAAAGATAAAGTGTTGGGGAAGCCAAGACGAGTGCTTATAAACTCAAATAAAAAGCATAATCTCGAAATATAATAAATAAAATGAATGCCAAATAAAAATAGATAGAAAATCTACCCAAGATTAGGCTTTTGCAAGCCCTTCAAATCATTAAGGTGGTAGGAAAAAGTGGCAACTCTAGTCCGCAAATTGAGTTGATAAGTTACTTGTGGTTTCTCGGAGGTTCATGGCAAGATTATGCATCCCCTCCACAGTCCCTCCAAGTTCTTGAAAGTCTTGATATGTAGCGAACCGGTTCGGTGGCTGCTCCCCTTGATAAGGAAATTCTTGCTCCTCTTCTTGGCCCTCATCCTCATCCGGAATCTCCTCCTCGAGTTCATGTTGTTCAATCTGCACATCATATAGCAAACATACCTCCTCGATAGAGAAGAGACCATTAGGCAAAGGATAGGGGTAGAGACGCCCAACTCCTGCAATATGCAAATAATAAACACCACCTCTCCTAGTGAGCATTCCACAATCTTTTAAAGTAGAGAAACCAACACGCCGCTCACCTAGAACTGGTTGCAACTCACCTAGGTCTATGCCTAGGGCAATGGCAAGCACGGTGATGACGCCTCCACCTATGAGGGGTCCTTGGCTTTGGAGGACTGGTGCTCCAAATAGCGCACAAGAATTGCGCCCAAGTTGAGTGACAAGTTGTTGTTGAAAGCAGATTTTGCGAGGACCAAGATGTCCTCTTCATTGAGTCTTGTAAACTCATTACGTTCCTGCAAGGTGTTAGCAATAACATAGAAAAAATAGCGAATAGCAGGATGCTGAATATTCTTCCCCTATTAACTCTAGAAGTGAAACTCATTCTATTGTAATAGTGATCCGGGGAAGGGTCCACGTCAGTATAAGATGCACGCAAGGCATTAGTATCATTGTTTGGTAAACTAAGGCAATTGTATCATTCATCAACTATTAATGTATAATTGTGGTTCATAAGTCGGAAAGAAATAGTGTCCTCTCCTTGCCATGTTTTAATGGTGCTTTGCAATGAACTTAAAAATTCAAGAGTTAACAGGCGATAAGTAGACACATCATGAAATACAAAGTTTTGCAGACCAACCCTATCACTAAATTGAAGTTATTAGAAATACCGAGTTGGTTCAATATGACGGGACAAGCCCACTTGGTTGTCTTCACTTCTCGGTTCTTGATCTTGTTGAGGCGATCACATTGGAACTCATTCCTGAACCGTATCCCCATGCGGTCCTGAGCTGCAGCAGTATCCTAAGAAGAACTCGCAGCGGCACAAGCACGCGTTTGGATCCTTGTGTTCATGTTATAAAAATAAGTAAGAAAGACAAAAATAAAACTTTTTGATCCAACAATAATAAGCATAGCATATTCCTCATCATAGCACACTAAAGAATCTCCTCAACATAATAATCTAGGCAATAGAATCATGGCAATTAGTTCAAAGTAGGTCTCACCCTAGATTTATAATGACAATAGACCAGAGATAAATTTGCAAAAATTAATTGGAGGATCGGAGGAGAAACATACCATAGATCACTTGTGTGCGAGGAAATCGAACGAATTTGAGTAGAGGTAAAGATCCCTTGAGGTTTTGAGAGAGTTTGGAGGTAGAAGAGAGAAAAACTATCGAAGTTTTGGGTACGTGCGTTTAAGTGGTCGGACGTGTTGGGCCACATAGAGATAAAATAAAACTTTTTCCTCTAACATGGTGATCTCAAGATCTAGCTGAGGTAGAAGGCCACGAGGTTTACCACTAGATGCGCGGTTGCGGATTACTGATGTAGCGCGTCAGTTGATGCAGTGCAGTCCCCGCGATCTCGATCCAGTCGACGATCATCCAAACGCTGATGGTACAATGCCTCTGCTGGTGTCCACACGTACAAGGAGGAGCGCCGATGGTGAACTGATAGGTTTAGTACGGCGCCAGGACTGTTGTGGAGCTAGGGTTTCCAACGCGTGGAATGACCTAACCGATCTACCCACCTGGGTTTCTATGCCCCACTATATATAGGGAGTGAACATGGGCTCCACTCACTCGTGGCCCATTCACTAAAGCCCATATAATATTAGTCACTGTGAGTCCGACTCACCGACTCAATCCAAAATACGGCTCGGGTCCGACCTAACCAGATTTCTGGTTTAGATCCAATCCAAACTTGCTCCCGCTCTTAAGTGTGTGACCCCGCAGGCTCATGGTAACTTGGACACGATTGGAGTCCGACTCTTAGTAGATTAGTCGGTAGCGGCTCCTAGCAGAACGTGCCGACTCCCAAGTACCAAAGAGTCATGACGACTTGCCTTTCCAATGCGACTTGCATCCAAGTCCCTTTTGCCTCACGATATACCTTGTCAGACTATAGGCGAATAATTGTCATCCCTTAAATAGTCCGACTATCTACTCGATCAGAGATAAGTGATTCATCCGACTAACTCTTAGTTGATCGTGTCGGTTAACACTTCACCGAGTCGTGCATGGACATGCTTTACGAATCATATCATCCGAGAGGGCCCAGAGAATATTTCTCCAAGTGGAGGGGCAAAATCCCATCTTGTTTATTCACATCACGCAGCTTGATTCTCAGTCGACCCGAACTCTGCCTTTATAACTGCCCAGTTATGGATCAACGTTTGACAGTACCTAAGTCGGTGATCCTCAAATCGGACTGTGCAACAACCTCAGGTCTAAATATTACATTGATTGAGATATATAAATGACAACTTGTTCGTTGTACCTCAATAGGGGTCAATCCGACTTGCTAAACTCTTTAGCCGAATATGTGTAAGTTGGAATAGCATCACCATGCCCATGAAAAATGGAACCGAGTCAACAGCCAACTTTCACATTGGTCTAAGTTGTGTGTCCAACACAACCTCAATGACCAAGAACATTTAGTACAAACAACATGAATGTATAGTTCCAGAACTGAATCACATATTCAATGATACACATCAGATGTTTATACAAGGACAACTTAATATCTTTATGCATACAATGGGAAATATCATCATACATGATTGCCTCTATGGCATATTCCCAATAGGACACAACTATGCGGCCGAAACAATTTGTTCCCGTCATATAGTTGGTCTAACGGCAAAAATTAGGGTTTCTTTCCTGGTGGCTGTATATATACTGCCGGAACTATACGGCCGGACCAAAATGGTCCCGCCATATAGTTGGTCGCTAAACCTTCTGTATCCAGAGAAAAAATTGTTGATGGCTCAAATAACTATACGGCTAGAATTTTTATTCCTGCCGTATAGTTGGTCGTTAAAGGTAATCTATTCATCAAAAAAATTCTATTTCTTCAAGAATTACTTTTTAGACAGAAACTTAGCAAACCACCAAGTTTTAACAGAAAAATGACAGACTAAATTGTCGACCAACATTAGCATGTATAAAAGAGGAATCTTAGTACCACTGAATCTGTCCTTCTCACTGGATTTTCTATCACTCTTTATTCAACATAAAACTTAAAAACTTTACTCACACCTTTATTTCACATGGGTTTCCTCCCATGCAGCGCTCTTTTATGGTCAATAGCTTGACCTTGATGTTGCTCACTTAGGCCAGATGAGTGGAACGCCCACTCCAAAATAGTTGGCCTTCAAAGTGATGGCCTCCGTCTCATCTTGTTTGGCTTTATTTTTCCTAGGAAAATGAATAACAAAAGTATTCCACGAAGGCAATTGGAGCTTCACGTTCCCTCCATGCAGATTAATCAAAGCCTTAATATTTCTTAAGAAAGAACGGCCTAATATGATAGGAGCAGTAGCATCTTCAGGCATGTCAACAATAACAAAATCAATAAGAGCAGGACAAACTTTAATGTACACTAAAGTATATTCTTTAATTCCAACTGCTTGTTTGTAGGTAGAATCTGCTAGATGCAATTTTAACTCGGTGATTTCAAAAGAGCCAAGATTTAACTTATTAAAAGAATTCTTTGGAATTGTTGAAACACTTGCACCTAAATCACAAAGTGTAGCTATTTTATTAGTCCTAATTTTAATCTTAATAGTAGGCCCAAATATATCATCAAGCTTAACAGGTAATTTTTCAGCAATTTTCTTATATTCTTCCTCAAGCTCACTTACCTTTATTGCTACCTGATTAAAAAAGTTTTGATACATGGCTTCCTCATTTTTTTTCACTCACCGGAATCTTGACATTGATCCTTTTTACAAGATCTTCAATGATGTAATTCGGTGAAGGAGCATTGCTATAGTCAAGTTCTTTAGGATCCTCCCTTTAGATTCTTATCATCTTGAGGTATTCAACTGGATTGGGCTCAGCTTTACCTGCAAATTTAGCTAGAATGAGAGTTTGACTCTCAGTTATCTTACCTAGCTGTGCCTGCAAATCATTCCACAAACTTACAACTTGGGTAGATAATTTACCAAGCATAGCATCATGGTTCTTCTTATTTTAACTAGGATATTATTTTGCTCATTTTGTGAATCCATAAAAGATTTAAGAGTTTCTTGGAGGCTACCATTACTTGATGCCATATTATTATTAGAGTTACCTGCAGGACTAGAATAGTGTTTCTGGAAATTTGGATTATAATTCTTCTTCCAAGCAGGGTTATAATCATTACGAGCTATGAAGTCTATTTCTTCAATATTTGGTTCGAGAGTAGGTCTTACCTGGGTTTCCTTATCTTTGAAGGCTTATATGAGCTCATCCAACTTAGCATTGAGTTCTTCATTTTCTTGAGGTGTGACGGAGTTCACCTTCTTTGTGTTTGATCTTTCCACATGCCATTGGGCATGGTTGTCTTGCATATTGTCTAGCAGCTGCTTTGCTTCCGTAATTTGTTTACCCATAAATGTTCCTCCAGCTGTAGTATCAAGCATAGACTTAGACACAAGGTTAAGAGCATTATAAAATAAATGGATAATTAACCAATCTTTCATCCCATGGTTGAGACAGTTTCTCATGCATTCTTTCATTCTCTCTCATGCAAGCGCTAGTGGCTCACGCTCTTCCTGTTTAAAACCAGTAATATTATATCTTAGTTGCATAGTATTTGCAGGTGGAAAGAATTTAGTCATAAATAAAGAAGTACATTCCACCCATGATGCAATAGTATTACTAGATAAAGATAGCAACTGATACGTCGGAAATGTATCTATAATTTTGATGCTCCATGCTTGTTTAGTATCTACTTTGCTTTGCTTTGTCTACACTTTGAGGTGTTTTTATATCTTTTCTGGAACTAACCTATTAACAAGTTGCCATAGTGCCAGTTGTCTGTTTTCTTCTGTTTTTGGTTCCAGAAAGGCAGAAAATCAATATTCCCGGAATTGGACAGGACAAAAGCCAAAGTAAATATTTTACCGTGGGGGACACGAATCCAAAAGACGAGATGGAGAAGCAAACCAGGGTGGCCAAACCCTCCTAGGCGCGACCAAGGGTGGGCCCGTGCCTGGGCAGGGTGTGGCCCCCTGGTCGCCTCCCGGTCTCGCCTCTTCGCCTATAAGAAGCCCCCGATGCAGAAACCCTAAGTACTCGATCAAAACTCCACGAAACCTTCTGTAGCCACCGCCACCGTCATCCTGATATCGGGGGGGGGGGGATATGAAGTTCTTCCCGGCACCCTTCCGGAGGGGAGATCATCCCAGAGGCCTTCTCTCCGGTATGATGCGTGAGTAGTTCCACCTTGGACTATGGGTCCATGCAGTAGCTAGATGGTTGTATCTCCTCCTTGTGCTTTCATGTATAGATCTTGTGAGCTCCGTTCATGATCAAGATCTAATCTATTTGTAATCATGCATGTTGTGTTTGCGGGGATCCGATGGATATTGAGATTACTATGTCAGATTGATTAATGGTTTTATCTTTATGATACTATCATGTCTGTGTTGTTTGTGATCTTGCATGCTCTCCGTTGTTAGTAGCTATCTTGGCCGAGTAGTTGCTAGTGACTCCAAGAGGGGGTATTTATGCTCGATAGTGGGTACATGCCTCTAGTTTCCAAGGGAAGTGACAGAAATCTCTTTGGTTATAGATGTGCTGTTGCTACTAGGGAGAAAACAACGGTCTCTTGTTTATGGAACAAGTGGATTATTTACCTTACACACTTTGCTTAAAGCAATTGTCTGTTTCTTGCAACTTAATACTAGAGGGAGTTTGGATGATAACCTGAAGGTGGACTTATAGTCATAGATGTAGTTGGATGGTGGTCTATGTATATTGTTGTATTGCCCAATCGAATCTCATAAGATCTTTTTGTCTGGTATTGCATTGTTATGCCTTGCTCAGTTCCTGTCAATTTCCCTGCTGTAATTTGTTTACCCTTCATGCCATGTTGTTTATATAAGGAGAGCACCTCTAGTGAACTATGGACCCCGGTCCAATCTTTACCATTGATACATCTTCCATTGTTACCTGTTTACTTGCTGCAAACCATTACCTTCCACACCATACGTTTAATCCTTTGTTACAGCAAACCGTGAGCTTGACAACCTCACTGATTCGTTGGGGCAAAGTCTTGAGTTTGTGTTGTGCAGGTATTCGCGTTGCTTGCAACACCCGTGTGACGTTTCCTTCCTCCTTCTGGTTCGACAACCTCGATCTCTACTAAGGGAAACTTGCTGTTGTGCTCTTCAAACCTTGCTTTTGGGGTTTCCAACGAAGCGTCCCACTATAACACTGGTTTCACGCCAACAAGCTTTCTAGCACCGTTGCCGGGGAGGCTAAGGACGTATTCACAAGGGGAGTCCTCCACTTCCTTTCTCTTTACTTTGTTTTTAGTTTGCTTAGTTTATTTTGCTTGGTTTTGTTTGCAAACCCAAAAAATTAGTCTAGTTTGGTTTGCTTGCTTTATTCAAAAACACAAAAAACTTAGTTCCTGCTCTAGTTGCCACCTTGTTCTAGCTCGCCATGTTGCTCCCCAAGTTCATCCTGAAAAACCTTTCAATAGGTAGTGGTCCATAATTGGGAAAGATAATATTAAAGAATTTTTTTAATCATGTTAGAAAGTATGTGGATATAGAGGATAAATCTATAGCAGAGCTTGCTCCAAATTATGAGATTGCTGCAGCTTCTTTAGTTTATATGTTGGAGGCTAGGTTTGTTAGCCTTAACCCCTTTATGCAAATCTTGTTCCTAAAACTAAAAGAAGAAAATAATGCTGAAAAGAGAGAGTTTATTCTTGAAACTCTACTCAAAGAGTTCCATGATGTTTCTAAGGAAGCCAAAAAGGTCTTTGAGCGTCTCAATATGCTAGGCTCAAATATAGATGTTGTGGGCACTTCTGATAAAACCAAGCCTATAGAGGAATTTAAGATACCCATACCCTTTAAGCTTGTTGTGATGCATAAGGCCTTTAAAAAGAATTTTGATTGGATTGCTCCTAAAAATCTTTTTGATGAAAGTATTAAACCAAAGATAAATGAGAAGGGATCCTACAAAACTCATTTGGATGAGATACCTCTCATAGTTGAAGATTTTGCAAGTATTGATCTCAATGCCTCATTTGAAAATACTTGATTCTTCTTGCTTCTTGTGCCTAACTTAAAGGCGTTAAAGAAAAGTACTTGTTGGGAGATAATCCAAGAGTTTCCTTGAGTCTTGGAAGTTATTACTTCATTAATTACCTCTACTTATCCTTTTTATTTGATTTTTGTGCCAAGAATGACCTCTAATGAGAGGGAAGTAAGATTTGGGGAGTTGCTGTCCCAAAACAGATTTATGTCTTCCACCATAAAAATTCATGAGGAGGCTCTGTAACTCGGATTGAGCTGAAAATTCATGAATAAATCCCCCAGTATGTTAGATAACTTTCGTTAGTTCAACACTTTTTGATTTGATCAACATAATATGTTTGAAAAAATCATTTTCTACCTACTAGTCTGTTTTGACAGATTTCTGCCATTATTTGCATTTGCTTCTTATTGATTCCTTTTTTAGTTCTCTTTTGGGGAATTGAGCTTTTTTAAGGAGTTACTACAGTAGCTTGTGTTTTTATTGAAAAGTCTTGCTGTTCCAAAGCTTTTCCTAAGGTCTAATATCTTTTGAATACACTAATGTTGTTAATGAAGATTGTGTGAAGTTTTGTATGAAGAAAAAAATTTAGGTGTAGAGAGAGAATGATGTAATAAGATGAAGAATGGACAAAACCTCAAGCTTGGGGATGCCACCCCGGTGTCACCCCAATAAATATCCAAGAGGTACAAGCGTCAAACCCAAGGCATCCCCTTCTTCATCAATAAAAAGCTCAGGTCTATCTAGACACTTCGTTTTTATTGTTTCATGCACTGTTGTGTTGTTCTTGGAGCGTCTTAGTTTTCGTTTGCTTTGTTTAGTTTTCTTGAATAAAGTAGTTTTGACCCCCGTTCTCGCTGTGTTGTTTTGCAAATAAGTTGCTTGGTGTTGGAAAGGATTAGGAAGTTCCTGCTTGAAAGTGCAAAAGGAGCTTGCATTGACTGTGACTTAGACTTTAGCATGACATGCTAGGTGTTATTTTCACCTTATGCTTAGTGATTATTGATGTAGCATGTCTTGTTCCAAACAATTGGGATTGCTTAGTGTGCCTTGAAGAAATTATGCATTGTTTTAGCATGCAAAAGCATAGTATTGTGGTATTCTCCTTTGATGCTTTGTTTGGGTTGAATTGGCACATGCTCACACCATGTTATGACTATGACAAGTCACCATAGCCTCTATGATCATATAGTCCTTGACTTGTAGTACCACTCTATGCTTTGATTAGTAATGCTTTGTTGCTCTGCATGATTATGGCCATTATTGCTCTCTTATTTGGTTGCTCCCAGTCTTTTGCTAGCCTCCACTTGTATAAGTAAGCTCTACTCGTGCCTCCAACTCCTAACAAACCAAGTTATTCCAAAATGTCCACTATAAATTCCTATGCATGGTGTGTTACACCATTCCAAGTATATTCTTGTTTTCAGCTATCTTCCAATTAAAAAGTATTTTGTTATGTGAAAACTTAGTGATTAAAGCCCTCACAAACTTGATGGCACACTTTATATTTCTTCGCCCCTAATAAACTTGAACCATTGTGTCATCTATGTTGTATATCCTTGAACTTATACGTTGGAATTAGCAGAACCGTGTTGTCACGGGGAACGTTTTCAACATTGCACTTGTACTTTGTACTCAGTTGATATCATGGTCTTTTGTCTATGGATGTCACCGGTGTGAAATAAAGAGGGAACTTGTAAGTCCATGGAGTATGTGATACGCCCAATTTGCATCACTATTCTATATCATAATTTACCTCTATTCATTGATATTTGTCTTATTATGAGGTATTACTTATGGCTTTTCATCTGTTTATGCATGTTGGATGATTCCTGGAGGATGGACTGCCGGAGTCTGGATTCCGATGGAAAAGAAGGCGTTTCAGTGCAATTTCGTGAAGATCAGAAAAATACCAGAAAAATATGGAAACATATTATTTTACCAGAAGACGAAGGAAGCCAGAAGGAGGGACGGAGATGGGCCTCAGGGGGCCCACACCCCCCTAGGCATGGGCCCACCTGACCCCGCTCCTAGGGAAGGTGTGGCCCTCCTGCCCGGCCTCCGACTCCGCCACTTCGCCTATATCTTCCCTGTGGAACCCTAAGCCCCGGGGAGCGACCACATATAGATTGCCGCCGCCTCTGGGGGGTGGAAAACACAGAGAGAGAAAGATCTCTCCGACAAACATATTTCTACCGGGGGAATTCCTTTCCGGAGAGGGGAGACCATCGCCATCAACACCATCATCAAGCTAGGTTTCATCGGGATCATCATCATCATCATCATCCACACCATCATCTACACCAGCACCATCATCACCACTCCGTCCCGCTGTAACAATTGTATTGGATATTGCTTTAGTTCTTAGGGGAAACTTTCCCGGTGTTAATTACTATTGTAGTTGATGCTTGTGAGTGGAACCATTGGATTATTGTTTATGTTCAGATTGTTATCCATTACCATATCATCTTTGATCTTGATCCATATGATGTCTTGTGAGTAGTTCGTTTAGTTCTTGAGGACATGGGAGAAGTCATATTGTTAGTAGTGAATCTGTGATGAGTTATTATTCAATGGTTTAGTATTTAAGTTGTGGTGCTATTCTTCTAGTGGTGTCATGTGAACGTCGACTACATGACACTTCACCATTTATGGGCCTAGGGGAATGCATTGTGTATTTGGCTACTAATTGCGGGGTTGCCGGAGTGACAGAAACCTGAATCCCGCAAGGACACCTTTGCACAAGGGAGCGTACGATCTTGGAGTTTAAGGCTGTGGTTAGATGTATATCTTAATTACTTTCCTATAGTTACGGATGTTTGCAGGGAGTTTAATCACAAGTATGTATTAGTCCTAGGAAGGGCGGTATGTTAGCACAGGTTCACCCACACAACACTTACAAACATCAGAGAAGAGTACTCAACTATTTGAAGCGAAAGCACTTGACAGAATTCCCATGTGTCCTCGAGAACGTTTGGTCCTTATAAGTATTTCCACCGGCTTGTACTTTGCTAAGAAAGGATTGGTCCACTTGCTCCGTTTGTTCGTTACTTCTGTTACTTGCTCTTTGTTTTGTTGCCTTGTCAGAAAACCACTAAAAATCCGTTTGCTAAGTATTCAGAGGGATTTCCTGCTCCATAGCACTGTTCAGCACCTTCTGCTCCTCGTTGGGATCGACACTCCTATTTATCGAAAGTACTACGATACACCCCCTATACTTGTGATGTGGACATCCCTTCTATTGATACAACCGTTGTACCTACAGCTACACACATACAAGGACCCATCACAAGATCTCGTGCCAAACAACTTAACTATCAGGTACTTTTGTTTCTTGGAACTATTCCTCACATACATGAGAATATGATGCTGCCTAAATCAGATGTATTTCTTACTCTTAGAAATGATGGACCAAGCATGGATGAGAGGGACAAGCATTGGAGCATGGCCATGCATGGAGATGGCAGCAAGCATGTGATGATCCAAGAGAAGGCCACGGATGAAGATTTCAGAACTCTAAGGCCACCATAATGAAGAAAGAAGGCTTGGAAGAAATATTCAAGATTAATACTTCAAGAATTCGTCCATAGCTTAATATGGTGCTGCGACACCTTTATTTTGGGCCAGGCCCATGTAATTTTCGCAGGATTTTAAATAGCCACTTTTTAGAGTCCGTATTTGAGGGGAAAAGGACTTCTAGGGTTGGATTCGACCACCACTTCCATGGCTGGCCGAAACCCCACCTTTTCCTCCTTAAATAATCCCCATAGCCGTCACCCTAGACTCGGATTTTGTTTAGACATTAAGTTAGCCTTCATAGCAACTTCGCCAAGGCTCGAGCGTCGCAGAGGCCTCTTGTACTTCACACCTATACAGGATCCCACCTTTTCAATAAAGCTTTCCTCTTAATCCGCAATATCTTGATTGCAATATTGGTTCTTACTTGTTCTCGATTTCAGGTAGGAATTAAGACCCTCGCTGGTCAGGCTGATCGTGTTTCCGCAGGATTGGTAACCTCCAGGAGATTGGCCTAGCGATTGCATTGGCGCTCGTGCTCGCACGTGTAGTCGGATCGTCAATCCCGAACTCCACCAAATCGATTATCACCATCTCATCAAAAGATCGGACACCTTTGCCCTATCAAGTGGTATCATATTTCAGGTTGCTCGGTGAGATTTTACTGTTTTTGTACATTAGATCAGTTTTTACCTATCACCCATGAAAAAGCCAAAAACACAGTTAGAGTTTAGATCCATCCCATCACCAATCTACGCCTTGCATTATCTTTTCAGTTTTGCATTGTTGAATTTGTGTCTGTATCGTCGCGTCATGTTTCTGGTCTTAGTGTCTCGTCCCGTAGAGTTTCGAGTTCTGATCATAGCAGTCACCGCCACCCTCGCAGATCACCGCCACCATATTCCGCCACCATATTCCGCCGCCATAAACCCTAAAACTCCGCCACCGCCTTCCTACCGCTACACGGATCCGATCACCTATCCTGCCACGGCACGAGGCTGAGTTGAGTTATTGTTTCCTAGTTATATTTTTACTTTCCTTCTTTGTTGTTTTCGTGTTAAGCTAAAGTTCGTGTCGAGCTCAGAGTTCGGTCGTAAGTCCAGAAGGAGAGCAAAAAAAGTCTGGAACAGCCTCCGAAATTTTTTCTGGCTATACTATTTTTTGACCCCGGGGATCACTTTTCTCCATCGGCCGTTATAGCGACATTTTTTTGGCGCTTGCGCGCTTTCCGGAGCATAATACAAAAATTTCGAAATTTTTTTTTGGGGCTAACCTATTTTTAGACCCCGTAGATCAGTTTTAGACACTCGCCATCATAGTGATTGTCCGCATCTCGGTTTGCTTTTCAGGGTGCCATATCATCATACATTGCTTGTTGTGTCGCGTCGTGACATCGTTGGTGATCTAGGCTCGCGTCTCTAGTACGGTCTAGCCTAGGACCAGCACACTACCGTCGTTGAGCATTCTTTCAACTTTTGCATTGTTGTTTTGATAATTTCTAACCCCTTTGCTAAGCCTTCCCAGAGCTCCACAGATATTCTCCACGTGGGGTGTCTCGACTCCCGGTAATCGCTCGGTTCAATCTCTGGACCCACTGATCCTCGCAGTTGCACATCGCCTTTTCCTACTGTTTGGTAAGAACTTGTAAGATCTTCGTATATTGCTTGACGGATTACGCGTGCCTTCCACCATATTTCCGTAGTATATACTTGTGCTTTTTAAAGGACTAACCATGACAGATACTTCGCGGAACCCTGCCACAATGACGAACTAAGAACTACATGCCCACTTCTCCGAGCTCTTGGTCGGTCGCGCTGAAGATGTGGATGCACGCCTAGGGGAGTTTGACACCAAGCTCACCAACGCCATGGACAAGATCGATGGGCTCGAGAAATCCTTCAACGACAAGCTGGACGCTCGGTTCAAGGAGGTTTTGGCCAGATTGCCGGCACCCGCACCCGCACCCGTTCCATTGGTACCTCGGCATGGCGCACGGCGCATTCCGATCACGGGTCGGACTGCTGGTTCGGCTGCCGCCGCACCTCAGGCGGCTACCGCTGCAGCGGACGCACCTCAGACTTCCGCCGCGGCTGCTACTGCTGCGACATTGGGGACGGACGATGGCTACTACTACGACCCCGACGACGATGATCTGTTTGACGAGGAGGTTGAACAACCTCCACACCCTGCTGGTCGTCCCCGACATTACCACCGCAACGCTCGCCCACCGGTACGTGATGATGATCATGTTGCAAAGCTTAAATTAAATATTCCATCTTTTGAGGGTAAATATAATCCTGATGCATATCTTACATGGGAGATGGAAGTAGAACAACGTTTTGCATGTTTAAAATATCCTGAGAATATGTGTGTTAGTGCTGCTACATGTGAATTTACTAAATTTGCTTCCCTTTGGTGGTCTGAGTATTGTCTTTTAAATCCTACTACTATTCCTAGTACTTGGACTGCTTTAAAAACTGCTATGCGTGTTCGCTTTGTACCTCCCACTTATCAACGTGATTTACTAAAGAATCTGACACGTTTAGAGCAAGGGAAAAATTCTGTAGAAGAGTATTATCAGGAATTGCAAACGGGGATGGTTCGGTGTGGTCTTGTTGAATCTACTGAACAAATGCTTGCACGTTTCTTTGGTGGATTAAACAAGGACATTCAGCACATATTAGATTATAAGGAATATAATTCTATCACTCGTTTGTTTCATCTTGCTTGTAAAGCTGAACGTGAAGTGCAGGATCGCCAAACACCATGGAGGAGGACTAATAATTCTGCAGGTCGCACATCCACTTGGACATCCCGACAATCAGCACCTCCTTCTCGTGATTCGCCACCAGCTACTACCACATCCAAGGCCACTACAAGATTTCCAGCTGCTCCTCCACCGTCTGCCAATACTCCTGCTCGTAGCGCATCTTCTATGGCTTCCACGGGTAAAACAAAGGATATACAATGCCGCAAGTGTTGGGGTTTTGGTCATATTGAGAGACAGTGCACAACAGAACGTGTTATGATGGTGCGTGATGATGGTCAATACGATTCAGCGAGTGACTTTGATGAAGATACATTAGCCCTTATTTCTGCTCGAGATGGAGACAAGTGTGATTCTGATGAAGATACAGAGGTAATGGGAGCTGAAGCTGCTGATTAATACAAGAGCTTAATTACACAACGTGTGTTGAGTGTGCAATTGAGCAAATCTGAGCAAGATCAACGCCACAACCTGTTCCAAACACGTGGTGTTGTCAAGGAAAGAGCTATACGGATCATCATTGATGGAGGGAGTTGTAACAATCTGGCTAGTGTTGACATGGTAGAGAAGCTTGCACTTCCAACAAGACAACACACACATTCATATTACATCCAATGGTTTGAGAGTTCTCGCAAGATCAAGGTAACAAGAACGGTACGCGTGCATTTTACTATTGGTACATATTCTGATTTTGTTGATTGTGATGTTGTACCTATGCAAGCTTGTTCTTTGTTACTTGGTAGACCATGGCAATTTGATAGAGAATCTGTTCATAATGGCAAAACTAATCACTATTCTCTTATGCATGATGGAAAGAAAATTGGTCTAAAACCTATGACTCCTGAACAGATTTTAAAAGATGATCTTGCTAGAGCTAGTAGAGCTAAAACTGAGGAGAAAATAAAAGTGAGAATCAGATTGTTGCTGCAGATTTTGTACCACCAAAGAACACTAAATCTGATTCTACACATGCTACTGAAATTCGTTTGAAGAGTCCATGTATGCTTGCAAATAAAATTGATATTGATGAACTAGATGTAAACAATACTCAATGTTATGCAATTGTCTGCAAAGAGGTTTTGTTTTCATTTGAGGATATGCCTCATTCTTTACCACCCGCTATTGCTAACCTTTTGCAGGAATATGAGGATGTCTTTCCCGCTGAGCTGCCACCAGGACTACCTCCTATTAGAGGAATTGAGCACCAAATTGATCTAATTCCTGGTGCTACGTTGCCCAACCGCGCGCCATATAGAACCAATCCAGAGGAGACAAAGGAGATATAACGCCAAATTCAGGAACTACTCGACAAAGATCATATTCGTGAGTCCCTTAGCCCCTGTGCTGTTCTTATTATTTTGGTACCTAAGAAAGATGGTTCTTCGCGCATGTGTACTGATTGTAGAGCTATCAATAATATTACTATCAGATATCATCATCCTATTCCATGTTTAGATGACATGCTTGATGAATTGAGTGGCTCTACCATGTTTTCTAAAGTTGATTTGCGTAGTGGTTACCACCAGATTCGTATGAAATTAGGAGATGAATGGAAAACAGCATTTAAAACTAAGTTCGGTTTATATGAGTGGTAGTAATGCTGTTTGGTTTAACTAATGCACCTAACACTTTCATGAGATTAATGAACGAAGTTTTACGTGCTTTCATTGGACGTTTTGTGGTAGTCTACTTTGACGATATTTTAATTTATAGCAAATCGTTAGAGGATCATTTGGACCATTTACGTGTTGTTTTCAATGCTTTACGTGATGCACGTTTGTTTGGTAACCTTGAGAAGTGCACCTTTTGCACCAATCGAGTTGCGTTTCTTGGCTATGTTGTTACATCACAGGGTATTGAAGTGGATCCATCCAAGATTGAAGCTATTGAGAATTGGCCGCAACCCAAGACGGTCACACAAGTGAGGAGTTTTCTTGGCCTCGCTGGTTTTTATAGGCGCTTTGTCAAAGACTTTGGATCAATTGCCGCGCCGCTGAATGAACTTACCAAGAAGGATGTGCCCTTTGTTTGGGGCGATGCACAACAACATGCCTTCGTCATATTGAAAGATAAGCTAACACATGCTCCCTTACTCCAACTTCCTGATTTTACTAAGACTTTTGAGCTTGAATGTGATGCTAGTGGAATTGGTTTGGGAGGGGTGTTATTACAAGAGGGAAAACATGTTGCATATTTTAGTGAAAAATTGAGTGGGGCTAGTCTGAACTATTCTACTTATGATAAATAATTATATGCGTTGGTTCGGACATTAGAAACTTGGCAACATTATCTATGGCCTAAAGAATTTGTTATACATTCTGATCATGAATCCTTGAAGCATATTCGTAGTCAAGCTAAGTCGAATCGTCGTCATGCAAAGTGGGTTGAATTTATTGAGTCTTTTCCTTATGTTATCAAACACAAAAAGGGTAAAGATAATATTATTGCTGATGCTTTGTCGCGCCGTTATACTTTGTTATATCAACTTGACTTCAAAATATTTGGATTAGAAACTATTAAGGAACAATATGTGCATGATGTTGAATTTAAAGATGTGTTGCAGAATTGTAGAGATGGTAGAACATGTAACAAGTTCGTCTTCAATGATGGATTTGTGTTCCGTGCTAACAAACTATGCATTCTGGATAGTTCTGTTCGCCTTTTGTTGTTACAGGAGGCGCATGGAGGAGATTGATGGGACACTTTGGTGTCAAGAAAACGGAGGATGTTCTTGCTGCACACTTCTTTTGGCCACATATGCATCGAGATGTTGAGAGATTTGTGGCACGCTGCACTACTTGTCAAAAAGCTAAGTCTCGCCTTAATCCACATGGTTTATATATGCCTCTTCCTGTTCCTAGTGTTCCTTGGGAGGATATTTCTATGGACTTTGTTTTGGGATTGCCACGAACACAGAAGGGGAGGGATAGTATTTTTGTTGTTGTGGATCGATTTTCTAAGATGGCACACTTTATTCCTTGTCATAAAACGGATGATGCTACGCATATTGCTGATTTGTTCTTTTGTGAAATTGTTCGTTTGCATGGTGTGCCAAATACTATTGTTTCTGATCGTGATACTAAATTTCTTAGCCACTTTTGGAGATGTTTATGGGCTAAGTTGGGGACTAAATTGCTGTTTAGTACTACATGTCATCCCCAAACTGATGGACAAACTGAAGTAGTAAATAGAACTTTGTCTACTATGTTGCAGGCTGTTTTAAAGAACTTAAAATTGTGGGAAGAGTGTTTACCTCATATAGAATTTGCTTATAATCGTTCGCTGCATTCTACCACAAAGATGTGCCCATTTGAGATCGTGTATGGTTTTGTTCCTCGTGCACCTATTGATTTATTGCCTTTACCTTCTTCAGTGCAAAATAATTTGGATGCTACGCAACACGCTGAAATGATATTAAACTTGCATAATACTACTAAAGATAACATTGAACACATGAATGCTAAGTATAAACTTGCTGCGGATAAAGGGAGAAAGCATGTCGTGTTTGATGTTGGAGATCTTGTTTGGTTACATTTGCGTAAAGATCATTTTCCTGATTTACGCAAGTCTAAGTTAATGCCGCGTGCTGCTGGTCCCTTTAAGGTGTTATAGAAAATAAATGATAATGCATATAAACTTGAGTTGCCTGCAGACTTTGGTACGGTTAGTCCTACGTTTAACATTGCAGATTTGAAGCCTTACTTTGGTGAGGAAGATGAGATTGCGTCGAGGACGACTTCAATTCAAGAAGGGGAGCATGATGTGGACATCCCTTCTATTGATACAACCGTTTTACCTACAGCTACACACATACAAGGACCCATCACAAGATATCGTGCCAAATAACTTAACTATCAGGTACTTTCGTTTCTTGGAACTATTCCTCACATACATGAGAATATGATGCTGCCTAAATCAGATGTATTTCTTACTCTTAGGAATGATGGAACAAGCATGGATGAGAGGGACAAGCATTGGAGCATGGCCATGCATGGAGATGGCAGCAAGCATGTGATGATCCAAGAGAAGGCCACGGATGAAGATTTTAGAACTTTAATGCCACCATAATGAAGAAAGAAGGCTTGGACTAAATATTCAAGATTAATACTTCACGAATTCGTCCATAGCTTAATATGGTGCTGCGGCACCTTTATTTTGGGCCAGACCCATGTAATTTTTGCAGGATTTTAAATAGCCACTTTTTAGAGTCCGTATTTGAGGGGAAAAGGACTTCTAGGGTTGGATTCGACCACCACTTCCATGGCTGGCCGAAACCCCACCTTTTCCTCCTTAAATACTCCCCATAGCCGTCACCCTAGACTCGGATTTTTTTAGACATTAAGTTAGCCTTCATAGCAACTTCACCAAGGCTCGAGCGTCGCAGAGGCCTCTTGTACTTCACACCTATACAGGATCCCACCTTTTCAATAAAGCTTTCCTCTTAATCCGCAATATCTTGATTGCAATATTGGTTCTTACTTGTTCTCGATTTCAGGTAGGAATTAAGACCCTCGCTGGTCAGGCTGATCGTGTTTCCGCAGGATCGGTAACCTCAAGGAGATTGGCCTAGCGATTGCATTGGCGCTCGTGCTCGCACGTGTAGTCGGATCGTCAATCCCGAACTCCACCAAATCGGCTATCACCATCTCATCGAAAGATTGGACACCTTTGCCCTATCAACTTGTGGGTCATCAAGACTATTTTATGGCGCCGTTGCCGGGGAGTGAAGCGCTATTGAAGAGTGGAACTGTTAAGGGAAACTTTCACTGTGAGTATTGCTTTTGTTACTGCTTGTTACTTTGTTTCCAATATGGATAACCCACTTGGTTTTCTATTTGGGAAAACTACTACCACTGCCAGGGTAGTAGATGAACCACCTCCAGTTGAGATAGATCCTTTTAAGATACCTACAAGTATTGTTAATCGTGTTATGGATAATTATTATTTTGGGAATGGAACTGTCCATCCTAGTGATCACTTGGTTTTTATTCATGAATTATGCGGGTTGTTTAAGTGTGCAGGTATCACAACTGAATAAGTGAAGAAGAAGTTACTCTCCATATCCTTGAAAGGGAGAGCTGAAGAATGGTATAACCTGCTAAAGAATGGACAATCCATGGAATGGGAGGAGATGTCATCTCTCTTTTACTCTAATTTTATCCTCCTAGTGAGATCCATAAGGATAGAAATCTTATATATAACTTTTGGCCTCTTGATGGAGAGAGTACATCTCAAGCTTGGGGGAGATTGAAGTTACTAATGCTTAAATGTCCTATTCATGAACTCCCTAACAATATTATTCTCAATAACTTTTATGCTAGGCTTTCTCTTCATGATAAAGATTTACTAGATGCTTCTTGTGCTGGATCATTCACACGTATGAAGGAAGAAGCTAAATGGGATCTTATAGACCGTATTCAAGAGAACACTGAATCTTGGGAGAATGACAAAGGAAGAAAGTCAGGTATAAACTATGATTATGAATGCATTAAATCTTTTATGGGAACTGATAGCTTCCGTGATACTAGAAATAAGTTTGGTCTTGATCCTCAAGTTCTTGAGAAATGTTTTAATGCTTTTGCCTCTTATATTGAGATTCCCAAGAAAGAGTGGGACAAGTACCATGCTCCTTATAAAAACATTGTTACCCACGTTCCTGCCAGTATAAAGGTTTGTACTGTTGATCCTATTTTGCCTGAACCTTATGTTGAGAAGATCCCTTTTCCCTCCAAGGTAAGGGAACACTCTATTATGGCCAATGTGGTTAGCAAAAGCGCAAAGAAAACTGTAGGGTTCGATGAGCTTATTGATATCGAGCCTGTGGTAGCTATTGTGAAAGATCTTATCACTAGAAATATAGAGGATGAACATATTGTCTTCTGTGAAGACGCTACTAATATTGTTTCTCATCCTAAGAAAGTTAGAAAAGCTAATGTCCCTGTGCTTTCTGTTAAAATTGGTAGTCATAACTATTATGGTTTATGTGATATTGGTGCTAGTTCCAGTGCTATTCCTTATGAGATTTACAGGGAAATTATACATGAGATTGGTCATTGTGAGCTTGAGTACATTGATGTGGTCATTCACCTTGCTAATAGAGAGCAAGTTTGCCCCATTGGCATTGTAAGAGATGTGGAGGTCCTTTGTGGTAAGATTAAATATCCTGCTGATTTTCTAGTACCTGGTAAAGAAGCTAGTAAAACCTATCCTATTATCTTTGGTAGACCCTTTCTGAACACTTGTGGGGCTATCATAGATTGTAGGAAGGAAAAAGTTTTGACTAAGTTTGCTGGAGAGTCTTATGAGTTTAATTTTTTCAAATTTGCCAAAACTCCTTATGAAAATGAACTGCCTGATGAGGATTTCAGGGTTGAACAACTTTCTGCTATTTATCTTGCTCCTAACAATGCATGCAGTAGTTCATGGAAGAACATGAAAGTGATGCCTTCATGAAGGAAAGAAATGAGATTGATGTGGGTTCCCTTCGTCAGCCTGAGTTACTTAAGCATAATTTACCAATGGAAGATTTGGGTACCACACTACCACCTAAAGGGGACCCTGTTTTCGAATTAAAACCTTTACCTAATGATCTTAAATATGCTTATCTTGATGACAAAAATATATATCCTATTATTATTAGTTCTAAACTTTCAGGAAAGGAAGAAGAAAGGTTATTGGAGACATTGAAGAAACACCGAGGAGCTATGGGCTATACTCTTGATGATTTAAAGGGGATTTATCCTACTATATGTCAGCATGCTATTAATATAGAGCTTGATGCAAAACCATTTGTTGAGCACCAACGTCGTCTAAATCCTAAGATGAAGGATGTGGTAAGAAATGAGGTATTAAAACTCCTTGATGCTGGCATTATTTATCCTATTGCTGATAGTAAGTTGGTTAGCCCTGTTCATTGTGTTCCCAAGAAAGGGGGAATAACTGTTATGCCTAATGAAGATAATGAGCTTATACCCCAAAGAGTAGTGGTTGGTTATAGAATGTGCATTGATTTTAGAAAGATTAATGAAGTTACTAAGAAAGATCATTATCCTTTGCCCTTTATTGATCAAATGCTTGAGAGGTTGTCCAAAAAGACTCACTTTTGATTTCTTGATGGTTATTCTGGGTTTTCTCAAATTGCCGTGAAAGCATAGGACCAAGAGAAAACTACTTTCACTTGTCCCTATGGTACTTATGCTTACAGGCGTATGCCTTTTGGTTTATGTAATGCTCCTGCTACCTTTCAGAGATGTATGTCTGGTATCTTTCATGGTTTTGTGAAGAAATTGTGGAGGTTTTCATGGACGATTTTTCTGTCTATGGAACTTCTTTTGATAATTGTTTGCACAACCTTGATAAAGTTTTGCAGATATGTGAGGAAACCAACCTTGTTCTTTACTGGGAGAAATGCCATTTCATGGTTAATGAAGGAATTGTTCTTGGACACAAGATCTCTGAAAGAGTTATTGAAGTTTATAGAGCCAAAATTGAAGCAATTGAGAAGATGCCTTGTCCTAGAGATATCAAAGGTATTCGTAGTATCCTTGGTCATGCTAGTTTCTATAGGAGGTTTATTAAAGATTTCTCCAAAATTTCAAAGCCCCTTACTAATCTTCTTCAAAAAGATGTACCTTTTGTTTTTGATGATGATTGTAAGGAAGCTTCTGAAACTTTGAAGAAACCTTTAACAACTGCTCCTATAGTCCAACCACCTGATTGGAGTTTACCTTTTGAAATTATGTGTGATGCTAGTGATTTTGCTGTGGGTGCTGTCTTGGGACAACGCGTTGACAAGAAGCTAAATGTCATTCATTATGCTAGCAAGACTCTGGATGCTGCTCAAAAACATTATGCTACTACTGAAAAGGAGTCCTTAGCTGTAATCTTTGCTTGTGATAAGTTTAGACCTTATATTGTTGATTCCAAGGTTACTATTCACACTGATCATGCAGCTATTAAATACCTTATGACAAAGAAGGACGCCAAGCCTAGGCTTATAAGGTGGGTGTTGATTTTGCAAGAGTTTTATCTGCATATTGTGGATAGGAAAGGTGCTGATAATCCTGTTGTTGATAATTTATCTCGTTTGGAAAACATTTCTTTTGACCCTTTTCCTATTAATGATAGTTTTCCAAATGAGCAGTTAGCTGCAATAAGGGTAAGTCCACATGAGAGTCCTTGGTATGCTGATTATGCTAACTTTATTGTTTCCAAGTATTTGCCTCCAACCTTTACAGCCCAGCAAAGAAGAAAATTATTTTATGATCTAAGGCATTGCTTTTGGGATGACCCACACTTATATAAAGAAGGAGTAGATGGTATTATGCGAAGATGTGTTCCAGAATTTGAACAACAAGAGATATTGAGAAAATGTCATGGCAGTGCTTATGGAGGACATCATGCTGGGGATAGGACTGCACATAAGGTTTTACAATCTGGATTTTATTGGCCTACCCTTTTTAAAGATGCAAGGAAGTTTGTCTTATCATGTGATGAATGCCAACGAGTAGGTAACATCTCTAGATGCAATGAAATGCCTATGAATTATTCTCTTGTTATTGAACCTTTTGATTATTGGGGATTTGACTTTATGGGGCCTTTTCCCCCTTCAAAAGGGTATACACATATTCTTGTTGCTGTTGACTATGTTACAAAGTGGGTAGAAGCCATACCTACAAACAGTGTTGATGGTAAGACCTCTTTGAAAATGCTCAAGGATGTCATGTTTCCTAGGTTCGGTGTGCCTAGATATCTCATGACCGATGGAAGCTCTTATTCATGGGGTTTTTAGAAAAACTCTCGCCAAGTATGATGTAAACCGTAGAATAGCTTCAGCCTATCACCCCCAAACTAGTGGGCAAGTAGAACTTTACAATAGGGAAATCAAATCTATCTTGCAGAAGACTGTTAATAGATCTAGGAAAAATTGGGCTAAAAAGTTGAATGACGCTTTGTGGGCTTATAGAACTTCTTATAAAAATCCTATGGGGATGTCTCCTTACAAAATGGTCCATGGGAAGGCTTGTCACCTGCCTTTAGAATTAGAACACAAAGCTTATTGGGAAGTGAAAGAGTTACATAGAGACTTTAGACTTGCTGGTGAGAAAAGACTGCTCAACTTAAGTAATCTAGATGAGTGGAGAGGTGAAGCTTACGAAAATGCTAGGCTCCAAGGAAAAAGTAAAAATATGGCATGATAGGAGAATTATCAAAAGGGAGTTTCATGTTGGTGAGAAAGTTCTTTTGTATAGGTCTCGTCTCAGATTTTTTGCAGGGAAACTACTCTCCAAATGGGAAGGATCTTTTGTTATCCAGTAAGTGTACCGTTCAGGTGCCATCAAAATTTCTTATCTAAAAGATGACACAACACAGGTGTTGAATGGTCAAAGACTAAAAAAAAAAATTCTGGAGATTCTTATAATGAAGAAGTTGATGTTATTCAAATGAAAACTCTAGAAGAATTTATCAGAAGCCAAACACCAGAAACTGCAGAGTTCGTCCTTGAATAGGTAAAAGTGATGAAAACAGAAGGTTCATGAAACTCCAATCTTTTTATATTTTTGATGTTTTTAATACATAAGGGAAGTTACAAGACAGAATTGAGGAGGAAACGGAGCCCGGGGTGGACAAACCCACCCTAGGCGTGGGCCTAGCCTAGCCGCGCCTGAGGGGGTTGTTCCACCCCCGAGCTCCGACTCCGCCTCGTTTCCGTGTCAAAACCATCCTTATGCATTGAATCTTCGTAATATATAACCCCCCGGTTCCTCGAGGTTCTTGCATCGTGTTCTCGTCGTGTTTTCATTTCGATCTGTTTCTGTCAGAAAAATTCTCAGATTTGGAGCCTCAATGTCTTCCTCTGGATCACCCATGGAGGATTCCTCTAGGGAAGTCCTCAACCCGTACATGTATGAGTTGAGGATTCATCCCAAAGAGTTGATCCTCAAAGGGGATAAGGTACAGATGAAAGAAGTTCAAGGCCCTAAAGGAGAAGGCAGCCTGGAAGACAGGATGGAAGCGTTGGAACAAAAAGTTTTCAGGTACAAGAAGATGGCAAAATGCGAAGTGGATGTTATCCACAAGATAAGTTCAGAAATCATCACCAAGCACGAGCGAGAAGTTGCTGAGCTCCGAGAAGAGATCTTCTCACTCCGTCATACCACCAATCAATTGCAAGCAGAGCTCTATGACATACAGAATCAAAACTATGAGTATGAGGCTAGATTTGATCGCATAAGCTCTACTGCTAGTTTCAGGATTGCAGAGACAAGGACATCCTTTTTGGATGGGAAACCATTGCCTTGGAAGTTCTATGATGACAAGAGAACACCACCACCACCGAAGGAGTAATTCGTCATCAGGTTTGGCATCCCCTTGGCTTGTTCCAAGCTTGGGGGAGTGCCGCGGTATCACCACCATTATCTTTTATCTTTTACCTTTTTAGTGGATTCATATCTGTGGTAGAGGGTTTATCTTATAGTTTGGTTTGCATGTGGAAGTATCTCTCCTTTAGTTGATTATCTATGTATCCCTTGGTGTGAGTGCCTTTATTGGAATATTAATGAGAAGTCTCATCTTTTACTTTTTGCACTTCTTATTTTTAGTTTGCAATCTCTATTATATGATCGATCTTGTTGTTCAGTATTGGCACCACTTTGGGATCATCAAGTGGATCTAAATTGGTTTTGGCAAACAGAGTTCTGGTCAGTGGCTTTAGTTTGAATGAAAAAGAAAGAAAGAGCTTACAGGTATTTGGTATCATTTGTTTTCTTTCTTGTTGGCTCATAATCTTAGTATTCTTTATTTAAGATTCTTTTATGTCTTCAAGGAAGATTGCATGTTTGGCTTTTTTACTTGTATGTTTGCTTGTTTCTTTCTACTCTCTTTCTTGCTACCCAGTCTTGCTAGCCAAAAAACCTGTTTCTAAAATCCTTTAAACCCAAAACTTTTTCCACTTGTGTCCACCATATCTACCTAGTAGCTTTTGCTATTCCTAGCAAATTCTCAAGCTTCATCTACCTTTCAAATTAAAAAGTATTTTGTTATGTGAAAACTAGTTAGTAAAGCTCTCACGAACTTGATGGCACACTTTATTTACTTGCCCCTAATAGACTTGAACCATTGTGAACATCAAAGTTGTATATGCTTGCATCTATACATTGGGATCAGCAGAACCGAGCTGTCACGAGGAACATTTTCAACATTGCACTTGTACTCTGTATACAGTTGATATCGTGCTCTTTTGTCTATGGATGTCAACGGTGTGAAATAAAGAGGGAACTTGTAAGTCCATGGAGTTTGTATTTTGTGTTAGAGAACGCCTGGGCCGCTAGCCTAAGCCATGCCTAATCATGGTGGAAACTTGCAGCATCACCATAGTGAGTCATCTATGAAGCATCCTCAATAAAAAAGCTATACACATAGTAAATAAAAAGATCACTGAGATGCTCATTGTCTGCTTGCCTTGTCATTTTGGTTATGGGAAAGCTCATGTACCATGTGCAAGGGGTACCCTGTTGGCGGTTATCAATAATATGCAAATACTTACAATGACAAGAACTTACCTGGACCCAAAGTTGAGTATGCACGAGGAGTGGCCCTCATATTCAAGGGACATGAGATTGCCAACTTATATTTTGTCAAGCATATACTCCATCTTTGTTCACTTTAACATTAATCATCTCAAGATGCTTATGATAGGGGCAATGAGGGCTCAAAGCTAGTAAGTACCATAATCTTTTGGAAGCTCTTTATGACTTGTAATCCCTGCTACCCTCTAAGAAGGGACCTTTCTCCTAGTTACCAGTTTGAGTCAGCAAACCTACTTCCTCTCTTTCTCCAGCAAGCTTTTGAGTTGTTGTGTTTCAAGCATTCATATCGTGATTTATTCAATCATGTTATATATCTTCCTTGTTTGCACAAAACTATTATCTATTGGGTATTACTTTGAAAGCCTTCACTTGTGAAAAACCTTTTTGAGCAAAGAGTTCTCCTGTCTTGAAACTTCTACAAAAAGCTTTTTGTGAAACTGTTTGCCAGGTGTTCTCTAACCAAGAACAAGTTTGCCAATTCCAATTATGGTTTATCTTTATGCATCTCTATTGTGACTGCTATACTTGGCTGGAAGCTAAGTTATATAATGGTGAGTTGCTTTCTTCTATGAGTTGTGCAATGGTAAGTGTGATGCTTCTTGTTCGTATTCTTTTATCGACACTTCACTCCATAAACATGTGGACATGTTTAATGAGCTTAGTATTCGCTTGGGGACAAGCGAAGTCTAAGCTTGGGGGAGTTGATACGCCCAATTTGCATCACCATTCTATATCATAATTTACCTCTATTCATTGATATTTGTCTTATTATGAGGTATTACTTATGGCTCTCATCTATTTATGCATGGGATGATTCCTGGAGGATGGACTGCCGGAGTCTAGATTCTGATGGAAAAGAAGGCGTTTCGGTGCAATTTCGCGAAGATCGGAAAAATACCAGAAAAATATGGAAACATATTATTTTACCAGAAGACGAAGGAAGCCAGAAGGAGGGACGGAGATGGGCCTCAGGGGCCCCACACCCCCTAGGCACGGACCCACCTGACCCCGCTCGTAGGGCAGGTGTGGCCCACCTGCCCGGCCTCCGACTCCGCCCCTTCACCTATATCTTCCCTATGGAACCCTAAGCCTCGGGGAGCGACCACACATAGATTTTCATCACCTCTGGGGGGCGGAAAACACCGAGAGAGAAAGATCTCTCCGACAGACAGATTTCTGCCAAGGGAATTCCTTCCCGGAGAGGGAAGACCGTCGCCATCAACACCATCATCAAGCTAGGCTTCATCGGGATCATCATCATCTTCATCCACACCATCAACTCCACCAGCACCATCATCACCACTCCGTCCCGCTATAACAATTGTATTGGATATTGCTTTAGTTCTTAGGGGAAACTTTCCCGGTGTTAATTACTATTGTAGTTGATGCTTGTGAGTGGAACCATTGGTTATTGTTTATGTTCAGATTGTTATCCATTACCATATCATCTTTGATCTTGATCCATATGATGTCTTGTGAGTAGTTCGTTTAGTTCTTGAGGACATGGGAGAAGTCATGTTGTTAGTAGTGAATCTGTGATGAGTTATTATTCAATGGTTTAGTATTTAAGTTGTGGTGCTATTCTTCTAGTGGTGTCATGTGAACGTTGACTACATGACACTTCACCATTTATGGGCCTAGGGGAATTCATTGTGTATTTTGCTACTAATTGCGGGGTTGCCGGAGTGACAGAAACCTGAAACCCCGTTAGGACACCTTTGCACAAGGGAGCATAGGATCTCGGAGTTTAAGGTTGTGGTTAGATGTATATCTTAATTACTTTACTGTAGTTACGGATGTTTGCAGGGGGTTTAATCACAAGTATGTATTAGTCCTAGGAAGGGCAGTATGTTAGCACAGGTTCACCCACACAACACTTACAAACACCAGAGAAGAGTACTCAACTATTTGAAGGGAAAGCACTTGACAGAATTCCCATGTGTCCTCGAGAACGTTTGGTCCTTATAAGTATTTCCACCAGCTTGTCCTTTGCTAAGAAAGGATTGGGCTAATTGCTCCGTTTGTTCGTTACTTATGTTACTTGCTCTTTGTTTTGTTGCCTTGTCAAAAAACCACTAAAAATCCGTTTGCTAAGTATTCACAGGGATTTCCTGCTCCATACCACTGTTCAGCACCTTCTTCTCCTCGTTGGGATCGACACTCCTATTTATCGAAAGTACTATGATACACCCCCTATACTTGTGGGTCATCAGTATTTATTTTGTGTTAGAGAAACGCCTAGGCCGCTAGCCTAATCCATGCCTAATCATGGTGGAAACTTGCAGCATCACCATAGTGAGCTATCTATGAAGCATCCTCAATAAAAAGCTATGCATATAGTAAATAAAAAAATCGCTGAGATTCTCATTGTCTGCTTGCCTTGTCATTTTGGTTATGGGATAGCTCCTGTACCATGTGCAAGGGGTACCCCGTTGGCGGTTCTCTATGATATGCATGTACTTACAATGACAAGAACTTACAGGTTACTGAAGTTGAGTAGCATGAGGTTTGTCCCTCATATTCAAGGGACTTGAGATTGCCAACTTATACTTTGTCAAGCATATACTCCATCTTTGTTCACTTTAACCTTAGCCATTTCAAGATGCTTATGATAGGGGCAATGAGGGCTGAAAGCTAATAAGTACCATAATTTTTGGAAGCTCTTTTTGAAACTTGAAATCCCTGCTTCCCTTATGAAAGGCTTTTCTTCCACCATTATTTGACTCTCCGCCTTCTACTTTTAGGCACCATTAAGAGATCATAGTTTCCATTCTGTGTGCAGTGTCCCAAAACTTATTGATTGATGCATATGGTGATATTACTTGTTCTTGTGCTATTTGTATCTAGTCACCCTTGTGAACTTTGAAGGTGTCCTATGCATCTATTTTCTACTCTATGAGTGACAAGTTGAATGCCACTTTGCTATGTTTTCTGTATGTAAAACAAACAGATGTTTTTCAATGCATGTTATTCATGATCATTGTTTGAAGCCTTTCATGTTGCATGCATAGTTACTTTGTCTTATTGTTAGAACTCCATCTTTTCATGCACATGTTTAGAGTTCTTTGATCCCAACTTTCAATGCTTGCAAATGGTTTGATCTTGGTTTTGATGGTGCATGTCACCTCAAAAATTATTCTTATTATCACTTACCTACTTGAGGACGAGCAGGAGTTAAGCTTGGGGATGCTTGATACGTCGGAAATGTATCTATAATTTTTGATGCTCCATGCTTGTTTAGTATCTACTTTGCTTTGCTTTGTCTACACTTTGAGGTGTTTTTATATGTTTTCTGGAACTAACCTATTACCAAGTTGCCACAGTGCTAGTTGCCTGTTTTTTTCTGTTTTTGGTTCCGGAAAGGCAGAAAATCAATATTCTCGGAATTGGACGGGACAAAAGCCAAAGTCAATATTTTACCGTGGGGGACACGAATCCAGAAGACGAGATGGAGAAGCAAACCAGGGTGGCCAAACCCCCCTAGGCGCGGCCAGGGGTGGTCTCGCGCCTGGGCAGGGTGTGCCCCCTGGTCGCCTCCCGGTCTCGCCTCTTCGCCTATAAGAAGCCCCCGATGCATAAACCCTAAGTACCCGATCAAAACTCCACGAAACCTTCTTTAGCCGCCGCCACCATCGTCCCTAGATCGGGGGATCTGAAGTTCTTCCCGGCACCATGCCGGAGAGGAGATCATCCTGGAGGCCTTCTCTTTGGTATGATGCGTGAGTAGTTCCACCTTGGACTATGGGTCCATGTAGTAGCAAGATGGTTGTATCTCCTGCTTGTGCTTTCATGTATAGATCTTGTAAGCTCCGTTCATGATCAAGATCTAATCTATTTGTAATCATGCATGTTGTGTTTGCGGGGATCCGATGGATATTGAGATTACTATGTCAGATTGATTAATGGTTTTGTCTTTATGATACTATCATGTCTATGTTGTTTGTGATCTTGCATGCTCTCCGTTGTTAGTAGCTATCTTGGACGAGTAGTTGCTAATGACTCCAAGAGGGGGTATTTATGCTCGATAGTGGGTTCATGCCTCTAGTTTCCAAGGGAAGTGATAAAAATCTCTTCGGTTGTAGATGTGTTGTTGCTACTAGGGAGAAAACAACGGTCTCTTGTTCATGGAACAAGTGGATTGTTTACCTTCATACTTTGCTTAAAGCAATTGTCTATTTCTTGCAACTTAATACTAGAGGGGGTTCGGATGATAACCTGAAGGTGGACTTCTAGTCATAGATGTAGTTGGATGGTGGTTATGTATATTGTTGTATTGCCCAATCGAATCTCATAAGATCTTTTTGTCTGGTATTGCATTGTTATGCCTTGCTCAGTTCCTGTCAATTTCCCTGCTGTAATTTGTTTACCCTTCATGCCATGTTGTTTATCTAAGGAGAGCACGTCTAGTGAACTATGGACCCCAGTCCAATCTTTACCATTGATACATCTTCCATTGTTACCTGTTTACTTGCTACAAACCATTACCTTCCACACCATACGTTTAATCCTTTGTTACACAAACCATGAGCTTGACAACTTCACTGATTCGTTGGGGCAAAGTCTTGAGTTTGTATTGTGCAGGTATTCGCGTTGCTTGCAACACCTGTGTGACCTTTCCTTCCTCCTTCTGGTTCGACAACCTCGGTCTCTACTAAGGGAAACTTGCTGCTGTGCTCTTCAAACCTTTCTTTTGGGGTTTCCAACGAAGCGTCCCACGATAACACTGGGTTCACGCCATCAAGCTTTCTAGCGCCGTTGCCAGGGAGGCCAAGGACGTCTTCACAAGGGGAGTCCTCCACTTCCTTTCTCTTTACTTTGTTTTTAGTTTGCTTAGTTTATTTTGCTTGGTTTTGTTTGCCTCTTTTCAAAAAACCCAAAAAAATTAGTCTAGTTTGGTTTGCTTGCTTTATTCAAAAACACAAAAAACTTAGTTCTTGCTCTAGTTGCCACCTTGTTCTAGCTCGCCATGTTGCTCCCCAAGTTCACTCTGAAAAACCTTTCAATAGGTAGTGGCTCCATAATTGGGAAAGATAATATTGAAGAATTCTTTAATCATGTTAGAAAGCATGAGGATATAGAGGATAAATCTATAGCAGAGCTTGCTCCAAATTATGAGATTGCTGCAGCTTCTTTAGTTTATATGTTGGAGGCTAGGTTTGTTAGCCTTAACCCCTTTATGCAAATCTTGTTCCTAAAACTAAAAGAAGAAAATAATGCTGAAAAGAGAGAATTTATTCTTGAAACTCTACTCAAAGAGTTCCATGATGGAGAGAGAGAGAGGGCCTAGGGAGTTTCAGGGCCTAGCAGAAAGTGTATTAAGGTTACTTAAACGGACCTTCAGGAGTTTTAGAATTCCTTTTGTGTTTTCACCAGACCAAGAGTTTGCGATCTTTTTGTTGTTGTTGATGATGGAGAGAGAGAGAGAGGGCCTAGGGATTTTGGTTTCACCAGTAGCTATGCAAAACATCTGATGGAAATAAAAGATAATAATAAAGTATGCATGTAATTGCTAGAGCAAGATAATTATATGTGGGCAGTGCATCCATAATTGCTACTGCCTCCGCAACCGCTTATAGCAATAACCTACTAGTCTCATCCATAGAAGAAAGAGAACTAATGATATGCATAGTGATGTCACCGTTAATCCCAAGTAAATCGCTCACATAAAGCCGTACTACCCCTTCTGTCACTGGGGTTCCCAACCTGCAGATCAGTCATCACTCACACTCCATATACTTGGATTAATCCTTGGGGTCTTGGGTACCTGACAAGTCCTTAGATTGAGGCAAGAGAGGGTATAATAATCATCATGTCATACAAACTAATACATGATCCCATCTATGATAAATAACATGCACAAAAAGCTACATGGCTAGGCCGAAGCCCTTAGCCCAAGTAGAATTACTCACACATAGAGATGAAATCAACAATCATAAACATTGTAATGAAAATCATGAGATTGATAATAATAGTCTTACAATGTCGCCAATCGGAGATGAGATCTACTATTGCAAGTGGAGGAATATGGCTATGGTGGCGGAGAAGGGTTTGGAGATTATATCTATATCTATTCCTCTGACGTGGTGGCTTCTGGTGGAAAAGAGTCAATGGCAGAGGTCCAGAGAGATTTTTCTCGTCGTCCGAGGTGTCTTATATAGGGTCCCTTCACGAAAGTTGTTCTGTTTGACCTAGCGATGTCGGTGCCAACTATACGGCCGGAATAAAATTCCTGCCGAATAGTTGGTCGTTAAAGGCACCGCCTCCTCTTCACGGCTCCAGGTTTCTTTGGTATGTTGGAAATCTCGTATCTTTGACTTTAATGTTGTGATTCCCATCATCAAACATCATTATCTGTGCAGGGAAAAATAGAAAGAAATAATTGCATACCCATTTGATCATTAGGCATTAGTGGCAGGGTTTAGAGAGATATTTATAAAATATATAAATAATATCTTAAATATGAGTGTGGATGGCTATATATATTCACAATCATCAGCCACCCGCCCTGAGCTCGTCGCCTGCTGATGGGGATATGCCGAGTGGGGTGTACCAGCAGGACGTTCCCTACTGGATCATACTCCAAGCGAGTGGGCCTGCAGGATGGCGATTGGACCGTGACCCAAGAGGAAACCAGGCGAACTGATGCTGAAGGCCCAGAAACGTAGCTAGGCCCAGTCGGATTGGGTCAGAACCCTCCGAGTCCTTATCCAACTCGGTTGTAAATATGTAAACTCTAGTGAGGTGGCTCTATATAAACTTCCCTAGGGCACGCATAGAACTTACTTTCCATCATACACCCCTTCGACTCGCCGCCTAGCCGCCGAACTCGCCCATTTTACTCTCTCATCAATACAATCTAGCCGGAGTAGGTCCTTACCCTCCGGGGGGCCGAACCTGGGTAAATCCCTGTGTCTTTGCCCTCATCTTGCACTGCGGATGGTTGGACGCCCTTTCCCTTCGTTCTACTACTCGCTTCCAACCGTAGCATCTGCTGTGGCCATTCCCACGACAGTGGCACCCACCGTGGGGCCAGGACGGTTAGGCCTGTGTATTGCGGCGAGACCCTACTTGCCAATCAACCAGACGATTGCCACCGGCCACATGATCGCCATCGGCGAGATCCTCCAGATCTTGCCGAGCAGCTATGTCCCGGTAGTTCCCCCGGTCATGCACAACGTGATCATGCCGGTTGGCACGATCAGCCTCTTCGTCGGCTTCACCGACGTCATCGTCTCAGAGGACTCGGCGCGCATCCGTGAGTCGCCACCGCGCGATCGGCTCTCTGAGAGTCAGATCTGCACCATCCATCGCTTCGCCTCTGAATACGGCTTGGCCAACAACAACGTGGCCGAGACCAGCGTGGCCACGGACGACGCCGACTCGGTGACCTCGGCCTCAGTCGACGGATCCATCACTGCTGCGTCGCCAGCCGGATCCATCACCCAAGTCTCCAACATCGGGGATTTCTAGGATCCATCTATCCTCGGGATCTTCGACTTTGATTCCGGATCGGAGAACTCCGGTGAACTCCACACCGGATCCGGTCGCTTCGTCGTGGCCTACATGGCGGGCGGCGCGAGCGCCCTGCTAAACCCATTCTCCATGTCGATCCTACCGACCGCGATGACGGGGGAAGTCGAGGAACTCCGCCTGCGCCTGGAGGAGGCGGTTCGCAAGGAACAAGCCGATCATGAAAAGTTTCGCCTCGAGCAGGCGACAACGCAGGAGCACTCGCTCTACAACTAGTGTCGTATCAGGTCACGCCTAAACCCCACCGTTCAGGGCCACGCCCTGAACTTTGATGACGAGAACGACCCGACCCGCATGGCTGATCACGCAATCTACGAGAATGCGCCACCGGGAGGAAGTGCCCGGCCACCGCCAAGTGCAACAGCGAACGACGCTCCCGCGACCACCGCCCGGTTGCGCGCCTCCTCTAGGCCAGCCAAGGATCATCGTCTCCCTGCAAGAGCGGGACGCAAATGACCTCCCGCTGTTCTCCACCCCGATGGACAATGTCATCGCGAGTCGATCCGCGATCGCCAACCTCAACGTGACGGGGGAAGGCGCGCTGCAGATCCAGTATGCCAAGACCCTACTCGCCAAGGCCGTCGAGCAGCAAACCGTAGGAGCCGACTCATGGGGGCGCATGTACTCCCACTCTTCAGGAAGCAGGGCGGCCTCGAGCGGCCGTCCAACAATGGCAAACACTCTCAATTGCCCACCACTTGAGCCCCTACAGCTCGAACCACGAACCGTGCACGCGGCACTCTCCACCAATGACCCACGACCGACAAACAACATGATCACTGTCAATGGGCAGCTAGTCGATGCACGGACCCACATCATCAACAACCAAAGCTGGCACGCATGCCAGCCCGATGACCTGAGGCATACCCTCACCTACCGCCGCGACAGCGAGCCAAGGGGATAACTCAGCTGAGTCGGGCCCCAGTGCTTTGGACCAATGATCCGAGGCGAAAAATATCCGGCGAACTTCAAAGCGCCAAAGGAGATCGAAAAATACGATCCCTCGTACGATCTGTCCGTGTGGCTGGACACATACCTCATGGCGATGGGAATCGCCGGCCACACCGACCTACTCGCCGCTCCGTACCTCCCCCTGATGATGGAGGGAGCGACTCGGTAATGGATCAACACCCTCCCAGCGGATAGCATCGATTCCTAGGAGGACATGCGAGACGCCTTTGTCAGGCACTTCGAGGGTTTCTACACCCGCGCCACCAGCATTGAGGACTAGGAGCGATGCGTTCAGGGGGCCCACGAGTCGACCCACAACTGGCTCCAAAGGTGGCAAGATCTGTGGTTCAACGCGGCTGGTATCCACCCGGAGACGGCGATCCACTGCTTTAAGACCTCATGCCGCTGCGAACCACTGGCCGCCAAACTCAAGCGGGTGTACAAAAGACTCGACAACATCCCAGACCTCCCCGAGATCGCCAAGCGGTACACAGAGGAGGACCTAAACCAAGACACCAATGACGAGTCAGGTGGAAGTCGTCGCCCAAGCGGCCATGGCAATGGGATGCAACCTGAGCTATGCTACAGCAACACTCGCCTCACCGGTTAGCGCCGTGGTGACGGGCGAGTCGATTTCGTCGCCAACGCTGGCTACACGCCACGCGACCCCAAGAGATTCCGCCGCGATGGAGGCCAACACCGTGACAGTGGAAACTAGAAGGTGAGGCCGAAATTCGACCCCGCGGCTCTCCTTAACCAACCCTGTGTGTTCCACAACAGGGAGGGGAAGCCCGCCACGCACACGACCGCCGACTGCCACTCTCTGAAGGATTTCGAGAAGGCACGGCGTGCACAGGAGGACCCCAACAACCACCCGCCAAATGGCGGGGAATTTGGCAATGACTTTGGATCACTCCACAGCTTCACCGGGTTCAGCACCAAGAGCGAGAAGAAGGTCATCGCCCGCGCCATTGCTGTCAACGCGCTATCCCAAGTCGATGTCCCCCGCTTCCTCAACTAGTCCGAACAGCGCATCACGTGGAGCCGCGATGACCACTCGCCACGGATCGAATATCCGGGGTGAGTCGCCCTGGTGGTCAAGCCCACAGTGGGCGACTACTGGCTCCCCAAGACATTGATGGATGGCGGGAGCTCCATCAACATACTCTACCTGGACACGTTGAGGCGGCGTTCGGCTCCCGCAGTCGATGATTGAGACGACCTACACCACCTTCCACGGCATTGTCCCCGGTCGGAAGGTGTACCCGATCGGGAAGGTGACGCTGCCAGTCACCTTCGGCACAACACCAAATTTCCGCACCAAGCGGATCGTCTTCGAGTTAGGGCCCTTCAACAGCCCCTACCATTGCGTCTTGGGGCGACAAGCGTTCGCCAAGTTCATGGCGGTGTCGCACTATGCGTACAACATGATGAAGCTCCCAGGGCCATGCGGCATCATCACCGTCCACGACGACCCCGATATGGCTGCAAACTGTGAGGCAAAGGGCGTCGAGCTCGTGGACGCCGTCATCTCCGTGGAGGCTAACCACGCCGAGGAGCTCGCCAGATACGCGAGCGTGGTCGACAATGACGACCCCAAAATACTAAAGAAGCCCAACTCGGAGAATGATGGCTCGACCACGTTTGAGGACACCACGCACACATGCTCCGTTGAGTTGGTCCCAGGCGACTCCAGCTAGACGGTGACGATCGGGACAGGCATGAGCCCCGCATAGGAAAGCGCGCTCATCGAGTTCTTCCATGAGAATCGCGACATCTTCGCATGGAAGCCATCCGACATGCCAGGTGTCCCGATGGAACTCGCTGAGCACAAACTCAACGCCGACCCGAAAGCATGACCTGTCAAGCAGTCGCTGCGGCCCTTCAATGAAGAGCGCCGCCGAGCAATCATCAAGGAGGTGCAACGTCTACTTGCTGCGGGCTACATACGGCCCATCAAATACTCCAAGTGGCTGGCAAACCTAGTCCTGGTCAAAAAGAAGAATGGGACCTGGATAATGTGTATCGACTACACAAACCTCAACAGCGCCTGCCCAAAGGAGCAGTTCGTCCTCCTGCAAATCGATCAAATCATCGACTTGACCGCGGGCTCGGAGTCGCTGTGTTTCCTTGACGCCTACTCTGGTTACAACCAGATCGAAATGTTAGTCGAGGATGAGGAGAAGACGGTGTTCATCACGCCATTCGATGCCTTCTGCTACACCGCCATGACGTTTGGCCTCCAGAATGCCAGAGCGACCTACCAGAGGTGCATGCAGGAGTGCCTTGCGAGCAAAATTGGCCGCAACATCCACGTCTACATCGATGATGTGGTGGTGAAGTCCCCTCGC
Source organism: Avena sativa (assembly GCA_916181665.1). Classification (NCBI taxonomy): domain Eukaryota; kingdom Viridiplantae; phylum Streptophyta; class Magnoliopsida; order Poales; family Poaceae; genus Avena; species Avena sativa. The sequence goes on from OV702279.1 coordinate 231,098,376, forward strand.
CAGAGCGATCTACTCGCCGACCTAGCCGAAACCTTCGCAAACCTGCGGAGGTACAATATCAAACTCAACCCAGGAAAGTGCACCTTCAGTGTACCTACTGGACAGCTACTGGTGTACCTACTGGACAGCTACTGGGGTATGTAGTCTCCAAGTGAGGCATCGAGGAAAATCCCACCAAGATCAACATGATCGCCCAGCTCGGCAAACCCGAGTGCCTCCACGACGTCCAGAAGTTGGCCGGGCGAGTCGCGGCTCTCAGCCGCTTCATCCCCCGGCTAGGCGAGAAGGCAATGCCTCTCTACTGCCTAATGTGCAAGAACACCACGCTCCAGTGGGACAAGGAGGCGGACGATGCGCTCCACACACTCAAAGAAGTGCTACTCGCGGCCCCGCTGCTCGCTGCCCCCACCGACAAGGAGCCAATGCTCGTCTATGTCGCGGCATCCTAGTGAGTCGTCAGCGCCGTCATGGTCGTCGAGAGGCCAGAAGAGGGCAAGGAGCGCCCCGTGCAGCGCCCCATCTACTACATCAGTGAAGTCCTCACCAAGTCGTGACAGCGCTACCTGTAGTACAAGAAACTGGTATATGCAGTCTTCTGATCCCAATGGCGACTGCCGCACTACTTCCAGGAGAACCCAATCACGGTCGTCTCCTCAGCGCCATTGCAGGACATCATCTGCAACCGCGAAGCGACTGGGCGAGTCGCCAAGTGGGCTATCGATATCGGCGTCCACAACATCAAGTACGATCCGCGCAAGGCAATAAAGTCATAGGCCCTGACAGACTTCCTCGCCGACTGGGAAGAGGTGCAGCAGCCGGAGAAGCTGCCGTACCTCCATTACTAGTCGCTCCACTTCAACGGGTCCAAGAACACAGACGGCGCAGGGGCATGGATCGTTCTCACCTCCCCCAAGGGCGACAAACTACGCTACATACTATACCTCGACTTCACCCCCTACACCAACAACATGGCCGAGTACGACGCCCTCCTTCACGGCATGCGAACCGCCAAGGAGATGAACAACAACCGCCTACGGTGCTACGGTGACTCCGACCTTGTCGCTGCGCAAGTCGTCGGCACCTACGACACTGTCTCCCCCACCATGGCGGCATACCGCCAAGCAGTGGACCAGCTGGGAGGCCACTTCGCCGGGTACTCCGTCGAGTGGATCGACCCGTGCAAGAACAAAGAGGCCGACACCCTCTCTCGCATCGGATCAGCTCGCCACGCGCTACCCGCCGGTGTCTTCCTCGACACCATCACCAAGCCCTATGTCTCTACCCTGAGGGAGATCGACCTCGGGATACTGCTGCAACCAGAACCAACCCTGGTCGCCATGATCGCGGAGCCAAGCGACTGGACTGCGCCATACGTCGCATACCTCGAGGGAGGGACCCTACCAGCAGACGAGACAGAGGCTCGCATGATCATGCGCCGCTGCAAATCCTTCGTCATCATCAACCGCGAGCTCCACAAGCGCAGCGTGACCGGCGTGTTCCAACGCTACGTGCAGCCCGTGAAAGGTAGCAAGATCCTCCAAGACATCCACGCCGGCGACTATGGACACCATGCTGGTGCCCGATCCCTAGTCACCAAGGCCATGCGACATGGCTTTTACTAGCTCACCGCACACGCCGATGCGGTCGACATCGTCCAACGCTGCGTCGGGTGTCAAAAGTATGTCAATCAAACGCACGTACCAAGCTCGGCGCTCAAGACCATCCCCATCACCTAGCCATTCGCCGTGTGGGGCCCTTCAAGAAGGCCCCCTCTGGCTACACCCACCTCCTATTCGCAGTTGAAAAATTCACCAAGTGGGTGGAGGCAAAGCCAGTCCGCAAGTGCGACGGGAAGACCGCCGTCAAATTCCTACGTGAGCTCATCTACCGCTACGAATTCCCGCACAGCATCATAATGAACAACGACACCAACTTTGCTAAGGGAGCCATGGCCGAGTACTGCGAGGAGCACAACATACGGCTCGACCTCGCCTCAGTCGCCCACTCGGAGTCTAACGGCCAGGCAGAACGCGCTAACCAGAGCATCCTCCACGGCCTAAAACCGCGACTGCAAGTTCCTCTCGAGCAGACTCCAGGGTGCTGGGTCGAGGAGCTCCCCTCCGTCATCTGGGGCATCCGCACCTCCATCAACAGGTCGACTGGGTTCACTCCCTTCTTCATGGTGTATGGCGCCGAAGCCGTCGTGCCGACCGACCTCGAGCACGACTCGCCTCGGGTTGTCAACTACGCGGAGGCCGACAACGAGCTCGCACGCCAAGACAGGGTCGACCAGCTCGACGAAGCACGCGACCTAGCTCGCTCCCGTACCGCCATCTACCAGCAAGTACTCTGCCGCTACCACAGCCGCCGAGTCCGGACTCGCACCTCTAGGAAGGCGACCTGGTCATGCGACTAATCCAGGACAAGAAGGGCATGCACAAGCTTTCTCCCCCGTGGGAGGGACCATTCGCCATAGGGCGAGTCCTGGGCAACGACGCCTACTACCTCATCGACGTTCGAGGTGACGGACAACTCAACGTCAAGCGGCCGTGGAATGTAAACCTCCTAAGGAAGTTCTACACATAGAACTCCAACATGTACTCCCCCCGCCATGCAATAAAGATTTTAAAATCGCACAAATTGTGTCCACTCTCCAATTCTTGTGCCACTCGCACTCGTAAAAACAGCATTACACTAATCACGGAAGTAACCCTTGGTCGCGCGACCGGCACAGCTAAGTAGTGTGATACAAGGGCATCGATGAAATTCGGGCCTTGCTAGTCCACGAAAACGCCAACCCAGAGCCCCATCGGAGTCGCCTCGCTCGACTGGCCCGCCGGGCCAAGACAACCGCATTCTCTTCTCACATCGACCTAGTCCTCCACATCCTCGGCACCGACTGGAACGATCAAGTACCACGCTCGGGGACTGACGCTAGTACAAACCTACGCGGCTAGGGAAAACACCAAGTATGAGAGCACGCCCTGGACTCGTCATGCGACTGTCGTGGTATTGACGACGAGTACGCCATGGAGGGGTCCTCACAGTGCGTGTTTAGAGACGTGGGGGAAGGCGGACGGTTGACGGGTATGAGGTAACACAACTTACCCAGGTTCAGATCCCACAATGGTGGCGGAATCCTACTCCTGCTATAAATCACTATAAGGGCAATACGCCGAGTTACAGGGATTGGTTCTCTGTGCGAGGTGTATGTTAATCGATGCCCTAAAGGCCCCCATAGGCCCAACTTATATAGTCGCCAGGTCCTAGGGTTACAGGCAAATTCCTAGCCGGACAGGTTACAGAGTCCTACACTGCCTACAGCTAGTCTAGCATGTCTTGCACTCCAAGGCTCCGGGTACGTTGGTGACTCCTTTGTAGCCTTCCTTTATCCGGCATGTGCATCCCTTTTGGATCCATCTAACTGGGCCGCCCAGCAGGCCATGGGCCATGCTACCAACTGTGGGCCGCAAGGGTTATCCGGATAGGAGACATGCTATGAGGATACCCACATAGCATATCCCCAACAGTAGCCCCCGGAGAACTCCGAGATCTTGCATTGTATTGCCTCTTTAGGTTGAATGCTCCGTCTAGATGGATGTTGGCAAATCGTCAAGCAATATCTTGTAGTCCTCCCAAGAACCCTGCAAGGTTTTCTCCGTCTTCAACTTGTAAGTCGGAGAATTGCTGAATCTTCTATCATACTCTTTCGTAGCCGGACTGGATCCATCCATGCCGGAATATTCCGATGTGATGGTTCACCTGCCAGTGACATCTAGGGCGACGTAGACATATGTCAGCAATGCCTCGTAACTCACACATGGAGAGAACACAATCATGTCTGTTTTTCCCGCGCGATACGAACCGTTGGCGGTGACAGTTGGGAACATGGCGAAATTTCCGCGCACGCGCCCGCATACGTCGCCCACGCGTCAACCAGTTGATCATCTTGCACGAATCTTGATGCCGGAGGTTATAAATTGTAACTGTGGTGGAATTTTACTTTTCACCTCATTCTCCTCCTGCGTCGTCTTCTTCCTCCAGCGAGCACCTCCTCGATCTCTCCGCGCGTTTTGCGAAAAACCCTAGCCCTTCAATCCTCCCAGTCACCACCTCTCCCCTTCCAATGGTCAGCAGCAGCTCTTCTCCCTCCATGGTGGCGTCCGGCGACACCGCGGTGAAGACGGCGAGCACCATCCACGTGCCCCCAGAGGGCCTGGTGCTGCCCAAATCAGCGGTGATAGAATCCGCCAGCGGCGACCACAATCCAGCGGCGCTGGAGCTGCTGGAAGAGGAAAATGATTCCCACAAGGGGGATTGGCGTGGTTCGTACATCACGGACCGCGACATCAAGGAGCTGCTCTTCGAGGGTTACCTCCCTGTGTCGGAGGGGCTCGTCTGGCGGGCGGCACCGGCCGGCAAGGTCACCCCTTCTCCCCAAGCCGGAGATAAGGTGTACCTCAAAGCTCAACTAGTACGCGGTGTCTCCCTGCCTATCTCCAATTTCTTCCTAGCTGTCCTTAGCCATTACAGAGTATAGCCTCAGAACCTCTCCCCCAATAGTATCCTTGCGCTTATCAACTATGCGGCGCTTTGTGAGGGTTACTTAGGGATTAGGCCTAGGCTAGATCTCTTTGTTTATTTCTTCATCGTCAAGAGGGAAGCCGGAGCTGGCAAGGACGAGCTTAGGAACTGTGGGACCATTATCTTTAAGATCCGGCCTGGCCGGCGGTTCCCCGACATCGTCGGCCACGAATCTTGCAAAAACTGGAAACATACGTACTTATACAGCACAAACATCCCTATGGCTGGCCGAGAAGAAACTTATCCAGACTTTGTCGACGGAGCCACTTCTGAAGCCTCGACATGGAGGTCCCAAGCCATCCTTCCCTCCGAAAACGAAGCCTCCCACGCCATTAGGCGGATAGAGTGGTTCGTAGATACGGGTCTGACCGGGTTGGACCTAGCCATGTGCTGGTTCGTTAGGCGGATCCATCCTCTGCAGCACCACTCCAAGCTTATGCATGAGTACTCTAAGGAGAGGAAAGATAGCCTCCGCATCTCCGAGGACAACTTCTCGAGTGACTCCGTCAAGCTCCGCCTCAAGTACATCGTCAAGGTGAAGGACAAGAAGCGTGGCTTCGCCATCACCTACGATATGATTGAAGAAGGCAAGTGCCTAGAGGTACCGGTTTTATTTTCCGTGTATGACATTTACTCCAGTTCTTCCGTCTAACCATTAACATCTCGTCTAACCAGAGGGCTTCTAGAAATATTAAGGATATGTTGCATCGTGACGTGTCTCCCCACACATCTCCCGCCATCGCCCCTATCACTCCCAGCGTCCAGCCTACGTCTGCTCCGACAAGCTCATAGGACAAGGATGCATCTGGCCCTTCCGCCATAGAAGTGGACTCAGGTGCCTCCGCGGAGCTTGCCGTCGTCGGTGAATAGGCAACGCAAGAAAGTACCGCAACCCAAATGGCTGAAGCTCCGTCTAAGGATGCCATCGGTAGAGGTAAGGCAGTGGTGGTGGGTGGAACGTCTGCCGAAGGCGGCGCCTCCGCACCCAGGAAAAACGTGGAATTCCCGAAGATAGTCTACCCGGCACTTACGCCGAGTAGCTCCACTTTGGTTCCTGGTGCGGCGCCGACATCTCCAACCTGCGGTCTTAAGGAGCTTCTCCGGCAAGCAGAAATCTTGCGAGGAAACAGTTTTCCTTTGGCAAGTTGCTTGCTGAGAGTGCTACCAACCTCAAGATCATCGCACTTGTAAGTTTCATTTTCCTTTTCCATTTCATATGAGTACCCCACTATAGCCCCCGAGGATTTAGACGGAAAACCATAGGTCTTTGCATCTGAATGATCTAAGAGTGACTAAGCTAGAAAACTTCTCACTGTAGCCCCCAAGTATATAGTTTGAATGAATTATTCCAACTAGATACTTTCAGAGTAGCATACGCAGTGTTTGTAAATTTCGATACTATAGCCCCCAAGCCTCTAGTTGTAACTGAATTAGTTCTGACTAGATTCTTAAAGAAAGACTAAGTATATGACTGAGTTAAAAATCTTTATACTGTAGCCCCCAACCTTCTAGTTGAAAATTGAATCAATTCCGACTAGATGCTTAAAGAAAGACCAAGCATATTGCCAAGTTAAAAAACTCTCACTATAGCCCCCAAGCCTCTAGGTGGATATTTATCCGTCTAGATGCTCCAAGTAGACTAAAGAGCGTTAAACTTTATTTCCATAGAATGAAAATGCTTGGAGAGGCGTGGCCAACGAGAAGTACCAGAAGATGCGTGCGGACTTGGAAGCCGAAAAGGGTAAAACTGCCTACTTGAAGGAACAAATCATCAAGAGCAAGCGTATGTTTTTCCTTTCTTTTTCGTATTCCGACTTGGTCTTGTGCCAATATTATCCGAGTACTCATTGTGTACTGTTCTTTCTCCGACTTGCAGAAACCATTGCTAAGGCTAAGTATATTGTAGAGCAATCCAAGCACACTGAGCAGATGGATAGCGAAAACAAGATCCTTAAGCGGGAGAGGAAGGATATGTTGAAGATGCACGAAGAGTCCATGAAGGTTCTGCAGGAATCCACCGAAATGGAGATGAACCGCTTGAAGGAGGAGATCGCGATGCTAAAATAGAAAAACGAGAAAGTTGCCGATGAGCAAAACGAACACAATCTTGAAGCATACAAGATCCTCCGACAAGAACGGGATTCCATGGCGGATACCCTCCAGCAAGCTGAGACTAGCATCTTCAGTAAGCTTATTCTCCGTCATGTACTTCTGTAAGTTGGATACTTTTAACTTTTGTTTTATCGAAATCATGCATTCTCTTTGTCGGAAACTTGCAGCTCCTATTGGTTTGACCCAGTCGCTTCCTCCACCAAAAGAATGCATGGTCCTTGCCGGCAACTTTATCAACACCGCCATCATGCAGGACAAGGAGATAGACAAGCACCTCCAGATCAACATCAAAGCGGTGGATTCCGTGATGAAGTTCTCGAAGATCTTGCGCCAAGCCCCCGAGTGTATTGTAAGCTGGAAAGCTTCATGTACACGGGCTGGCGCGAGGATGGCACTTTCAATGGTCAAGGCGCACTATGAAAACGCCGACATCGACACGGTGACCTCCGGTATCCCCGACGTGGACGACGAAGGCCAAGCGATAGATCACAAGGCTATCTTGGCGTCGGTCACGAGTTTTGATACCAGAGTCGCCGAGTTGGTCGACCCTAACATATTCGTGCCCATGGAGATCATTGACGGTGATAACCAAAGCTCCTCTGAGTCCCTCAAAACCGCCGACTTTGAGGAGGATGGCTCTCCTGCTGCTGATGACGCCGCCAAGTCGCCTGCGCTAGAGAAATGAAAACAATATGTAATATTTGTTTCCTCTGGAATTTGTATGCGGAAAAACTACTTGTTTAACTTAAGGCGGAAAACAATGGTTGTTATTTCCTGCTACTCAAGAACTGGTTCTAGCATGTATATATTTTTAAGCAAGTGCTGGCTTATCCGTTACTCTGGTTTTTATGCTTGAATTTTCATGAGTCGGAAGACTCGTTGTCGGAACTATGCGCTCAAGCGATGATGCCCAATGGCACCGTCAATAACCTAAGCACAAAATCACCGACAATAAGTGCCGAAAGTCACTACTCCAGAATCCACATAAAAACAACAAAGAACGTGTATACCAGAAAACTTAAGCTAACGCCCGTAGGCGGAAGTTTCACAAGTGCAATCGCAAAGCTTGTGCATAAAGGTTTTATACGATCCAAAAATGAACACTAAAAGAGGTAAAAGACTCAGAAATATGAGTGAACCAGAGAGATTTATATCATTGATCATATAATATGTACACAATAGATAAAAATGCTAAGTGTAGAAAGGACGTAGCTGTGCTATGTTCCATGGCTGATCAAGCTCCGGGTAGTCATCATCCGGGTCAGGTCGCTTACACTGATGATCCTCGCTAGGTCTATCCTTTAGTTCACGATTGTCAACGAGGTAGTAAGACCCATTGAGTAGCGCCTTGCTTATGATGAACGTCCTTCCCATGGCGGGGATAATTTGTGTGACTTCTTCTGCTTAAGTCGGAGCACCAGGTCCCCCTCTTTAAACGAGAGATGCCGAACGCGGCGACTATGGTAGCTGCATAGCCTCTGCTGGTAGATGGCGGATCTTTGGCATGCCAATACGCGCTCGTCCTCGAGAAGGTCTACATCTAGGCGTCTGGATTCTTCAGCGTCATCTTCATCGTAGGCTGCAACTCTCGGTGAATCGTGAAGGATGTCGGAAGGCAGGATGGCTTCTACTCCATATATAATGAAGTAAGGGGTGTAGCCGGTGGATCTGTTGGGTGTAGTTCGTAAACTCCACATCACAGATGGTAATTCTTCCGCCCAAGCTCCAGCTGCTCTATGCAACGGTGCTTCTAGATGTGGCTTGATTCCCTGTAGAATTAATCCATTGGCTCTCTCAACCTGACCATTGGACTATGGATGTGCCACAGATGCAAGGTCAAGTAGGATGCCCTTCTCCCAACAATAAGCTTCCACTTATCCAAGTGACAAGTTGCTGCCATTGTTGGTGATTATGCTATATGGGAGACCAAATCTCACCACTAGATCCTGGACAAATCGAAGGGCAGTTGCCCCATTGAGCTTTCTAATGGGTTTAGCTTCTATCCATTTGGTGAATTTATCAACTGCTACTAGCAGATGCGTAAACCCACATGGTGCCATCTGCAACAGACCAACCATGTACAGCCCCCAGACTGCAAATGGCCAAGTTATTGGTATTGTTCGTAATTCTTCAGCTGGGACATGTGGTTGTCGGGCATAATATTGGCATCCCATGCTTGTCTCAACCAGCTTGTAGGTGTCCGCCTTCGCGGTCAGCCAGTAGAATCCTTGCTGGAAAGCTTTAGCGACCAACAATTGGGGAGCGGCGTGATGCCCGCAATCTTCGAGATGGATTTCGCGGAGGATTTCAGTACCTTCTTGCTAGGAAACACACTTGAGGTATACACCAGTAGTGCTTAATTTGTAGAGCTGTCCATTGATTATGGTATAGCCCTTTGCTCGACGTACTATTTGCTGTCTTGCGACCTCGTCGTCGGGCAAAGTTCCGTGTACGAGATATTCTATGAACGGTTTTGTCCAAGTCGGAGGGATCTTTGCCACCATGTGAACAAAAGAGTCAACTCTATTCGGGTTGTCTATGTCTGCTCCCTTCATGGATGGTGTCCGTAAATGCTCCAGGAAAACTCCAGGCGGAATTCTCTTGTGCCCTAATCCAGGCTTAGACAGTAGATCAGCCGCCTCGTTTTGCTCCCTAGGCACATACTTGACCTCGTAGCCCAAGAAGCTCTTGGCTATCTCGTCCACTTCGTCACGATATGTCGCCATCATAGGGTTCCGCGTGTTCCAGGTGCCAGCCACCTTCTGGGCAACCAAGTCAGAATCTCCACAGCAAACTATGTGCTTGATGCCAATATCCTTGGCTACGTGTAGTCCGTGAATGAGTTCTTCATACTCCGCCATGTTGTTCGTAGCCTCGAAGTGGATTTGCAGAACGTAGTGTAGATTTTCCCCGATTGGTGACTGTAGTAGTACACCAGCCCCCGAGCCGTTGAGTAGCTTTGATCCGTCAAAGTGCATCACCCAGTATTCGGACTCCGGCATTGGGGTAGAATCCGGCATATCCGTCCAATCTGCGATAAAATCCGCCAAGGCTTGTGACTTGACAACATAGCGTCTCTTATACGTGATCTAGAAGGCGGCAAGTTTAATGCCCCACTTCGCGACCCTTCCCGTAGCGTCGCAGTTGTTGATGATGCCGGACAGTGGAGCCTTGCTCACAACTGTGATAGGGTGCTCCTAGAATTAGTGCCTCAACTTCCGAGAAGCAAGGAACACTCCATAAGCTATCTTCTGGTAGTGCGGGTAACGCTGCTTGGACTCCATCAAGACCTTGCTTACATATTAAACTGGTCGTTGAACTCCGTATTCATGCCATGGTTCCTTCCGCTCTACCACGACGACGATGCTGATTACCTGGTTGGTGGTCGCCATGTAAATCAACATAGGCTCCCCAGGTTCGGGTGCTGCAAGGATAGGCGTTGAGGAAAGTATCTCCTTGAGCTACTTCAATGCTGCATCTGCCTCATCTGTCCACGTGAATTTTTCCACCTTCTTCAGCAACTTGTATAGCGACAGAGCCTTCTCTCCAAGTCGGCTGACGAATCGACTAACTGCTGCAACACAACCTGTTAGCCATTGTATGTACTTTAGGCATGTCGGACGGTTTATGTTTAGGATGGCCTTGATTTTCACCGGGTTGACCTCGATTCCACGCTGGGAAATGATGAAGCCCAACAATTTGCCGACTGGAACCCCGAAGACGCACTTCTTGGGGTTAAGCATCATGTTCTATTTCCGGAGATTATCAAAGGTTTCTTTTAAGTTGGAGATTAAGTTGTTTGATTTTTTAGACATCACCGCTATATCATCCACATAGGCGTGAATGTTCCAACCAATTTTATCGTGTAGGCAATGCTGCATTATCCGCTGGTATGTAGCACCTGCGTTTTTCAGCCCAAATGGCATCGTGACATAGCAAAACATGTCGTAATGTGTAGTGAATGAAGTGGACAATTGTTACGACTTCCTCATCTTGATCTGGTGGTATCCTGAGTATGCATCAAGAAAACACAAAAGCTCTGAGCCAGCCGTCGAGTCAATGACTTGGTCAATGCGAGGCAAAGCAAACAGATCTTTGGGACATGCTTTGTTCAAGCCGGTGTAATCAACGCACATTCTTAATTCTTTGGTTCCCTTTTTGGGGACAAGTACAGGATTGGCCACCCATCGGGTTTGAAGGAATTCTCGGATAAAACTAGCCTTAAGTAACCTAGCTATCTCTTTGCCTATGGCGCGTTTCTTCTCGTCTCCGAAGCGTAATAGAGGTTGTTTCACTGGTTTACATTTTGGATCAATATTCAAGTTGTGCTCGGCAAGTTCCCTAGGTACACCTTTCATGTCGGCAGGTTGCCAGGCAAAGATGTCCCTGTTCTCATGAAGGAACTCTACGAGCGCGCTTTCCTATTTAGGGTCCAGGTTCGTCCCAATGGCGGTGGTCTTGGAGGCATCGCCTACCGAAAGTTCCACCGGCTTGGTCTCGATGGCGGCCTTGAATGCTGGGGAGGAGTCAGAAATCTGTTTCTTCAACGCGGGCATCTCTGAGGCATCGACCTTGCTCTGGATCTCCTTGAATTCTTCTCTATAGAGGACAGCTTCTGCATAGGCTGCTTCTCCAATCTCGCAGTCCCTTGCTTCCGGATACGGTGATGACACCGTTTGGTCCGGGTATCTTGAGCTTGTTGTAGACAAAGAATGTATTGGCCATGAAGGTGTGGAATATGTCACGGCCAAATATGACGTGGTACATGCTCTTGAAGGGGACCACCTCAAAGGTCATGCATTCTTGGCGGTAATTATTGACATCACCAAAAGCGACCTGAAGTGTGATGCACCCAAGGGACCGAGCCTCCCGACCAGGAACTACGCCATGGAAGATGGTGTTGGTCCGCCTTAGGTTTGCCTCCGTCAAGTTCGTCTTCTGCAGTGTATCCAGGTATATGATGTTGATGCTGCTTCCACTATCCACCATACATTTGGTGAACTCGTTACCATCAATTAGGGGGTTGATGACCATGGCGTATTGGTTCTCCGTAGAGATGAGGTCTGGGTGATCCTTCCTTTCCCAAGTAATTGGAATCTCCGACCAGCGCAGGAACTGGGGAACTGGGGGTAGAGTAGCCATCAGTATCCTCATGGAGGTCTTCTGTTGTCGAACGGTGGGGGTGCCAAGGAAAGTGTGGAAAACTGCCGCCTTCTTCTCGAAGGGGTTCTTGCCCTTGGTGTCGCTCTTGGCGGCGTGCTTGGGGTCAACGTCCTCGTCCATGTCACTTGAATCCTTGGACTCCTCCTTCTTCTTCCCCTTGCCCTTGCATCGCGGTCTGTTCTTCTGACTTTGCTTGTAGCCGGACTACGGGTCCTCCTTGAGGTTGTTGACGAACTTGCAATGTCGATTGGTGTGGGTGGCTTTGCCGCTGGCGTCGAGGTGTATGAGGCATGACATATCATGGTACTCCTCATAGGTTTGGGGAACGCGGAGCACTGCCAAGGCAGTTTCACTACCTCGCTGCTGCCCACGACCAACTCCCCGTCCTCGGCCATGCTGTCCGCCGTCACCTCGCCCTGCAAAAGTCATAGAGACCATGTCGGGGGTTTGCTTTTCTTCAGGCGTGGTCTTCTGCTTTGTGTTGCTGTTCCTCCGATCTTGAGTTGGAACGGCCGTTGCCGGCAAGGAGCCACGAGCATCATCGTCAGCAGCTGCGAACTCACTGGCCAACTGAATCATCTGGTTCAAGTCTAGCTGGTGATTGTCCTGCAGACCGTTTAGCTTATGTCGGAGCAACTTGCCCCTTTCCAACCCATCGATGAAGGCGGCCATGACGGTCTAAGCGTGCACTCCTACACGGGAATTCTTCATATCTAGCCAGCGAGAGAGGTAGGAGCGAGATGTCTCATCTTTCTATTGCACGCACCGCTGTAGATCACCATCAGTGCATGGACGTTTGTACGTACCCTCGAAGTTCTTGTTAAACGATTCTTGCATGTCCAACCAATTGCAGATGGATCTTTCCGGCAAGTCATCAATCCATTGGCAGGCCGTGCCCTCCAACATCAATGGGAGGTACTTGACGGCGACGTTGGGGTTACCCCCGGCGATCTCCACCGCGTTGCCATAATCCTGCAACCATGTAGTTGGCTTGGCGGTGCAGTCATAGGTCTTGATGGTCTTGTCAATCCAGAAACCTTTGGGGTAAGTTGCGTACCATATCACAGGCCCAAAGCAACATGGTCCCAGGTATGATCCTTCCCAGGCCTCGTGGATCTTGTCTAGACATGAACATGCATCGTATGGTTTCGGGCTTCTTTTCTTCTTCTTGCCATCAGGGGATGGGCTGCGTGAATGACGTGGGCTTCCTCCACCATGGTGGCTGCTAGATGGCGACGGAGGCGGAGGTGGCGGTGGGTTAGCCTTCTTGCTGTTACCCTCCTGCGACGCCTCATGCTTGTCGGACACGGAGGATCATGGCGCGACCTGCCCTTGTGTCCTTGGTTGCGCTCTCTGTCATGACGGGTCTGCTCCCTATTATCGCGGATGACGATGCCACTCTGCCTTGGCAGAGGCATATCCGTACGACGGTGAGCCTTGGTATCTTCGCAATGTCGGGGGGATCGGGGCGATGGAGATGGGCGAAGAGTTTGGGCATTGACTCCGTGGTCGAAGGATATGGGGATATCATCCTTCCTATTGCGCGCATCCCTCCGTCTTTGTTCTGACGAACCCGTCTGGGACCCGACATCAAGAGGGGATTTGTCCCTTGGCAGCTTATGCTGGCTAGACTGGCAACATGCTGGGTCAGACTCCAGCCTCTGAGAGGTGGCCTTTTCCTTCTATTTCACCGCCTTGGCCACTAGGTCGTAGACCTGGTTCACCGCTTCGGGTGATCTATCCTACTCCAGAAGGGTCTTGACGACGGTGAGGTTGAGGAGAGGGGTGGGCATCACCTGCCTGCCTTCACTGTCAATGTATGGCTTGGCCTGTGCCGGCTTCGAGGGCGCCCATCCTAGATTTCGCCGTACACTAGGATCGTTGATGGCGCGAGCTGGAGCTTTCTTAGCCTTCTGCTGCTGCAGCAGAGTCTTGTACTCGGCCTCCACTGCTCTAGCTTTCTATATTGACTTCTGCGCGTTGGCCAGATCTCGATTTAGCTTTGCGCCTTGCTCCGCGATGGCATGCGCTTCCTCCAGCAGCTACTGGCGCTTCTCGTCAAGCTGGACCACATTTCGAATATGAGCCATGGTCATAGGATCGACAAGGAGATTGCCGTACATCACTCTATCAGCTGGAGTGACTTGGGAAACAGCAGACGTAGATGTCGGAGGCGGCAGGTTTGCAGTGTTGTTGTTGCTCGGACTGGTGTCGAGTTCCTGCCGCTGCTGCACTAGGTTAGGCGGAGCGGGCATGACCTTTGCCGGCAAAATTCGGGGAGAGATCTGACATCGATCCTTCTGTGAACGTATCATGCCCATAGGCGGTCCGTGCGGGTCTTGATGCTCCTCCAACTCCCAGGGAACTAGTGCTCGAGTCGGTTTCGCCGATGAAGAGGTGGATATATCCGATGGGGACGATCGAGCATCGCGTAGGGTTCGTCTTCGCCGAGATCCAGAACTCGTCGACAGGGACGATCCGAACATTGCCGGAGAAGAGAATGCGACCGATGGCTACGGTTTCGCCGATTCTCGCGAAGATCTTCGTCCTTGCCCGCTGAAGAGCCTGAAGCGCCTCTGGCCCCATGGTAGGCTCCAACTTTCATGGTATTGCCGACGAGTACGCCATGAAGGGGTCCTCACAGTGCGTGTTTAGAGACGTGGGGGAAGGCGGTGGGTTGACGGGTACGAGGTAACATAACTTACCCAGGTTCAGATCCCACAACGGTGGCGGAATCCTACTCCTGCTATAAATCACTATAAGGGCAATACACCGAGTTATAAGGATTGGTTCATTGTGCGAGGTGTATGTTAATCGATGCCCTAAAGGCCCCCATAGGCCCGACTTATATAGTCGCCAGGTCCTAGGGTTACAGGCAAAGTCCTAGCCGGACAGGTTATAGAGTCCTACACTGCTTACAGCTAGTCTAGCGTGTCTTGCACTCCAAGGCTCCGGGTACGTTGGTGACTCCTTCGTAGCCTTCCTTTATCCGGCATGGGCCTCCCTTCTGGATCCATCTAACTGAGCCGCCCAGCAGGCCATGGGCCATGCTACCAACTGTGGGCCACCCGGGTTATCCGAATAGGAGACATGATATGAGGATACCCACATAGCATATCACCAACAGTGACTGGCTCTTCGAGTCAGGTGGAGTGACGCGCCAAATACAGCGCGCTTCGTCCTCACCTACCTTGGGCATGCGACTAGAACGGCTAAGTACCACACTCGAGGACTCGTCCAACCGACCCCGTTCGTGTCTGGGAAAACGACTAAGTACAGACCACCCCTTGGGGTCGCCAAGCGACTAGCTTACCAAGCCACAGCGAGTCGACCTCAATTAACTAACAGTACAAAAACAAATATAAATACAAAGACACGAGGTAAACCCCATAAAAGGGTGGACGCGCTCGAGGACTCGCACAACAAAATAACCCAAACTCAAATCAAAGCTGACAAAAGCATACACGCATTCCTTATGGCAAAAAATATTGTTCGATTACAAG
Organism: Avena sativa; assembly: GCA_916181665.1. NCBI lineage: Eukaryota > Viridiplantae > Streptophyta > Magnoliopsida > Poales > Poaceae > Avena > Avena sativa. Next base: position 231,113,738 of record OV702279.1, read on the forward strand.
GGCATGCATACATTTCTTACAACTAACACCAATCGACAAAGTCACCTACTCTGCAGGTTTCGAAGACGAGCGTCGTCACTACCGCGAACACGGATAAAGGGAACCCACGGGTTCGATGGGTACGTCGTCAAGGTTCCCACCATCACCGATCGGATCGGCTGCTCCACCTTGAAGTCACGATGCGCCGACTTGGGGTCATTCGGGGATGATCGTCTCCTGATACGGTAGAAGATCGCCCATCGCCAACACCCGCTCAGAGTAGACCGTGGCCCAGTCGGTCAACTTCAGCACGTCAGAGATCTCGACCGAGCTAGTCGACGAGGGATACCCGCTGGTGACGTCATCAAGGTCGAAGTCGTCAGGGAAGTGCCCAAGGCTCAGCGCAGTCACAGCTCCACGACGGAAGGCCGACCGCCACATGAACTCCAGAACCGCTGGATCCCTCTACAGGTAGCGCCAGACCTCAGTGAGTTCGCTGGGGATCACCTCCGTCGGTGAGATCTCCTGAAGGTACGCGTGAATACAGGTTGCCGAAAGGGCGACATAATCCACCAACATGGTGACACACTGTCGCGCGTCGTACGACTATGCCTCGGGCTCGTCATCAAGAATTTTCCCTGCAGAAGCACAAGTAAGTTAGCGTTAGAAGGATGCACGACTAAAATCCACCCCCTCGGGACACAATGACAACAGCGATCCGCACGCTCGGGGACTCGCTAATACAATCAAACAACAAGACGAAGGAACTCACCAATCAGGGGACGGCGGCGCCCCGTAATGAAGTCTTGAAGACCCGACAAATCAGTCTGCAGCCCCGCGACGAGAGCATCCGATATCTCCCGCTCTTCAGCCGCGGCAGCGACAACTGCCTTAGCCCTCTCCTCCACCGATATTTCCTCCGCCTTCGCGGCCTTGATCTCTATCTCCAGCTCGGCCACTCGCTTCTCCGTGACGGTCAACACCGACTGGGAAGCTGTAAACTCGCTAGCAGGGACCATTCCTCGCGAGCCTTCGCCACCGTGGCCGAATTTCCTCTGCAGCAACGTAAGAACGAGATCAAAATAAGAAAACAAGACAACTATGGAGAAGGGTACCTCGAAAACCTACCAGCAGTCGCTTGCAGCTGTTTGTTCACCTCCTGCACAGAGTGGAGGTCTTTCTCTAGACGCTCTTGGGCGGCCAGTCGCTCCGCCGATTCACGTTGGAGGCCCTGCATAGACACGACCAAAGTAAGCAAACATCAAAGAAATTCCTAAGTGCCTAGCCGCTAAAATTCAGCGACTAGCCACTCGGGGAATGGACATCGAAGAAAATTCCTAAGTGCCTAGTCACTGAAATTGAGCGACTAGCCACTCGGGGACTGGATAACAAAAACAATAAGAATCAGCCCGCTGAAATTCAGTGATTAGATCCTCGGGGACTGGACATACCTGAATAGCCACGCCCAGCATGTTGTGCAGCTCGACCACATCCACCGATGGCAACACAAGAGGTGTGCGCCCGCGACGCTGCTCGACTTCCGAGCCCAAAACTTCGGGCGCTTGGGCCAACTGCGCCGACACACTCGCGGTGGAGGCCCTCACCATAAAGCGAGGGAAGGTTGCCACCGCTGCTCCCGCAGCACTCGTCGAAGGGCCCGACGCCCTGACCAGTGCTGCAGGGTCTATCTGCTGCGACCTCGCGTCCACGACGGTCTTCACGGTCGCATCCGCTCTAGTCGGAGCTCCACTTGGGGTGTCGACTGGCTTGCCTGAGATGATGACGACCTCTTCGCCCTTCATCTTCTTCGCCCTCAGCGGGTGCCTTGGCGTCATCGCCCTTCCTCTTCTTCGAGGGATCAATTTCTGCCCCCGCGGCGTCTACTGGAACTTTGGCCACCGAGGGATGATCGATATTTTTCACGCCAGTCCTACAAAATGAAATGATCAGCAAGATCGCCCAACAAATACAAACCAGTGGTTCAAGAGGATACACCAAGACATTTACCTAGCGACTGGGATGTAGCGCAGGCCGGTGCGGATGTGCGCCGGCTTCTCTAGTTCTAGGCCCAGCTTCCGGCTGATGCCTGTCTCGAGCAGGGTCAGAGCCCATGACACAGAGGCCTTCTTCGAGGACGAGGCCACGACAGGAAGCTCCCCTCCAGTCGACGCGGGTGCCTTCCTTGATGGCGACGCCCCTGCGGGTGGAGCAGCCCCGTGCCCGGTGACTGCTGAGAATGGTGGCGGAAGCGACGCCAATGGCACCTTGTATTCCACCACGACCGCACTGGCCGCCTCAGTCGCCTTCGCCGATGCTTTGGCCTCGGCTTCATCAGCCGCGCTAGTCGCCTCGGAGCTAGTCGCTGACAGAGGCGATGACACTGCCTTGGGCGCCTCCTTCTTCTTTTTCAGCGACTTCTTTTTCGACGGCGTGGCCACACGCCGTGAAGTATGTTCGAGGGCTTCGTATTTGCCCCCATTGTGAGCCTCGAGGCTCTTGCTGGCCTCGAGCTCGCGCTGCCGTTGCCCGCGAATTTTCTGAACCGCGGGTGCGGTGACCTCCACAGACTCGCCGTCATCATCGTCGTCGCCGTCATCATCGCTTCCGACATTTTCCTTGTTGGAGGAGGATTCGCTTTCGTCCTCGGCGGACTCATCTGAGCTTTCATCATCAGCGGGAGGAAGCCAACCTTCCACCACTTGGAAAAGATGCACAAACAATAAATGGTTAATAAGGCGCAACTGCACTTCTGCGACTACGAAATAGACAAGGAAAGGTAGACTTACCGGTGTTGCCTTGCGCTTCATGGTGTATGGGGGAATCCCGGCCTTCGGGTCGCGGTATTCTGCATCAGTGATTTTCTTCAGTGTGAGGGCGTAATCATAGGCCTTCCACTCGGCGGTGCAGGCCTGGGTCGCGTTGTCCTTGCCGGTGTACTCGTACATCCAGTGATCACGGCTGGCCAGGGGCACCAGTCGCCGCCCGAGCCGGCAATTGTACAAATTGATGGTCTCGAGCCCGTCTTTCTTCAGCTGACGAATCGTCGTCAACATCTCGTCGACCACCATCCGCTGGTCGTGTGGAAGTTTGGCGACTTGAAGCCGGCGTGGCTCGGGCCGCTCGGTGGAATACATCGGGAGTGACACCTTGCCATCCGGAGTCGACTCGCTGACGTAGAACCAGTGCTTCTTCCACTCGTTCACCGCCTTCTTTGGCAACATGAGGTCGAGGAAGGAGGCCTTGGACTTCAATTGGAAGGTAAGGCCTCCCGCTTCCAGCATCGGGCCGACTGCCCCTTCGCGACAGACCTGCCCGTGGAACAACTCCTGCCACATGGGGAAGTATGGGCGGCAGCCCAGATAGCACTCGCAGAACACCACAAAGATGGCGAGCTGCTCGATGCTGCGCGGCCCCAGATCCGACGACTGGATGCCATAGTATGCGCAGAATCGGCGGAAGAAGATCGAGGTGGGGAAGCCGAGCCCCCTCTCGAGATGGATAGTAAAGCAAATGAACTCCCCGGCGCGCGGATTTGGTTCCACCTCCCCGGCCGTGGGGATTCGCCATCTCTCGGCGCAGAGAATCCCTCCGTCTTCGAAGGACTTCAACAGCACCTTGGTACACTTGGATCTCCCCCACAATTCCTTCGGGGGCGCCATCGATTCGAGGGTCTAGGATCACAAGATTGCTCTGGGATCGCTAGATCGCTCTGGGTCGCTCTGGAGGGAGTGGAAGATTGAGAGATGCACGGAGTCGGAAGAAATGTGGGGAATGCTCGCCCTTCACCCGTCACTCTCCTTATATAGCGGTTGGTACCCACAAATTTTGGGGAGCCGTTACCGCGCAGTGATTATGTCGATATTACCGGTGGATTACCCAACGACTAGTTTGACTAGGCTGACGGTCCAACTTCGTCTACTCGACTCTCCGACCCATTCGCCATAGCTGCAACTCGATTACTCGCCGACGCATTCACCATGGCTGCGACTCGACTACTCGCCAAACTGGCGATTCAACTGGTCGTCGTTATTGCAACTGATGATGCATGCTGAGGATTCTTTATTTCATTGAAAGAGTCCATCGCCGATTCGACTGGCGTCCAAATTGGACCTGAATACTCCGACTGCCAAAAAACACCTGCGACAAATCAACGACGGCCCCGGGGACTACTGATGGGGATATGCCGAGTGGGGTATACCCAGCAGGACGTTCCCTACTGGATCATACTCCTAGCGAGTGGGCCTGCAGGATGGCGACTAGACCGCGACCCAAGAGGAAACCAGGCGACTGGATGCTGAAGGCCCAGAAGCGTAGCTAGGACCAGTCGGATTAGGTCAGAACCCTTTGAGTCCTTATCCAACTAGGTTGTAGATCTGTAAACCCTAGCGAGGTGGCTTTATATAAACCTCCCTAGGGCACGCATAGAACTTACGTTCCATCATACACCCCTTCAACTTGCCGCCTAGCCGCTGAGCTCTCCCATTGTACTCTCTCATCAATACAATCTAGTAGGAGTAGGTTTTTACCCTCCGGGGGCCCGAACCTAGATAAATCCCTGTGTCTTTGTCGTCATCTCGCAACGCAGATGGCTGGCCGCCCTTGCCCTTTGTTCTACTACTCGCTACCAACGCAGCATCTGCCGTGACCATTCCCACGACACCTGCTGGCTCCTCTACCTCGGGCACCCACGCACGACGCCTGGTGACGGACAACATCCTCCTTCGGTAAGCCCCTTCGTTGGGGATTCTCGTTGGTGGGGGAGGTGGTAGGGAGTCGCTCCAATAAGTTCGGCGCCACTTCGATCCCGGGCGTGTTTCTACTGCTTCTTCTCTTCTTGGTCGGGCATGGTGGTGAAGGGAGGAGGGGAAGGAGTAGTGGCGCCGGCGGATCTGATGGCTGGTACGGGTGCGACGCTGGTCGATCTTATCCTTGGTTCATCGGCATGCTTCCGAGGTGGAAGGTACTAAAGATTCGGTTGGAGGAGAACCCTCTTCCAAATAAGCGTCGCCATCTCTGGTGCAGTGGGCTTGCACCACTATTGATCTTCTCGTTCGCCTCAGTGGTGAGGGAGAAGATGGCGGCGCCTGTGTTTTGGAGATGGCTTTGGGGGTTTGCTGCCGCCGCTGAAGTGGAGTCTTCCCGGAGGGAAATCTCGACGACATCTTTGATGTTTCCCACATCAGCTAGGCTGGAACGCCTCATGGAATCTGCGACACCTACAACAACATCCAAGTGACAGGGTAGATCAGTCGCTGCCTTAGGCCAACAGATTGGCCTTGCTGCGCTCGACCAAGCCTGTTGCTCAAGCTTCTTCCTCTAGAGTCGGAGGATCTTCTCCGGACTTGATGCAGTGGAGTCTGACAAGGTTCTTGCAGCGCCAAGTGGTTTCGTCCCTGATGCCAATGAGAACAGATGCATCTTGATTCAAGGCGATTTCCAAGGACTTGATCATGTTCCACGGGCCAACGTAATTAGCTTTAGGATGCAATCAGTTTTATTAAGGGTTCCTATGTACATTAATGGTTTTGTCGGGGCACTTTGTGTATTTTTGTATCCAACGCATTTTTAATGCAGATTCCTGATCCTTTGGAGTATTTATCGTGCAAAAAAAAGTACTACCACGGTGTGGACAGAGTAGCATTGGTATCTAAAGATGTAACTGGTGAGACCCTTGGGAGGTTCCACAAAAATCAATGAATTTCGACCATCCGAGCCATGTAGCTCCGATGTTGGTGCATGTGTGTTCCTTCTCTTGGCTGCTCTCCCATTCGCTGCCCACTAGCCCAAGCCATGTAACACCGCTTGTCTACCTGCCTGATACAGTGTGCGGGACCATCCTTTAGTTGGTCCACCTCTCAGCGGCTTGGGCTGGATTTCATATGGGTCAATTGAGGTGTGGTGCCCTCATGTCCTCTCTCCCTCCACCAAATCCCCTCACGTTCTCTCCCTAATCCCCCTTCTTTCCCGTGCCGCCATCGCCAAGGGCGCCCCCTCCCCTTCCTGCCCGTCTTCCTCCTCCTCTATCACCTCCAGCAGCAGCTACCGTTGTTTCCTTGCCCCGTCCCCATTCCCCTCCTCTCTTCAAATCCCATCCTCTTTCTCCTCCACAATTCCTCCAGCAGCGAGGAGCGACCAAGCCAGCCCGAGATGAAGTCTCTCTACCCTATAGCGAGTGCTGCCGCCACTCCTTCCTCGGGTCGAGGTCCCATCATCACCATCATCAGGAGAAGCGCCAACCATCGTCCTCCATCTCCGATCTTCCCTCTCACCCTCACACATCCACCAGTGGCGATGACGGGGAGACAACGTGCCAGGAGGACGACCTCCGCAGGTGCGCCCTCGACTCCATGGCCACTAGCAGCGGCATCTTGTTGCCGGTGTGTCCTAGAATAAGAGTAAAATTACCTACAGCATTTTTTTTTTGAAATTAGGTATATGTTCTCACACATGTGTGCATGTTCATTTATGTCAGTATGAAAGAAGAAGATGAAGTTCTACAAAAGATTGGACCCAAACCTAGCATGTAATGGTTAGATTCTTTCCAGATCTGATTATAATGCAGAGTAGGGATATTTCTCTTAATGTTTCTGAGTATTTTTTCCCGAATTCTCTTTATTATGTGATGTCTGCAAATCCTCATCGGTAGTTCATGCAGTACCTCGATGGTGTGAATCTGATATGTTCCTACACTTATTAATCTATGTTGTATGGAGTTGGAATTTATATTTTTTATTTTGGTTCAGAGGTTTTATGGAAGAAGATGGTCATTTTTGGCAGAAGATTATGCCCAGATCTTGTAGGTAATGGTTAAAACTTTTTAGTTCTGAACCATGGTGCTAACTAAGAATCTTTCATGTTGTTCAAAGACATTTATCTCTTTTTTTGGTTCAGAGATGTTACAAAAGAAGAAGAAGAAGATTTTTTTTATAGAAGATTATGACCGGATCTTGAAGGTACCAATGCCTCCTCACACTTTTTGCCCTACTTGGTTTTGGCCTTTTTGAAAGAGGATTCCCTATGGCGCTTCCTCTGTATAAGATTCTTCATTTCACACTTCTCAGGTTTGCCCACACGAGCAAAATACATATCCATGTTCCTTTAGGAGAGATGATAATTACATTCAATTCAATTGATTTTACATCAGGCGGGGAGATATATATTTTGACAACTTCGGTTTCCAATTGTTATTCAATTGATATTACATCAGGCTGGGAGATATATATTTTGGCAACTTTTAACACGGGTCATCTTAAAAAGTTCATCATTGCTAATAGTTTCTTTTTGTTCTCTTCAATATCCGAAGAATGTGCAAAAGCTTTTTAGGGTAAAAGATTTCTGTTATAAAATGAAATTATTGAGTTACAGTATATATCATTTCTTAAGACTGAATTCTACAATATTTTGGTCCGGGAGATTGATTGGATTTATTGTATACAGAGCTTGTTGTAAATTTACACCGGTTACATTATTTGACCGGTAAAAGGCATGTACTGAAAATTATGAGTTCATGGCTGTGGTTCAGGGTAGTGTAAGATTTGTACGAGAAGAGTAGTATACGCACTGCACGGTATATAGAGATAGCTTTCAAACATGTATTGTATAAAGATCTGAAATGTTACTTTGTGACCTTATATTTGCAACCCTTCTTTCTAATCCATGTAGAAAGGGATTTATACCTTGTGAGGGTGGGAAGGAAAGGCCATTCTCTGGGATCTTGGTAAACATCCGTGGAAGATGAAAGTTATAGTTTGTCAATTATGAGTTTTTGGTTACTCATCTTATATAGACTAACAAGTGAGTTAATTTTTTTTTATTTTATATGGCAGCCATTGGTCACGCCAACCTAGAAAATTAGCTTTGTGGTTGCGGTTGTCGCTGCGCCTGGACAGAGAGCTGCTGCAAGACCAAGAAGAGCTCCTCCCGGTGCTGCTGGAGCTACTGCAGTGGCAGCATGGGAGGAAGAAACAGGCACACGAGGTGGCCATTATGAGATGTACCGGCTGATGTCTTGGAAATTTCGGCGAGGTATATACGATGCCGCATCCTTTTATCTCTGCATTTTCCCCGATTGTGCATCTCTTCATGGTGGGAGTGGATTCCTCCCACCTGATGTTTCAGTACAATGAGGACACACAAGATATGTGATTTATTTGGTTTGAAAAGTTATTATTCACTTTTTTTTGTGAAAATAGTACAAACAGTGAGTAGAGATAGAAAAGAGACAAAGGTTTGTGCTGCAACAGAGCAGAGCAGCAGCAATAGCGCCTCTGGAGAGTTTTTATTGATCGACTCCTGGCGCTGCTTGCATAATTTCTTCATCATAAGTCCCGGTGCAGCTATTATTGCAGATTTTTGCTGGTTCTTGTTGACACGATAATGTTATGTTTTATGTGTTATTCAAAAGAATAGGTATGACCTAATGGTGATAGGATTTCCCAAGAAATATGATGATCTGTATCCAATATGGTTGTTGACTTGTTACAGCATTTCAGAGATTTAGCAGTGTAAAATAAAGTAATACAAAGATCTGAACTCCAAGATTTTTGGTAATGACACTTCTAATATTTGGAGACCTCATGATGTATTTTGTGCCGCCACAGATGCCTGAAGTTGTGCTCCAGCTTCACGAGTTACTATTTTTTCTCTTCGATTGGGTCTTCTTGCAGCTCGTGCTTCAATGTTTGCACAATTCAGGACACTATTTTTCTGATTTAAACAATTTTGTCACTGTTGTTGTTTATGATGTAGCCATTGTCGAGGCTCATATAATGGAGATGAAGGTGTGCTTGAGAGAAGCCATTGTTACACACAATAGGGTAGTTTTGTTTATATCTTTTTTATTTTCAACCATCTCTCCTTTTGCCTACCTTGCTCTAAATTGAGTTCCTTGGAACTGAGTGACTATATTTCAAAAAATAAGAAGTTGGTAGTAGTGCAATTAATGGAGAGAAAGTTATGAGCATTAGCATCTGAAAGCATATATGGGAGTTGAGTCCATATTCATTAACGCAAGTCAAGAATACTCTCTTGCATATGACATTATCTTGAGGTCTATGTTGGATCTTTAGTATATTTTCTAGCTAGCGTTGAGCCTACTTAGTTGCAGTTATATGGGTAATGTCGCCTCTCTTTTCCATTATTATTTACTCTTTATTGCCTGGTGCTGAATTCATCCATGTAGAAGAAACAAATGTGTGGGCAAATAAATCATGTATTGTGCTATGTGTGAGCTACTACTAGAATGTGTGCAGTGTGTATTATTTTTGGTCCATAAAATTATTTTAGCACAAATTGGCATGTCAACACTAACACATGTTTACTGTAATTTAAAGCTTATTTAGAACCTTAGATCATAATTTAAATAGGCTTGTCATATAATTTATAATTTATAATCTAACTATATTCAATCGTTGCTTTGTATTCAGATCGATGTGAAGGGAATATTTAACGACTAGGAGGTTAAATCTTGCTATGTTAAATATATTATAGGGAAAGGTATAAAATACAGCTCTACTTATTTTCTATCTATTGCAGATGTCAAACTGAATCAGATTGTTTAATAGTTTTATACACTGCTTCCACACTGCTTATTTTCCACTATGTGCTTCAGAGCTTCAGGAGGTTACATCTTTTGATTTATTTGCTTCCGGTGCTCTTTATGGGGTAGTTGTTCCTGATGCCTATGTTGTTTCCAAATTAGGTTAGCCCTTCCATGTCTGTCCCTGTGACGCCTCCCTCCGTGAGAAAGCAAAACTGATATTGGGTTACTTTGTACAATCAAACCATCATCAACATAACTTATTTGTTTTACTATCTTTAAGTTTTAAATTCTGTCAGTTGTATCCCCTTTTGGTTTATTTTAGTAGGTGGGGGACGGGCTGGTACTCGAGTTGTTGCTCCTCTCTGGCTTTACATCTTCTCTGGCGCTCCGCTGAAGCACCATAGCTCGATGTCGTGCCTTTCTTCTATACAACGACACCGGTGAGCGAGGGTAAGCAACAAACATGTGATGATTTTGGAACTATTGGACAATTTAATATCTGACATCCCGTTGTGCTTATTGTGGTAAGCAAGTTTCTTTTATGATATGCTACTTTTGTGATATCTAGGTTGTTTCAGACACATTGTTTAATAATCTTAGATTTTAAATCCTCACTGCTATGAATTTTGTATAGAAACAGTGGTATCATTTATGTAATCAATTTATGTGTTCTTGTCAATTCCCTTGTGTTCTCTTTTGTCTATTCCTAACAGGGCCTGTCCATTATGGTTGGTTCTTACATTCCTCTATGTAATATTTGATTTCCCTTCTATTTCTTCTTACTGCAGGAAAAGGTGGAAGGGAGACTTTTTTTTGCATACATGGACCTCCATAATGCTTATGTTCACACGATTCTTGAGTTCAAATGCGTTATATGTGGACCAATGGAGCATCAGGATATGCTTGGAAAAAAGCATTAATTCCTTCGGTTTGGTCATGAGGTTTGCTCGTCTGTTTTTAAACACTTAAATTCCAATGCATTATGTCGTTTAATCATCTACAGTCAAATTCTATAAGGTGCATGGTGAATTATCTGATTAAATTATTTATGTTGTTAAATCGGCTATGTCAAATGCTACAAGATCTAAATCAAGAGGTTTTGGTTGGGATGGTTCAGTGGGGCTCGATTTTTAGTCAGTCTTTCTTTACCATTAGATGTCAGAGAAAGAAATGTGATATAAGCGATGCATTCCCTTGCTTTTTCACGATGTGCCTCTGATGTGTCGGTATCACGTGGGGTCATAATTATTATATCTAAGTTCCATGTGATACACAATGATTTAGACTTATTCGTTGAATATTTTTTCAAAATTTACAAGACCAGTAGTGATGTTTTCATGCTTGCTTTGTATTATGGTTTCATGGTAAAAAAGTGTAGTTGTACGAGTTCAGTCATGCTTTAATAAACACATTTGTCTGTAATTCACGATGTGCTAAAAAACAGAAGTTATGAATGTTGAATGGTCCATTTTAGAGTAGACTGATGGAGATCACTAACATGTCGGTTGATGCACACCGTTGTGATTTATTTAGTTGTGGATCAATTTTGCCTGCACTTACTTTCCAGTTCACGGGAGGGGTGTTTTCTGAAATCTGTATGTTGTTTTGTGGCATCTAAATGCCAATGATCATTTGTAACCAATATATAGAACCTTGCTTTTTTTTGCTATTTCTGTTTGTTGCATAGGGGGGAGTTGATGCCTTAGATCAGTTTGTCATCATGTCTGTACTCCATGGACGTGTGGCAATATATTTAACCAGCTTGATCTGCACTAACAATTAACTTGAGTGGTACCTCCACGGGGAAATAACAACTGCTTCATGTCATCTGAAGCTTTTCTGTCATCCGTAGCTTTTGAGAGAAATATTTGTTTTCATATAGACCTCCGGTTTGTAGATCATGGGATAGCTTGAAAAATCTGTGTTCTATCTTCTCTCATATGAGCTGCTTGTTTATATCCAAAGAGTCAATATATTCATGTTCATTGGCTTGCGCTTCAGGGCTTCTTGCAGTCTCAGGCCCGTCATGCAGATGATGTCAGAATTGCCTGCTGATGACGTTCTCTCTCTTTGTGCCTGCTGGCCTGCCGGGCAAGGTCTCGAGGAAACCGACCACTGTGCAAATTGCATTGCCACTGCGAGACATGGATACAAGTTAGATAGGCAACATCCTTCTGTTTCAATTCATTCCAGCCAAACTTGAGCACTCATGTCATGTTTGGCAGTTGGTAAGCAATACCATCAGAGATGATTTGGAGCTGCTAATTTTGGGACAAAATGGATCCAGCCAACGATTCAAAGGACATTGGTGATCTGATGTGGCTACAAAAACTTAAACAACTATCGGCATCTAGCTTCACAGGTTCCATTCATTTCTCCATCATAAAACAGGTTAAAAATTTAGGCAGTTTCATCTACTGTTTGTTTTATTGTACCTATGGGAGAATCCAGAACTCCATACATCTCAAATTCAGTTCAAGTATTTGATATTTTCATTGACAAGTGTTCTTTTTTGCTGTTACATTATACATATGTGTTTGTGCCTATCAACAATTTGATTGCAGTGGATCAAGTTTGTTCGGCCTTTTGGTTTCTAAATCATGGAATAGTTGATAAAATGTTGTACTTCCTCCGTCTCATGGAATAGTTTTTTAAAATTTGGACGAATCTATATACTACATATAGTTTCTAGATTCATCCAGACGGAGGGAGTAGCTAGGATGACGATTTATATAGAGATAGACGCCAATTCTTCTACAAATACTTTGGTCCTATATTGAAAAGAAAAATACACTACTATTACATCTTGTCGGATACGTCAAGAGATTACATGTTGTGCATGTTTTTAGTTTTTAACTTAAAAGTTTGTTGAAATTACGACTACTCTTCATCTTCAATATTTCATAACTTTCGACCTTCCATTATAGATACATATATTAAGGCGCGAAATTTTCGCGGCCTCTCAGCGATCGAGCGCAACCATACTGTAGAGGCCTATTTTCTACCTATGATCTAGTGACACGTCTCTTCTTTGGGTTGTTTTGGTCAAAGACGTTCAAGAATAGACTACTGCTCAAGCGGTTTGAGAAAAAAAGACGTCATACTACTGTAGACAAACCAATTTCTACCAATCAGCAACTGCCATATTGACTTGCTACAATAAGATTTTTTTCCTTTACATTTTCTTTTTACACTTTCCAACGGTAATTTTTTGGGGATGCTTTTTGCCGTAATCTTTCGTTGATAGTTTCGACATAACTTTTCGCCATGTTTTTCCTGCTAATAGTTATTCTTTAGTAATTCTTTAAGTGCATAGTAATTCTTTCGATGGTAGTCTACAACTGTATTTTCTTCTCTCAATTTTTAAATATTTGGTAACTTTTTAACACAACTTTTTGGCCATAATTTTATGATAGTAATTAACTATGTTTACAATGGTATTTTAAATCCCTTTTTAACTACGCCACACAAATTATTTGACGCATCTTTCCGTCCGTCATTTTCAGACGATCATTACCCTAAGTCGACAACACTTTTAACTCCTTTTTTAACTACTCGGCGGTAAGTTTTGCAACACAACTTTTCGGCCGTTGTCCCTCCGGTAAATAATTGTCAGACAACTTATCAACGGTGAATAATTTTATAACCATATTTTGTCTGCGGTATTTTTTTTGTGTTCCTTCCCTATTCTATGGAAATAATTTTTAGTTACACTTTCCAAGTCGTAATTTCCATAAAATAACTACCTTTCAGTAAATTTCTGATGATGAGTCAATTTTTTGGCCGTAACTCGCCGGTAGTAATTCAATTTTTTACCTTTTGTATTTTCTAACACTAACTTCATATTCACTGCCTTTTTTTGGAAAAATAGTACCAATGTCTTATACGATAACTTCGGACAACAATAGTACACTACATAAGATGTAATCTCCAGCAATACTTTTAGTCAATTATTCGACCCCATTGTCCCATCACGGGCGTGGCATGTTGCCGCGCCACATTTCCTAGTATTAGATTTATACTTGTCTCTTTTACACACTTTCCTCTTATACTTGCCCTCTACTAATTATTGTAATATATTTCCCTATTTCGCTCGTTGTATATAACCATCTCCTACTATGCTCATCTCATGATTTAGTGTGACTATAGCTAATTGTTGTATATTTCTTTGGTTAGACGTGTTTTCTTAGTGTTTTTAATTAGCGTTATTATACAAAACATGTATGAGAGGAACATGATCATTCACCAAGTCGCACCCCTAAATCTGTAGATGCATCAGCTCCCTTCTTGGGGTAATATAATCTCATTTGAAATCGCATGTCAAATTTGAGCCTTAACGCTACGTCCATTTGGTAAAAAATAAAAAACTTATTATTGTTTTTCGCTCACCTATAATCACTAATTGGCTCAAATTCAAACTAAAAAACTACTCACTAACACCAGTCAGATGCTCGGCAAACATTACAATCATGGTAATTTAGTTCATAAAATAAATACTATAGAGTTACAGATCAAATATAAAATGTATGTACTTGATACGAACTTGCATCAATTGTCCTGATTTAGTATTTAATAGACTCTTGCAACACAAGAAGGAATCGAACTCTGATGACACCAATGTAAAGAGGGCGATTCTTAAAACACTTTCGACTGGTGATTGTAAGCCCCAGGTGTGTGTTCCTTACATAATATAATTAACATAGCAAATGTGTTGCCACAGACTAAATAGACTGTTTTGTACAATTCCAGAGCAGCAACAGCGGAAATGCTAGCCATAGCACTGACAACATGAAGTATGACACTGATTAAGATCAGTATCTGCTGCAAGATAACTGCTGCCCCTGATATTATAGTTTACCTATTGTCAACACCCGGATTTTTCAATCCTAGATGCCTGTTATGCCATACATCGCAATCCCAGGATTACCATTTTTGCGAGACATAACAGAATTGGATACCATAGTACTTCATCCATTACAAACGATACATAAGTTCTTACACAAATAGGGATCTCATGATCCAGTTCTTAATACAACATCAAGCAGCGGAATACGTAATAATAACGGTAGCGTAGGCGAAGCTCCATCTTCGAGGTCACAGGCAATGCTGACGATGGGAGATGATCCTAGTTGTCGTAACCTTTCTGGGGTCCATCCTCCAGGTACTCCTTGTAACACCCTCAGAATCGACCCTATGCAAGTTTCAGCGCTTCCCGCCAAACCCGCATAGAAACGATTCAAAGGTGCCCACCAGGCACTTCCGTGCGGGTGGAAAACGAAGTAATAACATTACACAACAGTCCTCGATGGGACCCACAGAACAGATATATATACAACAGCGACTCAATAAGTCAAGAATACAGATATAATATACAAAGATCCAAATCACCTTGAAAATGATAGAGCGTCCGACTACGGACAAGATGCAAATGGGGCTAAGAGCCCTAAAGAATAACCAATGGCGTCCATAACCCTGCCCAGGCCAAGCCGGAAGGGTAACCCTGCTAACGACGTCGATCTCAAAACCTGCTTAAACAAAAGGGGTGCCGACAAAGGGCAAAGGAAAAAGAGAGAGCGGTCAGTACTGAGGCCAGTACACGGCGAGGCTAAAATTCGGCGGTCCTCGCCTACATAGGTATGGTGGACTAAAGCGGCAGCACAGCATGCACTAAACGACCTATAGAGACTCGATACAACTGTCGGCTATCAGAGAGGGGTAAGAAAGACCTATTCGGAACCAACCTGATACTACCACCAAACATACCCATCCTGGAATTTCCCCCTCGAGACCAAACGAGGAAGTCAACCGAGGAACTCACACAGTTGGCAGTTTTATTTATTCAGTTATCGTTGCAGCAATTACTAGTCAGGTATAGATAGTCATCCTGATAGAATAAGCAGTGGGCACTTTTAGTTAACCATTCCATTGTAGTGCACTCTTACTAGTCAGATACAGTTAGCATGAGATATCCCCAAAACCCAGCAGTTGTTGGTACTTTTATTTAGCCATTCCGTTATAGTTGCAATACTTACTAGTCAGGTACAATGGTAGCAAGCGACAACCCAAACAAGCAATTGTTGGCAATTTTATTTAGCCATTCCATTATAGTGAAGCTGATTACTAGTCATTATAAAGTCAAATTTATAGCACTACTTTAGTTATAGTTTTCTATGATCGAGATACTGTGCTCCAAGTCGTCCATAACCGCGGACACGGCTTTCAGAAAGTTTTACCATGCAGGGGTGCACAAATAGCAACACACACTCGATCAACCTCGAAAAAACCAAATCAAAACCCAACGAGGCTTTCACGACAAAGCAATCACAGGATTCAGAAATATTTCAGGGGGCCACCCCATTAAGCTACCCGCAACGAAGTTAGCTGACTCCGAAACGGACTCAAGGTTTGGGTGGACGGCTGTAAACGACTGGGAACCCGAAAGTGTGACTGGGCTTGTCGATACCGCGAAATCGTGTCCCGATCCTAAACAGTACATGTGCAGTACATCGCACAATTTAAATAAAGCAGTAAAGCATGGCATAAGTACAGGATAGTAAATAAAACCTCAAACTAGTTTGTGGCCCCAAGAAATAAGAATGAATCAAGCTCTGGCTCAGGGGGGTCCCATAATCCTCCCGGATGTGGATAGCGCGAATATTCAAGGAACATGTATCAAGTACTCGGGGTCCTACGGGACACAAGTGGACGGTTAAAAACCAAATAACATCTATTGCCCACATGTGCCTCTGCATTTACCTACTTCAATTTTAGTTGTTAAACAGTAATTAAAGTCTTGATCATCTCCAACAATAAACACACGGCAATACTCCAACAACTGTGGTACTTGACGACACGCAACAGCACTTGAGCAAGCGACTACGACGCGCAGGTCCAACTATCTACCAAACAACAGGTAATAGGAGGTGTCCAAGGCAATATAAGGCCGCAAGGGATATCACGGGTACGAAAGCTAGAGCATCGCAACACAGATAGCAATAGATCAACAGGAGGGAATAAATACTATAAAAGTAAGATAGGTAGAAAGGGGGAGATGCTCGCCTGAAAAGCATTGCCGAAGGTTCATCCGAAGATCGGGTCGACACTCGCATCAACTCATCGGCCTAATCCATGAAGAAGCAAAGCACTAGAAGAAACACCGGATGCACTATTTAATACTACGATATAAGATCGAGCATGATGCATGTATGATGTATGACATGGCAAGATGCGATGCAATTAGGCAATATTAAGCGGAACCGGGGGTCCCGACAATTAATTAATAGGTTCATGTTGTTTATCTACCCCGCAAATTAAAGGTTGTCTTAACAAGGCAAAAGATAACGCCGGTTCGCTACACAAATTTAAATGGAGTCCGGAATAAGACAAAGATATCCCGCATATAGACTCCATATTTAATTATGAGATGAATCGGCATAATGCCCCCAAACCACAGACAAGTATGCATGAACAATTAATATGCGACAGTTTTATATCTAGCATTTATAAAATAGGGGCTCGGGAAAGGTTCACACATCTGGGCTCGGGAGATCTTGGTTCCGGGGGTTCGGGGTTCGGTCTCAGGGTTCGACGGGGATCAGGTGCGGATCAGGGCTACTGGGTCCGAGATGAAGAGCTTGGCGTTCGGCGTCCTTCGGTTTCATGTCGACGTGCTTGACGTCCAAGATGGAGAACTCAGCATTCCGGGGAGAAGACCTTGGCGTGTCGAGGGCTCGGCCTTCGGATCCATGTCGGTGCACTCGGTGTTCCGGGTTGGAGATCATGGTGTTCCATGATGGAGTGCTTGTCGTTCCTGTGACGATCTTGGCGGTCTTCGGATCCGGGTCTTGGCGTGGCCTTAGGACCACCGGGATCGGGCTTCGGGGTCTCGGTCATCAGATCTGTGAAGGAGATCTTGGCGTGCCAAGGGTCTCGGTGGGATCGGTCTTCGGACTCCAGGAGCGAGGTCTTGATGGTCCGTGTAGGATATCTCTGGGTTCTATGACGAAGTTCTCGAGTCAGACGCGCGGCATCTCACATTGGTTGTATATCATCAACACATGGACGAAAGGGCTGTAGGGCACGGTCGGTAGGCTTGCAGGCGCACTTGGGGAGGTGGCACGGGACCTGGGCGTCTCAGGAGAGTAGACCGAGGAGGGTCCCTGGCGACGCAGGCGAGGAAGGTCGACGGCGGCTCTGCTTGGGGGAAGACAGGGGCGGCGAGGCCATGGGCCGCGAGCGGCAGGGGAACCCAGGGCCGCGGCGGCGGACACCCATAGGCGGCGAGGTGGTCTGGCACGATGCAGGGCGCGGCCGGTGCAAGCGGCAGGGTCGATGGCGACCGGAGATAGAGGAGGTGGGCCAGGCGAGGTAGAGCCGGGGGTTGCAGCAGAGGGAGCCCGCGAGGCGATGGTGCAGGCCGAGCCACGCGGCGGCAGCGGCGGAAGGCGTGGCCGGTGGTCGCTGCAGGTGGCGGTGGCCAGAGAGGACGCGAGGGAGGCGCTGGCCACGGGGAAGCGGTGGTGCTGGGCACGGTGCTGCAGAGGCAGCAAGCACAGAGGCGAGCACGGGGAGGGAAGAGGCGCGGGGATGGTGGGGAGCTTGGGGGAGAGGGACGACCCTGGCGGCGGGGCCGACTGACGAGAGGCAGAGCACCACGGCCAGACGGGGGCACGCGGCGCCATGCCTGGAGGCGAGCGGAGGAAGGCCGGGAGGCGGAGGACGAGGCCGAGAAGGTGAGGGATCCTGGCGGCGGCGCTGCAGTAGAGCTTGGGGCGGGGCGGCCTGAGAGGAGGAAGCCAGGAGAGGCGTCTCCGGCGAGGCGGAGAGAGAAGGCCGGCGGCGGAAGGAGGTGGAGACGGGGGGGGGGCGCGATGGGGCGAGGCTCGCGGAGCGAGGCGAGAGAGGCCAGAGGGAGACGCGTCGGGGAGAGAGGGTTGGTGGCCTCGGTGGCGGAGAGGAAACGGGGGGAGCAGGGTCGCGTGAGGCCTGGGGGTTGGTGGGGATCGATCGGGTCAGGTGGGTGGGGCCAGACGAGGGGGAGGACGCGGGAGTGCGGGTGGGTGATTGCTGGCACGCGCGGCTGGGAGTGGGTCCGCTAGCTGGGACCGGGGTTTGACCAGGAACGGTCGCTAGGGGTTACTCGCAGGGTGGGCACGCGCTGGCTTATGTGGCGGCAAGGGAGTGGAGGGAGGAAGAAAAAAATGATGAGGTGGCGGTTTGCGATTGGCCGGGGTGAGGTGGAGGGGGTTTGGGTAGACTAGGTTGGGGTAGGAAAAGGGTTTAGGTGGTCCGGTTTTGTTCTGAGGGTGGTCGACTGGGTCGGATCGGCCCGGTACGGCTGCCCCCTAAAAATAAAATAAATATTTTATTTATTTAAAACAGGGCTTTTGCAAACCGTTGGTAGACGAAACAAAATAATCCGGAGACCCGGGTTT
The DNA here is from genome assembly GCA_916181665.1 of Avena sativa. NCBI lineage: Eukaryota > Viridiplantae > Streptophyta > Magnoliopsida > Poales > Poaceae > Avena > Avena sativa. Next base: position 231,132,692 of record OV702279.1, read on the forward strand.
TGTGTTTGAATAAAGACGGGTATTCGAATAGTTTGACACTCTGCAGAGATTGTACACTTTCACCACAACATTCGATACATCCGTCAGGAACAAATCCTGAATTCACCATACTCAGTATGCGGATAATCAATCCTAACCTTTCAATTACACTCCCTAGTATAAGCACCTCTCCTGTGAGTTTGGCCTCCCAACCATGACCACTGTCATCTTGGGTACTGCACAGGTGGACAATCTTCACAAGGTAGCCTCAGCTCAGACCTTGGCCGTGAGGGAACCAATACTAAGGTATATAAGTTTCCAGTCAAGCCCTACCCAATATTCGGGTATTGTGGTTGTACGCTAAAATTGGAATGGTATCGCATCCAGACAACCATCAGTTTTATAAAGGGCTAAGGCTCATGCCTCAACATTTTCATCACCAAAATCATCAAGTGTTTGGAAACACATGTCCAAAACATTTCAATAGAATGATCCATCATTCCAAGGTTTTCATAACCATTTTTCCACCAAGTAATCCCATCTAAAAGTTGATCAAGTTTTATGCTTAGCACTAGCATCTACAGGTGGGGGGTAGTAATAATGAGGGGTGGTAACTAGTGGAGTTTCACTAAGTCCAACCTTATATCTTAGGCTGATATCAAGGTGTCTAGCTTAGGCCAAATTTTATGCTCTTTAAGCAACTTTCAGCACAACTGTCTAGTATCTACCAAACTCTTAGGTAGACTCTAAGTAAGCTTTGATAAAGAAATAAAGTAAGAAGCTTGCCATAAAACTAGGATTGGTTTAGCAAGTGGGTATGATCACATATGCTTAAGGCATAAAGTAGTCATCTCACAAGTATGGGTTTGTGGCATCAGTAAGGTATCTTGCAAGTGTTAGCTTGCACAGGTCAACTTGATTAGTAAGGCTGGCATCAATGTCAATATAAGCTTGCTAAATTGCAAGTGTTAGCTTGCCTTGTGCAGAGCAGTGGTTGAAGTTCTCCTCGGCTTCCTCTTCGTAGTATCCTCCTTCCTCCTCGTAGTATCCTTGGTCGGTACTAGCGTCTATGAATAAATACGAGGTACACAATCACCAAACAATACTTAACTACTTGCAATCATCACACACAAGGGTCCTATAGATGATCTAGCATCATCTCTAACATTACAAGGTTAAGGCTTGGTTTAAAACTTCTTATTTTTAGAAAAGTAATTTCTACTCATTGAAAACTACTTAAGATTTAATATTCTCCAAAATAAACATGGGATCATTTTGACACATGTCATCACCACATATTGTAGTCCATGGGAATGTGATTTAAAGTGGTGTCACAATTTAATAAGGTTTTACCCTTTTATTTTAATTAATTAAAGTGGCTAGAAATGCTTATGAAGCATTCTTTTATTACTTGAACATTATTTTCTGAGAGTAAACCTATATATTTTTATATATTCTGAAAGGTATGGTTAAATGTGATTTTTGAGAGTTGGAATCAACTCAAAAGCTTTTATGGTTTGAGTTGGAAAAATGTTTGAATGCAGAAAAGCTTCTGCCTTGTTATTTTTACTATGGGTGATCTACAGATCCAAATGACTTGAATCCAACGGGCTTGGATTAAGCATTCACAGACCTTTCTAACAAAATTGGTTTCATTCAATTTGGTGCACTGAATCAATCTGGGTTGATTTTTGAAGTTGGGTACAGAAGTGTGTTTGAATTTAAAAAGAAAAAGGTTTAATTTGAATTGTTGGGATGCGCGGCAAATTCTAACGGGCCGGCCTGCTAAGCGCAGTGCTCCCGCGGGCTGCTTAAGTGGGTGTCCCCACTCGTTAGTGACACGGGGCTGGGCGAAGCGGTATGGGGCAACGTGGATCGTTCGATCTAGTTCTAATCCAACGGCTGAGGGTCATCGTCGACGCGAGACAGCTCCGGCGAGAACGAAACCTAGCGCGGCCAGTGAGGGGTGCTAGGGGCTCACCGGGGTACTGGCGAGGGTCGGCGAGGCGGGCGAACGACAAAGTCGACGACGGCGAACCTCCTGGTACCGGTGGCTTCTCCTGGGGCGGCTCCAATCGCTGGCTCCTTTCTTCTCCAAAAGCGGCGGGCTCCGGTGAAATTCCGGCGAGGTGGTGCTCGGCTTGCTCAGAGGATGGTGTGGCACGGTCAGTGGGGAGAGGGGAGTGAGATGGTGTGAAGAAATCGTGCGGGGGTGGCCTCTATTTATAGTCGAGCGAGGGGACCGTCGGGGCGCACGGTGAGCTCGTCGGGGGCGACGTTACAGGCGGCTATAGGCACGGGCAAGGGTAGGGGACGGTGCTGTGTCTCCTGGCGATGCTCAACGACATGGTCGCGAGGCATGGGGCGGTGTGGTTTGGTCTAGAACGGGCGGTGCTCTGAGCGGCAGAGGCGGCGTCTTCGACGACGGGCGGTGGCTGTATGGCACGGGGCGGTAAATGGGGATGTCTGGCGGTCTCCTGGGTCGGTGGTGATCATGTGTGCGCGCGGTGAGGGAGGCGCGCGGTCTGTGGGTGATGGTCGAGGGTGGCGCTCTGGCACACGCTCGGCATGGTCTGGGCGTGTCTCGTGCGTGTGGTCCAGGGCTTGGCAACGCTCGCGGCTGGGACAGGCAGTGGCGGTGGACGGTGGGCTGCCTCCCAGACATGTTGGCTAGGCTTGCTACTGCTCCTAGCTCGCTGTCCACAATGGGGTGACATGGGGGTGCTCGGCTGTTCACCATTAATGACAATGGCAAGCTCACAGGGGTGCTAGTGTTGGGCTAATCTTTCTAGATGATCTACTGGGTTGTGTGTGAGCTAACTAGGGAACAAGTTAGGCTCAAAACACTGCACACTATAGTGTTTGATGTTTTGTTTGATTTGTGTCTGCAACCTGTTTGATGAAATGGCCGCATGAAATCAAGTTTTGAATTTTGAAATGAATTTTGGTGGGTTTGCTAGATTGGTGCTGGTGAGTCTGCAGATGCTTGGGTTTTGAAAGTTGAGGTTGTTTGAGTGGGTTTTGGAAAAGTGGGATCTTCTCATATGAAGAAGATTCAATTTTGAATTGCCATTTAAACTATGCATTTGAAAGTTTCTGGATGATCACAAAGTGGGCCTTGATACTTTGTTATGAGTACATTCAAGGGGTGCAAAGATCCAGAAAAGTTTCTGTAGGTTTTGAAAGTTTGAGACAGCCAAAGTAGGCATGGGAGTTAAATTGGTCAAAATGACCATTCACTTAATATATTTGTTTTGATTTACTTGTCTTTAGGAAAAGTGTGGGAAATGTTTTAGATGATGTTCATTTCACCTAAGAAACATTTTACAAGCAATGGATCACACAAATAAGGTGGTTTTTAAAGAAATTCAAAATCCATGCATACACATATACATGCATTCATGAATTCATTTAGAAAAGTTTTTGTTAACCCTAAACTTGATGATTAGTGTTTTGATGATCTAAGTTTGATATTTTTGGGATGTTACAAACCTTCCCTCCTTAAATAGAATCTCGTCCCGAGATTTGAAAAAGGACGAAAAGATTACCTAGGATTTGAAGAGATCTGGAAACTCCGTCCTGATGTGATCTTCGCGTTCTCAGGTAGCTTCCTCTTCTGTGTGGTTGCTCCACTGAATCTTGAGAAACTTGATGCTTCGGGTTCTGGTAGTTCGAAAGGCTTCTTCCAATATACGGATGGGTACTTCGGGATAGGTCAGGTCATCATTGATCTCTATGGTCCGGTGATCGATATTCTTGAACACTTCGGTCTTCTCGGGGACTTCGAGACATTTGCGAAGTAACGAGATATGGAACACATTGTGCACAGCTGACATCTCTTCTGGTAGCTCCAGTTGGTACGATACTTCTCCTCCACGGTTCAAAATTTTGAAAGGTCCGATATATCTGGGGGCTAACTTTCCTTTGAGTTGGAAACGTTGCATTCCCTACAATGGCGACACTTTCAGATAAACAAAATCTCCGATGTTGAAGGCGAGGTCTCGACGTCTCTTGTCGGCGTAACTCTTCTGTCGGGATTGGGCTGTCTTGAGGTGTTCACGAATCTTGTGAACCTTCTCTTCTGCTTCTCGTAGGATGTCGGGTCCGAAAATCTGACTCTCTCCTACTTCCGACCAGTTCAAAGGGGTGCGGCACTTTCTTCCGTACATAAATTCAAATGGGGTCATTTGCAAACTGGCTTGGTAACTGTTGTTGTATGAAAATTCTGCAAACGGCAGACAGTCTTCCCACTTGGATCCATATTCTAGCACACATGCTCTAAGCATATCTTCGAGTATTTGGTTTACTCGCTCCGTTTGTCCATCGGTCTGAGGGTGATACGCGGTACTGAAATCTAGGCGGGTTCCTAAACCTTCTTGGACTTTCTTCCATAATCTCGAGGTAAACTGGGTTCCTCGATCCGATACTATATTCTTGGGGACTCCATGCAAACTAACGATCCTAGCGATGTACAACTCCGCTAGCTTCGAGCTCTGATAAGTACTTTTGACGGGCAAGAAATGGGCGACTTTGGACAATCTGTCCACTATGACCCAAATAGAGTCATTTCCCCTACTAGAAGTAGGTAGTCCAGTGATAAAGTCCATTCCTACAGAATCCCATTTCCATTCCGGAATTTGCAAAGGTTGCAACAATCCAGCAGGTCTTTGATGTCCTGCCTTGACTCGCTGACAGATATCACACTTGGCGATATAGCTTCCGATTTCTCTCTTCATCTTATGCCACCAAAATTGCTCTTTCAAATCTTGATACATCTTAGTTCCTCCGGGATGGATAGAATAAAGAGTATCGTGAGCCTCCTTCAAGATAACTTCTTTCAACTCCGAATCTGCTGGTACACAAAGGCGTCCTTTGTACCACAGAACTCCTTCTTCGTCCTCGGTGAATCCGGGTACTTTGCCTGTACCGATACGACGCTTGATTCCGTCGATACTGGCATTTCCCTTCCGCGCCTCCTTAATCTGACTGATCAAAGTGGGCTGAAGTTCTATGCTAGCCAAAAATCCTTCACTTACTAATTCCATTCGAAAATCTTCCATCTCCTTGTGTAAACTTGGTTGCTCCTTCAAAATCATGGAGTTCAAGCGGCACGGCAATCTGCTAAGGGCATCGGCTACCACGTTGGCTTTTCCAGGGTGATAGTGAATGTCCAGTTCGTAATCCTTGATTAACTCAATCCATCTTCTCTGCCTCATATTCAGTTCCTTCTGACTGAATATATACTTTAGGCTCTTGTGATCCGAATAAATCTCACAACGGTTTCCCATCAGGTAATGTCTCCATGTTTTTAGGGCTAGAACTACGGCTGCGAGTTCGAGGTCATGGGTTGGGTAATTTTGCTCATGTTGCTTCAATTGTCGCGATAGATAAGATATAACTTTGCCTTCTTGCATTAGCACACATCCGAGACCAATCTTGGATGCGTCACAATACACATCGAAGGGCTTCGTGATATCCGGCATGATCAAGATTGGGGCTGAAATCAATCTCCTCTTGAGTTCTTGAAAACTCGCTTCACATTTGTCGGTCCATTCAAACTTCTTGTCCTTCTTCAGCAATTGGGTCATAGGTCGGGCGATACTCGAGAATCCTTCTACGAATTTGCGGTAGTATCCCGCCAATCCGAGAAAAGCCCGAACTTGGGTTTGAGTGGTTGGGGCTTGCCAATCTTCTACATCTTTCACTTTGGCAGGGTCAACGGCAATTCCTCCGGCTGATACAATGTGACCGAGGAATCCTACTTCCTGTAACCAGAATTCACATTTGCTAAATTTTGCATACAACTGATGCTCTCTAAGGGTTCCAAGAATGGTCCTTAGGTGTAGCTCATGTTCTTCTTCTGATTTGGAATAAATCAGAATGTCATCGATGAAAACAATGACAAACTTATCCAGGAAGTCCATAAAAATCTTATTCATGAGGTTCATGAAATAAGCGGGGGCATTGGTTAATCCAAAGGACATGACTGTATACTCATACAATCCATATCTGGTGGTAAAGGCAGTCTTTGGAATATCCTCTGCACGAATTTTGAGTTGATGATAGCCAGTTCTAAGATCAATCTTAGAAAACACCTGGGCTCCGGTCAACTGATCAAACAAATCTTCTATCTTAGGCAAGGGGTACTTGTTCTTGATGGTGACATCATTCAACTTCCGATAATCCGTACACAAACGGTTACCTCCATCTTTCTTGTCCACAAACAAGACAGGTGACCTCCATGGGGACGCACTCGGTTGAATCAATCCGATTTCCAACATGGAATCCAGTTGCTTCTTCAGTTCTTCTAGTTCTGACGGGTTCATACTATAGGGTCTCTGGGCTATGGGTCCTGTTCCGGGGATTAGTTTGATGATAAACTCGATATCCCGATCTGGGGGCATACCGGGCAAAATATCTGGAAATACATCGGGGTATTCACAGACTATCCGAACTTGGTCAATGGTAGGTTGGGCTATACTCTTGTTACACTTGAATTGACGAGGTAAGGTTTCAGATATATGCTCGACTGATATTCCGGTGGTACTGGTCATGGTGATGGCTTTCTTGGCACAGTCAATCAATCCTTTATGTTTGGACATCCAATCCATTCCTAGTACTACTTCCAAACCTTTAGTTCCGAGTACTATTAGATTAGCATAAAAATCTATGCCATGGATTCGGATAGGGACTGCTTTGCAAATTTGCCTAGCCTTGGTGGTTGATCCGGGAATTTGTACAATCATCACATGCTTCAATTTGGTTGGTTGAATTTTACTAGTGCAGGCAAATTCTTCGGTGACAAATGAATGCGATGCACCAGAATCAAACAACACTCTTGCAAGTACTGAATTAACAGAAAACATACCCAGCACGACGTCTGGCGCTTCCTGAGCTTCTTCAGCATGCATGAGAAAAAGACGGCCATTGCGGTTGAGTGAATTCCCTGGGGCAAATCTTCTCCCTGGCTGGACACGACGCTGCTGCTGAGCTGGGACATTGGCATTGGGGGCTGTAGCATTCTTCTTGTTGGGGCACTCGTTGGAATAGTGGCCTTTATTTCCACAGTCATAACAGGTCACTTGTGACTTGTCCTTTGCTGCGACAGGCACGACATTGCTTCCAGTTCTCGGGGCAGGGTTGGGGTTGGTGGTAGCATTGTTGGTGTTGAACTTGGGTGGGGCACGGGTGAAATTGCTAGAGTTGCCGGGGTTAGTGTGATTTCCTCCGGGCCTAGGGTTTCCACGGTTGGGATAGGTCGGACGGGTCATAGGGGGTCTGTTGGTTCTTGGGGCAAATCCTGGAGATGGGTTGGGGCGATACTTTGGGGTCTGATGGGTTCCTGGTTGATGCATCATGCGACGCTTGAGGTTCTCATTGGCCTGGTTGATCTTTCCTTCCATTTGGATAGCAGAGTCGACAAGGGCTTCAATATCAGCAAAGGGGATATTGACTAACACTGTCTGCATCTCGTCGTGCAGACCATTCAGGAATCTTTCTTTCTTCTTGGCTTCGGTGTCTATCTCGTCCGGGGCATACCTAGCTAATGACAAAAATTTGTCACGGTATTCCACTACAGTCATCCTTCCTTGCTTCAATTCTCGGAACTCGTCTCTCATTCTCTTGATTAAACCTGGTGGCACATGGGTTCTGCTGAACTTGACCTTGAATTCCTCCCAGGTCATCATCCGGCCTCCGGTCATGGCACGAACACTGTTCCACCATGCCCTGGCATCTCCGGCTAGATGATGGGTGGCGAACAAGACTTTCTCATTGGCTTCGACTCCGGCTACTTCTAAGTTATTTTCCATGGTTTGCAGCCAATCATCAGCGTCTAGGGGTTCTTCCGACTTGGTGAAAACGGGTGGGTTGGTATTCTGGAAATTCTTGAGCTTAGATCCGTGGTTGTCCTGATTTCCATGGCCTTGGTTGTTGTGGGCTAGCTGCGCTATCTGTTGCAGAGTGGCTAGGTTGGCTTGACGTTCCGCTCTTTCAGCTTCGCGGTCAGAAGTCAACATTTGCAGAATCTGCAACATCGGGTCCGGGGCTGAACCACTTCCTCCACAGGGCATCTGAAGATTGATATAGATCATGAGAAAAGAGGGAAATTTCTAAGGGTTTGGTTCTTGGAAAAGTTTTTAGAGTTTGAGTCAAGTCTTCTAGCAACTTGATTTTTCATTCATTCACTCATAGCACACAGTACAACACACACCACAACAAGGAAAAACAGATGGTTTTAAGAACCATTCTGGAATCTACGATACAGTGGGACCGACTACTACTCACTACGCTAGTGCTCAGTGATACTACTGCTCGGAGTCTGTGGCTTCATCATCTTCCGCATCATCGATGAAGGCGAAATCATCCTCATCGGTGAAGAAGTCCATGGCCTGATCCTCCAGAAAATCATCGTCATCGCTGAGATAGGAGTAAGGGTCGCCACGAAGATCCTCTCCGGCATTCTCCCTTTCCTCTAACTGCATGTCTCTCTCGTGGATGGTCTCTTCCAGAGATGAGATGCGATGGCGAAGACGGGCAATAATGCGCTCCTTCTTGTCGAGCTGACGGCGGCGAGACTTGCGATCCTTTGCTAGCATGGCGATGGTCTGATCCTTCGTCTTGATGATGGCAGACTTGTGGTTGCAATAGTCACGGTAGTTGTCCAACTCTTGTTGACGATCATACATCATGAAGCTAAGGTGGTCCAATTGAGTCTTCAGCTCGGGGTGGTATGGGGCTTCCAGTGGTTGTCCATTTGCATCACGCCTTGGGCAAAACTCAAAGCGAGTACCCTTGATCTGATTGATGCTCTGCCCACACAGACGGGAAAGAGCTTCCTGCATTGCTCTGGCAAGTCCATCAAGCCAGTTGTTTTCCCTCAAGGTAAACTGAATTCCCTCCGCAGTGGAATGTTCAATCTTTCCTCGGAGACTTGCAACAATTAGCCACTGCAGATCTTCATCTCCTTGATCATTGAGTTGAGCTCCGAAGAACTCGGGGTGCGGACGCTCCAGAAGTTCCGAAAGCTGATCCAGATCCCTCTCAAAGATAAGGTCTCCTCCATTTCCGAGTTGATAAAACTTGCTGTACTTCACGTCCATCTATAAAAATAGAGGATGAGTAGATTAGCAGAGTGATCAAGTGTGTCAAAATTTTATCTATTTTGCAAGAGTTTTTGGGGAACATGAAGTTTTATGAAAGAATTAAAGAGGTAAGAATGAGAGTAAGTTTTTGTAAATATTTTTGTTCTTTGATTTTGAAACTAAGTTTTTGGTTCAACGTCCAATCTAACTAGGGTCTCCTATGGTCAGGATGGCTCTGATACCAACTTGTCAACACCCGGATTTTTCAATCCTAGATGCCTGTTATGCCATACATCGCAATCCCAGGATTACCATTTTTGCGAGACATAACAGAATTGGATACCATAGTACTTCATCCTTTACAAACGATACATAAGTTCTTACACAAATAGGGATCTCATGATCCAGTTCTTAATACAACATCAAGCAGCGGAATACGTAATAATAACGGTAGCGTAGGCGAAGCTCCATCTTCGGAGTCACAGGCAATGCTGACGATGGGAGATGATCCTAGTTGTCGTAACCTTCCTGGGGTCCATCCTCCAGGTACTCCTCTTCATAGTCTGGCCATGGGAATAGCCAGGGACAAAGCCATGAGTACTCGTTAAGTACTCGCAAACTAATACTAACAGGTAAGGGGTTTTTGGTTAATAGGACACTAGGCTCTAGGGTTGTTTTGCAAAAAGCCAGGTTTATCTCTACTAAGTTCCAAAGCTAGTCACAATCTTATAATTCCTAAATGGGATCTTGTAATCCAGGTCACAACTCTGTTGTGTTCAAGTCAAAGTCTCAATTCATTTCACATGTCATTTTAAAAGTCTGACGGGGGAACAGTATGCCCACTCCAACTGTCCATAACCGCGGACGCGGCTATTCGAATAGTTTGACACTCTGCAGAGATTGTACACTTTCACCACAACATTCGATACATCCGTCAGGAACAAATCCTGAATTCACCATACTCAGTATGCGGATAATCAATCCTAACCTTTCAATTACACTCCCTAGTATAAGCACCTCTCCTGTGAGTTTGGCCTCCCAACCATGACCACTGTCATCTTGGGTACTGCACAGGTGGACAATCTTCACAAGGTAGCCTCAGCTCAGACCTTGGTCGTGAGGGAACCAATACTAAGGTATATAAGTTTCCAGTCAAGCCCTACCCAATATTCGGGTATTGTGGTTGTACGCTAAAATTGGAATGGTATCGCATCCAGACAACCATCAGTTTTATAAAGGGCTAAGGCTCATGCCTCAACATTTTCATCACCAAAATCATCAAGTGTTTGGAAACACATGTCCAAAACATTTCAATCGAATGATCCATCATTCCAAGGTTTTCATAACCATTTTTCCACCAAGTAATCCCATCTAAAAGTTGATCAAGTTTTATGCTTAGCACTAGCATCTACAGGTGGGGGGTAGTAATAATGAGGGGTGGTAACTAGTGGAGTTTCACTAAGTCCAACCTTATATCTTAGGCTGATATCAAGGTGTCTAGCTTAGGCCAAATTTTATGCTCTTTAAGCAACTTTCAGCACAACTGTCTAGTATCTACCAAACTCTTAGGTAGACTCTAAGTAAGCTTTGATAAAGAAATAAAGTAAGAAGCTTGCCATAAAACTAGGATTGGTTTAGCAAGTGGGTATGATCACATATGCTTAAGGCATAAAGTAGTCATCTCACAAGTATGGGTTTGTGGCATCAGTAAGGTATCTTGCAAGTGTTAGCTTGCACAGGTCAACTTGATTAGTAAGGCTGGCATCAATGTCAATATAAGCTTGCTAAATTGCAAGTGTTAGCTTGCCTTGTGCAGAGCAGTGGTTGAAGTTCTCCTCGGCTTCCTCTTCGTAGTATCCTCCTTCCTCCTCGTAGTATCCTTGGTCGGTACTAGCGTCTATGAATAAATACGAGGTACACAATCACCAAACAATACTTAACTACTTGCAATCATCACACACAAGGGTCCTATAGATGATCTAGCATCATCTCTAACATTACAAGGTTAAGGCTTGGTTTAAAACTTCTTATTTTTAGAAAAGTAATTTCTACTCATTGAAAACTACTTAAGATTTAATATTCTCCAAAATAAACATGGGATCATTTTGACACATGTCATCACCACATATTGTAGTCCATGGGAATGTGATTTAAAGTGGTGTCACAATTTAATAAGGTTTTACCCTTTTATTTTAATTAATTAAAGTGGCTAGAAATGCTTATGAAGCATTCTTTTATTACTTGAACATTATTTTCTGAGAGTAAACCTATATATTTTTATATATTCTGAAAGGTATGGTTAAATGTGATTTTTGAGAGTTGGAATCAACTCAAAAGTTTTTATGGTTTGAGTTTGAAAAATGTTTGAATGCAGAAAAGCTTCTGCCTTGTTATTTTTACTATGGGTGATCTACAGATCCAAATGACTTGAATCCAACGGGCTTGGATTAAGCATTCACATACCTTTCTAACAAAATTGGTTTCATTCAATTTGGTGCACTGAATCAATCTGGGTTGATTTTTGAAGTTGGGTACAGAAGTGTGTTTGAATTTAAAAAGATAAAGGTTTAATTTGAATTGTTGGGCTGCGCGGGAAATTCTAACGGGCCGGCCTGCTAAGCGCAGTGCTCCCGCGGGCTGCTTAAGTGGGTGTCCCCACTCGTCAGTGACACGGGGCTGGGCGAAGCGTTATGGGGCAACGTGGATCGTTCGATCTAGTTCTAATCCAATGGCTGAGGGTCATCGTCGACGCGAGACAACTCCGGCGAGAACGAAACCTAGTGCGGCCAGTGAGGGGTGCTGGGGGCTCACCGGGGTACTGGCGAGGTTCGGTGAGGCGGGCGAACGACGAAGTCGACGACGGCGAACCTTCTGGTACCGGTGGCTTCTCCTGGGGCGGCTCCAATCGCTGGCTCCTTTCTTCTCCAGAAGCGGCGGGCTCCGGTGAAATTCCGGCGAGGTGGTGCTCGGCTTGATCTGAGGATGGTGTGGCATGGTCAGTGGGGAGAGGGGAGTGAGATGGTGTGAAGAAATCGTGTGGGGGTACAGGCGGCTATAGGCATGGGAAAGGATAGGGGACGGTGCTGTGTCTCCTGGAGATGCTCAACGACATGGTCGCGAGGCATGGGGCGGTGTGGTTTGGTCTGGAACGGGCGGTGCTCTAAGCGGCAGAGGCGGCGTCTTCGACGGCGGGCGGTGGCTGTATGGCACGGGGCGGTAAATGGGGATGTCTGGCGGTCTCCTGGGTCGGTGGTGATCGTGTGTGCGCGCGGTGAGGGCGGCGCGCGGTCTGTGGGTGATGGTCGAGGGTGGTGCTCTGGCGCACGCTCGGCATGGTCTGGGCGTGTCTCGTGCGCGTGGTCCAGGGCTTGGCAACGCTCGCGGCTGGGACAGGCAGTGGTGGTGGACGGTGGGCTGCCTCCTAGACATGCTGGCTAGGCTTGCTGCTGCTCCTAGCTCGCTGTCCACAATGGGGTGACATGGGGGTGCTCGGCTGTTCACCATTAATGACAATGGCAAGCTCACAGGGGTGCTACTGTTGGGCTAATCTTTCTAGATGATATACTGGGTTGTGTGTGAGCTAACTAGGGAACAGGTTAGGCTCAAAACACTGCACACTATAGTGTTTGATGTTTTGTTTGATTTGTGTCTGCAACTTGTTTGATAAAATGGCCGCATGAAATCAAGTTTTGAATTTTGAAATGAATTTTGGTGGGTTTGCTAGATTGGTGCTGGTGAGTCTGCAGATGTTTGGGTTTTGAAAGTTGAGCTTGTTTGAGTGGGTTTTGGAAAAGTGGGATCTTCTCATATGAAGAAGATTCAATTTTGAATTGTCATTTAAACTATGCATTTGAAAGTTTCTGGATGATCATAAAGTGGGCCTTTATACTTTGTTATGAGTACATTCAAGGGGTGCAAAGATCCAGAAAAGTTTCTGTAGGTTTTGAAAGTTTGAGACAGCCAAAGTAGGCATGGGAGTTAAATTGGTCAAAATGACCATTCACTTAATATATTTGTTTTGATTTACTTGTCTTTAGGAAAAGTGTGGGAAATGTTTTAGATGATGTTCATTTCACCTAAGAAACATTTTACAAGCAATGGATCACACAAACAAGGTGGTTTTTAAAGAAATTCAAAATCCATGCATACACATATACATGCATTCATGAATTCATTTAGAAAAGTTTTTGTTAACCCTAAACTTGATGGTTAGTGTTTTGATGATCTAAGTTTGATATTTTTGGGATGTTACACCTATTGTCTCGAAAACTTCTTTTGTCAGCCTAAGAAAGTGTATGCTAAACAAATCTGTTGCTATTTAGTTTGTATGGGTACATTTGTTGCTCTGTCTGAACCAAGTATGCTGCTCCGTTTTGATGTTCCTATTACTCTTTCTGTTGTTACATTGTATAGGTGGATCTGCTACTGTCTTAGAAACAACTATGTTGCTTTTTTTACATTCCATGTCTATTTCTGTTTCTAAGTATTCTGCTACCTTCTGACGTTACTACCATCATTTTGTAAATACTCATGTCAATTATAGTCGCAAAATGGCTCTAAACCAATGGGATCGTGCGCCAAGGCGCACTACTCAATCTATTGTTAAGAATAAGCCATCACCGGCCGAAAACCAGTATTGCTAGGGTAAATTTTGAACAAAATCAACATACGATACACCTAGTATCCCACGAAATAATCACAAATTACATACACATCGACATGGTGCCAAAAACTAAGACAACATCATCAACACATAAATACACAAGTAATAATTCACATCAGCCAGCAGATATTACAACGGTCACACGCAGAGAAGCGGGAGAATGGGGGCTGTCTTCAATTCGGAGCTGTCGGGCAGCTATCCTCTGCTCAAGGAGGCGAAGAGCTTCTTGGGCGCCTCCCCCTTGGCGCGGTACTTTGCGGCAGCCTCCTCTGCCGCGACGATCTCCTCGCCGCGCCGGGCCTCCGCAGCTGCACGCTTCTCCTCGGCCGCCTTGTGCACCGCCGCCGTGGCGTTCTTCAGTTTCTCCACGTACTCTGCCTTCTTCCTCTCCAGCTGCTCCTGCAGGTACGTTCCCCAGCCGACAATGTTAGCAGCAAAATTACGTACTGTCTCTGCTTACAAATATATCAGCTGACAACCTGTTAATTTAAGGAAAAAGGTATTTCCCCATGTCTAACTTACTTGCAGCTTCTTGTGCTCGGCTTCCAGCTGCGCGGCCTTGGAGTTCTCCCACGAGGTGATGTCCGCTAGCAACTTTGCCGTCCTGAGAAGTGAAAAACGATTGCTTAAATGACAGGCACAGGCTTATCTGAACCTCGAATTAGTGTGAGTGATCAGATGTTCCGTGTCCACTACGTGCAGTAGAGATGGAGCCTGAATTTCGGGTGCAACGAAAGTCATCACAGCTTAAATGCGGACATGGATTGAGCGATCTCGGCGAATTACACCGGTGCGGTTATACTTGTATGAAAAATTAAAGCAATAAGGATCGACTCACTTGTTCTCGACTTTGGCCTTCTCGTTCTCCTCCCATGCCTTGATCAGCGAAATCCTCTTCTCGGTCGCGACCCTCTCGAGGAAAGCGTCTGAAGAAGGAGCAGAGTTGCACATCAGTTCACTAATTAACATGCCGGCCGTGTGTATGAGTCAAATAATCCTGTTGATGATTTCAGACTTGGGGTGAAGAGAACGAGTAGTACCTCTTCCGTGTGAGCCCTCCTCTGTAGCTGCAGGCTTCTCATCATCTGACAAAGAGAAGCATGAAAAAGGTTAGCAAATCCGACCACAGTTGTTCCGCTCCTAACCGTGGAGCAAGCTGCACAGCACAGACAGACGTACTCTCCGCGACAACGGGGGCCTTCTCCTCGGCGATGTCCTTGGCCGGCTCAGGCGCGGGCGCCGCCACCTCCTTCTTCGCTTCCTCCGCCATCTGATCGACCTCGCCGCCTCTGCAACGAACGACTCGACCAGGATATTTGGCAAGACTCAAAGTCGCAGGAGCTCAGGATATGTTGTGTTTGTGCTGGTAGGACGTGGTGGTCAGGAAACTAAAGCCAAGAGTATGTATAATGTAGCGGTCGGGAGAAGGGAGAGCGCATGGATCGATCAACTAATAAACCGGCCGGTGAGGTTGGCTCAGGCTGGATGTATCCAGATTGATTAGTGTAGCCGTCGTCTAGGTAAGGTGGTGGCACACCTTCTCTTCCGGCTGTCGCGTTATTTCTTCTCAGAGACGTAAGCAACTCACACAGACTACTCACGCCACCACACGAGTAGTGAGCGTACGATGGATCCTCGTTCACAGGTCGAGCGGCGAGAGTCACAGAACGGGGAGATGTTGTACGCTTGGCAGGGAAGCCGGCGGAGCCATTCGTGGTGGCGCCAGCTCCCAAGTACATCGATAGATAGGCAAGCGACAGGAGTAGTTGTTTGCAGTTGCAGCCGACGACCGATCACACCCGGGCGCGTCGCGTTCGTCCGCGGATGGGCACGTAGCGAGGCGTGTCGCGGAATTAAAACTTAGAGATCACGAAATGGTCTCTTGCTAGCCGGCGACGGGGACGGCGACGGCGACGTCGCGGGCACGACGACGACGCAGACGGACGACAGCGAGATGGAGCTGTGGCGGGGACGGAGGGAGATACATATGTTTATCCGAGAGACGTGCCCACGTTTGCAGCGCTGGAATCTGGGTGGATTCCGTCCTCGCCTCTCGCCATCTTGTTTACAGATATATACAGATGAATGATGAATTCTTCAAAAAAAAAAGATGAATGATGAATCCAGTGCCATTAAGCTAGTATACTGATTAGTATTGTATGGTCCGGTCGTGTTCCATGGATAATCTGCTAACTGCGGCGGCTTTAGACCCCTCGTAGAGCTGAATTGATGATTGGGCAACAATTATGCCGTCACAAAGTCAGAACAACTGGATGCTTTGCACCGTCAACGTTAAACAGGTCGACTGACTAATTTTAATGAAATAAAAATGGAAACTGTATACTCCGAGTATGTCTTTCTGAAGCTGTCATCCGGTCGGATTTGTTCTGCGTGTGTAAAGGAATCGTGTGCAGTTCAGTTGCACCGGTGGCATATGATTGCCTCTGCTGCAAACCATGCCGTCTTTTAGGGACGCGGAAGTGGGACAATTCGAACAAATAAAATATTATTTTTAGACTATTAGACTAACTCAAAATTAAGTGGGATAAGTGGGATAAGCTAGATTTGACATATTCGCTTATCTCATCTAAATTAGAGTTTAGTCTAGTAGTCTAAAAATGATATCCCACTTATCCCAATTGTTCCACCTCTACATGCCTACCGTCTGTAACAGCATGATTCAACCGGCCCCATGGCGTCCGCACGGTCCAACGTGATTCGTCGGTTTATCAAATTTAGGAAATCGATGTGTCTGTGTGAACAGAGCGCAGACCGCGCGAGTATCCTCCAATAAGCCGTTAGCCATATACTCCATTCGTTCTAAAATATAAGACGTTTTAGCTTTGTGAATCAAATGTATCTAGACTACTTTTAGTATGTAGATTCACTCAAGTTTGAAATGAATCTACACACTAAAACAAGTCTAGATACATTTTCTTCACAAACCTAGAACATCTTATATTTTGAAAACAGAGTAGATAATATTTCATTAGTTTTTTTGTGAATCATATTTCATTAGTTTAAGACAACTACTTACAAAAAGAGACACATCTAATTAAACTAAAACTAAATAACGGGAAGCCGTGAGATATGTATTTTTTTTAATTGATGGATGGATCAGTTTGCTTCCTTTCTTAAACCGTCCTCTCTGTGTGAGACAGTGTTGAGATGTCTAATGGGTTGGACTACTGGAATTGGAGCGAGGCCTGCAAAGCGATAGAGGTATATCTGGACTGAAATTCCTAAACAAGGGGCCAAGCTAAATAAATACTCATACCATAGCAAAAATATAATTCCCGGGCCTCGAGCTATGACCCCTATTGTCCAAGGCCCAGCTTCGTCGAGACGAAAGCTGGCGGCAAAGGGTTCACTGCGGAGTCGACATCGTCGGCTGCGTGAAGAAAATGGAGGAGCGGTCGTTTGCGCGTGGAACATCCATGTCACATGCACAGGAGGCGGAGTCACGTGGAAAGGAACCATGTGGGGCGTCGGTGATGGGTGGATTTAGGCATGCACGATTCCTACCCACGACGACCTCTGACGATCAAGGATCTGAAGGCCTGCATCTAGAAGCTCTGAACCGACATAATCTCATTCGACCTGACTTGTGGGGATGCAAGACGGCTCTATGAAGATCCCAAGGACCAAACATACATGCAAGGGAGATCTGAGATCAGGATTACGTGCAATACAATATGAAGACCTAACATGACTAAAAAGGACTCGACTACCATCGACGCCTATAAGTACCCAAAGACATTCACCCTAAAAGGACACGCCATAATCGACCAAGTCTTTGCCACTAGGCTTAGTCATAGCTCTGGATTCATCTCTCTCGTCGGGTATCATTATAATCCCACTAAGATCATCTTGTAGACACATTGTAAGATCTCTTGATCACCTTATGAATAAAGTCTGAGAGATTCCTCCTATTATACATATATCTTTGTCTTTGAGATCTAAACCTGCTGACCAGAGTCATCCACCAAACAAATAAACTCTCTTGCGTTACTCAGAAGTGGGACCGCAGAGGAATCATGCAAACTATCCTTCGTCATGGGGCGATTGGGAAGGAGCGGGGGCAGAGGGATGCGCTGCATAGAGAGGATGTGCTGAACATGGGCGGATTGTGTAGAGATGTAGTTTTTTATCTTCCTTTCTATGGTCGCATTGTGTAGTCATGGAATTTTCTTTGGCTTGTAGAGTGTCGTCCAACGATAGTAATCGCTAAGTGCACCCATCATGAAATATTAGATTAGTTCATGGTATTAGATCTAATTAAGTGGTTATAATATGATAGTCTAGTACTAACAATAATGACTTGTATCCAGGAATATATACATTAACATTTTATAATTTGCGAACTGGCCTTATCCTTAGGCTCCACGAGGGGTGATTTCTAGGAGATCGTAAAACCCATCTAGGGTTAAGTCCCCCTTGTCGGCGATGTTGATGGTTTGCTCCTTCTCCGGTGACCTTAAGCCTTTGGAGGGTTCCAGCTCTTTGTTTAGATTTGTTTTTAGTGTTTTGTTCGGGATGGTGAGGCGGTGGCTAGTTATATCATGGTGTCACAGTAAGGACCTGTCCACCCTCTCCTCGCTTAGGTAGTGCGTCTAACGCTGCTAGAGGGCGCCTAGTTTTGGGTTCGACGGATCTCCTAGGATCATGTTAGTTTTCATGTTTGTTGGTGTGGTTTTAGGTCTGACTATTTTGATCTATGTGTCTCATCTTTGGCGATGATTGCTGCTATGGTATGTTGGTCATCTAGGGGCTTAGCACGACAAAATCTCATTTATCTATGAAATTTTTATTTTGTGTCCTTGGTTCGTTAGTTGTACTCAGTTTTTCCTAGACGCTTAACTTTTCCTTACTTTCCCCTCCCTCTATTATAAAACCCTCGTAGACGCTCGGATGGAGGGATGCCGTCAGGTCAAAGGATTAATCGTTACATGCTGACGGGTGGAACCGCGTTGGGTCGGGCCATGCGTTGAGCATTACGTTACGTGGTCTCGACCGTTACATGCTGACGGTGGGGTCGCCTTAGGATGGGTCATGCATACGTGGTGAAGGGTGGGGACGCGTTGGGACGAGTCCTGTAAATATGGTGAAGGGTGGGGCCGCATGGAAACACGTCGGACCGGCCATTCTCGCTCATCCAAAGCATTCACTTTCCCTCGAGCCTGGACAGGTCTTACACCGCCCCTCCGCTGCCCCGCCGTCATGCCCTCCTACCTTATGTCGTCCTCGGCCTCCGAGCCACCTCTCCCCCGGGCCACGGAGCCCACTCCACCTCCATCTACGGCCCTGTCCCCGCTAGATCTATCCCTTTCGCGTAATAGTATGCAACGCCAATTGGTGTACAGCTCTTGTGTGGCATCCCGCTAAAACCACTACTAGAAAATCGCGTTGTTTTTGTGCATTGCACCATCATGACCGCATGCTCATGTCATCATGCCACATTGCATTTGAGCATCGTCATCATCATCATGCATTTGTTTGTCTGAAACTATTTTCTAAAAGCCTATTTTGTTTTCTAGATATTCTCCTCTTTGTTCAAATCCAAACCCTAGATCTGTCCGGACCTTTGGTTTGTCTAAAACCCTTTTGCAAATGTTTTGATTTAAAACAAAGAAAAATAATAAAATATAATAAATCTGTTTTGTCCGGGGAAGGCCGCCACCGGCCAGGCCCAAAAGGCCCAGCTGGCAGAAGTCTACTACCCCAAATAAATATCTAAACCAGTCCCCCCTAAACCCTTTTCTACCCAATCCTATTCTACCCACTCTGCCTCCACCTCACCCCACCCAATAGTCTGCCGCCACCTCACCACTCTCTTCCCCCTATCCTATCCTATGCCGTCATCTCACCAACCCCCGGCCTACCTCCTCTACACCCACACAACCCCTGCCACCCTGGCCCCACACGCACACAACGCACACCGACCACCATCCCCACCTCTGTCCACCCCCACTCCCTCTCTCACCACCCCGACCACACCCACGCACACCGCACCCACCCCTCTCTCTCTCCCCCTGGCGCGTCCCACACACCCTTCCCCGGCCCCGCTTCCTCTTGGCCCCACCCCGCGTCCCCAACCTCACCTCCCTCCTCTGGTCCTCCTCGTCGCTTGTCCTCAACCGCGGCCGCCCGTGGGCCTCCGTCGCCGCCACCGGACGACCCCACCCCGTCGCCACCCTTCCTCCGCCGCCAGGCACAGCGCACGCACGCCTCCAGCACACCCGCACCTTCCCCACCGACCAGGACCACCGCCGCCGCCTCCTGTCACGAGGCCTGGCTCGAGCTCCTCCCCGCCGGCCTCCACTTCCTCCATCGGCGTCCACCGCCTCTCCCCCTCCGTTCGACGGACTCCCCAGCGAGCACCTTCCTCGACGCCTTCCCTCCTCCCTCTCGTCTCCCTGGCTCCTCCCCGAGCCCGACCTCCTTCCTCCCCGGCGCCGCCACGCAGCCCCGCTCTCCGGCGCCCTCCTGACGACGCCCGCGTGCCGCGCCCTCGCCTCCATCCCCTCCCCTTCCTTCTCCCCCCATGCCTGCCTCCCCGACCTCTCCCCGCCGCGCGGCCCTCCTCCGCAGTCGCCGCCCCGTCCCTCTGCTCAACAACCGCCGCCGCCGCATCCTCCGCCTCCGCCCGACCTCCTCTCGCCGCCTCCCTCCTCTCTGCCTAGCCCCGCCGCCCTCTCTCAAGCACCTCGCGAGCGTCGCCGGCCTCCCTCTCCGCGCGAGCCCGCGGCGCCCCACCTTCTCCTCGTCACCTGAGTCCCAGGGCCCGGCCTCCTCGAGTTTCCGCGTCGCCATGCCGCCGTCCCCCTGGGTGTCCTCCCAAGCCCCGTGTTTCCTGCCGCCAAGTACGAGAACCAAGCCAGGAACTTCGAGCTGTTTCGTTAGAAGTGTTGCCCTTGGTCCTCTACAACATCTCCTGGGGCAAACCCCCTTCTTGATGTCGCCAAGATCTTCCGAGGACCCTACCCAAGTTCTTCCACAAGACCCTCGAAGACCGATCCCGGCGTTCGCGACCCCGAAGGCCGATCTCGCCGAACCCGAACCCTGGAACCCCCGCCAAGATCTTCATCGAAACCCCGAGAACTCCGCCGCGGTACCCGGGAATCTCCTACATGGAACCATTGGGCCACGTAAGACCAATGACGCCACACCCGAGTCCGGCACCGACACCCGACAACCTCAACATATGACGCCAAGGTCTTCTCCCCGGAACGTCGAGTGCTCCTTTCCGGATCCGAAGCCGCCAAGATCGCCATGGAACGACAAGCACTTCACCCCGGACGCCAAGTCCGACCCGACCCACGGACCCGACAAGACCTTCGCGACGACCAGATCGATCCTAACCAGGGCGAATCCGATGTGCCCCCGACGTCGAACCAAGTTCTTCTTCTCGGATGCGACAAGATCTACTTCCGTTATCCGAGACCGATCCCGTCGAACCCTGAACCCTGAGACCCGACCCCGAACCCTCGGAACCCAAGATCGCCAAACCCTTATGTGATTCCCTATCCGAGACCCCATTATTTTATAATAAGACATTATCAACTGATGCATATTAAATTGTCATGCTTGCATACATATTCTGTGGTTTGGGGGCCTTATGCCAATTCACCTAAATTAAATATGGGGCCCATATGCGGGCAAATCTAGTCTTATATTGGCCTCATTTAAATTGTGTAGCAAACCGATGCCATGTTTCGCCTTGTTAAGACAACATCTAAATTGTGGGGTAGCTAAACAACATGAACCATTTAAGTAATTGTCGGGACCCTCGGTTCCGCTTAATCTTGCCTAAATGCACCGCACCTTTGCCATGTCATGCATCATACATGCATCATGCCCGATCTTCTGTCATAGTATTAAATAGTGCATCCGGTGTTTGTGCTAGTGTTTTGCTTCTTCACGGACTAGGCCGATGAGTTGATGCGAGTGACGCCCGATCTTCGGATGAACCTTCGACAATGTTTTCAGGCGAGCATCTCCCCCTTTCTACCTATCTTACTTTTATAGTATTTATTCCCTCCTGTTGACCTATTGCTATCTGTGTTGCGATGCTCTAGTTTTTCGTACCCGTGATATCCCTTGCAACCTTATATTGCCTTGGACACCTCCTATTACCTGTTGTTTGGTAGATAGTTGGACCTGCGCGTCGTAGTCGCTTGCTCAAGTGCTGTTGCGTGTCGTCGAGAACCACAGTTGTTGGAGTATTGCCGTGTGTTTATTGTTGGAGATGATCAAGACTTTAATTACTGTTTAATAACTAAAATTGAAGTAGGTAAATGCAGAGGCACAGGTGGGCAATAGATGTTATTTGGTTGTTAACCGTCCACTTGTGTCCCGTAGGACCCCGAGTACTTGATACCTGTTCCTTGAATATTCGCGCTATCCACATCCGGGAGGCTTATGGGACCCCCTGAGCCAGAGCTTGATTCATTCTTATTTCTTGGGGCCACAAACTAGTTTGAGGTTTTATTTACTATCCTGTACTTATGCCATGCTTTACTGCTTAATTTACGATTGTGCGAGGAGCACCTGTACTGTTTAGGTAAGCGGAGTGTTTTCGCGGTATCGACAAGCCCAGTCACATTTTCGGGTTCCCAGTCGTTTACAGCCACTGGCGCAAACCTTGAGTCCGTCTCGGAGTAAGCTAACTTCGTTGCGGGTGTACTCAATGGGGTGGCCCCCTGAAATATTTCTGAATCCTGTGATTGCTTTGTCGTGAAGGCCTCGTTGGGTTTTGATTTGGTTTTTCCGAGGTTGATCGAGTGTGTGTTGCTATTTGTGCACCCCTGCAGGGTAAAACTTTCTGAAAGCCGTGTCCGCGGTTATGGACGACTTGGAGCACAGTATCTCGATCATAGACAACTATAACTAAAGTAGTGCTATAAATTTGACTTTATAATGACTAGTAATTAGCTTCACTATAATGGAATGGCTAAATAAAATTGTCAACAATTGCTTGTTTGGGTTGTTGCTTGCTACCATTGTATCTGACTAGTAAGTATTGCAACTATAACGGAATGGCTAAATAAAAGTACCAACAACTGCTGGGTTTGGGATATCTCACGCTTATTGCATCTGACTAGTAAGTGTTGCAACTACAACGGAATGGTTAACTAAATTGCCCACTGCTTATTATATCAGGATGATTATCTATACCTGACTAGTAATTGCTGCAACGATAACTGAATGAATAAAACTGCCAACGGTGTGAGTTCCTCGGTTGACTTCCTCGTTTGGTCTCGAGGGGGAAATACCAGGATGGGTATGTTTGGTGGTAGTATCAGGTTGGTTCCGGATAGGTCTTTCTTACCCCTCTTTGATAGCCGACAGTTATATCGAGTCTCTATAGGTTGTTTAGTGCATGCTGCGCTGCCGCTTCAGTCCACCATATCTATGTAGGCGAGGACCGCCGAATTCTAGCCTCGCCGTGTACTGGCCTCAGTACTGACGCTCCTCTTTTTCCTTTGCCCTTTGTCGGCACCCCTTTTGTTTTAGCAGGTTTCGACGTCGTTAGCAGGGTTACCCTTCCGGCTTGGCCTGGGCAGGGTTATGGACGCCATTGGTTATTCTTCAGGGCTCTTAGCCCCATTTGCATCTTGTCCGTAGTCGGACGCTGCATCATTTTCAAGGTGATTTGGATCTTTGTATTGTATATCTGTATTCTTGACTCATGGAGCCGTGTTGTATATATATCTGTTCTGTGGGTCCCATCGAGGACTGTTGTGTAATGTTATTACTTCGTTTTCCACCCACACGCAAGTGCCTGGTGGGCACCTTTGAATCGTTTCTATGCGGGTTTGGCGGGAAGCGCTGAAACTTGCATATGGCCGATTCTGAGGGTGTTACATCTTGCCCGCCCACCATGGATAAGATTGGGTGGAATCAGAGGGATCTAACGCATGGATTACATTTGGTTAAGCATCGTATCCCTTTGTGGATTAATTATAAGCGGTATTTGAGAACGAATCGTTGGTGCTCAACTAATGGCCTGGCTTTTCGAATAGGATTGATCCATCACTGGCATTTCGGCTGGCGGTTAGACTGGATACTAGCGTAATTCATGGTTGTGAATAATATCTCTCTGGATTTTACTTCCTAGTGGTGGTTGCAACCTCCATAACTCTCAGAGATTTGAAAGAAAAAATCTATTCTAAATTCACCTGGAGCCATGGCGATTCAGTTGATTTGCAATATTTCAACATTAGCGAGCAGAGATTGCTCCCACTAACTTACAAAGCTGATGTGGTAATGTTTTTCTCTTTGAATGCTGTCGAGCGTTTTGGTCAAATTCGTCTTCAGTGCAACCTAAAGTTGAGCACACGGGAAGAGGGTTAAAGCATCATATGGTGATCAGGCATCATCAGGTGGTCGGACATCATGTGTCTCTGCTGTCTCTGCTAATAGTATGCGCCCCCGTGCTCCTTGTAGGTCCATAGCAGTACCATCTGTTCACACTGCGAGTGTAAGCCAAATCGCTCATGCGGCCGATGTGGAGGACGAAGCAGAGCCTGATGATGGAGCGCCTCCACTATATGATGAGGATGAGTTGATATTTCCTGAATTGGTAGATAGATTCAGTAAGCATGCACTGGAGGATCTATACACAGAGGAAATAACCCATGGTACCAGATTTGATGACACCTATGACAAAGAGAACAAGGAGGTCTGTGAGGTCTTCTCTGAAGGGTTTCGCGGCATAGTAAATCAAAATTTTCTACGGATGCGAACAGAGGGAAAGCCAAGATCTAATCTAGGAGATGCAATCAACGAGAGAGATTGGATTAGATCTTCATACCCTTGAAGATTCGCACAGCGGAACGTTCGTCGGAACGTGGGTGATGTAGTCGTACTCGCTTCTCCTCCTCGCGATCCGATCCGATCTAGCACCACAAGTGGCGGTGCCTCCGTGAGATGCACACGTGCAGCACCTCGACGTCTCCTCCTTCCTCGGACCAGCAAGTATGGTGGAGAGATAGATTGGATCTACAACACGACGGCGTGGTGTATATGGTGGAGAATTTCTGCAGCAGGGCTTCGCCTACAAACAGTCGGGAGGGAGAGAGGAAAGCTAGCAAGGCGGCTAGGGTTTGGAGGAGAGGTGTGTGGGGTTGGTGCGCCCCCACCCCTCTTTATATAGAGGGGGGGGCGCAGCCCTAGCCCCTCCCCCAAGCCCAAAGGATAAGGAGTGGGGGGCATGGACTCTCCCCTCTTCTAGAAACCCTATTTCTAGTTTAAACGATTTAAACTCTCTAGGATCGGCTGGGCCCTATGGGGCCTTGTGCCCCTGGCCCAATGCGGCCAGGACACTCCCTCATAGGCCCATGCCCCCTCCCGGAAGGTGGGGCCACGTTGGTCCCCTTCTGGAAGGTTCTAGAAGCTTCCGGTACAATACCGATTAACCCGGAACAATTCCGAACTCCAAAAACTGCACTGCCTTATATGAATCTTATTCTCCGGACCATTCCGGAACCTCTCGTGATGTCCCGGATCCCATCCGAGACTCCGAACAAAAATTCATAAACCAATTATCCAATCTATCCTAGCGTCGAGATACGTTAAGTGTGTGACCCTGCGGGTTCGAGAATATGCAGACATGATCTTCTATCAATAATCAACAGCGGGGTCTGGGCACCCATATTGACTCCCACACATTCATCGATGATCATATCGGATGAACCACGATGCCAGGATTCAATCAATCCCATATATATATTCCCTTCGTCTCGCGATATTTTACTTGCCCGAGATTCGATCGTCGGTACCGTCATACCTAGTTCAATCTTGTTCACAGCAAGTACTTTACTCGTTCCGTAATCCGATATCACTTTGTGATTACCTCCTTAACCACATGCTTGCAAGCGGTGTTGATATCGATTACCGAGTGGGCCCGAAGTATATCTCTCCGACTTGGGAGGGACAAATTCCATCTCGATACATACAACCCAACAGATACTTTCCGATCACCTGAGAGACACCTTTATGATCACCCTCTCATAGGATGATGTTTGATGACCTCAAAGCTTTCTTCCGGTACCAGGGAGTTGCATTATCTCATGGTCTAAGGAATACAATATTTGACATAGGAAAAGCTTCGCAAAGATGAACACGATGAAACGATCTAATTGCTTCGCTTAGTTTGGGTCTGTCCATCATATCATTCTCCCAATGATATGATCTCATTATCAATTGACAACTCATGTCTATGGTTAGGAAACCTTAACCATCATTGATCAATGAGCTAGTCCTTAGAGGCGTACCAGGGACACGGTGTTGTTCACAAACCACACAAGTATTAATGTTTCCGCTTAATACAATTCTAGCATGGAATATAAACTTTATCATGAACAAGAATTATAATAATAACATCTTTATTATTGCCTCTAGGGCATAATTCCAACATTCTCCCACTTGCACTAGAGTCAATAATCTAGTTTACATCTGGCAACGATCTCACACCCATGGCACTGAGGTGTTGATCATGTTTTACACGTGGAAGAGGTTTAGTCAATGGATCTGCGACATTCAGATCCGTATGTACTTTGCTAATCTTCAGATCTCCATCTTCTATATAATCTCGGATTATATGAAACTTGCGGTTGATATGCTTGGTCTTTGGATGATATCTTGGTTCCTTAGCGAGTGCTATGGCGCCAGTGTTGTCACACAATATCTCCAGTGGGTCCAATGCACTTGGAACCACGCCAAGCTCAGTGATGAAGTTTCTGATCCAAACTCCTTCACTTGATGCTTCTGCAGCAGCCATGTATTCCGCTTCCACTGTAGATCCCGCGATCACGCTTTGCTTGCAGCTTCTCCAGCTCACAGCTCCTCCATTCAAAATATAAACGTATCCTGTCTGAGATTTGGAATCATCCTTGTCGGTGTAGAAACTAGCATCGACGTAACCTTTTATGACAAGCTGTTCATCACCCCCATAGACTAAGAACATTTCTTTAGTTCTATTTAGGTACTTTAGGATGTTCTTCACGGCTGTCCAGTGTTCCACTCCTGGATCACTTTGATATCTGCTCGTCAAACTAAGAGCATTGGACACATCCGGTCTAGTACACAGCATGGCATACATGATGGAACCTATGGCCGAGGCATAAGGCACTTTGCTCATAGCTTCCCTATCATTTACCGTAGCTGGACACTGAGCCTTGCTCAATATCTTACCTGACAACATAGGCACTGAACCTTTCTTTGCCTTATCCATTCTGAACCTTTTCAGAACTTTGTCTAGGTATGTACTCTGGCTTAAAGCTATCAGGCGTCTTTGTCTATCTCTATAGATTTTGATGCCCAATATTTAAGCAGCTTCACCTAGGTCTTTCATTGAAAAACACTTGTTCAAATAACTCTTCACATCGTTAAGCATGTTGATGTCATTTCCGATAATCAATATGTCATCCACATATAGTACCAGAAACGTCACCGAGCTCCCACTCACTTTCTTGTAGATGCAAGCTTCGTAGAAATTTGGAACAAATCCAAAGCTCTTGATCACTTGATCAAAACGAAGGTTCCAACTCCGAGATGCTTGCTTCAGTCCATAAATGGAACGCTGAAGTTTGCATACCTTATCAGCATCCTTAGGATCGACAAAACCTTCGGGTTGCATCATATACAACTCTTCATCAATGTTGCCATTGAGGAACGCAGTCTTGACATCCATCTGCCATATTTCATAATCATGAAACGCAGCAATTGCTAATAAAATCCGAATGGACTTAAACATCGCTACGGGAGAGAAAGTCTCATCATAGTCAACACCTTGAACTTGTCGAAAACCTTTCGCGACAAGCCGTGCTTTATAGACGGTAACATTACCATCCGCGTCCGTTTTCTTCTTGAAGATCCATTTGCACTCAACGGCCTTTCGGTCGCTAGGAGGGTCCACCAAAGTCCATACTTGGTTTTCGCTCATGGATCCCAATTCGGATTTCATGGCTTCTAGCCATTTCTTAGAGTCTGGGCTCATCATCGCTTCCTCATAGTTCGTAGGTTCACTGTCTTCTACCAACAAGACAGTCAAGACAGGGTTGCCGTACCACTCAGGAGGGGCACGCGACCTTGTCGACCTGCGACGTTCAGTAGCAGCATCATCCGAAGCTTCATGATCCTTGTCATTAGCTTCCTCTATTGTTGGTGCAGGCGGCACTGGAACAATTTCAGGTGCTGCGCTACTCTCCAATTCAAGAGAAGGTTCAATAACCTCGTCTATCTCTACTTTCCTCCCACTCACTTCTTTCGAGAGAAACTCCTTCTCAAGAAAGGAACCGTTCTTTGCGACAAACACTTTGCCTTCGGTTCTGTGATAGAAGGTATACCCAATAGTTTCCTTAGGGTATCCTATGAAGACGCATTTCTCCGCTTTGGGTTCGAGCTTGTCCGGCATCAA
Organism: Avena sativa; assembly: GCA_916181665.1. Classification (NCBI taxonomy): domain Eukaryota; kingdom Viridiplantae; phylum Streptophyta; class Magnoliopsida; order Poales; family Poaceae; genus Avena; species Avena sativa. Next base: position 231,160,839 of record OV702279.1, read on the forward strand.
CTTCTTGACGTAAGCTTTGCATCCCCAAACTTTAAGAAACGACAACTTAGGTTTAGCACCAAACCATAGCTCATACGGTGTCGTCTCAACGGATTTAGACGGAGCCCTATTTAAAGTGAATGAAGCGGTTTCTAATGCATAACCCCAAAATGATAACGGCAAATCAGTAAGAGACATCATTGATCGGACCATATCTAATAGGGTTCGATTCCGGCGTTCAGACACACCATTGCGCTGTGGTGTTCCGGGTGGCGTGAGTTGTGAAACGATTCCACTCGCTTTAAGATGCGTGAGAAAATCATTACTCAAATATTCACCTCCACGATCGGATCGTAGAAACTTAATCTTTTTGTTACGATGGTTCTCCACTTCATTCTGAAATTCCTTGAACTTTTCAAATGTTTCAGATTTATGTTTCATCAAATAGATATACCCATATCTACTTAAGTCATCGGTAAAAGTGAGGAAATAGCGATATCCACCGCGCGTCGAAACACTCATTGGTCCGCATACATCGGTATGTATGATTTCCAACAAGTCCGTTGCTCGCTCCATCATACCGGAGAACGGGGTTTTGATCATCTTGCCCATGAGGCATGGTTCGCATGTGTCAAATGATTCAAAATCAAGAGACTCCAAAAGTCTATCAGAATGGAGTTTCTTCATGCGCTTTACACCAATATGACCTAGACGACAGTGCCACAAATAAGTAGTATTATCACTATCTACTTTGCATCTCTTAGCTTCAATGTTATGGATGTGTGTTTCATCCCTTTCGAGATTTAGAAGAAATAAACCATTTACAAGAGGTGCATGACCATAAAAGATGTTACTCATATAAATAGAACAACCATTATTCTCTGATTTAAATGAATAACCGTCTTGCAATAAACACGATCCAGAAATAATGTTCATGCTCAACGCAGGCACATAATAACATTTATTAAGGTTTAAAACTAATCCCGAAGGTAAAACTAAGGAGAGCGTGCTGACGGCCATCACATCAACTCTTGATCCGTTGCCAACGCGCATCGTCACCTCATCCCTCGCAAGCCGCCGTCTATTCCGTAGCTCCTGTTTCGAGTTACAAATATTAGCAACTGAACCGGTATCAAATACCCAGGCACTACAACGAGGGCTAGTAAGGAAAACATCAATAACATGTATATCAAATATACCTTTGATGGTGTCAGCCTTCTTGTCTGCTAAGTACTTCGGACAGTTGCGCTTCCAGTGACCCTTGTCCTTGCAATAGAAGCACTCAGTGTCCGGCTTAGGACCAGAGCTTCTTCTCAGCAGGAGCATTGCGCTTGTCGCCGCCCTTCTTGAAGGGCTTCTTTGCTCCCTTACCTTTCTTAAAGGAGGGCTTGTTGACCATCAACACATGATTATCCTTCTTGATGTCCACTTCCGCAGCCTTCAGCTTTGCGAAGAGCTCGGTGATCGTATCAGTGGAACCAATCTGATTATGAGTCACTACAAAACTTTTGTAGCTGGGAGGGAGTGATTGCAGAACCCTGTCAATCTTGAGCTCTTCTGGAATCGTGCATTCCAGTTGCTCAAGCCGTTGAGTGTAGCCCGACATCTTTATGGCGTGCTCACTAACGGAACTCCCTTCCTCCATCTTGCAGTTAAAGAACTTCTCGGAGATCTCATATCTCTCAGAACGGGCTTGAGTCTGAAACATGGTTTTCAGCTCCTCGAGAATCTCAAAGGGCCCGGGATACTCTTCAAAACGATTTTGAAGTTCCGGTTCCATAGCAAACAACATGGTGCTCTTAATCACACCATAATCATCTTTGCGCGACTGATAGACAGCTTTCTCATCAGCCAGCGCAGTTGCAGCAGGGGGGTCACCTAACGCTTTCCCAAGGACATAGTCCTTTTGTCCGCCAGACAGAATGATTCTTAGATTGCAGAACCAATTGGTGAAGTTAGACCCATTGTTTCTAAGCTTTTCCTTCTCAGCAAAAACGTTGAAGTTGAAGTTGGACTTGGCCATGTGATCTACAGTATTTGCAAGTACCATTTAGACTATGTTCATGATAAATAGTTCAATTTAATCAAATTACTAGATGAACTCCCACTAAATTCAACATCCCTCAAGTTTTTTAGTGAACACGATCCAAATTCACCACACCTAATCCGATCATCACGAGAAGAGATGTGGTTTCAATGGTGGACAACAAAGTGTCGATCATATCACTCATATGACTCATGCTTAACCTTTCGGTTCTTGTGTTCCGAGGCCATGTCTGTACATGCTAGGCTCGTCAAGCTAGACCCAAGTATTTCTGCGTGTGCAAAACTGGCTTGCACCCGTTGTATGTGAGCATAGAGTCTATAGCACCCGATCATCACGTGATGCTTGGACACGACGAACTTTCGCAACGGTGCATACTTGGGGAGAACACAGTTTTTATCTTGATCTTTAAGTGAGGAATCATCTTATAATGCTACCGTCGCGATCTAAGCATAATAAGATACATAAAGGGATAAACATCACATGCATATAACTTTATGTGACATGGTATAGCCATCCTCGTGCAATGATCTCCATATTGTGCGTTCCGGCATGATCTCCATCACTCCACCATGATTGTCTCCACCACGAATAGCAACTACAACTATTGCTAACTACTTAGCGATAAAGTAAAGCTATTACATGGCGTATAAGAAGTTGACTCGCAGGTCATACACAATTATAAAGACAACCATATGGCTCCTGCCGGTTGTGTACTCATCGACATGCAAGTCGTGAAACATTACAAAACATGATCATTGCATACAATATACATATCACATCTTGGGCCATACCATATCACAGAAAACACTCCCTGCAAAAACAAGTTAGACGCCTCTACTTTGTTGTTGCATGTTTTACGTGGCTTATGGGAGTAGATGCTAAGAACGATTCTTACCTACGGAAAGCCACAACGGTGATATTATGGTTGCCAAACTCCGGTTTTAATCCCATGACAACTATAGTGAGAGAAACTGACATCCACCAGCCGCATGTGTGGAACAAGCCACACGTCAAGTGCGGAGCCGGTCTCGCGAACGACGTCGCGTAAGGTTGGCCTGGACCGCTTCAATCTAACTATCCCGCGTCATAAGAAGAACACAAACAAGAGGCTTGCAACAGAAAACATCAACGCCCGCAACAACCATGTTGCGTTCTACTCGTGAAACACATCTACGCATAGATCTAGCTCTGATACCACTACAGGGTTTCGCGGCATAGTAAATCAAAATTTTCTACGGATGCGAACAGAGGGAAAGCCAAGATCTAATCTAGGAGATGCAATCAACGAGAGAGATTGGATTAGATCTTCATACCCTTGAAGATTCGCACAGCGGAACGTTCGTTGGAACGTGGGTGATGTAGTCGTACTCGCTTCTCCTCCTCGCGATCCGATCCGATCTAGCACCACAAGTGGCGGTGCCTCCGTGAGATGCACACGTGCAGCACCTCGACGTCTCCTCCTTCCTCGGACCAGCAAGTATGGTGGAGAGATAGATTGGATCTACAACACGACGGCGTGGTGTATATGGTGGAGAATTTCTGCAGCAGGGCTTCGCCTACAAACAGTCGGGAGGGAGAGAGGAAAGCTAGCAAGGCGGCTAGGGTTTGGAGGAGAGGTGTGTGGGGTTGGTGCGCCCCCACCCCTCTTTATATAGAGGGGGGGGCGCAGCCCTAGCCCCTCCCCCAAGCCCAAAGGATAAGGAGTGGGGGGCATGGACTCTCCCCTCTTCTAGAAACCCTATCTCTAGTTTAAACGATTTAAACTCTCTAGGATCGGCTGGGCCCTATGGGGCCTTGTGCCCCTGGCCCAATGCGGCCAGGACACTCCCTCATAGGCCCATGCCCCCTCCCGGAAGGTGGGGCCACGTTGGTCCCCTTCCGGAAGGTTCTAGAAGCTTCCGGTACAATACCGATTAACCCGGAACAATTCCGAACTCCAAAAACTGCACTGCCTTATATGAATCTTATTCTCCGGACCATTCCGGAACCTCTCGTGATGTCCCGGATCCCATCCGAGACTCCGAACAAAAATTCATAAACCAATTATCCAATCTATCCTAGCGTCGAGATACGTTAAGTGTGTGACCCTGCGGGTTCGAGAATATGCAGACATGATCTTCTATCAATAATCAACAGCGGGGTCTGGGCACCCATATTGACTCCCACACATTCATCGATGATCATATCGGATGAACCACGATGCCAGGATTCAATCAATCCCATATATATATTCCCTTCGTCTCGCGATATTTTACTTGCCCGAGATTCGATCGTCGGTACCGTCATACCTAGTTCAATCTTGTTCACAGCAAGTACTTTACTCGTTCCGTAATCCGATATCACTTTGTGATTACCTCCTTAACCACATGCTTGCAAGCGGTGTTGATATCGATTACCGAGTGGGCCCGAAGTATATCTCTCCGACTTGGGAGGGACAAATTCCATCTCGATACATACAACCCAACAGATACTTTCCGATCACCTGAGAGACACCTTTATGATCACCCTCTCATAGGATGACGTTTGATGACCTCAAAGCTTTCTTCCGGTACCAAGGAGTTGCATTATCTCATGGTCTAAGGAATACAATATTTGACATAGGAAAAGCTTCGCAAAGATGAACACGATGAAACGATCTAATTGCTTCGCTTAGTTTGGGTCTGTCCATCATATCATTCTCCCAATGATATGATCTCATTATCAATTGACAACTCATGTCTATGGTTAGGAAACCTTAACCATCATTGATCAATGAGCTAGTCCTTAGAGGCGTACCAGGGACACGGTGTTGTTCACAAACCACACAAGTATTAATGTTTCCGCTTAATACAATTCTAGCATGGAATATAAACTTTATCATGAACAAGAATTATAATAATAACATCTTTATTATTGCCTCTAGGGCATAATTCCAACATTCTCCCACTTGCACTAGAGTCAATAATCTAGTTTACATCTGGCAACGATCTCACACCCATGGCACTGAGGTGTTGATCATGTTTTACACGTGGAAGAGGTTTAGTCAATGGATCTGCGACATTCAGATCCGTATGTACTTTGCTAATCTTCAGATCTCCATCTTCTATATAATCTCGGATTATATGAAACTTGCTTCACGCTGACGATGGTGACACTTGTGTATCGTCCCCTTCTTGAAGCGTCCATCATAGTCTCTACCATGTCATCTTCCTTTAGAAACGAGGGAAACCCTAGGTCTGCCTCACCACACCAAGTGGTGATGACACCTTGGCATCTTTCCCTCCATGGAGGCGTTGTCTGAGATGCTCGAGGAGTCATTGTAGCTGTTGGTCGAGTTGGTTTTGGTCTCTTCCTAGGACATGGGCATTTTGGGCACAATATACATTGCCTCAATGTTTCCTTGCGATGTATTCTTTGTGTCTGGTCAGATCGTGTCATTCACTCGGTGACTCCCTAGCCGCATGAGTGGAGGATACATTGCTCTAAATTGCTTCAAGACATAGTCATCCTATGGAGGTTGCTAGCATCGGTTGTGATGCAGCCTTTTGCCCCGTGTTATGGATCCTCATGCTTAGGCTCGGACAAGCCAAGTCATGTGTTCTCTCGCTGTAGGAAGTGGTCTTATCCTGGTTTTCTTCAATTAACTGAAAGTTGTTGGATTTTTGAGCTAGGTTTTTCACATAAAAGCAAGTACAATAAATCCTAGTCAGCTGGATATAAGCAAAACCACATCGGCAAAATCCTAAATGGAAGGAAGAGAAAAGGAGAGAGAGACTAGAGTGGACGCTTCACTTGTCACCGGATGTGGCACAAGAAACAAGAGAATGCAGTCGACATGCAACCTAACGCTATCTCTAAGAATTACCACATGTATTAAATGCCACCGAGAGAGTCTTGCATGCAAAGCTAACCAAACAAAGCTTAAATATTAAAATATTTACTGAGCCAGCCCAATAGCTGGTCTATTATACAAGTGCTTATTAGGCTGGTCGTAGAGGAGTATCATATCTAGTGCATGATACTTCTCTTATAGTGCATAGTATCATCTAGTACTATCATAATCTTATTACATTTAATTATTTTTAGAATTCCAATGCATTATGTACAAGATGTATTTTATATTAACTTTTTTGTTACACGTGCTATAATACGGTATTGGTATCATGATACCACTAGCATCTCTCTTTATTAATTAGTATGACACATTATCATTTTATCAAGGTGGCATGCACGATGCACCTTATGATACTACCACTATGACTAGCCTTAGTGTTGAATTTAGGTGACATGGCATGATTATATAGCCAATCGGCTATGTTATTGTTCTTGCTCTAAATCAGACCCAACTTTTTTTGAGCTTAATACAAAGACATGCAGCTATCGAGTGGGTTCTCAAAAAAGAAAAATACTCCTTCCATCCCATAATATGTTGCCCATAATTTTACATATTAAATTTTGTAAAGTTTGGTCAAGAGTATATAAAATAATATGAATTTTGTATAGCACAAAATGTATATAACACTACCGGAGAAAATGGAGGTGCCGACGGCCAGCCGGCTACGCCAACAGCCAAATGTCGGGGCCGTCGGCGTAGCGGCCTGTAACACCCTCAGAATCGGACCTATGCAAGTTTGAGCAAAATTTGCCAAACCCGCATAGAAACGATTCAAAGGTGCCCACCAGGCACTTTCGTGCGGGTGGAAAACGAAGTAATAACATTACACCACAGTCCTCGATGGGACCCACAGAACAGACATATATAACAGCGACTCAAAGAGTCAAGAATACAGATATAATATACAAAGATCCAAATCACCTTGAAAAGATGGAGCGTCCGACTACGGACAAGATGCAAATGGGGCTAAGAGCCCTGAAGAATAACCACTGGCGTCCATAACCCTGCCCAGGCCAAGCCGGAAGGGTAACCCTGCTAACGACGTCGATCTCAAAACCTGCTTAAACAAAAGGGGTGCCGACAAAGGGCAAAGGAAAAAGAGGAGCGTCAGTACTGAGGCCAGTACACGGCGAGGCTAGAATTCGGCGGTCCTCGCCTACATAGGTATGGTGGACTGAGCGGCAGCGGCAGCATGCACTAAACAACCTATAGAGACTCGATACAACTGGCGGTTATCAGAGAGGGGTAAGAATGACCTATCCGGATCCAACCTGAAGCTTACACCAAACATACCCATCCTGGTGTTCCCCCTCGATACCAAACGAGGAAGTCAACCGAGGAACTCACACAGTTGGCAGTTTTATTTATTCGGTTATCGTTGCAGCAATTACTAGTCAAGTATAGATAATCATCCGGATAAAGTAGGCAGTGGGCACTTTTAGTTAACCATTCCGTTATAGTTGCATCACTTACTAATCATATACAGATGACATGAGATAAACCCAAAACCCAGCAGTTGTTGGTACTTTTATTCAGCCATTCCGTTGTAGTATCGATACTTACTAGTCAGGTACAATGGTCGCAAGCGACACTCCAAACAAGCAATTGTGGGCAGTATTAATTAGCCATTCCATTATAGTGAAGCTGATTACTAGTCATTATAGAGTCAAATTTATAGCAATAAACTTTAGTTATGCTTGTCTATGGTCGAGATACTGTGCTCCAAGTCGTCCATAACCGCGGACACGGCTTTCAGAAAGTTTTAACCCGGCCGGGGTGCACAAATAGCAACACACACACGATCAACCTCGGAAAAACCAAATCAAAACCCAACGAGGTCTTCACGACAGAGCAATCACAAGATTCAGAAATATTTCAGGGGGCCACCCCATTGAGTAGATCCCGCAACGGAGTAAGCAAGCTCCGAGACGGACTCAAGGTTTGCGCCAATGGCTGTAAGCGACTGGGAACCCGAAAGTGTGGCTGGGCTTGTCGATACCGCGTAATCACTCCGCTTACCTAAACAGTACAGTGTGCTCCTCGCACAATCGTAAATAAAGCAGTAAAGCATGGCATAGGTACAGGATAGTAAATAAAACCTCAAACTAGTTGTGGCCCCAAGAAATAAGACGGAATCAAGCTCTGGCTAAGGGGGGCCCATACTCCCCATATGTGGATAGCGCGATAAATCAAGGAACAGGTATCAAGTACTCGGGGTCCTACGGGACACAAGTGGGCGTTCGGAAACCAAATGTGATCTATCACCCACCGATGCCTCTGCTTACTTCAATTTTAGTTGTTAAACAGGAATTAAAGTGAACAATAAGTAAAACTATGATCATCTCCAACATCAACATGCGGCAATACATCAACAACTGTGGCACTTGACGACACGCAACAGCACTTGAGCAAGCGACTACGATGCGCAAGTCCAACTATCTACCAAACAATAAGTAATAGGATGTGTCCGAGGCAATATAGGGCTGCAAGGGATATCACGGGTACGGAAAACTAGAGCATCGCAACACAGATAGCAATAGATCAACAGGAGGGAAGTAAATACTATGAAAGTAAGATAGGTAGAAAGGGGGAGATGCTCGCCTGAAAACATTGTCGAAGGTTCAACCGAAGATCGGGGCGAAGCTCACATCAACTCAACGGCCCTTTCCGCGAAGAAGCAAAACACTAGAATAAACACCGGGTGCAATATTTAATACTACGGCAGAAGATCGGCATGAGGCATGAATGATGCATGACATGGCAAAGGTGCGATGCAATTAGGTCATAGTAAGCGGAACCGGGGTCCCGACAATTAATTAGGTGGTTCATGTGATTTATCTACCCCGCAATTTAAATGTTGTTTGACATGGCAGAAGATAGTACCGGGTTCGCTACACAAATTTAAATGAGACCAATATAAGGCTAGATTTGCCCGCATATGGGCCCCATATTTAATTATTAGGTGAATCGGCATAAGACCCCCAAACCACAGGTATGCATGCGAGTATGACAATTCAATATGCAACAAGTTGTTATTATGTTATAAAATAGGGTTCCGGGAAGGGGTTCACACATTGAGGGTCTCGACGATCTTGAGGTTCTGAGGGTTCGGGGTTCGGGGTCTTGGGGTTCCACCTTGATTATCGGGGACGAACTTGGGGCTCGACGCCGGGGTCTCCAGGGTTCCCTGTCGGAGTGCTAGATGTTCCGTGATGGAGTTCTTGTCGGAGATTCTTCGGACACCCTCGGCTTGGTACGGTCTTGGCGTCTCGCGCCCGTGGTCTTGTGGGGCCCTTCGGTCTCGGGGCGTCGGGGTACTCGAGTCCGCGGGAACGGGGCCACCGGTTCTCTCTCGACGATCTTGTGGCACCGAAGGTTGGGTAAAATCTTGAGGTTTGCTCTTTGGTGGCGGGTCGAGGTTGTGCGGATGGTCCTGTCGTCGATGTAGGCCTTGCCGTTTGTCGGGGTTCTCCACGTCCGGTTGCTCTTGGCAGAGGTGTGGCTCTGGGCGGCACGGCAGGAGGGGTCGAGTGTCGGAGACGGAGGCATGGCGACGCAGCAAGGACGACGCCCGCCGTTGGCAGCGGCGAGCTCGGCGGAGGAGGTGACACGACGGCCAGGATCTCACGGGTGCAGCACGGCGGCGCCCTGACCACGAGAAGGCACGACGCCGGCGGGCGGCCAGGGACAGGCGGGGACGCGCGCGCGGTTAGGTGGGGGAGGTGGTTCCCGAGCGGCGCGCACGGGCCGGGACGCTGCGGGCGCAGAGGAGACCGGAGGCGGGCTGAGCGAGGCGAGCAGGGGCGGAGCTCAGGAGCACGCTGGGCGACGCGGCGGCGGGGTGCGCTCGAGGCGAGCTCGGCCGGAGGGCTGCGGGCGGCGCAGGCAGGGGGTGGCCGACGAGCGCGGGGTCGCGGAGGTCGAGGGGGCGAGGCGGGCCGGGGCAGGGGGAAGCGGCCGCGGCGGTGGAGCCAGGCCGGAGGCGGCGGTGGCGGTTGGGGGGCAGAGGGGCGAGCTCGAGATGACGCTGCCGGCGGCGGGCGAGCGCCGCGGCGGGGCTCGAGGGACGGTCGCGTGCGGAGGAGGGACGGGCCGGCGGGGCGGCGACCTGAGCGTGAGCGGGTCGGCTAGACGGGAGCGAGGTAGAGCGGTGGGGAGCGTGCGGCGTGGGCGCGGGCGAGCCAGGGAAGAAGAACAGGGGAGGAGGAGGGAGGTGGGGCGCGCCAGGTGGGGCCAGGGGCGGTGGGGCCCGGGTGGCGGTGGGACGCGGGGACGGGGACAGCTGGGCGCGCGGGTCCAGGGGATGTGGGGATCTGGGCAGGGGGTTGGTGACCGGCTGTGAGGTGGGTTGGAGGGAGAGAGAGGGAAGAGAGGGGGTAGGTGGTGAGGTGGCAGTTTGGGATTGGCTAGGGGGAGGGAGAGGGATGATGTGGCAAGCTGCCATAGGCTGGGGTGAGGTGGCCAGAGGGTGGGTAGAAATGGTTGGGTAGGTCTAGGTTTAATGGGTGGGTCAGGTGGACCGATTTAAAAATCCTGGGGGTGGTCGTTCGGGTCCATCGGCCCGTTCGACTGCCCCCACTAAAACAATTAAAACTTTTATTTGTTTTAAACGGGCCGTGTGCAAACCAATAGCGGCCAAGATAAAATAATCCGGAGCCCCGGGTTTGATATTTGATTAAAGTTGGGGCGTTTTAGAAAACAAAACGGGTGTTGCGAAAATAGTTTTGGCAAACAATGCATGATGATGATGATGCAATGCACAAATTCAACGCGATTTTCTAGTAGTGGTTTTGCGGGATGCCACAATTCGACACCACTAACAATGGATCTCGCCCTCGAGATCCGCCTCATGGTACCGGAAGGAAGGTCGGCGATCTGCGTCTTCTCACTTCGTGTAGAGCTTCGCGACACCACTAACAAGGGGTCGTTGTCCCTGATCGTCGAGAGAGCACTCCGGATAAACAACGGACGAAGTCAAAGGCAAGGCCACCTCTAACTTTCATGGAAGGAGTAAGAATTGCATCGATCCACCAGTCTATATACAAAGCAAATGATAAGAGTAGTGGTATGGTCGCGACTCCATCCCGCACTCAAAGCATTACTTTGTACACGAACAGATAGATTATGCAACCAACCCTCAAGATTCAGACTGAAGATCTCGACAAGCGAGGTTTGGAATCAAAGGAGTGATGCAGACTCTGCATCGGATCCAGCGTGGATGATGTCGTCGCGTCGGAAAACACCGGAAGGCACAGACAAGGAACAAAGGATGGTACCACAGATGAAGGATTCCTCGGATCGCATGAAGATCAGATGTAGCAACACCGTTACCAAAGGAGGAAGCGAAACCCTGAAGGTACGACGGAAACCCAACCACGAGAATTCCTGGACTCGAAGATAAAGACGAGAGCGGATTCAAAACACGTAGGGGTAAGAGGAGAATAGCAGAGGGTAAGGAGTAAAATCAGACCTAATCAGAACTATCCAACCGTTTTTCAAAAATAGTTTTGACACTCTACTTCGGCCGTTAGCTAGGTTATCCTACAGGCTGGACTTGTGGGGTATCGCAACTGCTGAGCTCTGATACCACTCTGTAACACCCTCAGAATCGGACCTATGCAAGTTTGAGCAAAATTTGCCAAACCCGCATAGAAACGATTCAAAGGTGCCCACCAGGCACTTTCGTGCGGGTGGAAAACGAAGTAATAACATTACACCACAGTTCTCGATGGGACCCACAGAACAGACATATATAACAGCGACTCAAAGAGTCAAGAATACAGATATAATATACAAAGATCCAAATCACCTTGAAAAGATGGAGCGTCCGACTACGGACAAGATGCAAATGGGGCTAAGAGCCCTGAAGAATAACCACTGGCGTCCATAACCCTGCCCAGGCCAAGCCGGAAGGGTAACCCTGCTAACGACGTCAATCTCAAAACCTGCTTAAACAAAAGGGGTGCCGACAAAGGGCAAAGGAAAAAGAGGAGCGTCAGTACTGAGGCCAGTACACGGCGAGGCTAGAATTCGGCGGTCCTCGCCTACATAGGTATGGTGGACTGAGCGGCAGCGGCAGCATGCACTAAACAACCTATAGAGACTCGATACAACTGGCGGTTATCAGAGAGGGGTAAGAATGACCTATCCGGATCCAACCTGAAGCTTACACCAAACATACCCATCCTGGTGTTCCCCCTCGATACCAAACGAGGAAGTCAACCGAGGAACTCACACAGTTGGCAGTTTTATTTATTCGGTTATCGTTGCAGCAATTACTAGTCAAGTATAGATAATCATCCGGATAAAGTAGGCAGTGGGCACTTTTAGTTAACCATTCCGTTATAGTTGCATCACTTACTAATCATATACAGATGACATGAGATAAACCCAAAACCCAGCAGTTGTTGGTACTTTTATTCAGCCATTCCGTTGTAGTATCGATACTTACTAGTCAGGTACAATGGTCGCAAGCGACACTCCAAACAAGCAATTGTGGGCAGTATTAATTAGCCATTCCATTATAGTGAAGCTGATTACTAGTCATTATAGAGTCAAATTTATAGCAATAAACTTTAGTTATGCTTGTCTATGGTCGAGATACTGTGCTCCAAGTCGTCCATAACCGCGGACACGGCTTTCAGAAAGTTTTAACCCGGCCGGGGTGCACAAATAGCAACACACACACGATCAACCTCGGAAAAACCAAATCAAAACCCAACGAGGTCTTCACGACAGAGCAATCACAAGATTCAGAAATATTTCAGGGGGGCACCCCATTGAGTAGATCCCGCAACGGAGTAAGCAAGCTCCGAGACGGACTCAAGGTTTGCGCCAATGGCTGTAAGCGACTGGGAACCCGAAAGTGTGGCTGGGCTTGTCGATACCGCGTAATCACTCCGCTTACCTAAACAGTACAGTGTGCTCCTCGCACAATCGTAAATAAAGCAGTAAAGCATGGCATAGGTACAGGATAGTAAATAAAACCTCAAACTAGTTGTGGCCCCAAGAAATAAGACGGAATCAAGCTCTGGCTAAGGGGGGCCCATACTCCCCATATGTGGATAGCGCGATAAATCAAGGAACAGGTATCAAGTACTCGGGGTCCTACGGGACACAAGTGGGCGTTCGGAAACCAAATGTGATCTATCACCCACCGATGCCTCTGCTTACTTCAATTTTAGTTGTTAAACAGGAATTAAAGTGAACAATAAGTAAAACTATGATCATCTCCAACATCAACATGCGGCAATACATCAACAACTGTGGCACTTGACGACACGCAACAGCACTTGAGCAAGCGACTACGATGCGCAAGTCCAACTATCTACCAAACAATAAGTAATAGGATGTGTCCGAGGCAATATAGGGCTGCAAGGGATATCACGGGTACGGAAAACTAGAGCATCGCAACACAGATAGCAATAGATCAACAGGAGGGAAGTAAATACTATGAAAGTAAGATAGGTAGAAAGGGGGAGATGCTCGCCTGAAAACATTGTCGAAGGTTCAACCGAAGATCGGGGCGAAGCTCACATCAACTCAACGGCCCTTTCCGCGAAGAAGCAAAACACTAGAATAAACACCGGGTGCAATATTTAATACTACGGCAGAAGATCGGCATGAGGCATGAATGATGCATGACATGGCAAAGGTGCGATGCAATTAGGTCATAGTAAGCGGAACCGGGGTCCCGACAATTAATTAGGTGGTTCATGTGATTTATCTACCCCGCAATTTAAATGTTGTTTGACATGGCAGAAGATAGTACCGGGTTCGCTACACAAATTTAAATGAGACCAATATAAGGCTAGATTTGCCCGCATATGGGCCCCATATTTAATTATTAGGTGAATCGGCATAAGATCCCCAAACCACAGGTATGCATGCGAGTATGACAATTCAATATGCAACAAGTTGTTATTATGTTATAAAATAGGGTTTCGGGAAGGGGTTCACACATTGAGGGTCTCGACGATCTTGAGGTTCTGAGGGTTCGGGGTTCGGGGTCTTGGCGTTCCACCTTGATTATTGGGGACGAACTTGGGGCTCGACGCCGGGGTCTCCAGGGTTCCCTGTCGGAGTGCTAGATGTTCCGTGATGGAGTTCTTGTCGGAGATTCTTCGGACACCCTCGGCTTGGTACGGTCTTGGCGTCTCGCGCCCGTGGTCTTGTGGGGCCCTTCGGTCTCGGGGCGTCGGGGTACTCGAGTCCGCGGGAACGGGGCCACCGGTTCTCTCTCGACGATCTTGTGGCACCGAAGGTTGGGTAAAATCTTGAGGTTCGCTCTTTGGTGGCGGGTCGAGGTTGTGCGGATGGTCCTGTCGTCGATGTAGGCCTTGCCGTTTGTCGGGGTTCTCCACGTCCGGTTGCTCTTGGCAGAGGTGTGGCTCTGGGCGGCACGGCAGGAGGGGTCGAGTGTCGGAGACGGAGGCATGGCGACGCAGCAAGGACGACGCCCGCCGTTGGCAGCGGCGAGCTCGGCGGAGGAGGTGACACGATGGCCAGGATCTCACGGGAGCAGCACGGCGGCGCCCTGACCACGAGGAGGCACGACGCCGGCGGGCGGCCAGGGACAGGCGGGGACGCGCGCGCGGTTAGGTGAGGGAGGTGGTTCCCGAGCGGCGCGCACGGGCCGGGACGCTGCGGGCGCGGAGGAGACCGGAGGCGGGCTGAGCGAGGCGAGCAGGGGCGGAGCTCAGGAGCATGCCGGGCGACGCGGCGGCGGGGCGCGCTCGAGGCGAGCTCGGCCGGAGGGCTGCGGGCGGCGCAGGAAGGGGGTGGCCGGCGAGCGCGGGGTCGCGGAGGTCGAGGGGGCGAGGCGGGCCGGCGCAGGGAGAGCGGATGCGGCGGTGGCGGGGCAGGGGGAAGCGGCCGCGGCGGTGGCGCCAGGCCGGAGGCGGCGGTGGCGGTTGGGGGGCAGAGGGGCGAGCTCGAGATGACGCTGCCGGCGGCGGGCGAGCGCCGCGGCGGGGCTCGAGGGACGGTCGCGTGCGGAGGAGGGACGGGCCGGCGGGGCGGCGACCTGAGCGTGAGCGGGCCGGCTAGACGGGAGCGAGGTAGAGCGGTGGGGAGCGTGCGGCGTGGGCGCGGGCGAGCCAGGGAAGAAGAACAGGGGAGGAGGAGGGAGGTGGGGCGCGCCAGGTGGGGCCAGGGGCGGTGGGGCCCGGGTGGCGGTGGGACGCGGGGACGGGGACAGCTGGGCGCGCGGGTCCAGGGGATGTGGGGATCTGGGCAGGGGGTTGGTGACCGGCTGTGAGGTGGGTTGGAGGGAGAGAGAGGGAAGAGAGGGGGTAGGTGGTGAGGTGGCAGTTTGGGATTGGCTAGGGGGAGGGAGAGGGATGATGTGGCAAGCTGCCATAGGCTGGGGTGAGGTGGCCAGAGGGTGGGTAGAAATGGTTGGGTAGGTCTAGGTTTAATGGGTGGGTCAGGTGGACCGATTTAAAAATCCTGGGGGTGGTCGTTCGGGTCCATCGGCCCGTTCGACTGCCCCCACTAAAACAATTAAAACTTTTATTTGTTTTAAACGGGCCGTGTGCAAACCAATAGCGGCCAAGATAAAATAATCCAGAGCCCCGGGTTTGATATTTGATTAAAGTTGGGGCGTTTTAGAAAACAAAACGGGTGTTGCGAAAATAGTTTTGGCAAACAATGCATGATGATGACGATGCAATGCACAAATTCAACGCGATTTTCTAGTAGTGGTTTTGCGGGATGCCACACGGCCTCCCCGGCCAGCCGCCCAACCCGGCTGTCGGTGTAGGGACGACCGTCGGCATAGATGAAGGTGCCGAGGGTAGCCCACGGTGTAGCGCGGTCATCGGCGTAGCAGCGAGGACTGTGTCGACGGTGTCCCTCAGCGTACATATTGCCCTCGGTGTAGCCTCAGTTCAGACATGGCGATGAAAACAGCGTTAGATAGCCAGGCTGTGCCGATGGCTTGCTATCGGGTAGCTCTTTGGAAGAAATTGGTTGGTCTAGGTCGTCGGCTTAGGCTCCAGATTTGTTTTTCCATTTAATTTTAGTCATAGCTATTTTTCCTTTTACCTCATTAATTTTGAAAAATCATAACTAAATCGTTCTAATTCAGAAAAATACAAATAATATACTCCCTCCGTCCCATATTACTTGACTTGGATTTGTCAAAATTTTGATGAATCTATATACTAAATGGTGTCTAGATTCATCCAAATCTAGACAAATCCAAGTCAACTAATATGGGTCGGAGGGAGTATTAAAATTTGCAGAAAAATAAGATCTATTTATCTACACTCAAATATTACACATTTGTAAATAAAAAGTAAGTGAAACGTAAAACATTATATATAGTTTAAAACGGGCATAAGAAATTCAAAAAGATCCTAACAATGTGAAACATTCGCGTGGTGTCATATTATATGACATAGTTAGAAGGAAAAATATCAAACTTGGTATATTAATTATGTCTTAAAAAAACCTTCATAAAATGACCTATCTCATTCGAGGTTTCTTGGCTTTCGGATCAAATGACCAATGTTATGGCTAAAATGAAGGCATAGTTTGTGATAATATGGTCGTATTGTGCATACATGTGCATCATGGAATGTCGAACAATGTTTTAGGAGGAAGTTTTCCTTTTCATCGCACCAAAAAGCCATTTTCCATTTTCCGAGTGCAAAAAACCAGGCAATTTTGTGAAGCAACCACCAAATGGCTGATTCAAAATGCTACAACCACATTTTTCAAAAATACTAGATGATACGTCGGAAACGTATCTATAATTTTTTATGTTACATGCTTGTTTAGTATCTACTTTGCTTTGCTCTATCTATGCTTTGAGGTGTTTTTATATGTTTTCTGGTACTAACCTATTAACAAGATGCCATAGTGCCAGTTGCCTGTTTTCTTCTGTTTTTGGTTCCAGAAAGGCAGAAAATTAATATTCTCGCAATTGGACGGGACAAAAGTCAAAGTCAATATTTTACCGTGGGGAACACGGAGCCAGAATACGAGACAAGGTGAGGCAACATGGGGCCACACCCCCTGGCGGCGCGGGCTAGCCCTAGCCACGTCTAGGAGGGTGTGTGACCACCCTGGCAGCCCCCTACCTCGCCTCTTCGCCTATAAATACCCCTCGATGCCAAAACCCTAATTACCCGATTAATATTTCACGAAACCATCTGTAGCCGCCGCCACCATCGTCCCTAGATTGGGGGAGATCTGAAGCTCTTCCCGGAACCCTGTCAGAGGGGAGATCATCCCGGAGGCCTTCTTCTTCATCATGCCAGCCTCCGGTATGAAGCGTGAGTAGTTCCACCTTGGACTACGGGTCCATGTAGTAGCTAGATGGTTGTATCTCCTCCTTTTTTCTACCATGTTTAGATCTTGTGAGCTCCGTTCATGATCAAGATCATCTATTTGTAATCATGCGTGTTGTGTTTGCGAGGATCCGATGGATATTGAGATTATTATGTCAGATTGATTAATTGTTTTGTCTTAATGATTCTATCATGTCTGTGTTTTGTTTGTGATCTTGCATGCTCTCTGTTTCTAGTAGCTATCTTGGCCAAGTAGATGCTAGTGACTCCAAGAGGGGGTATTTATGCTAGATACTGGGTTCATGCCTCTATTTAATCTAAGGGAAGTGACAGAAATCTCTAAGGTTGTAGATGTGATGTTGCCACTAGGGAGAAAACAACGGTCTCTTGTTCATGGAACAAGTGGATTGTTTACCTTACACACTTTGCTTAAAGTAGTTATTCGTTGCTTGAAACTTAATACTGGAGGGGGTTTGGATGATAACCTGAAGGTGGATTACTAGTCATAGTTGCATTTGGATGGCGGTCTATGTATCTTGTTGTATTGCCTAATCGAATCTCATAGGATCATGGATGTCTAGTATTGCTTTGTTATGTCTTGCTCAGTCCTGTCAACTACCCCGCTGTAATTTGTTTACCCAGCATGCCTTATCAGGTTCTTCCTCTCCTTCCTCCTTATCAGGAGACTCATTTTTATCATTACCACTCCTAGTTTCAGTATCAGAGACAGATATACTATTAGGATCTATAGCAGGTTCAAGTGGTTCCTCAACTATCTTATGTTTCTTTTTCTTTCTCTTATGAGGACTACCACTATCTTCACCTTGTTGAGAATCCTGCTCAATTCTTTTAGGGTGTCCTTAAAGATATAAAGGATCTTGAGTAGCTATACCACTCCTAGTTCTAATTCCATAAGCATGTTTATCTCCTGACGCATTAACTAGCATATCCTTTTGTACCTTAGCAAGTTGATCAAGTTGGGTTTGAACCATTTGAAAGTGTTTACAAAGCATTTTAATATCATTAGAAGTTCTTTCCACAATATCTATCAACTCATTGATAGCCCTAGAGTTTTCCAATAAATGATTCTGAACTTGTTTATTAAAATATCCTTGTTTAACAATAAATGTGTCAAGTTCCTCTAAGCATTGATCAGGAGGATTATCATAAAGAATATCACCTTCATCAAAGTGTTGGAGATAGTATCCCTCAATAGTGGATGAGTGGGGAATTGTCTTACATAATTCTTCTATAGGAGGTAGATTCTTCACATCTTCAGCTCTAATAACGTTCTCCTTTAGACACTCATCTTCAGCTCTAATACCTTTCTCCTTTAGACACTTCTTAGCTTCCTTCATCACTTCATAATTTAATGCAATAACTCCCCTCTTCTTTGTTGTTGGTGCTGGAATTGGTTCAGGGACAACTGGTTTAGGAGTAATAGCCTCAACTACATTCAGCTCAGTTGAAGTCCAATCAACATAATTCTTGCTTATCTTAGCCATTAATTCTTGAGCATCTGTAGGAGTCCTTTTCCTGAAAACACAATCAGCAAAGCTATCTAGGTAGGTCCTAGAATCATCAGTTAGTCCATTATAATAAATATCAAGAAGCTCATTCTTAGGCAATGGACATCTAGGATGTGCATGAATCAAGGCACAGAACCTTGTCCATGACTCAGGCAATTTCTCTTCTTCTCCCTGTTTAAAATAAAAAAAGCCTCTGCAAAGCAGCATGTCTAGCACTAGGAGGAAAATATTTCTGGAAGAAAGAAGCAATCAAGCAATCAGGGCTATCAATGGAACCAGTAGGTAATCTATTAAACCAAGCCCTAGCTTCTCCTTTTAGTGAAAAAGGGAAGATCTTAGCAACAAAGTACTTGCGCATATTAAAATCATTAGAGAATAAAGCACTCATAGTAGAAAGCTCATTCATATGAGCCACAGTACTCTCATTTTCAGTCCCACAAAAAGGTTCTTTCTCAACAATATCAAAATAAGATGAATCAAGAGAGAAATCATAGTCTTCATCTTTAATATCTATGGGAGGAGTGGCAAACTTAGGATCAGAGGACAACTTAGGCATAATAGTACATCTAGCAAGGAGACTCTTAATAGCACTAGTACCATGTGTGTTTTGGCACTCTTCAACAAAATCATCAGTGAACCCAATGTAACCATCATTAATACCATAACTCTCACTAGCCTCAGGTGAGCTAACAGGTGTAACAGTGTCTTCACTAGGAGTTTCGGTATTTCCTAGACCAGCCATAGTAGCATCTAGAAAAGGACCTAATGAACCACTCGCATCAAGCACAGTAGAAGTAACATCATGAGCATCAAAAACAGTTTCAGACTCAGCAGTAGTAGCAGTGTGTGTAGCATGAGTATGTGGTGGTGGTGTGACAAGCTTACTTATAACAGACGATGAATCAAGAGCAGCAGAGGTGTTTAGGACTGTACCTCTTCTTGTAGTGGATGGTAAAATAGGGAACTTTCCATCACGAGACTTCCCCATGATGAAAGGAGTAGAAGCGAACAATAATAGATCCAAGTGAACTTACAAATAAATCTATGCTCCCCGGAAACAGCGCTAGAGAATAGACTTGATGACCCACAAGTATAGGGGATCGCAACAGTCTTCGCGGGTAGTATTACCCAATTTATTGATTCGACACAAGGGGAGCCAAAGAATACTTGCAAGCCTTAACAACTGAGTTGTCAGTTCAGCTGCACCTGGAAATAGTTCTTGCTCACAAAAGTTTATCAGTAGCAACAGTTTGGTAGTAGCAACAGCAAAGCAACAACAACAGCAACAACAACAGTGAAACATGAG
This sequence comes from Avena sativa, assembly GCA_916181665.1. NCBI lineage: Eukaryota > Viridiplantae > Streptophyta > Magnoliopsida > Poales > Poaceae > Avena > Avena sativa. The sequence goes on from OV702279.1 coordinate 231,180,871, forward strand.
CAATGGTAACAGTAACGGTAACAGTAGGATTCAAGTGCGGTAGGCATAGGGATGGATGGACGGGTGTTACATGGACGAGTATAAACATGTAACTTCAAGATCTAGGGCATTGTAGATAAATAATAACAAGCATCCAAGTACTAAACAATCCTAGGCATGTGCTCCAAATATAGTCATACGTTCTTGCAATGAGAACTTGCACAAAATCTTTTGTCTAGCCAGCCCATGGCTGCGGGGCCTCTAGGGAACTACTGGCAATTAAGGTGTTCCTTTTAATAGAGCACCGAAGCAAAGCATTAACACTTCGTGAACACATGTGATCCTCACACCACAGCCATACCCTCCGGTTGTCCCAATTATTGTCACTTTGGGGCCTTCGGATCCGGACAATGATATGTCTACACAACTTGCAGATAAGATCACAAACAATATTATCATAATGATTCAATAATAAGTTCAGATCTGAGATCATGGCACTCGGGCCCTAGTGACAAGCATTAAGCACAACAAGTTGCAACAAAGTCAAAGAGCACTAACAGAGATACTAGGCACTATGCCCTAACAAATCTTATTCGATTACATGATAGAACTCATCCAATCCCTACCATCCCCAAGCCTACAGCGGGGGATTACTCACTCATGGATGAGGGAAACATTTATGGTTGATGCAGATGCGTTGGTGATGACGATGGCGATGATCCTCTCCAAATTCCCCGTCCCGGCAGGGTGCCAAAATGGAGTTTCTGGATCCGAATCTTGGTTTCTGGTGGCGGCGGCGGAACAGAACTCTTTTTGGAAAACTATCGAACCCCCCTCGGTTTTTAGGTCTAAAGGCACCTTATAGGCGCAGAGGGAGGCCGAGGAGGTGCCTGGGGAGGCTGCACCCCCTCCAGGCGCGACCAGTGGTGGGCCCGTGCCTAGGGTGGGTCTGGGGCCCGTAGGCCTCCCCTCCGTCTCTTCTTCTGGCTCCGTGGATCTTCTCGTAAAATATAATTTTTGGCATATTTTCCGGGATTTTTCCTGATAGTTCATTTTCTGCACAAAAACAAGACACCAAGGTAATTCTGCTGAAAACAGCGTCAGTCCGTGTTAGTTGTATCCAAATCACATATGTTTAGAAGAGAAACAATAGCAAAGTGTTCGAGAAAGTAGATACGTTTTGGACGTATCAGAGTCCTTCACAACCTTTCTCGTTACTTTGTTTTTGTTTTTGGTTTCCTTAGTTTATTTTGCTTGGTTTTGTTTGCCTCTTTTTATCAAAAACTCCGAAAAAGTGGTTTAGTTTGGTTTGCTTTCTCTTGTCAAAAACACAAAAAAAAGTTAGTTCTTGCTCTAGTTGTCACCTTGCTCTTGCTCACCATGTTGATTCCCAAGTTCACCCTGAAGGACCTTTCATAGGTAGTGGCTCTATAATTGGGAAAGAAAATATTGAAAAAATCTTTAATCATGTTAGCAAACATGAGGATATTGGGGATAGATCTATAGCAGAACTTTCTCCTAATTATGAAATTGCTATAGCTTCTTTAGTTCATATGTTGGAGGCTAGGTTTGTTAACCTTAACCCCATGATGCAAATTTTGTTTCTCAAACTAAAAGAAGAATAGGATCCTGAAAAGAGAGATTTTATCTTAAAAACTTTACTAAAGGAATCCAATGATGTTTCTAAGGAAGATAAAAAGGTCTTTGAACGCTTTAATATGCTAGGATCATGTGTAGATGTTATGGGTATTTTTGATAAAACCAAACCTAGGGAGGAAATTAAGATACCCATACCTTTTAAACTTGTGGGAATGCATGAAGCCTTAGAAAATAATTTTGATTGGATTGTTCCTAAAAATCCTTTTGATGAAAGTAGTGAACCGAGGAGAGATGATAAGGGATCCTCTAAAACTCATTTGGATGATATATCTTTCCTAGTTGAAGAGATTGCAAGTATTGATGTTAATGCTTCTTCATTTGAAAATACTTGATTCTTGCTTCGTGTGACTAACTTAAAGGCGTTAAAGAAAAGTACTTATTGGGAGATAACCCAAAAGTTTCCTTGAGTCTTGGAAGTTATTACTCCAGTAATGACCTCTCCTTATCCTTTTTATTTGCTTTTTGTGCCAATAATGACCTCTAATGAGAGGGAAGTAAGATTTGGGGAGTTGTTGTCCCGAAACAGATTTTTGTGCTCCACCGTAAAAATTGGTGAGGAATCTCTGTAAGTCGTATTGAACTGATATTTTCTGAATAAATCCCCCAGTATGTTAGCTAACTTTCGTTAGTTCAACACGTTTTGATTTGAGCAACATAAGGTCTTCGAAAAAAATCGGTTTCTACCTGCTGGTCTGTTTTGACATATTTCTTCCATTATTTGCATTTGCTTATTATTGATTCCTTTTTGGGTTCTTTTTGAGAAATTGAGATTTTTGAGGGAATTGCTATAGTAGCTTGTATTTTTAGTGAAATTTTTGCTGTTCTAAAGCTAAACTCAAGGGTCTATTATCTTTTGAATACACTAATGTTGCTAATGAAGATTGTGTGAAGTTTTGTATGAAGGAAAAATTTAAGGTGTAGAGAGAGAATGATATAATGAGATGAAGAATGGACAAAAGCTCAAGCTTGGGGATGCCACCCCGGTTTCACCCCAAGAAATATTCAAGAGGTACAAGCGTCAAATCTTGGGGATGCCTAAGGCATCCCCTTCTTCATCAATAAAAAGCTATGGTCTTTATAGACACTTCGTTTTTATTGTTTCATGAATTATTGTGTTGTACTTGAAGCGTCTTAGTTTTCGTTTGGTTTACTTAGTTTTCTTGAATAAAATAGTTTGGACCCCCGTTCTCGCTGTGTTATTTCAAATAAGTTGATTGGTGTTGGAGAGGAGTAGAAAGTTCTTGCTTGAATAGTACAAGAGGAGCTTGCTTTGACTATGACTTAGACTTTATCATGTCATGCTAGGTGTTGTTTTGACCTTATGCTTAGTGATTATTGTTGTAGCATGACTTGTTCCAAACAATTGGGATTGCTTAGTGTGCCTTGAAGGAATCATGCGTTGTTTTAGCATGCAAAAGCATAGTATTGTGGTATTCTCCTTTGATGCTTTGTTTGGGTTGACTTGGCACATGCTCACACTATGTTATGACTATGAATAAGTCATAATAGCCTCTATGATTATTTATTCCATGACTTGTAGTACCACTTTATGCTTTGATTAGTAATGTTTTGTCGCTTTGCATGATTATGTCCATTATTGCTCTCTTAGTTGGTTGCTCCCAGTCTTTTGCTAGCCTCCACTTGTATGAGTAAGCTCTACTCATGAATCCAACTCCCAAGAAACCAAGTTATTCCAAAGTGTCCACTATAAATTCCTATGCATGGTGTGTTACACCATCCCAAGTATATTCTTGTTTTCATCTATCTTCCAATTAAAAAATATTTTGATATGTGAAAACTTAGTGATTAAAGCTCTCACAAACTTGATGGACACTTTGTTTTTCTTGCCCCTAATAAACTTGAACCATTGTGTCATCTATGTTGTATATGCTTGCACTGATACGCTGAAATTAGCAGAATCATGCTGTCACGGGGAACGCTTTCAATATTGCACTTGTACTTTGTACAAAGTTGATATCATGCTCTTTTGTCTATGGATGTCGCCGGTGTGAAATAAAGAGGGAGCTTGTAAGTCCATGGAGTTATGTATGCGTGTTAGAGAAACGCCTGGGCCACTATCCTAAGCCATGCCTAATCATGGTGGAAACTTGCAACATCACCATAATAACACCTATAAATCTTTCTTCTTATAAAAAAAGAGACATATTGAAAAGAGGAAATAGAGAAAAAAAGCACCATATTCCCATGGTAAATAAGAAGATTGCTGATATGCTCATTGTCTGCTTGCCTTGTCATTTTGATTATGGGATAGCTCCTGTATCATGTGCAAGGGGTACCCCGTTGGCGGTTCTCTATGATACACATGTACTTACTATGACAAGAACTTACAGGTGACCAAAGTTGAGTAGCATGAGGTGCGTCCCTCATATTCAAGGGACATGAGATTGCCAACTTATACTTTGTCAAGCATATACTCCATCTTTGTTCACTTTAACCTTAATCACTTCAGGATGCTTATGATAGGGGCAATGAGGGCTGAAAGCTAACAAGTACCATAATTTTTGGAAGCTCTTTATGAAACTTGAAATCCCTACTTCCCTTTATGAAGGGCCTTTCTTCCACCATTATATTGAGTATCCACCTTCTATCCTTAGGCACCAGTTAAGAGAGCATAGTTGCCATTCTTAGTTCTGTGTGCATTGTCCCAAAACTTATTGATTGATGCATATTGTTGCTATTACTTGTTATTGTGCTACTTGTATCTAGTCACTCTTATGAGCTTTGTAGGTGTCCTATGCATCTATTTGCTACTCCATGATGGACAAGCTGGATGCCACTATGCCATGTTTTCTATATGTGAAACAAACAAACGTTCTTCAATGCATGTTATTCATGATCTTTGTTTGTAACCTTTCATGTTGCATGCATAGTTACTTTGTCTTACTGTTAGAACTCCATCTTTCATGCTCATGTTTAGAGTTCTTTGATCCCAACTTTCAATGCTTGCAAATGGTTTGATCTTGATTTTGATGGTGCATGTCACCTCAAAAATTATTCTTTTTATCACTTACCTACTCGAGGACGAGCAGGAGTTAAGCTTGGGAATGCTTGATACGTCGGAAACGTATCTATAATTTTGATGTTCCATGCTTGTTTAGTATCTACTTTGCTTTGCTTTGTATACACTTTGAGGTGTTTTTATATGTTTTCTGGTACTAACCTATGAACAAGATTCCACAGTGTCAGTTGCCTATTTTCTTCTGTTTTTGGTTCTAGGAAGACAGAAAATGTAACATCCCAGGATTTAGCACCTAGAAATAGAGAGGACACAGGTTTGTGCATTACATTCATGCATAAGAAAATCCGGGGATTTTTCGCGCAAAACTAAAAGAGCTATGGAGGGATCGGGATCTCTCTTGTACTGAAGGAAACTTCGGAGCAAGTGCGATAGATTTCGACATGACCTTTGTAGAATTCTTTGTTTCAGGGAAAATTTGTTCAAACATGTATTTGAATTTCAAATATGAAATTCAAATGAGTTTATAAAATTCACAAATAAGAATTGGAAATATTTAATAACTTGAAATAAAATGATTACATAAATAATATAACAAGGATTCTTTATTAATATAAATATATATGCTTATAGTATTATTTTACAATAGATAAATAAAAGAATTCTTTATATAAGACATTGTCTTTACAATTAGGAAATAAATAAGTAGGAAAAAGAATTTCATAATTGAAATAAATCACAATATTCTTTATTACAATAATATAAATGACATTGTCCTTACAAAAGAATTGTAAAATAAATAAAAATGAAATAAGTAAACTTTATTGTATTGAATACAATAATACAATGTGTTTACAACATATCAAACAGAAAAATAAACTAAAAAAAATATTTACAAAAGAATTCCTAAGCTACTGTTCTCTGATATCCTTCAACAGTTGACATTTTTTCTTCTTCTCTTCATTTCCTGAAAACAAAACAAAACAAAAACAAATAAAAGAATGATTAGTTGGTTAGTTTGCTCTCAGAAGTGAACAGTGAGTTGTACTGTTAAAAGTTCATCATTAAGTAAATTTTAGAAAGGGGAAAATTTCACCAAATAGTAGCATCTGTTCATATCAGTATTTTTGGCCTTATTACAACATCATTGGCTTAGGGGCAAGTTTCACCAAAACCAGATAAGAAGGTAAAGAGGTAAAACATCAGGAAATATCAAGTTTTTACTTGATCTGATCCTCAAACCACAACATGCAAGCAGGCTGCTCACTCACCAGCATGCACTAGTGTGATGTCAACACCACAGCAGCAGCCAATGCACATAAAAGGGGTTAACACAGCCGCAACACAACATCTAGTCACTGCCTTAGTTTCCAATCTATCTCAAAGCCACACTCCTCTTCCTCAAGAACACCACAAGTAGTCCTAGCCTGTACCAGATCAACACAACAGAAAATATACACAACACTACCATCAGGTTACATACCACACCATCTCTAACTCTGGTTGCTCCTTGGATCCATCCAGGAGCTAGGAGTAGAGGGATTCACAGCAAAGGCAACATGGTTGCAAGGTAGGAGGAGGCAAGAAGCACTAGTAGTCCAAAGAAGAACCAGCCAGTATATCAAGTATCAGGATAGGATTAAAAGTAGATCTAGCAAGGAATAAGAAGGAGAAGGATTTCCAGGACAGGATGCATGAAAGCTTACATTAGTAGCAGGACAAGATCAACAATCATATCTTTGTAGCAGGTAGAACTTTACAACATTTTCAGCATATGTATTCTCTTTTGCATCAGCATCTTGGGAAAATAAAGAGACTAATACACATCAAATCCACTCCTATACCCTTCAACTAGATGATCATCTAGGAGGATTGGAGGAGGGTGTTCTCTCAGATCTACATAGAGATGCTATGTATATTCCTCATAGAGAATTAGAAAGCTACATCATAATCTCTGTTCTTATTTAGAGTTTGGACTCACCCTTTGCATCATAGGCCAAGTATAGGATCTTATCAAGTTTTAGTCAATCAAGCTCACAGCAGTTCATGCAAATAGAAAACCAATATGCACACTCCAATGGAGGCAGCACAGTGGTAGCTATTAAGCATAAGCCTTGCTAAAAGAGATAATTGCATCAGCCCAAATGAAAGAAAATCATCTTTGTAGCCAAATCCTAGGAATCATTTATAATTATTTGACTATCATGTTGATAGTATACATAATTGGTCACTTCCTCACTTATTAAGCATTCAAATCATTTTCCTAAATATGAGCATTAGGAATCATTCTAAAAGCATCACTGCCATATGGACCAGCCATAGATGATATAGAATTTCATCTAGAAACACTAACCAATATAGAGAACACATTATTTTCTTAAGCATTCTAATCAGGAATCGGTTAGAAAATTTCTAACTATCAATATAGGACAGAGCATGATCAACCTCAACCTATACTGAACCAGTTGGTCAGTATAGAACAAAACTGTAAATTCTGGAATTAAGCACGTTTGGAAGCTAGATATCTCAAGCCCAGTAACAAGCATCACAACTTTAGTTCAGTTTTCCCACATCATTGGCAATGCAATAATTCACTTTACTTTTCATCATGGAGCCATACAGTATATGACCTTATCAAATAAAACCATAATCTCACTTATGAATAAGTTCATATCATCTTCCTAGCTTATACTAGGAATCAGCTCAGAGGATTCAGCAAAGAGCAACTCTAGCATATTCAGATAACAGCAGAAGTAAACACATTGATTCCACACACAGATAAGTGAAGGGCAAACCACAACACTGAGTTCACAATCAGGATATCACCAGTCTCATAGTTTCACCACTAAGCAGTGTCATCGACTCGATGGCCGGTCACAGAACAGAACTTACTGAGGGTGCCGAGCACCTGGAGCATAGGCGTGATGAAGCCAAAGCACAACACACCAGCAAGGTTGCGGGGATGAAATCATCGCCGTCCCGTCGAATGCAACACTAACACAGCACCATCACTCCCATACCACCCCATCAACCACACCACCCCAATAATTAGTCCAATAGGAACAGATCAAACTCGCTGGGGTTGCAGATACACTGCCGTCCCACCAAAATCTAGGTCAAAGGTTTGACAAAACAAACAGACCAAGCATCAACAAGTATTACTAGAGTTTTAGGGTTCCAGTAGGAAGGAGTAGAGAGGGGAGAAGGGATACATACCCGAGACGAACTCAAGCTTAGAGAGTATCAGGTCGGCGTGGGGAGCAACACGGCGGCACGGTGGGCACCGAAGCGCCTGCACCACGCTGAGCCGTCTCACCAGTGGCAGTAGCATGGAGAACGTCGCTGACGAGCAGCAGCACCGCCAGAATCGACATCCACCACACCATGGCAAGAGCTAGGGTTCCCGACGAGTGTGCAACAGGGGGCGCGCAAGCCAAATCGATGGGGGAAAAGAAGGAAGAGGTGGTGAGGCAGCACCAGCTTGCGTCGGTGCCGGAGGCGGCCAGGACGACAAGCGGCGGCGCTGGCGGCGCATCGCGCATGGAGAGGAACGCGAGAGAGATGGGGTCGAGTATGTGTGCGTGCGTGGGGGTGAGGAGAGGGGTGGGTCGGTGTGTAGTGCCAGGCCCGTTCTAGCTGGGCCAAGCCAGCCCGTATACCTCAAACAAACGACCCATTTTAAAATAAAATAGGAAATAAAATAAAAGAAAAAATAAATAAATTACCAAAATAACCTTTAAACATTTCCAGCTATAGAAAATTATAGAAAAATCATAAAAATATATTTAATATATTAGAATTATCACAAAATAATATCCACCTAAGAAAAATATGACTTTACTTATTTAAGTTAATAAAATGCAAATAAAGATTAAACACTATTAAATCTTAATGAAATTTCATTAAATAAGGAAAAATCCAAAAAAAATAAATCATTTTTGTGTATAAAAATAACTTTACTATTTCATAAAAAAATACTAACTTAGGGTTTTACAAATAAAATATAAAGCAAATATTTAAAGGCATTAAATTCTTTGAAGAATTTTATAAAAATAAAGGTAATACTTAAAAATAAATAAAATTCATTTTTAAGATCTTTAATAAGTATATCTCACCAAAAAAATACTATGTATATTATTCGAAAACATTTTAAGATAAATAAAATTCATTACTTATTTTACTCAAATAAAATAACCACTTTGTTAATTTTTAAAATTATTTCTTAAGTAAGAAATAATCACATTTTCTTATAAAACACTAAAACCTTTAAAGTTTAATTACTAAGTCTAAATCCATAATCAAAATAAAACTTAAATATAACTATTAGCCTTTAAATGTTTTTAAATCTTAAATTCAAAATTAAAGTCCTTTTAAATAAATATTATATATCACTCATGTATAAGGGGTGAATAATATCCATCCCGCAACCACTCTTAAAAATGACTCTAAACTCAAATAAATTTGTAAGATCATCTAATTATGCTCCCATTAATAAATTGCATATTATTAAAATTATCTTTCACTTAAATTAAAAGGGATCATCATTAATCATATTTACCAAAACCCTAAACCTAGATGATATTCTAAAACTCATTAGATCTTAAAATTCACTTATATTTTTATAAGTTAACTTTGGTCTAAACAATCGTAAACATCTCATTTGAAGTTTATTCATGTTTTTAAAGTTAACTTTGGTCACTTGTACCATCAATTAAAATATGATAACTTAACACCATTCATAACAATCACCAACCCTAATGTAAAACCTAATAAACCTTAAGACTAATTAACCTTAACTAAATACTAGTTTCTTCAAATGTTTTTCTTTTTTCCACTTCACACAAACAAGTCTATATTAGTTTCTTCAGTTCCTAAAAACTCAACTCAAGGACTTCTTATCCCAATCACCAGATAACAATTAATCATAATCACATTATTCTATCAATATTTGTATATTTTGGATTATTAACACTTAAGTTCCTTATCAATGTCATTGCTTATGAAATAAACTTAAAGATAAACCCAATCTTAGAGAAAATACCTAAAATCAACTTATTCAAAATACTAAGGGTTTCACTTTGGGAATTATAAAATTGCATAGCATTACTTATGCATAATGGCATCCTGCTTCTTTAAACATTAGTCCTTATCAGACCAATGATGCTGATTTCAGATATTGGATCTTCTATTATCTCGAAGACCGTGAGTGCATAATCTTGCAATCACAGAAGTCAAGTTCACACTTGCTCATGTCCTTTGATTATTTTCTGTGAAGTATTTTGCAAATCCAGTGTTGTCATCACCTGCATTTGAAAAAGATCAGAAAACACTATTTTCATAATAATATGATTATAGGTTATTTACCATGAGGTAATAATCTACTATGAAAGTTCCGGTGGTAAAGGAACATATTATCTAGGACTTAACAACCAATGTCCCCAGTGATTCTTGCGCCGTATATTACGCGTTAACCATGAGATTTGGAATGGGACGGAGAAGTCAGCTGGATCGGCTCCCTTTCGCATGCATTGGACATTGTTCTGGGCATTTGAAAGTTGCAGATCGTGGGTATAGCCGTTTTATACGGGGGAAGTCTACCGTGGATCTGGGCTTACAAAAGACAGATATCTAGTGTTAATGGTTGTTGTGTATCCAATTAAGGTATAGCCGTTTTATACGGGGGAAAGTCTACCTTGAGTTTGGACATCCAACAATTGTGGTGTATGCGGGGTCGCGGAGAAGGACAGTGATTGGCTTGGATCTTAGTCTGGGCCTCATACCAAGGAAGTGTGAACGAGCCTATAACTCGGATGTGCAACAAAGCTAAGATCTCTCATGGGTAAAGTAACGCACCTCTGTAGAGTGTAAGAACTGTAACTTGTTACTCCCTATTCCGGGAAGGAGCTGCGAACGCTGCGGGAAAGGAACTCCATGAAAGTTCTGGTAAACCCGTGAAGGCTGATGGACATAGCTTTTTAGAATAAAATCAACCTTTGAAGAAATGTTTATGAAAACTTGCATTTACTACGACCTATGGTATGTGGTTGTAGATAGTGCATCAAACACTTCTCTTTAGTGAATTTGCTGAGTACGCTCGTACTCAACATATCTTCTTAACCCTTGCTAGATCTCGAAGAAACCAATGACGTTCCCAGGAAATAAGTCACTTGAAGAGTTGAAGATATCTAAGGGAGATCAACAGAGTCGAAGACCTTACTAGAACCTATCGAAGACAAGCCGAGGAGTAGAATAGAAATAAAACTCCTAGAATCTAGAACCTACTTTTGTATAATAATACTATAGTATTACTTTCAAGCCTTACACATATATTAATAGTAGTACTTCTAAAGTAACTCCGAGTGGATCTTTTTGGTTCTTTCGGTATAATATTCCTCATTGTCCGAGGAAGCTCCCTGGATCTTTTGTAATATGCTATATGTAATATAAAGTGTTGTCTTGGACCCGCGATGTTTCTGTTGTTCCACTCTGAGGGATATAATGCAGATAGAACGGTGTTCCATTGGTATTATATCAACAACTATAGTGTACTAAACCATGCAGTGGTATGCTGGGTCACCGTAGAAAATCAGTATTCTCGGAATTGGACGGGACAAAAGCCAAAGTCAATATTTTACCGTGGTGAACACGAAGCCAGAATATGAGACAGAGGGGAGGCACCAGGGGGCCACACCCCCTGGCAACACGGGCTAGCCCTAGCCGCGCCTAGGGGGGTGTGACCACCCTGGCCGCCCCCTGCCTCGCCTCTTCGCCTATAAATACCCCCGATGCCAAAACCCTAAGTACCCGATCAATATTCCACAAAATCGTCTGTAGCCACCGCCACAATCGTCCCTAGATCGGGGGGATCTGAAGCTCTTCTCGGCACCCTGCTGGAGGGAAGACCATTCCGGAGGCCTTTTTCTTCATCATGCCAGCCTCCGGTATGAAGCGTGAGTAGTTCCACCTTGGACTACGAGTCCATCTAGTAGCTAGATGGTGGTATCTCCTCCTCTGTGCTACCATGTTTAGATATTGTGAGCTCCGTTCATGATCAAGATCATCTATTTGTAATCATGCATGTTGTGTTTGTGCGGATTCGATGGATATTGAAATTATAATGTCAGATTGATTAATGGTTTTGTCTTATTGATTCTATCATGTCTGTGTTATTTGTGACCTTGCATGCCCGCCGTTCGACAAACTTTGACGATAGTTTAAAACGGGCATAAGAAATTCAAAAACGATCCAAACAATACGAAACCTTCATGTGGTGTCATATTATGTGACATAGTTAGAAGGAAAAATATCGAACTTGGTATATTGATTATGTCTCAAAAAACCTTCACAAAATGACATATCTCGTTCGAGGTTTTCTGGCTTTCGGGTCAAATGACCAATGTTATGGCTAGAATGAAGGCATAGTTTGTGATAATGTGTCCATATTTTGCATATATGTGCATTATGGGATGGCGAACAATGTTTCATGATGAAGTTTTCATTTTTGTCGCACAAAAAAGGCATTTTCCATTTTTCGGATGCAAAAAAAACGTGCGGTTTTGTGAAGCAACCACCAAATGGCTGATTCAAAATGATACCACCATATTTTTCAAAAATACTAGACCATCTTACATGGACAATTTCCTAACAGGGGATCTCAAACCTTTCCATCTATCCCTGGTGAAAAAGACAAATTCTTACCGAATCGGCAGGAAGTGGGTCAGATATGAACTACATGTACATGATCGGATGCTCATGATTGTTTACAAAAATCATTTTTAGGTTCACAATATGTTGTTTCATCAGAGATCCACTTCAAGTTTAGCGAGTCTTAGCCCCGAGCTAAGAATCTTTATGCGTGTCGTTTTAAACGGACAAATGAAATTATGGTAAGAATCACGACATAGTTTGTGATAAGTTGATATTGATATCATATTTGGACTTCTCTCATTTTTCTAATCAATTTAGACATATTATTTGTCGAATTCCGATTTATAGATTTAAAGGTATTAATTATTCCATATTAAAGAGAAAAATACAAAAAAGAATAAAATAATTATATTTTTATTTGAATTTAAAAATATTTTTACTTATTCATTGTTGTTTACTTAAATAATTGTTTGTAATTTCAAAAAATACAAATGTATGACATGATGATATAAGTGTTAATAGGATTGATATCATAGTATTGACAACAATATATAAATTGCTTTGTGGAAATAGATTCTGAAGAAACGAGGAAGTTAAGCATGTTGGGGGTGGAGTACTGAGGTGTAGGGGTTCGTAGCATGGAAAACAAAAAATTTCTACCGCATACAAACAAACAAGCCAAGATCTATCTACTAGATTGTAGCAACGAGTTGATGGAATAACTCACCCTCGAAGATTCCAAAGTGTTTAACGAGAGCGGATTCTCGTGGGTGATGTAGTCGTACTCTTGCCGATCTCAGCATCGTGTAGACGATCCTTCCGGCGCTGCGTTCCGGCAGCGCTTCCGCAGTCGGTCACACATTCGGTACTCGATGAAGACCTTCCTCTCCCTTGTTCCAGCAGGCAGCGGAGGTTGTAGCACTCTCCTCGCGATTCGGGCAGCATGACGGCGTGGTACCGGAAGTAGAGGGGAGATCTCGCAGGGCTTCGCCTTAAGCCGGAGCGAGTATGGTGGACTATGAGAGAGGCCTCGGTGATCTAGGGTTTAGACACACCAAGGAGAGAGGGCTAGGCCGGCGGCTAGGGCAAGGGGAAGGCCCCAACTCGGCGGCTAGGCAAACCCTAGGGGCAGCGGAGACTTGGTGGAGGCCGGCGGCTAGGGCTAGGGTTTAGAGGAGAGAGGTGTAGGTCTAGAGGGGCACCCCTGCCCCTCCTTATATAGGTGGGAGGGCGCCGGCCAGGGGAGGAGAGTCCTCCCCCAACTCGGCCTCCAAGGCCGGCGGGTGGAGGGAGAGGAACTCCTCCCCAAGTAGGTTTCCTACTCTCCCTCCACGAAGCAAACTTGCCGTTTGACTTTTCAAATTGGCGTTTGACTTTTCAAACTAGGATTTGATTTATCCCTTTATTTTGCTCAGCGATGACACCTAGTACATGATGCAACCATTCCAACTTCTTATGACACATTCATGTACCCTTCCCCTCCGGATCGCCGGACATTCCGGAAACTTCTAGAACATTCCCGATGAAAACACCGGAACCATTCTCCAACCCCGAAACAGGACTTTCCTTATATGAATCTTATTCTCCGGACCATTTTGGATCTCCTCGTGATATCCCGGATCCAATCCGAGACTCTGAACAACATTCGGTCTCTTACTCATCATTCCATAACTACTCAACAACATCGAATCCTTAAGTGTGTCTCCCTACGGTTCGTGAATTATGCGGACATGATCGAGACACTTCTCCGAACAATAACCAATAGAGGAATCTGGAAATTCATATGGTTACCACATATTTCTACGATTACTTTGCGATCGAATGAACCACTTACATACGATGCCAATTTCCCTTTGTCTCACGATAGTTTACTTATCCGAGGTTATGATCATCGGTATCTCTGCATACCTAGTTCAACCTCATTAACGATAAGTACTCTTTTCTCGTTCCCGTGATATGTGATCCCTTGTGAGCCAGTCACATGCTTGCAAGCCAATTGGATGACATTCCACCGAGAGGGCCCAGAGTATATCTATCCGTCATATGGATGGACAAATCCCACTCTTGATTCATGTGTCTCAACCCATACTTTCCGAACACTCAATGCCACCTTTATAACCACCCAGTTACGGTGTGGTGTTTGATGTCATCAAAGAATCCTTCCGGTGATGGTGATATGCATGATCTCATGGTCGAAGGAATTAGGTTACTATGTATCAGAAAGCATATAGCAATTGAACTATTAAAATGACTTGATCTTTATGCTACGCTTATCTATAGGAGTATGTCCATCATATCATTCTCCTAATGATATGATCTTGTTGTTAATAACATCTCAATGTTCATGATAGGGAAACCACAATCATTTATTAACCAACAAGCTAGTATTATAAAGAGGCTTTACTAGGGACTCTAATTTAGTTTACAAATCACACAAGTATCAATGTTTCCTTGTTAATACTGTTATAGCATGAATGTAAACATTTATCATAAACACAAAGATATAATAATAACTACATTTATTATTGCCTCTAGGGCATATCTCCAACAGTCTCCCACTTGCACTAGAGTCAACTAATCTAGATTACATGGTAATATACCGAACACCCATGGCAGTTTGGTGTTGGTCATGTTTTGCCCTCGGGAGAGGTTTAGTCAACGGATCTTCCACATTCAGATCTGTGTGTACTTTGCAAATCTTTATGTCACCATCTTGGACATGTTCTCGAATAGCATGAAAACGTAGGTTGATGTGCTTCAGCTTCTTGTGTGACCTTGGTTCTTGCGCATTGGCTATGGCACCCATGTTATCATAGTAGATAGACATTGGGTCCAGCGCACTTGGAACCACACCGAGCTCTGTAATGAACTCCTTCATCCATATCGCTTCTTGTGGAGCCTCCGAAGCAGCTATGTATTCCGATTCAGTTGAAGATTTCGCCACAACGCTTTGCTTTGCACTCCTCCAGCTAACTGCTGCACCATTCAAAGTAAATACGTATCCAGATTGAGATTTAGAATCATCTGGATCGGTGTTCCAACTAGCATCGGTGTAACCATTAACAACGAGTTGTTCATCACCTCCATAAGAAAGAACCATATCCTTAGTTCTTCTCAAGTACTTAAGGATGTTTTTGACCGCTGTCCAATGATCCACTCCTGGATCACTTTGATATCTGCTAGTCAAACTAACATCATATGCAATGTCGGGTCTAGTACATAGCATGGAATACATTAGAGATCCTATGGCTGAGGCATAGGGAGTCTTACTCATCCTTTCTCTATCTTCTGCCGTTGCTGGACTTTGAGTTTTACTCAAGGTCGTATTGGGCAACATGGGCAAGAACCCTTTCTTGCTATCTTCCATTCCAAATCTCTTTAGAACTTTGTCCAAATATGTACTTTGTGACAATGATATTAGGTGTCTCGATCTATCTCTATAAATCTTTATGCCAAATATGTAAGCTGCTTCGCCAAGATCTTTCATTGAAAAACTATTATTCAAATATTCCCTGACACTATTAAGAAGGTCTACATCATTCCCAATCAACAATATGTCATCTACATATAGTATTAAGAATGCTACAGAGCTCCCACTCACTTTCTTGTAAATACAAGCTTCTCCATAAGTTTGTATAAAACCAAAACTTTTGATCACCTTATTAAAACGTTGATTCCAACTTCGGGATGCTTGATTCAATCCATATATGGACCGTTGAAGTTTGCATACCTTGTTAGCATCTTTAGGATCGACAAAACCTTTGGGTTGCATCATATACAACTCTTCATCAATGTCTCCATTGAGGAACGCTGTTTTGACATCCATCTGCCATATCTCATAATCATAATATGCAGCGATTGCTAACAAAATCCTCACAGACTTTAGCTTCGCTACTGGTGAGAAAGTCTCATCGTAGTCAACTCCTTGAATTTTTCGAAACCCTTTTGCGACAAGTCGAGCTTTATAGACAGTAACATTACCATCAGCATCTGTTTTCTTCTTGAAAATCCATTTGTTCTCGAGAGCCTTTTGGCCATCCGGTAAGTCCATCAAAGTCCATACTTGGTTTTCGTACATGGATCCAATCTCGGATTTCATGGCTTCTTGCCATTTATTCGAATCTGGGCTCATCATCACTTCCTCATATGTCGCAGGGTCATCAGTGTTATCCACCAACATGACACTCATAATGGGATCATACCAATCAGGAGTGGTACGAGTTCTCATTGACCTGCGAGGTTCTGTAGCAACTACAACCGAAGTTTCATGATCATCATCATTAGCTTCCTCTCTTATTGGTGCAGGCACCACAGGAACTTCTTCCGGTGTTGCGCTACTCGCAAGTTCGAGACAAGGTTCGACAACCTCGTCGAGTTCTACTTTCCTTCCAGTCACTTCTTTCGAGAGAAATTCCTTCTCTAGAAAGGATCCATTCTTGGCAACGAAGATTTTGCCTTCGGATCTATGATAGAAGGTATACCCAATAGTTTCCTTTGGGTATCCTATGAAGACGCATTTTTCCGCTTTGGGTTCAAGCTTGTCCAGCTGTAACTTCTTTACATAGGCTTCGCAACCCCAAACTTTAAGGAATGACAATTTAGGTTTCTTACCAAACCATAATTCATACGGTGTCGTTTCAACGGATTTATATGGTGCCCTATTTAAAGTGAATGCGGCTGTTTCTAATGGATAACCCCAAAATGATAGCGGTAAATATGTAAGTGACATCATAGAACGAACCATATCTAAGAGAGTTTGATTACGACGTTCGGACACACCATTACGCTGTGGTGTTCCCGGCGGTGTCAATTGTGAAAGTATTCCGCATTTCTTTAAATGCTCGCCAAACTCGTAACTTAGATATTCACCTCCACGATCAGAACGTAGAAATTTAATCTTCTTGTTACGTTGATTCTCCACCTCACTTTGAAATTCCTTAAACTTCTCGAAAGTTTCGGACTTATGTTTCATGAAATAGATATACCCTTATCTACTCAAGTCATCCGTGAAGGTAAGAACATAACGATAACCACCGCGTGATGCTACACTCATTGGACCACACACATCGGTATGTATGATTTCCAATAAGTCCGTAGCTCGCTCCATCATACCAGAAAATGGAGTCTTAGTCATTTTACCCATCAGACATGCTTCGCATCTTTCAAGTGATTCGAAATCAAGTGATTCAAGAAGTCCATCGGAATGGAGTTTCTTCATACGCTTCACTCCAATGTGACCAAGACGACAGTGCCACATATAGGTCGAGTTATCGCTCGATTTCAAATGTTTAGCTTCAATGTTATTAATATGTGTATTTCCACTATCGAGATTCAATAAGAATAAACCATCTATCAAAGGTGCATGTGCATAAAACATATTACTCATATAAATCGAACAACCATTATTCTCGGACTTAAACAAGTAACCGTCTCGCAATAAACAAGATCCTGATATAATGTTCATGCTTAACGCAGGCACCAAATAACAATTATTTAAGTATAAAACTAATCCCGATGGTAGATGAAGAGGTAGCGTGCCGACCGCGATCACATCAACCTTTGATCCATTTCCTACGCGCATCGTCACCTCGTTCTTCGCTAGCTTCCGTTTATTCTGCAACACCTGTTTCGAGTTACAAATATGAGCAACCGAACCAGTATCAAATACCCAGGCACTACTACGAGTACTAGTGAGATACACATCAATAACATGTATATCAGATATACCTTTCTTCTTGATGTTGCCGTTCTTCAAATCCTCCAAGTACTTTGGGCAATTCTGCTTCCAGTGACCTTCCCCCTTGTAGTAAAAGCACTCGGTATCAGGCTTAGGTCCAGCCTTGGTCTTCTTCGTCGGTGCGGTAACTTTCTTACCACCCTTCTTGAAGTGTCCCTTTTGCTTAAACTTACCTTTCTTGAATTTGGTGGTCTTATTGACCATCAACACTTGGTGCTCTTTCTTGATCTCCACTTCTGCAGATTTTAACATGGAGAAGAGTTCTGGCAACTGCTTGTTCATGCTTTGCATATTGTAGTTCATCACAAAGTTCTTGTAACTTGGTGGTAGTGATTGGAGGACACGGTAAATCCCCAAAGCATTAGGAATCACTATACCCAAGCTTTGGAGTTTGTTTTCGTGCCCAGACATCTTAAGCACATGCTCACTGACGGAGCTGCCCTCTTCCATCTTGCAGTTAAAGAACTTTTCAGAAGCCTCATAGTGTAACACCCTCAGAATCGACCCTATGCAAGTTTCAGCGCTTCCCGCCAAACCCGCATAGAAACGATTCAAAGGTGCCCACCAGGCACTTTCGTGCGGGTGGAAAACGAAGTAATAACATTACACAACAGTCCTCGATGGGACCCACAGAACAGATATATATACAACACGACTCCATGAGTCAAGAATACAGATATACAGAACAAAGATCCAAATCACCTTGAAAACGATAGAGCGTCTAGCTACGGACAAGATGCAAATGGGTCTAAGAGCCCTGAAGAATAATCAATGGCGTCCATAACCCTGCCCAGGCCAAGCCGGAAGGGTAACCCTGCTAACGACGTCGATCTCAAAACCTTCTTAAACAAAAGGGATGCCGACAAAGGGCAAAGGAAAAAGAGAGAGCGGTCAGTACTGGGGCCAGTACACGGCGAGGCTAGAATTCGGCGGTCCTCGCCTACATAGGTATGGTGGACTGAAGCGGCAGCGGCAGCATGCACTACACGACCTATAGAGACTCGATACAACGGTCGGCTATCAGAGAGAGATAAGAAAGACCTATTCGGAACCAACCTGATACTATCATCAAACAAACCCATCCTGGTGTTTCCCCCTCGAGACCAAACGAGGAAGTCAACCGAGGAACTCACACAGTTGGCAGTTTTATTTATTGAGTTATCGTTGTAGCAATTACTAGTCAGGTATAGATAGTCATCCTGATATAATAAGCAGTGGGCACTTTTAGTTAACCATTCCGTTGTAGTTGCGACACTTACTAGTCAGATACAATTAGCATGAGATATCCCCAAAACCCAGCAGTTGTTGGTACTTTTATTTAGCCATTCCGTTATAGTTGCAATACTTACTAGTCAGGTACAATGGTCGCAAGCGTCAACCCAAACAAGCAATTGTTGGCAGTTTTATTTAGCCATTCCATTATAGTGAAGCTGATTACTAGTCATTATAGAGTCAAATTTATAGCACTACTTTAGTTATAGTTGTCTATGATCGAGATACTGTGCTCCAAGTCGTCCATAACCGCGGACACGACTTTCAGAAAGTTTTACCCTGCAGGGGTGCACAAATAGCAACACACACTCGATCAACCTCGGAAAAACCAAATCAAAACACAACGAGGCCTTCACGACAAAGCAATCACAGGATTCAGAAATATTTCCGGGGGCCACCCCGTTGAGTACACCCGCAACGAAGCTAGCTGACTCCGAGACGGACTCAAGGTTTGGGTGGACGGCTGTAAACGACTGGGAACCCGAAAGTGTGACTGGGCTTGTCGATACCGCGAAAACGTGTCCCGATCCTAAACAGTACAGTGTGCAGTACCTCGCACAATCGTAAAAGCAGTAAAGCATGGCATAAGTACAGGATAGTAAATAAAACCTCAAACTAGTTTGTGGCCCCAAGAAATAAGAATGAATCAAGCTCTGGCTCAGGGGGGTCCGATAATCCTCCCGGATGTGGATAGCGCGAATATTCAAGGAACAGGTATCAAGTACTCGGGGTCCTACGGGACACAAGTGGACGGTTAACAACCAAATAACATCTATTGCCCACCTGTGCCTCTGCTTACCTAATTCAATTTTAGTTATTAAACAGTAATTGAATTAAACGATAATTAAAGCCATGATCATCTCCAACATTAAACATGCGGCAATACTCCAACAACTGTGGTACTGGACGACATGCAACAGTACTTGAGCAAGCGACTACGACGCGCAGGTCCAACTATCTACCAAACAACAGGTAATAGGAGGTGTCCAAGGCAATATAAGGCTGCAAGGGATATCACGGGTACGAAAGCTAGAGCATCGCAACACAGATAGCAATAGATCAACAGGAGGGAATAAATACTATAAAAGTAAGATAGGTAGAAAGGGGGAGATGCTCGCCTGAAAAACATTGCCGAAGGTTCAACCGAAGATCGGGTCGACACTCGCATCAACTCAACGGCCTTATCCGCGAAGAACCAAAACACTAGAATAAACACCGGATGCAATATTTAAGACTACGGCAAAAGATCGGGCATGATGCATGTATGATGTATGACATGGCAAATATGCGATGCAATTAGGCAATATTAAGCGGAACCGGGGTCCCGACATTTAATTAAACGGTTCAAGTTACTTAGAAACCCCCGCAATTTAAATGTTGGGTTAACAGGGCGAAACATGGCATCGGTTCGCTACACCAATTTAAATGGAGTCCGGAATAAGACAAAGGTATCCCGCATATAGACTCCTTATTTAATTATGAGATGAATCGGCATAATGCCCCAACCCACAACATGTATGCAAGTATGACAATTTTATATGCAATAAGTAATATCATTAATAAAATAGGGCTCGAGAAAGGGTCACACGTCTGGGTCGGAAGATCTTGGGGTTCGAGGGTTCGGGGTCCGGTCTCAGGGTTCAGGGTTCAACGGGATCAGCGGGATCGGATACAAGATGGAGAACTTGTCGTGACATGTCGGAGATCTTGGTTCCAAGCGGTCGATCTTGTCGTCGAGAAGATCTTGTCGGGGCCGCGTATCGGGTCGGTCTTGGCGTTCGGGAAGAAGAACTTGTCGTCCTCGTGGCGATCTTGGCGTTCTTCAGGTTCGGGTTTTGGCGTCCGAGGGAAGTACTTGGCGTTCCGTGTGGGTGACCTTGGCGTTCGGCAACCTACGAAGTAGACCTTGGAGTACCGCGATGATCTTGTCGTCGATTCCCTGTCGAAGGCCTTGGCGCTTTGGATCGGTCTTTGAATCCAAGAGGAAGAGGATGGCTTTCTAGAGTCGATCTTCGGGTCCGGGGAGGAGGACTTGAGTTTTGGCGGTGTCTCGTTGGGTTCCATGTCGAAGTACTTGTCAATGGTCCATCGAGCGTCACCATGCTCATTCTTCCGATACCCTGTCGACGCGAAGATCTTGTAGTATCTTGTCACCTCACGAGTACACGACTTACATATAGTTCTTCTCGAGGCCGGTCTTGAACATCGGGGATCGGAGGAGGTATGCTTGGGTGGACCGTGATAACACAATTACACGGGCAGCACATGGCGTACAGGAGGGCAACGAGAAGCTCCTGATTCTGCCAGGGAGGCGATGCCAGCGACGGGGTGAACAACACCGTGGGGGGCACGGCGGCGGTTCCTGCGGGTCAGCTGCCGGGGACGCAGGCGGACGACGCCACCGGCGCGGACGGGGAAGCACCGGGGAGGCAGCGCACAGGGAACGGGCGAGGCCGACGGCGTGGGGCGGAGGTCACGGACGGCCGGCGGGGAGCTCGGGCCGGCGGCGGCCGAGCGGTCCGCGGACGGCGAACGGCGGGGCACAGAGGGAGGCAGTGCGAGGTAGGGCGGAGGCGAGGCGTCGCGCGTCGCCGGCCTGGGAGGAGAGGGGCGCCGTAGATGCAGAGAGGGGGCGGCCAGGTGGCGGCCGGCGCTAGGAGGTGGGCTCGGAGGCGGCCAGGGGCGGGGAAGGCGACGAGGGGTAGAGGGGAGCGGCCGCGGGCACTGGCCGGAGGCGCGCGTTGGTCGAGGCGGAGGCGAGCGAGGGCGACCGAAGAGGGGTCCGGCGCCGGAGAGGAGGACGACGCGAGAGAGGAGAGGGACGCGGGCTCGCGGCAAGGTCCCTGGCGACGACCACGGCAGAGCTTGGCCAGAGCGGTTGAGGGCGCGCGGCCGCGGGCGGAGGTGGACCTCTGGCGGCGACGGCGGAAACGCGGGGTGGCGCAGAGGGCGGCGCTCGCGGGAGGATGCGAGGGAGGAGGTCGCTTGGTGGTTGAAGGAGAGAGGAAGGGGACGGGGCGAGCGAGGGATGGGGAGGCAGGAGGTGGGCCCGCGGGGTGGGGAGGGAATCCCGGGGTGGGGATCGGGAGCGTGCCAGGGGTGGGTGGAGGCGTGCGTGTGCAATGTGTGTTGTGTGGGGCTTGCCGGGTGGGCCAGGGAGAGAGGCAGGTGGCGGGCTAGGGTGAGGTGGCGGCTGGGGAGTGGTTTAGGTAGAAGGGAGTGGTGAGGTGGCGTGATAGGATAGGTTGGGGTGAGGTGGAGGGAGGCTGGGTAGGATAGGATTGGGTAGATTAGGATTAGGCAGGCTGGTTTTGTACTGGGGGTGGCCGACTGGGTCGGATCGGCCCGGTGCGGCTGCCCCCTAAAAATAATATAGATTTTTATTTAATTTAAAATAACTTTTGTAATTAGTTTTTAGACAAATAAAAGACCCGGAAAAGCCCGGCGCTTTAATTTGAAATTGAGACGGGGAAAATTTAGAAAACCAAACTAGGCTTTTAGAAAATAGGTTTCGACAAACAAATGCATGATGACATGATGATGCTCAAATGCAATGTGGAATAATGACATGAGCATGCGGTCATGATGATGCAATGCACAAAACAACGCGATTTTCTAGTAGTGGTTTTGCGGGGCGCCACACATAGCTCTCAACTGCCGCGTGAGTCTCAAATATCAGTTTGAGTTCACGAACAATATCATGTGGGTCTGAATTCTCAAACCTTTTCTGAAGCTCCGATTCTAAACCATACAAGATAGCACACTGAACTGTGGAGTACAGAGTCTTCCGAGCGAGGTAAACATTATTTACTTCATCGGTAGCATCAGCTGCAGGCGGATCACCCAGCAGTGCATCCAGCACATAGGTCAAATTACCAGCATTGAGGACAATCCTCAAATTGCGGAACCAATCTGCGAAGTTGCTTCCATTGTTTTTCAACTTTTCTTTCTCTATGAACGCATTAAAATTGATGGTAGGGGCCGCCATTGATCTACAACATATTTGCAATAGTTTAGACTAAGTTTATGACAAATTGAGTTCTAATTAATAGTTAAATTAATCTAGGTGAACTCCCACTCAAAACAATATCCCTCACATTGTTTTAGTGATCACACGAACCAAATCCACCACATCAAAACCGATCATCACGAGAGTTGATATAGCTTCAATGGCGAACAATCGACATGTTCATCATATCTACTATATGATTCATGCTTTACCTTTCGGTGATCCGTGTTCCGAGACCATGTCTGTATATGCTAGGCTCGTCAAGATCAAACCTTAGCTTCCGCATGAGCAAATCTTGCTTGCTCACGTTGTATACACTTGCAGAATCTAACACACCTGATCATCACGTGGTGCTTCGAAACAACAAGCTTTAGCAACGGTGCTTACTAAGGATGAACACTTTAGAACTTGAAATTCATGTACATGAGGGATCATCTTATAATGCTACCGTCGTTAACTAAGCAATACAAGATGCATAAAGGATTAACATCACATGCAATTCATAATATGTGATATGATATGACCTTTTCTTCTTTGTGCTTCCGATCTCCATCTTCAAGCATGAACATGATCACCGGCATTGCATCAAGGTCAATGGCGCTGCTCCATGGTTGTCGTCCACCAGCTTCAACTATTACAACTACTTTAAATAGACACGCGGGTCTTAACAGAAATTAAAGACAACCATATGGCTCCTGCCGGTTGCCAACTTACAATAAGGAACATTGCATACATCAAATATAATCATAATCATGGCCATATCACATCACAACACACCCCTGCAAAACAAAGTTAGACGCCTCTAATTTCTTTGCATATTTTACGTGGTTTGGGGCTTTCAATAAGTGTCGATCTAACTTACGAACAAGAACCACAACGTTGATGTTTGAACTATCAAGTGCCCATTGTAAATTGGATCTATACTATAATGGGAGAGACAGACACCTGCAAAGCCACTTATGCAATACAAGTTTCATGTTGAGCATGGAGCAAGTCTCATGAACGATGTCATGTAAGGTTAGCCCGGGCCGCTTCATCCCATCATACCGCAATATGCAAAGTACACAAGAAGCAACTGATAATAAAAGCACCACCGCCCACAATGATCATTGTGTTCTACTCGTGCAACAGATCTACATTTAGACACGGCTCTGATACCACTGTAGGGGTTCGTAGCATGGAAAACAAAAAATTTCTACCGCATACAAACAAACAAGCCAAGATCTATCTACTAGATTGTAGCAACGAGTCGATGGAATAACTCACCCTCGAAGATTCCAAAGTGTTTAACGAGAGCGGATTCTCGTGGGTGATGTAGTCGTACTCTTGCCGATCTCAAGATCGTGTAGACGATCCTTCCGGCGCTGCGTTTCGGCAGCGCTTCCGCAGTCGGTCACACGTTCGGTACTTGATGAAGACCTTCCTCTCCATTGTTCCAGCAGGCAGCGGAGGTTGTAGCACTCTCCTCGCGATTCCGGCAGCACGACGACGTGGTACCGGATGTAGAGGGGAGATCTCGCAGGGCTTCGCCTTAAGCCAGAGCGAGTATGGTGGATTATCAGAGAGGCCTCAGTGATCTAGGGTTTAGACACACCAAGGAGAGAGGGCTAGGCCGGCGGCGAGGGCAAGGGGAAGGCCCCAACTCGGCGGCTAGGCAAACCCTAGGGGCGGCGGCGACTTGGTGGAGGCCGGCGGCTAGGGCTAGGGTTTAGAGGAGAGAGGTGTAGGTCTAGAGGGGCACCCCTGCCCCTCCTTATATAGGTGGGAGGGTGCCGGCCAGGGGAGGAGAGTCCTCCCCCAACTCGGCCTCCAAGGCCGGCGGGTGGAGGGAGAGGAACTCCTCCCCAAGTAGGTTTCCTACTCTCCCTCCACCAAGCAAACTTGTCGTTTGACTTTTCAAATTGGCGTTTGATTTTTCAAACTAGGATTTGATTTATCCCTTTATTTTGCTCAGCGATGACACCTAGTACATGATGCAACCATTCCAACTTGTTATGACACATTCATGTACCCTTCCCCTCC
Organism: Avena sativa; assembly: GCA_916181665.1. NCBI lineage: Eukaryota > Viridiplantae > Streptophyta > Magnoliopsida > Poales > Poaceae > Avena > Avena sativa. The sequence goes on from OV702279.1 coordinate 231,206,173, forward strand.
GGAGCGCCGGACATTCCCGAACCTTCTAGAACATTCCCGATGAAAACACCGGAACCATTCTCCAACCCCGAAACAGGACTTTCCTTATATGAATCTTATTCTCCGGACCATTCCGGATCTCCTCGTGATATCCGGATCCCATCCGAGACTCCGAACAACATTCGGTCTCTTACTCATCATTCCATACCTACTCAACAACATCGAATCCTTAAGTGTGTCTCCCTACGGTTCGTGAATTATGCGGACATGATCGAGACACTTCTCCGAACAATAACCAATAGAGGAATCTGGGAATTCATATGGTTCCCACATATTTCTATGATTACTTTGCGATCGAATGAACCACTTACATACGATACCAATTTCCCTTTGTCTCACGATAGTTTACTTATCCGAGGTTATGATCGTCGGTATCTCTGCATACCTAGTTCAACCTCGTTACCGATAACTACTCTTTTCTCGTTCCCGTGATATGTGATCCCTTGTGAGCCAGTCACATGTTTGCAATCCAATTGGATGACATTCCACCGAGAGGGCCCAAAGTATATCTATCAGTCATATGGATGGACAAATCCCACTCTTGATTCATGTGTCTCATCCCATACTTTCCGAATACTCAATGCCACCTTTATAACCACCCAGTTACGGTGTGGTGTTTGATGTCATCAAAGCATCCTTCCGGTGATGGTGATATGCATGATCTCATGGTCGAAGGAATTAGGTTACTATGTATCAGAAAGCATATAGCAATTGAACTATTAAAATGACTTGATCTTTATGCTACGCTTATCTATAGGAGCATGTCCATCATATCATTCTCCTAACGATATGATCTTGTTGTTAATAACATCTCAATGTTCATGATAGGGAAACCACAATCATTTATTAACCAACAAGCTCGTATTATAAAGAGGCTTTACTAGGGACTCTAATTTAGTTTACAAATCACACAAGTATTAATGTTTCCTTGTTAATACTGTTATAGCATGAATGTAAACATTTATCATAAACACAAAGATATAATAATAACTATATTTATTATTGCCTCTAGGGCATATCTCCAACATGAGGATGGGTGCCCTACCGGGAAGTTTGACTAAAACTGCAATTTAATTAATGATTAGGTGTAATTAGTGTTAAAAATATTCAAAGCGAGAGATTAACGAGTCAAACAATTCAAAGATTAAAAAATAAAAAAATATTTTAGACTATGCCGACGGCCTGGTTCTCGGCGTAGCAGGGCGACATGGCGGACTCGTGCTGCTCCAGGGTCAGGCCTATGCCGACGGTCTGGCCGTCGGCAACTCTAGGGTTGGGCCGTTGCACATCGTGGGCCGATGCGAGTGCTATGCCGAGGGGGGTCCTCTATGCTGACGGCCGAGGGGCTACGCCGACCAATAGCTACGCGGAGGGGGCTACGTCGATGGCCACCATTGGCACAGCCTGTGCTGACGGCAATATAACGTTGTGCCGCCGTCGGCGCTTCGAACTTTTCCTGTAGTGTAATATGAAAATATATACTTTAAGTCAATTCTAATAATATTAACTAGTTGAATACCCGTGCGTTGCCACGGGTTTTGAAATTTTATTTTCTAATGCACATGTAAACATAATAATACATAAGTATTCTAACATTCAACATCGTTTTTTCTACTCCCTTCATTCCGGATTATAGGGCTAATGCGTACTTAAACAAAATCGTTTAACCGTAAATTTAATCAACAATATATGAATCATGTGTCACAAAAATTGTACCATTGAAAGCGTATTTTGAATATGAATCTAATGGTATAATTTTTATTAAATATATTTTATATTTTGTTGACCAAATTTATGGTCAAACTATTTTTTTTAAATACGAATTTGCCTTATAAACCGGAATGGAGGTAGTACGTAAAGAAGATTATGTGATTTTAGTTACTCAAATGACGGACCTTGCTCTGATCATTACTTTTGTGGCCCCATCTCTCATGATATATGCCCGTGCATTGGTTGCATTTTGTTGAATATTGCCGAACTTATAAGGGCAAAACGATCAGAGTGCGTTTTAGACATACGAGTTAACTCCAACTTTTCATACTATCATTATTAAATGACAGTACTTTCTTGGTAGTTTACTTCCCACTCTCAATACCACATTATATCTTGTTATCCGATCTCGTCGAGGTACCATGTATGTAGTCTTCTATGGCAATAATTTGCACTTAGTACTCCCAATGTTCTTGATCAAATCATCCTTGAGTTTGTATAAGTGCGTGTGCTTTCTCTCTGTCTTGAAGCTCCCTTTGCAATGTCAATTTCGCGTTGTTGGCCTCGTCCAGTTTGTCCATCTCACCACCGGTATCGATGCCCCTGCACACGACAAAGTTCAAACGATGAATATGATGAACTGATCATACATAGGATCATTTTGAGGTCTCTGTACATCGGACCATGCACAAAAAACATCTATCTCTAACCCTAACCCTAAAAAAACCAAAAATCATTTGGGGTCCCACACCAGAGCCTGCGAGTTGCGTCGGTGCGGTACTTACTACTCATCGGAGTCGAGGATAATGACCCCCCAGCTCGACGAGCTCGACCTTGATGCGGCGTGTCGCCGCCTCCTGCTCCCTCTCCTGCAGCGCCGCTACCGCTTGGATGGGTGCGCGCTTTTTCTCCTCCTCACGCTAGGCTGCCTCCTTCGCCTCTAAGGCTGACGCCTTGAGCTTGTTTCTCGTGGCGCACATGTCTTCAACATTGACTTGATGAAGTCGACCACTTCTTTCAAGATGATCTCGTTGTTGTTGTCGGCCCGACCACCATCGTTAGATCAGATGATCTGACTTGCGTGGACTTTGTTCAGTCTTCCATGTTTGAAGAAAAATACAATATTTGAAGTACTTGATGTGCTGGAAATTAGGTACCTCCATAGTAAACATGTAAATATATTCTTACATAATTTTGTTGCATGTGCATATAATACAGCATGCCATCGTTATGCTTCTATTTTTCTGATAATTTACTGAATGCAGAAGTAGACAAACAATAAACGTGTGCTTTGTAATCTTTGGATGGTTGTGATAGTCGTGGCTTTCTGCTGAATTGAATCAAACACACTGGACATTTGAGATCCCCGCTGCTGCAACTCCATCCCCTCCAGAGACATATTCTTTTGCCTCCTCTTTCACTTCCAAAGAATTGACCACCAAATCCATAAGACCTACAACTTCAAAACTGATAGCGTCCCTCTTCATATTCAGAAAAGAAAGGAAAAACCTCGACGTTGCTAGAAAATTGCTTTAGTAATAAAATGCTGCTAATAAAACCAAATAGATATAAGACTGTCACTAAAACTGATCCTAATCTATATCAGCACATATCATCTTGACGTCTCTAGATGGAAAATATGTTTGTATCTGTATGTCATAGTGACACAGCTTTGCTAAATACCATCTTGGAATTCCTTAAAAAAGCTTTAAGATAGCTCAAAATAATTTGTAAAAGATTATCTAATCGTAAGGCACTCGAATTTTCCAGACAACTCTTACACGTATGTCATCAGTTTATTTTTTGCAGGCATGCTAATTGATCCCTCTAGAAACCACATGAAAGAATATTGAAGGTTAGGTGCAAAATCTGGTGCTGTTCTATATGGTAACACGGCGGCGCATTGATTAGTCGAGGAAGACCATCCAACAGCCAGCAAGGCGCAGCACATCCGCGTCCGATTGTATATGTACACAATATGGGTATACATCAATTAGACCAAAGAAAATCAATGGAAGGATGTGGAAAGAATGCTTCGTTGCTTCTTGCGGTACTCTGAACTCGCACGCAAGACGAACAACAGATGCGTTACGTTCAGAGTTCAGACCGAAAACAACTCACACCAGAATCAAAAGGCTTAACGTCCTCAATGGATGCTAAAAAGCACATGACGAACCCTGTATTGCCCATGCCTCCTACATAGCTTTGTAGAAAGAGAGATCGAAGAAGCCAGACAAATAGTAGATAAAACTAAACTGCATATAGTACAAGGAAACTGAAGGTCATGTTTCTACATTTTCTTTCAACGCCTGCAATTAAAAGGCACAATGTACAGCGACGGGAAAATTGATAAGAAAATTCATCAATTCAGGTTCTCAGGAACAGAAGCTTAGGAAATCACCGAGCGTCCTAAAGGATTGGAAGAAAATTAAAATTGTCAAAATCGCATAGACCAGGGGCGCTAAATTAGGGAACAATAAAACGATTACTCCAGATTGAGAGAGTCTGTAGTCAGCTTGCTGTCCGAGACGACTCTAGGCGGCGGAGAGGGAGAACACGGAGCGGACAGCTTAGAGCGCCTACTCGTTCCCGAGGGCGCGCATAGGCCGGCCGAGAAAGGGCAGGCCCGCGGTTGTACTCGTTGGTGAAGTGCTCAGGGAAACTCCTGGCCGCCGTTGACCTCGCCTGCAGAGCATGTCCAGGATCGCATCCCGCATCCCACCGCGCGTCCCCGCAAGCCATGGCTTCATGGCGGAAAGAGCACGCGACGGCCATCCTGGCGGCGGCGGAAGGTCGCTCGCTCATGATTTGGATCAAGTGGATGTCTCACTGCGATATTGGGGAAGAGACGACCCTCCCATCCTCTGTCTCCCCGCACGGCCGACGAAAGCGAAAACATATGCCCTTCTGTGACCCTGCCTCGCAGTTTACTTGGCGGTGGCAACATGGGTAATTTGTTCAGATCAGTAGGGGCAAAAGGGTCATTTACTGACGGACGGAAAAAATTGGGGGCGACGAACGGTCCTAATTTTTTCTCTACTATTCTCTATCTCTATCTCTACTATCTAAAAAGAACATCGAGGTTCCGTTTTCTGCCTTCTACCGCACTACGTCGTCCTTCGTCTGCCTTTCATCTATCGTGCGCCGACATGTGGGCCTATTTTTTACTTCTCTCAGCTGATCCAGTCTTGTAGGTCTCGCAGTCCCGTTCCAAACCATCCGCCGCCCGCTCTCCTCTGCTACACCACCTCGCCGCTGCCAGTAGCGGCCTCCTACACCCACCTCCCTCCTGTTCCCATGCGCCGGCGTGTTGCATCGTAGGGAGCTCCGCCCGCCGCAGCCTACTGAACCTGTGCCGGCTCCCCAACTCCTTCTCGCCTCCACCATGCCCGGCCGGCGAGTCCCAGCCTGCTCCTCCATAGGGGTTCCCAACGTCCTCCATGGCCCCGATCCCGCCGCCCACCGCCCTGATTCGCGCTGCCATCATGAATCTGCTACTTGGATCTCGCGGGGTCTGATTCGAGTGAGGACTGCCGATCTGATTCCGGGCGTCTAGGCACTGCTCTGACCGGAGATTCGCCCGATGCGGACCACTGGGTTGATTTGTTTGGCCGGTGAGGAACCCTGCCATCCCTAAATTGTTTTGTCGGTAGTTTGATGGATCTGCTATGACAGTAGTAGATACATCATCTTTTTGTGCTTGATTTGCTTGATCATATATTCTGCTGCTACTGTGTGTGAGCCCAGTCGCGTGCTTCACATGTTACTAATCCAACATTTTTGCAATATGTTCAATGCATTCGTATGAGAAGAATGCTAGGAATGCTTACTGTTTGTGAACTTTTTCTTCATGGTAAATAAATCTTGTGTTGGTAGCGGTTGTATGATATTGAAATACAACTAGATTTTACACTACAAATTCTCTATGTTTCCTGATTGCGCCACCATTTTCAGTACACGAGGTCGCTCAGCTGCTATAAGGTACAGGCTAGGACCTCCTCCAGCAGCGGGATACCATCCCTCCCTCCCATGAAGGTATTTTGTCCTTTGATATGTTCTCCACTGCAGCATATGCGAGTGATGTGCCGATTTCAAAGCCATCATGTGCATGTGTGTGCTTGGTACAAAATAATGGATTTTTTTCTGAAGATTAATTCTTGCTGGAGAAAACAAAAGCCTACTCGCTTTTTTGTAGTTTGAGTTGCATATGCTCATTTGTACGGAACTACTGCATATTAGCTGGATGCAGCAGTATTAGCTCTCATAGAGAAAAGAAATGTGTTATCTAGAGTTTATGGTACTTGATGTCTATGGTTTAAGTTTAATTGATTCCAAGACATGAAGAAAAAGGAATTTTTTACTATCTGCTATGACGGTAGTAGATACACCATCTTGTGCTTGATTATATAATTTTAGTTTCTTAGCTGCATGGAAGTGATAGTACTTTTGAGATATTTGTGTTGGTTATTGAAATAAAATTCAGCTGTCTTATTCTTGTTATCGGGTTACTATTCGAGCACCAATTATAGCTATTGTGGAGATATGGAAGTTGTAGTACTTCTGAGATATTTGTGCTGGTTATCGAAATAAAGTCCAACTATCTTATTCTTGCTATTGGGTTACCGAGCTCCAATTATAGCCATTGTCGAGATACCTCCATGTATTTTACTGTCTTTTTCTTTCTATTGGGTTACTATTCGAGCACCAAAGCTGTCTTATTCTTGCTATTGAGTTACTATTGATAAATCACTTAAATCTGTACACATGTGAGAGTAGGTACACACACGTAGGGACTTTGATTCCTAAAGTAATTGACGAAATGAACATATGTAGCAATGTTCTTTTAAAATAGAGATACAACTAACATTATTTTTATTACCCGTAGGTTCTCTCTAAGGATCTCATCTTCCTGCAAAAACTCGTGAAGGATGAGTATTACACAGTCGCTAACAGGCCAGAGCAACGATGTAGATGAAGTTCCAGAGAAGATTAGGCCCCTAAACTTGATGTTCTACAGGTAAGGGTTGGAACTTTTTCAGTTCTGAACTGCAGCACAAGCTAGGGATATTTCTCTTTGTTCAAAGAAAATACTCTTGCAGACATTCCCCATCCACTTAGGTATGCATTTCTTTGCACATGCTAATTGCTCGACAAAGTTGACTGGCCGGTTGTTGAATTCATGTGATTGTGTTATATGGCTACAAGTGGCATACTGGATTTAGGGTGTGATAAAAGCTGAGTGCCACCAGCTTTCGTTAATTCTTCATTCAGTGCTTACATTACTACTGTACATGCTCTTTTCTTTCTTATTATCATGTATATTACATTCATCTCTAGGAACTTCAGTACTCCCTCCGATCCAGTATAAGTGTCAGTGATTTAGTACTAAGTTGTACTAAATGAATGAAACTTGTTATGGATCGGAGGGAGTAATAAAGATGGATTGCTTTTCTCTACTATCTAAAAAATACGAAGGGTTCCGTTTTCTGACAATTCCGCACTACGTCTTCGTCAATCGTCCCGCCTCCACGGTCACGCATCGGGAAAAAACGCTCGCACTGTCCGCCACGGATTACTCCCCCTCTCCCGTATATCTCGTGTGTCACTCCTATCTTCCCCCTCCATGCGTCCACCCGTGGGGCTGCCCTACCTCCATGCCTCCACACCACACCAGACGCCGACGCGTCCGCTCTTCGCGCTTCACCCCTTAGCTCGCTAAGCTCGTCGTCGTACGTTGCCGAGAAGTTCCTGCAGCAAATCTAGAGGTTCTACCGATAGAGGATCGACGGATCTGAAGCGCCATCCCTTGCCGTTGGTCACCTTCGTGAGGTTGTCCCTCCTTCCGCGCGCTCCTTTTTCTCCCCCAGCGGTAGCCTTGGTGCTCGGTTTCATTGCTATCTTGCATCGATTGATGAAGGTCTGAATTAATTAGGGCTTAGAATCCAATCATATTGTCATGTCTCTTGATTAATAGAGGGGGATGACGAATTTGATCTGATCGAGTTTGAATCCGACTGGTTTAATACTGTAATATAGCAGCTTAATATTACCGTGGTGTCTCCCATCCAGATCTCTGCTGTTGTATCCCCCTTACAAGACCGCGTCGCCACCCCCGGGACATCGCTGCAGCGTCCTCTGACGATGGAGGTGAGCTTCCTCCTTTATATTATTTTGCACGGTTCAGGTCTTACACAAAATTCGATCTCAATCTTGGTGTTCGCCAAAGCACGGTCTGAATATCCACTATTTCCTGATTTTCCTGTTCTATAAATCTCTCCTTCAACATTTCAAAGCACCCCGTTCTACTATTCTGTCTAATATATGCACACTTCAAGGGGTGGTTCTTACAGAAAAATTAGGCCTCGTACTTTTATTGGCATCTTAGATCGAAAATAGCTTGGCAATGTCTTGACGTTAGAAGTGTTTTGTACTTCCATATGTAGTTTGATTTGGAACGTTGATCTACTTGCTATTCTTTATGCAAGTCTAGATGCTATGAAGTGAATTATTCCATTTGTTCAGTATTTATTTGTTAATATACGTGAATATGATCATATGTTCTTTGCACTATATGGATTAATTAAATAATTTTGTGTTGACTGACCTATCATAGGCAACATGGTGCTCTTTAAACAACTTAGGTTTATATGGTTTCAGGTCTGGTGTCTACTTGCTCATTTATATATCTTTGTTTTGCTCGCAGATGTGTGTTTCCTTGCACTTTTCCCCTTTCTATAAGTTGTCCTCGTTCGGTTTCCATGCTTATAGTTTAGTTGGCAGTTTACTAGCACCCACGAGCATAGTAGAAAAGAACCAGGGACACGGTTGACACGGTTTGTATTGTTCACTTTTCAGGTTTATGTGCATATGTGTAGTGAAAATGATATTAGTGCAGATCTATATACAACTTCGCATTAGATGCCCCTTCACAGTCATCTCCTACTAGACAAGGTCACTCTTTCTCTTACATAATTGCTATTTACCATAATAGTTTTGATTAGTTCTACTGTAGTGCAATCATATGCATGTGAGGTGGCTAATAAACTAAGTTGATGCTTAATAAATATGTTAGAAGTCTATTTGATGCTTAGGTTAGTAAAGGTTCCTGCTTATACCAGTTGATGATGTGTTCTGATGCATGATGGTGTTCGAGGGTCCCTAACTTTAACCTACAGCCCGTTGTAATGCATGTAAATCACATTATGTAAGCAGCTTGTTGCCTTCGAGCAAAGGTTTAGATTGGTACTATTTCTCGCATCTTGAGCCCCAACACCTTAAAATTTGTCTTTCCACGGAAGGCTAACCGAATGAACATTTCTTTATATATGTGAATGGGTAAATGCGTTCGGCCAATTTGTTATTTCTGTACGGAGAGGAGATTGATTCTATAATCATGGGGAACATGGTGTTTACTATTGTCTTGCATAAGTACTAGATCCAGGTAGGTGATCCTTGATCCAAAATGACCAAATTAAATTTTATAGAACTACTCATACTCTTAGTGTGCCTTTTTAAACTCACCTCTCCATTTGGAGAGGAGACTCGTCAGCTCCTCTATTATTTATCTGTGTAAGGTATTCCCATTTTTTCCGGTACCCATCTGTCATATGGGTTCCTGGTTTTTCTCCTTCAGTGTTGGTACGATGAAGATATGCAAAATGTGTGCTTAGTTTTTGAGATGAAAATTTTGTGCAGATGGCCATGTCCGCCTGCTTTGCTTTTAGATAGTTGGATCTTCCTTAAATTACCCATTCAATTTACATCGATTTGGGTGTCTTCTAATTGTGGTACTCCATTTGATTAGTGTAAAACTGTTGTAGATTTGAGATTGAGTTCCTTTTACATTGCCTGCTTTATGAAGTAGTAGGTGTTTGAAATATTGTTTTTGCCTTGAAAGAATTCCATTGTATTTGTATGATTGTGTAGTTCTTGCAACTGAATTAGTGATTTCCCACATCAACCAGTTTTTTGTACTATATCTATTTTATTGAATGCCATAAAATTTGTAGCCAAAATTCATCTACCTAAATCCACCGGTAACTCTCATAACACAAAACATGTGTGTCATTTTTCTCCTTTGTGCTTCTAAGTATGTCACTAAAATTCAGCTGTGCAATTTTAATTGTTTCTTTTTTTGGGCTTTGGAGCAGAGTTGTTAGTATGCGTGGCAATAGTAGAGTATTTCCCATAAAGTCAGCGAATTATTATCCTTTATCTCCAGCAGAAAAAATAGGTGCCCAAATTTTATTGATTGGTACATTCATCTCACCTAAGTTTCTATAATCTTGCCTCAGTTTCCTTGCACTAAATATAATACAACCCTTGTAACTAAGATAGAGATTCCAATTAAATTACATTGGGTTGTGACCTGTGTGGTGTGCGCTTCTCTGTGTTGATTTGTAGGTATGTGAAGTGAAATCATATGTACAAGACCTAGACGTGGTAAGGTGTGTGATTACAGTCTTTAACTGGGTTCACTTGACGGAGATGGATTTTTTGAGTCATCACACAGTTGGAGGAGCGCCAATTCTACTTGGACGATCCTACTGGAGCAGTGCCAATTGACTTGGAGAATGCAAAGTTACTAGAATTTTACTCAAGGTAATCTAATATTTAATGTTCTGAAGTTGACCCTTTTTCAGTATGTCCTTACAACTGCATGCTTCAGTTCTTGTTGAACCTCGTAATGTGAACACATACTTATACAATATTCAACACTAGCCAGATGGTTCCCCGTGCAATTTGGTATGATATGTATTCCCGAACGTCATTAAAGCATTTTCTACTATTAAGTTGATGTAATCCACAAATTACAAACTAACTTTATGACAATGTAATCCACAAAGATTTGTTGTATCCTGACAGAACCATCGTCCTACTCTATGATAGGCTAAGCAGAAGTAGCATTAGCACTGAAGAACATCAGTTTCCCTTTAAGAAATCTTTGAAATATTTGAGAGGTATGGTGTGTTAGGAATTATTTTCAGAATCAAGGATAATAGTTGTAAAGGATCTGCAACTACCCCTTTATAAGTTTTACTGGTGAAGATTTTTTTGCTTGTCCTAAATCCCTATGATCATCTACTAAATTTGAATTGTTTCCGTTTCTTGTAGACTGGTTGAAAGTAGGGAGCCGATACCATTTCTTGTTGCAAAAAATACCTAATGAAGATTAATAGATAGCTCGGTATCTGGTGGGCAGAACCAAACTGAGAGCCACGAAGAAAGTAAAGGGAGTGAGGTTAATGCGTAGTTCTCCTGTTGGCATCATTTGTGTTTTTATTTTTGAGGTATTCTGTACCTCTTATTGGCATCATTTGTTTACTAATTACTGCAGTGTTATATTGGTACAATTAAGGCCAAGAAGAAAGTAATGGGGGCGAGGTTAATGCGTAGTTCTCCTTTTGAAACCCAAAAGTTTGGTTGTGTACATGAATATAATTTTTAAAGTTTAATTAAAGTGGTCTCGAGACTAGAGAAAGCCAATATCAAAGGTTCTACAAAATGATTTTTAATGATGCTCAGTGATTTCTAGAAAAATAAGGTGACCTGGTTTGTCAGCATGCAGGTTACATCTGTGTATAGGCATTCATCCCGTGTTTAATTCCTGAATTAGGATTGGTGCTTTGGGAAGTGTTTACGTTTCATACCATGTTTTGGGAATTCAGTATACTTTCTTTGGAATTGCTCTTTACAAAAACATATAATATAGATCCCTTATTCTTGATAAGTCAGTATTTCATACAATGAGCAACTCCCTGCTTGTCCAGAAGGATTGTTCTGAATGATATTATTGTTTTTTGATCACACGTGATGTTTTTTTCTACTCTTGGGTTTTCAGTTAAATTACAGGTATGGATGCATCCTTAAAGTCATTGGTGCATTTCTTATATGCTCTCATGCACTTTCTTTACTAGACTTGGGACATCATATTACAGAAAACTATTAGTCCCATCATGATCGCCAGAGCAAGATTCGGGATCGGAGATGGCTTAGTTAACTCTTTTTTGCAGTACACGACAAGTCAAAATTACTGTAATATCTATCGAGTGGTCAATCTGTGTAATCTTATAGGCACTAAACCATGTTTATCACATGACCCACTTGCAATCGGTTTCCTTGTAAACATCTTGTAATTTTGTTATTGAATACAACTTATAGCTCTAATAATAAACGCTATTTTCTTGAATACACGTCTCATGCGAGTTGAATCTATTTTGTTTACTGTTATAGCTGAAATGCAGAAGGAAAGGGCCGCCCATAATCCTTTGATTCACAAAACCACCCCCCGGTCCCTCCCCTCTCCTCTCCCTGAGTGCTACAGTCTCTAAGTGAGTTCCTCCGTTGGCCGGGCCCTTCCTGGGTCCCCTCCACCGGAATAGCCGGTCGGAGTTGGACGAGAAGTGGCGCCGGGGTAGCTAGGAGTAGGTGTAGTGGCTTTATGCCGGTAGTGGGCTGTTTGCCCGTAGTTAGAGGCGGAGCTAGGGTTCTGAGCAACCAGATCCCTGGCATCCTAGGGCTCCTCGTTGGTCTCCTCTTTGTCCATGGTGGATGGGAGGTGACAGCGGCGACCATCGTCGCCTTGCATAAAGCTGCAGTGGATGTTGGTGTGTAGCTGCTTCAGCCAGATCTGGAGCCCTCTCTGGCCGGCCGTGGCGGCGGGGGAGTTGGCTGGGTTCTGGAGGGCGGCAGCGAGGCACTGCATCTTCGAGTTACTCTTGGGCGCTGGCGAGCGGCGCCAGGAGGTCGCTGGGCCTCCTCCTCCTTAATGCTCCAGTGGATGGAGCTGGCGGTGGGAGGAGCTGGCAGGGCAGCTTGGTCATAAAGCTCGTGGGTTTCTTCGCGGAGGCGACGACGACGACAAGATCTCCATCCTTCTCTCGGTCTACCGTGGCGGCGAGGGAAAGGAGGGAGGGACTGAAGCCGAAGCTGCTGGCGAAGGAAGAGGCCGCCTGGTGCTCTCCTCAGGCGGCGATACTGCGTCTTCTTCGGCGTTCTCCAAGCGGAAGCTTTTCGCCACCCGCTATCTCTGGCCAAGAGGATGGCCACGCCGAGCTCGTGAGGCCTCAGTGCCTAAGCTTCTTCAACCGCAGTGGGCGGCTTGTGTTCTCCCTCCCCGCGGCGTTCATCGCCGTTGTTGGCCCAAGTGGTTTGTCCCCGGTGCCGACGCCGGAGGCTGCGGATGGAGGCGAGCTAGATGCGGTTCGCAGGGACTTGATCGTGTTTCTCGCTTTCCTGCAGGGTGCTTTGTGCAAAGTTGCGGGGGCCTGTTGTTTTTATGCTTTTTCTCTTAGCCTTCTCTGTAAAATGTACCCACCGCTTGATTAATCGCAGTATCTGGGTCCTTTGGGACCTTTCCTCGTTCAAAAAAAAAACCTTTGATTCTCCCCTTCACGAACAAAAGTCAAAGAAGTGAAATGAATATATCACTGATCATTATTATGGACGAGTGTTGCACGGACAAGATTGGAAGTGGAGGTGTATAGAGAAATACTACAAGACCACCAAATTCACACCGAAAATTTAAAGAATAATTTTATTTGATGAGGCACAACATCCATAGATAGCTAAGAATATAAAATTCAAAGTTGTTTTAGACACATTGATAATGGAAAGGACATGTGGGCTGCTCTTGAGGCCAAGTTTGGGGTCTCGGACACTGGCAGTGAACTGTATATCATGGAGCAATTCTATGACTTCAATATGTCTGATGACCGCCCTGTCGTTGAGCAGGCTCATGAGATACATGCACTGGCCAAGGAGCTTGAGTACTTCTCCTGTGTGTTACCGGACAAGTTCGTTGTTGGGGGTATTATTGCCAAGCTTCTCCATTCATGGAGGAACTTTGCTACTTCTCTGAAGCACAAGAGACAGGAGTTTTCCGTATCGGATCTCATTGGGACTCTTGATGTGGAAGAGAAGGCGAGAGCAAAAGACACACATGCTCGAGTTGTTGAGGGAGGTTCAAGTGCCAACTTGGTACAGAAAAAGAACTTCCAGTCCCACAAGTTCAAGAACAAGAGCAAGTTTGATGGAAAGGGCAAGTTCGATGGGAACAACAAGCCCTCACAGTCTACGAATTTCAAGAAGAAGACTGATAATAAGAAAGGTTCCTGCTGGGCTCCTAGCTGCTCCAACCGCTATGACAGGCGCCAACATGGGAAGAGTGGCAAGACCGCTAATGTTATCATGAGCGATGTTGCGGTGAAGGATATTGGGTATGGTATATTAACTACTGTTCTTCCATTATGTCATTCTCATGATTGGTGGATTGACATGAGTGCTAATGTACATGTTTGTTCTGACATTTCTATGTTTTCTTCATATCAGGTCAGAGGGACTCAGTCCGTGCTGATGGGGAACGGATCGCATGCTTCTGTTCATAGTGTTGGTACGGTCGATCTGAAGTTCACTTCGAGAAAGACCGTACGCCTGAAGAACGTGCATCATGTTCCCTCAATAAATAAGAATCTTGTTAGCAGATCTCTTCTATGTCGCGATGGCTACAAGATTGTTTTCGAGTCCAGTAAGTTTGTACTATCTAAGTTTGGTACTTTTATTGGTAAAGGATATGAGTGCGGAGGTCTGTTCCGCCTGTCATTATCAGATGTTTGTAATAAAGTTGTGAATCATGTTTCGTCTGATCTTATATCAAATGTCTGGTATTCACGTCTTTGTCATGTTAATTTTGGTTGCATGACGTGGTTATCTAAAATGAATTTAGTCCCAAATTTCACCACTATCAAAGGATCTAAGTGCCTAGCATGTGTGCAAGCAAAACAACCTTGCAAGTCACATACGACTGCAGAGGTGAGAAATTTGGCACCACTAGAACTCATACATTCTGATATTTGTGAGATGAATGGTGTGTTGACAAAAGGTGGAAAGAAATATTTTATAACGTTGATCGATGACTCTACGAGATACTGCCATGTGTTTCTTCTGGAAAAAAAAGATGAGGCTTTGAGTTTCTTCGAAGTCTATAAAGCTGAAGCGGAAAACCAACTTGATCGAAAGATTAAGAGGCTTAGGTCTGATCGTGGTGGAGAGTATTTTTCCAACGAGTTTGACTCCTTTTGTGCGGAACATGGTATAATCCATGAGGGACGCCTCCCTACTCACCCCAGTCAAACGGGGTAGCCGAAAGAAAGAACCGCACTCTAACAGATTTGGTTAACGCCATGTTAGACACATCGGGTCTCTCCGAGGAATGGTGGGGGGAGGCATTACTGACCGCATGTCATGTCCTAAACCGAGTTCCCACAAACAACAAAGAAATTACTCCATTTGAATAATGGGAGAATAAAAGGTTAAATCTCTCTTATCTACAAACTTGGGGCTGTTTGGCAAAAGTTCATGTGCCAGTCCCTAAGAAGCGCAAGCTTGGACCAAAAACTGTGAACTATGTATTTCTGGGATATGCTTTTCGTAGCATTGGCTATCGATTCTTGGTAGTAAAATCCGGAGTAAAAGACATGCATGTTGGTAAAATCATGGAGTCGAATGATGCAACTTTCTTTGAGGATATCTTTCCCATGATGGATATGCCTAACTCATCAAGTCAGGAATTAGATACAATTTCTGAACCAATCATTCCAGTCGAACACCTAGAAAATCCTGAGGATGAGGTTAACGAAATTCCTAAAAGGAGCAAGAGACAGAGGACTGCAAAGTCTTTTGGTGATGATTTTGTTGTATACCTCGTGGATGATACTCCCACTTCTATTTCAGAAGCCTATGCATCTCCTGATGCTGACTACTGGAAGGAATCCGTCTGTAGTGAGATGGACTCCATTTTAGCTAATGAAACATGGGAGATCACTAATCGTCCTTATGGGTGCAAACCTGTAGGATGTAAATGGGTGTTTAAGAAGAAACTAAGGCCTGATGGTACTATTGAGAAGTACAAGGCAAAGCTTGTGGCCAAGGGTTATACCCAAAAGGAAGGTGAAGACTTCTTTGACACTTACTCACTTGTAGCAAGGTTGACCAGCATTCGAGTACTACTTTCTCTGACTGACTCACACGGTGTTCTCGTTCATCAAATGGACGTTAAGACGGCTTTCCTAAATGGAGAGTCGGATGAGGAAATTTATATGGATCAACCAGATGGTTTTGTAGTAAATGGTCAAGAAAGAAAAGTGTGCAAGCTGCTGAAGTCTTTATATGGTCTTAAACAAGCACCTAAGCAGTGGCAAGAAAAGTTTGATAAAACCTTAACCGCTGCAGGCTTTGTTGTAAACGAAGCTGAAAAGTGCATATACTATCGCCATGGTGGGGGCGAAGGAGTTATTCTATGTTTGTATGTTGATGACATACTGATCTTTGGGACCAACCTTAATGTAATTCAGGAGGTCAAGGATTTCTTATCTCAGTCTTTTGAGATGAAGGATCTAGGAGTAGCTGATGTTATCTTAAACATCAAACAGTTGAGAGATGATGATAGTGGGATCACACTGCTTCAGTCTCACTATGTGGACAAGATTTTGAGTCGCTTTGGGTATAGCGGCTGCAAGTCTTCTCCAACACCGTATGATCCTAGTGTGCTACTTCGAAAGAATCGAGGCTCCGTTAGAGATCAATTGACATGCTCTCAAATAATTGGCTCGCTTATGTACTTGGCTAGCGCTACAAGACCTGACATCACGTTTGCTGTTAGCAAGCTCAGTCGATTTGTTTCAAATCCTGGAGATGATCATTGGCAAGCTCTTGAAAGAGTCATGCGTTATCTAAAAGGCACTACAAGCTATGGCATTCACTATACTGGGTATCCGAGGGTACTAGAGGGTTATAGTGATTCAAATTGGATATTTGATGCTGATGAGATAAAGACCACGAGTGGATATGTGTTTACACTTGATGGTCGTGCTGTTTCTTAGAAGTCTTGAAAGAAGACCATCTTAACAAGGTCAACTATGGAAGCAGAACTCACAGTACTAGATATGGCCACTGTTGAAGCAGAGTGGCTTCATGAACTCTTGATGGACTTACCTGTGGTTGAAAAACCTATACCCGTAATTCCAATGAACTGTGATAATCAAACTGTGATTATTAAGCTGAAAAGTTCTAAGGATAATATGAAGTCCTCAAGACATGTGAAGAGGAGACTAAAATCTATCAGGAAAATGAGAAACTCTGGAGTTATTGCATTGGATTATATCCAAACATCTAAGAACCTGGCAGATCTCTTCACAAAGGTACTATCACGCAATGTGATAGAAAATGCATCGAAGGAGATGGGTATGAGACCCACACTATGAGTTTTCCAAGTGGCAAACCCATCTATGTGATCGTAGATCCCGTAAAGTAGAATTGGGAGACAAGCTGTTGGTAGACTGAGAGGAAAGTATCCCTACTTTAATGAACATCACTCCGTGAAGATGCAATACTTTCCTATTCTGCACGGCAGGTTGATTTTTATCTTAATGTGTTCTAAATGGCTTAATCTTAAGCAGAGATGTTGTCCTGCAGAACATCTTTTAAAGAACACACCTATATGAGTCTGATTGTCAAACAGCATAGTCTATAAGAGTTGGGTGCTCTCTAATAAACTCATGAAATACCATGGAGTATGACGCATAAGCTCCACCCGCAGGGAAGTCCCACGGTAGCCCAGTATCGGTCAAGGCTTCGTGTGAAGCTAGGTTGCAGCAAACTTGCAGTTCAAGGTATAGTCCACTGTACAAGTCGCAACCTAGCGTAGCATAGAATTCTAGGTGGAAGTTCAACTTAACAGTCTCCACTGCAGTACCGGTATATAAACATTGTTTTGGGACCAAAGGCAAATTACATTTGCCTCTGGGATCAGGTGGAGGATTGTTGGAATTTTGGCCCAAATAGCCCAGCCCATTGTCCGTTCCAATAATTCCTAAAAATCCTAGAGGCCCATGTGACCCATTTATGCATGGCAAGAGGTGGGACAAATGTTTAGTCCCACATTGGTAGTTAAAGGAGGTTTGCACCATCTTATAAGGGAGGCTCTCCTACCACTTGGTAAAATGATGAGAAGGAGAAGGAGAGAGTCTCACATGCGCGCTCCTCCTCCTCCGTCGCCCGCCTCGCCTCGTCACGCCGCGGGTTACGGGAATCTCGCCGAGCCGAGTTCTTTTTTGCCACGCATGACTGGTATATGAACGAGCGTCAGAATTTGAACAGTTTGTGACGAGGTTTAATCTCGTCAATGCCCATTGTTATGGACTTGGGTTTTGGAGAAGATGGGGATGCTGGAGATCGTGGCACGGTTAACAGACAAGCAACCAGGGGACACGAGATTTACCCAGGTTCAGGCCCCCGGAGGGAAAACCCTACTCCTGCTTGTCTGCTCTTTGATTACGGTGGAACCGAAGGTTACAGGGTGCGCATATTCGATCTGGCGTGGATGCGTGTGCGAAAGTATGAGTCGAGTTGCCCTAGGACGTGCCCTCCTGGCCTTTATATAGACTTAGGCAGGTCCCGGGCGTAGTCCTAGTCGGTTACAAGTTCTAGGGTTTTACCCCTTTGAATTTCCTATCTCCTCTAGTCTTGCTCTCCAAGGATCCGAAGACGTCATGGGCCTTGGCCACCCGAAAATCTTCATGGGCCAACGTATGTGTGCCGTGGGCCTTTCTTGGGCTGGACTAGGTATGCTGAAGTTACGTACCCGTAGGGTATAACCATGTCAGTAGCCCCCGAGTGATCAGTCGAATCGTAGATTCGGCTGAGGACTCTTCCATCCTTCGGGAGCAGCTATATGTTAATAGTATATGTGTGTAGGGATTGTTGATGCGTGTGCCTGACTCACCCGACGGATCAGGGTCAGTTAACTGTCTTAGGACGAAACAACACGATCTTCTTCAGGTTCGGGTCCCTTAACCCGGGCCTGGAACATATGCTGGCGTAATTCAACTCAGGTCGCGGAGGACTTATAGGAGTGGAATTCCAGTGATTTTAATTGGTGTACCCAACGCGTCCGTCGGGATTTTTCATCGTACCTGCTGGTACGGATTCATACTAGCAGAGCGCAGTCAGGTGCGTTGCCAGGACATCAGATGATATCTGTAGGTCTTATCTTTGCGTCGCAGACGCAGCATCCGAACATTTATCATCTCGGAGGTGGTTCCGGTGGCCAAGGAGATTGTCGCTCACTCAGCGTTTTGTTGGGGCAGAGTTGCCAAAAAGTTTTTGCGTGCGGATCCGAAAGATCGCAGTCGAAGATTTCATAGGGTGCGCGACCAGCGCTCCCTATGGGAGTAGCCCCCAAGTGTCTGTTCGAGTCGTAGACTCGAACGGAGACTTTTAGTTCAAGCATTGTTTCAATCATTAGGTCCGCAGGACTCGAAAATTTTCGGATGCTTAAATCCATCCTCCCTATGGGAGTAGCCCCCCGAGTCTGTAGTGGAGTCGTAAACTCGACGTAGGACTCAGAGAAATAATTTTGTCCTCATTTGTCTGTCGGGTGCGCGGCCAGCGCTCCTGATAGGAGTAGCCCCCAAGTATTTAGTCGAATCGTAGATTCGAGTGAGTACTTTTAGCTGTAGAGCCGAAGTGGTGCTAGTATAGCTTTTGATGACGTCAGTGCTTACGATCGATGACCTCAAGCGTCTGCTACGCCAGAGATGACTTGACTGGACGAAGCGTGGGTCCCACTTGCTGACTTTGAATTGAGCGGTCACGCGGGGCGTGGAGATGATTACGGCGCCTCCTCGATTTCCGCGCGTAGTGGACGGCGTGGTAACGACGGTTCGTTGTGGTGTTGACACGTGTACGGTCAGATCTACCGTTGGCGTTAGGTCTTCTCGATGGACGGCCAGCGTGCATCGTCTTCGCTGTTATAATCCCTGGTGAAATCGTGGTTTGTTTTTCACCGCAACAGTTCATCTGTTCACTGCCTCCTTGTTCTTGAGCGATTCTTGCTGCGCGCTGAGCTTTCCTTCCACATTTCCTTTGTCCTTCGTTGTTGCCAACGCCACCACCGCTGTAGCGTCATGGGGAGGATAAAGAAATCCTCATCCGCGGTTGGGACCAGCGCCGCCGGAGGCAAGAAGAGCTCCGCCGCTGCTCGCGTCACCGATGGTGGCTGGCGGCGATCAGAGACACGGGAGAGCGATCTCCGCAAACTGCGCGAGCGGGGC
Organism: Avena sativa; assembly: GCA_916181665.1. Classification (NCBI taxonomy): domain Eukaryota; kingdom Viridiplantae; phylum Streptophyta; class Magnoliopsida; order Poales; family Poaceae; genus Avena; species Avena sativa. The sequence continues at coordinate 231,226,032 of OV702279.1, forward strand.
CTGATCCCGCAGGATACGACGGCCGTCAAACTCCCCGGCAATGAGGTAATCCCCCGTCCCCCATCTGGGTACCGGGTTATGTTTCTTGCCTTCGCCTTGCGTGGGTTTTCGTATCCAGTCCATGACTTCCTTCGTGGACTGCTCTTCTTCTATGGGGTTCAGTTGCATCATCTGTCTCCCAACTCCCTTCTCCACATTGCGTGTTTTAAATACAAACTCAGTGGAGGTTTAATTCGAACTTAATGGAGGTTGTTCGGCTTCGGTCACCGCCTGTTCGTTTCCTCTTCCGACACCTCCTGTTCGCCTTTCTACCTATGCCTATAAGAGCCGAATGTCGCTCCTTTCCTCAGACACACAATTAGAACCACCGCCTCAAAGTTCCAGAGCACCGAGCTACCACCAGCTCTTCCCCATCCCGTCTTGCAGCGTGCACCGCGAGCCGAGACAGTAGGCCTCCAGAACCCCGCCTCTTCGAGTCCTATACGGGAGAAGGGCGATAAGGTTTTTGGGGAGCGCTATCGGCGCGACTACTGGCTTCATCACGGACTCCTTCACCGACGCCAACGACATCTTCCCCAACGATGACTTCTTCCCTGCCATCGAAAACCTCTTCCTCGACGACATGGATGACAACTCCAACCCCAACGCTGGCACACTGTTGTATGCTTTCTTTCTTCATCTTGTTCATATTGTTTCGATCTCTCTGCAACTCTGCACATTTTCTGTCAGATTACTTGACTAGTTTTTTTTATCATTCTAGTCTTGCTTTACCTGTTGTTTATTTCTCATAAATCACTTGGTAAATTGCTCATATTTCCAACATTGACTGCAATCTCAGCCAAAGGGACAATCCCAAAACACTTGCAATGTGAGGAGGCTTCCTACACCGTCGAAGGGGTCTGCTCAACCAAGGCCGCAGCTGTAACACGAAGCTAACGACAAAACCACTATCATCACCATTGGATTTTTGCCAAGCTTGCAGAAACAACAAGAGCAACGAATGGCACCAATCTAGCCCAAATGCCTCCACCAAATAAGCAACACGGGGTTCACTCGCGACGCCTTCAACACGGAAAATGATGCCCACAGCCGTCGTCGTCGCCGAGATTTTGCTCGGGAACCACAACAAGAAGCTGACATGAGGTGCCTCCCCAACCACGCCCCAACAAGGGTAAACGACACCAACCGCAGCTGTGGTCGGCTCTGAAACAACCAGAGCAAGGATTTCTCCCAGGATACGCACCTGGATTTTGTTAGCCGCCCGCCGTGTGCATGGAAGGGAGGCAAGCTCCATCACCTTGCCAAGACAAGTAGCTGCAGATCACCGGGAGGGGAGTTGCAGGACGCCGGCAAAGCGGGGGGAGGGGCCGCCGATGGATCTACACCCCTGCGCAACGAGGAGGGCCAGAACTCGACCCCAAGGACGAAAGAACTGCCTGTGGCGGCCGCACAGGCAGGGGATCAGCCGCACACAGCCGGACCTGGGACGGGGAGCTCAACTCTGGCTTAGGCTCCAGGAGGACGGGCACGAACCGAGATGCAGACGCCGGCCAGTGGCCAGCAAGGGGAGGAGCGAGGGGCGCCGGAGACAGCCGTAGCCACCGAACAGAAAATTGGATCTCAGTGGGAAGGAGAAGTTTGGCAATGTAGGGGCCAGCCCCGCGGGGATCCCGCGACCTACGGCCACATGGCCGCCACTACCGCGGCGAAGGCTGGCGGCAGCAGCAGCAAGGAGGGGCAAGTAGATAGGGGCTAGAGGAGACGGTGACGGGTGTTCTTCCGGGTCGCCCTCTGTCAGGACGACACGAAGTCTTTTCACTCCCAGTCCAACACGACCATCAGCTTGAATGTATTCATTCTAGCAAAGGATAAGCACCCGTACAGTACAGAAAGATTGAGTTTTCTTACGCATTACTTTTTTTGTGGAGTATTCGTCAATCTTTTGTTTTTCTCACACATGTACTTTGCTACTCGTCTATAGTATGTATAGAAATAAGTGACTTTGGTTTATCTATATTTGTATGTATCTATATGCTAAAACGTATCTAGATATATGCAAATCTAGATAAATGCAAGTCACTTATTTTTAGACGGAGAGTAGTTGTTACCAAGAATGGGGCAGCATCATCCAAACAAAGAAGTATAGAAATCTCTTTTTTTTTTGCGAAATTCAGTTGATTCGGGTCATCTCATTAACTACTTGATTCGGGTCATCTCATTTGTTCCCTTACCTTATTGTGATTCTTATATATGGGATGTAATAATTCAGTTGGTTTATGAAAAACTCCTGATGGTCAACTTTTTCTATGAAGTATTCTTCCATCTTTTGTTTTTCTATAAGAACCGTAGCAATCACACATGTACTTTGCTAGGAGTGGCTGTTATCGAGAATGGGGCAGCATCGTCCAAACAAAGAGGTAGTATAGCAATTTCATGAGTATTTCATTAAGGAAACATTTTTCAGAAGGATAGACAAACCTAATCATATGATCTTGTACAATTGGTTGTACCAGCAGACAACCGAAGGTGTGTTTACATTATGCCAGTTGCATACACGTCGTACAATTGTGAACGCCAGTCAGTGTCAGAAGACTGAAGGTACCTCTCTTTGTTGGCCAAGAGAAACCTGAGCCGGTTAGCCTCGAATTTACAGTGCCGGCTGCGGCGATTACTACCGTAATAGACTGCGGCTTGTTCGAAGAAATCCACGGCGTTCTGCAACTCTTGCTGCTCCGTGTACAGCTCCGCTAGCTCATAGCAACTGAGGGCAGCCATCTGCAGATCGTTTCCTTTGACGAACAACTCGAGGGCCTTCTGCAGTGCAAGTTTCGTGGCAGGGACTGCCCCCTCGTCTGCGCAGCGTCCACCGACAGGGCGCGTCAGTACACCTGAATTAGGTGTACAGTATAGAATGCCTTCTGTACGTACGTGCGTACTTACCTTGGTCATGGATCCAAGTGTAGCATCTAGCGGAACGGAAAAGCGCAGATGCCGCACTCAGCTCATCACCCACCTTGAGGTCATAGGCGGCCTGCTCGCCGAATGCCAGTGCGGCTTCTCTCCCTGCAGGCAGCACATCATGCATGGTTCATGCGGCGGGTGAGTAATGCTGAAGATAAGATATACTAACTGACAGATCGATTAAGTAATAGGGAGTGATTAGCATGGCAAGAACGAGCGTACAGTTTTTGGCATGGGCATGAGAGAAAGCCGTCGCTTCGAAATCCTTGACGATGGTGGCCACCGCCTTGCAGTACTCCTCCTCCTCGAAACAGGCATACGCCCAGCTATATAAATATAGCAACCAACTTGAGACCGCTGCTGGGCCAGACAGCACAACGCCCAAACGAAAGCTCAAAAAGAAAAAGAAGAGAAAAAGAAGAAGAAAAGGAGAGAAAATAAGGTCGATAGCAGCGGCTCGACGAAAACGAGGGTGACCCGCCACCGCTGCGCCCTCCGGAGAATGACCACCACTATCCTAGCGCTCCAAGGCGTCGCGTACAAAGCAGCACCTCCAAGAAGGAAAGCGACGACACCGACGCTGCTGCCCGGACTGATCCTAGGGTTTCCCCCGATACGCGGCGGGAGGTGGGAAAGAGGTACCCCCGACGCCCTTCAAGAAGGACGGCAGCACCCGCAGGCGCTACCGCGTCGGTGTCAAGAAGACAAGGATTTCTCCCGACCCCTCAAAAAAACCACACTCCCGGACGCTTCAGATTGCTCCACCACTCTCGCCGCCCACCAGCACGCGCCACCACGGTCTTGCAGCCACCGCCGACGTCTCACCATGACCCACAATGCGAGGTCGGAAAGCCAGAAAGGAGAGGACTTAGGCGAGGGTTGACGCTACAGAAGCACGCGGGAGGGAACAGCCTCCACCGTCGGAAGACGGTAACCGACCGGATGCCGCAGCAAGGGCAAACCAGGCCCTCTCTGGCCTGGCCGAGCCCGAATGGGCCCGTGAAGCCCCGCCGCCACACTGCAGCAAGGGTGCCGCTGACAACACAAACCCTAGCCCAAGTACCTACTCCTCCGACCCCCGAAAAAACTGTCGCCACGACAGAACTCTGCCACCAAGCAGCAGCACCATCGCCACCGTGCGCACCCGGGTCAGCCGGACCGCCACCGAACCGAGACACACCAATGCAAGCCACCTCCCAGAGCCGCCTCCGCCAGAGGAACGCCCGCACAGACCACCCTCCGGGGCCGCCGCCCCGGCATCCGCATGCTCGAACCCGCATCAGCACCCAACAACACCGCCGCGATTTAGACAGATGCATCGACGGCACCGCCCGAAACTGCTGCCAGAGCCGCCAGACCTTGACCCACCTGGCCCGGGTCGACTATAACGGCGTTGCAAGGGCACGCCAACGTTGACCTCCCCTAGGCCCGCCCGGCCCAGGGAGAGGCCCGCGAGGCCCAGATCGGGGCCTGCCTGGCCCCAAGATCTGGCTGCGCCGCCGGCACCCACACGCCGCCGCTGCCCAGGGAGCAGCCCCGTCGCCCCCATCGCTGCCTCTGCTGGAGTCGCCGTGGCTGGAGTGTCACCGCCGGCACGAACATCCCTCCACCTCCGCGACGGGCCTCCCCCCACCCCAGCAGAGGGAGCCGGCCACGACCAGCGCTGCCCTCGGCCCCCGCCGCCCAGGCCAGCCACCGCCAGCCCAGGACACGACCACCGCCCCGCCGCCCGTCACGCCGCCACAGCAGCGCCGCCATGACGCCCGGCGTCAGCGCCACGAACTGCCCCGAACAGGCGCCCCCGCGACCGCCCCCCCGAGTGAGAAGACGAGAGCTCCCCGCCGCCGCCGGCGCCGTCCGGGCTTCGCCCAGGCGCGCCCTCGTGGCGGCGGCGAGGGGGGAGAGGGTGTGTGGGGAGCGGCGGCGGCGAGAAAGTTAGGGTTCCCCTCGCAGTACTCCTCCTTCTGGCGGGGCGGAATCGACTGATAGCCGTGGCCACCAGTTGCGGCGATGCGGCGCAACAACGACACTACAATCCCCATCACGAACACGATTCACGGCAGCGGGCGGCGGCGCTTCTAGTCGTCTCGAGTTAAGGGAGTTTGGGCTGGATTCGATCAGTGGTGGAGGACAAACTAAAATTTTAGTATGGCGAAAATACAGACATAGATGGCCAGTACGGGTAGAAGAATCTCACGGCCGCCGGATTGTCGACCCGCCGCTCTTCCTGTCCTTGGTCTCGCTCGCCTTCCGCGCTTGGCGCGTCTAGGTTTTGGAGTAAATTACATTATAGTACCACAATTTGGGCTATCGTAACAACTTAGTGCCACTTTTACAATTTTTTGCAGATACATACCACTTTTGGGACGAGCTGTTATAAATAGGTCACTTTTTTTGCTAATCGTGTTTTAACATAAAAAATAACAGAATCGAGTCACAATTAAGCGATGACATGGACCTAGGGCCCACCTGTCATCCCTCTCATCTACTTCCTACTCCTCTCTCTTCTATCGCATCCTTCTTCTTTCTCTGGCAACTGCTCTCCCTACCCCTCCCGACCTTCCCGAGCTCCGTCGCTAAGCCGACGACCTCCGCCTTGTTGCCCGCATCGCCCTTTAGATGGAATTGAAGCCAAGCTTCCCTAATTGATGCCACCATCCATGCCCTCTTCGTCACGTGGTAGCCGTTGATGTCGCCTGCGACATTTCCTGAGCTCGTTGGCCTTCCCCTTGCATTTCTTGTTAGATCGTGCTTCTCCTAATACTCCATGTTTGCCCGCTCGAACACCATAGTCACTTGTCATCGATCATCATCATCTGTCGCGCGGCCGTGTCACCAGCAAGGTTTCAGTGACCTTTTACTAGTGGCGCTACACGCTTTTGGTTCCCCTTGAACTCCGAGTCAAACGCTCCCGCCAGCATAGCCATGCACGCTCCCTTCCACAACATCCTTGGACATGGTCGGGACCAGGGGAGATAGTAAGAGGGGTGGCGGGATGTAGAAAGATGGGTGGAGGCGGGAGGTAAGAGGAGGGGGTGCTACTGGCGGAAGGTAGCGGCGCTGATTGTTTGATGAGAGAGAGGAGGTACATGGAGAAGAGATATGACGGGATGACATGTGGGTCCAAGTCCACCTCATCAATCATCGTCGTCGATAACCCCTGCTGCTACCTTCCACCGCTAGCACCACCTCCTACCTCCTGCCGTCACCCCCTCTTCTACCTCCCGCCGCCCCTCCTACTATCTCCCACCGATGCCGTGTGATTACCGTGGTCCCGAGGACCTGACCACGTCCAAGGATGTCGTGGAAAGGAGCGTGCAGGGCTACGCTGGCGGGTGCATTTCACTCGGAGTTCAAGGGGAACCAAAAAGCGCGCATCACCACTAGTAAAAGGTCACCAGAACCTTGTCGGTGACGCGGCCACGCGACAAACGATGATGATCGATGACAAGTGAATATGGTGCTCAAGCAGCAAAACCAGGAGTACCTGAAGATCGGGAAGGTCGGGAGGGGTAGGGAGAGTGGTTGCCAGAAGAAGGATACGAGAGAAGAGAGAGGGAGGAGGGAAAGAAGATGAGAGGGATGACATGCGGGCCCTAGGTCCATGTCATCGCTTAATTGTGGGTCTATTATGTTAGTTTAGCTGTTAAAACGCGATTAGCCAGAAAAATGACCTATTTGTAACAGTTTGCCCCAAAAATGGTACGTATCCGCAAAAAATTGCAAAAGTGGCACTAACCTATTACCCTTGCCCCAATTGTGGTACTAAAATGTAATTTACTCTAGGTTTTGCGATCAAAGGTAGGTAGGCGCGGATGATCACGGACTCTCACGCACGCGATGGTCTCACTTGAGACCAATTGAAGAAGATAACAGCCCGGCCCAACTTGGCAATGATATACGGTGCCTAATCCAGCCCGAGTAGGCAAATCGTCTCTTGTTGTATCTACGCTTGATTAGTACTAGTACAGGGCTTTAAATGGCAACCCCTAATTGCCACCATTAGCCGGACAGGTTACGCCCCGCCCATCGCTCGTGTTTCATGGGCCCGGCCCATTTCTTCCTTTCTTTTGTAGTACAAACAAAAACCTACGACTCGCTACTGTAGGTTGACCATCCTCAAATGAGGTAGCTCGAGCTCAGATCTGAAAAATGTTTCATTTTCGAATTTTGTTCGAATTTGGAATTTATTCAAATTTTAAAAGGTTTAAATTTGAAAATGTTCAGATTTTGAGAAGTTTGAATTTAGCAGTTGTTCAGGTTTACAAAATATTCATATTCAAAACAAAATTCTATTTGAAAAAGTTTGAAATAAAAATGTTTCAATTCGGAAAAATCAAACTAAAAAACGTTTGAATTGAATGGTTGAATTTGAAAATCGTTCTTATTAGAATAATATTCGAATTAAAAATATAAAAATTGAATTAAAAAATAATCAAATTTGAAAAAATAGAAAAGAAACATAGAAAATACTAAAACCCATGAAAAAGCAGAAAAGATCACGAGGAGATGGAAAATGGCTCCCACCTCACCCTCTCTACCTTAGCCTTCTAGCCTAATCACCGACGATCTCCCACTCCGATGGCCATCTCCTTCCTCTCCACCAAATCGTCTCTCCTCCTCTTCCTCTTCCTTTTGATCCTTTGGTGGTGGTTTCTCATGGAGGTTTTGGCCAGCAGATGAAAGGTTTCTTACACAGAGGTAAACTTGAGTCGTAAGTTCTTGGAAGGATCTCTAGCTATCTTGGCCAAAGGTGATTGGATTGTGCTTCACAATACCCATGGTTTTCCTGTGGAGGGTAGACAAGTTGAAAATGGGGAGAAAATCCATATTGAATCAGTAGTGAGGTTCCCGTCTCACTTAGTAATGGCCAACAATGAGTGAAGTACTCTTCTAGATCTGCTGCTAGATCTTCTGAATCTAATCTAGGGGATGAGAATTTCCCCCTACAATGGAAGTTTTTTTTGTACCTCGACGGTCCTTGATAATTCAAAGCAAAGAGAGGCTTTACTTTTACCTCGACCACAATCTAAAAGTTTGGTGCTTATTACATAGCAAGAAGTTCTTACTCATGCAATATTTTTTATTCATGGTGAAAAAATTACTCTTGGTGCTGTTATTGAAATGTATGTCCATAAAGTTGTCACTAGAGATCAAATTGTTTCTGAATGCACAAAGGAGAATCCATCCTTGAAGAATGCCCTCCAATTTTGATTTCTCTAAAGGGATTCTCTTTGAAATTGGTATTCAAATTTGGTTGTTCTATTAATTTTGTTGGTGGTTTTAGGAGAAGAGAATTCATTCTAATGATCTCCTTTGGAAAAGCTCGGTTCAAACTAGATATTCACACTGTTGCTTTGGCCATTTAGTCATGTTTTGGTGGCAAAGCCTCATCCTATAATGTCTTCACGAGCAGTGGGGTTTGAAATTTACAATATTAGCAAATTTTCCAATAACAGCTTTGAGTGTTATATTAATCTTTGGGGGCATGGTGGACCTAATTGGAGAACAAAGGAAATCAAATACTATCATGAGTAGGAAAAAAAATGGCATCTTGTCTCAAGGAAGAAGATTATTCAGCAAAAAAATCAGTGTTTGATCATCTGACTTTTCACAAAAATAAGGCTGATATTATTCATTATGATTCCAACAAATATCTCTCCTTTCCAAATAATATTGAAATTGTCCCCAAAAAATCTAAGGGCTCCATTAAGATCTTCATGCAACCTTCAAGTCCGCTTCCATTTCGGAGCCGACAATCAAATGGGAGTGTTAGTGGCGTTTCTTACACTAATGCGATAATTAACTCGAGAGTAAATGCATTTGGATCAATTCAAGTGGGAGGGAATCATGCAGATCCAAAATTACCGGGATTGTCCCTTTCGAGCATCCCCTCTTTTCCAATTAAGACCTGGCCCAATAAAAATTACCAAAGATGGTTTAAGGCCCATGAGCCCACAAGGTTTCATGCTTGTCGGATTTGGCCAAAAAGGACAGCAACAGAGAATAGTTGCTTGCCTTTTACTTTCTACGCCTTCTCCAATTTCCCCTTGCTCTAACACGCGCAAAGCTCCACCCTCACCAGTGACTCTGCTGGCAATGATGGCCAACATCTCCCACGAGGATTTCAGATTCAAGAAATTCCTGGCAGTGTTAGAGTCAAGAGAGTTGTTGTTGCTCGCCGGCCACGGATGCATGAATAGTATGCCATCGCCTCTATCACTCCAATGCCACCAGGTCAGATCCCTTTTGAGGACATTCAAGGTGTGTTGCAAGATTTTTTGGTGACTACTGCTCAAGTGGGGTTTAGGGAAATCCAAATGTGTCCTTTTGGTGCTGCCTATGTTTAGTTTTTCAGAGTTAGTGACAGAGATAGACTGATGAGAGAAAGTCCAATTCCTTTTGAGATGTGTTGATCTCTTTCACCAAACATAATGAAGGGACTAACTGGAGAAGGGCACAATTCAATAGATAGGTTTGGGTTATGCTTGTTATCCATCCTCAACATCACTGGTACACTGATGATTTGAATGCAATCTTTGTTGACATTGGAAAATTGCTAATGTGGGAAAGGGTTCTTGAGCATAAGGAGATGATTGTTGCTAAGATTAGAGTCACTGATCTTGAAGATTAGAGTTACTAAAGGTGACAGTCAAGACTCTCAATCTTTGACTTTCTCTATAGATATTCTGTTATAGAATATGCTTGGTGGGGGCCCTACTGATGAGGACCTCTCCCTGAAGATGGGGTAGATCCTCACCCTCTACCTGAAGATGCTTTAAACCTTTTTGCTCCACCTGAAAATAATGCTCTTCAAGACAATGAGAATGTTGAGGAGGATGGATGGGGACATTGGGTGAAAGGATAGACATGTTGCCGAGAGGGGGTGAATAGGAAATTTCAAAACTATTATGGTTTTGGCTTGATAGAATGCGGAATTAAACTAGCGTTTTTAGAAGCACAAAACCTAAATACAGTAGGCTCAAATAAGTGCACCAACAACAATTTAAGCTAAGCAAGATAACACAAGATAAATATACCACAATTGATAAGAAAGATATAAGTACTTCAAGCTCGATGGCTATCACAAGGAAATTAAGCTGGGATATAGAGATAACCGAGGCACACGGAGACAAAGATGTGTTCCTGTGTTCCCTTACAAGTAAGGTATGTCACGTTGGACAGATGTGGGATTCCATGAAGGATTTCCCAACGCCACGAAGGCTCACCTTCTTCTCCCAGTCTATCCCACGAAGGAATAGGCCCTTTCCTTATGGCTAGCTTTTCCTCCACTCTGAAGATGGCAAGCTCCACAACCACTTCACAAGCTCCACGAAGGAGAAGCCCGGGTCTCTTTACAATCTTCCACGAAGAGTACACCATGGTACCAACCACCAAGCCAACTAGGAGGTCACCCTCCAAGATTAACAAGCTCACGGTCTCTCACTTGAACAAACCGTAATGGAGAGCTCAATACTTATGCAAGAATGCAAATCAAGACCACCAAAGGTGCTCAAATCCTTCACTCTAAAATCCCAACAAAGCAACAAGTGCTAGGGAGGAATTATAGAGGAAGAACAATGGTGGAAGTCAACCAATGACTCCAAGATCTAGATCCAAAGGGTTCCCTTCACTTAGAGGAGGAATTGATTGGTGGGGATTGTAGATCTAGATCTCCTCTTCCAAAGCCCTCAAAAAGATGCAAGAATCATAGGAGGGAAGGGAGAGGATGAAAGCTCGAGAGGTTCAACAATGGAGGTCAATTTCGTGGTCAAGAACACTCAAAACGCGTTGGGGAAGAACCCCCTTTTATAGGGGAAAGCAAATATGACCGTTGGAAGAAAATTGCGCGAACCCGGTTGAAAAGTCGGTTGGACCGGCCCAGGGACCGGGAAACTCGGTCCCCAGGCCGGTGGACCGGCCTACAAACCGGAACAACACTGTCTACCAACTCGGAATAGACTCGGTCGGAAAACCGGAAAATTCGGTATAATATCCGGTCTACCGACACTAGATCCGGACCGTCCGGTGTGGGACCCGATTGAACCGGATCCACAACCGGGATGAAATAGACTACACGAAAACACAATAACTTTTGCATACAGACTCATATTTCGATGATCTTGGGCTTGTTTTGACGAGGACAACAAGCTCTACAAGATGGTGCATAAAAACATCATAGCCCAACAAAGTAGGATAGAACCAAATGAAGAAAGGTATGAAGCCTCCCTATGAGAAGAACCGGTAAAACCTTCAAACTCGAAAATGCCATAGAAGATGCATACGAATTTTGTTTTCGATGAACTTGGGCTTATTGAAGATCTAGTAACAAGATCAAGAACCTCACATGGAGAAACACCAAGAAGCAACAAAATAGGAAGATGCAAAGTATACAAAGGATTGAGCTCCCTAAGACGATGCGATCAAGTTACCCAACCGAAAGCCCTTCTTGATAGTGCGGATATCTATTCTATAACCTAGTTTCCCAATCAAACACCTTGAGACCGGTAAAAGGAAAACCTAGCAAGGACATACCTTTTCCTTGTGAATCCCGCTTGATCTTGATGACAACGCTTCAAGCTCCATCCAATCCAAAATGCAACACTTGATCATTGTTACTTCATGAAGACTCATAATTTTCTCCCCCATACACCACTATGGGAAATCTTCCTTGAGACACGTCTTCGCATGCATGTACATCATCGCCAATATGGACAGAAAGCTTCAAGCAAATGATCTTCTCGAGATGCTTATATTGAACTTGCCCTTCTCAACCTTGATGACGATCACCACTTGATGTCATCCTCTCATGGGCTATATGAAATCTTCACTTTTGAAGCATGCCCATGGAAGATACCACAAGATCCATGTGATACATTATTTATGCTTCATGTGTTGACCAACTTGAAATCACTCTTCACTCTTTGTATAGGTCAACCATGTATCTTCTCATGATCTATCTCAATACCTTGAGGTACATAAAAAGAATTATTCATTTGATTAGATGCTCTAAATCTTAGTCAACTATAGCTCAACTAATGAGGCTATCATGACATCGACTTAGAGCCATATCTTGAATTATTTTGTTGAGATCACACTCTTAAGATCTTTATCATATCATATTCTTACCTTCAACTCGATGATCTTGATGTTGGAGATATGCCCTAGAGACAATAATAAAAGTAGTTATTATTATATCTTTGTGTTTATGATAAATGCTTACATTCATGCTATAATAGTATTAACTGGAAACATTAATACTTGTGTGATTTGTAAACTTATTAGAGTCCCTAGTATAGCCTCTTTATAATACTTGCTTGTTGGTTGATAGATGATCATGGTTTCCTGATCATGAACATTGAGATGTTATTAACAACAAGATCATATCATTAGGAGAATGGTGTGATGGACATACTCCTATAGATAAGCGTAGCATAAGGATCAAGTCAATAGTTAGTTTGTTATAAGATTTCTGATACATAGTAACCTAATTCCTTCGACCATGAGATCATGCTAATCACCATCACTGGAAAGATTCTTTGATGACATCAAACACCACTTCGTAACTGGGTTGTTATAAAGGTTGCATTGAGTGTTCGGAAAGTATGTGTTGAGGCACATGGATCAAGAGTGGGATTTGTCCATCCATATGATGGATAGATATACTCTGTCCCTCTCGGTGGAATGTCATCCAAATAGCTTACAAGCATGTGATTGGCTCACAAGGGATCACATACCATAGGAACGAGTAAAGAGTACTTATCGATAACGAGGTTGAACTAGGTATGTAGAGATACTGATGATTAGACCTCAGATAAGTAAAATATCACGAGACAAAGGGAAATTGGTATCATATGTAAATGGTTCATTCGATCGCAAAGTAATCGTATAAATATGTGGGAGCCATATGAATTTCCAGATTCCTCTATTGGTTATTCGTTAGAGAAGAGTCTCGGTCATGTCTGCATAATTCACAAACCGTAGGGAGACACACTTAAGGATTCGATGTTGTTTAGTAGATATGGAATGTAAGTAGGGAGACCAAATGTTGTCCGGAGTCTCGGATGGGATCCGGGATATCACGAGGAGATCCTGAATGGTCCGGAGAATAAGATTCATATAAGGAAAGTCCAATTCCGGAGTTTGGGAATAATTCTGGTGTTTTCACCGGAATGATCTAGAAGGGTCTAGAAGGTTCACCGGACCGGAAGGGGAAGGGTGCATGAATGTTTCATGACTAAATGGAATGATTGCATCGTGTCCTATGTCACTTGGCTGGGCATTTGAAATAAATAAATTAAACTCCGAAATTGAAAGTCAAAAGGCAAGTTTGAAAAGTCAAACTAGGACAATGTTTCCTGGTGGAGGAAGGAGAGAATCCTTCTCTCCCTCCACCACGCGCCTAGTAAGAGAGGGAGTTGGGAAAGGATTCAAACTCCCCTCTCCCAAGCTGCCCCTCCCTCTCATTAATAGAGGGGAGGGGGTGCCCCCAAGAGCACAACTAGCACCACCCCTCCAAGCTGCTATCGCTGCAGCCGCCGTGCCGCCGGCTCCACCTCCTCCTCTCAGGCTTCTAAACCATAGATTGATGGGGAAACCCTATTTCTCCACCATAACCCACTTCGGCTTAGGCAAAGCCCTGTGGGATCTTCCCTCTACTTCCGACACCACGCCGTCGCTACCGGAATCGCGAGAAGAGAACTACAACCTCCGCTGCCTGCTGGAACAAGGGAGAGGAAGGTCTTCATCGAGTACCGAACATGTGACCGACTGCGGAAGAGCTGCCAGAACACAGTGCCGGAAGGATCGTCTACGCGATCTTGATATTGGCAAGTGTATGACTACATCACCCACGAGAATCTGCTCTCGTTGACCGCTTTGGAATCTTCAAGGGTGATTACTCTATCGAATCATTGCTACAATCTAGTAGATAGATGTTGGCTTGTGTGTGTTCATGCGGTAGAATTTTTTTGTTTTCCATACTAGAAACCCCTACAGTGGTATCAGAGTCGTGTCTATATGTAGATATGTTGTACGAGTAGAACACAATGGTCATTGTGGGTGTTGATGCTTTTGTTGTTGTTTGCTTCTTGTGTACTTTGCATCTTGCGGGATGGTGGGTTGAAGCGGCCCGGCCTAACCTTACATGACATTGTTCATGAGACTTGCTCCACGCTTGACATGCAACTTGTATTGCATAAGTAGCTTTGCGGGTGCCTGTTTCTCCCAACATAGTGAAGATTCAATTTACAACGGGTGATTGACAATACTAGTATCAACGTTGTGGTTCTTGTTTGTAAGTTAGAACGACACTTATTGAAAGCCCCAAACCACGTAAAACATGCAAAGAAAATTAGAAGCGTCTAACTTTGTTTTGCAGGGGTGTGCTGTGATGTGATATGGCCATGATTGTGATTATATGTGATGTATGCAATGTTCCTTATTGTAAGTCGGCAACCGACAGGAGCCTTATGGTTGTTTTTTTAATTTCATTAAGACCTGCATGTCTATTATTCAAAGTAGTTGTAATAGTTGTTGCTGGTGGACAACATCCATGAGGCGGCGCCATTGACCTTGAAGCCACGTCGGTGATGATGGAGATCATGTTCGTGCTTGAAGATGGAGATCAGAAGCACAAGAAGAAAGTGAAAGGACATTTACTATCATAGTCACTTTTGGTGTTCGTTAAAAACAAGTAGATCATTTTACAGTTTTTTACTGTCCACAGGTTGTTATAATGCTAAGTGAAAAGAACCCTCACACTATGGAAAGATTCATGTAAGTTTGACATGGTTCTAGAAATTCTAGACCGGAGTCTCCGGTCTGGCTGGACAGGAGTCTCCGGTGTGGACCAGAGTTTCCGCAGGAGTCCCCGGTGGAGGCATCAGGATCCTGGCTGGGACAGTCTATAAGGGGGTCTGGAGCAAGGTCCGAAGACTTCTGCGGAGTCTCCGATGTGAGCCTCAGACCGGAGCGTCCGGTCCACTTGGCTCACAAAAGGGCTCGGTCAATCAGAATACTGGTCCGGAGGCTAGTCCAGAGATTGGCCGGAATCTCCGGTGTAGACCGGAGTCTCCGGTGTGCAGTCCGGAGTCTCCGGTCTGACTTTTCTCCAACGGTCAGAAAACGGTTCGTGGAGGGGGCTGCTTATAAATAGGGGACCTTATCCCCTTCCTCCAGCTGCTTGACCCACTCAAGAACACTACCTCCATTAGAGCCACCAAATCAACAAGATCTCTTCATCCAACCATCCAAATTCATTGATCTTTGGAGAATCTAAGGAGGAGGCCTTGATCTACAACTTCACCAAGAGAGATCTTCATTTCCCCCTCATTCACTTGAGGGCCCCCATGCTCTAGTGTTTCTTTGGAAACCCTAGCTTTGATTTGGTTCTTACAAGCTTTATTTGATTGTTTTGACAGCTTGCTTGTATTTGGGAGCCTCCAATTAAGTTGTGGATGTGTGCCCTGAACTTGTTGTAAAGGTGTCGGCTTCCACCTCGAAGGTTGCCGATATAGAGGAAGGTGAATCGAACCCCTTGGGGTGAGGTTCATCGGAGAACAAGGGAGTCCTCTCGTGGCGTTGGTGGTTTGAAACCACCCCCTCTCCAAACGTAGACATACTTCCCCTCAAAAGGAAGGAGCTACGAGAAACAAATCCTTGTGTCTCCGTGTCCACCACTTTGGTTACTTCTATCCTTTACCGCACTTTAATTACTTATTCTTGCTTAGTGTTATACTAGTAATGCTTGTTTGACATATATGTAAATTCATCTTAGTTGCATAATCCATAGAATTTACCTTTCTTGTCAAACCATAATTTGAAAAAGAAGAAAATTTGAAGTAGCACCTATTCACCCCCCCCTCTAGGTGCCCATACGATCCTTTCAATTGGTATCAGAGCCTCGGCTCTTATTTGGGCTTTACTGCCTAAGAGTATATGGTTAGCAAAGAAGGGGAAGTGGATGGTGAGTCTACTGCCTCGGTGACCATGGAGGATCTCAATAACTTAGAAACAAGATTGAGCTCCACCATGGCCAACGAGATCAAACAATTGCACAAGTTACTTGAGTAACTTGTTAAAGATAAAGGTGGCCCATCATCCCCTTATCCTCAAGAGGAACTTCCACCATTACCCAAAGAGAATGCCCCGACATCACCCACGGGTAAGGTAGTGGGGGATAATTAAGACAATACTAATTCCTCCACAAAAAGGGTTGGTGGGAAGGGAGAGCACCATGACTCTCATGGATGGTACTCTCCCGACCCTCCAATTCCTCACCCTCATATAAACAATAGTGGAGACCCTCCAAAGCTAGAAGTATCTACTTTTGCTCAATGGCAATCTCTAATGAAAACTCATGTGCGCAGCTCTTGCATTGAACTATGGAACATCATTGAACAAGGACTCTCTATTGGGGATCCAAACAACTTGACAAAAAGAGAAGTTGTCAATAGTAAACTCAATGCCACCGCCTTGCACATGATTCAACAAGGATTGGGTACAAAGGATTACCCACACATTGAGCACCTCAACACCGCCAAGGAAGCTTGGGATGCTCTCAAAGTGTTGTTTGTTGGGAATGAGAGCATGAGAAGGAACCGGTATGATGCACTAAGCAATGAAGCCGAAAGCTTCTATATGAAGGAAGGTGAAGATCATGAAGACATGTACCGTAGGCTCAAGACCACCGCCACCTCTTTTATAAATCCGGGTGCCTCACATGTGGATGATGCTTGGATAAAAAGGAAATATGTGAGTGCACTCATGCCCTTTGAGCCCACCGACTTGAAGAGCCTACAAGGAAGACACAACTACCACCTCATGACCTCCAATGAAGTTATGCAAGAGATGGCCTCTTTCAAGGTTGCCGCCAAGAATGCCAAAGATGTCCGTGCTCGAGCCCTTGGAATGAGAAATGTTGTCAACCTTGCATTGAAGGTCAAATTTGTGGAACATGGGGATGAAGATGATAGTGATGAAGGCCTCTCCATGAGCCACACCGATGATGTCAAGATTGCTCATGGTGAATATATGGCCTTCTATGCAAAGAAATTTTGGAAGAACCCCGCCAAGGCCAACATGGAAATGCAACGAAGAAGCAACCCAAATTGAAAAAGAGAAAATGTCACTAAATTAAGAACTTGCTTCAATTGTGGTGACCTCTATCACTTTGTGGCAGGTTGTCCCTATGAGAAGAGAGAAGATCATGGGGGTAAACTTGTGTTGAAGAAAACTTCCAAAGCTCCTTACAAGAAACACTTCATCAAGAAGAATCCCATCAACAAGAAGTCGGGTGGAATTGTGTTGATCACTCATGAAGAATAATCCTCCGATGATGAAGATAATGAAGAGGAAACTTCAAGTGGTGTGGCTGCTCTTGCCACTACTTCTACTCCCACATTCTCCCTCTTCGACTCCCCAAATGAGAATCTTTCCAACAAGAATGTCACTTGCCTTATGGCAAGAGGAACGGAGGTATATTCATCATCTCACCCCACCCTCTTGAGTACTGATGAAAATGATGATGAAATGTCTCTTGAGGTTAAAAAGGAAATAATTGCTTTTGATGAGTTCATGAATAACTTGCAAGGGTAACACAAAAGACATTTTGTGGACCTCTTAGATCAACTTTCTCACACCCAAGAGATTCTTGATGAAAGATGTAAAATAGGAAGAGAACACATGATTGATGTAGAGGCCCTAAATAATGCTCTAGAAGAGGAACAAGAGACTAGTTTGTCCCTTGAACTAAAACATGAAGGGCTTGATGGGGAAAATGATATAATTGTGAATAGACTCATTAAGGAACGTGACCTTGATATTGCTAAATATAAAAGGGCTAAAAAGAACAATATTTAGTTTGGTGTGGTTCGTGAAAAACTTGCCGAGGACTTTAGTTTGATTAACAAGGCTCACAAGGCATTGGAAAGTGAACTCTTGTCACTCACAAAGTCCATGAAAAGATTCAAACTCAATTGACCAATATTCCTTCACCTAGTAATTTCATTCCTTCCAGTAGTACAACTATTCTTGAAGAAAATGCTAGGTTGAAGGGGGAGCTAGCCAAGGCCACATTTCCAAAAGGTAACAAGTGCATTGATGACCTTTTGAGTAAGCAAAGGTCAAATGGTGAGAAAGGGAGAATTGGTTTTGTCTCCAAAGCCAAGAAGAAGAACAACAACAAGAAGAAGGCCAAGCCCGCACAAGAGAAAAACAAGGCCATTGTGGATAATAAGACCACAAGTGGTAAAACTATGTCTCATGATGATTTTTGCGGGAAGTGCTAACCCTCACTATGTTCTAATGCATGATTATTATGGTGATGTGTATGCACAATATGTTGGCCCATATTATGGTTATATTGCTTGGTCTATTTGGGTCCCCAAGATCC
Source organism: Avena sativa (assembly GCA_916181665.1). Taxonomy (NCBI): domain Eukaryota; kingdom Viridiplantae; phylum Streptophyta; class Magnoliopsida; order Poales; family Poaceae; genus Avena; species Avena sativa. The sequence continues at coordinate 231,244,387 of OV702279.1, forward strand.
TTGTTGCTAACAAAAGAGGACCCATTGAAAAATGGGTACCTAAAAATTAGCTTGATCTTTTGTAGACATATGCTTCCGGAGGGTCAAAATGGGTGCTTGATAGTGGTTGCACAAGTCATATGACCGGAATCTCTTATATTGTCAAAGAATTAAGGCCAAATGATGATCAAATCTCCGTGACATATGCCGACAAGTCAAAGTCTAAGGTAATGGGTTTTGGCAAGGTAGTGGTTTCCCACGATATTACACTCGTGGACGTCATGCTTGTTGAGACCCTTGGTTACAATTTATTTTCAGTCCATGCTCTTGGAAAGATGGGCTTTGTCGTCTTTATTGATGATGATATTGTGGTCCTCATGTGGAGCAAGTCTCTCAAGGTCGCTTTCGTTGGTTATGTCGAACATGACTTGTATGTGGTGGACTTTTCGGGGCAAACCACTACAAGTGCGATGTGCTTATTCGGAAAGGCCGATGTGGGTTGGTTATGGCATCGTCGACTAGCCCATGTCAATATGAGAACTTTGCAAAGTCTCCACAAGGAGGGCCATATTGTTGGAATAAAAGAAAATGTTTCCTTTGCCAAAGATCGTGTTTGCAGGGCTTGTGTTCAAGGAAAGATGCATGATGCTTCCCACAAACCAAAGAACCACATCAAGTCAACGAGGATCTTGGAGCTCCTTCATGCGAACCTCTTTGGTCCTCCATCTCATGCAAGTCTTGGTGGGAAGAAATATTGTTTGGTGATTGTTGATGACTTTTCAAGATACTCATGGGTATATTTCTTCAAGTTGAAAAGTGAGACCCAAAAGACCTTCATTGACTTCATCAACTTGGTTCAACGCCAATACAATGTCCCTATGTTGATAATAAGAAGCGACAATGGTACCGAGTTCAAGAACTACATCTTGAATGATTTCCTTAGTGATGAGGGGATAAAACACCAATATTCCGCTGCATATACCCCTCAATAAAATGGTATTGCCGAGAGGAAGAACCGAACTCTTATTGAGATGGCTAGGACCATGTTGGCGGATTTTAAATCTCCATACAACTTTTGGGCCGAAGCCATCTCCACCGCTTGCCATGCATCAAAACGGCTCTACCTCTGCAAAGAAATCAACAAGACTCCATATGAAATACTTACCGGTAACAAGCCCAACATATCTTACTTCCGGGTGTTCGGTTGTAAGTGTTTCTATCTCATAAAAGGTGTTCGTTTGTCCAAATTCAACTCTAAAGCATTAGAGGGTATTTTTGTTGGCTATGGTCTCGAATCTCACACTTATAGAATCTATGATAAGCTCTCCGGAGCCGTCATAGAATCTTGTAGTGTGACCTTCGAAGAATATGATGGTCCCCAAGGGGGGCGTGTTGATGCTTGTGATGCAGATGATGAAATCCCTCAGGATGCCATAGGAAGAATGGGTGTGGGATATATCCGCCCCGTTGAGGAACCCCTTATGGTGGATCAAGAAGAACTATGCTCTACTCAAGTGGAGCCCTAATATTCACAACAACATGTTCATCTATCGAGGTGGACAAAGACCCAAGCCAAAGACAAGATGTGGACCCTCAACATGTTGATCAAGCTGACATCTATAGTGAGGAGGATCTTGATTCATTATCCAGAATGTCAAGTGGTGCCAAGTCAATTACACAAGGAAGATCCATACAAACTGCCTTGAGACAAGCTCAACTCAATTCTAGAAGTGTGCCTGATCAAGACCAAGGTCAATCTTTGACTCTTAATGAAGAGAATGATTCCAATGATGATCAAGGTCAAGTTAATGGTCAAGACGAGGACCAAAATGATGAAGAGGTTCCTCCAAGAAACAACAAGGAGATCCACACTCGTAGCGAAGCTAGAACAGATAGGATGATGGAATTAAGAGACAACTCTCTAGAAAATGTGGTTGGTGACCTAAGGAGAGGCATTTCCACAAGAGCACAATTGAAGAGGTTCAGTGAACACCAAGCACATATCTCCATGATTGAACCCAAGAAAGTGTGGGAAGCTCTTGAAGATTCGGATTGGTTGGAAGCAATGCACAAAGAGCTCAACAACTTTGAGAGAAACAAAGTATGGAAGTTAGTTGAGAAGCCAAAGGATTGCCGCAATGTTATAGGCACCAAGTGGATATTCAAGAACAAGCAAGATGAGCATGGAATTATAGTAAGTAACAAGGCAAGGTTGGTGGCACAAGGGTTCTCTCAAATTGAAGGCATTGATTATGGAGAGACATATGCACCGGTGGCTCACCTTGAGTCCATCTGTATCCTTATTGCTTATGCGGCACATCATAACTTTAAGTTGCAACAAATGGATGTAGAAAGTGCATTTATTAATGGTCCCTTAAATGAGTTGGTATATGTAAAGCAACCACCGGGATTTGAGGATCCCAACTTCCCAAACCATGTCTACAAACTTGACAAGGTGCTCTATGGGCTCAAACAAGCCCCACGCACGTGGTATGAGCACCTTAGAGAGTTGTTGTTTGACCGTGGGTTTGAGGTTGGGAAAATCGATCCCACTCTTTTTACTAAGAAGGTCAATGGGGAGCTTTTTGAATGCCAAATATATGTTGATGATATTATCTTTGGCTCATCTAACAAAGCTGTTAATGATGAATTCTCAAAGCTTATGACTAGTAGGTTTCGGATGTCTATGATGGGGGAGTTAAGGGTATTTCTTGGTTTTGAGATCAAGCAAGTTATAGGAGGGACATTCTTCAACCAAGCCAAGTATACTCAAGATATGCTCAAAAGATTCAATATGCAAGATTTAAATGGAGCTCCTACTCCCATGGCTACAAAGACTCATCTAGAACAAAATCCAAATGGTAAAGATGTGGATCAAAAGGTATACTGGTCTATGATTGGTTCTTTGCTTTACCTTTGTGCATCTATACCCGATATTGTGTTGAGTGTAGGTGTCTGTGCAAGATATCAAGCGGCTCCTAAAGAAAGCCATTTGATGGAGGTCAAGAGAATCTTTCGATATTTGGTTCATACCCCATATTATGGTCTTTGGTATCCTCGAGGGTCAACATTTGCTCTTTGTGGATACACGGATTCGGATTGGGCCGGTGATAAGGATGATAGAAAATCAACATCCAAGGCTTGCCAATTCCTTGGTAGGTCCTTGATATGTTGGTCTTCTAAGAAGCAAAATTGTATATCTCTCTCCACCACTGAAGCCGAGTATATGGCAGCTGCTAGTGCTTGCACCCAATTGCTATGGATGAGGCAAACTTTAAAGGAATACTGTGTCCTTTGTGACAAAGTGCCTCTTATATGTGACAATGAAAGTGCCATCAAGATTGCCTACAACCCAGTGGATCACACAAGGACAAAGCATATTAAGATTCGTCATCACTTCATTAGGGATCATGTTGCTCAAGGTGATATTGATTTATCATATGTATCAACCAAAGATCAACTTGCCAACATCTTCACGAAGCCACTTGATGAAGCAAGGTTTTGCTAGTTGAGGAATGAACTAAATATCATAGATTCAAGGAGCTTGACTTGATCACCTTGCATACTCACCTATGACTTGACCCTTATTTGGTTGAGGTGCAGGCATGGATATAGGGGGAGTGCTGTCCTAATTGATTATACTATCCCTCCCCCCATTATACCCAAAGCAATAAAAATCATTTCTCTTAATATCATTAAGTGATATGTGAGCTTAAATGACGAGTTTCGGTAATGGACCCAAGATACATCTTCGTGGTGACAAGCCGAGTATACTCAAACATGGTGGCCTAGGCCACCGCGCCCTCACATTCGAGAGGTAAGTGCTTACTCGTGTTTGTCATTTGTTGGTTCGTGCCTATTTTGAGCTTTGTTGAACATTTTAGTGGATTTCTATGGCTCTTATTGATTCTTCACAGATTGACATCTTAACCCAAGACTATACCTTGTCTTAAAACACTCTATCTCTAATATATGTCCCCATACACAAAACATGGAGTTTTTGGTCGAGGAGGACCGGAGTCTCCGGTGCACCTGCACCAAAGTCTCTGGTGTAGGCCGGAGTCTCCGGTGTAGACCGGAGCCTCCGGTCCAGACGGTTTCTGCCACTTAAAGGGAGGGGATGGGGTGAACTGAAACAGCAGTTTCACTTCTTCCACCCCCGTTCCCCTCCCTCCAACTCGTCGCCCTCTCCTCCAAAACTCCTCCCCGAAGGTCAAGAAGCCCCCGGGATCCACCGTGTCACCGGCCAACCCTCTCCTCTCCTCCAGTGGGTCATTCCCACCGGTGGAATCGATCCCATGGACAGATCGGGTACCTATCCTCCTCCTTTTCTCCTAGGGTTCATCTGTAGATGTGTTTTTGAGGATTGGTGTTGTTTTGTCCATTGGAATCACTTGTATGCGTGCACTCTAGTACTTTAGCCTTGTTGGATTAACCGATCTATTAGATTCACCCCCACCAGCACCCTCCCAGCTCATGCCCAAGCCTCCCGACCGGAGATTCCGGCCCCTAGGTCGGAGACTCTGGTCCACAGGAACGGATACTCTGGTCTGAGCCGGAGACCCCGGTATGAGCTGCGGAGACTCCGGTGTGGGGTGACTCAAAAAGGTTCAGTAATGCATCAAAGCTCTTGTACTGCATCTTTGGGACACATATACTTATCTCCATGCTATCTCCCTCACTATTGTTCACAGGTGATGGTTCTCGTCGTCCTCCTTGCACCAAGGCCAAGTCAAGAAGGGCCAATCCTCGCTATGATGAATCCCAGGGTCAGTTTATCGTGCCCCCTTCCAACCGGAGACAGCAGGCCCGTGATGCAGCTTATATGAGGAGGGAGCAGGAAATGACTGAGAAAGAGAACCGCGCCAAGAAGGCCAAATATGAAAATCTTCATTCTTTGGCCCACATGTCAAAGGAGGAGTTTCGTGAGCTGAGGAAGACTGACTTCTATGACCTGCCACGTTCCAGCGATGGTCCTCGTTACTGGAGGAAGGCGCAGGCTGTGTTTATGATGGATGTGTATGGTGTGCTCACGAAATCACCTATGTGTCCCCAGAAGTTCATGAGTGTTGAGCAGATGAGGCTCATCCCCTATTTCCATGATGCACTGTGGATCTATGAGAAGTTGGGGCTATTCAACTTGATGGACCTCTGTGAAGACTACAATGTCACAGTTGTGCAGCAGTTCTACGCCACTGTAGTATTTGGTTCTGACCAACACAGGACCATGACTTGGATGACTGGCACCACCCGCTGCTCAGCTACTTTCCATGACTTTGCTAATATCATCTTTGAAACCTTCCATGGTGTATCCACTCCTGTTGGGACACGCATTGACTCAACGTCTCTTGGTGAGAACAAGATGAAGCTTGCACCTTTGTATGGCAGCGAGGGTGTTGTAGGGGGGTCCAAGGGACACAAGCCTCTCTGCAACCTGATGTTGAGGATATTCCGTCATACCATCTCACCAAGTGCTGGAAATGACCATGCTATTAGATGTGGGCTAGTCAACCTACTCTATCATACCCCCGGCTGCACATTCGGTTAATTTGGTTAATTCGGTTCAGTTAATACGATTATACGGTAAATACGGTTTCAATACATTGGTAAATACGGTTCAGTTTTGGTAATAACCATTAAATATCGGTTCGGTTTCAGTAATAACCAAACTAACCATAGTTGACGCGATTTTTTAATAACGTCTAACCTGTATGGTCGTATGTATCAGTTTAGCATTTTATATGACCATAAAAGATTTGTTGTAAGAGATAAATAAGAAATTAATAAATCGGCAAAAATAAAATAATTTAGTATTTTATATGACCAAACTTGATATATTACAAGAGAGAAATAAAGAAAGAAGCAAAATTCAGCAAAATAAAAAAAGGTGCTTACAGAAGGAGTTGATCTCATGACCTTGGCCAAGAAACATTAGTCTACACACGGTAACCAGTAGAGTGCAAGAAGCTTTCATTAATTACATCACTTTGGATCATGTATGAGCAGTCTTGGCGAAATTGGAATGGCCATATTATGAGATTTTTTACTGCAAAGTGCAAACAGACTGTTCGGTTATTTTCGGTAAAAACTGCGGTTTTCCGGTTTAAAACCGAATTAACCGAGGGTCAAACGGTTAGCATTTTTGCTAACTGTAACCTCAACCACAAACTGAAAAACCATAATTTTGGTTGCAGTTAGGTTTTTCTCGGTTCGGTTTTCGGTTTCGGTTCGGTTATGCGCAGCCAGAACCATACCCACCGGATCTACAATGTTGTCCCATAGGAAGATGCTGATCCTATTGATGTGATGGATTTCATTTTTGAGGAGATGTTCCATGCCATTCTCTTTAAGAAGTCTCCTCCATATGCACCACCGGTTATGAGGCTCATCAACTCCAAGGAGCATGATTCCCCACTTGTCTTGGCACCCAATCTCACTGAGCACACTCTGGTTACACTACAGTAGAAGGGGCGCATGGGGCCTCCCCCTAGACGTCACTATGGCAATGATGATGAGGAGATGGATGAGACTGAGAGGGATCCCTCTCCTCCTAGAGCTCGGAGGAAGAATGCCTCCAATGCACCTATGCCTTCCATGATCTGGGACTATGTACATGAGAAGGTCAAGAAGACCACTTTCTGGGAGAGGACCCTATGTTGCATGAATGTAGACATCCGCAAGCAACAGCATGCCTCCTACCAAAGCAACCGGCGCATTGAGAAGCTCCTCAAGGAAATCAAGGCACATGGCGAAGAGGATGATGAGGAAGGATAGGGTGAGTACAATGATGAGCATGGTGCTCAGCAGTCCACTGAGTCAGATCACACTCTTTCCTTTGGGGCATGGAATGCCCAACAGGATAGCCTGGTGGACTGGAAGACTTTTTCAGATGTCACCTCTGGATACGAGTACCAGGGTACCTCCTCTTCTCTCCCTCACGGCAAAGGGCCTGCAGTCCCTGATGATGATGACTATGATGAGGGTGGTGAGGATTAGGATGAGGATGACGAGGATGCCAAGGACTACTGAGTTGTTGGGGCGCCAGCTTAGGTCCTTTTCCCTTTTCGGTGTTTCGATGCCAAAGGGGGAGAATATATTGTCATCGATTTGCATGGTCTTGGGTTTTGGATTCGCTGTTATTTGCTTTTACTTGCCATATTTGAACTTCATGTGTTATTTGCCACTTATGTGTGTGACTATGTGCTTGTGCACCTATTATTGTAAGTCATGTGAGAATTATGTGCTTTATCTGTGATACCATCTATCTTGCATAATTTACTTGTTTACCTTAATGCACATAGTCAGGGGGAGCTTCATACAAATTATTACATGCAAAATCACTTGTTGTCATCGAACACCAAAAACGGGGAGATTGAAAGGACATTTACTGTCATAATCACTTTTGGTGTTCATTAACAACAAGTAGATCATTTTACAGGTTGTTATTGTCCACAGGTTGTTATAATGCTAAGTGAAAAGAACCCTCACACTATGGAGAGGTTCCTACAAGTTTGACATGGTTCTGGAAATTCTAGACCGGAGTCTCTGGTCTGGCTGGACCGGAGTCTCCGGTGTGGAGCGGAGTTTCCGTAGGAGTCCCCGGTGGAGGCATCAGGATCCTGGCTGGGACAGTCTGTAAGGGGGTTTGGAGCAAGGTCCGGAGACTACTGCGGAGTCTCTGATGTGAGCCTTAGAATGGAGTCTCCTATCCCGCTGGACCGGAGTCTCCGGTCCACTTGGCTCACAGAAGGGCTCGGTCAATCAGAACACTGGTCCGGAGGCTGGTCCGGAGATTGGCCGGAATCTCCGGTGTAGACCAGAGTCTCCGGTGTGCAGGCTGAAGTCTTCGGTCTGAATTTTCTGCAACGGTCAGAAAACGGTTCGTGGAGGGGCTGCTTATAAATAGGGGACCTTATCCCCTTCCTCCAGCTGCTCGACCCACTCAAGAACACTACCTCCATTAGAGCCACCAAATCAACAAGATCTCTTCATCCAACCATACAAATTCATTGATCTTTGGAGAATCGAAGGAGATGGCCTTGATCTACAGCTTCACCAAGAGAGATCTTCATTTTGCCCTTATTCACTTGAGGGCCCCCATGCTCTAGTGTTTCTTTGAAAACCCTAGCTCTTATTTGCTTCTTACAAGCTTGTCTTTGATTGTTTTGACAGCTTTCTTGTATTTGGGAGCCTCTAATTAAGTTGTGGATGTGTGCCCCGAACTTGTTGTAAAGGTGTCGGCTTCCACCTCGAAGGTTGCCTATATAGTGGAAGGTGAATCGAACCCCTTGGGGTGAGGTTCATCGGAGAACAGGGGAGGCCTATCGTGGCGTTGGTGGTTTGAAACCACCCCCTCTCCAAATGTAGATGTACTTCCCCTCAAAAGGAAGGAACTATGGGAAACAAATCCTTGTGTCTCCGCGTCCACCACTTTGGTTACTTCTATCATTTACCGCACTTTACTTACTTATTCTTTCTTAGTGTTGTGCTAGTAATGCTTGTTTGACATATAGGTAAATTCATCTTAGTTGCATAATCTAGAGAATTTACCTTTCTTGTCAAACCCTAATTTGAAAAATAAGAAAATTTGAAGTAGCACCTAATCACCACCCCCTCTAGGTGCCCATATGATCCTTTTAGAAAGGCCATATCATATCACATATTATGAATTGCATGTGATATTAATCCTTTTATGCATCTTGTATTTCTTAGATCGTGATGGTAGCATTATAAGATGATCCCTCTCACAAAATTATCAAGTAAAGTGTTCACCCTTAGTTAGAAACGTTACCAAGACTCATCGTTGCGAAGCACCATGTTATGATCGGGTGTGATAGAATCAACGTGTGCATATAACGGGAGCAAGCCAAATTTGCTCATGCAAAAACTAAGGTTAATCTTGACGAGCCTAGCATGTATAGACATGGTCTCGGAACATGGATCTCCGAAAGGTAAAACATGAGTCATATAGTAGATATGATGAACATGATGATTGTTCGCCTTTGAAATTACATCATATCTCGTGATGATCGGATTTAATGTAGTGGATTTGGTTCATGTGATCACTAAAACAATGTGAGGGATATTGTTTTGAGTAGGAGTTCACCTAGATTAATTTAACTATTAATTAGAACTCAATTTGTCATAAACTTATTCTAAACTATGCAAATATGTTGTAGATCAATGGCGGCCCCTACCATCATTTTTAATACGTTCCTAGAGAAAGAAAATCTGAAATACAATGGAAGCAACTTCATGGAATGGTTCGGTAACATGAGGATTGTCCTCGATGCTACAAATTTGACCTATGTGCTGGATGCACCGCTAGGTGACCCACCTGCAAATACTGCGTCTCGGGATGAGCGCAATGTGTATGACATGAAGCTTAATGACTACAATCTTGTGAAATATGCGATCCTCATGTCGACAGAGCCTCAACTTCAAGAACACTTTGAACTTAGCAGAGCTGCTACCATGGTGAAGGAAATCAAAGCCATGTTTGAGGGCCAATTCCGTGCTGAGAGATATATGATCTCTAGTGAGTTCTTTATTGTTGACAGGGAGGAACACAACTCTATGAAAGATCACATCATGATGATGATGAACGATGTTCAACGCCTCAAGACACCTGGATATGTTATTCCAGTTGATCTTGTGATGGATAGAATTGTATAGTCGCTCCCACCTAGTTACAAAGATGTGCTGAATTATAAGATAAGTGGTGCGATTGGATCGCTCACTGAACTTGATGCCACTTTGCTGGCTGCAGAAGTAGACATAAAGCCAAAGGGGGAACTCAAGGGTAACTTCGAAAGGAATGGAAAATTTGTTGCTACACCTGAGAAGAAGACCCGAGTTGGCCCTAGCCTTGATGCAGAATGCTTTTATTGCAAAAAGTGTGGTCACTGGAAGCGGAATTGCCCTAAGTACTTAGTGGATCTGAAGAACGGCAACATCAATAAGAAAGGTATATTTGATATACATGTCATTGATGTGTATCTTTCTAGTAATCGAAGTAGTGCCTGTGTATTTGATACTGGTTCAGTTGCTCACATTTGTAACTCGAATCAGGTGCTGCAGAATAAACGAAGACTAGCGAAAGATGAGGTGACGATGTGCGTTGGAAACGGATCAAAGGTTGATGTAGTTGCGGTCGGCACGCTCCCTCTTCATCTACCATCGGGATTAGTTTTATACTTAAATAATTGTTATTTGGTGCCTGCGTTGAGCATGAACATTATATCCGGATCATGTTTATTGCAAGATGGTTACTTTTTTAAGTCTAAGAATAATGGTTGTTCGATTTATATGAGTAATATCTTTTATTGTCATGCGCCTTTAATAGATGGTCTATTCTTACTAAATCTCGATTGTAGTGATACACATGTTCATAATATAGAAGCTAAACGTTTGAAATTGAGCGATAATTCTACATACATGTGGCACTGTCGTCTTGGTCACATTGGAGTGAAGCGTATGAAGAAACTCCATTTTGATGGAATTCTTGAATCACTTCATTTCGAATCACTTGAAATATGCGAAGCATGTCTGATGGGTAAATGTAGAGGTCCCAACCTTCAATAAGGTAGAGATCCCTGTGTTTACAATGCTAGTCCCTGGATCAATAGCTAGCATCCACAGTTAAGATGTAATATCAAGAAACAAAGGTCATAATACAACTTTATAACCAGGAATAACATAATTTTATTACATCTTACATAGCTCATTTGGCTATTACATTACATTGCAGCAGAATATCTATAAGCATGGGGTCCTTCATCTTCAAAGTGCCACAGGCAAACATGTTGGTTGTAGACTTGTAATCCTAATCAATAAACTTCACTAACACCAAACCAACCTGCAACATTACAAGTTACAGCCACAAGGGTCAATACATTTGAATTGTATTGGCAAGTTTCACTACTATGTAGAAATGAGTGGATCCTAACATTACATGCATATTTGGCTAAGTAGGGTTTTAGGCTCATTTGCAGAAAGCAATATAGTTTTGTCCTATCTTTCCAAAATAGTTTTGCTCTTTTTGAAAATCCTTTGTCAAATCTTTCTGAACTCCTTGGAATCCACCAAGTGCTTCAAGTCTCTTGTTGTCACTTTCAAGTTTTACTTTTAGAAATTGGAATGTCGAGATTTCCCATAGCTTCAGGCCTTAGTTGCTCAGTATTGTCCATAACCGGGGACACGACTAAGTACTTAGAATTTTGATCTTCTGCAGAAGTTGTACACTTTACCCACATGACACACTCTCATCTTGTTGCCACCAGTGGCTGCTGGATAAGTACTCACCAAGATGGAGTACTGGCAGATTGATAATGTGACGAAGTCTTTCCATAGGGTCCTCCCAATACACAATGCTAGCTTGTCTACCAGGCACCAATGTAGGGTTTCGAGTTCCCTCATTTAGTTAATCTGAAGAGGCCAATGCATGGGTATTCCACTATGTAGTTGACTAAGCCAGTGCCCATTTAGCATGTGGCTGTACACGGAAGCCACTGTACGAGAAACATGTTCAATCTCTAAGTCCCTGGGTGGTTTTCTTCTAGTGCACAACAAAAAGAGATTGCCATATAAACATGGTTCCTCTTGTTGCCACCTTGTCCAAAACTGGAGTATCCTTGTCCACCCAGGTGGTTCATTGAGTACTTGTTTATTATATAAAACATAAGTCTTTTCCCAACTCCATATAATCTCAACATGTATCTCTTCTCAATATATATAGCATGGCTAAGCATTTTACAACTACATTGTTTTCACTAAGGAATATATAAGGGTATCCTATTAGGATTTAGCATAGCAAAATATAGTAGTTCTTATCATGCATGTTTCAAAATCCACTAAGTGTAATGAAAATAGTAGGACTTGGATGATAGTGTCACTTGCCTTTTTGGTATAGAAGGTGGGATCACTCCTTGATCTTACTAATATCACACTCTTCTAACTTCACTACAAATCAATCAAGCAAACATAGATTCAACTAGCATTCCAACCATTACTCAAACAATTCTTCACACATAAAATAATAGAAACTAAGTCATGCATGCAAGCATGCAAAAGATAGTTTTATTTGCAAAGGTGTTTTCTACTAGGCTCTATACATTGTAAGGTTCAAAGTGGTCATTTTCTGAAGTGTCAAACTCATTTGCAAAAGGGTTTTATCTATAAACCATTTTTAAATCAAATCATTATTTCATGTGGTGGAAAATGTTTTTAGCAAAGCAACCATTTTATATTGTTCACCAAATAAGTTGTTAATTCACAAAACTTGGTTTTTAGGTTCAGTAGGTTTGAATCAAAACATTTTCCAAAGGTTTTTCTCAAAAATCATTTCCATATCAAAATCAATGTTTTTATTTGACTAGAAATGAGCTAATTCAATTATTCAATCCTAATCTTCACAAAATATATTTTTAAATCCATAAGTTGGTTCCTAAGGTCAGTAGGTTCACAACAAACCATTTTGAAAAGATTTCAACCCAAAAATCATTTTGGAATAAATTTTATATCCTAAACAAGCATACACAAGTTTCTGCAAAAACAATCATTTTACCAGAAGATTTTTACTAAAAAAAGTGCATGGTTGGCTAGGGCTTGTCTTGCTGAATCCATTGATATAAAATTTGCAAAATTTTGACGTGTGGATCAAAAGTTATGGATTTTACAAGTTTGCAAATCTAATAGATCAAATTTCTGTTTTCAAAACAGTCTCTGGACACGTGTCTTATTCCTACTGGCGCGTACCGGTTCGTGCGGATTGCGCTCTGTGGTTCGTTGGATCTAAATAACATCGTGCGGCTCTGATCATACGATACCCCTTCGATTAGTCAATCTATCGCAACGCTTGGATCTGAATCCTACGGTCCAAAGCAGCTCGACCAGGAACTGGCGGCGCTGGCGGTGGCTGACAGCGGTGCGCGGTCAGACGGTGTGCTAGAGGCGGTTACAGGAATCAAGGAAGACATAGGATGGTCTCACCGTGCTCGCAGGGTTGCGTTGAAGCTCGAGGCGTGGTCGGTTCGTCGAGGGGCGCACAGGAACAAAGCGGATTTGCTCGCCGGAGCTGTGCTCACTGTCGGGCCCGTCTGGTTCTTGTCGGAGGCGAGGCTATAGGCCATGCCAGAGCAAAAGAAAGACACGGTTAGGTGCGCGTGAAGATACTGAACACGTGGCTTACAAGCATAGAGAAAGGGGCGTTCAGTTCTTACGGGGAGGGGTCACCGGAGAGGTGGCAGACGCGGTGGCGCGTTTGTGCTTGTCCTTGTCGATGTTCTAGGGCGAGCGCGGTTGAACGGAAAGCACAGGGAGAAGCGCCAGAGGCTGGGGATCACTCTCGCGTGAAGCAGAGCTTGTGGGGGTGAGGGTGCTGGCCGGAATTCGCTGGATAAGCTCGCCGGAGCAGCGGCGGTGCAAAACCGATTCAAGGCATCCCGGTGGCTCCCGTGCAGTGGTTTCTGAGGGGAAATGGCGAGGAGTGCCAGGAGATTAAGAGGGCGTATACGTTGGAGCGGTTAACGCCTCCATTGATGCGAATTGATTCGCTGCAATCAAGTCAGAAACGGCGAGGAGGAATTGTCGCGAGGGAGACGACGCTGAGGTGGCGTGGGGCCTCGCTGTCTGCGAGAGAGAGGAAGAGGGAGTGGGGCCGAGGGTTCAGTGACTCTGCGGGTTGGTTTTTCGGTGGAAAACGTTTCGCAGAGAGGGAGGGGGGGAACTGGGCTGCGACTGGGCTGTTGGGCCAGATGGGTTGGGTTGAGTTTGATTCTTTTTTTTTGTACTGAATCTTTTTCCTTTTTCCATTTGATTTTCTGTTTTGAAATTCAATCAAACAATTCAAACATTCAAATCAATCAAACTTCCACCACACTTTGTATTGAGTTTAGTTCTATTTAACAACAATATTCCAAGTCCCAAAATAAAATAATATTTTTATTCTTTTAGGACCTATTTAATAATTAAATAAAATAGACCTTAATTATTAATTCAAATAGGTTTTGATTTATTAAAAACTCCATTTGAAATCTAAAATAAAACCAAAAACACTTCAGTAGGTTTTATTTGAGAATATAAAATACTTGGAAAACTTATTTAAAATAAATTAATAAGTTTTGATATTTAATCAAAATGGCAAAGCCTTTGCTTTAACAAAATTGGGTATTAATAAATCCCCATTATTTTATTTAAATAAACCTTTACTATTTTTATCAAATAGAAATATTTTATTTCCAAAAACTTGGCCAAGGTTTAATTTGGCTCTATAAAAATAGTCCTTATTTCAATTTCTACCTTTTCATTTGAAAACCAAATCTTTTTATTAAAAGATCCAAAAATAGTAATTTCACATATTTAATATTTTCTTTATTAATTGTTTATCTTTTCAAATCCCTTTGGGAGGGATTTGTTTGATCAAATAGGCTTGAAGGTTTCCAATTGGAATCAAAAAGTTTCTCCTCACCCTGAAAATCAACAAAGTTTTATTTTATTCATTTATTTTTCACATAACAAGATTTGGAAAATCTTGGGATGTGACAGGCTACCACCCTTAAAATAAATCTCGTCCCGAGATTTGGGAAGGCTAGGGTTACAAGTTGGCTCAAAGCATCTAGGGTACTACCACCCTTAAAATGTTTCCAACTAAATTACATTTTGGCCTGCTTGGGATCTTGGGGAAACTTCTCTGGGCAAACATCTGGATAGTGTCCTTTGTTTCCACACTTGAAACATGTGACAAGGCTGAGATCCTTCATAGGCTTGTTTATCTTGTGCTTCATCTTTTCTGGGCAGTTGCTTGCATAATGTCCTTGGTTACCACAGTTGTAACATGTGATAAGTTTGAGTTCTTCACGTATCTCTTGTGGACAGGTTGCTACATAATGGCCTAGCTCTTTGCAGTTGTTGCACCATACTTGGCCAATTTCCTTATACTTATTCTTCTCTGGACATTCACTGTAATAGTGTCCCATTTCTTTACAATGATTACATTGCACATGGCTCTTGTCCTTCTTTTTCTTGGGTTTCTCCAAAGCTAGGAGTGCTTCTACTTCATGTTCTTCATATGTTATCTCATAGGTAGGAATGTCTACTGGTTTCTTGGAACTTCTATTGCTCCTTGGATAATTCATATGCCTCTTCTTTGGTCCTTTAAATTGGGTTGTATTGCATGGAGGTACAAGTGGAGATTTTCCTTTGTCCTCATCCTTCTTGGTAGGGTAGTCTGCAATCAGTTGTTGCACTCCACCTTGTTTCCTTTGTTCAACTATGGAATAGATGGGGCATTGGATAGGGACACGATTATTTCCTTCACATAGGTAACAAGTAGCTTGAGATGTAGGGCATTGGTCAGCTGGGTGTTTCTCCTCACAGTTGGGGCATTGATCTCCATGCTCCTTGGAAGTGTGATCCTTGTCCCCACAAATATTGAAAGCTTTGGTTCCTTCTAGAATAACATCTTTGTCCTCTTTGTTGTCACAAACTCCTTTGGAAGAGTTGCCTTCCATGTTGATCATTTGATCTGTCGCCTTATGCAACATTTGGGCTTGGGTTTCCAAAAATCTTTGCAGGGTTGGATCTTCCCCACTAGTGTTGGCTATGAATTGAGCTGTCACTTGGTTCAACTGGTTTTGGGTTGCTATAAGTTCTCTCATGTTGTCCTCTTGGTTGTTGTTGTCATCAATCTTGATGTTGGAGTCTCTTGGAGTAGTCATCTGTTTGGGTTGAATTGATATTAGAATAGGCAAAATATCTCTAAGGATTCTAATCACACACTTCACAAATCACACAAACAATGTGCAAGCAATTACAAACAAACATTTCACTCAAACAACAAAGTTCAAGCACATCTTTAGACAACAAAATACTTTTGTTACACCACATAAGTTGGTGTGTTTGATCTATACCTAATATGGTGGTCCATCTATATGGTTCACTTGAGATCTTTCCATCTTTCTTGGTTGATTCTTCTTACGTGAGATCATGGTTTCCTTGGAAATACTCTTGGTCACAAAACTTCAAAGGTGATGATGGCTCCTTCTAAGTTGTGTTTCCTTAGTCTCCAAATCTTGAGCAAGATTTCTTGTCTCACTTGTAGTCCTTAGTGATATCCAAGGTTGAAGTCCTTGGTGAAAATGCTGAAGATGTTGAAGTCATTTGAGTAGAAGATGTTGAAGTCAATAGAGTTGAAGATGTTGAAGTCATTAGAGTTGAAGATGTCTTTTGCACATGGTGAAGTCTTTGGCCATGGGGTAGGCTTTATCCATCAAGTTGAAATAGAAGAGATGTAGAATCAAAACCAAAATGGTTGAGGAGAGAGTTTTACAAGATTGTTTGTAAATAAGTTTTGTAACAAATACAACTCCTATTTTTCTAAGGGTTTTTGTCCAATCCTAGGTTTATAAATCCTACAGGCAACACAATGCTCTGATTCCATCTGTAGAGGTCCCAACCTTCAATAAGGTAGAGATCCCTGTGTTTACAATGCTAGTCCCTGGATCAATAGCTAGCATCCACAGTTAAGATGTAATATCAAGAAACAAAGGTCATAATACAACTTTATAACCAGGAATAACATAATTTTATTACATCTTACATAGCTCATTTGGCTATTACATTACATTGCAGCAGAATATCTATAAGCATGAGGTCCTTCATCTTCAAAGTGCCACAGGCAAACATGTTGGTTGTAGACTTGTAATCCTAATCAATAAACTTCACTAACACCAAACCAACCTGCAACATTACAAGTTACAGCCACAAGGGTCAATACATTTGAATTGTATTGGCAAGTTTCACTACTATGTAGAAATGAGTGGATCCTAACATTACATGCATATTTGGCTAAGTAGGGTTTTAGGCTCATTTGCAGAAAGCAATATAGTTTTATCCTATCTTTCCAAAATAGTTTTACTCTTTTTGAAAATCCTTTGTCAAATCTTTCTGAACTCCTTGGAATCCACCAAGTGCTTCAAGTATCTTGTTGTCACTTTCAAGTTTTACTTTTAGAAATTGGAATGTCGAGATTTCCCATAGCTTCAGGCCTTAGTTGCTCAGTATTGTCCATAACCGGGGACACGACTAAGTACTTAGAATTTTGATCTTCTGCAGAAGTTGTACACTTTACCCACATGACACACTCTCATCTTGTTGCCACCAGTGGCCGCTGGATAAGTACTCACCAAGATGGAGTACTGGTAGATTGAGAATGTGACGAAGTCTTTCCATAGGGTCCTCCCAATACACAATGCTAGCTTGTCTACCAGGCACCAATGTAGGGTTTCGAGTTCCCTCATTTAGTTAACCTGAAGAGGCCAATGCATGGGTATTCCACTATGTAGTTGACTAAGCCAGTGCCCATTTAGCATGTGGCTGTACACGGAAGCCACTGTACGAGAAACATGTTCAATCTCTAAGTCCCTGGGTGGTTTTCTTCTAGTGCACAACAAAAAGAGATTGCCATATAAACATGGTTCCTCTTGTTGCCACCTTGTCCAAAACTGGAGTATCCTTGTCCACCCAGGTGGTTCATTGAGTACTTGTTTATTATATAAAACATAAGTCTTTTCCCAACTCCATATAATCTCAACATGTATCTCTTCTCAATATATATAGCATGGCTAAGCATTTTACAACTACATTGTTTTCACTAAGGAATATATAAGGGTATCCTATTAGGAGTTAGCATAGCAAAATATAGTGTTCTTATCATGCATGTTTCAAAATCCACTAAGTGTAATGAAAATAGTAGGACTTGGATGATAGTGTCACTTGCCTTTTTGGTAGAGAAGGTGGGATCACTCCTTGATCTTGCTAATATCACACTCTTCTAACTTCACTACAAATCAATCAAGCAAACATAGATTCAACTAGCATTCCAACCATTATTCAAACAATTCTTCACACATAAAATAATAGAAACTAAGTCATGCATGCAAGCATGCAAAAGATAGTTTTATTTGCAAAGGTGGTTTCTACTAGGCTCTATACATTGTAAGGTTCAAAGTGGTCATTTTCTGAAGTGTCAAACCCATTTGCAAAAGGGTTTTATCTATAAACCATTTTTAAATCAAATCATTATTTCATGTGGTGGAAAATGTTTTTAGCAAAGCAACCATTTTATATTGTTCACCAAATAAGTTGTTAATTCACAAAACTTGGTGTTTAGGGTCAGTAGGTTTGAATCAAAACATTTTCCAAAGGTTTTGCTCAAAAATCATTTCCATATCAAAATCAATGTTTTTATTTGACTAGAAATGAGCTAATTCAATTATTCAATCCTAATCTTCACAAAATACATTTTTAAATCCATAAGTTGGTTCCTTAGGTCAGTAGGTTCACAAAAAATCATTTTGCAAAGATTTCAACCCAAAAATCATTTTGGAATAAATTTTATATCCTAAACAAGCATACACAAGTTTCTGCAAAAAAAATCATTTTACCAGAAGATTTTTACTAAACAAAGTGCATGGTTGGCTAGGGCTTGTCTTGCTGAATCCATTGATATAAAATTTTCAAAATTTGGACGTGTGGATCAAAAGTTATGGATTTTACAAGTTTGCAAATCTAATAGATCAAATTTTTGTTTTTAAAACAGTCTCTGGACACGTGTCTTATTCCTACTGGCGCGTACCGGTTCGTGCGAATTGCGCTCTGTGGTTCGTTGGATTTAAATAACATCGTGCAGCTCTAAGCATATGATACCCCTTTGGTTAGTCAATCATTCGCAATGCTTGGATATGAATCCTACGGTCCAAAGCAGCTCGACCAGGAACTGGCGGCGCTGGCGGTGGCTGACGGCGGCGCGCGGTCAGACGGTGTGCTAGCAGCGGTTACAGGAAGCAAGGAAGAAAGAGGAGGGTCTCACCGTGCTCGTAGTGTTGCGGTGAAGCTCGAGGCGTGGTCGGTTCGTCGAGGGGCACAGAGGAACGGAGCGGATTGCTCGCCGGAGCTATGCTCACTGTCGGGTTCGTCTGGTTTTTGTCGGAGGCGAGGCTATAGGCCATGCCAGAGCAAAAGAAAGACACGGTTAGGTGCGCGCGAAGATACTGAACACGCGGCTTACAAGCAGAGAGAAAGGGGCGTTCAGTTCTTACGGGGAGGGGTCGCCGGAGAGGTGGCAGACGCGGCGGCGCGTTTGTGCTTGTCCTTGTCGACGTTCTGGGGCGAGCGCGGTTGAACGGAAAGCACAGGGAGAAGCGCCAGAGGCTGGGGATCACTCTCGCGTGAAGCAGAGCTTGTGGGGGTGAGGGTGCTGGCCGGAATTCGCTGGAGAAGCTCGTCGGAGCAGCGGCGGTGCAAAACCGATTCAAGGCATCCTGGTGGCTCCCGTGCAGTGGTTTCTGAGGGGAAACGGCGAGGAGTGTCAGGAGATTAAGAGGGCCTAGACGTTGGAGCGGTTAACGCCTCCATTGATGCGAATTGATTCGCTGCAATCAAGTCAGAAATGGCGAGGAGGAATTGTCGCGAGGGAGACGATGCTGAGGTGGCGTGGGGCCGCGCTGTCTGCGAGAGAGAGGAAGAGGGAGTGGGGCCGAGGGTTCAGTGACTCTGCGGGTTGGTTTTTCGGTGGAAAACGTTTCGCAGAGAGGGGGGGAAACTGGGCTGCGTCTGGGCTGTTGGGCCAGATGGGTTGGGTTGAGTTTGATTCTTTTTTTTGTACTGAATCTTTTTCCTTTTTCCATTTGATTTTCTGTTTTGAAATTCAATCAAACAATTCAAACATTCAAATCAATCAAACTTCCACCACACTTTGTATTGAGTTTAGTTCTGTTTAACAACAATATTCCAAGTCCCAAAATAAAATAATATTTTTATTCTTTTAGGACCTATTTAATAATTAAATAAAATAAACCTTAATTATTAATTCAAATAGGTGTTGATTTATTAAAAACTCCATTTGAAATCTAAAATAAAACCAAAAACACTTCAGTAGATTTTATTTGAGAATATAAAATACTTGGAAAACTTATTTAAAATAAATTAATAAGTTTTGATATTTAATCAAAATGGCAAAGCCTTTGCTTTAACAAAATTGGGTATTAATAAATCCCCATTATTTTATTTAAATAAACCTTTACTATTTTTATCAAATAGAAATATTTTATTTCCAAAAACTTGGCCAAGGTTTAATTTGGCTCTATAAAAATAGTCCTTATTTCTATTTCTACCTTTTCATTTGAAAACCAAATCTTTTTATTAAAAGATCCAAAAATAGTAATTTAACATATTTAATATTTTCTTTATTAATTGTTTATCTTTTCAAATCCCTTTAGGATTTGTTTGATCAAATAGGCTTGAAGGTTTCCAATTGGAATCAAAAAGTTTCTCCTCACCCTGAAAATCAACAAAGTTTTATTCTATTCATTTATTTTTCACATAACAAGATTTGGAAAATCTTGGGATGTGACAGTAAAATAACTAAGACTCCATTTTCTGGGATGATGGAGCAAGCTATGGACTTATTGGAAATCATACATATCGATGTGTGTGGCCCGATGAGTGTAGCATCGCGTGGTGGTTACTGTTATGTTCTTACTTTCATGGATGACTTGAGTAGATATGCGTATATCTATTTCATGAAACATAAGTCTGAAACTTTCGAGAAGTTTAAGGAATTTCAAAGTGAAGTAGAGAATCAACGTAACAAGAAGATTAAATTTCTACAATCTGATCGTGGGGGTTAATATCTAAGTTACGAGTTTGGCAATCATTTGAAGAAATGCGGAATACTTTCACAATTGACACCGCCGTGAACACCACAATGTAATGGAGTGTTCGAACATCGTAATCGAACTCTCTTAGATATGGTTGGTTCTATGATGTCACTTACAGATTTACCGCTATCATTTTGGGGTTATGCATTAGAAACAGCCGCATTCACTTTAAATAGGGCACCATCTAAATCCGTAGAAACGACACCGTATGAATTATGGTTTGGAAAGAAACCTAAATTGTCGTTCCTTAAACCTAAATCCGTAGAAACGACACTGTATGAAGCTTATGTAAAGAAGTTACAGCCCGACAAGCTTGAACCCAAAGCGAAAAATGCGTCTTCATAGGATACCCGAAGGAAACTATTGGGTATACCTTCTATCATAGATCCAAAGGCAAAATCTTTGTTGCCAAGAATGGATCCTTTCTAGAGAAGGAGTTTCTCTCGAAAGAAGTGACTAGAAGGAAAGTAGAACTCGACGAGGTTGTCGAACCTTCTCTCAAATTTGAGAGTAGCGCAGCACCGGAAGTAGTTCCTATGGTGCCTACAACAATAAGAGAGGAGGCTAATGATGGTGATCATGAAACTTCGGTTGAAGTTACCACGGAACCTCGCAGGTCGACGAGGATTCATACCATTCCGATTGGTATGATACCGTTATGAGTGTCATGTTGGTAGATAACACCGATGACCCTGCCACATATGAGGAAGCGATGATGATCCCATATTCCAATGGAAAGAAGCCATGAAATCCGATATTGGATCCATGTACGAAAACCAAGTATGGACTTTGGTGGACTTACCAGATGGCCGAAAGGCTGTCGAGAACAAATGGATTTTCAAGAAGAAAATAGATGATGATGGTAATGTAACAGTCTATAAATCTCGACTTGTCGCGAAAGGTTTCCGACAAATTGAAGGAGTTGACTACGATGAGACTTTCTTATCGGTAGCGAAGCTAAAGTCTATGAGGATTTTGTTAGCAATCGCTGCATATTATGATTATGAGATATGGAAGATGGATGTCAAAACAGCGTTCCTCAATGGAGACATTGATGAAGAGTTGTATATGGTACAACCCAAAGGTTTTGTCGATCCTAAAGATGCTAACAAGGTGTGCAAACTTCAACGATCCATTTATGGATTGAAGCAAGCATCCCTAAGTTGGAATCAATGTTTTGATAAGGTAATCACAAGTTTTGGATTTATGCAAACTTATGGAGAAGCTTGTATTTACAATAAAGTGAGTGGAAGCTCTGTAGCATTCCTAGTACTGTATGTGGACGACATATTGTTGATTGGGAGTGATATAGACCTTCTTAAAAGTGTCAAGGATTATTTTAATAATAGTTTTTTAATGAAAGATATTGGCGAAGAAGCTTACATATTAGGCATAAAGATTTATAGAGATAGATCAAGACGCCTAATATCATTGTCACAGAGTACATATTTGGACAAAGTTCTAAAGAGGTTTGGAATTGAAGATAGCAAGAAAGGGTTCTTGCCCATTTTGCCCAATACGACCTTGAGTAAAACTCAAAGTCCTGCTACAGTAGAAGATAGAGAAAGGATGAGTAAGACTCCCTATGCCTCAGCCATAGGATCTATCATGTATGCCATGCTATGTACTAGACCCGACATTGCATATGCTGTTAGTTTAACTAGCAGATATCAAAGTGATCCAGGAGTGGATCATTGGACAGCGGTCAAAAACATCCTTAAGTACTTGAGAAGAACTAAGGATATGGTTCTTTCTTATGGAGGTGATGAACAACTCGTTGTTAATGGTTACACCAATGCTAGTTGGAACACCGATCTGGATGATTCTAAATCTCAATCTATATACATATTTACTTTGAATGGTGCAACAGTGAGCTGGAGGAGTGCAAACAAAAGCGTTGTGGCGAGATCTTCAACTGAATCGGAATACATAGCTACTTCGGAGGCTTCACAATAGGCGATATGGATGAAGGAGTTTATTGCAGAGCTCGATGTAGTTCCTAGTGCGCTGGACCCAATGTCTATCTACTGTGATAACATGGGCGCCATAGCCAATGCGCAAGAACCAAGGTCACACAAGAAGCTGAAGCATATCAAGCTACGTTTTCACGCTATTTGAGAGCATGTCCAAGATGGTGACATAAAGATTTGCAAAGTACACACATATCTGAATGTGGTGGATCCATTGACTAAACCTCTCCCGAGGGAAAAACATGACCAGCACCAAACCGCCATGGGTTCGGTGTATTACCATATAATCTAGATTAGTTGTCTCTAGTGCAAGTGGGAGACTGTTGGAGATATGCTCTAGAGGGAATAATAAAACTAGTTATTATTATATCTTTGTGTTTATGATAAATGTTTACATTCATGCTATAATAGTATTAACCTAAAACATTAATACTTTTGTGATTTGTAAACTTGTTAGAGACCCTAGTATAGCCTCTTTATAATACTTGCTTGTTGTTTGATAAATGATCATGGTTTCCTGATCATGAACATTGAGATGTTATTAACAACAAGATCATATCATTAGGAGAATGGTGTGATGGACATACTCCTATAGATAAGCATAGCATAAAGATCAAGTCATTTCAATAGTTCATTTGCTATAAGCTTTCTAATACATAGTAACCTAATTCCTTCGACCATGAGATCATGGTAATCACCATCACCGGAAGGATGCTTTGATGACATCAAACACCACTTTGTAACTGGGTGGTTATAAAGGTGGCATTGAGTGTTCGGAAAGTATGTGTTGAGATACATGGATCAAGGGTGGGATTTGTCCATCCATATGATGGATAGATATACTATGGGCCCTCTCGGTGGAATGTCATCCAAATAGATTGCAAGCATGTGACTGGCTCACAATGGATCACATACCATAGGAACGAGTAAAGAGTACTTATCTGTAACGAGGTTGAACTAGGTATGCAGAGATACCAACTATCAAACCTCGGATAAGTAAAATATCACGAGACAAAAGGAAATTGGTATCGTATGTAAAAGGTTCATTTGATCGCAAAGTAATCATAGAAATATGTGGGAGCCATATGAATTTCTAGATTCCTCTATTGGTTATTGATCAGAGAAGAGTCTTGGTCATGTCTGCATAATTCACAAACCGTAGGGAGACACACTTAAGGATTCGATGTTGTTTAGTAGATATGGAATGTAAGTAGGGAGACTCAATGCTGTTTGGAGTCTCGGATGGGATACGGGATATCACGAGGAGATCCGGAACGATCCGGAGAATAAGATTCAAATAAGGAAAGTCCAATTCCGGAGTTCGGGAATAATTCCGGTGTTTTCACCGGAATGATCTAGAAGGGTCTAGAAGTTCACCGGACCAGAAGGGGAAGGGTACATGAATGTGTCATGACTAAGTGGAATGATTGCATCATCTCCTATGTCACTTGGCTGGGCGTTTGAA
The DNA here is from genome assembly GCA_916181665.1 of Avena sativa. Lineage (NCBI taxonomy): Eukaryota > Viridiplantae > Streptophyta > Magnoliopsida > Poales > Poaceae > Avena > Avena sativa. Next base: position 231,268,518 of record OV702279.1, read on the forward strand.
AGAAATAAATTAAACTCCGAAATTGAAAGTCAAAAGGTAAGTTTGAAAAGTCAAACTGGGACAATGTTTCCTGGTGGAGGAAGGAGAGAATCCTTCTCTGCCTCCACCACGCGCTTAGTAGGAGAGGGAGTTGGGGAAGGATTTAAACTCCCCTCTCCAAGCTGCCCCTCCCTCTCATAAATAGAGGGGAGGGGTGCCTCCCAAGAGCACAACTAGCACCACACCTCCAAGCCGTTGTCGCCTGCCGCCGCCGCCGGCGGATCCACCTCCTCCTCTCCGGCTTCTAAACCCTAGATCTCTGGGAAACCTATTTATCCACCATAACAATCTTCGGCTTAGGCGAAGCCCTGCGGGATCTTCCCTCTACTTCCAACACCACGCCGTCATGCTACCGGAATCGCGAGGAGAGAACTACAACCTCCGCTACCTGTTGGAACAAGGGAGAGGAAGGTCTTCATCGAGGACCGAACGTGTGACCGACTGCGGATAGGGGTGGACACATAGCTCAAGGCTCGGCTCGGGCTCGACAAGGCTTGACTCGGGCTCGGCTCGACTCGAAGCTTAGACAAGCCAAGCCTAAACCGTGCTGCCAAGGCTCGAGGCTCGACAAGCCAGCTCGATAGAGCTCGCAAGCCGGCTCGAAGGCTCGATGAAATTTAAAAATTTGTCATAACCTTTACTAAAAATATAAATAATTCACAAATAGATACACACTAGGAGAACTAGCAATTATTTTATAATCACTGTACATGCTGCCCAAAAAACACTCCACTCATAAGTACTCCAATCAGGATTTGAGCATTAGGAATACCAGATTTGCATTATCCCAACACATGTATTGACACGTAAATACATATAAAAAATTCCAATCAAATGCACAAGAACAAAAGATCTACGGGCAAGCTAGCACATCCATCCACACATAGCAAGCTAGCACATCGAGAAAAAAGTACACACGCAAGACACGCGGGATGCACCTGCGGCCTCGACACACACACCATACAAATTCCATCACGTCAGTACGAGCAGCTGTCATCAGCAGATGAGCAACTCCCTGCTGATCATGGTGTTGGAGATATGCCCAAGAGGCAATAATAAAGTGGTTATTATCATATCTTCATACTTATGATAAATGTTTACATACCATGCTATAATTGTATTAACAAGAAACATTAATACTTGTGTGATTTGTAAACATAAAAGAGTCCCTAGTAAAGCCTCTTGTTAAACTAGCTTGTTGGTTAATATATGATCATGGTTTCCTGATCATGAACATAGAGATGTTATTAACAACAGGGTCATATCATTGTGAGAATGATGTGATGGACATACTCCTATAGTTAAAGCGTAGCATAAAGATCAAGTCATTTAATATAGTTCATTTGCTATAAGCTTTCTGATACATAGTAACCTAATTCCTTCGACCATGAGATCATGTTAATCACCATCACCGGAAGGATGCTTTGATGACATCAAACACCACACCGTGACTGGGTGGCTATAAAGGTGGCATTGAGTGTTTGGAAAGTATGGGTTGAGACACATGGATCAAGAGTGGGATTTGCCCATCCATATGACGGATAGATATACTCTGGGCCCTCTCGGTGGAATGTCATCCAATTAGCTTGCAAGCATGTGACTAGCTCACAAGGGATCACATATCACGGGAACGAGAAAAGAGTACTTATCGGTAACGAGGTTGAACTAGGTATGCAGAGATACCGACGATCAAAACCTCGGATAAGTAAACTATCGTGAGACAAAGGGAAATTGGTATCGTATGTAAGTGGTTCATTCGATCGCAAAGTAATCGTATAAATATGTGGGAGCCATATGAATTTCCAGATTCCTCTATTGGTTATTGATCGGATAAGTGTCTCGGTCATGTCCGCATAATTCACGAATCGTAGGGAGACACACTTAAGGATTCGATGTTGTTGTGTAGTTATGGAATGATGAGTAAGAGACCGAATGTTGTTCGGAGTCTCGGATGGGATCTGGGATATCACGAGGAGATCCGGAATGGTCCGGAGAATAAGATTCACATAAGGAAAGTCCTGTTTCGGGGTTGGAGAATGGTTCCGGTGTTTTCATCGGGAATGTTCTAGAAGGTTCCGGAATGTCCGACACTCCGAAGGGGAAGGGTACATGAATGTGTTATATCAAGTTGGTATGATTGCATCATGTACTAAGTGTCATCGCTGAACAAAATAAAGGGTTTAATCAAATCCTAGTTTGAAAAAGTCAAACGCCAATTTGAAAGTCAAACGGCGATTTTGGGAAGTGGAGGGGAAGTGGGAAACCGAGTTGGGGAGGAGTCCCTCCTCCACCGCCGGCCCACTTGGGATCCGAGTTGGGGAGGGATTCCCCTCCCCTTGGCCGGCGCCTCCCTCCTATAAGATGAGGGGCAGGGCTCCCCTCCTAGCACACAAGATTGCCCCCTCTAAACCTAACCCTAGCCGCCGCCCACCATAGCCGCCGCCTAGGGTTTTCTCCCCTAGCCGCCGACTTGGGCACCTCCAAGCCCTAGCTGTCGGCCCTAGCACCTCTTCCTCGGTGTGTCTAAACCCTAGATCGCCGAGGGCTCTCTCATAGTCCACCATACTCGCTCCGGCTTAAGGCGAAGCCCTGCGAGATCTCCCCTCTACTTACGGTACCACGCCGTCGTGCTGCCGGAATCGCGAGGAGAGTGCTACAATCTCCGCTGCCTGCTGGAACAAGGGAGAGGAAGGTCTTCATCGAGTACCGAACGTGTGACCGACTGCGGAAGCGCTGCCGGAATGTAGCGCCGGAAGGATCGTCTACGCGATCTTGAGATCGGAAGTGTACGACTACATCACCCACGAGAATCTGCTCTCATTAACCGCTTTGGAATCTTCGAGGGTGAGTTCCTCTATCGACTCGTTGCTACAATCTAGTAGATAGATCTTGGCTTGTTTGTTTGTATGCGGTAGAAATTTTTTGTTTTCCATGCTACGAACCCCTACAGTGGTATCAGAGCCGTGTCTATATGTAGATCTGTTGCACGAGTAGAACACAATGGTCATTGTGGGCGTTGATGCTTTTGTTGTCGATTGCTTCTTGTGTACTTTGCATCTTGCGGGATGGTGGGATGAAGCGGCCCGGGCTAACCTTACATGACATCGTTCATGAGACTTGCTCCACGCTTGACATGCAACTTGTATTGCATAAGTGGCTTTGCGGGTGCCTGTTTCTCCCAACATAGTTAAGATTCAATTTACAACGGGTGATTGACAATACTAGTATCAATGTTGTGGTTCTTGTTCGTAAGTTATAGCGACACTTATTGAAAGCCCCAAACCACGTAAAATATGCAAAGAAAATTAGAGGCGTCTAACTTTGTTTTGCAGGGGTGTGCTGTGATGTGATATGGCCATGATTGTGATTATATTTGATGTATGCAATGTTCCTTATTGTAAGTTGGCAACCGGCAGGAGCCATATGGTTATCTTTAAATTCTGTTAAGACCCGCGTGTCTATTCAAAATAGTTATAATAGTTGAAGCTGGTGGACGACAACCATGGAGCGGCGTCATTGACCTTGATGCAATGCCGGTGATGATGGAGATCATGTTCGTGCTTGAAGATGGAGATCGGAAGCACAAGAAGAAAGGCCATATCATATCACATATTATGAATTGCATGTGATGTTAATCTTTTTATGCATCTTGTATTGCTTAGTTCACGATGGTAGCATTATAAGATGATCCCTCAAGCACACAATTTCAAGTTTTAAAGTGTTCATCCTTAGTAAGCACCGTTGCTAAAGCTCGTTGTTTCGAAGCACCACGTGATGATCGGGTGTGTTAGATTCTGCGAGTGTATACAACGTGAGCAAGCCAGATTTGCTCATGCGGAAGCTAAGGTTGATCTTGACGAGCCTAGCATGTATAGACATGGTCTCGGAATACGGATCACCGAAAGGTAAAGCATGAGTCATATAGTAGATATGATGAACATGTTGATTGTTCGCCATTGAAGCTACATCAACTCTCGTGATGATCGGTTTTGATGTGGTGGATTTGGTTCGTGTGATCACTAAAACAATGTGAGGGATATTGTTTTGAGTGGGAGTTCAACAGCAATATGATTAAAAGTTGAACACTATTTATCATAAATTAAATCAAAGTGAATTTGCATAGTTGTTGTAGTCATTGGCATCCGTTTACCACCTTGCGCTTAGTTATAATTGAGATGATAGAACTATAGAATTCTGGTTAGTTACTTTACGAACTGGTATCGTATTGTTTTGAAGTGTTAATCTAAAGTTTAAAAGTCCTATTGCAAACTTTCAGTAAGTTCTGGTTACTCCATGAAGTTTAATAATTGGTATTAAATCAAGAGTGACAATTCCAAGTGTTAGTGTATGAGTATCATGTTTGTCTCCATGATTCTTGATATTCAAAGGATTGTCTTAATATCAAGGTTATCTAGGATCTGAAAGAGTTGTTTCAGAAACCATAAGGTGTGGAAGATATTATGATATCTGAAACGAAGTTTTGGTTGCAACATGATAGAGTATAATATGGAAAAGGTCATGTTCTCATATTTGATGAGAATTTGCAAAAGGTTGGAGACACTAGTTGTCCTAATCCACCAAAAGGTTTTGGAGAGCAACATTATACTCGCGATTCACCGTTCTAAGCTAAAAGTAAATTAATCATGGATAATTCCATGATAAGGGTGAATATTTGATGTAGGTAAAATATTTACTACACCAAGAGATTACTAAAGAAAGGAATTTGAAAGAAAACCAAACATTTGATGATGGTGATCTACTTCAAAGTGCAAGTCCAAAGACATTGGTATTTAATTATACACGCTTTGGACTATGTGTCATATGTATGACTCCACTATTGATGTTGATAGATTCTTTCAAACAGAAAAGGAAATACTGAAAGAGAATCTCATAAATATATGGCAGAAAAGAAAAGACTAGAATTGTTCAGTTTAAGTATATAAAGGATATACGTGTTATGGCTATATTCTTTGCTTGTTAAACAATGTGGTTCTTAAGTATTTGATACTGAATTTGTTGGTATGAATCGTCATACGAAACAACAGAATTCATGAACTACAATGGCCTAAGTAACTAGCAAAAGAATATGTGATGATGTTCATCAAGAACAAATAAAGGGTTATTGTGCTGCTCGTTAAACATCAAAACTTGCCTTCAAGATTTGTTTTATCAGGTATTATGAGAACAAAAGGGTTGTTCAAATAATTGCCGTAATCCATAAAAGATGGATGATTCACAAATCTCGTTGGAGAAATCACATCCATAAAACTAGTGCTAAATATGTCGAAAGACAAATTGATTGAAAGATCACTTAGGAAGTGACATCGCCGTTTAAATTATATTGGAAAGAAAACATGAAGAATATCCATGTGGATGGAATTTTGGAGTCTTTTGATTTTTGATCAAATGACACTTGTGAAACTTTCCTAAAGATAATTAAAACTTCGTTCATAGGCCAAAAGGGAACGAATGACTAGCTTATTGGAACTTGTACATATTGTTGTATGAAGTCCATTATGTGTAGTCAAGAGCGATGGATTTCAACTTCATATGCTTTCTCTGAAAATTTGAGTGAATATATGAATATTTGCTTAATAAGGATAAAGTATGAAACGTTTGAAAAGTTCAAAGACTTTCAAGATGAAGTGTAAGATCATTGTAACAAGAATATAAATAGTTTATGATGAGATCATAAAGGAAGATATTTGAGTTACAAGTTTAGCATAATACCTAAGATTTAAGGAATCGTTCCGTGGATTTACATTTCCCGAAACACCATAAGAGTATGGAGCGCTCGAGATATGTAATTAAACCTTGTTTGACATGGTAAGATCGAAGGTGTAATTCATAAAACTGCCATTATATTTTAAAGATTAAAAGCTATAGAGACTACCGTTTTTCCACTGAAAAGAGCTCCATCATAATCCGTTGAAATGACACCATATAAAGTTATGGTTTGGGATAAAACCCAAGTTGTCCTTTCTTAAACATTGGTATGCTATGCATAATAAAGATGTTTGCAACCAAAGTCGGATGAACCTTTCTTTGTATGTTATTTCAAATAACTGTTAAGTAATCCTCCATAACATCGGAGACAAAAGTATTTGTCACTTAGAACGTCAAGTTTCTTTGAGAAGGAATTTTTCGTGAAAAGATAAGTGGGAGGACAATAGAACTTTGATAAAGTTAAAAGAACCTTAGCTATATGTGCAAAGTTGCGCAGCGCCGAAAAGTGTTCCGGAGGCAGCAATAATGCTCATGGCTCACGTGCCTCAAAGGTTGTGGTCACGGAGATCTAAGTTCCTATTGAAACAAGTAGGTCGGGTAAACAATCAAATACCAAGATTTGAGGGTTGAATCATTATTTGAGAATAATGAACGGACTACATGCAAAGAAGCGATGATGGGCCCTGACTCCATAAAATGGCTTGAAGCCATAAAATCCGTGATAGTTCCATACACAAGAAATCAAGTTTTGAACTTGAAGGACCCTCGAGAAAGGTGTAAGACCTTACAGTTGTGTTTGGATCTATAAAGAAATAGACATGGATGTTTCACATCTATGAAATTATCGACATGTCGGGAAAGAGTTCACTACAATGTTCAAAGAGTTGACTATGACAAGATCTGATATTTCATTAAGCGATATTTAGTCTAGACGGATTAATATAGCAACCACGACATATAATTTTGTTATGTGTTAGATAAACAAAACAAGTTCTTCTAATAGAATTGTTACCTAGGACGTGTGCATGACACGGTTCATAGGGTTTTGTTAATTCAAAAGATGCTAAAAGGATATGCAAACTTCAATGGTTGAAGTGAGCATCGCGGAGTTGGAATCTTCACAATGATGAAATTGTTAAAAGAGTTTAAAATCATCAGAGACGATGAAGATGCTTGCATTTGCAAGAAATTAAGTGGGAGCGCTAAGACATATTTCTAATACATTATGTGGAAGACATAATATTGATTGGAAATGATGTATTCACATATTAAGAATTTCATCCCGATGAAATACTTAGGCAAAACCCAAATATTTGGCATCAATAGACGCTAATATGGTTGTGCCGAAAGTACATAGATGATGTATTGAATGAGTTCAATATAGAAACTACAAGAAAGGTTCTTGTCACAGAAAAAGGATTGAATGAGTTCAATATTGATGATATATTCAAGTGTATTGACACTGGGTAAGTGAAACAAAGATTCAAGTATAGATTGATACTTGATGTATGAAATCACAAAGAGTATTTATATCAATCATACTGTGATATGTACAAATCCAGATATGTCCTATACTCTAAATGTTATGAGCATATACCAGAATGATTCATAAGTTGATCATTGGACAATAGTAAGGATATTCTTATGATCTTTTGGAAGAACTAAGATTATATTATTTGTAGAAGTGACAAATAGATGGTTAGTTCATTGTAAATGTACTACATTGATACTAGTTTTATCACAAAGTACAAATTAAGTTTATCTCAATCTAAACTAAGGGTGGCACAATATAATGGAAAGTAAGTTCCATAATGGATTTGGATGAGTTCCAAAGTTAAGACATTGTGACAGATACTACAACAAAAGGCTAAGTATATGACTGCTATAATAGCAGCTAAAGAGGGCATTTGTGTCAAGTAGTTTGTTGTCAAACTAGGTGTAGTTCACAGCGGGATAATACTATGAAGATATATTGTACGACAATATTATCAACATGTTTTAACCCCAAAGAACTAAAGGTCTCACCAAAGGACCAAAATTATACAAAGCCATCTCATTAGAGAATGAGTGATGTGTAGAGACGCAAAGGCATGCAATTACACACGGACCTGGAAGTGTCAGATCCGGAGATCAGTTGACCACTAGCAATCGTGTACATACAACACCAGAAAGCCATAGGTGTTGAATACACAAAGGTTTGAAACTAGATTATTGACTCTAGTGCAAGTGGGAGACTGTTGGAGATATGCCCAAGAGGCAATAATAAAGTGGTTATTATCATATCTTCATACTTATGATAAATGTTTACATACCATGCTATAATTGTATTAACAGGAAACATTAATACTTGTGTGATTTGTAAACATAAAAGAGTCCCTAGTAAAGCCTCTTGTTAAACTAGCTTGTTGGTTAATATATGATCATGGTTTCCTGATCATGAACATAGAGATGTTATTAACAACAGGGTCATATCATTGGGAGAATGATGTGATGGACATACTCCTATAGTTAAAGCGTAGCATAAAGATCAATTCATTTAATATAGTTCATTTGCTATAAGCTTTCTGATACATAGTAACCTAATTCCTTCGACCATGAGATCATGTTAATCACCATCACCGGAAGGATGCTTTGATGACATCAAACACCACACCGTGACTGGGTGGCTATAAAGGTGGCATTGAGTGTTTGGAAAGTATGGGTTGAGACACATGGATCAAGAGTGGGATTTGTCCATCCATATGACAGATAGATATACTCTGGGCCCTCTCGGTGGAATGTCATCCAATTAGCTTGCAAGCATGTGACTAGCTCACAAGGGATCACATATCACGGGAACGAGAAAAGAGTACTTATCGGTAACGAGGTTGAACTAGGTATGCAGAGATACCGACGATCAAAACCTCGGATAAGTAAACTATCGTGAGACAAAGGGAAATTGGTATCGTATGTAAGTGGTTCATTCGATCGCAAAGTAATCGTAGAAATATGTGGGAGCCATATGAATTTCCAGATTCCTCTATTGGTTATTGATCGGAGAAGTGTCTCGGTCATGTCCGCATAATTCACGAACCGTAGCGAGACACACTTAAGGATTCGATGTTGTTGTGTAGTTATGGAATGATGAGTAAGAGAACGAATGTTGTTCAGAGTCTCGGATGGGATCCGGGATATCACGAGGAGATCCGGAATGGTCCGGAGAATAAGATTCATATAAGGAAAGTCCTGTTTCGGGGTTGGAGAATGGTTCCGGTGTTTTCATCGGGAATGTTCTAGAAGGTTCCGGAATGTCCGGCACCCCGAAGGGGAAGGGTACATGAATGTGTTATATCAAGTTGGTATGATTGCATCATGTACTAAGTGTCATCGCTGAACAAAATAAAGGGTTTAATCAAATCCTAGTTTCAAAAAGTCAAACGCCAATTTGAAAGTCAAACGGCTATTTTGGGAAGTGGAGGGGAAGTGGGAAACCGAGTTGGGGAGGAGTCCCTCCTCCACCGCCGGCCCACTTGGGATCCGAGTTGGGGAGGGATTCCCCTCCCCTTGGCCAGCGCCTCCCTCCTATAAGAGTAGGGGCAGGGCTCCCCTCCTAGCACACAAGATTGCCCCCTCTAAACCTAACCCTAGCCGTCGCCGCCCACCATAGCCGCCGCCTAGGGTTTTCTCCCCTAGCCGCCGACTTGGGCACCTCCAAGCCCTAGCTGTCGGCCCTAGCACCTCTTCCTCGGTGTGTCTAAACCCTAGATCGCCGAGGGCTCTCTCATAGTCCACCATACTCGCTCCGGCTTAAGGCGCAGCCCTGCGAGATCTCCCCTCTACTTCCGGTACCACGTCGTCGTGCTGCCGGAATCGCGAGGAGAGTGCTAGAACCTCCGCTGCCTGCTGGAACAAGGGAGAGGAAGGTCTTCATCGAGTACCGAACGTGTGACCGACTGCGGAAGCGCTGCCGGAACGCAGCGCCGGAAGGATCGTCTACGCGATCTTGAGATCGGAAGTGTACGACTACATCACCCACGAGAATCTGCTCTCGTTAACCGCATTGGAATCTTCGAGGGTGAGTTCCTCTATCAACTCGTTGCTACAATCTAGTAGATAGATCTTGGCTTGTTTGTTTGTATGCGGTAGAAAATTTTTGTTTTCCATGCTACGAACCCCTACACATGGATGGCCAGCTGCTAAGGGCCGGCATCCCGATGCTAATCAAAGGTGTGCACCGCTGCGTGCATCTCAGAGGAGCGGGAGGAGCATACGCGGGCGGCTGGTGGAGGTACTGCAGGTGGCCGGGCCGCCGGCGAATCAGATCGAGATGCAACAGAGAGGGGGATCGTGGGGAGATTACAGAGGAGACTGCTGCACACAGTCACGGATGGCCAGCGGCGGAGGGCCGGCAGCCCGACACTAATCAAAGGCGGGCGCCGTGGCGTGCATCTCACGGAAGAGGGAGGAGTATATGGGGGCGAGTGTTGGCTAGGCTGCAGTTGGCTGGCGGCGATGGAGGTGGCCGGTGCTAAGCGAGGGAGAAGAGATAACGGAGTAGGGGCAGGAGATGACCGACAGGGGCTAGCTGCTATGTATGTTGGGTTGGGATCGATCTTGATGGAAGGGATCGCGCGGAGAAGGAACGGAGGGGAATCAGTCGCTCGGCTCGACGAGCCGACGATCCGAGCTCTGAGCTTGACCGAGCGAGCCATGAGCCCAATTTCTAGAGAGTTTGGTACAGCAAGCCGAGCCCTGGCTCGGCTCGATTTTCCTAAGCCTGACTGAGCCGAGCCACGAGCCGGCTCGGCTCGATTCCACCCCTAACTACGGAAGCGCTGCCGGAACGCAATGCTGGAAGGATCGTCTATGCAATCTTGAGATCGGCAAGTGTACGACTACATCACCCACGAGAATCTACTCTCGTTAACCTCTTTGGAATCTTCAAGGGTGAGTAATCTATCGACTCGTTGCTACAATCTAGTAGATAGATCTTGGCTTGTGTGTGTTCATGCGGTAGAAATTTTTGGTTTTCCATGCCACGAACCCCTACACTTGATGCCAATACTCAAGGTATATCTTTATCTTCATGGCATCCATACTTGAATCCAACACATGGACTACAAGCATGACCTATGGAATATTCCTTCATATAAAAATCAGTGAAAAAATTATTCCATAGGGATTTTCATTAATCACAAAAACCACACATAGGGGAAATTACCCTTTAAATCTCCCCTATTTTGGTAATTGATGACAATCACAACAAGAGGGTTTATATAATGAATAATAGAAACAAGTACACAACTTATCTAAGGATAAGTTGTATACAAGAGGTTGTATTTGATATGGTTAAGTAACACAAAGATATTAGCCCATATCAAAACTGATTCTACTCACACAAACTACAACTAATGCACGAGATGTGAGTAGAACCAACATATATAGAGAACCCCCCCCACACACAATATATGCGTGTGTGATGCACTTGAATTTCATTGCATATATTGTCAAGCATAACCTTTGGGAGAGTTTACACTATATATCCAACTATGCACAACATAAAAAAGATGAAAATGCATGAAAGGCAAAAACTTAAGAACAAACCAATCTTAAGTATAAAACCATTTCCCTTTAACCCTATAAACTTCGTGGACTGAGGCATAGCCCAGTGGTTGGGGTGGGTTGATGCACCCCCACCCACCCAGGTTCAAGTCTCCCTACTTGCATCTGGGGTCGTACACATATTTCTACTATATCAAAAGCGCTTTGGGTTTCTCCCCTTAAAGATATTCATCTTTTTTTCTAAACTTCTCCCCCATTGAAAACAAGTGCCAAAATGGATGACAAGTAGGTTAGAAGGACAATATAGTATGAGTTCCTTCCCAAGGTTTGCATTACTCGTAATATGAGTGAAATCAAATTCACATATCCAACGACGAATACTTGGAGGAAATCAAACTATATTAAGGATCACAGATTGTGAAAAGGATAACAAGGTGAAGAAACTTTGACAGATGAAGCAAGAAATCAAAAGATCCAAATAATCAAATGGACAAATAGTGCTCTTAATGAAATAAGGAAGCTCCCCAAGGTTCGTGCATAAATTAGTTGGTTCATTTGAATATAATATGCACAAATATGGAATCCTCACTCCGTCTATATCATTTACAATACGACCAAGATACAAGGATTAGATATAAATCAATACACTTGTCAATACAAGCTTAAGTCCAAAAGAAACCAAATATGAGATATGAGTGTGTGAAGATGCAATAAAAGTAAACCAAGCACTCATAAATCAAGACCTTACCAATACCATTAAAAACCAAGAGGATAAGAGAGATGGTTAGCAAAGAGCAAGGATATCAAGGCGAGATATTAACACTCTCGTGTACATAAGTTTATAAGTGTACAAAACATGAGAATACTCCACAAATAAACATCCACACATAAGAGGTTAATAAAAATAAGAAAACATGATATCCAAGAGGAAGTCATAAGATATACCAAACATGCTATTTTTGCTTAAGTGCATATATAGCCCATGGCTCTATTTTCTCTCATGGTATATCAATGAACTTCACCAAAGAAAAACAAAAACCTCAAAAACATCACAACTAACACTAAGGTAACAAATGCTAGTTGGGATATTTTGAGAAAGGCAACAAGTAGCAAAATGAAGGATTCGAAGCAATTTCAACAATATTGCACATGAGAGTACCTTGAGGAATTAATATGCAATAAATTGCTAGAAGGCATATTTGGAATTGGTGAATCGTGAACATGATTTTATATACTTCCCATTATATGCATCATCTCAAATTACTCACATAAGCAAAAAGGATAAAGAAGTCTTTCAAAGATACTTGCAAGAACCACAACATTTAAAAATAAATAAATTCATGCCAAGATGAAACTTACAAGAGATTGGATGAAAGAATATTATGCATGAATAAGATACTTTTTACCGAGATAGCAATGGTATGATGTCGTATATAAGATTTTTTCGATCATTCTAGCTTGGCTCCAGTTATCATGTGTTGATAACACTGTAACATCCCAAAAATCATGATTTTTAAAAGCATGCATTGTATTCATGTTGTCAAAGCATTTAGAGCTAGCACAAGAATTTTCAAAGTTTGAATACAAACAAAACCATTTTTATAACATTTATCAACCATATGAGGCATGGTTTTGTTTTATTTTTCAAATGGCCAAAGTGTATCTGAGTGAAATTGTGTGTTTAGTACACTCTTGGACACTAGAATGGTCTCACAAATTTTTGGAGAAAGTTTGAATTGATTTGGAGTTGATTTGAGCATTCACATCTTATTTAGAAAATCAATTCAGAAAAAGAAAAAGAAAAAGAAAAGAACAGAAAAAATAGGAGCTGATACGTCCAAAATGTATCTACTTTCTTGAACACTTTGCGATTGTTTCTTCTCTAAACTTGTGTGATTTGGATACACTAACACGGACTGACGCTGTTTTCAGCAGAATTAACTTGGTGTCTTGTTTTTGTGCAGAAAATGAACTATCAGGAAAAATCTCGGAAAATATGCCAAAAACTATTTCTCACCAGAAGATCCACGGAGCCAGAAGGGGAGACAAAGGGGAGGCCTAGGGGGGCCCAGACCCACCCCAGGCGCGTGCCCACTAACCCCGCACCTGGGGGAGGTTTGGCCACCCCAGGCAGCTCCTCGGCCTCCCTCCACGCCTATAAGTTGCCTTCTGACCTAAAAACTCGGTGGGGGGGGGGTCGATAGTTTTTCCAGAAAGAGTTCCGCTCCGCAGCCGCCACAAGAAACCAAGATTCAGATCCAGAAACTCCGTTCTGGCACCCTGCCGGGACGAGGAATTTGGAGAGGATCATCGCCATCTGTAACATCCCAAAAATATTAAACTAAGATCATCAAACCCTAATCATCAAAATTAGGATTAACAAAAACTTTTCTAAATAAAAATATGAAAGCATGCATGTGTGTATGCATCCCATTTTGAATTCTTTTGAATTGCCTTGTTTATGTGTTTCTTTAATTGTAAAATGATTCTTAGGTGAAATAAACATCATCTAAACAATCCCCACACTTTTCCCAAAGACAAATAAATCAAAATAAGCCAAATTGAGTGAATGGTCATTTTGCCCAATTTAACTCCCATGCCTACTTTGGCTGCCCCAAACTTTCAGAACTTAACAGAAACTTATTTGGATCTTTAAACCCCTTGAAAGTACTCATAACAAAGTATCAAGGCCCACCTTGTGATCATCCAGAAACTTTCAAATGCATAGTTTAAATGACAATTCAAAATTGAATCTTTATCATATGGGAAGATCCCACTTTTTCAAAAACCACTCAAACAAGCTCAACTTTCAAAACCCAAGCATCTGCAGACTCACCAGCACCAACCTAGCACACACACCAAAAGTATTTTCAAAATTCAAAACTTGAATTCTTGCGGCCATTTCATCAAACACCTTGCAGATACAAATCAAACAAAATCCAAACACTATTGTGAGCAGTGATTCTTGCCTATCTTGTTCCCTCTCTAGCTCACAGCAACCTCAGTAGATCATCTAGCTAACTAAACCAAGCACTAGCCCCACTATAAGCTTGGCAATGCCATCAATGGTGAACAGCCGAAGCTCACCATGCCACCCCCAGTGTAGACAGCAATCTAGGAGAGAAACTAGCCGTGCCAACCTTGTCTGGAAGATCACCCATGCCTCACCGCCCCCTCTCGACCAGCCCTGCCTCGAAGACATCGACCAGAGCACCCAGGAACGCCGCGCTCGTGCCTCTGTCAACCATGCCGAGCATGCGCCAGAGCGCCACCCTCGACCGAAGCCCACAGACTGCGCGTCGCCCTCGCCGCGTGCATACACGATCACCACTGACCCAGGAAACCGCCAGACATCCCCGTTTGCCGCCCCATGCCTCACAACCACCGCTCACCGTCGAAGACGCCGCCTCGGCCGCGTAGAGCATCGCATGTTCCAGACCATTTGCCACTGCCCGTACATGCGCATTAAAGCCGTAGAGCATCGCCAGGAGACCACCAAGCGATCGCCACCGCCGGCCATGCCTCTAGCAGCCCGTAGCCATGTTGCCACCGTCGCCTGCCCATGTTGTTCGGTCTCGTCGTCGTGACTATAAATAGAGGCCACCCCCAGCCAAATTGAGCACACCATCTCACTCCCCTCTCCTCACTGATCGTTCCGCCCCGTTCCCGAAGCAAGGCGAGCAGCACTTCACCGGAATTTCACCGGAGCCCGCCGCCTCTGGAGAAGAAGGGAGCCAGCGATTGGAGCCGCCCCAGGAGAAGTTGCCGGTACCAGGAGGTTCGCCGTCATCGACTTCGTCGTTCGCCCGCCTCGCCGACCCTCGCCTGAACCCCGGTGAGCCCCCGACAACCCCCACCTGCCGCGTTAGGTTTCTGTCTCGCCGACGTTGCCCAACATCGACGATGACCCTCAGCCGTTAGATTAGAACAAGATCCCACGGCTCACATCGTCCCAAACCGTTTCGCACCCCCTCGTCTCACTGACGCATGGGGACAGTGACTTAACCAGCCCGCGTAAGCTCTGTGCTTAGCAGGCCGACCCAGTATCGTTTCCCGCGCAGCCCAGTCATTTGAAATTAACCTTTTCCATTTTATTTCAAACACACTTCTGCACTTAGATTCAAAAATCAACCCAGATCGATTCAGTGAACCAAATTGAATGAAACCAATTTAGTTAGAAAGGCCTGGAAATGTTGAATCCAAGCCCGTTGGATTCAAGTCATTTGGATCTGTAGATCATCCTTGGTAAAAATAACAGGGCGGAAGCTTTTCTGCATTCAAATATTTTTCAAATTTAAACCATGATAGCTTTTGAGTTGATTCCAACTCTCAAAAATCACATTTAACCATACCTTTCAGAATATATAAATATAGGTTTACTTACATAAATAATGACCAAGTAATAAAAGAATGCCACATAGGCATTTCTAGTCACTTTATTTAATTAAAATAAAAGGTTAAACCTTATTAAATTGTGACACCACTTTAAATCAGATTCCCATGGACTAAAATATGTGGTGATGACATGTGTCAACATGATACCATGTTTGGTTTGGAGAATATTAAATCCTAAGTAGTTTTTCAAAGAGTAGAAATTACTTTTCTAAAATTAAAAGGAATTAAACCAAGCCTTAATCTTGTAATGTTGGAGATGATGCTAGATCATCTATAGGACCCCTTTTGTGTGATGATTGAAATTATTTAAGTATTATTTGGTGATTGTGTACCTCGTATTTATTTATAGACGGTAGCACCGACCAAGGGTACGAGGAGGAAGGAGGATACTACGAAGAAGAAGCCGAGGAGAACTTCAACCACTGCTCTGCACAAGGCAAGCCTAATACTACCAGTTGATTGTGCAAGCCAATACTTGCAAGCTATTGACCTTGCAAGCTAACACTTGCAAAATACTATACCCATGCAAGCAAATACTTGCTTGTTACCATGCCCACTATATTCCTTAAGCATATATGATCATAACCACTTGATAAACCAATCCTAGTTTTACTTACAAGCTTTATATTTTATTTCTTTATCAAAGATACTTACTTAGAGTTTACTTAAGTGAATTGTAGATTCTAGAAGGATAACTGAAGGTTGCATAAAGAGCATAAAATTTGGCCTAAGCTAGATGATCTTGATGTCATCCTAAGGCATGAGATTGAACTTAGTTAAAACTCCACTTGTTTACCACCCCTTATTAGTACTTACCCCCATTTGTAGATGCTAGTGCTAAACATAAAACTTGATCAACTTTAGATGGGAATACTTGGTGTAAAAATGGTTATGAAAACCTTGGAATGATGGATCATTCTATTTAAATGTTTTGGACATGTGTTTTCAAACACCAGATGATTTATGGTGATGAAAATGTTGAGGCATCAGCCTTAGCCCTTTATAAAACTGATGGTTGTCTGGATGCGATACCATTCCAATTTTACCGTACAACCACAATACCCGAGAATTGGGTAGGGCTTGACTGGAAACTTATATACCTTAGTATTAGTTCCCTCACGGCCAAGGTCTGAGCTGAGGCTACCTTGTGAAGATTGTCCGCCTGTGCAGTACCCAAGATGACAGTTGGTAATGGTTGGGAGGCCAAACTCACAGGAGAGGTGCTTATACTAGGGCGTGTAATAGAAAGGTTAGGATTGATTATCCGCATACTGAGTATGGTGAATTCAGGATTTGTTCCTGGCGGATGTATCGAATGTTGTGGTGAAAGTGTACAATCTCTGCAGAGTGTCAAACTATTCGAATAGCCGCGTCCGCGGTTATGGACAGTTGGAGTGGCCATACTGTTCCCCCGTCAGATGTTTTCAAAATGACTTGTGAAATGAATTGAGACTTTGACTTGACCACAACAGGGTTGTGATATGAAATACAAGTTCCCACTTAGGGTTATAAAACTTTAACTAGCATTCTTTGCTTCTGAACGTAGTAGAGGTAAATCTGGCTTTTTCCAAAACAACCCTAGAGCCTAGTGTCCTATTACAAAAAACCCTTTCACTTGTTAGTATTAGTTTGCAAGTACTTAAAGAGTACTCATGGCTTTGTCCCTGGCTATTCCCATGGCCAGACTATGAAGAGGAGTACCTGGAGGATGGACCCCAAGAAGGTTACGACAACTAGGATCATCTCCCGTCGTCAGCATTGCCTGAGACCCCGAAGATGGAGCTTCGCCTACGCTACCGTTATTATTACGTATTCCGCAGGTTGTGTTGTATTAAGACTGGATCATGAGATCCTTATTTGTGTAAGACCTTATGTATGGTTTGTAATGGATGAGGTACTGTGGTATCCAATTCTGTTATGTCTCACAAAAATGGTAATCCTGGGATTGCGATGTATGGCATAACAGGCATCTGGGATTAAAAATCCGGGTGTTGACAAGTTGGTATCAGAGCCATCCTGACCATATGAGACCCTAGTTAGACTGGACGTTTAAATCAAAAAAACTTAGTTTCAAAACCCAAAAGAAACAAATATTTACAAAAACTTATTCCCATTCTTATCTCTTACTTCTTTCATGAAAATTCATGTTCCTCAAAAACTCTTGCAAAATACATAAAAATTTGACACACTTGATCACTCTACTAGCTTACTCATCTTATATTCTTCTAGATGGACGTGAAGTACAGCAATTTTTACCAATTGGGAAATGGCGGAGACCTTATCTTTGAGAGGGATTTGGACCAGCTTTCAGAACTTTTGGAGCGTCCTCACCCCGAGTTCTTCGGAGCTCAGCTCAATGATCAATGAGGAGAAGATCTGCAGTGGCTAATTGTTGCAAGTCATCGAGGAAATATTGAACCCCCCACTGTTGAGGGAATTCAGTTTACCTTAAGAGAGAACAACTGGCTCGATGGACTTGCCAGGGCCATGCAGGAAGCTCTTGCCCGTCTATGTGGGCAGAGTATCAACCAGATCAAGGGTACTCGCTTTGAGTTTTGCCCAAGGCGTGATGCTAATGGACAACCCCTGGAAGCCCCATACCACCACGAGTTGAAGACCCAATTGGATCACCTTAGCTTCATGATGTACGATCGTCAGCAGGAGTTGGATAATTGCCGTGACTACTCCAACCACAAGTCCGCCATCATCAAGACAAAGGATCAGACCATCGCCATGCTAGCAAAGGATCGCAAGTCTCGCCGTCGTCAGCTCGACAAGAAGGAGCGCATCATTGCCCTTCTTCGCCACCGTATCTCGTCTTTGGAGGAGACCATCCACGAGAGAGATATGCAGTTAGAGGAAAGGGAGAATGCAGGAGAGGATCTTCGTGGAGACCCCTACTCCTATCTCAGTGATGATGATGATTTCCTGGAAGATCAGGCTATGGATTTCTTCACCAACGAGGATGATTACGCCTTCATCGATGACGATGAGGATGATGAGGATGACGACTACACCGACTCCGAGGAGTAGTAGCACTTGAGCACTAGCGTAGGGAGTAGTATTCGGTCCCACTGTATCGTAGTTTCCAGAATGGTTCTTAAAACCATCTGTTTCCCATTGTTGCGGTGTGTGTTGTACCGTGTGCTATGAATGAATGAATGAAAAGCAAGTTGCTAGAAAAATCTGAGTCAAACTTTAAAAACTTCTCAAAGTCCCAGAACCTTAGAAATTTCCCTCTTTTCTGATGATCGATCTCAATCTTCAGATGCCACGTGGAGGAAGTGGTTCATCCCCGGACCCGATGTTGCAGATACTGCAAATGTTGACTTCTGACCGTGAAGCTGAAAGAGCCGAACGTCAAGCCAACCTAGCCACCCTACAACAGATAGCTCAGCTTGCCCACAACAACCAAGGCCACGGAAATCAGGACAACCATGGATCTAAGCTCAAGAATTTCTAGAACACCAACCCACCTGTTTTCACTAAGTCGGAAGAGCCCTTAGACGCCGATGATTGGTTGCAAACCATGGAAAATAACCTTGAAGTCGCCAGAGGGGAAGCTAACGAGAAAGTTTTGTTCGCCACCCATTATCTAGACGGAGATGCCAGAGCATGGTGGAACAGTGTTCGTGCAATGACCGGAGGCCAGATGATGACCTGGGAGGAATTCAAGGTCAAGTTCAGCAGAACCCATGTACCACCGGGTTTAATCAAGAGGATGAGAGACGAGTTCAGAGAACTGAAGCAAGGAAGGATGACTGTAGTGGAATACCGTGACAAATTCCTGTCATTAGCTAGGTATGCCCGGGATGAGATCGACACCGAAGCCAAGAAGAAAGAAAGATTCTTGAATGGTCTGCATGATGAGATGCAGATTGTGTTAGTCAATATCCCCTTTGCTGATATTGAAGCCCTGGTCGACTTTGCCATACAAATGGAAGGAAAGATAAACCAAGCCAATGAGAACCGCAAGCGTCGCATGATGCATCAACCAGGAACCCATCAGACCCCAAAGTATCGCCCTAACCCATCTCCAGGATTTGCCCCAAGAACCAATAAACCCCCGATGAACCGTCCAACCTACCCCAACCGTGGAAACCCTAGGCCCGGAGGAAATCACAACAACCCCGGGAACTCTAGCAATTTCAACCGTGCCCCACCCAAGTTCAACAACAATGCTACCACCAACCCCAACACTGCCCCGAGGACTGGAAGCAACGTTGTGCCTGTTGCAGCAAAGGACAAGTCGCAGGTAACTTGTTATGATTGTGGAAATAAGGGCCACTACTCCAACGAATGCCACAGCCCCCAATGCAAATGCCCCAGCTCAGCAGCAGCGTCGTTTTCAGCCAGGAAGAAGGTTTGCCCCAGGGAATTCGCTCAACCGCAACGGCCGTCTTTTCCTCATGCATGCTGAAGAAGCTCAGGAAGCGCTAGACGTTGTGTTGGGTATGTTTTCTCTTAATTCAGTACTTGCTAGAGTGTTGTTTGATTCTGGTGCATCGCATTCATTTTTCACAGAAGAATTTGCATGCACTAGTAAAATTCAACCAACAAAACTAAAGCATGTTATGATCGTCCAAATTCCCGGATCAACCACCAAGGCTAGGAAAATTTGCAAAGCCGTCCCTATCCGAATCCATGGCATAGATTTTTATGCTAATCTGATAGTACTCGGAACTAAAGGTTTGGAAGTAGTACTAGGAATGGATTGGATGTCCAAACATAAAGGATTAATTGACTGTGCCAAGAAAGCCATCACCATGACTAGTACAGCTGGAATATCAGTCGAGCATATATCTGAAACCTTACCTCGCCAATTCAAGTGCAACAAGAATATAGCCCAACCTACCATTGACCAAGTACGGATAGTCTATGAATACCCCGATGTATTTCCAAATGTTTTGCTCGGTATGCCCCCAGATCGGGATATCGAGTTTATCATCGAACTAATCCCCGGAACAGGACCCATAGCCCAGAGACCCTATAGTATGAACCCGTCTGAACTAGCAGAACTGAAGAAGCAACTGGATTCCATGTTGGAAATTGGATTGATTCAACCAAGTGCGTCACCTTGGAGATCACCTGTCTTGTTTGTGTACAAGAAGGATGGAGGTAACCGTTTGTGTACGGATTATCGGAAGTTGAATGATGTCACCATCAAAAACAAGTATCCCTTGCCCAAGATAGAAGATTTGTTTGATCAGTTGACCGGTGCCAAAGTGTTTTCTAAGATTGATCTTAGAACTGGCTATCATCAACTCAAGATTCGTGCAGAAGATATTCCCAAGACTTACTTTACCACCCGATATGGATTGTACGAGTATACAGTCATGTATTTTGGATTAACCAATGCCCCCGCTTATTTCATGAATCTCATGAATAAGATTTTTATGGATTTCCTGGATAAGTTTGTCATTGTTTTCATCGATGACATCCTGATTTATTCCAAATTAGAAGAAGAAGAACATGAGCTACACCTAAGGACCATTCTTGGAACCCTTAGAGAGCATCAGCTGTATGCCAAGTTTAGCAAATGTGAATTCTGGTTACAGGAGGTAGGATTCCTCGGTCACATTGTATCAGCCGGCGGAATTTCCGTTGACCCTGCCAAAGTGAAAGATATCGAAGATTGGCAAGCCCCAACCACTCAAACCCAAGTTCGTGCATTTCTCGGATTAGCGGGATACTACCGCAAGTTCGTAGAAGGATTCTAGAGTATCGCCAGACCCATGACCCAATTGTTGAAGAAGGACAAGAAGTTTGAATGGACCGACAAATGTGAAGCGAGTTTTCAAGAACTCAAGAGGAGACTGATTTCAGCCCCAATCTTAATCATGTCGGATATCACGAAGCCCTTCGATGTGTATTGTGACGCATCCAAGATCGGTCTCGGATGTGTGCTAATGCAAGAAGGCAAAGTTATATCTTATCTATCTCGACAATTAAAACAACATGAGCAAAATTACCCAACCCATGACCTCGAACTCGCAGCCGTAGTTCTAGCCCTGAAGACATGGAGGCATTACCTGATGGGAAATCGTTGTGAGATTTATTCGGATCACAAGAGCCTGAAGTATATATTCACTTAGAAGGAGCTGAATATGAGGCAGAGAAGATGGATTGAGCTAATCAAGGATTACGATCTGGACATTCACTATCACCCTGGTAAATCCAACGTGGTAGCAGATGCCCTTAGAAGATTGTCGTGCCGCTTGAACTCCATGATTTTGAAGGAGCAACCAAGTTTGCACAAAGAGATGGAAGATTTTCGAATGGAATTAGTAAGTGAAGGATTTTTGGCTAGCATAGAACTTCAACCCACTTTGATCAGTCAGATCAAAGAGGCGCAGAAAGGAAATTCTAGTATCGACGGAATCAAGTGTCGTATTGGTACATGCAAAGTATTCGGATTCACCGAAGACGAAGAAGGAGTTCTGTGGTACAAAGGACGCCTCTGTGTACCAGCAGATTCTGAGTTGAAAGAAGTTATTCTCAAGGAAGCTCATGATACTCTTTATTCTATCCATCCCGGAGGAACTAAGATGTATCAAGATTTGAAAGAGCAATTTTGGTGGCATAAGATGAAGAGAGAAATCGGAAGCTATATCACCAAGTGTGATATGTGTCAGCGAGTCAAGGCAGGACATCAAAGACCCGCTGGACTATTGCAACCCTTACAGATTCCGGAATGGAAATGGGATTCCGTTGGAATGGACTTTATCACCGGATTGCCTACTTCTAGTAGGGTAAATGACTCTATCTGGGTCATAGTGGACAGATTGTCCAAAGTCGCCCATTTCTTACCCGTCAATACCACATATCAGAGTTCGAAGCTAGCGGAGTTGTACATCGCTAGGATAGTTAGTTTGCATGGAGTCCCCAAGAACATTGTATCGGATCGAGGAACTCAATTTACCTCGAGATTCTGGAAGAAAGTCCAAGAAGGTTTAGGAACCTGCCTAGATTTCAGCACCGCGTATCACCCTCAGACCGATGGAAAAACCGAGCGAGTAAACCAAATACTCGAAGATATGCTGAGAGCATGTGTTAGAATATGGATCCAAGTGGGAAGACTGTCTGCCGTTTGCAGAATTTTCATACAACAACAGTTATCAAGCCAGTTTGCAAATGGCCCCATTTGAATTCATGTACGGAAGGAAGTGTCGCACCCCTTTGAACTGGTCGGAAGTAGGAGAAAGTCAGATCTTCGGACCCGACATCCTACGAGAAGAAGAAGAGAAGGTTCACAAGATTTGTGAGCACCTCAAGACCGCCCAGTCCAGACAAAAGAGTTACGCCGATAAGAGACGTCAAGACCTCGCTTTCAACATAGGAGATTTTGTATATCTGAAAGTGTCGCCATTGAAGGGAATGCAGCGTTTCCAACTCAAAGGAAAGTTAGCCCCCAGATATATCGGACCTTCCAAATTCTGAACCGTCGAGGAGAAGTGTCATATCAATTGGAACTACCCGAAGAGATGTCAGCCGTGCACAATGTGTTCCATATCTCGTTACTTCGTAAGTGTCTCGAAGTCCCCGAGAAGACCGAAATGTTCAAGAATATCGATCATCGGACCATAGAGATACACGATGACCTGACCTATCCCGAAGTACCCATCCGTATTTTGGAAGAAGCCTTCAGAACTACCAGAACCCGAAGCATCAAGTTTCTCAAGATTCAGTGGAGCAACCACACAGAAGAGGAAGCTACCTGGGAGCGCGAAGATCACATCAGGACGGAGTTTCCCGATCTCTTCAAATCCTAGGTAATCTTTTCGTCCTTTTTCAAATATCGGGACTAGATTTTGTTTAAGGGGGGAAGGTTTGTAACATCCCAAAAATATTAAACTAAGATCATCAAACTCTAATCATAAAAATTAGGATTAACAAAAACTTTTCTAAATAAAAATATGAAAGCATGCATGTGTGTATGCATCCCATTTTGAATTCTTTTGAATTGCCTTGTTTATGTGTTTCTTTACTTGTAAAATGATTCTTAGGTGAAATAAACATCATCTAAACAATCCCCACACTTTTCCCAAAGACAAATAAATCAAAATAAGCCAAATTGAGTGAATGGTCATTTTGCCCAATTTAACTCCCATGCCTACTTTGGCTGCCCAAAACTTTCAGAACTTAACAGAAACTTATTTGGATCTTTAAACCCCTTGATGGTACTCATAACAAAGTATCAAGGCCCACCTTGTGATCATCCAGAAACTTTCAAATGCATAGTTTAAATGACAATTCAAAATTGAATCTTTATCATATGGGAAGATCCCACTTTTTCAAAAACCACTCAAACAAGCTCAACTTTCAAAACCCAAGCATCTGCAGACTCACCAGCACCAACCTAGCACACACACCAAAAATCTTTTCAAAATTAAAAACTTGAATTCTTGCGGCCATTTCATCAAACACCTTGCAGATACAAATCAAACAAAATCCAAACACTATTGTGAGCAGTGATTCTTGCCTAACTTGTTCCCTCTCTAGCTCACAACAACCTCAGTAGATCATCTAGCTAACTAAACCAAGTACTAGCCCCACTGTAAGCTTGGCAATGCCATCAATGGTGAACAGCCGAAGCTCACCATGCCACCCCAGTGTAGACAGCAAGCTAGGAGAGAAACTAGCCATGCCAACCTTGTCTGGAAGATCACCCATGCCTCACCGCCCCCTCTCGACCAGCCCTGCCTCGAAGACATCAACCAGAGCACCCAGGAAAACCGCTCCCGTGCCTCTGTCAACCATGCCGAGCATGCGCCAGAGCGCCACCCTTGACCGAAGCCCACAGACCGCGCGCCTCCCTCGCCGCGTGCATACACGATCACCACCGACCCAGGAGACCGCCAGACATCCCTGTTTGCCTCCCCATGCCACACAGCCACCGCTCTTCGTCGAATACGCCGCTTCGACCGTGCAGAGCATCGCACGTTCCAGACCATTTGCCACCGCCCCTACATGCGCATTAAAGCCGTAGAGCATCGCCAGGAGACCACCAAGCGATCGCCACCTCCGGCCATGCCTCTAGCAGCCCGTAGCCATGTCGCCACCGTCGCCTGCCCATGTCGTTCGTTCTCGTCGTCGCGACTATAAATAGAGGCCACCCCCAGCCGAATTGATCACACCATCTCACTCCCCTCTCCTCACTGATTGTTCCACCCTGTTCCCGAAGCAAGGCGAGCAGCACTTCGCCGGAATTTCACCGGAGCCCGCCGCCTCTGGAGAAGAAGGGAGCCAGCGATTGGAGCCGCCCCAGGAGAAGCTGCCAGTACCAGGAGGTTCGCCGTCGTCGACTTCGTCGTTCGCCCGCCTTGCCGACCCTCGCCTGAACCCCGGTGAGCCCCCGATGACCCCCACCCGCCGCGTTAGGTTTCTGTCTCGCCGGCGTTGCCCAACGTCGACGATGACCCTCAGCCGTTAGATTAGAACAAGATCCCACGGCTCACATCGCCCCATACCGCTTCGCACCCCCTCGTCTCACTGACGCGTTGGGACAGCGACTTAACCAGCCCGCGTAAGCGCTGTGCTTAGCAGGCCGGCCCAGTATCGTTTACCGCGCAGCCTGGTCATGAAATTAACCTTTTCCATTTTATTTCAAACACACTTCTGCACCTAGATTCAAAAATCAACCCAGATTGATTCAGTGAACCAAATTTAATGAAACCATTTTTGTTAGAAAGGTCTCGAAATGTTGAATCCAAGCCCGTTGGATTCAAGTCATTTGGATCTGTAGATCATCCTTGGTAAAAATAACAAGGAAAAAGCTTTTCTGCATTCAAACATTTTTCAAATTTAAACCATGATAGATTTTGAGTTGATTCCAACTCTCAAAAATCACATTTAACCATACCTTTCAGAATATATAAATATAGATTTACTTACAGAAATAATGACCAAGTAATAAAAGAATGCCACATAGGCATTTCTAGTCACTTTATTTAATTAAAATAAAAGGTTAAACCTTATTAAATTGTGACACCACTTTAAATCAGATTCCCATGGACTAAAATATGTGGTGATGACATGTGTCAACATGATCCCATGTTTGGTTTGGAGAATATTAAATCCTAAGTAGTTTTTCAAAGAGTAGAAATTACTTTTCTAAAATTAAAAGGAATTAAACCAAGACTTAATCTTGTAATGTTGGAGATGATTCTAGATCATCTATAGGACCCCTTTTGTGTGATGATTGAAAGTAGTTAAGTATTGTTTGGTGATTGTGTACCTTGTATTTATTTATAGATGCTAGTACCGACCAAGGATACGAGGAGGAAGGAGGTTACTACGAAGAAGAAGCCGGGGAGAACTTCAACCACTACTCTGCACAAGGCAAGCCTAATACTACTAGTTGATTGTGCAAGCCAATACTTGCAAGCTATTGACCTTGCAAGCTAACACTTGCAAAATACTATACCCACGCAAGCAAATACTTGCTTGTTACCATGCCCACTATATGCCTTAAGCATATATGATCATAACCACTTGATAAACCAATCCTAGTTTTACTTACAAGCTTTATATTTTATTTCTTTATCAAAGCTACTTACTTAGAGTTTACTTAAGTGAATTGTAGATTCTAGAAGGATAATTGAAGGTTGCATAAAGAGCATAAAATTTGGCCTAAGCTAGATAATCTTGATGTCATCCTAAGGCATGAGATTGAACTTAGTTAAAACTCCACTTGTTTACCACCCCTTATTAGTACTTACCCCCATTTGTAGATGCTAGTGCTAAGCATAAAACTTGATCAACTTTAGATGGGAATACTTGGTGTAAAAATGGTTATGAAAACCTTGGAATGATGGATCATTCTATTGAAATGTTTTGGACATGTGTTTTCAAACACCATATGATTTATGGTGATGAAAATGATGAGGCATGAGACTTATCCCTTTATAAAACTGATGGTTGTCTGGATGTGATACCATTCCAATTTTACCGTACAACCACAATACCCGAGAATTGGGTAGGGCTTGACTAGAAACTTATATACCTTAGTATTAGTTCCCTCACGGCCAAGGTCTGAGCTGAGGCTACCTTGTGAAGATTGTCCACCTGTGCAGTGCCCAAGATGACAGTTGGTCATGGTTGGGAGGCCAAACTCACAGGAGAGGTGCTTATACTAGGGCGTGTAATGGAAAGGTTAGGATTGATTATCCGCATACTGAGTATGGTGAATTCAGGATTTGTTCCTGACGGATGTATCGAATGTTGTGGTGAAAGTGTACAATCTCTGCAGAGTGTCAATCTATTCGAATAGCCGCGTCCGCGGTTATGGATAGTTGGAGTGGCCATATTGTTCCCCCGTAAGATGTTTTCAAAATGACTTGTGAAATAAATTGAGACTTTGACTTGACCACAACAGGGTTGTGATATGAAATACAAGTTCCCACTTAGGGTTATAAAACTTTAACTAGCATTCTTTGCTTCTGAACTTAGTAGAGGTAAATCTGGCTTTTTTGCAAAACAACCCTAGAGCCTAGTGTCCTATTACAAAAACCCCTTTCACTTGTTAGTATTAGTTTGCGAGTACTTAAAGAGTACTCATGGCTTTGTCCCTGGCTATTCCCATGGCCAGACTATGAAGAGGAGTACCTGGAGGATGGACCCCAGGAAGGTTACGACAACTAGGATCATCTCCCATCGTCAGCATTGCATGTGACCCCGAAGATGGAGCTTCGCCTACGCTACCGTTATTATTACGTATTACGCTGCTTGTGTTGTATTAATACTGGATCATGAGATCCTTATTTGTGTAAGACCTTATGTATGGTTTGTAATGGATGAGGTACTGTGGTATCCAATTTTGTTATGTCTCACAAAAAAGGTAATCATGGGATTGCGATGTATGGCATAACAGGCATCTGGGATTAAAAATTCGGGTGTTGACACCATCATCATCACCAACGCATCTCCATCAACCACCGATGTTTCCCTCATCCATGAGTGAGTAATCCCCCGATGTAGGCTTGGGGATGGTAGGGATTGGATGAGTTCTATCATGTAATCGAATAAGATCTGTTAGGGACATAGTGCCTAGTATCTCTATTAGTGCTATTTGACTTTGTTGCAACTTGTTGTGCTTAATGCTTGTCACTAGGGTCCGAGTGCCATGATCTCAGATCTTAACTTATTATTGAATCATTATGATAGTATTGTTTGTGATCTTATCTGCAAGTTGTGTACACATATCATTGTCTGGATCCAAAGGCCCCAAAGTGACAATAATTGGGACAACCGGAGGGGATGGATATGGTGTGAGGATCACATGTGTTCATGGAGTGTTAATGCTTTGCTCCGGTGCTCTATTAAAAGGAGCACCTTAATTGCTAGTAGTTCCCTAGAGGCCCCGCTGCCACGGGCTGGCTTGACAAAAGATGTTGTGCAAGTTCTCATTGCGAGCACATATGACTATATTTGGAGCACATGTTTAGGATTTGTTAGTACTTGGATGCTTGTTATTATTTATCTGCAATGCCCTAGTTCTTTGAAGTTACATATTTAGGCTCATCCATGCAACGCCCGTCCATCCATCCCTATGCCTACCATGCTCGAATCCTACTTCTACCGTTACTATTACTATTGCTACTGTTTCACTGTTGCTGTTGTTGTTGCTGTTGCTTTGTTGATGCTACTACAAACTGTTGCTACTGATAAACTTCTATGAGCAAGAACTATTTCCAGGTGCAGCTGAACTGACAACTCAATTGTTAAGGCTTGCAAGTATTCTTTGGCCCCCCTTGTGTCGAATCAATAAATTGGGTAATACTATTAGCGAAGACTGTTGCGATCCCCTACACTTGTGGGTCATCAAGACTATTTTCTGGCGACATTGCCGGGGAGCATAGCTTTATTTGTAAGTTCACTTGGATCTATTATTGTTCACTGCTACTCCTTTCATCATGGGTAAGTCTCATGATGGAAAGTTCCGTATTTTACCATCCACTACTAGAAGAGGTACAGTCCTAAACACCTCTGTTGCTCTTGATTCATCGTCTGTTATAAGTAAGCTTGTCACACCACCACCACATACTAATGCTACACACACTGCTACTACTGCTGAATCTGAAACTGCTTTTGATACTCATGATGTTACTTCTACTGTGCTTGATGCGAGTGGTTCATTAGGTCCTTTTCTAGATGCTACTATGGATAATCTAGGAAATACCAAAACTGCTAGTGAAGACACTGTTACACCTGTTAGCTCACCTGAGTCTAGTGAAAGTTATGATATTAATGATGGTTATATAGAACTCACTGATGAATTTTTTGAAGAGTGCCGAAACACACATGGTGCTAGTGCTATTAAGAGTCTCCTTGCTAGACGTACTATTATGCCTAAGAAGTCCTATGATCCTAAGTTTGCCACCTCTCCCATAGATATTAAAGATAAAGATTATGATTTAGCTTATTTAGATATTGTTAACAAAGAACCTTTTTGTGGTACTGAAAATGAGAGTGTTGTGGCTCATATGAATGAGCTTTCTACTATGAGTGCTTTGTTCTCTGATGATTTTAAAATGCGCAAGTACTTTGTTGCTAAGATCTTCCCTTTTTCACTAAAAGGAGAAGCTAGGGCTTGGTTTAATAGATTACCTCCTGGTTCCATTGATAGCCCTGATTGCTTGATTCTTATTTCTTCCATAAATATTTTCCTCCCAGTGCTAGACATGCTGCTTTGCAAAGACTTTTTGATTTTAAATAGGGAAAAGAAGAGAAATTGCCTGAGTCATGGAAAAGATTTTGTTTCTTGATTCATGCATATCCTAGATGTCCATTACCTCAGAATGAGCTTCTTGATATTTATTATAATAGTCTAACTGATGATTCTAGGACCTACCTAGATAGATTTGCTGATTGTGTTTTCAGGAAAAGGATTCCTACAGATGCTGAAGAATTAATGAACAAGATAAGCAAGAATTATGATGATTGGACTTCAACTAAGCTGAATACACCTAAGCCTATTACTCCTGAACCAGTTCCAACACCAACAACAAAGAAAAGGGGAGTTATTGCATTAAATGATGAAGTGATGAAGGAAGCTAAAAAGTGTCTAAAGGAGAAAGGTATTAGAGCTAAAGATGTGAAGAATCTACCTCCTATAGAAGAATTATGTAAGCCAATTCCCCACTCATCTACTATTGAGGTACACTCTCTCCAATTTAATGAAGGTGATATTCCTTATGGTAAGCCTCCTAATCAATGCTTAGAGGAACTTGGCACATTTATTGTTAAACAAGGTAATTTTAATAAACAAGTTCAGAATCATTTATTGGAAAACTCTAGAGCTATCCATGAGTTGAAAGATATTGTGGAAAGAACTTCTAATGATATTAAAATGCTTTGTGAACACTTTCAAATGGTTCAAACCCAACTTGATCAACTTGCTAAGGTGCTTCAGGAAATAAACATGCTTATGGAATTAGAACTAGGAGTGGTGCAGCTACTCAAGATCCTTTATATCCTGAAGGACACCCTAAAATAATAGAGCGGGATTCCCAACAAGGTGAAGATAGTGGTAGTCCTCGTAAGAGGAAGAAAAAGAAACATAAGAAAGTTGAGGAACCACTTGAACCTGCTGTAGATCCTAATAGTATATCTGTATCTGATGCTGAAACTGAGAGTGGTAATGATAAAAATGACTCTCCTGATAAGGAGGAAGGTGAGGAAGAACCTAAAAAGAACACTAGGTACACAAAGGAAGATTTTATTGCTAATAAACATGGTAAAGAGAGAGAACCTTGGGTGCAGAAATCAATGCCTTTTCCAGGTAAGAAACACAAGTCAAAGGAGGAAGAACACTACAACAAGTTTTGTGAGTGGATGAATCCTTTATTTCTGCAAATTCCTTTGACTGATGCTATTAAATTGCCTCCTTATTCAAAGTATATGAAGGATATTGTCTCTAATAAAAGGAAGATTCCTAATCAGGAGATTTCTACTTTGCTTGCTAATTACTCCTTCAATGGTAAGGTTCCAAAGAAACTTGGTGATCTAGGTAACCTACTATTCCTCTATCCATTAAGAATAATTATGTTAGAACTGCTTTATGTGATTTGGGAGCTGGAGTTAGTGTTATGCCTTTTTCTCTCTATAAGAGACTCCAGCTAGAAAAGTTGATACCAATTGATATATCTTTGCAAATGGCTGATAAGTCAACTACTGTTCCTGTTGGTATATGTGAGTATGATCCTATTCAAGTTTCTCATAATTGCATGGTTTTAACTGATTTTGTTGTGCTTGAAATGCCTGAAGATGATAATATGTCTATTATTCTTGGGAGACCTTTTCTTAATACTGCAGGTGCCGTCATCAATTGCAATCAAGGAAAAGTAACATTCAATATTAATGAAAAAGAGCACACTGTCTATTTCCCCAAGAAGGTTGTTAAGAGCTATTGCCTTAATTCTATTGAAAATGTTGAAGGCATCAAGGTTGGAGAAATATATTGTCCCATTCCACAAGAAAATTTTGAAACTATTATGATTGGGACCATTGCTATCAAGTATGAGGTAACATAATCACCTAGTGGAATGCAAAGTTTTGTTTCATATAAGATTGTTTTGGTAACAAGACTTGATCAACCTTGTTAACAAAAGGATTTTGATGAACAAAATAATGTTTTCACAGTGGTTATACTTGCTCACTTTTATTTTTCTCCTTTCCAATCTTTGCTCTTCGTCGTGCCTAACTTAAAGGCGTTAAAGAAAAGTACTTGTTGGGAGATAACCCAAGAGTTTCCTTGATTCTTGGAAGTTATTAATTCAGTAATGACCTCTCCTTATCATTTTTGTTTGCTTTTTGTGCCAAGAGTGACCTCTAATGAGAGGGAAGTAGGATTTGGGGAGTTGCTGTCCCGAAACAGATTTCTGTCCTCCACCATAAAAATTTGTGAGGAGTCTCTGTAAGTTGGATTGAGCTGAAAATTTATGAATAAATCCCCCAGTGTGTTAGCTAACTTTATTTAGTTTAAAACTTTTTTATTTGAGCAACATAAGGTCTTCGTAAAAATTGGTTTCTACCTGCTGTTCTGTTTTGACAGATTTCCGCCATTATTTGCATTTGCTTCTTATTGATATCTTTTCGGGTTCTTTTTGGGAAATTGAGATTTTTGAAGGAGTTGCTACAGTATCTTATGTTTTTAATGAAAAGTCTTGCTGTTCCAAACCTTTGCCAGAGGTCTAATATCTTTTGAATAAACTAATGTTACTAATGAAGATTGTGTGAAGTTTTGTATGAAAGAAAAATTTCAGGTGTAGAGAGAGGATGATGTAATGAGATGAAGAATGGACAAAAGCTCAAGCTTGGGGGAGACACTCCGTGTCACCCCAAGAATTACTCAAGAGGTACAAGCGTCAAAGCTTGGGGGTGCCCAAGGCATCCCCTTCTTCATCAATAAAAATCTCAGGTCTTTCTAGACACTTCGTTTTTATTGTTTCATGCACAGTTGTGTTGTTCTTGGAGTGTCTTAGTTTTTGTTTTTGGTTTTCTTTTGCTTCATTTGGTTTTGCGTTGGTTGCCTTCTAAAAAAATCGAAAACACCAAAAATATTTGTTGTTCTTCTTTGGTTTTGTGAGTTCTTTACAGGGTTCAGCCGTCCACAGTGGATTTTGGTTTCATGTTAATATTCAAGTCACACAAGTGAAGGGCAATAATGAATATTAAGACAACTCGAGGTGTGTAAGAGGATGGTAACTAACTCTATTTGTTTCATTTTTGTACATATACTCATCATTGTGGGCATGCTTAGCCTATTTGTGTAAGGTGTATGTCATTATGAATGCTTAGTAGTTCTTGCTTATCTATGATTAGATCCAGCTTGCTAATAGTTTGTAGCATGTCATATGAATGTTTTCTTGCATTGTTTTATTCATACTTTGGTATGACATTGTGGTATCCTCCTTTGACTGTTCATGTGAATCGACTTGGCACATGCTCATGCATGCATATGACTAATCAATAGTCAGTAAGCCTTGATGGTTTATTTTGCCTCAGAGTTCTTGTATCACTTTCATGCCATAATTAGTCATGTTTTGTTGCAAGCATGATTATGACAGCTATTGCTCTCTCGTTTGTCGCTCCCTCTCTATTTCTAGCCTTCACTTGCACTAAGTGTGTGCTCTACCTGTGCTTCCAACTCCCCAAAACCAATATTGTCAGCTGTGTCCACCATACCTACCTATTAGCATCATTTGCTCCTTCAGTGCATATTTTATATATGCCGTGTTCCAAAATAAAATGTTTGTCTGTTTTGAGAAATTTAGTTAGTAAAGCTCTCATGAACTTGATGGCACAATTTATTCCTTGCGCTTAATAATCTTGAACAATTGTGACCTGTCCACGAAAGTTATATTCTTGCTTATTATATACTGGGAGTCAGCAGAACCGTGCTGTCACAAGGAATGCTTTCAACACTTTTTGGATATCTCGTCCAGTTGATACTTTGCTCTTTTGTTTACGGATGTCTACGATGTGACATAAAATGGGAAGTTGTTAGTTCATGGAGTTTATACATTATGTTAGAGAAACGCCGGGGCCGCTAGCCTAAGCCATGCTTAATCATGGTGGAAACTTGCAGCATCACCATAATGAGCATCTATGAAGCTTCCTCAATAAAAATCTATGCATATGGTAAATTAAAAGATTGCTGAGATGCTCATTGTCTGCTTGCCTTTTCATTTTGGTTATGGGAAAGCTCCTATACCTTGTGCAAGGGGTACCCCGTTGGCGGTTCTCGATGATATGCATGTATTAACAATGACAAGAACTTTCAGTTGACCAAAGGTGAGTAGCATGCGGAGCGGCCCTCGTACTCAAGGGACTTGGGATTTTCAGCCTATGGTCTGTCAAGCATATGATTCAGAGTGGACCTCACTTTCACCGTAACGACATGAAGATGCCTATGATAGGGGCAATGAGAGCTCAAAGCTAATGAGTACCTTCCTTTCAGCATTAGGAAGCCTTTCAAACCTTCACAAAACTGTTTTCACAACTTATTGAGTCACCACTTATTCTATGAGCACCTTCTTGAGAGCATAGTTGTCATTCTTATGTTTGTTCCCAAACTTGGTTAATTATGTCATGACTTTGATGCTTGTATATCTGATATCTTTACTTCTAGTCTTCATGTGAACTTCAGAGGTGCCTTGGCATTTATATTGTGCTCTTCAAACAAAGGCAAGCGAGATACCACTCTATCATACCTTATTATGAGCATTGCAATGTTGCTTATGTTTATGTTCCATGCTACTTATTATTATTGAGTTGGTTTCTCTTCATAGCTTGCAATGACTATTGAGTAGACTTAGTTGCATACTCTTTATTATGAATTGTCTAAGCATATACTCCTGTGCTGAGAATATTTACATCATATGAAGCAAAGTGTTCGTGAAATTTCTTTTATCGCATTCAGTTTTCAACTGAATTGCTTGAGGACAAGCAATAAGATAAGCTTGGGGGGAGTTGATACTTCCAAAATGTATCTACTTTCTCGAACACTTTGCTATTGTTTCTTCTCTAAACTTGTGTGATTTGGATACAACTAACACAGACTGACTTGTTTTTAGCAGAATTACCTTGGTGTCTTGTTTTTGTGCAGAAAATGAACTATCAGGAAAAATCCCGGAAAATATGCCAAAAACTATTTATCACCAGAAGATCCATGGAGCCAGAAGGGGGGACAGAGGGGAGGCCTGGGGGGCCCAGACCCACCCCGGGCACGGGCCCACTGACCCCGCGCCTAGGGGAGGTTTGGCCACCCCAGGCAGCTCCTCGGCCTCCCTCCGCGCCTATAAGTTGCCTTCTGACCTAAAAACTCGGGGGGGGGGGGGTCGATAGTTTTTCCAGAAAGAGTTCCGCTCCATCGCCATGAGAAACCGGGATTCGGATACAGAAACTCCGTTCTGGCACCCTGCCGGGATGGGGAATTTGGAGAGGATCATCGCCATCGTCATCACCAACACATCTCCATCAACCACTGATGTTTCTCTCATCCATTAGTGAGTAATCCCCCACCGTAGGATTGGGGATGGTAGGGATTGGATGAGTTCTATCATGTAATCGAATAAGATTTGTTAGGGGCATAGTGCCTAGTATCTCTATTAGTGCTATTTGACTTTGTTGCAACTTGTTGTGCTTAATGCTTGTCACTAGGACCCGAGTGCCATGATCTCAGATCTGAACTTATTATTGAATCATTATGATAGTATTGTTTGTGATCTTATCTTCAAGTTGTGTACACATATCATTGTTTGGATCCAAAGGCCCCAAAGTGACAATAATTGGGACAACCGGAGGGGATGGCTATGGTGTGAGGATCACATGTGTTCACAGAGTGTTAATGCTTTGCTCTGGTGCTCTATTAGAAGGAGCACATTAATTTCCAGTAGTTCCCTAGAGTCCCCGCTGCCATGGGCTGGCTGGACAAAAGATGTTGTGCAAGTTCTCATTGCAAGCACGTATGACTATATTTGGAGCACATGACTAGGATTGTTTAGTACTTGGATGCTTGTTATTATTTTTCTGCAATGCCCTAGTTCTTTGAAGTTACATATTTAGACTCGTCCATGCAACGCTCGTCCATCCATCCCTATGCCTACCGCACTTGAATCCTACTGCTACCATTACTGTTACTATTGCTACTGTTTCACTGTTGTTGTTGTTGTTGTTGCTTTGTTGTTGCTACTACAAACTGTTGCTACTGATAAACTTCTGTGAGCAAGAACTATTTCCAGGTGCAACTAAACTAACAACTCAGTTATTAAGGCTTGCAAGTATTCTTTGGCTTCCCTTGTGTCGAATAAATAAATTGGGTAATACTACCCGCGAAGACTGTTGCGATCCCCTACACTTCTGGGTCATCAGGAGCAGATCAGCCAAATGGCTCGGCCCACCCCACGGCCCAACACGGAGCCCACCCGGGAAACCCCCTCGCTCACCCCTGTATTTCTCACCCTGCACCCGCGCACCCCCCCCCCCTCACTGACATGCTGGCCCCGTAGCCATGCCACCCATCAACGCCGCAGACTCGCCGTCGCCGCCCGTTACTGGCTGATTGATTCTCGAATAAATTCGCGTTAACCTCGCAGTAATCATGCGCCTGAACCCTCTATACTTAACCCTCTCCTCCTTCCGCTCCTTTCCCCTCACTCACCACCCTCTAAGCGCCGCTAGGCTATCCACACGCAAGCTTGCGCCGTCGCAGTCCCGAACAAATTCGGTAAACCCTAGCCCCCCTTCTCTCTGGTTGACACGCGTGCACTCTTCGTGTCCGTTCGCGTCTAATGCCACCTCTTGCCTATCTTCTCGTACCTTGTAGCATCGCCAACGACAAATCCCGAATGTGCCCGATGCCAACGCCAACTCCGACGAGGAATCGTTGCCGTGTTCGTGCGCCCCAGCCCCGTCCGCGAGCACGTTGAGCTTCACCGCGTCTCCGCGACCTCGGTAAGCCCCAGTACCCTCACCCTTATCCTCTGGCCTCGCCGGAACATCACCGTCCGACGCACAGCCTCCGCGGTGGCCATTTGCGCCACCCTCGTTTGGTCAAAGCAATGAGATCCGCTAGATCTAGATCCAGCGGTCAAGATTAGAACTGGTCGCGAAATGGTACGCATAGATCTGAGCCGTAGGATTAAGATCTGGCGGTTTAGGTTAGATCGTTAGTGAAGGGGTAAGTTGCGATCTGGCACGTTGGATTTGATGTGATCCAACGGCGTGGAAGCGCGATCCACCCGAAGTGGTATCGTCCAATCAGACGCTGCCGCGTGGCTCGATTTTTTGATTTAAAAACCAGATTTTGTTTCAAACTTGGAAAATTCATAACTTGAGTTCTGTTTATCCAAAAAATGCAAATAAGATATCATTGGATTCAGAAAAATAAATCCTACATTACTGTAGGCTTAAATTTGTATTTTGTTTCTTTAAAAATGGAATTTTTTGCAGAGACAATTATAGGCTTATTTTGACTACATAAATTATATAGGAAATGTTTTAAAAGCAAATTTAAGTTTATTTAGACTATAAATAGTTAGTTTTGTGTTCAGTACTGTTTAGTTTGATTGGTTTAGTGTATAAAAGTTCATTTCATTGCATTGCATTCATTCATATGTTTTTGCTTGAATATTTTGAATGATAATTTGGTGCTATCATTTTATGTGTAGATTTTGGTGCTAGTGGTGATTGTGATTGTGAAGATTGTTGCTACTGACCCAACTACCAAGGCAAGTGGTACTTCAAGTATTTGTCCTATTATTTTTTACTATGCACTAGTGATATTTTGTAAAGGGCCTGCATGAAATTTTGCTAAGTATCTATATGTTATGCCATGGAAAATCCTAGTAATTGTAGTCTTGGTAGAATTTTCTCTAAGTTAAGATACTTGATATGTTATCATGCTTAGCCTAGCTAGTATAAAACAAGGGTGAATTATATACATGCTATGGAAATTTTGCTAAGTCTTTGACTTATGTTTTTGCCTAATAAAACAACTAAGTGAATGAATCACCTGGGTGGAATGGTATGATTGGGTTATGTTGAGTGGTTACACAAGGCCCATGTCTATGGTCTACCTTGTGTATCACACTTGTGTAAAGCCACCCAGGAACAAAGAGATTTTAGATACTTAGTGTTTAGAATCTTCTAGTGCAACCACATGGCATATGGGCTCTGCCTTGATCATATAGGTTGCAATAACTTAACCAGATGGACAGATGGTGGTAGGGTGATAGGATGGAACGCGTCCATTTGGTCTAAGGGAAGGCTTCCGAAAGATCTCGTCTTGATGCATGTCGAGTCTTGTGGGGAAATTGCATCACCTATCGAGAAGGAAAAACCTAAGTACTTAGTCGTGTCCCCGACAACGGACAATTTGAGCATCAAGACATTGAAGCTATCAAGGATCTCCTCATCCCAATTTTTCTAAGTTAAAAACTTGTGGTTGAACAAGGTAAAGGTTCACCAATGTCTATTGGTGGTTCCTTGGGAGTTTTTGTCAAACAAAAACTTAGTGTTTTTCAACTGATAGGAAAAACCTATTTTGAGCAAAGCAAGCCTAAGCTACACTTAGCCAAATTCATATATATGATTAGATACTACTATTCTACTATGGTATCACTTGCCAATACAATTCCAAATGTATTGACCCACTTTGGCTGTAACTTATGATGTTGCAGGTTATTCTGATGAGGATTAGGTTTGTGAGTCTACACTCAACATGATTGCATGTGGCACATGAAGATGAAGACTTTACTTTATTTACTTATGTTATGAACTCTTGTACTAGCCTTTGGCTATGGAGTTGTAAAATACTATGTTTATCTCTGGAATGATGATGTAATAAAGACCTTTGTATCTATGTACTTCATCTTAAACTGTGGATGCTAGCATTTGATCCAGGGACTAGCATTGCAATCACAGGGACCTTTACCTTATAAAGGTGGGGTCTTACAAACACTTTCCTTATAGATGAGACAAGCATCCATTGCATCTCCAATGTACCTAAACAACATTCAAATACATCTTGGTCCCCAAACTTATTGGGTCCAAAGTGTTTAGACTAACCACAACACATAGGAAACACTCCATAAAATATGTGCATATTTAGAGATGAAATTTGAATTTCATGCACATCTTAGCTGTTTAAGTATTTGATGGAGTATACCCTATATATTGGATCAAAGAAAGCAAACCATGATATAAGATATACATTTAGTAAACATGCATGCGCGAGACTTTCAAGATCCAATGAACATATAATTTGGACAAATCACCAAAATATTCAAGAAGGCATACAAGGAGTGACAAAACACATTTGTTGTCCAAACTATATCAAAGAACCAAATCAACACAATATTTTTTAAACAAAGTTCAACAATGAACCAAGAAAAACTATTGAGGATAAAAGATGAAATAAAAACACAAATCCTCAAAGATTTATCTCATTCAAGAAAATAAAATAGAGAAGAAAGAATGAGATAACAATATCACAAAAGAGCTAGGTTTCAACAAATAAACCAAACCCTTTAACACTTTTCACAATGGCACAAGGTTCCGAGAAGAAAAGTTTTGTCTTCCACTAATACACATTTGATAATAATCAAAAAAATCATCAAAGAGATGTTCAAAATCCAAGGAAGACAATGGGAGCCACACCAAAATTTTGGAAAGAAAATAAGGCAATAAGAGGTGAAATACAAGGTGAAGATGATCCACAAATGCTACCACACACAAGTATATCAATTGTCGAAGAGAATGAGTGTATTGGAATTGATTTCCGGTGGTATATTACACGGATATTAAAGATAAACCTTCACAATAAAAAGCATAGGATATGGATAAAAAGATTAAGCACTATGCAAAGATAGAGATTCTTGATAGCTTCAACTAGTCACACAATCATGCACAACAATGATTAGAATAACTTGAAGCAAATGGTCTCCCAAATAATATATAGGGATATGTATTTGAGAAAGACCGCACCAAGAATTTCTTACTCAAACATAGACCGAAAAGACGAGCAATAAAATCCTCTAACAAAAATAGGACCTTTTTTGAGCCAACATGCCACCTAGAAGCAAGATAATCAACAATATCAACTCTAAGTGGCACTACCTCATATGTTCACATTTCCTAGGATTGTGATATGCAAAAGAAGCATATTACTCCCCCATAATGTGATATTCAATTTTTCTTAATAAGAGGCAAATCAACCTCAACTAGAGAGAATTAATGGACATCTAGAATTTCAATTTCTCATGAGTATGACACACCACATAGTGACTAGATAAGCTTACAATATCAATAGTAAGTGGTAGTAATCATGTACACACATTTTAAGGTTTGAGAATGCACGAGGCATATCACTCCCCCAAAATGGGATGTTCCATTAATCACTTGAAAAGAGCCAAATAAGATAACATCAAGATGCATTAGAGGCTCAAAACGAAACACAGGAGCAAATGATGTGCCAAACACCTAGACATACTTGAATACACAAAATAAGCAAGCATAAGGCACACAAAATACACACACATACTTGGTACAAAACCAAAACATGTAAAGGGGCAAGTAACTTACAATATAAATGAGTTTAATACAAGTTACCGCGAAGAGGCGCATTGGATAAAAGATAGGGATATGATAATCCTTATGACTTGGCTTGATCAAATATAATATATGAAGATCCCTTAAATCTTCATGAGTTAGCCAAGTCTCCAATTCCCTCCACAAAAACACCGATTGATCAAGTTTGAGCTTGTTGGTCCCCAACCAAGTTGGGTCTTAAGAGGTTAGTCACAATAGGCTTGGCAGCCCAAATGGTTATTTTCTTGACACCACTTTGAGTTCCAACAAACTTGGCAAACACATTGCCATCCTTATCCTTCCCAAGAGAATAATCATCATCAATAATGATAGGATTAGATAAGTATCGTTTGAACATGAAGAGTAAAAGTGCCCCTTCACACGACATACGTAGCAACAGGTGCTCCCCTTTCTCTTCTCCGTTGATTTCTTGGCTTGGGGATAATTATCATGATTCTTCTTCAGAAGTGTCCTAACTTCAACTCGGGCTTGACCTTGAACTTGTGGCCACTTCCCTTGTTGCTTCTCACTCAAGTGATTTTTCTTCAATGGACAAGATCTTACATGATGTCCTTCAACCTTGCACTTGAAGCAAATAATCTTGGACAAATTCTTGACTTGGTTTTGGCCCTTCTTCTTGTTGCTCTTGGACTCATTCTTGTTATTGGAGTTGAACCCAAGTCCACTTTTATTATTAGGGGATTTTTGCACACTCAAAATATTATCGAGTGTGCATTTACCTTCATGACTCTTTTCCAAGTATTTCTTCAAAAAAGTGACTTGGGCCTTGAGCTCTTTGATTTCCTCTACATGGTTAGTAGAAATAGAGGTACTAGATGAAGTAGAAGCTTCATTGTTAGAGCAACAAGGAAAAGCAAGTAATCTAACACAAGGTTTATCACTAGTATGAATAGAAGGATCACTAGGACTAGCACATGGTAAAATAGCATTTTGAGTATAAGTTGTGATAATGTCCAAAAGAGGCTCAAAAGATGTTACCTTAGTAATACTTGACTCACAAGCTAACTTTAGCCTATCATGGGATATTAGAAGATCATTATGAGAGCCCGAGAGCTTTTCATGACTTTCTTCCAATTTCCTATACTTGCTAGTTAGCAACTCAAGTTGAGCCCTTAGCTCAACATTCTCCTTTAGGGTAGATGCTTCACAAGAAGTAGAGTTAGTAGCACAAGCATCATTAATGGAATTTTACTTTTCAAGCTCATACGATTCAAATTTTTGTGTGAGGAGACAATTAGTGTGCTTCTCCTCGATAAGCTCTTGCTTAAGGAGATTGAATCTCCGAGTCCCATCATCAAGTTGGAAATCCAACTCCTCTGTGGTTCCCGTTTGTTTAGTTATTGTGTCCATAACGTGTTTGAGACAAGTAACGGCCTTATTATTACCATGAAGAGAGGTACACAAAAAATTCAACTCAAGCACGAGACCACTAGTATCCACATCAATGTTATCATCGCTATCATCATTATCATTGCTATTATCTTTAGAATATATGTTGGGATCGAAATTAGGAGATACCTTTGATCCTCTTGCCATAAGACACATGTGAGCATGGGAGGATGAAGATGAGGATATTCTTGAATCTTCAGTCATGATCATCTCTTGGTCCATAGAATGTTTGATTTCCTCTACATTGTTAGATAAACAACTAGAGGAAATAGAAGCATGTTGTTGATGGGAACAAGGCAAATCAAGCATATCATCTACACTAGTACTCAAATAATTTCTAGAAGATATGCAAGGACTAGGAACACAAGGGGATATAACATCATTGTTGCAAGAAGTGCTTAAGTACAAACTCTCTACACCATTATCATTTATAGAACAAGAATAATTGGTGTAAAGAGAAACACTACCATCATCACATATGATTTTTCCACTCACCATGCCATTACCTTGTAACTTGTCACATGTAAGTGAAGTGCAAAGAATTGAAATATCATCGCGGACAGAGGTGGAAGAAACTTGGAGCTCTTCATGATGTGAGGGAGAAGAGAGCTCCTTGGAGATACCACCGACCCTATGAGAAATGGACCCACCAAATATTTATTTAAGATTGGTCCACATCTCATGAGACGACTTGCGCTTTACAATCATCAAGAACAAATTAACTATTGGGCTCAAGGAGAAAATAAGATCATTAGATACTTGAGCTTCGAAATGTAAATTTTTCTCATCCTCTAAAGATTGATTTTGAGGATCCGTCAGAGGAGAAAAACCTACATCTAGAAATCGCTCAATATTTGGACGCAAGGTCCAAAGATTACAAACCAAGCAATTTCTCCACAAAGCACAATTTGTGCCATCAAAGATAATTGTGTCATTGTTCACTATACTACTAGTCGACATATCTACACTCTAGGCGGTGAATCCTAAACAAGGAGAGACCTTGCTCTGATACCAATTGAAAGGATAGAGATGTCGCCTAGAGGGGGGTGAATAGGCAATTTCAAAACTATTACGGTTTTTGCTTGATAGAATGCGGAATTAAACTACCATTTATTTTACAAGCACAAAACCTAAATACACTAGGCTCAACTAAGTGCACCAGCAACAAGTTAAGCTAAGAAATATAACACAAGATAAATATACCACATGTTATAAGCAAGATATAAGTACTTCAAGCTCGATGGCTATCACAAGGAAATTAAGCTTGGATATAGAGATAACCGAGGCACGCGGAGATGAAGATGTATTCTCGTGTTCCCTTACAAGTAAGGTACGTCACGTTGGAGAGTTGTGGGATTCCACGATGGATTTCCCAACACCACGAAGGCTCGCCTTCTTCTCTGAGTCTATCCCACGAGGAAATAGGCCCTTTCCTTATGGCTAACTTTTCCTCCACTCCGGAGATGGCAAGCTCCACAACCACTTCACAAGCTCCACGAAGGAGAAGTCTGGGTCTCTTCACAATCTTCCACGAAGAGTACACCATGGTACTAACCGCCAATCCAACTAGGAGGTCACCCTCCAAGAGTAAAAAGCTTACGGTCTCTCACTCGAATAGATAATAATGGAGAGCTCAACACTTATGCAAGAATGCAAAGCAA
This sequence comes from Avena sativa, assembly GCA_916181665.1. Taxonomy (NCBI): domain Eukaryota; kingdom Viridiplantae; phylum Streptophyta; class Magnoliopsida; order Poales; family Poaceae; genus Avena; species Avena sativa. The sequence goes on from OV702279.1 coordinate 231,311,384, forward strand.
GACCACAAAGGGTGCTCAAATCCTTCACTCTCAAATCCCACCAAAGAAACAAGTGATAGGGAGGAATTAGAGAGGAAGAACAATGGTGGAATTCAATCAATGACTACAAGATATAGATCCAAAGGGTTCCCTTCACTTAGAGGAGGAATTGATTGGTGGGGATTGTAGATCTAGATCTCCTCTTCCAAAGCCCTCAAAAATATGCAAGAATCATAGGAGGGAAGGGAGAGGAAGCAAACTCAAGAGGTTCAACAATGGAGGTCAATTTTGTGGTCAAGAACACTCAAAACGCGTTGGGGAAGAACCTCCTTTTATAGGGGAAAACAAATATGACCGTTGGGAGAAAACTGCGCAAACCCGGTTTAAAAGCCGGTTGGACCAGCCCCGGGACTGGGAAACTCGGTCCCCAGGCTGGTGGACCGGCCTACAAACCGGAACGGCACTATCTACCAACTCGGAATAGACTCGGTCGCGAAAACCGAAAAATCCGGTTTAAGATCCGCTCTACCGGCGCTGGCACCGGACCGTCCGGTGTGGGACTCGGTTGAACCGGATCCATAACCGGGACGAAACAGACTTGACGAAAAACGCAATAACTTTTGCATACGGACTCTGATTTAGATGATCTTAGTCTTGTTTTGACGAGGAAAACAAGCTCTAAAAGATGGGTCATAAAATTATCATAGAACAACAAAGTAGGATAGAACCAAATGAATAAAGGTATGAAGCCTCCCTATGAGAAGAACTGGTAAAACCTTCAAACTCGAAAATTCCATAGAAGATGCATACGAATTCCGTTTTCGATCAACTTGGGATTGTTGAAGAGCTAGAAACAAGCTAAAGAATCTCACATGGACAAACACCAAGAAGTAACAAAATAGGAAGATGCATAGTATTGAGCTCCCTAAGACGATGTGATAAAGTTACCCAACCGAAATCCCCTCTTGATAGTGCGGCTATCTATCCTATAACCCGGTCTACCAATCAACCACCTTGAGACCGGTAAAAGGAAAACCTAGCAAGGCCATACATTTTCCTTGTGCATCCTGTTTGATCTTGATGACAGCTATTCAAGATCCATCCAAGCCGGAATGCAACACTTGATCATTATTGCTTCATGAAGACTCATAATTTTCTCCCCATACACCACTATGGGAAAGCTTCATTGAGACACGTCTTCACGTGTAAATTATCACCAATATGGATGGAAAGCTTCAAGCGAATGATCTTCTCGAGATGCTTATCTTGAACTTTCCCTTCTCAACCTTGATGACGATCACCACTTGATGTCATCCTTTCATGGGCTATATGAAATCTTCAGTTTTGAAGCATGCCCATGGAAAGATACCACAAGATTCATGTGATACATTCTTTATGCTTCATGTGTTTACCAACTTGAAATCACTCTTCACTCTTTGTATAGGTCAACCATGTATCTTATCATGCTCCATCTAATCTTGAGGTACATAAAAATAACTCTTCATTTGATTACATGCTCTAAATATTAGTCAACTATAGCTCAACTAATGAGGCTATCATGACACCGACTTAGAGCCATACCTTGCATTCTTTTGTTGAGATCACACTCTTAAGATCTTGATCATATCATATTCTTATATTCAACTCGACGATCTTGATGCCAATACTCAAGGTATATCTTGCATCCATACTTGAATCCAACACATGGAATTTAAGCATGACCTATGGAATATTCCTTCATATAATACTCAGTGAAAACATTAGTCCATAGGGATTGTCATTCACTACAAGAAATGTGTCAAACTATGACCTTTCGGTAGTGACTGTGTCGAAAATCGTCATAAATTTATGACGACTCCGGACCAGATGGTCATGAGCTGTTTGGAAGGGTCGAAACGTAGCAAAATTATGACGATATTTCTCCAAAACGTCGTAATTTCATAAGATAAAATCGTCATAGTGTTAACAAAGATAAGATATAAGAGGAAGGCAATACCAGCCGTTGGATGTAAACATGATAGACGGTTGAGATTGTGATATGTGGAACACCAGCAGTGGATCGATGACCTGGCACACCACCGATCGAATGACCTGGCAACATGGGCGACAAGAACCCAAATCCAGCGAACCCCACCCTCCTGGACACCCATCACCACATTCTCTCCTTCCCCGCCACCCCTCCCCAACCTCCGGTCGCCGGCCGCCGGCCTAGATCCTGGCCAGTTCTGGCCACTCACTGCCCCTCCGACCACCTCCCCCGAATCCCCTCCTCCACCTCCCTCCATTCCACCGCGTGGAACCACCAAACCCCTAGTCCGACTGAAACCCTAGCCCAGGCCCCAGATCTGCAGATAGGAGAAGGAGGTTCGCGGCGCTCGATGCTACCGTCGGCGGTGACGCCGCCTCCATCGAGGAGGACCTACGACTCGCCTTTAGGGACTCCAACCGGTGGCTGGGCCCCTGGATCCTCTGCAACACCATTCTCCCTTCGCCCTCATGCCCCTCCTCTGTTTCGCCCTCACGCCCCTCCTCTGTTTTCCCGCCACTTTCCAGGGAGCCGCCGTCCATCAAGGGAACCTGTACCTTCCAGATGCGCCGCCACCACCCCAACCCGCCGCCTACCCTCCCCCACCTCCCTCCCTACATCGACGGACTAGCCACGTGGGATGGAACTAGTAGCAGCGGCCGGCGCTGGACGATGGAGACATGGGTGGGCGTGGGTGGACTGCGATGTAGACGGAGGCGTGGGTGTGCGGCATGGTTGTGGATGGTGGCCGGGCCTCCGTGGCTCTGCGCCACACGGAGCAGCAGTAGCGGCACGACGCACCTGGCCACCGACGGGCTTGCGGGCGTCATCAGCAAGACCTGCACTGCGCTGCTCGCCTGCCTCACCATCCTCTTCCAGGTACAGAGCCTCTCGATTTTTCACAAGCTTCCTTTGATTGTATCTGACCGGAGTAGCAATGGCCACAAAAAGCATCAGGACATACCCTCATGGAAAATTCCCTTTGCAACAGTCAAAGAGAATTCATGTTATAGGATTCAGTTAGACATGACATCTCAATTATATGTCTTTTTTATTCCTATGTTTTTTCTATCCTATGAATCAAAGGAGCCGGTTGATAGCAATTATGTATTTGTATGCAAATTTTCCACTTGCCAGTTTTTCCTACTAATTCAATACCGCTATCAAGCATTTTGTACTCTGAAATGTATTAGTAGGCTCCACTAACAAAAAGTCACTATATATCTGGACGTGATCCTTTACAATGATTTTTTTGTTGCTTAATAACACACATTGAATGATATTGAACCACTAAATATAGTAGTATGTTCTCTCTTGAAGACACAAGGGATGAGGCCTGGTGTGCTGCCTTACACAGGCATCTTATATGTGTTACATATTATCATACGAGATAGAAATTTATCTATTAAGTTATGTCTTCATTTGTAATTGGCCTTTGCACACCACCTATTTTCTAAAATGGCTAAATACAATTCCTTTTGATGTAGGATAGTTGGAGGACTTCTTGTTTTGCTATATCTGTATTTTAGAATTATACGTGTGTTCCATAGTGCTGGCTTATTTATTTCCTTGACTACAGAATCAAAGCTGATTTCAATTATTGACTTCTTGCCACTGTTATTTGTGTTAGAGCTTGCAGAACCACGTCTATGGGCAATAGAAGTTGTGGCACCACACATCACTTGCAGTTGCTTTTGTCTCCCTCAAAAATGACATCAACGGTGTGCCTGACTAATACCACAAAAGGTGTTCTCTCTCTGGCGACTTTAGAATTTGTCAATTTAATTACTTCGAATATGCTTGTTAATAGTCTGGACAGATTCATATGCTGACATATTCTCCCAACAGACTTTAGAATCAGTCTATTAGTCAGAATCTACCAACAAACTTTAGAATCAGTCTATTAGTCAGAATATTCAAGATGCTTGTTAATATTTTCACCATGATGCAAGTTTTGTCTACATTAGGTTGGATAGTTAAGCTTAGCTGGTTAAAAGCGAACTCCAACAAAATGGTGGATTTATCTGTACAACTTGTAACAATGTGCCAATATAGGGTTCACAAGCATTACTGTTATTCATTTGCTTTCTGTAGCTTTGATATTCATACATATGTTCAGTTTTAATATTAGTAGTACAACATCCTGACATTAATTGATGTAGTTTCATTCCTGATCTTTCTGTGTATAAGCATAAATCATACAACTACTTTTTCTTTCCTTAATTGAATATCTTTATTGTGTATATATGGGGGATGGTTGTGCGGAGCAAGTAACCTTGGGAGGAGCTCACAGCAGCTGGCAGTGCGGAACGACCCTACCATGATGTTTTGTTCTGATATCTAGGTTTCCTTTTGATTCGGGACTACTTGTGTGTATGTTCTGCTAGCCCGGTGAGTCTCATAGGCATGCTTAACTATGTACTTGAGATGGTTAATGCATTGTTCTTCTGTAACTTGAGATATCTTCTACTTGGAGGTCCTCTGGAACTTCTACTTGGAGTACATCTTTTTATTGATTGTACTTTACTGCGTTGCCTTGATATAGTCTGGAGATGTTTAATATTACCTTTTATGAGTTCAAAACTATCTGATACCTACCTGTTAGATTGTAAATCTATCTTCCTTCTAAAATTAATGGAAGCATGTCCTTATGTGTGTTAAACTTGATTAGAATTGTATCTATTTAGATCTGAGAGTATTCATTGTAAATCTGAGTTCACTTATTACATGTCAGTGCTTGTACTGTTTGTTTCCATTGGTTATGCATGATTATATTTATACATGTACGTCGAATGCTTTCTTACTAGCTGGTTTAGTGATTGGCATGCCTGATCCTGCTTATTTGTGGGACAAATTAGTTTCTTTGAGTTTGATTGGATTTCCTTAGTATTTGTTGGTGTTGCTCTAGGAGGAAATGCTGGATTGATTTTTATTATGACCCGGTTCTTGGGTTTTTTTCACGAGGTGATATGCCAGATGCTGTCGCGGGTGCAGAGTGAGCGCTGAGGCGGGCTGAACATGTTTGTCAACAGCTCAGCGGCGGCGGACGACCGGTCACTATCCTGCCTGTGCCCGGTGATCCTCCATATCGAATCTTGCATTGTGTGTGTTTATATTACTTGCATGGTGTGTTTATATTACTTGCATTGCCTATCTTGTCATGTCCATGCCAGTGGCAACATTTGTGAAATGAGTCATGACTCCCTTTTGTATTAGTAATGTATAATATATTTGTGAGATTTTTCTTTTAACAAATAACTTTAGCTACATGTAGCATCAGAATGCATACAACTATAAGTGGCAGTAGTGTTTACCTTTATTTAATGTGGCATCTTCTTATATTTTCTATTGTATTTTGAACAGCCTGGACACATGCTCTTATGGTTACCTGAATGTTTCTTATACAGGTTTACCCTGTCATGTTTAATTTGGTGTGATCTTTCATGCAAACTGTGCCCTAAAATGTGATGTGGCTTGGCATACATCAAACTATAGCTGTTTTTACATTGATGCATAGTTGCTGATACTAGCCTGCGTGTTTTGGCATACAGGTAATTGCATTGGTAGATGGGGATGTGAGATGAGAAGAGGCAGCGGAGTGCACCAGTAGCATTGACTTAGAGTGGTCGACGAAACAAGATCCTCTGGCTAGGTCTTCAGATCTTACTGACCTCACCCCCTACTGCTCCTCTTCTTCACGATCTTGGTGTATGTAAGTTCCCTGGTTCATCCCTTTTCTCCTCCACTTGTTATATGATACATGGTTGTGATAGAAAAAGTGTTTATCTACTCATGTGTCATCGGAATAACCGTGATGCTCGTGAGCTTGCGGTAGAGCTACAATATTTATTCCTGGGATCATCATCCAATTCAATAGTTTAGTCCTGTTCGATTTACTATTAATTGTTTAGCTGCTTATCGCCTTTCACTATTAAAGTCATGTTACCAACCTGGTAATAGCTTCATTGCACAATACTATTGTTCCTTTTGCTCATTTTTGTTAGCAGAAGCTGGGCAATCTTGTTTCACCAAGTCTAATTCTGCATGTTCTTCCTTTTTATGATAGTCATTAGTATACATTGTTTCTAGAATGTTTCTAAAGTTTTGAAAGGAGGTTTGGTTTAGTTTATCTGTTCCTAATTTTAGTATGAAAAGTGAGTTTTTTCTTCAAATTACAGTGTGTTTATCTAAATATCTCATCGAGGCCTCATTGCCTTTTTGTTGGACTACAGGTACACGCTGAATAAGTTAGAGAAAGAGGAAGCATGAAGTTCCGAAATATCAAAAAAATGCCATCTTATATACTTTCTGAATGTTTTATTGTATTTTGGTACTCCACCTGATGTAAACTGTGTGTGATTGTAATGTGCTGATGTTATCCAAAATATTATTTGTGAATGTGACCTGTTTGAATCAAAGTAATTCGTTTATTCAGTTGGTCTTGATTAAATTATTAGATGTTTAATTATTGTGAAAATGTGAGAAAATGGACATTAACAAGTGGAACCATATAAATTGTATGAACTGACAACTGGGACCCTGTTACTAGTGGGACCAGCCCAAAATAAGAAGACTGAAAGTAAGATCTGTCCATATAAAAGGCCAATGCAAAGAAAATAAAAATTCCAGGATGTTGGGCTTGGCCCATGTAGCTGACCAGATTTAATATGAAAAACAATCCAGAATAGTTGGGTCGAGCCATGTGAAACCTAGAAATGGACTGGGTTGATTTCAATTTAAGACGATTTAATTTTGTCACAATTTTTCCATGTAGGATCAGCCACGTAGGATCTGACATGACATGGCTAGATGGCCCATGACGATATTGAATCGTCATAGACGTTATGACGATCCAATATCGTCATAGAAGGTTATGACGATTTTACCAAAAACGTCGTTATAGTTCATTTGCGACGCCCAGCTTTCTACGATCTTAAAATCGTCATAGAATCGTCATAAACAGACTACTATGACGATTCTGTGACGAAAATGGAGGGTCATATATTGCCAGATTCCTTGTAGTGATTAATCACCAAAACCACACATAGGGGAAATTACCCTTTCATTGGGCTTTGGGTAATTCACCTGTTGTTATCCCTGATTCACCAGTTGAACAACTGCATATTCCTATGGTTGAAGACATGCCTTTGGATGTTCTGAACCCTCCTCCACAAGCAAATACTAGTGGAGTCACAACTTCTACCCCTACTGTTGATGACATTGATTCTGAGAATAGTATAGTTGGATGGCAATTCAATGTTGATGCTGACAATGTGGTGGTGCAACATCAGCCCAATATCCATCAGAATGCTCTGGGTGAAGGTCTTATGCACATCATTCAGACTTACAAGGCTGACAGTGTCAATGATGCTTCAAATAGTGGTAATGAGGATAACCTTTTAGAGGATATAAATATGCTTTCACCCAATTAAGCACACATGAAGATTGGATATGTGCACACATAGTTTGTGTCAATTCCTAAGAAAAATCATTTTATGCATGCCTTCTCCAAACAAGGCATGGACCTTTGGGAAAGATACTTTGCTCCTCATGGTAGTCAGTGATGGGGATATGCCTCACGGGGTATACCCAGCAGGACGTTTCCTACTGGATCAAACACCCAGCTAGTGGGCCTGTAGGACGGCGACTGGATCGTCACCCAAGGAGGAACCAGGCGACTGGAAGCTGGAGGCCCAGAAGTGTAGCTAGGCCCAGTCGAATTAGGTCAAATCCTCTGAGTCCCTAACTGACTCGGTTGTATATCTATAAACCCTAGCAAGGTACCCCTATATAAACCTCCCTAGGGTACTCTCTATAGGCTTGTTCCATCATACACCCCATCGACTTGCTGCCTAGCCGCCGAGCTCGCCACCCTTGTAATCACTCGATAATACAATCTAGCGGGAGTAGGTCTTTACCCTCTGGGGGGGGCCAAACCTGGGTACACCCTTGTGTCTCCGCCCTCATCTCGCACCGCATATGGATGGCCACCCTTTCCCTTCTTCCTACTACTCGCTGCCAATCGTAGCATCTCCCGTGGCCATTCCCACGATAGTCAGAACTCTGGGAAAAGGACTCTCTCCTTTGATATCCTTGTAAGTTGGTTTAACTTCATTACTTTAATGCTTATGACACCTGAAAATTTTGATTGGAAAAGAGGTTTCCTTCAGTCTCCTTTGTGGAATATTATTATGAAACCCATCAACAATGAACAGAAAATTTCCTTCTGTTTCCCTGATAAATGTGCTGTAAAACTGGCACCTTCTTGTAAGATATTGGAATGCCTAGATACTCCTACTGATTCTCCTTCTTTGGACAAGATTTATGCCTCTATGACCACACCAATTAAAATAAGAAGAAAAAATGTAATATTTCTAGAATCTAAAGTGAGAAGAAGCCCTAGAATTATTGAGCTAAATGGTGGATTCAGAAATCATGTGAATTGTAATGATAAGAATTTCTTATCCTGTAATGCTCATCCTCCTGATATAAATACTAGTGTGGTTAAGAATTTGGCCATTTCCTTTTGTAAGGTGATTGAGGATGAGGTGACCAATAAACTACTAAAAAGGACCAAGCTAATGGAGACTGAGAAGAAAGCACATGGACCTGGTAAAATGGTGGAAAAATGAAAGAAAGTCCCAGAAGCCCTGCCAAGTGGAAAAGGAGGCCCTGGTGCTAAAGGAGCTGGAGGTCCCTCCAAGGCTGCTGAAAAGAAAAACATCACTATTGCTGCTAGCTCGCAGCAGGTAAGGAAGAAATGACGAAAATATAGTTACTCAATGCATGATCAAACTACTACTTTTGTCTTCCCAGTTGGCAGTTTAAGTTCTTGCTGCTATAATGACTCTGTTTTTCCTACTCTATGGTTGCCCTTTGTGTGGGACTTGAATTTGGTACTTTGCAAATGGATTATTCATTGACTTTATTTCCGGGTGAGAGTATGCTTTGATTCTCATCATGATCACTCACTAAATCAAGTTTTTAATGGATAGAAACAAAGATTGGAAAATTATGAACTGGAACTTGAGAGGCATCAATATAGAGAAGAAATGGTCGGTGAAAGATCACGGATGTCGCCTAGAGGGGGGTGAATATGCGGTTAAAAACTTTTACGAGATGGGCTAAACAATGACGGAATAAAACTAGCATTTTATATTGTTAAGCATAAAGCCTATATATACTAGGGTTCACCTATGTGCACCAACAACTTATGCTCAGCAAGACAAGCAACAATGTGATAGCAAGATAGAATACTTCAAACATGAAGGCTATCACAATGTAAAGTGCATAAGTAAAGAGTTCGGGTATAGAGATAACCGAGGCACGTGGGGACGACGATATTTTACTGAGTTCCTTCCTATACGGAAGTACGTCTCGTTGGAAGGGTGGGAGGTACTAAGACCACCGACGCCACAAGAGGCCTCGCCCTATTCTCCCGAGCACCCGCCGCACGACAAGCACCCGATCCACTATGGGACACTTGAGGGCGGTCACCAAACTCGTACAAGATTAAGGAAATATCCACAACTTAATTGGAGGCTCCCAATAAACTCCACCAAGGACACTAGCTTGAGGATAGCTCCACAACTTAATTGGAGGCCCCAAGAACACACCACAAAGGCCAAACACTTTCTAGGGTTCTAAGAACCCAAGAGGGACAAACTTCTTGATTTTCACCAAACAAATCCTCCGAGGAGAACTCAAACCGATGCACCCAATGCAAATGGCAACAACACCACAAAGATGCTCTAATCCCTCACTCTCAAGTTCCAACAAATCTAATAAATCTATTAGGGGAATAAGAGAGGAAGAACACAAGGAGAACACAAAATCCTCCAAGATCTAGATCCCAAGTATTCATTCACAAAGAGATGATATGGTTTGGTCAAATTGTAGATCTAGATCTCCTAAAACTTTCTCTCAAATAGATTGAAGAATCATGGGATGTGAAGAAAGAAATCAAGCTCAAGAGGGTAAAGCAAATAGGACAAAGCTTGAGAGGAAATAGAGGAAGAAGAAGCAATTAAAAAAGAGAGAGGGATGATGCTTATAAAGGGGGGAAGAAATCTTCCCGTTGGGGCCTTTTTCCTGACCTGGGCCGGTACTACCGGACCCGAGCAGGCAGCATCAGGAAAAGCAGGCAGCAGCGCTACCAAGCAAGCGAGCAAGAGGAGGCAACGCAGGGGATCGAGGCAAGCAAGAGAGAAAAGGGATCAGGAGGAGGCACGCGCTAGCGAGTGGGGGCAGCGTGGGAGCGCGCGTGCGAGCGGGGCCGGCGCGGGAGTAGTGCTTGTGAGAAGAGTGAGCGTCAGACGTGGGGCTGGGCAAGCAGCTGGGCCGTCCCAGGAGTACTGGCCTGGCCGGGCGGTACTGCCGGTCTTGGGCCGGCTTGGCTATCGCGCGGGGCAGAGAGAAACGCAGCGCACAGAGGTGGGCGGTAGCAGACTGCGGTACTAGCGCTTGGCCCACAAACAAAACTTATTTTTATTTCTTTTTAAATCAAAGAAGATGCAAACTTTCAAATGCAATAACTTGAGTTAGGAAACTCCGATTGACCCGAAACCAATTTTGTTGGAAAGAGGACGAGACGAGCTACCCAACAAGTGAGCTGAAAATATTGGATACCACTAAGTGAGAATACTTCATGTACTTTAAAGTGAGAAACCTCCCTTGGTGAGAATCCAAAAAACCTCTAAGATCAAATTCGCAATAAGATATAAAGGGAAAATCCGTCTTTGATGAACTAGAGCTTGTTATGAAGATTACCACAATCTCTAGAACCTCACATGTATAAGATCCAAATAACAACCAAGAAATATGATGCTAAGTATGCAAAGGTTTGAGCCCTCTCCGAAAGATATGATCGAGTTACTCACTCGAGAGCCCCTCTTGATAGTACGACTATCTATCCTAAACCCAGTCTCCCAACTAACAACATGAGACCAGCAAAATGGAAAACCTATCAAGATTATACCTTTGCCTTAAGAATTCCACTTTAGTGCGATGTAGAAGATCTTGTCCTTCCTAATATGGAAACCTTTCTTGATTCCTCTTTTTTGCGCTTGCTAGATGAAGACTTTCACTTTGCTCTCCCATACACCATGGGGAACCTTTACTTTGACATTGTCTTCATCGAACCATATTCATCGAGGGTGGCAAGCATCAAACATGAGATCTTATAGAGATGACACATTTTGAGCTTGCACAACACATCTTCTTCTTCATATCATCTACCTTGAAGCCAACACATGCTCCAAGTGATGCCAATGGATAATTCCTACAAGTGCAAATTAATACACACATTAGTCCATAAAGATTGTCATTAATAACCAAAACCACACATGGAGTCCCACATGCTCTTTCAGCTGGCCCTTGCCAGTAAAATTGAAGAATCTTCCTATGATACTCCCTCCGTTCCTAAATATAAGGTGTATAGTTTTTTGAGAAAAAATCAACAATGTAAGGTGTATCGTTGGGCCGGACTAATTTATTCCTCTTATTTAGGAGGAAATTAATCCGATCAGGAGAGAGGATGCCTAGACTTCTTATTTTCCTTCTATCTCATGTCAATCACCTGGGGTATTCACGTCGAACAGCAACAGAATTTGCCCTCTTAGCCCATGCACTAATATTCGTGCAAGAAAACTATACACATTATATTAAGGAACAGAGGGAGTATAGTTTTTCTCCGAGAAACTAAAAGGGAAACTTTTGATCATGATTACCTAAAAAAAAATCCCAAAAAGATTCAATAAGTTTGAATATCTTCCCTAAGTGGGAGCCTCCGGTGGTCTTATTGTTATGTGGAATGGCTCTTTATTTAGTGGAGAGCTTCCTTTTCAAAATGACTTCTCCATTTTTATCAAGTTCTCCTGTAACTTATCCAATAACAGTTGGATACTCACAAACATTTATGGTCCTTGCACTCCTGGCAGAAAAACCTTGTTCATTGAATGGTTTGCCAATATTGATATGCCTGAGGAGATGGATTAGATTGTAGACTTTAACCTTATGAGAAAACCTTCAGATACGAATAAAGATGGTGGAGATATCAATGACATGTTGTTGTTTAATGATGCTATCAGTATCTTGGGTCTCATTGAATTGCCTCCGAAGGGTAGGAATATACATGGAGCAATATGCAAAAATACCCCCTCCTAGAAACAATTGATTGTTCTTTTACTTCTAAATCTCGGACCTTGTCATATACAAATACTTTTGTATACCCTTTGGTGAAACCCACTTATGATCACACTCCTTGTGTGGTTACAATTGGCACTAAGATTCCAAAGTAAAAAGTGTTCAGGTTTGAAAATTGTTGGTTGCAACACAGTCAATTTAAACAAGTGGTTCAGAGTGCATGGAATATCCCTATTTGGGCATCAGGATAGGGCTAAAAATATCAATGCAAAGTTGAAAAATGTAAGAACATGTCTTAAACTATGGGCAAATAATTTACCCTGTCTCAAGAAGCTTATTGACAAAGTTAACTCAGTCATTGAACTTTTTGATCACATTGAAGAAATGAGAGATTTAAGCCTTCATGAATGGAATCTGAGAGATATCCTAAAATCCGACATAATCACTCTACTCCAAAATCAAAAAGCTTACTGGAAACAGAGGGGGTAAATCAAATGGGTGTAGCTTGGTGGTGAAAATACAAGATTTTTTCACTCCAGACACAATGATATCTCCATGTTAAAATCCAATGACCAGGCTGAGACTACAAATCATGAGGGAAAAGACCCTATTCTTTGGAATGCATTTAAGGAAAGGATGGGTACCTCTGGTAGTACCAAGATGCACTTTAACTTATCCAAATTCTATGGACAAGGTTTGGATGAGGAAACAATATCATCCTTGGAAGCTCCTTTTTCCACTAAAGAGATTGAAGATGTTGTCAATGATCTTCCAAATGAAAAGTCCCCTGGTATAGATGGTTTCAACAATGAGTTCATAAAGAACCGCCAGTCAATCATTGGTGATGATATTAAACTTCTAATTAATGATTTCTATGAGGAATTTTTTGTCTTGAGAGTATAAATTCATGCTTTATTACCCTGATTCCAAAAAGGAGAATCCTGAAACCCCAAATGACTTCAGACCCATCTCTCTGTTAAATAGTGTACTCAAGGTTATTACTAAACTTTTGACAAACATATTACAAAATATTATCCTGAAGTTGGTGCAGAAAAATCAATATGGTTTCTTGAAAAAGAGATCCATTCAAGACTATCTGGGCTAGGCCTTTGAATATTTATTTCAATGCCACCAATCTAAATAAGAAATTATTGTGCTTAAGACGGATTTTGAAAAATCTTTTGACAAAATTGAGCACATTACTATCATTGAAATACTCAAAGCAAGAGGATTTGGGGAAAATGGATTTCTTGGATTGATATGATTCTCAAATATGGTACTTCTGTTGTACTGCTTAATGGGGTACCTGGAAAGAAGTTTTATTGCAAGAGAGGGGTAATACAGGAGATCCTCTTTCTCCCTTGATCTTTGTTCTTGTTGTAGATCTACTTCAGTAAGTTCTCAATAAAGCTATGGGTCTTGGTTTGCCATCTCTTCCTCTCAACTATCCCAACTGTCAATACTTCCCTGTAATCCAATATGCTGATGATACTTTGATTATCATTAAAGCTCCCAACATCTTATTTGTCTGAAGTCTCTTCTCAACACTTTTTTCTCTTTCAGCTGGTCTAAAATTTAATTATCAAAAGTCCAACATGGTTCCTATTAACCTAGACCTAGAAAGGCTTTCTCATTTCACCAATACTATGAACTACCAAAAAGGTCAATTCCCTTTTAGATATCTTGGGCTCCCCTTAGGACTCACCAAACCATCTCTTGAACACTTCTTACCAATGGTTTAAAGAGTCGAGAGAAGGCTATGTGGTATTGTGGATTTCCTAACTATGGAGGAAAATTACATATGGTTAAATTAGTACTTTCCTCTCTGCCTATTTTCTATATGTTCTGTCTTGACATTCCTCCATCTATCAAAAACCAAGTCAACAAATATATGAGATATTGTTTGTGGAGGACAAAGAACTCAGATGTGCAAGCTAGATGTTCTACCTTAATTGCTTGGGACAAAGTCTGCAGACCAAAAGAGCAAGGTGGCCTAGAGGTCTTGAATCTTCAGACTCAAAACAAGTCCCTCCTCTTAAAGAATAAAGATAAATTTTACAATAACCATGACATGCCTTGGGTGAAAATAGTAAGAAATACCTATTGTGCAAATGGATTTTTGCCAGGGAATCACGTGGAAGGATCCTTCTGGTGGAAGGAACATATGAAATTATTGGATCTATATAAAGCAACTAAAAACCTTGGTGATGGTAAATCAATTCTTTTTTGGACCGATCTTTGGCAAGATAAATGTATGCATCATAAATTTCCTCACTTGGTCTCCTTTGCAAAGAACACTAGAAACTCAGTACATGATGTAATTCAGACTAAATATTTGTCTAACGTCTTTATTTGCCTCTCTCTCAACAAGATTATATTGAATTTGAGGAAATGGAGGAGTTTTGTCATGCTGCTATCATTATAGTACAAGAAGGACAAACAGATAAGTGGTCTTACATTTAGGGTTGTGACAACTATTCTTCACAAAAAAACATATAGAACAATGATTGGCTTTCAGCCAACTCCTGATAATTTCACTTGGTTTTGGAATTACTCATGTTAATCAAAACATAAGTTCTTTTTCTAGCTCCTGCTACATGATAGATTGAATACAAGGAATCTACTTGGTAGGAAAACAATGCAGTTACCATCCTATTCATGTGTAGTGTTGAATTATCCATAAGAAGAAACTTTACATCACCTCTTCTAGTCCTACCCGTTTGCTGAGAAATGTTGGGATTATGTCTGCCCACAAAGAACACTTGGGCTATCAATTTTTTAGGCCTTTCAAGATATACTATGGAGATCATGATTTTGGCTTCCTAGGGATTTGGATAATAAGGAATAACCTTATCTTTAAAAACCAAAGGCCCAACTTTAATAGTTGGAAGGCAATCTACCATGAGGAGTTGAGACTGGTCAATTATAGAATGAAGAAAAGGCAATGCTCAAAGCTTCAAAGAGTGGTTGCGATCTCAAATATAATTGTAGCTTAAAATTTAGTTCTCTTCTTCTCTTCTCACCTACCTCAGCTGACTTGTATAGTTATCTTTTTTGACTCTAATAATATAAAATAAAAATCATTGTGAAGATTTCCCCCACTATTTACCCTAAAAAAAAGCAGAAATACCAGCCAGAAAAAAGCTACTCCCCGTTAATGGGCCGAGGCCCATATTGCTCCGTGTGTGACGAGGATGCAATGGGCGAAAAATAGGATTTTCGCTTTATATCCTATACACGCCTCAGCGTGACGCGACAGGATCTCGGGAATACTATTTGCTGCCCGCAGGTGGCACATGCGGCTAGCGCCGCACAGGGCGGAAGTCGTATTGGACCAGCCAAGTTCACAAGGCTTTTCCTTTTATGTTTCCTTTTTCTTTTTATCTGTTTTCTTTTTTCTGTTTCTTTTTCGATTTTATTTATTTATTTATTTTTGTTTTTGTTTAAGTTTTTTAGAAACATCATTTTTAAGATTTTATTTATTTTTTGGAAAATATATTATGTTTTTACAAATTTTGGTTCATGATTTCTAAAATTGGTTCATTATTTTTGAAATTTGGTTCATGGTTTTTGAAAATGGTTTATGAATTTTCTGAAATTGGTTCATGTTTTTTAAATTGGTTTATAATTTTAGAAAATGGTTCATGACTTTGTTAAAATTAATTCATATTTTTTGAAATTGGTTCATAATTTTCGAATTTTTGTTCACAAGTTTTGATAAAAATCATAACTTTGAAATTTTGTGCATGATATTGAAAAATCTTCACAAATTTTCAAAAACATTCACGATTATTAAATTATTATTATATAGAATGTTCAAAGTTTAAACAAAATACAAGAAAAAATAAATAGAAAAAAAAAGAGAAACAAGAAAACTCGTTAACTGGGCCAGCCCGCTTAGCGTGTCTTTAGGCGGCGCGCATTGTGCCGCTTTGAAGCATATAGCACGCCCCCACAGGAACTCCCGTTTGCAAAAGCCGTATGGGTCAGAACGTCCAAGGAAATATTTTCTGTGTTTCTTTTTTCTCTTTCTTCATTTTTTTGAAAGTTTTCTTGATTTAAAAGATGTACAAACATATAAAAATATCCAAGGTTTAAAAAAGAGCTTAAATTTTGAAAAAAAAAATCACGGTCGAGAGTTAAGTCGAGCACCACCCTAATATGGATCCAATTGGCTAGGCTGGAATTGTGCCGAGTAGGTATAATATATAAGCGCAAATTCTATATGTTGCCCCATGCGAGTCACTGCATCCGCGCCACCTGAAGTCGCCCACTAATGGGCCGATCTATTTCTAGACGCGGTTTTTTCGATTTTCCTTTCTATCCTTATCTTTCTTTCGTTTCATCCTATTTTAGACAACTTGATATTTATTCTTCCTTTATTCGCTTCTCTGACATTTGGGTTTTTTCTAATCATGCTGGGCCAGAATGCTAAGATATTTATTCTTCCTAATTTATAGTCAATCATGTGGAAGATCTTGGATGCTCGCGGCGTAAGGTCTTCAAAGATATAAATCAAATTTTCTTTGTAACAATATCTATTATTTAGATAATTTAATGTATTGGACTAACCTATGTAAACATCACTCCCTCATTTTCTAAATGTAAATGTTTTGGTAACCCAATTTAACTCTCCATGACATTTTATGTTTAGTAAGAGAGAAAGTAGATTCATAAGGTACAAACTGAGGCACGTGGCGTGGCTACCTCTGCTCGATATTAAGGTGGGAGCCTTCCTCAAACCAACACTCTAGAGATATCTCAACTAAATTTTTTTCCCCGTCCCTTCTACAGATAGGCGACAAGGTTGGCAACCACTCTTCCCCTCCCTTCACCAGCGAGGCCACGGGTCCCTGCCTCTTTTGTTTGTCGTTCCAGTGACAGCAGGGTGGGACAGTGGCGCTTCGACTTTGGCGAGTAGCTAGAGTTGGCCTAAGTTTTTTCAGGGGCGTCACATCGGTGGTGGAAAGGACGTCGCGTTAGAATAAGATGCCCAACTTTAACCCCATCTTGGCGGTGCTCTAATCGGCGACGTCGTGGAGCATGTGGTTTGGTCCTCTCAGTGTTTTTCTGATTTTACAAGATTAGTTTCTTGGTTTGTTGCTATCGTTTATTGTGATCTATGGTGGCACCGGTGGTCGTGGTGAGGTGGATGCTTTGGAGCGAGGATGTTGGTTGGAGGGTGGCAGATCTAGGTCCAAGATAGAACAGGGACATCATCTAGTCGACGTGCCATGACGATGTGTGCCTTGTTGCTCCCATCGAGCTTTTCATCAACTCACAAAGTCTTGTGCCGATGGTGCTATTCTGGATCTGGCAATGGTTGAGATTCGATGTATATTCTGGCGTGGCGCCTGAATTGGGTGGAGGCCATAGATTTTGTTGTGTAGGAAATACTAGGGATCATTTTGTATTCTTCCTCTCTCAGGGCTCTATCTACAAAGTTTACTGGACAATTATTTTCTTATAGTCCATCTTTTAGGCCCAGTTCTTTTGATGACTTCTTCGAGAAGCTGCCCTACCCCTAGCTTTTTGGGAAAGCCGGTTTAAAAATATTACAAGGCTTTTAAAGTGGTTAAGAGTAAACTAATTTGGAAGCCTCATAAATTTTTAGAACCGGCCTTCACTAAAAGCTGGATAGGGCAACTTCTCGAAGAAGCCGCTAAAAGAATTGGGCCTTAGTTTCGAGTGTGTATCTTTTCATGTAACTTGATTTTCTATTAATGGAATACTAGGTTGCTCTGCAACAAACCAACACGCTAGCCCACCGATAGTTTTATACACGAGAAAAATCACATGCGGCAGAGCCTAAACAAAGTGCTTCACCTCAAACTCTGCGATCCTGACGCGACACGCGCTGCCGCAAACCGGCAGCTACGGCTCGCAGAATCCGGCGGCACGGCCGGACACAGGCGAGTGGTTTCGCGGGCAGAAACTATGGCCTGCCCGCCCACCTGTTCAGCGCCTCCGGCTCCCGATAAATGCCGCGCGGTCAGACGAGTCGCTCCAGGTCCCCTGCTTCTCCAAGCTCCGTGGTGTTTCCCACTGCCAACTTCGAGAGATCCGGAATAGTTCATTCAGAGCGTTGAGGTTCTCTGTTGCAGCTTCGGAGTTTGTGATGGACGTGTACATCTCTGAGGAGTACGTGATCAAGCGGCGGGCCGAGAAGAGGGCAGCCGCACGGAGGGCAGCGATGGCGGCCGAGGCCGACGGCGACCAGCAGAAGGCGGGGAAGAGTCGGTGGACGGCGTCATGGCTGGACGCTGAGCAGAGGAAGGCCAGTGCCAGTGTCACCGAGATGATGAGGGACGAGGACGTCGTTCTTGCCTACTTATCGGCGTAAGATGTTGTCGTCCCATTGCATGTGCTGCCAACGGACAATGGTCCATGAGTAGGTAGTACATCAGTAGCTCCTCTAGATGTTCTGTCGTCAGCACTTGCCTAATTAGCAGATTTTGCTTTCCTGTAATTATCTGAGCGACTGAGCCATTAGTACATTGTTCGATTTTTTAAAAGGTTCAGTGCAGGGTGAAATACTTTGCAGTCATTTTTCAGTGTGTCAGAAACGGCAAAATATTACATCTGTGGTTCTGAATTTGACAAGATTGCAGCAACTCAAGTAAATCTATTTCTAAACTACAGGGTGAAATTTTACATTTTGTGGTCCTGAATCTGAGCAGGCGGTCAGGGTTTAGGACTTGTGGACTGCTGAATACCCAAGCGTATGTTCGTTCTGCGCAGGAGCGGTGACATACAAAACAACAGATGCGCCCATCAGTAAGACAACGAGCGCAGTGAAGTTCACCAGCAGGGCTTCCGAGCTGTATCTGCCCAGGCCTGCGGCCTGCAGGAAGGTGAGCTTCTCCAGGAACCCCAGCTCCGCAGCGAGAAGCGCCAGCACGTAGACGAGGAGCCCAGCACGCGCGTGCCACGGAAGCAGGGCGCGTCGGACTGTCGGTGAAGCACCAGGAAAGAAGAAGGTGGAAAAGCCAGATAACCACTGAAACATGACCACAGAACATTAAGGTTTCGGGTAATAGCATGACCAACGTTTATGGAAAAAAATAGCCATCGGAATATGAATAAGATCCGAACACAATATACTCGGAACATTTAGTTCACCCATGCATACTTCAAATGACCTTCTCCTTTCACAGCTGATGAGGTTCATAGTTCACTTATATCATCAATAAAGAGGAACAATAGCACTTAAACTAGGTTGTGGATAGGTGTAGAATTCTACAGTCTACATGGATGGTCCATGTCAGGAAGTCACTAATAATGATTTTAACCTTTGTCAGCAGAGAACAGAAAGAAAAAGAATACATTTGTGGATTTTTGCATTTATTGCCCCTGGATCCTCTATTAGTTGGTATCCTTTATCATGTCTAGTTGGTATCCTTTATCATGTAAAAAACAGTATGATAGCTTTGTTCTGTTATCTCCTGATAACATTTGTCCTCTAAGGAGAGAGCACACCACAAGCATTTCAATACCTTGACTTCCTGACCAATTGAGGCACAAGTGCTACTTCAAATGACCTCCTTTCACAGCTGATGAGGTTCATAGTTCACTTATATCGTCAATAAAGAGGAACAATAGCACTTAAACTAGGTCGTGGATAGGTGTAGAATTCTACAGTCTACATGGATGGTTCATGCCAGGAAGTCACTAATAATGATTTTAACCTTTGTCCGCAGAGAACATAAAGAAAAATAATACATTTGTGGATTTTGCATTTATTGCCCTTGGATCCTCTATTAGTTGGTATCCTTTATCATGTTTAGTTGGTATCCTTTATCATGTAAAAAACAGTATGATAGGTTTGTTCTGTTATTTCCTGATAACACTTGTCCTCTAAGGAGAGAGCACACCACAAGCATTTCAATACCTTGAATTCCTGACCAATTGAGGCACAAGTGCAACTAGCTATCTTGATAAATGCCCAAGGCGGTCTGCTCCAAGTTGAGACCTCCTTGGGGGCACTAACGTTCAGTGTGGTATTAGCAAAATTTATAGACGGAAGAAACAAATGAAAAGAACTGTAGTACACAATTTGGATAATTCAAATTATCGAAATGTTAACAGTTTATGTGGATTACCTGTAGACCATACAAAATGATAGCACCAAGTCCAACCCAGGAATGCAGGCTGTATAGGTTGTCGATTCCACTTTCATTGTGAAACTTGAATGCAGCATATACCCCGAATGATCCCAGAAAGAGCGCAACAGCATGAAGAATCAAATGTACCATCTTATTTGTGTCATGATTCCATGGCAATGTTTTGTAGCTCATTATGGCTACAGAAAAGTTATAAGTAGCTTGGTCAGAGTTGTTTTAAATGTCCTCATGACAGGACCATCAAAGGAAGAGAAGCGAACCTGACCTTCACTCCCTGTGATGATGAATCCGATCAGCATGAGTACAGGATGAACCTGCATAACGGTGATCTTAGAACATCAGTATAAATCTGAGCACAACCAAGCAATCCCCATATTGAGCTTTTCACATTAGGAATTTGGTTTATCTCAAAATAGGGGACTGTACAATTCTAATCCATATTATCGACATAAACCCTTAACATGTGCTGATGGTGGGGGGCTATAATTCTTGTAGAGTACACTAATTTATACTAGTAGTACTAGTAGTATGAGGTTAAACTTGAAAATGGTATTCAGATAGAAGAAATTTCAAGAAAAAAAAATCTTCAACTCCAACAGTAGATGCATATGGCTAGTCTCCACATGCAGAAACGAGGAAATTGATTACATCATCAAGATTCATGAGTAGATCCAGGTAAGAGGAGAACGGCTAGCACTGTACATTCTTCACGACCAAAAGCGAAGGACGCCGCCATTAACCGGCACGCATGTGCCATTAACCACAGGCTCAAGCAGTGCGGTACGCAGGGCGAAGACATGGATTTGACGACGACTAAGGGCCCGACCTACCCAAGGACAGACAGGGGCATCTCTTCCAGGATCCACGATCCATCAACGGAGAAGCGAGGGTTCTTACGCACGTTAAAGATGAGCCCCTTGTTGGTGGGGGAGCTAAGGGCGAGGCCTCCGCGAAAGTGGACGCACCACAGAAGCACGAGCGCCGCCGCCGTGGCCGCGAGCGCGCGCGCCGCCTTGGCCGGCGCCGGCACGGCCATCTTCTCAGGCGACAGAGGAATCGCGGTCTTCGCTTTATGATGTCAAACTGTCAAACTTTGCGAGCCAGTCTTTTTTTTTTTTTTTTGTTGCGAGAACGGTCTATGTCTATGTGCTTGGAGCCTTGGACCCTGACTATCAGTACCACGTTCCCTCCCGAGATTGGGCCTTAAATCAAATGGGCTGAAATGATTCAGTTAGATTTAGTCACTTGGACCTGTCAATGTGCGCTTATGTAGGCCTGTTGCCACCCTCAAAAAACAAATGTAGGCCTGTTGCAGTCCACCGATATTCTTCTTGAACCACAGTCCACAGAGACTCGAGTTTTCAAAATAAAAAGACAGAGGAGTGATATTCTCAGTTCAGTTGCTTCAGTCACCGTCAAGTACATGTACATCCAGAGTGACGAGAGAGAAATAAAATCGTCAGGTACAGCCAGGAGAATGATCGTCGCTTCGTTGTGGCAGAACCACACGCACCTGAATGTACCAAAACCCGCACAGAAACGGACGAGAAGACGACACGCACACGTCGTGATAGTAGGCAGAAAAAAGGTCGCCCTTGAATAACGCAGTGCTACATATAAACACGAGAGACCGACATAGCAAATCCATGGAAGAAGGTAGCGGTCGACGGGACCGACGACGGTGGGTGGTCGTGATATCGCGCTATACATAGCCAGTGCCAGCGACGCGGCACCTAATGACCCTGGACCTGGAGCTACCCAAAACGGCCGGATGCGCGCACCTGAACGGCTTGTCTTGGCCTTCTTGGACGGCGACGGCGACGTCCAGGAATCCGTCTTCTGCTTCTTTTCTTGTTTCAGCCATGCCTTCAAAGCTCAGTCTCCTGTGCATCGCACGAACATACGTGCTCACCGCTGCACAGAGGTTTAGCCGTACATGTCTTTGTGACTGGCGCCTGACACTATTTCTAGTAGTATAAACTTGCTGACGAAGTACTCTTACTCTGAAGCAATTGATTGGCTAGGCATGCATGGCCCTGTTCGTTCAGGGCACAGCCCTCACTACGTCACAGTTGTTAATTAGGGGCACTTAGAAGTGCCCATAAAAATCATCAAAGTGCCTTTATTTATTTTTAGTGGCATTTTTAAAAGTGTCGAATTTAATCATGACGCTAAAAATGTTAGCCGCACTTTGAAAAAAGTGCCCTAAAAATAATTTTTAGCCGCACTTTGAAAACTGACTCAACTCATTTTTAGCCGTACTTTGGAAACTGCCTCAACTCATTTTTAGCCGCACTTTGGAGACTGCCTCAACCCATTTTTAGCCACACTTTGGAGACTGCCTCAACCCATTTTTAGCCGCACTTTGAAAACTGCCTCAACCCATTTTTAGCCGCACTTTGGAAACTGCCTCAATCCATTTTTAGCCGCACTTTAGCAACGTGCCTCTAACTATTTTTTGCCGCACTTTAGCAATGTGCCTCTAACTATTTTTAGCCGCACTTTAGCAATGTGCCTCTAACTATTTTTCAGACGATGAATATTCACAGTAACTATTCACACCAACCATTTTCAGACGATGAATTCACAGTAACTATTCACACCAACCACAATTCACAACAATAAAAACAACAATATAGCGCATTTGAACAGTAACAACCAAACTTCACAACAATGGCTTTTAACCATACTTCACAACAACAGTAGCTTTTAACCATTTAAATTAACTGTTCACAGTAACAATATAGGCGAAAATATAGCTTTTCACAACAGAATATAGTTTGTCGCAGTAACTGTTCACAGTAACAATTCAGGAAGGTCGACGATACAAAAAGGAACGCATAAGCGACACATGCGGTGGCTCACTTCCAAGTTTCTTGGACCAGGCAGTATTGGCGGAATTACTGATACCATCAAGAATGTGCCAAGAGACCACGTCATACCTAGCAGTATAGGCCAAACCTGAAAAATAAGACCAAATTCAACATCAAAATTTTGACCAGTTAAATTATCTTCCAGTTCTGGTAGTGGCAATCTCACTGTAGAACAGTATTGCAGTGACATTTTACTGAATATTTACGTTTGGTTCTCTTATATTCACTAAGAATCCAAATTTGATTACTTTGAAAACGTCATAATGCCGGAAGGACAGGTAGAAGTGAGGATATGTGTGATATTGGGTTTTGTAAGATGCGAGTCACTGTTGCTTGGTCGCTTGTGGTGAACTGGTGACATGTAGAAAATCAGTAATCACATTAAAAAAACTAGTAAAACAAGAAAGCATGCAAAATCTGGTTAGGTGGGCATGATTTTCATAATCTAGCATGCAAAACAAGGAGCAAGCACTCTTCATAGCATACATATCCCATGGCAGATAACTCACACGAGTATACAAGATAAAGTGCAGAGAGTAAGTTCATAGCATACATATCCCATGAAATCAAGATTAGAGTGTACTCACCTGCATTAGTTTCTCACTAGCTTCTACCTTGATCAGATTCTTTGCGATGCTTCTTTGCTTTTCCACTTGAATTAACTTGCACTACAATAGATTCTGCTTCAGATTCTTCTAGCTATATGAACAAAATTCAGATATTAGATATCACTATGACAATGTGTAAATGACCAACATGATGTGAAATTATGTTAGATTATCATACATTTTGTCTTGGCCATGGGATGCAATGAGCCGCGGCACTCCCCAAGTTGGTAATCCTCCCTTGTGAACGTGACAGAAGTGTAGATTCCTTGAGAACAATGTTCACCAAAACCTCAACATAGTCTGCTAGTGGTTTGCCATCCAAGCATTTGGATTCTTTATCTATGTTTTGAATTGTTCCAAATGCTACCACTTGTGCACTGTTTGGTGATTTCAAGCCAACATCCATACCTACCTTGAAAGAGGATTTTCTCTTGTTAGGATTTCCTCTTGCTTTTACTTGTGATCCCTCAATATATGCATCTGTTTTATGTGATTTTGCAATATTCTCAGCAACCTTCTCTAGCTTTACTTTGTGCAAGATTATTGCTTCTGATTGTGATTGAATTTTTGATACTTCAATACTTGCTTTAGTAAGCTGTGAATTTGCATCTGACTTCATCTTCTTGAATTCACCCCTTGCCATCTCATTTTCACTGATCCTCTTCCTCTTCTTCTTTGAAGTTTGCTTCTCGATAGTTGGTTCAGGTTTTGAGTTTTGAATTTGTGAATCAGTAGCCATCTTCTCTTCCATTTTCTTCTTGTTCCTTGTGTTGGCAAATATGTTATAGCTACCAGCTTGACTTTCAGGTTGAGAAAGGTCAAGCTGCTGCTTGTGTTGCTGAGAAAGGTCGGGCTGCTGCTTGTGATGCTGAGGAATGTCGGGCTGCTGCTTGTGATGCTGAGGAATGTCGGGCTGCTGCTTGTGTTGCTGAGAAAGGTCGGGCTGCTGCTTGTATTGCTGAGAAAGGTCGGGCTGCTGCTTGTGATGCTGAGGAATGTTGGGCTGCTGCTTGTGTTGCTGAGAAAGGTTGGGCTGCTGCTTGTGTTGCTGAGAAAGGTCGGGCTGCTGCTTGTGATGCTGAGGAATGTTGGGCTGCTGCTTGTGTTGCTGAGAAAGGTCGGGTTGTTGCTTGTGATGCTGAGGAATGTTGGGCTACTGCTTGTGTTGCTGAGAAAGGTCGGGCTGCTGCTTGTGATGCTGAGGAATGTTGGGCTGTTGCTTGTGTTGCCGAGAAAGGTCCGGCTGCTGCTTGTGTTGCTGAGAAAGGTCGGGTTGTTGCTTGTGTTGCTGAGAAAGGTCGGGCTCTTGCTTGTGATGCTGAGGAATGTTGGGCTGTTGCTTGTGTTGCTGAGAAAGGTTGGGCTGTTGCTTGTGTTGCTGAGAAAGGCCAGGCTACTGCTTGTGATGCTGAGGAAGGTCGGGCTGCTGCTTGTGTTGCTGAGAAAGGCCAGGTTGTTGCTTGTGATGCTGAGAAAGGTTGGGTTGCTGCTTGTGTTGCCGAGGAAGGTCCGGCTGTTCATGATGCTGCATGTGTTGTTCATGTTGCTGTGGTTCATGCTGCTGCTGTACATGCTGAAGGTTAGATTGACTCTTTTGAGATGCTATAAATTGACTCCATCTCTCTTCCATTTGGTCACTTCTTTCCATCAGTGTTTGCACCACACCCAACAGATGTTGTTTCTCTTTCTCTGACCGTTCCAGGACATGTAGCAAGTGATCTATCTTGTCTGAATTTTTCCCTCCAAAAACAAGCCCAAAACCATGTGATCTTGATTTTTTTGCATTTGGGAATACCTTTTCATACAACTCATCATCGTCTGATTTCATCAATGAAGGATCCTCTTCACATAACTTCTTAACTTCAGTCTACCAGAAATAAAAACACGTCATTCAATAAATGCAATACAATCAACTCATGACAATACAATAAATGTATGAACAAACTCATTTTAATTTAGTTCCTGACAAACTTATGACAATACAATAAATGCATGAATAACCTCATTTCAGTTAAGGTTCAGAACATACCATTTTGTTGGCAGAGTACTGATTAACTGGTTCTCCTTTTTTATTTAAGTGTGTAGCAAAAAACAGCTCCACTCTCCCAACTGGTCTCCCCTCTTTCAGCTCCAGTTGTCTATGAAAAACTACGAAGCTTTTAGTCCCTGCAGTGTGACATCCATTTTCCTGGCCTCCCCTTGCACATTTGTTCTTAGTTGCAATTTTCTACAGTATAGAAATTGGAGATCAGTAAACTCGATATACAATTGCAGATTTACTTAGCAAACCCACATCAGTAAACTATGTATACATTATGGATTTACCTTTGCTTCACCTGTCCTCCATTGCTTTACCAGCCATGCCCACTGACTTGGTGGAATTCTATTCTGGCACCCGTTTTGAATGTTTTCCTTCAATGTCAGAGTTGCATCATAGAACTTCTTCTTTAGGAAAGACTTGAAACTCCTGAACTTTTTAGAAGCTGACTTCATCACCCATGGCTTGAATGAATCATCGATATCGAAGAAACTTTGTTATTAGTTTAAAATTAGAACTTTGTACATATTAATTCACATATATGGTAAAGAAAAATGATTGCTCAAGTTTCACCTTCACACTCTCCCACAATTTGTCTTTTTCAGCTTCTGGTACTTTTCTCCAACTTTGAGATGCAATAGATACATCTTTTCCTTTAACTAAGTAACCAATAAAATTTGCCAACTTGCAGGTCTTACGCCCACAGGGCTGACCAAGGTGATTAAATTCCAAATGTATCTTGTTATTTGGTCCATGCTTGTCCCACAATCTTTTTAGCTCTGTTGGTCCTCTTTCTCCCCTCTTTTTCCTATCTGAAACAAAAAAAACAGTTAATTACTACTTTTCATTCAGAATTTTATAGTTGTAAATTGGATTTCAAGTTCATATTAATTGTGGGACATTAGTTCATATAGTTGCATGAAATAAATTGAACTAAATTGGATTAGGGCAACCATTCAAACCATTCAAACCATTCAAACTAAATTGAACTAAATTGGATTAGGGCAACCATTCAAACCATTCATATAATTACATGAAATAAATTGGATTTTATAGTTGTAAATTAGATGTAGAGTTGCATATTACTACCTTGAAGCATCAAATTTTCTGTCCCGGCTTCTTGTGCAGCCTCTTCCTCTTCGTCATCTTCCTCTTCCTCTTCCTCTTCTTCATCTTCTTCCTCTTCATCATCTTCCTCATCCGCATATTCTTCATCATTATTTCCATGTACCTCTATGTTTCTGTTTTCTTGTGCATCTTGCCTTTGTCCACTTATAAATTCTTCAAATTCATCATCATCAACCTTTGAATTCTGCATACACAGAAAATACTCACTAGGTACTCACTAAATTTTATAGAATACATCAAGTTGTTCAATTTAACAATGTAAATACTCACTTCCAAATCTTCATAGTATTTCTTCCTGTTATTTGCTTCTTGTGTTTCTTCCAATTCAATGTCTCTATAACTTCGTGGGATCACTCTGTGTAGCACATCTAGCTCTTTTAGTTTGTTGTTTACTTCATTCATTTTTCTTTGTTGACTTCCTATCATTTTAGCACCTGAAAACGTAGTTTCAGAAGATTAGAATGAATCATAAAAAAAGCATACGACATCAATAGTAAGATGAATCCATATAATCACTCACATATGTATCCTAAATAAGATCACTCCTAAAATCCATATCATAGAAATCCCTTGGTGAGGGAGTAACCACAAAATTCCAATCGCTGTCAGTTGGATCTTCGACATAGTATACTTGTTTTGCTTGGCTCGCTAGAATGAAAGGTTCTGAAGCAATGTCATCAGTATTATGCACATTTTTTAAATTTACTTGAGGCAACCCCAAACCATCTACTCTGAATCCTGTTTTCTTAACCCAATCACATTTAAATAGCACTGCATACCCTTCATTTGAGTAGCTAAGTTCAACTATCTCAAGTATTCTACCATAATATGTCACATTTCCTACAACTGGATTTTTATCTTTAGAACTACAAAAGCTAGATGTAGCAGCAAGTGATGAGACCCCATAACACTGTGTAGACTTTCCTTTTCCATAATTATGGGTATGGAAAATGCAACCATTAATGCTGTAGCTATTGTACTTTTTGGCCATCATGTATGGCCTTCTAGACAATAGTAATACATCTGGATGTAATTGTGCCCCTTGTTCAGTCAGATATTGGACCTAAATAGGAAATGGAAGAGTCAGGCATTTCAAGAAAACCAATCATGCAAACTGCTATGACATTTAACACATCTTATTACTTACATGATGTACAAACCAATCATGGAAACTGCTATGATGAGAACTCTGCAACTCCCAGTTTGAAATCTTTTTTTTACTTGACAAAATATGTAAATGTTGTCTGCATGAAAGCCAGTTGGTAATTTTAGAGGACAATATTTTAGGGTTTCCTTAATATCTGCATAACTAATTCAGTAATTCAGTAATCATCTTAATTCACTAAGCCAGTTGAATTCCTGAAAAATAGCAAGTCAAAAAAACATCTTAATTCAGTAATTCAGTAATCATCACTACACATATAGTAAAGAAACCAAAAACAAAAGGAAAGCAATGTACATTGTTGAGGAACTCACCATTGTTCCCTCATCAGCAATGATATTGTCTCTTGTCAGTGTGACAATGTACTCCTTAACAGGAGGTCTTGGTAGGTCCTCAACAATGCTTCGAAGCTGCATTGTCTGATGGAAATTCATTTCAACAATATTGCCAAAAACACAGTTCCTGTCAAATGACTCATCCCCAATATATCAAGGACCTACATGCCAAAGTTGTACCTCTTGTTATAATCATGCAAAGCAACCTCTTCATATAATCATTATGATCTGATCCATCTCATCAATTAATGGGAACCATACCTCTTATTATGATCTGAGCCATCTCATCAAATTCATCCTCATCACTATAACTGAAATAGTCATCTTCTGGTTCGACATAGTCATCTTCTGGTTCGACGTAGTAGTCCTCAGGGGTAATGTGGCCGTCGTCATCATCACTCAGGTAATCATTCTCAAAGTTATCACTGCTACAAATTTGATCCAACAAAATTATATATTAGATATTGTAAACAACAACACAACAAGCCTACCAACATCTGATCAACAAGCATCGCAGAAATGAATCCACATTAAATATCAGAATCTATAATAAAGATTGAGGAATTAGTCCTGAACCTTAGCAGCTTGAGGTAGATAATCTCAAAACCACAGACAAAGAAAGAAATAAGTAGAAACTAAACACAAAGAGCAACCTAAACATGATCCACTACTCACGGTAGTTAACAGTAGACAGTACAAACTCATGGGAATTATCCTAGAACCAAACAGCAGGATAGTAGTCAAATTTCATCTTGTTCAAGTAGCACAATTAAACCAATAGGAAAGTTCCAAGATCATATCAAAGCCAGAAAGTTCAAATGAAACTAATCTAACAAGTAATCTAATACAAATGTAGAATAACTTTTTGAAACACTCAATCTTGAACCTCAATCTAACACTCAGGTAATCTAACAAGGAACCTCAATCTTGAACCAATAATTGAAACACTCTTGTACAATCTCCTCTCTTTTTTTAACTTTTTGATATACTAACTTTGGATAGACAGTATATTACCTTGTAATAATACAAACACTCCTTTTTCCCTAGACTGATTTGTGTGTTGCAACTATTTGGCTATTGTACAAGAGGATGCTCATTGCTGCACCAATGGTGATGGTGGAATTATAGTTGTCACTGGAACTCAAGAAACGAAAGTGGAGAAAAAAAAGAGGCTTTCTGGTGAACTGGACCTCAATGTTAAACCAGTGGATGCCTACTTACAAGGAACTCAAGAAACGAAAGTGGAGCAAAATAATAGGTCTTTCTATGACACTTACAAGGAACTACCTAGCCATGAATCAACGTTGACAGATAGAACAAGAAAGGAGGAACCCTAATTAGGGTTGAGAAGGAGGCCTACTTGGTGGGTGCGACGGTGCCAGTGGATGCGGCGGGGCCGATGGGTGCGGCGGGAGGGTCGATGCGGCGGCGCCGGTGGACGAGACCACCTTTCTCCATGCGGCGGCTCGATCCGGTGCTCCTGATAGTTGACGAGAGGCGGCCCTCGATCCGGTGCGTCGGTGGCTTGGTCATCGGGGGAGAGGAGAAGGGATGCGGTGCGGGAGGGGAGAGAAGAAGAACGGTGCGGTGCGGGGGAGAGGAGAAGGGATGCGGTGCGGGGGAGAGAAGAAGAACGGTGCGGTGCGGTGCGGTTTGAGGATTATCAGGGGCAGTTTGCTAAAGTGCCCCTAAAAATATTATTATTAGGGGCAGTTTGTTGTAAGTGCCCTTAAAAATCAATATTTTTAGCAGCAGTTTGCTAAAGTGCCTCAAATAATTCTTTTTTTAGAGGCAGATTGATTAAGTGCCCCTAAAATTCATCATTTTCTAGGGCAGTTTTGAAAAAAGTGCCACTAAAAAGATATTTATATAGGCACTTAAATAAAATACCTCTAATAACCTATATTTTAGAGGCACTTAAAATAAAACGCCCCTAAAAATTATTTTTCGAGGCACTTCACCGATGTGCCTCAGGCAAAATGCCCCTAAAAATATACTCTCCCATAGTGCCTTCTTTCAATTCCCTTGCAGTTATTATATGATGCAATACCTTCACCTTTCAGTACCTGTCTTCAGTCACTAGCGATCCTTTAATTTAACCTGTCTTGGCCTTCTGAGCCAGGCAGAAGACCCCGGTTACGAAAATCTCTGCTCGCCATGCCTAGCCAATCACTCCAGCAAGTATAGTCACTCACTACAAACTTTCCGACCGTAAGCATTCAACACTTCTGATTTCATTCTGCTTACGTACGGTTAACTGACCCCTGCACACCACAGACCAAGTGTTCTCTGACAGTGTAAGCAAATACTAGTACTATTACATATAGTTCACGGCACGGCAGTACACATCTCATCTGAGCTTGGAAATTCTCAACCTCGATCGATCCCCATTTCTGCCTGCCTGCCTGTATCCATGCAAAACTCAAACAGCAAGCCTAACTCCCATGCATGCATGCGTGAGTGCTGAGTGTCTTGTTCAGTTCTTCTCCTACCTTGAAGGCAAGCTAACAAGCTCAACGGCTCTGCATAAAGCAGGATATGTAAAAGGATTTTGTTGCCGTCCTTTTCTGTATGTCGTGTGATTTTCAAGGCACATCCATGCACGCACAGGCAGAGGGCAATTGCAGGCCCGGCCGGCTCGTAGCCCGCTACCAGCTTAATTAGGTTCTGGCGAACTGTGATTTGAACAGCTTACTGACACGTCGTTATGTGTGCTAGACGTAGTAAGCTCGAATCGAACCAAGTATTCTTCACGGCACCCCGCATGCATGCAACAACATGGAAAAGAGAAGGATCGGTCAAGAAGAGAATAGAAACCACACCGGCCGCCAGCCTATAGTAGTAATAGTAGTAGTATAGCGCCGAATCCTCCACGTAGATTCCTTTGTGATCATCTCCAACCAACGGAAGCAACAGTAACAGGCCACCTTGATCGTGAGGCGCAAGCGAAGCAGAGGCGAGTGAAACAGCTAGCGTGTTCACCGTCAGACTGTGCAAAACCACACTCTGCAAATCATTCGCTGCGAAGCTGAGCTAGCATCATGTGCTCAGCTCAGCTGAAACATATGCTGCCCTGCCATCCAGCGAAAGGGAGAAACCTTTGATGCTGAAAGAAAGAAAGATCGATCCAGGCCAGGCGCAGATCACGCGCGCTTTTCACCGCTGGCCCCTGCTCCGGCCGGCAAATCCAGCGCCCACAGAAGCACATCGATCTGCTGATCGGCGTTAACGGTGATTCCACTTGCGCTGCCAGATCCGATGCACAGCTAGCACCTAGCGTCAACCGTTTCCTGCTCCACGCATTATCGTACCCACTACCCAGCTACAGCTAGTGCATCAGTGCATGGCATGCCTGCGCACGACCCATCCGATCCGTGCATCCAGCTTCGGAACCCATCGCACTGCAGCGTACGGCCGGCAAGCAGGCCAGGCGTAAATGATAGCGGCGTAGACTCGATCATCGATCGGGCATGCTCGATGAGCACAAGGGAGCTAGCTAGGGCCTAGCTAAGCGGTGTGCGTAAATCACGTGCCATAGGCAAAGTGCGCGGCCCCTCGGATAGAGACGCAATCGATCGATCGATGGATCACGCACGAGACCATCATGCGCGACATGCACGAGCGTAGCGTCGATCGAAAAGGGTACGATGATACGAACACGATCGGCGTATCGCACGCAACGCATCAAGTACCACGTCGAGGAGGGTGACGGCCGGCCGGCCTCGGGCGATCGAATCGGCTGCCGCCGGCCGCGCATGGAAACAGAGGTAAACTCTGGTCAGCGCGTCGTACGTCCCAGCTTTTGTAGTTGTGTGGAATGAAATAACAGCAGCCGCGCGAGCACACCGGAAAACAGTACTCCATTCCTTCGCAAATAAGCATACTTATAGCTTTGTCTCGAGTCGAATTTAGTAAATCTGATTAATTTTATAGAAAAATATAGTAGTACCAACATACCAAATATTTGAGTTGCCGAGAGCTGGGAGAATGGGAAATGGACTCTTCATTTGAAACACATTACTTCTGACCAGGCTGAGCATGAGCGAATTTCATTGATCTCCTTACTCAATCTCTGTACTTTGGATCCTCTGTCTCAAGAAAAGAGGGGCTGGAGATTAAATTCCTCGGTCAACTTTTCAGTGAAAAATTTATATATGATTTATAACTGGGGAGGAGCTAAAAATGGGGTGCCAGTTCCATTTGGAATTGCGTCGCACCAAAAAAAGGAAAGATTTTTTGCTTGGCTCATGATCAAAGGTAGGATAAAAGTGAGGACAGTTCTTTTTAAGCAAAAAATAGTTAACAATGACCTATGCCCCTTTGGATGCCAGGATAAGGAGACCGTTCAGCACTTTGTGTTTCATTGTTGGCACTCCAAGCTCATCTTGGACACGTTGAACTAGAAGATATATATATTGAAGCAAATAAAAGAGTTCTAGAAAACAAAAGGCATGCCTGGGTTATGGTCATTACTGCAATCTACTGGACTATCTGGCTTTTAAGGAATAGAAAGGTTTTCGATGACATCGAAACGCATGTTGACGTGGTCGCTACACAATGTGTTGATATGGTGAAGCTCTGGTCGCTCAGAGCAAGCAAGAAAGAAAAGAAGGTGGCGTTGGTCTGGACTTCAGATTGGCACTCCTGATTGTGTTCACCTTTGTTTCTCCCCTTGTAAACTTCTCTTACATGTAAAGCCTTGACCTGTCTTAGCTCTCTTTTAATAAAATTTGAGGTAGGGGGCTATCCCTTCCGACGTTCTCAAAAAAATATTTATGACACTAAAATGACACCATTAGATATGATTTAAAATTACTTTCATAATATGACAATTTCATGTACTTCCTCCGTCTAAAAATAAGTGACTTTCATTTGTCTAAGTTAGTATGAATCTACACATGTTTTAGTATATAAATACATGCAAATTTAGACAAACCAAAATCACTTATTTCTGGACCGAGGGAGTAACATATTTTTCTATATTTATCAATAATATTAATCAAATTTAATAAAGTTTGACTTAGGCAAAATCTAGAAGTTTGTGTCAATAGATTATGTACCAAAAGGGTCTCATAAATTGTTATCAATAAAATCAAAGTTAAAGTTGGAGTTACCAAAGTATAAGCTACGAACTTCCCGACCAACAGCCAGTCCGAATTAATCTTGTAACAGATCCGCAACCAAACGTATTTTTCAAGTGATTCGTGTCGTCATCGTCAAGTATATCCGTTCCAAATTTTATTCCAATCAAATGATCCGTAGCGGCCAATACATCTCGTGGTAACAAAAATGTATTGTTATAAGGTATATCAAGATTAACTCTTCGATTCATATTTCGTCGGTCAATCCTTCCTAATTCATATTTTTGTTGAAAACATTTCTTTTGTAATTCCTCACATAAGGACTCCGAAAATACCATGTCTCCACCAACACAAGCAAATTGTTGATAAAACTCCAAAATAGTTTTTTCTTTTGACTCAACCCTCTTCTTCTCCTTAGCATTCGGGACGGACGGAGGGAGTATGCTTGCGGTGTTCCAGTGCAGTTTTGCAATTGAGCTGACACCATGATGAGACGCTAGCTGAGACTTGTGTGTACGACAAGCGGCACGGGGCACCTAGATTCGGCCGTGCTCGGGCCCAAAGGAATTGAGGCGGTACCGAAGGCCGTATACTGTCTAGTAGAGCCCTTCCGTTGCATTGCACTGTGCCGATGCGTCGGAGATGAATGAACGGCACGGTGAGGTGTTCTTGCAACGCCGGAGAGCGCCATAAATTAGCGGACAGCTCTGCTCTGGTACCGCTGCGTGCCCACGCCACGCACACCGTGCATCACGGCACAGCAGTTCGGTTTATTGTGCCCGGCCTTCGGTCTCCTGCAAGCTCGGGATGGGCAGACAATGTACAGTGTCCTGGATCACCTGCTGTCTGCTAACAACCCTAGTACCTGTGTATTTAGAGTGGGATCTCCACTTCTAGTTTATTTTAAATTTTGTAGTATAAATTTTACACTATAATAAATTTTAAAATGAATTAAAAGTGGAACTTAGGTTTAAAATTCTATACTATAAATCTTAAAATGAATTAAAAGTGGAACTTAGATGGAATCCCACTTAAGAACTACTCCATCCGTTTTAAAATATAAGATGTTTTATGTCTGTGAAGAAAATATATCTATACTTTTTTTAAAGCGTAGATTTACTATAAACTTGAGTAAACCTATATATTAAAACAAGGCTAGATACATTAACTTGATAAAACTAAAATATCACGGAGAAAGTAATTTAGAGGAAACAATTCCGTTTTAGATTTTTGTTTTCGCGCGGGGGGGGGGGGGGGGGGGAGGGGTTGGGAGGGGGGATTCCGTTTTAGATTCTGTGCATAAAACGTTTGATTATACGAGAGCTTGTCTGCTCATCATATACCTGCCTGACATGCTGGTGGAGACACTGAGAGGTACGTACTGACAAACACAAGACGCCTTGCAGTTGCAGGAGCAAGGAGCTGTCTAAAATAGTGACGATTAACTAGATCGGCACGAGCCAAGCACCAACTACCAGCATAATCCGACGTCCTAATTAAACTAACCCTGACACATCGGCGTACGTAGTAGGTCTCCGTCCTCATGCTACTATTGTATGTACACGCACATCGCCAGCTGCTATGTTCGACGGCAGATCTGAGTATCTGACACATTAATAATTGTCAAAGGGAGGAACTCCTGTAGGCAGAATGGACAAGAATAACCATTTTTAAAAGAATTTTACAAAATGAACTCTCGGTGAAAGAATTTCACAAAACTAACCCTTTTGGTAGCACCTAAAACAAAGGTGTTATGCTCAACGGTGTAGCGCCTTTATGAAAGGCAAAGAAGTATGGTAGTTGAGTTGGTTGAAGTCTTTGTTGCCAACTAGTAGGTCGTGAGTTCAACTCCCTAAAACCCCATTTTTTATTTTTATTTTTTAAAGGCTGCGACAATGGTTAATATTGTTGTACATATGAAGATATATTAATTCTAGCATCCTTATTTAGTTTAAAAAATGGAAACCAATATTATTTTAAAAATACTAGGAAACATGTCCGCGCGTTGCGGCGGAAGAAAAAAATCCACTAATAAGATTAATTATAGATAACGTCTAAGAATGACAAATTAATGTAATTAGAACAAAAAAACATCATCTAAATTTAGCTAACAAAAAAGGCATAGAATGATTCGGAAGATACGTCATTAACGATAGCCACGTACGGCAGGACTCTTTACGGTAAATCTCACCCGGAAAAGAAGGACACATGCAGCAAGAGTCCTCACAATAATTAATTCACACCTAAAAACCCCTCTCGCGAGTTCAGGTGATCACCACGATAAGTTGCCTATATATTTGACCCCGGCCGTCCCTAATCAGCTCGTACCATCGAATCTAAAGAGGTCGGTTAATTAGGTCTTCAACCCTAGGCATCTCTCCACGC
Source organism: Avena sativa (assembly GCA_916181665.1). Taxonomy (NCBI): domain Eukaryota; kingdom Viridiplantae; phylum Streptophyta; class Magnoliopsida; order Poales; family Poaceae; genus Avena; species Avena sativa. The sequence goes on from OV702279.1 coordinate 231,347,265, forward strand.
ACATCGGTTGCCGCCAGACCGCCGCCGCCTTTTCCAACTACCTGGAGCCCGCCCCCTCAGGCGAAGCCGACAAGAAGGAGATCCTGAAGCTCGCGATGCATACATGAACCAGGAGTTCGATTGGCGCATGGAGCAGTACGTATTCTATTTAGTAACCCAACAATGGAAGGCCGCCGACGTCGGAGAGAGGTCGATGCGGTGATCATCAATAGCAAAAGCAGGCGGCCGGCTGATCCATGTTGCTATACAAAAGTGTAATCCTTTATAAACACTAAGTTGACAGTTAAAAGCACTATGTGAGAAAGCTAAATAAATTTTGATGGAGGAAAGCACGTCCAGGTATGATGTCGCGCTTTCTACATTCTTTTTAAACTGAAACTCCACTTTCTACATTAATACCGCCGTATCTTCTGAATCATTCTATGCCTTTTTTGTTAGCTAAATACAGATGATGTTTTTTGTTATAATTACATTAATTTATCGTTCTTAGACGTTATCTATAATTAATCTTGTTAGTGGATTTTTTCTTCCGCCACAACGCGCAGATATGTTTCCTAGTATTTTAAAAAATGACACTGGTTTTCATTTTTTAAAATAAATAAGGATGCTAGAATTAATATATTTCCATATGTACAACAATATTAACCAATGTCGTAGCCTTTGAAAAATAAAAATAAAAAATGGGTTTTAAGGAGTTGAACTCACAACCTACTAGTTGGCAACAAACACTTCAACCAACTCAGGTACCATACTTCTTTGTCAATTAAATACAGACATTATATATATAAACTAGTGTAGCGCCTTACACATAGGCACTATGCTATGCACAGTGACGCCTCAGTCAAATGCGCTACTAGAACGTCTCGTGGGGCCCGCGTGCCACGCTGGTAAGCATAGCGCCTTTGTGTTAGGCGCTATTAAAAGGGTTAGTTCTTTGAAATTCTTTCACGAAGAGTTTAGTTTGTGAAATTCTTTTAAAAATGCGTTATTTTTGTCCATTCTGCCACTCATGTACTGCTAGGTGAAACATCCGTTTCCCGCTTACAATCCTGAGATAATAGCATAGTACTTCTCGGTTCCATAATATAAGACGTTTTAGCTTTTATGTATCGAATATATCTACTTCTTTCATATCGGTTTAAAAGGCCACCGTGTAATCCAAGAAAAAAGTTTGACCATATATGAAACATGAATTTTATATTACAAAAATTATACTATTGAAAAGATATTTTGAATATGAATCCAATGGTATAATTTTTAAAAATTATAATTCATATTTTATTGATCAAACTTGTGACTAAACTTTTTTATTGAACTACGTGCTGGCCCTTTAAACGGGTATGGAGGGAGTAGCGTTCTTTTATCGTTTAAGTTTACTCTGAATCTACACACTAAAAGATGTCAGATTTATTCGTTTTATAAAAGGTAAAACATCTTATATTTAGAGTATAATACTACTATAACGTTAAGAAAAAAAAAGTAGATTAGCAAATTGTGGAACCCACCAGCAACCGGCTAGAAAGTGACAGCTAGACTGGCAGAAACCACTCCAGCGATACGTACCCCCAAAGATTCCCTAACAATGTGTTTGGATGTTGGAAAATAGGCTCGGAATTAGAATTCTGAAATCGTTGGACCGAATTCTAGTGTTTGGGAGGGTCTTGGAATTAAAGCATGGGAAGAGGAAGCAATTCCGAGCGTAACCCCCGCTAGCGCCCGCCCGACCTCGGGAGTTTCTGAGCTCACCTGCTCGGAAACGCGCGGAATCTCCTCCCCACGCGCGTACCTGTTCGTTTCCGCGAGCGAGGCCTGCTCGATGTGCCCGCACCCTTCTATCCCTAGCGCCACCGCCGGGGAGCTGCCCCGTCTCTCCCCTTCCCCGCCCTCATCTTCCCCTTCCCCGCCTCCTCTCGCTCCCCTTCCCCTCTCGAGCATTAGCACCAGGTGAGTGGCGGCGGGAGCTAACCCTAGACGGCGGCGGGTGCTAACCCTAGACGGCGGCGGATGCTAACCCTAGACGGCGTCAAGAGCTTGAGAATCAACGCCAGGTGAGTGGCGGTGGATCCCTAGTAGTTCGCCGGCATCTCCATGTCCCTCATCTTCCTCTTGTCTTCCTCAATTTGTCAAAATCCAACATAACTTTCAATTCCATTGTTTTGTTCATCCAAACAGGATTTGGAAATAGGTGCCACCATTTGATTCCAAGGGAAAATTTCATACACATCCAAACACTTGAATTGGAAATTGTGTCCATTTCCTTTCCATCGTGGATTTGGAATTTTTAGTCCAATTCAATTCCGAGGCAATTTTTCAACATCCAAACACAGTGTAAAGGAAAATCTAAAATCTAAACCCACTTTTCTTTGACTTTATCGTTTCTCCTCTCTTTAGTTTTCTCCATTGTGAAAGTCCGAGTCATGTGATTACAGGGTTAAGATAATCTTTTGCACTTGTGTTGTTGAAAGACAATAATACTCCATTATGTTCTAACAAAACCAGGAAAGTGTGTAAATTAAACAAAAGTGGAATAGTACGGTGATCTTTATTCTGTGTGCAACACCCAATAATAGATATACTCCAAAACCAAAAGGACTCGAGTAATCTAATCTAACTACAACTGTAGTGCTAATCTTTTTTTAAAAGAAAGTTGCTACTAATCTGTTAGGATGAACCAATGGAGACAAGGTCGCACTACTAGTATGGCTGCTCCCTCGAATTCATATAGTATGTGTTAGGCGTTGATAATAAACTGGATGGCTGGACCCTCCGCATATCATTGACCATGTACTGAGAGCATCTTCATTCGTTGGGCTCCAGACTGAAATCCGGAATAAATTTTGGCCAGACGCAAACTCGTTTTCTGGGAACATCGAGTTTTCCACTCGCGTTCCCAGGCGAATTCTCGCGTTTGGCTAAAATTTAACAAATTTTGACAAACTGGCGAACTTTGGGCGAATATAAGATGTTTTGGCCGAATTTTAGGCGAACTTTGGGCGAATATGGGCGATACGGACGAATTTTGGGCGAATATGAGCGATATGGACGAACTTTGGGCGAATATGGAAGACCACGTTGGGGTTGAACCCGCCGTCGAACTCGGGGAACGAGGAGTATCTCTGCCGAGCAGTCGCCTGGCTCTCCTGGAAGCCGACCGGAGAGATCGACGAGAATCCGGCGGGCGAGCCGACGCTTGCCTGACTTCCCCAGTGGGGTGGGTACGGCGCCGCCATCAACGCCGACCTCGTCGCCACCGCCTGTTTCGCCCTCACGATCGCCTGCTCTTCCGCCGCCGTCTTCTCTTGTTCTTGTCGGAGCTTCCCCCTCTCCTTTCTGCCCTTCCGGTCCTCCGACGAGATCTTCCTGGCCTGCTCCTTCTTCTCCCAACTGGCGGAGGACATGCCCTCCGGCTTCTTCGGCGGCGCTCTCGGCTTCCTCGCCTTCTTTCCCGCTGGATCCTCGCCGAGGATCGATCTGGATTGGACGAAGCTCTTGGGCGGCATGGTGGGCGGGAGCTCAGCGGAGTGGCGGGAGGGGAATGGGGAAGAAAGGCGGGAGGGGAGAAAGAAAAAGGCGGGAGCTCGGCAAAGTGGCAAGAGTTCAGCCTTCTCTCGCCGACAGAGCTGGCCCACGCCCGTTTTCACGGCGTCCGGCGTTCCCAGGATGTACCCGAAATCCTTGGTACGGTCTGGGTAGTCCAGACCAAAGTTGGCCCTAATACGGACGAAAACAGGTTCCTGGATACGCGACTGAGCGAAAATTCGGCGTTCGGATCTATTTTCGGCGTCCGGATCCTGAATAGCCGAGTGAAGATGCTCTGACCGACAGATTAGCAAGCAATAGTGTTATACTAGTAGCGCTCAGCTCTAGGTTTCCGTACATGTGTTGGTTTGATCGCTTGCTCGATCATTCGTGGATATATGCCTTGATTATTCCGCAAGCAACACAACCCATATTATTATTTATGAAAGGATGCTGGGCCACGAGAGAAGAAAGTTTCAAAGTGAAAGCGTACTGTTATTTGTTTCAAAGTGAAAGCGTACATGCCCAAAGCATCAGAAATTACTAGCTAGAAAAGCGTGGTTGCTCTTGTTTCAGCCAAACAACACCGTCAACGAACAGAAGATGCTTGGTGTTGGAGTAGTACATGAGACTGATATTAATATCGTACTAGGTATATTTTGTTCAAAACATGCCAATGTCAAACGTATCGTGGTTACTCGGTGATTAATCATATTTTTCACAACAAAATACTCCGTACGGTGCGCAAAGATAAACGGAAGCTGACCGAGGTACGTGCAATCTAGACCGACAGAAGCCAGTGTCGGCCGGGGCGTATCATTAGCAGCGGATCTAGCAACTCCGTCCATCCACGGAAGCTGCCTGCGACCTTTGTCTTAAAAAAGCAAGTTTATTAATTACGAGTAGTACTGGTCACCTAAAACCTTTATTCTCCTAACTACTAATCAGCAGAGGGGCCGGCCTCCTTTCACTGAACACATGATCACTGGATGGACCAGCTCACGCTCAACCGTAGTACTCAGCACACATCCACTGGTAGGAGTAGATAAACAAGCAGAGCCGGTAGATCGCGTCGCCAGGGCCAGGCACGTGATGGTGGTGGTGGGATCGGTGACCAGCGAATGCACGCCGTCGCGCGCTTTTCCACTGCAGCAGGCAAGGCACCGTGCGAGCGTACGTACAGCTGTGCTGCGTTGTGTGCCCGCTCCGAGACTGACAATTAAACCGACTTAACTCCCGATCCATGCCTTTCCGGGTGGTGGTTCCCCGGCCCCGCGGTGGAAATTTACGACCACCGGCCGTTGAGCCCTTTTTCCGGTAAATGTTCTGGTTTGGCCGTTGTACTTGCCAATTTGCCATGCAACCGTACTATGGAGTAAACTTCCATTCCTTTCTTCTTCTTTTCGTATGTGAGCTCTTCATCCAAAAAGGTAATTATGGGAAGTTTTCTAAAAAATGGGAGTTATGTCGAGTTTTTGTAAATTCTTTTTCTACAAGGTTTTTGCGAATTCTTGGTTAACTCCTATTGAATCAGTCACGCAGAACAAGCATGATTCGAGTTGGAACAATGATGGCCATGGCTGCTAGGACCAATGTGATATAAATTGTTAGGTCATCTCGAGCTGGCCGAATGGATTGTGGCTGCCTCAATATGTCTATGAGGATAGGAGATGCGTCTCAGCGGTGCACCCAAACAAATATAGCGATGTGGACCGGTCTACGGCGATCCATTTCTAGCTTAATTTGGACCGGGAAAGTAACCCATTTTCACTTCCGCCACTCCCATACAAATTCCGCGGGCATAACCAAGTAAGCTCTAGGCAACAATGGAGGACGCCCCTGTCCCATCACCATTGCCGCCCCCAAGGCCAAGACCCTGCTCAAGTAGAAGAAGGAGCTGGCGGCGAAGATGCGACCAAGTGAGACCAAGAAGCACACTGATAGATGCCACTAGCTACATTGGTGGAGGTGACATGTGTGCGCTCTCTTTCTGCACATCATCGCACAATCTCTGCTCGGCATCTCCCGTTCCGCGTCCTCGAAGATCTCATCCATGTTGGTAATTCCTGCCCTCGCCCTCAACCCCACCTCCCGTTCCAAAGTGACGGTTGAGGAGAACATGGTCACAATGATAGACATGAGCATCACGCCTCAAAGGGCTTGGTTCAAGAAGAAACAAATGGAAATCTGAGAATGTGATGCATGGTCTCTTTGAACTATTGTAATATCCCAGCGTTCCTATACCAACGCATGGTAGAATTAGGAATTTGTGCATATGCATGCATTCATCTGCAAAATACAGGTAAATTTTTCGTCAAACTAAAAACTTAAAGTGATCAGAGTTTCTTCCACTCTCGGTGTGTAGAGATAGCTATTGGGAGTGATCGTTATAAATTCTGACATGATCTTATTGGATAAGTGTGTTTTGGAGGGGAGAATTTGAATTCAAATTTGAAAGTTGAATTTATATTTAAAGATTAAGAATTGTTATTTTTTTTAAATGAATTATAAACTAATTTGGTAATATCATTTGTTATAATAATGAGAGAATAATAAATAATAGAATGCAAAGTAAAATAATAAGAAATGAAATCTTATTCTTTATCTTTATTCCATAAACAGTTTACAAAGAGGAATTCATTCCATGAAGGAAAAGGTTCATTACAGTAAAGGAATATAAACAATTGATATTTAAATAATAAACTATTACAACATAATTACATAAAGAATAACATAAGATATTACAGAATCTTTACAAATGAATCAATAAGGATTACAATCTATCTATCTATTATCTATCTATCTATCTAAACTTATACTAAATATTGAAACACCAGATCTTGTACCTGCAACAAAAATTAAAACAAAACAAAAGCAAAAATAAAGATTAGTTGTCAAGATACTCTCAGTAGAGAGCAGTGCTCATGTTACATCATTGAGTATTATAAAGGGCAAGTTTCATCAATATGAAAGAAATTGTTCTTTCATAATAAATCAGCCACAAGTCAGATTTCAACTAGTAAAAGAGGCAAGTTTCACCAGGAGAGTTAAATGTTCGATGACCCACAAGTATAGAGGGTGTATCGTAGTACTTATGATAAATAGGAGTGTCGATCCCAACGAGGAGCAGAAGGTGTTGACTAGTGGTATGGAGCAGGAAATCTCTGTAAATACTTAGCAAATGGATTTTTAGGGGTTTCTGATAAAGCAAAGAAATAAAGTGCAAGTAATAAAGACAGCAAACAATTGCAGCAAGTGGCCCAATCATTTCTTAGCAAAGGACAAGCCGGTGGAAAAACTTATTAGGACTGATGCGTCGGAAACGTATCTATAATTTTTTATGTCCCATGCTTGTTTAGTATCTACTTTGCTTTGCTTTGCTTTGTCTCACTTTGAGGTGTTTTTATATCTTTTCTAGAACTAACCTATTAACAAGTTGTCATAGTGTCAGTTGCCTGTTTTCTTCTGTTTTTGGTTCCAGAAAGGGAGAAATCAATATTCTCGGAATTGGACGGGACAAAAGCCAAAGTCAATAACTTTCCGTGAGGGACAAGAATCCATAAGATGAGACGGAGACGCGAGCCAGGGCGCCCAGACCCCCCTAGGCGCGGGTGGGTCCTGCCCTGCGCCTAGGCAGGGTGTGGGGCCCCTGGTCGCCTCCTCGGCCTCCCTCTTCGCCTATAAGAAGCCCCCGATGCAGAAACCCTAGGTACCCGATCAATATTCCACGAAACCTTCTATAGCCACCGCCACCGTCTTCCCTAGATCGGGGGGATCTGAAGTTCTTCACGGCACCCTGCCGGAGGGGAGATCATCCCGAAGGCCTTCTCTCTGGTATGATGCGTGAGTAGTTCCACCTTGGACTATGGGTCCATGTAGTAGCTAGATGGTTATATCTCCTCTTTGTGCTTTCATGTATAGATCTTGTGAGCTACGTTCATGATCAATATCTAATCTATTTGTAATCATGCATGTTGTGTTTGTGGGGATCTGATGAATATTGAGATTATTATGTTGGTTTGATTAATGGTTTTGTCTTTATGATTCTATCATGTTTGTGTTGTTTGTGATCTTGCATGCTCTCCGTTGTTAGTATCTATCTTGGCCAAGTAGTTGCTAGTGACTCCAAGAGGGGGTATTTATGTTCGATAGTGGGTTCATGCCTCTAGTTTCTAAGGGAAGTGATAGAAATCTCTTCGGTTGTAGATGTGTTGGTGCTACTAGGGAGAAAACAACGGTCTATTATTCATGGAACATGTGGACTGTTTACCTTACACACTTTGCTTAAAGCAGCTGTCTGTTGCTTGCAACTTAATACTGGAGGGGGTTCGGATGATAACCTGAAGGTGGACTTCTAGTCATAGACGTAGTTGGATGGCGGTCTATGTATCTTGTTGTATTACCCAATCGAATCTCATAGGATCTTTCTGACTAGTAATTGCATTGTTATGCCTTGCTCAGTTCCTGTCAATTTCCCTCCTGTAATTTGTTTACCCTTCATGCCATGTTGTTTATCTAAGGAGAGCACCTCTAGTGAACTATGGACCCCGGTCCAATCTTTACCATTGATACATCTTCCACTGTTACATGTTTACTTGCTGCAAACCATTACCTTCCACACCGAACAGTTAATCCTTTGTTACAGCAAATTGGTGAGCTTGACAACCTCACTGTTCGTTGGGACAAAGTTTTGAGTTTGTGATGTGCAGGTTTCCACGTTGCTTGCAAAACCTTTGAGACATTTCCTTCCTCCTCCTGGTTCGATAACCTCGGTTTCTTACTGAGGGAAGACTTGTTGTTGTGCTGCTTCACACCTTGCTCTTGGGGTTTACCGACGAAGTGCACCTACATCAACTAGGCGCATCAACAAGTTTTTAGGCCTCGTTGCCGGGGAGGCTAAGGACGTCGTCACTAGGGGAGTCCTCCACTTCCTTTCTCTTTACTTTGTTTTTAGTTTGCTTTGTTTCTTTTGCTTGGTTTTGTTTGCCTATTTTCAAAAAACCCAAAAAAATAGTCTAGTTTGGTTTGCTTTCTTTATTCGAAAACACAAAAAATAGTTCCTACTCTAGTTGCCACCTTTCTCTAGCTCACTATGTTGATACCCAAGTTCTCCTTGAAAGATCTTGCAATAGGTAGTGGCTCCATAATTGGGAAAGATAATATTGAAGAACTCTTTAATCATGTTAGCAAGCATGAGGACATTGAGAATAAATCTATAGCATAACTTGCTCCTAATTATGAGATTGTTGCAGCTTCTTTAGTTCATATGTTGGAGGCTAGGTTTGTTAGCCTTAACCCCTTCATACAATTCTTGTTCCTAAAACTAAAAGAAGAAAAGAATGCTGAAAAGAGAGAATTCATCCTTGAAACTTTATTAAAAGAATTTCATGATGTTGCTAGGGAAGCCAAAAAGGTGTTTGAGCGTTTCATTATGCTAGGCTCAAGTGTATATGTTGTGGGTGTTTCTGATAAAACTAAGCCTAAAGAAGAATTTAAGATACTCATGCCGTTTAAGCTTGTTGGAATGCACGAAGCCTTTGAAAAGAATTTTGATTGGATTGCTCCTGAAAATCTTTTTGATGAAAGTAGTAGACCAAAGAGGGATGAGAAGGGATCCTCCAAAACCCATTTTGATGAGATACCTTTCATAGTTGAAGACTTTGCAATTATTGATGTTAATGCTTCCTCATTTGAAAATACTTGATTCTTCTTGCTTCTTGTGCCTAACTTAAAGGCGTTAAAGAAAAGTACTTGTTGGGAGATAACCCAAGAGTTTCCTTGAGTCTTGGAAGTTATTAATTCAGTAATGACCTCTCCTTATCCTTTTTGTTTGCTTTTTGTGCCAAGAATGACCTCTAATGAGAGGGAAGTAAGATTTGGGGAGTTGCTGTCCCAAAACAGATTTCTGTCCTCCACCATAAAAATACGTGAGGAGTCTCTGTAAGTCGGATTGAGCTCAAAATTTACGAATAAATCCCCCAGTAAGTTAGCTAACTTACTTTAGTTCAACACTTTTTTATTTGAGCAACAGTAGATTTTCAAAAAAATCAGTTTCTACCTATTGGTCTGTTTTGACAGATTTCTGCCATTATTTGCATTTGCTTCTTATTGATTCCCTTTTGAGTTCTCTTTAGGTGAATTGATCTTTTTTAAGGAGTTACTATAGTAGCTTGTGTTTCTAGTGAAAAGCCTTGCTGTTCCAAAGCTTTGCCAGGGGTCTAATATCTTTTGAATAAACTAATGTTGCTAACGAAGATTGTGTGAAGTCTTGTATGAAGGAAAAATTTCAGGTGTAAAGAGAGAATGATGCAATGAGATGAAGAATGAACAAAAGCTCAAGCTTGGGGATGCCACCATGGTGTCACCCCAAGAAATATCCAAGAGGTACAAGCGTCAAAGCTTGGGGATGCCCAAGGCATCCCCTTTTTCATCAATAAAAAGCCCAGGTATGTTTAGACACTTTGTTTTTATTGTTTCATGCATAGTTGTGTTGTTATTGGAGCGTCTTAATTTTCGTTTGCTTTGCTTAGGTTGTTTAGTTTGCTTGAATAAAGTAGTTTGGACCCCTGTTTTTGCTGTGTTGTTTTGCTAATAAGTTGCTTGGTGTTGGAAAGGAGTAGTAAGTTCTTGCTTGAAAGTGCAAGAGAAGCTTGCATTGATTGTGACTTAGACTTTAGCATGACATGCTAGGTGTTTTTTGACCTTATGCTTAGTGATTATTTCTGTAGCATGTCTTGTTCCAAATAATTGGGATTTCTTAGTGTGCCTTGAAGAAATTATGTGTTGTTTTAGCATGCAAAAAGCATAGTATTGTGGTATTCTCCTTTGATGCTTTGTTTGGGTTGACTTGGCACATGCTCACACCATGTTATGTCTCTCACAAGTAACCATTAGCCTAAATTATCATTTAGTCCTTGGCTTGTAGTACCACTCTATGCTTTGATTAGTAATGCTTTGTTGCTCTGCACGATTATGGCCATTATGCTCTCTTAGTTGGTTGCTCCCAGTCTTTTGCTAGCCTCCACTTGTATGAGTAAGTTCTACTCATGATTCCAATTCCCAAGAAACCAAGTTATTCCAAAGTGTCCACTATAAATTCCTATGCATGGTGTGTTACACCATTCCAAGTATATTCTTGTTTTCAGCTATCTTCCAATTAAAAACTATTTTGTTATGTAAAAATTTAGTGATTAAAGTCCTCACAAACTTGATGGCACACTTTATATTCTTTGCCCCTAATAAACTTGAACCATTGTGTCATCTATGTTGTACCTTAATCGCTTCAAGATGCTTATGATAGGGGCAATGAGGGCTGAAAGCTAACAAGTACCATAATTTTTGGAAGCTCTTTTGAAACTTGAAATCCATGCTTCCCTTTGTGAAGGGCCTTTCTTCCACCATTATGTTGAGTCTCCACCTTCTACCTTTAGGCACCATTAAGAGAGCATAGTTGTCACTCTGTGTGTAGTATTCCAAAGCTTATTGATTGATGCATATTGTGATATTACTTGTTCTTGTGCTATTTGTTTCTAGTCACCCTTGTGAACTTTGAAGGTGTCCTATGCATCTATTTTCTACTCTATAAGGGACAAGCTGGTTGCCACTATGCTATGTTTTCTGTATGTGAAACAAACAAACGTTTTTCAATGCATGTTATTCATGATCTTTGTTTGTACACTACAAGAAATCTGCTCACTAGTGACCTTTTCTTAACGATCATGCATTTTTTAGTCATAGATCTATGACCATTTTAAACCACTTGGTCGTAGGAAATTTAGGAGGGTCCAAAACTTGAAAAATAACGACCAATTTAGTCAAGAAGGTCATGATGTACTAACACAAAAAGGTCATAGATATATAGAACTGGTTTGGAGCCTTCTATTTGATAGACTATGACCAATTCAAATGGTCGTTATTGTTAAATTCTGTGATCAAAAAATTAAAGGATTGACAACTTAGCAATATCATCTTTCATGTCATATCCATGTGTTATTTTTTGCTTATTTGCCATGTCTACGTGGCATCTGGGACCTGGCTTCACGAGCACAAATATGGCAAAAAATAGCCCCGTAGGGGATCGAACACAAGACCTCCCCATTCACCTTTATCATAACCACTACGCCACTCAACACTTCTTGCCAGATAGGGAGCTCCGTCTTCCCTTAACCATGCTCATGTTGCATAAAAAAAATTCTAACACACCAATATATGGCAAAAAAGGGACGAACCAGCGCTCGAACCTACAACCTCCCCTGCCCACAACAGAACCTAACCACTGCGCCAATCGACACTTTATGCCAGGTAGGGAGCTTCGGCTTCCTTTTCCCATTCTCACGCTGCATAAAGAAAATTCTAACACACCAATATATGGCAAAAAAGGGACAACCCAGCGCTCGAACACACCAAATTATATGGCAAAAAATCCATCATAGGGGATCGAACCAACAACCTCCAAGTCTAAAGAAAAACCCCTAACCACAATGGCATTGTAAAGTATCTGTTAAAATAACCTGCAGGACATATTTACACAGGAACAAATAAGGCTGGGCCTTGGCAAAAAAGTCATATTTTGTTCCTTATGATTATTTCTCAAAGCTGGGCCACCGGCCCATAGACTATTAGAAGGTCAGTTGGGTGGAAATTGTGGGATTCTATAAGTTTTGAGCCCACATAATTAGAGAGGCTTTAATTTTTTTAGAAACTCTACAAATATAAATTCAACTATAATTTTGCATATGAACTCGATTAAGATGATATAAATATCATTTTCGTTCATCTCAAAGATATATATATATATAACCTTCATGTTGAAGAGTTTTTAGAATTTGGATTTACAAAATTCCTTTTACAAGGAAAGTCCTCTATTTTCTTCTTTTTCTTCTTTAAGCATAAATCCCCTCCCATTTTATATCATACCGAGTGTATGGTCTATATTTTTTTTGTTCTTGTGCTCTCAAAATACAATCCAAACGGCGACATGAACGTTCTTCGTTAAGGGTTGAAAATTCCTAAACTTTTAGGAGATCTATGATAAAACATCATATTATGAGTCTGAAAATGAATTTTGCAAAAAATCATGAGCATTAGATCATGTACATGTAGTTTAAATCGGACCCACTTTCCGCCGATTCGGCAGACATTTATCTTTTTCGTCAGGGGTGGACAAAATGGTTTGAGATACCCTACTCGGGACATTGTTCATGTAAGGTTGTGTAGTATTTTTTGAAAAATATGGTTTTAGCATTTTGAATTAACCATTTGGTGCTTGCTTCACAAAACGCCCCGTTTTTTGCACTCGGAAAATAGAAAGTGGATTTTCTATGCGACGAAAAGGAAAACTACCTCCTGCAACATTGTTCACCATCCCAAGATGCACATGACTGCACAATATGGGCATATTATCACAAACTATGCCGTGATTCTAGCCATAACATTGGTCGTTTGACCGAAAGCCATGAAACCTCGAACAAGATAGCTCGTTTCTGTGAAGGTTTTTTCAAAATGTTCGCAATATACCAAGTTTGGTATTTTTCCTTGCAAATATGTCACACAATATGACACCACGCGAAGGAGTTACCTCATTTGGACCGTTTTTGAATTTTTTATGCCCGTTTCAAACTATGGTCAAAACGGCGGGCTTTAAGGTTCATAGATATGGGATGCTACTTGCTAAACTCTCAATGGATCTCTAAATAAACATCATATTGTGAGTCTAAAAATCAATTTTGCAAAAAATCATGAGCGTCAGATCATGTACATGTAGTTCAAACCGCACCCACTTCCTATCGATTCGGTAAACATTTATATTTTTCGTCAGGGGTGGACAAAATGATTTGAGATACCCTACTCGGGACATTGTCCATGTAAGGTTGTGTAGTATTTTTGAAAAATATGGTTTTAGCATTTTTAATTAACCATTTGGTGCTTGCTTCACAAACCGCCCTGTTTTTTGCACTCAAAAAATGGAAAGTGGATTTTCCGTGCGACGAAAAGGAAAACTTCCTCCTGCAACATTGTTCACCATCCCAAGATGCACATTACTGCACAATATAGGCACATTATCACAAACTATGCCGCGATTATGGCCATAACATTTGTCGTTTGACCCGAAAGCCATGAAACCTCGAACAAGATAGCTCATTTCTGTGAAGGTTTTTTCAAGATATTCGCAATATACCAAGTTTGGTATTTTTCCTTGAAAATATGTCACATAATATGACACCACGCGAAGGAGTTGACTCATTTGGACCATTTTAAATTTTTTTATGCCCGTTTCAAACTATGGTCAAAACGACGGGCTTTAAGGTTCATAGATAGGGGATGCTCCTCGCTAAACTCTTAATGGATCTCTGTAGAAACATCATATTATGAGTCTAAAAATGAATTTTGCAAAAAATCATGAGCATCATATCATGTACATGTAGTTCTAACCAGACCCACTTCCTACCGATTTGGCAGACATTTGTCTTTTTCGCCAGGAGTGGACAAAATGGTTTGAGATACCTTACTCGGGACATTGTCCATGTAAGGTTGTATAGTATTTTTGAAAAATATGGTTTTAGCATTTTGAATTAACCATTTGGTGTTTTTTTCACAAACCGCCCCTTTTTTGCACTCAAAAAATGGAAAGTGGATTTTCCGTGCGACGAAAAGGAAAACTTCCTCCTGCAACATTGTTCACCATCCCAAGATGCACATGACTGCACAATATGGGCACATTATCACAAACTATGTCGCGATTATGGCCATAACATTGGTCGTTTGACCCGAAAGCCATGAAACCTCGAACAAGATAGCTCATTTTTGTGAAGGTTTTTCAAGATATTCGCAATATACCAAGTTTGGTATTTTTCCTTGAAAATATGTCACATAATATGACACCACGCGAAGGAGTTGACTCATTTGGACCATTTTAAAAAAAATTATGCATGTTTCAAACTATGGTCAAAACGACGGGCTTTAAGGTTCATAGATGGGGGATGCTCCTCGCTAAACTCTCAATGGATCTCTGAAAAAACATCATATTATGAGTCTAAAAATGAATTTTGCAAAAAATCATGAGCATCATATCATGTACATGTAGTTCTAACCGGACCCACTTCCTGCCGATTCGGCAGACATTTTTCTTTTTCGCCAGGAGTGGACAAAATGGTTTGAGATACCTTACTCGGGACATTGTCCATGTAAGGTTATATAGTATTTTTGAAAATAATGGTTTTATCATTTTGAATTAACCATTTGGTGATTGTTTCACAAAACACTAATATTTTGGCAAATTGGATTTGTTGACACTTCTTCAACCAATGAGAGTGTAGGAACCCTAGTGCCACAGATCAACCTCCCGAACTCGATCTCACCCATCCATAGCATCACAATCCAATGCCCCAAAACACGCCGCACACCCCACCAAATGCAACAGCCACCGGCCACCCATGACATGGCGCCCTAGCTCTCCACTCGCCAAACCGAAATAGCCACCCATCCAGATTCTGCTCCAGCCCCTCAAACCCTAATCCCCTCAGTCGCTCCTCTTCCCCAGATCCGCCGCCGCGAGTTAGCGCTCGCCAACACCAATCCCGTCACCGCACCACCGCGAGTTAGCAACGTGTGGTCAACCTATTCGCAGCCGAGGTACACGAGCCGCCCCTATCGAGGAAACGAAGCTCGTGCGATGAACCGAGGGCGGCGCTCGCAAGTCAGGCCAACCATCTAGATCTAGAGACGATGCGCCAACATCATGTGAGTCCCCTCCTCTCCCCCTCCCCCCAAATCCCATTCCTTCGTGTTGTTTAGACCCTTCTTCGAAGCATGGTGACTTTGTTTTCTGCTCTGCAGGGCGTCAAACTACTCCAGGCCGTCGATTCCTTGGCTGTACGCACGTGGCTGGGTGGGCGCGCGCTTCATCGACAGCAGCATCCTCTACCAACGATGACGCTCACGAAAACGTCTACTTCATTGAAAGCAGCATCCTCTACCAGAGAAGGTCCGTCTTGCAAATTTGCCAATGCCCTTCCCCTCTCTTCTGTTTCTTTAGCCTGCACATGTTTGTACCGTATCCGTTTCCTCACTTGTGAGCCAATTTTAGTACACTATACACTAAACTACTAACTGAAAACATTAGAATCTTGTAATAAGGTTAGATTGTGCTATGTCGATTGACTGCAGACACCATGTTTTGGAATGCTATAGTTGCTGAATGTTCTTGCTAAGTATGTATTCTTAATTGGGTTGCAGACACCTACTCGAGGACAAGCAGGAGTTAAGCTTGGGGATGCTTGATACGTCGTAAACGTATCTATAATTTTTGATGCTCCATGCTTGTTTAGTATCTACTTTTCTTTGCTTTGTCTACACTTTGAGGTGTTTTTATATCTTTTCTGGAACAAAACTATTAACAAGTTGCCACAGTGCCAGTTGCCTGTTTTCTTCTGTTTTTGGTTCCAGAAAAGCAGAAAATCAATATTATCAGAATTGGACGGGGCAAAAGCCAAAGTCAATAACTTTCCGCGGGGGACAAGAATCCAGAAGACGAGACAGAGACGCGAGCCAGGGCGCCCAGACCCCCCTAGGCGCGGGTGGGCCCTGCCCTGCGTCTAGGCAGGGTGTAGGGCCCCTGCCCGCCTCCTCGGCCTCCCCCTTCGCTTATAAGAAGCCCCCCAGTGTAGAAACCCTAGGTACCCGATCAATATTCCACGAAACCTTATGTAGAAGCCGCCACCGTCGTCCCTAGATCGGGGGGATCTGAAGTTCTTCCCGGCACCCTGCCGGAGTGGAGATCATCCCGAAGGCCTTCTCTCCGGTATGATGCGTGAGTAGTTCCACCTTGGACTATGGGTCCATGTAGTATCTAGATGGTTGTATCTCCTCCTTGTGCTTTCATGTATAGATCTTGTGAGCTCCGTTCATGATCAAGATCTAATCTATTTGTAATCATGCATGTTGTGTTTGCGGGGATCCGATGGATATTGAGGTTATTATGTTGGTTTGATTAATGGTTTTTTCTTTATTATTCTATCATGTCTGTGTTGTTTTTGATCTTGCATGCTCTCCGTTGTTAGTAGCTATCTTGGCCAAGTAGTTGCTAGTGACTCCAAGAGGGGGTATTTATGCTCGATAGTGGGTTCATGCCTCTAGTTTCCAAGGGAAGTGACAGAAATCTCTCCGGTTGTAAATGTGTTGTTGCTACAAGGGAGAAAACAATGGTCTCTTGTTCATGGAACATGTGGACTGTTTACATTACACACTTTGCTTAAAGCAGTTGTCTGTTGCTTGCAACTTAATACTGAAGGGGGTTCGGATGATAACCTGAAGGTGGACTTCTAGTCATAGATGCAGTTGGATGGCGGTCTATGTATCTTGTTGTATTGCCCAATCGAATCTCATAGGATCTTTCTGACTAGTAATTGCATTGTTATGCCTTGCTCAGTTCCTGTCAATTGCCCTGCTATAATTTGTTTACCCTTCATGCCATGTTGTTTATCTAAGGACAACACCTCTAGTGAACTATGGACCCCGGTCCAATCTTTACCATTGATACATCTTCCACTATTACATGTTTACTTGTTGCAAACCATTACCTTCCACACCGTACAGTTAATCCTTTGTTACAGCAAACTGGTGAGCTTGACAACCTCACTGTTCGTTGGGACAAAGTCTTGAGTTTGTGTTGTGCAGGTTTCCACATTGCTTGCAACACCTTTGAGACGTTTCCTTCCTTCTGCTTGTTCGATAACCTCGGTTTCTTACTGAGGGAAGACTTGCTGATGTGCTGCTTCACACCTTGCTCATGGGGTTTACCGACAAAGTGCACCTACATCAACTAGGAGCATCACACCCAAGGGTTATGGCGCCCAGCCCATGGTGGCTGCCCCCACCTCTTCCACATTCATGTGGGTGGAGCTCCCACTCAAAATGATAATTCTCCACTCACATAAACATGCCTCCACTCAAAAATCCACTCACATGCATTAAATTTCCACCAAATTTAATGCAAGCTCTCATTTTAAAAAAACTCTTTTATTTATGTAGAATTTGTTCATTACTCTAATTAACAAACATTCACATAAACCCCTTATAACATTTCAATTTCACATGCAGAACCAGTTTCAGCAATTTCAACCGAAACAGTTCCGGTGTCCAGTGAAATAAATTCGCGCGCTTTCCTTTTTTCTTTCATTGGCATATTATTTGCTCCAAATGGTGTCGGTATACCTTAAGTGTGTCACCCTACGGTTCGTGAATAATGTAGGCATGATCGAGACCCTCTCCGATCAATAATCAGCAGCGGGACCTGGAGATCCGTACTGACTCCCACATATTCAACAATGACTTCTGTGATCGTGTGAACCTTATATTAATGTAACTCAATCCCTTTGTCTCGCGATATATTACATGTCCGAGATTCGATCATCGATATCTCCATACCTAGTTTGATATCGTTACTAACATGTATTCTTTTCTCGTTCCCGTGATATAACATTCTAGTGATCAAATCACTTGCTTGCAAGCTAACTAATGTGATATCATCGAGAGGGCCCAGAGTATATCTATCCGTCATCGGGATGGAAAAATTCCACTCTTGATCCATGAGCCTCAACATAACACCTTCGTAGTACTGAACCCATCTTTATAGTCACCCTGTTATGGTGTGACGTTTGATGTTATCAAGATACTCTTCCGGTGTTAGTGATTGACATGATATCATGGTCTAAGGACTAAGATTACTTCGTATGATGTTATAGCAACATAAACACAATGTCTTTGATCGTAATGTTATACTTCGGATGAATGTTCATCACATCATTCCAATAATGTTGTGACCTCGTTATTAACAACATCCAATGTCCATGATCAGGAAATATTTGATCATCTTGTTAATCAACGAGCTAGTTTATAAGAGAGGCATAACTAGGAACTTTCTATTTGTTTATTAAACACACATGTATTAATGTTTCCGTATTAATACAATTATAGCATGCAAAATAAACATTTATCATAAATAAGGAATATGATAATAACCACTTTATTATTGCCTCTCGGGCATATTCCCTTCAATCATAAGCATCTTGAGATGATTAAGGTTAAAGTGAACAAACATGGAGTATATGTTTGACGAAATATAAGTTGGCAATCTCATGCCCCTCGAGTACGTGAGTCGCTCCTCATGCTACATAACTTTAGTTACCGGTAAGGTCTTGTCATTGTAAGTACATGTGTATCATAAAGAACCACCAACGGGGTACCCCTTGCACATGATACATGAGCTATCCCATAATATAAATGACAAGGCAAGCAGACAGTGAGCATCTCAACGATCTTTTTATTTTCTATTTGCATAGGTTTTTATTGAGGATGCTTCACAGATTGCTCACTATAGTTATGCTACAAGTTTCCACCATGATTAGGCATGGCTTAGGCTAGCGACTCAGGCGTTTGTATAACACACATACATAATTCCATGGACTTACAAGCTTCCCTTTTATTTCACACCGACGACATCCGCAAACAAAAGAGCATGATATCATCTGGATATGTATCCATAAGTGTTGAAAGCATTCCCCATGACACCATAGTTCTGCTAATCCCAACATATAGATGCAAGCATCTTCGATGACACAATGGTTCAAGTTTATTAGGGCAAAAAAATAAGGTGTGCCATCAAATTTGTGAGAGCTTTACTAACTAGTTTTCTCATAACAAAATATTTTTTTTTTAATTTGAAAGATAGATGAAGCTTGAGAATTTGTTTGGAATAGAAATAATGCTAATATGTAGATATGGTGGACACAAATGGCACAGGTTTTGGTTCAAAGGGGTTGGATGCATGAGAAGTATGCCTTCTCAAAACAGGTTTTTGGCTAGCAAGGCTGGGTAGCAAGAAAAAGAGTTGAAGGAAACAAGCAAACCTACAAGTAATAAATCCAAACATGCAATCTTCCTTGAAGACACAAAAGATCTTAAATAAAGAATACTAAGCTTATGAGCCAATCAGGAAAGAAAATAAATGATACAAAATACCTGTAAGCTTTTTCTCTTTTCCTTTCAAACATGAAAAAGTGTTGCTAATGACCATAACTCGGTTTGCCAAAACCAATTTAGATCTACTTGATGCTCCCAAAGTGATACCAATACTGATCAACAAGATCAATCATATAAAAGAGATTGCAAACTAAAATAAGAAGTGCAAAAAGTAAAAGATGAGACTTCTCATTAATATTCCATAAAGGCACTCACACCAAGGGATACATAGATAACGAACTAAAGGAGAGATACCTCCACAATGCAAACCAACCTATAAGATAAGTTCTCTACCAAAGATATGAATCTACTAAAAAGGTAAAAGATAAAAGATAATGATGTGATACCGTGGCACCCCCCAAGCTTGGAACAAGCCAAGGGGATGCCAAACCTGATGACGAATTACTCCTTCGGTGGTGGTGGTCCCTTCATCATCAGACTTCCAAGGTAAAGGCTCCCCATCCACAAAGGATGTCTTGGTTTCCACAATCCTGAAACTAGGAGCAGAGCTTATGCGATTAAATCTAGCCTCATACTCACAGTTTTGATTTTGTATGTCGTAGAGCTATGCTTGTAATTGGTTAGTGGACTGATGGAGTGAGAGGACTTCGTCTCGGAGCTCAAAAACCTCCTCCTTGTGCTTGGCGATGAGTTCTGAACTTATCTTATGGATGACATCCACTTCGCGTTCCGTCATCTTCTTGTACCTGAAAACTTCCTACTCCAATGCTTCCATCCTGTCTTACAGACCGCCTTCTCCTTTAGGGCCTTGAACTTCTTTCATCTGCACCTTCCCATCCTTGAGAATCAACTCCTTAGGATGAATCTTCAACTCATACATATACGGGTTGATGACATCCACAGAGGAATCCTCTATGGGTTATCCAGAGGAAGACATTGCAGGTCCAAAACTGAGAATCTGCCTGATAGAAACACATCGAAACAAAAACACGACGAGAACACGACACACGAACCTGGGGGGATCCGGGGGGTATATATTACGAAGTTTCAATGCATAAGGAAGGTACTGTGCGAAAACGAAGCGGAGACGGAGTTCAGGGAGCTCACACCCCATCCAGGCACGGCCTAGGGGTGGCCCGCGCCAAGGGTGGGTGTGGCCACCCTGGCCTCCGTTTCCTCCTCTGTTCCGTCTCGTAACCTTTCGTATGCAATAGAATCAACAAAAATATAAAAATATAGGGTTTTCACAAACCTTCAGTTTTCACCACTTTTACCTATTCAAAGACGGACTCTGCAGATTCTAGTGTTTGGTTTCTAATAAATTCTTCCGGAGACACCATTTGAATAATATCAACATCTTCATTATAAGAATCTCCAGAAATATAATGTTTTAGCCTTTGACCATTCACCACCTGTGTAGTGTTGTCCTTCAAAGAAGATATTTTGATAGCCCCTAAATGATACACTTCCGCAATAATAAAAGGTCCTTCCCATTTTGAGAGTAGTTTCCCTACAAAAAATCTGAGACGAGACCTATACAAAAGAACTTTATCACCAACATGGAATTCCCTTTTTAGGGTTCTCCTATAATGCCATCTTTTTACTTTTTCCTTAAATAGTCTAGCATTTTCATAAGCTTCACTTCTCCACTCATCTAAGGTACTCAAGTCAAGCAATCTTTTCTCACCAGCAAGTTTAAAATCTCTACAATTCTTTCACTGCCCAATAATCTTTGTGTTCTAATTTTAGAGGCAAGTGACAGGCTTTACCATAAACCATTTTGTAAGGAGACATTCCCATAGGATTTTTATAAGCAGCTCTATAATACCATAAAGCATTATTCAACATTTTAGCCCAATTTTTCCTAGATCTATTAACAGTCTTCTGCAAGATAGATTTAATTTCCCTATTGGAAAGTTCTACTTGCCCACTGGTTTGGGGGTGATAAGCTGGAGCAATTCTATGGTTAACATCATATTTGGCAACAGTTTTCCTAAAACCACCATGAATAAAATGAGAGCCTCCGTCAGTCATGAGATAACTAGGCACACCAAACCTAGGAAAAACAACATCTTTAAGCATTTTTAAAGAGGTCTTACCATCAACGCAGTTTGTAGGTATGGCTTCTACCCACTTTGTAACACAGTCAACAACAACAAGAATACGAGTATACCCTTTTGAAGGAGGAAAAGGACCCATAAAGTCAAATCCCTAACAATCAAAAGGTTCAATAACAAGAGAATAATTCATAGGCATTTCATTGCGTCTAGAAATGTTACCAACTCTTTAACATTCGTCAAAAGATAAAACAAACTTCCTTGCATCCTTAAAAAGGGTACGCCAATAAAATCCAGATTGTAAAACTTTTTGTGCAGTTCTATCCCTAGCATGATGTCCTCCGTAAGCACTGCCATGAAATTTTCTCAATATCTCTTGTTGTTCATACTCTGGAACACATCTTCGCATAATACCATCTACTCCTTCTTTATATAAATGTGGGTCATCCCAAAAGTAATGCCTCAGATCATAAAAGAATTTTCTTCTTTGCTGGGTTGTAAAGGTTGGAGGCAAATACTTGGAAACAATAAAGTTAGCGTAATCAGCATACCAAGGACTCTCATGCGGGCTTACCCTTATTGCAGCCAACTGTTCATTTGGAAAACTATCATTAACAAGCAAAGGGTCAAAAGAAATGTTTTCCAAACGAGATAAATTGTCAGCAACAGGATTTTCAACACCTTTCCTATCTACAATATGCAGATCAAACTCTTGTAAAAGCAACACCCATCTAATAAGCCTAGTCTTAGCGTCTTTCTTTGTCATCAGGTACTTAATAGCAGCATGATTAGTATGAATAGTAACCTTTGAATCAACAATATAGGGTCTAAACTTATCACATGCAAATATTACAGCTAAGAAGTCCTTTTCAGTAGTAGCATAATTCTTTTGAGCAGCATCTAGAGTCTTGCTGGCATAATGAATACCATTCAACTTCTTATCAACACGTTGCCCAAGAACATCACCCACAACAAAATCACTAGCATCACACATAACTTCAAAAGGTAAATTCCAATCAGGTGGTTGAACAATAGGAGCAGTAGTCAAAGCTTTCTTCAAAGTTTCAAAAGCTTCCTTACAATCTCTACTAGGATATTGCGAATACCTTTTATATCCCTAAGGCAAGGCATCTTCATAATTGCTTCAATTTTGGCTCTGTTAACTTCAATATCTCTTTCAGAAATTTTGTGTCCAAGAACAATCCCTTCATTAACCATGAAATGGCATTTCTCTCAATTAAGAACAAGGTTAGTTTCTTCACATCTCTTCAAAACTTTATCGAGGTTGCACAAACAATTATCAAAATAAGTTCCATAGATGGAGAAATCGTCCATGAAAACCTCCACAATTTCTTCACAAAAACCATGAAAGATAGCAGACATACATGTATGAAAGGTAGCAGGAGCATTACATACCAAAATGCATACGCCTATAAGCATAAGTTCCATAGGGACAAGTAAAGGTGGTTTTCTCTTGGTCTTGTGATTTCACCGCAATTTGAGAGAACCCAGAATAACCATCAAGAAAACAAAAGTGGGTCTTTTTAGACAACCTTTCTAGAATTTGATCAATTAAGGGCAAAGGATAATGATCTTTCTTAGTAACTTTATTAACCTTTCTAAAATCAATGCACATCCTATACCCAACCACTACTCTTTGGGGTATAAGCTCATTATTTTCATTAGGCACAACTGTGATTCCCCCTTTCTTTGGGACACAATGAACAGGGCTAACCCATTGACTATCAGCAATATGGTAAATAATACCAGCATCAAGGAGTTTTAATACCTCATTTCTTACCACATCCTTCATCTTAGGATTTATACGGCGTTGGTGCTCAACAACTGGTTTTGCATCAGGTTCTATATTAATAGCATGCTTACATATAGTAGGAGAAATATCTTTTAAATCATCAAGAGTATACCCCATGCTCCTCGGTGTTTCTTCAGTATTTCCAATAACCTTTCCTCTTCCTTTCCTAAAAGTTTAGAACTAATAATAAGAGGATATATTTTCTTATCATCTAGATAAGCATATTTAATATCATCAGGTAGAGGTTTTAATTCGAAAACGGGGTCCCCTTTAGGTGGTAGTGTGGTACCCAAATCTTCCACAGGTAGATTATGCTTAAGTAGCTCAGGTTGACGAAGGAAAACCTCGTCAATCTCATTTCTTTCCTTCATCCAGACCTCGCTTTCATGATCTTCCATAAACTGCTGCAGGGCATTGTTAGGAGCAAGAGAAATAGCAGAAAGTTGTTCAACCCTGAAATTCTCATTAGGCAATTCATTTTCATAAGGAGTTTTAGCAAATTTGGAAAAATTAAACTCATAAGACTCTCCATCAAACTTAGTCAAAACTATTTCCTTCCTACAATCTATGCTAGCCCCACAAGTATTCAAGAAAGGTCTACTAAAGATAATAGGACAGGTTTTACTAGCTTCAGAACCAAGTACTAGAAAATCAGCAGGATATTTAATCTTACCACAAAGAACCTCCACATCTCTTACAATGCTAATGGGAGATACTGTCTCTCTATTAGCAAGGTGAATAACCACATCAATATCCTCAAGCTCACAAGGACCAATTTCATGCATAATTTCCCTGTAAAGCTCATAAGGAATAGCACTAGAACTAGCACCAATATCACATAAACCATAATAACAATGATCACCAATTCTCACAGAAAGCACAGGGACACTAGATTTTCTAGCTTTACTAGGATGGGAGATAATATTAGAAGCGTCTTCACGGAAGACAATGTGCTCATCCTCTATATTTTTAGTGACAAGATCTTTCACAATAGCTATCACAGGTTCAATATTTATTTGCTCATCAGGTTCCACAGTTTTCTTTGAACTTTTGCTAACCACATTAACTATGATAGAATGTTCCTTTACCTTAGCAGGAAAAGGGATTTTCTCAATATAAGGTTCGGGCAAAATAGGATCAACAGTACAAACTTCAATGCTAGCAGGAACATGGGTAACAATGTCTTTATAAGGAGCATGGTACTTGTCCCACTCCTTTTTGGGAATTTCAATATAAGAATCAAAGGCCTTAAAACTCTTTGCAAGAACTTGAGAATCAAGACCATACTCAGTACTAATATCACGGAAGTCATCAGTTCCCATAAATGATTTAATGCATTCATAATCATAGTTTATACCTGACTTTCTTCCTTTGTGATTCTCCCATATTTCAGTGTTCTCTTGAATACGGTCTAGGAGATCTCATTTAGCTTCTTCCTTCATACGTGTGAATCATCGAGCACAAGAAGCATCTAGTAAATCTTTATCATGAAGAGAAAGCCTAGCATAAAAGTTATTGATAATAATAAGGTTAGGGAGTTCATGAATAGGACATTTAAGCATTAGTGACTTCAATCTCCCCCAAGCTTGAGATGTACTCTCTCCATCACGAGGACACAAGTTATATATTAGATTCCTATCCTTATGAATCTCACTGGGAGGATAGAATTTAGAGTAAAAGAGAGGTACTATTTCCTCCCATTCCATGGATTGCTCATTCTTCAGCAGCTTATACCATTCTTCAGCTCTTCCTTTCAACGATATAGAGAGTAACTTCTTCTTTACCTGTTCAGTTGTGATACCTGCACACTTAAACAACCCGCATAATTCATGGATAAAAAGCAAGTGATCACCAGGATGGACAATTCCATCCCCTAAATAATAATTATCCATAACACGATCAACAATACTTGTAGGTATCTTAAAAGCATCTATCTCAACAGGTGGTGGTTCATCTACTACCCTAACAGTGGTAGTAGTTTTTCCACACAAAAAACCAAGTGAGTTATCCATATTGGAAACAAAGTAACAAACGGAAATAAAAACAATACTCACAGTAGAAGTTTACTTTACCAGTTCCACTCTTCAATAGCGCTTCACTCCCCGGCAACGGCGCCAGAAAATAGTCTTGATGACCCACAAGTATAGGGGTGTATCGTAGTACTTTCGATAAATAGGAGTGTCGATCCCAACGAGGAGCACAAGGTGTTGACAAGTGGTATGGAGCAGGAAATCTCTGTAAATACTTAGCAAACGGATTTTTAGGGGTTTTCTGATAAAGCAAAGAAATAAAGTGCAAGTAATAAATACAACAAACAATTGTAGCAAGTGGCCCAATACTTTCTTAGCAAAGGACAAGCCGGTGGAAATACTTATGAGGACCAAACATTCTCGAGGACACATGAGAATTCTGTCAAGTGCTTTCTCTTCATATAGCTGAGTAGTCTTCTTTGGTTGTGTAAGTGTTGTGTGGGTGATGATGCTGATGATACCGATGATTCTACCTTGATGATGGTGTTGATGCGACGATCTCCCCTCTCCGGGAAGGAATTTCCCTGGCAGAAATCTGTTTGCCGAAGAGCTCTTTCTCTCTCGGTGTTTTCCACCCCGCAGAGGCGGCGAAATCTTTCTGTGGTCGCTCTCCCGTGTATTAGGGTTTAGAGGAGAATATATAGGCGAGAGGGCGAAGACAGAGGTAGGCCAGGTGGGCCACACCCCATATAGGCGCGACCTAGGGGTGGCCCGCGCCTGGGGGATGTGGGCCCCTGTGGCCCATCTCCGCCTCCCCTTCTGGCATTCTTCGTCTTCTGAAAAAATAGGATTTTCCATAGTTTTTCTGGTATTTTCTGATCTTCGCAAAATTGCATCAAAACACCTCTTTTTCTATCAGAATCCTGACTCGGGCATTTCATCCTCCAAGAATCATCCAACATCCAGAAAAAATGAAAAGACATAAGTAGCACCTCTTAATATGAAATATGTCAATGAATAGAGGCAAATTATGATATAGAATGGTGATGCAAATTGGACGTATCAATGTTAAAAGATCAAAAGGTAAAACACGTCATTGATCTGCTCCAAACTATGTACCAAGCACACAGGCAGCACAATCACCTAAATGTATGGTGAGAGCTGTCAACACAGTAGCAGCTACACAAGCAAAAGGAAGAGCCCAGCTGTGGCAAGGCTCACAGCAGTACCTTATCACTTTCAACCCCAAACCAAGAGCACACTAGGCTTAGCAAGAGCCAAGCAAATCCTCAGAAAACCACACACAAGATCATCCTAGTATCACTAGATGGTGACATAAGGAGGGGGAGGATCAGGTGGACAACAAGGCCAAGTTACAGGAGCTAGGAGGTGAAGGGCAAGATCAAGGCCAAGTTACAGGAAGCAGAAGGAGAAGGATAAGCTCAAGCCAGCAGCACCATCAACAAGATCTAGCCAACCAAATCAACCAGCCACAACACCAGCAAAATCAACTGTTGTGGTGAGTGAAATAAAACCATCACATGATCTCATTATCTTCTCTAGATTAAGATTCATGTGTTGTTTTATATCTAAATCTTTCAGAAATCACCCAAGTGGGGTGAAACCATCATAGGGGATTTTTGGAATGCAAAAGCCATAAGAAAACTATACATATCAAACCAGGATCTCAGACCAACCTCATTGGTCCTGGCTATAAAACTATATTCCATAATCTAAGTATAAACATATCTAAGATCTAGACTTCTGGGCACATCTCTTGAAAGGAGTAGCACCTCAGAATTCCTAGACCTTATGGATTCAGATAATTTAAGAAGCACACCAACCATCTTAGCCAAGAGGATACAAGATCCAGTAACCAATCAAAGAACATTTTTATAAAGGACAACAAGATAGGAAACTAGTTCCTATGCCTCAGACCAACATCATAAGCAGTTATGATTCAACTTATATTTGGCATCTACCAAATTTCAAGCATAGTCAGATTTAAGCCCAGTTGTAGAAACCAACAACTTGTGTGCCATATTAAGATGGTGTCACAAGAACAGGTTCTATAAGCCAAGCAAAATCATTACTTAGTTATCACAAATAAAGTGGCAAGCCATTGGATATCATCTTCCTGAGATCAAACCCTAGAAATCATCATCAAGCTTATCTATACATCTACAGAGCATCACTAAAGTAAAATGATTAATCTCAGTCTGTTTATAACCATACAAGCCAACATTTATAAATACAGTGAGTAATCACTGACAGTTCTACTGTTAGCACTAATGTACTGACAGTAGATGAAACCACAAATCACCACCAGATAGATTCCACAGTAAAAAAATCATCTTAGCCAAGCTCAACTACCAACTGGAATCAACACTATAAGGCCACTAGTATCATATAACCAAACAAGAACAGTGAGTAATCTAGTGGAAAAGACCACAATCCTCATCAATCATCACCACCAATTTCAGTTCATCTTATACAAATAAACAGAGGGATGAACCCTAGAACATGATATGAACCCTAATTAGGGATACATGGCAGAGACTCACCGTAGCTCCTCGCTGAAGATTAGAAGAGGAAGTAGAGAGGCCGACGAGCACACGACGGCATGGGGAGCACCCAAGGGGCGCTACAACCCGCACCGAGCCGAGGCGGTGGCCACAACAACATTTGAGGTCGAGCAGCACCACCACATCACTACCGGAGCAACGACGGAGGCAACACCGGCACCACCCCCAAACCCTAGAGTTCGGGACGGGGTCAGCCTGGCCGCAAGAGGGCTCCAAATCCAAATCGATTTGGATTAGATGAAAGAGTGAGGTCAACATCTACATTATGCACCATGACGGCGGCCAGAGAGGACCACGGCGGCGGGAGTCGCACGACGATGGTGTCAGCGACCACGGGGTCAAGGAGGAGAAGAGGTGAGGTCGAGAGAAAGTGGAGGCAGAGAACTGGGACAAAAAGGCCAGTACCCCTTTGAGGAGGTCCTTTGACCAAGCCAATTGGGCCAAGATGGGCCCAAATAGCCCAATGGGTTGGCCCAAAACCCAAAACAGAGATTTTAATAATTAAGTAAAAGACCAAACTACCCTTAGAAATCAATAAATTCTAGAAAATAAAATAAAAGTCTGAAAAATACAAACAATATATTTTTAGACTCATAATGAAATAACCTATTAAAGTAAATCAAGAAACCATTTTTAATAAATGACTTTTTGATTAAGGATTTTATAATACATATATTCCTTATGGAATTTTATAAAAATCAAGAAAATACATAAAAATAAATAAAAATAACTTTTATCATCTTTATTCATTATAGTATTTTAGAAAAATACTAAATAAATATCTAAAGTTACCAAAATAAAATCTCTTTTATTTAAATGCTAATTCTTAAAAAGAATTATTAAGAAAATAATTATAAGATTTAAAAAATAAATAAAAATTAGTTTTTAACCCTAATAATATTATATTACATTAATAAAATAGTAAAAATAATATAGCAATGTTATTTATTAAAAATGAATTTCTTAAGTTCCTAAAGATATTCCAGAAAACTAACATACTAGGTAAAACACATAAAGAAAATAAATAACAAGTAATGCATTACATTACTATAATATTGTCCTTACCAGGCAATAATGATGTTTTGTAGACATAGAAGCTCAAGGTACAGTGCAAGCATCCGACTTCACTACCTTTCAATCACAATGCAAGTTCATCACTTGCTCATGTCCTTTGAAGAGTCTTTACCAAAGTATTTATAAATTGTGTGTTATCATCCATGTTCCAGAGAAAGAAAATATTATTTTCTCAAATAAATAAATTGATGATATCATCCTAAGTGATGATATAGTGGAGCAATAGAACTTCGGTTTCTAATTGCAACAAGGATAACCACCTAGGAATTAACAACCCATGACATCAGTGATTCTAGCGCCGTATATCACGCGTTGACCATGAGATTTGGAATGGGACGAAGAAGTCAGATGCATATTCTTCCTCTCACATGTAGCCGGATGTGCAGGTCGTGGCTGTTATCCTCGTAGCGTGTATTAATTGGTAATTCGTAGAGGATATACAACATATGGGTGGGAACCCTCAACGTCCAACAATAGTTCTGGCATCTAACAGTCTGTACTAACCATTGTCGTAATTCAATGGGTGGGCATGGTGTACACCAAGAAGACATGCAGGGTCGCGAAGGGGGCAATGATTGGCTTGGATCACTTACTTGGCCCCACATCATGGAATTATGGACGGGAAAGTACGCCCGGTTGTGCAACAAGGAGTTGATCTTTCATGGATAAAGTAATGCACCTCTGCAAAGTGTAAGAATTGTAACTTGTTACTCTCTGTTTCGGGAAGGAGCTATGAACGCGGCAGGAAAGGAACTCCATGAAAGTTCTGGTAAACCTGTGAAGACTGATGGACATAGTTTTTAACAATAAAATCAATCTTTGAAGAAAGATTTATGAAAATTGCATAGTGCCAAGGACTTATAGTCCGAGGAGGTAGATAGAGTATCAAACTTCCCACCTTGTATATAATGAACTTGCTGGGTAACGCTGTTACTCACCATTTCCTTTGATCCCCTGTTAGACTCTGGGGATCCAGAAGATACCCCAATGTATGCAGCAGATGTCAAGAAGATGTCTTCTATGAGGAGTCTGACCTGTCGGGCGGTGTGAAAGGGGTGGACTACGAGATCAGATATGGTGTGGACGGCAACGAGTCAGATTAGTTGCCTTGTAGTAGTAACCAATCGAGCCAAGCAACATGAATAATATATAATAAATAAGTTGCTGAGCTTAATTCGGAGTTGAAGTTGTCACTTTAAAACTTCCGCTGAAACACTTTATATTTGGTTTGTAAGTTGAATCTTTTAAAGTCTTGAATTTCTGGTATTGTAATAATAATAGTGTGTATGTTTGTAATATGGACCCGCAATGTTTATGTTGTACTACTCTGAGGGTTGTGATATTTACAGAACGATATTCTCTGGGTGTCAGGTCAACGACTATAGTATACTACACCTGCAGTGGTATGCTGGGTCACCGCAACTATTTATCTTCTGTATTTTGTATGAAACTTTTGTTATTCTGCACTTTAATTCGGTACTATGGTGCGTGAACTCCATGATTTTGTAATTGTGGTAATTTATTAGCTCGTAGTTTTTATTTTACTATTTTATTACATATGTGTAATCAAATTGGTTGAAATATGAAAAAAAAATAGCTAAATGGCCAGGTATAATCAAATGGAACGTCCCGCTGGTTGCACCGGTCCGAAAGGATAAGTGGCATGGTTGTCCGCTGACATGTCCGTAGCCAATCCAAACAAGCTAAAACGGACGCATTTGACCAAAATATATCGGCATAGAAATAAAGTGGTTTGAACCTAAACATAAGCATCGAGCGAAATGCAACCACTCACTCCGTTTTAAAATATAAGATGTTTTAGCTTTTATAAAATAAATGATAAATATTTTAGCTTTTGTGATATAAATGTATTTTAAAACGAAGAGAGTATAACTGGCTCAGAATGAACCTATGTACTTTTTTAAAAAAACCGAAGCAAAAGCTTTGCCTCCGTCAAAATTAAAATAGAAGAGTTTTTACAAATTCGAATTACATGCGGCTGATGGATTTCTTGGGCTCTGTCCACCGGAGAAATATGCCAACAGGAGGGTTCATCACTGCATACTTTATGGTCCACGCACATGTAAACTACAGTGTCATCATTGACGTTGTGTCTCTTGTTTATGTTTTCTTATTATTTCACGACAGTAACATCGGCAACTAGCTGCCGTGAAATTTCCGCAAAGGCAGGCGAGAACTAGAGGGCTCGTGGCACCAGTACATTCCAACGGACAACTTACTGTGTATTGAACAGTTGATGGATGATTACTGCCTTCCTAACCCCGGCTTAAAGGCGGTCCCCACCCGAAGAAAGGATATTGCTTGGGCTGAATAAACCCTGTACGACCTACAGGGAATCTCCGTCAGAGTCGAGTCGAGTCGAGTCGAGTGGATCGAGCTGCTCCTTTCCACTTTTCCGTGATCATTTTTATGAGCTGCTAGCTCGCGCCAACCCAGGATTAGGTCGCCAATGGTTGGTTTGTCTAGTCGATTGCTTTGCGGTTGTTTTTTTTGTACCAGCGGTGTACATGGAAGAGAGTGACCCGCCAAGCACCGACAGTCTCCTCTTCCTTTTAGCACGTTCAGTACAGCGAAAAAGAAAAATAATACTAGTACAGGGCAATCAGCAAAAGGAGAGCGAGATGCGTGGGGGTGTTTTTTTATAGGAGAAAAAAATGATTGATTTTCTAAGGCCAAAAGTCAAAGCGAATTGGTGGCCGCTGCTTGCATGGGCAGACTATCATCAAGCTGGAGGGTTCTCCCATCTCATGTTCAGCCGACACGGGAAACAAAACCGGTAGTACTAGTTCCATTTCGTCCGTGCATGCATGCGTGACCGGAGCAACGCAGGTGCTGCTGCGTGTTTCCGTTTGGATGGACGCGCCCATGTTTGGGCACGCCGCACGCGTGGCGTGGCGGGGAGGAGACCTACTATGTAGTACGCGACCCCCTGTCCCCGGCTCCCTGTGCGCAGATCACAGCGGGCAGGATCCAATGCCATGGCGGCGTGCCGGGTCGTGGAGGCCGGGCCTAGGGTAGGAGGGAGGTAGACTCTTGGTCCCCAAGTCCAAGAGATGGAGGAAGATGCCGTGGACTCGGCTCGCTACCGGCCACCGGACGAAGCTGCTATACGTCCAAACGGAGTCGTGGACAAAAAGGAATAGGCTCACCTGATGACCTGATGGTCTTCTGTACGTAATGATCCTTTGTATGCGTCCCATGCATATAGGCTCGCCTGATGACCTGAATTCCTGAAAGCTGATATAGCTTGTTAGGCTACTATCGCGTCCTGTCTCCATGCATGCGTCCGAGCAAGCGAAGTGGGGTCCTCGTGTCCTAGAAGACTCGGTATTTTTTTTAACGGAAAGTTCTCGAGGAACCAGAAGCTTCATTTCATCGACGATGGGCGTACAATTACAGAAAGGTCCCCAATAGAAATAGAAAGAACAATTAGAACCTATAATATTACACAGAACACCCTAAATGAGAACACAAAAACGCGATCAGCTACAAACACGCCGGCGACAAGCAACCTCCAAACGCGACCACCGTATTCCAAGCCGGGGACGAAACCACTTGGCTGAGATGCAGCACGAACAGCCGCGCTGAGATTGAATAAGGGCCTCCGATGGAGGTTTTCAAAGCACCGGCAGGCATTGCAGCTGTCGGGCATGGCGGGGTCAGCCTTCTGACCGAAGATAGCGGCGGCGGCACGCCGACGCTTGGGGACCGCCATGGGGAGAAGAAGCTTCAAGAACTCCCCATCATCTCTCCGCGCAACGCAGAACCTCGAGAAGCACTCCTCCTCTCCCATGCCACCATGGCCAGCTGAGAGGAAAGAGGGCAGACAAAGACCACCTGCATGAAGAAGACGAGGTACGTAGAGGATAGGGGAGCCGTCCGCTCGTTGAATCCAGTCGTCCTTCATCCCCTCGCCACCACGGCCGGCCGAATGAAGAGGGACAAGAAACACCAGCGACACCGATGACCACCCGGCGGCGCGCACACCTGCCCGAGTGGAAGAACTCCCGCCGCCACCAACATCCCCCATCTGGGCGCCCACCATCTCCGTCCCCTCGCAACCACTGCCGGCCAGAGGGAGATGGGAGATCCAAGAGACGACGAGGAGTAGGAGGAAGAACAAGACCTTATTTGAGGAAGCGATGGTCGCCATCACCGCGTAGAACTCCGACCAAAGAAGCTCGTGCGCCATGGGGACGAACCCTAGAGCCAGGATGCGGTCAAGATCCAGAGCTCCACTCCCGGGCAGAAGGCCCACTACCGGCATGAAGCCAAAGAAACCTACCCTAGAAACTACAACACCGCCCCCAGACCTACTCCAGCCGGCTAATCTGGCGGAGAGGTGCCAGGGGAGGCCCGACGACCGATGGGGCAAGTTCAGTTACTGTGGAGATAAGGTGGGCGGTATTTTTTTGTTCATGTCTGTATTCACCGTGATGTTTTTAACTAATGATGAGATAACTGTAATTTTGCTTGAGGTGGCTACGATCGACATTCTAGGGCACGATTGGTAAGTCACATGCCCCCGACCATGCCCTAGGAAGCCAAAATCGATTCTATTGGATGTATAGCCTCTCTTCACGTTATGGCTAGTACCCGTGTCAAAGCACTCACTGGACAGGCTGTTGGGAGATGCACAATTTGCAGTTTCTGTGAAGCTGACCCGAGAGAGCGCAAATGAAGGTTTCCATGACACGTCTAGGGAAGGAGCGAGAGACACCATGTCCCTTCGATCACACACGTCATAATCCCATCACCGCTCGGTCTCCCTCCTGTCACTCTTCTCCAACCACCGTCTCATCGACGCTTAATCTCTCCCGGCGACAAGTGCTTAGTCACCATGCCAAGCTGGAACGATAGTGATAACTCAAGCCCATCATTGTTAGGGGTAAGTTCGAATTCCCCAATTCCTTTGAAGGGTCAGGGTTAGCTTTCGATTCGACCTCGATTGAACTTGTTTTTTTGCAATTTCTTGACTGTTAGGATCTGTCGGACATAGACTATGCTCCAGACTGGATTGATGTCAACACCAGGATTTTTAATCACAGATGCCTGTTATGCCATACATCGTAATCCCAGGATTACCATTTTTGCGAGACATAACAGATTGGATATCACAGTACATGATCCATTACAAACCATACATAAGGTCTTACACAAATAAGGATATCATGATCCAATCTTAATACAATTCAAGCAGCGGAATAACGTAATAATAATGATAGCGTAGGCGAGGCTCCATCTTCATGGTCACAGGCAATGCTGACGATGGGAGATGATCCTAGTTGTCGTAACCCTCCTGCTGTCCGTCTTCCTGATACTCATCTTCATAGTCTGGCCATGGGAATAGCCAGGGACAAAGCCATGAGTACTTTTTAAGTACTCGCAAACTAATACTAAGAAGTGAAGTGGTTTTGGAATAGGAAGTACTAAGCTCTAGGTTGTTTTACAAAAAGCCAGATTTATCTCCACTGAGTTCAGAAGCAAAGAAGCTAGTTGAAAGTTTTATAACACCTAAGTGGGAACTTGAATTTCATATCACAACCCTGTTGTAGTCAAGTCAAAGTCATGAATCATTTCATAAGTCATTTTGAAAACATCCGATGACGGAACAGTATGGCCACTCCAACTGTCCATAACCGCAGACGCGGCTATTCGAATAGTTTGAC
Source organism: Avena sativa (assembly GCA_916181665.1). NCBI lineage: Eukaryota > Viridiplantae > Streptophyta > Magnoliopsida > Poales > Poaceae > Avena > Avena sativa. The sequence goes on from OV702279.1 coordinate 231,381,951, forward strand.
ACTCTGCAAAGATTGTACACTTTCATCACAACATTCGATACATCCGTCAGGAACAATCCTGAATTAACCATACTCAGTATGCGGATAATCAATCCTAACCTTTTAATTACACACCCTAGTATAGGCACCTCTCCTGTGAGTTTGGCCTCCCAACCATGACCAAGTGTCATCTTGGATACTTCACAGGTGGACAATCTTCACAAGGTAGCCTCAGCTCAAACCTTGGCCGCAAGGGAACCCATACTAAGGTATATAAATTTCCAGTCAAGCCCTGCCCAAATTTCGGGTATTGTGGTTGTACGGTAAAATTGGAATGGTATCGCATCCAGACAACCATCAGTTTTATAATGGGCTAAGACTCATGCCTTATCATTTTCATCATCAAAACCATCTGGTGTTCAAGAACACATGTCAAAACATTTCAATAGAATGACTGATCATTCGAAGGTTTTCATAACCATTTTCACCAAGTATTCCCATCTAAAGTTGATCAAATTTTAACCTTAGCACTAGCATCTACAAGTGGGGGTAAATACTAATGATGGGTAGTAAACAAGTGGGAATTAGCTAAGTTCAATCTCATGCCTCAGGATGACATCAAGATTATCTAACCTAGGCCAAGTTTTATGATCTTTATGCTACCTTCAAATATCTTTCTAATATGTACAAGTCACTAAGTAAACTTTTGATAGAAAGCCTTCATAAAGAAATAAAATACTAAGCTTGCAGGTAAAACTAGGATTGAGTATCATCAAATGTATCTAACCAAGCATGCTTAATGCATTGCATAGGTCATCTAACTTTCATAATTGCAAGTTTTAGCTTGCCTTGTGCAGAGCAGTGGTTGAAGTTTTCCTCGGCTTCTTCCTCATAGTATCCTCCTTCCTCCTCGTATCCTTGGTCGATACTAGCGTCTATAAATAAATACGAGGTACACAATCACCAAACAATACTTAACTCTTAACTATTTCTATTTATCACACAAAGGTTCACACTAGATGATCTAGCATCATCACTATTATCACAAAGATTAAAACACTTGTCTTATTTATTTTATTTTAGAAAAGTAATTTCTACTCATTGAAAAACTACTTAAGATTTAATATTCTCTAACTCAAACATGGGATCATGTTGACACATGTCATCACCACATATTTCAGTACATGGGAATGTGATTTAAAGTGGTGTCACAATTTAATAAGGTTTAACCTTTTTATTTTAATTACATAAAATGACTAGAATGGCCTATGAGGCATTATTTTATTAATTGATCATTATTTCTGCAAGTAACCCTATATATTTTTATATATTCTGAAAGGTATGGTTAAATGTGATTTTTGACAGTTGGAATCAACTCAAAAGCTTTCATGGTTGAATTTTGAAAAATGTTTGAATGCAGAAAAGCTTTTGCCTTGTTATTTTTACCATGGGTGATCTACAATTCTAAATGGTTTGAATCCAACGGGCTTGTATTAAGCACTCCAGTACCTTTCTAACAAAATTGGTTTCATGCATTTTGGTTCAGTGAATTGAGCTGGGTTGATTTTTGAATCTAGGTACAGAACTGAGTTTGAAATTAAATGAATAAACCTAAGTTTGAATTGTTGGGTCGCGCGGTAGGTTTAACTGGGCCGGCCCACTACGCACAGCACGCGCGCGGGCTAGTTAAGTGAGTGACCCCACTCATCAGTGAGACGAGCGAGTGGCGAAGCAGTATGGGTGAATCTAGGTCGTGCGATCTAGTTCTAATCCTTCGGTTGTGGTTCATCGTCCATGTCGGGCAACACCGGCGAGACAGAACCCTAGCGCGGATAGTGGGGGGACGTGGGAGGCTCACCGGGGCTCCGACGATGGTCGGCGATGGGGGCGAACAACAAAGTCGATGACGGAGATTCTCCTGGTACCGGCAGCTCCTCCTGGGGCGGCTCCAATCGACGGCGCCTCTCCTACTCTGCAACAGCGAATTCCGGTGCAATTCCGGACACCTGGTGCTCGCCTTGCTCCGGCGGTGTGTGTGTGTAATCAGTGAGAGGTGGGGAGTGAGATGGTGTGAAGGGTTTGAGTTGGGAAGGCCTCTATTTATAGTGCATGAAGGGGACCGACGGGTGCGGGTGGAGCTCGTCGTGGTCGTTGGCATAGAGTGCTAATGGCATGGGCAACGATACGGGGGCGGTGCGTTGCCTCCTGGCGAAGCTCAACGGCTTGATGGCGCAGCGTGGGCGGTGAGGAACGGTCAGAACGTCGTGACGCTTTGAGCGGGTCCAACAACAAGTTTAATGGCGCACAGCGTGCACGGTCCGCACGGCGGCGAACGAGGTTGTCTGGCGGGGTGCTGGGGTGTTGGCGCTCACTTATGCAAGCGGCGAGGACGGCGTGCAGTCTGTGGGCTGGTGTCGCGTGCGGCGCTCCGGCGCGCTCTCGGTTCGCACGCAGAGAGACTGGGCATGAGCTTGCCGTATGGTCCAGGGGCTGGCAAGGCTCGGGGATTGGACAGGGAGTGGCAGTGGATGATGCTGCGTGTCCCAGCCAAGGTTGGTGAGGCTAGTGCTTCCTCTATCTTGCTGGAGACATGGGGGTGGCAATGGTGCTCTCGGCATGGTCACCATTGATGGCTATGCTTGCTCAAAGTGGTGCTAAGGCTATTTAGATTAGTTTGATCATCTACTGAGAGTGTAGAGTGAGCTAGAGAGGGGACAAGGTTGGCCAAAATTACTGCTATTAATAGTGTTTGATGTTTTGTTGTTTGCTGACCAAAGGTGTTTGATGAAATGGCCGAAAGAAATTCAAATTTGAATTTTGGATTCAAACTTGGTGGGTTTGCTAGGTACATACTAGGGAGTCTATGGTTAGTTGGATTGGTCAAGGGGCACTGGTTTAGTTGGGTTTTGAACATGTGGGATCTTCACATATGTTATAGATTCAATTTTCAGTTGTCCTTTGAATCAAGTTGCCAAATATTTCTATAAGTTAGAAAGGTGGGCTTTGATTCACTTTTACTTGGTTATGCAAGGGGTGACAAGAAATGGAAAAGTTTCTGTTTGAAATCTTGTACTAGAAACACTCAAAGTGGTCTAGTGAGCAAGATTGGCAAAAATGACCATTTGCTTTATTTGTTTTGTTTTTGATTTTCTCTTGATTTGTTTCTGCTTGGAAATGTTTTAGATGATGTTATTTTCATCTTTAAACCATTCCTTCCTATTTTTGTTAATCACACAAGTCCATTTATGCATTCATTCAATCATCACATACACACATGCATTCATTTGGTTTTTATTTAATCCAAGTTTTTGTTAACCCTAATTTTAGTGATTAGAGGTTGATAAGCATGATCAATATTTTTGGGATGTTACAATTGACGACCTCGTATTCTGCAGGATAGTAGTGGATTTACTCGAGGTGTGCTGCACACACAAGATTGAGCATCTGATGAAAGCAACACTGGCCATAGATTCTACTTTTGTACGACGCAGAATGTATGTCTAACTCACTAGCTCATCCATAAGATTGTGATTTGTCACCCACTATCTCATCCACAAGCTATGTGCATGAACTTTTGATTTGCAAGAAGTCACAAACTGTGGGTTGGCTTGGATGGATAAGGAGTGACCACAAACAACCAAAATGTGTTAGGAAGACTCTAGGGATTGTAACATGATAGCAGTATGGCAAGAATCGATGAGAAGATTGATATTGCAAAGTTGGTGAAGGAGCTAATGTAACATCCCAAAAATACTAAGCTTGGATCATCAAATTCTAATAATCAAAATTAGGGTTAACAAAAACTTTTCTAAATAAAATTATGAATGCATGCATATGTGTATGCATGGATTTTGAATTATTTTAAAACCACCTTGTTTGTTTGTTTCATTGCTTGTAAAATGTTTATTAGGTGAAATAAACATCATCTAAAACATTTCCCACACTTTTATTAAAGACAAGTAAATCAAAACACATATATGAAATGAATGGTCACTTTGACCAATTTAACTCTCATGCCTACTTTGGCTGTCTCAAACTTTCAGAACCTAACAGAAACTTTTCTGGATCTTTGCACCCCTTGAATGTGCTCATAACAAGGTATCAAGGCCCACTTTGTGATCATCCAGAAACTTTCAAATGCATAGTTTAAATGACAATTCAAAATTGAATCTTTATCATATGGGAAGATCCCACTTTTTCAAAAACCACTCAAACAAGCTCAACTTTCAAAACCCAAGAATTTGCAGACTCACCAGCACCAATCTAGCAAACCCACCAAAAATCTTTTCAAAATTCAAAACTTGATTTCATGCGGCCATTTCACCAAACAGGTTGCAGACACAAATCAAACAAACATCAAACACTATAGTGAGCAGTGATTGAGGCCTAACTTGTTCCCTCTCTGGGCACCACTAGCCTTAGTAGATAATCTAACAACCTAAACTAACCCTTAGCATCACTGTAAGCTTGCCATTGCCATCAATGGTGAACAACTGAGCACACCATTGCCACCCCATAGTCGACAACAAGCTAGGAGCAGCAGCAAGCCTAGCCAGCATGTCTGGGAGGCAGCCCACCGTCCACCGCCACTCACTGTCCCAGCCGCGAGCGTTGCCAAGCCCTGGACCACACGCACGAACCATGCCAACCTCGCCAGCAACCATGCCGAGCGTGCGCCAGAGCACCACCCTCGACCAGCGCCCATAGACCGCGTGCCGCCCTCACCGCGTGCACACACGATCGCCACCGACCCAGGAGACCGCCAGACATCCCCGTTTGCCGCCCCGTGCCGCACAGCCACCGCCCGCCGTCGAAGACGCCGCCTCTGCCGTGCAGAGCATCACCCGTTCCAGACCAAGTCGCACCGCCCCATGCCTCAAACCCATGCCGTTGAGCATCGCCAGGAGACATCGCACCGTCCCCTACCCTTGCCCATGCCATTAGCCGCCTGTAACATTGCCCCCGACGAGCTCACCGTGCGCCCCAACGGTCCCCTCGCTCGACTATAAATAGAGGCCACCCCCGCTCGATTTCTTCACACCATCTCACTCCCCTCTCCTCGCTGATCGTGCCACACCGTTCTCAGAGCAAGGCGAGCACCACCCCGCTAGAACTTCACCGGAGCCCGCCGCCTCTGGAGAAGAAGGGAGCCATCGATTTCGTCCACCCCAGGAGCTGCCGCAACCACCCCTGAGTTTGCCGTCGTCGACTTCGTCGTTCGCCCGCCTCGCCGACCCTGGCCTGTACCCCGGTGAGCCCCCAGCACCCCTCACTGGCCGCGCTAGGTTTCGTTCTCGCCGGCGTTGTCTCGCGTCGACGATGACTCACAGCCGTTGGATTAGAACTAGATCGAACGATCCACGTTGCCCCATACCGCTTCGCCCAGCCCCGTGTCACTGACGAGTGGGGACACCCACTTAAGCAGCCCGCGGGAGCACTGCGCTTAGCAGGCCGGCCCGTTTACTTTTCCCGCGCAGCCCAGTTATTCAAATTAAACCTTTTCCATTTCAATTCAAACACACTTCTGTACCCAACTTCAAAAATCAACCCACATCGATTCAGTGCACCAAATTGAATGAAACCAATTTTGTTGGAAAGGTCTGTGAATGCTGAATCCAAGCCCGTTGGATTCAAGTCATTTGGATCTATAGATCACCCATGGTAAAAATAACAAGACAGAAGCTTTTTTGCATTCAAACATTTTTCAAATTTAAACCATAATAGCTTTTGAGTTGATTCCAACTCTCAAAAATCACATTTAACCATACCTTTCAGAATATATAAAAATATATAGGTTTACTTGCAGAAATAATGTTCAACTAATAAAAGAATGCCCCATAGGCATTACTAGCCACTTTAATTAATTAAAATAAAAGGGTAAAACCTTATTAAATTGTGACAGCACTTTAAATCACATTCCCTTGGACTACAATATGTGGTGATGACATGTGTCAACATGATCCCATGTTTGGTTTGGAGAATATTAAATCTTAAGTAGTTTTTCAATGAGTAGAAATTACTTTTCTAAAAATAAAAGGAATTAAACCAAGCCTTAACCTTGTAATTTTCGAGATGATGCTAGATCATCTATAGGACCCTTGTGTGTGATGAGTGCAAGTAGTTAAGTATTGTTTGGTGATTGTGTACCTCGTATTTATTCATAGACGATAGTACCGACCAAGGATACGAGAAGGAAGGAGGATTCTACGAAGAAGAAGCCGAGGAGAACTTCAACCACTGCTCTGCACAAGGCAAGCTAACACTTGCAAGATACTTTACCTATGCAAGTTGATGCTATCCTATGAAAGCTTATATTGACACTGATGCAAGCCTAATACTACTAGTGAATGTGCAAGCTAACCCTTGCAAGATACCCTACCGATGCGACAAACCCTTACCTGTTAACCTGCCTACTATATGCCATAAGCATATGTGATCATACCCACTTGATAAACCAATCCTAGTTTTACTTGCAAGCTTCTTACTTTATTTTCTTTATCAAAGCTTACTTAGAGTTTACTTAAGAGATTGGTAGATACTAGAAAGACATGTGAAGGTTGCATAAAGAGCATAAAATTTGGCCTAAGTTAGAAACCTTGATATCAGCCTAAGATATAAGGTTGTACTTAGTTGAAACTCCACTAGTTTACCACCCCTCATTAGTACTACCACCACCTGTAGATGCTAGTGCTAAGCCTAAAACTTGATCAACTTTAGATGGGAATACTTGGTGGAAAAATGGTTATGAAAACCTTGGAATGATGGATCATTTTATTGAAATGTTTTGGACATGTATTTCCAAACACTTGATAATTTTGGTGATGAAAATGTTGAGGCATGAGCCTTAGCCCTTTATAAAACTGATGGTTGTCTGGATGCGATACCATTCCAATTTTATCGTACAACCACAATACCCGAATATTGGGTAGGGCTTGACTGGAAACTTATATCCCTTAGTAATAGTTACCTCACGGCCAAGGTCTGAGCTGAGGCTACCTTGTGAAGATTTTCCACCTGTGCAGTACCCAAGATGACAGTTGGTCATGGTTGGGAGGCCAAACTCACAGGAGAGGTGATTATACTAGGGAGTGTAATTGAAAGGTTAGGATTGATTATCCGCATACTGAGTATGATGAATTCAGGATTTGTTCCTGACGGATGTATCGAATATTGTGGTGAAAGTGTACAATCTCTGCAGAGTGTCAAACTATTCGAATAGCCGCGTCCGCGGTTATGGACAGTTGGAGTGGCCATACTGTTCCCCCGTCAGACTTTTCAAAATGACCTGTGAAATGAAGTGAGACTTCGACTTGACCACAACAGAGTTGTGATATGAAATACAAGTTCCCACTTAGGACTTATAAAATTGTGACTAGCTTTGGAACCTAGTAGAGGTAAATCTGGCTTTTGCAAAATAACCCTAGAGCCTAGTGTCCTATTATCCAAAAACCCCTTTACCTGTTAGTATTAGTTTGCGAGTACTTAAAGAGTACTCATGGCTTTGTCCCTGGCTATTCCCATGGCCAGACTATGAAGAGGAGTACCTGGAAGATGGACCCCAGGAAGGTTACGACAACTAGGATCATCTCCCATCGTCAGCATTGCCTGTGACCCCGAAGATGGAGCTTCGCCTACGCTACCGTTATTATTACGTATTCCGCTGCTTGATGTTGTATTAAGAACTGGATCATGAGATCCCTATTTGTGTAAGTACTTATGTATCGTTTGTAATGGCTGATGTATTATGGTATCCAATTCTGTTATGTCTCGCAAAAATGGTAATCCTGGGATTGCGATGTATGGCATAACAGGCATATAGGATTGAAAAATCCGGGTGTTGACAGCTAACTTTTGAGAAGAATAAGATTTCCAAGGAGTACTCAAGTCTCTCATTTGATGTGCATAAATTCATGGATGAATCTGAGAAAAGGATTATGGAGGAGAAGTTGTCCAGGATTAAGGACACGATTGCGAGCACTTTGGAGAATTCGGCGAAGAAGGAGAAGGAGATGAATTTGCAGAAGACTTTAGTGTTGAAGAATTAAGTGGATATGTTGAAGCAGGTACATAAATCTCAAGGAGAGATAATGAAGATCAAGTAAAAAAATGGGATGTTGAAAGGGAGGACATGAAAGAGGAAAAGAAGAAGCTTGAGTACATTTTCTTTGATATGTTCAATGCTAGCGAGGCTAAGAAGGATAAGTTGAATAGGATCAAGGAAATATATGATGACTGATTTGTAATTTCTATCATTTCAGTTTGTTGTAACTAGACCCTAAAAAATTCCGATGGATTATTCTTCTGATGAAGTGGTATAAAGTAACCTCTTATGCGATGGTGAATTGTAGGTGGTAAGATGACACCGACTTTTGATCTGGTGGTAGGTTAACACCATAGGATGAACTGTGAACCGCTTTTGGTAACGATCATGCGTGCTCCCCTTAGTTTATGATGTGTTGTGAACTGTTCATCCTTTATTATGATTTCCATGATGCTTGTGCAGCCTACCAAAAAATGAGGATTGTTGCACCCCATGTAGCCAAAGAAAATATGGCAACCAAGCATATTGGAGAACATGGATTTTAGGTCGTTTCTCCGGGGTTTGCCCCTAGGGATACAAAAACTGTTGTAGGCTATCAATCATGTCCTTATTGGTGGAAGCGGGAACAACGAGACCCGACTGCCCGCCTTGCATGCATGGACATAGCTAAGACCCACCTTGCATGGCCATGGCTAATATCATGTGTGTGTGCACGTGTGGGTGCGAGGATATGTGTGCAAAATGGATGTGTAGAATACTCATGTTTTGCAGCGTGTTGTGATAACATGTTTTTATTGATGGCATCCATATTGAAACCATGCATGAGATCGAGTGTGAGCCTAACAATCGTTGCTTCGCAATAGCATCCTCGATAAGTGGGGCAACAACATAGTGATTGGTTTGATGGTGTTCTTCGAGTAGCGAGTTTTGATCTCTTGGTGAGAACTCTAGGCCTAGATTTTGTTGAATTTATCATTGCAATAGGGTTCTTCCATTCACTTACTTGTTTAAGGCATTGTATGGAAATTGATCAGACCTCTTCTGGTGATTAAAATCTTTGATATATCTTCTGTTATCAGATCGAGCTGCGATAGAGTCTTTGCACTATTCCCTTTATGAAGGAGTCGTTCTTCGAGAACCATTTTGAGACCCAAGTGTTCCGGTGGGTAGTGTGGTTTCTTGTGCTGCAAGTCCCCAGTGGATTTGTCAAGGCCATGTTCTTTTACTTTTTTTACTTTGTAGTTATACAAATGCATTCTTAGTGTTTTAACTAGTTTTTGACATTCGGATATTATGGAGATAGGACGTAGTCGGTATTTTCTTCTGAAATTAATATATTCCCTTTTTAAAAAGTGCATGGGGTACACATCTCACTTGTTCATATATGTACTCCCTTTTGTCCCATAAAGAGTGTTTTTCCAACTTAATTATAAAGTTAAACTTCTAAATTTTTACCATATTTATTTATAAAGTACCAACATTTATGCCATCAGTTAGTACCATTAGATTCATGTCAATGAAATATACCTATTTGTTTCTTTACCAACAAATCATTAGCAGAATCTAGAACTATGGTCTCGAATTGTGACCTACCACTGTCAAAATATTCAGTTTTCTCTTGCTAAGACGTTGTATTTGCCTAATTAATATAGTATTTCTTCTGTTCCATAATTTTTTGGTCATGGTTTTAGTTTGAACTAAAAATCATGTAAAAAATATGGAACGGAGAGTACATACTATTTCTCTTGACCCTATTTTGCTAGGTGAATAAGAGTTGCTAGATTAATTGTACTAAAACAACACAAAAGCTCGATCAACATAAAAGTGCAATGCTCGAGCGATAGCTGGAGAGTCATTGCAACCTGGACACTAACAAAGAGACATGTCACTGTGAAAATCCATCAAGAAGACCCATTAATTTCATCGATGTCACACACCGCATCTTATCTCGTGACCTTGATATATCGCAAAAAATCCCGAGACGTTGATCACCTCACATGGAAGCAACAAAAACCCACCCCTCATATCAACTTGCAACATGTCGAGGCCGAGACAACTTTGAGTTCAGTGATGACATAAGTATTCCCAACGGGTACCCGACTATAGCCTACCTGGTGCGGCCCAACGGATGGTCCACTCGATGACCTGTCAAGGTCCATGACATCCATAACAGTTCGGCTGGCACGAAGCCCATATGGACATGGACTCCAAGCGTGCAAGTCAAGAAAATCTCAAGCCTAGAGTTCAAATCCAACTTGTAACCAACTTGTATTGGTACCTGAGACCTAGCCCCCTATATATAAAGGCTAGAAGGGTCCAACGAGGGGTCACGACCTAACTCTCTCCCATAATAGATATACAATCCACAACCCTAGCATACACACCTGCCAGATTTCATCTGTGTCAACACCCGGATTTTTAATCCTAGATGCCTGTTATGCCTTACATCGCAATCCCAGGATTACCATTTTTGCGAGACATAACAGAATTGGATACCATAGTACATCATCCATTACAAACCATACATAAGGTCTTACACAAATAAGGATCTCATGATCCAGTTCTTAATACAACTCAAGCAGCGGAATAACGTAATAATAAAGGTAGCGTAGACGAAGCTCCATCTTCGGGTCACAGGCAATGCTGACGACGGGAGATGATCCTAGTTGTCATAACCTTCCTGAGGTCCTTCGTACTGGTACTCCTCTTCATAGTCTGGCCACAGGAATAGCCAGGGACAAAGCCATGAGTACTCTTTAAGTACTCGCAAACTACAACTAACAAGTGAAGGGGGGTCTGTAATAGGACACTAAGCTCTATGGTTGTTTTGCAAAAGCCAGATTTACCTCTACTAAGTTCAGAAGCAAGAAAAGCTAGTTGAAATATTATAACACCTAAGGGGAACTTGTGTTGGAGATATGCCCAAGAGGCAATAATAAAGTGGTTATTATCATATCTTCATACTTATGATAAATGTTTACATACCATGCTATAATTGTATTAACAGGAAACATTAATACTTGTGTGATTTGTAAACATAAAAGAGTCCCTAGTAAAGCCTCTTGTTAAACTAGCTTGTTGGTTAATATATGATCATGGTTTCCTGATCATGAACATAGATATGTTATTAACAACAGGGTCATATCATTAGGAGAATGATGTGATGGACATACTCCTATAGATAAGCGTAGCATAAAGATCAAGTCATTTTAATAGTTCAATTGCTATATGCTTTCTGATACATAGTAACCTAGTTCCTTCGACCATGAGATCATGCATATCACCTTTACCGGATGGATGCTTTGATGACATCAAACACCACACCGTAACTGGGTGGCTATAAAGGTGGCATTGAGTGTTCGGAAAGTATTGGTTGAGACACATGGATCAAGAATGGGATTTGTTTATCCATATGACGGATAGATATACTCTGGGCCCTCTCGGTGTAATGTCATCCAATTAGCTTGCAAGCATGTGACTGGCTCACAAGGGATCACATATCACGGGAACGAGAAAAGAGTACTTATCGGTAACGAGGTTGAACTAGGTATGCAGAGATACCGACGATCATAACCTCGAATAAGTAAACTATCGTGAGACAAAGGGAAATTGGTATCGTATGTAAGTGGTTCATTCGATCGCAAAGTAATTGTAGAAATATGTGGGAGCCATATGAATTTCCATATTCCTCTATTGGTTATTGATCGGAGAAGTGTCTCGATCATGTCCGCATAATTCACGAACCGTAGGGAGACACACTTAAGGATTCGATGTTGTTGAGTAGTTATGGAATGATGAGTAAGAGACCGAATGTTGTTCGGAGTCTCGGATGGGATCCGGGATATCACGAGGAGATCCGGAATGGTCCGGAGAATAAGATTCATATAAGGAAAGTCCTGTTTCGGGGTTGGAGAATGGTTCTGGTGTTTTCATCGGGAATGTTCTAGAAGGTTCCGGAATGTCCGGCACTCCGGAGGGGAAGGGTACATGAATGTGTCATTGCAAGTTGGAATGATTGCATCATGTACTAGGTGTCATCGCTGTACAAAATAAAGGGTTTAATCAAATCCTAGTTTGAAAAGTCAAACGCCAATTTGAAAAGTCAAACGGCTATTTTGGAAAGTGGAGAAGAAGTGGGAAACCGAGTTGGGGAGGAGTTCCTCCTCCACCCACGGCCCACTAGGGATCCGAGTTGGGGAGGGACTCCCTCCCCTTGGCCGGCGCCTCCCTCCACCTATATAAGGAGGGGCAGGGCTCCCCTCCTAGACACACAAGTTGCCTCCCTCTAAACCTAAACCCTAGCCACAGCCTAGGGATTTCTCCCAAGCCGCCGAGTTAGAGCTTCTAATTGCCCTAGCCGCTGGTTTAGCCCCTTCTAATTGGTGTGCCTAAACCCTAGATCACCAAGGCTCTCTCATAGTCCACCATACTCGCTCCGGCTTAAGGCGAAGCCCTGCGAGATCTCCCCTCTACTTCCGGTACCACGCCGTCGTGTTGCCGGAATCGCGAGGAGAGTGCTACAACCTCTGCTGCCTGCTAGAACAAGGGAGAGGAAGGTCTTCGTCGAGTACCAAACGTGTGACCGACTGCGGAAGCGCTGCCGGAACGCAGCGCTGGAAGGATCGTCTACGCGATCTTGAGATCGGCAAGTGTACGACTACATCACCCACGAGAATCTGCTCTCGTTAACCGCTTTGGAATCTTCGAGGGTGAGTTCCTCTATCGACTCGTTGCTACAATCTAGTAGATAGATCTTGGCTTCTTTTGTTTGTATGCGGTAGAAAATTTTGTTTTCCATGCTACGAACCCCTACAGTGGTATCAGAGCCGTGTCTATATGTAGATCTGTTGCACGAGTAGAACACAATGGTCATTGTGGGCGTTGATGCTTTTGTTGTCGATTGCTTCTTGTGTACTTTGCATCTTGCGGGATGGTGGGATGAAGCGGCCCGAGCTAACCTTACATGACATCGTTCATGAGACTTGCTCCACGCTTGACATGCAACTTGTATTGCATAAGTGGCTTTGCGGGTGCCTGTTTCTCCCAACATAGTTAAGATTCAATTTACAACGGGTGATTGACAATACTAGTATCAATGTTGTGGTTCTTGTTCGTAAGTTAGAACAACACTTATTGAAAGCCCCAAACCACGTAAAACATGCAAAGAAAATTAGAGGCGTCTAACTTTGTTTTGCAGGGGTGTGCCGTGATGTGATATGGCCATGATTGTGTTTATATATGATGTATGCAATGTTCCTTATTGTAAGTTGGCAACCGGCAGGAGCCATATGGTTGTCTTTAATTTCTGTTAAGACCCGCGTGTCTATTCAAAGTAGTTGTAATAGTTGAAGCTGGTGGACGACAACCATGGAGCAGCGTCATTGACCTTGATGCAATGCCGGTGATGATGGAGATCATGTTCGTGCTTGAAGATGGAGATCGGAAGCACAAAGAAGAAAGGCCATATCATATCACATATTATGAATTGCATGTGATGTTAATCATTTATGCATCTTGCATTGCTTAGTTAACGACGGTAGCATTATAAGATGATCCCTCATGCACATAAATTTCAATTTCTAAAGTGTTCATCCTTAGTAAGCACTGTTGCTAAAGCTTGTTGTTTCGAAGCACCACGTGATGATCGGGTGTGTTAGATTCTGCAAGTGTATACAACGTGAGCAAGCCAGATTTGCTCATGCGGAAGCTAAGGTTTGATCTTGACGAGCCTAGCATGTACAGACATGGTCTCGGAACACGGATCACCGAAAGGTAAACCATGAGTCATATAGTAGATATGATGAACATGTTGATTGTTTGCCATTGAAGCTGCATCAACTCTCGTGATGATCGGTTTTGATGTAGTGGATTTCGTTCGTGTGATCACTAAAACAATGTGAGGGATATTGTTTTGAGTGGGAGTTCACCTAGATTAATTTAACTATTAATTAGAACTCAATTTGTCATAAACTTAGTCTAAACTATTGCAAATATGTTGTAGATCAATGGCGGCTCCTACCATCAATTTTAATGCGTTCCTAGAGAAGGAAAAGTTGAAAAACAATGGAAGCAACTTCGCGGATTGGTTCCGCAATTTGAGGATTGTCCTCAATGCTGGTAATTTGACCTATGTGCTGGATGCACCGTTGGGTGACCCGCCTGCAGCTGATGCTATCGATGAAGTAAAGAATGTTTACCTCGCTCAGAAGAATCAATACTCCACAGTTCAGTGTGCTATCTTGTATGGATTGGAATCGGAGCTTCAGAAAAGGTTTGAGAACTCAGACCCACATGATATTGTCCGTCAACTCAAATTGATATTTGAGACTCACACGACAGTTGAGAGTTATGAGGCTTCTGAAAAGTTCTTTAACTGCAAGATGGAAGAGGGTAGCTCCGTCAGTGAGCATGTGCTTAAGATGTCTGGGCACGCAAACAAACTCCAAAGCTTGGGTATAGTGATTCCTAATGCTTTGGGGATTTACCATGTCCTCCAATCACTGCCACCAAGTTACAAGAACTTTGTAATAAACTACAATATGCAAAGCATGAACAAGCAGTTGCCAGAACTCTTCTCCATTTTGAAATCTGCAGAAGTGGAGATCAAGAAAGAGAACCAAGTGTTGATGGTCAATAAGACCACCAAATTCAAGAAAGGCAAGTCTAAGCAAAAGGGAAACTTCAAGAAGGGTGGTAAGAAAGTTGCCGCACCGACAAAGAAGACCAAGGCTGGACGTAAGCCTGATACTGAACGTGTGACCGACTGCGGGAGCGCTGCCGGAACGCGGCGCCGGAAGGATCGTCTACACGATCTTGAGATCGGCAAGAGTACGACTACATCACCCACGAGAATCTGCTCTTGTTAAACACTTTGGAATCTTCGAGGGTGAGTTATTCTATCGACTCGTTGCTACAATCTAGTAGATAGATCTTGGCTTGTTTGTTTGTATGCGGTAGAAAATTTTGTTTTCCATGCTACGAACCCCTACAGTGGTATCAGAGCCGTGTCCATATGTAGATCTGTTGCACGAGTAGAACACAATGGTCATTGTGGGCGGTGGTGCTTTTATTATCAATTGCTTCTTGTGTACTTTTCATCTTGCGGTATGATGGGATGAAGCGGCCCGGGCTAACCTTACATGACATCATTCATGAGACTTGCTCCACGCTCAACATGCAACTTGTATTGCATAAGTGGCTTTGCGGGTGTCTGTCTCTCCCATTATAGTATAGATCCAATTTACAACGGGCACTTGATAGTTCAAACATCAACGTTGTGGTTCTTGTTCATAAGTTAGATCGACACTTATTGAAAGCCCCAAACCACGTAAAACATGCAAAGAAATTAGAGGCGTCTAACTTTGTTTTGCAGGGGTGTGATGTGATGTGATATGGCCATGATTGTGATTATATTTGATGTATGCAATGTTCCTTATTGTAAGTTGGCAACCGGCAGGAGCCATATGGTTGTCTTTAATTTCTGTTAAGACCCGCCTGTCTATTCAAAGTAGTTGTAATAGTTGAAGCTGGTGGACGACAACCATGGAGCAGCGTCATTGACCTTGATGCAATGCCGGTGATGATGGAGATCATGTTCGTGCTTGAAGATGGAGATCGGAAGCACAAAGAAGAAAGGCCATATCATATCACATATTATGAATTGCATGTGATGTTAATCCTTTTATGCATCTTGTATTGCTTAGTTCACGACGGTAGCATTATAAGATGATCCCTCAAGCACACAATTTCAAGTATTAAAGTGTTCATCCTTAGTAAGCACCGTTGCTAAAGCTCGTTGTTTCGAAGCACCACGTGATGATCGGGTGTGTTAGATTCTGCGAGTGTATACAACGTAAGCAAGCCAGATTTGCTTATGCGGAAGCTAAGGTTGATCTTGACGAGCCTAGCATGTACAGACATGGTCTCGGAACACGGATCACCAAAAGGTAAAGCATGAGTCATATAGTAGATATGATGAACATGTTGATTGTTCGCCATTGAAGCTACATCAACTCTCGTGATGATCGGTTTTGATGTGGTGGATTTGGTTCGTGTGATCACTAAAACAATGTGAGGGATATTGTTTTGAGTGGGAGTTCAACGGCAATATGATTAAAAGTTGAACACTATTTATCATAAATTAAATCAAAGTGTATTTGCATAGTTGTTGTAGTCATTGGCATCCGTTTACCACCTTACGCTTAGTTATAATTGAGATGATAGAACTATAGAATTCTGGTTAGTTACTTTACGAACTGGTATCGTATTGTTTTGAAGTGTTAATCTAAAGTTTAAAAGTCCTATTGCAAACTTTCAGTAAGTTCCGGTTACTCCATGAAGTTTAATAATTGGTATTAAAACAAGAGTGACAATTCCAAGAGTTAGTGTATGAGTATCATGTTTGTTCCCATGATTCTTGATATTCAAAGGATTGTCTTAATATCAAGGTTATCTAGGATCTGAAAGAGTTGTTTCAGAAACCATGATGTGTGGAAGATATTGTGATATCTGAAACGAAGTTTTGGTTGCAACATGATAGAGTATAATATGGCAAAAGTCATGTTCTCATATTTGATAAGAATTTGCAAAAGGTTGGAGACACTAGTTGTCCTAATCCTCCAAAAGGTTTTGGAAAGCAAAATTATACTCGCGATTCACCGTTACAAGCTAAAAGTAGCTTGATCATGGATAAATCCATGATGAGGGTGAATATTTGATGTAGGTAAAATATTTACTACACCAAGAGATTACTAAAGAAAGGAATTTGAAAGAACACCAAACATTTGATAATGGTGATCTACTTCAAAGTGCAAGTCCAAAGACATTGGTATTTAACTATACACGCTTTGGACTATGTGTCATATGTATGACTCCACTATTGATGTTGATAGATTCTTTCAAACAGAAAGGAAATACTGAAAGAGAATCTCATAAATATATGGCAGAAAAGAAAAGACTAGAATTGTTCAGTTTAAGTATATAGATGATATACATGTTATGGCTATATTCTTCGCTTATTAAACAATGTGGTTCTTAAGTATTTGATACTAATTTTTTGGTGTGAATCGTCATACGAAACAACACAATTCATGAACTACAATGGCCTAAGTAACTAGCAAAAGAATATGTGATGATTTTCATCGAGAACAAATAAAGGGGTATTGTGTTGCTCGTTAAACATCAAAGCTTGCCTTCAAGATTTGTTTTATCAGGTATTATGAGAACAAAAGGGTTGTTCAAATAATTGCCGTAATCCATAAAAGATGGATGATTCACAAATCTTGTTGGAGAAATCACATCCATAAAACTAGTGCTAAAAATGTCGAAAGACAAATTGATTGAAAGATCACTTAGGAAGTGACATCGCCGTTTAAATTATATTGGAAAGAAAACATGAAGAAACTCCATGTGGATGGAATTTTGGAGTCTTTTGATTTTTGATCAAATGACCCTTGTGAAACTTTCCTAGAGATAATTAAAACTTCGTTCATAGGCCAAAAGGGAACGAATGACTAGCTTATTGGAACTTGTACATATTGTTGTACGAAATCCATTATGTGTAGTCAAGAGCGATGGATTTCAACTTCATATGCTTTCTCCGAAAATTTGAGTGAATATATGAATATTTACTTAATAAGGATGAAGTGTGAAATATTTGAAAAGTTCAAAGATTTTCAAGACGAAGTGCAAAATCATTGTAACAAGAATATAAATAGTTTATGATAAGATCATAAAGGAAGATATTTGAGTTACAAGTTTAGCATAATACCTAAGATTTAAGGAATCGTTCCGTGGATTTGCATTTTCCCGAAACACCATAAGAGTATGGAGCGTTCGAGATATGTAATTAAACCTTGTTTGATATGGTAAGACCGAAGGTGTAATTCATAAAACTGCCATTATATTTTAAAGATTAAAAGCTTTAGAGATTACCCGTTTTCCACTGAAAAGAGCTCCATCATAATCCGTTGAAATGACACCATATAAAGTTATGGTTTGGGATAAAACCCAAGTTGTCCTTTCTTAAACATTGGCATGCTATGCATAAAAAGGATGTTTGCAACCAAAGTCGGATGAACCTGTCTTTGTATGTTATTTCGAATAACTGTTAAGTATTCCTCCATAAACACCGGAGACAAAAGTGTTTGTCGCTTAGAACGTCAAGTTTCTTTGAGAAAGAATTTTTCGTGAAAAGATAAGTGGGAGGACAATAGAACTTTGATAAGGTTAAAGGAACCTTAGCTATATGTGCAAAGTTGCGCAGCGCCGAAAAGTGTTCCGGAGGCAGCAACAATGCTCATGGCTCACGTGCCTCAAAGGTTGTGGTTACGAAGATCAAAGTTTCTATTGAAACAAGTAGGTCGGGTAAACAATCAAATACCAAGATTTAAGAGTTAAATCATTATTTGACAATAATGATCTGACTACATACAAAGAAGCGATGATGGGCCCTGATTCCGTCAAATGACTTGAAGCCATAGAATCCGTGATAGTTCCATATACGAGAGATCAAGCTTTGAACTTGAAAGACCCTCTGAAAAGGTACAAGACCTTACAGTCGTATTTGGATCTATAAAAGAAATAAGACATGGATGTTTCACATCTATGAAATAATCGACATGTTGGAAAAGTATTCACAACAATGTTCAAAGGTTGTATATGACAAGATTTGATCTTTCATAGCGATATTTAGTCTAGACGGATTAATGTAGCAACCACTACATATAATTTTGTTATATGGTAGTTGAATAAACAAAACAAGTTCTTCTAATAGAATTGTTACCTAGGACGTGTGCATGACATGGTCCATAGGGTTTTGTTAATTCAAAGGATGCTAAATGCATATGCAAACTTCAATGGTTGAAGTAAGCATCGCGGAGTTAGAATCTTCACAATGATGAAATTGTTAAAAGAGTTTAAATTCATCAGAGACAATGAAGATGCTTGCGTTTGCAAGAAATTAAGTGGGAGCGCTAAGACATATTTCTAATACATTATGTGGAAGACATATTGTTGATTGGAAATGATGTATCTTTTATTAACACATATTAAGAATTTCATCTCGATGAAAGGCTTAGGCAAAACCCAAATATTTGGCATCAATAGACGCTAATATGGTTGTGCCAAAAGTACATAGATGATATATTGAATGAGTTCAATATAGAAACTACAAGAAAGGTTCTTGTTGCACAGAAAGGATTGAATGAGTTCAATATTGATGATATATTCAAGTGTATTGACACTTGGTAAGTGAAACAAAGATTCAAGTATAGATTGATACTTGATGTATGAGATCACAAAGAGTATTTATATCAATCATACTGTGATATGTACAAATCCAGATATGTCCTATGCTCTAAATGTTATGAGCATATACCAGAATGATTCATAAGATGATCATTGGACAATAGTAAGGATATTCTTATGATCTTTTGGAAGAACTAAGAGTATATTATTTGTAGTAGTGACAAATAGATGGTTAGTTCATTGTAAAAGTACTACATTGATACTAGTTTTGTCACAAAGTACAAATTGAGTTTATCTCAATCTAAACTAAGGGTGGCACAATATAATGGAAAGTAAGTTCCATAATGGATTTGGATGAGTTCCAAAATTAAGACATTGTGACAGATACTACAACAAAAGGCTAAGTATATGACTGCTATAATAGCAGGTAAAGAGGGCATTTGTGTCAAGTAGTTTGTTATCAAACTAGGTGTAGTTCACAGCGGGATAATACTATGAATATATATTGTACGACAATATTATCAACATGTTTTAACCCCAAAGAACTAAAGGTCTCACCAAAGGACCAAAATTATACAAAGCCATCTCATTAGAGAATGAATGATGCATAGAGACGCAAAGACATGCAATTACACACGGACCTGGAAGTGTCAGATCCGGAGATCAGTTGACCACTAGCAATCGTGTACATACAACACCAGAAAGCCATAGGTGTTGAATACACAAAGGTTTGAAACTAGATTATTGACTCTAGTGCAAGTGGGAGACTGTTGGAGATATGCCCAAGAGGTAATAATAAAGTGGTTATTATCATATCTTCATACTTATGATAAATGTTTACATACCATGCTATAATTGTATTAACAGGAAACATTAATACTTGTGTGGTTTGTAAACATAAAAGAGTCCCTAGTAAAGCCTCTTGTTAAACTAGCTTGTTGGTTAATATATGATCATGGTTTCTTGATCATGAACATAGAGATGTTATTAACAACAGGGTCATATCATTAGGAGAATGATGTGATGGACATACTCCTATAGATAAGCGTAGTATAAAGATAAAGTCATTTTAATAGTTCAATTGCTATATGCTTTCTGATACATAGTAACCTAATTCCTTCGACCATGAGATCATGCATATCACCTTTACCGGATGGATGCTTTGATGACATCAAACACCACACCGTAACTGGGTGGCTATAAAGGTGGCATTGAGTGTTCGGAAAGTATTGGTTGAGACACATGGATCAAGAATGGGATTTGTCCATCCATATGACGGATAGATATACTCTGGGCCCTCTCGGTGTAATGTCATCCAATTAGCTTGCAAGCATGTGACTGGCTCACAAGGGATCACATATCACGGGAACGAGAAAAGAGTACTTATCGGTAACGAGGTTGAACTAGGTATGCAGAGATACCGACGATCATAACCTCGGATAAGTAAACTATCGTGAGACAAAGGGAAATTGGTATCGTATGTAAGTGGTTCATTCGATCGCAAAGTAATCGTAGAAATATGTGGGAGCCATATGAATTTCCAGATTCCTCTATTGGTTATTAATCGGAGAAGTGTCTCGATCATGTCCGCATAATTCACGAACCGTAGGGAGACACACTTAAGGATTCGATGTTGTTGAGTAGTTATGGAATGATGAGTAAGAGACCGAATGTTGTTCGGAGTCTCGGATGGGATCCGGGATATCACGAGGAGATCCGGAATGGTCCGGAGAATAAGATTCATATAAGGAAAGTCCTGTTTCGGGGTTGGAGAATGGTTCCGGTGTTTTCATCGGGAATGTTCTAGAAGGTTCCGGAATGTCCGGCACTCCGGAGGGGAAGGGTACATGAATGTGGCATTGCAAGTTGGAATGATTGCATCATGTACTAGGTGTCATCGCTGTACAAAATAAAGGGTTTAATCAAATCCGAGTTTGAAAAGTCAAACGCCAATTTGAAAAGTCAAACGGCTATTTTGGAAAGTGGAGAAGAAGTGGGAAACCGAGTTGGGGAGGAGTTCCTCCTCCACCGCCGGCCCACTAGGGATCCGAGTTGGGGAGGGACTCCCTCCCCTTGGCCGGCGCCTCCCTCCACCTATATAAGGAGGGGCAGGGCTCCCCTCCTAGACACACAAGTTGCCTCCCTCTAAACCTAAACCCTAGCCACAGCCTAGGGATTTCTCCCAAGCCGCCGAGTTAGAGCTTCTAATTGCCCTAGCCGCTGGTTTAGCCCCTTCTAATTGGTGTGCCTAAACCCTAGATCACCAAGGATCTCTCATAGTCCACCATACTCGCTCCGGCTTAAGGCGAAGCCCTGCGAGATCTCCCCTCTACTTCCGGTACCACGCCGTCGTGCTGCCGGAATCGCGAGGAGAGTGCTACAACCTCTGCTGCCTGCTGGAACAAGGGAGAGGAAGGTCTTCGTCGAGTACCGAACGTGTGACCGACTGCGGAAGCGCTGCCGGAACGCAGCGCTGGAAGGATCGTCTACGCGATCTTGAGTTTGGCAAGTGTACGACTACATCACCCACGAGAATCTGCTCTCGTTAACCGCTTTGGAATCTTCGAGGGTGAGTTCCTCTATCGACTCGTTGCTACAATCTAGTAGATAGATCTTGGCTTGTTTGTTTGTATGCGGTAGAAAATTTTGTTTTCCATGCTACGAACCCCTACAACTTGTATTTCATATCACAACTCTGTTGTGTTCAAGTCAAAATCTCAATTCATTTCACAAGTCATTTTGAAAACATCTGACGGAGGAACAGTATAGCCACGCCAACTATCCATAACCGCGGACGCGGCTATTCGAATAGTTTGACACTCTGCAGAGATTGTACACTTTCACCACAACATTCGATACATCCGTCAGGAACAAATCCTGAATTCACCACACTCAGTATGCGGATAATCAATCCTAACTTTTCAATTACACGCCCTAGTATAAGCACCTCTCCTGTGAGTTTGGCCTCCCAACCATGACCAACTGTCATCTTGGGTACTGCACAGGTGGATAATCTACACAAGGTAGCCTCAGCTCAGACCTTGGCCGTGAGGGAACCCATACTAAGGTATATAAGTTTCCAGTCAAGCCCTACCCAATTCTCGGGTATTGTGGTTGTACGGTAAAATTGTAATGGTATCACATCCAGACAACCATCAGTTTTATAAAGGGCTAAGGCTCATGCCTCAACATTTTCATCACCAAAATCATCTGGTGTTCGGAAACACATGTCAAAACATCTCAGTAGAATGATCCATCATTCCAAGGTTTTCATAACCATTTTCACCAAGTATTCCCATCTAAAGTTGATCAAGTTTTATGCTTAGCACTAGCATCTACAAATGGGAGTGAGTACTAATGAGGGGTGGCAAACTAGTGGAATTTAACTAAGTACAATCTCATGCCTTAGGATGACATCGAGATTATCTAGCTTAGGCCAAATTTAATGCTCTTTATGCAACCTTCAATTATCTTTCTAGTATATACAATTTACTCAAGTGAACTCTAAGTAAGAGCTTTGATAAAGAAATAAAGTAGAAAGCTTGCAAGTAAAACTAGGATTGGGTATCATCAAATGTGTCTAACCAAGCATACTTAGTGCATTGCATAGTTTATCTTGTAGGGGTTCGTAGCATGGAAAACAAAAAATTTCTACCGCATACAAACAAACAAGCCAAGATCTATCTACTAGATTGTAGCAACTAGTCGATAGAATAACTCACCCTCGAAGATTCCAAAGTGTTTAATGAGAGCATATTCTCGTGGGTGATGTAGTCGTACTCTTGCCGATCTCAAGATCGTGTAGACGATCCTTCCGGCGCCGCGTTCTGGCAGCGCTCCCGCAGTCGGTCACACGTTCGGTACTCGATGAAGACCTTCCTCTCCCTTGTTCCAGCAGGCAGCGGAGGTTGTAGCACTCTCCTCGCGATTCCGGCAGCACGACGGCGTGGTACCGGAAGTAGAAGGGACATCTCGCAGGGCTTCGCCTTAAGACGGAGCGAGTATGGTGGACTATGAGAGAGGCCTTGGCGATCTAGGGTTTAGAATCACCAAGGAGAGAGGGCTAGGCTGGCGGATAGGGCAAGGGGAGGGCCCCAACTCGGCGGCTAGGAGGAAACCCTAGGGCGGCAGCGACTTGGTGGCCGGCGGCTAGGGTTAGGGTTTGGTGGAGAGAGGTGTGTATGTAGAGGGGCACCCTTGCCCCTCCTTTTATAGGTGGGAGGGCGCCGGCCAAGGGGAGGGAGTCCTCCACCAAGTCGGCCTCCTTGGCCGGCGGGTGGAGGGAGAGGAACTCCTCCCCAAGTAGGTTTCCTACTCTCCCTCCACCAAGCAAAACTGCCGTTTGACTTTTCAAATTGGCGTTTGACTTTTCAAACTAGGATTTGATTAATCCCTTTATTTTGCCCAGACATGATACCTAGTACATGATGCAACCATTCCAACTTGTTATGACACATTCATGTACCCTTCCCCTCCGGAGTGCCGGACCTTCCGGACCCTTCTAGAACATTCCCAATGAAAACACCGGAATCATTCTCCAACTCCGAAACAGGACTTTCCTTATATGAATCTTATTCTCTGGACCATTACGGATCTCCTCGTGATATCCCGGATCCCATCCGAGACTCCGAACAACATTCGGTCTCTTACTCATCATTCCATAACTACTCAACAACATCGAATCCTTAAGTGTGCCTCCCTACGGTTCGTGAATTATGCGGACATGATCGAGACACTTCTCCGAACAATAACCAATAGAGGAATCTGGAAATTTATATGGCTCCCACATATTTCTACGATTACTTTGTGATCGAATGAACCACTTACATACGATACCAATTTCCCTTTGTCTCACGATAGTTTACTTATCCGAGGTTTTGATCGTCGGTATCTCTGCATACCTAGTTCAACCTCGTTACCAATAAGTACTCTTTTCTCGTTCCCGTGATATGTGATCCCTTGTGAGCCAGTCACATGCTTGCAAGCTAATTGGATGACATTCCACTGAGAGGGCCCAGAGTATATCTATCCGTCATATGGATGGACAAATACCACTCTTGATCCATGTGTCTCAACCCATACTTTCCGAACACTCAATGCCACCTTTATAGCCACCCAGTTACGGTGTGGTGTTTGATGTCATCAAAGCATCCTTTCGGTGATTGTGATAAGCATGATCTCATGGTCGAAGGAATTAGGTTACTATGTATCAGAAAGCTTATAGCAATTGAACTATTAAAATGACTTGATCTTTATGCTACACTTATCTATAGGAGTATGTCGATCATACCATTCTCCTAATGATATGATCTTATTGTTAACAACATCTCAATGTTCATGATAGGGAAACCACAATCATTTATTAACCAACAAGCTAGTATTATGAAGAGGCTTTACTAGGGACTCTAATTTAGTTTACAAATCACACAAGTATTAATGTTTCCTTGTTGTTAATACTATTATAGCATGAATGTAAACATTTATCATAAACACAAAGATATAATAATAACTACATTTATTATTGCCTCTAGGGCATATCTCCAACAGTCTCCCACTTGCACTAGAGTCAAATAATCTAGATTACATGGTAATATACCGAACACCCATGGCAGTTTGGTATTGGTAATGTTTTGCCCTCGGAAGAGGTTGATTCAATGGATCCGCCACATTCAGATCTGTGTGTACTTTGCAAATCTTTCTGTCACCATCTTGGACATGTTCTCGAATAGCGTGAAAATGTAGCTTGATGTGCTTCAGCTTCTTGTGTGACCTTGGTTCTTGCGCATTGGCTATGGCGCCCATGTTATCACAATAGATAGACATTGGGTCCAGCGCACTTGGAACCACACCGAGCTCTGTAATGAACTCCTTCATCCATATTGCTTCTTGTGAAGCCTCCGAAGCAGCTATGTATTCCGATTCAGTTGAAGATCTCGCCACAACGCTTTGTTTTGCACTCCTCCAGCTAACTGCTGCACCATTCAAAGTAAATACGTATCCAGATTGAAATTTAGAATCATCTGGATCGGTGTTCCAACTAGCATCGGTGTAACCATTAACAACGAGCTATTCATCACCTCCATAAGAAAGAACCATATCCTTAGTTCTTCTCAAGTACTTAAGGATGTTTTTGACCGCTGTCCAATGATCCACTCCTGGATCACTTTGATATCTGCTAGTTAAACTAACAACATATGCAATGTCGGGTCTAGTACATAGCATGGCATACATTAGAGATCCTTTGGCTGAGGCATAGGGAGTCTTACTCATCCTTTCTCTATCTTCTGCCGTTGCTGGACTTTGAGTTTTACTCAAGGTCGTATTGGGCCACATGGGCAAGAACCCTTTCTTGCTATCTTCCATTCCAAACCTCTTTAGAACTTTGTCCAAATATGTACTTTGTGACAATGATATTAGGCGTATCGATCTATCTCTATAAATCTTTATGCCTAATATGTAAGCTGCTTCGCCAAGATCTTTCATTGAAAAACTATTATTCAAATATTCCTTGCCACTATTAGGAAGGTCTACATCATTCCCAATCAACAATATGTCATCTACATATAGTATTAAGAATGCTACAGAGCTCCCACTCACTTTCTTGTAAATACAAGCTTCTCCATAAGTTTGCATAAAACCAAAACTTTTGATTACCTTATCAAAACATTGATTCCAACTTCGGGATGCTTGTTTCAATCCATATATGGACCATTGAAGTTTGCATACCTTGTTAGCATCTTTCGGATCGACAAAACCTTTGGGTTGCATCATATACAACTCTTCATCAATGTCTCCATTGAGGAACGCTGTTTTGACATCCATCTGCCATATCTTATAATCGTAATATGCAGCGATTGCTAACAAAATCCTCACAAACTTTAGCTTCGCTACTGGTGAGAAAGTCTCATCGTAGTCAACTCCTTGAATTTGTCGAAACCCTTTTGCGACAAGTCGAGCTTTATAGACATTAACATTACCATCAGCATCTGTTTTCTTCTTGAAAATCCATTTGTTCTCGAAAGCCTTCCGGCCATCCGGTAAGTCCACCAAAGTCCATACTTGGTTTTTGTACATGGATCCAATCTCGGATTTCATGGCATCTTGCCATTTATTGGAATATGGGCTCATCATCGCTTCCTCATATGTCGCTGGGTCATCGGTGTTGTCCATCAACATGACACTCATAACGGGATCATACCAATCAGGAGTGGTACGAGTTCTCGTTAACCTCCGAGGTTCTGTAGCAGCTTCAACCGAAGTTTCATGATCATCATCATCAGCTTCCTCTCTTATTGGTGCAGGCACCATAGGAACTTCTTCCGGTGTTGTGCTACTCGCAAGTTCGAGAGAAGGTTCGACAACCTCGTCGAGTTCTACTTTCCTTCCAGTCACTTCTTTCGAGAGAAATTCCTTCTCTAGAAAGGATCCATTCTTGGCAAGGAAGATTTTGCCCTCGATCTATGATAGAAGGTATACCCAATAGTTTCCTTTGGGTATCCTATGAAGACGCATTTTTCCGCTTTGGGTTCAAGCTTGTCCGGCTGTAACTTCTTTACATAGGCTTCGCAACCCCAAACTTTAAGGAACGACAATTTAGGTTTCTTCCCAAACCCCTCTTAATAGTGCGGAGCTCCTAACCGGACTCAAATTACATAAAAAGGGAAAACTCCGATGCGAAGCTTCGTTATCAAAATGGGGGGGGGTCTCCGATAACCTTTCATCACAGCATCGGACTAGAACCTGTGTAAGACACTAGAAATAGCATTAGTCCACTTTAACCATGGTGTCATTGTCAACCAAAAATAGCATAGGGTAAAATACCCTTTCAATCTCCCCCTTTTTGGTTGGCGATGACAAACCGAGCTAGAGTTCTCAGAGATATTATAAACAACAATAGACATAGTCATAGCATAATATAAATATCCATGTTTCACACACATAGCACAAACTTGACCAACAGACGGAACGAAAGCAGATAGTTCATACATAAAGCGAAAGGGAAAGCACAATGCCATAAGAAGAAATGAGAACGCAAGGGGCATTGTGCTAACGGCAAACCCCGGAAAACCCCGGCAAGTAACCCGTAGATAACTAATAGAACTCTACTCTTATCCCCCATTGGCATCGAGACACCAAAAAGGAAGAGGAGGAGAGCGATGCCAACGCAGCCCAACTAGAAGAACGGCGGAGGAGGAGGAGGGGCATCTTCTTCTTCAGAGTACTCGTCACTATCAGCAGCAGCATCATTGTCCGCATCATCATCACGACCTTGAGCAGAGGGACCACCAGGACCACTGGGAGCAAACTGACCGGGGAAGTACCCATAGAACATAGCATCATCAAGAGGCGGCATCTCATAGTTGACATAAGGGACAGGGGCCATCTCAGGACCATCTGGTGGAGGAGTGACATTCTGGGTCGCAAGATACTCATTGTGGCAGCGCCTAGTCTCCTGGATCAATTCCAAAGCCTTGTGACTCACATCATAGGTAGAACGGCACATCTGGAATAGCCTCTTGAAAAACTTGGCAGCACCACCCTTCGGCCTTGGGTGAGAGGAGGACTCACCAACAGGACGACGAGAACCAGCCCGAGTAGAAAAAGAAGGCCGAGGATCATGAGCAGCTTTGGTGCGGTGCTCAGGAGGCCGCATCCCAGGGACATCAGGAGTGTGTGCACGGAGACAAAGATTAAGCATTTCTTGTTCCTCGCGCTCGCCCACCATCACACCAGGCGGCACCACCCGATTGAGCAGCTTATGAACGTACGCGCAGAAAGTGGGAGTCATCCTGTCCAAAGCAGCCCGCCGCAGCTCACAGTACACAAAGTCACATCCATCAATCTTCCTCAGCCGATCCGGGTGACAGTAGTACAACAAGTTGGCAAAATACCCACGGCAGTTGGTGGAATCGCCAACACGGGGAACAAGAGACTGACGGAAGATAGTGGCCAAGGTGTGATAGTAGTAATACATGCCAGTCATGCACGGGGGACTCCACTGAGAATCACTGGGATAGCAGAAAGCAAGAGTCTCAGCAGGCTTGACCTTCTCACTGTGAATACGGAAGCCTCCACCGCGACCAGTGTAGCCCATGACATCGACCAAATCAGCATAAGTAGCCTGAAAACGCCTCGTGCCAGTCATCCAAGTCATAGTGCGATCGTAATCATCATGAAAATAGACTGTGCAAAAGAACTGACGGATGAAGTCGGGGTAAT
Organism: Avena sativa; assembly: GCA_916181665.1. Taxonomy (NCBI): domain Eukaryota; kingdom Viridiplantae; phylum Streptophyta; class Magnoliopsida; order Poales; family Poaceae; genus Avena; species Avena sativa. The sequence continues at coordinate 231,410,437 of OV702279.1, forward strand.
AGTCCTCCTTGAGACAGACGAGGTCGAACAGATCCATTTTCCTCAAATCTTCATCAACATAGAAGTAATCAGAGGCTGCATACATATTGAACCACTCCAGATTGAGAGCTTGAATGTGGCCACAAGGAGTGACCCGGAACTGAGTGTAAATGTGATCCCACATCATAGCCTGAGTCTCAGTCCAAAATTTCTTGTCAGATCCTATATAGGTGCGTTGCTTGAAGCGATAGGGATTCTGCTTGCGGAGAGCCCGGTACTGACCAATCTCCATACCCTTTATTTTGACAAGGCACATCCTCATCCTCGGCCTCAGAAGCTTGCCGCTTACCCCTGTTAGCTTTGAGTTTGATGCGCCCAGAGCGAGCGCTACCCTTAGGCTCAAGCTGCACAGATTGAGTGTTGCGACGAGCCCGCTTAATCATGTTAGCTACTTCGGGCACATACTCACGACCAGGCACATACTCATCACCAGCAGAATCAACGTCCTCACCTTTTGATCCACGTCCTTCTGTAACATCCCAAAAATACAAAGCTTGGATCATCAAACTCTAATCATCAAAATTAGGGTTAACAAAAACTTTTCTAAATAAAATTATGAATGCATGCATATGTGTATGCATTGATTTTGAATTCTTTTAAAACCACCTTGTTTGTTTGTTTGTTTGTTTGTTTCATTGCTTGTAAAATGTTTCTTAGGTGAAATAAACATCATCTAAAACATTTCCCACACTTTTCCTAAAGACAAGTAAATCAAAACACATATATTAAATGAATGGTCATTTTGACCAATTTAACTCCCATGCCTACTTTGGCTGTCTCAAACTTTCAGAACCTAACAGAAAACTTTCTGGATCTTTGCATCCCTTGAATGTACTCATAACACAGTATCAAGGCCCACTTTGTGATCATCCAGAAACTTTCAAATGCATAGTTTAAATGACACTTCAAAATTGAATCTTTATCATATGGGAAGATCCCACTTTTTCAAAAACCACTCAAACAAGCTCAACTTTCAAAACCCAAGCATCTGCAGAGTCACCAGCACCAATCTAGAAAACCCACCAAAAATCTTTTCAAAATTCAAAACTTGATTTCATGCGGCCATTTCATCAAACAGGTTGTAGACACAAATCAAACAAACATCAAACACTATTGTGAGCAGTGATTCTTGCCTAACTTGTTCCCTAGTTAGCTCACAACCAGCTCAGTAGATCATCTAGGAAGATTAGCCAAGCACTAGCACCACTGTGAGCTTGCCATTGCTATCAATGGTGAACAACCGAGCACCCCCTTGCCACCCCATAGTCGACAGCAAGCTAGGAGCAGCAGCAAGCCTAGCCAGCATGTCTGGGAGGCAGCCCACCGTCCACCGCCACTCCCTGTCCCAGCCGCGAGCGTTGCCAAGCCCTGGACCACGCGCACAAGCCGCGCCTAGACCGCTAGAGACCATGCCGAGCGTGCGCCAGAGCACCACCCTCGACCAACGCCCACAGACCGCGCGCCGCCCTCACCGCGTGCACACACGATCTCCACCGACCCAGGAGACCGCCAGACATCCTCGTTTGCCGCCCCGTGCCGCACAGCCACCACCCGCCGTCGAAGACGCCGCCTCTGCCGCGCAGAGCATCGCCCGTTCCAGACCAAGCCGCACCGCCCCATGCCTCGAAACCATGTCGTTGAGCATCGCCAGGAGACACCGCACCGTCCCCGACCCTTTCCCATGCCATTAGCCGACTATAACATCGCCGCCGACGAGCTCACCGTGCGCCCCGACGGTCCCCTCGCTCGACTATAAATAGAGGCCACCCCCGCTCGATTTCTTCACACCATCTCACTCCCCTCTCCTCACTGATCGTGCCACACCGTTCTCAGAGCAAGGCGAGCACCACCCCGCCGGAATTTCACCGGAGCCCGCCGCCTCTGGAGAAGAAGGGAGCCATCGATTTCGTCCACCCCAGGAGCTGCCACGACCACCCCTGAGTTCGTCGTCGTCGACTTCGTCGTTCGCCCGCCTCGCCGACCCTCGCCCATACCCCGGTGAGCCCCTAGCACCCCTCACTGGCCGCGCTAGGTTTCGTTCTCGCCGACGTTGTCTCGCGTCGACGATGACTCTCAGCCGTTGGATTAGAACTAGATCGAACGACCCACGTTGCCCCATACCGCTTCGCCCAGCCCCGTGTCACTAAAGAGTGGGGACACCCACTTAAGCAGCCCGCGGGAGCATTGCGCTTAGCAGGCTGGCCCGTTTACATTTCCCGCGCAGCCCAGCAATTCAAATTAAACCTTTCCTTTTTAAATTCAAACACACTTCTGTACCCAACTTCAAAAATCAACCCAGATCGATTCAGTGCACCAAATTGAATGAAACCAATTTTGTTAGAAAGGTCCATGTATGCTGAATCCAAGCCCGTTGGATTCAAGTCATTTGGATCCATAGATGACTCATGGTAAAAATAACAAGGCAGAAGCTTTTCTGCATTCAAACATTTTTCAAATTTAAAGCATAATAGCTTTTGAGTTGATTCCAACTCTCAAAAATCACATTTAACCATACCTTTCAGAATATATAAAAATATATAGGTTTACTTGCAGAAATAATATTCAAGTAATAAAAGAATGCCCCATAGGCATTACTAGCCACTTTAATTAATTAAAATAAAAGGGTAAAACCTTATTAAATTGGGACACCACTTTAAATCACATTCCCATGGACTACAATATGTGGTGATGACATGTGTCAACATGATCCCATGTTTGGTTTGGAGAATATTAAATCTTAAGTAGTTTTTCAATGAGTAGAATTTACTTTTCTAAAAATAAAAGGAATTAAATCATGTCTTAACCTTGTAATGTTAGAGATTATGCTAGATCATCTGTAGGACCCTTGTGTGTGATGATGGCAACTAGTTAAGTATTGTTTGGTGATTGTGTACCTCGTATTTATTCATAGATGCTAGTACCGACCAAGGATACGAGGAGGAAGGAGGATACTACGAAGAAGAAGCCGAGGAGAACTTCAACCACTGCTCTGCACAAGGCAAGCTGATACTATACCAATGCAAGCTAAAACTTGAAAGACATTCTACTTTAGCAAGCCAGTAACCTTGCAAGCTAACACTTGCAATTTAGCAAGCTTATATTGACACTGATGCAAGCCTAATACTACTAGTAAATGTGCAAGCTAACACTTGCCAGATACCCTACTGATGCAACAAACCCCTACTTGTTACCATGCCTACTATATGCCTTAAGCATATGTGATCACACCCACTTGATAAACCAATCCTAGTTTTAATTGCAAGCTTCTTACTTTATTTCTTTATCAAAGCTTACTTAGAGTTTACTTAAGTGATTTATAGATACTAGAAAGATAGTTGAAGGTTGCATAAAGAGCATAAAATTTGGCCTAAGTTAGAAACCTTGATATCAGCCTAAGATAAGGTTGGACTTAGTTGAACTACACTAGTTTACCACCCCTCATCAGTACTACCCCCACCTGTAGATGCTAGTGCTAAGCATAAAACTTGATCAACCTTAGATGGGAATACTTGGTGGAAAAATGGTTATGAAAACCTTGGAATGATGGATCATTCTATTGAAATGTTTTGGACATGTGTTTCTAAACACCTGATGATCTTGGTGATGAAAATGTTGAGGCATGAGCCTTAGCCCTTTATAAAACTGATGGTTGTCTGGATGCGATACCATTCCAATTTTATCGTACAACCACAATACCCGAATATTGGGCAGGGCTTGACTGGAAACTTATATACCTTAGTATTAGTTCCCTCACGGCCAAGGTCTGAGCTGAGGCTACCTTGTGAAGATTGTCCACCTGTGCAGTACCCAAGATGACAGTTGGTCATGGTTGGGAGGCCAAACTCACAGGAGAGGTACTTATACTAGGGCGTGTAATGGAAAGGTTAGAATTGATTATCCGCATACTGAGTATGGTGAATTCAGGATTTGTTCCTGACGGATGTATCGAATGTTGTGGTGAAAGTGTACAATCTGTGCAGAGTGTCAAACTATTCGAATAGCCACGTCCGCGGTTATGGACAGTTGGAGTGGCCATACTGTTCCCCCGTCAGACTTTTCAAAATGACCTGTGAAATGAATTGAGACTTTGAATTGACCACAACAGATTTGTGATATGAAATACAAGTTCCCACTTAGGAGTTATAAAATTGTGACTAGCTTTGGAACTTAGTAGAGATAAATCTGGCTTTTGCAAAACAACCCTAGAGCTTAGTGTCCTATTATCCAAAAACCCTTTACTTGTTAGTACTAGTTTGCGAGTACTTAAAGAGTACTCATGGCTTTGTCCCTGGCTATTCCCATGGCCAGACTATGAAGAGGAGTACCTGGAAGATGGACCCCAGGAAGGTTACGACAACTAGGATCATCTCCCATCGTCAGCATTGCCTGTGACCCCAAAGATGGAGCTTCGCCTACGCTACCGTTATTATTACGTATTCCGCTGCTTGATGTTGTATTAAGAACTTGATCATGAGATCCCTATTTGTGTAAGAACTTATGTACGGTTGTAATGGATGATGTACTGTGGTATCCAATTCTGTTATGTCTCGCAAAAATGGTAATCCTGGGATTGCGATGTATGGCATAACAGGCATCTGGGATTAAAAATCCGGGTGTTGACACCTTCTCACCTACTCCAAGGCCAAGTTGTCCATTTAGTGGCATGGGTGTCTTCATGGGATTATCCTTGGCCATCTCGAACTTATTGAGAATATCCTTAATGTACTTTTCTTGAGAGATGAAAGTGCCATGAGGAAGTTGCTTTATGATTAATCCTAGAAAGAACTTCAACTCCCCCATCATGGACATCCTAAATTTCATAGTCATCAACTCGGCAAAAGCTTTGTTATGAGATTCGTTAGTTCCACCAAAGATAATATCATCAACATATATTTGAACAATAAATAAGCCACCCCCTTTAACCCGTTTGGTGAAAAGGGTGGAATCGACCTTACCCACGCTAAACCCATCCATGAGTAGAAAATCCTAAGGTGCTCATACCAAGCACGAGGAGCTTGCTTTAGTCCGTAGAGAGCCTTATGGAGTAGATACACATGGTTGGGATAGCGTGTGTTTTCGAAACCCGGGGGTTGAGATACATATGCAACCTCTTTCAAGGGACCATTAAGAAATGCACTTTTCACATCCATTTGATAAAGCTTGAAGTTATGGAAAGATGCATAAGCAAGCAAGAGACGAATAGCTTCAAGACGAGCAACGGGCGCAAAGGTGTCCTCATAGTCAATACCTTCTATTTGGGCATACCCTTGCGCCACTAACCTTGCTTTGTTCCTTGTGACGACCCTGTTCTCATCTTGCTTGTTTTTGAACACCCACTTGGTCCCAATAACATTGATACGATGATCTTTAGGCCTCTCCACTAGAGACCATACTTCATTGCGGGTGAAACACTCGAGTTCTTCTTGCATGGAAATGACCCAATCCGGATCCTCCAAAGCCTCATGTACCTTAAGGGGCTCAAAGTTGGACACAAAAGCATGGTGCCCACAAAACGTTGTGAGGTTATTCTTCCTGGCACGGGTCTCGATCCCTCTTGTATGCTTCCAAGGATATTGTTGACTTGAAGACCACTTGCAATGGAGGCGGCCTTAATCTTCTGAATTGTGCCTTCATGATCAACAAATTCATATTTTGAGGGGCCTTGATCGTTGACACCATCTTGAGCTTGGCCTTGAGATGGAGGTTGATCTTCTACTTGGTCTTGCTCGAAAAGGTTTGAGGGCTTGGTTCTTGTTCTTCGGTTTGGAAGGCATCATGAGAAAGATGTTGATATTGTGATGCATTTGATGGCTCAACTTGGGTAGAGCTCGGCTCTTCTTGAGTTGAGCTTGATTCTCCCCCATAATCTTGTTGAACATGAATGTGAGACTCGGTAGACAAGATGTGCCCAATACCCATCAACTTGATGACTTGAGAAGAATCACCATCTCCTACATCACGAGAAGAAACTTGCCCCTCATGGGGACCATTATTCTCCAAAAACTCCACGTCACAAGATACTTCAACACAACCATTAGTCTTGTTGTAGTATCTATAGGCATGAGAGTTTTCCGCATAACCAACAAAAATACCCTCTATAGTTCTAGATTCGAATTTACCGAGCTTTTCCTTTTTGTTCTTGACGAGACACTTGCACCCAAAGACACGGAAGTAGTTGACATTGGGCTTCTTACTTGTGAGAATCTCATATGGAGTCATGTCAAAGGGAGCACAAAGGAAGAGCCGGTTCGTGTAGTGGACCGCGGTAGAAATAGCTTCTCCCCAAAAATTATGAGGGGACTTGAATTCACTCAACATTGTTCTTGCCATCTCAATGATTGTCCGGTTCTTCCTTTCAACAACACCATTTTGTTGAGGGGTATAAGGAGCTGAGAATTCATGCTTGATCCCCTCATCTTCAACAAATTCTTGCATGGTGTAATTATTGAACTCGGTGCCGTTGTCGGTTCTAATAGTCTTGATCTCCACTCCATGAGTGCGTTGAGCTTGCTTGGCAAAGATCATCCTTGAAAGTCTCATCCTTCGTCTTGAGAATAAAGACCCAAGTATACCTTGAGTAATCATAAACAATGACAAGACCATATCTTCTTCCACCAAGAGAGTCATATGTCGAAGGCCCGAAGAGATCCAGATGGAGCAATTCCAAGGGTCTTGACGTGGCCACCTTGGTAACGGAAGGAAGATGCTTTCCAATTTGCTTCCCTGAAATGCAAGCACTACACACACGATCTTTCTCAAAGGAGATATCGGTTAGTCCGATAATATGTTCACCCTTTAGGAGGATATTGAGATTTCTCATGTTGACATGGCCTAGGCCACGATGCCAAAGCCATCCCTTGTCAGCCTTGGCCATTAGACATGTAGGAAGAGATTGACTCTCTTTCGAGAGGTCGAGCACATAAAGGTCGTCTTCCATGTGTCCAATGAGAACCAAGCTGAGATCATCACCCCTAAAGACCTTCACAAAAGTTCTAGAGAAATAGGAGTCATAGCCGGCATCCGCGAGATGTTTAATAGAAAACAAGTTGTAACCAAGGTTTTCAACATGTAGGACGGTCTCAAGAGTCAAAACCTTGGAAATTACCAACTTACCATAACCAAGAACCTTTCCTTTTGAGTTATCTCCAAAAGTGATGCTTGACATTGAGTTGACATCGTGAATGAATTGGTCAAGCCCACTCCTACCTCCGGTCATGTGATTGGTGCATCCACTATCAAACACCCATTTTGATCCACCGGAGGCATAACCCTACAAAATCAATTCTTTGATTTAGGAACCCATTGAGTAATGGGCCCCCTAGCATTAGCAACAAGATCCTTAGGTACCCAAATTGAGTACCACCTATAAGCATAGCCATTTCGAGGGCCAACATATTTGGCATATACATTTCCTTGAGTGCCCTTACATAGCACATAGGAAGGATTAGACTTTCCCGCATACTTGTGATTGGGATTGGCCCTCATGGCTCCCCCATTCACCACATTCTTTTTGACCCGGTCAACCACCTTGTCACCTTCCTTCACAAAGGTTATATTCTTCGGTGGAATGGCATTGCTCGTGTTGTTCTTTGGGTCAAAACCGATACCTTCCTTGGAAACTCTCGTCTTTTGACGGGATTAAATCTCATCTAGGATCTTTCCCTTGGAGGTAGGTGCACGACGCTCTTTCTCAAGTTGCTCTTTCAACTTCTTATTTTCCTCAATGAGGTGAGCTTGATCAAAGGTAGAGTTAGAGGTACAAGAATCGTTTTCAACTATAATTGGATCCTTCAATGTACCAAGAGCTTTCTCATAGGACACACGAAGTTGGTCATGGTTCTCTCCAAGTTTTATGAGCTCACGCTTGACAAGCAAACTAGCCTTCTCAAGGTGCTCAAGGTCCTTGGTAAGAGAAGCATGAGCAACTTCAAGCTCTTTCTTTGAGGCATCGAGCTCTTGAGACAATGAGTTAGCCCTATCAATAGTGTCCATGTCTTTTGCTTTATCAATTTCAAAGATTTCAATTTGTAGTTTAAGAAAAGAATTGGTATTCTTTTCCTCACAAAGCTCTTGCTCAAGAAGATTGAATCTTCGTTTCTCATGATCAATATGAGATTCCAAGCTAAATGGTCTCATCGCGTGAGCTAACAAGTTCCATTAATTGCTTGACTCTAGCATGAGCAATGGGAGGAAGAGACTTCATGATAGCATACATTTCTTTTATATATTATTTTCCAAATTCATCATTATCACTATCACTATCATGGTCACTCTCAAGATCATCTAAGACACTAGATAGGGATGGAGGAGAGACAATTACCTTGGAGCTTCTTGCCATAAGACAAGAACCGGTGATCTTGGGAATAGGAGAACTCTCGATGTAGTCCTTGGAGTAGTCGTAGGTGAGAGGTGAACCGGATTCGACATATGCCAAACCGGTCACACCCACCACTTTCTCCTTATCCCCACACTCCACGTCGGACTCGTCCTTGGAGCTCCTTGCCATGAGGCAAGTGGCAGTGACCTTGGAGTTAGGAGAGTCGTCGGTGTAGTCCTTGGTGTAGTCATAGGTGAAGAGAGACCTGGGTTTGGCAAAGGCCACACCGGCCACTCCAACCACCTTCTCTTCATCCTCTTCCTCATTGTCTGATATGTATTCTTGGCCTAGGAAGCCCTTACCATCAGGCCTATTGTTCCTCTTGTATCTTTCATTGATGGGGGTGGGCTTCAATCTTGGTTTGGCACCTTCTTCATACTTAGGCTTGTCAAGCCTCTTCTCATAAGGACACTTGTCGGCAAAATGGGTTGCCTCATCACAATTGTAGCACGTCCTCTTCTTCTCACTTGATCCCATTGAGCTTCTCCTTCTTCGGAACTTCATGTTCTTGGTGAAGAGAGCAATTTGAGAGAGCATATCATCAACTCCATCACCATCGCTATCTTCATCACTAGCAACATCTTCTTGCACTTGCTTGGCCTTCAAAGCTAGAGAGTGGGAAGACCCGATAGCACGGTTGATCTCCTTGATATTTTGCCCTTCATCCGCCAAGTTATCCGTGGCAACTAGATAAGAGACTAGATCATCAGGAGTGAATTGATTAGCTCTATCGAGGAGTTGCAAGTTCAAGGCAAGCTTCTTTTCGGTGACCGCGATCATGGAGACAATCTTGGACTTGATAAGTTCATCATTCAAATTGAATCCATCATCATACTTCTCACACCCTAGGCCACCAATCTTCACGCGGAGAGCAACGAGTCTCTTGTATGCTTCAGCGATAGTCTCACCATCATGGTTCATGAACATGTTCATCTCAGACTTGTCAGCTTCATACTTGGACTTTTGGATAAGAGAGGTTCCCTCTTGGAGAATGACAATCCTATCCCAAATATCCTTTGCGGTGGGGATGTCGCTGACTTGATCATGGAGAGTGCGGTGAATGGCACTCCTTATCTTGTCACAAGCCGTTGCATTTAGTTGACGGTCGTAGTACTCTCCCGGGGTGAGGTTGTTGGGATCATGAGGGTGGAATCCGGTGCATACAATCTCCCAAAGCTCAATGCTGCAGCTGCGAAGATGAGATTCCATAGAAGCTTTCCAATGAGAGAAATGACTTCCATCATAATGAGGTGCAGGGCCCGAACCATTAATATGAGGCATGATGTTCTTTTGCTTAGGATAAACATAAGGGAATTGATTAGGGGGCGTGGAAGTTTTTGACGAGCCGCCCTCATGAGCGGACTCGGCATCCTTATCCGTCTCGATGTCCATTGGTCTCCCTTGAGGTACTACCAATGGATTACCAAGAAAAGCCCCATCGCCAATGGCCTTAAGTTGTCCTTCTAGGTAACTCATTCGAACAAGGAGATCAGAATCCGCCTTGGCCTTTTCAAGGGCACCCTTGGCTAAGATTTCACGAAGCTCCTTGACCGAATAAGTTTTTTCCCCCTCATCATCGGAGAAACCATCTTTCCTCTTAGGCGGTAAAGCCCTTAAAAGAGCCCTTGGCTCTGATACCAATTGAAAGTGTAAGATGGTTAACCTAGAGGGGGCGGTGAATAGGTTTCTACAAAATTCTTTATAATCTTTTGCAAGTTTTAGGCTTTGCGGAATATAAGTGAGCCTAAATGCAAACTAGGTGAGGCAACCTTGATGATGTACAAGATACTTCAAGCTCGAAGGCTATCACAAGATAAGCAACACAAGTAAGAGATCGGTTAAGGAATAACCGAAGCACGCGGAGACGAAGATGTATTCCCGTGTTCACCACCTTTGGGAAGGGGGCTACGTCACGTTGGCGAGGTGTGAGGTTCCACGAAGGATTCCTCATGCGCCACGAAGGCTCACCTTCTCCTCCGAGCCTATCCCACGAAGGAATAGCTCACTTACTCGTGGTAGACTTTAAGGTAGTCTCCAAACCCTCACAAACTTTCCATGGAGCAAATCACAAGCCGAATGCCTCCGGGCGACCCTAGCCACCTAGGGTTTCCCACAAACCCAAGAGTAACAAGCTAACTCGATGAACTCAAGGGGGAATGAACTTTGGCTTGGTGGAAACGTAGATCGGGACATCCTCTTCCTTTCTACCAAAGGGATTTGGATTTGGTTGGGTAGAATGGGAGATCCTCAAGCTTTTGTGTTTCAACAATGGGGGGAGAGAGAGAGAGAGCTTCAAGAAATGATATAAACTGAATGCCTAACCTACTCAAGCTGGAAGAAGGGATATTTATACTCAAGGAGAAAAACTAGCCGTTTTGAGCCAAAAACGCAAGGTCCAGTTTTAAGTTCGGTTGGACCGGTTCACACACCGGACAGTCCGGTCCTCAGCCCAGAAAACCGGACTGAAACCGAATCTGCTCTCAGTACCCAGACTCGGATAGATTCGGAGTGAGTAAACCGGAAAACCCTGTTTGTGTCCGGATTTCCGATCCTAACACCGGACGGTCCGGTCTGGAAGCCGGTCCAACCGGTCTGAAAACCGGATCTGCAGAAAAGGCTTTGGTGGATAGGATTTCTTCTCTTCTCTCTTTGGTGCTGGATTAGGTAGGATAAAGGGATGTGTATATGGCTTAGGTGATCATCCCCAACAAGCTCATCGAGAGAACCCCTCTTAATAGTGCGGAGCTCCTAACCGGACTCAAATTACATAAAAAAGGGAAAACTCCGGTGCGAAGCTTCGTTATCAAAATGGGGGGGTCTCCGATAACCTTTCATCACAGAATCGGACTAGAACCTGTGTAAGACACTAGAAATAGCATTAGTCCACTCTAACCATGGTGTCATTGTCAACCAAAAATAGCAAAGGGTAAAATACCCTTTCAAAAACACTCAGTATCAGGCTTACGTCCAGCCTTGGTCTTCTTTGTCGGTGCGGCAACTTTCTTACCACCCTTCTTGAAGTTTCCCTTTTGCTTAGACTTGCCTTTCTTGAATTTGGTGGTCTTATTGACCATCAACACTTGGTTCTCTTTCTTGATCTCCACTTCTGCAGATTTCAAAATGGAGAAGAGTTCTGGCAACTGCTTGTTCATGCTTTGCATATTGTAGTTCATTACAAAGTTCTTGTAACTTGGTGGCAGTGATTGGAGGACATGGTAAATTCCCAAAGCATTAGGAATCACTATACCCAAGCTTTGGAGTTTGTTTGCGTGCCCAGACATCTTAAGCACATGCTCACTGACGGAGCTACCCTCTTCCATCTTGCAGTTAAAGAACTTTTCAGAAGCCTCATAACTCTCAACTGTCGCGTGAGTCTCAAATATCAATTTGAGTTGACGGACAATATCATGTGGGTCTGAGTTCTCAAACCTTTTCTGAAGCTCCGATTCCAAACCATACAAGATAGCACACTGAACTGTGGAGTATTGATTCTTCTGAGCGAGGTAAACATTCTTTACTTCATCGATAGCATCAGCTGCAGGCGGGTCACCCAACGGTGCATCCAGCACATAGGTCAAATTACCAGCATTGAGGACAATCCTCAAATTGCGGAACCAATCCGCGAAGTTGCTTCCATTGTTTTTCAACTTTTCCTTCTCTAGGAACGCATTAAAATTGATGGTAGGAGCCGCCATTGATCTACAACATATTTGCAATAGTTTAGACTAAGTTTATGACAAATTGAGTTCTAATTAATAGTTAAATTAATCTAGGTGAACTCCCACTCAAAACAATATCCCTCACATTGTTTTAGTGATCACACGAACCAAATCCACTACATCAAAACCGATCATCACTAGAGTTGATGCAGCTTCAATGGCAAACAATCAACATGTTCATCATATCTACTATATGACTCATGCTTTACCTTTCGGTGATCCGTGTTCCGAGACCATGTCTGTATATGCTAGGCTCGTCAAGATCAAACCTTAGCTTCCGCATGAGCAAATCTGTCTTGCTCACGTTGTATACACTTGCAGAATCTAACACACCCGATCATCACGTGGTGCTTCGAAACAACAAGCTTTAGCAACAGTGCTTACTAAGGATGAACACTTTAGAACTTGAAATTTATGTGCATGAGGGATCATCTTATAATGCTACCGTCGTTAACTAAGCAATGCAAGATGCATAAAGGATTAACATCACATGCAATTCATAATATGTGATATGATATGGCCTTTCTTCTTTGTGCTTCCGATCTCCATCTTCAAGCACGAACATGATCTCCATCATCACCGGCATTGCATCAAGGTCAATGACGCTGCTCCATGGTTGTCGTCCACCAGCTTCAACTATTACAACTACTTTGAATAGACAGGAGGGTCTTAACAGAAATTAAAGACAACCATATGGCTCCTGCCGGTTGCCAACTTACAATAAGGAACATTGCATACATCAAATATAATCACAATCATGGCCATATCACATCACATCACACCCCTGCAAAACAAAGTTAGACGCCTCTAATTTCTTTGCATGTTTTACGTGGTTTGGGGCTTTCAATAAGTGTCGATCTAACTTATGAACAAGAACCACAACGTTGATGTTTGAACTATCAAGTGCCCGTTGTAAATTGGATCTATACTATAATGGGAGAGACAGACACCCGCAAAGCCACTTATGCAATACAAGTTGCATGTTGAGTGTGGAGCAAGTCTCATGAACGATGTCATGTAAGGTTAGCCTGGGCCGCTTCATCCCATCATACCGCAAGATGCAAAGTACACAAGAAGCAATTGATAATAAAAGCACCACCGCCCACAATGACCATTGTGTTCTACTCGTGCAACAGATCTACATATGGACACGGCTCTGATACCACTGTAGGGGTTCGTAGCATGGAAAACAAAATTTTCTACCACATACAAACAAACAAGCCAAGATCTATCTACTAGATTGTAGCAACGAGTCGATAGAATAACTCACCCTCGAAGATTCCAAAGTGTTTAACAAGAGCAGATTCTCGTGGGTGATGTAGTCGTACTCTTGCCGATCTCAAGATCGTGTAGACGATCCTTCCGGCGCCGCGTTCCGGTAGCGCTCCCGCAGTCGGTCACACGTTCGGTACTCGATGATGACCTTCCTCTCCCTGGTTCCAGCAAGCAGCGGAGGTTGTATCACTCTCCTCGCGATTCCGGCAGCACGACGGCATGGTACCGGAAGTAGAGGGGAGATCTCGCAGGGCTTCGCCTTAAACCGGAGCGAGTATGGTGGACTATGAGAGAGGCCTTGGCGATCTAGGGTTTAGAAGCACCAAGGAGAGAGGGCTAGGCCGGCGGCTAGGGAAAGGGGAGGGCCCCAACTCGGCGGCTAGGAGGAAACCCTAGGGCGGTGGCGACGACTTGGTGGCCGGCGGCTAGGGTTAGGGTTTGGTGGAGAGAGGTGTGTATGTAGAGGGGCACCCTTGCCCCTCCTTTTATAGGCGTGAGGGCGCCGGCCAAGGGGAGGGAGTCCTCCCCCAAGTCGGCCTCCTTGGCCGGCTGGTGGAGGGAGAGGAACTCCTCCCCAAGTAGGTTTCCTACTCTCCCTCCACCAAGCAAAACTGCCGTTTGACTTTTCAAATTGGCGTTTGACTTTTCAAACTAGGATTTGATTAATCCCTTTATTTTGCCCAGCCATGATACCTAGTACATGATGCAACCATTCCAACTTGTTATGAAACATTCATGTACCCTTCCCCTCCGGAGTGCCGGACCTTCCGGACCTTCTAGAACATTCCCGATGAAAACACCGGAATCATTCTCCAACTCTGAAACAGGACTTTCCTTATATGAATCTTATTCTCCGGACCATTACGGATCTTCTCGTGATATCCCGGATCCCATCCGAGACTCCGAACAACATTCGGTCTCTTACTCATCATTCCATAACTACTCAACAACATCGAATCCTTAAGTGTGTCTCCCTACGGTTCGTGAATTATGCGGACATGATCGAGACACTTCTCCGAACAATAACCAATAGAGGAATCTGGAAATTCATATGGCTCCCACATATTTCTACGATTACTTTGCGATCGAATGAACCACTTACATACGATACCAATTTCCCTTTGTCTCACGATAGTTTACTTATCCGAGGTTTTGATCGTCGGTATCTCTGCATACCTAGTTCAACCTCGTTACCAATAAGTACCCTTTTCTTGTTCCCGTGATATGTGATCCCTTGTGATCCAGTCACATGCTTGCAAGCTAATTGGATGACATTCCACCGAGAGGGCCCAGAGTATATCTATCCGTCATATGGATGGACAAATCCCACTCTTGATCCATGTGTCTCAACCCATACTTTCCGAACACTCAATGCCACCTTTATAGCCACCCAGTTACGGTGTGGTGTTTGATGTCATCAAAGCATCCTTCCGGTGATGGTGATAAGCATGATCTCATGGTCGAAGGAATTAAGTTACTATGTATCAGAAAGCTTATAGCAACTGAACTATTAAAATGACTTGATCTTTATGCTACGCTTATCTATAGGAGTATGTCCATCATACCATTCTCCTAATGATATGATCTTGTTGTTAACAACATCTCAATGTTCATGATAGGGAAACCACAATCATTTATTAACCAACAAGCTAGTATTATGAAGAGGCTTTACTAGGGACTCTAATTTAGTTTACAAATCACACAAGTATTAATGTTTCCTTGTTAATACTATTATAGCATGAATGTAAATATTTATCATAAACACAAAGATATAATAATAACTACATTTATTATTGTCTCTAGGGCATATCTCCAACATATCTAACTTTCAAGTGTTAGCTTGCAAGGTTAATAGCTTGCAACTATTGGCTTGCATAGGTAAAGTATCTTGCAAGTGTTAGCTTGCCTTGTGCAGAGCAGTGGTTGAAGTTCTCCTCGGCTTCTTCTTCGTAGTATCCTCCTTCCTCCTCGTATCCTTGGTCGGTACCAGCGTCTATAAATAAATACGAGGTACATAATCACCAAACAATACTTAACTACTTTCAATCATCACACACAAGGGTTATATAGATGATCTAGCATCATCACTAATATTACAATATTAGCTTTGTCTTATTTCTTTTATTTTTAGAAAAGTAATTTCTACTCATTGAAAAACTACTTAAGATTTAATATTCTCCAAACCAAACATGGGATCATGTTGACACATGTCATCACCATATATTTCAGTACATGGGAATGTGATTTAAAGTGGTGTCACAATTTAATAAGATTTAACCTTTTATTTCAAATAAAAATAAATGACTAGAAATGCTTATGTGGCATTCTTTTATTACTTGAACATTATTTCTGTAAGTAAACCCATATGTTTTTATATATTCTGAAAGGTATGATCAAATGTGATTTTTGAGAGTTGGAATCAACTCAAAAGCTATTATGGTTTAAATTTGAAAAATGTTTGAATGCAGAAAAGCTTCTGCCTTGTTATTTTTACCAAGGTTGATCTATAGATTCAAATGATTTGAATCCAACGGGCTTGGATTAAGCATTTCAATATCTTTCTAACAAAATTGGTTTCATTCAATTTGGTTCACTGAATCGAGCTGGGTTGATTTTTGAAACTAGGTACATAAATGAGTTTGAATATAAATAGAAAAGCTAAATTCAAACGAGTGGGCTGCGCGGGAAGGGGTAATGGGCCGGCCCAGTGTCACTCCGCAGCGCGGGGCGCAACTGCCAGGGGGGGTCTACTGGTTAGTGGCTCTTTAAACGCGAAGCGGTACGGGGCGATGTGGTGCGTTGGATTAGAATGAAGATCGACGGCTGAGGGTCGTCGTCAACGATGAACAGGTCACCGGCGAGCTCGAACCCTAGCGGCTCAGTGGGGGTGCATAGGGGGCATATCGGGGCTCCAGTGACGACGGCGAGGCGGGCAAACGACGAAGTTGACGACGACGAACTCAGGGGTGGTCGCGGCAGCTCTCTGGGGGTGGTCGAAATCAACGGCTCCTCTTCTCCTCTGCAGCGGCGAGCTCCGACCAAATTCCGGCGATGCGCTACTCGCCTTGCTCCGGCTAAGGGGTGGAACGATCAGTGAGGTGAGGGGATTGAAATGGTGTGCTTTAATCGGCTGGGGGTCGCCTCCTTTTATAGGCTCGACGGCGAGACCGAGAGGGATGGGCAGGCGACAGTGGCGACACGGCTACGGGCGGCTAGAGGCATGGCCAAGGGTGGCGATCGATCGGTGGTCTCCTGGCGATGCTCTATGGTTTAAATGCGCGTGTAGGGGCGGTGTCTAACGGCCGGGAACGCGCGGTGCTCTGCGAGGCAGAGGCGACGAACTCTGCGGCGAGCGGTAGCTACGGGGTACGGGCGGTGAAATGAGCATGTCTGGTGGTCTCCTGGGACAGTGGGGTGCATGCTGGCGGGCGGCAAGGGCTCGAGGTGGTCGGGTTGCGTGGGAACGGAGCGTGCTCTGCGGTGCGCGTCGGCATGGTCGACAGCGGCGCGGGCGCGGCGTTCCTGGCAGTTTTGGTTGTGGTCTTCGAGCTAGGGCTGGTCGAGAGGGGGCGGTGACGCATGGGCTACCTCCCAGACAAGGTTGACACGGCTAGTTCTTCTCCTAGCTTGCTGTCCACACTGGGGTGACATGGGTGCTCTTGACCTGTTCACCATTGATAACATTGGCGAGTTTACAGTGGGGCTAGAGCTTAGTTAAGGTTACTAGATGATCTACCGAGTCTAGTGTAACCAGAGAGGGAACAAGGTTGGTATTTTGTACCACATGCAGAATTGATCACTTGATGCTAGTGTATTACAAGTAGTAGGAGCAAGAAAAATACAAATTTTTTCGTGTCAGATTCAGTACCAACTCTCTAGGCTATAGTGACATCATAGCTTTCGTGGATGTTGACTTGGCAATAGTAATAAGCAATTCAATTCAGTTCAATACTCTCTCGTTCCAACGACAGGCGGATTATGACTCCATCTTTTGTCCCTGTTAAAAGAGCCCCAAATATTTCATATTCAGAGGGGCATCTGCAACGTCGCTCTCATGGGTTTATTGAAACATACGCAAATGGCGCGGTTCCATAATTTAGATTCCACCAGAACGAAAGCAAGATCACACCTCCTCATAGTC
The DNA here is from genome assembly GCA_916181665.1 of Avena sativa. Taxonomy (NCBI): domain Eukaryota; kingdom Viridiplantae; phylum Streptophyta; class Magnoliopsida; order Poales; family Poaceae; genus Avena; species Avena sativa. Next base: position 231,427,988 of record OV702279.1, read on the forward strand.
TCACATCAGCATCAACAACTGACCCTCGCCCTACCACACACTAATCCCCCCTTAGCTGGCCAGCAAAGAAGCTTAATTGGGTCTCAAGTAAGTCGCTCACACGTCCATGGTTGCAACTCCCAAATTATCCACTAGTATTTCTCAGCGGAAGAATGGCGAGCGGCAGGTCCACACGGCACGGTGCACAGGATCACTGTGATCAGTCGTCTTCCCTCTGCCCCTGCAGCTGTGAACCCCAAACAAAAGCTCCCCAAACAAAAGCTCCCAATTTTATACCCGTCACTTCTCACCACGCTCCGTCGCTCAAATCACCATCCTCCCTCCCAGTTCTAAATTAGTCTCCATTGCCCTTTTCCCCAAATCAATTGACCACCATTTTATAGGCTCCGAACCTTTCTCTTTCCTCCATCTCACTCTCTTCTCTCCCTAAACCCCCCAAATCAGAGAGAGAGAGAGAGAGAGGGAGAGCAAAGCAGAGCTGTAGTGTGTGTGAGTTCAGCTGGGCTCCTTTCTCTCACTAGATCTGCCCACTGGTTCTGTGCCTTTGCCCAAAGGTGCCTCTGCCGTGCTCGCTTGCTTGGCTGCGGTGTCACCCACTTCCTCCCTCCCACTCCCCCCCTATGCGTGCTGTGCCTCTGCCTCCATGTGGTGGCGGTCTTGTCTCGCTCTAACTAACCACCACCAGCACCACCGCACACCAATGCCAACCTTGGCGTCACTGGACTCAAGCGCACGGCATTGCAATGCCGCTTCTGATCGAGGCGTGAGCGTGACGGATTAGCCAGCACGGGCAGCGAGCCAAGGGGAGGAAGATTTCGCCAGTTTCTGCGGGGGACTGGTTGATTCACCTCTCGAAAAGAGAGCATCCGCCGCCGACATGTTCAAATCGGGGAGGTGGCGCGGCGGCGGCGGCAAGGCCAAGGCCATGTTCAAGCTGCAGTTCCACGCCACACAGGCAACGGCCCGCTGTCTCTCTGGGAGTTTTCGTTTTCTGTTTCAGCTTTCGATTCGAGGCGTGACGGGGCGCGTGCTCTTGTGGTTTGTTGTGGTTGTGCAGGTGCCGGAGATGGGGTGGGAGTCGATGATGGTGGTGGTGACGCCGCAGGACATTGGCCGGCCGACGGCGCGGACCGAGGGCGCGGAGGTCGACGGAGGCGCGTGCCGGTGGGCCTCCCCGATATTCGAGGCCACCAAGCTCCCCGCCGGCAAGGACAAGATCTACCAGTTCCTCGTCTACGAGACCGTGAGCGACCCACCCCCACCCGCCCGCAATTAATCGATTCCGCTCGATTTTGACTCGGCAATGCCGTCCGTTGCGCGTGCAGGGATCCAGCAAGGCGGCGCTGCTGGGGGAGGCGACGGCGAACCTGGCCGAGTACGCGGATGCGTTGAAGCCGTCGGCGGTCACGCTCCCCCTCAAGGGCAGTCCCGCCCCCGGCGCCCTGCTGCACGTGAGCACCCATCTCTCTCTTTCTCTGATCCCCTCTTAAAAAGCTCGCGGCGTTTTCATGTGACCTGTGACGGCGACGCGCTCGCGGTTCCTGATTCTGATGGTTGCTGCCTGCTGTTGTTGCTCTCCGTGACAGGTGACCATCCAGCGGGTGGTGGGTGGTGGCGCCGGTGGGTGCGGCGACGACGTGAGGTGGGTTGAGTTTGCTTGCGTTTGGTGGGGATTAGTTTAGACACACCTCTGCTGCTGCTGCTGCATTGTCGTTTGAGCTTTAAGGATCATCCCATTCTCATCTCCACCAGATTCATTTAGACATTGCTGCTACCTGCATTGTGCTTGTTTGAGCTCTGTGTGCTTGCTGCATTGTGGTGTGAGCCTTTAGCATCATGTATTTGCTTTGATTAAGGCCTTGACTGTGCAATTTGTTACTGATTCTTGCTCTTCACGATGACAGTGAGAACGGCGACACAGCAAACTTTTCACCGCGAAGGACTCTACAGAGCCAGCTGAGCCGGTACGAGGACGAGGACGGCGAGAAGGCCAGGTCACTCGCAGCAGCCGATTCCATGAGCCCTGTGCATGTAAGTGACCAGTGAGGCTTAGGCCCAGGGGGGGAAGAGTTCTTGAGAGCTTTCCCTTTTTGATCCATCATCATTGCATTGCTTTGTTTCTGTTGATGGCCAAGAAAGAGAGCTTTTGGCATGCAAAGCATATTGCAAAGAAAAAGGGAACCTACATTTTCTCATTGATCATTTGGGGGGTCACATTTGCTGTGTGACACTTTCTGTTTGAGATCTGTATTTCTTATTCCTGTAGAGAAGAAGGGGAGTTTAGAACTGAACACTGCATGTATTATGTCATCTTCCCCTATGTTCGTCAGATAGTGTCTGATACGTAGCTTTCTTGTTCAGGATGGATTGGTGATCAGCAAACCACCAGGGATGAGGTTTCCGTTGAGAAGAAATATGCCGACATCCGTTGAGCCGGCTGGCCACCTCCATAATGCCAATAACTTTGATGCTGTTTCGGTGTCGGGTTCAGATGGGAGCTCGGGAAGATTCACTCCCAAGACCAGTGCAAACATGCATTGCACGTTTCTTCATGATGCCACCAACTTGCCCTCGCCGTTTGCCAACAACGGCACCCAGAGAAACCCATTGAGCTCTGGTGACTGGTCGGGAAGCTCTGCTCCTGATGCTAGCACGGATGGGTCGACGAGCAACTCCGGTGAGACGGGGTTGAGAGGTTCTGAGGATGATGTGGAGAAGCTAAGAAGTGAGATAGGCACCCTGACAAGGAAAATGGATGTCTCAGACATGGAGTTGCAGACACTCAGGAAGCAAATTGTGAAAGAAAGTAGGCGAGGGCAAGACCTTTCCAAGGAAATGAATAGCTTGAGGGAGGAGAGGGATGCACTCCGAAAAGAATGTGAAGGGCTTAGAGGTACGAAGAAGACAATCCATGATGCAAATGGATCGGGTAAACGGTTGTCGAACGTGGAAGATCCCTGGTCTCAGGTTGAGGAGCTGAAGCAAGAGCTGGGCCATGAGAAGAATTTAAATGCAGATCTACGTGTACAGCTACAGAAAATGCAGGAATCCAACTCTGAGCTGCTTCTGGCCGTGAAGGATCTTGATGAGCTGCTGGAGCAAAAGGATAGAGACATTTCCATTTTCCAACAAGAAACAGTAGATGATCCTCAGGAGGCAGAATATGAGCATGCACTTTCAAATGTGCACAGTGCTGGACACAAGATGGACATGTCTGAAACAAGCTCGTACCAGGAGAAAGAAGACGAGCTTATGCTAGATGCATTAGTGAAGAAGAGTGATGGCATCGGTAGTTCCGAACTAGAAGAGAAAATTGTTGAACTGAGCGATGAAATCGAGTTGTACAAGAAAGACCGTGAGGATCTTGAGATGCAAATGGAGCAGCTTGCACTTGATTATGAGATTCTGAAGCAAGAGAACCATGACATATCTTCGAGGCTGGAACAAACACAACTGAGGGAGCAGCTAAGGATGCAGTATGAGTGTTCAGCACATTTGTCTATTATAAGTGATCTTGAGGCCAATGTCGAGAATCTGGAGAATGAACTCCAGACACAATCTACCAAGGTTGAGAATCTGGAGAATGAACTCCAGACACAATCTGAAAGGTTAGAGGCTGATATAGCAGAAGTACTGTCTGCAAAGGTTGAGCAAGAACAGAGGGCTATAAAGGCCGAGGATGCTCTGAGGAAGGCACGGTGGAACAATGCTACTACTGCGGAACGACTACAGGAGGAATTCAAGAGTTTATCTTTGCAAGTATCTTCTGCTTTCAGTGCAAATGAACGTCTACTTGTGCAAGCAAGAAAAGAGGCCGCAGAACTACAGTTGCAGAAGAGCCAGTTGGAAGAATTGCTACAAAAGGCCCAAGAAGATACCGTATCTGTCCAAGAAAACCACCGGGTGAAAATTCAACAGTTACTTACCCTAGTGGATTTCAAGTCGGATGAGATAGATAGGCTAGTGATGGAGCTCAAGAGCAAAAACGACGAGTTCCAGAACCAGAAGAGAAGTGATGAGGCAAAGTTAAATGCTCAATCAGAAGAAATTGAGCAGCTAAAGGTGAAGATTGAGAAGCTGTCAGATGAGAGAGGCCAACTTATGGAAAAGAATCAACAGAAAGACATGGAATTAGCTACAAGTGGTGAAAAAGACATGGCCTTGGAAGACAAAAATGCTGAAATCACTTTGCTCGGTGAAGAGCTTGCATTGCTCAAGGGCCAAGTGCAGACATATTTGGATGAGCTAAACACTGTAAAGCGCTCCAGGAATGAAAAGGATGAGGCCATAGGGAAGCTACAAATAAATATTGGATCGTTGAAGCTCCAGTATGAAAACATAAAAAAGTTGTTGTCTACAAAGGAGTCTGAGAAAAGCAACCTTGCTTCTCAGGTGCTGAAGCTGAGAAGAGCCCTTGAAAGCAGGGAAGGTGCCAAGGAAAATGGTATCACTTCAGACACAACGGTAAATACCGAAGTCCAAACCAGATATATTGTTAGTAAAATAAGTTGTTTTCTTTGCTAAATCAACTTTTCATGCTAGCATATATATTCATCATATATAAGGCATATGTAAATAGATAAATCAATAACTGAAACATGCCAAAGAGAACTAATAGAAACTCATTGTGAAAAGGGAAAATTATACTACGTAGAATATTTCCAGGAACAAAACCATAGAATATTTCCACAAGAACTCTCATTTAAACCAGTAGGTGTGGCTTCCCTTTTGTATTGAAGTCAGCATTGCTGCACAGTGTACACATTCTTTAAAACCTCACAAAGTTGTGGGTTGTCAACAAGATAAGTAGGTGCCAGTGCCACTGTCGATAGATGTTTTCTATAATATGCATATATTTGTATATTTTGCACATCCGATGACAAATCTGACTCTAGCTACTTATAGTTAGAGGATACGGACAGCTATTATGTAAAATATCCACTATTATGCTGTACTCCTTCCTTCCCAGAGGATAGGGACAGTCTTGAATAGAGGTCCCCACTAAGGTGAATGTGATATTTTACAGCATGGAGCTGTTGGGCCTTTACATAGCAATACTATTGCCGTAATCATAGGCTTCGGTACCTCGAAATTGACATATCGTCTTGTGTTTTGCAGGAAGATCAGCATACTAATTCGAAGCGCATCAAGCACAATACCGGGAGCAGCGATGCTACGCCAATTGTCGACATACACAGCAATGGGCACGACACGAGGTTACTACCCAAGCTTAACTTGCAGGAATTGGCCTTTTTTTACTCCCACCACATATATATATATGACTGACATGCTTTGCTGCTGCCGATGATTTTCTCGCTGCCAGGGGTGCTGGAGCTCATGCTGACCAGTGTGCAAAGGAGCTGGACACCCTGAAGGAGATGAACAAGGTGATGCAGCAAGAACTGAACGAACTGCACGAGCGGTATTCGGAGATAAGCCTCAAGTTTGCAGAAGTGGAAGGCGAGAGGCAGCAGCTGGTGATGACGGTGCGGACACTGAAGAACGCGCTGAGGTGATCCATGGCTGCTTCTTAGTGCTCACCCACCCACCCACCCACCCACCCACATGTAGCTTCAGGATTAGGTGATGATCCCAACCCCCAAGGAGGGTTTTGTATAGGCGAGCAGCTGGACGGCGAGCTGTATGGAACATCATCCATGGGCTTGCAGAGGCCAGGCTTGCACCACCCAGGTAGCAGGGGGTCCTGTGGCCTGTCACAATACACAGCATGTAGATCCATTCCCCCACACAATAATAGTTCTGTCTTTTTTCTCTTCAGCATCTGTGTGTGCAGGATGTAATCAGTTGTTGTACCTCTAGAGAGAGTGTAGTGTTTGTGTGCGTGCGTGTTGTATAATTCTACTGATGTTTGGTTGTACTGTGAAGAAAGAAAAGTGAGATAAAAAAACGGTGTGGCAGTTTGACCATGAACATTCTTTTGTCAGAAATTTGATCTTAAGACTTACAGCTTACAGATTTTGCCAGTCACATCATCCCCAATTTCTTGGGCAAAATTGATCTCTTCTGTGGCATTCAACCACGGTCTTGGAAACATTTCTGACAGAAATGTGAACACGAGCTCAGTTGTAACTTTGCTCCACATGAAAGGCTGAAGCACTCACGAATTTGATCTCGAGGTAAATTAACCTGATATATAGGTGTCTCGACAAGATTTTATTTGGTCTTCAATTGAACTTTTAAGTGACTCCGCAGGCCATCGACATCTGACACTCAAAATAGTGTCAGTCGGTCAGTTTCATTGCTTGTCAGTATTATTTTCAACTCAAATTGTTCTAAGCTTTAAATGGTTGGATGCACTTGTGGCTGTTGTTCTATACCCTGTTTCACTGTTCTTCGATTCACCGGTAACAAATCACATGTTAATTAAATCACTGAATCGATCAACACACGCACGCACGGTCTTTTTTATTCTCAGAGAGAGAGAGAGAGAGAGAGAGAGAGAGAGAGAGAGAGAGAGAGAGAGAGAATACAATAGCACACAGTGGCCGGGTTTCTACAGGGGGCAGGTGGGGATGGTGATGCCGCAGGAGGTGAGGGTCTTGCGGGCGTTGGGGCTATTGACGTAGGGGGACAATAACGGGTTTTTCGCATACATGCAGAAGCAGTCTTGTTGCGACTTGAGGTTCGAGCAGCACGACTCCGTTGGCTTCGCCCCTTTGAGGAGTGCCGAGCTACACGCGAACAGCTTCCCCGGGACGCACTGCTGCTCCGCCGTTGAAGCCGTCGCCGCCGACGCCAACGGCGCCACCGCCACCGCCACCATCACCACCAGTACCAGCACCGCGCACATCGCCACCGCCCTAGCCATGGTGTCCGACTGCTACAAACACGACGTCCTTGATCAAAGCTAGAGTGAGACTGACAGACTGTGAGATGGATGTGATTGCAATTGGTGGCACACTAGAAGCGAATCGTGTTGCTGGTATTTTATAGGCGAGCGAGCACGCGAGACGTTCGCAGGCAATGTGTCCTTCACGCCAGAAATTCCTTGGCAGCTATTAATATGGTGCCATCTTTTACCATGGGTTGTTAATGCGCAATTAAGTTGGAGTGTGTTTATATGGATAATTTGGGTATGGATAACTAGCTTGCCATCTTTTTACCATGGGTGGTTAATGTGCAATTAAGCTGGAGTGTGTTCACAAGGATAATTTGGGTATGGCTAACTAGCTTGGCCCTGTGATTACCGGCGTTCGCCTATGTGCAATTAATTCTATTTTTTGCAAAAATTCCACCGATCTATTAATCATCGATAACATACTAACAAAGAACGTAAAATTAACAAAAATTTCTTTTCCAAAAAGATACTATGGATTATTTTTTGTCCTCAACACTGATAGGGGTATTATGAATTGTCGACCGTGAGGTAGTGCAACAAGAACCCACATTTACACAGAGAGTACTCCATCCGTTTTATAATATAGAATGTTTTAGTTTTATGAAGATAATGTATGTAGACACCTTTTTTAATGTGTAGATTCGAAGAGGTTCACTTTGAATCTATACACTAAAACATGTCTAGATACATAACCTTTATAAACCTAAAACATCTTATATTTTAAAACGAAGGGAGTATTTCCTTGCAAAAATACCGTCTAGACATGTTTACTCACTGATATATTGTGTGCGAGAGAGCGTTCATGAAGTGTACGCAAACTACTGGTTTGGTGTTCCGTTTGTCTCAAGTGACATGTATTTAAATAGTGTGATGACTTTGTCAATCTCGATGTTACGCTGAAGGTCGACGGCCGTCTGCAGCATGAGTGTACAGTGCCTTAGTGCACGTGTTTGTGCGTTTATCTTGTATTCAATCCATATATTACATGACTACTTATATTATCCAAGTGATTGAAAGGAAACTTATGCATTCGGCTCTACGGTGTTATAATGTATCGATGACTGAGATTTTATTCATGTGAGCTTGGCAACGCAGCAAACCAATCTTGCGCGCACGCAATTAGAGTCTAATCCATGGTGCCTCAAGTGACATGTATTTAAATAGTGTGGTGACTTTGTCAATCTCGATATTACGCTACATACACAGATTAATGTATACATAGATAGATTTCTATCTAAACTCAATTAGTAATCGATGGTGTGGTAAATACAACGAAGCAATAATACTAAGAGAACTCCAACGATGTACCCATTTTAGACACTCGTTCTGTCTGAATTGGTTTGTTTGAGGGAGACCCGTGTCCTCCCAGGACAGGTGACACCTAACAACGTCCCCCATTTATTTGTGGCTGGATATATTTTTGTTGTCCATATTTCATTTTTATTTAATCAAAATGGTACTCCCTTCGATTCATAATAAGTGTCGCTGATTCAGTAAATGAGGGAGTAGCAAATTAAAAAGCATTATAAGGTAGTTCATGAAACACACAATTTTTCTTCTAACTATACTAGTTCTATTAACCCTAATCCTAGATCGGGGACGATATTCATCATCACCGGAGCGCAGACCCCTCAGAGGCTGAGGGAGCAGAAGGCAACCTCGTTAAGCGGGTGCCATGGTCGAACGAGGCCCCACTACTTCTCGGGAGAGCACATGGTCGACTTTTGCCTGTTGAGATCCTCATGAGCTTCTTCGAGGTGGACGTGGGCAGCCTTGTCGGTGGGGTTCGCGCGCACCTTGCGGAGACACTCCAATTGAGCCTCATCGAGGGCTCACAAGCGCTTCATCTGCAACGGGAATACTTCACCGGGGATGTTCCAGCTGAAGGGGCGGCCAGTGGTCTGACAGATGGGTCCTTGTCGTCGTGCCGTGGTGGTTCCCCTAGCCTTTGCGCCGTTGGAGGGACCGTCACAGTCGTGACCCGTGTCCATGGATATAGGGTTCGCAAAAGAAGCTGGCGGCTGGGCGAGAGTGGAGGACGTGATGCAAAGGGGGCCTGGTGTGGTCAATGTGTGTCTAGCTGGAGGGCCCAAGCCGAAAAAATAGACCCAAGTGGACTATCCGTTGGACCGCAAAGTCAGTCCAAATTTGGACTAGGAACGTGGCGAAACGGACTGGTCCATGACGCGCGATCCATTTGGACATCGTTTGGCCTTACCCCCGTCTGGTCAGACAGTTTCGAATGCGTGTGTGCTGTGCGCGCGCGCATGTGCCTGCGTGTGTGGGTGAGTGTGTTCTCAATGGACTTAAATTTGAGCACAAACGAAAATCACAGTGAAAGCTACGAAAGATACATACATTACACATATAAGAGCAAAGTAAGGCCGGGTCACGGACGACATGAGCCCCTTTTTTGTACAATTCAAAACTTGCATTTTGAAGTTCAAAAAAATTCCAAGAAAAAATCCGGGTATAGAAAATATGTATCCTGATCAACATGGAAAAATCTCAACCACAATCTTATCCTCTTCCAAATGTATTACCCCTGTGGTAGTACTACATATGCATTTGTTTATCCCATAAAAGCGGTGTCCTTTTAAGCACATGTTTCTTATCCTCTTCCATCCCATTTTCACCACCGTAGCTTTTTCGGAGCAATTCATATAAAACCGAAGCTAGCAGCAGGTGCATTTTCTAGTTTCTTCGGCAAATTAGATGAAAATGACCCAAAGTGCAAACAAATTCTAAAAATAAATCGCCGCGCAAAATATTTTTATGGATTAACCCTTTTGTGCAGCGCCCAACACCTAGACTCTATGTTGTGCACCATATATAGCGCCTCTCTCCTAGGCACTATGATCCCTACCAGTGTGGCGTCTGCGTGGCCTGGCAGGCCCGTCCTGGTCATGAAGTGCCTATAACCTAGGCGCTATGCTCTGCACCATAGCGCCTCTCTCCTGGGCGTTATGATCCTCGCCAGCGTGGCGGCTGCATGGCCTAACGGGCCTCTCCCATGGTCATGTAGCGCCTAGGACGTAGGCACTACACTTTGTAGCATAGTGCCTATCCCTTTGGCGCTATACTTCAACCTAGAGTTAAGAGCACCAGCCCGCCTAGCCCGACCCACGCTCACTCTTCCACTCCAGCAAGAACATAAGCTTGAGGCTTGCGGCTCCCCTCTCTCCTCCTCTCAAATCCCTCTCCTAAATCCCCAAAATCTAAAGCATTTCTCTATGGATTTCGACCCCCCAAGTTCCTAGAGGTACCCTCCCTCACTTCCCCTTGTTTTGAACGATTGAAATCATGTATTTTGGTAGGAGTTGTACAAATCTTGGAAACCCTAGAAATGTGATTTGACCCAAAATGTATGGTTAATTCTTAGCCAATGGTGACTTCTATGAAGCATTTAGTTAGGGTTAGGGTTCTTAGCATGTTAGAGTTAGGTTTTTTTCTATCTTAGGGTTAGGGTTTTTGTTAGGTTAGGGTTAGGGCTTATGTTAGATTTGTATGTGAGGTTTTGGTTATGTCATTAGGATTTTGTGTTAATCTTTGCATGAGTAGTTAATGAATATATTCTCCTTGTTGTCACTATGGTAGGGATGGCGACAATTGTTCATGTTCATCATATGCACAAGGAAGCTTTTTAGAAAGGTAATTTCAAGCCAGACCCGGATGAGACTGGCTTGGTTTTTGATTATAGTCCTACCTATGTGGAGGTATCGGAACAAGTGAGAATTTATTTGAATTGGATGGACCCAAGTGGTGTTGTTGAGTTGGAGGGTAGGAATAATGCGTGGTTTGGAATTTACATCCTTTGGAAGACAATGGATATCAACTCCAACCAACGTTGGGTTGCATACAAGGAGGTGGTGGCCGAACCACTATATAAGGTTCTTGAGTTATTTGCCCAAAAAGGTTCATGCTACTTTGCACTTGGACTTTAACCGGCTTGCCTCCCCATTTGATGCAAAGGAGTCCTCCATCCATGAACCAAGAGCAATTTAGCAAGCCTTCTTTGACCTAACAGAAGTGATGCAAGTATTGAACCCAATTTCAAAGAACCAAGATGAATCATTGGAAGATGACGATGATGAGTTTGGGGAGGATGAGGATAAGGTTGAGCTCCATGACAACAATGTTGGAGATTTGGAAAAATATTGTACACAAGAGAACATGGATCATGACATCCTGTATTCTCGATGCTATGTCTCGAACTCGGATGACGATGGCCCCGATGTAGAATTTGAGAACGAAGAACTCATTTACCAAGTGAATGAACCAGGAGGAACCATGGCAGATGGCGTGCAACACAGAGGCCGAGCTTTCAAGGTCTCGCTCAAGAATTGTGATTGCACTTGCGCGAAGCCAATGTTGCTTCGTCTCGCATGCTCGCACTTGCAAACTACGGATAGAAATCGAAATTTGCAGTATAATTACCCACTCACCGTGAGAAAGGCCGAGTTCTCTATCGTGACAACCAAGAAGACATGGGAGGCTAGATTTCACCCATTCCTTAATTAATCACAATGGACAAAGTATCATGGAATTAAATAATGGCCCGATCTAGATTGGAAGGTGATTAAACGTGGAAGACGTAAGACAAAGAATTTTAGGGGTGACATGGAAGGATAGGGCCATGGTGGTTGGTGAGAATTAGGCAACAATCAATTCCAGGAGCCTCGTGAGAGATCCCGTTGTGGAACGTGCAATGGTGAAGGGCATAAGGCAAGGAAATGTACCCAAAGGAAGTAAGCAAAGGTAAATGAAGCTAGCACAAGCCGACAAGATGGTCCTATCCAATCAAGAAGTAGCCAACAAGTTCCTAGACAACATATTCCTAGCCAACCAAGAAGTAACCAACAAATTCCTAGACAACATGTTCCTAGCCACCTAAGAAGTAGAAAACAAATTTCTAGCCAACATGTTCCGAGCCAACCAAGAAGTAGCTAACAAGATGGTCAAAGAAAACAAGTTCGTAGGCAAAAAGTTCCTAGGCAACAAAGAGGGAGGAAACTTGGTCCTAGAAGAGGTCATGGTCGTGTTAATATGAGTAGTGTACCTACTGAAAGTGTAAGATGGTTAACCTAGAGGGGGGGGGGGTGAATAGGTTTCTACAAAATTATTTATAATCTTTTGCAAGTTTTAGGCTTTGCGGAATATAAGTGAGCCTAAATGCAAACTAGGTGAGGCAACCTAGATGATTTACAAGATACTTCAAGCTCGAAGGCTATCACAAGATAAGCAACACAAGTAAGAGATCGGTTAAGGAATAACCGAAGCACGCGGAGACGAAGATGTATTCCCGTGTTCACCACCTTTGGGAAGGGGGCTACGTCATGTTGGAGAGGTGTGAGGTTCCACGAAGGATTCCTCACGCGCCACGAAGGCTCACCTTCTTCTCCGAGCCTATCCCACGAAGGAATAGCTCACTTACTCGTGGTAGACTTTAGGGTAGTCTCCAAACCCTCACAAACTTTCCACGGGGAAAATCACAAGCCGAATGCCTCCGGGCGACCCTAGCCGCCTAGGGTTTCCCACAAACCCAAGAGTAACAAGCTAACTCGATGAACTCAAGGGGGAATGAACTTTGGCTTGGTGGAAACGTAGATCGGGACCTCCTCTTCCTTTCTACCAAAGGGATTTGGATTTGGTTGGGTAGAATGGGAGATCCACAAGCTTTTGTGTTTCAACAATGGGGAGAGAGAGAGAGCTTCAAGAAATGATATAAACTGAATGCCTAACCTACTCAAGCTGGAAGAAAGGATATTTATACTCAAGGAGAAAAACTAGCCGTTTTGAGCCAAAAACGCAAGGTCCGGTTTTAAGTTCGGTTGGTCCGGCCCACACACCGGACAGTCTGGTCCACAGCCCGGAAAACCGGACTGAAACCGAAACTGCTCTCAGTACCCAGACTCGGATAGACTCGGAGTGAGAAAACCGGAGAACCCGGTTTGAGTCCGGAATTCCGATCCTGACACCGGACGGTCCGGTCTGGGAGCCGGTCCAACCGGTCTGAAAACCGGATCTGCAGAAAAGGCTCAGGTGGATAGGATTTCTTCTCTTCTCTCTTTGGTGATGGATTAGGTAGGAGAGAGAGATGTGTATATGGCTTAGGTGATCATCCCCAACAAGCTCATCGAGAGAACCCCTCTTAATAGTGCGGAGCTCCTAACCAGACTCAAATTACATGAAAAGGGAAAACTCCGGTGCGAAGCTTCGTTATCAAAATGGGGGGGTCTCCGATAACATTTCATCACAACATTGGACTAGAACCTGTGTAAGACACTAGAAATAGCATTAGTCCACTCTAACCATGGTGTCATTGTCAACCAAAAATAGCATAGAGTAAAATACCCTTTCAATCTCCCCCTTTTTGGTTGGCGATGACAAACCGAGCTAGAGTTCGCAAAGATATTATAAACAACAATAGACATAGTCATAGCATAATATAAATATCCATGGTTCACACACATAGCACAAACTTGTTCAACAGATAGAACGAAAGCAGATAGTTCATACATAAAGCGAAAGGGAAAGCACAATGCCATAAGAAGCAATGAGAACGCAAGGGGCATTGTGCTAACGGCAAACCCCGGAAAACCCGTAGATAACTAATAGAACTCTACTCTTCTCCCCCATTGGCATCGAGACACCAAAAAGGAAGAGGAGGAGAGCGATGCTAACGCAGCTCAACTAGAAGAACGGCGGAGGAGGAGGAGGAGGGACATCTTCCACTTCAGAGTACTCATCACTATCAGCAGCATCATCATTGTCCTCATCATCAACATGACCCTGAGCAGAGGGACCACCAGGACCACTGGGAGCAAACTGACTAGGGAAGAACCCATAGAACATAGCATCATCAAGAGGCGGCATCTCATAGTTGACATAAGGAACAGGGGCCATCTCAGGACCATCAGGTGGAGGAGTGACATTCTGGGTCGCAAGATACTCATTGTGGCGACGTCTAGTCTCCTGGCTCAATTCCAAAGCCTTGTGACTCACATCATAGGAAGAACGGCACATCTGGAATATCCTCTTGAAAAACTTGGCAGCACCACCCTTCGGCCTTGGGTGAGAGGAGGACTCACCAACAGGACGACGAGAACCAGCCCGAGTAGAAAAAGAAGGCCGAGGATCATGAGCAGCTTTGGTGCGGTGCTCAGAAGGCCGCATCCCAGGGACCTCAGGAGTGTGTGCACGGAGACAGAGATTAAGCATTTCTTGTTTCTCACGCTCGCCTACCATCACACCAGGCGGCACCACCCGATTGAGCAGCTTCTGAACATATGCGCAGAAAGTGGGAGTCATCCTGTCCAAAGCAGCCCGCCGCAGCTCACAGTACACAAAGTCACATCCATCAATCTTCCTCAGCTGATCCGGGTGACAATAGTACAACAAGTTGGCAAAATACCCACGGCAGTTGGTGGAATCGCCAACACGGGGAACAAGGGACTGACGAAAGATAGTGGCCAAGGTATGATAGTAGTAATACATGCCAGTCATGCACGGAGGACTCCACTGAGAATCACTGGGATAGCAGAAAGCAAGAGTCTCAGCAGGCTTGACCTTCTCACTGTGAATACAGAAGCCGCCGCCTCGACCAGTGTAGCCCATGCCATCGACCAAATCAGCATAAGTAGCCTGAAAGCGCCTCGTGCCAGTCATCCAAGTCATAGTGCGATCCTCATCATCATGAAAATAGACTGTGCAAACGAACTGACGGATGAAGTCGGGGTAATAGTCCTCCTTGAGACAGACGAGGTCGAACAGATCCATTTTCCTCAAAGCTTCATCAACATAGAAGTAATCAAAGGCTGCATACATATTGAACCACTCCAGATTGAGAGCTTGAATGTGGCCACAAGGAGTGACCCGAAACTGAGTGTAAATGTGATCCCACATCATAGCCTGAGTCTCAGTCCAAAACTTCTTGTCAGATCCTTTATAGGTGCGTTGCTTGAAGCGATAGGGATTCTGCTTGCGGAGAGCCCGGTACTGACCAATCTCCATACCCTTCAGATTTTGACAAGGCACATCCTCAGCCTCGGCCTGAGAAGCTTGCTGCTTACCCCTATTAGCTTTGAGTTTGATGCGCCCAGAGCGAGCGCTCCCCTCAGGCTCAAGCTGCACAGACTGAGGGTTGCAACGAGCCCGCTTACTCCTGTTAGCTACTTCGGGCACATACTCATGATCAGGCACATACTCATCACTAGCAGAATCAGCGTCTTCACCTGTGAAAAAGAGAGAGAGAGAGATTGGGGAGCACAGAGATAAGTACACATGCCAAAGGAGAGGATGAGAGAAAAATAAACTTGGATTTGGGCAAGTGCATGGTAAAATAAGAGACATTGCAGAGAGGTCCGGTGCCAGGGCCAGAGCAACCGAGCCCAGAACCGGATGGTCCGGTGCCAGGGCCGGTCGAACCGAACGCAGAACCGGACGGTCCGGTGTTAGAGTCGGAAAACCGGACTTAGACCGGACGGTCCGGTGCCAGGGCCGGAACAACCGGGTTTGAAACCGAGATCCACGGAGACCACTATGCAATGTAAAAAATTGTACCAATGACTCATGTACTTGCGCAAATACAGGTCTAAGCAGAGTGGGTAGGACATGGAGGAACGAGGGTGGGAAAAAAAACTAGGTGGACCCCTAATTTCTCAAATCCAACACAATGTATAGCAAAACATAGGGATTTGAGAAGGACAAGAGGAGAGGGAGAAAAGAAGTACCCGAGGACATGGCGTCCCGTGAAGGAAAGCACCAAGGAGCCCTTGAGGAAGGAGAACACCAAAAAGAGCCTGAACCACCGCGAGAGGAAGAAATTCCTTTGGTGAGAAGCCTCCAAAAGTCCTTCCTTACGAAATGGTGGCCCGATCTATGGATCCTAGGGGTGGAACCACCCTAGGAGACACTACTAGGAAAACGGCTATAGGTAATCAACACATCCGTGGCTCACATGGTTGAAGTGCCCCACGGCTAAAACAGGCGTGGCTCACCTGTGGGCAGTGCCCTACTAATAACTAGAACAACCGTGGCGCACATGACTATAGTGCGCCACAGATGTGTGTGGGCCAGGGCCCTGTTGGCCACACGCCAAACATCTGTAGCGCACTATAGTCATGTGCGCCACGGTTGTTAGGGTCATCTGTGGCGCACGTGAGCCTGGTGCGCTACGCCTAAGCGCATGCCCCCCTCTGCTCTGAAACGGCCACAAACTTCTGTGGCGCACTCGGCCTAGTGCGCCACAGGGAGTAGGAGCATCTGTGGCGCACATGGTATAGTGCGCCACAGATGTTTGTACTCCCTGTGGCGCACTAGGGCCGTGTGCGCCACGGATGTGTCGATTTCTTTAGGGCAGCACTTTATGTGCACATGTGTGACCACATCCACCACCCCACACTTCACTTTCCCCTTCTTCTTCCTCCTTAGATCTAGTCGGGATCTTCTCCTTCCCACCTCAATTTCTCCATACATTCACCATTTTTAGCATGTAAAACTTGCTTTGGATGTTACATAAGTAATAGAGGAGGTCTCCGGTCTCTCATCTATCCGTCTCCGGTCGACGCGCGCACCTCTCCTTTCCATCTTTCTCGCGATCGGTCTCTCATCTCGGTAAGTTGTCCATGTAAGGATGTGTTCATGTGTATATGGATGATGCATGTGCTCATATGTATGTAGATGATCGATGCTCATGATGTGTGTATGTGTGGAGAGGATCGATGGTCATATGTGTGTGTATATGGAGAGTATCGATGATGCTCATGCATGTGTGTATGGAGAGGATAATGATATGTTCATGTGTGTATGGATCGGTCTCTCTCTCTCTTGTGTTTGTATGTGAACAAGTTGCCATTTGTTTTGCCAAAATGTTGATTCATTTCCATTTTGGCAAGACTTTGGCATTTCGCAAAGGTCCTAATTTTAGGATAGGTCATGCCGAAATTTTCTATCGACCATTGCATGCATGCATTCATTATGTGGTTCTAATAGACTTCAAAATTGTACCGTGTACATCGTGCAGGCAAAAATGGTCCGCATAATGAGCGAAGGCATTGTGGCTAGATTTTTGAAATGTGCGACGGCCGACATGATACGAAATAACAAGACAGATATAAGATGTCCGTGCAGAAGATGCAAACTCAACTGGGTGATCGACCCAGATTCCGGGAATCTGCAGGCGCACCTGCTCCGCCATGGTTTCATGGATGGATACACTCGTTGGATAAGCGATGGCGTAGATGATGGAGACAGTGAAGAAGGTGGCCAACATGACGATGATCATCATCACGGCGAGAACGGGCGAGATGATGAAGAGGCTCCTGGAGATGGTGAAGGTGCGGAAGCAGACCGGGATGATGATGATCTAGATGCCGGAGGAGCAGACGACGATGGAACAACGTCAGGCTGGGTGCGGGACCCTTATGTGCAAGAGCTGCTTCTCAAGCAGACGAGTAACACCAGGGCTGCCGCTAGAGAGAAAGCCAAGCTTGCGCAACTTGAGAAAGACGCGGTTACTCCATTGTATGAAGGATGCAGGCCCGATGATACCCGGTTGAATGTAACGCTCAAGGCTATGGAGATGAAGGCAAAGCACAAATTGAGCGACGCAAGCTTCGACGATATGATGGCATTCTGGCACGATCGTCTCCCGGAGGGGAACACATGTCCAACTAGTATCGAGGATGCCAAGAAAATCGTCTGTCCTCTCGATCTACCGCACGTTAGATATCACGTATGCATCAACGATTGCATCATTTATCGGGGCGAGGACGCGGAGAAAACCACATGTCCGGTGTGCGGCGTGAGTCGATACAAGAAAGGGAAGAAAGCACCTCGAAAAGTGGTATGGTACTTTCCTATCACCCCTCGTCTGCAGCGCTATTTCGCGGACCCTAAGGAAGCGAAGCTCATGCGATGGCATGCGGAAAGGAAGAAGCCAGGAGATGATGATGACCCCGAAAAGGATGAGCTGCTGACGCACCCTTCAGATGCTAGCCAGTGGAAAGCATTGGACCTCGAATTCCCAGAATTCGGTGGAGATTCGAGGAACATCAGGCTTGGTGCAAGCACTGATGGACTCAATCCGTTCGGTAGCCAGAGCAGCACGCACAGCACTTGGCCCGTGTTTGTATGGATGTACAACCTCCCTCCATGGTTGTGCATGAAGAAGAAGTACATACAAATGAGTATGCTAATTCAAGGGCCGAAACAACCTGGTACCGACATCAATCTGTATCTCGGGCTGTTGAAAGAGGAGCTAGCCACGTTATGGGAATCTGGAGCCAATACTTACGACGCCGTCGCACAAGATTATTTCACTATGAGAGCCGCGTTGGTCACTACGGTGCAAGACTATCCAGGTTGCGGGTATATCTCGGGGCAGGTTATCCAAGGATTCTGCGCATGCGTTAGGTGCATGGATAACACAAGCTATCTCCAACTAGAGAAAGATCCAGGGTCATCGAAAACCGTGTTCATGGCGCACCGGAGGTGGCTCGGCAAGAATGATCCATGGAGAAAACGTGGAGACCTGTTCGATGGCAAATCAGAGACCCGAGGAATCCCAGAGCGTAGGAGCAGCGAAGAAGTGGAAGAGTTGCTGAAAAACTGGAAAGATTGTCCTAAGCCTGGAAAGAAGCAAAAGAGGCAGCAACAAGACAAGCCGCTGATGAAGGTATGGAAAACAAGGTCTGTTTTCTGGGAGTTGCCATACTGGAAGTTTCTCCGCACGCCTCATAGCCTCGACATCATGCATATCACGAAAAACGTGTGCGAGAGTCTGGTCGCCACCATAATCAACATGCCAGATAGGACGAAAGATGGTCCGAAAGCAAGGCACGACCTGATATGCTTGGGTATCCGGAAGGAGCTTCACGGAGGACGCACTACTCCTGATGATCAGGAAGATGACGATGATCATGAGTCGGAGACGACACAAGGTCGTCGAAAGGGTAAAAAGTTCAAGAAGAACGAATATTACTGCCCTCCTTCTTGCTTCACTCTAAGCCAGGATGAGATCAAACAGTTTTTCAAGTGCCTTCTAGGAGTCAAATTTCCTTACGGCTACGCGGGCAAGATAAGCAGATACCTAGACGAGGCGAAGCAGAGGTTCAGTGGCATGAAGTCTCACGACTGTGCCGTGCTAATGACGCAGGTACTTCCGGTCGCACTAAGAGGGATAATGGACGAGCACGTCCGTGAAACGTTATTTGGCCTATGCAAGTTTTTCGACGTCATCTCTAGGAAGTCGATTGGCTTGAATCAGATCAGAAGGCTACAGGAGGAGATCGTGGTGATACTATGTGAGCTTGAGGTCTACTTCCCACCCGCATTCTTCGACATTATGGTGCATCTGCTGGTCCATGTCGTGGAGGACATCGTACAACTCGGGCCGATGTTTCTCCGCAGCATGATGGCGTTCGAAAGGATGAACGGACACATCAAAGGATACGTTCGCAACAGGTCCCGTCCAGATGGAAGCATAGCCAAGGGCTTTCTGGCCGAGGAGTGCATCTCTTTCTGCACGAATTATCTAGACATCGAGAACCCTGTCGGTCTTCCCGTCAACAGACACCTTGGCAAGCTCGACGGATCTGGTCACCGAGAGGGTCGTCGCATACTGCATGCAGACTTCGATTTTCGACGCGCAGACTTTGATCGAGCAAACCTCGTCGCGCTACAGCATTTAGAACTGGTCGATCCTTGGGTACAGAAGCACAAAAGGTTAATCGAGAAGAAGTACAGTGACCGGGGCATACAGAGGATGCAGGGAGAAATAATCAAAGAGCACAACTCAGATTTCACGCGTTGGTTTAGGCAGACGCTCCTTGATAATCCCCCGCGCTCGCATTCTTCTGACACGGAAAAGATCATATTCACCTTGTCGCAGGGACCGATGCAAAACCCGGTGACCTATCAGGCGTATGATATCAACGGCTACACATTCTACACGGAGGAAAAGGACAACAAGTGTGATTATCAGAACTTAGGCGTAACGTCGGAATTCTACACCGATGACAACGTGAAGGAAAGATTCTACGGAAGAATCGAGGAGATCTGGGAGCTCGACTACTGTGGAGAAAAGGTGCCGATGTTCCGTGTCAGATGGGCAAAGAGCGTCGAAAGAGAAGACCGGTATTTCACAACCATGGTTATACCCGAAGCAGCCAAATCCAAGGCCACCGGTGCAAACGTGGCCGCGAAAAATGAACCGTGGGTACTGGCTACCAAAGTGGACAAAGCCTAGCCGTGTTGTCGTGAGGAGAGGAAAAAGAAACATCATCGGAATGGATGGAGTCGCCAACGAGCAAGACTTCGACCAGTACGGCGATCCAAATATTGAAGATGACGACGACTACGATGTAGCAACATACATCACAAGAAGAAAAAGGACAACCCTACCCAAAAAAGGTAGCCCGTTCGAAAAAAGAAACATTAAAGTGCTGGGGCTAAATTATTCAACTGCGACAAAGAAGGGAAAAAAGATTGTAAAACGCTAGCTCAAAAAATATTGTAAAACGAGTGGTCGAAAAAGATTGTAATATTCATGGACAAAGTATTATGAAATTTAGTTATACTTTGAATCATATTTGTAACACTTTTATGACATATATTATCACTTTTGGGCATTTTTGGAATATTTAAAAGTATTTAAAAACAAAACAAAATTTGTATGGCATGTATCACCACTTTTGGAACATTTTGAAGTATTTTTTGGAACATTTTAAAGTATTTTTAAAGTAAAAATAAAAAAGTGGAGCACCAAGATTCGAACCTGGGTGCTCATCGTTTAGAGTAGAGCTAAGGGCAGAACCAGTGGGGTAAGACAGTACTAGTGTTAACTAGTGGGACGACGTAAGACAGTACTAGTGTTAACTAGTGGGACGACCAAGTGCTTATCTGATAGTCCAACTCACACACGCGTAGTGCACCCTGGCCAAGTGCGCTACGGTTATCCGTAGCGCACTTGGCCAGGGTGCGCTACGCGTGTGTGGGTTGGACTAGTCAACTGCGCGCGTGAGCCAGCCCTCCCATCGTCGTCCTCAGACACATCGTCCCCATCCCGGCCCATCCCCATCCCCGCATCGAGGCGCCGCCGCCGCCACGCCAGGAGGAGGCCGCCGCCGCCACGCCAGGAGGAGGCCGCCACGCCACGCCAAGAGGAGGAGGAGGCCGCCACGCCACGCCAGGAGGAGGAGGCCTCCACGCTAGGAGGAGGAGGAGGCCGCCTTGCCCGCGCGCTCGTTCCATGGAGGAGGAGGTCGGTGGCGGCGAGGTTCCTGCAGAGTCGGCTCCGCTCCTCCGACGGCAAGGCGCTCTGCCGCTCCCTCCCCCTCGTTACCTCGTCCGCCAGCCCTCGTCGTCGTCATATCCCCCTCTCTCCTCGAGCAATCTCAGAGGTGAGCTCTGCCCCTCCCCTCTATCCTTCTCCCCCTCTCTCTCCTCAGAGGGTTAGGGTTAGGCTATTGTACTTTGGTGTTTGCATCTGGTTAGGGTTAGGCTATTTTCTTCCTGAATCCATTGCATCTGGTTAGGGTTAGGCTATTGTACTTTGGTGTTTGCAGAATGTTAGACAAAAATGTGCTAGTGCTTGCAGAATGTTAGACAAAAATGTCCCTCCCCTGTCTCTCCCTCTCTCCCTCTCTCCCTCTCTGCTTCAAGATTCAGTTAGCAGTAAACTAGAATTGGAAATAATTCTGTTAGTAGTAAACAAGATTCAAGATTCAGTTAGCAGTAAACAAGATTCAGTTAGCAGTAAAAGACCTGAAATAATTCTGTTTTTATGCAAGTTTTATTCAGTTAGCAGTAAACCTGAAATATTTGCTGCAATGATCTTAGAGAGAAAAAAATTAGCTCCTAAATGAATTTTTTAGGAAAGTGACTAATGTATTTGGCTTATGGCTCCTGAAATTTTTATAAGGAGGAGGAGGAGGCCCTGGAACTCCTGGAACTATAGCTCCTCCTCCTGGTTATTCCTTGAATCGAACACACATAGTACATGGTCTTAGCTGCTAGTATTTGTGTTTGTTGCCTCTGAAAACTGAACAACACATGATTGCTACTGTCAAAAAAGATAAACTGAACTAAAAGATCAGGATCTTGTTGCATTCTTGTGTTGTGTGGTTAAAAAGATAAAAAAGTACATGATCCTTTTAGTTAGATAGATGGCTGCGCTTTGGAACCTGGAACTGAACAACACATGATTGCTACTGTCAAAAAAGCAAATGCCTGTCGGTACCACAATTTCACTACACTGGACCATTATTTTCAAAAAAAGGAACTGTTTTTCAGTAGAAAAGATCTTACTACTATATTACTTGGCCATTCAGTTCAGAAAAGTAACAACACTACCATAGCATATATTCAGTTTTGGCAACAGAACTTAGTTTCCAGGGAACCATCAGGCTAAGCTTATTGATTTACTGTTATTTTCTTTTTTCAAGAGACCTAGCAGGCTTTAGTTATTTTCTTTCCATCATATATGCTTGGTGCCTGGTGAATCCAGATGATAACTGTAAATGCCCATTGCTTGATGTGGCTGGGCATGTTGATGCATTCTTAACCAATGTGTTTTCTACCTAGATGTTTATGTGCTGGCTTTGTTGGCCAAATTATCCTATGTGACCAGATTATGTGCTGGCTGTGTTGGCCATTTATTGTTTTCTGGTTGTGCTGGCTATGATGGCCATTTATTGTGTGCTAGCTATGCTGGCCATATATATGCAGGTTCTTGTATGAAATGAGTCCCGATATATGCTGGCCATATATAACACGCGCTATCTAGCGGGAGTTAGGACAAGGAACCGGATGAAGACCTACACCTTCGTCGCGGCGGTGATCATGCTTATCTTCTTTGGTTATTTATCCCGCGTTTGTGTCTAGCTAGCTAGTTTAGATGTCTAGGCGAGCTTCCGAGCTCTAACTTGTTCGATCGACACATGTATTCGCATGTCACCAACTACTACTTTGTAACATGATCAAAACAATGTAACTTGGACTATGTATTCATGTATGAGACTTATCTATATGTATTTGTTTCAATCTTGTTTTTCATATTGAGTATTTATATATATAATTGTATATCTTGTATCTGTGTGTGTATATCTGCTGTAATATTGTATATAATCTGTATTGCATATAATCTGGCTTGGAAATTAAAAAAAAAACAAAAAATACATCTGTGGCGCACATGGTCTACCTTCTGTGGCGCACTACACCTAAAGCGCACCATGGATGTTTAGTGGCGCACTAGGTAGTGCGCCACAGAAGATCCAAGGGGTAGCGCACCACGCCAAACTCTGTGGCGCACTAGGAGGTGCGCTACGCCTATCTCTACACAACCGTGGCGCACTAGGCAGTGCGCCACGGCTGAGAGATAGCCGTAGCGCAAGGCCCGTGGCACACTACAGGTGCGCCACGGATGGGCCTTTTAGGTGCGCCACAGACGACCATTTTCCTAGTAGTGAGAGGAGGGGAGGGTGGGGAGGGGCGACAATGGAGGAGGAGAGGTCGGGGGAAGTGAAGTGGAACTGTGGGAGGAGGGGGGGACCAGGGAGAAGAGGGAGAAAAGGAAAAAAAACAGATCTGAAACTCGGTTTTAAGTTCGGTTGAACCGAGATCCAAACCGGAGGACCCGGTCTACAGCTCAGAAAACCGGAGTAGAACCGAAAAACGGTTCAGATACGAGATCCGGATAGACCCGGTATAGTATAACCGGACTTTCTGGTTCTGGTCCGGTTTTCCGACGCTGGCACCGGGCTGTCCGGTCTGGGAGCCAGTTCGACCGGGCCAAGAACCGAACAACAGAATGTTTTTGTTTTTTATTTTGTTTTGTTTTCGAGGATGGCATGTGCAATTAGAGGAAGATAGTAGACTCCAAAAGGGTATAGGAAGCAGGTGATCTAGGCATGCCTATTGGAAAGAATCAATTTCAACCTCACAAAGAGCAACAATAGGCATGATTCAAAGATATCAAGAGCGAGAGGAAAGATCAAACTCAGAGAGCCTCAAGATGGAAAACATTGAAAAGCAAAGGAGGCTAGAAGGTTGTGGGGGATTTATCCCCCTATGTTTAAGCACATGTGTCATGACGCCTCAAAGATAGATGCTTGGACTCATATCATGACACGAGATCAATTTATGTTGCACACATAGGTATGCATCAAACCAAGACATGGTAAGATGGCTATCCCTACATGTGCGGCGCAACTAGTCTACATAGCATGTTAAGAGCAAGAATATAGTGCAAGAAGCAAATCAATCCAAGTTTTGGGGATATAGGATACCGAGTTCTCGCCTCAACATGACAAACCGGGCTTCATCCAAAGGCTTCGTGAAGATATCGGCCAATTGGAACATCGTACCCACATGAGTGAGATTGATATCACCATTTGCGACATGGTCACGTAGGAAGTGGTGGCGAATGTCAATATGTTTGGTGCGGCAATGTTGGACGGGGTTGTTGGCGATCTTTATCGCGCTTTCATTGTCACATAGAAGAGGCACCGTACCAAGAGACACACCATAGTCTTTCAAGCTTTGCCTCATCCATAACAATTGAGCACAACAAGATGCCGCAGATATGTATTCGTCTTCGGCGGTGGATATGGCTGTGGAGTTTTGTTTCTTGGAAGACCAACTCACCAACGACCGGCCAATAAATTGGCAAGCCCCGGAGGTTGATTTCCGGTCAACCTTATCACCTGCCCAATCGGCATCCGAATAGCCAACAAGCTCAAAGGTTGACCACTTTGGATACCAAAGCCCGAGAGTAGGAGTGAGAACAAGGTACCTTAAAATCCGTTTGACCGCCATCAAGTGGCACTCCTTGGGAGAGGATTGAAAACGAGCACACATTCCTACACTTAACATGATATCCGGCCTAGAAGCACAAAGGTAGAGCAAGGAACTAATCATAGAACGATATACCTTTTGATCCATGTCCTTCTCACCTACTCCAAGGCCAAGTTGTCCATTTAGTGGCATGGGTGTCTTCATGGGATTATCCTTGGCCATCTCGAACTTATTGAGAATATCCTTAATGTACTTTTCTTGAGAGATGAAAGTGCCATGAGGAAGTTGCTTTATGATTAATCCTAGAAAGAACTTCAACTCCCCCATCATGGACATCCTAAATTTCATAGTCATCAACTCGGCAAAAGCTTTGTTATGAGATTCGTTAGTTCCACCAAAGATAATATCATCAACATATATTTGAACAATAAATAAGCCACCCCCTTTAACCCGTTTGGTGAAAAGGGTGGAATCGACCTTACCCACGCTAAACCCATCCATGAGTAGAAAATCCTAAGGTGCTCATACCAAGCACGAGGAGCTTGCTTTAGTCCGTAGAGAGCCTTATGGAGTAGATACACATGGTTGGGATAGCGTGTGTTTTCGAAACCCGGGGGTTGAGCTACATATGCAACCTCTTTCAAGGGACCATTAAGAAATGCACTTTTCACATCCATTTGATAAAGCTTAAAGTTATGGAAAGATGCATAAGCAAGCAAGAGACGAATAGCTTCAAGACGAGCAACGTGCAAAGGTGTCCTCATAGTCAATACCTTCTATTGGGGCATACCCTTGCGCCACTAACCTTGCTTTGTTCCTCGTGACGACCCCGTTCTCATCTTGCTTGTTTTTGAACACCCACTTGGTCCCAATAACATTGATGCGATGATCTTTAGGCCTCTCCACAAGAGACCTTACTTCATTGCGGGTGAAACACTCGATTTCTTCTTGCATGGCAATGACCCAATCCGGATCCTCCAAAGCCTCATGTACCTTAAGGGGCTCGAAGTTGGACACAAAAGCATGGTGCCCACAAAAGGTTGTGAGGTTCTTCTTCTTGGCACGGGTCTCGATCCCTCTTGATATGCTTCCAAGGATATTGTTGACTTGAAGTCCACTTGCAATGGAGGCGGCCTTAATCTTCCGAATTGTGCCTTCATGATCAACAAATTCATCTTTTGAGGGGCCTTGATCATTGACACCATCTTGAGCTTGGCCTTGAGATGGAGGTTGATATTCTTCTTGGTCTTGCTCGAAGGTTTGAGGGCTTGGTTCTTGTTCTTCGGTTTGCAAGGCATCATGAGAGAGATGTTGATCTTGTGATGCATTTGATGGCTCAACTTGGATAGAGCTTGGCTCTTCTTGAGTTGAGCTTGATTCTCCCCCATCATCTTGTTGAACATGAATGTGAGACTCGGTATGCAAGATGTGCCCAATACCCATCAACTTGATGACTTGAGAAGAATCACCATCTCCTACATCACGAGAAGAAACTTGCCCCTCATGGGGACCATTATTCTCCAAAAACTCCATGTCACAAGATACTTCAACATAACCATTAGTCTTGTTGTAGTATCTACAGGCATGAGAGTTTTCCGCATAACCAACAAAAATACCCTCTATAGTTCTAGATTCGAATTTACCGAGCTTTTCCTTTTTGTTCTTGACGAGACACTTGCACCCAAAGACACGGAAGTAGTTGACATTGGGCTTCTTACTTGTGAGAATCTCATATGGAGTCATGTCAAAGGGAGCACGGAGGAAGAGCCGGTTCGTGTAGTGGACCGCGGTAGCAATAGCTTCTCCCCAAAAATTGTGAGGAGACTTGAATTCACTCAACATTGTTCTTGCCATCTCAATGATTGTCCGGTTCTTCCTTTCAACAACACCATTTTGTTGAGGGGTATAAGGAGCTAAGAATTCATGCTTGATCCCCTCATCTTCAACAAATTCTTGCATGGTGTAATTCTTGAACTCGGTGCCGTTGTCGGTTCTAATAGTCTTGATCTCCAGACCATGAGTGCGTTGATCTTGCTTGGCGAAGATCATGAATTCCTTGAATGTCTCATCCTTCGTATTGAGAAGAAAGACCCAAGTATACCTTGAGTAATCATCAACAATGACAAGACCATATCTTCTTCCTCCAAGAGAGTCATATGTCGAAGGCCCGAAGAGATCCATATGGAGAAATTCCAAGGGTCTTGATGTGGCCACCTTGGTAACGGAAGGATGATGCTTTCCAATTTGCTTCCCTGAAATGCAAGCACTACACACACGATCTTTCTCAAAGGAGATACCGGTTAGTCCAATAATATGTTCACCCTTTAGGAGGAGATTGAGATTTCTCATGTTGACATGGCCTATGCGACGATGCCAAAGCCATCCCTTATCAGCCTTGGCCATTAGACATGTAGGAAGAGATTGACTCTCTTTTGAGAGGTCGACCACATAAAAGTCGTCTTCCACGTGTCCAATGAGAACCAAGCTGAGATCATCACCCCTAAAGACCTTCACAAAAGTTCTAGAGAAATAGGAGTCATAGCCGGCATCCGCGAGGTGTTTAATAGAAAGCAAGTTGTAACCAAGGTTTTCAACATGTAGGGCGGTCTCAAGAGTCAAAACCTTGGAAATTACCAACTTACCATAACCAAGAACCTTTCCTTTTGAGTTATCTCCAAAAGTGATGCTTGACGTTGAGTTGACATCGTGAACGAATTGGTCAAGCCCACTCCTACCTCCGGTCATGTGATTGGTGCATCCACTATCAAACACCCATTTTGATCCACCGGAGGCATAACCCTACAAAATCAATTCTTTGATTTAGGAACCCATTGAGTAATGGGTCCCCTAGCATTAGCAACAAGATCCTTAGGTACCCAAATTGAGTACCACCTATAAGCATAACCATTTCGAGGGCCAACATATTTGGCATATACATTTCCTTGAGTTCCCTTACACAGCACATAGGAAGGATTAGACTCTCCCGCAAAATTGTGATTGGGATTGCCCCTCATGGCTCCCCCATTCACCACATTCTTTTTGACCCGGTCAACCACCTTATCACCTTCCTTCACAAGGTTATCTTCTTCGGTGGAATGGCATTGCTCGTGTTGTTCTTTGGATCAAAACCGACACCTTCCTTGGAAACTCTCGTCTTCTGACGGGATAAAATCTCATCTAGGATCTTTCCCTTGGAGGTAGGTGCACGACGCTCTTTCTCAAGTTGCTCTTTCAACTTCTTATTTTCCTCAATGAGGTGAGCTTGATCAAAGGTAGAGTTAGAGGTACAAGAATCATTTTCAACTATAATTGGATCCTTCAATGTACCAAGAGCTTTCTCATAGGACACCCGAAGTTGATCATGGTTCTCTCCAAGTTTTATGAGCTCACGCTTGACAAGCAAACTAGCCTTCTCAAGGTGCTCAAGGTCCTTGGTAAGAGAAGCATGAGCAACTTCAAGCTCTTTCTTTGAAACATCGAGCTCTTGAGACAATGAGTTAGCCCTATCAATAGTGTCCATGTCTTTTGCTTTATCAATTTCAAAGATTTCAATTTGTAGTTTAAGAAAAGAGTTGGTATTCTTTTCCTCACAAAGCTCTTGCTCAAGAAGATTGAATCTTCGTTTCTCATCATCAATATGAGATTCCAAGCTATCAATGGTCTCATCGCATGAGCTAACAAGTTCCATTAATTGCTTGACTCTAGAACGAGCAATGCGAGGAAGAGACTTCATGATAGCATACATTTCTTTTATATATTCTTTTCCAAATTCATCATTATCACTATCACTATCACTATCATGGTCACTCTCAAGATCATCCAAGACACTAGATAGGGATGGAGGAGAGACAATTACCTTGGAGCTTCTTGCCATAAGACAAGAACCGGTGATCTTGGGAATAGGAGAACTCTCAATGTAGTCCTTGGAGTAGTCGTAGGTGAGAGGTGAACCGGATTCGACATATGCCAAACCGGTCACACCCACCACTTTCTCCTTATCCCCACACTCCACGTCGGACTCGTCCTTGGAGCTCCTTGCCATGAGGCAAGTGGCAGTGACCTTGGGGTTAGGAGAGTCGTCGGTGTAGTCCTTGGTGTAGTCATAGGTGAAGAGAGACCCGGGTTTGGCAAAGGCCAAACCGGCCACTCCAACCACCTTCTCTTCATCCTCTTCCTCATTGTCGGATATGTATTCTTGTCCTAGGAAGCCCTTACCATCACACCTATTGTTCCTCTTGTATCTTTCATTGATGGGGTTGGGATTCAATCTTGGTTTGGCACCTTCTTCATATTTAGGCTTGTCAAGACTCTTCTCATAAGGACACTTGTCGGCAAAATGGGTTGCCTCATCACAATTGTAGCACGTCCTCTGCTTCTCACTTGATCCCATTGAGCTTTTCCTTCTTCGGAACTTCATGTTCTTGGTGAAGATAGCAAGTTGAGAGAGCATATCATCAACTCCATCACCATCGCTATCTTCATCACTAGCAACATCTTCTTGCACTTGCTTGGCCTTCAAAGCTAGAGAGTGGGAAGACCCGATAGCACGGTTGATCTCCTTTATCTTTTTCCCTTCATCCGCCAAGTTATCCGTGGCAACTAGATAAGAGACTAGATCATCAGGAGTGAATTGATTAGCTTTATCGAGGAGTTGCAAGTTCAAGGCAAGCTTCTTGTCGGTGACCGCGATCATGGAGACAATCTTGGACTTGATAAGTTCATCATTCAAATTGAATCCATCATCATACTTCTCACACCCTAGGCCACCAATCTTCACGCGGAGGGCAACGAGTCTCGTGTATGCTTCAGCGATAGTTTCACCATCATGGTTCATGAACATGTTCATCTCAGACTTGGCAGCTTCATACTTGGACTTTTGGATAAGAGAGGTTCCCTCTTGGAGAATGACAATCCTATCCCAAAGATCCTTTGCGGTGGGGATGTCGCTGACTTGATCATGGAGAGTGCGGTGAATGGCACTCCTTATCTTGTCACAAGCCGTTGCATTTAGTTGACGGTCGTAGTACTCCCCGGGGTGAGGTTGTTGGGATCATGAGGGTGGAAGCCGGTGCATACAATCTCCCAAAGCTCAACGCTGCAGCTGCGAAGATGAGATTCCATAGAAGCTTTCCAATGAGAGAAGTGAGTTCCATCATAATGAGGTGCAGGGACCGAACCATTAATATGAGGCATGATGTTCTTTTGCTTAGGATAAACATAAGGGAATTGATTAGGGGGCGTGGAAGTTTTTGACGAGCCGCCCTCATGAGCGGACTCGACATCCTTATCCTTCTCGATGTCCATTGGTCTCCCTTGAGGTACTACCAATGGATTACCAAGAAAAGCCCCATCGCCAATGGCCTTAAGTTGTCCTTCTAGGTAACTCATTCGAACAAGGAGATCGGAATCCGCCTTGGCCTTTTCAAGGGCACTCTTGGCTAAGAGTTCACGAAGCTCCTTGACCAAATAAGTTTTTTCCTCCTCATCATCGGAGAAAACCATCTTTCCTCTTAGGCGGTAAAGCCCTTAAAAGAGCCCTTGGCTCTGATACCAATTGAAAGTGTAAGATGGTTAACCTAGAGGGTGGTGAATAGGTTTCTACAAAATTCTTTATAATCTTTTGCAAGTTTTAGGCTTTGCGAAATATAAGTGAACCTAAATGCAAACTAGGTGAGGCAACCTAGATGATGTACAAGATACTTCAAGCTTGATGGCTATCACAAGATAAGCAACACAAGTAAGAGATCGGTTAAGGAATAACCGAAGCACGCGGAGACGAAGATGTATTCCCGTGTTCACCACCTTTGGGAAGGGGGCTACGTCACGTTGGAGAGGTGTGAGGTTCCACAAAGGATTCCTCACACGCCACGAAGGCTCACCTTCTTCTCCAAGCCTATCCCACGAAGGAATAGCTCACTTACTCGTGGTAGAATTTAGGGTAGTCTCCAAACCCTCACAAACTTTCCACGGGGAAAATCACAAGCCGAATGCCTCCGGGCGACCCTAGCCGCCTAGGGTTTCCCACAAACCCAAGAGTAACAAGCTAACTCGATGAACTCAAGGGGGAATGAACTTTGGCTTGGTGGAAACGTAGATCGGGACCTCCTCTTCCTTTCTACCAAAGGGATTTGGATTTGGTTGGGTAGAATGGGAGATCCTCAAGCTTTTGTGTTTCCACAATGGGGGGGGGGGGAGAGAGAGAGCTTCAAGAAATGATATAAACTGAATGCCTAAGCTACTCAAGCTGGAAGAAAGGATATTTATACTCAAGGAGAAAAACTAGCCGTTTTGAGCCAAAAACGCAAGGTCCGGTTTTAATTTTGGTTGGTCCGGCCCACACACCGGACAGTCCGGTCCATAGCCCGGAAAACCGGACTGAAACCGAAACTGCTCTCAGTACCCAGACTCGGATAGACTCGGAGTGAGAAAACCGGAGAACCCGGTTTGAGTCCGGAATTCCGATCCTGACACCGGACGGTCCGGTCTGGGAGCCGGTCCAACCGGTCTAAAAACCGGATCTGCAGAAAAGGCTCAGGTGGATAGGATTTCTTCTCTTCTCTCTTTGGTGATGGATTAGGTAGGAGAGAGATATGTGTATATGGCTTAGGTGATCATCGCCAACAAGCTCATCGAGATAACCCCTCTTAATAGTGCGGAGCTCCTAACCGGACTCAAATTACATGAAAAGGGAAAACTCCGGTGCGAAGCTTCGTTATCAAAATGGGGGGGGGGTCTCCGATAACATTTCATCACAGCATTGGACTAGAACCTGTGTAAGACACTAGAAATAGCATTAGTCCACTCTAACCATGGTGTCATTGTCAACCAAAAATAGCATAGGGTAAAATACCCTTTCACCTACAAAGAGAGTTCCCGTATGTATCTCCATTTAATGCTCCACTATTGTTATTCATATTGTTTAATGCTCCACTATTGTTATTCACATTGTATTTACTAACTTATATCTTTCATTCTTAATGTAGGTATGGTCGGGACTCAACCCAGCAAAGGAAATAAGTGGGAGGAGGTCAATGATGTTGAAGGTGCAATGACAAAGGAAGTGTGGGAGGAGGATTTGAGGAGGTTGGAGGAGAATGATGTGGAAGAAGAAACGGGGAAGGAAAAGGAGGCATATGACAAGAGGGTGGCCGGATGGCTACAAATGCACATTGATGAGCACGTGAGGTGAGTGCATGAAGAGAGGAAGCAGAAAGAAGAGGAAGAGGAAGAGCAACGCAAGAAGATATCCATGGAAAAATATGAAAGGAGCCTTATTATCTTCAAAGTAAAGAAATGGAGAGGCTACAACTTGAGAGGGTGGCTAATGAGTCTCGTATCATAAGGAACGAGAAGGCGGAAGAAGAAGAGAGTAAGAGTAAGATGAGCAATAGGATATTCTTTGACTCGGTCGTCCAATTGGCTCTTGATTTGAGGGAAAAGGAGAAGGAAGAAAAAGAGAGGAAGAGGAAGGCAAAGAGAAAGGGTCCTTGCTTGACACAGTAGAGTTTTCACCATGTTCTGAACTATGGAAAACACTTGCACTATGTGGAAATTTGTTGGGAACCTTGTCGTATCATCGACTTTGATCTTTCGTCCTTGATGTGGTAGTGAACTTGTTGTAATTTCGATGCAAAAACCATGAACTATTGTCTTAGGTGCTGTCAACTTTCATAGTTTTGTTGTGTTCTATTGATGTTACTTGTCAATTTCATCCACAATATGCATAGTTCCAAGAGTTTTGGATCAGTTCTAAAGGCATATCACATATGTATTAGGCACTACACAGGGTAGTGCCGAAAGTCTACGCGCTATGCCTATTAAAATCTAGAGTCCCAAACTAACATAGAGAAACTCACAAGACCAGTAGGATCGAAATATTCTAAGTCAGAGCATAGCAGGATGCAATAATCTCCGGCCTCCACCCGTCGACTAGTGCGGTGATTGCAGCCACGTCACTACTAGAGAAAAGGCTATAGGAGACATGCTTATGCGAGGCACATTTAGCATATGCGCTTCCTATAAAAATAGGCAAGGCGCACTTTGCGATATGCGCCTCTAGTATAAAAATAGGCGATGCGCATATGA
The DNA here is from genome assembly GCA_916181665.1 of Avena sativa. Lineage (NCBI taxonomy): Eukaryota > Viridiplantae > Streptophyta > Magnoliopsida > Poales > Poaceae > Avena > Avena sativa. Next base: position 231,460,728 of record OV702279.1, read on the forward strand.
TAAGAATGCGCCTCCTATAATTCCTGTACGAACAGAATCTAGCAGCCCCATATTATGCGAGGCGCATTCTAGTCATATGCGCCTCGTATATATCAGATAAGCGAGGCGCATATGGACAGAATGCGCCTCGTATATTCTGTATGAGCCCGCGTGTTGGTAGGTGCACGAATATGCGAGACGCATATGGCTATATGCGCCTCCTATATTTGATAATATGCGAGGCACATATGGCCAGAATGCGCCTCGTATATTCTGCGTGGGCCCGCGTGTTGGTAGGTGCAGGAATATGCGAGACGCATATGGCTATATGCGCCTCCTATATTTGACAATATGCGAGGCGCATATTGCCATATACGCCTCAAGTAACTCATGCGGGCCCGGGCGCTGGTAGGTGGCCGCATATGCGAGGCACATATTGCTATATGCGCCTCCTATAGTTTGAATTATAGGAGGCGCATATTGTGCGCATATTGCTATATGCGCCTCCTATAGTTTGAATTATAGGAGGCGCATATTGTGCAATATGCGCCTCGCATAAGCTGGCACCACTTTTTTCCAGCTTTTTGCACATGGAGACAACTACCACCCCACTCACTTGTGTCACTTCTTCCTCCTCCACCAAGACAAATCTGATCGCCCCCTCCTCCTTCCCACCTCATTTCCCCCATTGATTCACCGTAGAAGATGTGTTTGGGTTATACTCCCCAACGTGAGACGTTCTACAAAACCTAGCCAGGACAGTCATATATTAGTTCATGCCATCCACCCGCACCCCCATTCCAGTGAACCAACAAGCCACCTCAAGTCAAACTCTCGCACCACCAAAACGGACCCGAGAGTGTTGTTTTGTCTAGACGATAGTCTATTGCTTGATCCGTCAACCATAACAACCATGCACGCAATATATATACATCTATTAAAGCTAGATCGGTTCAAACTTTCTAACTTCAATTCGTGAGTGCATCAATTCCTTACACATAGCTACCTCCTCCTCGTCCTCTATATCTCATCTAGCCTCTATCTAGACGAGCTTTGTATTGATCAATTAAACCTTACATTCTCTGGCCCATGACGACAACCGTTGCTGGCATGGTGGTAAGGCGGCGCCATGGGTGGAGCAGAGAGTGAGGGAGTGAGCGACGCGAGAGAGGAGCGTGTCAACGAGAGAGGGGTAAAACGGGAAACCGGGAAAATTACGTAAGGTGACAACTTTTGACTATGAAATGCTTAAACGTCTTATATTATGAACCGAAGGAAGTAGTAGGGTATTAAAATGGGAGGGACAGGGCTAATCAAATCCACGTGAAGTGTACTAATTAACCTCGTGCACATAGCTCGCATGCCTAAATCGATCCAGTATAATCACGCGGGCGCGTTTCAAAAAATTCATCTAGACGCGCGCGCACATGCTCGATGGTTTCAAAATATTTCGGATGGAAATAGTGCTGGGCCGAGCGGGCCCAACAAAAATTTGGGATACCAAACAGAAAATCCCTTAGCCGAGCCGCACACCCATCGCATTTGTCCAGCCTCCTTCGATCCCCTTTCTCCCTCCCTTGCCGCCGGCCACCCAACCCCGTCGCTCGCCGGCCACCCAAGACCCGCCGCTCACCGTTGCAGCCCCTCCACCTCCCTCCCCGGCCGATTCATCTACAGAAGCAACCATCCCGCCGCCGCGCGCGAACCCTAGCGGAGCCTCCTGCAGGCTGGCGTCGACCACGAACTAGCTCGGCCTCGCGCGGCTTCTCCAGATCCTCCCCAACCTTCTACTTGGCGCGGCCGCCGCTCCTCGTCGCTGGTACGGTCCTACTACCGGTACAAGGACGGCTACCGGTTCCTCCTCCAGATGCGCCACCGCCGCCAGACAAGGACGGCGACCTGTTCCTCCTCCAGATGCGCAACCGCCGCTATCCTCCGACCTGCTGCTGCTGCTGCTGCCTCCCATCACCCCACCTTCGCCTCTCTACACGCCACCGGTGAGCACGCACGACGCCGTACCCTCCCTCGGCCTCACGTCCCCGTTCCTCTCCGACCGCTGACGCTGTTGCGTCTTTTCTCCTTCCCGTTCGTCTGTGACAGTGGATGTGGCGAGAACATACCCTAGCAGCTTGGGATGGACGGTGGTGCAGTCTGAGGCGACAAGGGCGGCGGCAGGTACGGACCGACCACTACTTGCTCTTTCTCTTATTGGACGATGCTGAGGATGATGACTAAATTGGCTACTGGGTGACTCCCATCCCCACCACCTTCGTTTTCTCTGTTGTTAAATCGCTTCATCTTCTATCTAGTGCTTCATCTCTTAATGTCCGTGCCCTGAATATGATGGTATCTTGAAGTCATGCGCATTACTTACTAGTCCTACTACTCAATGTGAGTTGCTGGAGTTGTTTCGGTTGAAACATAGATAGGTGTTGTTTGCTGGTGGTTCTGCCGTCTGGTGCGTGTATAATATATAGATACATATACACTAATGTTAGATAGTTAGACATGCTGCCATTACTAGCTAGCAACCGAGCAAGCAGTAATTAGCTCCTCTTTTTTCGCATTGATTCAACATCATGCATTCTTGATGCATACATGCCTTGATGTGATCAGAAAAGTATATTCTTTCATCTTTCTATGCTCCATACTTTCTGTTCTAATTATTAGGAACCCACCATGTAAATTTGGTGGTACACATGTTTGTCAATTTACATTATATGTCTCATTCAATCAAATTGATCCATGTCTTTTTTCTTCTGTTGATTAAAATCTGATGTCAATTGGCAAGATTCATTTTTTGAATTATTGAATTCCATAGCAGCACTGCATGTATAGGCAGCAGCAGCATTGCATGTATATATACAGCGGTACCACTACATATTGTTGTTTGTCTTTTCCTCTGGTGGTAAATACAACTCAAGTGAATCTTGGTGCAGGATGAGACAAATGTACTTCTGCGCCATCACCATTAATGGAAGTGGTGGCCTCAGCCTGTAACAGCAGCAGCGGGAGGACTACAAGATGTCGACATCCACACATGTGCAGCACAGGTTCAGGGAGGCTGCCAACAAAAGCATAGGATCTGAAAGTTGGAGTTGTAATGTGATTGTGAACTTGTACTCGAAGGTGTAATGTGATTGTGAACTTGTACTCGGAGGTGTAAACTTGTGGCACAAACACTTGATGTATGAACTTGTATGTCATGATTGATGTGTAATGTATTGTATTCATGTTGGTTCTATTATGCTTTGGCAAATTGCAAGTTTCTGAAAAATTCTGTGCTCTTTATACTGTATTCTGGACTATATTGTATATTTGAATATCTGTATATTATTATTTATAGTGGTCTGTAAAACTTGAATTTCGAAAATATTACCGGAGGCGCATATAGGATACTATAGGAGGCGCATATACTATAAATATCCGAGGCGCATTCTGAAACATATGCGAGGCGCATATGATATGCGCCTCCTATACTTCACATATGCGAGGCGCATGATATGCGCCTTCTATACTTCACATATGCGAGGCGCATATCGATATGCGCCTCGCATATGTGAAGTATAGGAGGCGCATATCATATGCGCCTCGCATAAGAAATACCCGAGGCTTGAAGCTAGAGACACATGTGATATGCGCCTCGGATAGGCTTTTTGGTGCGCCTCGCATAGGCTTTTCTCTAGTAGTGCGTTCAGGTTCGGCGTAGACCGGCTCACATGCTGGATGAATGGAAGGAGGCCTGGCCTGTTGATGTTTAGAGTGTACCGCTCATCGTACGACATGTCACTCGAGGACGCTCCGTGAGACCGAATCTTCAGGGGTCCAAGCTTCTGCAAACATACGAGTCAAAGCATTATGGCATGTCCTACACATTTGAGTCAATATGCAAATTGAAAAGATACAAGTAAAAGAGTCTTTCTATTACTTGGCCTTTTTCCGCCATCAAATAGGTCCGGTGTTCAACAATATAGTAATCGCCAAGTTGCCACACCATCCTACATGTTCCAAAAAATAAGACATATTTGAGTATTATTTCATGTGTGTCGATTATTTTGGTTTAGAAACAAATATGTGAGCTTCATTTAATATATGAGCATCATTCATTTCAACAATCATACATAGACTCCAAAAAACTCCTCACAATCAACTAATACAAATGAATATGTGATCATATTTTTGGTACATAGCTACACATTCCTATGCAATCATGATTTACAATACAAATCGACACCACGCATGTTCCTCATGAATACAAATCATGTACAAATCGCAAATCACCAAAAATGGCTACAATTTTTGGCCAAATTTCGAATCCATACCAGCCTATGGTTCATCCAAATTTTCACAAATGTGAAGGATTTATTGGAGGAACAAGAAAGGATGGGAGGAGAATACCTTGAGGAAGAGATTATGGCCAAAATCCACCAAAGATTGCTTCAGATCTGCTGAATTTGGGGCAAGGGTTTGCAAGGGGGGAGAGAGAGGAACCGGCGGTGCCTCCCCCTCTGTTCTTCATGTCTAGGGCAAGAGAAGTATGCAGGTTGGGTTGAAAGAGAGGCCTGCTATGGCCAGGTGGCGCAGTCGTCCGGTGGCAATGGCCCACACCAAGTGATGAGTGCTGCGAGGAAGCCCGACGGCCTGGAACAACAACGATGGAGGTGATATGGCCTCCCTTGCGGTTGGGCCGCCGTCTCGTCGACCGCCAAATTTCCTCTTCTACATCTCTGTAATCTCACGTGTTTGCATTCACTAGTAAATGTGTACGTGCCACACATGTCTTAAAAATGGTACATTAAGTTAATATAAATTTACAGAGACAAACACCTTAACACTTTTTCTCAGATCTCGTTTATGCACGTTGACCAGTATTGTATTCAGTGGCAAAGAAACAATTTGATACAAAGGTTATGAAAAGAATTTTGCAAAAGCATATAACTCAAAACTAGAAGCGTTCATAGTGATTAGCTGAGACCAAAAACTGTCCGCACATGGAATCCTTCTTATATTCTACCCTGTATGGGGAAGCACATTCAGCACAATTATTGAAACTTGAATGGCAGAGAAATACTGTTGTTTCTCCGAATATCATGTCGTCCAGCTTATCCCAAATTCGGTTCAAAAGGATGGGCAATGATCTTAAATAAGATTATACAGATTAAAGTAAATACAAAAGTTGGATTGCGGCCAAGCACAAAAGATGGACGCCTTTTAAGATGAGGAAAGTATAACGTGGTACTGGATCTAGAAAATCAAATTATTGTGAATCAAGATAGAGTAAGAATTAGTACTCACCGTGACTTACAAACTGTACTCCAATAAAATCGCATGGATTAAAAGCATTACTATAAAAGTGGGAAAGGAAGAAGGGCTATGACGTTGATGCTGAGGAGTGAGGTGTACCCTCCATAGTCCATACACTACCATCTAGGTCTTCGTCGACGTCATTGACATTGCAAAGATCTGCTCATAGGAGGCAATTCTTACTCCACAAGCAAACAAAAAATGAGAACAAGAATTACTCAAACCCATCGAATCAAAAAAGTTAAGAAGGGGCAATATGACACATACACCTACCTGGGGCGAGCTACGACCAGGAATTTGCGGAGCTCCTGCATGAACAATGTACCATGGTGCGATGTCGGATGCGTTGGTGTCGAGTTATTGCAATTGGGTCCATCGACTGTTCATCTCGAACTCGCTACACCTGACCACCACCAATACCTTCCTTTAAGTTGGCGCCGATCAACGCTGCTTGACCATATCCAACGCCAGCCGTTGCTAGATCACTGGATGGGTGGCGGAAGAGCCTTGTTACATCTCACTGCCACCAAAAAACGGTTCTTACATGATGGGATGAACACAAGCAGAACATTAGATGAATCCTGTTTCTGTTTTAGAGACCTGCTGAATTGCCAATGGTGAAGTTAACTAGTATCATGTATAGTCGGCTTCAGATGAAGGAGTGGAAGAAAAAAGGGAGTTTTCATTATGTGGGTCAGCCTCTAACTCTTTCTCGTATTCTTTCTACGCGTGCATATGGGGGGAGACCCCACCTTCCTCCGGTATCTCACTGGCAGTCCCTCGTAAGTGCGACACGCAGAGAGAGAACCCTCTAAGATTGGGGACAGGGGTTGATCCAACGAACGGAGTGAGAAGAAATGATTTAGTTGAGGGCAAATGGCAATTCAAACTTTCTAGGGAGAAGATAATATATGTTCCAGTACTAATTTTTTGCAGAACAAACCCACTTGCGGTTTTTGCGCGGGAAAGATTAAATGATAACCCGTACGAACGAACCTGTAAGTCCTCTGATCATATCGGCTGTAACCTTGATTGAAATGTGCTGTAACCTTGGTTGATGTGACATTGCCCCGGCCGACACCCTTTCCTGCAAGTGTATTAACTTGTTAACTGAAGGCTGAAGCTGCTTTATGAAATTCAGGTGTGGAAGTTTTTCTTTACCTTTGCGGATGTAATTGGGCTTCAATCGTCGACAAACAAAGATGGGGCGAGTCTGGTAGCGTGTGCGAGGTCCTCGTCGTCGTCCTCAATGAGAATTAGCGAGCGAACGGGCGGGCTGCCGGTGGCGAGGCGAGGACGGCGGTGTGACTAAGGTGGCGCTCGCGCGACGGCAGAGGCGGCTGGCGAGTCGTTCGCGTGTGGGGATTTGCGACGGCGGCGGCTGGCGAGTCGTCCCCGTGCGAGGATGTTGCGGCACTTGCTGCCGAGTCCCCAGCGTGCGGGGACGTGCTGGTCTTTAGCATGTGCGGCGGCCACGAGCAGTTCGTTCTTGTATGTGTGTGTTTTTAGCCGGACAGCGAGACATGCAACGCGGGTAGCGGGATTGGCTGTGTTGAACCCATAAAGACAAAACAATTATCGGCCATTGGATATTTGGATCGCATCTGACTCTCTAGCTCTTTTAATATTAGTGTAGATTAGTGGCTGAGGTGCATCGGACTTTGGATTTCCTGTGCTCATTCTTATGTTCAAAACGCTGCAAAGAAAAATTTCGCTTCATACAGTATTCTTTCACTCTTCCTACGACTTATCCGTGTTCCAACCGTTCCTTAAGACCTTCCCTTCTTTTGGTATCTCGAAAGTGAACAAAAGAAGCAACACGGTGGTTCATGAGCTAGTCGGCGCTCTCCCAACCGGCGTGATAGGTTTTGCCAACAAAGATTGAGCTGGTCGGCGCTCTCCCAACCGGCGTGATAAGTTTTGCCAACAAAGATTGTAAAAACAAAACCTGTTCTCCTAGGAGTATGAAATACTTTTCTATTTTAAAATATAAAATGTTTTAGGTTTATGAAAAAAAATTAGACTTCTTTTTAGTGTAGATTAACTGCTACACACTAAAATAAATCTAGACACATCTCTCCACCAATCTAAAACCTCTTATATTTTAAAACGAAGGGAGTAATAATTTAAAGCCCAGTTTAAAAAAAGCACACAGGAACAATCTTTTTATTCCCAGAGAGAGATACAGTAACGCACACCGCTATGGTGTATTGTATCCATACACCATATACTGTCTATACTGTATGTTTCTACATGGGGCAGTTGGGGAGGGTGATGCCGCAGGAGGCGAGGGTCTTGCGGGCGTTGGGGCTATTGATGTAACTGGAGAAGGCCGGGTCTTTCGCGTACTTGCAGAAACAGCCCTCTTGCGCCTTGAGGTTCGAGCAGCAGGTCTCCGTCGGCGTCGTCCCGCCGATGATCGCCGGCGCGCAGCTGATCAGCTCCCCCGCGTCGCACTGCTGCTCCGCCGCCGACGCCCCGGCCGGCGCCATCGCCCTCACCGCGGCCACGGACGGCGCCAGCACCGCCACCACCACCACTACCAGCACCGCGCACATCGCCACCGCCCTAGCCATGGTCTTCGATCTAGCTTGCTTCGACTTCTGCAAAATGTGACTGTGGCTCCGTGAGATGGATGTGGTTGGTGGCACACTGGAAGGGAAGGGCGTTGCTAGCTGATATTTATAGGCCGGAGAGCGAGCGCGCGAGGCGTCCGCAAGCATGCATCCTGCGTGAGTTGTGTTGTTCGCATGCACTGCCGTTTGCGCATACGCGTCTTTATCGCCAGAAATTCCTAGGCAGCAATTGATATGGTGCCAATTTTTACTACGGGGTGTTAATGTGCAATTAAAGCCGGAGCGCATTGATAGGGATGACTGGGCGTGGATAACTACTCGGATACGCTGTGATTACGGACGCTCAGAAACGCACAATTAGTTCAAATGAAATATGGCTGGATTTGTCTAGATTGAAGTTTTGTCCCCAGCTCGGACCGCGGTGGTGTGGCTGCAGGAGACCACGTGAAAGATGACGGTGATCTCTGACCACGTGGTGAGTTAATGCCTTGGCCCCTCTTACGATAAATTTTTCTTCTTGCCGGCGATAGGACCCGTGGAGGAATCCTCCTTGCATGGCAATCCTACATAGTCTCCGTCACCCACCCCCACTACTCCGACAACGCAATCACTGCTCACATCTCAACGGGTGTGGATCACAGCTGGTGGTTCACTGGTGTCTACGGACCCCGGAACGACGTGGACAAGCTTGCTTTCCTTCAAGAACTACAAGACATCAGGGACCTGCACGCCGGTCCGTGGATCGTTGCCGGCGATTTCAACCTCATCCTCAACCCGGAGGACAAGAACCAAGGAAGCCTCCATCGCCGCATGATGACCAGGTTCAGGCGGACTCTCGCATCTCTGGAGCTTAAGGAGCTCTACCTCAACGGCCGAAGGTTCACCTGGACAAATGAGTGGGAACGACCCACTTTGGAGAGGCTAAGACAGGGTTTTCGCGACAGTGGACTGGGAGGCACGCAACCCCGACACTTTCCTCTTGGCTTTGTCCTCGGGCCCGTCCGATCACTGCCCCCTGCTGTTATGCCTGGCCCCGGACCTTCAGCGGGGACGTCATTCCAATTCCAAGCCTTCTGGCCCAAAGTCGAGGGCTTCCTAGAGGTGGTACATGAAGCGTGGAACTCTCAACAGTGGGAGCTGAACCCCTTAAAGAAACTCGATGCGAAATTACGAGTTGTGGCTAAGAGGCTATCCTGCTGGAGCTCCAAATTCATCGGGAATATCAAGCTACAGATCCTTCTAGCCACAGAGTTGATCCCCCGCTTTGATGTGGCCATGGAGAGTAGGTAGTTGTCACCCCAGGAGCGTGGACTACGGTGCCTCCTCAAGAAGAAGCTCCTGGGTCTAGCTTCCCTTGAAAGGGCACTTGCATGACAAAGATCGATGATTCTCTGGTTGCGAGACGGGGATGCATACACACACTTCTTTCACACGCATGCCAGCCATCTGAGGCATAAGAACTTCATTAGTCATCTCCTAGTAGATAACATGCGGATCTCAGACCATGTGGAGAAGGCAGAAGCCATGGACACTTTTCTTGAGAACCTGCTCGGTATGTCAGGAGACCGATCGTTCACTCTGTACTTGGACTTCTTGGGGGGTCCAATCGATGGACCTTCAACACATTGATGGAGCCTTCTCAGAGGAGGAGGTTTTGGCGGCCATCAAAGGCATGCCGTTGGACAAGTGCCCTGGGCCTGATGGTTTCTCTGCCCGCTTCTTCGTATCTTGCTGGAGCATCATCAAGGAGGATGTTATGGATGCCTTCCACTCACTCTCTAGGCTAGACAGCCGTGGATTTGGATCAGTGAACAGTGCTCTGATTACGCTCCTGCCCAAGAAACCGGGTGCCGAGGAAATGCGGGATTTCCGACCGATCAGCATGATTCATGGTATCACCAAGTGGGTGGCAAAGGTGACCGCCAACCGAATAGCCCCGATCCTCCCACAATTGTTGGTGGGGGTGCATCAAAGTGCCTTTGTGCGTGGATGGTGCTTGCACGACAACTTCATGATGGTGCAGGGGATGGCCTGTAAGCTGCATACCAGCAAGACTCCAGCTGTGCTGCTCAAGCTTGACATCACCAAATCTTTTGACACTATGGACTGATCTTTCCTGCTGGAAGTGCTGAAGAAGCTGGGCTTTGGAGAGCGTCTCCTCGCATGCATTTGCGCCCTACTCTGCATGGCCTCCACAAGCGTCTTGTTAAACGGCTGCCCATGGGCGAAGATGGCCCATAGGCGTGGACTACGACAAGGAGACCCGCTCTCCCCGCAGATTTTTATCTTGATCATGGAGGTTTTCCATCTGATGGTCGTGAAAGCAGAAGAACAGGGGCTGCTCACTCAACTTGCAGCCACAGGACTCCAGCACCATAATCGATCTCCGCAGATGATGTGGTCACTTTCCTGAGGCCATCAGTTGTGGATTTCCATGTGATCTCCGGGATCATCGAGGAATTTGGGGAGGCGTCCGGCCTCCATACCAACTTTGATAAATGCTCTGCAAACCTGATTAGGTTCTCGGCTCAGAACAGAGACCTGGTGGAACGGGAGCTTCACTGCCCCATCACGCAGTTCCCCCTTCGTTACCTAGGGTTGCCGCTCTTCCTACGGAAACCGTCAGTGACGCAACTCCAGGTTCTAGTAGATCTGGTGGCCGCCAAGCTGCCATCGTGGAAAGCCTCCATGCTCAACAGAGGAGGGCGACTCGAATTCGTCAAGACAACTTTATCCGCCATACCTATCTTCGCCATGATGTCCCTCGACATTCCCATTGAAATCATTACCGACATCGAGAAAATTATTCATGGCTTCCTTTGGAAGGGGAGGAAGGACGTGCATGGCGGGCACTGCCTGGTGGCATGGGACAGGGTGTGCATGCCCAAGGAGTTGGGGGTTCTTGGCATCCCCAACCCGCGCCTCATGAACATTGCGCTGAGGGACAGATGGATGTGGCTAAAGCGTGTGGAGGTGGATAAGCCATGGAACAACCTTGACATATGTGTCCCAGAGCTCTCAAGGCGTCTCTTCGACGTGGCGACTACCTTGGTGCTAGGAGACAAAGCATCTACTTTCTTCTGGACAGACAAGTGGCTACCATGTGGGCGGATCTGCGACATCGCTCCAAGCCTCTTTGCAGCAGTCCCACCAAATGTAACCTCCATATGCTGTGTGCGAGAAGGTCTAGCAGGGGGCTGGCTTCATGATGTCCTCCCAGACCTCAACGCAGCAGCCATCAGGGAGCTCCTCGAGGTGGCGGGTTGAGTCGAGGAAATCACCCTGACAGAGGGGACACGGGACATTTTCAAGTGGAACCGGGACCCGAGCAACTGCTGCACAGCCTAGTCCTGCTACCAGGCTCTTTTTGCTGGGCGGACTTCGATGGCTGGGGCTCTTCAGATCTGGCGATCCCGAGCCCCTGCCAACTGTAAAGTAACACTTTGGTTAACCGTGAGGAACAGATGCTGGACCGCCGATAAGCTGAGCTGGCGTGGTCTTCAACATACAGCGACCTGCCCCTTCTGTGACCAATATGGAGAAATCATCGACCATCTTTTGATGGGTTGCGTCCTAGCCCGCGAGGTTTGGGTAGCCTGTCTGGGCTGGTGGAACAAGAGGCATTGGATGCCGGAGCATGACTCCAAGTTTGTTTCGTGGCTTCAAGATAGGCGAGGTGGCAAAGGCCACGAGCGCGACCTCCTGGATGCTTTGGCGCCACCGGAATGACGTAGTCTTCGAAGGGGTCGCTCCTTCTTCCAGGGAGGTCATCCGAAAGATCGTCACGGAGGCAAACCTCTGGAGGGCTGCAGAGCTTTTCCGTGACTGTCTAAGGCAGGTAGATAAGTGGAGATGTCACGAGTAGTTGCTTAGGTTGTGTTTGCTGTCCTTAAGACGGCGTGGAGTTGCATCTTTGACGCATGTGCCACGATGCGTTGTAAAACTTGGCCTCTTGGTCATCCTTATATGAAAACGATACGTTTTCCAACACATATCCTTAAAAAAATCTAGACAAATCTAGAATGGTTAATATGAGCCGGTGTATATATGTCTTTATATTCTCTCGTCCGAATGACTCGGATTTGTTTAATTAATTCGCATGTTATGAGTTGTAATCTCCTGAAAACAATGCTACACGCTTTTATACTCCAGAGAGCGTCAACACACCGTAGAGTAGGGAGTTTTGATGTACTCTCTCCTGTGCCTCTCAAACAGAAAACGTGAATGGCATGAAAACTTTGTCAATCTTGATATTCCCGTACCACAGTCTGCAATATGAATGTGCATGTGGTGGCGTGTTTGTTTGTCGATGTTGTACTCATCATCATCGTTTAAATAAGAGAGCTCACAAAGCCATAATATTTTTGCCGACTGCCGAGTGATTCTAGGTGAGAAGATTCCGGCTTTCTTTGACAATGATAGTGGTCGCTAGATAGTTTAAAAAACTCGATGTAATTTTTATTATGTTTGAAATCTGGATCCTTCTCCCAAAAGAACAAACATATGGGACGGATCTTTTCTCCTAGAGTTCATTGTTTGTGTAGATAGGTAGTATGGAAAGACAAGAATGTCATTCAAGGAGTGGCAAACCTAGGAAAAGCCAAACTCTAGAAGCTAGAGATCCAGATGTTATCAAAATCCCAAACGCAAGCACACACGTCAAGATTTATGCATGCCACTACAGGAATGCATCAAGGTGCCGACGGTCGTAATTCCAGAGGAATCATTACCGCAAGGCATAAGGGGAGGTCATAAGCGCCTATACCGTAAAATCGATTTTGTCTCTTTCTACGCTGACGGCTTTTAGTCGGATCCGTCGGCATAGGACACGACCCGAGCAGTCCAGATAAACGGCCGTCGGTCTAAATAAGCCATCGGTATAGGACACTCTAGGCCCAGGACAGTTGTCGGCATAGGGATTTGGCCTTGACGGCGATGCGACGGCGTCAGTGCTACGCTAACGACAATGCCCTCGGCATAGGTTCCACAACTACTAGCTATTTTCCCTTTTACTATATTAATCTTAAAAAAATCATAACTAAATCATTCTAATTCAGAAAAATAAAAATAATATACGAAAATTTGTAAAAAAAAATATATCTATCTACACTCAAATATTACACATTTGTGCTGAAAAGTTAAGTAAAATATAAAAACATTATATATACTTTCGTATTACACATTTTAAAAGATATTCAAAATAGAAGATATGGTGGAATACCTCAAAAAATCCTACTAGGGGCAATCGGAGTGAATCTTATGGTAAAACGGTCACATTCTTTATTTTTCACTGCAAGTTTAGCAGGCTCGGTCCCGACCTAAGAATCTCCATGCCCACCGTTTTGATCATAGTTTAAAAGGGGTATAAGAAATTCAAAAATGATCCAAATCATGTAAAACCTTTACGTGGTGTCATATTATATGACATAGTTGCAAGACAAAATATCAAACTTGGAATATTACAAATATCTCAAAAAAAAAACCTTCTCAGAAATGAGTAATCATGTTCGAGGTTTCATGGCTTTCATGCCAAACTACCAATATTATGGCTAAAATCGTGATATAGTTTGTGATAATGTGCCCATACTATGCACACATGTACATCTTGGGATGATAAAAAATGTAGCAGGAGGAAGTTTTTCTTTTTCGTCGCACCAAAAAGCCAATTTCAATTTGCGAGTGCCAAAAATGGGGTGTCACCAAAGGAAAGATTCAAAATAGTACCATCCCATTTTTCAAAAATACTAGAACATCTTACATGGACAATGTTCTAGATGGGGTATCTTAAACCTTTCCGTCCACCCCTCGTGAAAAAGAAAAATTTCCGCTGAATTGGTAGGAAGTCGGTCAGATTCAAACTATAGGTTCATGACCTAATGCTCATTTTTAGGTTCACAATATGCTATTTGATTAGAGATCCGCTGCAAGTTTAGCGAGGCTTAGTCCCGAGCAATGAATCTTCATGCCCGCCATTTTGACCATAGTTTGAAACAGGCATAAAAATTCAAAAACGATCCAGACAATGTAAAACCTTTGTGTGGTGTCATATTATGTGACATAGTTTCAAGTAAAGCTACCAAACTTGGAATATTGCAAATATCTCAAAATAACCTTCTCAGAAATGAGCTATCATGTTCGAGGTTTCATGGCTTTTAGACCAAACGACGAATGTTATAGATAGAATTGTGACATAGTTTGTGACAATGTTCCCATATTATGCACACATGTGCATCTTGGAATGACAAACAATGTTGTATGAGGAAGTTTTCCTTTTCGTCCCACCAAAAAGCCATTTCCCATTTTCCCAGTGCCAAAACGGGATGTTTTGTGAAGCAACTACCAAATAAAAGATTCAAAATGGTACCACATCATTTTTCAAAAATACTAGACCACCTTTCAAGGACATTGTCCCAACCGGGGTATATTAAACCTTTCCGTTCATCCCTCGTGAAAAAGACAAATTTCTGCTAAATCTGTAGGAAGTCGGTCAGATTTGAACTACATGTATAGTATGATCTAATGCTTATGATTGTTTGGAAAAATCAATTTTATATTCATAATATGATATTTCATCACAGATCCACTACAAGTTTTGCGAGTCTCATCCCTGAGCTTAGAATCTCCATGCCTGTAGTTTTGAACATAGTTTGAAATGTGCAAACAAAATTCAAAAATGATCCAAACAATTTAAAACCTCCGCGCGGTGTGATATTATGTGATATAGTTACAAGAAAAAATACCAAACTTGGAATATTGTAAATATCCCAAAGAACCTTCTCAGAAATGGGCTATCATGTTCGAGGTTTCATGTCTTTCAGGCCAAACGACGAATGCTATGGCTAGAATCGTGGCATAGGTTCTGATAATATGCCCATATTATGCACACTTGTGCATCTTGGGATGACAAATAATATTGCAGGAGAAATTTTTTCTTTTCGTCGCACTAAAAGGCATTTTCTATTTTCCGAGTACTAGAAACGGGATGTTTTATGAAGCAACCACCAAATAAAAGATTCAATATGGTACCACCAAATTTTAGAAAAATACTAGACAATCTTACATGAACATTGTCCCAAAACAGGATATTTTAAACCTTTCGGTCCACCCCTTGTAAAAAAGACAAACTCCTCCTGAATCCGTAGGAAGTCGGTCAGATTTAAACTACAAGTACATGATCTAATGCTCATGATTTTTTTGGAAAAAATCATTTTTAGATTTAGAACATCCTATTTCATCAGAGATCCACTACAAGTTTAGCGAGGCTCAGTCCCGAGCTAAGAATCTCCATGCCCGTCATTTTGATCCATAGTTTGAAACGGGCATAATAAATTCAGAAATGATCCAAACAATGGAACCTCCACGTGGTGTCATATTTGTGACATAGTTGCAAGAAAAAAAATACCAAACTTGGAATATTGCAAATATCTAAAAAAAACTTATCAGAAATGAGCTATCATGTGCGAGATTTCATTGCTTTTAGGGCAAACGACCATTATTATGGCTAAAATTACGGTATAGTTTGCGATAATGTACCCATTTTATGCACACATATGCATCTTGGGATGGCAAACAATGTTGCAGGAGGAAGTTTTCCTTTTCGTCGACCAAAAAGCCATTTCTATTTTCTGAGTGCCTAAAAGGGGTGTTTTGTGAAGCAACCACAAAATGAAAGATTCAAAATAGCACCACCCCATTTTTCAAAAATAATAGACCAATTTTCATGGAAAATTTCCCAAACGGGGTATCTTAAACCTTTCTATCCACCCCTCGTAAAAAACAAATTCCTACTAAATCGGAAGGAAGTCGGTCATATTTGAACTGCAAGTACATGATCTAATGCTCATGATTGTTTGGAAAAAATCAAGTTTAGATCCATAATATGATATTTTATCAGATATCCAATTCAAGTTTTGCGAGGCTCAGCCCTGAACTAAGAATCTCCATGCCCGTCGTTTTTAACATAGTTTGAAATGGGCATAAGAAATTCAAAAATGATCCAAAAATATAAAACCTCCGCGTGGTGTCATATTATGTGACATAGTTGCAAGTAAAATTATCAAATTTGGAATATTACACTCAAAAAAAACTTCTCAGAAATGAGCTATCATGTTCGAGGTTTCATGGCTTTCAGGCCAAATGATGAATGTTATGCTAGAATCGCGACATAGTGTGTAATAATATGCCCATATTGTGCACACCTATGCAGCTTGGGATGACAAACAATGTAGCAGGGTGAAGTTTTCCTTTTTGTTGTTCCAAAAAGCCATTTTTCATTTTCCAAGTACCAAAAAGGGATGTTTTGTGAAGTAATCACCAAATAAAAGATTCAGAACGGTACCATCCCATTTTTTAGAAATACTATGCCACCTTCCATGAATAATGTCTCAACCGGGGTATCTTAAACCTTTTCATCCCCCTTGTGAAAAAGACAAATTCCTGCCAAATTGGAAGAAAGTCGGTCAGATTTGGACTATGGGTACATGATCTAATACTCATGATTTTTTGGAAAAATCATTTTTAGATTCAGATTATGCTATTATATTAGAGATCCACTGCAAGTTTAGTGAGGCTTAGTCCCGAGGTAAGAATCTTCATACCCGCCGTTTTGACCATAGTTTAAAACGGGCATAAGAAATTGAAAAATGATCCAAATAATGTAAAACCTTTGAGTGGTGTCATATTATGTGACATAGTTGCAAGGAAAAATATCAATCTTGGAATATTGCAAATATCTCAAAAAAACCTTTTCAGAAATGAGCTATCATGTTCGAGGTGTGATCCTTATAAAGATATTAATTATTCCATATTAAATAGAGGAAGGCAAAAAATAAAATCATTTATTGTTATTTTATTTCAAGATTATTATTACTTATTCATTTTTGTTTACTTAAGTATTTGTTCAGAATCCAAAAAATAGAGGTGTTACATCACAGTCCAAGGATTTTATGGATTTAAAGATATTAATTATTCCATATTAAATATAAAAAGACAAAAAAATCATTTTATTGTTATTGAAATTCAATATTATTATTATTTATTCATTGTTGTTTACTTAAGTATTTGTTTCGAGTTCAAAAAATTAGAATTGTGACACCACGGTACAAGGGTTAATAGGATTGATATGGTAGTATTATCAACAAGATATAATTTCTTTCTTGGAAGCTCATCCAAGAGGAATGGACAAGTTAAGCGTGCTGGGGCTGGAGTAGTGCAAGGATAGATGACCGGCAGGAAAGTTTGACCATTAGTACAATTTGATCTGAGATTAAGCGTGCTTAGAGTTAAAAAATGTCCATTATGAAATTAATGACTTAAACAATTCAAAAGGATAAGATTATTTTTGAAAAAAATAGTTTTTTTTGTGAAAACTAGGTCAAGGGCTTTGCCGTCGGCATACCCAAATGGACGTTAGCCATCTATGTGAGGCTCATCTAGCCTATACCGAGGGAAATGCTGTTAGCATAGGCTGTGCCGACAGGGTGCTATGCCGACGCCCCTACGCCGATGGCAAAAAATTGGCCTATGTCGACGGCTTATGGTTGTTGGCCAGTGATCTTTTCCTGTAGTGATGTGTTCGGTTGCCGTATTTGCAAAAGAAACAATATCGTATTTCATCAAGTGTGATCGATCTACGAAGGTGTGTTGATTTTTAGATTCAGAGACTTTTGAAAGCTTAGGATTCCTTAGAAGATTAAGCTCTTTCTATGGTAGCTGGCCATAGATCGTTTACCTAGTGGAGTGTAGGGTTCGTTGCATGGAAAACAAAATAAATTCTATCACAAGAACACATAAAACCAAGATCCAATCTATGGCAAAGCCAAGATCTAATCCATGAGATAGGTATAACTAGATTGGAGAGAACTAACCCTAGAAGATCCAAAGCGTTTAACAAGATCGGATATTATGGTTGATGTAGTCTATCACTTGCCAATCTCAAGATCATGTAGACGATCCTTCCGGTGCCGCGTTCCGGCATCGCTTCCACACTCGGTCACACGTACGGAGTCGATGAAGACCTTACTCTCCCCGTTCCAGCGGGTAGCGGAGGTAGTAGATCCCCTCGAAATCCGAGCACCACGACAACGTGGTGGTGGTGGAGGTGAAAACCTGAAGGGCTTTGCCTAAGTGGGAGCAGGAAGATAGAGGAGGGAGGAGAGGGGTGGCTAGGGTTGGAAGAGAGGGCAAGGTCTAGGATCCCACCCCACCCATCCTTATATAGATGGGGAGGCTGAGGCTAGGGTTCCCATCCCCGGCCGTGTCCTCCTCCAAGCCGGCGGCCCAAGAGGGGAAGGGGGCAACTTACCCCCCAAGTTTCCCTCTTTCCTATTTTAGGGTTTCCCCTTTCCATAGGAGTTGGCCGGTTGGGTCCTCTTGGGCTTGGTGCGGATGACCCTAGTCCCCCACGTCATGCCACAACCCAAGTGCCCCCCGTGGTGGTGGATCCACTGGTGGTCCTTCAAGAACATTCTAGAAGCTTTCGGTCAAAACACCGAAAACATTTCCAAACCCCGGAAATTGACTTTCCTTATATGAATCTTATTCTCCGAACCATTTCGGATCTCCTCGTGGTGTCCTGGATCCAATTCGAGACTCCGAACAACATTCGGTCTCCAACTCATATTCCATATCTACTTAAACAACATCGAACCTTAAGTGTGTCACCCTATGATATGTCTAAAACGTATCTACTTTCCTGAACACTTTTGTTATTGTGTCTCTACTAATTTGTGTGATTTGGATATAACTAACACGGACTGACGCTGTTTTCAGTAGAATTTCTTTGGTGTCCCATTTTTGTGCAGGAAATCAACTTTCGGGAAAAATCCCGGAAAAGCGCAAAACTCCTATTTTACCAGAAGACTCGCGGAGCTAGAAGACGAGACGGAGAAGGGCCACGAGGACACCATCAACCATCCTTGATTCTCCCATCACGAACGCCTCTCCATCAACCATCCTTGATTCTCCCATCCATGAGTGAGTAATCCCTCGTAGTAGGCTATGGGGATGGTAGGGATTGGATGAGATCTATCATGTAATTGCATAAGATTGTTAGGGCATGGTGCCTAGTATCTATTGTTGGTGCCTTTTGACATTGTTGCAACTTGTTATGATTAATTCTTGTCACTAGGGCCCGAGTGCCATGATCCCAGATCTGAACATGTTATTGATTCATGATGATATTATTGTTTGTGATCTTACCTACAAGTTGTTTACACATATTATTGTCCGGAACCCGAGGCCCCGAAGTGACAGAAATCGGGATAACTAGAGGGGATGGCTGTGATGTGAGGATCACGTGTGTTCATGGAGTGTTAATGCTTTGCTCCGGTACTCTATTAAAAGGAGTACCTTAATTTCCAGTAGATTCCCTTGAGGCCCCGTTGCAACGGGCTGGCAGGACAAAAGATGTTGTGCAAGTTCTCAATGCGAGCACATATGACTATATATGGAACACATGCCTATGATTACTTAGTACTTGGATGATTTATCTTATTAATCTGCAAATGCCCTTGGTCTTAATATTACATGTATAGTCTTGTCCATGCAACGCCCGTCCATCCATCCCTATGCCTACCGCACTTAAATCCCGCTATTTGCTACAATTGTTACTACTGTATTTATTTTACTACTGCAGTTACTTTGCTATTGCTACTACAAAACTGTTGCTACTGATAAACTACTGCGAGCAAGACTATTTCTAGGTGCAGCTGAATTGACAACTCAGTTGTTAAGGCTTATAAATATTCTTTGTCTCCCCTTGTGTCGAATCAATAAATTGGGTTTAACTTCCCTCGAAGACTGTTGCGATCCCCTATTCTTGTGGGTCATCAAGACTATTTTCTGGCGCCGTTGCCGGGGAGCATAACTTTATTTATAAAGTTCACTTGGAATTATTATTGTTCGCTGCTATCCATTCATCATGGGTAAAACTCGTGATGGAAAAGTTCCTATATTACCATCCACTACAAGAATAGGTACAGTTCTGAACACCTCTGTTGCTCTTGATTCACCATCTGTTATGAGTAAGCTCCTTACACCACCACCACATACACATGTCACACATACTGCTACTTCTGCTGAATCTGAAATTGCTTCTGATACTCATTATGTTACTTCTACTATGCTTGATGAGAGTGGTTCATTAGGTCCTTTCCTAGATGCTACAATTGCTAGAATTATAATTGGAAACACTGAAACTCCTAATGAAGATAATACTACACCAGTTAGCTCACCTGAGTCTAGAGAGAGACCTAGCTATGATATTAATGATGGTTATATTGAATTGACTGATGAATTTATTGAAGAATGTCGAAACACACATGGTGCAAGTGCTATTAAAATCCTTCTTGAGAGACGTACTATTAGACCTAAACTATTTCCTGATGCTAAGTTTGCCACATCTTCCATAAACATTAAAGATAAGGATTATGATTTCTCTCTTGATTTATCCTATATAACCATTGTTGAGAAAGAACCTTTATGTCGGACTGAAAATGAAAGTGTTGTATGACTGAGCTTTCTACTATGAGTGGCTTATTTTATGATGATATTAAGATGCGCACCTACTTTGTTGCTAAAATTTTCCCTTTTTTCATTGAAAGGAGAGGCTAAAGCTTGGTTTAATAATTTACCTCCTAGATCCATTGATAGCCGTGATTGCTTGATTGATACTTTCTTTCAGAACTATTTCCCTCCTAGTGCTCGACATGCCATTTTGCAGGAACTTTTTGATTTTAAACAGGGAGAAAAGGAGAAATTGCCTGAATCATGGGCAAGGTTTTATGCTTTAATTCACGCACATCCTGGATGTCCATTACCTAAAAATGATCTTCTTGATATATACTATAATGGACTAACTGATGAATCTAGGACATACCTGGATAGTTGTGCTGATTGTGTTTTCAGGAAAAAACTCGCGAAGAAGCTGAGGAATTAATGGCTAAAATAAGCAAGAATTATGATGACTGGACTACATCTGAGTCAACTACACCTGGGCCCATTATGCCAGAGCCAACCCCAACCCCAACACCAAAGAAGATGTGAGTGATTGAACTAAATGATGAAGTGATGAAAGAAGATAAGAAATGTCTTAAGGAGAAGGGTATTAAATCTGAAGATGTGAAGAATTTACCTGGGCCCATTGTTGTTGTCGTTGTCATTGTTTTTGTTTTTGTCGTTGTCGTTGTCGTTGTCGTTGTCGTTGTCGTTGTCGTCGTTGTCGTTGTCGTCGTCGTCATCGTCATCGTTGTTGTCGTTGTTGTTGTTGTTGTTGTTGTTGTTGTTGTTGTTGTTGTTGTTGTTGTTGTTGTTGTTGTTGTTGTTGTTGTTGTTGTTGTTGTTGTTGTTGTTGTTGTTGTTGTTGTTGTTGTTGTTGTTGTTGTTGTTGTTGTTGTTGTTGTTGTTGTTGTTGTTGTTGTTGTTGTTGTTGTTGTTGTTGTTGTTGTTGTTGTTGTTGTTGTTGTTGTTGTTGTTGTTGTTGTTGTTGTTGTTGTTGTCGTTGTCGTTGTTGTCGTTGTCGTTGTCGTTGTCGTTGTTGTTGTTGTTTTGAATGTTCCGAGTGAGCAGTTGGATCAGCTGGTTCTGAGTGGCCAAAAGTTGTGCAATCTCTGGAGGAATTTCAGTGTTTGCGCGTCTTGGCGGCATCTGTGGGGTTTGAGAAACAAGTTAAGAAATAGACAGAAAGACTAAGTAGTAAACTCCTACCCTTATGAAAACACACAAGGCACACAAGACACAATAGCACAAGTTTAACACAGATATCATCCAAGTTTAACTAAACCAAACATGTCTTGGTATTTATTACAATCGCGAATAACGTTGTACTATAGAATTTAAAGGTGGTCCGACTACTACACATCCTCCACGCCTTCCTCTTCCTCGTCCTCGAACGAGTAGCCCTCCTGCTCTAGGGTTGTCTTGTACAGAACCATTTCCTTTGTGGTTGCTTCAAGCTTCTCTTGGAGGTTCTTTATCTCATCCTACAACTTCTTGGTAGTGGCTTCTAGCTGCTCCTAAAGTCCCTTCTTCTCGCCTTGCAGTTCCTCCACTAGACTTGACTTCTTTGGGGCTTCAAGTTGCTTTGCCAAGTCCCTCTTGGAGGCACACACAGTGTTGATTATCTTGCAAAGGCCCTCGGTCTGTACTTCAGTTCCCTCGATTTCCTGTTTGAGTTCCCTAATCCTCTTGTTTTTACTTATCACCCTCTTCTCTTGGTTAGCGAACTTCTTCTCTTGGTACTGGAACTTCATTTCTTGGAGCTTCATTGCCTCCTCCTGCTGCTTGATTATTTCCTCCTTCTCCTTGATGAGAGCGCATTGCTCATCGTTCCTTAGCATCTCGAGAAAGCTACCTTTTTCAAGGTCATGCATGTGGCACTCCAAGTCTTGATATTGGGTCCTTCGGCGCTTGGTAGAAGTCCTTTCCTCAAAGGGTAACTCCATGGGAATTCCTTCCTCATCTCGCCTTCGAAAAAGGCCGCCGCAGTGTCCTTGGAGAACCTCGTGATGGCGTCCACATAGGCGACCAATGAGCTGCTGCAAGCTGATGCTAAGGGCCTTCTCCGTGGAGTCGCTAACGATGTGGATTGCTATGTCTTCCTCCGGGTTCTTGCCTCGCTCTTGTCCTGGCTGGATGACTTTGAATCCCCAGCAGCCGTCCTTGTGGAGTTTCTTCATTGTGCTTCCCTAGATTGTTGGCAGGGGAAGGTCCAAACGTGTGAGGAGATCCATGAGGCATCCACCAAAGGGAAGGGGCTCGATGTCCGCGACGGTTTCATAGAGGAAGCTTGTCATCTTTAAGTTAGAAGAACGAAGATTAGATATTTAAACAAATAGAGGAAAGAAGGTACTAGAAGTGCGAAAAATAACTTAGAAGAAAAGAAAGTAACACACATAAGTTAAGGTGGTTCCAAATCCTAGGGTCACGTCCTACAGGCAACAATGTGCTCTGATACCATCTGTAGTGACCTTGGATCATTAAAGATCCTAAGTCCCTGTGATTTACATGCTAGTCCCTGGATCAATAGCTAGCACTCACAGTTGATGAATATCATGTAAAACACAAAGTCATTATTACACGGAGAATCCAGAGTATGAATTTATTACAAATTTGCTTAGCATTATGCTAGCTCAAATAACAGCGGAAACATAAAGCAGCTTGAGTCCATCAATGCCCCAGGTTTGTAGAGTGTAGACTCGCGATCCCTACGCACCTTTCAATCTTCGGATTCTGCAATAAGACGTGCAGCCAACAAGTTGGGTCAATACTTTGAATGTATTGGCAAATTACACCATGGAAGAAAAGACTAACTCTACATGCAAGGCTAGTTTAGGCTGTGGAGTTTATTTGCTCAAAGCTAATTTTTATTAAGTATGGAAAATAAGAGGAGATTTCCCTACTTTGTAAACATTTGTTTAAGCAATATACGGTCGAATGGCACACGCGGATATTACTCACCAAGTTCCCAAAACCCACCCAATAGCGATATGACTCACGCCTTGGGTTTTTAGAAAATTTTAAGTTTTGAAAAGGGGAGAGGAAGATCCTTTAGAGGCTCCATCCTTCAGATGCTCAAATTTGTTATGTTTCTGTGAACACGGCTGATCGATCAGATTGCAATACTCTCGATAGTTTGTGCACTTTACCCACAATCTACGATCAAGTCCTTTTACAGACAAGACCATGGCGAGGCTTTCCCTTAGCAGCCCCTCTACCTTCTGGATCCAACCGTGCCAAGAACCTCCAAATGTTAATACCTAGGTGAGGTTTTCCACTAAGTACTTGGCCAAGACAGAGCCCATATGTATTGTGGTTGCACTAGAAGCTTCTGAATTCTGAAACATGGCAGACTTCTTTGATTCCTGGGCGGCCATCCTCCACCAACATCTCACTCGTTGTCCCGACAACCATTCCTCCCAGAAGAAAACATAGTTTTATTTTGAATTGGATTTGAGAAGAAAAGTTTGCTCAAGAGAGCCTTTATACTTAGAAAAATTCATTGTCTTTCGAACCCCCCAACGGTACTTTATATACATAGCATAGCAAGCAAATACTTAGCAAAAACAGGGGTAACCTATTAGGAGGGAAAAAATCCTAAGTATAGAGCTACTCATGACATACTACAAAATCATCGCACTTGCAAAATAATACTAAGGAAAATTCTACTAGCACATCCTACTCACGCATACTACAGAATTTGAAGATCACATGCATAGAATCAAAACTGGGACAAAATTATGAACAAGTGGTGTAACTTGCCTTGATCCGAGCAGCACTCTACACAATGGTACTCCTCAGCGCACTCCGAACAATCTAACAAAACGCAAACATAGATCCAATCACAACTTGCACAAAATAATGCCACAAAGATGATATGCATGCATGCAACATAGTAAGTATGCAATATCGTGTTCCAAATTGACCAAGATAATCTCATTGGGTTGCTAATGTGTCAGGGATGTTGTTAGTATTTGTTTCCCGCAGATTTTAATCAATTTGGATAGTTATTTAAATTTATAGGCCCATAAGTAGATCCAATCATCTAATTAGCCCCGAATCAGATCTAAGGATCTTAATCAAGGTCTTATAATTTTTGTCAGTAGGCATTGTAAATACAAAGCCAACGCAACAAGAATCAACTAAAACGGTGTTCCAATTATTTTTCTATGAATTAAACACTTCAATCTAGAGATTAAATTCTACACAGAAAATACTACTGCAAACTCGTAAAATTATTATAGATCCGTGTTCTACACAATTTTGTGAATCCAACGATATATTACACGCAAATTTAGTCCAAACGGTTTAATTTCTATGAATTTCGCAAGGTTTTAATTGATTCTGCCTATTTAAATTAATCCTAACAGATCTGTGACAGGTGGCGGCCCCGGATTGGCCCAGCTAAACGACGCGCGCTGACGCGCCATGCTGACGCGGCGCTGACGCGGACATGCCACGCGGCGTAACGCTACTCGCCGATACCCCTTCTTTTGGACATCTAATCTGAGCCATAGATCGTCGATCTAGCGGTCGGGGGAAGAGGTGGCGGCTTACCGCGGTGGCAACGATGGCGAGGGGATGCAGACGGCGGCGGTGCTGTCGGTCGGTGGTTCTCGGCGGCGGTCCGCTGGCTTCTCGAGGCAGTGGAGCAGACGATGGCACACGGCTCCTCCTCGCG
Organism: Avena sativa; assembly: GCA_916181665.1. Classification (NCBI taxonomy): domain Eukaryota; kingdom Viridiplantae; phylum Streptophyta; class Magnoliopsida; order Poales; family Poaceae; genus Avena; species Avena sativa. The sequence continues at coordinate 231,485,763 of OV702279.1, forward strand.
GTCCCGTTCGCGAGATCGGCTTCGAACTTCCCTTCCTCGTCCAGCCGCACTGCTCCGCCGGTCCCCGCGAACTCCGGCGATGCGTCGGTGAGAAATCGACAGCAGTTCGGCGAGTTTTGCTAGGGATTTTCGAGGGGTAAACGACAGAAGGGGTCGGGCTTTTAAGGACCAGAGACTTGGGGGAGGGGGCGGCCGAATCGGTTAGGATTCGAGCAAATCCCGACGCGTCCGAGGCGGTGAGGGTTCGGGTTCGCTGCGGACTCCACGAGGGAGACGACTCGGTGGGGCCTCGGTGTCAGCGTCTGCGCGCCTCGCGGGCAGCGAGAGGGCCGGGAAAATCGGGCTGGCCCACGTGCTGGCGGCGTTGACTTCCAGGTGTGGCGGTAGATAGGTGCGGGCTGGCCTAGCTGGCCCGTTTAGGTTAGTTAGGGTATTTTTATTCTTTTCTTTTGTTAATTTTCTGTTTCACTAAAAGCTTAATAACTTTGGCATAAAAAAATCCAAATTTAGTGAAACTAGTTTCTAAATTTTTGTAATAATGAGGTGGTCATCACAGAACCAGAGAAGGGTCAAACAAGATTACTTAAATTCTTGCTCACATCGAGGAATTCTTTTATGAGGGTTTAATGGTAGGGTTTGATGCAACTTTAATTTGTAGGATGCAATGATGCAAGGATGATGCATGCTTCTAGTAACATCTTAATATGAAATCTGGGATGTTACACGTGGGCCCACCATCGGCCGTGCCTAGGGGGTTGCAGCCAGTCCAGGCACCCCCTCGGCCTCCCTCTGCGCCTATAAGTTGCCTCTCTACCTAAAAACCGAGGGGGGTTCGATAGTTTTCCAGAAATAGTTCCACTCCATCGCCGCCACCAGAAACCAAGATTCGGATCCAGAAACTCCGTTATGGCACCGTGCCAGGACAGGGAATTTGGAGAGGATCATCGCCATCGTCATCACCAACGCATCTCCATCAACCATCAATGTTTCCCTCATCCATGAGTGAGTAATCCCCCACTATAGGCTTGGGGATGGTAGGGATTGGATGAGTTCTATCATGTAATCGAATAAGATTGTTAGGGCATAGTGCCTAGTATCTCTATTAGTGCTATTTGACTTTGTTGCAACTTGTTGTGCTTAATGCTTGTCACTAGGTCCCGAGTACCATGATCTCAGATCTGAACTTATTATTGAATCATTATGATAGTATTGTTTGTGATCTTATCTGCAAGTTGTGTACACATATCATTGTCCAGATCCAAAGGCCCCGAAGTGACAATAATTAGGACAAACGGAGGGGATGGATGTGGTGTGAGGATCACATGTTTTCACGGAGTGTTAATGCTTTTCTCCGGTGCTCTATTAAAAGGAGCACCTTAATTACCAGTAGTTCCATAGAGGCCCCGCTTCCACGGGCTGGCTGGACAGAAGATGTTGTGCAAGTTCTCATTGCGAGCACGCATGACTATATTTGGAGCACATGCCTAGGATTGTTTAGTACTTGGATGCTTGTTATTATTTATATGCAATGCCCTAGATCTTGAAGTTACATGTTTAGACTCGTCCATGCAACGCCCGTCCATCCATCCCTATTCCTACCGCACTCGAATCCCACTGTTACCGTTACTGTTACTATTGCTCCTGTTTTACTGTTGCTGTTGCTTTGCTATTGCTACTACCAAACTGTTGCTACTGATAAACTTCTGTGAGCAAGAACTATTTCTAGGTGCAGCTGAATTGACAACTCAGTTGTTAAGGCTTGCAAGTATTCTTTGGCTCCCCTTGTGTCGAATCAATAAATTGGGTAATACTACTCGCGAAGACTGTTGCGATCCCCTATACTTGTGGGTCATCAAGACTATTTTCTGGCGCCGTTGCTAGGGAGCATAGCTTTATTTGTAAGTTTACTTGGATCTATTATTGGTCACTGCTACTCCTTTCATCATGGGGAAGTCTCGTGATGGAAAGTTCCCTATTTTACCATCCACTACAAGAAGAGGTACAATCCTAAACACCTCTATTGCTCTTGATTCACCGTCTGTTATAAGTAAGCTTGTCACACCACCACCACATACTCATGCTACACACACTACTATTACTGCTAAGTCTGAAACTGCTTTTGATGCTCATGATGTTACTTCTACTGTGCTTGATGTGAGTGGTTCATTATGTCCTTTTCTAGATGCTACTATGGCTAGTCTAGGATATACCGAAACTCCTAGTGAATACACTGTTACACCTGTTGGATCACCTAAGTCTAGTGAGAGTTATGATAGTAATGATGGTTACATTGAGTTCACTGATGAATTTGTTGAAGAGTGCCAAAACACACATGGTACTAGTGCTATTAAGAGTCTCCTTGCTAGACGTACTATTATGCCTAAACTGTCCTCTGATCCTAAGTTTGCCACCTCTCCCATAGATATTAAAGATAAAGATTATGATTTCTCTCTTGATTTATCCTATTTAGATATTATTGAGAAAGAACCTTTTTGTGGGACTGAAAGTGAGAGTGTGTGGCTCATATGAACGAGCTTTCTACTATGAGTGCTTTATTCTCTGATGATTTTAAGATGCACAAGTAATTTGTTACTAAGATCTTCCGTTTTTTCACTAAAAGGAGAAGCTAGGGCTTGGTTTAATAGATTACCTCTTGGTTCCATTGATATCCCTGATTGCTTGATTGCTTCTTTCTTCCAGAAATATTTTTGTCCCAGTGCTAGACATGCTGCTTTGCAGAGACTTTTTGATTTTAAACAGGGAGAAGAATAGAAATTTCCTGAGTCATGGACAAGGTTCTGTGCTTTGATTCATGGACACCCTGGATGTCCATTACCTGAGAATGAGCTTCTTGATATTTATTATAATGGACTAACTGATGATTCTAGGACATACCTAGATAGCTTTGCTGATTGTGTTTTTAGGAAAAGAACTCCTACAGATGCTAAAGAATTAATGGCTAAGATAAGCAAGAATTATGATGATTGGACTTCAATTGAACTAAATACACCTGAGACTATTATTCCTAAACCAGTTGTGCCTGAACCAGTTCCAACTCCAGCACCAAAGAAGAGGGGAGTTATTGCATTAAATGATGAAGTGATGAAGGAAGCTAAAAAATGTCTAAAGGAGAAAGGTATTAGAGCTGAAGATGTGAAGAATCTACCTCCTATAGAAGAATTATGTAAGCCAATTCCCCACTCATCTACTATTGGTGTAAACTCTCTCCAACACTTTGATGAAGGTGATATTCCTTATGGAAAGCCTATTGATCAATGTTTATAGGAACTTGACATTTTTATTGTTAAACAAGGTAATTTTAATAAATAAGTTCAGAATCATTTATTGGAAAACTCTAGAGCTATCAATGAGTTGAAAGATATTGTGGAAAGAACTTCCAATGATATTAAAATGCTTTGGAAACACTTTCAAATGGTTCAAACCAAACTTGATCAACTTGATAAGGTACAAAAGGATATGCTAGATAATGCCTCAGGAAATAAACATGCTTATGGAATTAGAACTAGGAGTGGTATAGCTACTCAAGATCCTTTATATCCTGAAGGGCACCCTAAAAGAATTGAGCAGGATTCTCAACAAGGTGAAAGTAGTGGTAGTCCTCGTAATAGAAACAAAAGAAACATAAGATAGTTGAGGAACCCCTTGAACCTTCTATAGATCCTAATAGTATATCTGTCTGTGATGCTGAAACTGAGAGTGGTAATGATAAAAATGATGCTCCTGATAAGGAGGAAGGTGAGGAAGAACCTGAGAAGCACACTAAGAACACTAGGTACACTAAGGAAGATTTTATTGCTAATAAACATGGTAAAGAGAGAGAACCTTGGGTGCAGAAACCTATTCCTTTTCCAGGTAAGAAACACAAGTCAAATGAGGAAGAACAATACAACAAGTTTTGTGAGCGGATGTGATACGTTGGAAACGTATCTATAATTTTTGATGCCCCATGCTTTTTAGTGTCTACTTTGCTTTACTTGTCTACACTTTGAGGTGCTTTCATGTTTTCTGGTACTAACATATTAACAAGTTGCAATAGTGCCAGATGCCTGTTTTTTGCTGTTTTTGGTTTCAGAAAAGTTAGTAAAGAAATATTCTCGGAATTGGACGGGATAAACGTCAAAGTCAATTACTTACCGTGCGGAACAATAAGTCCAGAGGGGAGCCAGAGAGGCAAGCCAGGGCGGCCAGACCCACCCTAGGCGCAGGTGGGCCCTGCCCCGCGCCTGGGAGGGGTGTGGGGCCCCTGGCCGCCGCCTCGGCCTCCCCCTTCGTCTATAAGAAGCCCCCAATATAGAAACCCTAAGCACCCGATCACCTCTCCACGGAACTATCTGTATCCGCTGCCACCATCGTCCCTAGATCGGGGGGATCTGAAGTTCTTCCCAGCACCCTGCCGGAGGGGAGATCATCCTGGAGGTCTTCTCTCCGGTATGATGCGTGAGTAGTTCCACCTTGAACTATGGGTCCATGTAGTAGCTAGAAGGTTGTATCTCCTCCTTTGTGCTTTCACGTATAGATCTTGTGAGCTCCGTTCATGATCAAGATATAATCTATTTGTAATCATGCATGTTCTGTTTGCGGGGATCTGATGGATATTGAGGATATTATGTTGGTTTGATTAATGTTTTGTCTTTATGATTCTATCATGTCTGTGTTTTTTGTGATCTTGCATGCTCTCCGTTGTTAGTAGCTATCTTGGCCAAGTAGTTGCTAGTGACTCCAAGATGGGGTATTTATGCTCGATAGTGGGTTCATGCCTCTAGTTTCCAAGGGAAGTAACAATAATCTCTTTGATTGTAGATGTGTTGTTGCTACTAGGGAGAAAACAATGGTATCTTGTTCATGGATTTGAAAGAACTATTCTGGTGGAATAACATGAAAAGGGACATTGCTAAATATGTATTAGAATGCGATACTTGCCAAAGGGTGAAGGCTGAACATCAAAGTCTAGCAGAACCATTACAACCTTTGGAAATTCCTGAATGGAAGTGGGAGGTAATAGGTATGGACTTCATCACAGGATTTCCCATGACACCTAAACGAAAGGATATGATATGGGTAATTGTGGATAGACTCACTAAAAGTGCACATTTTATTCCGGTAAATCAGAAAGATAATGCCGAGAAAGTAGAGATTTACATCAAAGAGATAGTGAGTAAGCATGGAGTGCCCAAAAAGATCATAACTGATAGGGGATTAGTGTTTACTTCAGCATTTTGGAAGCAATTACATGAGGCACTTGGTTCAAAGTTAGATTTTATCACAGCTAATCATCCAGAGACAGGAGGTCAAACAAAAAGAACAAATCAGATACTAGAAGACATGTTAAGGGCTTTTGCATTAGATTTTGGAGGTTCATGGGAAGATCATCTACCATTGGCAGAATTTTCCTACAATAATAGCTATCAGAGTAGTCTGAAGGCAGCTCCATATCAGGTTCTGTATGGAAGGAAATGTAAATCACCAATATGTTGGTATGAGCCCGGAAGCAGCAAGGAATTTGCGCCAGACTATATCAAGGAAAAACAAGATATCATTGATAAGATCAAGGATTGACTGAAAATAGATCAGAGTAGACAGAAAAGTTATGCTGATCAAATTCGAAGATCATGGCATCCAGAAGTGGGAGACATGGTATATTTGAAAGTAAGTCCAATGAAAGGGGTTAAAAGGTTCGGAGTTAAAGGAAATTGAGTCCAAGATATATCGGACCATTTAATATACTGAGTCATAACAGAACTATAGCTTATGCTTTAGAGTTACCCTCGAGATTGGCTCAAGTTCATAATGTTTTCCATGTGTCACAACTTCGTAAACATTTGAAAGTTCCGGATGATGCAATCACACACCAAGAGATAGAATTACAAGCAGACTTGACCTATATTGAAAAACCCTGTAAACTCTAGAAGAAAACTGGAAAAGGTTGAGGAACAGAGTAATCAAGTATTGCAAGGTACAGTGGGAACATCACCCTGAAAGGGAAGCCACTTGGGAGAAAGAAGAGGATTTAAGAAAAGCCTATCCAGAACTATTCAGGTACACTTCAACAAACTTCGGGACGAAGTTTAATTTAAGGGGGGAAGTCTGTAACATCCCAGCATTTAGGAACCAAAAAAGGGTAGATTTAGGAATCTGTGAATTTGCATGCATTCATCTGTAAAAATGTGGGTAATTTTTTCGCCAAATAAAAACCTAAAGTGATCAAAGTTTCTTTCATGCTTTGAGATCAGGTATAGTCTTGAAGGATGATTGTTATAAACTTTGATATGATCTTTGTGGATTAGAGTGTTTTGGGAAATGAAATTTGAATTTAAAACTTGAGTATTGGATTTATAATTCAAAAGGATTTAGAATTATGTTGAGTATTAAGATTTAGTCAAGAGTTGATAATAGTAGCCAAAATTACAAGTAAATAACATAATTAAGAAAAGAATATTTATTTCATAATTTTATTCAATGAATAAGTTACAAAATGTAACTTATAAACATGATCAAGAAACTTTACAATAGATAATAAAATAAAAGAACCTTTATATATATTGAGTAATATTACAATCTTTATTACAAAAGAATAAATAAAGATTACAAAAGAATAAAAGAAAGATTACAAGTAACTATCTATAAAGAAAAGGAAAACCTAATCTAAGTATTGAATCTTCAAGTCTGGTACCTGCAAAACAAACACAAACAAAAAGAAAGAAAGTTAAGGATTAAAAATGTTTTACTCTCAAAATTGGCAGTGAGTTGCACTGTTCAAATTTTCATCATTGAGTAATTTAAGGGGCAAGTTTCACCAATATGAAAGAACTGAATCTTTCATAATTTAAGCCAGAAGTAAAATAACTCCAAATAGCAAGGAGGGGCAAGTTTCACCAGACAAGTAAATGTAACCAGATGAAAGTAACTTTCATATCCAGAGCATATCCACAAGGTACAGTAGGCACACATGCAGCACACACACCAAACTGCATGGTGTGTGCTGTCAGCGCAGCAAGAACAGGCCACACACGCAAAACTACTCAACACAGCCGTGGGAGGCATCTCCAACACCATTCTTTGGTGCATACACACCAAGCACATCATCCCAACTAAACCAAACTAAAGCCAAACCAGATCACACCAACCAAACTCTTGATCATTTCACCAAGATGGTGACATAAGGAGGGGGTAGATCAGGTGGATAGCAAGGACAAGATCAAGCCACCAGGACCAGGAGGTGGAGAGCTAGATCAAGGCCAAGTCCAGGAGCTGGAAGTATCAGGAAAAGCATCAGATCAAGATAGTCATACAACCAGCAAGATCAAGCTAGCCACAAGATCAACCACTTGCAACCCCAACAACACCCAAGTGTGGTGAGTACCATAAAGCATCCACATATCATGTTCATCTTAATCAAATAGAAAAGCATGTGATGTTTTACAAGTTTAACCTCTTAGTGATTACCCAAGTGGGGTAAACCTATCATGGAGGAAATTTGAAATATAAAGGCTAACAGTAAACTCTACCAAATCCACCAGAATCTCAGACCAGCATCCTAGATTCTGGTGATCATAAACAACTCATATATACCAATATGTTCTCAAATAGTTTATAAAATTTGGGCACATCTCCTAATGGATTAGCACCTCAAATTTCATAAACTATATGCACCAACATTAAGCTTTAAGCAAACAAATCATTTTTCCCAAACTTTGACTCAAGAATCAGTAGCTGGTATCACTACCAGAACCAATCTATGAGTAACAATAAGAGAAGGGTCTAGTCCCTAAACCTCAGACCAACATCATGGGTTCTAGGGATTTAAGGAAAGAAGTTCCCATTTATTTCTGATGCCAATCTAATTTTAAGCTTGAACAAAATCAAGACAAGTAATAGAACCTAATCTTGTGTGCCATACAAGGATGGTGTCACAAGAACAGTTCTAAACTAAGCAAGTTAAGCATCCAATCTTCACAGATACAACCACAGTCAACTATAAATCATTTTCCTGATATTAATCACAGGAATCATAACCAGGATTATTCATATATATATCATCACTGTAAGAGACCATTTGATCTCAAACTGTATATGAATCTATAAGCCAACATTTACTGGTATAGTGAATCATCACTGACAGTGCTACTATTAGTACTAGAGTACTAACAGTAGAGAGACACACTACACATCAACCTAACCAACCAGGTTTCACAGCTACACCATCAGCTTAACCAAGCTTTATCACCAATTAGGGGAAACACTACTGAACCACTAGCATCAGATCAACAATAGCATCAAATAATCACAACATGATAGAAAGCACTGTGGTATAGTAAGCACAATCTTCATTAGGCCTCATCACCAGATCAAATCATCTTACAAGCACAAAGAGGAATGAATCCTAGAACCAGGGAAGAACCCTAGAACTAGTATGAACCCTAATGAGGGATGGCCACTAGTTATACACATATGAACTCAGAGGAGGTGTAGGCACGGGTGATAACCAAGGACCAACTCACCTGAGGTCCTCGGTGTAGATTAGAAGAGGAAGCAGAGGGTCATCTACGAACGCGGTGGCACGGGGAGCACCCCAAGGGGGCACTGCGACCCACACCACGCCGAGGCAGTGACAATAGCCACGCCTGAGGTGAGGAACATCACCACAACACACGGCAGCATCGACGGCGACAGCACCAGCGCCCATCCCAAACCCTAGGGTTCGGGACGGAGCTAGTCTGGCCACGGGGAAGCTCCAAATCCAAATAGAATTGGACAGGAAGGTAGAGCATGGTCAACAACCTCTCCCTACATCACGGCAGTGGCCAGGGATGACCACATCAACGAGCAGCGCACGACGACGGCGCCGTCAACCACAGGGTCGAAGAGGAGAAGGGAGATGAGAACGAAGAGGGTGACAGGGGAGTGTGGGCTGGACTGGGCCAAAACCCCTTCGGGGTGTGGTTTTGGTTATGTCCTATTGGGCCACAGGGGCCCAATAAACCAACGCAGGTAACCCATTTACCTAAAGGCCATTTTTAATAAATAAGAAAAGACGAAAATACCCCTGAACTTAAATAAGTTCTAGAAAATAAAATAAAAATCCGAAAATTATAAATAAAATATTTTTGGATTCACAATAATCCAAACTATTTAAATAAATTAAGTAGTAAAATTTTAGACATATAGATTTTATTAAGAATTTTGTAATATATATCCCTTATGGAATTTTACAAAATTATTGAAAGATGATAAAATTAAATAAAAATCACTTTCATTATATTTTAATATTGTAGTTTTATAAAAATACTAAACAAATATTTAATATTAATTTCTGGTATTTAAATGATAATTCTTAAAGGAATTATTAAATAAATAAAATACAAATAAAATAAACAAAATAAAAGAATACAATATTGAATAAATATTAAAAATTAGTATTTATAAATTCTTTATTATTAAAAGAATTTTTATAATTAAATAATGGGGGAGAATACACACAAAGCTAAATGCATTACATTACTTTGCATAATCATTTTGCTTCTTTAAATATTGTCCTTACCGGGCAATAAAGATGTTTTGTAGACATAGAAGCTCAAGGTCCAGTGCAAGCATCCGACTTCACTACCTTGAAATCACAAGGCAAGTTCATCACTTGCTCATGTCCTTTGAAGAGTCTTTATCAAGTATTTGCAAATTGTGTGTTATCATCTATATTATAGAGAAAGAAAATGTTATTTTCTTAAGATAATAAATCTTAGATATCATCCTAAGTGATGATATGATGGAGCAATAGAACTTAGGTTTCTAATTGCATTAATGATAAACAATTAGGGATTAATAACCCATGACATCAGTGATTCTAGCGCCGTATAATACGCGTTAACCATGAGATTTGGAATGGGACGGAGAAGTTAGCTGTATCGTTTTCCTCTTGTATGGAGGCAAGACGACCTTAACGTGACATTGTGATTCCTTCTGAGGATCCAACATATGGTGTCAACACCCGGATTTTTAATCCCAGATGCCTGTTATACCATACATCTCAATCCCAGGATTACCATTTTTGCGAGACATAACAGAATTGGATACCGCAGTACATCATCCATTACAAACCATACATAAGGTCTTACACAAATAAGGATCTCATGATCCAGTTCTTAATACAACTCAAGCAGTGGAAATACGTAATAATAAAGGTAGTGTAGGCGAAGCTCCATCTCCGGGGTCACAGGCAATGCTGACGATGGGAGATGATCCTAGTTGTCGTAACCTTCCTGGGGTCCATCATCCTGGTACTCCTCTTCATAGTCTGGCCACGGGAATAGCCAGGGACAAAGCCATGAGTACTCTTTAAGTACTCGCAAACTAATACTAACAAGTGAAGGTTTTTTTTTGTAATAGGACACTAATCTCTATGGTTGTTTTGCAAAAAGCCAGATTTACCTCTACTAAGTTCAGGAGCAAGAGAAAACTAGTCACATTTTTATAACACCTAAAAGGGGGACTTGTATCTCATGCCACAACTCCGTTGTGGTCAAGTCAAATTCTTCGATTCATATCACAATTCATCTTGAAAACATCTGACGGGGGAACAGTATGGCCACTCCAACTGTCCATAACCACGAACGTGGCTATTCAAATAGTTTGACACTCTGCAGAGATTGTACACTTTCACCACAACATTTGATACATCCGTTAGGAACAAATCCTGAAATCACCATACTCAGTATGTGGATAATCAATCCTAACCTTTCAATTACATGCCCTAGTATAAGAACCTCTCCTGTGAGTTTGGCCTCCCAACCATGACCAACTGTCATCTTGGGTACTGCACAGGTGGACAATCTTCACAAGGTAGCCTCCGCTCAGACCTTGGACGTGAGGGAACCAATACTAAGGTATATAAGTTTCCAGTCAAGCCCTACCCAATCTGCGGGTATTGTGGTTGTACGGTAAAATTGGAATGGTATCACATCCAGACAACCATCAGTTTTATAAAGGGCTAAGGCTCATGCCTTAACATTTTCATCACCAAAATCATCTGGTGTTCGGAAACACATGTAAAAACATCTCATTAGAATGATCCATCATTCTAAGGTTTTCATAACCATTTTCACCAAGTATTTCCATCTAAAGTTGATCAAGTTTTATGCTTAGCACTAGCATCTACAAGTGGGGGTGAGTACTAAATGAGGGGTGATAAACTAGTGGGGTTCTAACTAAGTTCAATCTCATGCCTTAGGATGACATCAAGATTATCTAGTTTAGGCCAAATTTTATGCTCTTTATGCAACCTTCAGTTAACTTCCTAGAATCTACAAGTCACTTAAGTAAACTCTAAAGAAAGCTTTGTTAAAGCAATAAAGTAGAAAGCTTGCAAGTAAAACTAGGCTTGGGTATCAAGTGGGTATGATCACATATGCTTAAGGCATATGGTTGGCATGGTAACAAGCAAGTATTAGCTTGCATAGGTCAACTTGATTAGTAGGGCTTGCCTTGTGCAGAGCAGTGGTTGAAGTTCTCCTCGGTTTCTTCTTCGTAGTATCCTCCTTCCTCCTCGTATCCTTGGTCGGTACTAGCGTCTATAAATAAATACGAGGTACACAATCACCAAACAATACTCAACTACTTTCAATCATCACACAAAGGGGTTCTATAGATGATCTAGCATCATCACTAACATTACAAGATTAAAGCATTTGTCTTATTTATTTTAGTTTAGAAAAGTAATTTCTACTCAATGAAAAACTACTTAAGATTTAATATTCTCCAAACCAAACATGGGATCATGTTGACACATGTCATCACCACATATTTTTGTCCATGGGAATGTGATTTAAAGTGGTGTCACAATTTAATAAGGTTTTACCCTTTTATTTTAATTAAATAAAGTGACTAGAAATGCCTATGTGGCATTCTTTTATTACTTGAACATTATGTCTGTACGTAAACCCATATATTTTTATATATTCTGAAAGGTATGGTTAAATGTGATTTTTGAGAGTTGGAATCAACTCAAAAGCTATTATGGTTTAAATTTGAAATTTTTTTGAATGCAGAAAAGCATCTGCCTTGTTATTTTTACCAAGGGTGATCTACAGATCCAAATGATTTGAATCCAACGGTCTTGGATTCAGCATTTCAAGACCTTTCTAACAAAATTAGTTTCATTCAATTTGGTCCACTGAATCGAGCTGGGTTGATTTTTGAAACTAGGTAAAGAACTGTGTTTGAATGAAAATGGAAAAATCCAATTCAAACGAATGGGCTGCGCGGGAAGAGAAAATGGGCCGGCCTGCTACGCGCAGCGCTTACGCGGGCTGGTTAAGTTGCTGTCCCACGCGTCAGTGAGACAGGGGGGTGCGACGCGGTACGGGGCAATGTGGTGCGTTGGATTAGAAGTAAGATCAACGGCGGAGGGTCGTCGTCGACGATGAACTAGTCACCGGCGAGCTCGAACCCTAGCGGCTCAGTGGGGGTCGTGGGAGGCTCACCGGGGCTCAAGCGAGGGTCGGCGAGGCGGGCGAACGACAAAGTCGACGACGGCAAACCTCCTGGTACCGGCAGCTTCTCCTAGGGTGGAAGAAATCGACGACGCCCTTCTTCTCCAGAGGCGGCCTTGCTCCGGGAACGGGGTGGAACGATCAGTGAGGAGAGGGGAGTAGAATGGTGTGAAGAGTTTGAGCTAGGGTGGCCTCTATTTATAGTCTCGACGACGAGACCGAACGGGATGGGCAGGCAACGGTGGCGACATGGCTACGGGTTGCTAGAGGCATGGCCGACGGTGGCGATCGATCGGTGGTCTCCTGGCGATGTTCTATGGCTTTAATGCACGTGTAGGGGCGGTGGAAAACGGTCGGGAACGCACGGTGCTCTGCGCGGCAGAGGCGGCGTCTTCGACGACGAGCGGTGGCTGTGAGGCATGGGGAGGCGAACGGGGATGTCTGGCGGTCTCCTGGGATGATGGTGATCGCGTATGCATGCGGTGAGGACGGCGCGCGGTCTGTGGGCGTTTGTCGAGGGTGGCGCTCTGGCGCGCTCTCGGCATGCGCTCAGAGAAGCTTGGCATGGCCTGGGCATGTGGTCCAGTGGCTGGCAGGGTTCAAGCGCTGGACAAGGGGTGGCGGTGGAAGGTGGGTTGCCTTCTGGAGGGGTGCTTAGGCTTAGTGTTTGCTCTGGCTAGCTAGCCATGGTCGGCTGGCAAGGGGGTGCTCGGGTTGGCATGGTATGGTGCAAAGGGTAGGGGATAGGGTGGTCAAAGCACTGGTTGGCACTGGGGGAGACAAGGATGATCAATGGTGAACACTGCTTAGCCAAATTACTGCTCAAAACAGTGAAGTTTGGCCAGATTGATTTGTTGCCTCCAAGTGTTTGATGAAATGGCCGCAAGAACTCAAGTTTTGAATTTTGAAAAGATTTTTGGTGGGTGTGCTAGGCATGTGCTGGTGAGTCTGTGGATGCTTGGGTTTTGAAAGTTGAGCTTGTTTGAGTGGTTTTTGAAAAAGTGGGATCTTCCCATATGATATAGATTCAATTTTGAACTGTCATTTAAACTATGCATTCAAATGTTTCTGGATGATCACAAGGTGGGCCTTGGTACTTTGTTATGAGTAATATCAAGGGGTGTAAAAATCCAAACAAGTTTCTGTTAAGTTTTGAAAGTTAGAGACATCCAAAGTAGGCATGGGAGTTAAATTGGCCAAAGTGACAATTCCCTTATTTTGTTCGTTTTGATTTATTTGTCTTTGGGAAAAGTGTGGGGATTGTTTAGATGATGTTTATTTCACCTAAGAATCCTTTTACAAGCAAAGAAACACACAAGCAAGGTGATTCAAAAGAATCCAAATTGGAAGGCATACACACATGCATGCTTTCATGTTTTTAATTTGTAAAGTTTTTGTTAACCCTAAATTTGATGATTAGAGTTTCATGATCCAAGTTTAATATTTTTGGGATGTTACAAACCTTCCCCCCTGAAACAAAATCTCGTCCCGAGATTTGAAAAAGGACGAAAAAGATTACCTAGGATTTGAAGAGATCTGGAAACTCCGTCCTGATGTGATCTTCGCGCTCCCAGGTAGCTTCTTCTTCCGTGTGGTTGCTCCACTGAATCTTGAGAAACTTGATGCTTCGGGTTCAGGTAGTTCTGAAGGCTTCTTCCAAATTACGGATGGGTACTTCGGGATAGGTTAGGTCATCGTTGATCTCTATAGTCCGGTGATCGATATTCTTGAACACTTCGGTCTTCTCTGGAACTTCGAGGCACTTGCGAAGTAATGAGATATGAAACACATTGTGCACGGCTGACATCTCTTCGGGCAGTTCCAATTGATACGACATTTCTCCTCGATGGTTCAGAATCTTGAAGGATCCGATATATCTGGGGGCTAACTTTCCTTTGAGTTGGAAATGCTGCATTCCTTTTAATGGCGACACCTTCAGATACACAAAATCTCCGAAGTTGAAGGCGAGGTCTCGACGTCTCTTGTCGGCGTAACTCTTCTGTCTGGACTGGGCTGTCTTGAGGTGCTCACGAATCTTGTGAACCTTCTCTTTTGCTTCTCGTAGGATGTCAGGTCCGAAAATCTGACTCTCTCCTACTTCCGACCAGTTCGAAGGGGTGCGACACTTCCTTTCGTACATGAATTCAAATGGGGACATTTGCAAACTAGCTTGATAATTGTTGTTGTATGAAAATTCTGCAAACGGTAGATAGTCTTCCAACTTAGATACATATTCTAACACACATGCTCTCAGCATATCTTCGAGTATTTGATTTACTCGCTCCGTTTGTCCATCGGTCTGAGGGTGATATGCGGTGCTGAAATCTAGGCGGGTTCCTAAACCTTCTTGGACTTTCTTCCAGAATCTCGAGGTAAATTGAGTCCCTCGATCAGATACGATGTTCTTGGGGACTCCATGCAAACTAACGATTCTAGCGATGTATAACTCCGCTAGCTTCGAACTCTGATATGTGGTCTTGACGGGTAAGAAATGGGCGACTTTGGACAATTTGTCCACTATGACCCAGATAGAGTCATTTCCCCTACTAGAAGTAGGCAAACCGGTGATAAAGTCCATTCCAACGAAATCCCATTTCCATTCCGGAATCTGCAATGGTTGCAACAATCCAGCGGGTATTTGATGTCCTGCCTTGACTCGCTGACATATATCACACTTGGCAATATAGCTTCCAATTTCTCTCTTCATCTTATTCCACCAAAATTGCTCTTTCAAATCTTGATACATCTTAGTCCCTCCGGGGTGGATAGAATAAAGAGTATCATGAGCTTCCTTCAGAATAACTTCTTTCAACCCAGAATCTGCTGGTACACAAAGGCGTCCTTTGTACCACAAAACTCCTTCTTCGTCTTCGGTGAATCTGGGTACTTTGCCTGTACCGATACGACGCTTGATTCCGTCGATACTAGCATTTCCTTTCTGCGCCTCTTTGATCTGGCTGAACAAAGTGGGTTGAAGTTCTATGCTAGCCAAAAATCCTTCACTCACTATTTCTATTCGAAAATCTTCCATCTCTTTGTGCAAGCTTGGTTGCTCCTTTAAAATCATGGAGTTCAAGTGGCACGACAATCTGCTAAGGGCATCTGCTACCACATTGGCTTTACCAGGGTGATAGTGAATGTCCAGATTGTAATCCTTGATTAGCTCAATCCATATTCTCTGCCTCATATTCAGCTCCTTCTGAGTGAATATATACTTCAGGATCTTGTGATCCGAATAAATCTCACAACGATTTCCCATCAGGTAATGCCTCCATGTCTTTAGGGCTAGAACTATGGCTGCGAGTTCGAGGTCATGGGTTGGGTAATTTTGCTCATGTTGTTTCAGTTTTCGAGATAGATAAGATATAACTTTGCCTTCTTGCATTAGCACACATCCGAGACCGATCTTGAATGCATCACAATACACGTCGAAGGGCTTCGTGATATCCGACATGATTAAGATTGGGGCTAAAATCAATCTCCTTTTGAGTTCTTGAAAACTCGCTTCACATTTGTCGGTACATTCAAACTTCTTGTCCTTCTTCAACAATTGGGTCATGGGTCTGGCGATACTCGAGAATCCTTCTACGAATTTGCGGTAGTATCCCGCCAATCCGAGAAATGCACGAACTTGGGTTTGAGTGGTTGGGGCTTGCCAATCTTCGACATCTTTCACCTTTGCAGGGTCAACTGCAATTTCTCCGGCTTATACAATGTGACCGAGGAATCCTACTTCCTGTAACCAGAATTCACATTTGCTAAACTTGGCATACAACTGATGCTCTGTAAGGGTTCCAAGAATGGTCCTTAGGTGTAGCTCATGTTCTTCTTCCGATTTGGAATAAATCAGAATGTCATCAATGAAAACAACGACAAACTTATCCAGGAAGTCCATAAAAATCTTATTCATGAGATTCATGAAATAAGCGGGGGCATTGGTTAATCCAAAATACATGACAGTATACTCGTATAATCCATAACATGTGGTAAAGGCAGTCTTGGGAATATCCTCTGCACGAGTCTCGAGTTGATGATAACCAGTTCTAAGATCAATCTTAGAAAACACTTTGGCACCAGTCAACTGATCAAACAAATCTTCTATCTTGGGCAAGGGGTATTTGTTCTTGATGGTGACATCATTCAACTTCCAATAATCCGTACACAAACGGTTACCTCCATCCTTCTTGTCCACAAATAAGACAGATGATCTCCAAGGTGACGCACTTGGTTGAATCAATCCAATTTCCAACATGGCATCTAGTTGCTTCTTCACTTCTGCTAGTTCAGACGGGTTCATACTATATGGTCTGTGAGCTATGGGTCCTGATCCAGGGATTAGTTCAATGATAAACTCGATATCCCGATCTGGGGGCATACCGGGAAAAACATCTGGAAACACATCAGGGTATTTACAGACTATCCGGACTTGGTCAATGGTAGGTTGGGCTATACTCTTGTTGCACTTGAATTGGCGAGGTAAGGTTTCAGATATATGCTCGACTGATATTCCGGCTGTACTGGTCATGGTTATGGCTTTCTTGGCACAGTCAATCAATCCTTTATGTTTGGACATCCAATCCATTCCTAGTACTACTTCCAAACCTTTAGTTCCGAGTACTATCAGATTAGCATAAAAATCTATGCCATGGATTCGGATAGGGACGGCTTTGCAAATTTTCCTAGCCTTGGTGGTTGATCCGGGGATTTGAACAATCATGACATGCTTCAGTTTGGTTGGTTGAATTTTACTAGTGCATGCAAATTCTTCGGTGACAAATGAGTGCGATGCACCAGAATCAAAAAACACTCTAGCAAGTACTGAATTAACAGAAAACATACCCAGCACAACGTCTGGCGTTTCCTGAGCTTCTTTAGCATGCATGAGAAAAAGACGGCCGTTGCAGTTGAGCGAATTCCCTGGGGAAAATCTCCTTCCGGGCTGAACACGACGCTGCTGCTGAGCTAGGGCATTGATATTGGGGGCTGCGGTATTTTTCTTGTTAGGGCACTCGTTGGAGTAGTGACCGTTATTTCCACAGTCATAACAAGTCACTTGTGACTTGTCCTTTTCTACAACAGGCACAGCATTGCTTCCAGTCCTCGGGGCAGTGTTGGTGTTGGAGGTAGCATTGTTGTTGAACTTGGGTGGGGCATGATTGAAATTGCTAGATTTGTCGGGGTTATTGTGATTTCCTCTGGGCCTAGGGTTTCCACGGTTGGGATAGGTCGGACGGTTCATCGGGGGTCTGTTGGTTCTCGGGGCAAATCCTGGGGATGGGTTAGGGCGATACTTTGGGGTCTGATGGGTTCCTGGCTGATGCAGCATGCGATGCTTGCGGTTCTCATTGGCTTGGTTGATCTTTCCTTCCATCTGGATGGCAGAGTTGACAAGGGCTTCAATATCAGCAAAGGGGATATTGACTAACACAGTCTGCATCTCATCATGCAGACCATTTAGGAATATCTCTTTCTTCTTGGCTTCGGTGTCGATCTCATCCGGGGCATACCTAGCTAATGACAAAAATTTGTCACGGTATTCCACCACGGTCATCCTTCCTTGCTTCAGTTCTCTGAACTCATCTCTCATTCTCTTGATTAAACCCGGTGGCACATGGGTTCTGCTGAATTTGACCTTGAATTCCTCCCAGGTCATCATCTGTCCTCCGGTCATTGCACGAACACTGTTCCACCATGCTCTTGCATCTCCGGCTAGATAATGGGTGGCGTACAGAACTTTCTCGTTGGCTTCCACTCCGGCGACTTCTAGGTTATTTTCCATGGTTTGCAGCCAATCATTGGCATCTAGGGGCTCTTCTGACTTAGTGAAAACAGGAGGGTTGGTATTCTTGAAATTCTTGAGCTTAGATCCATGGTTGTCCTGATTTCCTTGGCCTTGGTTGTTGTGGGCTAGCTGAGCTATCTGCTGAAGGGTGGCTAGGTTGGCTTGACGTTCGGCTCTTTTAGCTTCGCGGTCGGAAACCAACATTTGTAGGATCTGCAACACCGGGTCCGGGGATGAACCACTTCCTCCGCGTGGCATCTGAAGATTGAGATAGATCATAAGAAAAGAGGGAAATTTCTAAGGTTCTGGGACTTCTAAGTTTTTAAAGTTTGACTCAGATTTTCTAGCAACTTGCTTTTCATTCATTCATTCATTCATAGCACACGATACAAACACACACCACAAAACAAGAAAAACAGATGGTTTTAAGAACCATTCTGGAATCTACGATACAGTGGGACCGAATACTACTCACTATGCTAGTGCTCAAGTGCTACTACTCCTCGGAGTCGGTGTAGTCGTCATCCTCATCATCATCGTCGTCATTGATGAAGGCGAAATCATCCTCATCGGTGAAGAAGTCCCTAGTCTGATCCTCCAGAAAATCATCATCATCGCTGATATAGGAGTAAAGGTCTCCATGAAGATCCTCTCCGGCATTCTCCCTTTCCTCCAACTGCATGTCTCTCTCGTGGATGGTCTCCTCCAAAGCCGAGATACGGTGGCGAAGACAGGCAATGATGCGCTCCTTCTTGTCGAGCTGACAGCAGCGAGACTTGTGATCCTTGGTTAGCATGGCGATGGTTTGATCCTTCGTCTTGATAATGGCGGACTTGTGGTTGGAGTAGTCATGGCAATTGTCCAATTCCTGCTGACGATCGTACATCATGAAGCTAAGGTGGTCCAATTGAGTCTTCAGCTCGGGGTGGTATGGGGCTTCTAGTGGTTGTCCATTAGCATCACGCCTTGGGCAAAACTCAAAGAGGGTTCCCTTGATCTGGTTGATACTCTGCCCACACAGACGGGCAAGAGCTACCTGCATGGCCCTGGCAAGTCCATCGAGCCAGTTGTTCTCTCTTAAGGTAAACTGAATTCCCTCGGAAGTGGGAGGTTCAATCTTTCCTTCGGAGACTTGCAACAATTAGCCACTGCAGATTTTCTCCTCCTTGATCATTGAGCTGAGCTCCGAAGAACTCGGGGTGCGGACGCTCCAGAAGTTCCGAAAGCTGGTCCAAATCCCGCTCAAAGATAAGGTCTCCTCCATTCCCCAACTGATAAAACTTGCTTTACTTCACGTCCATCTATAAGAATATAGGATGAGTAAGTTAGTAGAGTGCTCAAGTGTGTCAAATTTTATGTATTTTGCAAGAGTTTTTGAGGAACATGAATTTTAGTGAAAGAATCAAGGTGATAAGAATGGGAATAAGTTTTTGTAAATATTTGTTTCTTTTGGTTTTGAAACTAAGTTTTTGATTCAAACGTCCAGTCTAACTAGGGTCTCCTATGGTCAGGATGGCTCTGATACCAACTTGTCAACACCCAGATTTTTAATCCCAGATGCCTGTTATGCCATACATCGCAATCCCAGGATTACCATTTTTGCGAGACATAACAGAATTGGATACCACAGTACATCATCCATTACAAACCATACATAAGGTCTTACACAAATAAGGATTTCATGATCCAGTTCTTAATACAACCCAAGCAGCATAAATACGTAATAATAAAGGTAGCGTAGGCGAAGCTCCATCTTCGGGGTCACAGGCAATGCTGACGATGGGAGATGATCCTAGTTGTTGTAACCTTCTTGGGGTCCATCATCCTGGTACTCCTCTTCATAGTCTGGCCACGGGAATAGCCAGGGACAAAGCCATGAGTACTCTTTAAGTACTCACAAACTAATACTAACAAGTGAAGGGGTTTTTTGTAATAGGACACTAAGCTCTATGGTTGTTTTGCAAAAAGCCAGATTTACCTCTACTAAGTTCAGGAGCAAGAGAAAACTAGTCACATTTTTATAACACCTAAAAGGGGGACTTGTATCTCATGCCACAACTCCGTTGTGGTCAAGTCAAATTCTCCGATTCATTTCACAAGTCATTTTGAAAATATCTGACGGGGGAACATTATGGACACTCCAACTGTCCATAACCACGGATGCGGCTATTCGAATAGTTTGACACTCTACAGAGATTGTACACTTTCACCACAACATTCGATACATCCATCAGGAACAAATCCTGAAATCACCATACTCAGTATGCGGATAATCAATCCTAACCTTTCAATTACACGCCCTAGTATAAGCACCTCTCCTGTGAGTTTGGCCTCCCAACCATGACCAACTGTCATCTTGGGTAATGCACAGGTGGACAATCTTCACATGTTAGCCTCAGCTCAGACCTTGGCCATGAGGGAACCAATACTAAGGTATATAAGTTTCCAGTCAAGCCCTACCTAATCTTCGGGTATTGTGGTTGTACGGTAAAATTGGAATGGTATCGCATCCAGACAACCATCAGTTTTATAAAGGGCTAAGGCTCATGCCTTAACATTTTCATCACCAAAATCATTTAGTGTTCGGAAACACATGTAAAAACATCTCAGTAGAATGATCCATCATTCTAAGGTTTTCATAACCATTTTCACCAAGTATTCCCATCTAAAGTTGATCAAGTTTTATGCTTAGCACTAGCATCTACAAGTGGGGGTGAGTACTAAATGAGGGGTGATAAACTAGTGGGGTTCTAACTAAGTTCAATCTCATGCCTTAGGATGACATCAAGATTATCTAGTTTAGGCCAAATTTTATGCTCTTTATGCAACCTTCAGTTAACTTCCTAGAATCTACAAGTCACTTAAGTAAACTCTAAAAGAAAGCTTTGTTAAAGCAATAAAGTATAAAGCTTGCAAGTAAAACTAGGCTTGGGTATCAAGTGGGTATGATCACATATGCTTAAGGCATATGGTTGGCATGGTAACAAGCAAGTATTAGCTTGCATAGGTCAACTTGATTAGTAGGGCTTGCCTTGTGCAGAGCAGTGGTTGAAGTTCTCCTCGGCTTCTTCTTCGTAGTATCCTCCTTCCTCCTCGTATCCTTGGTCGGTACTAGCGTCTATAAATAAATACGAGGTACACAATCACCAAACAATACTCAACTACTTTCAATCATCACACAAAGGGGTTCTATAGATGATCTAGCATCATCACTAACATTACAAGATTAAAGCATTTGTCTTATTTATTTTAGTTTAGAAAAGTAATTTCTACTCAATGAAAAACTACTTAAGATTTAATATTCTCCAAACCAAACATGGGATCATGTTGACACATGTCATCACCACATATTTTGTCCATGGGAATGTGATTTAAAGTGGTGTCACAATTTAATAAGGTTTTACCCTTTTATTTTAATTAAATAAAGTGACTAGAAATGCCTATGTGGCATTCTTTTATTACTTGAACATTATGTCTGTACGTAAACCCATATATTTTTATATATTCTGAAAGGTATGGTTAAATGAGATTTTTGAGAGTTGGAATCAACTCAAAATCTATTATGGTTTAAATTTGAAAAATGTTTGAATGCAGAAAAGCATCTGCCTTGTTATTTTTACCAAGGGTGATCTACATATCCAAATGATTTGAATCCAATGGGCTTGGATTCCGCATTTCAAGTCCTTTCTAACAAAATTGGTTTCATTCAATTTGGTTCACTGAATCGAGCTGGGTTGATTTTCGAAACTAGGTACAGAACTGTGTTTGAATGAAAATGGAAAAATCCAAATTCAAACGAATAGGCTGCGCGGGAAGAGAAAATGGGCCGGCCTGCTATGCACAGCGCTTACGCGGGCTGGTTAAGTTGCTGTCCCCACGCGTCAGTGAGACAGGGGGGTGCGAAGCGGTACGGGGCAATGTGGTGCGTTGGATTAGAAGTAAGATCAACGGCTGAGGGTCGTCGTCGACGATGAACTAGTCAACGGCGAGCTCGATCCCTAGTAGCTCAGTGGGGGTCGTGGGAGGCTCACCGGGGCTCAGGCAAGGGTCGGCGAGGCGGGCGAACGACGAAGTCGACTACGGCGAACCTCCTGGTACCGACAGCTTCTCCTGGGGTGGACGAAATTGATGTCGTCCTTCTTCTCTAGAGGCGGCCTGCTTCGGCGCAATCCCGGTGATGCGCTGCTCGACTTGCTTCGGGAACGGGGTGGAACGATCAGTGAGGAGAGGGGAGTAGAATGGTGTGAAGAGTTTAAGCTGGGGTGGCCTCTATTTATAGTCTCGACGACGAGACCGAACGGGATGGGCAGGCGACATGGCTACGGGCTGCTAGAGGCATGGCCGACGGTGGCGATCGATCGGTGGTATCCTGGCGATGCTCTATGGCTTTAATGCGCGTGTAGGGGAGGTGGCAAACAGTCGGGAATGAACGGTGCTCTACGTGGCAGAGGCGGCGTCTTCGACAGCGAGCGGTGGCTGTGAGGCATGGGACGGCGAACGGGGATGTCTGGCAGTCTCTTGGGACGGTGGTGATCGCGTATGCACGCGGCGAGGACGGCGCGCGATCTGTGGGCGTTTGTCGAGGGTGGCGCTCTGGCGCGCTCTCGGCATGCGCTCAGAGAAGCTTGGCATGGCCTGGGTGTGTGGTCCAGTGGCTGGCAGGGTTCAAGCGCTGGACAGGGGGTGGCGGTGGACGGTGGGTTGCTTCCTGGACATGGTGCTTAGGCTTAATGTTTGCTCTGGCTAGCTAGCCATGGTCGACTATCAAGGGGGTGCTCAGGTTGGCATGGTATGGTGCAAAGGGTAGGGGCTAGGGGTGGTCAAAGCACTGGTTGGCACTGGGGGAGACAAGGATGATCAATGGTGAACATTGCTTAGCCGAATTATTGCTCAAAACAGTGAAGTTTGGCCAGATTGATTTGTTGCCTCCAAGTGTTTGATGAAATGGCCGCAAGAACTCAAGTTTTGAATTTTGAAAATAATTTTGGTGGGTGTGCTAGGCATGTGCTGGTGAGTCTGTGGATGCTTGGGTTTTGAAAGTTGAGCTTGTTTGAGTGGTTTTTGAAAAAGTGGGATCTTCCCATATGATATAGATTCAATTTTGAACTGTCATTTAAACTATGCATTCAAATGTTTCTGGATGAACA
Organism: Avena sativa; assembly: GCA_916181665.1. Lineage (NCBI taxonomy): Eukaryota > Viridiplantae > Streptophyta > Magnoliopsida > Poales > Poaceae > Avena > Avena sativa. Next base: position 231,509,195 of record OV702279.1, read on the forward strand.
CAAGGTGGGCCTTGGTACTTTGTTATGAGTACTATCAAGGGGTGTAAAGATCCAAACAAGTTTCTGTTATGTTTTGAAAGTTAGAGACATCCAAAGTAGGCATGGGAGTTAAATTGGCCAAAGTGACAATTCCCTTATTTTGTTTGTTTTGATTTATTTGTCTTTGGGAAAAGTGTGGGGATTGTTTAGATGATGTTTATTACACCTAATAATCCTTTTACAAGCAAAGAAACACACAAGAAAGGTGATTCAAAAGAATCCAAATTGGAAGGCATACACACATGCATGCTTTCATGTTTTTAATTTGAAAAGTTTTCGTTAACCCTAAATTTGATGATTAGAGTTTGATGATCCAAGTTTAGTATTTTTGGGATGTTACATATGGGTGGGAACCTTTACGCCCCACACGCTGTCTAGATTATCCATGGATGGTGTTTAGGGATATAGTACATGTAAATGGTACTATTCCGGGCATCAATAGATCATAGAGTCTTTGGGAACTCATCGGGGTTTTAGCTTGCCCGAAAGGGGGCTTAACGGAGGTGAGCCAACCCTGAAGGATCATGCAGACATATGAGGTCGCGGAGAGGGCACTGATTGGCTTGGACCAACTACTAGGCCCCACATCATGGAATTGTGGACGGGAAAGTACGCCCGGTTGTGCAACAAGGAAGTTGATCTCTCATTGGAAAAGTAACGCACCTCTGCAGAGTGAACTTGTTACTCCCTGTTCCGGGAAGGAGCTATGAACGCGGTAGTAAAGGAACTCCATGAAAGTTCTGGTCAACCTGTGAAGGCTGATGGTCATAGATTTTTTATAATAAAATCAATCTTTGAAGAAAGATTTACAGATACTGCATAGTGCCAAGGACTTATAGTCCGAGGTGGTAGTCAGAGCATCAAACTTCCCACCTTGCATATAATGAACTTGCTGGGTAACGCTGTTACTCACCCTTTCCTTTGAATCCTTGCTTAGACTCTGAGAATCCCGAAGATACTCCAATGTATGTAGCCGAGAGCCAAGAGGAGGTCTTCTATGAAGAGCCCAACCTGTATGGAGCCGTAGAAGGTGAGGACTACGATATCGTCTATGGAGGAGAGTTCCAGGAGTCCGAATAATTACCATAGTTCTAGTAGCCACTTGAGACAAGCAACATGAACCATATAGAATAAGCTACTGAGCTCAACTTCTAGTTGGAGTTGCTACGTTTGAATTCCGCTGAAAGACTTTATATTTTGTTTTGTAAGTTGAATCTTTTGGAAGTCTTGAACTTCCGGTATTTTAATAATAATAATGTGTGTATGTTTGTAATATGGACCCGCAATGTTTCTGTTGTACCACTCTGAGGGATGTGATATGTATGGAATAGTGTCCTGTGGATGTCATGTCAATGACTATAGTGTACTACACATGCAGTGGTATGCTAGGTCACCGCAGTTGGTATCAGAGAAAATTGCTTTAACCTTAGGTTGGAAACCTAGTAAGGGTATTACCTGTAGGAGTGTGTAGCAACGATAAAGAATTCCCTAAAAGAAATATGATGGGTATTCAAATGAGAATATTCCGTTATATGTTTTAGTGCGATAATTCTTTGTTATGATGCAATATATTATTTGCTACTACTAAAAACATTTTTCTTATATACAGAGCTATGGCACCAAAGTTTTCAAAATAGACTTTGGTAAGGAAAGAGGAGACTCTTGATGATTATCAAGGATCATTCAGAGACCAACTTCGTCAACTTTTAAAGATTTTTAGTTGTCCAACTAGAATTCCAGTAAACACTATAACCTATTATGATGGCCGGATGTTATCCAAGTATCGTGTGAGTATCCAACTTCCAGAGGAGCTTGGATTATATCACGATCTACCTATAGGTGAAGGTAGGAGTCACTTAGCAGCATATCATGTTGCTGTTGTGGAGGCGATAGCTAATATCCGGGAGCATAAAGCCAAGAAGTTAGAAGGTAGCACATTTTCTGTGATACCTCATGATTCTAGACTCGGATCCTGTACCGGATCATCTTACTTTGGTTAATAAGCATCCTACATTAGCTTGCAAGTTTATGGATAGATCTCGAACACTCGTTGCGTCTTTTTATAAGACACATCAAGTGATTGTCGAAGATAAAAATGACATGTTAGAGGATCTAACTCATCTGGAAAGGAGGAAGCAGTTAGCATTCCAGTTGGAGAAGGAAGCAAGTAGTAGTGCAAAACCTATCTTTAAGGATATACCTATAGATCCTGAATCTTTTACACCATATTCTTATTCACCAAGGCCTGAACCTATATATGATCCTACTGTGGATATGAGGTATGCAGTGCCACAGGTCTCAGAGGATGGTTCTGATTCAGAATTTCTAGTTGAGAATTCTGATGGATGGAGAATGGGATCATATGAAGGATCTCATGAACACCAGATGTCCATAGATGGTTCTGACAGAAATGTTGGACAATCTAGTTGGATGGGTGCAAGAATTAACTCTAGTAACAGTAGTAGAGATACCCTATTCAGAAACAATCAGGATGTAGAAGAAGATCCTGAGGAGAGAGTGTTTGAATCATCAACATCTTCTCAAAACCTAGGGAATATACATTATCCGGTGTTAAACTATCTTGCCCAAAGGAGCACCTAGAGATCAGCAGGATCTGCGTATTCTGTTGACGACTCAAGGAATGAAGCTCAGGAGATGCAAGTGGGAGATAATTTTGAATATGTTTCTGAAGACTTTTCAGCTGAGCTGGAGGGAGTCAATGCGCTCAGGTTGAGTAATGACTCAAGTCCTAACACTTCAGATACTGAGTATGTTCCTTCTGGAAGGCCATTTGTTCCACAAACTATGCGACGAACGTCACGTCATCACGGATGGACATTAGGCATGTATGATGAGCGTAGTTACTACTAGAAGTAGGCAACTACTCAGAGATATCGAGTACTGTGTATTGTAATCCAAGAAATAAGGTAGTTAGATAAATAAGGTAGTGTATGATTATACCTATATGGTATATTTTGTAATGACTTTGTATTATTATGATATTGTAAAGTTTAATATGTCTAATGCATATTTGGATCTTCATTGTGTGACTAGTTCTGTGCGTAAAGTTGAGGTCAGAACACATGTGCATGATGTAATTATGAGTATTCGCTTTATGTGCGGGACTAGAGGGTCATGGATACGGGTGTAGAGACTGAAGCTGAACAGCAGCGGATGGAACGTGAGGCCAAAGAGAAGGCCGATGCAGATGCAGCAAATCAGGGAGCATTACCACCACCACCAATGAGGCCATTAATGGAGCAGAATTTTATGCAATGTATGCAAATGATGCAAGAGACCCAGAGCAAGTTCATGGAGGAGTTGCTGGGACGAGAAAATTAGAGGGCACCTGAAGGTGGAGGAGTGAGTCTTTCTGATTTCTAGAATGGAAGGCCGATAACTTTTGCATCAGCTCCTTAGCCAATGGATGCAGAAGATTGGCTAGCAGATACAAAACAAAAACTAAAGACTGTAGGTTGCAATGATGATGAGAAATTGAGGTATGCAACTCATCTTTTGACTGGACCTGCAGCATCATGGTGGGAGAATCAGTTGGCCATGCAACAACCAGGAAGGGAGTACACCTGGGAAGAGTTCAAGCAGAGATTCCGTGAATATCATGTTCTGGAGAGTGTTATGGAGTTGAAGCGGAGAGAATTTGAGGAGCTGCAGCAGGGATATACTAGTGTTATGAAGTATATCCGGGAGTTTATTCAACTGTCTCGATATGCTGAGGAAGAAGTTAATACGGAGGAAAAGGGGAAGAAGCGTTTCCTACGTGGATTAAATCCATTTGTGAGGATGCAATTGAGGTTGGCTAATAAGCAAACTTATCAGCAGTTTCTAGATGCAGCTATTACCTTCGAAGATGACTACAAGAATGTCCAAGAGGATAGAAGGAAGAGAGCTAAGAAGGAAACCAAGAGGATACAAGCAAGCAAGCCCAAGCCCAATTTGGAATTCAAACCAAGGAATAAGCCCTATAACAACAACAATTCCAATCGAAGTGCAAGTCCAAACGTAAAGAATATTATATGCCACAATTGCAAACTCCCAGGGCATATGAGCAGGGATTGCCCGAAACCAGTAATTGTATGCCATGCTTGTGGTCAGAGAGGTCACATAAATCCCAATTGTCCAATAAAACCACAAGGAGGTTGGCCGGTTTGAGATAGAAGGCAATCCAGTGGAGGAAATGGACAGCCCAATAAAGGAGGAAATAATGGCAAGAGGAACAGACCTACCGGGAAGCTGAACTGTGCAACCCTAGAGGAGGTGGATAATTCGGAGCATGCAGTGATAGGTACACTCAATATCCTTACCAATCCCGGCAAATTTCTATTTGATACCGGTGCAACTACTTCGTTCATTTCTGAAGAATTCTATGATAAATTCGGGATTAGAAGGGCAACGTTAGAAAACCCTATGACCGTAGTTACGGCAGGGGGAAATGTGATCGTACGCCACATTTAACAATATCAGGTTATCTCGACCTGTGGTTGTACATACTTTGCAGACCTTTACGTGATTCCTTTGAAGGAAATTGCAGTAGTGCTGAGGATGGACTGGATGATGGAACATGGAGCTCAGATAAATTGTGAGGACAAAACTATCTCAATCAAAACTCCAAGTGGAGCAAGGATAGTTTACCAAGAAGATAAGCACAGTCATATCATGGTGGATCTGCAGTTGAACTCAATGAAAGAGGTCAAGTTGGAGGATATTCCTGTAGTAAATGAGTTTCAAGATGTTTTTCCAGCAGAGCTACCTGGAATGCCACCAGACTAGGAAATAGAGTTCACGATTGACCTAATTTCAGGTACATCACCAATAGCTCAAGCACCCTATAAGATGGGACCAAAAGAATTAAAAGAACTCAAAGAGCAAATTGATGAGTTAGCCAGAAAAGGGTTTATTTAGGAAAGTGTATCTCCATGGGGAACACCAGTAATCTTTGTGGATAAAAGGGATGGTGGAAGAAGGATGTGTGGAGACTATAGAAATCTGAACAATGTTACCATAAAGAATAAGTATCCTTTACCAAGGATTCAAGATTTGTATGATCAAGTAAAAGGAGCCGGAGTGTTTTCTAAGATTGATCTCAAATCTGGATACCATCAAATAAAAATTAAACCTGAAGATGTTCCAAAAACAGCATTTGTCTCAAGATATGGACACCATGAGTATCTGGTAGTACCATTTGGTTTGACCAATGCACCAGCAATATTTATGAATCTGATGAACAAAATCTTCATGCCATATTTGGATAAGTTCGTCATAGTCTTCATTGATGATATTTCTGATATATTCAAATAATAAGGAAGAGCATGCTGATCATTTGAGAATCGCATTGCAGACTCTAAGAGAACATCAACTTTATGCTAAGTTCAGTAAGTGTGAATTTTGGCTAGATGAGGTAGAATTCCTCGGCCATGTGATCAGTAAAGATGGAATTGCTGTAAATCCATCCAAAGTTCAATCTGTACTAGAATGGACTGCACCAACCAATGTGAAACAAATTCGAGGTTTCTTGGGGATGGCTGGTTATTATCGGAGATTCATTGAAGGTTTTTCCAAAATAGCTGGACCAATGACCAAATTGTTAAGAAAGAATACACCATTCAATTTGGATGAGAAGTGTAAAGCAAGCTTTCAGGAGTTGAAGACCAGGTTAACCACAACTCCAATATTAGCCTTTCCAGAAACAGGGAAAAACTTTACAGTATACTGTGATGCATCTAAAGAAGGTTTGGGTTGTGTGTTAATGCAAGATCGGAAAGTGATTGCTTATGGTTCAATACAACTGAAACCACATGAAGTCAACTATCCAACTCATGATTTAGAGTTAGCAGCAGTAATCTTTGCGCTGAAAGGATGGAGGCATTTTCTTTATGGAGCTAGATGTGAGTTATACACTGACCATAAAAGTCGTATATATTTCTTCACTCAAAAGGAATTGAATATGATATAGAAGAGTTGGTTGGAACTAATCAAAGATTCTGATTTAACAATCAACTATACTCCAGGAAAAGCAAATGTTGTAGCAGATGCTTTAAGTCGCAAAGTGCAGGTATTCAGCCTAGCAATCGGGAGCTACCAAAAGAGTTACAAATGGACGTGGAAAGATTAGAGCTTAAATTCATTAGAACAGAGGTTCTTGGAGGATTGGCTACTATGCAGGTAGTTGCAGAGCAGGACAGTGATCTTAAGCACGAAATTTTTAGACATCAAGCAGAAGATCCTTTCATTGCTGAGGAAATTCGGAGGATATCTCAAGGGCAAAAATAAGTTTTTCGCCTTGGAGAGTATGAGTCTTTGTGGTTCCAAGATCGTCTTTGTGTTCCGGATGTGACTGAGATTCGAGATGTCATACTCAGAGAAGCACATGAAACACCATATTCTATACATCCAGGAAGTACTAAGATGTATATGGATTTGAAAGAACTATTCTGGTGGAATAACATGAAAAGGGACATTGCTAAATATGTATCAGAATGCCATACTTGCCAAAGGGTGAAGGCTGAACATCAAAGTCCAGCAGGACCATTACAACCTTTGGAAATTCCCGAATGGAAGTGGGAGGAAATAGGTATGGACTTCATCACAGGATTTCCCATGACACCTAAACGGAAGGATATGATATGGGTAATTGTGGATAGACTCACTAAAAGTGCACAATTTATTCCGGTAAATCAGAAAGATAATGCCGAGAAGTTAGTAGAGATTTACATCAAAGAGATAGTGAGTAAGCATGGAGTGCTCAAAAAGATCGTAACTGATAGGGGATCAGTGTTTACTTCAGCATTTTGGAAGCAATTACATGAGGCACTTGGTTCAAAGTTAGATTTTAGCACAACTTATCATCCAGAGACAGGAGGTCAAACAGAAAGAACAAATCAGATACTAGAAGACATGTTAAGGGCTTGTGCATTAGATTTTGGAGGTTCATGGGAAGATCATCTCCCATTGGCAGAATTTTCCTACAATAATAGCTATCAAAGTAGTCTGAAGGCAGCTCCATATCAGGTTCTGTATGGAACGAAATGTAGATCACCAATATGTTGGTATGATCCTGGAAGCAGCAAGGAATTTGCGCCAGACTATATCAAGGAAAAACAAGATATCATTGATAAGATCAAGGATAGACTGAAAATAGATCAGAGTAGACAGAAAAGTTATGATGATCAAATTCGAAGATCATGGTATCCAGAAGTGGGAGACATGGTATATTTGAAAGTAAGTCCAATGAAAGGGGTTAAAAGGTTTGGAGTTAAAGGGAAATTGAGTCCAATATATATCGGACCATTCAATATACTGAGTCATAATAGAACTATAGCTTATGCTTTAGAGTTACCCTCGAGATTGGCTCAAGTTCACAATGTTTTCCATGTGTCACAACTTCGTAAATATTTGAAAGTTCCAGATGATGCAATCACACACCAAGAGATATAATTACAAGCAGACTTGACCTATATTGAAAAACCCTGTAAAATTCTGGAAGAAAACTGGAAAAGGTTGAGGAACAGAGCAATCAAGTATTGCAAGGTACAGTGGGAGCATCACCCTGAAAGGGAAGCCACTTGGGAGAAAGAAGAGGATTTAATAAAAGCCTATCCAGAACTATTTAGGTACACTTCAACAAACTTCGGGACGAAGTTTAATTTAAGGGGGGAAGTCTGTAACATCCCAGCATTTAGGAACCAATGAAGGGTAGATTTAGGAATCTGTGAATTTGCATGCATTCATCTATAAAAATGTGGGTAAAATTTTCGCCAAATAAAAATCTGAAGTGATCAAAGTTTATTTCATGCTTTGAGATCAGGTATAGTCTTGAAGGATGATTGTTATAAACTTTGGTATGATCTTTGTGGATTAGTGTGTTTTGGGAAATGAAATTTGAATTTAAAACTTGAGTATTAGATTTATAATTCAAAAGGATTTAGAATTATGTTGAGTATTAAGATTTAGTCAAGAGTTGATAAATAGTAGCTAAAATTACAAGTAAATAACATAATTAAGAAAAGGAGTATTTATTTCATACTTTTATTCAATGAATAAGTTACAAAATGTAACTTATAAACATGATCAAGAAACTTTACAATAGATAATAAAATAAAAGAACCTTTATATATATTGAGTAATATTACAATCTTTATTACAAAAGAATAAATAAAGATTACAAAAGAATAAAAGAAAGATTACAAGTAACTATCTATAAAGAAAGGGAAAACCTAATCTAAGTCTTGAATCTTCAAGTCTGGTACCTGCAAAACAAACACAAACAAAAAGAAAGAAAGTTAAGGATTAAAAATGTTTTACTCTCAGAATTTACAGTGAGTTGCACTGTTCAAATTTTCATCGTTGAGTAATTTAAGGGGCAAGTTTCACCATTATGAAAGAACTGAATCTTTCATAATTTAAGCCAGAAGTCAAATAACTCCAAATAGAAAGGAGGGGCAAGTTTCACTAGACAAGTAAATGTAACCAGATGAAAGTAACTTTCATATCCAGAGCATATCCACAAGGTACAGCACACACACAAGCAGCACACACACCAAACTGCATGGTGTGTGCTGTCAGCACAACATCAACAGGCCACACACACAAAACTACTCAACATAGCCGTGGGAGGCATCTCCAACACCATTCTCTGGTGCATACACACCAAGCACAACAGCCCAACTAAACCAAACTAAAGCCAAACTAGATCACACCAACCAAACTCTTGATCATTTCACCAAGATGGTGACATAAGGAGGGGATAGATCAGGTGGATAGCAAGGACAAGATCAAGCCACCAGGACCAGGAGGTGGAGAGCTAGATCAAGGCCAAGTCCAGGAGCTGGAAGTATCAGGAAAAGCATCAGATTAAGCTAGTCATACAACCAGCAAGATCAAGCTAGCCACAAGATCAACCACTTGCAACCCCAACAACACCCAAGTGTGGTGAGTACCATAAAACATCCACATATCTTATTCATCTTAATCAAACAGAAAAGCATGTGATGTTTTACAAGTTTAACCTCTCAGTGATTACCCAAGTGGGGTAAACCTATCATAGAGGAAATTTGAAATATAAAGGCTAACAGTAAACTCTACCAAATCCACCAGAATCTCAGACCAGCATCCTAGATTCTAGTGAGCATAAACAACTCGTATATCCCAATATGTTCTCAAATAGTTTATAAAATTTGGGCACATCTCCTAATGGAGTAGCACCTCAAATTTCATAAACTATATGCACAAACATTAAGCTTTAAGCAAACAAATCATTTTTCCCAAACTTTGACTCAATAATCAGTAGCGGGTATCACTACCAGAACCAATCTATGAGTAACAATAAGAGAAGGGTCTAGTCCCTAAACCTCAGACCAACATCATGGGTTCTAGGGATTGAAGGAAAGAAGTTTCCATTTATTTCTGATGCCAATCTAATTTTAAGCTTGAACAAAATCAAGCCAAGTAATAGAACATAATTTTGTGTGCCATACAAGGATGGTGTCACAAGAACAATTCTAAACTAAGCAAGTTAAGCATCCAATCTTCACAGATACAACCACAACCAACTATAAATCATTTTCCTGATATTAATCACTAGAATCATAACCAGGAATATTCAGATATATATCATCACTGTAAGAGACCATTTGATCTCAAACTGTATATGAATCTATAAGCCAACATTTACTGGTACAGTGAATCATCACTAACAGTGCTACTATCAGTACTAGTGTACTAACAGTAGAGAGACACACTAAGCATCAACCTAACCAACCAGGTTTCACAGCTACACCATCAGCTTAACCAAGCTTTATCACATTTTAGGGGCAACACTACTAAACCACTAGCATCAGATCAACAATATCATCAAATAATCACAACATGACAGAAAGCACTATGGTACAGTAAGCACAATCTTCATTAGGCCTCATCACCAGATCAAATCATCATCTTACAAGAACAAAGAGGAATTAATCCTAGAACCAGGGAAGAACCCTAGAACCAGTATGAACCCTAATGAGGGATGGCCACTAGTTATACACATATGAACTCATAGGAGGTGTAGGCACGGGTGATAACCAAGGACCAACTCACCCGAGGTCCTCGCTATAGATTAGAAGAGGATGCAGAGGGTCATCGATGAACACGGTGGCACGGCGAGCACCGCAAGGGGGCGCTGCAACCCACACCATGCCGAGGTGGTGACAATAGCCACGCCTGAGGCGAGTAACATCACCACAGCACACAGCTGCAGCGACGGCGACAGCACCAGCGCCCCTCCCAAACCCTAGGGTTCGGGACGGAGCTAGTCTGGCCACGGGGAATCTCCAAATCCAAATCGAATTGGACAGGAAGGTAGAGCATGGTCAACAACCTCGCCCTTCATCACGGCAGCGGCCAGGGAGTACCACAACAACGAGCAGCGCATGGTGGCGGCGCCGTCGACCACGGGGTCGAAGAGGAGAAGGGAGATGAGAACGAAGAGGGTGACAGGGGAGTGTGGGCTGGACTGGGCCAAAACCCCTTCGGGGTGTGGTTTTGGTTCTGTCCTATTGGGCCACAGGGGCCCAATAAACCAACGCAGGCAACCCATTTACCTAAAGGCCATTTTTAATAAATAAGAAAAGACCAAAATGCCCCTGAACTTAAATAAGTTCTAGAAAATAAAATAAAAATCCAAAAATTATAAATAAAATATTTTTGGAATCACAATAATCCAAACTATTTAAATAAATAAAGAAATATAATTTTAGACATATAAACTTTATTAAGAATTTTGTAATATATATTCCTTATGGAATTTTACAAAATTATTGAAAGATGATAAAAATAAATAAAAATCACTTTCATTATATTTTAATATTGTAGTATTTTATAAAAATACTAAACAACTATTTAATATTAATTTTTGGTATTTAAATGATAATTCTTAAAGGAATTATTAAATAAATAAAATACAAATAAAATGAAACAAAAAAAGAATACAATATTCAATAAATATTAAAAATTAATATTTATAAATTCATTATTATTATAAGTATTTTTATAATTAAGTAATGGGGGAGAATAAACACAAAGCTAAATAATGCATTACATTACTTTGCATAATCATTTTGCTTCTTTAAATATTGTCCTTAACGGGCATATAATGATGTTTTGTAGACATAGAAGTTCAAGGTCCAGTGCAATCATCCGACTTCACTACCTTACAATCACAAGGTAAGTTCATCACTTGATCATGTCCTTTGAAGAGTCTTTATCAAGTATTTGCAAATTGTGTGTTATCATCTATATTATAGAGAAAGAAAATGTTATTTTCTTGAGATAATAAATCTTATATATCATCCTAAGTGATGATATGATGGAGCAATCGAACTTAGGTTTCTAATTGCATTAATGATGACCAATTAGGGATTAATAACCCATGACATCAGTGATTCTAGCGCCGTATAATATGTGTTAACCATGAGATTTGGAATGGGACGAAGAAGTTAGCTGTATCTTTTTCCTCTTGTATGGAGGCAAGACGACCTTAACGTGACGTTGTGATTCCTTGTGCGGATCCAACATATGGTTGGGCACCATTACGCCCCACACTTTTGCTGTCTAGATTATCCATGAATGGTGTTTAGGGATATAATCCATGTAAATGGTACTATTTCGAGCATCACCAGATCATAGTCTTCGGGAACTCATCAGGGTTTTAGCCTGCCCAAAAGGGGGCTTAACGGAGGTGAGCCAGCCCCGAAGGATCGTGCAGACATATGAGGTCGTGGAGAGGGTAGTGATTGGCTTGGACCAACTACTGGGCCCCACATCATGGAATTGTGTACGGGAAAGTACGCCCGGTTGTGCAACAAGGAAGTTGATCTCTCATGGGAAAAGTAACGCACCTCTGCAGAGTGTAAGAATTGTAACTTGTTACTCCCTGTTCCAGGAAGGAGCTACGAACACAGCAGGAAAGGAACTCCATGAAAGTTCTGGTCAACCTGTGAAGTCTGATGGTCATAGATTTTTTATAATAAAATCAATCTTTGAAGAAAGATTTACAAAAACTACATAGTGCCAAGGACTTATAGTCCGAGGTGGTAGTCAGAGCATCAAACTTCCCACCTTGCATATAATGAACTTGCTGGGTAACGCTGTTACTCACCCTTTCCTTTGAATCCTTGCTTAGACTCTGAGAATCCCGAAGATACTCCAATGTATGCAGCTGAGAGCCAAGAGGAGGTCTTCTATGAAGAGCCCAACCTGTATGGAGCCGTAGAAGGGGAGGACTACGATATCGTCTATGGAGGAGAGTTCCAAGAGTCCTAATAATTACCATAGTTCTAGTAGCCACTTGAGCGGAGCAGCATGAACCATATAGAATAAGCTACTGAGCTCAACTCCTAGTTGCAGTTGCTACATTTGAATTGCACTGAAAGACTTTATATTTTGGTTTGTAATTTGAATCTTTTGGAAGTCTTGAACTTCCGGTATTGTAATAATAATAATGTGTGTATGTTTGTAATATGGACCCGCAATGTTTCTGTTGTACCACTCTGAGGGATGTGATATTTACGGAACAGTGTTCTGTGGTGTCATGTCAACGACTATAGTGTACTACACATGAAGTGGTATGCTGGGTCACCGCAATAGAAAATTAAGCTAATAGGTAGGTATGGTGGACATAGCTGGCAATATTGGTTTTGGGGAGTTGCAAGCACAGGTAGAGCACACACTCAGTGCAAGTGAAGGCTAGCAATAGAGAGGGAGCGACAAACAAGAGAGCAATAGTTGTCATAATCATGCTTGCAAGAAAACATGACTAACTATGGCATGAATGTGATACAAGAACTCTGAGGCAAAATAAATCATCGATGCTTACTGACTATTGATTAGTCATATGCATGCGTGAGCATGTGCCAAGTCGATTCACATGAACAGTCAGAGGAGGATACCACAATATCATACCAAAGTATGAATAAAACAATGCAAGAAAACATTCATATGGCATGCTACAAACTATTAGCAGGCTGGAGCTAACCATAGACAAGAAAGAACTACTAAGCATCCATAATGACATACACCTTACACAAATAGGATAAGCATGCTCACAATGATGAGTATATGTACAAAAATGAAACAAATAGAGTTTGTTACCAGCCTCTTACCACACCTCGAGTTGTCTTATTCTTCATCTTTGCCCTTCACTTGTGTGACTTGAATAATTAACATGAAACCAAAATCCATTGAGGACGGCTGAACCCTGCAAAGAACTCACAAAACCAAAGAAGAACAACAAATATTTTTGGTGTTTTCAATTTTTTAGAAACAAGCAAACAAAGAAAAACCAAACAAAAACAAAGCAAACCAAAAAAGCAAAATATTTTTGGATTTTTCTTTTAAGGCAAACCAAATAAAAGAAACAAAGAAACAAACCAAGAGAAACAACGAAAATATTTTTGGTATTTTTGGGTTTTTAGAAAGAAGCAACAAAAACCAAAAAGAAAGCGAAAAAATGGATATAGAAAGAACCGATCGAACGTGATATATAGATGAGTGTGATGTCGGTATACCTCGCCCCCAAGCTTAGGCTTTTGGCCTAAGTGGGGCTCAATAGTGCGAATAGTACCCCCATGCTGGTGGGTCATCATAGGAATGATCATAGTCAGGCACCTGCGATGAAGAAGAAGACGCGCCCCAATCAAATGAGAGCTAATGGTATGAAGACTCTCCCAAGTTGGAGGGCTGAACCAAATAGTTTTCGGCATCCTCTTCAACATTCTCCTTTTTCTGGGAGAGTCCCCCCACATAAGTGTCAATCTCCCCCTCCGTAAGTGACCATCCTTGCCTATTATCAAAGTTAAACAAAGCAGGTGCAGGCAAATAAACTATTTTCTCAGTCCTACCCTTTCGCCGACCTTGCTGGGCAAATGATATTTCATATGGTAAACTTCTCACATTAGCCCCCAAGGAAACAAAACCATGCTGAATCATAGATTCAATATCAAGCCTCTCTATGGGGAACTGAAAATCTGAAAAGTGAGGCTCTAAACCATGGAAAGCTAGCAACCTAGAAGCAATGATACCTGCACAAATTCCACCCTTCTCATGGTTGGTGGTGAGACGGTGAGCTATCAAAGCACCCAAACTATAAGAACTATTCTTATTCAGAGCAGCTGCAATGAAAGCTAGATCAAAAGAAGACAACTTTCTAGCAAGAACACACTTGGTAATGAAATAGGCAAAGGATCTAATAGCTGGGAGCTGAATGTTCCGAATTTTACCACATTCCTTTGAGAAGTAAAAACCTTGGAAAATGTCAGCATACAAATCAATAAGTGACTTGGGCCTCTCCTTGATCTTCTCACAAGATCCCCACTAAGGTACTCTAATTGCTGCATAGAAATTAGCAAAAGGCAGGTTGACAGGTATATTATATATTTTGTAATGGAACATGGGATTAGAAGTAGACCAAGTGAACCGGAAGTCCTGCACAAAAGCCAATCACAAATCTATTTGGACAAGTGGAGGAGGCACATACCAAGGAGCAATCCCTCCAAAAGTCAGCACTTGAGATGGACTGAACAAGGAGATCGAAAATCGCAAGCAAGAACAACAAGAACTCGAGCTTGAGCAAGTTTTCCGGTGTTTTTCGGGAGAGGGAAAGAAGGTGGCTTTGAGGAGGCAGCCTGGAGGGGCCCAGGTGGGCCAGACCCCCTAGGCGCCGCCACCTGGTAGGCTATGCCTACCAGGGGTCTCGTGGCCTGGGGTGCCCCCTGGGTCATCTCAGGTGCCACTCTGCCCCTTTTTTCGAGGAAAAAATTATTTTGAGTTTTCTGGGATTTTTCGGGAAACTTTATTTTTGGCCAATTTTTAGTGTATGAAAATTGATTTTCTCGCAGAAACAATTTTTTTGGAAGAAGCAAAAGCAAACCAAAAGCCAAACTACAGGAGCTCTAAGAAACTCAAACAAGCAAACAACTAGCAAAACTAAAGCTAAATCAAGGACTAGGAAGGAGAAAGGAAAAAGAAAGCAAGTATAACCATAGTGGAAACATTGTTTTATTCATTAAAATCCTTTTGTTAACAAGTGTGATCAAGTCTTGTTACCAAAACAATCTTATATGAAACAAAACTTTGCATTCCACAAGGTGATTATGTCACCTCATACTTGATAGCAATTGTCCCAATCATAATAGTTTCAAAATTTTCTTGTGGAATGGGACAATATATTTCTCCAACCTTAATGCCCTCAATATTTTCAATGGAATTCAGGCAATAGCTCTTAACAACCTTCTTGGGGAAATAGACAGTGTGCTCTTTGTCATTAATATTGAATGTTACTTTTCCTTGATTACAATTGATGACAACACCTGCAGTATTAAGAAAAGGTCTCCCAAGAATAATAGACATATTATCATCTTCAAGCATTTCAAGCACAACAAAATCAGTTAAGACCATGCAATTATGAGCAACTTGAACAGGAACATCCTCACATATACCAACAGGAATAGTAGTTGACTTATCAGCCATTTGCAAAGATATATCAGTTGGTATCAACTTTTCTAGCTGGAGTCTCTTATAGAGAGAAAAAGGCATAACACTAATTCCAGCTCCCAAATCACATAAAGCAGTTCTAACATAATTATTCCTAATAGAGCAAGGAATAGTTGGTATACCTAGATCACCAAGTTTCTTTGGAAACTTACCATTGAAGGAATAATTAGAAAGTATAGTAGAATTCTCCTCATTAGGAATCTTCCTTTTATTAGAGACAATATCCTTCATATACTTTGAATAAGGAGGCAACTTAATAGCATTAGTCAAAGGAATTTGCAAGAATAAAGGTTTCATTCACTCACAAAACTTGTTGTAGTGTTCTTCCTCCTTTGACTTGTGTTTCTTACCTAGAAAATGCATAGGTTTCTGCACCCAAGGTTCTCCCTCTTTACCATGTTTATTAGCAATAAAATCTTCCTTTGTGTACCTAGTATTCTTAGTGTGCTTCTCAGGTTCTTCCTCACCTTCCTCCTTATCACGAGACTCATTTTTATCATTACCACTCTCAGTTTCAGCATCAGAGACATATGTACTATTAGGATCTACAGCAGGTTCAAGTGGTTCCTCAACTTTCTTATGTTTCTTTTTCTTCCTCTTACGTGGACTACCACTATCCTAACCTTGTTGGGAATCCTGCTCCATTCTTTTAGGGTGTCCTTCAGGATATAAAGGATCTTGAGTAGCTATACCACTCCTAGTTCTAATTCCATAAGCATGTTTATCTCCTGAAGCATTAAATAGCATATCCTTTTGTACCTTAGCAAGTTGATCAAGTTGGGTTTGAACCATTTGAAAGTGTTTACAAAGCATTTTAATATCATTGGAAGTTCTTTCCACAATATCTTTCAACTCATGAATAGCTCTAGAGTTTTCCAATAAATGAATCTGAACTTGTTTATTAAAATACCCTTGCTTAACAATAAATGTGTCAAGTTCCTCTAAACATTGATCAGGAGGTTTACCATAAGGAATATCACCTTCATCAAAGTGTTGGAGAGAGTGTACCTCAATAGTAGATGAGTGGGGAATTGGCTTACATAATTCTTCTATAGGAGGTAGATTCTTCACATCTTTAGCTCTAATACCTTTCTCCTTTAGACACTTCTAAGATTCCTTCATCACTTAATCATTTAATGCAATAACTCCCCTCTTCTTTGTTGTTGGTGTTGGATCTGGTTCAGGAACAACTGGTTCAGGAGTAATAGGCTCAGGTGTATTCAGCTCATTGAAGTCCAATCATCATAATTCTTGCTTATCTTGGTCATTAATTCTTCAGCATCTATAGGAGTCCTTTTCCTGAAAACACAATCAGCAAAGCTATCTAGGTAGGTCCTAGAATCATCAGTTAGTCCATTATAATAAATATCAAGAAGGTCATTCTTAGGTAATGGACATCCATGATGTGCATGAATCAAGGCACAGAACCTTGTCCATGACTCGGGTAATTTCTCTTCTTCTCCTTGTTTAAAATTAAAAAGTCTCTGCAAAGCATCATGTCTAGCACTGGGAGGAAAATATTTCTGGAAGAAAGAAGCAATCAAGCAATCAGGGCTATCAATGGAACCATGAGGTAATCTATTAAACCAAGCCCTAGCTTCTCCTTTAGTGAAAAAGGGAAGATCTTAGTAACAAAGTACTTGCGCATCTTAAAATCATCAGAGAATAAAGAACTCATAGTAGAAATCTCAATCATATGAGTCACAACACTCTCATTTTCAGTCCCACAAAAAGGTTCTTTCTCAACAATATCTAAATAAGATAAATCAAGAGAGAAATCATAATCTTCATGTTTAATATCTATGGGAGAAGTGGAAAACTTAGCATCAGAGGACAACTTAGACATAATAGTACGTCTAGCAAGGAGACTCTTAATAGAACTAGTACCATGTGTGTTTCGGCACTCTTCAACAAAATCATCAGTGAACTCAATGTAACCATCATTAATATCATAACTCTCACTAGACTTAGGTGAGCTAACAGGTGTAACAGTGTATTCACTAGGAGTTTCGGTATTTCCTAGACTAGCCATAGTAGCATCTAGAAAAGGACCTAATGAACCACTCGCATCAAGCACAGTAGAAGTAACATCATGAGCATCAAAAGCAGTTTCAGACTCATCAGTAGTAGGAGTGTGTGTAGCATGAGTATGCGGTGGGGGTGTGACAAGCTTACTTATAACAGATGGTGAATCAAGTGCAATAGAGGTGTTTAGGACTGTACCTCTTCTTGTAGTGGATGGTAAAATAGTGAACTTTCCATCAAGAGACTTCCCCATGATGAAAGGAGTAGCAGTGAACAATAATAGATCCAAGTGAACTTACAAATAAAGCTATGCTCCCCGGCAATGGCGCCAGAAAATAGTCTTGATGACCCACAAGTATAGGGGATCGCAATAGTCTTTGCGGGTAGTATTACCCAATTTATTGATTCGAAACAAGGGGAGCCAAAGAATACTTGCAAGCCTTAACAACCGAGTTGTCAGTTCAGCTGCACCTGGAAATAGTTCTTGCTCACAAAAGTTTATCATTAGCAACAGTTTGTAGTAGCAACAGCAAAGCAACAACGACAACAAAGGCAACAGTGAAACAATAGCAATAGTAACAGTAACGATAACAATAGGATTCAAGTGCGGTAGGCATAGGGATGGATGGACAGGCATTGCATGGATGAGTCTAAACATGTAACTTCAAGAACTAGGGCATTGCAGATAAATAATAACAAGCATCCAAGTACTAAACAATACTAGGCATGTGCTCCAAATATAGTCATACGTGCTCGCAATGAGAACTTGCACAACATCTTCTGTCCAGCCAGCCTGTGGCAGCGGGGCCTCTAGGGAACTACTGGCAATTAAGGTGCTCCTTTTAATAGAGCACCGGAGCAAAGCATTAACATTCCGTGAACACATGTGATCCTCACACCACAGCCATCCTCTCCAGTTGTCCCAATTATTGTCACTTTGGGGCCTTTGGATCGGGACAATGATATGTGTACACAAGTTGCAGATAAGATCACAAACAATACTATCATAATGATTCAATAATAAGTTCAGATCTGAGATCATGGCACTCGGGCCCTAGTGACAAGCATTAAGCACAACAAGTTGCAACAAAGTCAAATAGCAAAAGAGAAACTAGGCACTATGCCCTACGAGATCTTATTCGATTACATGATAGAACTCATCCAATCCCTACCATCCCCAAGCCTACAACAGGGGATTGCTCACTCATGGATGAGGGAGACATCGGTGGTTGATGGAGATGTGTTGGTGATGACAATGGCGATGATCCTCTCCAAATTCCCCGTCCCGGCAGGGTACCAGAACGGAGTTTCTGGATCCGAATCTTGGTTTCTGGAAAACTATCGAACCCCCCTCAGTTTTTAGGTCGAAAGACAACTTATAGGCGCAGAGGGAGGCCGAAGAGCTGCCTAGGGTGGCCACACCCCTCCTAGGAGTGAGGTCAGGTGGGCCCGCGCCTAGGGTGGGTCTGGCCTCCCAGGCCTCCCCTGCGTCTCTTCTTCTGGCTCCGCGGATCTTCTAGTGAAATATAATTTTTGGCATATTTTCCGGGATTTTTCCTGATAGTTCATTTTCTGCACAAAAACAAGACACCAAGGTAATTCTGCTGAAAACAGCGTCAGTCCGTGTTAGTTGTATCCAAATCACACAAGTTTAGAGGAGAAACAATAGCAAAGTGTTCGAGAAAGTAGACATGTTTTGGACGTATCAAGCACCTCTAGTGAACTATGGACCCCAGTCCAATATTTACCATTGGTACATCTTCCACTGTTACTTGTTTACTTGCTGCAAACCATTACCTTTCACACCATATGTTTAATCCTTTGTTACAGCAAACCGGTGAGCTTGACAACCTCACTGATTCGTTAGGCAAAGTCTTGAGTTTGTGTTGTGCAGGTCTCCGCGTTGCTTGCAACACCTGTGTGACGTTTCCTTCCTCCTTCTGGTTGGATAACCTCGGTCTCTACTGAGGGAAGACTTGCTACTACGCTCATCACACCTTGCTCTTGGGGTTTCCAATGAAGTGCTCCACGTCATCACCATCAACAAATTTTCTAGCACCGTTACCGGGGAGGCTAAGGACGTCTACACAAGGGGAGTCCTTCACTTCCTTTGTCTTTACTTTGTTTTTAGTTTGCTTTGTTTATTTTTCTTGGTTTTGTTTGCCTCTTTCCAAAACCCCCCCCAAAAAATTAGTCTAGTTTGGTTTTCTTTCTTTATTCAAAAACACAAAAAAATTAGTTCCTGCTCTAGCTGCTGCTGCTGTTTTTGGCTTGCCCAACTTTGCCAAAATGAACTCTGCTGAGAACACCAAGTTGTGTGACTTCACTAGCACCAACAACAATGATTTCCTTAGCACTCCTATTGCTCCACCTTCTCCTGATGCTACCTTTTATGAAATTAAGCTTGCTTTGTTGAATCTTGTGATGAGAGAGCAATTTTCTGGTGTTGGTTCTGATGATCCTGCTGCCCATCTCAATAGCTTTGTTGAACTTTGTGAGATGCAAAAGTATAAGGATGTAGATGGAGATATTATTAAGCTCAAGCTTTTTTCCTTTCTACTTCAGAGGAAAAGCCAAAGAATGGTTGCTTTCTTTGCCTAAAATAGTATTGATTCTTGGACTAAGTGCAAATATGCTTTTATTGGAAATTACTATCCTCCTGCTAAGATTATATATATGAGAAGTGACATTATAAAATTTAAACAACTTGATAGCAACCATGTTGCTCCATCTTGGGAAAGAATGAAGTCTTTGGTTAAGAATTGTCCCACTCATGGACTCACTGCTTGGATGATTTCCAGACTTTTTATGCAGGTTTGAACTTCTCCTCAAGAAATCTGTTGGATTCATCTGCTGGAGGTACTTTTATGGGCCTCACCTTGGGTGCTGCAACAAGGCTCCTTGATAATATGATGGTTAACTACTCTGAATGGCATGTTGGGAGAGCTCCACATGGTAAGAAGGTAAATTCTGTTGAGGAAACTTCCTCTTTGAGTGAAAAGATTGATGTTATTATGGCTATGCTTGTTAATGGGAAAGATCCTCTAGATCCTTATAGTGTTCCCGTAGCCTCTTTGGTTGCTCAAGAAGAACAAGTTGATGTGAATTTCATTAGAAACAACAATTTCAACAAAAATGCCTATAGGAATAATTTTGGTAGCAACAACAATTATAGGCCTTATCCTCTTAGTAATAGAAATTCCTATGGAAGTTCTTACAATATGCTAGAAGTGCCCCCTCTGAACTTGAAGTCATGCTCAAGGACTTTATTAGTAAACAAACCACTTTCAATAAGACTATAGAGGAAAAGCTTTTAACTGTTGAGAAAAATATATCCTCTTTATCTGAAGCTCAGTCCTCCTTGATTAATTAAATGGCTGCTAAATCTGAAACTATGGAAAACACCTTTGCTACTTCTCATGCCATACACGTTACTATTGATGAAAATGTTAGGCTGTTAGCTCAACTCCATGCTAGGTGGGAAAGGGAAGCTGAAATTGATAGAAAAAACAGTGTCTGCACCATCACCACTAAACCACAAGTAGTCCCTATTCCTCCTCCTACTATGCTTAAGCCTATTGAGCCTACTACTAGTGATACTAAGTTTCATTTTTATATTGATGGTTGCAATATTTTTGAAGTTATTATGTTTCTACAAAAGCTCGCTAGAAGTCCTGATGCTAGTGATATGCATGTTGCTTTCACTATACACATTACAGATGCTCTTGTTAAGATTAAGGAAGAGAAGCTAAAACACAAAGCTTCTATTCCTAGGAAAGTACAAGATAGTTGGGAACCCATTATTAATATGCAAGTGAATGACTTTGATCTCAAAGCTTCATGTGATCTTGGTTCTAGTGATACTTGATTTGCCACCATTAGAAGATTGTTATTTGGATGTCCCACTCAATGATAATGCTAAGAAGAAACTCATGGGGAGTATTAATGATGTTCTAATTATGGTTAACAATGCTTATGTCCCTATTGATTTCTATGTATTGGATGTTGAATACAATGCTTCTTGTCCTATTACTCTGGGAAGACCTTTTCTTAGAACAGTTGGTGCCATCATTGATATGAAAGATGGCACCATTAAATATCAATTTCCATTCAAGAAAGGTATTGAACACTTCCCTATGAGGAGAGATAAGTTGCTTTTTGCTCCTCCTTTGAAAGCAAGGTTTGATGTTAATACTTCTTCATTTGAAAATACTTGATTCTTCTTGCTTCTTGTGCCTAACTTAAAGGCGTTAAAGAAAAGTAATTGTTGGGAGATAACCCAAGAGTTTCCTTGAGTCTTGGAAGTTGTTACTTCAGTAATGACCTATCCTTATCCTTTTTGTTTGCTTTTTGTGCCAAGAATGACCTCTAATGAGAGAGAAGTAAGATTTGGGGAGTTGCTGTCCCGAAATAGATTTCTGTCCTCCACCAAGAAAAATTAGTGAGGAGTCTCTGTAACTCAGATTGAGTTCAAAATTTACGAATAAATCCCCCAGTATGTTAGCTAACTTTCATTAGTTCAACACTTTTTTATTTGAGCAACATAAGATGTTCGAAAAAATCGGTTTATACCTGCTGGTCTGTTTTGACAGATTTCTGCCATTATTTGCATTTGCTTCTTATAGATTCCTTTTTGAGTTCTGTTTAGGTGAATTGAGCTTTTTGAAGGATTTACTACAGTAGTTTGTGTTTTTAGTGAAAAGCTTTGCTGTTCCAAAGTTTTACCAGGGGTCTAATATCTTTTGAACACACTAATGTTGCCACTGAAGATTGTGTGAAGTTTTGTATGAAAGAAAAATTTCAGGTGTAGAGAGAGAATGATGCAATGAGATGAATAATGGACAAAAGCTCAAGCTTGGGGATGCCACCATGGTGTCACCCCAAGAAATATCCAAGAGGTACAAGCGTCAAAGCTTGGGGATGCCCAAGGCATCCCCTTCTTCATCAATAAAAAGCTCAGGTCTGTCTAGACACTTCGTTTTTATTGTTTTATGCACAGTTGTGTTGTTCTTGGAGCATCTTAGTTTTCATTTGCTTTGCTTAGGTTGTTTTGTTTGCTTGAATAAAGTAGTTTGTATCCCCATTCTCGCTGTGTTGTTTTGAAAATAAGTTGCTTGGTGTTGGAAAGGAATAGTAAGTTCTTGCTTGAAGTGCAAGAGGAGCTTGCATTGACTGTGACTTAGACTTTAGCATGACATGCTAGGTGTTGTTTTGACCTTATGCTTAGTGATTATTGCTGTAGCATGTCTTGTTCCAAACAACTGGGATTTCTTAGTGTGCCTTGAAGAAATTTTGTGTTGTTTTAGCATGCAAAAGCATAGTATTGTGGTATTCTCCTTTGATGCTTTGCTTGGATTGACTTGGCACATGATCACACCATGTTATGATTATGACTAGTCACCATTAGACTCTATGATCATTTAGTCCTTGACTTGTAGTACCACTCTTTGCTTTGATTAGTATGGTTTGTTGCACTGCATGATTATGGCCATTATGCTCTCTTAGTTGGTTGCTCCCAGTATTTTGCTAGCCTCCACTTGTATGAGTAAGATCTACTCATGCTTCCAACTCCCAAGAAACCAAGTTATTCCAAAATGTCCACTATAAACTCCTATGCATGGTGTGTTACACCATTCCAAGTATATTCTTGTTTTCAACTATCTTCCAATTAAAAACTATTTTGTTATGTGAAAACATAGTGATTAAAGCCCTCACGAACTTGATGGCACACTTTATATTCTTTGCCCCTAATAAACTTGAACCATTGTGACAACTTTGTTGTATATGCTTGAACTTATACGTTGGAATTAGCAGAACCGTGCTGTCATGGGGAACGCTTTCAACATTGCACTTGTACTTTGTACTTAGTTGAAATCATGCTCTTTTGTCTATGGATATCACCGGTGTGAAATAAAGACGGAACTTGTAAGTTCATGGAGTTTGTATCCTGTGTTAGAGAAACGCCTGGGCCGCTAGCCTAAGCCATGCCTAATCATGGTGGAAACTTGCAGCATCACCATAGTGTCATCTATGAAGCATTCTTCTTATAAAAAGAGACACATTGAAAAAAGAGGAAAAAGAAAAAAGCACCATATTCCCATGTTACATAAGAAGATTGCTGAGATGCTCATTGTCTGCTTGCCTTGTCATTTTGGTTATGGGAAAGCTCTTGTACCATGTGCACGGGGTACCCCGTTGGCGGTTCTCAATGATATGCAAATACTTACAATGACTAGAACTTACCTGGGCCCAAAGTTGAGTATGAATGAGGTGTGGCCCTCGTATTCAAGGTACTTGAGATTGCCAACTTATACTTCGTCAAGCATATACTCCATCTTTGCCACTTTAACCTTAATCACTTCAAGATGGTTATGATAGGGGCAACGAGGGCTGAAAGCTAACAAGTACCCTAATTTTTTGAAGCTCTTTTTGAAAATTGTAATCCCTGCTTCCTTTACAAAAAGGCCTTTCTTCCACCATTATTGAGTCTCCAACTTCTACCTTTAGGCACCATTAAGAGAGCATAGTTGTCATTCTGTGTGCAGTGTTCCAAAGCTTATTGATTGATGCATATTGTGAATTACTTGTTCTTGTGATATTTGTTTCTAGTCACCCTTGTGAACTTTGAAGGTGTCCTATGCATCTATATTGCTACTCTATGAGGGACAAGCTGATTGCCACTATGCTATGTTTTCTGTATGTGAAAACATTTTTCAATGCATGTTATTCATGATCTTTGTTTGTAGCCTTTCATGTTGCATGCATAATTACTATGTACTATTGTTAGAACTCCATATTTCATGCACATGTTTAGAGTTCTTTGATCCTAGCTTTCAATGCTTACAAATGGCTGGATCTTATTGTGAGGGTGCATGTCACCTCAAAAATTATTCTTTTATCCATTGTTCAAAAAATAGGCCGAATCAGCGATTAATAGGCCGATTAATCGCTACTAGGGACCTGACCGTGTCTATTACCATTAATTGTTTGTATTAATCGTTTAGCCCGATTAATAGCTCTAACACTCCGATTACTAGGTATGTTCCCGATTAACTACTACACTTGGTCAAAAAAGTTGCAAAATTATCAACACATATCGCCCATCCATCCGCTACCCCACTCTAATGAATTAGGTTTTTCGAAGCTCCCGCTCGATCCCTGCCTCCAGGAGCCCGATTTCTACCATCACCAGCCAGTTCCTTGTCGTTGTTGACCAGTTTCTCGTAGTTGCCGATAAGACCTTAGATACAAGAGCTCGAGCGTCTTAAGGATCTCATTCGGGAGCTCGAGACTGCCTTTAATAGGGTAGGTGGTTGAGGTGCAAGAGGAGTCATATGTCTTTTAGGTGCTATTTTTTGTAGGTTGCACTGTCACATCCCAAGATTTTCCAAATCTTGTAATGTGAAAAATAAATGAATAAAATAAAGCTTTGTTTGATTTTCAGAGTGAGAAGAAACTTTTTGAATCCAATTGGAAATCTACAAACCAATTTGGATCAAATAAAAATCCTAAAGAGATTTAAAAAGGTAAACATTTGATAAAGGAAAATAAAATATTTTGGAATTACTATTTTGAATCTTTTAAATAAAAGGATTTGGTTATCAAAAGAAATAGAAGTTTTTATAAATAAAGATTATTTTTATGGAGCCAAATTAAACCTTGGCCAAGCTTTTGAAATAAAACATTTTGATTTGATAAAAATAGTAAAGGTTTAATTAAATAAATTAATAAGGATTTAATATCCAAGTTTTATTAATAAAGGTTTTACTATTTCCAAAACATCAAAAACTTATTTAATTATTTAAAATAAGTTTTCCAAGTATTTTATATTTTCAAATAAAACCTACTGATTTGGTTTTGAAAATATTAGATTTCAAATAAAGATTTAAATAAATCAAATCCTATTTTGATTTAAACAATTGTCTATTTATTTAATTAATAATGGACCTTAAAATAAAATTATTATATTGATTTGGATTTTGGTTTATGTTACTGAACAGAACCAATTTCAAAGTTTCAAAGTGTGGTGTTTGTTTGAATTGATTTGAGTATTGCTTGTTTGTTTGAATTTCAAAACAAAATTTGGAAATAGAAAAAGAAAAAGTTTCAGGAAGAAAAAAAAATAGAAGCCAGACTCAACCCAACCCAGAAGCCCAACAAGCCCAGAAACAGCCCAGCTTTCCCTCCCCGAAGAAAACGCTTCGCACTCGTTTCCTGACCCGTGCAGTGAATGACTGGTGGCCCCAAACCCCTCTCTCTTCCCTCACTGCCAGGTAGGCTCCACAAGCGCTGTCGTCGTTTCCACCCGCGCGACCTGTTCTTCCTCCCCTCGACGCCGTTTCCTGCAGTGATTCCGCGGCCTTAATTCGACTTAACGCGGCCACCGTTACTCGCTGTGATCACGCAGACTTAAACGCTCATGCCTCCTCTACATTTCCCCTCTGTCACCCCGCATTTGCACGCCCCCAGGCAGCTGAATTGCACTCAACACCAACCTCTGCTCCGACGAGGTCCGGTGCCGATTCCGACGACTCAACACCGCCCCGTGCCTCCCTGAGAACACTAGGAGATTCCCCACCTCCTGACGCATCTGTCCGTGCCCCTCGTTAGACCACGGGCGTCCCTGAGCGTCGACTCCGACCAAGCTCTGAGTGCCGCTGTCTGTCTTCAACTGCGACGACAACTCCCAGGTAAACCAGACCGCCCCGCGCCTCCTCGTTCACGCTCCCTCACTTGCCTCGACCATGCGCATCTAACCCTACTCTCGGTTTGCCCCCTTGTGACCTGCAGCGTCGCCCTCGACAGCAACCAGAGCCACCTGACGTCTTTCTCTAGTCCGGCGAGCAATTGCTGCAGTCCCCGAGCGCCCCTTGTCAAGCCAACCACACGTCGAGCATCACCACTCCCTTGCGACCTCGGTGAGCACTTCCCCTCACCTCTTTGCTTCCTGAAACCTCCGTAGCGCCACCGCCTGGCCGTGCGCCGCCGCTAGCCACCGTCGGCGCCGCTCACATTTGGTCAAGCAGACCAGCGCCGTAGGATCTAGATCAGGCGAGCAAGATTAGATCACTTAACCGCGAAGGGGTACGCGTCCTGTGCCGCACGATCTGATTAGATCCAATGGCTGCAACTACGCGATCCGGCCGAACCGGTACCAGCGAATGACGACGCGACGCGTGGCCAGACTTTGGTTAGAACTGATTTTTGAAATCAGATTAGATTATGATTTTCAAACCATTGTAACTTTTGATCCACATGTCCAAAAATTGCAAATTTGGTATCATTGGAATCAGTGGAACAAGCCCTAGCCAACCATGCCATTGGTTTAGTAAATAGTAACTGTTAGATGGTTCATTTTTGCAGAAATATTTGTATGCTTGTTTAGATTAGAAAAATGATTCAAAAATGTTTTTGAGTTTGAAACCTTGGCAAATTGGTTTGTTGTGAACCTACTGACCCTAGGAACCAACCCATGGTTTTGAAAATGAATTTGGTGAAGTTTAGGATGGATTAGTTAGTTTAGCCCATTTCTAGCCAAATAGAGATAATGGTTTTTGTTATGAAAATATTCTTGAAGTAAAAACTTTGGGAAAATGTTTTAGATCAAACATACTGACCCTAAACACCAAGTTTTGAGAAAACAACAACTTAGTTGGTGAACAACTTAAGGTTGTTGCTTTGATAAAAATGTTTTCCACCACATAAAATAATGAAGGGATTTAAAAATGGTTCATGGACAAAACCCTTTTGCAAATGACTTTGCCACTTTGGAAAATGACCAATTTGGAACTTACAAAGTTTAGAAGCCTAGTGGAGACCACCCTTGCAAATAGAACCACCTCTTGCATGCTTGTATGCATGACTTAGATCCCAATGTTTTATGTGTGTGTTTGTTTGTTTGATATTGGTTTGGAATGCTTGTTGATATTGTGTTTGCTTGATTGATTGTAGTGAAGTTAGAAAAGTGTGAGACTAGCAAAGATCAAGGAGTGAACCAACATTCCCTACCAAAAAGGCAAGTTACACTATCATTCAAAGTCCTACTAATTTCATTATACTTAGTGGATTTTGAAAACATGCATGAAAATAATTTCTATACTTATGCTATGCTAAATCCTAATAGGATTCCCTATACACTCCTTAGTGAAAATATTGTAGTTGTTACATGCTTAGCCAAGCTATATTTTGAAAAGAGATACATGTTGAGATTTTATGAAGATGAGAAAAGGACTTGTGTTTTATATAATAAAACAAGGACTCAATGAACCACCTGGGTGGCCAAGGATACTTTGAGTATTGGAGAAGGTGGCAACAAAAGGAACCATGTCTATGGCAATCTCTTTGTGTTGTGCTCCAAAGGAAACCACCCAGGAAACTTAGAGATTGAACATGTTTCTCCAATTGTGGCTTTCGTGTGCAACCACATGCTATTATGGCTCTGGATTAGTCAACTACATTGGGAAGACCCATGCACTGGCTTCAGTTAACTGGACATGGGGACCTGGAATCCTACATGGGTGCTGAAGGCAAGCTAGCAATGGTGTATGGGAGGACCTTTTGGAAAGACTTCGTCACATTCTCAATCTGCCAGTACTCCATCTTGGTGAGCACTAATCCAGTGGCCACTGGTGGCAAAAGGATGGGATTGTGACATGTGGGTAAAGTGTGCAACTTCTGCAGAAGATAATAAAATCTAAGTACTTAGCCGTGTCCCGGTTATGGACAATACTGAGCAACTAAAGTTTGAAGCTATGGGAGATCTCGACATTCTAATTTCTAAAAGAAAACTTTTAAGGACTTGATGCACTTGGGGTTACCAAGGAGCTCAAGAGACTTTGACAAAACTTGATGTACTTGGGGGTACCAAGGAACTCAAGAGATTTTGTTGAAAACATGAACACTTGGGGTTACCAAGGAACTCATGAGATTTTGATAAAACTTGATGCACTTGGGGTTACCAAGGAGCTCAAGAGTTTTTGACAAGGACTTGAACACTTGAGTTTCTACCAAGGAGTTCAAGGAACTTGGAAAAGGAGATTTGACAAAGGAAACAAAACCATTTGAAAAGATAGGATAAAATTTGCTTAATGCAAATGAGCCTAAAACTCTACTTAGCCAAATATTCATGTATTGATAGGATCCACTTATATTTCACATAGTAGTGGAACTTGCCAATACAATTCAAATGTATTGACCCTTGTGGCTGTAACTTGTAATGTTGCAGGTTTGATTGATTTTAGTGAAGATTGATTGATTAGGATTACAAAGTCTACAACCAACATCTGCCTGTGACACTTTGAAGATGAAGGACCCATGACTATAGTTATTCCGCTGCAATGTAATGTAATAGCCAAATGAGCTATGAAAAGATGTAATAAAATTATGTTATTCCTGGTTATAAAGTTATATTATGACCTTTGTTTCTTGATATTACATCTATATTGTGGATGCTAGCTATTGATCCAGGGACTAGCATTGTAAACACAGGGGACTCTACCTTATATTGTTTAAAGGTTGGACACTCCCTCTACAGATGGTATCAGAGCATTGTGTTGCCTGTAGGTTTTGTAAACCTAGGATTGGACAAAAACCCTTAGAAAAATAGGAGTTGTACATGTTCCAAAAACTTATTTACAAACATAATTGTAAACTCTTTCCTCAACCATTTTGGTTTCAACTCTACATCTCTTCTATTTTAACTTGATGGATGAAAACCCACCCCATGACCAAAGACTACACCATGTGCAAAGGACTTCTTCAACACTTTCAACTCTAATGACTTCAACTTTTTCAACTCTAATGACTTCAACATCTTCAGCATATTCACCAAGGACTTCCAACTTGGATACCACTAAGGACTACAAGTGAAACAAGGAAATCTTGCTCAAGATTTATAGACTGAGGGAATGCAAAAGTTAGAAGGAGCCCACATCACTAGAAGTTATTGTAACCAAGAGTTTTTCTCAAGGAAACCATGATCTCCTACAAAAAGAATCATAAAGGATGGAAAGATCACAAGTGAACCCTATAGATGGACCACCATATTTTAGTTAAGACAAAACCACCAACTTATGTGGTGTAACAAAAATATTTTTGTTGCCTAAGTATGTGCTTGAACTTTGTTGTTTGAGTGAAATGTTTGATTTGTAATTGCATGTGCATTGTTTGTGTGATTTGAGATGTGTGTGATTAGAAATATTTCCTTAGAAATATCTTGCCTATTCTAATCTCCCTTCAACCCAAACAGATGACTACTCCAAAAGACTCCAACATCAAGGTTGATGACACCAACACCAACCAAGAGGACATCATGAAAGAGCTCATGTAGAGGTCTCAACCTAATAAGGTAGATTCCTCCTGTGTTTTACAATGCTAGTCCCTGGATCAATAGCTAGCATCCACAGTTAAGATGTAATATCAAGATACAAAGGTCATAACATAACTTTATAACCAGGAATAACATAATTTTTATTACATCTTACATAGCTCATTTGGCTATTACATTACATTGCAGCGGAATAACTATAGTCATGGGTCCTTCATCTTCAAAGTGCCACATGCAGATGTTGGTTGTAGACTTTGTAATCTTAATCACACAATCTTTACTAAAATCAATCAAACCTGCAACATTACAAGTTACAGCCACAAGGGTCAATACATTTGAATTGTATTGGCAAGTTTCACTACTTTGTTTATTATGAGTGGATCCTATCATTACATGCATATTTGGCTAAGTAGAGTTTTAAGGCTTATTTGCATAAAGCAAAATTTATCCTATCTTTTCAAAATGGTTTTGGTCCTTTGTCAAATCTCTTTTCCAAGTTCCTTGAACTCCTTGGTAGAAACTCAAGTGTTCAAGTCCTTGTCAAAAATCCCTTGAGCTACTTGGTAACCCCAAGTGAAACAAGTTTTATGAAATCTCATGAGTTCCTTGGTAACCCCAAGTACATCATGCTCTTGAGCACCTTGGTAACCCCAAGTGCAACAAGCTTAACAAAATCTCTTTGAATTCCTTGGTACCCCCAAGTGCATCAAGTTTTTATATTAGAAGTTGGAATGTCGAGATCTCCCATGGTTCAAACTTTAGTTGCTCAGTATTGTCCATATCCGGGGACACGGCTAAGTACTTAGATTTTATTAACTTCTGCAGAAGGAGTACACTTTACCCACATGTCACAATCCCATCCTTTTGCCACCAGTGGCCTACTGGATTAGTGCTCACCAAGATGGAGTACTGGCAGATTGAGAATGTGACGAAGTCTTTCCAAAGGGTCCTCCCTTACACCATTGCTAGCTTGCCTTCAGCACCCATGAAGCATTCCAGATCCCCATGTCCAGTTAACTGAAGACAGTGCATGGGTCTTCCCAATGTAGTTGACTAAGCCAGAGCCATAATAGCATGTGGTTGCACACGAAAGCCACAATTGGAGAAACATGTTCAATCTCTAAGTTTCCTAGGTGGTTTTCATTTGGAGCACAACACAAAGTGATTGCCATAGACATGGTTCATTTTGTTGCCACCTTCTCCAAAACTTCAAGTATCCTCCACCTAGGTGGTTCATTGAGTCCTTGTTTTATTATGTAAAACACAAGTCCTTTTCTCAACCTTTGTAAAATCTCAACATGTATCTCTTTTCAAACAAAGCATGGCTAAGCATGTACAACTTCATTATTTTCACTAAGGAGTGTATAGGGAATCCTATTAGGATTTAGCATAGCATAAGTATAAATTTGTTTTCATGCATCTTTTCAAAATCCACTAAGTATAGAAAATAGTAGGACTTTAGATGATAGTGTCACTTGCCTTTTTGGAAGGGAATGGTGGTTCACTCCTTGATCTTGCTAGTCTCTTACTTTGCTAAATTCACTACAAGTCAATCAAGCAAACACAAAATCAACTAACATTCCAAACCAAGTCAAACAAACAATCTCACACACATAAAGTAATGGAGTCTAAGTCATGAATAAGTATGCAAGAGATGGTTCTATTGTTAGGATGGTCTCCACTAGGTTTATAAACTTTGTAAAGTCCAAATTGGTCATTTACCAAAATGGCAATGTCATTAGTTAGAGGGTTTTGTTCTAAATCCATTTTTAAAATCCATTCAACATTTTATGTGGTGGAAAATGGTTTTATTAAAACAAAACTTTTAAGTTTTTCACCAAATGAGTTGCTATTGCAAAACTTGGTGCTTTTGGGTCAGTAGGTTTGGTCCAAAACATTTTCTTAAAGTTTTCTTTATAAAAACATTTTCATAATAAAATCAATAATTTTATTTGGCTAGAAAATGGCTAAGTCAAATAATCTAACCTAAACTTTACCAAAATCATTTTTAACACCAAGGGTTGGTTCTTAGGGTCAGTAAGGTCACATCAAACCATTTTGCAAAAGTTTTAACCTTAAAATCAAATTTAAATAATTTTTATACTCTAAACAAGCTCACAAAAGAATCTGCAAAAAGAAGCAGACTAACAGATACTATTTTCTAAACTAAGGCCATGGTTGTCTAGGGCTTGCTATCCTGAACCCAACGACATAAAATTTGTAATTTTTGGACGTGTGGTTTGAAAGTTACAAAGGTTTGAAGTTTGCAAATAATTTGTTTTCAAATCTGTTTTTAAACAGATTAGGTGACATGCGGCGTGTTTTAACTGGACGGTACCGGTTCGGCCAGATCGACAACGTGGACAGCAGGATCTAGTTTGATCGCACGGCACAGGGAGCGTACCTCTTCGCGGCTTAAGCGATCTATCTTATGCGTTGGATTAAGATCCTACGGACGCTATTGTTCGGTCACAGATGGGCGGCGCTGCGTTGCGGTGGACGGCGGCGACGGTCGGTCAGTGGCGGTGCTGGCGAAACAGGAGGCGAGAGAGGAAGGGAGTAGGCTCACCGAGGTCGCAGTTGGTTGGGGAAGCTCAACGTGTGGTCGTCGAGGCAGGGGGCACACGGGAACGGTGGCGATTGCTCGCCGGAGACTTCGTCGGCGTCGGGTGGTTCTGTTCGCGGTTGAAGGCGACGCTGTAGATCACGCGGAGGCAAGACAGGGGCATGGTTAGGTGCGGGAGGTCACGGAGAAAACACGTGCATGAACGAGAAGGCACGGGGAGGTCGGAATCTACCTGTGAGGCTCGTCGGAGAAGAACCAGACACGGCGGCGCTTGAAGCTTGACGAAGGCGACGTTCTGGGACGCCCGTGGTTGAATGAAGGGTACGGGGAGAAGCGTCTGGGAGTGGGGAAGCTGCCAGTGTGCTCAGGGAGGCTCGGGGTGGTGTGGCTTGGTCGGAATCGACACCGAACCTCGTCGGGGACGGCGGCGGTGCAGAAGGAATTGGCGACAGCCTAGGGGCAGAGAGGAGGAGTGATCTGGGGGAAAAGGAGGAGGAGGCGCTGGCGTTTTATCGAGCATGGTTAAAGCAAGGTAAAGGCGCGGCGTTATGGCGAATTGAACGCGCGGAATCACAGCAGGTAACGGTGGTCGAGGGAGGAAGAAGGGGTCGCGTGGGTGGGGAGGAAGAACAGGGCCAAGTGGGGTCGGTCAGTCAGTGGGAAAGAAACGAGGAGGAGGTCCACTAGTCAGTCTCTGCGCGGTTAAGTTTTTGAGTGAGGAAAAACGATTCAGGCGTGGGAACAGGTGGGCTCGGTGGGCTGCTGTTGGGCTGTTGGGTTGGGTCGATCCACTTCCCTTTTTTTTTATTCTGTGTCCTTTTCTTTTTCTATTTCTGAATTCTATTTTGAATTCCTATCAAACAAACATGGTTCAAATCAATTCAAACATCACTCAAACTTTGTAATATTGAAATTAGTTCTGTTTTAGTAACATGAACCAAAATTCAAAATAATAATTTTAATAATAGAGGCCATTAATAATTGAATATAATTGGACTTTGGTTATTTAAATCAGAATAGGATTTGTTTTATTGAGATATTCATTTTGAAATCTAAAATAAAATAAAAACACTTCAGTAGGCTTTAATTAAGAAAACAAAATACTTAGAAAACTTATTTAAAAAGATTTAATAAGTTTTGATATTTTAATTAAATGGAAAAAACCTTTTATTTAAATAAAGTTGGATATTAAATCCTTATTACTTTATTTAAATAAACCTTTGCTAATTTTTTTAATTTAAAATAAAATGTTTTAATTCCCAAAGCTTGGCCAAGGTTTAATTTGGTTTTATAAAATATTCTTTATTTATGAATCCACCTTTTCTTTTGAAAACCAAATCTTTTTATCTAAAGATTCAAATTAGTAATTTTAAAACATTTTAATTTCCTTTAATAAATGTTTATCTTTATAAATCCCTTTAGGATTTTATTTGATTCAAATTGGTTTGAGGTTCCAAAAAAAAATTTCTTCTGGCTCTGAAAATCAAACAAAGTTTTATTTTATTCATTTATTTTCACATTACAAGATTTGGAAAATCTTGGGATGTGACAGGCTACCATCCTTAAAATAAATCTCGTCCCGAGATTTTGGAAGGCTAGGGTTAAGCAAATTCAAAACAACTAGGGTACTACCACCCTTAAAATTTTCAAACAAAAATTACACATTGTCCTTCTTGGGATCCTGGAAAAACTTCTCTAAGCAAACTTTTGCATTGAGTCCTTTGTTTCCAGGCTTGACTCATGGGCCAAGGTTGAGTTTCTCCATAGGCTGGTTCAACTTGTTTTTCATCCTTTCGGGACAGTTGCTTGCATAATGTCCTGGTTCTTGCAGTTGAAACAATGAATGTCCTTGAGTTCTTTACGTGGCTCTTGTGGACAAGTTGCTACATAGTGGCCTAAATCTTTGCAGTTGTTGCACCACACTTGGTCAATCTGTTTATTCTTCTTGTTCTCTGGGCATCCACTGGAGTAGTGTCCCATTTCCTTACATTTACGACATTGTGCAAGGCTCATGTCTTGCTTTTGTTTCTTAAGTTTCTTTAGTCCTTTAAATTGGGTTGTCTTGTTTGGAGGTATAAGTGGTCCTTTTCCTTTGGTAGACTTGGATCCTTCTTGTTTCCTTTGTTCTACCATGGAGTAGATAGGACATTGGTTAGGAACATGGTCATTTCCTTCACAAAGGTAACAAGTGGCTTGAGAGGTAGGACATTGTCCAACAGGATGTTCTTCTTCACAATTGGGGCATTGTCCTTCATGCTCCTTGGAAGTATGATCCTTGTCTCCACAAATAATGCAAGCTGGGGTTCCATCTAGAACAACATTCTTGTCATCTTTGTTATCATAAACTCCTTTGGGATAGCTTTCTTCCATGCTGATCATTTGATTAGTCACCTTAAGCATCAGTTGGGATTGTTCTTCCAAAAACTTTTGCAGTGCTGGATCTTTATCACTATATTTGACTATGAACTGAGCTGTCAGTTGGTTCAACTGGTGTTGGGTTGCTATGAGCTCTTTCATGCTGTCAGCTTGGTCGGTGTTGGCATCATCAACCTTGGAATCCTTTGGAGTAGTCATCTGTTTGGGTTGAAGGGAGTTTAGAATAGGCAAGTTATTGCTAAGGAATCAATTCTAATCACACACATCACAATTCACACAAGAAATGTGTATGCAATCACAAACAATTTTTCACTCAACAACAAAGTTCAAGTACACACTTAGGCAACAAAAATACTTTTGTTACACCACATAAGTTGGTGTGTTTTGACTTAACTAAAATATGGTGGTCCATCTATATGGTTCACTTGTGATCTTTCCTTCCTTCATGATTCTTCCTATATGAGGTCATGGTTTCCTTGAGAAAAACTCCTTGGTTGCAAATACTACAAAGTTGTTGATGGCTTCTTCTTATTTTGCATTCCCTCAGTCTCTAATTCTTATGTAGGATTTCCTTGTTTCACTTGTGGTCCTTAGTAGTTTCCAAGTTGGGAGTCCTTGGGGAATATGCTGAAGATGTTGAAGTCATTAGAGTTGAAGAAGTTGAAGAAGTCCTTTGCACATGGTGTAGTCTTTGGCCATGGGGTAGGTTTTCCATCAAGTTGAAGTAGAAGAGATGTAGAGTTGAAACCAAAATGGTTAAGGAAAGAGTTTACAAGATTTTGTAAATAAGTTTTTGGAACAAAATACAACTCCTATTCTTCTAAGGGTTTTGTCCAATCCTAGGGTTTACAAATCCTACAGGCAACACAATGCTCTGATACCATCTGTAGAGGTCTCAACCTAATAAGGTAGATTCCTCCTGTGTTTTACAATGCTAGTCCCTGGATCAATAGCTAGCATCCATAGTTAAGATGTAATATCAAGATACAAAGGTCATAACATAACTTTATAACCAGGAATAACATAATTTTTATTACATCTTACATAGCTCATTTGGCTATTACATTACATTGCAGCGGAATAACTATAGTCATGGGTCCTTCATCTTCAAAGTGCCACAGGCAGATGTTGGTTGTAGACTTTGTAATCTTAATCACACAATCTTCACTAAAATCAATCAAACCTGCAACATTACAAGTTACAGCCACAAGGGTCAATACATTTGAATTGTATTGGCAAGTTTCACTACTTTGTTTATTATGAGTGGATCCTATCATTACATGCATATTTTGCTAAGTAGAGTTTTAAGGCTTATTTGCATAAAGCAAAATTTATCCTATCTTTTCAAAATGGTTTTGGTCCTTTGTCAAATCTCTTTTCCAAGTTCCTTGAACTCCTTGGTAGAAACTCAAGTGTTCAAGTCCTTGTCAAAAATCCCTTGAGCTACTTGGTTACCCCAAGTGCAACAAGTTTTATGAAATCTCATGAGTTCCTTGGTAACCCCAAGTACATCATGCTCTTGAGCACCTTGGTAACCCCAAGTGCAATAAGCTTAACAAAATCTCTTTGAATTCCTTGGTACCCCCAAGTGCATCAAGTTTTTATATTAGAAGTTGGAATGTCGAGATCTCCCATGGTTCAAACTTTAGTTGCTCAGTATTGTCCATATCCGGGGACACGGCTAAGTACTTAGATTTTATTAACTTCTGCAGAAGGAGTACACTTTACCCACATGTCACAATCCCATCCTTTTGCCACCAGTGGCCTACTGGATTAGTGCTCACCAAGATGGAGTACTGGCAGATTGAGAATGTGACGAAGTCTTTCCAAAGGGTCCTCCCTTACACCATTGCTAGCTTGCCTTCAGCACCCATGAAGCATTCCAGATCCCCATGTCCAGTTAACTGAAGACAGTGCATGGGTCTTCCCAATGTAGTTGACTAAGCCAGAGCCATAATAGCATGTGGTTGCACACGAAAGCCACAATTGGAGAAACATGTTCAATCTCTAAGTTTCCTAGGTGGTTTTCATTTGGAGCACAACACAAAGTGATTGCCATAGACATGGTTCCTTTTGTTGCCACCTTCTCCAAAACTTCAAGTATCCTCCACCTAGGTGGTTCATTGAGTCCTTGTTTTATTATGTAAAACACAAGTCCTTTTCTCAACCTTTGTAAAATCTCAACATGTATCTCTTTTCAAACAAAGCATGGCTAAGCATGTACAACTTCATTATTTTCACTAAGGAGTGTATAGGGAATCCTATTAGGATTTAGCATAGCATAAGTATAAATTTGTTTTCATGCATCTTTTCAAAATCCACTAAGTATAGAAAATAGTAGGACTTTAGATGATAGTGTCACTTGCCTTTTTGGAAGGGAATGGTGGTTCACTCCTTGATCTTTCTAGTCTCTTACTTTGCTAAATTCACTACAAGTCAATCAAGCAAACACAAAATCAACTAACATTCCAAACCAAGTCAAACAAACAATCTCACACACATAAAGTAATGGAGTCTAAGTCATGCATAAGTATGCAAGGGATGGTTCTATTGTTAGGATGGTCTCCACTAGGTTTATAAACTTTGTAAAGTCCAAATTGGTCATTTACCAAAATGGCAAGGTCATTAGTTAGAGGGTTTTGTTCTAAATCCATTTTTAAAATCCATTCAACATTTTATGTGGTGGAAAATGGTTTTATTAAAACAAAACTTTTAAGTTTTTCACCAAATGAGTTGCTATTGCAAAACTTGGTGCTTTTGGGTCAGTAGGTTTGGTCCAAAACATTTTCTTAAAGTTTTCTTTATAAAAACATTTTCATAATAAAATCAATAATTTTATTTGGCTAGAAAATGGCTAAGTCAAATAATCTAACCTAAACTTTACCAAAATCATTTTTAACACCAAGGGTTGGTTCTTAGGGTCAGTAAGGTCACATCAAACCATTTTGCAAAAGTTTTAACCTTAAAATCAATTTTAAACAATTTTTATACTCTAAACAAGCTCACAAAAGAATCTACAAAAACAAGCAGGCTAACAGATACTATTTTCTAAACTAAGGCCATGGTTGGCTAGGGCTTGCTCTCCTGAACCCAACGACATAAAATTTGTAATTTTTGGACGTGTGGTTTGAAAGTTACAAAGGTTTGAAGTTTGCAAATAAATCTGTTTTCAAATCTGTTTTTAAACAGATTAGGTGACACGCGGCGTGTTTTAACTGGACGGTACCGGTTTGGCCAGATCGACAACGTGGACCGCAGGATCTAGTTTGATCGCACGACACAGGGAGCGTACCTCTTCGCGGCTTAAGCGATCTATCTTATGCGTTGGATTCAGATCCTACGGACGCTATTGTTCGGTCACAGATGGGCGGCGCTGCGTTGCGGTGGACGGCGGCGACGGTCGGTCAGTGGCGGTGCTGGCGAAACAGGAGGCGAGAGAGGAAGGGAGTAGGCTCATCGAGGTCGCAGTTGGTTGGGGAAGCTCAACGTGTGGTCGTCGAGGCAGGGGGCGGACGGGAACGGTGGCGATTGCTCGCCGGAGACTTCGTCGGCGTCGGGTGGTTCTGTCCGCGGTCGAAGGCGACGCTGTAGATCACGCGGAGGCAAGACAGGGGCATGGTTAGGTGCGGGAGGTCACGGAGAAAACACGTGCATGAAGGAGAAGGCACGGGGCGGTCAGAATCTACCTGTGAGGCTCGTCGGAGAAGAACCAGACACGGCGGCGCTTGAAGCTTGACGAAGGCAACGTTCTGGGACGCCCGTGGTTGAATGAAGGGTACGGGGAGAAGCGTCTGGGAGTGGGGAAGCTGCCAGTATGCTCAGGGAGGCTCGGGGTGGTGTGGCTTGGTCGGAATCGACACCGAACCTCGTCGGGGACGGCGGCGGTGCAGAAGGAATTGGCGACAGCCTAGGGGCAGAGAGGAGGAGTGGTCTGGGGGAAAAAGAGGAGGAGGCGCTGGCGTTTTATCGAGCATGGTTAAAGCGAGGTAAAGGCGCGACGTTATGGCGAATTGAACGCGCGGAATCACAGCAGGTAACGGTGGTCGAGGGAGGAAGAAGGGGTCGCGTGGGTGGGGAGGAAGAACAGGGCCAAGTGGGGTCGGTCAGTCAGTGGGAAAGAAACGAGGAGGAGGTCCACTAGTCAGTCTCTGCGCGGTTAAGTTTTTGAGTGAGGAAAAACGATTCAGGCGTGGGAACAGGTGGGCTCGGTGGGCTGCTGTTGGGCTGTTGGGTTGGGTCGATCCACTTCCCTTTTTTTATTCTGTGTCCTTTTCTTTTTCTATTTCTGAATTCTGTTTTGAATTCCTATCAAACAAACATGGTTCAAATCAATTCAAACATCACTCAAACTTTGTAATATTGAAATTAGTTCTGTTTTAGTAACATGAACCAAAATTCAAATTAATAATTTTAATAATAGAGGCCATTAATAATTGAATATAATTGGACTTTGGTTATTTAAATCAGAATAGGATTTGTTTTATTGAGATATTCATTTTGAAATCTAAAATAAAATAAAAACACTTCAGTAGGCTTTAATTAAGAAAACAAAATACTTAGAAAACTTATTTAAAAAGATTTAATAAGTTTTGATATTTTAATTAAATGGAAAAAACCTTTTATTTAAATAAAGTTGGATATTAAATCCTTATTACTTTATTTAAATAAACCTTTGCTAATTTTTTTTATTTAAAATAAAATGTTTTAATTCCCAAAGCTTGGCCAAGGTTTAATTTGGTTTTATAAAATATTCTTTATTTATGAATCCACCTTTTCTTTTGAAAACCAAATCTTTTTATCTAAAGATTCAAATTAGTAATTTTAAAACATTTTAATTTCCTTTAATAAATGTTTATCTTTATAAATCCCTTTAGTATTTTATTTGATTCAAATTGGTTTGACGTTCCAAAAAAAAATTTCTTCTGGCTCTGAAAATCAAACAAAGTTTTATTTTATTCATTTATTTTCACATTACAAGATTTGGAAAATCTTGGGATGTGACAGCTCATAGCAACCCAGAACCAGTTGAACCAAGTGACAACTCAATTCATAGCCAACTCCAGTGGAGAAGATCCAATACTACAAGGATTTTTGGAAACTCAAGGTCAATTGATGCTTAAGGTGACTGATCAAATGATCAAAATGGAAGAAAGCTATCCCAAAAGAGTTTGTGACAATAAGGATGACAGAAACATTATTCTAGATGGAGCCCCAGCTTGCATTATTTGTGGAGACAAGGATCATACTTCCAAGGAGCATGGAGATCAATGCCCCAACTATGAAGAGAAACATCCTGTTGGACAATGTCCCACCTCTCAAGCCACTTGTTATTTGTGTGAAGGAAACAATCATGTTCCTATCCAATGCCCCATCTACTCCATTGTGGAACAAAGGAAACAAGAAGGATCCAAGTCTACCAAGAAGGCTGATGAAAAAGGAAAAGGATCACTTATACCTCCAAAAAAACAACCCAATTCAAAGGATCAAAGAAACCCAAGAAGCAAAAGATAGACAAAAGCCATGTGCAATGTTATAAATGTAAGGAAATGGGACACTATTCTGGTGAATGCCCAGATAACCCGAAGAATAAAGAGATTGGCCAAGTAGTGTGCAACAACTGCAAAGAGCTAGGCCACTATGTAGAAACTTGTCCACAAGAGCCACGTAAAGAACTCAAGGATATCCACTGTTTCAATTGCAAGAACCCAGGACATTATGCAAGCAACTGTCCAGAAAAGATGAAGAACAAGTTGAACAAGCCTATGGAGAAACTCAACCTTGGCCCATGAGTCAAGTATGGAAACCAAGGACACAATGCAAATGTTTGCTTAGAGAAGTTTCCCCAGGATTCCAAGAAGGACAATATGTAATTTTTGTTTGAAAATTTTTAAGGGTGGTAGTACCCTAGATGTTTTGAGCCTACTTGTAACCCTAGCCTTCCCAAATCTCTGGACGAGATTTATTTTAAGGGTGGTAGCCTGTCACATCCCAAGATTTTCCAAATCTTGTAATGTGAAAAATAAATGAATAAAATAAAGCTTTGTTTGATTTTCAGAGTGAGAAGAAACTTTTTGAATCCAATTGGAAATATACAAACCAATTTGGATCAAATAAAAATCCTAAAGAGATTTAAAAAGGTAAACATTTGATAAAGGAAAATAAAATATTTTGGAATTACTATTTTGAATCTTTTAAATAAAAGGATTCGGTTATCAAAAGAAATAGAAGTTTTTATAAATAAAGATTATTTTTATAGAGCCAAATTAAACCTTGGCCAAGCTTTTGAAATAAAACATTTTGATTTGATAAAAATAGTAAAGGTTTAATTAAATAAATTAATAAGGATTTAATATCCAAGTTTTATTAATAAAGGTTTTACTATTTCCAAAACATCAAAAACTTATTTAATTATTTAAAATAAGTTTTCCAAGTATTTTATATTTTCAAATAAAACCTACTGATTTGGTTTTGAAAATATTATATTTCAAATAAATATTTAAATAAATCAAATCCTATTTTGATTTAAACAATGGTCTATTTATTTAATTAATAATGGACCTTAAAATAAAATTATTATATTGATTTGGATTTTGGTTTATGTTACTGAACAGAACCAATTTCAAAGTTTCAAAGTGTGGTGTTTGTTTGAATTGATTTGAGTATTGCTTGTTTGTTTGAATTTCAAAACAGAATTTGGAAATAGAAAAAGAAAAAGTTTCAGGAAGAAAAAAATAGAAGCCAGACTCAACCCAACCTAGAAGCCCAACAAGCCCAGAAACAGCCCAGCTTTCCCTCCCCGAAGAAAATGCTTCGCACTCGTTTCCTGACCCGTGCAGTGAATGACTGGTGGCCCCAAACCCCTCTCTCTTCCCTCACTGCCAGGTAGGCTCCACAAGCGCTATCGTCGTTTCCACCCGCGCGACCTGTTCTTCCTCCCCTCGACGCCGTTTCCTGCAGTGATTCCGCGGCCTTAATTCGACTTAACGCGGCCACAGTTACTCGCTGTGATCACGCAAACTTAAACGCTCATGCCTCCTCTACATTTCCCCTCTGTCACCCCGCATTTGCACGCCCCCAGGCTGCTGAATTGCGCTCAACACCAACCTCTGCTCCGACGAGGTCCGGTGCCGATTCCGACGACTCAACACCGCCCCGTGCCTCCCTGAGCACACTAGGAGATTCCCCACCTCCTGACGCATCTGTCCGTGCCCCTCGTTTGACCATGGGCGTCCCTGAGCGTCGACTCCGACCAAGCTCTGAGCGTCGCCGTCTGTCTTCAACTGCGACGACAACTCCCAGGTAAACCAGACCGCCCCGCGCCTCCTCGTTCACGCTCCCTCACTCGCCTCGACCAAGCGCATCTAACCCTACTCTCGGTTTGCCCCCTTGTGACCTGCAGCGTCGCCCTTGACAGCAACCAGAGCCACCTGACGTCTTTCTCCAGTCCGGCGAGCAATTGCTGCAGTCCACGAGCGCCCCTTGTCAAGCCAACAACACGTCGAGCATCACCACTCCCTTGCGACCTCGGTGAGCACTTCCCCTCACCTCTTTGCTTCCTGAAACCGCCGTAGCGCCACCGCCTGGCCGTGCGCCGCCGCTAGCCACCGTCGGCGCCGCTCACATTTGGTCAAGCAGACCAGCGCCGTAGGATCTAGATCGGGCGAGCAAGATTAGATCACTTAACCGCGAAGGGGTACGCGTCCTGTGCCGCACGATCTGATTAGATCCAATGGCTGCAACTATACTTATGCTATGCTAAATCCTAATAGGATTCCCTATACACTCCTTAGTGAAAATATTGTAGTTGTTACTGCTTAGCCAAGCTATATTTTGAAAAGAGATACATGTTGAGATTTTATGAAGATGAGAAAAGGATTTGTGTTTTATATAATAAAACAAGGACTCAATGAACCACCTGGGTGGCCAAGGATACTTTGAGTATTGGAGAAGGTGGCAACAAAAGGAACCATGTCTATGGCAATCTCTTTGTGTTGTGCTCCAAAGGAAACCACCCAAGAAACTTAGAGATTGAACATGTTTCTCCAATTGTGGATTTCGTGTGCAACCACATGCTATTATGGCTCTGGCTTAGTCAACTACATTGGGAAGACCCATGCACTGGCTTCAGTTAACTGGACATGGGGACCTGGAATCCTACATGGGT
The DNA here is from genome assembly GCA_916181665.1 of Avena sativa. Lineage (NCBI taxonomy): Eukaryota > Viridiplantae > Streptophyta > Magnoliopsida > Poales > Poaceae > Avena > Avena sativa. The sequence continues at coordinate 231,552,236 of OV702279.1, forward strand.
GCTGAAGGCAAGCTAGCAATGGTGTATGGGAGGACCTTTTGGAAAGACTTCGTCACATTCTCAATCTGCCATAACTGGTGGCAAAAGGATGGGATTGTGACATGTGGGTAAAGTGTGCAACTTCTGCAGAAGATAATAAAATCTAAGTACTTAGCCGTGTCCCCGGTTATGGACAATACTGGGCAACTAAAGTTTGAAGCTATGGGAGATCTCGACATTCTAATTTCTAAAAGAAAACTTTTAAGGACTTGATGCACTTGGGGTTACCAAGGAGCTCAAGAGACTTTGACAAAACTTGATGTACTTGGGGGTACCAAGGAACTCAAGAGATTTTGTTGAAAACATGAACACTTGGGGTTACCAAGGAACTCATGAGATTTTGATAAAACTTGATGCACTTGGGGTTACCAAGGAGCTCAAGAGTTTTTGACAAGGACTTGAACACTTGAGTTTCTACCAAGGAGTTCAAGGAACTTGGAAAAGGAGATTTGACAAAGGAAACAAAACCATTTGAAAAGATAGGATAAAATTTGCTTAATGCAAATGAGCCTAAAACTCTACTTAGCCAAATATGCATGTATTGATAGGATCCACTTATATTTCACATAGTAGTGAAACTTGCCAATACAATTCAAATGTATTGACCCTTGTGGCTGTAACTTGTAATGTTGCAGGTTTGATTGATTTTAGTGAAGATTGATTGATTAGGATTACAAGGTCTACAACCAACATCTGCCTGTGACACTTTGAAGATGAAGGACCCATGACTATAGTTATTCCGCTGCAATGTAATGTAATAGCCAAATGAGCTATGAAAAGATGTAATAAAATTATGTTATTCCTGGTTATAAAGTTATATTATGACCTTTGTTTCTTGATATTACATCTATACTGTGGATGCTAGCTATTGATCCAGGGACTAGAATTGTAAACACAGGGGACTCTACCTTATATTGTTTAAAGGTTGGACACTCCCTCTACAGATTAATAGCCGATCGATTAAATTAGTTAATCGTCTGAATTCCGATTAGTCGCTACTCCTAAGACAACCGAGCAGTTAATGATTAACGATTTCCTTACCATTGCTTTTATCACTTACCTACTCGAGGACGAGCAGGATTTAAGCTTGGGGATGTTGATACGTCGGAAACGTATCTATAATTTTTGATGCTCGATGCTTGTTTAGTATCTACTTTGCTTTACTTGTCTACACTTTGAGGTGCTTTTTACATGTTTTCTGGTACTAACTTATTAACAAGTTGCAACAGTGCCAGATGCCTGTTTTCTGCAGTTTTTGGTTTCAGAAAAGTTAGTAAAGAAATTTTCTCGGAATTGGACGGGATAAACGTCAAAGTCAATTACTTTCTGTGGGGAACAAGAAGTCCGGAGGGGAGCCAGAGAGGCAAGCCAGGGCGGCCAGACCCACCCTAGGCGCGGGTGGGCCCTGCCCCACGCCTGGGAGGGGTGTGGGGCCCCTGGCCGCCGCCTCGGCCTCCCCCTCCACCTATAAGAAGCCCCCGATGCAACAACCCTAAGCACCCGATCAAATCTCCACAAAACCGTCTGTAGCCACCGCCACCATCGTCCCTAGATTAGGGGGGATCTGAAGCTCTTCTCGGCACCCTGCCGAAGGGGAGATCATCCCGAAGGTCTTCTCTCTGGTATGATGCGTGAGTAGTTCCACCTTGGACTATGGGTCCATGTAGTAGCTTGATGGTTGTATCTCCTCCTTTGTGCTTTCATGTATAGATCTTGTGAGCTCCGTTCATGATCAAGATCTAATCTATTTTTAATCATGCATGTTGTGTTTGCGGGGATCCGATGGATATTGAGATTATTATGTTGGTTTCATTAATGGTTTTGTCTTTATGATTCTATCATGTCTGTGTTGTTTGTGATCTTGCATGCTCTCCGTTGTTAGTAGCTATCTTGGCCAAGTAGTTGCTAGTGACTCCAAGAGGGGGTATTTATGCTCGATAGTGGGTTCATGCCTCTAGTTTCCAAGGGAAGTGACAATAATCTCTTCGGTTGTAGATGTGTTGTTGCTACTAGGGAGAAAACAACGGTCTCTTGTTCATGGAACATGTGGACTGTTTACCTTACACACTTTGCTTAAAGTAGTTGTCTGTTGCTTGCAACTTACTACTAGAGGGGGTTCATATGATAATCTGAAGGTGGACTTCTAGTCATAGATGATATTGGATGACGGTCTATGTATCTTGTTGTATTGCTCAATCGAATCTCATAGGATCTTTCTGACTAGTAATTGCATTGTTATGCCTTGCTCAGTTCCTGTCAATTGCCCTGCTATAATTTGTTTACCCTCCATGCCATGTTGTTTATCTAAGTAGAGTACCTCTAGTGAACTACGGACCCCGGTCCAATCTTTACCATTGATACATCTTCCACTATTACTTGTTTACTTGCTGCAAACCATTACCTTTCACACCATACGTTTAATCCTTTGTTACAGCAAACCGGTGAGCTTGACAACCTCACTGATTCGTTGGGGCAAAGTCTTGAGTTTGTGTTGTGCAGGTCTCCACGTTATTTGCAACACCTGTGTGACGTTTCCTTCCTCCTTCTGGTTCGATAACCTCGGTCTCTACTAAGGGAAGACTTGCTGCTGTGCTCATCACACCTTGCTCTTGGGGTTTCCAACGAAGTGCTCCATGTCAGCACCATCAGGATGAAACCTATATTTTTGCAAATTCCTTTGACTGATGCTATTAAGTGCCTCCTTATTCAAAGTATATGAAGGATATTGTCTCTAATAAAATGAAGATTCCTAATGAGGATATTTCTACCTTGCTTGCTAATTATTCCTTCAATGGTAAGGTTCCAAAGAAACTTGGTGATCCAGGTATACCAACTATTTCCTTGCTCTATTAAGAATAATTATGTTAGAACTGCTTTGTGTGATTTGGGAGCTAGAGTTAGTGTTATGCCTATTTCTCTCTACAAGAGACTCCAGCTAGAAAAGTTGATACCAACGGATATATCTTTGCAAATGGCTGATTAGTCAATTACTATTCCTGTTGGTATATGTGAGGATGTTCCTGTTCAAGTGGCTCATAATTTCTTGGTTCTAACTGATTTTGTTGTGCTTGAAATGCCTGAAGATGATAATATGTCTATTATTCTTGGGAGACCTTTTCTTAATACTGGAGGTGCTATCATTAATTGTAATCAAGGAAAAGTAACATTCAATATTGATGACAAAGAGCATACTATTTATTTCCCCAAGAAGGTTGCTATGAGCTATTGCCTGAATTCCATTGAAAATATTGAGAGCATCAAGGTTGGATAAATATATTGTCCCATTCCACAAGAAAATTTTGAAACTATTATGATTGGGACCATTGCTATCAAGTATGAGGTAACATAATCACCTTGTGGAATGCAAAGTTTTGTTTCATATAAGATTGTTTTGGTAACAATACTTGATCAACCTTGTTAACAAAAGGATTTTAATGAACAAAATAATGTTTTCACTGTGGTTATACTAGCTCACTTTTATTTTCTCCTTTCCAATCTTTGCTCTTCGTCGTGCCTAACTTAAAGGTGTTAAAGAAAAGTACTTGTTGGGAGATAACCCAAGAGTTTCCTTGAGTCTTGGAAGTTATTACTTCAGTAATGACCTCTCCTTATCCTTTTTGGTTTGCTTTTTGTGCCAAGAATGACCTCTAATGAGAGGGAAGTAAGATTTGGGGAGTTGCTGTACCAAAACAGATTTCTGTCATCCACCATAAAAATTCGTGAGGAGTCTCTGTAAGTTCAACACTTTTTTATTTGAGCAACAGAAGATTTTCGAAAAAATCGGTTTCTACCTACTGGTCTGTTTTGACAGATTTCTGCCATTATCTGCATTTGCTTCTTATTGATTCCTTTTTGAGTTCTCTTTTGGGGAATTGAGTTTTTTGAAGGAGTTGCTACAGTAGCTTGTATTTTTAGTGAAAATTTTTGCTGTTCGAAAGCTAAACGCGAAGGTCTACTATATTTTGAATACACTAATGTTGCTAATGAAGATTATGTGAAGTTTTGTATGAAGGAAAAATTTTAGGTGTAGAGAGAGAATGATGTAATGAGATGAAGAATGGACAAAATCTCAAGCTTGGGGGGGCACCCCGTGTCACCCCAAGAAATATTTAAGAGATACAAGCGTCAAAGCTTGGGGGTGCCCACAGCATCCCCTTCTTCATCAATAAAAATCTCAGGTCTTTCTTGACACTTTGTTTTTATTGTTTCATGCACAGTTGTGTTGTTCTTGGAGCGTCTTAGTTTTCGTTTTGGTTTGTTTTTTCTTGGTTTGCTTGTTTCTAAAAAAATCTAAAACACCAAAATATTTGTTGCTCTTCTTTGGTTTTGTGAGTTCTTTGCAGGGTTCAGCCGTCCTCACTGGATTTTGGTTTCATGTTATTATTAAAGTCACACAAGTGAAGGGAAATAATGAAGATTAAGACAACTTGAGGTGTGGTAAGAGGCTGGTAACGAACTCTATTTGTTTCATTTTTGTGCATATACTCATCACTGTGAGCATGCTTAGTCTGTTCATTGTAAGGTGTATGTTACTGATGGATGCTTAGTAGTTCTTGCTTGTCTATGATTAGCTCCATCTTGCTAATAGTTTGTAGCATGTCATATGAATGTTTGCTTGCATTGTTTTATTCATATTTTGGTATGATATTGTGGTATCCTCCTCTGGAATTTTCATGTGAATCGACTTGGCACATGCTCACGCATGCATATGACTAAACAATAGTCAGTAAGCCTCGACGATTTATTTTTCCTTAGAGTTCTTGTATCACTTTCATGCCATAATTAGTCATGTTTTGTTGCAAGCATGATTATGACAGTTATTGCTCTCTCATTTGTCGCTCTCTCTCTATTGCTAGCCTTCACTTGCACTGAGTATGAGCTCTACTTGTGCTTCCAAGCTCCAACTCCCCAAAACCAATATTGCCAACTATGTCCACCGTACCTACCTATTAGCATCATTTTCTATTTCAGTGCATATTCTATATGCCTTGTTTTCTTCCAAATAAAACGTTTGTCTGTTTTAAGAAATTTGGTTAGTAAAGCTCTCACGAACTTGATGGCACACTTTATTCATTGCACTTAATAATCCTGAACCATTGTGACCTGTCCATGAAAGTTATATGCTTGCAAATTATATGTTGGGAGTCAGCAGAATCGTTCTGTCACGGGGAACGCTTTTTAAGACTTTTTGGATATCCTATCCAGTTGATACTTTGCTCTTTTGTTTAGGGATGTCGACGATGTGAAATAAAAGGGGAGCTTGTGAGTTCATGGAGTCTATACATTGTGTTAGAGAAACGCCTGGGCCACTAGCCTAAGCCATGCCTAATCATGGTGGAAACTTGCAGCATCACCATAATGAACATTTATGAAGCATCCTCAATAAAAAGCTATGCATATAGTAAATAAAAAGATTGCTGAGATGCTCATTGTCTGCTTGCCTTGTCATTTTAATCATGGGATAGCTCCTGTATCAGGTGCAAGGACTACCCCGTTGGCGGTTCTCTATGATATGCATGTATTTACAATGACAAGAACTTACAGGTAACCAAAGTTGAGTAGCATGCGGAGTGGCCCTCATACTCAATGGACTTGGGATTTCCAGTTTATGGTCTATCAAGCATATACCTCATACTGGACCTCACTTTCACCTTAACCACATGAAGATGCCTATGATAGGGGCAATGAGAGCTCAAAGCTAATGAGTACCTTCCTTTCAGCATTAGGAAGCCTTTCAAACTTTTCAAAACTCTTTCACTCCCTTGTTGAGTCACCACTTATTCTATGAGCACCTTCTTAAGAGCATAGTTGTCATTCTTGTGTTTGTTCCAAAACTTGGTTAATTATGTCATGACTTTGATGCTTGTATCTCTGATATCTTTACTTCTAGTCTTCACTTGAACTTCAGAGGTGCCTTGGCATTTATATTGTGCTCTACAAACAAAGTCAAGCGAGATACCACTCTATCATACCTTACTATGAGCATTTCAATGTTGTTTATTTATATTTCATGCTACTTATTATTATTGAGTTGGTTTCTCTTCATAGCTTGCAATGACTATTGAGTAGACTTAGTTGCATACTTCTAATTATGAATGGTTTAAGCATCTACTCCTGTGCTGAGAATATATACATCATATGAAGCAAATGTGTTTGTGAAAGTTCTTTTATCGCACTCAGTTTTCAACTGAATTGCTTGAGGACAAGAAATAAGCTAAGCTTGGGGGAGTTGATAGGTCCAAAACGTATCTAGTTTCCCGAACACTTTTGCTGTTGTTTCTCCTCTAAACTTGAGTGATTTGGATACAACTAACATGGACTGACGTTGTTTTCAGCAGAATTACCTTGGTGTCTTGTTTTTGTGCAGAAAATCAACTATCAGGAAAATCCCAAAAAATATGCCAAAAATTATATTTCACCAGAAGACCCACGGAGCCAGAAGACGAGACAGAGAAGGGGCCTGGGGGGCCCACACCCCTGCCAGGCGCGGGGCCACCACTGGCCGCGCCTAGGGGGTGCATCCACCCCAGGCACCCCCTCGGCCTCCCTTTGCGCCTATAAGTTGCCTCTCGACATAAAAACTGAGGGGGGTTCGATAGTTTTCTAGAAAGAGTTCTGCTCCGCCGCCGCCACCAGAAACCAAGATTTGGATCCAGAAACTCCGTTCTGGCACCCTGTCGGGACAGGGAATTTGGAGAGGATCACCGTCATCGTCATCACCAACGCATCTCCATCAACCATCAATGTTTCCCTCATCCATGAGTGAGTAATCCCCCGCTGTAGGCTTGGGGATGGTAGGGATTGGATGAGTTCTATCATGTAATCGAATAAGATTGTTAGGGCATAGTGCCTAGTATCTCTATTAGTGCTATTTGACTTTCTTGCAACTTGTTGTGTTTAATGCTTGTCACTGGGGCCCGAGTGCCATGATCTCAGAACTGAACTTATTATTGAATCATTATGTTAGTATTATTTGTGATCTTATCTGCAAGTTGTGTACACATATTATTGTCCGTATAAAAGGCCCCGAAGTGACAATAATTGGGACAATCGGAGGGGATGGCTGTGGTGTGAGGATCACATGTGTTTAGGAGTGTTAATGCTTTGCTCCGGTGCTCTACTAAAAGGAGCACCTTAATTGCCAGTAGTTCCCTAGAGGCCTGCTGCCACGGGCTGGCTGGACAGAAGATGTTGTGCAAGTTCTCATTGCGAGCACGTATGACTATATTTGGAGCACATGCTTAGGATTGTTTAGTACTTGGATGCTTGTTATTATTTATCTGCAATGCCCTAGATCTTGAAGTTACATGTTTAGACTCGTTCATGCAACGCCCGTCCATCCATCCCTATGCCTACCGCACTCGAATCCCACTATTACTGTTACTGTTACTATTGCTCATGTTTTACCGTTGCTGTTGCTTTGCTATTGCTACTACCAAACTGTTGCTACTAATAAACTTATGTGAGCAAGAACTATTTCCAGGTGCAGCTGAATTGATAACTCAGTTGTTAAGGCTTGCAAGTATTCTTTGGCTCCCCTTGTGTTGAATCAATAAATTGGGTAATACTACCCGGGAAGACTGTTGCGATCCCCTATACTTGTGGGTCATCAATCGTAATAGTATATCAGTCTCTGATGCTGAAACTAAAAGTGTTAATTATAAAAATGATGCTCCTGATAAGGAAGAAATTAAAGAGGAACCTAAAAGGCACACTAAGAATACTAAGTACACTAAGGAAGATTTTATTGCTAACAAACATGGTAGTGAAAGAGAGCCTTGGGTGCAAAAACAAATGCCTTTTCCTGATAAGAAACACAAGTCAATGGAAGAAGTACACTATAACAAGTTTTGTGAGTGGATGAAACCTTCATTATTGCAAATTCCTTTGACTGATGCTATTAAATTGTCTCCTTATTCAAAGTATATGAAGGATATTGTCTCAAATAAAAGGAAGATTCCTAATGAGGAAATTTCCACTTTGCTTGCTAATTATTCCTTCAATGGTAAGGTTCCAAAGAAACTTGGGGATCCAGGGATTCTAACTATTACTTTCTCTACTAAAAATAATTATGATAGAAATGATTTGTCTGATTTGGGAGCGGGAGTTAGTGTTATGCCTTTTTCTCTCTACAAGAGATTTCTATTGGAAAATTAATACCAACTGATATATCTTTGCAAATGGCTGATAAGTCTACTACTATTCCTGTTGGTATATGTGAGGACGTTCCTATTCAAGTGGCTCATAATTGTTTGATATTTACTGACTTTGTTGTGCTTGAAATGCCTGTAGATGATAATATGTCTATTATACTTGGGATACCTTTTCTTAATACTGCAGGTGCTGTCATTAGTTGTAATCAAGGAAAAGTAACTTTTAATGTTAATGACAAGGAGCATACTGTATATTTCCCTAAGAAAATTGATAAGACGTATGGCCTAAATTCAATTGAAAATATTGAAGGCATCAAAGTTGGAGAAATATATTGTCCCATACCACAAGAAAATTATGATTGGGACTATTGCTATCAAGATCAAGGTAACACAATCATTTAGTGAAATGCAAAGTTTTGTTTCATATAAAATTGTTTTGGTAACAAGACCTGATCAACTTTGTTAACAAAGGGATTTTGGATGAACAAAACGATGTTTTCACCATGATTATCCTTGTTCACCTTTACTTTCTCTATTCCAATCTATGCTCTTCTTCTTATTCATCTTTATTTTGCTAGTATCTTGCATATTAGAGTGTCTTAGAACTTCTATAGTTTTAGTTTTGGTTTTTTTGCATATTTCCAAAATATTTTTTATGCGAGAAAATCATTTATCAATACCTGAAAATTGCTCAAAAATAAAGTTTCCCGAAAAATTTCAAAAAATTCATATTAATTTTTTACGCCAAAAAAGGGCTAGAGAGGTACCTGGAGTGATCCAGGGGGGCCACCAGGAAGGCACACCACCTGGTGGCGCAGCCAGACCAGGGGCGCGCCTGGCCATGGTGTGGGCCACCCTTGGCGCTCCACTTATTCTCCCACCTGCCACTCCACTCTCTCTCCCGAGAAAGCACCAGAAAATTTCTCAAAGCTCAAGTTCTTTATGTTCTTGCTCGCGGTTTTCGACCTCCTTGCTCAGCCCGTCTTAGCTGCTGATTTTTGGAGGGGTTGCTCTCTGGTATGTGCCTCCTTTGCTTGTCCAATTAGATTTTTGATTGGTGGATTATATCTTGAGTATTTTGCTACTATAGGTGACAGGTTATGTGAGTTTGCATGCTTTTTCTATACTTAGAGAATTCATTTTGATGCATGTTTAGCCCTCTTGCAAGTCCCCATAGTAGTTCCCCATCATTTATTAGCTTGGAAATCACTTGGTTTTATGTTTGTCTAAAAATTTCAGAAAAAAGGGAGATGAGTGAATACCAGCTGAATCAACATGAATTAAGGGTACTTGAGATTATGAAATTCAACCGCGAGGAGTTAGTTTTCCCTTATATTTATCCATGCCCAGAATTCATGAGAGCTATAGGGATATTTTAGGATTCCTAGACTCTAATTTCTAATGTAGGGTTGGAGCATTTTGTTGGAGATGAACCTTACAAATATGTGAAACTGACTATGTCTATGGTGCAGGATTTTCGATAGTTGGTCCTTGCCTAATCCCCTTGTTCATTACAAATTTACAATTTAGCTATCGATCTCCCTTCTGATGATTTTTGTGCATCTATTAAGGTGCCATAGTGGGGTTCGCGCGGGAGGATTAGAGGGAGGCCTACACCACTCGTGAACTTATATGCAGAGATTTTCCAAGGAAGCAACTTCTCAAAGGAGAGTGGTAAAATTTGGAATATTCATCTCCCATCTATTCGATATTTTTCCTATTTCATTGCCAAGTGTGTTCTTGTTAGGAAGACTGCTAGTAAATTATCTCAGCTGCTTTGAATCGGGATAGGACTTATAACTTGGGTGCTTTGATAGCTTTCCATCTTGCTGCTAACCGCGAGAAAGGTGGAATTTGTGGAGGCCTCATTGCCTCTCGGTTATTAGCTTTGCATGATTTAGCGCGTCATCATTCAGACTTACAGTTTCCCATAGAGAGGCTTGACCTTAATTCCATGACACAACATAAATTTGTTTCATTATAGTCTAATTTCAGCAAGTTATCTTATGAAATAACCTTTCTCAAGAGTGGATGGAGAGGAGGTAAGTCTGAGAAAATGGTCCTTTTGCCTGCACCTGCTTTGTTTAACTTTGATACCAGGGAAAGATGGTCACTCACGGAGGAGCTCGACACATACATGGAGGAGCTATCTCGGCAAGAGGAGAATGTTGGAAGGGAGGCCGAGGATAATTCGGTCTGTCCCTCCAACACGGGGGAGTCTTTGTACCAGCAGCCCACCTATGATTGGGATGCTTCTTATTCTTCTTCTTCTTATTCTTCTTCACGAGGGCCTAGTTATGATCATTCTTATGATGGCCCACCGGCTTGGAGCTCCTACCCGCGTTTCGATTGATCTCCACTTAGGCCAAAAGCCTAAGCTTGGGGGAGGTATACCGACATCCCACTCATCTACACATGTTCTGTCGGTACTTTGCATACCCATGTTTTGCTTTCTTTTTAGTTTTTCTTTCTGCTTTCCAAAACACAAAAAGACCAAAAATATTTTTGTTGTTTCCCTTTGTTTGCTTCTTTAGATTTTATCTTTGGTTTGTTATAAGAAAAATCCAAAAAGATTTTGCTTTATTTGCTTTTGCCTTTAGCTCTTGCTTTAAAAATAGAAAACCCAAAAATATTTGTTGCTCTTCTCTGGTTTTGTAAAGTTCGTTGCAGGGTTCAGCGGTGAAAGGATCGTAAGGGCACCTAGAGGGGGGGGGATAGGTGCTACTTCAAATTTTCTTCTTTTTCAAATTGAGGTTTGACAATAAGGTAAATTCTCTAGATAATGCAACTACGGTGAATTTACCTATATGGCAAAATGCAAGAGCTACCACAACACAAAGTAGTAACAAGAAAGTAAGGTGCGGTAAAGGATAGAGGTAACCGAAAAGTGGACGCGGAGACACAAGGATTTGTTTCCCGTAGTTCCTTCCTTTTGAGGGGAAGTACGTCTACGTTTGGAGAGGGGGTGGTTTCAAACCACCAACGCCACGAGAGGCCTCCCTTGTTCTCCGATGAATCTCACCCCAATGGGATCGATTCACCTTCCACTATATCGGCAACCTTCAAGGTGGTAGCCGGCACCGTTACAAGTTTGGGGCACACATCCACAACTTAATCGGAGGCTCCCAAATACAAGCAAGCTGTCAAAGAAATCAAAGACAAGCTTGTAAGAACAAAAACGAGAGCTAGGGTTTCCAACAAAACACTAGAGCAAAGGGGCCCTCAATGAAATGAGGGGGAAGTGAAGATCTCTTTTGGTGAAGTAGTAGATCGGGGACTCCTCCTTCGATTCCCCAGAGATCAAGGGCTTTGGGTGGTTGGATGATGAGATCTTGAGAAATTTAGTGGCTCCAAAGGACTCCAATGGTGGGCAAGACTTTAATGAGCTGAGCACTTTGTCCAAAGGTAGGTGGAGGGGTATTTATACCCCTCCACAAAATCTGACCGTTGCTGCATTTACTGAAGCGGTAGTACCGGAGATACAAGCGGTACTACCGGAGAATTCTGGTACTACCGGACATAGGTACCGGATCACCCTTTTTCGAACAACACAGATCCATACAAGAAACTCTCTGTCACGCCAGGTAGCAAAATCCGGTACTACCGCATTTTGCTACCGGTGCAGACAGAAGCTTTTTGCAACGAGCAAAAACTCTCTGTCACGCCAGGTAGTAAAATGCGGTACTACCGCATTTTGCTACCGGCTTGGACAGAAGCTTTTTGCAACGAGCAAAAACTCTCTGTCACGCCAGGTAGCAAAACCCGGTACTACCGCATTTTGCTACCGGCGCAGACAGTAGCTTTTTGCAACGAGCAAAAACTCTCTGTCACGCCAGGTAGTAAAATGCGGTACCACCGCATTTTGCTACCGGCGTAGACAGAAGCTTTTTGCAACGTTCAAAAAAGCCTCTGTCCTGAGCAGTACTAAAATGCGGTACTACCGCATTTTAGTACCGGAGCAGGCAGAAGCTTTTGACAAGCTGTAAAAAAGCTTCTGTCGCGCTAGGTACTAAAATGCGGTACTACCGCTTTTTAGTACCTGGCCCGGCAGAGACTTTTTGACAGTTAGTCATTTGCTTCTATCTGGTCCGGTACCGCGCCAGGCAGACAGTTTCTGAAAGTATGCAAACCTTTTTAAAGAACCTGCGATACACTTAGCAAACTATTAGTCCGATATGTGTGTTGTTATCAAACACCAAAATCACTAGAGATAGCAAATGCTCTTTCAATCTCCCCCTTTTTGGTGTTTGATGACAACACACATTTTGCAAGGAAATCTAGTGACGACAAGATGTAGATGGGGCTCCCCCTAGATATGTAGAAACAAGCCCCAACAGTTAGAATAGAAGTCGCACATAGAGGACATACCTTTGCTAAGAAACATGTGATGACCAATAGATTATGAATGAGGAATATCATCACATAGAATGTATCCAACAAGAATAGCCATAATACACACAAGCTGGATCCATAAGATAACCACATAGTCTTAACATACATAGCACCAAACATAGCACCAATAGTTAGGTTCACACATAGTAAGAGGCAACCAAATAAAGTTCACAAGCGAATAAAATCCAAGGCAAGAACGAGCTTGTGACTTTCCCTCGCAAATCTCCCGCATGCCTAATGTGAAACTTCTCCCCCTTTGGCATCAAGACGCCAAAAAGGGACAAGAGCAATACTAACTGTTGGAGATATGCCCAAGAGGCAATAATAAAGTGGTTATTATCATATCTTCACACTTATGATAAATGTTTACATATCATGCTATAATTGTATTAACCGGAAACATTAATACTTGTGTGATTTGTAAACTAAAATAAGAGTCCCTAGTAAAGCCTCTTGTTAAACTAGCTTGTTGGTTAATATATGATCATGGTTTCCTGATCATGAACATAGAGATGTTATTAACAACAGGATCATATCATTAGGAGAATGATGTGATGGACATACTCCTATAGATAAGCGTAGCATAAAGATCAAGTCATTTAAATAGTTCAATTGCTATATGCTTTCTGATACATAGTAACCTAATTCCTTCGACCATGAGATCATGCATATCACCTTTACCGGATGGATGCTTTGATGGCATCAAACACCACACCGTAACTAGGTGGCTATAAAGGTGGCATTGAGTGTTCGGAAAGTATTAGTTGAAACACATGGATCAAGAGTGGGATTTGTCCATCCATATGACGGATAGATATACTCTGGGCCCTCTCGGTGGAATGTCATCCAATTAGCTTGCAAGCATGTGACTGGGTCACAGGGATCACATATCACGGGAACGAGAAAAGAGTACTTATCAGTAACGAGGTTGAACTAGGTATGCAGAGATACCGACGATCATAACCTCGGATAAGTAAACTATCGTGAGACAAAGGGAAATTGGTATCGTATGTAAGTGGTTCATTCGATCGCAAAGTAATCGTAGAAATATGTGGGAGCCATATGAATTTCCAGATTCCTCTATTGGTTATTGTTCGGAGAAGTGTCTCGATCATGTCCGCATAATTCACGAACCGTAGGGAGACACACTTAAGGATTCGACGTTGTTTGAGTAGTTATGGTATTATGAGAAAGAGACCGAATGTTGTTCGGAGTCTCGGATGGGATCCGGGATATCACGAGGTGATCCGGAATGGTCCGGAGAATAAGATTCATATAAGGAAAGTCCCGTTTCGGAGTTCGGGAATGATTCCGGTGTTTTCATCGGGAATGTTCTAGAAGGTTCCGGAATGTCCGGCACTCCGGTGGGGAAGGGGTACATGAATGTGTCATTACATATTGGAATGATTGCATCATGTACTAAGTGTTCTTGCTGTTCCAAATAAAGGATTAAATTGAATCCTAAAACAAAAAAGTCAAATGTCCAGTTTGAAAGTCAAACGGCTAAAACAAGAAACTGTGGGAAACAAGCAAGAGGAGGTTGAAACCAACTTGGAGGAGGAGTCCCTCTCCTCCAAGCCGGCGGCCAGCCTAGGCCGAGTTGGGGAGGGACTCCCCTCCGCTTCCCTGGCGCGCCAGCCCCTCCACCTATAAAAGGAGGGGCAGGGCCTCCTCCTCTACACACAAGTTCCTATCTTCTAATCTCCGATTTAGAGCCGTTTTGGTTTAGAGCTTCTAATTGCTTTAGCCTGCGGTTTAGAGCCTTCTAATTGGTGTGTATAATCTCTAGACCACTAATAGCCCTCTCTCATACTCCATCATACTCGCTCCGGCTTAAGGCGAAGCCCTGCGGGACCTCCCCTCTACTTCCGGTACCACGCCGTTGTGCTACCGGAATCGCGAGGAGAGTGCTACAACCTCCGCTGCCTGCTGGAACAAGGGAGAGGACGGTCTTCGTCGAGTACCGAACGTGTGACCGACTGCGGGAGCGCTGCCAGAACGCAGCGCCGGAAGGATCGTCTACGCGATCTTGAGATCGGAAGTGTACGACTACATCACCCACGAGAATCTGCTCTCGTTAACCGCTTTGGAATCTTCGAGGGTAAGTTATTCCATCGACTCGTTGCTACAATCTAGTAGATAGATCTTGGCTTGTTTGTTTGTATGCGATAGAAAATTTTTGTTTTCCATGCTACGAACCCCTACAGTGGTATCAGAGCCGTGTCTATATGTAGATCTGTTGCACGAGTAGAACACAATGGTCATTGTGGGCGTTGATGCTTTTATTGTCGATTGCTTATTGTGTACTTTGCATCTTGCGGTATGTTGGGATGAAGCGGCCTGGGCTAACCTTACATGACATCGTTCATGAGACTTGCTCCACGCTTGACATGCAACTTGTATTGCATAAGTGGCTTTGCGGGTGCCTGTTTCTCCTAGCATAGTTAAGATCCAATTTACAACGGGTGATTGACAATACTAGTATCAATGTTGTGGTTCTTGTTCGTAAGTTAGAACGACACTTATTGAAAGCCCCAAACCACGTAAAATATGCAAAGAAAGTAGAAGCGTCTAACTTTGTTTTGCAGGGGTGTGCAGTGATGTGATATGGCCATGATTGTGATTATATATGATGTATGCAATGTTCCTTATTATAAGTTGGCAACCGGCAGGAGCCATATGGTTGTCTTTAATTTCTGTTAAGACCCGCGTATCTATTCAAAGTAGTTGTAATAGTTGAAGACGGTGGACGACAACCATGGAGAGGCGTCATTGACCTTGATGCAATGCCGGTGATGATGGAGATCATGTTCGTGCTGGAAGATGGATATCGGAAGCACAAATAAGAAAGGCCATATCATATCACAAATTATGAATTGCATGTGATATTAATCCTTTATGCATCTTGTATTGCTTAGTAGACGACGGTAGCATTATAAGATGATCCCTCATGCACATGAATTTCAAGTCATAGAGTGTTCACCCTTAGTTAGCACCGTTGCTAAAGCTTGTTGTTTCGAAGCACCACGTGATGATCGGGTGTGTTAGATTCTACAAGTGTATACAACGTGAGCAAGCTAGATTTGCTCATGCGGAAACTAAGGTTTGATCTTGACGAGCCTAGCATGTACAGACATGGCCTCAGGAACACGGATTACCGAAAGGTAGAGCATGAGTCATATAGTAGATATGATGAACATGTTGATTGTTCGCCATTGAAGCTATATCAACTCTCGTGATGATCGGTTTTGATGTGGTGGATTTGGTTCGTGTGATCACTAAAACAATGTGAGGGATATTGTTTTGAGTGGGAGTTCACCTAGATTAATTTAATTATTAATTAGAACTCAACTTATCATAAACTAAATCAAAGTGAATTTGCATAGTTGTTGTAGTCATTGGCATCCATTTACCACCTTGCGATTAGTTATAATTGAGATGATAGAACTATAGAATTCTGGTGAGTTACTTTACGAACTGGTATCGTATTGTTTTTGAAGTGTTAATCTAAAGTTTAAAAGTCCTATTGCAAACTTTCAGTAAGTTCCGATTACTCCATGAAGTTTAATAATTGGTATTAAAATCAAGAGTAACAATTCCAATGTTAGTATATAAGTATCATGTTTGTCTCCATGATTCTTGATATTCAAAGGATTCTCCTAATATCAAGGTTATCTAAGGATCTGAAAGAGTTGTTTCAGAAACCATGATGTGTGGAAGATATTGTGATATCTGAAACGAAGTTTTGGTTGCAACATGATAGAGTATAATATGGCAAAGTTCATGTTCTCATATTTTGATGAGAATTTGCAAAGGGTTGTAGACACTTGTTGTCCTAATCCTCCAAAAGGTTTTGGATAGCAACATTATACTCATAATTCATCGTTATAAGCTAAAGGTAGTTTGATCATGGACGATTCCATGATAAGGATGAATATTTGATGTAGGTAAAATGTTTACTACACCAAGAGATTACTAAATAAAGGAATATGAAAGAACACCAAACATTTGATGATGGTGATCTACTTCAAGGTGCAAGTCCAAAGACATTGGTATTTAACTATACATGTTTTGGACTATGTGTCATATGTATGACTCCACTAATTGATGTTGATAGATTCTTTCAAACAGAAAAGGAAATACTGAAAGAGAATCTCATAAATATATGGCAGAAAAGAAAAGACTAGAATTGTTCAGTTTAAGTATATAGATGATATACATGTTATGGCTATATTATTTGCTTATTAAACAATGTGGTTCTTAAAGTATTTGATACTGAATTTTTTGGTGTGAATCGTCATACGAAACAACAGAATTCATGAACTACAGTGGCCTAAGTAAATAGCAAAAGAATATGTGATGATGTTCATCGAGAACAAATAAAGGGTTATTGTGTTGCTCGTTAAACATCAAAGCTTGCCTTCAAGATTTGTTTTATCAGGTATTATGAGAACAAAAGGGTTGTTCAAATAAATTGCCGTAATCCATAAAAGATGGATGATTCACAAATCTCGTTGGAGAAATCACATCCATAAAACTAGTGCTAAAAATGTCGAAAGACAAATTGATTGAAAGATCACTTAGGAAGTGACATCGCCGTTTAAATTATATTGGAAGGAAAACATGAAGAAACTCCATGTGGATGGAATTTTGGAGTCTTCTGATTTTGATCAAATGACGCTTCTGAAACTTTCCTAGAGATAATTAAAACTTCGTTCATAGGCCAAAAAGGGAACGAATGACTAGCTTATTGGAAATTGTACATATTGTTGTACAAAAGTCCATCATGTGTAGTCAAAAGCGATGGATTTCAACTTCATATGCTTTCTCTGAGAATTTGAGTGAATATATGAATATTTACTTAAAAAGGATAAAGTAAGAAACATTTGAAAAGTTCAAAGACTTTCAAGATGAAGTGCAAAATCATTGTAACAAGAATATAAACAGTTTATGATAAAGATCATAAAGGAAGATATTTGAGTTACAAAGTTTAGCATAATACCTAAGATTTATGGAATTGTTCCATGGATTTGCATTTCCCGAAACACCATAAGAGTATGGAGCATTCGAGATATGTAATTAAACCTTGTTTGACATGGTAAGATCGAAGGTGTAATTCATAAAACTGCCATTGTATTTTAACGATTAAAAGCTTTAGAGATTACCGTTTTTTCACTGAAAAGAGCTCCATCATAATCCGTTGAAATGACACCATATGTTATGGTTTGGGATAAAACCCAAGTTGTCCTTTCTTAAACATTGGTATGCTATGCATAATAAAGATGTTTGCAACCAAAGTCGGATGAAACAGTCTTTGTTAAAGTATTCCTCCATAACACCGGAAACAAGAGTGTTTGTCGCTTAGAACGTCAAGTTTCTTTGAGAAGGAATTTTTCGTGAAAAGTTAAGTGGGAGGACAATAGAACTTTGATAAGGTTAAAAGAACCTTAGCTATATGTGCAAAGTTGCGCAGCGCCGAAAAGTGTTCCGGAGGCAGCAACAATTCTCATGGCTCACGTACCTCAAAGGTTGTGGTCACGGAGATCCAAGTTCCTATTGAAACAAGTAGGTCGGATGAACAATCAAATACCAAGATTTGAGGGTTGAATCATTATTTGTGAATAATGAACCGACTACATGCAAAGAAGCGATGATGGGCCCTGACTCCGTCAAATGGCTTGAAGCCATAAAATCCGTGATAGTTCCATACACGAGAAATCAAGTTTTGAACTTGAAGGACCCTCGAGAAAGGTGTAAGACCTTACAGTCGTGTTTGGATCTATAAATAAATAGATATGGATGTTGCACATCTATGAAATAGTCGACATGTTGGGAAAGAGTTCACAAAATGTTCAAAGGTTGACTATGACAAGATTTGATCTTTCATAGTGATATTTAGTCTAGAAGGATTAATGTAGCAACCACTACATATAATTTGTTATATGGTAGTTGAATAAACAAAACAAGTTCTTCTAATAGAATCGTTGCCTAGGACATGTGCATAACATGGTCCATAGGGTTTTGTTAATTCAAAGGATGCTAAAAGCATATGCAAACTTCAATGGTTAAAGTGAGCATCACGGAGTTGGAATCTTCACTATGATGAAACTGTTAAAAGAGTTTAATTTCATCAGAGACAATGAAGATGCTTGCGTTTGCAAGAAATTAAGTGGGAGCGCTAAGACATGTTTCTAATACATTATGTGGAAGACATATTGTTGATTG
Source organism: Avena sativa (assembly GCA_916181665.1). Classification (NCBI taxonomy): domain Eukaryota; kingdom Viridiplantae; phylum Streptophyta; class Magnoliopsida; order Poales; family Poaceae; genus Avena; species Avena sativa. The sequence continues at coordinate 231,571,045 of OV702279.1, forward strand.
GAAATAATGTATCTTTTATTAACACATATTAATAATTTCATCCCGATGAAAGACTTAGGCAAAACCCAAATATTTGGCATCAATAGATGCTAATATGGTTGTGCCAGAAGTACATAGACAAGATATTGAATGAGTTCAATATAGAAACTACAAGAGAGGTTCTTGTCGCACATAAAGGATTGAATGAGTTCAATGTTGATGATATATTCAAGTGTATTGACATTTGGTAAAGTGAAACAAATTATCAAGTATAGATTGATACTTGATGTATGAAATCACATAGAGTATTTATATCAATCATACTACGATATGTACAAATCCAGATATGTCCTATGCTCTAAATGTTGTGAGCATATACCAGAATGATTCATGATCATTGGACAATAGTAAGGATATTCTTATGATCTTTTGAAAGAACTAAGAGTATATTATTTGTAGAAGTGACAAATAGATGGTTAGTTTATTGTAAAAGTACTACATTGATACTAGCTTTGTCACAAAGTACAAATTAAGTTTATCTCAATCTAAACTAAGGGTGGCACAATATAATGGAAAGTAAGTTCCATAATGGATTTGGATGAGTTCCAAAGTTAAGACATTGTGACAGATACTACAACAAAAGGCTAAGTATATGACTGCTATTTTAGCAGCAAAGGAGGGCATTTGTGTCAAGTAGTTTGTTATCAAACTAGGTGTAGTTCACAGCGGGATAATACTATGAAGATATATTGTGCGACAATATTATCAACGTGTTTTAACCCTAAAGAACTAAAGGTCTCACCAAAGGACCAAATTTATACAAAGCCATCTCATTAGAGAATGAGTGATGCGTAGAAACGCAAAAACATGCAATTACACACGGACCTGGAAGTGTCAGATCCGGAGATCAGTTGACCACTAGCAATCGTGTACATACAACACTGGAAAGCCATAGGTGTTGAATATACAAAGGTTTGAAACTAGATTATTGACTCTAGTGCAAGTGGGAGACTGTTGGAGATATGCCCAAGAGGCAATAATAAAGTGGTTATTATCATATCTTCACACTTATGATAAATGTTTACATATCATGCTATAATTGTATTAACCGGAAACATTAATACTTGTGTGATTTGTAAACTAAAACAAGAGTCCCTAGTAAAGCCTCTTGTTAAACTAGCTTGTTGGTTAATATATGATCATGGTTTCCTGATCATGAACATAGAGATGTTATTAACAACAGGATCATATCATTAGGAGAATGATGTGATGGACATACTCCTATAGATAAGCGTAGCATAAAGATCAAGTCATTTAAATAGTTCAATTGCTATATGCTTTCTGATACATAGTAACCTAATTCCTTCGACCATGAGATCATGCATATCACCTTTACCGGATGGATGCTTTGATGTCATCAAACACCACACCGTAACTGGGTGGCTATAAAGGTGGCATTGAGTGTTCGGAAAGTATTGGTTGAAACACATGGATCAAGAGTGGGATTTGTCCATCCATATGACGGATAGATATACTCTGGGCCCTCTCGGTGGAATGTCATCCAATTAGCTTGCAAGCATGTGACTGGGTCACAGGGATCACATATCACGGGAACGAGAAAAGAGTACTTATCAGTAACGAGGTTGAACTAGGTATGCAGAGATACCGACGATCATAACCTCGGATAAGTAAACTATCGTGAGACAAAGGGAAATTGGTATCGTATGTAAGTGGTTCATTCGATCGCAAAGTAATCGTAGAAATATGTGGGAGCCATATGAATTTCCAGATTCCTCTATTGGTTATTGTTCGGAGAAGTGTCTCGATCATGTCCGCATAATTCACGAAACGTAGGGAGACACACTTAAGGATTCGACGTGGTTTGAGTAGTTATGGTATTATGAGAAAGAGACCGAATGTTGTTCGGAGTCTCGGATGGGATCCGGGATATCACGAGGTGATCCGGAATGGTCCGGAGAATAAGATTCATATAAGGAAAGTCCCGTTTCGGAGTTCGGGAATGATTTCGGTGTTTTCATCGGGAATGTTCTAGAAGGTTCCGGAATGTCCGGCACTCCGGGGGGGAAGGGGTACATGAATGTGTCATTACATATTGGAATGATTGCATCATGTACTAAGTGTTCTTGCTGTTCCAAATAAAGGATTAAATTGAATCCTAAAACAGAAAAGTCAAATGTCCAGTTTGAAAGTCAAACGGCTAAAACAAGAAACTGTGGGAAACAAGCAAGAGGAGGTTGAAACCAACTTGGAGGAGGAGTCCCTCTCCTCCAAGCCGGCGGCCAGCCTAGGCCGAGTTGGGGAGGGACTCCCCTCCCCTTCCCTGGCGCGCCAGCCCCTCCACCTATAAAAGGAGGGGCAGGGCCTCCTCCTCTACACACAAGTTCCTATCTTCTAATCTCCGGTTTAGAGCCGTTTTGGTTTAGAGCTTCTAATTGCTTTAGCCTGCGGTTTAGAGCCTTCTAATTGGTGTGTCTAATCTCTAGACCACTAATAGCCCTCTCTCATACTCCACCATACTCGCTCCGGCTTAAGGCGAAGCCCTGCGGGACCTCCCCTCTACTTCCGGTACCACGCCGTTGTGCTGCCGGAATCGCGAGGAGAGTGCTACAACCTCCGCTGCCTGCTGGAACAAGGGAGAGGAAGGTCTTCGTCGAGTACCGAACGTGTGACCGACTGCGGGAGCGCTGCCGGAACGCAGCGCCGGAAGGATCGTCTATGCGATCTTGAGATCGGAAGTGTACGACTACATCACCCACGAGAATCTGCTCTCGTTAACCGCTTTGGAATCTTCGAGGGTAAGTTATTCCATCGACTCGTTGCTACAATCTAGTAGATAGATCTTGGCTTGTTTGTTTGTATGCGATAGAAATTTTTTGTTTTCCATGCTATGAACCCCTACACTAACGCCCCGAGGATCACTCATCATCATCATCAACGTCGTCCCATGCACCATGAGTTGGAGGGGCACGGAAGGAGGAGGTGGCATCATCTTCCCAGTTGCTGTGCTTGGAGATCCATTGATCTTCTGGGGTAATGTTGTTCTCAGAGCCCTTGGAAGCAGTCAATCCTTGAGCTTCCATCATTTCCTTCCGACGAGCACATGCCTTCTTGGCATAGACATGAGCCTCGTACAGGCGTTTCTGATTGTCCACTTGGAGGCAGAATATCTTCTTTAGTTTGGCCTCAACCCTCTTAGCCCAAGATGGCTGTGCTGGCTGGCGACGAGAGACCACAAAAGCTGGTGCATCAGCAGCATCACCTGAGTCCTCAACCGGGTTCCCATCCTCATTAACAATCTGACCATCCGCATTGCGGGGTTTGGGATGGGTCTTGATCAGCAAATTCTTGTGACGGTGAGTGGCAAGCCGAAGATGAGGCAAGTCACGGGCAATTTTTGGGCACTTGCTAATGATGAGAGCCATGATGTATGGAGCAAAAGGAGGCACCCTCCGCTGAAAAGTGGCGCAGACCATCTCATTCCAGATAACATCTATCACATCCATAGGGAGGCCAGAGTCACGATGGTGATAGGTGGCCATCATAATGTCCACCATGTAAGCATGAATCTCATCAACATTCCCTGCACGAGGGGCGACAGTCTCTCGATAGATGCGGTGCATGATGTCATAAGTAGGAAGGAGCCCTTTGATCTTACCAGGGATGCCGCGCCCCCGGATGTACAGTGGGGCAAGCCTATCTTTCTTCATGGGGTTGTCATTTGCATGGCACCGAAACCCAACGGGAACATCCTTGCCACGGTCTTCGTACCCGAGGATGGCCGCAAACTCAGCCAATGATGCTTCCTTAACAACACCCTCGGTCATCCAAGTGAGAGTCCTAGCATTATTCTTGGCAAAGTGAACGGTTGCATAGAACTGAGCAATGAGCATAGGATCATAGTTGCATTTGAACTCCATAATAGGAAGCAAGCCAAGGTTGGTACACATGTCAAGAGCCTCACCAAAGTAGTTCAGATTCTTCCTCACATGATTCATCTCGATCCATTTTTGAGGAACCACTATTTTGTCATCCTTCATGAGAATCTCATGGAACACCCGCTCCTGGAAATCCGTGTAGAAGAGGCTGTTCTGTCGAGCATAGGCGCGGGCCGCCCCATACGGACTGACCACTCGCAGAGCATGAAATTCAGACTCAGAGATATCACACAACAGCCTTGGCCCTGATGGCCCGGAACTTTGACTCTTGCGAGGACCAGAGGGAGGAGGAGGTGGAGGAGCTTTACCACGACCAGCACTTTGCTTGACCCCCTTTCCCCCACGACCACGAGTTGTTGGCAGTTTCAGACGGGCACTAGGTTGGGGCATGACCTCCTCTTCAGACTCAGTCTCAGATTCAGACTCATAGTCCTCGATCTCACAGTGAGCTTTGGAACGCTTGCGCGATCCCTGGGAACCCCTGTACCTGTGAAAGAACGAGGGAGAAAGCATAGGGGTAAGGGCACAAGAACCTAGGGCAAACAGATGATGGAAATTAGTGTTTAAAAAAAATTTACTGCCTGTACTGGGGCGGTAGTACCGGACCTGCACAAGTGGTAGTACCGCCAAGCGGTAGTACCGGAAAAAGATTCCCGGTACTACCGGCCCGCGACTACAGTGCAGATCTGGACTAAGATCCGAGTATGGGCAACAAATTATTTGTCAAAACACGATTCCCATCGGGCCAAGGGATAGATCGGGTAAATAGCACACGATACAACCTCAAGGATGCAAGTTTTAACCACGAATCAAAGGAACCTAGATTCAATGGAGAAAACAAGAAGGAAGATGAGGAGGGCGGTGGTACCGGTGTCCATGACGGTGGGGAAGAGGGAGGAGCCCGCGGGGAGACCGAATCCGGGGTGGATCCGGGAGAGGGAGGGGCGGATGGGCTTCCTCCGGCGATGTCGTGCTCTGGTGGTGGCGCTGGTGAGGAGTGGAGACGAGGAAAGAATGAGGCACTGAGGGGTGCCGCTCCCTCGTCTCCAGTCTTAACCGACACGCGCGAGCGGTAGTACCGTATCTTTTCAAACGGTAGTACCGCCGAGCGGTAGTACCGCAAGTAACGGCCGGTAGTACCGCTCCTGGGAAGTTTTCAGGCAGGAACCTGGAAACATACCCAGGGGCGGTAGTACCGTCAGTGACTTCCGGTAGTACCGTTGGGCGGTAGTACCGCGTGTGATCCGGTAGTACCGTTACCAACAGGACAGAGGCCAGGAAAACAGAAACAGGAAGGTTCTTGTGCAGAGTAGATGGGTTTTGTTGGTGAGGAGGGGCCTGGGTTTAGAGAGACACGCGGAAACGGGACAATGCACTCAAGGAAGAAAACAAAAAACAAATGAAAAACCAAACTTGAGTGCATGACCAAAAGAAACAACAAAACTAGTGGATGACAAACATGAGTAAGAACCAAATCAACTAGGTGACAACCCCGAGTAAGCACATCATCCCCTCGATTGAGAGGGGGCGGTGGCCTAGGCCACCATATTTGAGTATACTCGGCTTGGCACCACGAAGATGTATCTTGGGCCCATTACCGAAACTCATCATTGAGCTCACATATCACAAAATGATATTAAGAGGAATGATATTTGTTTTAATTTGCGCATAATGGGGGGAGGGATAGTCCAATCAATTAGGAACGCACTCCCCCTATGTTCATGCCTACACCTAAACCAGACATGGGTCGAGTATTAGGTGAGAATGCAAGATAATCAAGTCAAGCTCCTTGAATCTACGATATTTAGTTCATTCCTCAAGTAGCAAAACCTTGCTTCATCAAGAGGCTTCGTGAAGATATCGGCAAGTTGATCTTTGGTTGATACATAGGATAGATCAATATCACCTCTAGCAACATGATCTCTAATAAAGTGATGTCGAATCTCAATATGCTTTGTCCTTGTGTGATCCACGGGGTTGTATGCAATCTTGATGGCACTTTCATTGTCACATAGAAGAGGCACTTTGTCACATTGGACACCGTATTCCTTTAAAGTTTGCCTCATCCATAGTAATTGGGTGCAAGCACTAGCAGCAGCGACATACTCGGCTTCGGCGGTGGAGAGTGATATACAATTTTGCTTCTTAGAAGACCAACATACCAAGGACCTACCAAGGAATTGGCAAGCCCCGGATGTTGATTTTTTATCATCCTTGTCTCCCGCCCAATCTGAGTCCGTGTATCCACAAAGAGCGAATGTTGAGCCTCGAGGGTACCAAAGACCATAAAATGGGGTATGCACTAAATATCGAAAGATTCTCTTGACTGCCATTAAATGGCTTTCCTTAGGAGCCGCTTGATATCTTGCACACACACCTACACTCAACACAATATCGGGTCTAGATGCACAAAGGTAAAGCAACGAACCAATCATAGACCGGTATACCTTTTGATCCACATCTTTACCATTTGGATTTTGTTCCAGATGAGTCTTTGTTGCCATGGGGGAGGGGCTCCATTCAAATCTTTCATTTTGAATCTCTTGAGCATATCTTGAGTATACTTGGCTTGATTGAAGAATGTTCCTCCTCTAACTTGCTTGATCTCAAAGCCAAGGAATACTTTCAACTCCCCCATCAAGGACATCCGGAACCTACTAGTCATAAGCTTTGAGAATTCATCATTAAAAGCTTTGTTAGATGAGCCAAAGATAATATCATCAACATAGATTTGGCATACAAAAAGCTCCCCATTAACCCTCTTAGTAAAAAGAGTGGGATCGATTTTCCCAACCTCAAAGCCACGGTCAAACAATAACTCTCTAAGGTGCTCATACCACGTGCGTGGGGCTTGCTTGAGCCCATAGAGCGCCTTATCAAGTTTGTAGACATGGTTTGGAAGGTTGGGGTCCTCAAATCCCGGGGGTTGCTTAACATATACCAATTCATTCAAAGGACCATAAAGGAAAGCACTTTCTACATCCATTTGTTGCAACTTAAAGTTATGATGTGCCGCAAAAGCAAGAAGAATGCGGATGGACTCAAGGCGAGCCACGGGTGCATAAGTCTCTCCATAATCAATGCCTTCAATTTGGGAATAACCTTGTGCAACCAATCTAGCCTTGTTCCTTACAATAATCCCATGCTCATCTTGCTTGTTCTTGAATATCCACTTTGTTCCAATAACATTGCGGCAATCCTTTGGCTTCTCAACTAACTTCCATACTTTGTTTCTCTCAAAATTGTTGAGCTCTTTGTGCATAGCTTCTAACCAATCCGAATATTCAAGAGCTTCCCACACTTTCTTTGGTTCAATCATGGAAATGTGAGCTTGATGTTCACTGAACCTCTTCAATTGTGCTCGTGTGGAAATACCTTTCCTTAAATCTCCAACAACATTTTGGAGGGAGTGGTCTCTTATTTCCAACATTCTTTCCTTTCTAGCTTCGCGAAGAGCGTGGATCTCCTCATTGTTTCTTGGAGGACCCTCTTCATCATTTTGATCCTCGTCTTGACCATCAACTTGACCTTGATCATTATTGGATTCATCCTCTATATTGGGAGGCACGAATTTCCCTTGGTCTTGATCAAGTGATCTTCTAGCCTCAACTTGAGCACCCCTCAAAACAGCTTGGATGGATCTTCCTTGGAAAAATGACTTGACTCCACTTGACACCCCATCAAATGGACCAAGTTCCCTTTGAGTAGAGTTCACACATTGATCACTATGTTGAGGGTCCACATCTTGTATTTGGCTTGAGTCAAAGTCCTCCTCGGTAGATGGAGCATGTTGAGGATGTGAAGATGAGGGCTCCACTCGAGTGGAGCATAGTTCTTCTCGATCCGCCATAAGGGGTTCCTCAATGGGGCGGATATAACCCACACCCATTCTTCCTATGGCATCCTGAGGTATTTCAACATCTGCATCACAAGCATCAACACGCCCCCCTTGGGGACCATCATATTCTTCAAAGGTCACACTACAAGATTCTATGACGGCTCCGGAGAGCTTGTCATAGATTCTATAAGTGTGAGATTCGAGACCATAGCCAACAAAAATACCCTCTAAAGCTTTAGATTCGAATTTAGACAAATCACCTTTAATGAGATAGAAACACTTACACCCGAACACCCGGAAATAAGATATGTTGGGCTTGTTACCGGTAAGTATCTCATATGGAGTCTTGTTGATTTTCTTGCGGAGGTAGAGCCGGTTTGAAGCATGGCAAGCGGTGGAGACGGCTTCGGCCCAGAAGTTGTATGGAGATTTAAACTCCGCCAACATGGTCCTTGCCATTTCAATGAGAGTCCGGTTCTTCCTTTCGGCCACACCATTTTGTTGAGGGGTGTATGCGGCGGAATATTGATGCTTAATCCCCTCATCACTAAGAAAGTCATTCAAGGTGTAGTTCTTGAACTCGGTGCCGTTGTCACTTCTAATAATCAACACGGGAACATTGTGTTGCCGTTGAACCAAGTTGATGAAGTCGATAAAGGTCCTCTGAGTTTCACTCTTCAACTTAAAGAAATAAACCCAAGAGTATCTTGAAAAGTCGTCAACAATCACCAAACAATATTTCTTCCCACCAAGACTTGCATGAGATGGAGGACCAAATAGGTCCACATGTAGGAGTTCCAAGATCTTGTTAGACTTGATTTGGTTCGTGGGCTTATGAGGAGCGTCATGCATCTTCCCTAGAACACATGCCCTGCAAACACGATCTTTGGCAAAGGAAACATTTTCTTTTAGTCCAACAATATGGCCCTCTTTATGGAGACTTTGCAAAGTTCTCATATTAACATGGGCTAGTCGGCGGTGCCATAGCCAACCCACATCAGCCTTTCCGTATAAGCACATCGGACCTGCAGTGGCTTGCCCCGAAAAGTCCACCACATACAAGTCATTTTCGACGTACCCAACGAAAGCGACCTTGAGAGACTTGCTCCACATGAGGACCACAATATCATTATCAATAAAGACGGCAAAGCCCATCTTTCCAAGAGCACGGACAGAAAGTAAATTGTATCCAAGGGTTTTAACAAGCATGACGTTCACGAGTGTAATGTCGTGAGCCACCACTACCTTGCCGAAACCCATTACCGTAGATTTTGACTTGTCGGCATATGTGACGGTGATTTGATCTTCATTTGACACCAAGTCCTTGACAATAGACGAGCTTCCGGTCATATGACAAGTGCAACCACTATCAAGTACCCATTTTGAACCTCCGGAAGCATAGGTCTACAAAAGATCAAGCTAGTTTTTAGGTACCCATTTTTCAATGGGTCCTCTTTTGTTAGCAACAAGGGTCTTGGGAACCCAAATAGACCAAGCAATATAACCATCATAAGGACCAACATATTGCGCATACACATCACCATAGTAGTCACGCATTAAAACATAGTGAGGGTTAGCACTTCCCGCGAAATCGTCATGAGACATAGTTTTGCCAATTATGGTCTTACTTCCCACAATGGTCTTGTTGGTCTCTTGTGCCGGCTTGTCCTTCTTCTTCTTGTTGTTCTTCTTCTTTGTTTTGGAGACAAAACCAATGCCCCCTTTATCACTACTACGCCTTTGCTTGCTCAAAAGATCATCAATAGACTTGTTACCTTGTGGAAATGTAGTCTTCGCAAGCACCCCCTTCAACCTAGCATTCTCTTCAAGGATAGTCGTGCTACTCGATGGAATGAAGTTACTAGGTGAAGGAATATTGGCCAATTGAGTTTGAAGCGTTTCATGGGACTTTGTGAGAGACAAGAGTTCACTTTCCAAGGCTTTGTGGGCCTTGTTAAGCAAGCTAAAGTCCTCGGCAAGTTTTTCATGAACCACACCAAACTCAATCTTGTCCTTTTTAGCTCTTTTGTATTTAGCAATAGCATGATCATGCTCTTTAATGAGTTTGTTAACAATGATGTCATTGGCCTCATCAAGTCCTTCAAGTTTCGACTCAAGGGACAATCTAGTCTCTTGTTCTTCTTCTAAAGCATTGCTTAAAGCCTCTAGTTCAATCATATGTTCATGCCCAAGTTTACATCTAACATCTAGAAGTTCTTGAGTGTGGGAGAGTTGATCTAAGATGTTCCCAAAATGTAGTTTAGCATTACCTTCTAGGTTAGTCATAAACTCATCAAAAGCAATTAGTTCCTTTTTAACATCAAGAGACATTTCATCATCAATTTCATCATTATCTAATTGAGTAGAGTGGGATGATGAGGATACCTCCGTTCCTCTTGCCATAAGGCAAGTGACGTCCTTGGAGGAAGAGTTCTCATTTGGAGAGTCGAAGAGTGAGAGTGTCGGAGTAGAGGTGGTGGCTAGAGCCGCCATACCATGTGAGGTTTCTTCTTCTTCCTCATCTTCATCATCTTCATTATCGGAAGAGTATTCTTCATGAGTGATCAAGACAATTTCTCTCGGTTTCTTGTTGATGGGGTTCCTTTTGATGAAAGGTTTCTTGTAGGGTGCCTTGAGAGTCTTCTTCAACACAAGCTTCCCACCATTATCTTCTCTCTTCTCATAGGGGCAACTTGCCACAAAGTGGTAGCGGTCACCACAGTTGAAGCAAGTTCTCAACCTAGTGGTATTCTCTCTTTTCCCTTTTGGATTGCTTCTTCGTTGCATTTCCATCTTGGCCTTGGCAGGATTCTTCCAAAAGTTCTTTGCATAGAAAGCCATATATTGACTATGAGCCATCTTGACATCATCGGGATGGTCCAAGGAGAGGCCTTCATCACTATCATCTTCATCTTCAAGGTCCACAGCTTTGGCCTTTAAAGCAACATTGACCACATTTCTCATACCGAGGGCACGAGCACGGGCATCTTTGGCGTTCTTTGCTGCAACCTTGAAAGCGGCCATCTCTTGCATAACTTCGTTTGAGGTCATGAGATGGTAGTTGTGTCTTCCTTGTAAGCTCTTCAAGTCGGTGGGCTCAAAAGGCATGAGTGCACTCACATATTTCCTTTTTATCCATGCATCATCCACATGTGAAGCACCCACATTTCTAAAGGCGGTGGCAGTGGTCTTGAGCCTTCGATACATGTCTTCGTGATTTTCACCTTCTTTCATGTAGAAACCTTCGGCTTCATTGCTTAGAGCATCATATCTGTTTCTCCTCATACTCTCATTTCCAACAAACAACACAGTGAGAGCATCCCAAGCTTCCTTGGCAATGCTAAAGTGCTCAATGTGTGGATAATCTTTTGTCCCTAATCCTTGTTGAATCATATGCAAAGCAGTGGCATTGAGTTGACTATTGACAACCTCTCTTCTTGTCAAGTTGTTTGGATCCCCAATAAAGAGTCCATGCTCGATGATGTTCCACAGTTCAATGCAAGAGCTGTGCATATGAGTTCTCATTAGTGATTGCCATTGAGCAAAAGTAGCAGACTCTTCTAGCTTAGGTGGGTCACCTCTATTGTACACATGCGGGTGAGGGATGGGAGGATCGGGAGAGTACCAAGAATCACGGTGCTCGCCCTTCCCCCCATCAAGTCGTGTGGAGGAATTAGTAGTGTCTAGTTTATCCCCTACCACCATACCTTCGGGGGATACCGGAGTATTCCCTTTAGGTGCGGATGGTAGTTCCTCTTGAGGGGATGGGGGTGATGAGCCATCTTTGTCTTTAAGAAGTTGCTCAAGCATCTTCTTGACTTCGTTGACCAAGGAAGAGCTCAATCTTGTTTCCAAGTTTCTGAGATCTTCCATGGTCACCGGAGTTGACTCACTACCACCTTCCCCTTCTTGGCTACCCATATTCTCTTAGGCGGTAAAGCCCGAATAAAGAGCCGAGGCTCTGATACCAATTGAAAGGATCATAAGGGCACCTAGAGGGGGGGGGATAGGTGCTACTTCAAATTTTCTTCTTTTTCAAATTGAGGTTTGACAATAAGGTAAATTCTCTAGATAATGCAACTACGGTGAATTTACCTATATGGCAAAATGCAAGAGCTACCACAACACAAAGTAGTAAGAAGAAAGTAAGGTGCGGTAAAGGATAGAGGTAACCGAAAAGTGGACGCGGAGACACAAGGATTTGTTTCCCGTAGTTCCTTCCTTTTGAGGGGAAGTACGTCTACGTTTGGAGAGGGGGTGGTTTCAAACCACCAACGCCACGAGAGGCCTCCCTTGTTCTCCGATGAATCTCACCCCAATGGGATCGATTCACCTTCCACTATATCGGCAACCTTCAAGGTGGTAGCCGGCACCGTTACAAGTTTGGGGCACACATCCACAACTTAATCGGAGGCTCCCAAATACAAGCAAGCTGTCAAAGCAATCAAAGACAAGCTTGTAAGAACAAAAACGAGAGCTAGGGTTTCCAACAAAACACTAGAGCAAAGGGGCCCTCAATGAAATGAGGGGGAAGTGAAGATCTCTTTTGGTGAAGTAGTAGATCGGGGACTCCTCCTTCGATTCCCCAGAGATCAAGGGCTTTGGGTGGTTGGATGATGAGATCTTGAGAAATTTAGTGGCTCCAAAGGACTCCAATGGTGGGCAAGACTTTAATGAGCTGAGCACTTTGTCCAAAGGTAGGTGGAGGGGTATTTATACCCCTCCACAAAATCTGATCGTTGCTGCATTTACTGAAGCAGTAGTACCGGAGATACAAGCGGTACTACCGGAGAATTCCGGTACTACCGGACATAGGTACCGGATCACCCTTTTTCGAACAACACAGATCCATACAAGAAACTCTCTGTCACGCCAGGTAGCAAAATCCGGTACTACCGCATTTTGCTACCGGTGCAGACAGAAGCTTTTTGCAACGAGCAAAAACTCTCTGTCACGCCAGGTAGTAAAATGCGGTACTACCGCATTTTGCTACCGGCTTGGACAGAAGCTTTTTGCAACGAGCAAAAACTCTCTGTCACGCCAGGTAGCAAAACCCGGTACTACCGCATTTTGCTACCGGCGCAGACAGTAGCTTTTTATAACGAGCAAAAACTCTCTGTCACGCCAGGTAGTAAAATGCGGTACCACCGCATTTTGCTACCGGCGTAGACAGAAGCTTTTTGCAACGTTCAAAAAAGCCTCTGTCCTGAGCAGTACTAAAATGCGGTACTACCGCATTTTAGTACCGGAGCAGGCAGAAGCTTTTGACAAGCTGTAAAAAATCTTCTGTCGCGCTAGGTACTAAAATGCGGTACTACCGCTTTTTAGTACCTGGCCCGGCAGAGACTTTTTGACAGTTAGTCATTTGCTTCTATCTGGTCCGGTAGCAAAAAGCGGTACTACCGCTTTTTGGTACCGCGCCAGGCAGACAGTTTCTGAAAGTATGCAAACCTTTTTAAAGAACCTGCGATACACTTAGCAAACTATTAGTCCGATATGTGTGTTGTTATCAAACACCAAAATCACTAGGGATAGCAAATGCTCTTTCAATCTCCCCCTTTTTGGTGTTTGATGACAACACACATTTTGCAAGGAAATCTAGTGACGACAAGATGTAGATGGGGCTCCCCCTAGATATGTAGAAACAAGCCCCAACAGTTACAATAGAAGTCGCACATAGAGGACATACCTTTGCTAAGAAACATGTGATGACCAATAGATTATGAATGAGGAATATCATCACATAGAATGTATCCAACAAGAATAGCCATAATACACACAAGATGGATCCATAAGATAACCACATAGTCTTAACATACATAGCACCAAACATAGCACCAATAGTCATGTTCACACATAGTAAGAGGCAACCAAATAAAGTTCACAAGCGAATAAAATCCAAGGCAAGAACGAGCTTGTGACTTTCCCTCGCAAATCTCCCGCATGCCTAATGTGCAACTTCTCCCCCTTTGGCATCAAGACGCCAAAAAGGGACAAGAGCAATACTAACTGTTGGAGATATGCCCAAGAGGCAATAATAAAGTGGTTATTATCATATCTTCACACTTATGATAAATGTTTACATATCATGCTATAATTGTATTAACCGGAAACATTAATACTTGTGTGATTTGTAAACTAAAATAAGAGTCCCTAGTAAAGCCTCTTGTTAAACTAGCTTGTTGGTTAATATATGATCATGGTTTCCTGATCATGAACATAGAGATGTTATTAACAACAGGATCATATCATTAGGAGAATGATGTGATGGACATACTCCTATAGATAAGCGTAGCATAAAGATCAAGTCATTTAAATAGTTCAATTGCTATATGCTTTCTGATACATAGTAACCTAATTCCTTCGACCATGAGATCATGCATATCACCTTGCCCTCTCGGTGGAATGTCATCCAATAAACTTGAACCATTGTGGCAATCTATGTAGTTATAGGCTTGCAAATTATAGGTTGGGAGTTAGCAGAACCATGCTGTCATGGGGAACGCTTTCAACACATGTAAATATTATCCAGTTGATATCATGCTCTTTTGTTTATGGATGTCGGCAGTGTGAAATAAATGGGGAGCTTGTAAGTCCATGGAGTTATGTATATGTGTTAGAGAAATGCCTGTGCGGCTTGCCTAAGCCATGCCTAATCATAGTGGAAACTTGCAGCATAACCATAGTGAGCAATCTATGAAGCATCTTCAGAAAAAATATATAAGAAAAAAAGAGAGGCACCATACTCATTGTAACTAAAAGATCACTGAGATGCTCATTGTCTGTTGCCTTGTCATTTTGATATGGGATAGCTCCTGTGTCATGGGGAAGGGGTACCCCGCCGGCGGTTCTCTATGATACGCATATACTTATAATGATAAGAACTTGCCTATGACTAAAGTTGAGTAGCATGAGGAACGACCCTCGTACTCAAGGGACATGAGATTTCCAGTTTATGATCTGTCAAGCATATAACTCGTAGTTGACCTCACTTTGACCTTAACCACTTAAAGATGCTTATGATAGGGGCAACGAGAGCTCAAAGCTAATGAGTACCATACTTTCAACATTTGGAAGCCTTTAAAACCTTTTAATCTTTTCTTTCACTTTTATGTTGAGTCACCATTTATTATATGAGCACCTTCCCGAGAGCATAGCTGTCATTCTTAGTGTAATGTGCTTGTACCAGAACACGGTTAATTGTGACATAACTTTGATGCTTGTATCTTTGACAGCTTTACTTATAGTCTTCATTTAAACTTCAGAGGTGCCTTGTCATTTATGTTTTTCTCCACAATCAAAGGCAAGTGAGATACCACTTTATCATACCTTCTTATGACCATTACAATCTTGCCTATTCTTATGTTTCATGCTGCTTATTATTATTGTGTTGGAATCTCTTCATAGCTTGCATGACTATTGAGTAGACTTGTTTGCATACTCTTTATTATGAATTTCCTAAGTATTTGATCATATGATGAGAATATATACATCTTATAAAGTTTCTTTTATCGCACTCAGTTTTCAAATAATTGCTTGAGGACAAGCAATAAGCTAAGCTTGGGGGGAGTTGATACGTACAAAACGTATCTTCTTTTCCAAACACTTTTGCTATTGTTTCTCCTTTAATTTGTGTGATTTGAATATAACTAACACGGACTAATGCTGTTTTTAGCAGAATTGCTTTGGTGTCTCGTTTTTGTGCAGGAAATCAACTTTCAGGAAAAATCCTGGAAAATATCGCAAAACTCCTATTTTACTAGAAGACTCATGGAGCCAGAAGACGAGACGGAGAAGGGCCACGAGGGGCCCACACCACCTGGTGGCGCGGGCTAGGCCAGGCCGCGTCAGGGGGTGGTGTAGCCACCTAAGGCACCCCCTCGACCTCTCCTTCCGCCTACATAAGCCCACTGACCTAAAAACACCGGGGGGTTCGACATTTCTCCAGAGAGAGTTCCGATGCGCCAGCACCACCAGTAACCACGATTCGGAACCAGAAACTTCATTCTGGCACCCTGCTGGGACGGGGAATTGCGGAAGATCATCACCATCATCATCACCAATGTCTCTCCATCAACCATACATGATTCCCCCATCCATGAGTGAGTAATCCCCTACAGTAGGCTATGGGGATGGTAGGGATTGGATGAGATCTATCATGTAATTGCATAAGATTGTTAGGGCATGGTGCCTAGTATCTATTGTTAGTGCTTTTTTTACATTGTTGCAACTTGTTATGCTTAATTCTTGTCACTAGGGCCCGAGTGCCATGAAATCATATCTAAACATGTTATTGATTCATGATGATATTATTGTTTGTGATCTTACCTGCAAGTTGTTTACACATATTATTGTCCGGAACTCGAGGCCCCGAAGTGAAAGGAATCGGATAACCGGAGGGGATGGCTATGATGTGAGGATCACTTGCGTTCATGGAGTGTGAATGCTTTGCTCCGGTACTCTATTAAAAGGAGTACCTTAATTGCCAGTAGATTCCCTTGAGGCCCCGCTGCAATGGGCTAGTAGGACAAAAGATGCTGTGCAAGTTCTCATTGCGAGCACATATGACTATATATGGAACACATGCCTATGATTACTTAGTACTTGGATTCTTTATCTCATTAATCGGCAAATTCCCTTAGTATTTATATTACATGAATACTCTTGTCCATACAACGCCCGTCCATCCATCCCTATGCCTACCGCACTTAAATCCCGCTGTTTGCTATAATTGTTACTATTGTCTTTATTTTACTACTACTGTTACTTTGCTATTGCTAGTACAAAGCTATTGCTACTGATAAACTACTGCGAGCAAGACTATTTCCAGGTGCAGCTGAATTGACAACTCAGTTGTGAAGGCTTATAAATATTCTTTGGCTCCCCTTGTGTTGAATCAATAAATTGGGTTTAACTTCCCTCGAAGACTGTTGTGATCCCCTATACTTGTGTGTCATCACCCTACGGTTCGCAAACTATGCAGACATGATCGAGACACCTCTCCAGTCAATAACCAATAGTGGGATCGGGCGATCCATAATGGCTCCTACATATTCAATGATGAATTCGTGATCAACTAAACCATTCACATATGATACCGATTCCCTTTGTCGCGCGATACTTTACTTATCCGAGGTTCGATCGTCGGTATGTCCATGCCTAGTTCAACCTCGTTACCGATAAGTACTCTTTACTCGTTCCATGATATGACATCCCTTGTGACCTAGACACATGCTTTCAAGCCAATTGGATGACATTTACTCCAAGAGGGCCTAGAGTATATATATCCATCATATGGATGGACAAATCCCATTCTTGATCCATGCGCTTCAACACATACTTTCAGAATACCCAATGACACATTTATAACCACCCAGTTACGGAAGTGGCGTTTGATGTTATCAAAGTACTCATCCAGTGACGGTGATTAACATGATATCATGGTCGAAGGATTAGGTTACTATGTATTTGAAAGCTTGTAGCAAAACAAACTTAATAACTTGATCTTATGCTATGCTTACTATGGGTGTGTGTCCATCACATCATTCTCCTAATGATATGATATTGTTATTAATAACATCCAATGTCCATGATCAGGAAACCATGATCATCTATCAATTAACAAGCTAGTTCAACAAGAGGCTTACTGTTGGAGATATGCCCAAGAGGCAATAAAAATTAGTAATATGATTAAAAATTGAACACTATTTATCATAAATTAAATCAAAGTGAATTCGCATAGTTGTTGTAGTCACTGGCATCCGTTCACTACCTTACGCTTAGTTATAACTGAGACAATAGAACTATAGAATTCTGGATAGTTACATTACAAACTGGTGTCGTATTGTTTTGAGTGTTAATCTAAAGTTTAAAAGTCCTATTCCAAACTTTCAGCAAACTCCGTTTACTCCGTCAATTTTAATAATTGGTATTAAATCAAGAGTAACAATTCCAATTTTAGTATATAAGTATCATTTTTGTCTCCATGATTCTTGATATTCGAAAGATTGTTTTAATATCAAGGTTATCTAGGAGGTGAAAGAATTGTTTCAGAAACCATCATGTGTGGAAGATATTACGATATCTAAAATGATTTTTTCGTTACAATATGATAGAGTATAATATGGTAAAATTAATATTCTCATATTTGATGAGAAATTGCAAAATGTTGGAGACGCTAGTTGTCCTAATCCTCCAAAATGTTTTGGAGAGCAACATTATACTCGTGATTCACCGTTATAAGATAAAGTAGCTTGATCATGGAAATTGCCATGAAAAGGATGAATATAAGATGTAGGTAAAATGTTTACTACACTAAAATATTACCAACGAATGGATTTCAAAATAACTCCAAACATTTGATGATGGTGATCTACTTCAAAGTGCAAGTACAAGTATTAGTATTTGACTATACATGCTTTGAACTATGTGTCATGTGTGTGGCTCCACTGTTGATGTTGATAGATTCTTTTGAAAGGAAAAGGAAATGCTAAAAGAGAAATCTAAGAAATATTTGGCAGAAAAGAAAAGACTAGAATTGTTCAGCTTAGTTATATAGATGATATACATGTTATGGCTGTATTCCTTGCTTGTTAAACAATGTGGTTCTTAAGTATTGGATACTGATTTTTTTGGTGTGAATTATCATATGAAACAACACAATTCACGAACTATAATGGCCTAAGTAACTAGCAAGAGAATATGTGATGATGTTCATTGAAAACAGATAAAGATGTGTTTTTCGTTGACATCAAAGCTTGTCTTCAAGATTTGTTTTATCAGGTAATATGATAACAAAAGGGTTGATCAAATAATTGCCATAATCCATAACTATGGATGATTTACAAATATCGTTGGAGAAATCATATCCATAAAACTAGTGCCAAAAATGTCAAAATACAATTGATTGAAAGATCACTTAAAAAGTGACATTGCCATTTAATTTATATTGGAAAGAAAAACATGAAGAAACTCCATGATTGATGGAATTTTGGAGTCTTTTGATTTTTTATCAAATGATGCTTGTGAAACTTTCCTAGAGATAATTAAAACTCCATTCATAGGCCAAAAGGGAATGAATGACTAGCTTATTGGAACTTGTACATATAGATGTATGAAGCCCATTATGTGTAGTCGAGAGCGATGGATTTCAACTTCATATGCTTTCTCCATAAAATTGAGTGAATATATGTATATTTTCTTAATGAGGATGAAGTGTGAAACATTTTAAAATGTTCGAAGACTTTCAAGATGAAGTGGAAAATCAATGTAACAGGAAAATAAAGAATTTATGATAAAATCATAAAGGAAGATTTTTGAGTTAAAAGTTTAGCAAAACACCTAAGGTTTGAGGAATCGTTCCATGGATTTGCATTCCCCAAAACACCATATGAGTATGGAGTGTTCGAGATATGCAATGAAACCTTGTTTGACATGGTGAGATAAAAGGTGTTTGTAATAAAACTTCCATAGTATTTTAAAGATTAAAGCTTTAGTGATTATTGCTTTTACACTGAAAAGAGCTCCATCATGATTCGTTGAAATGAGACCATATAAAGTTATGGGTTGGGATAAAACCCAAGTTGTCCTTTCTTAAACATTGGTATGCTATGTATAAGTAAGATGTTTACAACCAAAGTCAGATGAGCATGTCTTTGTATGTTATTTCGGATAATCGTCGGGTACTCCTCCATAACACCAAAGCCAAAAGTGTTTTTCTCTTGGAACGTCAAGTTTCTTTTAGAAGAATTTTTTTCGTGAAAAGTTAAGTGGGAGGACAATAGAAATTTGATAAGGTTAAAAGAACCTTAGTAATATGTGTTCAGTTGTGCAACACTGGAAAGTGTTCCGGAGGTAGCAACAATGCTAATGGCTCACGTGCCTCAAATATTGTGGTCACGGAGGTCTAAGTTCCTATTTAACCAAGTAGGTCGGATAAACAATCAAATACCAAGATTTGAGAAATAAATCATTACTTGACAATGATGAACCAACTACATGCAAGAAAGCGATGATGGGCCCTGACTCCGTCAAAAAGGCTTGAAGCCATAAAATCCGTGATAGTTCCATACACGAGAAATCAAGCTTTGAACTTGGAAGACCCTCTGGAAAGGTGATATGCCCAAAACGTATCTGCTTTCCCGAACACTTTTGCTATTGTTTCTCCTCTAAACTTGTGTGATTTGGATACAACTAACACGGGTTGACGCTGTTTTTAGCAGAATTACCTTGGTGTCTAGTTTTTGTCCAGAAAATCAACTATCAGGAAAAATCCCAGAAAATATGCCAAAAATCCTATTTCACCAGAAGATCCATGGAGCCAGAAGACGAGACGGAGTGGAGGCCTGGGGGGGCCCACACCCCTGCCAGGTGAGGGTCGGCCCAGCCCGCGCCTAGGGGGTGTGGCCACACCAGGCACCCCCTCGGGCTCCCTCTGCGCCTATAAGTTACCCCTTGACCTAAAAACCTAGGGGGTTCGTCGTTTTTCCAGAAAGAGTTCCGCTCCGCTGCCACCATCAGAAACCAAGATTCAGATCCATAAACTCCGTTCTGGCACCCTGCCGGGATGGGGAATTTGGAGAGGATCATCGCCATCGTCATCACCAATGCCTCTCCATCAACCATCAATGTTTCCCTCATCCATGAGTGAGCAATCCCCCGTTGTAGGCTATGGGGATGGTGGGGATTGGATGAGTTCTATCATGTAATCGAATAAGATTGTTAGGGAACAGTGCCAAGTATCTCTATTAGTGCTATTTGACTTTGTTGCATCTTGTTGTGCTTAATGCTTGTCACTAGGGCCCAAGTGCCATGATCTCAGATCTGAACTTATTATTGAATCATTATGATAGTATTGTTTGTGATCTTATCTGCAAGTTGTGTACACATATCATTGTCCGGATCCAAAGGCCCCGAAGTGACAGAAATTGGGACAACCGGAGGGGATGGCTGTGGTGTGAGGATCACATGTGTTCGCGGAGTGTTAATGCTTTGATCCGGTGCTCTATTAAAAGGAGAACCTTAATTGCCAGTAGTTCCCTAGAGGCCCCGCTGCCACGGGCTGGCTGGACAGAAGATGTTGTGCAAGTTCTCATTGCGAGCACCCATGACTATATATGGAGCACATGCATAGTATTGTTTAGTACTTGGATGCTTATTCTTATTTATCTGCAATTCCCTAGATCTTGAAGTTACATGTTTAGACTCGTCCATGCAACGCCCATCTATCCATCCCTATGCCTACCGCGCTCAAATCCCACTGTTTGGTGTTACTATTACTATTGCTCCTGTTTCGCTGCTGCTGTTGCTTTGCTGTTGCTACTACAAAGTGTTGCTACTGATAAACTTCTGTGAGCAAGAACTATTTCTAGGTGTAGCTGAATTGAAAACTCAGTTGTTCAGGCTTGCAAGTATTCTTTGGCTCCTCTTTTGTCGAATCAATAAATTGGGTAATACTACCCGCGAAGACTAATGCGATCCCCTATACTAGTGGGTCATCAAGACTATTTTCTGGTGCCGTTACCGGGGATCATAGCTTTATATGTAAGTTCATTTGGATCTATTTGTTCACTGCTACTCCTTTCATCATGGGGAAGTCTCGTGATGGAAAGTTTCCTATTTTACCATCCACTACAAGAAGAAGTATGGTCCTCAACACCTCTATTGCTCTTGATTCACCGTCTGTCATAAGTAAGCTTGTCACACCACCACCACATACTCATGCTACACACACTGCTACTACTGCTGAATCCAAAACTGCTTTTGATGCTCATGATGTTACTTCTATTGTGCTTGATGTGAGTGGTTCATTAGGTCCTTTCCAATATGCTACTATGTCTAGTCTAGGAAATACTGAAACTCCTAATGAAGACACTATTACACCTGTTAGCTCACCTAAGTCTAGAGAGAGTTATGATATTAATGATGGTTACATTGAGTTCACTGATGAATTTGTTGAAGAGTGCCAAAACTCACATGGTGCTAGTGCTATTAAGAGTCTCCTTGCTAGACATACCATTATTCCTAAATTGTCCTCTGATCCTAAGTTTGCCACCTCTCCCATAGATATTAAAGATAAATATTATGATTTGTCTCTTGATGTCACATCCCAAAATTTTCCAAATTTTGAAATGTGAAAAATAAATAAACAAAATAAATAATGGTTGAAATTTAGGGCGAAAAGAAACTTTTTGATTCCAAATGGAAACATCAAAACCCTTATTGAACAAAATTTGAATAAAAGGGAACCCAAAAAAATTTCAATCAAGTGAAATGCATTCATCAATGAATGTATCTTGAAATTTAAACACTTGGAAAAATAAACCAAAACTCTAAAATCCTAATGGAAGAAAATCATTTCCAAGATCTCTCTAAGACTATGGATTTGATCCATATAAAAATTCAGCAACAAAAATTTATAAATGATCAAAAATGATAAACAAAAATATTATAAAACCATAGACAATGGTTTCATTTAATTTGGATCCATGGATAAAAACTTATGAATGTAATAAGATAAATGGAATTAATTTCCAAAGCTAATAAAGCTCCTAGCTAAAATCCATAATAAATTATGAGCAAAATAACCCCCAAAGGATTTAAAAAGGATAAAAAAATATTAAATAAAATTCTACAAATTGGAATCACCAAATTTGAATCTATAAATAAAAAGATATGGATTTTATAAGACAAAGAAAGAAAGAAATAAATAAGGAATATTTAAAAGCCAAATTAAATCTTAACCAAATCCATAAACAAATGAAAGTTTATTGGATAATAAAAAGGAGTAAAAGATTATTTAAATAAAATCATAAGGATTGAACAATATGAAATTCTATTTAAATAAAGACTAATTGCCTAATCTAAATAATAAATCTCAATAAAATTATTTAGAAGACAATTTAAACCTTGAGTTAAATCCATAAGCAAATGGAACA
Organism: Avena sativa; assembly: GCA_916181665.1. Taxonomy (NCBI): domain Eukaryota; kingdom Viridiplantae; phylum Streptophyta; class Magnoliopsida; order Poales; family Poaceae; genus Avena; species Avena sativa. Next base: position 231,593,754 of record OV702279.1, read on the forward strand.
AAGATAATCCAAATCCAAATAAGATAAAGGAATAAAAGAATTATTTGAATAAAATTTATATGGGTTTAAAACCATATTTGATTTTATTTGAATGCCCAATTTAAATGAATATTAAATCTTATTAAAATATTTTAAATAATTCAAAGTGAATTATTTACACTAATGAATAAATAAAACCTACTGAAAAAGGTTTGGTAAAAAAATAGAATTCAAATGGAAGTTTGAAAATATATTTAAAACATTATTTGAATAAAGACAAGAGTCTAATTTGAATAAATAATAAACCATAAAAGAATAAAAGAAATTATTCTAAAATGGACTTTAAAACACATTTATAAACAGTATAAAACCTACTGAAAAGTTTTGAAAAAGATTTGATGAATAAATCTGATTTCAAATGAGAGTTTGAATTCAAAACAGAAAAATAGAAAAAGAAAAAGAAAACAGAAGAAAAAATGGAAAGGGTCCAGCCCAGCTAACCTACCCAGACCCCAGCCTATCCAGGCCCAACAGCAGCCCATGTCTCTTTCCCCCGCGAACCGTTTTCTCACTCGCAAACAAACCCGCGTAGCCACTGACCTAGCGACCCCACTGCAGCCAGGTAAGCATCGTCTACCTCGCGCTGACCCCGCCCCCTCTCTCCTCGCTGCTGTTTCTGGCCGTGATTACATCCCGTTAATTCGCGTTGAAAGCAGGAGTGATTCTCGCCCGCGACCATGCGTACTTAAGAGCCTACCCTCTCTCTCTCTCTTTCCCCTCACTCACCGCACCCCCTCCTCCCCAGGGCTGGCCAAATTTCTCACTACAACATCCACTGCTCCGGCGAGCTTCTCCACCGATTCCAACCACCCCAGCCACCCCCACTGCTCCTGGTTGCCTCGAGCTTGCTCGCCCAGCGTCTCCTGCACCTTCCAATAGTCTTTGTTTGCTCTCACATTCCCAAGGAGCTCGCCTCGGTCTACCTCTAAGTGTCGCCGTCCCCTTCCTCGACTCCGACGACCACCCCCGGTAACCCTAGCTGTTCCCTCCTCTTGGTTGACACTCACGTGCTCGCCTCTCTCACCTGTGACTAACGACACCTCTGGTTTGTCCTAGCACGCACCCCATCCTCGCCAACGACGTCGCTGAGATCGCCCGTCGCCAGGACCGTCTCTGGTGAGCAATTCACGTCATCCTCGAGCGCCCCTCGACTTGCGACAACGACATTGAGCTTCCCCACGTCACTGCGAACACTGTGAGCTACTTCTCCCTCTCCCGCGCTTCCTGTATTCACCGGACCACCACTGGCAAAGCCACGCTGCCGCTCGTCGCCAGCTAGCGCCGTCCATCTCTGGTCAAGCCTGTGTAAGCCGTTCGATTTAGATCTGATGGACGCGATAGAATCACTTAAACGAAGGGGCATGTTGCTCCTGTGCCGCATGATGCCCTTTTAATCCAACACACCACACTGCTCGATCCAGACGAATCGGTATGGACAACTTAGAGTAAGACACGTGGCCTGTCCTGTTTGATTAAATTCCAGAAATGATTTTTGATTGTTTAAACTTGCAAAAATCACAACTTTTGTTCTGCTTGGCCAAATTTTACAAATTTTATATCAATGTATTTATAAAAATGTTAACTTTGCAACTATTCCCTTAGTTTAGTGTTTTGCTTCTGTAAAACTTGGTGTTTTTGCAGAAACATGTTTAGGCCTATTTTGGTTATAAAATTTATTCTAAAAATGTTTTTAGGTAAAAATATTTTGCAAATGTTTTGTTTTGAACCTACTGACCATAAAAACCAACTTTTGGGTTTAGAAATATAATTTGTTAAACACAAGGAATTATTCCTTGAATAAAGACATTTCTAGTAAAACAAAAATATTTGTTATGGTTTAAAAATACTTTTTGAGTAAAACCTTTTGAAAATGGTTTTGGGATTTAAAAATATATTTGATGAACCCTAGAAAATTATTACTTTGTTTAAAGGCATTTCTAACAAAATAAAATGTTGCTTTGATTTTAAAATGGATTTTGAGTGAAATCTTTTGAAAATAAATTTTATTTAAACAACTTGACCATAAACACTAGAATTTGTGTTTAAAAATATATTTGGCAAACACTAGAAATTATTACTTTGATTTAAATCATTCCTAGCAAAACAAAAATGATTTAAATGGCCTATTTCCACTAACTTGATTTTAAAATGGTTTTTCCACTTTTATAAATGACCAATAGGTGTTTTAAAATGTTTATAGCCTATTAGAAACCACCTTTCCAAATAAAACAATCTTTTGCATGCTTGCATGCATTGTTTTGTTTTCTTTATTTTATGTGATTAATTGCTTGAATGCTAGATTGAATTTGTGCCTTGATTGAATTATAGTGAACTTTGAAGAGTGTGACAATTGCAAGATCAAGGAGTGAATCTATATTCTCTACTAAAAAGGCAAGTGGTGCTTCATACATTTTGTCCTATTATTTTCACTATGCATTAGTGATATTTTGAGTAGGACTCGCATGGAATTTTCTAAGTATAAACTATGCCTTGGGAAATCCTAGTAGATGATGCCTTAGTAGATTTTTCCTAAGTTAAGATTCTTGTTACTATTATGCTTAGCCTAGCTAGTAGAAAACAAGGGTGGATTATGTTCATGCTATGAAATATTTCTAAGTCTATGACTTGTGTTTTGTTTAATAAAACAACTATGTGAATGAATCACCTGGGTGGAATGGTGAGAAAGGGATATGCTGAGTGGTTACACAAGGCCAGGAGACTGGTGAACCTTGTGTATCACACTTGTGGAAATTCACCCAGGAACAAAGATATTTGAGATGTCAAATGTTTAGAAGCTTTAATGTAACATCCCAAAAATACTAAACTTGGATCATCAAACTCTAATCATCAATTTAGGGTTAACAAAAACTTTTCATATTAAAAACATGAAAGCATGCATGTGTGTATGCCTTCCAATTTGGATTCTTTTGAATCACCTTGATTGTGTGTTTATTTGCTTGTAAAAGGATTCTTAGGTGAAATAAACATCATCTAAACAATCCCCTCAATTTTCCCAAAGACAAATAAATCAAAACAAACAAAATAAGGGAATGGTCACTTTGGCCAATTTAACTCCCATGCCTACTTTGGCTGTCCCTAACTTTCAAAACTTAACAGAAACTTGTTTGGATCTTTACACCCCTTGATAGTACTCATAACAAAGTACCAAGGCCCACCTTGTGATCATCCAGAAACATTTGAATGCATAGTTTAAATGACAGTTCAAAATTGAATCTATATCATATGGGAAGATCCCACTTTTTCAAAAACCACTCAAACAAGCTCAACTTTCAAAACCCATGCATCCACAGACTCACCAGCACATGCCTAGCACACCCACCAAAAATCTTTTCAAAATTCAAAACTTGAGTTCTTGAGGCCATTTCATCAAACACTTGGAGGCAACAAATCAATCTGGCCAAACTTCACTGTTTTGAGCAGTAATTTGGCTAAGCAATGTTCACCATTGATCATCCTTGTCTCCCCTAGTGCCAACCAGTGCTTTGACCACCCCTATCCCCTACCCTTTGCACCATACCATGCCAACCCGAGCACCCCCTTGCCAGCCGACCATGGCTAGCTAGCCAGAGCAAACACTAAGCCTAAGCACCATGTCCAGGAGGCAACCCACCGTCCACCGCCACCCCTGTCCTGCGCTCGAACCCTGCCAGCCACTGGACCACACGCCCAGGCCATGCCAAGCTTCTCTGAGCGTATGCCGAGAGCGCGCTAGAGCGCCACCCTCGACACACGCCCATAGACCGCGCGCCATCCTCGCCGCGTGCATACGCGATCACCACCGTCCCAGGAGACCGCCAGACATCCCCGTTTGCCACCCCATGCCTCACAGCCACCTCTCGCCGTCGAAGATGCCGCCTCTTCCGCGCAGAGCACCGTGCGTTCCCGACCGTTTTCCACCGCCCCTACAAGCGCATTAAAGCCATAGAGCATCACCAGGAGACCACCGATCGATCGCCACCGTCGGCCATGCCTCTAGCAGCCCGTAGCCATGTTGCCACCGTCGCCTACCCATCCCGTTCGGTCTCGTCGTCGAGACTATAAATAGAGGCCACCCCAGCTCAAACTCTTCACACCATTCTACTCCCTCTCTTCACTAATCGTTCCACCCCGTTCCCGGAGCAAGGCGAGCAGCGCATCACCGGAATTGCGCCGGAGCAGGCCGCCTCTAGAGAAGAAGGGCACCGTCGATTTCGTCCACCCCAGGAGAAGCTGCCGGTACCAGGAGGTTCGCCGTCGTCGACTTCGTCGTTCACCCGCCTCGTCGACCCTCGCCTGAGCCCCGGTGAGCCTCCCACGACCCCCACTGAGCCGCTAGGGTTCGAGCTCGCCGGTGACTACTTCATCGTCGATGACGACCCTCAGCTGTTGATCTTACTTCTAATCCAATGCACCACGTTGCCCCGTACCTCTTCGCACCCCCTGTCTTACTGACGCGTGGGGACAGCAACTTAACCAACCTGCGTAAGCGTTGTGCGTAGCAGGCCGGCCCATTTTCTCTTCCCGCGCAGCCCATTCATTTGAATTTGGATTTTTCCATTTTCATTCAAACATAGTTCTGTACCTAGTTTCAAATATCAACCCATCTCGATTCAGTGAACCAAATTGAATGAAACTAATTTTGTTGGAAAGGTCTTGAAATGCTGAATCCAAGCCCGTTGGTAAAAATAACAAGGCAGATGCTTTTCTGCATTCAAACATTTTTCAAATTTAAACCATAATAGCTTTTGAGTTGATTCCAACTCTCAAAAATCACCTTTAACCATACCTTTCAGGATATATAAAAATATATGGGTTTGCTTATAGAAATAATGTTCAAGTAATAAAACAATGCCACATAGGCATTTCTAGTCACTTTATTTAATTAAAATAAAAGGGTAAAACCTTATTAAATTGTGACACCACTTTAAATCACATTCCCATGGACTAAAATATGTGGTGATGACATGTGTCAACATGATCCCATGTTTGGTTTGGAGAATATTAAATCTTATGTAGTTTTTCATTGAGTAGAAATTACTTTTCTAAACTAAAATAAATAAGAGAAATGCTTTAATATTGTAATGTTAGTGATGATGCTAGATCATATATTGAACCCCTTTGTGTGATGATTCAAAGTAGTTAAGTATTGTTTGGTGATTGTGTACCTCGTATTTATTTATAGACGCTAGTACCGACCAAGGATACGAGGAGGAAGGAGGATACTACGAAGAAGAAGCCGAGGAGAACTTCAGCCACTACTCTGCACAAGGCAAGCCTAATACTACTAGTTGATTGAGCAAGCTAACACTTGCAAGATACTCTAATTTAGCAATCCTTACTAATCAAGTTGACATATGCAAGCTAATACTTGCTTGTTACCATGCCAACCATATTCCTTAAGTATATGTGATCATACCCACTTTACACCCAAGCCTAGTTTTACTTGCAAGCTTTCTACTTTATTTCTTTAACAAAGCTTTATTTTAGAGTTTACTTAAGTGACTTGTAGATTCTAGGAAGTTAACTAAAGGTTGCATAAAGAGCATAAAATTTGGCCTAAGCTAGATAATCTTGATGTCATCCTAAGGCATGAGATTGAACTTAGTTAGAACCCCACTAGTTTATCACCCCTCATTTAGTACTCACCCCCACTTGTAGATGCTAGTGGTAAGCATAAAACTTGATCAACTTTAGATGGGAATACTTGGTGAAAATGGTTATGAAAACCTTAGAATGATGGATCATTCTACTGAGATGTTTTGACATGTGTTTCCGAACACCAGATGATTTTGGTGATGAAAATGTTAAGGCATGAGACTTATCCCTTTATAAAACCGATGGTTGTATGGATGCGATACCATTCCAATTTTACAGTACAACCACGATACCCGAAGATTGGGTAGGGCTTGACTGGAAACTTATATACCTTAGTATATATTCCCTCACATCCAAGGTCTGAGCTGAGGCTACCTTGTGAAGATTGTCCACCTGTGCAGTACCCAAGATGACAGTTGGTCATGGTTGGGAGGCCAAACTCACAGGAGAGGTGCTTATAATAGGGCGTGTAATTGAAAGGTTAGGATTGATTATCCGCATACTGAGTATGGTGATTTCAGGATTTGTTCCTGACGGATTATCGAATGTTGTGGTGAAAGTGTACAATCTCTGCAGAGTGTCAAACTATTCGAATAGCCGCGTACGCGGTTATGGACAATTGGAGTGGCCATACTGTTCCCCCGTCAGATGTTTTCAAAATGACTTGTGAAATGAATCGGAGAATTTGACTTGACCACAACGGAGTTGTGGCATGAGATACAAGTCCCCTTTTTAGGTGTTATAAAAATGTGACTACTTTTCTCTTGCTCCTGAACTTAGTAGAGGTAAATCTGGCTTTTTGCAAAACAACCATAGAGCTTAGTGTCCTATTACAAAAAACCCCTTCACTTGTTAGTATTAGTTTGCGAGTACTTAAAGAGTACTCATGGCTTTGTCCCTGGCTATTCCCGTGGCCAGACTATGAAGAGGAGTACTAGGATTATGGACCCCAGGAAGGTTACGACAACTAGGATCATCTCCCATCGTCAGCATTGCCTGTGACCCCGAAGATGAAGCTTCGCCTATGCTACCTTTATTATTACGTATTTCCGCTGCTTGAGTTGTATTAAGGACTGGATCATGAGATCCTTATTTGTGTAAGACCTTATGTATGGTTTGTAATGGATGATGTACTGTGGTATCCAATTCTGTTATGTCTCGCAAAAATGGTAATCCTAGGATTGCGATGTATGGCATAACAGGCATCTCGGATTAAAAATCCGGGTGTTGACATTCAAGTGCAGCCACATGGTAATATGGGCTCTGCCTGGATCATATAGGTTGCAATAACTTAGCCAGATGGACAGTTGGTGGTAGGGGATGATAGGTTTGGAACGAGTACATTTGGTCTAAGGGAAGGCTTCTGAAAGATCTTGTCTCAATGCATGTCGAGTCTTGTGGGGAAAGTGCACCACCTCTCGAGAGAGTAAAATCTAAGTACTTAGCCGTGTCGCCGGCAATGGAAAATTTGAGCATCAAGACACGGAAGCTATCAAGGATCTCCCCATCCCAATTTCTAAGTTAAAAACTTGTGGTTGAACAAGGGTAAAGTTTAACCAATATTCATTGGTTGTTCCTTGGGTGATTTTTGACAAACAAAAACTTAGTGTTTTCAAAGGATAAGGAAAATCTATTTTGGGCAAAGCAAGCCTAAGCTCCACTTAGCCAAATGCATATAGATGATAGATACCACTATTCTATCATAGTATCACTTGCCATTACAATTCAAATGTATTGACCCTTGTGGCTGTAACTTATTATGTTATAGGTTTGTTGATGTTAGTGAAGTGTGTTGAATAGGATTACAAGTCTACAACCAACATGATTGCATGTGGCACTTTGAATATGAAGGACTCCATGCTATATAGATATTTCTGCTGCATTGTAATGAGATAGCCAAATGAGGTATGTAAGACGTAATGATTTATTTTATTCTTGGTTATAAAGTTGCAATATGACCTTTGTTTCTTGATATTACATCTTAAACTATGGATGCTAGCTATTGATCCAGGGACTAGCATTGTAAACACAGGGGTCTCTACCTTATTAGGTTGGGACCTCTACAGATGGTATCAGAGCACTGTGTTGCCTGTAGGATTGTAACCCTAGGACTGGACAAAACCCCTTAGAAAAATAGGAGTTGTATTTTGTTCAAACTTATTTACAAACAATCTAGTAAACTCTTTCCTCAACCTTTTTTGTTTTGATTCTAAATCTTCCCTCTTTACAACTTGATGGACAAGACTTCAACATGAGCAAGACTTCCACATCACTAATGACTTCAACTTTGGATTCACCAAGGATTTCAACTTGGACATCACTAAGGACTTCAAGTGAGACAAGGAATGTTAATCAAGACTTGAGGACTAAGGAAACACAACCTAGAAGGAACCATCATCACCATTGAAGCTTTATGACCAAGATGCAAGAATTTTCCAAGGATACCATGATCTTGTTCATGAAGAAACAACTAAGAAGATGGAATGATCTCAAGTGATAACCATAGTTGGACCACGATAATAGTGTTTAGTTTATATCAATCACACCAACTTATGTGGTGTAGCAAAAATATTTTGTTGCCTAAAAATGTGCTTGAACCTTGTTTTTTGAGTGGAATGTTTGACTGTGATTTCTTACACATTGCTTTATGTGAATTGTTGTGTGTGATTAGACTTCTTCCCTAGAAATCTTTTGCCTATTCTAATCCCAATCCAACCCAAACAGATGACATCTCCAAGAGACTCCAACATCAAGAATGGTGACAACAACAACAACAACCAAGAGATGCACATGAGAGAACATCTTCTAGCAACCCAAGCTCAGTTGAATCAAGTGACAATTCAGTTTTTAGCCAACAACAATGAGTTAGACCCAACCATGCAAAAATTCTTGGAAATCCAATCCCAATTGTTGCAAGGGATGAAAAATCAAATGATTAACATGAGAAGCACCTTTCCCAAGGAAATTGTGACATCAATGATATCAAGGATGATATTATAGAAGGAACACAAACTTGCAATATTTGTGGAGACATAGAACACACTTACAAAGAGCATGTGGATCAATGCCCTAATTGTGAAGAGAAACATCCAACTAAACAATGCCCCACATCTCAAGTTACTTGTTTCCTATGTGAAGTAAATGATCATGTCCCTATGTCATGCCCCATCTATCCAATAGTTCAACAAATGAAACAATGTGGAATGCATCAAATGTTTGGAAACCCCCATGAGGAAACAACTGCTACCAAGAAGGACAAAGACAAAGGCAAACCTCAGGTTGCACCTCCATACATTGGGACTCACCTTGATGAACAAAATAGGAAACATGGGCATTATCCAAGGAATCATTCAAGAAACCGAGGAAGTTTTCCCACCTTTGTGGTGAAATATGAAGAACATGAACTAGAAGAACTCCTAGCTTTGGAGAAACCCAAGAAGAAGAAGAAGAACCAAGGAAACAAACAAGAGGCAATGAAACCAAAGAAGAAAAAGGATATTAGCCAAGTGATGTGCAACAACTACAAAAAGATAGGTCATTATGCATCACATTGTCTAGAAAAGAAGAAGTACAAGACAAGCAAGCCTATGAAGGATCTCAGCCTTGTCACATGTTTCAAGTGTGGAAACAAAGGACACTATGCAGATGTCTGTCCAGAGAAGTTTCATCAAGACCCCAAGTAAGCCAAGATGTAATCTAGTTGAAAATATTTTAAGGGTGGTAGTACCCTAGTTTCCTTGAGCCAACTTGTAACCTCTAGCCTTCCCAAATCTTGGGACGAGATTTCTTTTAAGGGTGGTAGCCTGTCACATCCCAAAATTTTCCAAATTTTGAAATGTGAAAAATAAATAAACAAAATAAATAATGGTTGAAATTTAGGGTGAAAAGAAACTTTTTGATTCCAAATGGAAACATCAAAACCCTTCTTGAACAAAATTTGAATAAAAGGGAAACCAACAAAATATCAATCAAGTGAAATGCATTCATCAATGAATGTATCTTGAAATTTAAACACTAGGAAAAATAAACCAAAACTCTAAAATCCTAATGGAATAAAATCATTTCCAAGATCTCTCTAAGACTATGGATTTGATCCATATAAAAATTCAGCAACAAACATTTATAAATGATCAAAAATGATAAACAAAAATATTATAAAACCATAGAAATTGGTTTCATTTAATTTGGATCCATGGATAAAAACTTATGAATTTAATAAGATAAAAGGAATTAATTTCCGAAGCTAATAATGCTCCTAGCTAAAATCCATACTAAATTATGAGCAAAATAATCCCAAAAGTATTTAAAAGGGATAAACAAATATTAAATAAAATTCTACAAATTGGAATCACCAATTTTGAATCTATAAATAAAAAGATATGGATTTTATAAGACAAAGAAAGAAATAAATAAGGAATATTTAAAAGCCAAATTAAATCTTAGCCAAATCCATAAAAAATTATGAAAGTTTATTGGATAATAAAAAGGAGTATAGGACTATTTAAATAAAATCATAAGGATTGAACAATATCAAATTCTATTTAAATAAAGACTAATTGCCTAATCTAAATAATAAATCTCAATAAAATTATTTAGAAGACAATTTAAACCTTGAGTTAAATCCATAAGCAAATGGAACAAAGATAATCCAAATCCAAATAAGATAAAGGAATAAAAGAATTATTTGAATAAAATTTATATGGGTTTAAAACCATATTTGATTTTATTTGAATGCCCAATTTAAATAAATATTAAATCTTATTAAAATATTTTAAATAATTCAACAAGAATTTATTTACACTAATGAATAAATAAAACCTACTGAAAAAGGTTTGGTAAAAAATTAGAATTCAAATGGAAGTTTGAAAATATATTTAAAACCTTATTTGAATAAAGACACGAGTCTAATTTGAATAAATAATAAACCATAAAAGAATAAAAGAAATTATTCTAAAATGGACTTTAAAACACATTTATAAACAGTATAAAACCTACTGAAAAGTTTTGAAAAATATTTGATGATTAAATCTGATTTCAAATGAGAGTTTGAATTCAAAATAGAAAATAGAAAAAGAAAAAGAAAACAGAAAAAAATGGAAAGGGTCCAGCCCAGCTAACCTACCCAGACACCAGCCTATCCAGGCCCAACAGCAGCCCATCTCTCCCTCCCCCGCGAACCATTTTTCTCACTCGCAAACAAACCCGCATAGCCACTGACCTAGCGACCCCACTTCAGCCAGGTCAGCATCGTCTACCTCTCGCTGACCCCGCCCCCTCTCTCCTCGCTGTCGTTTCTGGCCATGATTAAATCCCGTTAATTCGGGTTGAAAGCAGCAGTGATTCTCGCCTGCGACCACTCGTACTTAAGCGCCTGCCCTCTCTCTATCTTTCCCCTCACTCACCGCACCCCCTCCGCCCCAGGGCTGCCCAAATTTCTCACTGCAACATCCACTACTCCGGCGAGCTTCTCCACCGATTCTGACGACCCCAGCCACCCCCACTGCTCCTGGTTTCCTCGAGCTTGCTCGCCAGCGTCTCCTGGACCTGCCAATAGTCTCTATTTGCCCGCGCATGCCTTAGGATCTTGCCTTGTTCTACCTCTAAGCGTCGCCGTCCACTGCCCCGACTCCTACGACCACCCCCGGTAACCCTATCCGTTCTCCTCTCTGGTTGACACTCATGTAACATCCCAAACATATTAAACATGGATCATCAAACTCTAATCATCAAAATTAGGGTTAACAAAAACTTTCCTATCTAAAAAATGAAGACCTTCATATGTGTGTGTAATAAAATAAGGATTCTTTTGATTTGCCATGGTTCTGTGTTTCTTTGCTTGTAAAATGATTCTTAGGTGATTTAAACATCATCTAAACAATCCCCAAACTATTCCCAACGACAAACAACTCAAAATAAACAAATGAAGTGAATGGTCACTTTGACCAAATTAACTACCATGCCTACTTTGGCTATTCCAAGCACTCAAAACTTAACAGAAACAATGGTGGATCTTGGCACCCATTGATAGTACTCATAATGAGGTACCAATGCCCACTTTGTGATCTTCCAGAAACATTCAAATACTAAGTTTAAATGACAGTTTAAAATTGAATCTATCTCATATGGGAAGATCCCACTATTTCAAAAACCACTTAAACCAGCTCAATTTTCAAAACCCAAGCATCCACATAATCCCCAACACATGCCTAGCACACCCACCAAAAATATTTTCAAAATTCAAAAGTAAGTTTCTTGCAGCCATTTCATCAAACACCTTGCAGGTTCAAATCAAACAAATCACAAACACTGTAGTGTGCAGTGAATTTGGCCTAACTTGTTCCCTCTCTGGTTGCAACTAGTCTTTAGTAGATCATCTAGCTCAATTTTAAACCTCTAGCACCACTATGAGCTTGCCTTTACATCAATGGTGAGCAAGCCGAGCCTCACCATGCCACCCCAGTGTGGACAGCAAGCTAGAGGAAGAACTAGTTGTGCCAACCATGTCTAGGAGGTAGCCCATGCCTCACCGCCCCCTCTCGACCAGCCCTAGCTCAAGGACAGAGACCATAACCGCCAGGAATGTCGTGCCCGCGCCGCTGTCGACCATGCCGACGCGCACCACTGTGCACGCGCAGTTCCCACTCAACCCGACCACCTCGAGCCCTTGCCGCCCGCCATCATGAACCCCACCGTCCTAGGAGACCACTAGACATGATCGTTTCATTGCCCATACCCCGTAGCCACCGCATGCCGCGGAGTTCGCCGCCTCTGCCTCGCAGAGCACCGCACGTTCCCGAACGATTGCCACCGCCCCTATGTAGGGTTCGCAGCATAGAAAACAAAAAATTTCCTACGATGGGAACATCTATGTACCAAGATCTATCTACTAGATACAAGCAACGGGTGGATATACATCCATAGAATACATACCCTCGAAGACCGAATAGCGTTAACGAGGTTGTACTCATGGATGATGTAGACGAACGCTTGCCGATCTCAAGATCGTGATGAAGTCCATCTGGTCCAGCCGGTCCAACGCGATCAAGTCCAGCACCTCAAAGCAGTGGTGCATCCGTGATCGCACACACGTACGGATACCCCGACAACCTCCATGCCCTCGCTCCAGCGAAGCAACAAATCCTTCTAGAAAAAGCCACCGGGAACATGTATCTCGCTGATCCGAGACCATGGGGAATTCTAAAGGGGGAGAGAGATCCTTCGCGAGGAGGTGTGCTTTGAGAGGAGGAGAGGGGGGCCTTTTATAAGGGAGAGGGGGCACCCAAGGGGCATGGCGCCCAGCCATGGGGCTGCCCCCACCTCTTCCACATTCATGTGGGTGGAGCTCCCACTCAAAATGAAAAGCCTCCACTCCCATTAAAAAGCCTCCACTCAAAAATCCACTCACATGCATTAAATTTCCACCAAATTTAATGCAAGCTCTCATTTAAATAAAACTCTTTTATTTATTTATTCAGAATTTTTTTAATTACTTTAATTAACAAACATTCACATAAAACCCCTTACAACATTTCAATTTCACATGCAGAATCAGTTTCAGCAATTTCAACCGAAACAATTTCGGTGTCTAGTGAAATAAATTCCTGTGCTTTCCTTTTATTTTTCTGGCATATCATTTGCTCCGAATGGTGTCGGTATCCCTTAAGTGTGTCACCCTACGGTTCGCGAATAATGCGGACAAGATCGAGACCCTTCTCCGATCAATAATCAGTAGCGGGACCTGGAGATCCATACTGACTCCCACACATTCAACGATGACTTCTGTGATCGTGTGAACCTTTTATGCTAGTATCTTAATCCCTTTGTTTCTCGATATATTACATGTCCGAGATTAGATCATCGGTATCTCCATACCTAGTTTGATCTCGTTACCGACATGCACTCTTTTCTCGTTCCTGTGATATAACATTCTAGTGATCAAATCACTTGCTTGCAAGCTAATCAATGTGATATCACCGAGAGGGCCCAGAGCATATCTATCCGTCATCGGGATGAACAAATTCCACTCTCGATCCATGGGCCTCAACATAACACTTTAGTAGTTCTGAAGCCATCTTTATAATCACCCAGTTACGGTGTGACATTTGATGTCATCGAGAAACTCTTCCGGTGTTAGTGATTGACATGATCTCATGGTCTAAGGATTAGGATCACTTCGTAAGTTGTTATAGCAATATAAACTCAATGACTTTGATCGTAATGCTATACTTCGGATGAATGTTCATCACATCATTATACTAATGTTGTGACCTCGTTATTAACAACATCCAATGTCCATGATCAGGAAACTTTGATCATCTTGTTAATCAACGAGCTAGTTTATAAGAGAGGCATAACTAGGAACTTTCTTTTTGTTTATTAAACACACATGTATTAACGTTTCCGTATTAATACAATTATAGCATGCAAAATAAACATTTATCATAAATAAGTAATACGATAATAACCACTTTATTATTGCCTCTTGGGCATATTCCCTTCAGTCTCCCACTTGCACTAGAGACAATAATCTAGTTTGAAAACTTTGCGTATTGAACACCTATGGCTTTTTGGTGTTCCAAATATGCAACTTCAAGTGGTTAACATAATCTACGGATCTAACACTTTCAGGTCCGTGTGTATTTGCATGTCTTTGCGTCTTCACGCATCACTCATTCTCCAGTGAGATGGCATTGTATAAATTTGTTCTTTCGGTGAGACCTTTAGTTCCTTGGGGTTAAAACATGTCGATACTATTGTCATACAATATATCTTTAGTGTTAGCCCATTGTGAACCACACCTTAGTTTGATAACAAACTACTTGACACAAATTCCCTCCTTTGCTGCTACTATAGCAGTCATATACTTAGCCCTTTTGTTGTAGTATTCGTCACAATGTCTTAACTATGGATTTCATCCAAATCCATCATGGAAACTTTCTTTCCATTTCATTGTGCCACTCATAGTTTAAATTGAGATAAACTTAATATGTATCTTGTGACAAAACTAGTATCAATGTAACGCTTTACAATGAACTATTTGTAATTGTTTGTCACATCTACACAAATATATTCTTAGTCCTTCCAAAAGATCATAAGAATATCCTTACTATAGTCCAATGATCATTTTATGATTCATTCTGGTATATGCTCATAACACTTAGAGCATAGGACATATCTGGATGTGTACATATCATGGTATGATTGATCAAAATATTCTCGTGATTTCACTCATCAAGGTGTCAAAGCACTTGAATCTTGTTTCACTTATCAAGTGTCGATACTCTTGAATCTTGATTCAATTCTTTTCCATGCGACAAGAACCGTTTCTTGTTGTTTCTATATTGAACTCCTTCAATATCTCATATATGTACGTTTGGCACAACCATATTAGCGTCACAGTCTATCCACTATAGACATTCATGCTAAATATTCGGGTTTTGCCTAAGTATTTCATCGAAATGAAATTCTTAACCTTTGTCAATAAAAGATACATCATTTCTAATCAACAAGATGTCATCCACATAATGTATTAGAAATATGTCTCAACGCTCCCACTTAATTTCTTGCAAATGCAAGAATCTTCATCGTCTCTTGATGAAAACTCCTTTTCATCACGGTGAAGATTCCAACTCCGCGATGCTTACTTCAACCATTGAAGTTTGCATGCCCTTTTAGCATCCTTTTAATTTAACAAAACCCTTTGGACCGTGTCATGTACACGTCCTGGGTAACCATTCTATTAGAAGAACCTTGTTTTTTTATTCATCTACCATATACCAAATTATATGTAGTGGTTGCTACTTTAATCCGTTCAGACTAAATATCGCTATGAAAGATCAAATCTTGTCATATTCAACTCTTTGAACATTGTCATAAAATACTTTACGACATGTCGACTATTTCATAGATGTGAAACATCCATGTCTGTTTCTTTATAGATCCAAATACGACCGATAGGTTTTTACACCTTTCCGGAGGGTCTTCCAAGTTCAAAACTTGGTTTCTCGTGTATGGAACTATCACGGATTTTATGGCTTCAAGCCATTTGACGGAGTCAGGGCCCATCATCGCTTCTTTGCATATAGTCGGTTCATCACTGTCAAACAATAATGATTTACTCTCAAATCTTAGTATTTGATTGTTTATCCGACCTACTTGGTTCAATAGGAACTTAGATATCCGTGACCACAACCTTTGAGGAACATAAGCTATGAGCATTATGGCAGCCTCCGGAACTATTTTCGGTGCTGCGCAACTCAGCACATTTAGCTAAGGTTCGTTAACCTTATCAAAGTTCTATTGTCCTCCCACTTAACATTTATGAAAAATTTCTTCTTCACGGAACTTCACGTTTCAAGTGACAAACCCTTTTGTCCTTGGTGTTATGGAGGAATAACCAATTGTTATTCGAAATAACCTACAAAGACATGCTCATCCGACTTCGGTTGTAAACATCTTACTTATGTTTAGCATACCAAAATTTAAGAAATGACAACTTGGGTTTTACCCCAAACCATAACTTCCATGGTGTCATTTCAATGGATCAAGATGGAGCTCTTTTCAGTGTAAAAGCGGAAGTCTCTAAAGCTTTAATCTTTTAAAACATAATGGCAGTTTTATGAATAACACCTTTGATCCAACCATGTCAAACAAGGTTTCATTACAAATCTCAAACACTCCATACTCCTATGGTGTTTACGGAGATGTAAATCTAGGTGTTTTGCTAAACTTGCAACTCAAATAAATCCCTTTATGATAAAATCATAATTCATTTATTTTCTTGTTACACTTGTAACTCAAATAAATCCCTTATGATAAAATCATAAACTATTTATTTTCTTGTTACAATGATTTTTCACTTCATCTTGAAAGTCTTTGAAACATTTTCAAATATTTCATACTTCTTTCTCATTAAGTGAACATTCACTCAAATTTCCGGAGAAAGCATATGAAGTTGAAATCCATCGCTTACGACTATACTTAATGGACTACATACATCCATATGTATAAATTCCAATAATTTAGTCGTTCGTTCTTCTTTGGCCTTTGAACAAAGTTTTAATTATCCCGAGGAAAGTCTCACAAGCGTCACTTAATCAAATCAAAGACTCCAAAAATCCATGAAAAATGGAGATTCTTCATGTTTTCTTTCCAGTATAATTTAAACAACGATGTCACTTCGTAAGTGATCTTTCAATCATTTGTCTTGCGACATTTTAGCATTAGGTTTTATGGATGTGATTTCTCCAACTAGATTTGTAAATCATCCATCTTATATGGAATACAGTAATTATTTGAACAACCTTTGTTCTCATAATACCTGATTCAAATAACAATTATTAAAACAAATCTTGAAGTCAAGCTTTGATGTCAACGAGAAATACAAACAACGGTTTGTTTGTTTTCGATGAACATCATCACATATTCTCTTGCTGGTTATTTAGGCCATTGTGGTTTATGAATTGTGTCGTTCCGTATGAAATTTCATACCAACCAATTCGGTATCCAATACCCAAGAACCACATTGTTTAACAAGCAAAGGAAACAACCATAACCTGTATATCATCTATATACCTAAATTGGATATTTCCAATCTTTTCTTTTCTGCCAAATATATTTTATAGATTCTCTTTTAGAATTTCCTTTTTCCTTTTTAAAAGAATCTATCAACATCAAAAGTGGCGCCATATACATGACACATAGTCCAAAGCGTGTATATTCAAATAATAATACCTTTGGACTTGCACTTTGAAGTAGATCACCATCATCAAATGATCGGCGTTCTTTCAAAATCCATTCTTTAGTAATCTTTTAGTATAGTAAAAACTTTACATACATCTTCTATTCATCCTTATCATGACGACTTTCATGATCAAGCTACTGTAGCTTATAAAGGTGAATCGTGAGTGTGATGTTGCTTTCCAAAACCCTTTTGGATGATTAGGATGTCTAACATCTCCAACCTTTGTAAATTCTCATCCAATATGAGAACATATATTATACTCTATCATATTGCAACCAAAACATTGTTTCAGATATTGTTATATCTGCCACTCATGATGGTTTCTGAAACAATTCTTTCAGCTCCTAGATAAACTTGATATTAAAATAATCAAGAATCATGGAGGCAAACATGATACTTAAGATACTAACACTGGAATTGTTACTCTCGATTTAATACCAACTATTAAATTTCACGGAGTAAATAGAGTTTGATGAAAGTTTGCAATAGGACTTTAAACTTTAGATTGACACTTAACACAATACAATATCAGTTCGTAAAGTATATATCCAGAATTCGATAGTTCTATTATCTCAATTACAACTATGCATAAAGTGGTGAACGAATGCCAATGACTACAACAAATTATGCAAATTCACTTTGATTTAATTTATGATAAATTGAGTTCTACTAATCCAAATTAGAAATGAACTCCCACTCAAAAACGACATCCCTCGTGTCTTTTTGGTGATTACATGAACCAAATCTAGTACACCAAGTCCGATCATCACGTGAGTCGGTGTAGCTTCAAAGGCGAGCATCAAATCGGCATCATATCTACTATATGACTCATGCTTAACCTTTCGGTCCGTGTTCCGAGGCCATGTCTTTACATGCTAGGCTCGCCAAGTAAGAACCTTAGTATTCGCGTGTGTAACTGTCTTACACCCGAGATATGCTCGTGGATTCAAGTACACCCGATCATCACGTGATGCCTTGAAGCGACGAAACATTGTCGGTGCATACTTAAGTAAGAACACATTTTTATCTTGATATCTAAATGAGGGATCATCTTATTATGCTAATAAAACGCCAAACAAGCAATATAAGATGCAATCAAACATCACATGTTTATTAGTGAAATGATATGGTTCCCGCATATGATCTCTATCATGTGCACCGTGGTATGATCACTATCATACCTTTATGTGTAATCCAAGGTCTATGGAGTTTACACGTTATGTATGTTGTAAGAGTATCATCTCATACTTCTACTTACAACATCACCATATCATAACACTAGCCCAACAACAATCTAAACTAGACGCCTCTAATTTATCCATTGCAACTTTTACGTGGCTTAGGGCTTTCGAGATAGAACCGTTCTTACCTACGAACATGAACCACAACGAGCATAACCAAATTGTTGACAACTCGTTGCAAATTAGATATTGACTATAGTAGGAGAGACAGACACCCGCTAGCCACTTATGCAAACTAGTTGCATGTCAAGCGTGGAACAGGTCTCATGTGCGAGGACATGTAAAGTTTGTCCGGGCCGCTTCATCCCAGTATGCCACCAATATCCAAAGTACAACTAACAAGCAATAAAATGATCATCATCGCCCACATACTCATATATGTACTACTCGTGCAAAGCATCTACGCATAGATCCGGCTCTGATACCACTGTAGGGTTCGCAGCATAGAAAACAAAAAATTTCCTACGATGGGAACATCTATGTACCAAGATCTATCTACTAGATACAAGCAACGGGTGTATATACATCCATAGAATACATACCCTCGAAGACCGAATAGCGTTAAGGAGGTTGTACTCGTGGATGATGTAGACGAACGCTTGCCGATCTCAAGATCGTGATGAAGTCCATCTGGTCCAGCCGGTCCAACACGATCAAGTCCAGCACGTCAAAGCAGTGGTGCATCCGTGATCGCACACACGTACGGATACCCCGACAACCTCCGCGCCCTCGCTCCAGCGAAGCAGCGGAAGCAACAAATCCTTCCAGAAAAAGCCACCGGGAACATGTATCTCGCTGATCCGAGACCATGGGGAATTCTAAAGGGGGGAGAGAGATCCTTCGCGAGGAGGTGTGCTTTGAGAGGAGGAGAGGGGGGCCTTTTATAAGGGAGAGGGGGAACCCAAGGGGCATGGCGCCCAGCCATGGGGCTGCCCCCACCTCTTCCACATTCATGTGGGTGGAGCTCCCACTCAAAATGAAAAGCCTCCACTCCCATTAAAAAGCCTCCACTCAAAAATCCACTCACATGCATTAAATTTCCACCAAATTTAATGCAAGCTCTCATTTAAATAAAACTCTTTTATTTATTTATTCAGAATTTTGTTAATTACTTTAATTAACAAACATTCACATAAAACCCCTTACAACATTTCAATTTCACATGCAGAACCAGTTTCAGCAATTTCAACCGAAACAGTTTCGGTGTCTAGTGAAATAAATAACTGCGCTTTCCTTTTCTTTTTCTGGCATATCATTTGCTCCGAATGGTGTCGGTATCCCTTAAGTGTGTCACTCTACGGTTCGCGAATAATGCGGACATGATCGAGACCCTTCTCCGATCAATAATCAGTAGCGGGACCTGGAGATCCATACTGACTCCCACACATTCAACGATGACTTCTGTGATCGTGTGAACCTTTTACGCTAGTATCTTAATCCCTTTGTTTCACGATATATTACATGTCCGAGATTCGATCATCGGTATCTCCATACCTAGTTTTATCTCGTTACCGACATGCACTCTTTTCTTGTTCCTGTGATATAACATTCTAGTGATCAAATCACTTGCTTGCAAGCTAATCAATGTGATATCACCGAGAGGGCCCAGAGCATATCTATCCGTCATCGGGATGAACAAATTCCACTCTCGATCCATGGGCCTCAACATAACACTTTAGTAGTTCTAAAGCCATCTTTATAATCACCCAATTACGGTGTGACGTTTGATGTCATCGAGAAACTCTTCCGGTGTTAGTGATTGACATGAATTCATGGTCTAAGGATTAGGATCACTTCGTAAGTTGTTATAGCAATATAAACTCAATGACTTTGATCGTAATGCTATACTTCGGATGAATGTTCATCACATCATTATACTAATGTTGTGACCTCGTTATTAACAACATCCAATGTCCATGATCAGGAAACTTTGATCATCTTGTTAATCAACGAGCTAGTTTATAAGAGAGGCATAACTAGGAACTTCCTTTTTGTTTATTAAACACACATGTATTAACGTTTCCGTATTAATACAATTATAACATGCAAAATAAACATTTATCATAAATAAGGAATATGATAATAACCAATTTATTATTGCCTCTTGGGCATATTCCCTTCACCCTATGCACGCATTTAAGATCTAGAGCATCGCCAGGAGACCGCGCATCGATCGCCACCCTCAGCCATGCCGCTAGCGGCCCGTAGCAATGTCGCCACCATCGCCTGCCCATCCCTCTCGGCCTCGCCGTCGAGAATATAAAAGGAGGCCACCCCCAGCCATTTGAAGCACACCATCCCACTCCCCTCACCTCACTGATCATTCCACCCTCGAGCCGGAGCACGAGGAGCAACAGCTCGCCATAATTGCGCTGGAGCAGGCCGCCTCTGGAGGAGAAGGGGGCCGTTGATTGCGACCGCCCTAGGAGCTGCCTCTACCATCCCTGAGCTCGTCGTCGACCACTCGTTTGTTTTTCCGCCTCGCCGTCGTCACTGGAGCCCTGGTATGCCCCCTGTGCACCCCCACCGAGCCGCTAGGGTTCGACCTCGCCGGTGACATGTTCATCGTCGACGACGACCCTCAGCCGTCGATGTCCCTTCTAATCCAACAAACCATACCGCCCCATACTGCTTCACACATTATGACCCAACAGTTTGAATTTAGACTTTTCCTTTTTAATCAAACCCAGTTCTGTACCTAGTTTCAAAAATCAACCCAGCTCGATTTATTGAACCAAATTGCATGAAACCAATTTTGTTAGAAAGGTACTGCAAAGCTTAATCCAAGCCCGTTGGATTCAAATCATTTGGATCTGTAGATCACCCTTGGTAAAAATAACAAGTCAGAAGCTTTTCTTCATTCAAACATTTTTCAAATTTCAACCATAAGAGCTTTTGAGTTGATTCCAACTCTCAAAAATCACATTTGATCATACCTTTCAGAATATATATAAACATATGGGTTTCACTACAGAAATAATGTCCAAGTAATAAAAGAATGCCACATAGGCATTTCTAGTCATTTTATTTTAATAAAAATAAAAAGGTTAAAGCTTATTAAATTGTGACACCACTCTAAATTACATTCCCATATAATGAAATATGTGGTGATGAAATGTGTCAACATGATCCCATGTTTGAGTTGGAGAATATTAAATCTTAAGTAGTTTTTCAATGAGTAGAAATTACTTTTCTCAAATTAAAATAAATAAGACAAATGCTTTAATTCTTGTAATGTTAAGTGATGATGCTAGATCATCTCTTGTGCACCTTTGTGGGATGATTGAAAATAGTTAAGTATTGTTTGGTGATTGTGTACCTCGTATTTATTTATAGACGCTAGTATCGAACAAGGATACGAGGAGGAAGGAGGATACTACGAGGAAGAAGCCGAGGAGAACTTCAACTACTGCTCTACACAAGGCAAGCTAACACTTGCAACTTAGCAAGTTTATACTACTATCTTAGCAAGCCAAACTATGCAAGTTTTACTTGCAAGCTTACACCACTTGATACCCCATCCTAGTTTTTCTCACAAGCTGATTACCTTATTTATTTATCAAAGCTTTCTCTTAGTGTTTACTTAGTAACTTGTAGATTCTAGAAAGATAATTGAAGGTAGCATAAAGAGCATAAAATTTGGCCTAAGTTAGATAATCTTGATATCATCCTAAGGCATGAGATTGAACTTAGTTAATCTCCACTTGTTCACCACCCCTCATTAGTACTTACCACCACTTGTAGATGCTAGTGCTAAGCATAAAACTTGATCAAAATTTAGATGGGAATACTTGGTGAAACTGGTTATAAAAACCTTAGAATGATGGGTCATTCTACTGAAATGTTTTGACATGTGTTCTCGAACACCAGATTATCTTGACGATGAAAATGTTGAGGCATGAGCCTTAGCCCTTTATAAAACTGATGGTTGTCTGGATGCGATACCATTCCAATTTTAACGTACAACCACAATACCCGAGAATTGGGTAGGGCTTGACTGGAAACTTATATACCTTAGTATGGGTTCTCTCGCGACCAAGGTCTGAGCTGCGGCTACCTTGTGAAGACTGTCCACCTGTGTAGTACCCAAGATGACAGTTGGTCATGGTTGGGAGGCCAAACTCACAGGAGAGGTTCCTATACTAGGGCGTGTAATTGAAAGGTTCGGATTGATTATCCGCAAACTGAGTATGGTGAATTCAGGATTTGTTCCTGACGGATGTATCGAATGTTGTGGTGAAAGTGTACAATCTCTACATAGTGTCAAACTATTCGAATAGCCGCGTCCACGGTGATGGACAGTTGGAGTGGCCATACTGTTCCCCCGTCAGATGTTTTTAAAATGACTTGTGAAATGGATTGAGACTTTGACTTGACCACAACAGGGTTGTGATACGAAATTCAAGTTCCCACTTAGGTGTTATAAAACTTCAACTAGCTTTCTTTGCTCCTGAACTTAGTAGAGGTAAATCTGGATTTTTGCAAAACAACCATATAGCTTAGTGTCCTACTACAAAAACACCCTTAACTGTTAGTATTAGTTTGCGAGTACTTAAAGAGTACTCATGGCTTTGTCCTTGGCTATTCCTGTGGCCAGACTATGAAGAGGAGTATCAGGATGATGGACCGTAGGATATGACAACTAGGATCATCTCCCATCGTCAGCATTGCCTGTGACCCCAAAGATGGAGCTTCGCCTACGCTACCATTATTATTAAGTTATTCCGTTGCTTGAATTGTATTAAGAACTGGATCATGAGATCCTTATTTGTGTAAGACCTTATGTATGGTTTGTAATGGATGATGTACTGTGATATCCAAATCTGTTATGTCTCGCAAAAATGGTAATCCTGGGATTGCGATGTATGGCATAATAGGCATCTGGGATTAAAAATCCGGGTGTTGACAAGTTGGTATCAGAGCCATCCTGACCATAGGAGACCCTAGTTAGAATGGACGTTTGAATCAAAAACTTAGTTTCAAAACCAAAGGAAGTGAGTATTTACAAAAACTTATTCCCATTCTTATCACTTTGATTCTTTCATGAAATTTCATGTTCCTCAAAAACTCTTACAAAATACATAAAATTTGACACACTTGATCACTCTACTAACTTACTCATCCTATATTCTTATAGATGGATGTGAAGTACATCAAGTTTTATCAGTTGGGGAATGGATGAGAACTCATCTTTGAGCGTGACTTGGACCAGCTTTCGGAACTTCTGGAGCGTCCGCACCCCGAGTTCTTCGGAACTCAGCTCAATGATCAAGGAGGAGAAGATCTGAAGTGGCTAGTTGTTGCAAGTCTTAGAGGAAAGATTGAACCTCCCACTACAGAGGGAATTCAGTTTACCTTAAGAGAGAACAACTGGCTAGATGGACTTGCCAGGGCCATGCAGGAAGATCTTGCCCGTCTATGTGGGTAGAGTATCAATCAGATCAAGGTACCCGCTTTGAGTTTTACCCAAGGCGTGATGCTATGGGACAGCCACTAGAAGCCCCACATCACCCCGAGCTGAAGACCCAGTTGGACCACCTTAGCTTCATAATGTATGATCGTCAGCAGAAACTGGACAATGCCCGTGATTACTCCAACCACAAGTCCGCCATCATCAAGACGAAGGATGAGACCATCGCCCTGCTAGCGAAGGATCACAATTCTCGTCGCCGTCAGCTCGACAAGAAGGAGCTCATCATTGCCCGTCTTTGCCACCGTATCTCGGATTTGGAGGAGACCATCCACAAGAGAGACATGCAGTTGGAGGAAAGGGAGAATGCCGGAGAAGATCTTCGTGGAGATCCCTACTCCTATCTCAGCGATGATGATGACTTTCTAGAGGATCAGGCCATGGACTTCTTCACCGATGAGGATGACTTTGCCTTCATCGATGACGATGATGAGGATGACGATTACACCGACTCCGAGGAGTAGTAGCACTTGAGCACTAGCGTTAGTGAGTTGTATTCGGTCCCACTGTATCGTAGTTTCTAGAATGGTTCTTAAAACCATCTATTTTCCTTTGTTGTGGTGTGTGTTGTACCGTGTGCTATGAATGAATGAATTAAAAGCAAGTTGCTAGAAAATCTGAGTCAAACTAAAAAAAAACTTTTCAAAGTCCTGGAGCCTTAGAAATTTCCCTCTTTTCTCATGATCTATCTCAATCTTCAGATGCCTCGCGGAGGAAGTGGTTCATCCCCGGACCCGATGTTGCAGATCCTGCAAATGTTGGTTTCTGACCGCGAAGCTGAATGAGCAGAACGTCAAGCCAACTTAGCCACCCTTCAGCAGATAGCTCAGCTATCCCACAACAATCAAGGCCAAGGAAATTAGGACAACCATGGATCTAAGCTCAAGAATTTCCAGAACACCAACCCACCTGTTTTCACTAAGTCAGAAGAGCCCCTAGATGCATATGATTGGCTACAAGCCATGGAAAACAACCTAGAACTCGCCGGAGTGGAAGCCAACGAGAAAGTTCTGTTTGCCACCCACTATCTAGCCGGAGATGCAAGAGCATGGTGGAACAGCGTTCATGCAATGATCGGAGGACAGATGATGACCTGGGAGGAATTCAAGGTCAAGTTCAGCAGAACCATGTGCCACCAGGTTTGATCAAGAGGATGAGAGATGAATTCAGAGAACTGAAGCAAGGAAGGATGATCGTAGTGGAATACCGTGACAAATTCTTGTCATTAGCTAGGTATGCCCCGGATGAGATCGACACTAAAGCCAAGAAGAAAGAAAGATTCTTGAATGGTTTGCATGATGAGATGCAGACTGTGTTAGTCAATATCCCCTTTGCTGATACTGAATCTCTAGTCGACTCTGCCATTCAGATGGAAGGAAAGATCAACCAAGCCTATGAGAATCGCAGGCGTCGCATGATGCATCAACCAGGAACCCACCAGACACCAAAGTATCGCCCTAACCCATCTCTAGGATTTACCCCAAGAACCAACAGACCCCCGATGAACCGTCCAACCTATCCCCACCGTGGAAAATCAAGGCCCGGAGGGAATCACAACAACCCTGGCAACTCTGGCAATTTCAACTGTGCACCACCCAAGTTCATCAACGACAGTGCTGCCACCAACACCAACACTGCCCCGAGGACTGGAAGCAATGCTGTGCCTGTTGAATCAAAGGACAGGTCACAAGTGACTTGTTATGACTGTGGAAATAAGGGTCACTACTCCAATGAGTGCCCCAAGAAGAATGCCGCAGCCCCCAATGCAAATGCCCTAGCTCAGCAGCAGCGTTGTGTTCACCCCGGAAGAAGGTTTGCCCCAGGGAACTCTCTCAACCGCAACGGACATCTTTTTCTCATGCATGCTGAAGAAGCCCAGGAAGCACCAGATGTCGTGCTGGGTATGTTTTCTATTAATTCAGTACATGCTAGAGTGTTGTTTGATTCTGGTGCATCACATTCATTTGTGACCGAAGAATTTGCATGCACTAGTAAGATTCAACCAACTAAACTGAAGCATGTTATGATTGTTCAAATCCCCGGTTCAACCACCAAAGCTAGGCAAATTTGCAAAGCCGTCCCTATCCGAATCCATGGCATAGATTTTTATGCTAATATGATAGTACTCGGAACTAAAGGTTTGGAAGTAGTACTAGGGATGGATTGGATGTCCAAACATAAAGGATTAATTGACTGTGCCAAGAAAGCCATAACCATGACCAATACAGTCGGAATATCAGTCGAGCATGTATCTGAAACCTTACCTCGTCAATTCAAGTGCAACAAGAGTATAGCCCAACCTACCATTGACCAAGTCCGGATAGTCTGTGAACACCCGATGTATTTCTAGATGTTTTGCCCGGTATGCCCCTAGATCGGGATATCGAGTTTATCATTAAATTAATCCATGGAACAGGACCCATAGCCCAGAGACCATATAGTATGAACCCATCGGAACTAGCAGAACTAAAGAAGCAACTGGATGCCATGTTGGAAATTGGATTGATTCAACCAAGTGCGTCACCATGGAGATCACCTGTCTTGTTTGTGGACAAGAAAGATGGAGGTAACCGTTTGTGTACGGATTATCGGAAGTTGAATGATGTCACTGTTAAGAACAAGTACCCATTGCCCAAGATAGAAGATCTGTTTGACCAGTTGACTGATGCCAAGGTGTTTTCTAAGATTGATCTTAGAACTGGCTATCATCAACTCAAGATTCACGCAGAGGATATTCCCAAGACTGCCTTTACCACCAGATATGGATTATACGAGTATATTGTCATGTATTTTGGATTAATTAATTCCCCCACTTATTTCATGAATCTCATGAATAAGATTTTTATGGACTTCCTGGATAAGTTTGTCGTTGTTTTTATCGAAGACATTCTGATTTATTCCAAATCAGAAGAAGAACATGAGCTACACCTAAGGACCATTCTCGGAACCCTTAGAGAGCATCAGTTGTATGCCAAGTTTAGCAAATGTGAATTTTGGTTACAGGAGGTAGGATTCCTCGGCCACATTGTATCAGCCGGAGGAATTGCCATTGACCCTGCAAAGGTGAAAGATGTCGAAGATTGGCAAGCCCCAACCACTCAAACCCAAGTTCGTGCATTTCTCGGATTGGCGGGATACTACCGCAAGTTCGTAGAAGGATTCTCGAGTATCGCCAGACCCATGACCCAATTTCTGATGAAGGACAAGAAGTTTGAATGGACGGACAAATGTGAAGCGAGTTTTCAAGAACTCAAGAGAATATTGATTTCAGCCCCAATCTTAATCCTGCCGGATATCACGAAGCCCTTTGAAGTATATTGTGACGCATCCAAGATCGGTCTCGGATGTGTTCTAATGCAAGAAGGCAAAGTTATATCTTATCTATCTCGACAACTGAAGTAACATGAACAAAACTATCCAACCCATGACCTCGAACTCGTAGCCGTAGTTCTAGCCCTGAAGACATGGAGGCATTACCTGATGGGAAACCGTTGTGAGATTTATTCAGATCAAAAGAGCCTGAAGTATATATTCACTCAGAAGGAGCTGAATATGAGGCAGAGGTGATGGATTGAGATAATCAAGGATTATGACCTGGACATTCACTATCACCCCGATAAAGCCAACGTGGTAGCATATGCCCTTAGCAGATTGCCGTGCCGCTTGAACTCCATGATTTTGAAGGAGCAACCAAGTTTGCACAAAGAGAT
Source organism: Avena sativa (assembly GCA_916181665.1). NCBI lineage: Eukaryota > Viridiplantae > Streptophyta > Magnoliopsida > Poales > Poaceae > Avena > Avena sativa. The sequence goes on from OV702279.1 coordinate 231,621,552, forward strand.
GGAGGATTTCTGAATGGAATTAGTGAGTGAAGGATTTTTGGCTAGCAAAGAACTTCAACCCACTTTGACCAGCCAGATCAAAGAGGCGCAGAAAGGAAATGCTAGTATCGACGGAATCAAATGTCGTATCGGTATAGGCAAAGTACCCGGATTCACCGAAGACGAAGAAGGAGTTCTGTGGTACAAAGGACGCCTTTGTGTACCAGCAGATTCAGAGTTGAAAGAAGTTATTCTGAAGGAAGCTCATGATACTCTCTATTCTATCCACCCCGGAGGAACGAAGATGTATCAGGATTTGAAAGAACAATTTTGGTGGCATAAGATGAAGAGAGAAATCATAAGCTATATCGCCAAGTGTGATATATGTCAGCGAGTCAAGGTGGGACATCAAAGACCCGCAGGATTGTTGCAACCCCTGCAAATTCCGGAATGGAAATGGGATTCCGTTGGAATGGAATTTATCACCGGATTGCCTACTTCTAGTAGGGGAAATGACTCTATCTGGGTCATAGTTGACAGATTGTCCAAAGTAGCCCATTTCTTACCCGTCAAGACCACATATCAGAGTTCGAAGCTAGCGGAGTTGTACATTGCTAGAATCATTAGTTTGCATGGAGTCCCCAAGAACATCGTTTCGGATCGAGGAACTCAGTTTACCTCTAGATTCTGGAAGAAAGTCCAAGAAGGTTTAGGACCCCGACTAGATTTCAACACGGCTTATCACCCTCAGACCGATGGACAAACGGAGCGAGTAAATCAAATACTCGAATACATGTTGAGAGCATGTGTATTAGAGTATGGATCTAAATGGGAAGACTGTCTGCCGTTCGCAGAATTTTCATACAACAACAGTTACCAAGCTAGTTTGCAAATGGCCCCATTTGAATTCATGTATGGAAGGAAGTGTCGCACCCCTTTGAATTGGTCGGAAGTAGGAGAGAGTCAGATTTTCGGACCCGACATCCTACGGAAAGCAGAAGAGAAAGTTAACAAGATTCGTGAGCACCTCAAGACCGCCTAGTCGAGGCAGAAGAGTTACGCCGACAAGGGTGTCACATCCCAAGATTTTCCAAATCTTGTAATGTGAAAAATAAAATAAACAAAATAAATTTTTGTTGAAAATCAGGGAGAAAAGAAACTTTTGTCTCTAAAAGGAAACTTAAAATCGCATCTTGAACAAACGTTGATATAAGTTTGAATCGAACAAAATCCAAATCTAGGGAAATGCATTCCTCAATGAATGTATCTGGAAATTTAAACACTTGGAAAATAAAACCAAATCCTAAAACCCTATTGGAATAAAATCATTTCCAAATTATCTCCAAATCAATGGATTTGATCCAGATAAAAGTTGGTCAACAAACATTCACAATTGATCAAGAAAGACAAATAGAAATAATATAAGACCATAGAAATTGGTTTCACTTAATTTGGAACCATAAATAAAATCCTATGAATTTAATAAAATTGAATTCCCAAAGCTATTAAAGCCCTTACCTCAAATCCATACCAAGTGGTGAGAAAAGGATCCTAAATATCTTTAAAAGGATAAAGAAATATCAAATAAAAATTCACAAATTGGAATCACCAAGTTTGGATCTCTAAATAAAAAGATATGGATTTCATAAGGTGAAGAAAGAATTAGTAAATAAAGAATATTTAAAGACCAAATCAAATCTTGGCCAAATCCAAAAGCAAATGGAAAGAACAGAATCCAAATCTCAATAAAAAAGATTGGTTAAAGAAATTCCGAAATAAAATAAAATGATCTAAACCAAATCCTATGGGAATTAAAACAAATACCCAATCTTAAATGATTAATAAATCATATTAAAATACTTTCCAAATAATTCAAGATGAATTATTTGAACCAACTAATCAAATAAAAACCTACTGAAAAGATTTGGATAGTTTTGGAAAAATCAAATAGTGTTTAGAAATATTAATAAATCTTATATGATTTAAAACTAAGCCTATTTTGAATAAATAAAAGACCCCAAAATGAATAAGGTTTTACTCAAAATTTACATCAGAATACAATACTGATCAGTATTTTAAACTACACAAACTTTGACAAAGGTTTGAATTCATGTGTTGTTTGAATTGTTTGATTGAATTTTAAAACATAAAATCAAATGGAAAAAGGAAAAAGATTCAGTACAAAAAAATATATAGAAACTAGCCCAACCCATCTGGCCAGCCCAGCAAGCCTGGTCCAGCCCAACTAGCTCTCTCCCGCAGAAAAACGTTTCAGACCAAACACCCTACCCGCTCAGCGACAGACATGTGGACCCCAACTCCCCTCTCTCACTTCGCTGACGAAACGGCCCCACACCCTAGCTTTCTTCCTAACCCGCCGCGACTCCTTCTCCCCTTACCTTGCCGGCTATTTCCGCCGATGAATGCTCGCTTTAATTCGCGGCATTGATGCTACCTTTACCCTCTGCGACCATGCACGTTAAAGCATGTCGCCCTCCTCTCTCGTTCCCCTCTGTCACCCCACCTTAGCACGCCCCCAGGCCGCCCTAATTCCTCTCCGAACACCTCTGTCTCCGACGACTCTCCCGGCCTATTCCGGCAGCCCCTCGCCGCCCCTTGCCTCCTAGACCATGCTCACGTGATCCCCACCCCATGGCGCTTCTCTCTGCACCCGCAGCTCACTCGCGCGTGCCCTGTGGCGTCGACTCCTTCGACTGAACGACGCCGTCGTCTGCTACCTCTCCGGCGAGTCCTCCAGGTAGTATCTGACCACCCCCTTTCCTCTCGTTGATGCACGCATGACCGTAACTCGCGTGCGAATCTAACCGTGCTTCCCGTTTGTTTCCTCGTGACCCGTAGCCTCGCCCCCGTCGACGCCTGACCGCACCCGAGGCCCAGCTCAACTCCGGTGAGCGATTAAGGACAATCTCGTGCGCCCCTTCACCAGCCAGTACCACGTTGAGCATCATCAAGCATCGATGATTCTGGTGAGCCACCCCACTCCTCCTCTAATTTCCTGTATCGCCGGCACCGTCATCATCTGAGCGTGCGCCGCCACCTGCCGCCGCCAGCGCCGCCACTCGATGGCTAGCGTGCTGTGCACCGTAGGATGTAGATCCAAGCGCCATGATAGAAAATGATCGAAGGGGTACGAATAGCTCTGCGCCGCACGATCTGTTTAAAATCCAACGCACCAGAGAGATCGATCCAACCGAAATGGTATGGACCAATAGAAACGTTCCACGTGGCCCTGACTGTTCTAATAAAAACAGATTTGATCTATTTGTTGTTCAATTTTGTAAAATTCATAACTTTCAAACCACACGTCCAAATTTTGCAAATTTTATATCCATGGATTCAGAAAATCAAGCCCTAGCAAACTATGCCATTTGTTTAGTAAAAAGCTCCTGAAAAAATGTTTGTTTTTGCAGAAACATATGTATGCTTGTATAGGATATAAAAATTGTTCAAAAATGATTTTGGGGATAAAATCTTTGGCAAATGGATTGTTTTCAACCTACTGACCATAGGAATCACTTTGTGGTTTCAAAAATGTATTTGGAGAAACAAAAGAATGAATCCTTGATTTAAACCAATTCTAGTCAAATAAAAATATGGTTTATTTATTAAAAATGGTTTTGAAGGAAAAACTTTGGGAAATATTTTGTTTTAAACTCTCTGACCCTAAACACAAAGTTTTATGGTTTGAAAACATATTTTGTGAATCCTATAGATTAATGCCTTACTAAAACATTTTTACACCACATAAAATGATACCTTGTTTTAAAAATGGTTTATAAAGTGAAACCTTTTGCAAATGACTTTGCCACTTTATAAAATGACCATTAGGTGTTTTCAAATGTTTATGACCCATTAGGAACCATTTTTTCAAATAAAACAAAGCTTGGCATGCTTGCATGCATTACTCTGACTTTATCATATTATGTGATGTTTGCTTGAGTGGTAGATTGAAATTGTGCCTTGTTTGATTGAATTGTAGTGACTTGAAGAGTGTGGTTGTTACAAGGACAAGGAGTGAACTTATACTCTACCAAAAAGGCAAGTGATGCTTCATACTTTGTCCCATTATTTTCACTATGCATTAGTGATATTTCTAAGTAGGACTTGCATGGAATTTTTGCCAAGTATAAACCATGCTATGGGAAAACCTAGTAGATGAAACCTTAGTGAAAATTACCTAAGTTAAGATTCCTATTACTATCATGCTTAGCTTAGCTAATAGAAAACAAGGGTGGAATATATATTCACACTATGGAAAAATTTCTAAGTCTGAGGACTTGTGTTTTGTTTAATAAAACAACTAAGTGAATGAATCACCTGGGTGGAATGGAAGGAATGGTTTGTGTTGAGTGGTTCACAAGGCCCATTTTTATGGTTTACCTTGTGTATCTCACTTGTGGATGGCCACCCAGGAACAAAGAGATTTGAGATGTCAAATGTTGAGAAGCTTCAAGTGCAACCACTTGGCATTATGGGCTCTGCCTGGATCATATAGGTTGCAATAACTTAGCCAAATGGACAGTTGGTGGTAGGGGTTTGATAGGTTGGAACGCGTCCATTTTGGTCTAAGGGAAGTCTTCTGAAAGATCTTGTCTTGGGAAACCAAGTCTTGTGGGGAAAGTGCACCACCTCTGCAGAGTGTAAAAAATCTAAGTACTTAGCCATGTCCCTGGTAAAGGACAATTTGAGCATCAAGACATGGAAGCTATCAAGAATCTCATCATCCAAATTTCTAAGTTAAAAACTTGTGGTTGAACAAGGGTTAAAGGATCTTCAATCTTTGATTGGTAGATGCCTTGGGTGATTTTCGTCAAGCAAAAACTTAGTGTTTTCAAATGATAAGGAAAAATCTATTTTGAGCAATGCAAGCCTAAGCTCCACTTAGCCAAATGCATATAAATGATAGACTCCACTATACTACCATAGTATCACTTGCCAATACAATTCAAATGTATTGACGCTTGTGGCTGTAACTTGTTATGTTGCAGGTTCGATTGATATTAGTGAAGTTCAATGAATAGGATTACAAGTCTACAACCAACATGTCTGCCTGTGGCACTTTGAAGATGAAGGACCCCATGTTTATAGATATTCTGCTGCAATGTAATGTAATAGCCAAATGAGCTATGTAAGATGTAATAACTTATTTTACTCCTGGTTATAAAGTTGTATTATGACCTTTGTATCTTGATATTACATCTTAACTGTGGATGCTAGCTACTGATCCAGGGACTAGCATTGTAAACACAGGGATCTCTACCTTATTAAAGGTTGGGAACCTTACAGATGGTATCAGAGCACTGTGTTGCCTGTAGGATTTGTAAACCTAGGATTGGACAAAAACCCTTAGAAAAATAAGAGTTGTATTTGTTCCAAAACTTATTTACAAACAATCTTGTAAACTCTTTCCTCAACCATTTTGGTTTTGATTCTACTTCTCTTATATTTCAAACTTGATGGACAAAACCTACCCCATGGCCAAAGACTTCACCATGTGCAAAGTACTTCATCAACTCTAATGACTTCAACATCTACAACTCTAATGACTTCAACATCTTCAGCATTTTCACCAAGGACTTCAACCTTAGATATCACTAAGGACAAGTGAGACAAGAAATCTTGCTCAAAGATTTGGAAACTAAGGAAACACAACTTAGAAGGAGCCATCAACACCTTTGAAGTTTTTGTGACCAAGAATTTTTCCAAGGAAACCATGATCTCATGCAAGATGAAACAACCAAAAAAAAGGAGAAGGAAAGATCTCAAGTGAACCATATAGATGGACCACCATATTAAGTATAGTCAAACCCACCAACTTATGTGGTGTAACAAAAATATTTTTGGTTGCCTAAAATATGCTTGAAACTTGTTGTTGAGTGGAATGTTTGTTTGTGACTGCTTGCACATTTCGTGTGTGAATTGTGATATGTGTGATTAGAATTATTTCCTTGGAAATATTTTGCCTATTCTAATCCCAATCCAACCCCAAACAGATGACCTCTCCAAAAGACTCCAACATCAAGGATGATGACAACAACAACAACCAAGAGTACAACATGAGAGAACTCATAGCAACCCAAAACCAGTTGAGCCAAGTGACAACTCAGCTTTTAGCAAACAACAATGGACTAGACCCAGCCATACAAAGGATTTTCAAACTTCAATCCCAATTGTTGCAAGGATTGGTTACTCAAATGATCAACATGGGAGAAAACTTTTCCCAAGGAGCTAATGATAACAAGGATGACAAAGATGTTATTCTAGAAGGAACCCAAGCTTGCAATATTTGTGGAGACAAGGATCATACATCCAAGGAGCATGAAGATCAATGCCCCAAGAAGAGAGAAAGATTTTCCACCTTTGAGGTGAGGTATGAAGAGCATGAACTAGAAGAACTCCTAGCTTTGGAGAGACCCAAAAAGAAGAAGAAGGACAAAAGCCAGTTGCAATGTTACAATTGCAAAGAGATGGGACACTATGCCAGTGAATGCCCAGAAAAGAAGAAGAGCCAAGAAGACAAAAAAAATCTAGTGAAACCCAAGATGAGGAAGGATATTAGCCAAGTGATGTGCAACCACTGCAAAAAGTTAGGACATTATGCATCATATTGTCCAGAGAAGCCACCTCAAGACCTCAACCTTATCACATGTTTCAAATGCAAGGAGCTAGGCCACTATGCAAACCTCTGTCCAGGAAAGTTACACCAAGATCCCAAGTAAGACAAGATGTAATCTAGTTGGAAATTTTTAAGGGTGGTATTACCGTAGTTGCTTTGAGCCAAATTGTAACCCTTAGCCTTCCCAAATCTCGGGATGAGATTTATTTTAAGGGCGGTAGCCTGTCATATCCCAAGATTTTCCAAATCTAAAGTGAAAAATAAAATAAACAAAATAAATTTTTGTTGAAAATCAGGGTGAAAAGAAACTTTTGTCTCTAAAAGGAAACTTAAAATCCCATCTTGAACAAACTTTGATAAAAGTTTGAATCCAACAAAATCCAAATATAGGGAAATGCATTCCTCTATGAATGTATCTGGAAATTTAAACACTTGGAAAATAAAACCAAATCCTAAAACCCTATTGGAATAAAATCATTTCCAAATTATCTCCAAATCAATGGATTTGATCCAGATAAAAGTTGGTCAACAAACATTCACAATTGATCAAGAAATACAAATAGAAATAATATAAGACCATAGAAATTGGTTTCACTTAATTTGGAACCATAAATAAAATCCTTTGAATTTAATAAAATTGAATTCCCAAAGCTATTAAAGCCCTTACCTCAAATCCATACCAAGTGGTGAGCAAAGGATCCTAAATATCTTTAAAAGGATAAAGAAATATCAAATAAAAATTCACAAATTGGAATCACCAAGTTTGGATCTCTAAATAAAAAGATATGGATTTCATAAGGTGAAGAAAGAATTAGTAAATAAAGAATATTTAAAGACCAAATCAAAACTTGGCCAAATCCAAAAGCAAATGGAAAGAACAGAATCCAAATCTCAATAAAAAAGATTGGTTAAAGAAATTCCAAAATAAAATAAAATGATCTAAACCAAATCCTATGGGAATTAAAACAAATACCCAATCTTAAATGGTTAATAAATCATATTAAAATACTTTCCAAATAATTCAAGATGAATTATTTGAACCAACTAATCAAATAAAAACCTACTGAAAAGATTTGGATAGTTTTGGAAAAATCAAATAGTGTTTAGAAATATTAATAAATCTTATATGATTTAAAACAAAGCCTATTTTGAATAAATAAAAGACCCCTAAATGAATAAGGTTTTACTCAAAATTTACATCAGAATACAATACTGATCAGTATTTAAAACTACACAAACTTTGACAAAGGTTTGAATTCATGTGTTGTTTGAATTGTTTGATTGAATTTCAAAACAGAAAATCAAATGGAAAAAGGAAAAAGATTCAGTACAAAAAAAATATAGAAACTAGCCCAACCCATCTGGCCAGCCCAGCAAGCCTGGTCCAGCCCAACTAGCTCTCTCCCGCAGAAAAACGTTTCAGACCAAACACCCTACCCGCTCAGCGACAGACATGTGGACCCCAACTCCCCTCTCTCACTTTGCTGACGAAACGGCCCCACACCCTAGCTTTCTTCCTCACCCTCCGCGACTCCTTCTCCCCTTACCTCGCCGGCTGTTTCCGCCGATGAATGCTCGCTTTAATTCGCGGAATTGATGCTGCCTTTACCCTCTGCGACCACGCACGTTAAAGCGTCTCCCCCTCCTCTCTCGTTCCCCTCTGTCGCCCCACCTTAGCACGCCCCCAGGCCACCCTAATTCCTCTCCGAACACCTCTATCTCCGACGACTCTCCCAGCCGATTCCGGCAGCCCCTCGCCGCCCCTTGCCTCCTAGACCATGCTCACGTGATCCCCACCCCATGGCGCTTCTCTCTGCACCCGCAGCTCACTCGCGCGTGCCCTGTGGCGTCGACTCCTTCTTCGACTGAACGACGCCGTCGTCTGCTACCTCTCCGGCGAGTCCTCCAGGTAGTATCTGACCACCCCTTTTCCTCTCGTTGATGCACGCATGACCGTAACTCGCGTGCAAATCTAACCGTGCTTCCCGTTTGTTTCCTCGTGACCCGTAGCCTCGCCCCCGTCGACGCCTGACCGCACCCGAGGCCCAGCTCAACTCCTGTGAGCGATTAAGGGCAATCTCGTGCGCCCCTTCACCAACCAGTACCACATTGAGCATCATCAAGCATCGACGATTCTGGTGAGCCACCTCACTCCTCCTCTAATTTCCTGTATCGCCGACACCGTCATCGTCTGAGCGCGCGGCGCCACCTGCCGCTGCCAGCGCCGCCACTCGATGGCTAGCGTGCTGTGCACCGTAGGATGTAGATCCAAGCGCCACGATAGAACATGATCGAAGGGGTACGAATAGCTCTGCGCCGCACGATCTGTTTAAAATCCAACGCACCAGAGAGATCGATCCAACCGAAATGGTATGGACCAATAGAAACGTTCCACGTGGCCCTGACTGTTCTAATAAAAACAGATTTGATCTATTTGTTGTTCAATTTTGTAAAATTCATAACTTTCAAACCACACGTCCAAATTTTGCAAATTTTATATCAATGGATTCAGAAAAGCAAGCCCTAGCCAGCCATGCCATTTGTTTAGTAAAAAGCTCCTGGAAAAATGTTTGTTTTTGCAGAAACATATGTATGCTTGTATAGGATATAAAAATTGTTCAAAAATGATTTTGGGGATAAAATCTTTGGCAAATGGATTTTTTTGAACCTACTGACCATAGGAATCACTTTGTGGTTTCAAAAATGTATTTGGAGAAACAAAAGAATGAATCCTTGATTTAAACCAATTCTAGTCAAATAAAAATATGGTTTATTTATTAAAAATGGTTTTGAAGGAAAACCTTTGGGAAATATTTTGTTTTGAACTCTCTGACCCTAAACACAAAGTTTTATGGTTTGAAAACATATTTTGTGAATCCTATAGGTTAATGCCTTACTAAAACATTTTTACACCACATAAAATGATACCTTATTTTAAAAATGGTTTATAAAGTGAAACCTTTTGCAAATGACTTTGCCACTTTATAAAATGACCATTAGGTGTTTTCAAATGTTTATGACCCATTAGGAACCATTTTTTCAAATAAAACAAAGCTTGGCATGCTTGCATGCATTACTTTGACTTTATCATTTTATGTGATGTTTGCTTGAGTGGTAGATTGAAATTGTGCCTTGTTTGATTGAATTGTAGTGACTTGAAGAGTGTGGTTGTTACAAGGACAAGGAGTGAACTTATACTCTACCAAAAAGGCAAGTGATGCTTCATACTTTGTCCCATTATTTTCACTATGCATTAGTGATATTTCTAAGTAGGACTTGCATGGAATTTTTGCCAAGTATAAACCATGCTATGGGAAAACCTAGTAGATGAAACCTTAGTGAAAATTACCTAAGTTAAGATTCCTATTACTATCATGCTTAGCTTAGCTAATAGAAAACAAGGGTGGAATATATATTCACACTATGGAAAAATTTCTAAGTCTGAGGACTTGTGTTTTGTATAATAAAACAACTAAGTGAATGAATCACCTGGGTGGAATGGAAGGAATCGTTTGTGTTGAGTCATTCACAAGGCCCATTTTTATGGTTTACCTTGTGTATCTCACTTGTGGATGGCCACCCAGGAACAAAGAGATTTGAGATGTCAAATGTTGAGAAGCTTCAAGTGCAACCACTTGGCATTATGGGCTCTACCTGGATCATATAGGTTGCAATAACTTAGCCAAATGGACAGTTGGTGGTAGGGGTTTGATAGGTTGGAACGCGTCCATTTTGGTCTAAGGGAAGGCTTATGAAAGATCTTGTCTTGGGAAACCAAGTCTTGTGGGGAAAGTGCACCACCTCTGCAGAGTGTAAAAAATCTAAGTACTTAGCCATGTCCCTGGTAGAGGACAATTTGAGCATCAAGACATGGAAGCTATCAAGAATATCATCATCCAAATTTCTAAGTTAAAAACTTGTGGTTGAACAAGGGTTAAAGGATCTTCAATCTTTGATTGGTATATGCCTTGGGTGATTTTCGTCAAGCAAAAACTTATTGTTTTCAAATGGTAAGGAAAAATCTATTTTGAGCAATGCAAGCCTAAGCTCCACTTAGCCAAATGCATATAGATGATAGACTCCACTATACTACCATAGTATCACTTGCCAATACAATTCAAATGTATTGACCCTTGTGGCTGTAACTTGTTATGTTGCAGGTTTTATTGATATTAGTGAAGTTTAATGAATAGGATTACAAGTCTACAACCAACATGTCTGCCTATGGCACTTTGAAGATGAAGGACCCCATGTTTATAGATATTCTGCTGTAATGTAATGTAATAGCCAAATGAGCTATGTAAGATGTAATAACTTATTTTACTCCTGGTTATAAAGTTGTATTATGACCTTTGTATCTTGATATTACATCTTAACTGTGGATGCTAGCAATTGATCCAGGGACTAGCATTGTAAACACAGTGATCTCTACCTTATTAAAGGTTGGGAACCTTACAGATGGTATCAGAGCATTGTGTTGCCTGTAGGATTTGTAAACCTAGGATTGGACAAAAACCCTTAGAAAAATAAGAGTTGTATTTGTGCCAAAACTTATTTACAAATAATCTTGTAAACTCTTTCCTCAACCATTTTGGTTTTGATTCTACTTCTCTTCTATTTCAAACTTGATGGACAAAACCTACCCCATGGCCAAAGACTTCACCATGTGCAAAGGACTTCATCAACTCTAATGACTTCAACATCTACAACTCTAATGACTTCAACATCTTTAGCATTTTCACCAAGGACTTCAACCTTAGATATCACTAAGGACAAGTGAGACAAGAAATCTTGCTCAAAGATTTGGAAACTAAGGAAACACAACTTAGAAGGAGCCATCAACACCTTTGAAGGTTTTGTGACCAAGAATTTTTCCAAGGAAACCATGATCTCATGCAAGATGAAACAACCAAAAAAAAGGAGAAGGAAAGATCTCAAGTGAACCATATATATGGACCACCATATTAAGTATAGTCAAACCCACCAACTTATGTGGTGTAACAAAAATATTTTTGGTTGCCTAAAATATGCTTGAAACTTGTTGTTGAGTGGAATGTTTGTTTGTGACTGCTTGCACATTTCTTGTGTGAATTGTGATATGTGTGATTAGAATTATTTCCTTAGAAATCTTTTGCCTATTCTAATCCCAATCCAACCCCAAACAGATGACCTCTCCAAAAGACTCCAACATCAAGGATGATGACAACAACAACAACCAAGAGGACAACATGAGAGAACTCATAGCAACCCAAAACCAGTTGAGCCAACTGACAACTCAGCTTTTAGCCAACAACAATGGACTAGACCCAGCCATACAAAGGATTTTGAAACTTCAATCCCAATTGTTGCAAGGATTGGTTACTCAAATGATCAACATGGGAGAAAACTTTTCCCAAGGAGCTAATGATAACAAGGATGACAAATATGTTATTCTAGAAGGAACCCAAGCTTGCAATATTTGTGGAGACAAGGATCATACATCTAAGGAGCATGAAGATCAATGCCCCAAGAAGAGAGAAAGATTTTCCACCTTTGAGGTGAGGTATGAAGAGCATGAACTAGAAGAACTCCTAGCTTTGGAGAGACCCAAAAAGAAGAAGAAGGACAAAAGCCAGTTGCAATGTTACAATTGCAAAGAGATGGGACACTATGCCAGTGAATGCCCAGAAAATAAGAAGAGCCAAGAAGACAAAAAAAAGCTAGTGAAACCCAAGATGAGGAAGGATATTAGCCAAGTGATGTGCAACCACTTCAAAAAGTTAGGACATTATGCATCATATTGTCCAGAGAAGCCACCTCAACACCTCAACCTTATCACATGTTTCAAATGCAAGGAGCTAGGCCACTATGCAAACCTCTGTCCAGGAAAGTTACACCAAGATCCCAAGTAAGACAAGATGTAATCTAGTTGGAAATTTTTAAGGGTGGTAGTACCGTAGTTGCTTTGAGCCAAATAACCCTTAGCCTTCCCAAATCACAAGACGAGATTTATTTTAAGGGTGGTAGCCTGTCATATCCCAAGATTTTCCAAATCTTGTAATGTGAAAAATAAAATAAACAAAATAAATTTTTGTTGAAAATTAGGGTGAAAAGAAACTTTTGTCTCTAAAAGGAAACTTAAAATCCCATCTTGAACAAACTTTGATAAAAGTTTGAATCCAACAAAATCCAAATATAGGGAAATGCATTCCTCTATGAATGTATCTGGAAATTTAAACACTTGGAAAATAAAACCAAATCCTAAAACCCTATTGGAATAAAATCATTTCCAAATTATCTCCAAATCAATGGATTTGATCCAGATAAAAGTTGGTCAACAAACATTCACAATTGATCAAGAAAGACAAATAGAAATAATATAAGACCATAGAAATTGGTTTCACTTAATTTAGAACCATAAATAAAATCCTATGAATTTAATAAAATTGAATTCCCAAAGCTATTAAAGCCCTTACCTCAAATCCATACCAAGTGGTGAGCAAAGGATCCTAAATATCTTTAAAAGGATAAAGAAATATCAAATAAAAATTCACAAATTGGAATCACCAAGTTTGGATCTCTAAATAAAAAGATATGTATTTCATAAGGTGAAGAAAGAATTAGTAAATAAAGAATATTTAAAGACCAAATCAAATCTTGGCCAAATCCAAAAGCAACTGGAAAGAACAGAATCCAAATCTCAATAAAAAAGATTGGTTAAAGAAATTCCAAAATAAAATAAAATGATCTAAACCAAATCCTATGGGAATTAAAACAAATACCCAATCTTAAATGATTAATAAATCATATTAAAATACTTTCCAAATAATTCAAGATGAATTATTTGAACCAACTAATCAAATAAAAACCTACTGAAAAGATTTGGATAGTTTTGGAAAAATCAAATAGTGTTTAGAAATATTAATAAATCTTATATGATTTAAAACAAAGCCTATTTTGAATAAATAAAAGACCCCTAAATGAATAAGGTTTTACTCAAAATTTACATCAGAATACAATACTGATCAGTATTTAAAACTACACAAACTTTGACAAAGGTTTGAATTCATGTGTTGTTTGAATTGTTTGATTGAATTTCAAAACAGAAAATCAAATGGAAAAAGGAAAAAGATTCATTACAAAAAAAATATAGAAACTAGCCCAACCCATCTGGCCAGCCCAGCAAGCTTGGTCCAGCCCAACTAGCTCTCTCCCGCAAAAAAACGTTTCAGACCAAACACCCTACCCGCTCAGCGACAGACATGTGGACCCCAACTCCCCTCTCTCACTTCGCTGACGAAACGGCCCCACACCCTAGCTTTCTTCCTCACCCTCCGCGACTCCTTCTCCCCTTACCTCGCCGGCTGTTTTCGCCGATGAATGCTCGCTTTAATTCACGGCATTGATGCTGCCTTTACCCTCTGCGACCACGCACGTTAAAGCGTCTCCCCCTCCTCTCTCGTTCCCCTCTGTCGCCCCACCTTAGCACGCCCCCAGGCCGCCCTAATTCCTCTCCGAACACCTCTGTCTCCGATGACTCTCCCGGCCGATTCCGGCAGCCCCTTGCCGCCCCTTGCCTCCTAGACCATGCTCACGTGATCCCCACCCCATGGCGCTTCTCTCTGCACCCGCAGCTCACTCGCGCGTGCCCTGTGGCGTCGACTCCTTCTTTGACTGAACAACGCCGTCGTCTGCTACCTCTCCGGCGAGTCCTCTAGGTAGTATCTGACCACCCCCTTTCCTCTCGTTGATGCACGCATGACCGTAACTCGCGTGCAAATCTAACCGTGATTCCCGTTTGTTTCCTCGTGACCCGTAGCCTCTCCCCCGTCGACGCCTGACCGCACCCGAGGCCCAGCTCAACTCCGGTGAGCGATTAAGGACAATCTCGTGCGCCCCTTCACCAGCCAGTACCACGTTGAGCATCATCAAGCATCGACGATTCTGGTGAGCCACCTCACTCCTCCTCTAATTTTCTGTATCGCCGGCACCGTCATCGTCTGAGCGCGCGCCGCCACCTGCCGCCGCCAGCGCCACCACTCGATGGCTAGCGTGCTGTGCACCGTAGGATGTAGATCCAAGCGCCACGATAGAACATGATCGAAGGGGTACGAATAGCTCTGCGCCGCACAATCTGTTTAAAATCCAACGCACCAGAGAGATCGATCCAACCGAAATGGTATGGACCAATAGAAACGTTCCACGTGGCCCTGACTGTTCTAATAAAAACAGATTTGATCTATTTGTTGTTCAATTTTGTAAAATTCATAACTTTCAAACCACATGTCCAAATTTTGCAAATTTTATATCAATGGATTCAGAAAAGCAAGCCCTAGCCAACCATGCCATTTGTTTAGTAAAAAGCTCCTGGAAAAATGTTTTTTTTTGCAGAAACATATGTATGCTTGTATAGGATATAAAAATTGTTCAAAAATGATTTTGGGGATAAAATCTTTGGAAAATGGATTGTTTTGAACCTACTGACCATAGGAATCACTTTGTGGTTTCAAAAATGTATTTGGAGAAACAAAAGAATGAATCCTTGATTTAAACCAATTCTAGTCAAATAAAAATATGGTTTATTTATTAAAAATGGTTTTGAAGGAAAACCTTTGGGAAATATTTTGTTTTAAACTCTATGACCCTAAACACAAAGTTTTATGGTTTGAAAACATATTTTGTGAATCCTATAGATTAATGCCTTACTAAAACATTTTTACACCACATAAAATGATACCTTATTTTAAAAATGGTTTATAAAGTGAAACCTTTTGCAAATGACTTTGCCACTTTATAAAATGACCATTAGGTGTTTTCAAATGTTTATGACCCATTAGGAACCATTTTTTCAAATAAAACAAAGCTTGGCATGCTTGCATGCATTACTTTGACTTTATCATTTTATGTGATGTTTTCTTGAGTGGTAGATTGAAATTGTGCCTTGTTTGATTGAATTGTAGTGACTTGAAGAGTGTGGTTGTTACAAGGACAAGGAGTGAACTTATACTCTACCAAAAAGGCAAGTGATGCTTCATACTTTGTCCCATTATTTTCACTATGCATTAGTGGTATTTCTAAGTAGGACTTGCATGGAATTTTTGCCAAGTATAAACCATGCTATGGGAAAACCTAGTAGATGAAACCTTAGTGAAAATTACCTAAGTTAAGATTCCTATTACTATCATGCTTAGCTTAGCTAATAGAAAACAAGGGTGGAATATACATTCACACTATGGAAAAATTTCTAAGTCTGAGGACTTGTGTTTTGTTTAATAAAACAACTAAGTGAATGAATCACCTGGGTGAAATGGAAGGAATGGTTTGTGTTGAGTGGTTCACAAGGCCCATTTTTATGGTTTACCTTGTGTATCTCACTTGTGGATGGCCACCCAGGAACAAATAGATTTGAGATGTCAAATGTTGAGAAGCTTCAAGTGCAACCACTTGGCATTATGGGCTTTGCCTGGATCATATAGGTTGCAATAACTTAGCCAAATGGACAGTTGGTGGTAGGGGTTTGCTAGGTTGGAACGCGTACATTTTGGTCTAAGGGAAGGCTTCTGAAAGATCTTGTCTTGGTAAACCAAGTCTTGTGGGGAAAGTGCACCACCTCTGTAGAGTGTAAAAAATCTAAGTACTTAGCCATGTCCCTGGTAAAGCACAATTTGAGCATCAAGACATGGAAGCTATCAAGAATCTCATCATCCAAATTTCTAAGTTAAAAACTTGTGGTTGAACAAGGGTTAAAGGATCTTCAATCTTTGATTGGTAGATGCCTTGGGTGATTTTCGTCAAGCAAAAACTTAGTGTTTTCAAATGATAAGAAAAAAATCTATTTTGAGCAATGCAAGCCTAAGCTCCACTTAGCCAAATGCATATAGATGATAGACTCCACTATACTACCATAGTATCACTTGCTAATACAATTCAAATGTATTGACCCTTGTGGCTGTAACTTGTTATGTTGCAGGTTTGATTGATATTAGTGAAGTTTAATGAATAGGATTACAAGTCTGCAGCCAACATGTCTGCCTGTGGCACTTTGAAGATGAAGGACCCCATGTTTATAGATATTCTGCTGCAATGTAATGTAATAGCCAAATGAGCTATGTAAGATGTAATAACTTATTTTATTCCTGGTTATAAAGTTGTATTATGACCTTTGTATCTTGATATTACATCTTAACTGTGGATGCTAGCTATTGATCCAGGGACTAGCATTGTAAACACAGGGATCTCTACCTTATTAAAGGTTGGGAACCTTACAAAGGGACGTCGAGACCTCGCTTTTAACCTCGGAGATTTTGTGTACCTAAAAGTGTCGCCATTGAAAGGCATGCAGTGTTTCCAACTGAAAGGAAAGTTAGCCCCCAGATATATCGGACCCTTCAAGATTCTGAACCGTTGAGGAGAAGTGTCGTATCAATTGGAACTACCCGAAGAGATGTCAGTCGTGCACAATGTGTTCCATATCTCATCACTTCGCAAGTTCCTCGAAGTCCCGGAGAAGACTGAAGTGTTCAAGAACATTGATCATCAGACCATAGAGATCAACGATGACCTAACCTATCTTGAAGTACCCATCCGTATTTTGGAAGAAACTTTCAGAACCACCAGGACCCGAAGCATCAAGTATCTCAAGATCTAGTGGAGCAACCACACGGAAGAAGAAGCTACCTGGGAGCGCGAAGATCACCTCAGGACAGAGTTTCCCGATCTCTTCAAATCCTAGGTAATATTTTTTCGTCCTTCTTCAAATCTAGGGATGATATTTTGTTTAAGGGGGGAAGGTTTGTAACATCCCAAAAATATGAAACATGAAACATCAAACTCTAATCATCAAAATTAGGGTTAACAAAAACTTTCCTATCTAAAATATGAAGACCTTCATATGTATGTGTATTAAAATTAGGATTCTTTTGATTTGCCATGGTTCTGTGTTTCTTTGCTTGTAAAATGATTCTTAGGTGATTTAAACATCATCTAAACAATCCCCAAACTATTCCCAAAGACAAACAACTCAAAATAAACAAATGAAGTGAATGGTCACTTTGACCAAATTAACTACCATGCCTACTTTGGCTATTCCAAGCACTCAAAACTTAACAGAAACAATGGTGGATCTTTGCACCCCTTGATAGTACTCATAATGAGGTAACAAGGCCCACTTTGTGATCTTCCAGAAACATTCAAATGCTAAGTTTAAATGATAGGTTAAAATTGAATCTATCTCATATGGGAAGATCCCACTATTTCAAAAACCACTTAAACCAGCTCAATTTTCAAAACCCAAGCATCCACATAATCCCCAACACATTCCTAGCACACCCACCAAAAATATTTTCAAAATTCAAAAGTAAGTTTCTTGCGGCCGTTTCATCAAACACCTTGCAGATTCAAATCAAACAAATCACAAACACTATAGTGTGAAGTGAATTTGGCCTAACTTGTTCCCTCTCTGGTTGCAACTAGTCTTTAGTAGATCATTAGCTCAATTGTAAACCTCTAGCACCACTGTGAGCTTGCCTTGCCATCAATGGTGAGCAGGCCGAGCCTCACCATGCCACCCAGTGTGGACAGCAAGCTAGAGGAAGAACTAGCTGTGCCAACCTTGTCTGGGAGGTAGCCCATGCCTCACCGCCCCCTCTCGACCAGCCCTAGCTCAAGGAGAGAGACCAGAACCGCCAGGAATGCTGTGCCCGCGCCGCTGTCGACCATGCTGACATGCACCACCGTGCACGCGCCGTTCCCACTCAACCCGACCACCTCGAGCCCTTGCCGCCCGCCAGCATGAACCCCACCGTCCCAGGAGACCACTAGATATGATCGTTTCATCGCCCGTACCCCATAGCCACCGCACGCCGCGGAGTTCGCCGCCTCTACCTCGCAGAGCACGGCACGTTCCCGGCCGATTGCCACCGCCCCTACACATGCATTTAAGCTCTAGAGCATCGCCAGGAGACCGTGCGTCGATCGCCACCCTCAGCCATGCCGCTAGCAGCCCGTAGCCATGTCGCCACCGTCACCTGCCCATCCCTCTCGGCCTCGCCGTCGAGCCTATAAAAGGAGGCCACCCCTAGCCATTTGAAGTACACCATCCCACTTCCCTCACCTCCCTAATCGTTCCACCCTCGAGCCGGAGCACGAGGAGCAGCAGCTCGCCGGAATTGCGCCGGAGCAGGCCGCCTCTGGAGGAGAAGGGGGCCGTTGATTGCGACCACCCCCGGAGCTGCCTCTATCATCCCTGAGCTCGCCGTCGACCACTCGTTCGTTTGCCCGCCTCGCCGTCGTCGCTGGAGCCCTGGTATGCCCCCTGTGCACCCCCACCGAGCCGCTAGGGTTTGAGCTCGCCGGTGACATGTTCATCGTCGACGACGACCCTCAGCCATCGATCTCCCTTCCAATCCAACGAACCATACCGCCCCGTACTGCTTCGCACATTATGAACCACTGACTGGTGGAACCCCCCTGTCAGCTGCGCCCCGCGCTGTGGAGTGACACTGGGTCGGCCCATTAACCTCTCCCACGCGACCCAACAGTTTGAATTTAGACTTTTCCTTTTTAGTTCAAACCCACTTCTGTACCTAGTTTCAAAAATCAACCCAGCTCGATTTAATGAACCAAATTGCATGAAACCAATTTTGTTAGAAAGGTACTAAAAAGCTTAATCCAAGCCCGTTGGATTCAAATCATTTGGATCTGTAGATCAACCTTGGTAAAAATAACAAGTCAGAAGCTTTTATGCATTCAAACGTTTTTCAAATTTCAATCATAAGAGCTTTTGAGTTGATTCCAACTCTCAAAAATCACATTTGATCATACCTTTCAGCATATATAAAAGCATATGGGTTTTACTACAGAAATAATGTCCAAGTAATAAAAGAATGCCACATAGGCATTTCTAGTCATTTTATTTTAATAAAAATAAAAAGGTTAAAGCTTATTAAATTGTGACACCACTTTAAATTACATTCCTATATACTGAAATATGTGGTGATGACATCTGTCAACATGATCCCATGTTTGAGTTGGAGAATATTAAATATTAAGTAGTTTTTAAATGAGTAGAAATTACTTTTCTCAAATTAAAATAAATAAGACAAATGCTTTAATTCTTTTAATGTTAAGTAATGATCCTAGATCATCTCTTGTGCACCTTTGTGGGATGATTGAAAATAGTTAAGTATTGTTTGGTGATTGTGTACCTTGTAATTATTTATAGACGCTAGTACCAACCAAGGATACGAGGAGGAAGGAGGATACTACGAGGAAGAAGCCGAGGAGAACTTCAACCACTACTCTACACAAGGCAAGCTAACACTTGCAACTTAGCAAGTTTATACTACTATCTTAGCAAGCCAAAATATGCAAGTTTTACTTGAAAGCTTACACCACTTGATACCCCATCCTAGTTTTTCTCACAAGCTGATTACCTTATTTCTTTATCAAAGCTTTCTCTTAGAGTTTACTTAGTAACTTGTAGATTCTAGAAAGATAATTGAAGGTAGCATAAAGAGCATAAAATTTGGCCTAAGTTAGATAATCTTGATATCATCCTAAGGCATGAGATTGAACTTAGTTAATCTCCACTTGTTTACCACCCCTCATTAGTACTTACCACCACTTGTAGATGCTAGTGCTAAGCATAAAACTTGATCAAACTTTAGATGGGAATACTTGGTGAAACTGGTTATAAAAACCTTAGAATGATGAGTCATTCTACTGAAATGTTTTGACATGTGTTCTCGAACACCAGATGATTTTGATGATGAAAATGTTGAGGCATGAGCCTTAGCCCTTTATAAAACTGATGGTTGTCTGGATGCGATACCATTCCAATTTTACCGTACAACCACAATACCCGAGAATTGGGTAGGGCTTGACTGGAAGCTTATATACCTTAGTATGGGTTCCCTCGCGGCCAAGGTATGAACTGCGGCTACCTTGTGAAGATTGTCCACCTGTGCAGTACCCAAGATGACAGTTGGTCATGGTTGGGAGGCCAAACTCACAGGAGAGGTGCCTATACTAGGGCGTGTAATTGAAAGGTTAGGATTGATTATCCGCATACTGAGTATGGTGAATTCAGGATTTGTTCCTGACGGATGTATCGAATTTGTGGTGAAAGTGTACAATCTCTACAGAGTGTCAAACTATTCGAATAGCCGCGTCAGCGGTTATGGACAGTTGGAGTGGCCATACTGTTCCCCCGTCAGATGTTTTCAAAATGACTTGTGAAATGGATTGAGACTTTGGCTAGACCACAAAAGGGTTGTGATACGAAATTAAAGTTCCCACTTAGGTGTTATAAAACTTCAACTAGATTTATTTGCTCCTGAACTTAGTAGAGGTAAATCTGGCTTTTGGGAAGACAACCATAGAGCTTAGTGTCCTATTACAAAAACCCCTTCACTTGTTAGTATTAGTTTGCGAGTACTTAAAGAGTACTCATGGCTTTGTACCTGGCTATTTCCGTGGCCAGACTATGAAGAGGAGTATCAGGATGATGGACCGCAGGAAGGATATGACAACTAGGATCATCTCCCATCGTCAGCATTGCCTGTGACCCCGAAGATGGAGCTTCGCCTACGCTACCGTTATTATTACGTTATTCCGCTGCTTGAATTGTATTAAGAATTGGATCATGAGATCCTTATTTTTGTAAGACCTTATGTATGGTTTGTAATGGATGATGTACTGTGATATACAAATCTGTTATGTCTCACAAAAATGGTAATCCTGGGATTGCGATGTATGGCATAACATGCATCTGGGATTAAAAATCCGGGTGTTGACACTCACGTGCTCGCCTCTCTCACCTGCGACTAACGGCACCTCTGGTTTGTGCTAGTGCGCACCCCAGCCTCACCAACGACGTCGCTGAGCTCGCCCGTCGCCAGGCACGTCTCCGGTGAGGGATTAACGTCATCCTTGAGCGCCCCTCGACCTGCGACAATGACGTCGAGCTTCCCCACGTCACTACGAACACTGTGAGCTACTCCTTCCTCTCCCGTGCTTCTTGTATTCGCTGGACCACCACTGGCAGAGCCGCGCCGCCGCTCGTCGCCAGCTAGCGCCACCCATCTCTGGTCAAGCCTTTGTAAGCCGTTCGATTTAGATATGATGGACGCGATAGAATCACTTAAAAGAAGGGGTATGCTTCCCTGTGCCACACGATGCCCTTTTGATCCAACGCACCACACCTCTCGATCCAGACGAATCGGTATGAACCAGTTAGATTAAGACACGTGGCCTATCCTTTTTGAGTAAATTCCAGAAATGATATTTGATTGTTTAAAGTTGCAAAAATCTTAACTTTTGTTCTGCTTGGCCAAATTTAACAAATTTTATATCAATTGATTCAGAAAAATGTGAAATTTGCAACCATGCCCTTAGTTTAGTGTTTTGCTTCTGTAAATTTGGTGTTTTTGCAGAAACATGTTTAGGCCTATTTTGGTTATAAAATTTATTCTAAAAATCTTTTTAGGGTAAAATCTTTTGCAAATGTTTTGTTTTGAACCTAATGACCATAAAAACCAACTTTTGGGTTTAGAAATATATTTTGTTAAACATAAGGAATTATTCCTTTAATAAATACATTTCTAGTAAAACAAAAATATTTGTTATGGTTTAAAAATGCTTTTTGAGTAAAACCTTTTAAAAATGGTTTGGTTTAAACTCTCTGACCCTAAACACCAAGTTTTGGGATTTAAAATATATTTGATGAACCCTAGAAAATTAGTACTTTGTTTAAAGGCATTTCTAAAAAAATAAAATGTTGCTTTGATTTTAAAATGGTTTTCGAGTGAAACCTTTTGAAAATAAATTTTATTTAAAAAACTTGACCATAAACACTAGCATTTGTGTTTAAAAATATATTTGGCAAACACTAGAAATTATTACTTTGATTTAAATCATTCCTAGCAAAACAAAAATGATTTAAATGGCCTATTTCCACTGACTTGATTTTAAAATGGTTTTGCCACTTTTATAAATGACCGATAAGTGTTTTAAAATGTTTATAGCCTATTAGAAACCACCTTTCCAAATAAAAAACAATCTTTTGAATGCTTGGATGCATTGTTTTGTTTTCTTTATTTTATGTGATGAATTGCTTGAATGCTAGATTGAATTTGTGCCTTGATTGAATTATAGTGAACTTTGAAGAGTGTGACAATTGCAAGATCAAGGAGTGAATCTATATTCTCTACTAAAAAGGCAAGTGGTGCTTCATAAATTTTGTCCTATTATTTTCACTATGCATTAGTGATATTTTGAGTAGGACTTGCATGGAATTTTCTAAGTATAAACTATGCTTTGGGAAATCCTAGTAGATGATGCCTTAGTAGATTTTCCTAAGTTAAGAGTCTTGTTACTATTATGCTTAGCCTAGCTAGTAGAAAACAAGGGTGGATTATGTTCATGCAATGAACTATTTCTAAGTCTATCACTTGTGTTTTGTTTAATAAAACAACTATGTGAATGAATCACCTGGGTGGAATGGTGAGAAAGGGATATTTTGAGTGGTTACACAAGGCCAGGGGACTGGTGAACCTTGTGTATCACACTTGTGGAAACCCACATAGGAACAAAGAGATTTGAGATGTAAAATGTTGAGAAGCTTCAAGTGCAGCCACATGGCAATATGGGCTCTGCCTGGATCATATAGGTTGCAATAACTTAGCCAGATGGACAGTTGGTGGTAGGGGATGATAGGTTTGGAACGCGTACATTTGGTCTAAGGGAAGGCTTCTGAAAGATCTTGTCTCGATGCATGTCGAGTCTTGTCGGGAAAGTGCACCACCTCTCGAGAGAGTAAAATCTAAGTACTTAGCCGTGTCCCCGGCAATGGAAAATTTGAGCATCAAGACATGGAAGCTATCAAGGATCTCCCCATCCCAATTTCTAAGTTAAAAACTTGTGGTTGAACAAGGGTAAAGGTTAACCAATATTCATTGGTTGTTCCTTGGGTGATTTTTGACAAACAAAAACTTACTGTTTTCAAAGGATAAGGAAAATCTATTTTGGGCAAAGCAAGCCTAAGCTCCACTTAGCCAAATGCATATAGATGATAGATACCACTATTCTACCATAGTATCACTTGACAATACAATTCAAATGTATTGACCCTTGTGGCTGTAACTTATTATGTTGCAGGTTTGTTTGATGTTAGTGAAGTGTATTGAATAGGATTACAAGTCTATAACCAACATGATTGCATGTGTCACTTTGAAGATGAAGGACTCCATGCTATATAGATATTTCTGCTGCATTGTAATGAGATAGCCAAATGAGCTATGTAAGATGTAATGATTTATTTTATTCCTGGGTATAAAGTTGTAATATGACCTTTGTTTCTTGATATTACATCTTAAACTGTGGATGCTAGCTATTGATCCAGGGACTAGAATTGTAAACACAGGGGTCTCTACCTTATCATGTTGGGACCTCTACACTTGATTTATCCTATTTGGACATTGTTGAGAAAGAACCTTTTTGTGGGACTAAAAATGAGAGTGTTGTGGCTCATATGAATGAGCTTTCTACTATGAGTTTTTTGTTCTTTGATGATTTTAAGATGCACAAGTACTTTGTTACAAAGATCTTCCCTTTTTCACTAAAGGAGAAGCTATGCCTTGGTTTAATAGATTACCTCATGGTTCCATTGATAGCCCTGGTTGTTTGATTGTTCCTAGTGCTAGACATGCTGCTTTGCAGAGACTTTTTGATTTTAAACAGGGAGAAGAAGAGAAATTGCCTGAGTCATGGACAAGGTTCTGTGCCTTGATTCATGCACATCTTGGATGTCCATTACCTAAAAATGAGCTTGTTGATATTTATTATAATGGACTAACTAATGATTCTAGGACATACCTAGATAACTTTGCTGATTGTGTTTTCAGGAAAAGAACTCCTACAGATGTTGAAGAACTACTCTCGTTCTTTACATTTCTTCTTGGCTGCTTGGCCTGTAGTAGGGATCTGGTTCACTGCTTTAGGTATTAGTACTATGGCTTTCAACCTAAATGGTTTCAATTTCAACCAATCTGTAGTTGATAGTCAAGGTCACTAATGGCTAAGATAAGCAAGAATTATGATGATTGGATTTCAACTGAGATAAATACACCTGAGCCTATTACTCCTGCACCAGTTGTGTCTAAACCAGATCCAATACCAGCACCAAAGAAGAGGGGAGTTATTGCATTAAATGATGAAGTGATGAAGGAAGCTAAGAAATGTCTAAAGCAGAAAGGTATTAGAGCTGAAAACGTGAAGAATCTACCTCCTATAGAAGAACTATGTAAGCCAATTCCCCACTCATCTACTATTGAGGTACACTCTCTCCAACACTTTGATGAAGGTGATATTCCTTATGGTAAGCCTCCTGATCAATGTTTAGATAAACTTGAAATTTTTATTGTTAAACAAGGTAATTTTAATAAACAAGTTCAGAATCATTTATTGGAAAACTCTAGAGCTATTAATGAGTTGAAAGATATTGTGGAAAGAACTTCTAATGATATTAAAATTCTTTGTAAACATTTTCAAATGGTTCAAACCCAACTTGATCAACTTGCTAAGGTACAAAAGGATATGCTAGTTAATGCCTCAGGAGATAAACATGCTTATGGAATTAGAACTAGGAGTGGTATAGCTACTCAAGATCCTTTATATCTTGAAGGACACCCTAAAATAATTGAGCAGGATTCTCAACAAGGTGAAAGTAGTGGTAGTCCTTGTAAGAGAAAGAAAAAGAAACATAAGATAGTTGATGAACCACTTGAACCTGCTATAGATCCTAATAGTATATATGTCTCTGATGCTGAAACTGAGAGTGGTAATGGTAATAATGATGCTCCTAATAAGGAGGAAGTTGAGTAAGAACTTGAGAAGCACACTAAGAACACTAGGTACACTAAGGAATATTTTATTGGTAATAAACATGGTAAAGAGAGATAACCTTGGGTTCAGAACCCTATGCCTTTTCCAGGTAAGAAACACAAGTCAAAGGAGTAAGAACACTACAACAAGTTTTGTGAGTGGATGAAACCTTTATTTTTGCAAATTCCTTTGACTGATGCTATTAAGTTGCCTCCTTATTCAAATTATATGAAGGATATTGTCTCTAATAAAAGGAAGATCCCTAATGAGGAGATTTCTACTTTGCTTGCTAATTATTCCTTCAATGGTAAGGTTCCAAAGAAACTTGGTGATCTAGGTATACCAACTATTCCTTGCTCTATTAAGAATAATTATGTTAGAACTGCTTTATGTGATTTGGGAGCTGGAGTTAGTGTTATGCCTTTTTCTCTCTACAAGAGACTCCAGCTAGAAAAGGTGATACCAACTGATATATCTTTGCAAATGGCTGATAAGTCAACTACTATTCATGTTGGTATATGTGAGGATGTTCCTGTTCAAGTGGCTCATAATTGCTTGGTTTTGACTGATTTTGTTGTACTTGAGATGCCTGAAGATGATAATATGTCTATTATTCTTGGGAGACCTTTTATTAATACTGCAGGTGCTGTCATCAATTGTAATCAAGGAAAATTAACATTCGATATTAATGACAAAGAGCATATTGTTTATTTCTCCAAGAAGGTTGCTAAGAGCTATTGCCTGAATTCCATTGAAAATATTGAGAGCATCAAGGTTGGAGAAATATATTGTCCCATTCGACAAGAAAATTTTGAAACTATTATGATTGGGACCATTGCTATCAAGTTTGAGGTAACATAATCACCTTGTGGAATGCAAAGTTTTGTTTCATATAAGATTGTTTTAGTAACAAGACTTGATCAACCTTGTTAACAAAAGGATTTTCATGAACAAAATAATGCTTTCACTATGGTTATTCTTGCTTTCTTTTATTTTTCTCCTTCCTAGTCTTTGCCTTTTCTTTTGCTAGATTTGGTTTTGTTATATGTGAGGATGTTCCTGTTCAAGTGGCTCATAATTGCTTGGTTTTGACTGATTTTGTTGTACTTGAGATGCCTGAAGATGATAATATGTCTATTATTCTTGGGAGACCTTTTATTAATACTGCAAGTGCTGTCATCAATTGTAATCAAGGAAAATTAACATTCGATATTAATGACAAAGAGCATATTGTTTATTTCTCCCAAAAGGTTGCTAAGAGCTATTGCCTGAATTCCATTGAAAATATTGAGAGCATCAAGGTTGGAGAAATATATTGTCCCATTCGACAAGAAAATTTTGAAACTATTATGATTGGAACCATTGCTATCAAGTTTGAGGTAACATAATCACCTTGTGGAATGCAAAGTTTTGTTTCATATAAGATTGTTTTAGTAACAAGACTTGATCAACCTTGTTAACAAAAGGATTTTCATGAACAAAATAATGCTTTCACTATGGTTATTCTTGCTTTCTTTTATTTTTCTCCTTCCTAGTCTTTGCCTTTTCTTTTGCTAGATTTGGTTTTGTTAGTAGTTTGCTTGTTAGAGTGTCTTAGAGCTTCTGTAGTTTGGTTTTTGTTTGCTTTTTCTTCTTCTAAAAAAAATTGTTTTCGCAAGAAAATCAATTTTCATACCCTGGAAATTGGCCAAAAATAAAGTTTCCCGAAAAATTCCAGAAAATTCAAAATAATTTTTTCCTAAAAAAAAGGGGCAGAGGGACACCTGGAGTGACCCATGGGACCACCCCAGGCACCCACACCCATGGTGGGTGCGGCCTACCTACAGGTGGCGCCTGGGTGGGGTGTGGCCCACCTGGGCCCCTCCAAAGTGTCTCCTCCCAGCCATCTTCCTTCTCTCTCCCAAAAAACACCGGAAAACTTGCTCAAGCTCGAGTTCCTGCTATTCTCGCTCGCGATTTTCGATCTCCTTGCTCAGCCCCTCTTTTCTGTTGATTTTTTGAGGGATTGCCCCTTGGTATGTGCCTCCTCCGCTTGTACAATTAGATTTGTGATTGATAGATTGTATCTTGAGTATTTTGCTGCTATAGGTGACAGGTTGTGTGAGCTTGCATGCTTGTTATATGCTTAGATATTTAATTTTGATGCATGTTTAGCGCTCTAGCAAGTTCCTATAGTAGTTTCTCATCATTTATCAACTTGGAAATCACTTGGTTTGATGTTTGTATAAAAATTTCAGAAAAGAGTGGTCATGGACAACCACACATTTGGAGAGATATTTGAGGGTGATACACCTAGGAGGGCAAGGCCTTCAAGATCATCCTCCCGAGCCAGGCCCTCATACAATGAGGATCTCATTACTCCATGATTCGGCGACGAGGGAGATGAGGGGGATGCTCACCCTTCCATCTTTCCTTGCCCAAACTTTTTGCGGGCTACTGGGATTCTTGATGATTTTACAACCTTGGTTCGGAGGGCTGGACTAACAAGCCTTATGCAGGATGAGAGCGTGCAATATGCTACGCTCACTAAAACATTTATGTAGAGCTTCTCCTTTACTAACAACATGTTCAAGCCAGATATTTATTTCAAAATTTATGGCAAGTCTTACAACTCGACATTGAAGACATTTTGTGAGGCTCTGGAACTTGGTACAGCTCGGTCAGCAAAGAAGATTCCAGCTCAACCCGCTGATTTGTTGGAGCTCTACCGCGGGATAACCAATGATGATGGCCGTAGAGCTCAACAAGGAAAGATAAGAAATATTCAACTCCTAGCCATCAGGTACTTTGCTTACTATCTTGCCACTAGTGTTTTTGGTAGGGAGAACACTACTAATATTTCCAACTATCATTTGGCATTCTTAGCTGATGCGCTCAACAATGATACTAAGTACAATCTTGGTTCTCTCATTGCTCGTCTCTTAGCTGCTAAGGTACCCATTTATGGGGGAATTATTGCTGCACGTGTTGCTACTGCCTTGGACCTTGCCGTTGATCCAAATAATACAGTTTTGGCTCCATAGAGGCTTGATCTTGCTGCCATGAAGGCACATCACTTTGTCACCACTATCTCTACCCTTGATAAGTTGGTTTATAGAATGTTGTTTATTGACGGGGAAGAGAGAGAGATCCCTCTCCCCCAAACCACTTTGTTCAGTATTTCTCAGGGACCTTTGTCACTCTCCAAGGAGGATATGGATGACAAGCTGCACGTTCTTGGTTTCCATGGACACTATCAGGGGGAAGCGCCCTCATACGACCCCTCTATATACTACACGAGGGAGTCCTCGAGCTCGTACCAGGATAGAGGAGCCTCCTCGATGTACTACGGAGGTGCACCTTCTTGGGCACCATGGGATTGAGCCACACTTAGGCCAAAATCCTAAGCTTGGGGGGAGGTATACCGACATCACACTCATCTATATATCATGTTCGGTAGGTTCTTTGTATATCCATTGTTTTGCTTTCTTTTTGGTTTTTGTTTCTGCTTTCTCAAAACACAAAAATACCAAAAATATTTTCGTTGTTTCTCTTGGTTTGTTTCTTTGCTTTTTAGCTCTGGTTTTCCTTAAATAAAAATCCAAAAAGATTTTGCTTTGTTTGCTAGCTTTGAAAAATCGAAAACACCAAAAATATTTGTTGTTCTTCTTTGGTTTTGTAAGTTCTTTGCAGGTTTCAGCCGTCCTCAGTGGATTTTGGTTTCATGTTATTATTCAAGTCACACAATTGAAGGGCAATAATGAATATTAAGAAAACTCGAGGTATGGTAAGAGGCTCGTAATGAACTCTATTTGTTTTCATTTTTGTACATATAATTGTCATTGTGAGCATGCTTAGTCTGTTCATGTAAGTAGTATGTTACTCATGGATGCTTAGTAGTTCTTTCTTGTCTATGATTATCCCCAGCTTGCTAATAATTTGTATCATGTCATATGAATGTTTGCTTGCATTGTTTTATTCATATTTTGTTATGATATTGTGGTATCCTCCTCTGGAAGTTTCATGTGAATCGACTTGGCACATGCTCACGCATGCATATGACTAAACAATAGTCAGTAAGCCTCGATGATTTATTTTGCCTCAGAGTTCTTGTATCACTTTCATGCCATAATTAGTCCTGTTTTGTTGCAAGCATGATTATGACAGTTATTGCTCTCTCGTTTGTCGCTCCCTCTCTATTGCTAGCCTTCACTTGCATTGAGTATGGGCTCTACTTGTGCTTCCAACTCCCCAAAACCATTATTGCCAACAGTGTACACCATACTTACCTATTAGCATCATTTTGCTATTTCAGTGCATATTCTATATGCCCTGTTTTCTTCCAAATAAAATGTTTGTCTATTTTGAGAAAGTTAGTTAGTAAAGCTCTCATGAACTTGACGGCTGATGGTGCTCGATGTAGCAGTTTGTTCGTAACCCCAAGCGCAGGGTGTGAAGAGCAAGAAACAGTTTTCCCTCAGTTGAGACCGAGGTTATCGAACCAGAAGGAGGAAAGAAACATCACACAGGTGTTGCAAGCAACGTGGAGACCTGCACAACACAAACTCAAGACTTTTCCCCAACGAACAGTGAGGTTGTCAAGCTCACCGAATTGCTGTAACAAAGGATTAAATGAATGGTGTGGAAGGTAATTGTTTGCAGCAAGTAAACAAGTAACTGTGGAAGATGTATCAATGGTAAAGATTGGGCCGTGGTCCATAGTTCACTAGAGGTGCTCTCCTTAGATAAACAACATGGCATGAAGGGTAAACAAATTATAGCAGGGCAATTGACAGGAACTGAGCAAGGCATAACAATGCAATTACTAGTCAAAAAGATCATATGAGGTTGATTCGGCAATACAACAAGTGTCAAATCCCAAAATTTTCCAAATTTTGAAATGTGAAAAATAAATAAACAATTGTTGATTTTTAGGGTGAGAAGAAACTTTTTTATTCCAATTGGAAATATCAAAACATATTTTGATCAAATAAAATCCTAGAGGGATTTAAAAAGAATAATAAACAATAAAGTTAAAATAGCTGGAATCACTATTTTTAGATCTTTTAATAAAAAGATTTGATTTTCAAAAGCGAAGGTAGAATTATAAATAAGGATTATTTTATAGAGCCAAATTAAATCTTGGCCAAACTTTTGAAATATTTCTATTTGATAAAAAGAGTAAAGGGTTTATTTAAATAAAATAATGAGGATTTGTTAATATTCAATTTTATTAAAGTAAAGGCTTTTCCATTTTAAATAAAGACTAAAACTTGTTATTTTATTTTAGATAAGTTTTCCAAGTGTTTTATTTATTCAAAAAAAACCTACTGAAATGATTTTGGTATTATTTAGATTTCAAATAGAGTTTTAGATAAACAAAATCTTATTTGAATGAAAGACTAAGGTCTATTTTATTTAATTATTAAATATATCCTAAAAGAATAAAACTGTTAAATTATTTTGTTTTGGACTTTGGGATTATGTTGTTAAACAGAACAAAAATAAATACAAAGTTTGGTGGTGGTTTGGTTTGAATTTGAGTTTGAATTATTTGTTTGAAAATTAAAACAGAAATTCAAATAGAAAAAGAAAAAGCATTTTGTATAAAAAAAGAAACAAACTCAACCCAACCCAATAGGCCCAACAAGCCAAGCAGCGCAGCCCACCATCTCTTTCCCCAGTGAACCGTTTTCACTAAAAAGCACACCCGCAGAGACGCAGACAAGTGGACCCGCGCCCCCTCTCTCTCCGTCACTGTCAGACGGACCCCACTGCCACGCAGTCGTCTTCAACCCCGTGACCACGTCCCCCTGCCGTTGCTGCCGAGTTATTGACGGCGTCAATACGCGTAAATGGCTGAGTAAATCCTCGCTGTGATCACGCGTAGATAAGCGCCCACGCCTCTTCTCTCTTTCCCCCCAAACAGCGCCTCCCCTCTGCCACCAGGCTGCAGGAATTTTGAGCTCAAGTCTCTCTGTTCTGACGGCGTTCCTAGCCAATTCCGGTGTCGTCCAGCCGCCCCTCAACTCCCTCTGCACGCAGGCATATTCCCCATCGCCAGGCGCACCTGCCCATAGCCCCAGCTCACTCCCGCATGCCCCGTAGCGTCGGCT
Source organism: Avena sativa (assembly GCA_916181665.1). Lineage (NCBI taxonomy): Eukaryota > Viridiplantae > Streptophyta > Magnoliopsida > Poales > Poaceae > Avena > Avena sativa. The sequence goes on from OV702279.1 coordinate 231,653,124, forward strand.
TCGTCCTCACCTGAGCACCGCCGCCGTCTGTCTCGTCTCCGACGAAGTTTCCTGGTAAGCCTCGACCGCCCCAAGCTCCCTTGTTGATGCTCCTGTTCTCCCCACGTTCGCCCGCGTCTAACCATACCTTCCGTTTTCCTTGGGGTGAACTGCAGCTCCGTCCCCGACGACAAACAGAACCACCTGACGCCGCTGCACACTCCGGCGGGCAATCACCGCCGTTCCTGTGCGCCCCTTGGACAGCTGCGACCACCTCGAGCTTCACCTCGACCACACGAACACTGTGAGCCACTTCCCCCTCTTCCTCGCTTCCTAGTTTCTCCGGTAACCTCCTGCCAGAGCGTGTGCCACCGCCAGCCGCCGCTAGCGCCGCCAGGCAATGGCCAAACCCATCTGTACCGTTAGAATTAGATCCGACGCGTAAGAACAGATGACTTAACGAAGGGGTATCACTCAATCTGCGTCGTGCAATCTAAATAAGATCCTGCGGTCCAGAGAGCTCGATCCACCCGAAGCGGTACCGGCCAATTAGAACGAGCCACGTGGCCAGACTGTTTGAATAAAACCAGAAAATGTTCTATTTGATTTGCAAACTTGTAAAATTCATAACATTAGTTCTACACGTCCAAATTCTGCAAATTTTATATCAATGGAATCAGCAGATCAATTACTTTGCAACCATGCATTTTGTTTAATGTTTTTCTTCTGTAAAATTGGTTGAATTTGCAGGAACATGTGTAGGCTTAATTTGAATATAAAAATTGTTCTACATATATTTTTGAGTTGAAATCTTTGCAAAATTGTTTGTTGTGAACCTACTGACCCTAGGAACCAACTTATGGATTTAAAAATATATTTTGTGAAGTTAAGGAGTAAATATTTGAGTTAGCACATTTCTAGTCAAATAAAAATATTGATTTTGGTTTAGAATTGAATCTTGAGTAAAACCCTTGGGAAATGTTTTGATTCAAACCTTCTGACCCTAAACAATAAGTTTTGAGGTTTAAAAACATATTTGGTGAACCCTTTAAAGAATATTGCCTTGCTAAAACATTTTCAACCACATAAAATATTGATTTGATTTAAAAATGGTTTTAGATAAAACCTTTTGCAAATGGTTTTACCACTTTAGTAAATGACCACTTTGAACCTTATAATGTTTAGAGTCTAGTAGAAACCACTTTTGCAAATAAAAATATATTTTGCATGCTTGCATGCATGACCTTGTTTCTATTATTTTATGTGTGATAAATTGGTTGGAATGCTAGTTGAATTTGTGTTTGATTGATTGAATTGTAGTGGAACTAGAAGAGTGTGATATTTGCAAGATCAAGAAGTGAACCAACATTCTCTACTAAAAAGGAAAGTAACACTATCATCCAAGTCCTACTATTTTCATTACACTTAGTGGATTTTTGAAACATGCATGACAAGGACTACTATATTTTATGCTATGCTAAATCCTAATAGGATACCCTTATATATTCCTTAGTGGAAACATTGTAGTTGTAGTATGCTTAGCCCTGCTATATATTGGGATGGGATACATGTTATGAATATATGAAGTGTTGAAAAGAGATATGTTTTATATAATAAGCTATGTAAGATGTAATAACTTATAGATATTCTGCTGCAATGTAATGTAATAGCCAATTGAGCTATGTAAGATGTAATAACTTATTTTATTCCTGGTTATAAAGTTGTATTATGACCTTTGTTTCTTGATATTACATCTTAACTGTGGATGCTAGCTATTGATCCAGGGACTAGCATTGTAAACACAGGGATCTCTACCTTATTAAAGGTTGGGAACCTTACAACAAGATACATAGACTGCCATCCAACTGCACCTATGACTAGAAGTCCTCCTTCAGGTTCTCATCCGAACCCCCTCTAGTATTAAGTTGCAAGCAACAGACAACTGCTTTAAGCAAAGTGTGTAATGTAAACAGTCCACATGTTTCATGAACAAGAGACCGTTGTTTTCTCCCTAGTAGCAACAACACATGTACAACCGAAGAGATTTCTGTCACTTCCCTTGGAAACTAGAGGCATGAACCCACTATCGAGCATAAATACCCCCTCTTGGATTCACTAGCAACTACTTGGCCAAGATAACTACTAACAACGGAGAGCATGCAGGATCACAAACAACATAGACATGATAGAATCATAAATACAAAACCATTAATCAAACCAACATAATAATCTCAATATCCATCGGATCCCCGCAAACACAACATGCATGATTACAAATAGATTAGATATTGATCATGAACGGAGCTCACAAGATCTATACATGAAAGCACAAAGGAGGAGACACAACCATCTAGCTACTACATGGACCCATTGTCCAAGGTGGAACTACTCACGCATCATACCGGAGAAAAGGCCTCCGGGATGAACTCCCCTCCGGCAGGGTGTCGGGAAGAACTTCAGATCCCCCTGATCTAGGGACGATGGTGGTAGCGGCTACAGACGGTTTCGTGGATATTTGATCGGGTGCTTAGGGTTTCTGCATCGGGGGCTTCTTATAGGCGAAGGGGGAGACCGAGGCGGCGGCCAGGGCAACCAAACCCTAGCCAGGCGTGGGGTGGGGCCCACCCACGCCTGGGGTGGGTCTGGCCCCTCTGGCCCGCCCCTCCAGCTCTCCTCTAGACTTCTTGTTCCCCACGGAAAGTAATTGACTTTGTCCTTTGTCCCGTCCAATTACGAGAATATTTCTTTACTAACTTTTCTGAAACCAAAAACAGCAGAAAACAGGCATCTGGCACTGTTGCAACTTGTTAATAGTTAGTACCAGAAAACATGTAAAAAGCACCTCAAAGTGTGGACAAGTAAAGCAAAGTAGATACAAAACAAGCATGGAGCATCAAAAATTATAGATACGTTTCCAACGTATCAATGGCACACTTTATTCCTTACACTTAATAATCCCGAACCATTGTGACATGTCCATGAAAGTTATATGCTTGCAAATTATAGGTTGGGAGTTAGCAGAACCGTGTTGTCACGGGGAACGCTTTTAACACTTATGGATGCATATCTAGTTGATACCTTGCTCTTTTGTTTGCGGATGTCGACGGTATGAAATAAAAGGGGAGCTTGTGAGTTCATGGAGTATATATATGTCACATCCCAAGATTTTCCAAATCTTGTAATGTGAAAAATAAATAAACAAAATAAATAATTGTTGAAAATTAGGGTGAAAAGAAACTTTTTGTTTCTAATTGAAAACTTAAAATCCCATCTTGAACAAACTTTGGTTAATGTTTGAATCCAAACTAAATTCAAATGAAGTGAAATGCATTCTTCAGAAATGCATCTGGAAATTTAAACACTTGGAAAATAAACCAAAACCCTAAAACCCTAATGGAAGAAAAACATTTCCAAGTTATCTCTAAGCCTATGGTTTTGATCCATATAAAAATTGGTCAAACAAACAATTATAAATGATCAAGAATGACAAATACAAATATTATAAAACCATATGAATTGGATACATTCAATTTGGAGCCATAGATAAAATCTTATGAATTTAATAAGATAAGGGAATTGAATTTCCAAAGCTAATAAAGCACCCATCTAGAAATCCATACCAAATGGTGAGCAAATAATTCTAAAGATATTTATAAGGATAAATAAATAATAAATAAAAATATACAAATTGGAATCACTAAGTTTGGATCTATAAATAAAAAGATATGGCTTTTATAAGATAGAGAAAGAAATATTAAATGAGGAATATTTAAAGACCAAATTAAATCTTGACCTAATCCATAAGCAGATGGAATAAATATAATCCAAATAAAATAATGGATAAAGAATTTTCAAATTAATTAAAAGGGCATTAACCAAATTCTACATCTATTTGAATAAAGATAAAATCCCTATTAGAAATGATTAATAATTCATATTAATTATTTTCCAAATAATTCAAGGTGAATTATTTGACACCCTAATAAATAAATAAAACCTACTAAAAAGATTTGGAAAGATTTAGAATTCAAATGGAGTTTGAAGACATTATTAAATCTTATTTGAATAAATGCAAGGGCCTATTTTAAATAATTAAAAGACCCTAAAAAGAATAAAATAATTATTCTAAATTTGACTTCAGAATGTATTATTAATCAGTATTAAAATCTACACAAAGTTTGGCAAAGGTTTGAATTTAACAAGAGTTTTGAATGATTTGAATAAATATCAAAACACATAAATAGAAAAGGAAAAAGAAAAAGCAATGTGTACAAAAAAAATGAGCTAAGCCAGCCTAGCCCAGCCCAGCAAAGCCCAGCTAAGCCAGTCCAGCCCACTCCCTCGCTCCCCGCAGTGAAACGTTTTTCACTCAGAAGGACACCCACCCAGACGCTGACGGCTTGGACCCACTCTCCCTCTCCCTCTCTCGCTGACGCCAGGCCCCACAGCCAAGTCATCGTCGTCTTCACCCCGCGATGAACTCGACTGACTGTTTCTTCCGCGTTTAATACGATTCAATACGAGTTATTTGGTGAATTAATCTCCCCCGTGACCATGCCCTGCTAAACACCTCCCTCCCCTCTCCATTTCCCCCGAGACGCCACACCTCGAGAGCCCCCAGGCCGCCCTGATTTCCACTTAGACCACCGTTGCCTCCGACGAGCTCCGACGATGATTCCGGCCACTCCTCGTCGTCCCTCACCTCCTCGACCACAATAGCATTCTCCCCATTCCCGGGCGCTTCTCTCTGCACCCTAGGCTTGCCCGTGCTTGACCCAGAGCGTTGGCAACCACCTCGACTAAGCGCCGCCATGGTCTGCCTCTACTCTGGCGAGTACCCCAGGTATCATCTAACCACCCCTTTCCTCTCGTTGATGCACACATGATCGCCGACCCCGTACGCATCTAACGCAGCTATTATTTTTCATTCCTGTGGCCTTCAGCCTCGCTAACTACAACGACCAGAGCGTGCCCGATGCCGTGCAGACTCCAGCGAGAAATCGTCGACGTCTCTGTGCTCCCCTTGGCCAACCAAAGCAGCGACGTGAATCAGTACTTCACGGCGATTCTGGTGAGCATCCTCACACCTCCCCGCATGACCTAGTTCGCCGGCAAGCTTGCAGCCGAGCGCGCCGCCGCCAGTCGCCGCCGCCAGCGCCGCTCGCTTTAGGTCAAACGCGTAGCAACCGTTGGATCTTGATCGCGTGGATAGGAATAGATGACTTAAACGAAAGGGTATGAGCGATCTGTGCCGTGCGATTAAGTTAGATACTGCGGCCAGAGCTGATCGATCCATGTGAACCGTTTTGTCCAATGAAAAATAGCCACGTGGCCAGCCTTTTGTTTTAAAAACAGAAACTATTCTATTAGATGCTAGATTTTGTAAAATTCATAACTTTCAAACCACACGTCCAAATTTTGCAAACTTTATATCAATGGAATCAGCAAGACAAACCCTATCCAACCATGCACTTTGTTTAGTAAATTGCTTCTGTTAAATTGATTGTTTTTGCAGAAACTTGTGTAGGCATATTTTGAATATAAAATTCATTCTAAATTTATTTTTGTGATGAAACCTTTGGCAAATGGAGTGTTTTGAACCTACTGACCATGGAAATCCATTTGTGGTTTCAAAAACATATTTGGTGAAGCAAAAGAATAAATCTTTGTTTTAGAACATTTCTAGTCAAACAAAATGTTGTTTATATGTTAAAAATACTTTTTGGAAAAAAACCTTTGGGAAATGTTTTGATTTAAACTCTCTGACCCTAAACACAAAGATTTATTTTTTGAAAACATATTTTGTGAACCCTATAAAAATTATTGCTTTGCTAAAGGCATTTTCAACCACATAAAATATTGATTTTGTTTAAAAATGGTTTATAGATAAAATCCTTTACAAATGGTTTTGCCACTTTTATAAAATGACCAATAGGTGTTTTCAAATGTTTATAACCCATTAGAAACCACTTTTCCAAATAAAACAACCTTTGGCATGTTTGCATGCATTGCTTTGTTTCTATTATTTTATGTGTTGTTTGCTTGAATGGTAGATTGAATTCTTGCTTGCTTGGTTGAATTGTAGTGGAATTTGAAGAGTGTGAATATTGCAAGATCAAGGAGTGAACTTATATTCTCTACCAAAAAGGAAAGTGATGCTTCATACTTTTGTCCCATTATTTTCACTATGCATTAGTGATATTTCTAAGTAGGATTTACATGGAATTTTGCTAAGTGTAAACTATGTCATGGGAAAACCTAGTAGATGAAACCTTAGTAGAAATTTCCCAAGTTAAGATTCCTACTACTATCATGCTTAAATTAGCTAGTCGAAAAATAGGGTGGATTATATTTCATGCTATGGAACATTTCTAAGTCAAGGACTTGTGCTTTGTTTAATAAAACAACTAAGTGAATGAATCACTTGGCTGGAATGGAAGGAATGGTTTGTGTTCAGTGGTTACACAAGGCCCATGTCTATGGTGTACCTTCTGTATCTCACTTGTGGAAAGCCACCGAGGAACAAAGATATTTGAGATGTCAAATGTTGAGAAGCTTCAAGTGCATCCACTTGGCAATATGGGCTCTGCCTGGATCACATAGGTTGCAATAACCAAGCCATTTGGACAGTTGGTGGTAGGGGATGATAGGTTGTAACGTGTCCATTCTTGTCTAAGGGAAGGCTTCTGAAAGATCTTGTCTTGGTGAAACCAAGTCTTGTGGGGAAAGTGCACCACCTCTGTAGAGTGTAAAATCTAAGTACTTAGCCATGTCCCTGGTAAAGGACAATTTGAGCATCAAGACATGGAAGCTATCAAGAATCTTCTCATCCCAATTTCTAAGTTAAAAACTTCTAGTTGAAAAAGGGTTAAAGGATCACCAATTTCTATTGGGAGATGCCTTGGTGATTTTTGACAAACAAAAACTTACTATTTTCAAATGATAAGGAAAATCTATTTTGAGCAAAGCAAGCCTAAGCTCCACTTAGCCAAATGCATATAGATGATAGACTCCACTATACTACCTTAGTATCACTTGCCAATACAATTCAAATGTATTGACCCTTGTGGCTGTAACTTGTTATGTTGTAGGTTTGTTCGATGTTAGTGAAGTGTGTTGATTAGGATTACAAGTCTACAACCAACATGTTTGCCTGTGGCACTTTGAAGATGAAGGACCCCATGCTATAGTTATTTCTGCTGCATTGTAATGAGATAGCCATATGAGCTATGTAAGATGTTATGAATTATTTTATTCCTGGTTATACAGTTGTAATATGACCTTTGTTTCTTGATATTACATCTTAACTGTGGATGTTAGCTATTGATCCAGGGACTAGCATTGTAAACACAAGGATCTCTACCTTATTAAAGGTTGGGACCTCTTACAGATGGTATCAGAGCCAAGTTGCCTGTAGGATTGTAACCCTAGGATTGGACAAAACCCCTTAGAAAAATAGGAGTTGTATTTGTTCCAAAACTTATTTACAAACAATCTTGTAAACTCTTTCCTCAACCTTTTGGTTTGATTCTACATCTCTTCTATTTCAAACTTGATGGACAAAGCCTCCCCCATGTCCAAAGACTTCAGCTTTAAATTTCACCAAGGACTTCAACTTGGATATCACTAAGGACTACAAGTGAGATAGGAAATATTAATCAAGACTTGAAGACTAAGGAAATACAACTTATAAGGAACCATCATCACCTTTGAAGTTTGTGACCAAGACACAAGAATTTTTCCAAGGAAACCATGATCTCATTCAAGAAGAAACAACAAAGAAGAATGGAATGATCTCAAGTGAACCATATAGTTGGACCACCATGTTTAGTTTAAATTAAACCCACCAACTTATGTGGTGCCACAAAAATATTGTGTTGCCTATAAATGTGCTTGAAACTTGTTGTTTGAGTGGAATGATTGTTTGTGATTGCTTGCATTGCTTGTGTAAATTGTGATGTGTGTGATTAGAATTATTTCCTTAGAAATATCTTGCCCATTCTAATCCCAATCCAACCCAAACAGATGACTACTCCAAGAAACTCCAACATCAAGGATGGTGAAAACAACAACCAAGAGATCAACATGAGAGAACTCATAGTAACCCAAACCCAGTCGAACCAAGTGACAGCTCAATTTTGGGCCAACAATAATGAGTTAGACCCAACCATGCAAAGGTTTTTGGAAACCCAAACCCAATTGTTGCATAAGGTGACAAGTCAAATGATCAACATGGGAAACAACCCTTCCCAAGGAGTTTGTGATAACAATGATGTCAAGGATGATATTTTAGAAGGAACTCAAGTTTGCAATGTTTGTGGAGACAAGGATCACACTTCCAAAGAGAATGAAGATCAATGCCCAAATTGTGAAGAGAAACATCCAACTAATCAATGCCCCACATCTCAAGCTACTTGCTTCCTATGTGAAGGAAATAATCATGTCCCTATCCAATGCCCCATCTATTCCATAGTTCAACAAAGGAAACGAGGTGGAGTGCAACAACAGTTTGTAAACCCTCAAGAAGGAACAAATTCTACCAAGAAGGATGAAGGCAAACTCAAAACTATGCATCATAAGGCCAAATCTAAAGTGACCACAAAGTGTTTCTACTCTTGTGGAGAAGAAGGTCATATCTCTAGTAACTGCCCAAGAAGAGAGAAAGATTTCCCACCTTTGTGGTGAAGTATGAAGAACATGAACTAGAAGAACTCCTAGCTTTGGAGAGACCCAAAAAGAAGAAGAAGGACATAAGCCAGTTGCAATGTTACAATTGCAAAGAGATGGGACACTATGCCAGTGATTGCCTAGAAAAGAAGAAGAACCAAGGAAACAAACAAGAGGCAATGATACCAAAGGAAAAGAAAGATATCAGCCAAGTGATGTGTTTCAAATGCAAAGAGCTAGGCCATTATGTAGACAAGTGTCCAGAGAAGCTTCATCAAAACCCCAAGCAAGCCAAGAAGTAATCTAGTTGGAAAACTTTTAAGGGTGGTAGTACCCTAGTTGCTCTGAGCCAACTTGTAACCTATATCCTACCCAAATCTCGGGACGAGATTTCTTTTAAGGGTGGTAGCCTGTCACATCCCAAGATTTTCCAAATCTTGTAATGTGAAAAATAAATAAACAAAATAAATAATTGTTGAAACTTAGGGTGAAAAGAAACTTTTTGTTTCTAATTGAAAACTTAAAATCCCATCTTGAACAAACTTTGGTTAATGTTTGAATCCAAACTAAATTCAAATCAAGTGAAATGCATTCTTCATAAATGCATCTGGAAATTTAAACACTTGGAAAATAAACCAAAACCCTAAAACCCTAATGGAAGAAAAACATTTCCAAGTTATCTCTAAGCCTATGGTTTTGATCCATATAAAAATTGGTCAAACAAACAATTATAAATGATCAAGAATGACAAATAGAAATATTATAAAACCATATGAATTGGATTCATTCAATTTGGAGCCATAGATAAAATCTTATGAATTTAATAAGATAAGGGAATTGAATTTCCAATGCTAATAAAGAACCTATCTAGAAATCCATACCAAATGGTGAGAAAATAATTCTAAAGATATTTAAAAAGATAAATAAATATTAAATAAAAATATACAAATTGGAATCACCAAGTTTGGATCTATAAATAAAAAAAATGGATTTTATAAGATAGAGAAAGAAATATTAAATGAGGAATATTTAAAGACCAAATTAAATCTTGACCTAATCCATAAGCATATGGAAGCGCCCTCATACGACCCCTCTATATACTACACGGGGGAGTCCTCGAGCTCGTACCAGGATGGGGGAGCCTCCTCGATGTACTACGGAGGTGCACCTTCTTGGGCACCATGGGATTGAGCCCCACTTAGGCCAAAATCCTAAGCTTGGTGGGAGGTATACCGACATCACACTCATCTATATATCATGTTCGGTAGGTTCTTTGTATATCCATTGTTTTGCTTTCTTTTTGGTTTTTGTTTCTGCTTTCTCAAAACACAAAAATACCAAAAATATTTTCGTTTATTCTCTTGGTTTGTTTCTTTGCTTTTTAGCTCTGGTTTTCCTTCAAGAAAAAATCCAAAAAGATTTTGCTTTGTTTGCTAGCTTTGAAAAATCGAAAAGACCAAAACTATTTGTTGTTCTTCTTTGGTTTTGTGAGTTCTTTGCAGGGTTTAGCCTTCCTCAGTGGGTTTTGGTTTCATGTTATTATTCAAGTCACACAATTGAAGGGCAATAATGAATATTAAGAAAACTCGACGTATGGTAAGAGGCTGGTAATGAACTCTATTTGTTTTCATTTTTGTACATATAATTATCATTGTGAGCATGCTTAGTCTGTTCATGTAAGTAGTATGTTACTCATGGATGCTTAGTAGTTCTTTCTTGTCTATGATTAGCCCCAGCTTGCTAATAATTTGTAGCATGTCATATGAATGTTTGCTTGCATTGTTTTATTCATATTTTGTTATGATATTGTGGTATCCTCCTCTAGAAGTTTCATGTGAATCGACTTGGCACATGCTCACGCATGCATATGACTAAACAATAGTCAGTAAGCCTCGATGATTTATTTTGCCTCAGAGTTCTTGTATCACTTTCATGCCATAATTAGTCATGTTTTGTTGCAAGCATGATTATGACAGTTATTGCTCTCTCATTTTTCGCCCCCTCTCTATTGCTAGCCTTCACTTGCACTGAGTATGGGCTCTACTTGTGCTTCCAACTCCCCAAAACCATTATTGCCAACAGTGTACACCATACCTACCTATTAGCATCATTTTGCTATTTCAGTGCATATTCTATATGCCCTGTTTTCTTCCAAATAAAATGTTTGTCTATTTTGAGAAAGTTAGTTAGTAAATCTCTCATGAACTTGACGGCTGATGGTGCTCGACGTAGAAGTTTGTTGGTAGCCCCAAGCGTAGGGTGTGAAGAGCAAGCAGCAAGTTTTCCCTCAGTTGAGACCGAGGTTATCGAACCAGAAGGAGGAAAGAAACATCACACAGGTGTTGCAAGCAACGTGGAGACCTGCACAACACAAACTCAAGACTTTGCCCCAACGAACAGTGAGGTTGTCAAGCTCACAGGTTTGCTGTAACAAAGGATTAAATGAATGGTGTGGAAGGTAATTGTTTGCAGCAAGTAAACAAGTAACAGTGGAAGATGTACCAATGGTAAAGATTGGACCGGGGTCCATAGGTCACTAGAGGTGCTCTCCTTAGATAAAAAACATGGCATGAAGGGTAAACAAATTATAGCAGGGCAATTGACAGGAACTGAGCAAGGCATAACAATGAAATTACTAGTCAGAAAGATCATATGAGGTTGATTCGGCAATACAACAAGATACATAGACTGCAATCCAACTGCATCTATGACTAGAAGTCCACCTTCAGGTTCTCATCCGAACCCCCTCCAGTATTAAGTTGCAAGCAACAGACAACTGCTTTAAGCAAAGTGTGTAATGTAAACAGTCCACATGTTCCATGAACAAGAGACCGTTGTTTTTCCCTAGTAGCAACAGCACATGTACAACCGAAGAGATTTCTGTCACTTCCCTTGGAAACTAGAGGCATGAACCCACTATCGAGCATAAATACCCCCTCTTGGAGTCACTAGCAACTACTTGGCCAAGATAGCTACTAACAACGGAGAGCATGCAAGATCACAAACAACAGAGACATGATAGAATCATAAATACAAAACCATTAATCAAACCAACATAATAATCTCAATATCCATCGGATCCCCGCAAACACAACATGCATGATTACAAATAGATTAGATATTGATCATGAACGGAGCTCACAAGATCTATACATGAAAGCACAAAGGAGGAGATACAACCATCTAGCTACTACATGGGCCCATTGTCCAAGGTGGAACTACTCACGCATCATACCGGAGAAAAGGCCTCCGAGATGAACTCCCCTCCGGCAGGGTGCCGGGAAGAACTTCAGATCCCCCCGATCTAGGGACGATGGTGGTAGCGTCTACAGACGGTTTCGTGGATATTTGATCGGGTGCTCAGGGTTTTTGCATCGGGGGCTTATTATAGGCGAAGGGGGAGACCGAGGCGGCGGCCAGGGCGACCAAACCCTAGCCAGGCGTGGGGTGGGGCCCACCCACTCCTGGGGTGGGTCTGGCCCCTCTGGCCGGCCCCTCCAGCTCTCCTCTAGACTTCTTGTTCCCCACGAAAAGTAATTAACTTTGTCCTTTGTCCCGTCCAATTCCGAGAATATTTCTTTACTAACTTTTCTGAAACCAAAAACAGCAGAAAACAGGCATCTGGCACTGTTGCAACTTGTTAATAGTTAGTACCATAAAACATGTAAAAAGCACCTCAAAGTGTGGACAAGTAAAGCAAAGTAGATACAAAACAAGCATGGAGCATCGAAAATTATAGATACATTTCCAACCTATCAATGGCACACTTTATTCCTTGCACTTAATAATCCTGAACCATTGTGACCTGTCCATGAAAGTTATATGCTTGCAAATTATAGGTTGGGAGTTAGCAGAACCGTGCTGTCATGGGGAACGCTTTTAACAATTATGGATGCATATCTAGTTGATACCTTGCTCTTTTGTTTACGGATGTCGATGGTATGAAATAAAAGGGGAGCTTGTGAGTTCATGGAGTATATATATGTCACATCCCAAGATTTTCCAAATCTTGTAATGTGAAAAATTAATAAACAAAATAAATAATTGTTGAAAATTAGGGTGAAAAGAAACTTTTTGTTTCTAATTGAAAACTTAAAATCCCATCTTGAACAAACTTTGGTTAATGTTTGAATCCAAAATAAATTCAAATCAAGTGAAATGCATTCTTCATAAATGCATCTGGAAATTTAAACACTTGGAAAATAAACCAAAACCCTAAAACCCTAATAGAAGAAAAACATTTCCAAGTTATCTCTAAGCCTATGGTTTTGATCCATATAAAAATTGGTCAAACAAACAATTATAAATGATCAAGAATGACAAATATAAATATTATAAAACCATATGAATTGGATTCATTCAATTTGGAGCCATAGATAAAATCTTATGAATTTAATAAGATAAGGGAATTGAATTTCCAAAGCTAATAAAGCACCTATCTAGAAATCCATATCAAATGGTGAGCAAATAATTCTAAAGGTTTTTAAAAAGATAAATAAATATTAAATAAAAATATACAAATTGGAATCACCAAGTTTGGATCTATAAATAAAAAGATATGGCTTTTATAAGATAGAGAAAGAAATATTAAATGAGGAATATTTAAAGACCAAATTAAATCTTGACCTAATCCATAAGAAGATGGAATAAATATAATCCAAATCCAAATAAAATAATGGATAAATAATTTTCAAATTAAATAAAAGGGCAACCAAATTATAGATCTATTTGAATAAAGATAAAATCCCTATTAGAAATGATTAATAATTCATATTAATTATTTTCCATATAATTCAAGGTGAATTATTTGACACCCTAATAAATAAATAAAACCTACTGAAAAGATTTGGAAAGATTTAGAATTCAAATGGAGTTTGAAGACATTATTAAATCTTATTTGAATAAATGCAAGGGCCTATTTTAAATAATTAAACGACCCTAAAAAGAATAAAATAATTATTCTAAATTTGACTTCAGAATGTATTATTAACCAGTATTAAAATCTACACAAAGTTGGCAAAGGTTTGAATTTAAAAGGATTTTTGAATGATTTGAATAAATATCAAAACAGATAAATAGAAAAGGAAAAAAGAAAAAGCAATCTCTACAAAAAAAGAGCTAAGCCAACCCAGCCCAGCCCAGCAAAGCCCAGCTAAGCCACTCCAGCCCACTCCCTCACTCCCCGCAGTGAAACGTTTTTCACTCAGAAGGACACCCACCCAGACGCTGACGGCTTGGACCCACTCTCCCTCTCCCTCTCTCGCTGACGCCAGGCCCCACAGCCAAGTCATCGTCGTCTTCACCCCGCGATGAACTCGCCTGACTGTTTCTTCCGTGTTTAATCCGATTCAATATGAGTTATTTGGCGAATTAATCTACCCCGTGAACACGCCCTGCTAAACACCTCCCTCCCCTCTCCATTTCCCCCCAGACGCCACACCTCGAGAGCCCCCAGGCCGCCCTGATTTCCACTTAGACCACCGCTGCCTCCGACGAGCTCCGACAATGATTCCGGCCCTCGTCGTCCCTTGCCTCCTCGACCACACTAGCATGCTCCCCATTCCCTGGCGCTTCTCTCTGCACCCTAGGCTTGCCCGCGCTTGACCCAGAGCGTTGGCAACCACCTAGACTGAGCGCCGCCATGGTCTGCCTCTACTCCGGCGAGTACCCCAGGTATCATCTGACCACCCCCTTTCCTCTCGTTGATGCACACATGATCGCCGACCCCATATGCATCTAATGCGGCTGTTATTTTTCCTTCCCGTGGCCTATAGCCTCGCCAACTACGACGACCAGAGCGTGCCCGACGCTGTGCAGACTCCGGCAAGCAATCATCGACGTCTCTGTGCTCCCCTTGGCCAACCAAAGCAGCGACGTGAATCAGTACTTCACGGAGATTCTGGTGAGCATACTCACACCTCCTCGCGCGACCTAGTTCGCCGGCAAGCTTGCAGCCGAGCGTATCTCACTTGTGGAAAGCCACCCAGGAACAAGGGTGGATTATATTTCATGCTATGGAACATTTCTAAGTCAAGGACTTGTTCTTTGTTTAATAAAACAACTAAGTGAATGAATCACCTGGGTGGAATGGAAGGAATGGTTTGTGTTTAGTGGTTACACAAGGCCCATGTCTATGGTGTACCTTGTGTATCTCACTTGTGGAAAGCCACCCAGGAACAAAGAGATTTGAGATGTCAAATGTTGAGAAGCTTCAAGTGCAGCCACTTGGCAATATGGGCTCTGCCTGGATCACATAGGTTGCAATAACTTAGCCATTTGTACAGTTGGTGGTAGGGGATGATAGGTTGGAACGCGTCCATTCTGGTTTAAGGGAAGGCTTCTGAAAGATCTTGTCTTGGTGAAACCAAGTCTTGTGGGGAAAGTGCACCACCTGTGCAGAGTGTAAAATCTAAGTACTTAGCCATGTCCCTGGTAAAGGACAATTTGAGCATCAAGACATGGAAGATATCAAGAATCTCCTCATCCCAATTTCTAAGTTAAAAACTTGTGGTTGAACAAGGGTTAAAGGATCACCAATTTCTATTGGGAGATGCCTTGGGTGATTTTTGACAAACAAAAACTTAGTATTTTCAAATGATAAGGAAAATCTATTTTGAGCAAAGCAAGCCTAAGCTCCACTTAGCCAAATGCATATAAATGATAGACTCCACTATACTACCTTAGTATCACTTGCCAATACAATTCAAATGTATTGACCCTTGTGGATGTAACTTGTTATGTTGCAGGTTTGTTCGATGTTAGTGAAGTGTGTTGATTAGGATTACAAGTCTACAACCAACATGTTTGCCTGTGGCACTTTGAAGATGAAGGACCCCATGCTATAGTTATTTCTGCTGCATTGTAATGAGATAGCCGTATGAGCTATGTAAGATGTAATGAATTATTTTATTCCTGGTTATAAAGTTGTAATATGAACTTTGTTTCTTGATATTACATCTTAATTATGGATGCTAGCTATTGATCCAGGGACTAGCATTGTAAACACAGGGATCTCTACCTTATTAAAGGTTGGGACCTCTTACAATATATGTGTTAGAGAAACGCATGGGCCGCTAGCCTAAGCCATGCCTAATCATGGTGGAAACATGCAGCACCGCCATAATGAGCATTCGGTGAAGCATCCTCAATAAAAAGCTATGCACATAGTAAATAAAAAAGATCGCTAAGATGCTCATTGTCTGCTTGCCTTGTCATTTTGATCACGGGATAGCTCTTGTATCATGTGCAAGGGGTACCCCGTTGGCTGTTCTCTATGATATGCATGTATGTATAATGACAAGAAGTTGTAGGTAACCAAAGTTGAGTAGCATGCGGAGCGGCCCTCATACTCAAGGAACTTGGGATTTCCAGTTTATGCTCTGTCAAGCATATAACTCATATTGGACCTCACTTTCACCTTAACCATATAAATATGCCTATGATAGGGGCAATGAGAGCTCAAAGGTAATGAGTACCTTCCTTTGAGCATTAGGAAGCCTTTTAAACTTTTCAACCTTTTTTCACTCCCTTGTTGAGTCACCACTTATTCTATGAGAACCTTCTTGAGAGCATTAGTTGCCATTCTTGTGTTTGTCTCAAAACTTGGTTAATTATGTCATGACTTTGATGCTTGTATCTCTGATATCTTTACTTCTAGTCTTCATGTGAACTTCAAAGGTGCCTTGTCATTTATATTGTGCTCTACAAACAAAGGAAAGCGAGATACCACTCTATCATACCTTATTATGAGCATTACAATTTTGCTTATGTTTATGTTCCATGCTAATTATTATTTAGTTGGTTTCTCTTCATATCTTGCAATGACTATTGAGTAGACTTGGTTGCATACTTCTTATTATGAATGGTTTAAGTATCTACTCCTGTGCTGAGAATATATACATCATATGAAGCAAATGTGTTTGTTAAAGTTCTTTTATCGCACTCAGTTTTCAACTGAATTGCTTGAGGACAAGCAATAAGCTAAGCTTGGGGGGAGTTGATACGCCCAAAATGTATCTACTTTCCCGAAGACTTTTTCTATTGTTTCTCCTCTAAACTTGTGTGATTTGGATACAACTAACATGGACTAACGCTGTTTTTAGCAGAATTGCCTTGGTGTCTAGTTTTTGTGCAGAAAATGAACTATCAGGAAAAATCCCGAAAAATATGCCAAAAATCCTATTTCACCAAAAGATCCACGTAGCCAAAAGACGAGACGGAGTGGAGGCCTGGGGGGCCGACACCCTTGCCAGGCGCGGGCGGTCCCAGCCCGCGCCTAGGGGGGTGTGGCCACCCCAGGCACCCCCTCAGGCTCCCTCTATGCCTATAAGTTACCCCTTGACCTAAAAACTGAGGGGGGTTCATCGTTTTTCCAGAAAAAGTTCTGCTCCGCCGCCACCATCAGAAACCAAGATTTAGATATAGAAACTGCGTTCTGGCACGGACGAGGAATTTGGAGAGGATCATCGCCATCGTCATCACCAACGCCTCTCCATCAACCATCAATGTTTCCCTCATCCATGAGTGATTAATCCCCCGCTGTAGGCTATGGGTATGGTAGGGATTGGATGAGTTCTATATTGTAATCGAATAAGATTGTTAGGGCATAGTGCCTAGTATCTCTATTAGTGCTATTTGACTTTGTTGCAACTTGTTGTGCTTAATGCTTATCACTAGGGCCCGAGTGCCATGATCTCAGATCTAAACTTATTATTGAATCATTATGATAGTATTGTTTGTGATCTTATCTGCAAGTTGTGTACATATATCATTGTCCGGATCGAAAGGCCCCAAAGTGACAATAATTGGGACAACCGAAGGGGATGGCTATGGTGGAGTGTTAATGCTTTGCTCCGGTGCTCTATTAAAAGGAGCACCTTAATTGCCAGTAGTTTCCTAGAGGTCCCGCTGCCACGGGCTAGCTGGACAGAAGATGGTGTGCAAGTTCTCATTGCGAGCACGCATGACTATATATGGAACACATGCCTAGGATTGTTTAGTACTTGGATGCTTATTCTTATTTATCTGCAATGCCCTATATCTTGAAGTTACATGTTTAGACTCATCCATGCAACGCCCGTCCATCCATCCCTATGCCTACCACGCTCATATCCCACTGTTTGTTGTTACTGTTACTATTACTCCTATTTCGCTGCTGCTGTTGCTATGCTGTTGTTACTACAAACTGTTGCTACTGATAAACTTCTGTGAGCAAGAACTATTTCCAGGTGAATCTGAATTGACAACTCAGTTGTTAAGGCTTGCAAGTATTCTTTGGCTCCCCTTGTGTCTAATCAATAAATTGGGTAATAATACCCGCGAATACTATTGCGATCCCCTATACATGTGGGTCATAAAAAGGTGTAAGACCTTAGAGTCGTATTTGGATCTATAAAGAAATATACATGAATGTTTCACATCTATGAAATAATCGACATGTAGAGAAAGAGTTCACGACAATGTTCAAGCAGTTGATTATGACAAGATTTGATCTTTCATAATGATATTTAGTCTAGACGGGTTAATGTAGCAACCACTACATATAATTTCGTTATATGGTAGTTGAACAAACAAAACAAAGTTCTTCTAATAAGATTGTTACCTAGGACGTGTACATGACATGATCAAAAGTGTTTTGTTGATTCAAAGGATGCTACAAGAGCATGCATACTTCAATGGTGAAAGTAAGCATCACGGAGTTGGAATATTCACCGTGATGAAACTGTTAAAAGTTTTAATTTCATCAGAGATGATGAAGATGCTTGCATTTGCAAGAAATTAAGTGGGAGCGCTAAGACATATTTCTAATGCATTATGCGAAGGACATATTGTTGATTGGAAATGATGTATCTTTTATTGATGCAAGTTAAGAATTTCATCTAGATGAAAGACTTATGAAAAACCTGAATATTTGGCATCAATATCTATATGGATAGATTGAGGCGCTAATATGGTTGTGACAAATGTACATAGATGAGATATTGAATGAGTTCAATATGGAAATTACAAAAAAGGTTCTTGTCACACAGAAAGTATTAAATCGAAATTCAAGTGTATCAACACTTGGTAAGTGAAACAAAGATTCAAGTATTTTTGATACTTGATCACAAAGAGTATTTTTCAATCATACTGTGATATGTACACATCCAGATATATCCTATGCTCTAAATCTTATGAGCATATACCAGAATGATTCATAAATATGATCATTGGACAATAGCAAGGATATATTTATGATCTTTTGGAACAACCAAGAATATGTTATTTTTGTAGAGGTGACAAATAGATAGATAGTTCATTGTAAAGTATAACTTTGATACTAGTTTTGTCACAAAGTAGTAGAAGTACTAAGTTTATCTCAGTTTAAACTATGGGTGGCACAATGTAATGGAAAGGAGATTCCATAATGGATTTGGATGAGTTCCAAAGTTAAGAAATTGTGACAGATACTACAACAAAAGGCTAAGTATATGATTTTTATTGTAGCAGAAAGAAAGGGCATTTGAGTCAAGTAATTTGTTATCAAACTAGGTGTGGTTTATACAGGGCTAGAACTATGAATATATATTGTACAACAATTGTATCGACATGGTTTGAGCCTAAGGAACCAAAGGTCTCACCAAAGGACCAAATTTATACAAAGCCATCTCATTAGAGAATGAGTGATGCGTAGAGATGCAAAGACATGCAATTACACACGGACCTGAAAGTGTCGGATCCGAAGATTAGTTAACCACTAGCAATCATGTATATAAAACACCGGAAAGCCATAGGCATTGAATGCACAAGTTTTTCAAAACTAGATTATTGACTCTAGTGCAAGTGGGAGACTGTTGGTGATATGCCCAAGAGGCAATAATAAAGTGGTTATTATCATATCTTCATGTTTATGATAAATGTTTACATCCCATGCTATAGTTGTATTAACCGGAAACATTATTACTTGTGTGTTTTGTAAACATAAAAGAGTCCCTAGTAAAGCCTCTTGTTATACTAGCTTGTTGATTAATACATCATCATGGTTTCCTGATCATGGACATTGGATGTTATTAGTAATAAGATCATATCATTAGGAGAATGATGTGATGGACATACTCATATAGTTAAGCGTAGCATAAGATCAAGTCATTTAAATTGCTCATTTGATAAAGCTTTCAAATACATAGTAACCTAAATCCTTCGACCATGAGATCATGTTAATCACCATCACCGGATGGGTTCTTTGATGACATCAACCACCACTTCGTAACTGGATGGTTATAAAGGTGGCATTGAGTATTCTGAAAGTATGTGTTGAGGCACATGGATCAAGACTGGGATTTGTCCATCCATATGACAGATAGATATACTCTGGGCCCTCTCGGTGGAATGTCATCTAATTGGCTTGCAAGCATGTGACTGGCTCACAAGGGATCACATATCACAGGAACAAGTAAAGTGTACTTATCGGTAACGAGGTTGAACTAGGTATGCAGAGATACCGACGATCAAACCTCGGATAAGTAAAATATCACGAGACAAATGGAAATTGGTATCATATGTAAATGGTTCATTCGATCATGAAGTAATCGTAGAAATATGTGGGAGCCATATGAATTTCTAGATTCATCTATTGGTTATTGATCGGAGAAGAGTCTCGATCATGTTTGCATAATTCACGAACCGTAGGGAGACACACTTAAGGATTCGAAGTTGTTTAGTAGATATGGAATGTGAGTAAGAGACAAAATGTTGTTCGGAGTCTCAGATTGGATCCAGAACATCACGAGGAGATCCGGAATGGTCCGGAGAATAAGATTCTTATAAGGAAATTCCAATTCTGAAGTTCAGAAATGGTTTCGGTGTTTTCACCGGAATGTTCTAGAAGGGTCTAGAAGGTCCACCGATCCGGAGTTGGAAGGGTAAATGGATGTGTCATACCAATGTGGAATGGTTGCATCATGTCCTTGGTCACTTGGCTTGGTAATGGGAAGAGAGAAATCAAAATTCTAGTTTGAAAGTCAAACTATAGTTTAAAAAGTCAAATCCTAACATGGTTGCCTAGTGGAGGGAGGAGAGGAAACCCACTTAGGGAAGGTTTCCTCCCTTCCCTTGCCTCCGCCTTGGAAGAGGAGTTGGGGAGGACTCCCCTCCCCCTTGTCGCCTCTCCCTCCCATAAAAGGAGGGGAGGGGCGCCCCCTTGCAACCACAACTTGAAACCCTAGGTCGGCCGCCACCCTCCCCTCTAGTTGCCGCCGTCTAGCTAAACCCTAGCCGCTGGCCACCTCCACCCCTCGGCCTCTAAAGTCTAGTTCTCAAGGCTCTCTCTCTACTCCACCATACTCGCTCCGTCTTAGGTGAAGCCCTACGGGATTTCCCCTCTACTTCCACCACCACACCATTGTGCTATTGGAATAGCGAGGAGAGATCTACAAACTCCGCTTCCTACTAGAACAAGGGAGAGGAAGGTCTTTATCGAGTACCATACGTGTGAACGAGCGCGGAAGCGCTGTCGGAACACGACGCCAGAAGAATCGTCTTTGTGATCTTGAGATTGGCAAGTGAACGACTACATCAACCACGAGAATCCGATCTTGTTAACCGCTTTGGATCTTCGAGGGTTAGTACTCTATGAACTCGTTGCACCGATCTAGTATATTAGATCTTGGCTTGGTGTGTTCATGCGATAGATTTTTTTTTGTTTTCCATGTTACGAACCCCTACACTTACTAGGGACTCTTTTATGTTTACAAAACACACAAGTATTAATGTTTCTTGTTAATACAATTATAGCATGGGATGTAAACATTTATCATAAACATAATATATAATAATAACCACTTTATTATTGCCTCTTGGGCATATCTCCAATAGTCTCCCACTTGCACTAGAGTCAATAATTTAGTTTGAAAAAACTTGTGCGTTCAACACCTATGGCTTTCTGGTGTTGTATATACACGATCGCAAGTGGTAAACATAATCTTCGGATTTGATACTTTTAGGTCCGTGTGTATTTGCATGTCTTTGCATCTCTACGCATCACTCATTCTCCAATGAGATGGCATTTTACAAATTTGGTCCTTTGGTGAGACCTTTAGTTCCTTGGGGTTAAATCATGTCGATACAATTGTCGTACAATATATCTTTATTATACTAGCCCGCTGTGAACCACACCAAGTTTGATAACAAACTACTTGACTCAAATGCCCTCTTTTGCTGCTACAATAGCAGTCATATACTTACCCTTTTGTTGTAGTATCTGTCACAATGTCTTAACTTTGGAACTCATCCAAATCCGTTATGAAATCTCCTTTCCATTACATTGTTCCACCCATAGTTTAAATTGATATAAACTTAATTTGTATCTTGTGACAAGACTAGTATCAATGTAACACTTTACAATGAACTATCTATCTATTTGTTACTTCTACATAAATAACATATTCTTAGTTCTTTCAAAGATCAGAAGAATATCCTTACTATAGTCCAATGATCATCTTATGAGTCATTCTGGTATATGCTCATAACATTTAGAGCATAGGACATATCTGGATGTGTACATATCACACCATGATTGATCAAAATATTCATGTGATTTCACTCACCAAGTGTCAATACACTTGAATCTTGATTCAATTACCGGTCAAGTGTCAATACACTTGAATCTTTATTCAACCCTTTCCATGCGACAACAACCTTTCTTGTTGTTTCTATATTGAACTCTTTCAATATGTCATCTATGTACTTCCGGCACAACCATATTAGTGTCTCATTCTATCCATATAGACATTGATACCTAATATTCGGGTTTTGCCTAAGTCTTTCATTGAAATGAAATTCTTAACCTATGTCAATAAAGGATACATCATTTCCAATCAACAATATGTGTTCACATAATATATTAGAAATATTTCTTAGCGCTCCAAATTAATTTCTTGCAAATGCAAGCATCTTCATCGCCTCCATTGAATTAAACTCTTTTAACAGTTTTATCATGGTGAATATTCCAACTCCGTGATTCTTACTTCAACCATTGAAATTTGCATGCGCTATTATCATCCTTTGAATTAACAAAACCCTTTGGATCATGTCATGTACACATCCTAGGTAACCATTCTATTAGAAGAACTTTGTTTTGTTTGTTCAACTATCATATACCAAAATTATATATAGTGGTTGCTACGTTAATCCGTCCATACTAAATATCACTATGAAAGATCAAATCTTATCATATTTAACTCCTTGAACATTGTCGTAAATTCTTTCTCGACATGTCAATTATTTCATAGATTTGAAACATCCATGTCTACTATTTTATAGATCTAAATACGACTGAAAGGTTTTACACCTTTCCAGAGGGTCTTCCAAGTTTCAAAAACTCGATTTCTCGTATATGGAACTATCACAGATTTTATGGCTTCAAACCATATGACAGAGTCAGGGCCCATCATCGCTTCTTTGCATGTAGTTAGTTTATCATTGTCAAACAATAATGATTTACTCTCAAATATTTAGTATTTGATTGTTTACCCGACCTTCTCGGTTTAATAGAAACTTAGACCTCCGTGACCAGAACCTTTGAGGCACGTGAGCCATGATCATTGTTGTTGCCTCTGGGACACTTTCCAGCGCTGCGCAACTCAGCACATATTAGCTAAGGTTCAATAACCTTATCAAAGTTCTATTGTCCTCCCACTTAACTTCTCAAAAATTCATTTTAAAGAAACTTGACGTTCTAAGCGACAAACACTTTTGTCTTCGGTATTATGCAAGAATACCCAACGGTTATTCAAAATAACATACAAAGACATCCTTATCTGACTTTGGTTGTAAACATTTTACTTTTGCCTAGCATACCAAAATTCAAGAAAGGACAGCTTGGATTTTATACCAGATCATATCTTATATGGTGTCATTTCAACGCATCACGATGGTGCTCTTTTCAGTGTAAAAGTGGTAGTCACTAAAGCTTTAAACCTCTTAAAATATAATGGCAGTCTTATAAATGACACCTTTGATCTCACCATGTTAAAAAAAGGTTTCATTACATATCTCGAACACTCCATGCTACTATGGTGTTTCGGAAAATGCAAATCTATGGAACGATTCCTCAAATCTTAGGTGTTTTGATAAACTTGTAACTCAAATATCTTACTTTATGATCCAACCATAAATTCTTTATTTTCTTGTTACAATGATTTTCCACTTCATCTTGAAAGTCTTTGAACATTTTCAAATATTTCACACATTTTCCTCATTAAGTAAATATGCACATGTATTCACTCAAAATTCTAGAGAAAGCATATGAAGTTGAAATCCATCGCTCACTACTACACATAATAGACTACATACATCAATATGTAAAAATTCCAATAAGTTAGTCGTTCGTTCTTTTTTTGCCTTTGAATGAAATTTCAATTATCTCCAGGAAAGTCTCACAAGCGTCATTTGATTAAAATCAAAAGACTCCAAAATTCCATCAACGTGGAGTTTCTACATGTTTTCTTTCCAATATAACTTAAACAGCGATGTTACTTTGTAAGTGATCTTTCAATCATTTGTTTTGCGACATTTTAGATCTCTTATGGACGTGATATCTCCAACTAGGTTTGTAAATCATCCATATTATATGGAATATGGTAATTATTTGAACAACCTTTTGTTCTCATAATACCTGATCAAAATAACAATTATTGAAACAAATCTTGAAGGTAAGATTTGATGTCAATGAGAAACACAATAACACTTTGTTTGTTTTCGATGAACATCATCACATATTCTCTTGCTGGTTACTTAGGCCATTGCAGTTCATGAATTGTGTTGTCATGCATGACATTTCATACCATCCAATTTGCTATCCAATACCCAAGAACCAAATTGTTTAACAAGCAAAGGACACAACCATAACATGTATATCATCTAACCTAAGCTGGACATTTCCAATATTTTATTTTTCTGCCAAATATTTTTGAGATTCTCTTTCAGCATTTTGTTTCCCTTTTAAAAGAATCTATCAACATCAACATTGGCACTATACACATGACACATAGTCCAAACCTTGTATAGTCAAATACTAATACCTTTGGACTTGCACTTTGAAGTAGATCACTATCATCAAATTTTTGGCGTTCTTTCAAAATCTATTCTTAAGTAATCTTTTAGTGTAGTAAAGATTTTACCTACATCTTCTATTCATCCTTATCATGACAACTTTCATGATCTAGCTACTATAGCTTATAAAGGAAATCACGAGTATAATGTTACTTTCCAAAACCCTTTTGGAGGATTAGGTCGACTAGCGTGTACAACTTTTGCAATTTTTCATCAAATATGAGAATATAAACTTTGCTAAATTGTACTCTATCATGTTGCAACCAAAACATTGTTTTATATATCGTAATATCTTCCATACATTATGGTTTCTGAAACATTTCTTTCAACTCCTAGATAATCTTGATATTAAAACAATCTTTTGAATATCAAGAATCATGGAGGCAAACATGATACTCTAGATACTAACACTGGAATTTTTACTCTTGATTTAATACTAATTATTAAACTTCACAGAATAAATGGAGTTTGCTAAAAGTTTGCAATAGGACTTTTAAACTTTAGATTGACACAAAAAAAATACGATGCCAGTTCATAAAGTAACTATCCAGAATTCTATAGTTCTATTATTTCAATTAAAACTAACCGTATGGTGGTGAACGGAACCAATGAATACAACAATTATACAAATTCACTTTGATTTAATTTATGATAAATTGTGTTTAACTTTAATAATATTACTATTTGAACTCCCACTCAAGACAACATCCCTCATGTTGCCTTAGTGATTACATGAACCAAATCCACAACACCAAGTCCGATCATCGCGAGAGAAGATGTAGCTTCAAAGACGAACAATCAACATGTTCATTATATTATCCATATGACTCATGGTTTACCTTTCGATATTCCGTGTTCCAAGACCATGTATGTACATGCTAGGCTCATCAAGATTAACCTTAGTATCCGCATGTGTAAATCTGGCTTGCACCCATTGTATGCACACGTAGAATCTATAACACCCAATAATCACGTGATGCTTCAAAACAACGAGTCTTAACAACGGTGCCTACTAAGGATGAACACCTTATTTCTTGATATTTAGTGAGAGGGATCATCTTATAATGCTACTGTCATGATCTAAGCAATACAAGATGCACACAATGATTAACATCACATGCAATTCATAATATGTGATATGATATCTTCTGTCTTCTTGTGCCTTTGATCTCCATCTCCAAAGAAAAAACATGATCTCCATCATCACCAGCGTGGCGTCAAGGTCAGTGGCGCCGCTTCATGGTTGTCCATCACCAACAGAAACTATTACAATTACTTGGAATAAAGCTATTACATGATGAATAGATATGCATGTCTTAACAAATTTAAAGACAACCATTAGGCTCCTGCCAATTGCCATATTACAATAAGGATCATTGGATACATCAAATATAATCACAATCACATCATGGCCATGTCACATCAGATGCCCCTGCAAAAACAAGTAAGACGCCTCTAATTTTCTTTGCATGTTTTACGTGGATTGGGGCTTTCCAATAAGAACCGTTCTTACCTACGAACATGAACCACAACACTGATACAAGTGTTGTCAAGTGATCGTTGTAAATTGAATCTTAACTAAGGTGGGAGAGACCGACACCCGCAAAGCCAGTTGTGCAAAGCAAGTTGCACGTTGAGATGTAGCAAGTCTCATGTATGCTGACATGTAAGGTTAGCCCGGTGTAACATCCCAGATTTTTTATATTAAGATGTTACTAGAAGCATGCATCATCCTTGCACCATTTCATCATACAATTAAAATTTCATCAAAAACCCTACCACCAAACCCTAACAAAACCCTAATAAAAACTCCTCTATGGACAAGAAGGTGGTTACCTTTCTTGGCCTTCCTAAAGCTTTGTAAAAATAATATTTTCTGGTTCTATGGTGACCACCTCATTTTTACAAAAATTTAGAAATTGGTTTCACTAGTTTTGGACTTGTTATGCAAAAGTTAATGAAGATTTGGTAAAACAGAAATTGCCAAAAAGAATAAAAAGAAAAAACTTAAAAGCCTAACCTAGCTGGGCCGCAGCACGCAGCCGCCAGCGTGCGCGTCGCCTACCTAACTGGGCCGCCAGCGCCAGCCCGCAGCCGCTGACCCGCTGACAGCACGGGCCCGCACATCCTCCCCTTCCTCCCCACGGAAATCGAGTGTCGCCGTGTGCTGAGCGGACTCCGGCCGTTTCGGAGACGAATCGGTGACCCCCTCGCCAAGAATCATATAAACCCCGTGACTCTGACGCTTCGAAACCCTAAAAATTTCTTGATCTCTCGCCACCAGGCCGCCGATTTTGAGCTCTACCGATCTCGGCGGAGTAAGGTGATAGCCGAGATTAGGGGCAGTGGGTTCCGAGCCCCATCTCCGTTGCTTTTCCTTCTCCCGTGACCCTCTCGTTCGGCTTTCTCTTCTCACCATCTTTTCCCCTTTCCTCTCGCAG
The DNA here is from genome assembly GCA_916181665.1 of Avena sativa. NCBI lineage: Eukaryota > Viridiplantae > Streptophyta > Magnoliopsida > Poales > Poaceae > Avena > Avena sativa. The sequence continues at coordinate 231,680,300 of OV702279.1, forward strand.
CACCGCGTCCGCAACTGCTCGTCGGAGCATCGCGGGGACGGAGAGAGTCAGCGGAGCTCTGCCGATAGACGAGGAAGCGAGGAATGTCGCTAAGGTCACGAGCGTGACCATGAGGACCTGCTGCACCCCGTTGACCACACCGCCGCCTCGGGAAGCCGCGGAATCGCCGCCGTCGTTGCCCTGTAAGTCGCCACCGTCACCCTCGTCTGTTAGATCAAGATTGTGCGGGTTAGATTAGAAGTTCTTATCGAAGGGGTACCGACGAATCGTGCGGTGCCGCATGGCATGCTCTCGTCAGTGCAGCGTCATCTAGCCGGGCCAACCAGGAACTGCCACTTGTCGCGGATTTGTTAGGGTTAGTTTTCAAATTGGCATATTATGTTTAATTTTGCGAAATTCATAGAAAATCAACCACTTGGCCAAAAATTGCGTGTAATATACCGTTGGATTCACAAAATTGTGTAGAACACAAATATGGAATATTTTCTCGAGTTTGCAGTAGTATTTTCTATGTGGAATTTAATCTCTAGTTTGGAGTATTTAATTCATAGAAAAATAATTAGAACTCCGTTTTAGTTGATTCTTGTTGAGTTGGCTTTGTTTTTACAATGCTTACTAACTAAAATTATAAAATCTGCTTAAGATCTGATTCGGGGTTGATTAGATGGTTGGTTCTCCTTATGAGCCTATAAATTAAAGTAATTATCCAAATTAATTAAAATCTATGGGAAATTAATTCTAACAACAACCCCAACACATTAGCAACCCAAGAAGGATACCATGATCAAATCAGAACACAATCTTGCATATTACCATGTTGCATGCATGCATATTATTTCTGTGGCATTATTATGTGCAAGTTGTGATTAGATCTATGTTTGTGTTTCGATAGATTGTTCGGAGTGCACTGAGGAGTATTATTGTGTAGAGTGCTGCTCGGATCAAGGCAAGTTACACCACTTGTTCATATTTTTGTCCCTGTTTTGTCCATGCATGTTTTGATCTATAAATTCTGTAGAGTGCATGTGTAGGCTGTTCTATTAGAAATTTTCTTAGTATTATTTTGCAAGTGCAATGATTTTGTAGTATGCCATGAGTAGCTCTATACTTAGGATTTTTTACCTCCTAATAGGTTACCCTGTTTTTGCTAAGTACTTGCTATGCTATGTATATATAAAGTACCATTGGGGGGGTTCGAAAGACAAGAAATGTTCTAAGTATAAAGGCTCTCTTGAGCGATCTTTTCTTCTCAATGCCACTTCAAAATAAAAATAAGTTTTCTTCTGGGCGGAACGGTTGTCGGGTCAGAGAGTGAGATTTTGGTGGAGGAAGGCCACCCAGGAATCAAAGAATACTTCCATGTTTCAGAATTCAGAAGCTTCATGTGCAACCACAATACATATGGGCTCTGTCTTGGCCTAGTACTTAGTGGGAAACCTCACCGGGGTACCAAAATTTGGAGGTTCTTGGCACGGTTGGATCCAGCTGGTAGAGGGGATACTAAGGGAAAGCCTCGCCATGGTCTTGTCTGTAAAATGACTTGATCGTGGATTGTGGGTAAAGTGCACAAACTCTCGACAGTATTGCAATCTGATCGATCAGCCTTGTTCACGGAAACAGAACAACATTGACCATCTGAAGGATGGAGCTCTGAAGGATCTTCCTCTCTCTCTCTCTCTTTCAAAACTTGAAGTTTTGTAAAAACCCAAGGCGTGAGTCATATCGCTATTGGGTGGGTTTTGGGAACTTGGTGAGTAATATCCAAGTGTTAGGTTGTTGGACACTTGGTGAGTAATATCCTCGTGTGCCATTCAACCATATATTACTTAATAAAATGTTTACAAAGTAGGGAAGTTCTCTCTACTTTTCCATACTTAAGAAAATTAGCTTTGAGCAAATGAACTCCACAGCCTAAACTAGCCTTGCATGTAGAGTTAGTCTTTATCTTTCCTTGGTGTAATTTGATAATACATTCAAAGTATTGACCCAACTTGTTCGCTGCACGTCTTATGTGCAGAATCCAAAGATTGAAAGGTGCGTAGGGATCGCGAGTCTACACTCAACAAGCCTGGGGCGTTGATGGACTCAAGCTGTTTTAAGTTTCCGCTGTTATTTGAGCTAGCGTAATGCTAAGCAAATTTTTAATAATTTCATACTCTGGATTCCTCGTGTAATAATGACTTTGTGTTTTACATGATATTCATCGACTGTGAGTGCTAGCTATTGATCTAGGGACTAGCATATACATCACAGGGACTTAGGATCTTTATTGATCCAAGGTCGCAACAGATGGTATCAGAGCACATCGTTGCCTATAGGACGTGACCCTAGGATTGGAACCACCTTTAACTTATGTGCCTTACTTTTTCTTCTAAGTTATTTTCATGCACTTTAGCACCTGCTTTTCCTCTACTTGTTTAAGTATCTAATATACTTTCCTCTAACTTAAAGATGATCGACAAGCTTCTGCTACGACACCGTCGCGTACATCGAGCGCCTTCGCTTTGGTGGATGCCTCATGGACCTCCTCACACGTTTGGAACTTCCCCTGCCAACAATCCAGGGAAGCCCAATGAAGAAACTCCACAAGGACGGTTGTTGGGGGAGTCAAGGTCATCCAGCTAGGACGAGATAGAGGCGAGCGCCCGGAGGAAGACATAGCAATCCACATCATTAGAGACTCCAAGGAGAAGTCCCTTAGCATCAGCTTGCAGCAGATCATTGGTCGCCTATGTGGACGCCATCAAGAAGACAGTGCGGCGGCCTTTTTTGAAGGCGTGATGAGGAAGGAGTCCCCATGGAGTTGATCTTTGAAGAAAGGGCTTCTACCAAGCGCCGAAGGACGCAATATCAAGACTTGGAGTGCCACATCCATGACCTTGAAAAAGGTAGCTCGCTTGAGATGCTAAGGAACGATGAGCTATGCACTCTCATCAAGGAGAAGGAGGAAATAATCAAGCAGCAGGAGGAGGCAATGAAGGCCCAAGAGATGAATTTCCAGGACCAAGAGAAGAAGCTCACTAACCAAGAGAAGAGGGTGATAAATAAAAACAAGAGGATTAGGGAACTCAAGAAGTAAATCGAGGAAACTGATGTGCAAACCGAGGGCCTTTGCAAGATAATCAATGACGTGCGTGCTACCAAGAGGGACTTGGGAAAGCAACTTGAAGCTGCAAAGAAGTCAAGCCTAGTGGAAGAACTACAGGGCGAGAAGGAGGAACTTAAGGAGCAGCTAGAAGCCACTACCAAGAAGTTGCATGATGAAATAAAGGACCTCCAAGAGAATCTTGAAGCCACCACAAAGGAGATGGAGCTGTACAAGTCAACCCTAGAGCAGGAGGGCTACTTGTTCGAGGACGAGGAAGAGGAAGGCGTGGAAGATGTGTCGTAGTTGGACCACCTTTAAATTCTATAGTTGAACGTTTTTCGCGATTGTAATAAATACCAAGACATGTTTGGTTTAGTTAAACTTGGATGATTTATGTGTTCTACTTGTGCTGCTTATGCTTTGTATGCCTTGTGTGTCTTGTGTGTTTTCATAAGGGTAGAAGTTTACTACTTAGTCTTTCTGTCTATTTCTTAACTTGTTGCTCAAACCCCACAGATGCTGCCAAGACGTGCGAACCCCGAAATTCCTCCAGAGATTGCACAACTTTTGGCCACTCAGAACCAGCTGATCCAACTGCTCACTCAGAACATGCAAAACAACAACAACAACAACAACACGCCACCTCCGCCACCCCCACCTCCACCACCACCTCCACAGGATCGCTTGACTCGGTTTTTGATGTTGAACCTACCTACCTTCACTAGCAGCGCTAAACCAATAATTGCAGATGACTGGCTCCGCACAATTAACAAGAAGTTAGACACCGTGCAAACTATCAGAGCCGACAGGGTGCGTTATGCCGCGCACCAACTTGAAGGACCTGTTGCAGAATGGTGGGATAACTACCAAGTCACCCACCCGGATATTGATGCCATCACTTGGAATCAGTTCGAGGTATCTTTCCGCAGTCATCATGTGGTTGCGGGTGTCATGACTCTGAAAAGGCACGAGTTCCGCGACTTACACCAGCTGCATTGTTCTGTCACCGAGTATGATGAGTTTTTCAACAAGCTAGCCCATTATGCACCCGATGATGTTTCCACTGATGCCAAGAGGAAGGAGGAATTCTTAAGAGGACTTAATGATGAGATATCTATTCAACTTGTGGCTCAGAAGTTTGACAACTTTCAGGAGCTCTTGGACAGAGCCATTATGGTTGAATCCAAGAGAAAGAGCATAGAGAACTGCAAGAGGAAGTCTAACCCTCACAAGCACTCTGTTCCATACCAGAAGCAGCGCACTTCATCACCACCACCTTATAACAGTAATGGCCACAACCATAACGGTCATCACCATGGCGGTCACAAACACAATGGACATAAGCACCGCAATGGGAATGGCAGCAATGGAAAGGATCTTAGTGAGGTGACATGCTTTAAGTGCAACAAGACAGGGGCACTATGCAATTACTTGCCCCAAGAAAAAGAATGGGAATGGCAATGGCAATGGGAATGGCAATGGACACAACCATGTTAATGGAAACGGGAAGAAGCCAAATCCGTTTGTCAAAGCCACAGTGAATCATGTTTCCATGGAGGATGCTTGTGACGCACCGGACTCCGTGATTGGTAAGTTCAAGCTCAATTCCATTCCCGCAATTATTCTTTTTGATACTGGTGCATCGCATTCATTCATATCAAGGGTATTTGTGGATAGAGGCAAGATACCTACGGAGACTATAAATTCTCCCCTAAGGGTAAGTTCTCCTGGAGGAGAAATAGTGGCAAACTCCGGTTTCCGGGGGCTAAAACTAAGGATTGGTACACACTGCTTCCCCACAAGTCTAGTAGTTCTGGAGTCACAAGGATTAGACATAATCTTGGGCATGAATTGGATGACCGAATATGAAGGAGTCATAGATTATGCCAAAAGGACTGTCACGCTCACAACACCGGAAGGGAAGAGGATTCGTATCAAGTCAAATTTTGCACTTAAGGAAGTTATGGTGAATTCTCTTAAGGGGGTTAGCTTGGAGGATGTAGCCATTGTGAAGGAATACCCAGATGTCTTTCCGGAAGAGTTACTCGGATGCCTCCCGACCGTGATATTGAGTTTCTCATTGACTTGATGCCAGGCACAGGGCCGATAGCCAAGAGACCATACAAGATGGATGTGGGTGAGTTGAGGGAACTCAAGAAATAGCTTAGGGAACAATTGGACAAGGGATTCATTCAACCCAGCGTGTCATCTTGGGGAGCACCTGTCTTATTCGTGGAAAAGAAGGATAAAACCAAGAGGCTAGTTGTGGACTACCGCTCGTTGAATGAAGTGACGATCAAGAACAAGTAACCTCTTCCCAACATCAATGAAATGTTTGATCAGTTAAAGGGAGACAGTGTGTTCTCAAAGATCGATCTGCGATCAGGTTACTTTCAGCTGAAAATTCAAGAACAGGATGTGCCCAAAACAGCCTTCACCACAAGATATGGGCTATATGAGTACACCGTGATGTCGTTTGGTCTAACCAATGCCCCGACATACTTCATGACCATGATGAACAAGGTGTTCATGGAATATTTGGACAAGTTTATTGTGGTATTCATAGATGATATACTTATTTACTCCAAGGATGAGAAGGAACATGAGAGGCATCTACGCCTAATTATTGAGAAGCTAAGGGAACACAAGTTGTATGCCAAATTCAGCAAATGCGAGTTCTGGTTAAAAGAAGTGGGTTTCCTTGGTCATGTTGTGTCGGCAAAAGGAGTTGCCGTAGACCCTAGTAAGGTAGCTTCCGTAACTGAATTGGAGTCACCCAAGAATGTGGGAGATATTAGGAATTTCTTGGGCCTCGCAGGATATTACCGGAGGTCATTGAAAACTTTTCCAAAATAGCAAAACCCATGATAGAACTATTGAAGAAGGAAACGAAATTCCTATGGACCGAGGCATGTGAAGCAAGCTTCCAAGAGTTAAAGAAACGCCTTGTAACGGCACCAGTTATGTGTCTGCCTGATATCCAAAAGGATTTCCAAGTCTATTGTTACGCTTCTCGGCAAGGACTTAGGAGTGTATTGATGCAAGATGGGAAGGTGGTGTCTTATGCCTCTCGGCAACTTAAGAACCACGAACACAACTATCCCGCACATGATTTGGAACTTGCGTCTGTGGTACATGCACTCAAGGTATGGAGACACTACCTCATGGGCAAACATTGTGATGTGTTCACAGATCATAAGAGTTTGAAGTACATTTTCACCCAAAAAGAGTTGAATATGAGGCAAATAAGATGGCTTGAACTAATTAAGGATTATTACTTGGATTTACAGTACCACCCCGGAAAGGCCAATGTAGTAGTTGATGCCTTAAGTCGTAAAGTTTATGTGAATGGGCTTACTGCGGGGAACTTCCAGAGGATTTATGCAAGCAATTTAAAGATCTCAGACTAGAAATAGTTCTGAAAGGACACGTAGCAACTATGGAGATAGTGCCTACTTTTCAAGAGAGGATCAAGGAACAAAAGGGAGATAAAGAGTTGGAGGAAATAAGAGTCAAAATAAGTGAGGGAAAGGCAAAGGATTTTCTTCTGGATGAACAAGGAACCCTTTGGTATGGAAAGCGTTTGTGCGTTCCCAATGACTCTGATATCAGAAAGTTGATTTTACAAGAGGCTCATGATTCACCATACTCAATTCATCCGGGTAACACAAAAATGTACATGGATGTGAAGGATAGATTCTGGTGGAAAAATTTGAAAAGGGAAATTGCTGAGTATATTTCCCTGTGTGACGTATGCAATAGGGTTAAGGCCGAGAATCAGAAACCGGACGGATTGCTGCAACCACTACCTATACCCGACTAGAAGTGGGACAAGGTAGGCATGGACTTTATCACGGGATTGCCTAGGACTCGTTCATGATTTGATTCTATCTGGGTAGTGGTGGACCATTTTACTAAAGTGGCTCACTTCATCCCCGTAAAGACCACATACACAAGTTCTAAGCTTGCCAAGATATATATGTCAAGAATTGTGAGTCTGCATGGAGTTCCCAAGGGAATTGTGTCAGATAGCGGCACCCAGTTCACTTCGAAGTTTTGGCGACAGCTACATGAGTCCCTCGGAACCAGACTAGAATTTAGTACTGCTTTCCACCCTCAAACTGATGGCCAAACAGAAAGGGTGAACCAGATTTTGGAGGATATGTTGAGAACTTGCGCACTAGACTATGGGTCTAGTTGGGATGATAACTTGTCGTATGTTGAGTTCTCGTACAACAACAGTTACCAAACAAGTATCAAGATGGCTCCGTTTGAAGTTCTATATGGCAGGAAGTGTAGGACTCCGCTGTTATGGAGTGGAGTTGGAGAACGTAGTCTGTTTGGACCGGAATTGATCAACGATGCCGAGGAAAATGTACGGCAGATTCAAGATAGGCTAAAGGTAGCCCAATCTCGACAAAAGATCTATGTTGATTCCAAGCGCAGAGATGTGACTTACAAAATAGGGGACCGTGCGTACCTCCGAGTTTCACCACTACGAGGAGTTAACAGGTTTGGAATCAAGGGTAAGTTAGCCCCACGATTCATAGGACCATATAAGGTTCTGGCCCGTAGAGGAGTAGTTGCTTATCAGCTGGAGTTACCAGAAGGATTGATTGTTCACGATGTGTTTCATGTGTCACAACTAAAGAAGTGCCACCCGGAAATGGCTGAAACACCGCTAAGAGATACAGTTCCCCTAGATGAAGTTCAATTGGAAAATGACCTCACCTATGAGGAAAAACCCATCAAAATATTGGAAACGGACAAAAGGATTACCCGTACCACGACTATCAGATTCTGCAAAGTCCAATGGAACCACCATTCCGAGGAAGAAGCCACGTGGGAACGTGAAGAAGATTTGAAGGCGGAACACCCACACATATTTGCTAGCCAACCCGAATCTCGGGGACGAGATTATTCTTAAGGGGTGTAGGTTTGTAACATCCCAGATTTTTTATATTAAGATGTTACTAGAAGCATCATCATCCTTGCACCAATGCATCATACAATTAAAATTTCTTCAAAAACCCTACCACCAAACCCTAACAAAACCCTAATAAAAACTCCTCTATGGACAAGAAGGGGGTTACCTTGCTTGGCCTTCCTAAATCTTTGTAAAAATAATATTTTCTGGTTCTATGGTGACCACCTCATTTTTACAAAAAAATTAGAAACTAGTTTCACTAGTTTTCGACTTGTTATGCAAAAGTTAATGAAGATTTGGTAAAACAGAAATTGCCAAAAAGAATAAAAAGAAAAAAACTTAAAAGCCTAACCTAGATGGCCGCAGCACGCAGCCGCCAGCGCGCGCATGTCGCCTAACTAACTGGGCCGCCAGTGCCAGCCCGCCAGCACCATGTGCAGCTGCCAGCGCCAGCCCGCAACCGCTGATCTGCTGATAGCCCGGGCCCACACGTCATCCCCTTCCTCCCCGCGGAAATCCGGCGCCACCGTGTGCTGAGCGTACTCCAGCCGTTTTGGAGATGAATCCGTGACCCCCTCGCTAAGAATCATCGCCCATATAAACCCCGCGACTCTGCCGCTTCAAAACCCTAAACATTTCTCGATCTCTCGCCACGAGGCCGCCGATTTCGAGCTCTACCGATCTCGCCGGAGTAAGGTGACAGCCAAGCTCAGGGGCAGTGGGTTCCGAGCCCCATGTCCGTTGTTTTTCCTTCTCCCGTGACCCTCTCGTTCAACTTTCTCTTCTCACCGTATTTTCCCCTTTCCTCGGGTAGCACCGTGACTGCAATTGCTTGTCGGAGCATCGTCGGGGACGGAGTGTTGGGAATATGCCCTAGAGGCAATCATGTATGATGATATTTCCCATTGTATTCATAAAGTTATTAAGTAGTCCTTGTATAAACATCTGATGTGTATCATTGAATATGTTATTCAATTGTGGAACTATGCATTCATGTTGTTTGTACTAAATATCCTTGGTCATTGAGGTTGTGCTGGACACACAACTTAGACCAATGTGAAAGTTGGCTTGATGACTCGGTTCCACTTGTCATGGGCATGGAGATGCTATTCCAACTTACACAGATTCGGCTAAAGAGTTTAGCGAGTCGGATTGACCCATATTGAGGTACAACGAACTAGTTGTCATTTGTATATCTCAATCAATGTAATCCTTAGACCTGAGGTTGTTGCATAGTCCGAGTTGAGGATCACCGACTTAGGTTCTGTCAAACGCTGATCCGTAACTGGGCAGTTATAAAGGCAGAGTTCGGGTCGACTGAGAATCAAGCTGCGTGATGTGGATAACCAAGATGGGATTTTGCCCCTCCACTCGGAGAGATATTCTCTGGGCCCTCTCGTGAGATATGATTCGGAAAGCATGGCCATGCACGACTCGGTTAAGTGTTAACCGAGGCGATCGGCTAAGAGTTAGTCGGGTGAACCACTTATCTCGGATCGAGAAGAGAGTCGGACTATTTAAGGGATGACATATATTCGCCTATAGTCTGACAAGGTATATCGTGAGGCAAAAGGGACTCAGACGTAAGTCGCATTGGAAAGGCAAGTCGTCATGACTCTTTGGTACTTGGGAATCGGCATGTTCTGCTAGGAGCCGATGCCGATTGATCGATTGTGAGTCGGACTCTAATCGTGTCCAAGTAACCATGAGCCTGCGGGGTCACACACTTAAGAGCGGGAGCAAGTTCGGATTGGATCCGAATCTGTAATCTGGTTGGGTTGGACCTAAACCAGATTAGGACTGAGTTAGTGAGTTGGACTCACGGTGACTAGTGTTATATGGGCTTTAGTGAATGGGTCGCGTGAGCAGAGCCCACGTTCACTCCTTATATATAGTGGAGCACCGTAACCCAGAAAGGTTAATCGTTGTTCAGTTAGGTCATTCCATGTGTTGGAAACCCTAGCTCCACAGCAGTCCAGCCGCCGTAACGAACCTAGCAGTTCGCCGCCGGCGCTCCTCCTTGTACGTGTGGATACCAGCAGAGGTGCTGTACGATCAGCACCAGGACGATCGGATCGTGAGGACTGCACTGCATCAGCCGACGCGCTTCATCAGTAATCCGCAACCGCGCGTCTAGTGGTAAACCTCGTGGCCTTCTACCTCAGCTAGGTCTTGGGATCACCACGTTAGAGGAAAAAGTTTTGTTTTATCTCTGCGTGGCCCAACAGTGGTATCTGAGCGATAGCTTCTGGTTTTAGGCTCGAGATCTCGCATATGTGATATGCGGTAGGATGTAGATGAGATCTATGTGCTGTTTGGTGGACGATCTATGAGATAGATCGGTTTTGTACGAGGTTGATTGGATCAACTGTACTCGGGGAATGGTAGATCTGATTTCCGTGATCATACTGCTGAGGTCGTGGAACGACATACCCCTATCGGTCGGCTTCCGCCATCGGGGTAGACTGTGACACATAAATCCAGAAGAGGTGATCAAAGATCAAAGAGTTTGATCTAATCGGAACGATGGTCGGAATCCATGTTTGGATCGTAGATGAGATCTATGTTTTCAGAAAAATCGTCGGGCGCTGCCCCTTCGATCCCCGCCCGCTATCCGGCTAGCAGGACCGCCGGCTTCGCCCTGTCGTAGCGCCTTAGATGTCGTTGCGAGCTTCACAACGCCGGTAGATATTGTATCTATGCATAACTTGTTTTTGCAGGAAGTTGTGAATGGTATGGTTCATGTGCATGTGATGTATGTGTGTAATCCATACGTGATCTGCGAATCACGGTTTTTGTCATCCGGCTGGAGCCTAGGTGCTGTCATTTTATTGTATAACGACCTGCGTGTCGGATTCTCTATGTAATTTACTTTACTAAGCTAGTGTAGCTGTTTGGAGAACCCGGAAGGCATGCAAGGCGTTGTACATGTCGGCGACATGGAGTAAGACGGCAAGTGACAAGAGTTGGCACGAGTCGGATTACAGGCTTTGTGGAGATGGAGATCGCCATGAAGAGAGCCATACCATTTCACATTATAATTGCTTTATTTTGTGTTATTGTTATGTCTCAGTTTTACCTCTATTAGATAGTCGGTAAAATTTAATCCCTCAAAGAAGGTCTAGTCGTTTTTCCCGCCAGTGTTTGCACCAACACAAGTCGGACATTTTTGGTAGTGGGCTCATAAAATTGAGGTGCTGCCAATTCTTTCCGACTAGGTGTGTTCGAGTCGGACTCTTACTGCAGAAACACTCGGTAAGCTAGACGGGTCTATCACAACGGTTGTGGGACTCGGGGAAAGGTCGGATGGGAGCCGGGGCATGTGATGCCACCCGTCCAACAGGAGTCGCATGAGATGCGATTGACAAGGAGTTGTCTACCTAGATCACTTGGCGGCTAGCGGTGATGCTAAAGCTCACTAGCCGACTTGCTTATCTAGGATCCTGAATCACTAAGTAACCATCGGAGGGGTGTTGGTTCTAGTGGGAGCATAAAATATTAAAATGTTTAATATGCTTGCTCTTTTATGAATACATGTCTTAAGTGTTTTTGCATATTTTCTGTTGTAGATCATGGCACCAAGTAGCAGTCACTCTCAGATATCCGGTTTTGCGTTGAGAACCATTCTTGAGAAAGATAAACTGAACGACACTAATTTTACCAACTGGTATCGAAATCTGAGAATTGTTCTCAAACAAGAAAAGAAGGACCATGTCCTAGACAACCCACTTCCAGATGAGCCGAATGAGAATGCGACTGTCGCAACCACCAATGCCTACCGTCGGGCTAAGGATGAGTCCACGGATATTAGCTGTCTTATGCTTGCTCACATGGAACCGGACGTGCAAAAGCAGTTCGAGCATGTTGAGGCCTACGATATGATCGAAAGCCTCAAAAGTATGTTCCAGGCTCAGGCGAAGACTGAGAGGTATCAAGTCTCTCAGGCTTTGCTGAGTTGCAAGCTTAAGGATGGTGATCCACTGAGTCCGCATGTGATCAAAATGGTTGGTTACGTGCAGTCTCTGGAGAGGCTTGGCTACCCCATTAGCGAAGAGTTCGCTACGGATATAATTCTGAACTCTCTTCCTAGTTCATATGGGCAGTTCATTTCGAACTACCACATGCATGGTATGGATAAGAAGCTCACTGAATTGCATGGGATGCTCAAGCAGGCAGAGGCGGATCTCAAGAAGGGCACCAGTCAAGTGTTGATGGTGCAGAATAAGGCGAAGTTCAAGAAGAGTTCTTGGACTAAGAAGAAGGCTAAGTCAGGAGGAAAGCAGGCTCAGGACCCGGTCCCAAGCGCTTCCTCAGGGACTAAACCATCTCCTTCAGCCGGATCCACTTGCTTCTACTGCAAGGCGGATGGTCACTGGAAGAGGAACTGCAGCAAGTACTTGGCTGACAAAGCCAAGAGTGGAGGTATGACTTCCGACTCAGGTACACTTGTTTGCAATGTTATAGACATATATCTTGCTGATGCACCTAATAGTTCTTGGGTATATGATACCGGATCAGTTATTCACATCTGCAACTCGTTGCAAGGACTGGTAAGAACTAGGAGCGTAGCAAGAGGCGAGGTTGATATTCGAGTCGGCAACAAAGCAAGAGTTGCTGCGTTGGAAGTCGGCACGATGCAACTTCATTTACCTTCCGGATTCATTATGGAACTAAATAATTGTTATTATGTTCCAGTGCTCAGTCGAAACATTATTTCTGCTTCATGTTTGATGAGGCAAGGCTATGAGTCGAATATCAAGAATAATGGTTGTTCTTTGTATTTGAATGATATGTTTCACGGCTTTGCACCCGTCCAGGACGGGTTATTTATTTTGAATCTTGATGGTGAGTCGGTTTATAACATAAATGTTAAAAGGTTGAAACCAAATGATCTGAATATGACTTACTTTTGGCACTGTCGGCTTGGTCATATAAGTTAGAAACGCATGAAGAAACTCCATGATGATGGACTCCTAACTTCGTTCGACTTGGAGTCGTTCGAGACATGCGAATCTTGCCTACTCGGCAAAATGACCAAGACACCTTTTGCAAAGAGTTGCGAAAGGGCATCCGACTTGTTGGGCCTAGTACATAGTGATGTATGTGGACCAATGAGCACGACAGCCAGGGGTGGTTATGAGTACTTCATTACCTTCACTGATGATTTGAGTAGGTATGGATATATCTACTTGATGAAACATAAGTCGGAAGCCTTTGAAAAGTTCAAAGAATTCCAGAATGAAGCACAGAATCAACTCGGCAAGAAAATAAAGTTTCTTCGGTCGGACCGAGGAGGCGAGTACATGAGCCATGAGTTTGATGACCATCTGAAAAGTTGTGGAATAGTTCCTCAACTTACTCCGCCAGGAACGCCACAAAGGAATGGTGTTTCGGAAAGGCGGAATCGGACCTTGTTGGACATGGTACGATCAATGATGAGTCGGACAGATCTGCCTTTATCATTTTGGGGTTATTGTCTAGAAACAGCGGCGTTCACACTAAACAAAGTACCATCAAAGTCGGTAGAGAAGACACCGCATGAGATGTGGACAGGCAAAAAGCGGAGTTTGTCTTTTCTTAAGATTTGGGGTTGTGAAGCTTTTGTCAAGCGACTTCAGTCGGACAAGCTTACGGCCAAGTCGGATAAATGTATTTTCGTGGGGTATCCGAGGGAAATCTTGGGTTACTACTTCTACAACCGAGAAGAGGGCAAAGTGTTTGTCGCTCGGAACGGTGTCTTCCTTGAGAAAGAGTTTCTCAGTCGGAGAGTAAGTGGGAGCACGGTGCAACTCGAAGAAATTCGAGAGGAATCGGCAAGTAGCGAGTCGGAAAAAACCTTGGAGGATGAGCCGATCGTGGCAGCTGAGCCGATAGCCACACCTGTACTACGAAGATCGGCAAGATTACGAAGTGTTCGTGATGTGTTACTGTTAGACAGTGATGAGCCGACAAATTATTCGGAAGCGATGGTGGGATCTGATTCCGAGTCATGGCTTGGAGCCATGAGATCCGAGTTAAAGTCCATGGATGAGAATCAAGTTTGGAACTTGGTTGATCTGCCAGATGGTGTAAGACCCGTCGAGTGCAAATGGGTCTTTAAAAGGAAAACTGATATGGATGGAAATGTTTTCGTCTATAAAGCACGCCTTGTCGCGAAGGGGTTCTGACAAGTTCAAGGAGTCGATTACGACGAGACTTTCTCGCCCGTAGCGATGCTTAAATCAGTTCGGATCATGTTAGCTATAGCAGCCTATTTCGACTATGAGATATGGCAGATGGATGTCAAAACGGCTTTCCTTAACGGAAATTTAACCGAGGACGTGTATACGATACAGCCCGAGGGTTTTGTCGATCCGGCTAATGCTGACAAGGTATGCAAACTTCAGAAATCCATTTATGGGTTGAAGCAAGCATCTCGGAGTTGGAATATTCGCTTTGATGAGGTAGTCAAATCGTTTGGCTTCATCAAGAGTGATCATGATTCTTGTTTGTACAAGAAGTTTAGTGGGAACAAAGTAAATTTTCTAATCTTATATGTGGATGACATATTACTGATTGGAAATGATGTCCAGATGTTGCAAGAAACCAAGGAATCATTAGAAAGGAGTTTCTCAATGAAAGACTTGGGTGAGGCAACATACATCCTAGGAATCCGGATCTATAGAGATAGATCAAGGAGGCTCATTGGATTGAGTCAGAGTACTTATTTGGACAAAGTGTTGAAAAAGTTCAACATGGAATCGTCTAAGAAAGGGTTCTTACCGATGTCCCATGGTGTAAAACTTAGCAAGACTCAGTGTCCTTCGACAACTGATGAGCGAAGTCGGATGAGTGCGATTCCATATGCTTCTGCAGTTGGATCCATCATGTACGCCATGATTTGTACTAGACCGGATGTTTCCTATGCTCTAAGTGTTGTGAGCAGATACCAGGCTGATCCTGGAGAGATCCACTGGACAGCGGCTAAAAATATCCTAAAGTACTTGAGAAGGACTAAGGATATGTTCTTGGTTTATGGTGGTGAAGATGAACTCAGTGTAAAGGGTTACACGGATGCGAGTTATCTCACCGACTCTGATGATTCTCGCTCGCAATCCGGATACGTGTTTATTATAAACGGAGGTGCTGTGAGCTGGAAAAGTTCCAAGCAAGAGACTGTGTCTGCATCTACAACAGAGGCTGAGTATATTGCTGCCTCGGAGGCAGCAAAGGAAGCTGTTTGGATGAGGAATTTCCTCATGGATCTTGGTGTGGTTCAGGGCTCGTCCAATCCGTTGGACATGTATTGTGACAACAATGGTGCTATTGCACAAGCCAAGGAACCTAGACAACACCAGAAGAACAAGCACATACTCATGCGGTACCACCTAATTCGCCAGTTCGTGGATCAGGGTGATATCAAGTTATGCAAGGTACACACGGATGCAAATATTGCGGATCCGTTGACAAAGCCGTTACCACAGCCAAAGCATGAGGCGCACTTGAGAGCCATGGGCATTAGATGTTTAGACATGTGATGTCGAAAGATTGACTCTAGTGCAAGTGGGAGACTGTTGGGAATATGCCCTAGAGGCAATCATGTATGATGATATTTCCCATTGTATTCATAAAGTTATTAAGTAGTCCTTGTATAAACATCTGATGTGTATCATTGAATATGTGATTCAATTGTGGAACTATGCATTCATGTTGTTTGTACTAAATATCCTTGGTCATTGAGGTTGTGCTGGACACACAACTTAGACCAATGTGAAAGTTGGCTTGATGACTCGGTTCCACTTGTCATGGGCATGGAGATGCTATTCCAACTTACACAGATTCGGCTAAAGAGTTTAGCGAGTCGGATTGACCCATATTGAGGTACAACGAACTAGTTGTCATTTGTATATCTCAATCAATGTAATCCTTAGACCTGAGGTTGTTGCATAGTCCGAGTTGAGGATCACCGACTTAGGTTCTGTCAAACGCTGATCCGTAACTGGGCAGTTATAAAGGCAGAGTTCGGGTCGACTGAGAATCAAGCTGCGTGATGTGGATAACCAAGATGGGATTTTGCCCCTCCACTCGGAGAAATATTCTCTGGGCCCTCTCGTGAGATATGATTCGGAAAGCATGGCCATGCACGACTCGGTTAAGTGTTAACCGAGGCGATCGGCTAAGAGTTAGTCGGGTGAACCACTTATCTCGGATCGAGAAGAGAGTCGGACTATTTAAGGGATGACATATATTCGCCTATAGTCTGACAAGGTATATCGTGAGGCAAAAGGGACTCAGACGTAAGTCGCATTGGAAAGGCAAGTCGTCATGACTCTTTGGTACTTGGGAATCGGCATGTTCTGCTAGGAGCCGATGCCGATTGATCGATTGTGAGTCGGACTCTAATCGTGTCCAAGTAACCATGAGCCTGCGGGGTCACACACTTAAGAGCGGGAGCAAGTTCGAATTGGATCCGAATCTGTAATCTGGTTGGGTTGGACCTAAACCAGATTAGGACTGAGTTAGTGAGTTGGACTCACGGTGACTAGTGTTATATGGGCTTTAGTGAATGGGTCGCGTGAGCAGAGCCCACGTTCACTCCCTATATATAGTGGAGCACCGTAACCCAGAAAGGTTAATCATTGTTCGGTTAGGTCATTCCATGTGTTGGAAACCCTAGCTCCACAGCAGTCCAGCCGCCGTAACGAACCTAGCAGTTCGCCGCCGGCGCTCCTCCTTGTACGTGTGGATACCAGCAGAGGTGCTGTACGATCAGCACCAGGACGATCGGATCGTGAGGACTGCACTGCATCAGCCGACGCGCTTCATCAGTAATCCGCAACCGCGCGTCTAGTGGTAAACCTCGTGGCCTTCTACCTCAGCTAGGTCTTGGGATCACCACGTTAGAGGAAAAAGTTTTGTTTTATCTCTGCGTGGCCCAACACGGAGAGAGTCAGCGGAGCTCTACCGACAAACGAGGAAGCGAGGAACGTCACTGAGGTCGCGAGCGTGACCGTGAGGACCTGCTGCACCCCGTTGACCACACCGCCGCCTCGGGCAGCCACGGAATCGCCGACGACTGTCACCACCACTGCCGCCGCCGCCCATCGCTGCCGTCGTTGCCCTGTAAGTCGCCACCGTCACCCTCGTCCGTTAGATCGAGATTGTGTGGGTTAGAAAATAAGTTCTTATCGAAGGGGTACCGACGAATCGCGCGGTGCAGCGTGGCATGCTCGCGTCAGCGCAGCGTCATCTAGCCGGGCCAACCAGGAACTGCCACTTGTCGCGGATCTGTTAGGGTTAGTTTTGAAATTGGCATATTACGTTTAATATTGCGAAATTCATATAAAATCAACCACTTGGCCAAAAATTGCGTGTAATATACCCTTGGATTCATAAAATTGTGTAGAACACAGATCTGGAATATTTTCTTGAGTTTGCAGTAGTATTTTCTGTGTGGGATTTAATCTCTAGTTTGGAGTATTTAATTCATAGAAAAATAATTAGAACTCCGTTTTAGTTGATTCTAGTTGCGTTGGCTTTATTTTACAATGCCTACTGACTAAAATTATAAAATCTTCCTTAAGATCTTTAGATCTGATTCGGGGATGATTAGATGGTTGGTTCTCCTTATGAGCCTATAAATTAAAGTAATTATCTAAATTAATTAAAATCTGTGGGAGACTAATTCTAACAACAACCCCAACACATTAGAAACCCAAGAAGGATACCATGATCAAACCAGAACACAATCTTGCATATTACCATGTTGCATGCATGCATATTATTTCTGTGGCATTATTTTGTGCAAGTTATGATTAGATCTATGTTTGTGTTTCGATAGATTGTTCGGAGTGCGATGAGGAGTACTATTGTGTAGAGTGCTGCTCGGATCAAGGAAAGTTACACCACTTGTTCATATTTTTGTCCTAGTTTTGTCCATGCATGTTTTGATCTATAAATTCTGTAGAGTGCATGTGTAGGATGTTCTAGTAGAAATTTTCTTAGTATTATTTTGCAAGTGCGATGATTTTGTAGTATGCCATGAGTAGCTCTATACTTAGGATTTTTTCCCCTCCTAATAGGTTACCCTGTTTTTGCTAAGTACTTTCTATGCTATGTATATATAAAGTACCGTTGGGGGGTTCGAAAGACAAGAAATGTTCTAAGTATAAAGGCTCTCTTGAGCGATCTTTTCTTCTCAATGCCACTTAAAAATAAAACTAAGTTTTCTTCTCGGCGGAACGGTTGTCGGGTCAACGAGTGATATTTTGGTGGAGGACGGCCGCCCAGGAATCAAAGAAGACTGTCATGTTTTAGAATTCAGAAGCTTCCTGTGCAACCACAGTACATATGGGCTCTGTCTTGGCCTAGTACTTAGTGGGAAACCTCACCGGGGTACCAACATTTGGAGGTTCTTGGCACAGTTGGATCCAGCTAGTAGAGGGGCTGCTAAGGGAAAGCCTCTCCATGGTCTTGTCTATAAAAGGACTTGATCATGGATTGTTTGTAAAGTGCACAAACTCTCGAGAGTATTGCAATCTGACCGTTCAGTCGTGTTCACGGAAACAGAACAACATTGAGCATCTGAAGGATGGAGCCTCTGAAGGATCTCCCTCTCTCTCTCTCTTTCAAAACTTAAAGTTTTCGAAAAACCCAAGGCGTGAGTCATATCGCTATTGGGTGGGTTTTGGGAACTTGGTGAGTAATATCCAAGTGTTAGGTTGTTGGACACTTGGTGAGTAATATCCTCGTGTGTCATTCAAACATATATTACTTAATCAAATGTTTACAATGTAGGGAAATTCTCTCTCCTTTTCCATACTTAAGAAAATTAGCTTTGAGCAAATGAACTCCATAGCCTAAACTAGCCTTGCATGTAGAGTTAGTCTTTATCTTTCCTTGGTGTAATTTGCCAATACATTGAAAGTATTGACCCAACTTGTTGGTTGCATGTCTTATGTGCAGAATCCGAAGATTGAAAGGTGCATAGGGATCACGAGTCTACACTCAACAAGCCCGGGGCATTGATGGACTCAAGTTATTTTAAGTTTCCGCTATTATTTGAGCTAGCTTAATGCTAAGAAAATTTGTAATAATTTCATACTCTGGATTCCTCATGTAATAATGACTTTGTGTTTTACATGATATTCATCGACTGTGAGTTCTAGCTATTGATCCAGGGACTAGCATATAAATCACAGGGACTTAGGATCTTTATTGATCCAAGGTAACAACACCCGGGCCGCGTCATACCACCATCCCGCAAGATGCAAAGTACATGAAAAGCAAGAGAAAGCAAGAGAATCAACAACCCCAAAACCATTGTGTTCTACTCGTGCAACATATATGTGCATAGATTTGGCTCTGATACCACTGTAGGGTTTGTTGCATGGAATAGAAAAAATTCTATTGCAAGAACATATAAAACCTAGATCCAATATATGGCTAATCCAACATCTAATCCATGAGATAGGTGCAACGAGATTGGAGAGAACTAACCCTCAAATATCCAAAGCGTTTAACGAGATCGGATCTCGTGGTTGATGTAGTTGATCACTTGCGATCTCAAGGTCGCGTAGACAATCCTTCCGAGGTGGTAGATCCCCTCGGAATCCTAGAAGCACGACGGCGTGATGGTGGTGGTGGAGGTGAAAACATGCAGGCTTCGCCTAAGCCGGAGCAAGAAGATGGAGGAGGGAGGAGAGTGGCAGCTAGGGTTGGGAGAGCGGGCAAGATTAAATTCTAAGGTGCTACTCTTATCTTAGAGATGTGCCTAGAAGTTAAATCTTAGATATATTCATACTTGAATTGAAATATAGCTTGATAGCTAAATCAATGATGTTGTTCTAAGATTTAGTTGGATCCTTATACTTTTCTGTTTGCTTTTAGAGTTTAAAACCTCAATGATGGATTCACCCCACTTGGGTGCTTTTTGAGAGTTTGATTAAGAGTTAGATCATGTATGCTTGTGTAATCTTAGACAGATAGATCATTTGATGGTCTATTTACTCACCACTATCACTTGATGATGTGGTTGCTAGCGGTTGATCTTGTGGCAGCTTGATCTGGTGCTCCCCTGGTATTTCCAGCTCCTGGCTTGTCCTTGATATAGCTCATCATCTCTTGATCCTGATGGCTTGACCTTGGTTTTGCTATCCACCTGATCTACTGTCAACACCCGGATTTTTCAATCCTAGATGCCTGTTATGCCATACATCGCAATCCCAGGATTACCATTTTTGCGAGACATAACAGAATTGGATACCATAGTACTTCATCCATTACAAACGATACATAAGTTCTTACACAAATAGGGATCTCATGATCCAGTTCTTAATACAACATCAAGCAGCGGAATACGTAATAATAACGGTAGCATAGGCGAAGCTCCATCTTCGGGGTCACAGGCAATGCTGACGATGGGAGATGATCCTAGTTGTCGTAACCTTCCGTGGGTCCATCTTCGAGGTACTCCTCTTCATAGTCTGGCCATGGGAATAGCCAGGGACAAAGCCATGAGTACTCTTTAAGTACTCGCAAACTAATACTAACAGGTAAGGGGTTTTTGGATAATAGGACACTAGGCTCTAGGGTTGTTTTGCAAAAAGCCAGGTTTATCTCTACTAAGTTCCAAAACTAGTCACAATTTTATAACTCCTAAGTGGGATCTTGTAATTCAGGTCACAACTCTGTTGTGGTCAAGTCAAAGTCTCAATTCATTTCACAAGTCATTTTGAAAAGTCTGACGGGGGAACAGTATGGCCACTCCAACTTTCCATAACCGCGGACGCGGCTATTTGAATAGTTTGACACTCTGCAGAGATTGTACACTTTCACCACAACATTCGATACATCCGTCAGGAACAAATCCTGAATTCACCATACTCAGTATGCGGATAATCAATCCTAACCTTTCAATTACACGCCCTAGTATAAGCACCTATCCTATGAGTTTGGCCTCCCAACCATGACCACTGTCATCTTGGGTACTGCACAGGTGGACAATCTTCACAAGGTAGCCTCAGCTCAGACCTTGGCCGTGAGGGAACTAATACTAAGGTATATAAGTTTCCAGTCAAGCCCTACCCAATATTCGGGTATTGTCGTTGTACGATAAAATTGGAATGGTATCGCATCCAGACAACCATCAGTTTTATAAAGGGCTAAGGCTCATGCCTCAACATTTTTATCACCAGAATCATCAAGTGTTTGGAAACACATGTCCAAAACATTTCAATAGAATGATCCATCATTCCAAGGTTTTCATAACCATTTTTCCACCAAGTATTCCCATCTAAAGTTGATCAAGTTTTATTCTTAGCACTAGCATCTACAGGTGGGGGTAGTACTGATGAGGGGTGGTAACTAGTGGAGTTTTACTAAGTCCAACCTTATATCTTAGGCTGATATCAAGGTTTCTAGCTTAGGCCAAATTTTATGCTCTTTATGCAACCTTCAGCACAACTGTCAAACTCTTAGGTAGACTCTAAGCAAGTTTTGATAAAGAAATAAAGTAAGAAGCTTGCACATAAAACTAGGATTGGTTTATCAAGTGGGTATGATCACATATGCTTAAGGCATATAGTAGTCATATCACAAGTATGGGTTTGTGGCATCAGTAGGGTATCTGGCAAGGGTTAGCTTGCATCAATATGAGTATAAGCTTGCATAGGTATAATATCTTGCAAGTGTTAGCTTGCATTGGTATAATATCAGCTTGCCTTGTGCAGAGCAGTGGTTGAAGTTCTCCTCGGCTTCTTCTTCGTAGTATCCTCCTTCCTCCTCGTATCCTTGGTCGGTACTAGCGTCTATGAATAAATACGAGGTACACAATCACCAAACAATACTTAACTACTTGCAATCATCACACACAAGGGTCCTATAGATGATCTAGCATCATCTCTAACCTTACAAGGTTAAGGCTTTAGGTTAAATCTTTTTATTTTTAGAAAAGTAATTTCTACTCATTGAAAAAATTACTTAAGATTTAATATTCTCCAAACTAAACATGGGATCATGTTGACACATGTCATCACCACATATTGTAGTCCATGGTAATGTGATTTAAAGTGGTGTCACAATTTAATAAGGTTTTACCCTTTTATTTTAATTAATTAAGGTGGCTAGAAATGCTTATGAAGCATTCTTTTATTCCTTGAACATTATTTCTGCAAGTAAACCTATATATTTTTATATATTCTGAAAGGTATGGTTAAATGTGATTTTTGAGAGTTGGAATCAACTCAAAAGCTTTTATGGTTTAAATTTGAAAAATGTTTGAATGCAGAAAAGCTTCTGCCTTGTTATTTTTACTATGGGTGATCTACAGATCCAAATGACTTGAATCCAACAGCCTTGGATTAAGCATTCACAGACCTTTCCAACAAAATTGGTTTCATTCAAATTGGTGCACTGAATCGATCTGGGTTGATTTTTGAAGTTGGGTACAGAAGTGTGTTTGAATTTAAAAAGAAAAGGTTTAATTTGAATTGCTGGGCTGCGCGGGAAATTCTAACGGGCTGGCCTGCTAAGCACAGTGCTCCCGCGGGCTGCTTAAGTGGGTGTCCCCACTCGTTAGTGACACGGGGCTGGGCGAAGCGGTATGGGGCAACGTGGATCGTTCGATCTAGTTCTAATCTAACAGCTGGGAGTCATCGTCGATGCGAGACAACTCCGGCGAGAACGAAACCTAGCGCAGCTAGTGAGGGGTGCTGGGGGCTCACCGGGGTACGGGCGAGGGTCAGCGAGGCGGGCGAACGACGAAGTCGATGACGGCGAACCTCCTGGTACCGGTGGCTTCTCCTGGGGCGGCTCCAATCGCTGGCTCCCTTCTTCTCCAGAGGCGGCGGGCTCCGGTGAAATTCCGGCGAGGTGGTGCTCGCCTTGCTCTAAGAATGGTGTGGCACGGTCAGTTAGTAGAGGGGAGTGAGATGGTGTGAAGAAATCGTGCGGGGGTGGCCTCTATTTATAGTCGAGCGAGGGGACCGTCGGGGCGCACGGTGAGCTCGTCGGGGGCGACGTTACAGGCAGCTAATGGCATGGGCAAGGGTAGGGGACGGTGCTGTGTCTCCTGGTGATGCTCAACGACATGGTCACGAGGCATGGGGAGGTGTGGTTTGGTCTGGAACGGCCGGTGCTCTGCGCGGCAGAGGCGGCGTCTTCGACGGCGGGCGGTGTCTGTATGGCACGGGGCGGCAAACGGGGATGTCTGGCAGTCTCCTGGGTCGGTGGTGATTGTGTGTGCGCGCGGTGAGGGCGGCGCGCGGTCTGTGGACGCTGGTCGCGGGTGGCGCTCTGGCGCACGCTCGGCATGGTCTGGGCGCGGCTTGTGTGCATGGTCCAGGGCTTGGCAACGCTCGCGGCTGGGACAGTGAGTGGCGGTGGACGGTGGGCTGCCTCCCAGAAAAGGTTGGCATGGCTAGTTCTTCCTCTAGCCTGCTGTCGACTATGGGGTGGCACTGAGGTGCTCGGTTGTTCACCATTAATGGCAATGGCAAGCTCACAGGAGTGCTAGTGTTGGGCTAATCTTTCTTGATGATCTACTGAGTTGTGTGTGAGCTAGCTAGGGAACAAGTTAGGCAAGAATCACTGCACACTATAGTGTTTGATGTTTTTGTTGATTTGTGTCTGCAACCTGTTTGATGAAATGGCCGCATGAAATCAAGTTTTAATTTTTTAAATGATTTTTGGTGGGTTTGCTAGATTGGTGCTGGTGAGTCTGCAGATGCTTGGGTTTTGAAAGTTGAGCTTGTTTGAGTGGTTTTTGAAAAAGTGGGATCTTCCCATATGAAGAAGATTCAATTTTGAATTGTCATTTAAACTATGCATTTGAAAGTTTCTGGATGATCACAAGGTGGGCCTTGATACTTTGTTATGAGTACATTCAAGGGGTGAAAAGATCCAGAAAAGTTTCTGTTAGGTTCGGAAAGTTTGAGACAGCCAAAGTAGGCATGGGAGTTAAATTGGTCAAAATGACCATTCACTTAATATATTTGTTTTGATTTACTTGTCTTTAGGAAAAGTGTGGGAAATGATTTAGATGATGTTCATTTCACCTAAGAAAATTTTTACAAGCAATGGATCACACAAACAAGGTGGTTTTTAAAGAAATTCAAAATCCATGCATACACATATACATGCATTCATGGGTTTACTTAGAAAAGTTTTTGTTAGTCCTAATCTTGATGATTAGTGTTTGATGATCTAAGTTTGGTATTTTTGGGATGTTACATCTACCCACTCCTTATGTCACCATCTTGGTGATGTGATCCTAGGCTTTGGTTGGTTTGATCTAGCTTGACCTTGGCTTGGTTTAGCTGTTGGCTACTGTGCTTGGTTTAGCTGCTAGCTGTTGTGCTTGGTGTGTAAAAGCAATAGAATAGTGTGGGGATTGGTTTTCCCACGGCTGTGTTGATAGTTTTGTTTGGTTGTGCTGCTGCTGTGGTGTTGACAGCACACACCATGCAGTTTGGTGTGTGTGCTGCTTGTGTTCCTGTTGTACAGATGTGGATATGTTCAGAATTTTGAAAGTTACTTTCATCTAGTTACTTTTACTTGGCTGGTGAAACTTGCCCCTCCTTGCTGTGATTTGACTTATAGCTTAAAATTCTGAAAGATACATTCTTTCATTTTGGTGAAACTTGCCCCTTATATACTCAGTGATGAAAAATTGAACAGTGCACTTCACTGTCAACTTCTGAGAGTAAAATTATTCTAATTCTAACTTTATTTTCCTTTTTAAGTTTTCTTTTTATTTTTGCAGTTACCAGATTTGAAGATCAAGACTTAGTTTAGGTTTTTATTTTTCTTTATAAATTAGCCACTTGTAATAACTCTCATATTCAATTGTAAACTTTAATTTATTCTTTTGTAAATTTAATTTTATTCTTTTGTAATAAAGATTGTACTATTATCAATAAAGAAATATTCTTTATTTGTTTGCTATTGTAAAGATTGTAGATGTTTTACATAAGTTACATTTTTTGTAACTTATTTATTGGATAAAATTATGAAATGGAGATTCTTATTCTTAATTTCTTTCTTTATATAAAGTTTTACTTATTATTAGTTAACTCTTAATTAAATCAAAGATTGAAACATTATTCAAAAATCCTTTTGAATTATAATTCAAACACTCCAGTTTTAAATGCAAAATTCATTTCCCAAAACACATAAGTCCACAAAGATCATATCAAAGTCTATAACAATCATCCTTCAAGACTATACCTAATCTCAAAGCATGAAAGAAACTTTGATCACTTCAAGTTTTTATTTGGCAAAAAATTTACCCACCTGTTCACAGATGAATGCATGCAACATTTCAAATTCTTAAATCTACCCTTCATTAGTTCCTAAATGCGGGGATGTTACAGAATCCTTAAGTGTGTCTCCCTACGGTTCGTGAATTATGCGGACATGCCCCAGACACTTCTCCGATCAATAACCAATAGAGGAATCTGGAAATTCATATGGCTCCCGCATATTTCTACGATTACTTTGCGATCGAATGAACCACTTACATACGATACCAATTTCCCTTTATCTCGCGATAGTTTACTTATCCAAGGTTTGATCGTCGGTATCTCTACGTACCTAGTTCAACCTCGTTACCGATAAGTACTATTTTGTCGTTCCCGTGATATGTGATCCCTTGTGAGCCAGTCACATGCTTGCAAGCTAATTGTATGACATTCCACCGAGAGGGCCCAGAGTATATCTATCCGTCATATGAATGGAAAAATCCCACTCTTGATCCATGTGCCTCAACACATACTTTCCAAACACTCAATGCCACCTTTATAGCCACCCAGTTACGCTATGGTGTTTGATGTCATCAAATCATCCTTCCGGTAATGGTGATTAACATGATCTCATGGTCAAAGGAATTAGGTTACTATGTATCAGAAAGCTTATAGCAAACGAACTATTGAAATGACTTGATCTTTATGCTACGCTTATCTATAGGAGTATGTCCATCACACCATTCTCCTAATGATATGATCTTGTTGTTAATAACATCTCAATGTTCATGATCGAGAAACCACGATCATCTATTAACCAACAAGCTAGTATTATAAAGAGGCTTTACCAGGGACTCTAATTTAGTTTACAAATCACACAAGTACTAATGTTTCTGGTTAATACTATTATAGCATGAATGTAAACATTTATCATAAACACAAATATATAATAATAACTACTTTTATTATTGCCTCTAGGGCATATCTCCAACAGTCCCCCACTTGCACTAGAGTCAACTAATCTAGATTACATGGTAATATACCGAACACCCATGGAGGTTTGGTGCTGGTCATGTTTTGCCCTCGGGAGAGGTTTAGTCAACGGATCCGCCACATTCAGATATGTGTGTAGTTTGCAAATCTTTGTGTCATCATCTTGGACATGCTATCAAATAGCGTGAAAACGCAGCTTGATGTGCTTCAGCTTCTTGTGTGACCTTGGTTCTTGCGCATTGCTGTAGGGGTTTGTAGCATGGAAAACAAAAAAATTCTATCGCATGAACACACACAAGCCAAGATCTATCTACTAGATTGTAGCAACGAGTCGATAGAGTACTAACCCTCAAAGATCCAAAGCGGTTAACGAGAGCAGATTCTCGTGGGTGATGTAGTCGTTCACTTGTCGATCTCAAGATTGCATAGGCGATCCTTCCGGCAGCGCGTTCCGGCAGCGCTCCCGCAGTCGGTCACACGTACGGTACTCGATGAAGACCTTCCTCTCCCTTGTTTCATGTAAGGTTCCCAACCTTTAATAAGGTAGAGATCCCTGTGTTTACAATGCTAGTCCCTGGATCAATAGCTAGAATCCACAGTTAAGATGTAATATCAAGAAACAAAGGTCATAATACAACTTTATAACCAGGAATAAAATAATTTATTACATCTTACATAGCTCATTTGGCTATCTCATTACAATGCAGCAGAATATAACAATAGCATGTGGTCCATCATCTTCAAAGTGCCACAGGCAAACATGTTGGTTGTAGACTTGTAATCCTATTTCAACACACTTCACTAATTTCAAACAAACCTGCAACATAACAAGTTACAGCCACAAGGGTCAATACATTTGGATTGTATTGGCAAGTGATACTATGGTAATATAGTGGAGTCTATCATCTATATGCATTTGGCTAAGTGGAGCTTAGGCTTGCTTTGCTCAAAATAGATTTTCCTTATCATTTGAAAACACTAGGTTTTTGTTTGTCCAAAAATCACCCAAGGCATGTCCCAATAGAAATTGGTGATCCTTCAGCCCTTGTTCAACCACAATATTTTAACTTAGAAACTGGGATGAGGAGATTCTTAATAGCTTCCATGTCTTGATGCTCAAATTGTCCTTTACTAGGGACATGGCTAAGTACTTAGATTTTACACTCTGCAGAGGTGGTGCACTTTCCCCACAAGACTTGGTTTCACCAAGACAAGATCTTTCAGAAGCCTTCCCTTAGACCAGAATGGACGCGTTCCAACCTATCATACCCCTACCACCAACTGTCCATTTGGCTAAGTTATTGCAACCTATATGATCCAGGCAGAGCCCATAATGCCGAGTGGCTGCACTTGAAGCTTCTCAACATTTGACATCTCAAATCTCTTTGTTCCTGGGTGGCCATCCACAAGTGAGATACACAAGGTAAACCATAGAAATGGGCCTTGTGAACCACTCAACACAAACCATTCCTTCCATTCCACCCAGGTGATTCATTCACTTAGTTGTTTTATTAAACAAAACACAAGTCCTTGACTTAGAAATATTCCATAGTATGAATATAATCCACCCTTGTTTTCTACTAGCTAAGCTAAGCATGATAGTAGTAGGAATCTGTGGCATCCCGCAAAAACCACTACTAGAAAATCACGTTGAATTTGTGCATTGCATCGTCATCATCATATGTTGTTTGTCTAAAACTATTTTCGCAAAGCCCGTTTTGTTTTCTAAAACACCCCATCTTTATTCAAATATCAAAACCCGGGTCGCCGGAATATTTTGTTGTCCACTATCGGTTTGCAAACGGTCCATTTAAAGTAAATAAAGTATTAAATTATTTTTAGTGGGGGCAGTCGAACGGGCCGATCCGACCCGAACGACCACCCCCATTTTCAAATCGGTCCACCTAACTGCCCTTCTAAATCCTACAGCTACCCATTCTAACCTACCCACCCTGCCTGCCACATCACCCCACCCAATGGCTAGACGCCACCTCACTCAGCCCCTCCCTTGGCCCAATCCTATGCTGCCACCTCTCCCTCTCCCCTCCCTCACATGCAATCACACACATAACACACACCTGACCACCCCCAGCACACCCACACACGCGCCCCACCCACTCAGCCCCTGACCGCTGGGGCCCCCCACCCCCTCTGGCCCAACCACAGCCGGCCACACGCGCCCCACCTTCCCCCATTTTCCCTGGACCCGCCCACCTGGTCAAACCACCCAACCCGGTCCCGCGCCTGGCCCACCCCGACCCACCTACCCCGCTCGGCCGCTCCTCCTCCTCCTTCCTCTCTCCCAGTCCCGACGCGCCACCAGCTCGCCGGCGACCGCCTCCGCCTCCTCTCCCCACCTCGCCGTCCCTCCCGTCCCCGGCCGTGGCCGCGCGAGCCCACCGCCGGCGACCCTCTCCGCGCCCGAGCCTCACCCTCCCCTTCGCCGGCCTCGACGCTCCTCCCCGGACCCTCCGTCCTCAACCTCCCGACCCCCCATCTCTGGCCGCTTCCACCCCGCGCCCAGGAGCCGGGCGAGCTCGCCGCCGCCTGCTCCCCTCTCCCCGGCGCCTCCACGCACCCACCCCTGGACCATGCCTCCGTCGCCCTCCCTCACCGCTCCGCCCCGCCTCGCTCCTCCCCGCTCAGCACCGCCCTCCTCCGGCCTCGGCCGCCGCCGCGCCTCCTCCAGCAGCCACGGTCGAGCCTGCTCCGCGCCGCCCGAGCTCGCCGACCACCCCCTGCCTCGTCGCTCCTCCGCCCGGCTCCGTCCTCTCCGCCCTGCCCCGGACGCGTCCGCCGCCGCCAGCGGGCTCCCCGCCTCCGGCCGTCTCTGTCTCGCCCCGTGGCCGCCCGAGCCCGCAACCGCCGCGGCCGCATCCCCGCCGTCGTAGTCTGAGCTCGCCCCGAGCCCCTGCACCGCCCCGCGTCCCGCCCTCCAGCGCGTGGGCCCGCCGCCCCTGCAGTGTTCATCGCCCCGTCCAGCCCCTGCGTGGTGCTCCTGCGTGTATATGTTGGTGCTTGTGTGTTGTACCAAGAACCGTCCCCGAAGGCCTCCGACAGGGACCCACAAGATCTGCATCATGGACGCGCCACGGATTCGGAGGAACCCTCGATCGCCAAGTCCGCCTCACGAACCCCGGGGACCAAGCCTCGACACCCCGAACCCGGTGCCGCGCCAAGACCTCCTATCCGGATCCGAAGACCGAACCCGAGCGCCAAGGCCCGAACCCGAAGATCGCCAAGAACGCCACCGGTACGACAAGTGCTTTACCCCGAATGCCGAGACCGACTCGAGGGCGCGGACCCGACAAGAGCTTCGCCACGACAAGAACGACAGCAACCAGGGCGAGTCCGACGCCCCGACGCCAGACCACGTTCTTCCTCTCGGAACGCCATGACCGCCGACAACATGACCCGAAGACCATGGATGCGCCAAGATCTGCCCCTCTACCCGAGAACGATTCCGCCGATCCCGATTCCGTCAAACCCTGGACCCTGAGACCGACCCCGAACCCCGGAACCCCAAGATCGTCGAGACCCCAATGTGTGAACCTTCCCGAAACCCTATTTTATAACATAATACAACTTGTCGCATAATAATTGTCTTGCATGCATACATTCATGTGGTTTGGGGCCTTATGCCGATTCACCTCTAATTAAATATGGGGCCCATATGCGGGCAAATCTAGTCTCATATCGGCCTCATTTAAACTTGTGTAGCGAACCCGTATTATCTTTTGACATGTTAAACAACATTTAAAATGCGGGGTTTCTAAATAACATGAACCACCTAATTAAATGCTGGGACCCCGGTTCCGCTTAATCTTGCCTAATCGCACTGCACCTTTGCCATGCCATGCATCATACATGCATCATGCCGATCTTCTGCCGTTGTATTAAATATTACATCCGGTGTTCATGCTAGTGTTTTGCTTCTTCGCGGATAAGGCCGTTGAGTTGATGTGAGCTTCGCCCCGATCTTCGGTTGAACCTTCGGCCATGTTTTCAGGCGAGCATCTCCCCCTTTCTACCTATCTTACTTTTATAGTATTTATTCCCTCCGGTTGATCTATTGCTATCTGTGTTGCGATGCTCTAGTGTTTCGTACCCGTGATATCCCTTGCAGCCCTATATTACCTTGGCCACATCCTATTTACCTGTTGTTTGTTAGATAGTTGGACTTGCGCGTCGTAGTCGCCTGCTCAAGTGCTGTTGCGTGTCGTCAATCGCCACAGTTGTTGGAGCCTTGTCGCATGCTTGTTGTTGGAGATGATTATGGTTTTACTTATCGCACACTTTAATTCCTGTTTAACAACTAAAATTGAAATAAGCAGAGGCATCGGTGGGTGATAGAAAATATTTGGTTTCCGAACGCCCACTTGTGTCCCGTAGGATCCCGAGTACTTGATACCTGTTCCTTGATTTATCGCGCTATCCACATCCGGGAGGTATATGGGACCCCCCTGAGCCAGAGCTTGATTCAGTCTTATTTCTTGGGGCCACAAACTAGTTTGAGGTTTTATTTACGATCCTGTACTTATGCCATGCTTTACTGCTTTATTTAAATTGTGCGAGGAGCACACTGTACTGTTTAGGATCGGGACACGTTTACGCGGTGTCGACAAGCCCAGCCACACTTTCGGGTTCCCAGTCGCTCACAGCCGTCCACCCAAACCTTGAGTCCGTCTCGGAGCTAGCTTACTTCGTTGCGGGTTCTACTTAAGGGGTGGCCCCCTGAAATAATTCTGAATCCTGTGATTGCTTTGTCGTGAAGGCCTCGTTGGGTTTTGTTTTGGTTTTTCCGAGGTTGATCGAGTGTGTGTTGCTATTTGTGCACCCCGGCCGGTTTAAAACTTTCTGAAAGCCGTGTCCGCGGTTATGGACGACTTGGAGCACAGTATCTCGACCATAGACAAGCATAACTAAAGTTTATTGCTCTAAACTTGACTTTATAATGACTAGTAATCAGCTTCACTATAATGGAATGGCTAATAATACTGCCCACCATTGCTTGTTGAAGTGTCGCTTGCGACCATTGTATCTGACTAGTAAGTATTGCAACTACAACGGAATGGCTAAGTAAAAGTACCAACAACTGCTGGGTTTTGGGTTATCTCATGCTACCTGTATCTGACTAGTAAGTGTTGCCACTATAACGGAATGGTTAACTAAAAGTGCCCACTGCTTACTTTATCAGGACGATTATCTAAACCTGACTAGTAAAGTGCCGCAACTATAACTGAATAAGTAAAACTGCCAACTGTGTGAGTTCCTCGGTTGACTTCCTCGTTGGTCTCGAGGGGGAAACGCCAGGATGGGTTTGTTTGTTGATAGTATCAGGTTGGTTCCGGATAGGTCCTTCTTACCCCCCTCTGATTTGTCGCCAGTTGTATCGAGTCTCTATAGGTTGTTTAGTGCATGCTGCCGCTGCCGCTCAGTCCACCATACCTATGTAGGCGAGGACCGCCGAATTCTAGTCTCGCCGTGTACTGGCCTCAGTACTGACGCTCTTCTTTTTCCTTTGCCCTTTGTCGGCACCCCTTTTGTTAAACAGGTTTTGAGATCGACGTCGTTAGCAGGGTTACCCTTCCGGCTTGGCCTGGGCAGGGTTATGGACGCCATTGGTTATTCTTCAGGGCTCTTAGCCCCATTTGCATCTTGTCCGTAGTCGGACGCCCTATCACTTTCAAGGTGATTTGGATCTTTGTATATTATATCTGTATTCTTGACTCATGGAGTCGCTGCTGTATATATATCTGTTCTGTGGGTCCCATCGAGGACTGTTGTGTAATGTTATTACTTCGTTTTCCACCCGCACGAAAGTACCTGGTGGGCACCTTTGAATCGTTTCTATGCGGGTTTGGCGGTTTTCGCTAAAACTTGCATAGGGCCGATTCTGAGGGTGTTACAGAGTGGTATCAGAGCTCAGCAGTTACGATACCCCACAAGTCCAGCCTGTAGGATAACCTAGCTAACGGCCGAAGTAGAGTGTCAAAACTATTTTTGAAAAACGGTTGGATAGTTCTGATTAGGTCTGATTTTACTCCTTACCCCTCTGCTGCTCTCCTCTCACCTCTGCGTGTTTTGGATCCGCTCTTTTCTCTCTCTTCGAGTCCAGGAATTCTCGTGGTTGGGTTCCGTCGTACCTTCAGGGTTTCGCTTCCTCCTTTGGTAACGGTGTGGGTACATCTGGTCTTCATGCTATCCGAGGGGCCCTTCGTCTGGTGGCCTGCTCTTTGTTCCTTCTCGTGCCTTCCGGTGTTTTCCGACGCGACAACATCATCTACGCCATATCCGATGCAGGGTCTGCATCACTCCTCTGTTTCGGAACCTCGTTTGTCGAGATCTTCAGTCTGATTCCGAGAATGGTTGCACTCTTTTCGACTGAATGTGCAGAGTAATAGTTTGGGTGCGTGATGGATTGGCCCCCATGTCGACTACCCCTTCTATTCGCTTTTGTACATTGAAGTGGATGAGAATTCATCGGTTCCCCCTCTCCATCGGAAGTTAGATGTGGCTTTATTTGTTGATGCCTCTACCTTCGACCTTTTGTTTCCGGAGTGTTCTCGCGACGATCACGGACAACGACCTCTTGTTAGTGGTGTCGCGAGGATCTACACGAAGCGCGAAGGATCAGATCGCCGGCCTTCCTTCCGGTACCATGAGGCGGATCTCGAGGGCGAGATCCATTGTTAGTGGTGTCGAATTTTGGCATCCCGCAAAAACCACTACTAGAAAATCGCGTTGAATTTGTGCATTGCATCGTCATCATCATATGTTGTTTGTCTAAAACTATTTTCGCAAAGCCCGTTTTGTTTTCTAAAACGCCCCATCTTTATTCAAATATCAAAACCCGGGTCGCCGGAATATTTTGTTGTCCACTATCGGTTTGCAAACGGTCCATTTAAAGTAAATAAAATATTAAATTATTTTTAGTGGGGGCAGTCGAACGGGCCGATCCGACCCGAACGACCACCCCCATTTTCAAATCGGTCCACCTAACCGCCCTTCTAAATCCTACAGCTACCCATTCTAACCTACCCACCCTGCCTGCCACATCACCCCACCCAATGGCTAGACGCCACCTCACCCAGCCCCTCCCTTGGCCCAATCCTATGCTGCCACCTCTCCCTCTCCCCTCCCTCACATGCAATCACACACATAACACACACCTGACCACCCCCAGCACACCCACACACGCGCCCCACCCACTCAGCCCCTGACCGCTGGGGCCCCCCACCCCCTCTGGCCCAACCACAGCCGGCCACACGCGCCCCACCTTCCCCCATCTTCCCTGGACCCGCCCACCTGGTCAAACCACCCAACCCGGTCCCGCGCCTGGCCCACCCCGACCCACCTACCCCGCTCGGCCGCTCCTCCTCCTCCTTCCTCTCTCTCCCAGTCCCGACGCGCCACCAGCTCGCCGGCGACCGCCTCCGCCTCCTCTCCCCACCTCGCCGTCCCTCCCGTCCCCGGCCGTGGCCGCGCGAGCCCACCGCCGGCGACCCTCTCCGCGCCCGAGCCTCACCCTCCCCTTCGCCGGCCTCGACGCTCCTCCCCGGACCCTCCGTCCTCAACCTCCCGACCCCCCATCTCTGGCCGCTTCCACCCCGCGCCCAGGAGCCGGGCGAGCTCGCCGCCGCCTGCTCCCCTCTCCCCGGCGCCTCCACGCACCCACCCCTGGACCACGCCTCCATCGCCCTCCCTCACTGCTCCGCCCCGCCTCGCTCCTCCCCGCTCAGCACCGCCCTCCTCCGGCCTCGGCCGCCGCCGCGCCTCCTCCAGCAGCCACGGTCGAGCCCGCTCTGCGCCGCCCGAGCTCGCCGGCCACCCCCTGCCTCGTCGCTCCTCCGCCCGGCTCCGTCCTCTCCGCCCTGCCCCGGACGCGTCCGCCGCCGCCAGCGGGCTCCCCGCCTCCGGCCGTCTCTGTCTCGCCCCGTGGCCGCCCGAGCCCGCAACCGCCGCGGCCGCATCCCCGTCGTCGTAGTCTGAGCTCGCCCCGAGCCCCTGCACCGCCCCGCGTCCCGCCTCCAGCGCGTGGGCCCGCCGCCCCTGTAGTGTTCATCGCCCCGTCCAGCCCCTGCGTGGTGCTCCTGCGTGTATATGTTGGTGCTTGTGTGTTGTACCAAGAACCGTCCCCGAAGGCCTCCGACAGGGACCCACAAGATCTGCATCATGGACGCGCCACGGATTCGGAGGAACCCTCGATCGCCAAGTCCGCCTCACGAACCCCGGAGACCAAGCCTCGACACCCCGAACCCGGTGCCGCGCCAAGACCTCCTATCCGGATCCGAAGACCGAACCCGAGCGCCAAGGCCCGAACCCGAAGATCGCCAAGAACGCCACCGGTACGACAAGTGCTTTACCCCGAATGCCGAGACCGACTCGAGGGCGCGGACCCGACAAGAGCTTCGCCACGACAAGAACGACAGCAACCAGGGCGAGTCCGACGCCCCGACGCCAGACCACGTTCTTCCTCTCGGAACGCCATGACCGCCGACAACATGACCCGAAGACCACGGATGCGCCAAGATCTGCCCCTCTACCCGAGAACGATTCCGCCGATCCCGATTCCGTCGAACCCTGGACCCTGAGACCGACCCCGAACCCCGGAACCCCAAGATCGTCGAGACCCCAATGTGTGAACCTTCCCGAAACCCTATTTTATAACATAATACAACTTGTCGCATAATAATTGTCTTGCATGCATACATTCATGTGGTTTGGGGCCTTATGCCGATTCACCTCTAATTAAATATGGGGCCCATATGCGGGCAAATCTAGTCTCATATCGGCCTCATTTAAACTTGTGTAGCGAACCCGTATTATCTTTTGACATGTTAAACAACATTTAAAATGCGGGGTTTCTAAATAACATGAACCACCTAATTAAATGCCGGGACCCCGGTTCCGCTTAATCTTGCCTAATCGCACTGCACCTTTGCCATGCCATGCATCATACATGCATCATGCCGATCTTCTGCCGTTGTATTAAATATTACATCCGGTGTTCATGCTAGTGTTTTGCTTCTTCGCGGATAAGGCCGTTGAGTTGATGTGAGCTTCGCCCCGATCTTCGGTTGAACCTTCGGCCATGTTTTCAGGCGAGCATCTCCCCCTTTCTACCTATCTTACTTTTATAGTATTTATTCCCTCCGGTTGATCTATTGCTATCTGTGTTGCGATGCTCTAGTGTTTCGTACCCGTGATATCCCTTGCAGCCCTATATTACCTTGGCCACATCCTATTTACCTGTTGTTTGTTAGATAGTTGGACTTGCGCGTCGTAGTCGCCTGCTCAAGTGCTGTTGCGTGTCGTCAATCGCCACAGTTGTTGGAGCCTTGTCGCATGCTTGTTGTTGGAGATGATTATGGTTTTACTTATCGCACACTTTAATTCCTGTTTAACAACTAAAATTGAAATAAGCAGAGGCATCGGTGGGTGATAGAAAATATTTGGTTTCCGAACGCCCACTTGTGTCCCGTAGGATCCCGAGT
Source organism: Avena sativa (assembly GCA_916181665.1). Classification (NCBI taxonomy): domain Eukaryota; kingdom Viridiplantae; phylum Streptophyta; class Magnoliopsida; order Poales; family Poaceae; genus Avena; species Avena sativa. The sequence continues at coordinate 231,716,024 of OV702279.1, forward strand.
ACTTGATACCTGTTCCTTGATTTATCGCGCTATCCACATCCGGGAGGTATATGGGACCCCCCTGAGCCAGAGCTTGATTCAGTCTTATTTCTTGGGGCCACAAACTAGTTTGAGGTTTTATTTACGATCCTGTACTTATGCCATGCTTTACTGCTTTATTTAAATTGTGCGAGGAGCACACTGTACTGTTTAGGATCGGGACACGTTTACGCGGTGTCGACAAGCCCAGCCACACTTTCGGGTTCCCAGTCGCTCACAGCCGTCCACCCAAACCTTGAGTCCGTCTCGGAGCTAGCTTACTTCGTTGCGGGTTCTACTTAAGGGGTGGCCCCCTGAAATAATTCTGAATCCTGTGATTGCTTTGTCGTGAAGGCCTCGTTGGGTTTTGTTTTGGTTTTTCCGAGGTTGATCGAGTGTGTGTTGCTATTTGTGCACCCCGGCCGGGTTAAAACTTTCTGAAAGCCGTGTCCGCGGTTATGGACGACTTGGAGCACAGTATCTCGACCATAGACAAGCATAACTAAAGTTTATTGCTCTAAACTTGACTTTATAATGACTAGTAATCAGCTTCACTATAATGGAATGGCTAATAATACTGCCCACCATTGCTTGTTGAAGTGTCGCTTGCGACCATTGTATCTGACTAGTAAGTATTGCAACTACAACGGAATGGCTAAGTAAAAGTACCAACAACTGCTGGGTTTTGGGTTATCTCATGCTACCTGTATCTGACTAGTAAGTGTTGCCACTATAACGGAATGGTTAACTAAAAGTGCCCACTGCTTACTTTATCAGGACGATTATCTAAACCTGACTAGTAAAGTGCCGCAACTATAACTGAATAAGTAAAACTGCCAACTGTGTGAGTTCCTCGGTTGACTTCCTCGTTGGTCTCGAGGGGGAAACGCCAGGATGGGTTTGTTTGTTGATAGTATCAGGTTGGTTCCGGATAGGTCCTTCTTACCCCCCTCTGATTTGCCGCCAGTTGTATCGAGTCTCTATAGGTTGTTTAGTGCATGCTGCCGCTGCCGCTCAGTCCACCATACCTATGTAGGCGAGGACCGCCGAATTCTAGTCTCGCCGTGTACTGGCCTCAGTACTGACGCTCTTCTTTTTCCTTTGCCCTTTGTCGGCACCCCTTTTGTTAAACAGGTTTTGAGATCGATGTCGTTAGCAGGGTTACCCTTCCGGCTTGGCCTGGGCAGGGTTATGGACGCCATTGGTTATTCTTCAGGGCTCTTAGCCCCATTTGCATCTTGTCCGTAGTCGGACGCCCTATCACTTTCAAGGTGATTTGGATCTTTGTATATTATATCTGTATTCTTGACTCATGGAGTCGCTGCTGTATATATATCTGTTCTGTGGGTCCCATCGAGGACTGTTGTGTAATGTTATTACTTCGTTTTCCACCCGCACGAAAGTACCTGGTGGGCACCTTTGAATCGTTTCTATGCGGGTTTGGCGGTTTTCGCTAAAACTTGCATAGGGCCGATTCTGAGGGTGTTACAGAGTGGTATCAGAGCTCAGCAGTTACGATACCCCACAAGTCCAGCCTGTAGGATAACCTAGCTAACGGCCGAAGTAGAGTGTCAAAACTATTTTTGAAAAACGGTTGGATAGTTCTGATTAGGTCTGATTTTACTCCTTACCCCTCTGCTGCTCTCCTCTCACCTCTGCGTGTTTTGGATCCGCTCTTTTCTCTCTCTTCGAGTCCAGGAATTCTCGTGGTTGGGTTCCGTCGTACCTTCAGGGTTTCGCTTCCTCCTTTGGTAACGGTGTGGCTACATCTGGTCTTCATGCTATCCGAGGGGCCCTTCGTCTGGTGGCCTGCTCTTTGTTCCTTCTCGTGCCTTCCGGTGTTTTCCGACGCGACGACATCATCTACGCCATATCCGATGCAGGGTCTGCATCACTCCTCTGTTTCGGAACCTCGTTTGTCGAGATCTTCAGTCTGATTCCGAGAATGGTTGCACTCTTTTCGACTGAATGTGCAGAGTAATAGTTTGGGTGCGTGATGGATTGGCCCCCATGCCGACTACCCCTTCTATTCGCTTTTGTACATTGAAGTGGATGAGAATGCATCGGTTCCCCCTCTCCATCAGAAGTTAGAGGTGGCTTTATTTGTTGATGCCTCTACCTTCGACCTTTTGTTTCCGGAGTGTTCTCGCGACGATCACGGACAACGACCTCTTGTTAGTGGTGTCGCGAGGATCTACACGAAGCGCGAAGGATCAGATCGCCGGCCTTCCTTCCGGTACCATGAGGCGGATCTCGAGGGCGAGATCCATTGTTAGTGGTGTCGAATTGTGGCATCCCGCAAAAACCACTACTAGAAAATCGCGTTGAATTTGTGCATTGCATCGTCATCATCATATGTTGTTTGTTTAAAACTATTTTCGCAAAGCCCGTTTTGTTTTCTAAAACGCCCCATCTTTATTCAAATATCAAAACCCGGGTCGCCGGAATATTTTGTTGTCCACTATCGGTTTGCAAACGGTCCATTTAAAGTAAATAAAATATTAAATTATTTTTAGTGGGGGCAGTCGAACGGGCCGATCCGACCCGAACGACCACCCCCATTTTCAAATCGGTCCACCTAACCGCCCTTCTAAATCCTACAGCTACCCATTCTAACCTACCCACCCTGCCTGCCACATCACCCCACCCAATGGCTAGACGCCACCTCACCCAGCCCCTCCCTTGGCCCAATCCTATGCTGCCACCTCTCCCTCTCCCCTCCCTCACATGCAATCACACACATAACACACACCTGACCACCCCCAGCACACCCACACACGCGCCCCACCCACTCAGCCCCTGACCGCTGGGGCCCCCCACCCCCTCTGGCCCAACCACAGCCGGCCACACGCGCCCCACCTTCCCCCATCTTCCCTGGACCCGCCCACCTGGTCAAACCACCCAACCCTGTCCCGCGCCTGGCCCACCCCGACCCACCTACCCCGCTCGGCCGCTCCTCCTCCTCCTTCCTCTCTCTCCCAGTCCCGACGCGCCACCAGCTCGCCGGCGACCGCCTCCGCCTCCTCTCCCCACCTCGCCGTCCCTCCCGTCCCCGGCCGTGGCCGCGCGAGCCCACCGCCGGCGACCCTCTCCGCGCCCGAGCCTCACCCTCCCCTTCGCCGGCCTCGACGCTCCTCCCCGGACCCTCCGTCCTCAACCTCCCGACCCCCCATCTCTGGCCGCTTCCACCCCGCGCCCAGGAGCCGGGCGAGCTCGCCGCCGCCTGCTCCCCTGTCCCCGGCGCCTCCACGCACCCACCCCTGGACCACGCCTCCGTCGCCCTCCCTCACCGCTCCGCCCCGCCTCGCTCCTCCCCGCTCAGCACCGCCCTCCTCCGGCCTCGGCCGCCGCCGCGCCTCCTCCAGCAGCCACGGTCGAGTCCGCTCCGTGCCGCCCGAGCTCGCCGGCCACCCCCTGCCTCGTCGCTCCTCCGCCCGGCTCCGTCCTCTCCGCCCTGCCCCGGACGCGTCCGCCGCCGCCAGCGGGCTCCCCGCCTCCGGCCGTCTCTGTCTCGCCCCGTGGCCGCCCGAGCCCGCAACCGCCGCGGCCGCATCCCCGCCGTCGTAGTCTGAGCTCGCCCCGAGCCCCTGCACCGCCCCGCGTCCCGCCTCCAGCGCGTGGGCCCGCCGCCCCTGTAGTGTTCATCGCCCCGTCCAGCCCCTGCGTGGTGCTCCTGCGTGTATATGTTGGTGCTTGTGTGTTGTACCAAGAACCGTCCCCGAAGGCCTCCGACAGGGACCCACAAGATCTGCATCATGGACGCGCCATGGATTCGGAGGAACCCTCGATCGCCAAGTCCGCCTCACGAACCCCGGAGACCAAGCCTCGACACCCCGAACCCGGTGCCGCGCCAAGACCTCCTATCCGGATCCGAAGACCGAACCCGAGCGCCAAGGCCCGAACCCGAAGATCGCCAAGAACGCCACCGGTACGACAAGTGCTTTACCCCGAATGCCGAGACCGACTCGAGGGCGCGGACCCGACAAGAGCTTCGCCATGACAAGAACGACAGCAACCAGGGCGAGTCCGACGCCCCGACGCCAGACCACGTTCTTCCTCTCGGAACGCCATGACCGCCGACAACATGACCCGAAGACCACGGATGCGCCAAGATCTGCCCCTCTACCCGAGAACGATTCCGCCGATCCCGATTCCGTCGAACCCTGGACCCTGAGACCGACCCCGAACCCCGGAACCCCAAGATCGTCGAGACCCCAATGTGTGAACCTTCCCGAAACCCTATTTTATAACATAATACAACTTGTCGCATAATAATTGTCTTGCATGCATACATTCATGTGGTTTGGGGCCTTATGCCGATTCACCTCTAATTAAATATGGGGCCCATATGCGGGCAAATCTAGTCTCATATCGGCCTCATTTAAACTTGTGTAGCGAACCCGTATTATCTTTTGACATGTTAAACAACATTTAAAATGCGGGGTTTCTAAATAACATGAACCACCTAATTAAATGCCGGGACCCCGGTTCCGCTTAATCTTGCCTAATCGCACTGCACCTTTGCCATGCCATGCATCATACATGCATCATGCCGATCTTCTGCCGTTGTATTAAATATTACATCCGGTGTTCATGCTAGTGTTTTGCTTCTTCGCGGATAAGGCCGTTGAGTTGATGTGAGCTTCGCCCCGATCTTCGGTTGAACCTTCGGCCATGTTTTCAGGCGAGCATCTCCCCCTTTCTACCTATCTTACTTTTATAGTATTTATTCCCTCCGGTTGATCTATTGCTATCTGTGTTGCGATGCTCTAGTGTTTCGTACCCGTGATATCCCTTGCAGCCCTATATTACCTTGGCCACATCCTATTTACCTGTTGTTTGTTAGATAGTTGGACTTGCGCGTCGTAGTCGCCTGCTCAAGTGCTGTTGCGTGTCGTCAATCGCCACAGTTGTTGGAGCCTTGTCGCATGCTTGTTGTTGGAGATGATTATGGTTTTACTTATCGCACACTTTAATTCCTGTTTAACAACTAAAATTGAAATAAGCAGAGGCATCGGTGGGTGATAGAAAATATTTGGTTTCCGAACGCCCACTTGTGTCCCGTAGGATCCCGAGTACTTGATACCTGTTCCTTGATTTATCGCGCTATCCACATCCGGGAGGTATATGGGACCCCCTGAGCCAGAGCTTGATTCAGTCTTATTTCTTGGGGCCACAAACTAGTTTGAGGTTTTATTTACGATCCTGTACTTATGCCATGCTTTACTACTTTATTTAAATTGTGCGAGGAGCACACTGTACTGTTTAGGATCGGGACACGTTTACGCGGTGTCGACAAGCCCAGCCACACTTTCGGGTTCCCAGTCGCTCACAGCCGTCCACCCAAACCTTGAGTCCGTCTCGGAGCTAGCTTACTTCGTTGCGGGTTCTACTTAAGGGGTGGCCCCCTGAAATAATTCTGAATCCTGTGATTGCTTTGTCGTGAAGGCCTCGTTGGGTTTTGTTTTGGTTTTTCCGAGGTTGATCGAGTGTGTGTTGCTATTTGTGCACCCCGGCCGGGTTAAAACTTTCTGAAAGCCGTGTCCGCGGTTATGGACGACTTGGAGCACAGTATCTCGACCATAGACAAGCATAACTAAAGTTTATTGCTCTAAACTTGACTTTATAATGACTAGTAATCAGCTTCACTATAATGGAATGGCTAATAATACTTCCCACCATTGCTTGTTGAAGTGTCGCTTGCGACCATTGTATCTGACTAGTAAGTATTGCAACTACAACGGAATGGCTAAGTAAAAGTACCAACAACTGCTGGGTTTTGGGTTATCTCATGCTACCTGTATCTGACTAGTAAGTGTTGCCACTATAACGGAATGGTTAACTAAAAGTGCCCACTGCTTACTTTATCAGGACGATTATCTAAACCTGACTAGTAAAGTGCCGCAACTATAACTGAATAAGTAAAACTGCCAACTGTGTGAGTTCCTCGGTTGACTTCCTCGTTGGTCTCGAGGGGGAAACGCCAGGATGGGTTTGTTTGTTGATAGTATCAGGTTGGTTCCGGATAGGTCCTTCTTACCCCCCTCTGATTTGCCGCCAGTTGTATCGAGTCTCTATAGGTTGTTTAGTGCATGCTGCCGCTGCCGCTCAGTCCACCATACCTATGTAGGCGAGGACCGCCGAATTCTAGTCTCGCCGTGTACTGGCCTCAGTACTGACGCTCTTCTTTTTTCCTTTGCCCTTTGTCGGCACCCCTTTTGTTAAACAGGTTTTGAGATCGACGTCGTTAGCAGGGTTACCCTTCCGGCTTGGCCTGGGCAGGGTTATGGACGCCATTGGTTATTCTTCAGGGCTCTTAGCCCCATTTGCATCTTGTCCGTAGTCGGACGCCCTATCACTTTCAAGGTGATTTGGATCTTTGTATATTATATCTGTATTCTTGACTCATGGAGTCGCTGCTGTATATATATCTGTTCTGTGGGTCCCATCGAGGACTGTTGTGTAATGTTATTACTTCGTTTTCCACCCGCACGAAAGTGCCTGGTGGGCACCTTTGAATCGTTTCTATGCGGGTTTGGCGGTTTTCGCTAAAACTTGCATAGGGCCGATTCTGAGGGTGTTACAGAATCTTAACTTAGGATAATTCTACTAAGGTTTCATCTACTAGGATTTCCCATGGCATATTTTACACTTAGCTAAATTCCATGCAAGTCCTACTTAGAAATATCACTAATTTATAGTGAAAATAATGGGACAAAAGTATGAAGCATCACTTGCCTTTTTGGTAGAGAATATAAGTTCACTCCTTGAACTTGAAATGTTCACACTCTTCAAATTTCACTACAATTCAATCAAGCAAGCAAGAATTTATTTTACCATTCAAGCAAACAACACATAAAATAATAACAACAAAACAATGCATGCAAGCATGCCAAACTTTGTTTTATTTACAAAAGTGGTTTATAATAGGTTATAATCATTCTAAAACACTTTATTGGTCATTTTATAAAGTGGCAAAACTATTTGCAAAAGATTCTACCTATAAACCATTTTTAAACCAAAGCATTATTTTATGTGGTGGAGAAATGCTTTTAATAAGGAAACACTCTATAGGGTTCACAAAATATGTTTTCAAATAATAAAACCTTGTGTTTAGGGTCAGAGAGTTTCAATCAAAACATTTCCCAAAGGTTTTCTCCAAAAAGCATTTTTAACAAATAAACAATATTTTTATTTGACTAGAAATGGTTTAAATCAAAGATTTATTATTTTGCTTCACCAAATATATTTTTGAAACCACTAATTGATTTCTATGGTCAGTAGGTTCAAAAAAAACCATTTTCCAAAGATTTTATCTCAAAAGTCATTTTAGAACAAATTTTATATTCTAAATATGCCTACACAAGTTTCTGCAAAAACAAACAATTTAACAGAAGCAATTTACTAAACAAAGGGAATTGTCAGCAAGTACTTGTCTTGCTGAATCCATTGATATAAAATTTGCAAAATTTGGACATGTGGTTTGAAAGTTATGAATTTTTCAAATTGGAACATCTAATAGACAAGTTTCTGGTTTTTAAAACAATCTCTGGACACGTGGGCTGCTCTGATTCGTCGAAAACGGTTCGTGCGGATTGCGCTCTGAGGAGCATTGGATCTTAATGAAATCATGCATCACAGAAGCAAGCGTACCCTTTCGTTTATGTTCTATCGCGTGCGTTAGATTTTAATCCTACGGCTGACGTTCGAGCAACCATTGAGTGGCGGCGTCGACTGGCGGCGCGCGGTCAGACGGTGGCGTTGCTGGCGATGCAGGAAGCGAGAGAGAGTGGGGAGGAGCTCACCAAGTTCGCGGGGTCGTGGTGGTGCTCGAGGTGCCTGCTGTTTGTCGAGGGGCACGCTGGAGTTGCGTGGATTGCTCACCGGAGAGATGTCTGGCGATGGGCACGCACTGTCGTTGTCGGGGACGTCGCTGTAGAGCACGGGAGAGGGAACAGATGGTGCTGTTAGACGCGTGGAAGAGTAGGGAGTATGGGAGCATCAAAGGGAGAGGGCGGCGCGGTCAGAGACTACCTGTGGAGCTCGTCGGGGTTGGAGCAGACGGTGGCGCGGTCAGTCGAGGCGCTTAAGTGAGTGTGGTCAGGGGGCGAGGATCACGCGGCATTGAAGAGAATTTACCATGCAAATCAATCGGAAGTAACAGGAGGAAGAACTGGTCGCGCGAGGAAGACGCTGACGTGGTCGTGGGGTCCGTTTGACAGCGAGAGAGGAAGAGAGGGAATGGGGTCCAGTGGTCAGCGACTTAGCGGGTTCGGTCTGCGGTGAGGAAAAACGTTTCGGGGAGAGAGGGAGAGGAGGGCTGCTGGGCCTTAGTGGGCTAGCTGGGCTGGGCTGCTCCATTTCATTTTTTTTGTTCTGAATGTTTTTCCTTTTCCATTTCTAATATTCTGTTTTGATTTTGTTTAATTATTTTAAACACTTATTTGAATTCAAACTTCAAACAAACCTTGAGTAGATTTTAATACTGATTAATATTACATTCCAAAGTCAAATTTAGAATAATTTATTTATTCTTTTTAGGGTCCTTTAATTATTTAAAATAGGCTCTAGTATTAATTAAATAAGATTTAATAATATTTTTCAATCTCCATTTGAATTCAAATCACCACCAAACTTTGGGTGAATTTTAATTCTGTTTATCAACATATTTCAAAGTTCAAAATAAGATAATTCTTTTAGAATCTAGTAACAATTAAATAAATAGACCATAGTCTTTAATTCAAATAGGTTTTAATTTATTTTAAAACTCTTTTTGAAATCTAAATAATATCAAAATCTTTTCAGTTGGTTTCTTTTGAAAAACTAAAACACTTGGAAATCTTATTTAAAATAAATTAACAAGTTTTAGTGTTTATTTAAAATGGAAAAGCCTTTACTTTAATAAAAATGGATATTAATAAATCCTCATTATTTTATTTAAATAAACCTTTACTCTTTTTATCAAATAGAAATATTTTATTTCAAAAGCTTGGCCAAGATTTAATTTGGCTCTATAAAATAATCCTTATTTATATTTCTACCTTTGCTTTATAAAAACCATATCTTTTTATTTTAAAGACCCAAAAATAGTGATTCTAACTATTATAACTTTATTTATTATTTGTTTATCTTTTTAAATTCCTTTAGAATTATTTGCTCACCATTTGGTATGGATTTCTAGATGGTTGCTTTGTTAGCTTTGGGAAATCAATTTCCTTATCTTATTAAATTCATAAGATTTTATTCATGGCTCCAAAGTAAGTGAATCCAATTTATATGGTTTTATAATATTTCTAATAGTCATTCTTGATCAATTTGAAATGTTTGTTTGACAACTTTTTATATGGATCAAATCCATAGGCTTGGAGATAACTTGGAAATGATTTTCTTCCATTAGGGTTTTAGGGTTTTGGTTTATTTCTCAAGTGTTTAAATTTCCAGATGCATTTATGAAGAATGCATTCCACTTGATTTGAATTTAGTTGGATTCAAATGTTCACCAAAGTTTGTTCAAGATGGGATTTTAAGTTTCCATTTAGAAACAAAAGTTTCTTTTCACCCTAAATTTCAACAATTATTTATTTTGTTTATTTATTTTTCACATTACAAGATTTGGAAAATCTTGGGATGTGACATTCCAGCAGGCAGCGGAGTTTGTAGCTCTCTCCTCGCGATTCCGGCAGCACGACAGCGTGGTATCGGAAGTAGAGGGGAGATCCCGCAGGGCTTCGCCTAATCCGGAGCGAGTATGGTGGAGTAGAGGGAGCCCCGGCGATCTAGGGTTTAGAGGGCCGAGGTTTAGAGATAGCTAGCAACTAGAGTTTAGCTAGTCGGTAGCGGTTTAGAGGAGATCTAGATTGGTAGCAACTAGAGAGGGGGCGACGGCCAACCTAGGGTTTCTTGGGTGCCTAGGGCAAGGGGACACCTTGGGGTGTTCCCCCACCCCTCCTTATATAGGTGGGGGCGTCCAAGGGTGTTCCCAACCCAGGTGGAAACCCTCCCTAACTTAGAAACCCTCCCTAACTCGGAAACCATGTTGGGATTTGACTTTTTCAAACTGCCTTTTTGACTTTCAAATTAGAGTTTGATTTCTCTCTTCCAAGTGTCCAGCCAAGTGACCTAGGACATGATGCAACCATTACACTTTGTCATGACACATCCATGAACCCTTCCCCTTCTGGATCGATGAACCTTCTAGACCCTTCTAGAACATTACGGTAAAAACACCGGAATCATTCCCGAACTCCGAAATTGGACTTTCCTTATATGAATCTTATTCTCCGGACCATTCTGGATCTCCTCGTGATATCCCGGATCCCATCCGAGACTCCGAAAAACATTCGGTCTCTTTACTCAAATTCCATATCTACTAAACAACATCGAATCCTTAACTGTGTCTCCCTACGGTTCGTGAATTATGCAGACATGATCGAGACTCTTCTTCGATCAATAACCAATAGAGGAATCTGGAAATTCATATGGCTCCCACATATTTCTATGATTACTTTGCGATTGAATGAACCATTTACATACGAAACCAATTTCCCTTTGTCTCGCGATATTTTACTTATCCGAGGTCTGATCGTCGGTATCTTTGCATACCTAGTTCAACCTCGTTACTGATAAGTATTCTTTTCTTGTTCCCGTGATATGTGATCCCTTGTGAGCCATTCACATGCTTGCAAGCTAATTGGACCAAGAGGGCCCAGAATATATCTATTCGTCATATGGATGGAAAATCCCACTCTTGATCCATGTGCCTCAACACATACTTTCCGAACACTCAATGCCACCTTTATAGCCACCTAGTTATGGTGTGGTGTTTGATGTCATAAAAGCATCCTTCCGGTGATGGTGATTAGCATGATCTCATGGTCGAAGGAATGAGGTTACTATGTATCAGAAAGCTTATAGCAAGTGAACTATTTGAATGACTTGATCTTATGCTACGCTTAACTATAGGAGTATGTCCATCACATCATTCTCCTAATGATATTACCTTATTGTTAATAACATCTCATTGTTCATGATCAGGAAACCATGATCATATGTTAACCAACAAGCTAGTTTAACAAGAGGCTTTAATAGGGACTCTTTTATGTTTACAAACCACACAAGTATTAATGTTTCCAGTTAATACAATTATAGCATGGTATGTAAACATTTATCATAAGTACGAAGATATGATAATAACCACTTTATTATTTCCTCTTGGGCATATCTCCAACAATTGGCTATGGCACCCATGTTATCACAATAGATAGACATTGGGTCCAGTGCACTTGGAACCACACGAAGCTCTGTAATGAACTCCTTCATCCATATCACCTCTTGTGAAGCCTCCGAAGCAGCTATGTATTCCGATTCAGTTGAAGATCTCGCCACAACGCTTTGCTTTGCTCTCCTCCAGCTAACTGCTGCACCATTCAAAGTAAATACGTATCCAGATTGAGATTTAGAATCATCTGGATCGGTGTTCCAACTAGCATCAGTGTAACCATTAACAACGAGTTGCTCATCACCTCCATAAGAAAGAACCATATCCTTAGTTCTTCTCAAGTACTTAAGGATGTTTTTGACCGCTGTCCAATGATCCACTCGTGGATCACTTTGATATCTGCTAGTCAAACTAACAACATATGCAATGTCGGGTCTAGTACATAGCATGGCATACATAAGAGATCCTATGGCTGAGGCATAGGGAGTCTTACTCATCCTTTCTCTATCTTCTGCCGTTGCGGGACTTTGAGTTTTACTCAAGGTCGTATTGGACAACATGGGAAAGAACCCTTTCTTGCTATCTTCCATTCCAAACCTCTTTAGAACTTTGTCCAAATATGTACTCTGTGACAATGATATTAGGCGTCTTGATCTATATCTATAAATCTTTATGCCTAATATGTAAGCTGCTTCGCCAAGATCTTTCATTGAAAAACTATTATTCAAATAATCCTTGACACTATTAAGAAGGTATACATCATTCCCAATCAACAATATGTCATCTACATATAGTATTAAGAATGCTACAGAGCTCCCACTCACTTTCTTGTAAATACAAGCTTCTCCATAAGTTTGTATAAAACCAAAACTTTTGATCACCTTATCAAAATGTTGATTCCAACTCTGAGATGCTTGCGTCAATCCATAAATGGACCGTTGAAGTTTGCATACCTTGTTAGCATCTTTAGGATCGACAAAACCTTTGGATTGTACCATATACAACTCTTCATCAATGTCTCCATTGAGGAACGCCGTTTTGTCATCCATCTGCCATATCTCATAATCATAATATGCAGCGATTGCTAATAAAATCCTCACAGACTTTAGCTTCGCTACCGGTGAGAAAGTCTCATCATAGTCAACTCCTTGAAATTGTCTAAACCCTTTTGCGACAAGTTGAGCTTTATAGACAGTAACATTACCATCAGCATCTATTTTCTTCTTGAAAACCCATTTGTTCTCGACAGCATTCCGGCCATCCGGTAAGTCCACCAAAGTCCATACTCATCTTTTGTTGTAGTATATGTCACAATGTCTTAACTTTGGAACTCATCCAAATCTATTATGGAACTTGCTTTCCATTATATTGTGCCACCCTTGGTTTAGATTGAGGTAAACTTAATTTGTACTTTGTGACAAAACTAGTATCAATGTAGTACTTTTACAATGAACTAACCATCTATTTGTCACCTCTAAAAAAATAATATATTCTTAGTTTTTCCAAAATATCATAAGAATATCCTTACTATCGTCCAATGATTATGTTATGAATCATTCGGGTAGATGCTCATAACATTTAGAGCATAGGACATATCTGGATTTGTACATATCATAGTATGATTGATATAAATACTCTTTGTGATTTCATACATCAATTATCAATTTATACTTGAATCTTTGTTTCACTTACCAAGTGTCAATACACTTGAATTTCGATTCAACCTTTCTGTGCGACAAGAAACTTTCTTGTATTTTCTATATTGAAATCATTCAATATATCATCTATGTACTTTTGGCACAACCATATTAGCGTCTCAATCTATCTATATAGATATTGATGCCAAATATTCGGGTTTTGCCTAAGTCTTTCATCAAAATGAAATTCTTAACTTGTGTTAACAAAAGATACATCATTTCCAATCAATAATATGTCTTCCACATAATGTATTAGAAATATGTCTTAGCGCTCCCACTTAATTTCTTGCAAATGCAAGCATCTTCATCATCTCCGATGAGATTAAACTCTTTTAACAGTTTCATCATGGTGAAAATTCCAACTCTACGATACTTATTTCAACTATTGAAGTTTGCATTCGCTATTAGCATCCTTTAAATTAACAAAACCCTTTGGATCATGTTATGTACATGTCTTAGGTAACAATTCTATTAAAAGAACTTTGTTTTGTTTGTTCAACCACCATATAACAGAATTATATGTAGTGGTTTCTACATTAATCCGTATAGACTAAATATCGCTATGCAAGATCAAATCTTGTAACCTTTGAACATTGTTGTGAACTCTTTCCCAACATGTCGACTATTTCATAGATGTGAAACGTCTATGTCTATTTTTTTATAGATCTAAACACGACTGTGAGGTCTTACACCTTTCTAGAGGGTCTTTCAAGTTTAAAACTTGATTTCTCGTGTATGGAACTACCACGGATTTTATGGCTTCAAGCCATTTGACGGAGTCAGGGCCCATCATCGCTTCTTTGCATGTAGTCCGTTTATTATTGTCAAATAATGATTCAACCCTCAAATCTTGGTATTTGATTATTTACCCGACCTACTTGGTTCAATAGGAACTTAGACCTCCGTAACCACAACCTTTGAGGCACGTGAGTCATGAGCATTATTGCTGCCTCCGGAACACTTTTCGGTGCTGCGCAACTTTGCACATATAGCTAAGGTTCTTTTAACCTTATCAAAGTTCTATCATCCTCCCACTTAACTTTTCACGGAAAATTCCTTCTCAAATAAACATGACGTTCCAAGCGAGAAATATTTTTGTCTTTGGTATTATGGAGGAATACTCAACGGTTATTCGAAATAACATACAAAGACATGTTCATCCGACTTTGGTTGTAAACATCTCACTTATGCATAGCATACCAATGTTTAAGAAAGGACAACTTGGGTTTTATCCCAAACCATAACTTTATATGGTGTCATTTCAATGGATCATGATGGAGCTCTTTTTAGTGGAAAAGCGGTAGTCTCTAAAGCTTTTAATATTTAAAATATAATGGCAGTTTTATGAATTACACCTTTGATCTTACCATGATAAACAAGGTTTTATTACATATCTCGAACACACCATACTCTTATGGTGTTTCGGGAAATGCAAATTCATGGAACGATTCCTCTAATCTTAGGTGTTTTTCTAAACTTGCAACTCAAAAATCTTCCTTTATGATCTTATCATAAATTCTTTATTTTCTTGTTAAATTGATTTTGCACTTCATCTTGAAATTCTTCGAACTTTTTCAGATGTTTCACACTTCATGCTCATTAAGTAAATATTCATATATTCACTCAAATTTTTGGAGAAAGCATATGAAGTTGAAAATCCATCGCTCTTGACTACATATAATGGGCATCATACATCTATATGTACAAGTTCCAATAAGCTAGTAATTCGTTCCCTTTTGGCTTATGAACGGAGTTTTAATTATCTCTAGGAAAGTTTCACAAGCGTCATTTGATCAAAAGTCAAAAGACTCCAAACTTCCATCCATATGGAGTTTCTTCATGTTTTCTTTCCAATATAATTTAAACGGCGATGTCACTTCTTAAGTGATCTTTCAATCAATTGTATTTCGACATTTTAGCACAAGTTTTGTGGATGTGATTTCTCCAACTAGACTTGTATATCATCCTTCTTTCATGGAATATGGAAATTATTTGAACAACCCTTTTGTCCTCATAATACCTAATAAAACAAATCTACAAGGCAAGCTTTTATATTAACGAGGAACACAACTACCCTTTATTTGTTCTCGATGAACATCATCACATACTCTTTTGCTAGTTACTTAGGCCATTGTAGTTCATGAATTGTGTTGTTTTGTATGATTATTCACACCAACAAATTCAGTATCTAATACTTAAGAACCACATTGTTTAACAAGCAAAGAATATAGCCATAACATGTATATCTTCTATACACATAAGCTGAACAATTCTAGTCTTTTTTCTTCTGCCAAATATTTCTTAGATTTCTGTTTTAGTATTTCTTTATCCTTTCAAAAGAATCCATCAACATCAACAGTGGCACCATACTTATGACACATAGTCCAAAACATGTATAGTAAATACCAATGTCTTTGGACTTGCACTTTGAAGTAGATCACCATCATCAAGTGTTTGGTGTTCTTTCAAATTCCATTCTTTAGTAATCTTTTAGTGTAGTAAACATTTTTCCTACATCAAATATTCATCCTTATCATGGAACTATTCATGATTAAGCTGCTTCAGCATATAACGGTGAATTGTGGGTATAATGTTGCTCTCCAAAACCTTTTGGAGAATTAGGACGACTAGCGTCTCCAACCTTTTGAAAATTCTCATCAAATATGAGAACATAAACTTTTCTATATTATAATCTATCATGTTGTAATCAAAACATCGTTTCAGATATCGCAATATCTTCCACATATGATGATCCTAGATAACCTTGATATTAAAACAATCTTTTGAATATCAAGAATCATGGAGATAAACATGATACTTATATACTAACACTAGAATTGTTACTCTTGATTTAATACCAATTATTAAACTTCACGGAGTAACCGGAACTTACTGAAAGTTTGCAATTGGACTTTTAAACTTTAGATTAACACTTCAAAACAATACGATACCAGTTCGTAAAGTAACTAACCAGAATTCTATAGTTCTATTATCTTAATTATAACTAAGCGCAAGGTGGTAAACGGATGCCAATGACTACAACAACTATGCAAATTCACTTTGATTTAATTTATGATAAATAGTGTTCAACTTTTAATCATATTCCTATTGAACTCCCACTCAAAACAATATCCCTCATATTGTTTTAGTGATTACATGAACCAAATCCACTATACCAAGTCCGATCATCACGTGACATGATGTAGTTTCAAAGGCGAACAATCATCATGTTCATCATATCATCTATATGACTCATGCTTTACCTTTCGGTATTCTGTGTTCCGAGACCATGTATGTACATGCTAGGCTCGTCAAGATCAAACCTTAGCTTCCGCATGAGAAAATCTGGCTTACTCCCGTTGTATACACTTGCAGAATCTAACACACCAGATCATCACGTGGTGCTTCGAAACAACGAGCTTTGGCAACGGTGCCTACTTAGGACGAACACTCTATAACTTGATATTTTTTTAGAGGGATCATCTTATAATGCTGCCGTCACAATCTAAGCAATATAATATGCATAAAAGGATTAACATCACATGCAATTCATAATATGTGATATGATATGGCCTTTCTTCTTGTGCTTCTGATCTCCATCTTCAAGCACGAACATGATCGCCATCATCACTGGCATGTCGTCAAGGTCAATGGCACCGCTCCATGGTTGTCGTCCACCAGCATCAACTATTACATCTACTTTGAATAATAGACACGCAGGTCTTAACGGAATTTAAAAGACAACCATATGGCTCATGTCGGTTGCCGACTTACAATAAGGAACATTGCATACATCATATATAATCACAATCATGGCCATATCACATCACAGCACACCCCTGCAAAACAAAGTTAGACGCCTCTAATTTTCTTTGCATATTTTACGTGGTTTGGGGCTTTCTATAAGTATCGTTCTAACTTACGAACAAGAACCACAACGTTGATTCATGAACTATCAAGTTCCTGTTGTAAATTGAATCTTCACTATGATGGGAGAGACAGACACCCGCAAAGCCACTTATGCAATACAAGTTGCATGTGAAGCGTGGAGCAAGTCTCACGAACGATGTCATGTAAGGTTATCCTGGGCCGCTTCATCCCACCATCCCGCAAGATGCAAAGTACACAAGAAGCAATTGATAATAAAAGAACCACCGCCCACAATGACCATTGTGTTCTACTCGTGCAACAGATCTACATATAGACACGGCTCTGATATCACTATAGGGGTTCGTAGCTTGGAAAACAAAAAATTTCTATCGCATGAACACACACACACACAAGCCAAGATCTATCTACTAGATTGTAGCAACGAATCGATAGAGTACTAACCCTCAAAGATCCAAAGTGGTTAACGAGAGAAGATTCTCGTGGGTCATGTAGTCGTTCACTTGCCGATCTCAAGATCGCGTAGGCGATCCTTCCGGCGCCGTGTTCCGGCAGCGCTCCCGCAGTCGGTCACACATACGGTACTCGATGAAGACCTTACTCTCCCTTGTTCCAGCAGGCAGCGGAGTTTGTAGCTCTCTCCTTGCGATTCCGGCAGCACGACGGCGTGGTGTCGGAAGTAGAGGGGAGATCCCGCAGGGCTTCTCCTAAGCTGGAGCGAGTATGGTGGAGTAGAGGGAGCCCCGGCGATCTAGGGTTTAGAGGGCCGAGGTTTAGAGGTAGCTAGCAACTAGAGTTTAGCTAGTCGGTAGCGATTTAGAGGAGATCTAGATTGGTCGCAGCTAGAGAGGGGGGCGGCGGCCAACCCAGGGTTTATTAGGTGCCTAGGGTAAGGGGGACACCTTGGGGTGTGCCCCCACCCCTCCTTATATAGGTGGGGGCGTCCAAGGGTGTTCCCAACCTAGGTGGAAACCCTCCCTAACTCGGAAACCATGTTGGGATTTGACTTTTTCAAACTGCCTTTTTGACTTTCAAATTAGAGTTTGATTTCTCTCTTCCAAGTGTCCAGCCAAGTGACCTAGGACATGATGCAACCATTACACTTTTTCATGACACATCCAAGTACCCTTCCCCTTCCGGATCGATGAACCTTCTAGACCCTTCTAGAACATTACGGTGAAAACACCGGAATCATTCCCGAATTCCGAAATTGGACTTTCCTTATATGAATCCTATTCTCCGGACCATTCTGGATCTCCTCGTGATATCCCGGATCCCATCCGAGACTCCGAACAACATTCGGTCTCTTTACTCAAATTCCATATCTACTAAACAACATCGAATCCTTAAGTGTGTCTCCCTACGGTTCGTGCATTATGCAGACATGATCGAGACTCTTGTCCGATCAATAACCAATAGAGGAATCTGGAAATTCATATGGCTCCCACATATTTCTACGATTACTTTGCGATTGAATGAACCATTTACCTACGGAACCAATTTCCCTTTGTCTCGCGGTATTTTACTTATCTGAGGTCTGATTGTTGGTATATCTGCATACCTAGTTCTACCTCGTTACCGATAAGTATTATTTTCTCGTTCCCGTGATATGTGATCCCTTGTGATCCATTCAAATTCTTGCAAGCTAATTGGATGAAATTCCACCGAGAGGGCCCACTATATATCTATCCGTCATATGGATGGACAAATCCCACTCTTGATCCATGTGCCTCAACACATACTTTCCGAACACTCAATGCCACCTTTATAGCCACCCAGTTACAGTGTGGTTTTCGATGTCATCAAAGCATCCTTTCGGTGATGGTGATTAGCATGATCTCATGGTCGAAGGAATTAGGTTACTATGTATCAGAAAGCTTATAGCAAGTGAACTATTTGAATGACTTGTTATGCTACGCTTAACTATAGGAGTATGTACATCACATCATTCTCCTAATTATATGACCTTATTGGTAATAACATCTCAATGTTCATGATCAGGAAACCATGATCATATATTACCCAACAAGCTAGTTTAACAAGAGGCTTTACTAGGAACTCTTTTATGTTTACAAACCACACAAGTATTAATGTTTCCGGTTAATACAATTATAGCATGGTATGTAAACATTTATCTTAAGTACGAAGATATGATAATAACCACTTTATTATTGACTCTTGGGCATATCTCCAACAATTGGCTATGGCACCCATGTTAACACAATAGATAGACATTGGGTCCAATGCCCTTGGAACCACACCAAGCTCTATAATGAACTCCTTCATCCATATCGCCTCTTGTGAAGCCTCCGAAGAAGCTATGTATTCCGATTCAGTTGAAGATCTCGCCACAACGCTTTGCTTTGCACTCCTCTAGCTAACTGCTACACCATTTAAAGTAAATACGTATCCAGATTGAGATTTAGAATCATCTGGATCGGTGTTCCAACTAGCATCGGTGTAACCATTAACAACGAGTTGTTCATCACCTCCATAATAAAGAACCATATCCTTAGTTCTTCTCAAGTACTTAAGTATGTTTTTGACTGCTTATGTCCAATGATCCACTCATGGATCAATTTGATATCTGCTAGTCAAACTAACAACATATGCAATGTCGGGTCTAGTACATAGCATGGCATACATAAGAGATCCTATGGCTGAGGCATAGGGAGTCTTACTCATCCTTTCTCTATCTTCTGCCGTTGCGGGACTTTGAGTTTTACTCAAGGTCGTATTAGACAACATGGGCAAGAACCCTTTCTTGCTATCTTCCATTCCAAACCTCTTTAGAACTTTGTCCAAATATGTACTCTGTGACAATGATATTAGGCGTCTTGATCTATATCTATAAATCTTTATGCCTAATATGTAAGCTGCTTCGCCAAGATCTTTCATTGAAAAACTATTATTCAAATAATCCTTGACACTATTAAGAAGGTATACATCATTCCCAATCAACAATATGTCATCTACATATAGTATTAAGAATGCTACAGAGCTCCCACTCACTTTCTTATAAATTCAAGCTTCTCCATAAGTTTGTATAAAACCAAAACATTTGATCACCTTATCAAAACGTTGATTCCAACTCCGGGATGCTTGCTTCAATCCATAAATAGACCGTTGAAGTTTGCATACCTTGTTAGCATATTTAGGATCGACAAAAACATTGGCTTGTACCATATACAACTCTTCATCAATGTCGCCATTGAGGAACGCCATTTTGACATCCATCTGCCATATCTCATAATCATAATATGCAGCGATTGCTAATAAAATCCTCACAGACTTTAGCTTCTCTACCGGTGAGAAAGTCTCATCGTAGTCAACTCCTTTAATTTGTCGAAACCCTTTCGCGACAAGTCAAGATTTATAGACAGTAACATTGCCATCAGCATCTGTTTTCTTCTTGAAAATCCATTTGTTTTCGACAGCCTTCCGGCCATCCGGTAAGTCCACCAAAGTCCATACTTGGTTTTCGTACATGGATCAAATCTCGGATTTCATGGCTTCTTGCCATTTATTGGAATCTGGGCTCATCATCGCTTCCTCATATGTCGTCGGGTCATCGGTGTTGTCCACCACCATGACACTCATAACGGGATCATACCAATCAGGAGTGGTACGATTTCTCGTTCACCTGCGAGGTTTCGTAGTAACTTCAACCGAAGTTTCATGATTAACATCATTAGCTTCCTCTCTTATTAGTGCAGGCGCCACAGGAACTACTTCCAGTGCTGCGCTACTCTCAAGTTTGAGAGAAGGTTCAAAAACCTTGTCGAGTTCTACTTTCCTTCCAGTCACTTATTTAGAGAGAAACTCCTTCTCTAGAAAGGATCCATTCTTAGCAACAAAGATTTTGCCCTCGGATCTATGATAGAAGGTATACCCAATAGTTTCCTTCGGGTATCCTATGAAGACGCATTTTTCCGCTTTGCGTTCAAGCTTGTCGGGCCGTAACTTCTTTACATAAGCTTCGCAACCCCAAACTTTAAGGAACGATAATTTAGGTTTCTTCCCAAACCATAATTCATACGGTGTCATTTCAACAGATTTAGATGGTGCCCTATTTAAAGTGAATGCGGTTGTTTCTAATGCATAACCCCAAAACGATAGCGGTAAATCTATAAGTGACATCATAGAACGAACCATATCTAAGAGAGTTCGATTACGACGTTCGGACACACCATTAAGTTGTGGTGTTCCTAGCGGTGTCAATTGAGAAAGTATTCCGCATATCTTCAAATGCTCGCCAAACTCGTAACTTATATATTCACCTCCATGATCAGATCGTAGAAATTTAATCTTCTTGTTACGTTGATTCTCTACTTCACTTTGAAATTCCTTAAACTTCTCGAAAGTTTTGGACTTATGTTTCATGAAATAGATATACCCATATCTACTCAAGTCATCCGTGAAGGTAAGAACATAACGATAACCACCGCGCGATGCAACACTCATTGGGCCACAAACATCGGTATGTATGATTTCCAATAAGTCCGTAGCTCGCTCCATCATACCAGAAAATGGAGTCTTAGTCATTTTACCCATCATACATGCTTCGCATTTTTCAAATGATTCGAAATCAAGTGATTCAAGAAGTCCATCGGAATGGAGTTTCTTCATAAGCTGCACTCCAATATGACCAAGACGACAGTGCCACATATAGGTTGAGTTATTGCTCAATTTTAAATGTTTAGCTTCAATGCTATTAATGTGTGTATTTCTACAATCGAGATTCAATAATAATAGACCATCTATCAAAGGTGCATGTGCATAAAACATATTACTCATGTAAATCGAATAACCATTATTCTCAGACTTAAACAATTAACCGTCTCGCAATAAACATGATCCTGATATAATGTTCATGTTCAACGCATGCACCAAATAACAATTATTTAAGTATAAAACTAATCCCGATGGTAGATGAAGGGGTAGCGTGCTAACCACGATCACATCAAACTTTGATCTAGTTCCAACGTGCATCGTCACCTTGTTCTTCGCTAGTTTCCGTCTATTCTGCAGCACCTGTTTCGAGTTAAAAATATGAGCAACTGAACCAGTATCAAATACCCAGGCACTACTACGAGTACTAGTGAGATACACATCAATAACATGTATATCGGATATACCTTTCTTCTTGATGTTGTAGTTCTTCAAATCCGCCAAGTACTGCGGTGACCCAGCATACCACTTCATGTGTAGTACACTATAGTCATTGACATGACATCCACAGAACACCGTTCCATAAATATCACATCCCTCAGAGTGGTACAACAGAAACATTGCGGGTCCATATTACAAACATACACACGTTATTATTATTACAATAACGGAAGTTCAAAACTTCCCAAAGATTCAACTTACAAACCCAAATTATAAGTGTTTGAGCGTAAGTTTCAAATTTAAAACTTAAACCCCAAATTGAGCTCAACAACTTTTTGCTATATATTGTTCATGTTGCTCGGCATAAGTGGATACTAGAACTATAGTAATTATTCAGACTCTTAGAACTCTCCTCCGTAGACGATGTCATAGTCCTCCCCTTCTACGGCTCCATACAGGTTGGGCTCTTCATAGAAGACCTTATCTTAACTCTCAAATGCATACATTGGGTTATCTTCGGGATTCTCAGAGTCTAAGCAAGGATTCAAAGGAAAGGATGAGTAACAGCGTTACCCAGCAAATTCATGATATGCAAGGTAGGAAGTTTGATGCTCTATGTACCACCTCGGACTATCAGTCTTTGGCACTATGCAATTTTCATAAATCTTTCTTCAAAGGTTGATTTTATTATTAAAATCTATGACCATCAGCCTTCACAGGTTGACCAGAACTTTCATGGAGTTCCTTTCGTGCGCGTTCGTAGATCCTCCCGGAACAGGGAGTAACAAGTTACAATTCTTACACTCTGCAGAGGTGCGTTACTTTTCCCAAGAGAGATCAACTCCTCGTTGCACAACCGGGCGTACTTTCCCGTCCACAATTCCATGATGTGGGGCCCAGTAGTTGGTCCAAGCCAATCACTGCCCTCTCTGCGACCTCATATGTCTACACGATCCTTCGGGCTGGCTCACCTTCGTTAAGCCCCCTTTCGGGCAGGCTAAAACCCTGATGAGTTCCCGAAGACTCTATGACCTAGTGATGCCCGGAATAGTACCATTCACATGGACTATATCCCTAAACACCATTCATAGATAATCTAGACACCAAAAGTGTGGGGCGTAAGGGTGCCACCCATATGTTGAATCCGCACAATGAATCACAACATCACGTTAAGGTCGTCTTGCCTCCATATAAGAGGAAAAGGATACAGCTGACTTCTCCGTCCCATTCCAAACCTCATGGTTAACGCGTAATATACGGCGCTAGAATCACTAATGGCATGGGTTATTAATCCCTAATTGTACATCATTATTGCAATTAGAACCCTAAGTTCTGTTGCTCCATCATATCATCCCTTAGGATGATATCTAAGATTTAGTATCTTGAGAAAATAATGTTTTCTTTTTCTATAATATAGATGATAACACACAATTCGCAAATACATTGATAAAGACTCTTCAAAGGACATGACCAAGTGATGAACTTGCCTTGTGATGGCAAGGTAGTGAAGTCTGATGCTTGCACTGGACCTTGATCTTCTATGTCTACAAAAAACATCATTATTGCCCGGTAAGGACAATATTTAAAGAAGCAAAATGATTATGCAAAGTAATGTAATGTATTATTTAATTTTATGTGTATTCTCCTCATTATTATAAAAAAAATTAATAATAAAGGATTTATAAATATTAATTTTTAATATTTATTGAATATTGTATTCTTTTATTTTATTTCCTTTTATTTGAATTTTATTGATTTAATAATTCCTTTAAGAATTATCATGTAAATACCAAAAATTGTTATTAAATAATTGTTTAGTATTTTTATAAAATATTTACAATATTAATATATAATGAAAGTGATTTTTATTTATTTTTATCATCTTTCAATAATTTTGTAAAATTCCATAAGTAATATTTAAATTACAAAATTCTTAATAAAATTTATATGTCTAAAATTTTATTTATTAATTGATTTGGATAGTTTAGATTATTGTGAATCCAGAAATATTTTATTTATAAATTTTGGATTATTATTTTATTTTCTGGGATTTATTAAAGTCCAGGGGCATTTTGGTCTTTTTTCCATTTATTAAAATAGGATTTAAGTGATTTGGGCTGACTGTTTGGGTTTATTGGGCCCTTGTGGCCCAGTAGGGAAAATTCAAAACAACACCCCGAAGGGGTCTTGGCCCAACCAGCCCAACTCACCCTCTGTCTCTCCCTCGATCTCACCTCTCTTCTTCTCCTCCGCCGACCCCGTGGTCAACGATGCTACCGCCGGCGATTCGCACCGCCGTGGACCTTTTTGGCCGCTGCCGTGGTGCATAGGGTGGTTGTCAACCCTGCTTCACCCTTCTGTCCAATTCAATTTGGACCTGGAGCCCTCCTGTGGCCAGATCGATTCTGTTCCTAATCCTAGGGTTTGGGGTGGCGTTGGTGCTGACGCCGCCGCTGTTGTCGTGTACCGTGGTGATGATCCTATCCCCCAGGCGTGGCTATGGTCGCCGCCGTGGCGTTGTGTGGGTCGCAGCGCCCCCTTGGGGGTGCTCCCCATGTCGCCATGTTCATCGGCCTTCTCTGCTTCCTCTTCTATTCTTCATCGAGAACCATAGGTAAGTTGTTCCTCTCCTTCTTGTGCTCTCTATGCTAGGCCATCCCATGCTAAATGTTGGTATTGACAATTCCTGGCTAGGGTCATATCCTGGTTAGGATTATTTGTTCTGCTTAGGGTTCAAATCCATCTGTGGATTAGATATCTGATGAGTTGGATCAAGTTTTGATGGTCCCTAAGCATGATAAGTGGTTGTTAGCTGTGGCTTGCTGCTTATGATTAGCTGTGGTGATGCTAGTGGTTTACCATATGATTCTATGGATTAATTTTGATATGGTTCAGATGGTAAGATTGCTGTAGAAGCAATACTTGGGAAATCTAGTGGTTTACTAGCTCACCACTGTCATTACTTGGTTAATGACAGTGAGTGTTGTGTGATGAAGTTACTGTATTAGTACTGTTGGCTTAAGAATTCATATATAGCTTGAGATCAAATGGTCTCTTACATTGAAGATATGTATATGGATTTTCCTGATTATGATTCCTCTGATGTCAGGAAAATGATTTTATAGTTAGCTGTGAGTGTAACTGTGAAAGTTGAATGTTTAACCTGCTTAGTTTAGAACTGTTCTTGTGACACCATCCTTGTATGGCACACAATATTGGATTCTATTACTAGGTTTGGTTTTGTTCAAGCTTAAAATTAGCTTGGCATTATAGATAAGTGGAATTCTCTTTCCTTGTATCCCTAGAACCCATGATGTTGGTCTGAGGTTTAGGGATTAAGCCTTTATCTTGTTGTTTCCCATGGATTGGTTCTGGTAGTGATACCAGCTACTGTCTCTTGAATCAAAGTTGGGGAAAAATGATTGTAGGCTTGATAACTTATATAGATCCATAAGATTAAATTCTAGGGTGCTACTCCTGTTTTAGAGATGTGCCTAGAAGTTTAGATCTTGGCTATATTCATTCTTGAATTGAAATATAGCTGGATAGCTAGGATCAATGATGTTGCCCTGAGATCCTAGTTGGATCTTTATAGTTTTCTAATTGCTTTTAGTGTTTAAAACTTCAATGATGGAATCACCCCACTTGGGTGTTTTTCTGAGAAGTGGAGTATGAGACAACTCATAAATATTTGTCTAGCTTAGACAGATAGATGATGTGATGGTCTGTTACTACTTCACCACTTGGTCCTGATGGCTTGATCTTGGTCTTGCTATCCACCTGATCCACCCCCTCCTTATGTCACCATTTTGGTGATGTGATCCTGGGTTTTAATTGGTGTGATCTTGCTTGGCTTGGATTTGGTTTAGCTGGGCTACTGTTCTTGGTATGTAAGAACAGAGAAATGGTGTGGGGATGCCTCCCACGGCTGTGTTGATGGTTTTGTGTTATTGAGCTGTTGTTGTGGTGCTGACAGCACACACCATGCAGTTTGGTGTGTGTGTTGCATGTGTGCCTTTTGTACACCTTGTGGATATGCTCTGGATATGAAGTTACTTCTATCTGGTTACATTTACTTGTCTTGGTGACATTTGCCCCTCCTTGCTGTTTATTTGGCTTATGACTTGGAATTATGAAAGATATATTCTTTCATATTGGTGAAATTTTCCCCTTTGAAAGATTACTCAATGATGATCTTTGAACAGTGCACTTCACTATCAAATCTGAGAGTAAAATAATTCTAATCCTTAATTTTCTTTATTTTTATTTTTAGTTTATGTTTATTTTGCAGGTACCAAACTTTAAGATCAAGACTTTAGTTTAGGTTTTATTTTCTTTGTAGAATAGTCACTTGTAATATTTCTTTCATTCTTTTGTAATTTTATTTTTTATTATTTTGTAATAAAGATTGTACTATTATTCAATAAATAAAGATTCTCCTATTGTCTCTTATACTATTGTAAAGATTGTTGCTCATTTACATAAGTTACATTTTTGTAACTTATTTGTTTATGGAATAAATATTCATTTTATTGATTATGTTATTTCTTTAAAATTTGAGAAATTAATCATCATCTTTTGACTAAATCAAATCACTCAAACCTAATTCTTAATCCTTTTGAATTATAATTCAAACACTCAAGTTTTAAATTCAAATTTCATTCCCCAAAATGCTCTAATCCACATAGAGCATGTCAAAGTCTATAACAATCATCCTTCAATACTATACATAATCTTAAAGCATGAAGGAAACTTTGATCACTTTAGAGTTTTTATTTGGCGAAAAATTTACCCACCTTTTTATAGATGCATGCATGCAATATCATAAATTCCTAAATCTACCCTTCGTTGGTTCCTAAATGCTGGGATGTTAAAGACTTCCCCCCTTAAATTAAACTTCGTCCCGAAGTTTGTTGAGATGTACCTGAATAGTTCTGGATAGAATTTTCTTAAATCCTCTTCTTTCTCCCAAGTGGCCTCTCTTTCAGGGTGATGTTCCCACTGTACCTTGCTATATTTGATTGCCCTATTCCTCAACCTTTTCCAGTTTTCTTCCAAAATTTTACAGGGTTTTCAACATAGGTCAAGTCTGCTTGTAGTTCTACCTCTTGATGTGTGATTGCATCATCTGGAAGTTTCAAACATTTACGAAGTTGTGACACATGGAAAAAATTATGCACTTGAGCCAATCTTTATGTTAACTCTAAAGCATAAGCTATAGTTCTATGATGACTCAGTATCTTGAATGGTTCGATATATCTTGGACTCAATTTTCCTTTAACTCCGAACATTTTCACCCCTTTCATTGGACTTACTTTCAAATATACCATGTCTCCCACTTCAGGATGCCAAGATCTTCGACTTTGATCAGCATAACTTTTCTGCCTACTCTGAGCTATTTTTAGTCTATCCTTGATCTTATCGATGATATCTTGTTTTTCCTTGATATAGTCTAGTGCAAATTCTTTGCTGCTTCCAGGATCATACCAACATATTGGTGATCTACACTTCCTTCCATACAGAACCTGATATGGAGCTACCTTCAGGCTACTCTAATAGCTATTATTGTAAGAAAATTATGCCAATGGCAGATGATCTTCCCATGTATCTCCAAAATCTAATGCACAAGCTCTTAACATGTCTTCTAGTATCTGATTTGTTCTTTCTGTTTGGCCTCCTGTCTCTGGATGATAGGCTGTGCTGAAATCTAACTTTGAACCAAGTGCTTCATGCAATTGCTTCCAAAATGTTGAAGTAAACACGGATCCCCTATCAGTTATGATCTTTTTGGGCAATCCATGCTTACTTACTATCTCTTTGATGTAAACTTCTACTAACTTCTCGGCATTATCTTTCTGATTTACCGGAATAAAATGTGCACTTTTAGTGAGTCTGTCCACAATTACCCATATCATATCCTTCCGTTTAGATGTCATGGGCAATCCTGTGATGAAGTCCATACCTATTTCCTCCCACTTCCATTCGGGAATTTCCAAAGGTTGTAATGGTCCTACTGGACTTTGATGTTCAGCCTTCACCCTTTGGCAAGTATGGCATTCTGATACATATTTAGCAATGTCCCTTTTCATGTTATTCCACCAAAATAGTTCTTTCAAATCCATATACATCTTAGTACTCCCTGGATGTATAGAATATGGTGTTTCATGTGCTTCTCTGAGTATGACATCTCGAATCTCAGTCACATCTGGAACACAAAGAGGATCTTGGAACCACAAAGACTCATACTCTCTAAGGGGAAAAACTGATTTTTACCGTTGAGATATCCTCCAAATTTCCTCAGCAATGAAAGGATCTTCTGCTTGATGTCTAAAAATTTCGTGCTTAAGATCACTGTCCTACTCTGCAACTACCTGCATTGTAGCTAATCCTCCAAGAACCTCTGTTCTAATGAATTGAAGTTCTAATCTTTCTAAGTCCATTTGTAAATCTTTTGGTATCTCCTGATTGCTAGGCTGAATGTCTGCACTTTTTCTGCTTAAAGCATCTGCTACAACATTTGCCTTTCCTGGAGTATAGTTGATTGTTAAATCATAATCTTTGATTAATTCAAACCAACGCTTCTGCCTCATATTCAACTCCTTTTGAGTGAAGAAATATTTAAGACTTTTATGGTCAGTGTATAACTCACATCTGGCTCCATATTGAAAATGCCTCCATCCTTTCAGCGCAAAGACTACTGCTGCTAACTCTAAATCATGAGTTGGATAATTGACTTCATGTGGTTTCAGTTGTATTGAACCATAAGCAATCACCTTCCGATCTTGCATTAACACACAACCCAAACCTTCTTTAGATGCGTCACAGTATACCGTGAAGTCCTTCCCTGTTTTAGGAACTGCTAAGATTGGAGCTGTGGTTAACCTAGTCTTCAACTCCTGAAAACTTGCTTCACATTTCTCATCCCAGTTGAATGGTGTATTCTTTCTTAACAATTTGGTAATTGGTCCAGCTATTTTGGACAAACCTCCAATGAATCTCCGATAATAACCAGCCATTCCTAAGAAACCTTGATTTTTTTTCACATTGGTTGGTGCAGTCCACTCAAGTACTGATTGAAATTTTGATGGATTTACAGAAATTCCATCTTTACTGATCACATGGCCGAGGAATTCTACCTCATCTAGCCAAAATTCACACTTACTGAACTTAGCATAAAGTTTATGTTCCCTTAGAGTCTACAATGCTATTCTCAAATGATCAGCTTGCTCTTCCTTATCTTTCGAATATATCAGAATATCATCAATAAAGACTATGACGAACTTGTCCAAATATGGCATGAAGATTTTGTTCATCAGATTCATGAATATTGCTGGTGCATTGGTCAAACCAAATGGTACTACCAGACACTCATGGTGTCCATATCTTGAGACAAATGCTGTCTTGGGAACATCCTTAGGATTGATTTTTATTTGATGGTATCCAGATCTTAGGTCGATCTTTGAAAATACTCTGGCTCCTTTCACTTGATCAAACAAGTCTTGAATTCTTGGTAAAGGATACTTATTCTTTATAGTAACATTGTTCAGATTTCTATATTCTCCATACATCCTTCTTCCTCCATCCCTTTTATCCACAAAGATTACTGGTGTTCCCCATGGGGATACACTTTCCTGAATAAATCCTTTTCTAGCTAACTCATCAATTTGCTCTTTCAGTTCTTTTAATTCTTTTGGTCCCATATTATATGGTGCTTGAGCTATTGGTGTTGTACCGGAAATTAGATCAATAGTGAACTCTATTTCCTGATCTGGTGGCATTCTAGGTAGCTCTGCTGGAAAAACATCTTGAAATTCATTTACTACAAGAATATCTTCCAATTTGACCTCTTTCATTGAGTTCAACTGCAGATCCACCATGATATGACTGTGCTTATCTTCTTGGTAAACTATCCTTGCTCCACTTGGAGTTTTGATTGAGACAGTTTTCTCCTCACAATTTATCTGATCTCCATGTTACATCATACAATCCATCCCCAGCACTACTGCAATTCCCTTCAAAGGAATCACATAAAGGTATGCAAAGTATGTACAACCACAGATCAAGATAACCTGATCTTGTTAATGTGGCATAAAATCACATTTCCCTGCCATAACTACGGTCATAGGGTTTTCTAATGTTGCCCTTCTAATCCCGAACTTATCACAGAATTCTTCAGAAATGAATGAAGTAGTTGCACCAGTATCAAATAGAACTTTGCCGGGATTGGTAAGGATATTGAGCGTACCTATCACTGCATGCTCCGAATTATCCACCTCCTCTAGGGTTGCACAGTTCAGCTTCCCGGTAGGTCTGTTCCTCTTTCCATTGTTGTTCTTGCCATTATTTCCTCCTTTATTCGGATGTCCATTTCCTCCACTGGCTTGCCTTCCATATCGAACCGGCCAACCTCCTTGTGGTTTGCTTGGACAATTGGGCTTGATGTGACCTCTCTGACCACAAGCATGGCATACAATTACTGGTTTCGAGCAATCCCTGCTCATATGCCCTTGGAGTTTGCAATTGTGGCATATAATATTCTTTACGTTTGGATTTGCACTCTGATTGGAATTGTTGTTGTTATAGGGCCTATTCCTTGGTTTGAATTCCAGCTTGGGCTTGGGCTTGCTTGCTTGTATCCTCTTTGTTTCCTTCTTAGCTCTCTTCCTTCTATCCTCTTGGACATTCTTGTAGTCATCTTCGAAGGTAATAGCTGCATCTAGCAACTGCTGATAAGTTTGCTTATTAGCCAACCTCAACTGCATCCTCACAAATGGATTTAATCCACGCAGGAAAAGCTTCTTCCTCTTTTCCTCCGTATTAACTTCTTCCTCGGCATAATGAGACAGTTGACTAAACTCCTGGATATACTTCATAACACTAGTATATCCCTGCTGCAGCTCCTAAAATTCTCTTCGCTTCAACTCCAGAACACTCTTCGGAACATGATATTCACGGAATCTTTGTTTAAACTCTTCCCAGGTGTACTCCCTTCCTGGTTGTTGCATGGCCAACTGATTCTCCCACCATGATGCTGCAGGCCCAGTCAAAAGATGAGTTGCATACCTCAATTTCTCCTCATCATTGCAACCTACAGTCTTCAGTTTTCATTCTGTATCTGCTAGCCAATCTTCTGCATCCATTGGTTCAGGAGCTGATGCAAAAGGTAACGGCCTTCCATTCTGAAAATCAGATAGACTCACTCCTCCACCTTCAGGTGCCCTCTGATTTGCTCGTCCCAGCAACTCCTCCATGAACTTTTTCTGGGTCTCTTGCATCATTTGCATACACTGCATAAAGTTCTGCTCCATTAACGGCCTCATTGGTGGTGGTGGTGGTAATGCTCCCTGACTTGCTGCATCTGCATCGGCCTTCTCCTTGGCCTCATGTTCCATCCGCTGCTGCTCAGATTCGGTTTCTATACCCGTATCCATGACCCTCTAGTCCTGCAACATAAAGCGAATACTCATAATTACATCATGCACATGTGTTCTGAGATCGACTTTACGCACAGAACTAGTCACACAATGAAGATCCAAGGAAAATCCAAATATTCATTTCACATATTATACATAATATCATAATAATACAAAGTCATTACAACATATACCTTATAGGTATAATCACAACACTACCTTATTTATCTAACTATCTTATTTCTTGGAGTACAATACACGGTACTTGATACCTCTAAATAGTTGCCTACTTCTAGTAGTAACGACGTTCATCATACATGCCTGATGTCCAATCGTGATGACGTGTCGTTCGTCGCACAGTTTGTGGAACAAATGGCCTTCCCGAAGGAACATACTCAGTATCTGAAGTGTGAGGACTTGAGTCATTACTCAACCTGAGCGCATTGACTCCCTCCAGCTCAGCTGAAAAGTCTTCAGAAACATATTCAACATTATCTCCTGCCTCCATCTCCTGAGCTTCATTCCTTGAGTTGTCAACAGGATATGCAGATCCTGCTGATCCCCAGGTGCTCCTTTGGGCAAGATAGTTAAACACCGGATAATATCTATTCCCTGGGTTTTGAGAAAATGTTGATGATTCAAACACTCTCTCCTCAGGATCTTCTTCTTCATCCTGATTATCTATCTACATGGCATTTCTACTACTGTTACTAGGGTTAATTCTTGCACCCATCCAGCTAGATTGTCCAAAATTTCTGTCAGAACCATCTGTGGACATCTGGTGTTCATGAGATCCTTCATATGATCCCCTTCTCCAACCATCAGAATTCTCAATAGGAAGTTCTGAATCAGAACCATCCTCTAAACCCTATGGTACTGCATACCTCGTATCCATAGTAGGATCATGTATAGTTTCAGGACTTGCTGAATAAGGATATGGTATAAAAGATTCAGGATCTATAGGTATATCCTTAAAGATAGGTGTTGCACTACTACTTGCTTCCTTCTCTAACTAGAATGCTAACTGCTTCTTCCTTTCCGGATCAGCTATATCCTCTAACATATCATTTTTATCTTCAACAATCACTGGATGTGTCTTATAAAAAGACGCAACAAGTGTTCGATATCTATCCATAAACTTGGAAGCTAACTTAGGATGCTTCTTAACCAAAGTAAGATGATCCGGTACGGGCTCCGAGTCTATAGAATCATGGGGTATCATAGAAAATGTGCTACCCACTAACTCCTTGGCTTTATGCTCCCGGATATTAGCTATCGCCTCCACAACGGCAACATGATATGCTGCAAGTGACTCCTACCTTCACCTATAGGTAAATCGTGATATAATCCAAGCTCCTCTGGAAGTTGGATACTCACACGATACATGGATAACATCTGGCCATCATGGTAAGTTATAGTGTTCACTTGAATTCTAGTTGGACAACTAAAAATCTCTAAAAGTTGACGAAGTTGGTCTGTGAATGATCCTTGATAATCATCAAGAGTCTCCTCTTTCCTTACCAAAGTATATTTTGGAAACTTTGGTGCCATAGCTCTGTATATCAAGAAAATAATTTTTTATTAGTAACCAATAATATATTGCATCATAACAAAGAATTATCGCACTAAAACATATAACTAAATATTCTCATTTGAATACCCATTATATTTCTTTTAGAGAATTCTTTATCGTTGCTACACTCTCCTACAGGTAATACCCTTACTAGGTTTCCAACCTAAGGTCAAAGCAATTTGCTCTGATACCAACTGCGGTGACCCAGCATACCATTGCATGTGTAGTACACTATAGTCGTTGACATGACATCCACAGAACACCGTTCTGTAAATATCACATCCCTCAGAGTGGTACAACAGAAACATTGTGGGTCCATATTACAAACATACACACGTTATTATTATTACAATACCGGAAGATCAAGACTTCCCAAAGATTCAACTTACAAACCCAAATTATAAGTGTTTCAGCGGAAGTTTCAAATTTAAAACTTAAACCCCAAATTAAGCTCAACAACTTTTTGCTATATATTGTTCATGTTGCTCGGCTCAAGTGGCTACTACAACTATAGTAATTATTCGGACTCATGGAACTCTCCTCCATAGACGATGTCACAGACCTCCCCTTCTACGACTCCATACAGGTTAGGATCTTCATAGAAGACCTCCTCTTGACTCTCAGATGCATACATTGGGGTATCTTCGGGATTATTAGAGTCTAAGCAAGGATTCAAAGGAAAGGATGAGTAACAGCGTTACCCAGCAAATTCATTATATGCAAGGTAGGAAGTTTGATGCTCTATCTACCACCTCAGACTACCAGTCTTTGGCACTATGCAATTTTCATAAATCTTTCTTCAAAGGTTGATTTTATTATAAAAGTCTATGACCATCAGCCTTCACAGGTTGACCAGAACTTTCATGGAGTTCCTTTCCTGCCGCGTTCGTAGATCTGCAGAGGTGCGTTACTTTTCCCATGAGAGATCAACTCCTTGTTGCACAACCGGGCGTACTTTCCCGTCCACAATTCCATGATGTGGGGCCCAGTAGTTGGTCCAAGCCAATCACTGCCCTCTCCGCGATCTCATATGTATGCATGATCCTTCGGGCTGGCTCACCTTCGTTAAGCCCCCTTTCGGGCAGGCTAAAACCCTGATGAGTTCCCGAAGACTCTATGACCTAGTGATGCCCAGAATAGTACCATTCACATGGACTATATCCATAAACACCATTCATAGATAATCTAGACACCAAAAGTGTGGGGCGTAAGGGTGCCCACCCATATGTTGGATCCGCACAAGGAATCACAACTTCATGTTAAGGTCGTCTTGCCTCCATATAAGAGGAAAAGGATACAGCTGACTTCTTCGTCCCATTCCAAATCTCATGGTTAACGCGTAATATACGGCGCTAGAATCACTGATGTCATGGGTTATTAATCCCTAATTGTCCATTATTATTGCAATTAGAACCCTAAGTTCTATTTCTCCATCATATCATCCCTTAGGATGATATCTAAGATTTACTATCTTGAGAAAATAATGTTTTCTTTTTCTATAATATAGATGATAACACAAAATTTGCAAATACTTTGATAAAGACTCTTCAAAGGACATGAGCAAGTGATGAACTTTCCTTGTGATGGAAAGGTAGTGAATGTGAGACCCTGGCGCATGGCTCAATAGGATTGATAGGAAACCCATACCAACAAGTTGCAACTTCTTTTCCGGAAGCTCATTCGAAAAGAACTCTAAGGTTAAGCGTGCTTGGCCTAGAGAAATTCTAGGATGGGTGATCGACTGGGAAGTGGGTAACCGGGTGCGCATGAGTGAGGACAAAGTGCGCAGAAAAGACTAGTGTTGGTCTGTGGGGCTAGTCTAGAGATCCTATTGAGCTGCCAGAAGTGACAACCGTTGGTCCGGAGTGACTGGGGGTGTTACAAATTGGTATCAGAGCCGACCCTCGCGGTTAAACGGGCATGTGCGGGTCAGTGGCGGACACGTGGCGCATGACGCGTGTGGCCCGGAGTGGACACGGCATGGCACATGTGCCGACACTGGACGCACAGACGTGTGCCAAGAGGGGACGTTCCTGGCTTGTGGTTGATCGATGAGGACGTCGATCTTCTAAGGGTGGGTGTATGTGAGACCCTAGCGCATGGCTCAATAGGATTGATAGGAAACCCATACCAACAAGTTGTAACTTCTTTTTCAGAAGCTCATTCGAAAATAACTCTAAGGTTAAGCGTACTTGGCCTAGAGCAATTCTAGGATGGATGACCGACCGGAAAGTGGGTAACCGAGTGCGCATGAGTGATGACAAAGTGCGCAGAAAAGACTAGTGTTGGTCTGTGGGGCTAGTCTAGAGATCCTATTGAGCTGCCAGAAGTGACAGCCGTCGGTCCGGAGTGACCGGGGGTGTTACAGTGAAGTCTGATGCTTGCACTGGACCTTGAGCTTCTATGTCTATAAAACACATCATTATTGCCCGGTAAGGACAATATTTAAAGAAGCAAAATGATTATACAAAGTAATGTAATGCATTATTTAATTTTATTTGTATTCTCCTCATTATTATAAAAATTCTTTTTAATAATAAAGGATTTATAAATATTAATTTTTAATATTTATTGAATATTGTATTCTTTTATTTTATTTCCTTTTATTTGAATTTTATTGATTTAATATTTCCTTTAAGAATTATCATTTAAATACCAAAAATTGTTATTAAATAATTGTTTAGTATATTTCTAAAATACTACAATATTAATATATAATGAAAGTGATTTTTATTTATTTTTATCATCTTTCAATAATTTTGTAAAATTCTATAAGGAATATTGAAATTACAAAATTCTTAATAAAATTTATATGTCTAAAATTTTATTTCTTAATTGATTTGTATAGTTTAGATTATTGTGAATCCAAAAATATTTTATTTATAATTTTTGGATTATTATTTTATTTTCTGGGATTTATTAAAGTTCAGGGGCATTTTGGTATTTTTTCCATTTATTAAAACAGGATTTAAATGATTTGGGTTGACTGTTTGGGTTTATTGGGCCCTTGTGGCCCAGTAGGGCAAAGTCAAAACAACACCCCGAAGGGGTCTTGGCCTAACCAGCCCAACTCACCCTCTGTCTCTCCCTCGATCTCACCTCATTTCTTCTCCTCCGCCAACCCCGTGGTCAGTGATGCTACCGCCGGCGATTCGCGCCGCCGTGGACCTTCCTGGCCGCCACCGTGGTGCATAGGGGGGTTTTCAACCCTTCTTCACCCTTCTATCCAATTCGATTTGGACCTGGAGCCCTCCTGTGGCCAGATCGATTCTGTTCCTAACCCTAGGGTTTGGGGTGGCGTTGGTGCTGACGCCGCCACTGTTGTCGTGTACCGTGGTGATGCTCCTCGCCCCCAGGCGTGGCTATGGTCGCTACTGTGGCGTTGTGTGGGTCGCAGTGCCCCTTGGGGGTGCTCCCCATGCTGCCATGTTCATCGGCCTTCTCTGCTTCCTCTTCTATTCTTCATCGAGGACCATAGGTAAGTTGTTCCTCTCCTTCTTGTGCTCTCTATGCTAGGCCATCCCATGCTAAATGTTGGTATTGACCATTCCTGGCTAGGGTCATATCTTGGTTAGGATTATTTGTTCTTCTTAGGGTTCAAATCCCTCTGTGGATTAGATATCTGATGAGTTGGATCAAGTTTTGATGGTCCCTAAGCATGATAAGTGGTTGTTAGTTGTGGCTTGCTGCTTATGATTAGCTATGGTGATGCTAGTGGTTTACCAGATGATTCTATGGATTAATTTTGATATGGTTCAGATGGTAAGATTGCTCTAGAAGCAATACTTGGGAAATCTAGTGGTTTACTAGCTCACCACTGTCATTACTTGGTTAATGACAGTGAGTGTTGTGTGATGAAGTTACTGTATTAGTACTGTTGGTGTAAGAATTCATATATAGCTTGATATCAAATGGTCTCTTACATTGAAGATATGTATATGGATTTTCCTGATTATGATTCCTGTGATGTCAGGAAAATGATTTTATAGTTAGCTGTGAGTGTAACTGTGAAAGTTGAATGTTTAACCTGCTTAGTTTAGAACTGTTCTTGTGACACCATCCTTGTATGGCACACAAGATTAGATTCTATTACTGGGTTTGGTTTTTTTCAAGCTTAAAATTAGCTTGGCATTATAGATAAGTGGAACTCTCTTTCCTTGTATCCCTAGAACCCATGATGTTGGTCTGAGGTTTAGGGATTAAGCCTTTATCTGGTTTCTCATGGATTGGTTCTAGTAGTGATACCAGCTACTGTTTCTTGAATCAAAGTTGGGAAAAAATGATTGTAGGCTTGATAACTTATATAGATCCATAAGATTAAATTCTAAGGTGCTACTCCTGTTTGATGTGCCTAGAAGTTTAGATCTTGGCTATATTCATTCTTGAATTGAAATATAGCTGGATAGCTAGGATCAATGATGTTGCCCTGAGATCCTAGTTGGATCTTTATAGTTTTTTGATTGCTTTTAGGTTTAAGACTTCAATGATGGAATCACCCCACTTGGGTGTTTTTCTGAGAAGTGGAGTATGAGACAACTCATAAATATTTGTCTAGCTTAGACAGATAGATGATGTGATGGTCTGTTACTACTCACCACACTTGGTTGTTGTTGATCTTGTGGCTAGCTTGATTTTGTGCTCCCCTTGGTACTTCCAGTTTCTGGCTTGTCCTTGATCTAGCCCTTCACCTCATGGTCCTGATGGCTTGATCTTGGTCTTGCTATCCACCTGATCCACCCCCTCCTTATGTCACCATTTTGGTGATGTGATCCAGGGATTTGATTGGTGTGATCTTGCTTGGCTTGGATTTGGTTTAGTTGGGCTACTGTTCTTGGTATGTAAGAACAGAGAAATGGCGTGGGGATGCCTCCCACGGCTGTGATGATGGTTTTGTGTGATTGAGCTGTTGTTGTGGTGCTGACAGCACACACCATGCAGTTTGGTGTGTGTGCCTGTTGTACACCTTGTGGATATGCTCTAGACATGAAGTTACTTCTATCTGGTTACATTTACTTGTCTTGGTGAAATTTTCCCCTCCTTGCTGTTTATTTGGCTTATGACTTGGAATTATGAAAGATATATTCTTTCATATTGGTGAAATTTTCCCCTTTGAAAGATTACTCAATGATGATCTTTGAACAGTGCACTTATCAAATCTGAGAGTAAAATAATTCTAATCCTTAATTTTCATTCTTTTTAGTTTATGTTTATTTTGCAGGTACCAAACTTGAAGATCAAGACTTTAGTTTAGGTTTTATTTTCTTTGTAGAATAGTCACTTGAATATTTCTTTCATTCTTTTGTAATTTTATTTTTTTATTCTTTTGTAATAAAGATTGTACTATTATTCAATAAATAAAGATTCTTCTATTGTCTCTTATACTATTGTAAATATTGTTGCTCATTTACATAGTTACATTTTTGTAACTTATTTGTTTATGGAATAAATATTCATTTTATTGATTATGTTATTTATTTAAAATTTGAGCTATTAATCATCATCTTTTGACTAAATCAAATCACTCAAACCTAATTCTTAATCCTTTTGAATTATAATTCAAACACTTAAGTTTTAAATTCAAATTTCATTCCCCAAAATTCTCTAATCCACAAAGATCATGTCAAAGTCTATAACAATCACCATTCAAGACTATACCTAATCTTAAAGCATGAAGGAAACTTTGATCACTTTAGAGTTTTTATTTGGCGAAAAATTTACCCACCTTTTTACAGATGAATGCATGCAATATCATAAATTCCTAAATCTACCCTTCGTTGGTTCCTAAATGCTGGGATGTTACAAGTACTTAGGGCAATTCCGCTTCCAGTGACCCTATCCCTTGCAGTAAAATCACTCAGTATCAGGCTTAGGCCCAACCTTGGCCTTCTTTGCCGGCGCGGTAACTTTCTTACCGCCCTTCTTGATGTTTCCCTTTTTCTTAGACTTGCCTTGCTTCTTGAATTTGGTGGTCTTATTGATCATCAACACTTGGTGCTCTTTCTTGATATCCACTTCCGCAGACTTTAACATGGAGAAGAGTTCGGGTAAGGACTTGTCCATGTTTTGCATATTGTAGTTCATCACAAAGTTCTTGTAACTTGGTGGTAGTGATTGGAGGACACGATAAATCCCCAAAGCATTAGGAATCACTATACCTAAGATTTGAAGCTTGCTTGCGTGCCCAGACATATTAAGCACGTGCTCACTAACGGAGCTGCCCTCTTCCATCTTGCAGTTAAAAAACTTTTTAGAAGCCTCATAACTCTCAACTGCCGCGTGAGCCTCAAATATCATTTTGAGTTCACGGACAATATCATGTGGGTCATGGTTCTCAAACCTTTTCTGAAGTTCTGATTCCAAACCATATAAGATAGCACACTGAACTGTGGAGTACTGATTCTTCCGAGCGAGGAAAACATTCTTTACCTCATCGGTAACATCAGCTGCAGGTGGATCACCTAGCGGTGCATCCAACACATAGGTCAAATTACCAGCATTGAGGACAATCCTCAAGTTGCGGAACCAATCCGCGAACTTGCTTCCATTGTTTTTCAACTTTTCTTTCTCTAGGAACGCATTAAAATTGATGGTAGGGGCTGGCATTGATCTACAACATATTTGCAATAGTTTAGACTAAGTTTATGAAAAATTGAGTTCTAATTAATAGTTAAATTAATCTAGGTGAACTCCCACTCAAAACAATATCCCTCGCATTGTTTTAGTGATCACACGAACCAAATCCACCACATCAAAACCGATCATCACGAGAGTTGATGTAGCTTCAAAGGCGAACAATCAACATGTTCATCATATCTACTATATGACTCATGCTTTACCTTTCGGTGATCCGTGTTCCGAGACCATGTCTGGACATGCTAGGCTCGTCAAGGTCAAACCTTAGCTTCCGCATGAGCAAATCTGGCTTGCTCCCGTTGTATACACTCGCAGAATCTAACACACCCGATCATCACGTGGTGCATCGAAACAGCAAGCTTTAGCAATGGTGCTTACTAAGGATGAACACTTTATAACTTGAAATTTTGTGCTAGAGGGATCATCTTATAATGCTACCATCGCGAACTAAGCAATACAAGATGCATAAAAGGATTAACATCACATGCAATTCATAATATGTGATATGATATGGCCTTTCTTCTTGTGCTTCCGATCTCCATCTTCAAGCACAAACATGATCTCCATCATCACCGGCATGGCGTAAAGGTCAATGGCGCCGCTTCATGGATGTCGTCCACCAGCATCAACTATTACAACTACTTTGAATAATACACACGCAGGTCTTAGCGGAATTTAAAAGACAACCATATGGCTCCTACCGGTTGCCGACTTACAATAAGGAACATTGCATACATCATATATAATCACAATCATGGCCATATCACATCACATCACACCCCTGCAAAACAAAGTTAGACTCCTCTAATTTTCTTTGCATATTTTACGTGGTTTGGGGCTTTCAATAAGTGTCGTTGTAACTTACGAACAAGAACCACAACGTTGATACTAGTATTGTCAATTACCCGTTGTAAATTGAATCTTCACTATGTTGGGAGAAACAGGCACCCACAAAGCCACTTATGCAATACAAGTTGCATGTCAAGCGTGGAGCAAGTCTCATGAACGATGTCATGTAAGGTTAGCCCGGGCCGCTTCATCCCACCATCCTGCAAGACGCAAAGTACACAAGAAGCAATCGACAAAAAAAACATCAACGCCCACAATGACCATTGTGTTCTACTCGTGAAACAGATCTACATATAGACACGGCTCTGATACCACTGTAGGGGTTCGTAGCATGGAAAACAAAAAATTTCTACCGCATGCATACAAACAAGCCAAGATCTATCTACTAGATTGAAGCAATGAGTCGATTAGAGTACTCACCCTTGAAGATTCCAAAGCGGTTAACGAGAGCAGATTCTCGTGGGTGATGTAGTCGTACACTTGCCGATCTCAAGATCGCGTAGACGATCCTTCCGGCGCTGCGTCCCGGCAGCGCTTCCGCAGTCGGTCACATGTTCGGTACTCGATTAAGACATTCCTCTCACTATTCCAGCAGGCAGCGAAGGTTGTAGTTCTCCCTCGCGATTCTGGCAGCATGACGGCGTGGTGTCGGAAGTAGAGGGAAGATCTTGCAGGGCTTCGCCTAAGCCGATGCGAGTTATGGTGGATCTAGGGTTTTCCGGCGATCTAGGTTTAGAAGTCCTGAGAGGAGGAGGAGGTGTCGGCGGCGGCTAGGGCGACGGCGACGGGCCGGCGGCGGCGGCGCATGGTGGGGAGAGCTTGTGCTTTTTGTCTTGAGGCCGCCCTCCCCCTCTATTTATGAGAGGGGGGAAGCCTTGGGAGAGGGGAGTTTGAATCCATACCCAAACCTAAGTTGGATAGAAGGAAGGACTCTTTCCTTCTTCCACTAGGAAACCATTGTTCCAGTTTAACTTTTCAAACCTCCCTTTTGACTTTCAATTCAGAGCTTTAATTCTCTCTCGCAAATGCCCAACCAAGTGGCCTAGGACATAATCCAATCGTTCCACTTACCCATGACACATTCATGGACCATTCCCCTTCCGGTCCGGTGAACCTTCTAGACCCTTCTAGAACCTCTCTGATGAAAACATCGGAATATTTCCTGAACTCCGGAATCAGAATTTCCTTATATGAATCTTATTCTCCGGACCATTCCGGATCTCCTCATGATATCCCGGATCCCATCCGAGACTCCAAACAACATTCGGTTTCCCTACTTACATTCCATAACTACTAAACAACATCGAATCCTTAAGCGTGTCTCCCTACGGTTCGTGAATTATGCAGACATGACCGAGACACTTCTCTGATCAATAACCAATAGAGGAATCTGGAAATTCATATGGCTCCCACTTATTTCTACGATTACTTTGCGATCAAATGAACCACTTACATACGATACCAATTTCCCTTTGTCTCGCGATAGTTTACTTATCCGAGGTTTGATCGTCGGTATCTCTACATACCTAGTTCAACCTCGTTACCGATAAGTACTCTTTCCTCGTTCCCGTGATATGTGATCCCTTGTGATCCAGTCACATGCTTGCAAGCTAATTGGATGACATTCCACCGAGAGGGCCCAGAGTATATCTATCCGTCATATGGATGGACAAATCCCACTCTTGATCCATGTGCCTCAACACATACTTTCCGAACACTCAATGCCACCTTTATAGCCACCCAGTTATGGTGTGGTGTTTGATGTCATCAAAGCATCCTTCCGGTAATGGTGATTAACATGATCTCATGTTCGAAGGAATTAGGTTATTATGTATCAGAAAGCTTATAGCAAACAAACTATTGAAATGACTTGATCTTTATGCTACGCTTATCTATAGGAGTATGTCCATAACACCATTCTCCTAATGATATGATCTTGTTGTTAATAACATCTCAATGTTCATGATCGAGAAACCACGATCATCTATTAACCAACAAGCTAGTATTATAAAGAGGCTTTCCTAGGGACTCTAATTTAGTTTACAAATCACACAAGTACTAATGTTTCCGGTTAATACTACTATAGCATGAATGTAAACATTTATCATAAACACAAAGATATAATAATAACTACTTTTATTATTGCCTCTAGGGCATATCTCCAACAAAACTTACCCCCCGAGTTTCCATCTTTCCTATTTTAGGGTTTTGCCTCTTTCCATAGGAGTTGGCCGGTTGGGACCTCTTGGGCTTGGTGCGTCTAGCCCTAGGCCCCCACGGCATGCCACAACCCAAGTGCCCCCTGGGGTGGTGTACCCACTGGTGGTCCTTCTAGAACATTCTAGAAGCTTTAGATCAAAACACCGAAAACATTTCCGAACCTTGGAAATTGACTTTCCTTATATGAATCCTATTCTCCGGACCAATACGGATCTCCTCGTGATGTCCTGGATCCAATCCGAGACTCTGAACAACATTCGGTCTCCAACTCATATTCCATATCTACTTAAACAACATCGAACCTTAAGTGTGTCACCCTATGGTTCGCAAACTATGCAGACATGATCGAGAAACCTCTCTGTTCAATAACCAATAGTGGGATCTGGAGATCCATAATGGCTCCTACATATTCAACGATGAATTCGTGATCAAATGAACCATTCACATACGATACATATTCCCTTTGTCGCGTGATACTTTACTTATCCGAGGTTCGATCGTTTGTATCTCCATACCTAGTTTAACCTCGTTACCGGTAAGTACTCTTTACTCATTCCATGATATGACATCCCTTGTGACCTAGTCACATGTTTTCAAGCCAATTGGATGACATTCCACCGAGAGGTCCCAGAGTATATCTATCCGTCATATGGATGGACAAATCTCACTCTTGATCCATGCGCTTCAACACATACTTTCAGAATATCCAATGACACCTTTATAACTACCCAGTTATGGGAGTGGAATTTGATGTCATCAAAGTACTCATCTAGTGATGGTGATTAACATGATATCATGGTCGAAGGATTAGGTTACTATGTATTTGAAAGCTTGTAGCAAAACGAACTTAATGACTTGATCTTATGCTATGCTTACTATGGGTGTGTGTCCATCACATCATTCTCCTAATGATATCAACAAGCTAGTTCAACAAGAGGCTTACTAGGGACTCTTTTATGTTTACAAAACACACATATATTAATGTTTCTGTTACTACAATTATAGCATGGGATATAAACATTTATCATAAATATAAAGATATAATAATAACCATTTTATTATTGCCTTTTAGGCATATCTCCAACACGGTGAACAAGTTCAAAACCTCCATGGATATGGTGACGGTATGTGACCCCCCTATTTTTAACAAGAAGATCTATTCTGTTTCATTACAACCTTATCTACCTCTTTAGGGCCTGCTTTCGCAAAGTGTTGGGATGTGACTGGGCCCTAGATCTTTAAATTATTTTATTTCTTGGTTGCATGGTACTTCTGGATTTTCTAGTCTCATGATCTAGACTGCACATTTGCAGCCATGTTTTGGGCCCTATGGAACATTACGAATAAAGCTTTGAGAGAGGGTAAATTTATTGCTTTCACGACCAATGGTTTTGTTTAAACTTGTCGTTAATTGCAGATGTGGTCTCCTCCTAGAAGGACTTCAGAGATGGGCGCAATCTCTTCCCTCATTGATGCCATCAAGCTCAAGATTGAGGAGCTGCAAAGGGAGGTAGAGTAGTTGGACTATCCCCGATGGTTGGCGGTACCTTATTATAGACACGCCTCCTCTCATTGTGATGTAATTAAGTAGTTTCTTTCGCTTGTCGTTGTTTCTCCTTTCTCCGATTTGTCCCGACTTATGACCTGGCGTGGCCAGTTGATCCCTTGTGCTGAACCATTGGCTCTTTGGGGTATTTATAAAGTCGGGCTTTTTGCATTTTATCTAAAAAAATGCGATCGATTTGTCCTCCAACCACTAGTACAAACGTGTTACTCAGAGACGATTATTGCCTATAGGACTCAATCGGTTTCTCGTTCCGGATCAAGCACATAGACTCTAAAAGAATACCACCTGAGCTGGTTTATCTTTGTGCCTTTAAGATACGGCTAGTATGGTGCAAAAAAGCTAAATCCTCTAAGATGTACAAGCTAGAGACGGCTAGTATTCTTGACCGCTTGCAAGAACTTCTCACCCTCAGACGGCCCCTGCTAGGGACTGTCTCCAATAGTCAGGCGCCCAGAGTCGGATTCAAATAAAGACCATCTTTAGAATTAGGACGCCTCAAAGCGGCTGGTTAAAGTGACCATCTCCCATGTGTATAAGCCCTTTTAAA
Source organism: Avena sativa (assembly GCA_916181665.1). Taxonomy (NCBI): domain Eukaryota; kingdom Viridiplantae; phylum Streptophyta; class Magnoliopsida; order Poales; family Poaceae; genus Avena; species Avena sativa. The sequence continues at coordinate 231,760,759 of OV702279.1, forward strand.
TAGTACACACCATTCTAACTCGAACTCAATCATATCTAACATGACACATAATCATGATTTAGCAGCTAGATAGACAGATTAACTAAAGTACTTAGCATCTAGTCAAAATAAGACCATTATATTAACAATTAACATTAGCCAGATAGTTGAGAAAATTTAAAGTGGAGTCCATAAATAAAAAAACTAACATAATTAGTACTCTCTAACAAACCAACATTGCATTTATAATGGGTTATCCGGTGAAAGTTGCTAAACCAGAATATGTATCTCTCCATTATATTTTTCATCAAAGCAAAAAAGGGATTATTTATCCTTCTTTAAGTTGAAGCTTCTCACAACCTTTTCCCATCCAGTCGTCAAGATTGCATTTGACCCAGCTACCATCTTCATCCTAATCATCTTTGGCTTCTTACTGCTCATTTTCCAAACATGGACATCAATAGGTTTATCAAGGCGATTCTTTAGGTATTTTATTGTGAACTCAGCTCCAAATACCTACACAGGTACAAAGAATTGAAGAATTAGAATGCTTGTGATTACTGGAAGTATGTAAATATCATAGGGTAGCTTGTTGATTATATGTTCAAGAATATATCATCTTACCAGCTTGCAGTTATTTTTCATGACAAATCAGTAGGGCAACGTGTAGACGTAGTACTCGATTTTTGGTGGAAATTCGGTTTCACACCAGTTTAAGAGGAAGTCTACATGAACTTCTTTTAGATACATGTCATTTACAAAAAGGCTCTTCTTATCAAAATCAGTGTCCCCTTGTGTTTAGGCCCTAATGCAACAACACATAAAAATTTCAATACGGTGAAATATTTATGTCTACCGTTTAAACACATACAAAACGTATGACTGCAATTTTGATGTTCTTTGATACCTATAAACTCAAGCCTCTCAACGAGATCTTCATATGATGACTGGAATTCAAAACTACCAAAGCTAATGCAAAAATTGTTATCGCTAGAGAGTGCTATTGCATTATCACTACAGGTCCCCATCTATTAAATAGATACAGACAGAGAGCATCTTAATACAATCAATATGCAAGCAAACTAATGAAGTGACAATTAAATAGATACATACCAATGAAGTGACAACTAAATCTCTATTGCTATAAGGGCAACGAACAATGATGAATCAATAAAGAATTGCATATTTTGAGATTTATACAAGGGGAAAAGATCTAGGACAGAGGAAGGCTGGCTGGGTGAGGCTCTCCCGACGACGCTGTCAGGTCTTTGCACCTCGGTAACCCTGAACCTTAAATTCGAGAAGCAAAATGACAAAATCCTTGCCAAAATTCCTAAATCGAACTCTATATTAGGGTGTTTGGGGTTTGGTTTTCACGCATCCGCACTGCAGGGGACCGGAGACGATGGGGAGGAGAGGCAGGGGACCAGAAGCGACGGTGGTGGAGGGCAACGACAGCGGTGGACAGTGGTCTGGGCGGGCGGGGAAGAAAAAATATGACACATATCTGAAATATTTGTCCAAATATTTTTAGATCTTTACCACCAAGTAGTAGCCTCAGACGGCTGCAAATGGAAAACGTCTCTAACAATGTCCATTATCCAAATATTTCATATTTTGTCGCCAAGTATTTCCCTAGCTAAGACGATTAGAAATTGGAAAAGAACTAATATTCGGAACTCTGGAGTTTGATTATCCAAAAAATTGAGAATTATTCATAATTTAAAGGCGAAGGAAGGTCTGCATACATGCTTGCTAGTGTGAAACTGAGTCCCCTAAGACTAAATGAGGTCTACATTGAAGAAAATATTTGGCGTGGTACAAACCTTGGATCTTACTCTGAAAGGTGTGACGACTCCTAGTGTTCACGCGCTTGCTACAGAGCAATAAGGTGCAAGTGTTTTGAATTTGACTAATTCAAATGTTTAATCATGAAGTGAGATTATTTTGTTACCCAAATATGAATTTTTCACCAATATAACCTTTTTTCATTTATTCTTTGAAGGAAGTATTGTTTAGTGAATATTCGGAACTCCGAATTTTGTTAATCCTAAATGTTTAGAATTATTCATAATTTAAAGGAAAAGGAAGTTGTTTACACATGCTTGCTAGAGTGAAATTGAGTCCTAAAAGTAAATGAGGTTCATACATTGAAGAAAGTATATGGCATAGTACAAAACTTGGCTTCCTTCCGCCACCGACCCGCCACCGCCGCCTGCTCTCGGTGCCCTTCTTCTTCTTCTTATTGTGTCGACAGCGCTGCTGTGTTCCACAATCGGTAAGATCAAATCTAGCTGGGACTACGGAAGCACTCTCAGATCTTCATCGACACATTCCCGCTTCGAGCGTGTGCTTGATTACACCTCGGCATGGTGCCGTTAACCTCGTACTTGTGGATACTGATGGAGGTGCTACACTTGGAGCACTAGATCGTGGGAGCCGTTCGTGGGATAATACATCTCATCGCGACTTGATAAGTCTTGTTGTGGGGATTGACGCTCGTCTTCATCAACATTGTCATCTACAAACTTCCGCTAGTTCGATCTTCGAGGGTTTGTTCTGTTTCCTCTCTCCTCGCATTGGATCTTGGTTATACGTTAGAATTTTTTGTTTTTCCTACTCTGTTCCCCAACAACATGCATGAGATGTTTGGCGTCATGGTTGTGTCCATGATAGGCCCGACAAGGTCATTATTTTGATCCTCCTAAAGATGGGTTGGCGGAAGACAGTGGTAGCAGCGGCTTGAGGCACGATCAGCAGGACCAGTTTGTGCTCTTGACTCATTGTTGGACGGTTTTGGAGCCTCCAGGTTTGTGATGATGTGCGTTGGTGTGCGGTCAGAGTGCTGGCACCAACATGACCACCTCCTTCATCAAGGTTGTCGTTACACATGTGGCTTTGGGTTGATCTCTGTATTCACTTTGTAAGGTCTCGATGAATAATAAATAAAGAAAGATGTGTGCATCATTTTGATACATATGCTGGGATATCACCTCCATTTCAAAAAGAAATTAGAAATGTGATGTCATTTTTGTTCAAATTGACATATTCCAAAAGGGGCTCTCAATCATCAATTCTTCAATTGAGCAAGCATTTCTCTGTCCAATCCCTGTCCGCTAGGTAAACCACCTGTGTGTGCTGTAAATTTATTTTGCATATATGAATGCTTCGATTTGTGCAGCATTGTACAAGAAACATCATATGCATAGCATTCTCAACCGTAAAACATAATCCATACTTAGAGTTGGTTTTGGCCACACCCCATAAGTTGGCCAAAATATGCTCGAAGTCATGCTTAGATACCTCACCCAGGACATTATTTAAAGTCATGTTTTTATATTAAGAATTAGCTATTAGAAAGAGAAAAGGTTGGTTTTCAACTTGACTAGATTAGATCTAGTGTGTGTTTTCAGCTCGGAATTTTGATGTGCTCACTAAAATAAGCATAATCTATATAAAATCTGTTTTAACGTACAACCACTCAATTTATTTGGAAAATACACATGCACGATACCTTGTCCTAGCGGGAGCTCCGTCCCTGACTTGAAGAGCAGTTAATGGTGTAACTTCTGGTGCATGAACCTAATGAATGTGTCGACATGATTATGGTCCGCCTTAAATGATATTTTAAATGGCTCAGCTGGCCATCGACATCTAGCATAATTTTCACAAGAAAAGATCCAAAACGGTGCAAGACTGTGACAGTGGCACCGACGGTGCCAGCGAGTGAGTGGAATTGTTTGCCCCTAACTTGTATTAGCCAATAGTAGTATAAGATATTTTAGATTTGTAAGTAATGTATCTAGATATTTTTTTACTGTATAGATTCGTAATGTACCTCTCTTAACACATACTTCCTCTGTACTTCTAGCTTTTGTCTAAGTCAAATATATTAAATTCGATCATATATAGAGAAATATAATAACATATGTTACATCAAATTAACATATTATGAAACTATATTTAAAAATAAATCTAATCTTATTAATTTAGTGTCATAAATATTGGTACGTTTTTCTAAAAAGTTAATCAAACTATATAAAATTTGACTTAGGACAAAACTAGAAGTACACTTATTTGCCAACGAAGAAAGTAGATTAAAAGACGTTTAGATACATTATCTTTATAAAATTAAAATATCTTATATTATAAAACGGATGGAGTAGTAGCAATATTTAATGTGAAAATATATTGTTGAAGGTACAGATATTACACGAGGTCGATCATTCACATCCATCGATCGGAAATTGGAAATCGCGCATCAAAGCACACCGTTTATTTGGTACACACCACACCATACAGCATACACGAGAGCTGTGCGACTGCCAGCCGCTCGTACGTACGTATAGCAGCAAGCGGCAACAGCCAGCACACCGGCGGCCGGCGCCTAGCAGCTCGGGAGGGCGACGTGGCAGGTGGCGAGGGTCTTGCGGGCGTTGGCGCTCTTGATGTAGCCGGCGTACGCTGGGTTGCGGGCGTACTGGCAGAAGCAGCCCCGCTGCGAGCGCAGGTTGGAGCAGCAGGACGCCGACGGCGTGGATCCGGTGACGATCGGGCCGGCGCACGCCACAAGATTACTCGCGTCGCACGTAGCCGCGGATGCGCCGCCAGCCGCCACGGCCAGGACCACCAACACGAGCAGCGCTGCCGCCTTCGTCATGGTCGAGATCCCAACTGCTTTAGTAATCCGGTCGAACAAGTGTGTAGAGCTCTACGCAGCCAGGAAGTGTGTGTGATGAGGTTGGCAGTACACGGGAGGCGCGTTGTGGGTATTTATAGGCAGGAGGCGCCGTTCACGGCCAACGGCATGAGTACAACTGCGATCGAGTACTTTGCACTTGACGCTTATGCCCTTTTGTTCGTCCGAGTATCATTTTTCTCTGCCTAGTACCTCTGCGTCTCGGAGGCAACGCGTTCGTCCTGCGTGATTACAACTCTGATCGAGTACTTTGCACTTGACGCTTATACCTGCTTAATTAGGTCTGCCAAGTACTGTATAACTTTCTGCTAGTATCTCTGCGAACTGGCCTAGAATGTGACCGATTATTAACGAACCACGTACACCAGACGCATATATACCGAGTGTCTAGGATTTGTTGCTAAACGATTCGAAGAAGTGGACTATAATTTCCGCGTCATGAATAACAAGTGAAGTTGTAGAGATAATATAACTTCATGGCATTATTGTTCACGTAAAAGTCGGTAAAAGTTGATATAATATGTATTACCTATTTTTTCGAAGATAAAATGTTTTGAGAAGCTATATTTTGGAACGGAGCTAGTATAACACATGCAAATGCTCATACCTGCTATGATGAGATACAATAGCACTTAACGATAACTCTCTACAAAAACTAAAGTTCCAACCATCAATGTTGATCACAGTTGTCTATTAGATCGATCTTTTGGTAAGTTGGCTAATACATAAATCATGTATGGTATTAGAATCAAGAGATCTCGAATTCAAGACCCTTTTCATGCAAATTTTTTTCTTCTACGGCCTATATTAAACACATGCTAAAGACTAAAATAGCCTAGACGTGAGAGATTTTGAATATAAATGTATTGTTTAGTTTCTTTTCACTAGATCGGTCTTTTGATAAGTTGGCCAGTGCATAAATCCTTTAATCCACACTAATAATTTAATGTCCAGTCTAACTAAGGTCTCCTATGGTCAGGATGGCTCTGATACCAACTTGTCAACACCCAGATTTTTAATCCCAGATGCCTGTTATGCCATACATCGCAATCCCAGGATTACCATTTTTGCGAGACATAACAGAATTGGATACCATAGTACATCATCCATTACAAACCGTACATAAGTTCTTACACAAATAGGGATCTCATGATCCAGTTCTTAATATAACTTCAAGCAGCGGAATACGTAATAATAACGGTGGCGCAGGCGAAGCTCCATCTTCGGGGTCACAGGCAATGCTGACGATGGGAGATGATCCTAGTTGTCGTAACCTTCCTGGGGTCCATCCTCCAGGTACTCCTCTTCATAGTCTGGCCACGAGAATAGCCAGAAACAAAGCCATGAGTACTCTTTAAGTACTCGCAAACTAATACTAACAAGTGAAAGGGGTTTTTGGTAATAGGACAATAGGCTCTAGGGTTATTTTGCAAAAGCCAGATTTATCTCTACTAAGTTTAGAAGCAACGAATTCTAGTTGAAATTTTATAACACCTAAGTGGGAACTTGTATCTCATATCACAACCCTGTTGTGGTCAAGTCAAAGTCTTAATTCATTTCACAAGTTCTTTTAAAACATCTGACGGGGGAACAGTATGGCCACTCCAACTGTCCATAACCGCGGACGCGGCTATTCGAATAGTTTGACACTCTGCAGAGATTGTACACTTTCACCACAACATTCGATACATCCGTCAGGAACAAATCCTAAATTCACCATACTCAGTATGCGGATAATCAATCCTAACCTTTCAATTACACCCCCTAGTATAAGCACCTCTCCTGTGAGTTTGGCCTCCCAACCATGACCAACTGTCATCTTGGGTACTGCACAGGTGGACAATCTTCACAAGGTAGCCTCAGCTCAGACCTTGGCCGTGAGAGAACTAATACTAAGGTATATAAGTTTCCAGTCAAGCCCTACCTAATCTTCGGGTATTGTCGTTGTACGATAAAATTGGAATGGTATCGCATCCAGACAACCATCAGTTTTATAAAGGGCTAAGGCTCATGCCTCATCATTTTCATCACCAAAATCATCAAGTGTTCGGAAACACATGTCCAAAACATTTCAATAGAATGATCCATCATTCCAAGGTTTTCATAACCATTTTTCCACCAAGTATTCCCATCTAAAGTTGATCAAGTTTTATGCTTAGCACTAGCATCTACAAGTGGGGGTAAGCACTAATGAGGGGTGGTAAGCTAGTGGAGTTTAACTAAATTTAATCTTATGCCTTAGGATGACATCAAGATTATCTAGCTTAGGCCAAATTTTATTCTCTTTATGCAACCTTCAATTATCTTTCTAATATCTACAATTTACTTAAGTAAGCTCTAAGTACTAGCTTTGATAAATAAATAAAGTATAAAGCTTGTAAGTAAAACTAGGATTGGTTTATCAAGTGTATATGATCACATATGATTAAGGCATATAGTGGTCATGGTAACAAGCAAGTATTAGCTTGCATAAGTATCAGTATAAGCTTGCATTAGTAGGGTATCTTGCAAGTGTTAGCTTGCATTGGTCAACTTGATTAGTAAAGCTTGCATTAGTAGGGTATCTTGCAAGTGTTATCTTGCATTGGTCAACTTTATTAGTAAAGCTTGCTAAGTTAATAGCTTGCAAGTATTGGCTTGCCTTGTGCAGAGCAGTGGTTGAAGTTCTCCTCGGCTTCTTCTTCGTAGAATCCTCCTTCCTCCTCGTATCCTTGGTCGGTACTAGCGTCTATGAATAAATACGAGGTACACAATTACCAAACAATACTTAAATACTTGCAATCATCACACAAAAAGGGTCCTATAGATGATCTAACATCATCTCTAACATTACAAGATTAAGGCTTGGTTTAATTCCTTTTATTTTTAGAAAAGTAATTTCTACTCATTGAAAAACTACTTAAGATTTAATATTCTCCAAACCAAACATGGGATCATGTTGACACATGTCATCACCACATATTTTAGTCCATGGGAATGTGATTTAAATTGGTGTCACAATTTAATAAGGTTTTACCCTTTTATTTTAATTAAATAAAGTGACTAGAAATGCCTATGGGGCATTCTTTTATTACTTGAACATTATTTCTGTAAGTAATCCTATATATTTTTATATATTATGAAAGGTATGGTTAAACATGATTTTTGAGAGTTGGAATCAACTCAAAATCTATTATGGTTTAAATTTGAAAAATGTTTGAATGCAGAAAAGATTCTGCCTTGTTATTTTTACCATGGATGATCTATAGATCCAAATGACTTGAATTCAACGGGCTTGGATTCAGCACTTCCAGACCTTTCTAAAAAAATTAGTTTCATTCGATTTGGTGCACTGAATCGACCTGGGTTAATTTTTGAAACTGGGTACAGAAGTGTGTTTGAAATAAAATGGAAAAGGTTAAATTCAAATAGCTGGGTTGTGCGGGAAGCGATACTGGGCCGGCCTGCTAAGCACAATGCTTACGCGGGCTGGTTAAGTGGCTGTCCCCACGCGTCAGTGAGACGAGGGGGTGCGAAGCGGTATGGGGCGATGTGGTGCGTTCGATCTGGTTCTAATCCAACTGCTGAGAGTCATCGTCGACGTTGAGCAATGCCGGCGAGACAGAAACCTAGCGCAGCCAGTGGGGGTCGTTGGGGGCTCACCGGGGTTCAGGAGAGGGTCGGTGAGGCGGGCGAACGACGAAGTCGATGATGGCGAACCTCCTGGTACCGGCAGCTTCTCCTGGGGCGGCTCTAATCGCTGGCTCCCTTCTTCTCCAGTAGCGGCGGGCTCCGGTGAAATTCCGGCGAAGTGCTGCTCGCCTTGCTCCGGGAACGGGGTGGCACGATCAGTGAGGAGAGGGGAGTGAGATGGTGTGCTCAATTCGGCTGGGGGTGGCCTCTATTTATAGTGGAGCAAGGGGACCGACGGGGTGCAAGGTGAGCTCGTCGTGGTCGATGGTACAGACGGCTATCGGCGAGGGCGACGATAGGGGGCGGTGCGGTACTCCCTGGCGATGCTCAACGACATGGTGGCGAGACGTGGGGCGGTGTGGTTTGGTCGGAACGCGACGGTGCTCTGCGCGTGCCCGACGGAAGATTTAATGGCGCACAGCGCGCGTGGTCCGCGCGGCGGCGAACGAGCGTGTCTGCGGGGTTGCTGGGACGGTGGTGATCACGTATGCACGCGGCGAGGGCGGCGCGCGGTCTGTGGGCTTCGGTCGAGGGTGGCGCTCTGGCGCATGCTCGGCATGGTTGCTGGCGATCTTGGAATGGTTCGTGCGCGTGGTCCAGTGGCTGGCAGGGTTCGAGCGCTATACAGGGAGTGGCGGTGGGGTGATGGCTGCCTCCTAGAGATGTTGTTTAGGCTTGGTGCTTGCTCTGGCTAGCTATCCATTGTCGGCTGGCAAGGGGATGCTCGGGTTGGCATGGCATGGGGCAAAGGGTAGGGGCTAGGGTTTGTCTAAGCACTGGTTGGCACTGGGGGAGACAAGGGTGATCAATGGTGAACATTGCTTAGCCCAATTACTGCTCCAAATAGTGAAGTTAGGCCAGTTTGATTTGTTTCTGCCAAGTGTTTGATGAAATAGTCGCAAGAATTCAAGTTTTGAATTTTGAAAATATTTTTGGTGGGTGTGCTAGGTTGGTGCTGGTGAGTCTGCAGATGCTTGGGTTTTGAAAGTTGAGCTTGTTTGAGTGGTTTTTGAAAAAGTGGGATCTTCCCATATGATAAAGATTCAATTTTGAACTGTCATTTAAACTATGCATTTAAATGTTTTTGGATGATCACGAAGTGGGCCTTGATACTTTGTTATGACTACAATCAAGGGGTGCAAAGATCCAGAAAAGTTTTTGTTAGGTTCTGAAAGTTTGAGACAGCCAAAGTAGGCATGGGAGTTAAATTGGTCAAAATGACCATTCACTCATTTAGCTTTGTTTTGATTTATTTGTCTTTGAGAAAAGTTTGGGAATTGTTTAGATGATGTTTATTTCACCCAAGAATCCATTTACAAGCAAAGGAACACACAAACAAGGTGGTTCAAAAGAATTCCAAATGAAATGCATACACCATGCATGCTTTCATGTTTTTATTTAGAAAAGTTTTTGTTAACCCTAATTTTGATGATTAGAGTTTGATGATCCAAGTTTAGTATTTTTGGGATGTTACAAGAATTATATTAAGGGTTTTTCCGGTTGCCTAGATCAAGTCACCTGTAAGGACCACTAGAGACATGACACCAATGTTTGGTTGCCTACATTGCGCGAGGCCTAATAGCACCATCTGATGTATAATTGACTTAATTAGGATTCTTATCTCAGTTGTTGTGACTATGTATTGTTCGGGTGTATGTACCATGGTATTGTAGGCAACCCCTTCTTAACATGTGCCCTTGATGGCTTGTTTATCACAAAACACCATCTTATAGAAATGACTAGTGACTCTACATAGTAGTAATATAAATTTATACACTAATACTAATAAATGTTTAACCATTATTACATCAGCGGTTTCTACATACCCCTTGTACAAAAGAGAACCTCATAGTTTTTAAACCTTAATCACTACATTATTACATCTGGGATTTCTTAATATACCCCGCTAATCAAACTAAGATGAGGTGTTTCTATACCGTAGATCAGCAAGCCAGCAGACAAGCACATAACACTACTCATCATTACTAGGGAAAACATGGTGAAATAAAACACTAGCCTCTTTGTGGATTTCTCGGTGTTTTAGATGTTCATGCCTGATATGGAAACGTCTTTGAGTTTGAACATGAGTAATGCCTGGTATTGAGGACATGTACTTGTCCTAACCTAGGAAACATAGACATGATATCAACGAAAAGACATCAACATAGCTCCTCAACTACACATACGTGAGCTGACATCATGTGTCCTTATTAGTTGGAAGGACCTATGAATTTTCCTCTTGATTATGACTTGAAGGTCTTGGGAAAGAAAATATGTAGAGGTACTCTTTGTCGATATGCACATATATAGAACCTATCCTCCCTCACCCCATTGGCGCCTCCGAAGGCCTGTCTAACACCCTCGTCTTCTTAGATTGGTGATTCGCTGAAATGTTGCTCTCTATACTGGTCGACCAAAATGATACTTTGCTTGAGAAACTTCTTCAAGTTCTTCTTTGATTGTCACAATCATATATACTTATGCACGAACATATAGAATGTAACAAAACCCACAACAAAAAAATTAAAGTCACAAAATAACCAAAAATAAATGTAGCATCATCCAACAAAAACTTCCCAAGCGACCAAAAATCTAGGATCATTAGACCAAAGCCGCCTCATAAGCACCATTGGACCAACTCATCCCTAGTGTAAATACGATCAGATGAACTTAGTGCCATATGTAGTGGCTCCCATCTGTGAACTAACCTTGATTCAAAATATAGCATCGTCGAACAACATCCCTCCAAAATGTAAGCATCGTCGATGTAGAAACCATACATGCAAGTTGAATTAGGATCACACCTTAATCCCATTTTTGAACTAAGTACTAAACACAAACCCACACCACAGCGTAGCATACAACTCCTATGATAGGAGGAATAGAGAACTTACAACCATAGTAGCACAAGGGTTAGGTGCCATCTAAAAAGATGAAGTCAAGGCTAGTGGGTTGTGATGAGCTGATGATGCATAATGGAACATGACCATTCTTTAGAAAGGAGACAATGCCAGGTGTCGAGCGAGGATCCACCAATATGTTGTTATCATAGAGGGATAATCAATTGATTTGGTGGTTTCTTCATGGATGCATCAACCTCCCCCTTCATAGTGTGTTTCGCATTGCCACCCTTCCACCCTGGTGTCCTGCAAATGACCATATTGACAGTTTGCTAAGGCCTTGCCTAAGGGCGCTTTAAGAAGCATGCATGCATGTCCCTATAGGCAACCAAATAGCCGATCTAGATTGAACCTATGACATGGAACCAAATTCCACTAAAGGTTTTAGTTTCTTGTTCAGCTTTATCAAAAGCAAGTCCCACCATGTATCGGAAAGGCGATCTCACTCATCATTAGGTATCCACGTAATGTATCTATTAAATATTTGTGTTAGTATATTTGCATAATACCTCTTCCACTATATAGAATACACCATTAATTTTCTTCCTTATCTCACTATTCACCATATTTAAATATATTCTTTCGCCCTCTGTTTTGTACAAATTATATTTTCCATATTAACATTACTTTATTTTCAACATTTCATATTTTCAATAGATAACTTAATTATTGAAAATGACAAAGCAAAAAGTGTATGCATTATTTTTGGAGGCTCCTTTTTTGCTAATATCAGTTTCTTGCACAATTGGTTTACTAAATATTATTACAAATTACATCTTTGAATTGTTTTGCTAATCATTTGTAGAAACAAAATCTAACATAGTGGGATGACTGTAACTTGAACGCATAACAATGAGGAGGGCTAAGATTTTAATGTACTACCAAAAGGGGTTGCACCTATCTGAAAATACGCTTTTAGCCCTTGGATCGACACCCATATGTATGTTGAGAACTATGTTGGACCATATTCATACACCTTTAAATTTTTATTTGTCCAAATAAAAGCTTTTTATTTCGGGATTTATATTTTTGTACCCTTGGTTTGTTAGTTGTACTCACTTTCCCAGACGCTAACTTTCCCTCATTTCCCCCCTCCCTATATTCTAAAACCCTCACAGACGCTCAGATGGAGAGATGTAGTCAGGTCAAAGGCTTGACCATTACATGCTGACTGGTGGGACCGTGTTGGGACGGGTCGTGCGTGGAGCATTATGTTACATGGTCTCGACCGTTACATGCTGACGGGTGGGGCCGCGTTGGGACGGGTCCTGTATTTATGGCGAAAGATGGAGTCGCGTTGGGATGGGTCTTGCATACGTGGTGAAGGGTGGGGCGCATGGAGACATGTCGGATCGGTCATTCTCGCTCACCCAAAACATTCGCTTCCCCCAAGCCTAGAACAGCTCCCACACTGCCACTCCGTTGCCTCTCCGCCGTGCCCTCCTACCTTATGTCGTCCTCGGGCCCTGAGCCGCCCCCTTCTCCGGGCCGCGGATCCCACTCCACCTTAAGATCCGCTTCCGCCCCCGCTAGATCTAGCCCTTTCACGGAACAATATGCAATGTCAACTGGTGTATCGCTCTTGCCTGTTGACCAAGGAGAAGATTGAGTGGAATCGGAGGGATCTAACGCATGGATTCCATCTGGATAAGCATCGTTTCCCTTTGTGGATTAATTATAGGCAGTATTTGAGTGTGAATCGCTAGTGCTCAACTAACTACCTTGCTTGTCGAATATGATTTATCTAGTGCTGGCATTTTGGCTAGCGGTTAGACTGGATATTAACATAATTCGTGGTTGTGAACAATATTTCTCTAAATTTTATTTCCTAGTAGCGGTGTTGCAACCTCCATAACTCTAAGAGATATGAAAGAAAAATATATTCTAAATCCCCCTAGAACCATGGAGATTCAGTTGATTTGCAATATTTCAACATTAGCGAGCAAAGATTGCTCCCACTAACTTACAAAGCTGATTTTCTAATGCTTTTCTCTTTGAATTTTGCCGAACATTTTGGTCAAATTTTTCTCCATGTGCAACATAAAGTTGAGCACACGGGAAAGAGGATTACAGCATTATCTGGTGGTCAGGCATCATCTGGTGGTCGGGCATCATGTGTCTTTGTTGTCTCTGCTAATAGTGTGTGCCCCTGCGCTCCTTGTAGGTCCATAATAGTACCATTTGTTTGCACTGCGAGGGTAAGCCAAATCGCTCGTGCGGCCGATGTGGAGGATGATACGTCAATACGTATCTATAATTTTTTATGTTCCATGCTTTTTAGTATCTACTTTGCTTTGCTTTGTCCACACTTTGAGGTGTTTTTATATGTTTTCTGGTACTAACCTATTAACAAGATGCCGTAGTGCCAGTTGCCTGTTTTCTGCTGTTTTTGGTTCCAGAAAAGCTAGTAAGGAAATATTCTCGGAATTGGACGAGACAAAAGCCAAAGTCAATATTTCACCGAGGAGAACACGGAGTCCAGAGGAGAGACGGAGAGGAGTCATAGGGCGGATGCACCTCCCAGGCACGGGCCCACCCTAGGCCACGCCTGGGCAGGGTGTGGGCCTCCTGGCCGCCTCCCTGCTCGCCTCTTAGCCTTTACGAAGCCCCCGATGCCTAAACCCTAAGTGCCCGATCAATATTCCACGAAACCGTCTATAGCCGCCGCCACCATCATCCCGAAGGCCTTCTTCTTCATCATGTCAGCCTCCGGTATGAAGCGTGAGTAGTTCCACCTTGGACTACGGGTCCATGTAGTAGCTAGATGGTTGTATCTTCTCCTTTGTGCTTTCATGTCTAAATCTTGGGAGCTCCATTCATGATCAAGATCACATCCATTTGTAATCATGCATGTTGTGTTTGCGGGGATTCGATGGATATTGAGATTACTATGTTAGATTGATTAATGGTTTTGTCTTATTGATTCTATCATGTCTGTGTTGTTTGTGATCTTGCATGCTCTCCGTTGTTAGTAGCTATCTTGGCCAAGTAGTTGCTAGTGACTCCAAGAGGGGGTATTTATGCTCGATAGTGGGTTCATGCCTCTAGTTAATCTAAGGGAAGTGACAGAAATCTATAAGGTTGTAGATGTGTTGTTGCCACTAGGGAGAAAGCAACGGTCTCTTATTCATGGAACAAGTGGATTGTTTACCTTACACACTTTGCTTAAAGCAGTTGTCTGTTGCTTGCAACTTAATACTTGAGGGGGTTCGGATGATAACCCAAAGGTGGACTTTTAGTCATAGATGCAGTTGGATGGCGGTCTATGTATCTTGTTGTATTGCCCAATCGAATGTCATAGGATCTTGATGTCTAGTATTGCATTGTTATGCCTTGCTCAGTCCTATCAATTGCCCTGCTGTAATTTGTTTACCCTACATGCCATGTTTGTTTATCTAAGGAGAACACCTCTAGTGAACTATGGACCCCGGTCCAATCTTTACCATTGATACATCTTCCACTGTTACTCTTTACTTTCTGCAAACTACTATCACCTTTCGCACCATACAGTTAATCCTTTGTTACAGCAACCGGTCAGATTGACAACCTCACTGTTCGTTGGGGCAAAGTCTTGAGTTTGTGTTGTACAGGTTTCCATGTTGCTTGCAACACCTTTGAGATGTTTCCTTCCTCCTACTGGTTCGATAACCTTGGTTTCTTACTAAGGAAAAACTTGCTGATGTGCTGCTTCACACCTTGCTGAAGCGCTCTTACATCAACGAAGAGCCATCATCAAGCTTTTTCTGGCGCCGTTGCCGGGAGGCTAAGGACGTCTTCACAAGGGGAGTCCTTCTCAACCTTTCTCTTTACTTTGTTTTTGGTTTGCTTAGTTTATTTTGCTTGATTTTTTTGCCTCTTTTTATCAAAAACTCCAAAAAAAATTAGTTTAGTTTGGTTTGCTTTCTCTTATCAAAAACACAAAAAAATAGTTTCTGCTCTAGTTGTTGCTATTGTTGGCTTGCTCCACTTTTTGCCAAAATGATCTCTGCTAAGAACACTAAGTTGTGTGACTTCACTAGCACAAACACCAATGATTTCCTATTGCCCCACCTGCTCCTAATGCTACCTTCTACGAAATTAAGCCTGCGTTGTTGAATCTTGTGATGAGAGAGCAATTTTCTGGTGCTAATTCTGATGATGCTGCTGCCCATCTCAATAACTTTTTTGAATTTTGTGAGATGCAAAAGTATAAGGATGTAGATGGAGATATTATTAAGCTCAAGTTGTTTCCTTTCTCCTTGACAGGAAAAGCTAAAGAATGGTTGCTATCCTTGCCTACAAATAGTGTTGATTCTTGGATTAAGTGCAAAGATGCTTTTATTTACTACCCTCCTGCTAAGATTATATCTATGAGAAGTGATATTATGAAATTTAAAAAACTTGATAATGAACATGTTGGGAAATAATGAAATCTTTGGTTAAGAATTGTCCCACTCATGGACTTACTGCTTGGATGATTATCTAGACTTTTATGCAGGTTTGAACTTCTCTTCAAGAAACCTGTTGGATTCAGCTGCTGGAGGTACCTTTATGACCATCACCTTGGGTGCTGGAACAAAACTCCTTGATAATATGGTAGTTAATTATTCTGAATGGCACACTGAGAGAGCTCCACATGGTAAGATGATAAATTCTGTTGAAGAAACCTCCTCTTTGAGGGATAAGATTAATGTTATCATGGCTATGCTTGTTAATGGGAAAGCTCCTCTAGATCCAAATAATGTTCCCTTAGCCTCTTTGGTTGCTCAAAAAAAGCAAGTTGATGTGAACTTCATTAGAAACAACAATTTCAACAACAATACCTATAGGAATAATTTGGTAGTAACAACAATTATAGGCCTTATCCTCCTAATATTGGCAATACCTATGGAAACTCCTACAACAATACTAGAAGTGCCCCCTCTGAACTTGAAGTTATGCTCATATACTTTATTAGTAAACAAACCACTTTCAACAAGACTGTGGAGGAAAATATTTTAAATGTTGAGAAAAATATTTCCTCTTTGTCTGAAGCACAGTCCTTTTTGATTAATAAAATGGTTGCTAAACCTGAAACCATGGAAAGTACCTTTGCTGCTACTCATGCCATACAAGTTACTATTGATGAAAATGTTAGATTTTTAGCCCAACTTCATGCTAAGTGGGAAAGGGAAGCTGAAACTGCTAGAAACAATAGTATGTGCACCATCACCACCACCAATATGGCTGCCACTAAACCACAAGAAGTACCTATTCCTCCTCCTATAATGCCTAATCCTAATGAGTCTACTACTAGTGATGCTAAGTTTGATTTTGATCTTGATGGTTGCAATATTTTTGAAGTGATTATGTTCCTGCAAAAGCTTGCTAGAATTCCTGATGCTAGTGATATGCATGTTGCTTTCACCAAACACATTACAGATACTCTTGTTAAAATTAAGGAAGAGAAGTTAAAATACAAAGCTTCTATTCCTAGGAAAGTAGAAGATAGTTGGGAACCCATTATTAATATGCAAGTGAATGACTTTGATCTCAAAGTTTCATGTGATCTTGGTTCTAGTGTCTCTATCATGCCTATGAAGATTTATGAAATGCTTGATTTGCCACCTTTGAAAGATTGTTATTTGGATGTCCCACTTAATGATAATGCTAAGAAGAAACTCATGGGGAGTGTTAATGATGTTATCATTATGGTTAACAATGCTTATGTCCCTGTTGATTTCTATGTTTTGGATGTTAAATACAATGTTTCCTGTCCTATTACTTCGGGGAGACCTTTTCTTAGAACTGTGGGTGCCATCATTGATATGAAAGAAGGCACCATTAAATATCAATTTCCATTAAATAAAGGTATTGAACACTTCCCTATGAGTATAGAGAAAATGCTTTTTGCTCTTCCTTTGAAAGCAAGGATTGATGTTAATGCTTCTTCATTTGAAAATACTTTATTTCTTGCTTCTTGTGCCTAACTTAAATGCGTTAAAGAAAATTACTTGTTGGGAGATAACCCAAGAGTTTTATTGAGTCTTGTAAGTTATTACTTCAGTAATGACCTATCTTTATCCTTTTTTGTTTGCTTTTTGTGCCAAGAATGACCTCTAATGAGAGGGAAGTAAGATTTGGGGAGTTGCTGTCCCGAAACAGATTTTTATGCTCCACCATAAAAATTCGTGAGGAATCTCTGTAAGTCGGATTGAGCTGAAAATTTACGAATTAATCTCCCAGTATGTTAGATAACTTTAGTTAGTTCAACACTTTTTTATTTGAGCAACAAAAGGTCTTCGAAAAAATCGGTTTCTACCTGCTTGTCTGTTTTGACAGATTTCTGCCATCATTTGCATTTGCTTCTTATTGATTCTTTTTTGGATTCTTTTTGGGAAATTGAGCTTTTTGAGGGAATTGCTACAGTATCTTGTATTTTTAGTGAAAGTCTTGCTGTTCTAAAGCTAAACCCAAAGGTCTATTATCTTTTGAATACACTAATGTTGCTAATGAAGATTGTGTGAAGTTTTGTATGAGGAAAATTTTCAGGTGTAGAGAGAGAATGATGTAATGAGAGGAATAATAGACAAAAGCTCAAGCTTGGGGATGCCACCCCCGTGTCACCCCAAGAAATATTCAAGAGGTACAAGTGTCAAAGCTTGGGTATGCCCAAGGCATCCCCTTCTTCATCAATAAAAAGCTCAGGTCTTTCTAGACACTTTGTTTTTATTGTTTCATGCACTATTGTGTTGTTCTTGGAGCGTCTTAGTTTTCGTTTGCTTTGCTTAGTTTGTTTATCTTGCTTGAATAAAGTAGTTTGGACCCCCGTTCTCGTTGTGTCATTTCAAATAAGTTGATTGGTGTTGGAAAGGAGTAGAAAGTTCTTGCTTGAAATAGTGCAAGAGGTGCTTGCTTTGACTGTGACTTAGACTTTAGCATGTCATGCTAGGTGTTCTTTTCATCTTATGCTTAGTGATTATTGTTGTAGCATGACTTTTTCCAAACAATTGGGATTGCTTAGTGTGCCTTGAAGGAATCATGCGTTGTTTTAGCATACAAAAGCATACTATTGTGGTATTCTCCTTTGATGTTTTGTTTGGGTTGACTTGGCACTTGATCACACCATGTTATGACTATGAACAAGTCACCATAGACTCTATGATCATTTAGTCCTTGACTTGTAGTACCACTCTATGATTGATTAGTAATGTTTTGTCGCTCTACATGATTATGGCCATTATTGCTCTCTTAATTGGTCGCTCCTAGTATTTTGCTAGCCTCCACTTGTATGAGTAAGATCTACTCATGCTTCCAACTCCCAAGAAACCAAGTTATTCCAAAGTGTCCACTATAAATTCCTATGCATGGTGTGTTACACCATTCCAAGTATATTCTTGTTTTCATCTATCTTCCAATTAAAAAGTATTTTGTTATGTGAAAACTTAGTGATTAAAGCTCTCACGAACTTGATGGCACACTTTATTTTTCTTGCCCCTAATAAACTTGAACCATTGTGTCATCTATGTTGTGTATGCTTGCACTTATACGTTGGAATTAGCATAACCATGTTGTGATGGGGAACGCTTTCAACATTGCACTTGTACTTTGTACACAGTTGATATCATGCTCTTGTCTATGGATGTCGTCGATGTGATATGAAAAGGAAGCTTGTAAGTCCATGGAGTTATTTATGTGTGTTAGAGAAATGTCTGGGCCAATAGCCTAAGCCATGCCTAATCATGGTGGAAACTTGCAGCATCACCATAGTGACATCTATGAAGCATTCTTCTTATAAAAAAAGAGGTTGAGAAAAAGAGACATGTTGAGAAAAGAGGAAAGAGATAAAAAAGCACCATATTCCCCTGGTAAATAAGAAGAATGCTGAGATGCTCATTGTCTACTTGCCTTGTCATTTTGGTTATGGGATAGCTCCTGTACCATGTGCAAGGGGTACCCCGTTGGCAGTTCTCTATGATACACATGTACTTACTATGACAAGAACTTGCAAGTAACTAAACTTGAGTAGCATGAGGAGCGGCCCTCGTATTCAAGGGACATGAGATTGCCAACATATACTTTGTCAAGCATATACTCCATAGTTTGTTCACTTTAACCTTAATCACTTCAAGATGCTTATGATAGGGGCAATCAGGGCTGAAAGCTAACAAGTACCATAATTTTTGGAAGCTCTATTTGAGACTTGAAATCCCTGCTTCCCTTTATGAAGGGTCTTTCTTCCACTATTATATTGAGTCTCCACCTTCTACCTTTATGCACCAGTTAAGAGAGCATAGTTGCCATTCTTAGTTCTATGTGCATTGTCCCAAAACTTATTGATTAATGCCTATTGTTGATATTACTTGTTCTTGTGCTATTTGTATCTAGTCACTCTTATGAACTTTGAAGGTGTCCTATGCATCTATTTGCTACTCTATGAGGGACAAGAAGAATGCCACTGTGCCATGTTTTATGTATGTTAAACAAAAATACGTTTTTCAATGCATGTTATTCATGATCTTTGTTTGTAGCCTTTCATGTTGCATGCATAGTTACTTTGTCTTACTGTTAGAACTACATCTTTCATGCACATGTTTAGAGTTCTTTGATCCCAGCTTTAAATTCTTGCAAATGGTTTGATCTTGGTTTTGATGGTGCATGTCACCTTAAAAATTATTATTTTATCACTGGCCTACTCGAGGACGAGCAGGAGTTAAGCTTGGGGATGCTCGATACGTCGGAAACATATCTATAATTTTTGATATTCCATGCTTGTTTAGTATCTACTTTGCTTTGCTTTGTCCACACTTTGAGGTGTTTTTATATGTTTTCTGGTACTAACTTATTAACAAGAAGCCAGAGTGCCAGTTGCCTGTTTTCTGCCGTTTTTGGTTCTAGAAAAGCTAGTAAGGAAATATTCTCGGAATTGGACGGGACAAAAGCCAAAGTCAATATTTCACCGAGGACAACATGGAGTCCAGAGGAGAGACGGAGGGGAGCCACAGGGCGGCCGCACCCTCCCAGGCGCGGGCCTACCCTAGGCCTCGCCTGGGCAGGGTGTGGGCCCCTTGGCCACCTCCCTGCCTCGCCTCTTCGCCTATAAGAAGCCCTCGATGCCTAAACCCTAAGTACCTGATCAATATTCCACGAAACCACTTGTAGCCACCGCCACCATCATCCCTAGATCATGGGGATCTGAAGCTCTTCCCGGTACCCTGCCGGAGGGGAGATCATCCCGGCGGCCTTCTTCTTCATCATGCCAGCCTCTGGTATGAAGCGTGAGTAGTTCCACCTTGGACTACGGGTCCATGTAGTAGCTATATGGTTGTATCTCCTCCTTTGTGCTTTCATTTCTAGATATTGTGAGCTCCGTTCATGATCAAGATCCCATCTATTTGTAATCATGCATGTTGTGTTTGCGGGTATTTGATGGATATTGATATTACTATGTCAGATTGATTAATGGTTTTGTCTTATTGATTCTATCATGTCTGTGTTGTTTGTGACCTTATATGCTCTCCGTTGTTAGTAGATATCTTGGCAAAGTAGTTGCTAGTGACTCCAAGAGGGGGTATTTATGCTCGATAGTGGGTTCATGCCTCTATTTAATCTAAGGGAAGTGACAGAAATCTCTAAGGTTGTAGATGTGTTGTTTCCACTAGGGAGAAAACAGCAATCTCTTGTTCATGGAACAAGTGGATTGTTTACCTTAGACACTTTGCTTAAATCAGTTTTCTATTGCTTGTAACTTAATACTAGAGGGGGTTCGGATGATAACCCAAAGGTGGACTTCTAGTTATAGATGTAGTTGGATGGCGATCTATGTATCTTGTTGTATTGCCCAATCGAATCTTGATGTCTAGTATTGCATTGTTATGCCTTGATCAGTCCTGTCAATTGCCCTGCTGTAATTTGTTTACCCTGCATGCCATGTTTTTTTTATCCAAGGAGAACACCTCTAATGAACTATGAACCCCGGTCCAATCTTTACCATTGATTCATCTTCCACTGTTACTGTTTACTTTCTGCAAACTACTATCACCTTCCACACCATACAGTTAAGCCTTTGTTAGCAACCGGTGAGATTGACAACCTCAGTGTTCGTTGGGGCAAAGTCTTGAGTTTGTGTTGTGCAGGTTTCCAAGTTGCTTGCAACACCTTTGATAAGTTTCCTTCATCCTACTGGTTCGATGACCTTGGATTCTTACTGAGGGAAAAAATTGCTGTTGTACTGCTTCACACCTTGCTCTTGGGGTTTCCCGACGAAGCGCTCTTACATCAACGAAGCACTATCATCAGAGGACGAAGCAGAGCCTAACAATGGAGCGCATCCGCTAGACAATTACAATGAGTTGATGTTTTCTGAATTGGTAGACATATTTAAGAAGAAGGCACTAGAGGATCAATACACGGAGGAAATGGCCCACGATGCAAGATTTGATGACACTGATGACAAAGAGAATAAGGAGAACAATTACATCATTCTTTTAGCCGAGTATGATGGTGAGAACTTCCCAAAAATTGAGTGGAACAGGGGACGATCCTAAACTTTTAGAAGGCACTGTATTTGAAACGATATGGGACTATCGTAATGCCCTTACTACATATTGCATTCCCACCAATAATGATTATGATGTTATTAAGAGTGATCCAGCAAGGTTCACATTAAAGTGCCCATACAAGAGGTGGAGGATGCGTGCATCCATTATGCTCAGTAGCAGTTTGGTTCAGATATTACAACCAGTTGTATATTTTAGATCATTGTATAGAGTTTGTTAACTGTACCTCAAATTTTCATTATGTTTCAGATAAAAAGGAACATATATGAGCATTCTTGTCCACCTCAAGGGGGACAACCAAAGAACAAAATAAAACTAGCAAACACTAGATGGTTGGTATATGCAATCATGGATTGGATGAGAGAGAAACCATCACTTGGTGCAACAATGCTCATAACATTAGTTATGAAAAAGTTTAATATTACAATAAATTACATGAGGATGTTATATGCAAAGTAAATGGCTCTTGAGAGGATCAATGGTCCATGGAATGAAATCTTTTAGTTGCTTCATAGCTTCAAAGCTCAAGTGGAGATGGCTAGTCCAGGTAGTGTTGTATAGATAGACAAGCATAAAGTTTAGTACAAAATAAGAGGGAAGAAAATGGAGAACAAGTGCTTTAGAAGGGATTTTGTTTGTTTCAAAGCTTGCCGGCAAGGGTTTCTGGATGGTTGTGGGCCTTATTTGGTTGGGAATGCAACAACTCTTCATGGCATATTTAAAGGACAGCTAGTAGCTGCTACTGTAGTTGATGGACACAATTGGATGTTCCTTGTTGCTTATGAAGTTTTGGACATTGAGTCGGAGGAAAGTTGGACTTGGTTTCTACAGAATTTGCACAACTTTATAGGTCATCCATGAGGACTTACTATCCACACAGACGCTTGCAAAGGTTAGAAGAAATATGTAGAAGCATTTTTCCCCGGAGTGGAGCATAGGGAATGTATGTGACACTTAGTGCAAAATTTTACAAATAAATTCAAGGGTAAAGTTTATACAGATATCCTATGGCTAGCTTCATACACATGTAGTTTGAGGAAGCATCTGTATCATTTGGAAGTGCTGTATAAACAAAAACCTGCGATGAAGGAGTACTTGGATGCACATCATCGAATGGTGTAGTCAAGAAGCCAAATCAATGAAATTTGCAAGGTAAACTATGTAACAAGTAACCTTACATAGAGTTTCAATGCAAAGATCAAGTCATTGAAAGGGCTTTTGTTGTGGAAAATATTTGATAAGATTAGGCAGATGATCATGATAAAGATCGATTTGTGTCAAAAAAATTGCATTAAAAATATATGTTGGCCATCTCATCCTCCCATCTTTGATTAACGCTTTGCATGCTAGGGAAAAACAATTGAAGATGAAATGCATTATAAGAGCAATGGAGGATGAGGTAACATACACTGACAGTAAAGATAGGCAATGGAGGTATCCAGTGAGTTTGGTTGATAGGACATGTCATTGCAGGCAATGGAAGCTCCGTGGGAAACCCTACATACATGCTTTTTTTCATGGGTGTTCTAGGAGGTGAAGAGGGTGAAGTTGTTCAGTACGTGTCGGAGTATTTCTCCGTTTCCAAATTTAGGGCAGCATATGCTCAGAATGTTCCTAACTTGTTGGGGAAATACCAATGTATGGAAGTGGATCGAGGCTTTAAGCTACACCCTCCAGTTTTTACTAGACCAGCAGGTAGGCCAAGGAAGAATAGGATGAGACATAATGCAGAGGGTGGTGCACCACCTCGACGACGTAAGTGCAAATGTTGTGGGATCCTAGGGCACATTTCTAGGCTTTGTAAAAATGTAGTGGACCCAGCTTATGGAATGGATGATCAGGAGGGAGCAACAAATGCATATGAGAATGAAGTATTTGAACGAGAGGCGAATGAAGCAATGGATACATTGCACATTGAACCAATGGATCGAGAGGATATTGAACCAAATGCAAAGGAGATTGAAACAAATGCAGGGGATATTGGAGCAATTGATCAAGAGGAGATTGAACCAAATGTAGAGGAGATTGAACCAAATGCAGAGAATAGAGGAATTACATGAGAGGAGATTGAATAATTGCGGCCATTGCAGTTTGAACCAATGGATCAAGACGATACTGAACCAATTGTACAACAGACTGAATCAATTGATTCATTGGATACAGAGAAGAAGAATAATGGAATTCCACGAGAGGAGATTGAAGCAATGTGGCCATGGCAGTATGAACTAATGGATTGAGACATGATTGAACCAATTGTACAACGGACTGAAGCACTTGATTCATTGTATGCAAGAAAAAGAACAAAGGGAACAAACTAAAGAAGTTAGTTGCGGACTCCTAGAATATTCCATCTAGGATCACCCAGAGCAAGGTGGTGAACCCAACAAAAAACACTAGGAGCAAGAAAAAATTAAATTTGAATTATTAATATGATTTTGTATGATGAATTCGAATTACTATCAATGTTTCTATTGAATTCGAACTACTGTGACACTCCCAAGTTTGTATGTTGGATAATCCCATAATGTACGTGTTATTGCAAGTTTCTATGGTCATCCACCTAGTTACTTAGCACTGCTCAGTTTTTCCCTTGATAGGTGGTCAACATATGGAGGTAGCTAGTTCATGACTTAAACCATAGCAAACATTGACCAATTAATCAAAAATTTGGCACACTTGTGTATCTTGGATTGATCCACCATATGATAATGGAAATTTTGGATTTACTTGTAATCAGCCACAGTTTTATTTTTCTAAGTGACTAAATTCAAAAAAATAGTTTTAGGATTAGTTTAATTCAAAAAAGGTGAAAACATAGTGCAACCTTCGCATGGAGTCTTGTTATGTTACCTACAACCTATCATAAATAAGAAAGGAAAAGGAAAAAAGAAGAAATGGACTTATATCCTAAACCACTTCTTAAACCCTTCTTGTAATGAGCTATTAGCTATGAAGATGTATGGCTTTCTACTTAATCCACCTCCAAATAACCCATCCCAAAACATACTTTGTCTAAATGAGGCTAAATTTGCAACTCTTCTTAGACCCTTCTTAGTCCCTTCTTATTATAAATAACCCATCCCGGAACCACTTCTTAGTCCCTTCTTAGAATGATCTACTAGCTATGAAGATGCATGGATTTCTACTCAACCCACTTCCAAAATAACCCATCCCAAAACATACTTTGTCTAAATTAGGACAAATTTGCAACACTTGTGTATCTTTGAGTTGCAAAGAATATAATGTTGGCCAAGATAGATTATTTTGTTTAAATAACACATTTTCCATTTTTTATGCCAAAAGCTTGAATTCCCCTTACTTATTTTTGTATTTGAGTGCCCTTGTTTACTTAGCTCTACTCAGTTTTCCCCTTCTGCTGAACATTTTCTCACTTTTCCACTCTCTCCTATCTCAAACCTTCACAATAGCTCAAATTGTGCTCAGTTTGGTTGCGCTCAGGTTGGTCAAGATGTATGTCACACGAATATTTCCAACCACCAGTGGATACATCATGATCCGACGTGCTGGACATCTCTCTCTTCCGATGAGCGCACCTACACTATACGTAGAGGAGAGTCTGACAGGCTGGATATCTCTCCCTCCCTTTCCCGGTCGCACGAATACCATCGTATCAACTAGCACTCAGTTTGGCTACGCTCTGATTGGTAGAGATGTATGTCACACGGATCTTTGTCAACCACCGTTGGATACAACATGATCCGATGGGCTGGACGTCTCTCTCTCTCCAGATGGGCGCACCTACCTGTACAGATAGGAGAGCTCAGCGGGATGGATGTCTCTCCCTCCGTTTTCGTATCGCATGTATACCATTCGCATCTTCCCCTCCTATCGACGTACGATGGCGTGGATCTAAGTGGGTAGTCTGAACGCCATGCGGAGGCGCGGACCTAAGTGTGGACGTCCGAAAAACGTGCAGCGACATGGATCTAAGCGTGGCAGTCCGAACGACATGCGGAGGCACGGATCTAAGCGTGGAAGTCCGAATGTCGTGCGATGACGTGGACCTAAGCGTGTAGATCGGAATAGCGTGTGACGACACGGACCTAAGCGTGGCGGTCAAAACAGCGTGCGGTGGCGTGGATCTAAGAGTGGCAGTCTCTGTATGTCTCAGTTCCGTTCATCTCCTCAGATTTGTTACTGATGAAAGACACTGAGGCGACAGCGGTGCTGACAATGGTCATCGATGTGATAATTATTGAAGCCATCATCCGCAACATCAGTGTGACGATATTGGTGTCGATAGTGGTCATCGATGCGACGACGATTGAAGCCATCATCCGAAATATCACTGCGATGGCGCAGATCCATCCCTCGTGAATCGAAGCTGTGGGAGGCAGGCCGCGGCCACGGCTGGCACTTCGAGGTGCACTTCGACGGTGAATGCCGGATGTACCTCGTGTCGGATGGATGGGAGCAGTATGCCCGTACTTCTTGTAGTACACATACGGCAGGGAGTGCGGCTAGCTCACCGTCAACTTATGATTGGGACAAATTTGAGATTGGGACAAATTTTAGCCCAATTTGAACCAAAATTCTGTGACTTAAAATATATATATGATTTGAATAAATTTGATATCTGATCCATGAGACCGGTGGATATTCTCTAAAGCTGATTCATAAGTAGTAGTACTTGCTTTGACAATCTTCGGTGGGCTTGTATAAATTTGATCAAAATATGTATGATTTGAATCAAAATTGATATGTACTCTTGAACCATTAGGCCAAGGAATTAGCGTCCCAGCTCCACGCCATGGCCGCAACCATAGATCGCCGCTCTGGAGAAGAAGAATGCGGTGTCAAGAAGAACAGGGAATGGATGCAGCCACCAACACTGCAAGTCTACAAGGCAGCCACGATGACAGCGACATTGAAGGGAATATGCCCTGAGAGGAAATAATAAAGTTTTTATTATGTATATTCCAAGTATATGATAGATGTTTATTTTGCATGCTATAATTGTATTAATACGGAAACGTTAATACATGTGTGTTTAATAAACAAATGGAAAGTTCCTAGTTATGCCTCTCTTATAAACTAGCTCGTTGATTGTAACATCTCAAAAATATTAAACTTGGATTATCAAACTCTAATCATCAAAATTAGGGTTAACAAAAACTTTTCCAACTAAAAATATGAAAGCATTCATATGTGTGTGTATTAAAATTTGGATTCTTTTGAATTGCCATGGTTCTGTGTTTCTTTGCTTGTAAAATGATTCTTAGGTGAAATAAACATCATCTAAACAATCCCCAAACTTTTCCCAAAGACAAACAACTCAAAATGAATAAATTAAGTGAATGGTCACTTTGGCCAAATTAACTACCAAGCCTACTTTGGCTATCTCTAATTTTCAAAACTCAACAGAAAGATGTATGGATCTTTGCACCCCTTGTTTGTACTCATAATAAGGTACCAAGGCCCACTTTGTGATCATCTAAAAACAATCAAATGCATAGTTTAAATGACAGTTTAAAACTGAATTTATCTCATATGGGAAGATCCCACTATTTCAAAAACCACTCAAACAAGCTCAATTTTCAAAACCCAAGCACCCACAGAATCCTCAACACATGCCTAGCACACCCACCAAAAATCTTTTCAAAATTCAAAAATAAATTTCTTACGGCCATTTCATCAAACAGCTTGCAGATTCAAATCAACCAAATCACAAACACTATTTTGAGCAGTGTTTTGGCCAACCTTGTCCCCTCTCTAGCTCACAGCAAACATCTAGTAGATCATCTAGCTTAGTTATTAACCTCTAGCATCACTGTGAGCTTGCCAATGCCATCAATGGTGAGCAGGCCAAGCCTCACCATGTCACCCTAGTGTGGACAGCAAGCTAGGAGAAGAACTAGCCGTGCCCACCTTGTCTAGCATGCAGCCCATGCCTCATCGCCCCCTCTCGACCAGCCCTAGCTCGAAGACAGAGACCATAACCGCCAGGAACGCCGCGCCCGTGCCGCTGTCGACCATTCCGACGCGCACCCCAGAGCACGTGCCGTTCCCACGCAACCCGACCACCTCGAGCCCTTGCTGCCCGCAGCATGCACCCCACCATCCCAGGAGACCACCAGACATGTTCGTTTCATCGCCCGTACCCCGTAGCCACCGCTCGCCGCGGAGTTCGCCGCCTCTGCCTCGCAGAGCACCGCACGTTCCCGACCAATTGCCACCGTCCCTAAGCTCGCATTCAAGTTCTAGAGCATCGCCAGGAGACCGCCCGTCGATCGCCAACTGCAGCCATGCCTCGGGCCGCCCGTAGCCGTGTTGCCACCGTCGCCTGCCCATCCCTCTCGGTCTCGTCGTCGAGCCTATAAAAGGAGGCGACCCCCAGCCGATTGAAACACATCATTCCACTCCCCTCCTCTCACTGATCACACCCACTCACCCCCGGAGCAAGGTGAGCACAAGGTGGCCGGAATTTCACCAGAGTTCGCCGCTGCAGAGGAGGAGAGGCACCGTCGATTGGAGCCGCCCCAGGAGGAGCTGTCGATGCCAGGAGAATCGCCTTCGTCGACTTCGTCGTTCGCCCCCATCGCCGACCCTCGCCTGAGCCCTGGTGAGCCTCCCACGACCCCCACTGAGCTGCTAGGGTTTGAGCTCGCCGGTGACATGTTCATCGTCGACGACGACCCTCAGCCGTTGATCGCCCTTCTAAACCAACGAACCACATCGCCCCGTACCGCTTCGCGTGTTATGAGCCACTGACTGGTGGAACCCCCTATCAGCTGAGCCCCGCACTGCGGAGTGACACTGGGCCGGCCCATTAGCATCTCCCGCGCAGCCCAACCATTTGAATTTAGATTTTTCTATTTTAATTCAAACTCAGTTTTGTACCTAGTTTCAAAAATCAACCCAGCTCGATTCAGTGAACCAAATTGCATGAAACCAATTTTGTTAGAAAGGTATTGAAATGCTTAATCCAATCCTGTTGGATTAAAGTCATTTGGATCTGTAGATCACCCTTGGTAAAAATAACAAGGCAAAAGCTTTTCTGCATTCAAACATTTTTCAAATTTTAACCATAATAGCTTTTGAGTTGATTCCAACTCTCAAAAATCACATTTGATCATACCTTTCAGAATATATAAAAACATATGGGTTTACTTACAGAAATAATGTTCAAGTAATAAAAGAATGCCACATAGGGATTTCTAGTCACTTTATTTATTTAAAATAAAAGGTTAAACCTTATTAAATTGTGACACCACTTTAAATCACATTCCCATGTACTGAAATATGTGGTGATGACATGTATCAACATGATCCCATGTTTGAGTTGGAGAATATTAAATCTTAACTAGTTTTTCAATGAGTAGAAATTACTTTTCTCAAATTCAAATAAATAAGACAAAAGCTTTAACCTTGTAATGTTAGTGATGATGCTAGATTATCTATAGTGCACCTTTGTGTGATGATTGAAAATAGTTAAGTATTGTTTGGTGATTGTGTACCTCGTATTTATTTATAGACGCTAGTACCGACCAAGGATACGAGGAGGAAGGAGGATACTACGAAGAAGAAGCCGAGGAGAACTTCAACCACTGCTCTGCACAAGACAAGCCTAATACTACTAGTTGATTGATCAAGTTAACCCTTGCAAGATACCCTACTTATGCAAGCAAATACTTGCTTGTTACCATGCCAACTATATGCCCTAAGCATATGTGATCATACCCACTTGATAACCCAATCCTAGTTTTACTTGCCAGCTTTATACTTTATTTCTTTATCAAAGCTTTCTCTTAGAGTTTACTTAAGTGACTTGTAGATACTAGAAAGATCATTGAAGGTTGCATAAAGAGCATTAAATTTGGCCTAAGCTAGATAATCTTGATGTCATCCTAAGGCATGAGATTGAACTTAATTAATCACCACTTGTTTACCACCCCTCATTAGTACTTACCCCACTTGTAGATGCTAGTGCTAAGCATAAAACTTGATCAACTTTAGATGGGAATACTTGGTGAAAATGGTTATGAAAACCATGGAATGATGAGTCATTCTACTGAAATGTTTTGACATGTGTTTCCGAACACCAGATGATTTTGATGATGAAAATGTTGAGGCATGAGCCTTAGCCCTTTATAAAACTGATTGTTGTCTGGATGCGATACCATTCCAATTTTTACCGTACAACCACAATACCCGAAAATTGGGTAGGGCTTGACTGGAAACTTATATACCTTAGTATGGGTTCCCTCACGCCCAAGGTCTGAGCTGAGGCTACCTTGTGAAGATTGTCCACCTGTGCAGTACCCAAGATGACAGTTGGTCATGGTTGGGAGGCCAAACTCACAGGAGAGGTGCCTATACTAGGGCGTGTAATGGAAAGGTTAGGATTGATTATCCGCAGACTGAGTATGGTGAATTCAGGATTTGTTCCTGACGGAGGTATCGAATGTTGTGGTGAAACTGTACAATATCTACAGAGTGTCAAACTATTCGAATAGCCGCGTTCGCGGTTATGGACAGATGGAGTGGCCATACTGTTCCCCCGTCAGATGTTTTCAAAATGACTTGTGAAATGAATTGAGATTTTGACTTGACCACA
The DNA here is from genome assembly GCA_916181665.1 of Avena sativa. NCBI lineage: Eukaryota > Viridiplantae > Streptophyta > Magnoliopsida > Poales > Poaceae > Avena > Avena sativa. The sequence goes on from OV702279.1 coordinate 231,791,104, forward strand.
AGAAAGTTATGATATGAAATTCAAGTTCCCACTTAGGTGTTATAAAATTTCAACTAGCTTTTCTTGCTTCTGAACTTAGTAGAGGTAAATCTGGCTTTTTGCAAAATAACCCTAGAGCTTAGTGTCCTACTACAACCCCCCCCCCCATAACTTGTTAGTACTAGTTTGCGAGTACTTAAAGAGTACTCATGGCTTTGTCCCTGGCTATTCCTGTGGCCAGACTATGAAGAGGAGTACCAGGATGATGGACCGCAGGAAGGATACGACAACTAGGATCATCTCCCATCGTCAGCATTGCCTGTGACCCGGAAGATAGAGCTTCGCCTACGCTACCTTTATTATTATGTTATTCCGCTGCTTGAGTTGTATTAAGAACTGGATCATGAGATCCTTATTTGTGTAAGACCTTATGTATGGTTTGTAATGGATGATGTACTGTGGTATCCAAATCTGTTATGTCTCGCAAAAATGGTAATCATGGTATTGCGATGTATGGCATAACAGGCATCTGGGATTAAAAATCCGGGTGTTGACATTGATTAACAAGATGATCAAGGTTTCCTGACCATGGACATTGGATGTTGTTAATAACGAGGTCACAACATTATTGGAGTGGTGTCATGAACATTCATCCGAAGTATAGCATTACGATCAAATTCATTGTGTTTATATTGCTGTAACATCATACGAAGTAATCCTAATCCTTAGACCATGAGATCATGTCAATCATTAACACTAAAAGAGTATCTTGATAACATCAAACGTCACACCGTAACAGGGTGACTATAAATGTGGGTTTAGTGCTACGAAGGTGTTATGTAGATGCTCATGGATCAAGAGTGGAATTTTTCCATCCCAATGATGGATATATATACTCTGGGCCCTCTCGATGATATCACATTAGTTAGCTTGCAAGCAAGCGATGTGATCACTAAAATATTATATCACGGGAACGAGAAAAGATTACATGACCGTAACGAGATCAAACTTGATATGGAGATACCGATGATCGAATCTCGTACATGTAATATATCGCGAGACAAAGGGATTAAGTTACTAGCATAAAAGGTTCTCACAATCACAATAAGTCATCGTTGATTGTGTGGAAGTCAGTATGGATCTCCAGGTCCCGCTTCTGATTATTTATCAGAGTGTCGTCGGATTGTTGACAAGTACGCCATAGGGGGTCCTGACGACATTGAGAAGATGGGGTGTGAGACATCGGATGTTCTTGGAATGGTGAGCACAAGTTTACCTAGGGTTACAGGAGATACATATCCGGCTACGTTACAGAGTCAGTAACTAGATACAAATTGGAATACAAGTAATACTATAGGCCTAAGTCGGTAACTCTTGTGGGCCTTGTCGTAGCCGAAAGTGGCTCCTCCTCTTTCTCTCACTGGGTTGCCCGTGAAGCAAAGCTATAACCCGTTGGTGGGCCACCCTGGTCAGTGAGTCCTGTGGGTATATCCGGAAAGTATATCCCCAACAATAGCCCCTAGAAGTCTCCAAGTTCCAAAGTCGGATAAATCGTCTAGCTTGATGGTTTCTTCGTCTTGAGAATCTTGAAGGGTTCCTGAAAACTTCTTTAAATAGTGTCAGATTCCGAGTCATCTAAGTCGGATATGTTTTCCTTCAGCTTTAGTCTTTTCCTAGATCAATCCAAAACATGAGCCGGATTTTAGACAGCGGTGTGCTGTCTGACAACTTTTCAGACCAGGTCTTGTCACTGACAAGAGTCCCATCAGCACGACCGTTGGTGGGCCCTTTTTTATGGAATAGAACACCGTTTTAATTCCCGCGCGAGAATCGAGGGGGCGGAGGAGTCGCGAGGAAGCTACCTCCCTCTCTCCTATATGTGTGGCGCAAATCACAACGTGAATCTTGGGGCAAGAGTTATTAAGAGAGAAGAAATCTCTTTCTCCCAGATTCATTCCTCGCCGCTTCATTCATCATCTCCTAATACTCCTCGAGCGCTCCGCAGCTATTCCCATCTACACACTAAAAAACCTCCCAGCGCCACCACTTTTTGGTCTACTCCGGCATGATGGAGGCACCATCCAGCTCCAGTGTGGCGGCGGCAGGCACGGCGGCGGTGGACGAGAAGAAGACGCGGGGCCTCTGGGTCCCAAGCGTCATGGACAACGCTGAGCTCCAGGTCATGGAGGATGAGGTCTACCTCGTCGCCGGCATATGGCGGAGCGCCGCTAGAGACACCATTCCCGCACCGCACGACAGCGAGCGAGTTCTCTTTGGCACACATGTCGACTGCGGCCTCAGTCTCCCACCGTCGGATTTCTTCATAGAAGTCCTCCAATACTATGGTGTGAAACTTCACGGTATCCCCCCCAACTCCTTGCTTGAACTTAGCGCTCATGCAGCTCTCAGCGAGGGGTTTCTCGACATTAAGCCAAATCTTACTCTTTTCCGGTACTATTATGGTAGCCGGAAGAACCCTATCAGTGTCAGTATTCCTTACACCACTGGCACTCTTAGATTAGTCCTTAGTAGAAACCGAGTCTACCCTAGGATTAATGCTAGCGAGTCAGTTAAATGTTGGGCCGGAACCTTCTTCTACAACAAGGATATTCCGGCTCCTGAAAAGGCGGAAGGTCTTCCAACCTTCGTTGACGGTGCCGCTCCCCACCAGGAATCGTGGGACGCGGAACGCCGAAACTTTCTAATGTCTTGATCCTCGCCAAAAGGCGGATCAAGTTCTTGATGAAGCACAAGGGCCTCCATGGATCTGAATTGATCCACTACTGGCTGGATCGCCAGATCCAGCCTCTGCGGTATCATGGAGATCGCCTCATGCACACAGTCACCAGAGACCAAAAAGACAGCCTGAGGGGTCAGTCCGAATCGCATTCTTGCGAAGGCCTACAAGACCAAGATGCAATTTTTGATCAAGGAGAGGGTAGAGAGAAGACTCCCCGAAGTCTCCATGAAGATGTTCACATCCGACCGCCCCCTGACTCCGGTAAATATTTCGACTTTGCTCTTGCATTTTGTTGCTCTTTTCTGTATTTTCCTCCGACTCCATTTTTACCAATGCTTTTCTAACTTATCAGCTCGAGAAGCTCCCCGAGTCTGAGCTAGCTCCACTAGAGGGCTATCTTTCAGACGGTTCAGAGGCGACAGAGGATGATGAGGTACGATAAGTTCCTGCCTCTGCCGCTAAGAAAGCGCAAGGCCAAGGATGTTTTTGTCACTGCTGGCACCCAAGTGTTGCCAATAGTTAAAAAGTAAGCACCTTGTCAATATTGTAGCACTTTGTACATTTCTTTCTTTCCGAAGCACACCTGATGTTTGGTTTTATGTGTTTCAGAGCTAAAACTGTTTTGAACAGCAAGCTAAAGCTAGAAAGCAAGCCAGGCAAGCAACTGTGCCAGCAGAAGCTTGTTGTTTCTCCTGTTATGCCTCCTCCGACTCCTAGCAGCGCCCAGACATCAACACCAGAGGCTTCTGCCTCTCCCAATGTTGGATCTACCATCTCCAACACGAGCACCACTTTTTCGAAAGCCCTAGTTACCGTTGGTAGCCAGGAAACTAACAAGGGTGAACCCGTCAAGGGTAATGATCCCATGGTGTTATTAACAGGGGAGGTGGATAAAGTGGCCGGCTCTGCTGCCTTCGGCCTGAAACGGAAGAAGAAGGAAGAAATTCTCAAGTTGGCTCAGTCTAGTCTCGAGAAACAAACCCTCACTCTGGAGGCAGCGAGCCAAGAGACGCAGGACGTGAAGCTAGTGAATCTCCTAGACCAAATGTTGGTCTGGGATGCAAAAATCGAATCTGGCGAGCTCCGAGTGACAAACGTTCCCTCACTCTGCCTTGCCAAGAAAGTGTTTCACAACACGAAACTCGGATTTGAGAAGCTGCATCTAGAGCACATTGTAAGTTTTCCGAATCTCGTTTGTAGTATTTATTGTCATATCCTCTAGCTCCCAAGCATAAAGTCGGATAAATATCATAGCATTAAATCTGAGTTGATGCTTATAGGATGCAAAAGAACGATATAGTGTAGCCCCCAAGGCTCATGCTGTATTTTGACTTGGTTAAAGTTGCAGCCTGAGTCTTAGTAGCCATATGATGGTATTCTGTCTCTAAACTTATAGAAAATTGCATCTTCCAACCAGGAATTTCTCAAGAATATTTGTAACAAGCGCAAAGAGATTAAGACTATGTGCCTTGAAAAGTTCAAGTTGAAGGTGGAGAAAGATGAGGCGGAAGGTAATCTTTTTCTGACTTCTTGTCTCATTAGTGATTGCCATAGTCAAACTTTTCAGTTGACTGATAATTTTTCCTTTGCAGAATTGTTGTGTGAATCCAGCAAGATGGTGGAAGAGGCTGAGAACTTCAAGGTCTTAAAATTAGAAAATGTTGAACTATGGGACGAGATCGATAAGCTAAAGGTTGAATCGGATAAATCCGTGAGCGCCATCCTGGAATCAAGCAACGTGGAGACCGAGAGGCTCGAGAGGTTGTTGGCCCTCCAAGATAAACAACTGGATGATCTCAAGAAGGACTTCGAGAACCAGAAAGATCTAGCCCAGGCCGTAGAAGCAGAGATGAAGAGTCTCCAAGAGGAGCGTGCTCAATGGAACCACTGCGTGCTAGGTAAGATTTCTGAATTTCACTCTTCCCTTGATTTTTGACTTTCTTTGAGTCAGTTTTGATTTTTGGTTCTTTCCTAGATCCTCTTCATCTTTCTGACTCCCCTTCCTCTGAACCCCCCCTCGAGCGCATAAAACTTGTCGGAGATGTTCTTTTTTACTTCCGCCAGACTCTTGAAGAGGCTGGCGAGTCGGTCAGACTTTATGACTTGCACAAAATGCCAGTGCTCGAGGCGAGGGACAGAGCCAAGGAGATTCCAAAGCTCATCGAAGACTGGAAGATTTCCTATGCTCGTACTGCTACACAGACCGCCCTCACCATGGTGATGAGCCACCACAGCGATATGGAGATCTGGCACATCACCAAGGGCATCGTCGACGAGGATGATGAGGGTAAACCGCAAGACATCAAGGCCATCCAAGAATCTTGCGCGGGCTATGCTTGTCGCATGGCGGAGATGACGAGCTACACGACGCCATTCTTTTAGTTTGTCGATGTGCCTCCTTCACCCCAAGAACCAGAAGATAGCCTCATCGAAGGAGCTTCCGAGTCTCAGGATCAAGGTGACGACGATGTCGACTCCAGCGCTCCAATGTCTCCATCACCACCGCCTGAATCTGCAGCATAAATATCTTGATGCATTATTCTGGACTTTTTCATTTGGCATGTAATGATGGGAACAATATTTTGTTTAACTATGTGCTGGTCTGTAAGAACTGATGCTTTTACTACTTAGCACTTATTGTATATATTTTATGCATGTGCCTGATAAAATACTCTAGCACTTTTGTCTGTTGTGTTTACACTTAACGTTTTATCTGGCTCTCTGCCTCGTCCCTTTCATGAGTCGGCCAACCTTTAGCACGGAAACTTTGCTGAGCAACAAAGATTAATTGCTAAACCTGTTTAAACTCGGAAACAAAGCCGGCTTCCAATACCAACAATTCATTACTCGGAAAATACCCGCGTCTAAGCAATCAGATAAAAAAACCAAAATATAAACAAGAAATTAGATTTTTTACCCTAAGGTAACATTTTTTTAGATATTCAAAAATCATAACCAGAACGAACATGAGCATAAAGTACTTTCAAGCATTCTGGGATTTTTGAAAACAACATGCTCTTTTGGAAATAAGATGGCAAAAAACTTCTCAAGAATAACATATGAGGAAACCAATACTTTATTTCACTTTGAACATATACATATATGATTACAAGGAAATATAACTAAGATTAGAAGGGACGTAGCTGTGAAATATTCCATGGACGGTCTATTTCATCCGTGTCTGTAATACCACCAGCTCTCTTTCTCTTCCGAGTATCCGGTCTTTCCTTAATTGGTCTGATATCAGTTAAATAATATGACCCGTTATGCAGAACTCTACTGATCAAAAAAGGTCCTTTCCAAATTGGGGAAGTTTGTGCTTTCTCTTTTGCACAAGTCGGAGAACTAAATCGCCCTTTATGAAAGAATGGTTTTGCACTCTCTAACTATGATACTTGCGTAACTTATGCTGATAGGCTCTACATCTCTGCTCAGCAACAAGGCGAACTTCTTCGACTATGTCGAGATCATCCTGTTGAGAAACTTCTGCATCTTCTTTGATATATGCTTTGACCCGAGGAGACTGGTGAATTAAATCACTTGGAAGAACTGCTTCTACACCGTAGACCAAGAAAAAAGGAGTGTACCTGGTTGATCTGTTAGGAGTTGTACGTAAGCTCCATATCACAAATGGCAATTCTTCCACCGAATCCCCCGTGGCACGACGAAGTGGTGCCTCGAGATGAGGTCGGAGTCCTTGTAAAATAAAACCGTTGGCCCTTTCGACTTGTCCATTAGCCTGTGGATGCACGACTGATGCAATATCAAGTCGGATCCCTTGCTCCTCGCAGAATTCGGCAAGTTCCCCCATGGAAAAGTTGCTCCCGTTGTCAGTAATTATACTGTGCGAATATCCGAATCGGATGATCACGTCCTCGACGAACTTTTTGGCCGTGGCTCCATAGCAACTTGTTACGGGTTTGGCCTCAATCCATTTTGTAAACTGATCCACCATCACTAGTAGGTGAGTAAATCCACATTTTGCTGTACAAAACAGCCCTATCATATCAAGCCCCCAGACCGTAAATGGCCTTGTAATAGGGATTGTTCGCAGCTGATCAGCCGAAACGTGTGCCTGACGGGCATACTTTTGGCAGCCTTTGCACATTTTGACTAGTTTATCGGCATCCGCCTTAGCTGTAAGCCAAAAGAATCCATGTCATAAATATTTTGCCACTAAAGACTTGGTTCTAGCATGGTGACCACACTCGCCTTCATTGATTTCTCGTAAGATTTCCACTCCTTCTTCCGGAGAAATACAACACTTAAAACCCCCAGAAATGCTCCGCTTATAGAGCTCACCATTTATTATTGTATAGGCTTTTGCTCGTCGGATGATCTGCCGGCTCAGAACTTCATCTTCGGGTAATTTTCTGTCTATCAGGAAATCCAGATAGGTTTTTTGTCCAGCTAGGAATTATCGCCAGAACTACTATTAAAGGTGAGTCAAATTTCGTCGGATAGTCCTCATCAACTCCTATGATGGAGGGAACTTTTAGGTGCCCTAGAAAAGCGCCATCCGGGACTTGTTTCCGTGCAGAGCCTATCCTTGATAAAGCAGCTGCTTCCTTATTTTCTGCTCGAGGGACGTGTTGAACCTCAAAACCCTCGAACGATCTAGATAATTTGTCCACAACAGCTTTGTAAGCTGTCATGTGCTTGTTTGCATCACAAATATCAGATACTTGCTGAGCAACTAAATCTGAGTCTCCGTAACACATGAGTCTTGTTACACCAATATTTATGGACATGCATATTCCATGCAACAATTCTTTATACTCGGGAATATTATTGGTTGTCGTGAAGTGTATTTGTAACACATAGAACAGCTTGTCTCCTTGGGGTGACTTGAGCACCACGCCAACCCTGATCCTCCTCGTGCTTTTGACCCGTCGAAATGTAGGGTCCAAAATTCCGAGTGTAGAGGACTTATATTTTCTGCCATCTCTGTCCAATCAGCTATAAAATCGACAAGTATTTGGGACTTGATTGTTGTTCGTGGCTTGTACTAGATGTCGAAAGCTGCAATCTCTATTCCCCACTCTGCGACACGTCCTATGGCATCGCGGTTGTTGATTATATCTCGCAAGGGAGAAGTACTCAGCACTGTGATCTTGTGCTCTTGAAAGTAGTGTTGTATCTTTCTAGAGGTGAAGCACACTCCATATGCCAGCTTTTTAGGGTGTGGATACCATTGTTTCGACTTTGTCAGAACCTTACTCGGGTAGTATGTTGGACGCTACACCTTATGCTCATATACTTCTTCCTCGCGCTCCACTGATGTTACCACACTTATGACCTTGTTAGTCGCTACGATGTAAAGTAACATAGGCTCCTGAGCCTCTGGTGCCGCGAGAATTGGTGGATTCGAAAGTAGGTCTTTCAAACTTTGTAGAGCAGCGTCGGCTTCCTGGGTCCAGATAAATTTGTCGGTTTTATTCAAGAGTTTGTATAAAGGTGCGGCTCTTTCTCTGAGTCGGCTGACGAACCGACTCACTGCTGCAATGCAACCAGTGAGACGTTGCACGTCTGATATTGGCTTATTTGATGTAGAACCTTGTTGGGAACCCCAAGAGGAAAGTATGATGAGCACATCAGCAAGTTTTCCCTCAGTTATAGAACCAAGTTTATCGAACCAGTAGGAGAAATAAACCACTTACGAAGGTGTTGCTAGCAACGTGGAACCTGCACACAACACAACCAAAATACTTTGCCCCAACTTATCAATGAGGTTGTCAAACTCACTGGTTTTGCTGAAAACAAAGGATTAAACATATAGTGTGGAATAAAGTAATTTCTTGTGGTAATTGCAGAAACAAAATAGTAAACATTAGATGGAATATCGTTGGGAAGGAATGGACCAGGGTCCATAGTTCACTAGACGTGTTTTCTCCATAAGATAAATAACATGCTGGGTGAACAAATTACAGCGGGACAATTTAAAAATAGAGAATGCATAACAATGCATGTACATGACATGATGATCACTATGAGATTTATTTGGGCATTACAACATGGTACCAAGACCGTAATCCAACTACATCTATGACTAATAATCCACCTCCGGGATATCATCCGAACAACCCTCGGGTATTAAGTTGCAAGCAACAGATAATTGCATTAAGAAAAGTGTGTAATGTAAACAATACAATTGCCCTTGGACAAAGTATTGTTGTTTTCTCCCTAGTAGCAACAACACATCTGCAATCTTAGAAATTTATGTCACTCTCCTATATTACTAGAGGCATGAACCTACTATCGAGCATAATTACTCCCTTTTGGAGTCACAAGCAAATACTTGTCCAAAGTAACTACTAGCAACAGAGAGCATGCAAGATCACAAATAACATAGAAATGATAGAACACTAATCAATCTAACATAATACTCAATATCCATCAGATCCTCGCAAACACAACATGTACCATTACAATAATATGATCTTGATCATGATAGGCAGCTCACAAGATCTAAACATGGTGGCACAAATAGGATAAACAACCATTTACCTACTGCTATGGACCCATTGTCCAAGGATGAACTACTCACACATCACTCTGGAGGCTGGCATAGTGACGAAGAAGGCCTCCGGATGATCTCCCCTCTCCGGCAGAGTGCCGGGAAGAGCTTTAGATCCCTCCTGATCTAGGGACGACGGTGGCGGCGGCTATGGACTTTTTCGTGGAATTCTGATCGGGTCTTTAAGGTTTTTTCCTCGGGGGGTTTATATAACCGAAGGGGCAAGGTCGGTGGAGGCTCGAGGGGCCCACACCCTAGGGCGGCGCACCCCCTGGTCGCTCCTGGACCAGGTGTGGCCGCCCTGGGGTGCGCCTTACCCTCTCCTTCGGACTCCGTCTCATGTCGGTAAAATAGGAACTTTGGTTTTGTTTCGTCCAATTTCGAGAATATTTCCTTTGGTACAAACCTGGAATAGAAAAACAGCAGAAAACAGGAACTGGCATTGTGGCATCTTGTTAATAGGTTAGTTCCAGAAAATGCATAAAAATGCCACAAAATGTAGACAAAACATAAAGCAATTGGTGTAAAACAAGCATGGAGCATAAAAAATTATAGATACGTTTGCAACGTATCAGCATCCCCAAGCTTAACTCCTGCTCGTCCTCAAGTAGGTAAGTGGTAAAAAAGAATAATTTTTGAGGTGACATGCACCATAAAAATCTTGATCAAGGTATTGTAAAGCATTGATAGATGGAATCAAAGTACTCTAAACATAAGCATGAAAGATATATTTCTAACAATAATACATAGCAACTATGTTGCAACATGAAAGGCTACACAAACAAAAGATCATGAATAAATCTTTGAAAGACATTTGTTTGTTTCACATATAGAAAACATAGTAAGAGTGGTATTCATCTTGTCCTTCATGGAATAGCAAAACATAAATGCATAGGACACCTTCAAAGTTCATAAGGGTGACTAGATACAAATAATTTAAGAACAAGCAATACCATAATTATGAATCAATCAAGTAGTTTTGGGACAATGCACATTGAACTCAGAATGACAACTATGCTCTCTTAACTGGTGCATAAAGATAGAAGATGAAGACTCAACAAAAAGTAAAAAGAAAGGCCCTTCGCAGAGGGAAGTAGGGATTAAATGGTTTTATAAAGCTTCCAAAAATTATTGTACTTATTAGGTTTGAGCTATCATTGCCCCTATCATAAGCATCTTGAAGTGGTTAATGTTAAAGTGCGGGAAAATATGAGTTATATGCTTGACAAATTATAAGTTGAAAATCTCAAGCCCCTTGAGTAAAAGTACCGAAACCTCATGCTACTCAACTTTGGTCCGAAGCAAGTTCTTGTCATTGTAAGTATATGTGTATCATAGAGAACCGCCAACGGGGTACCCCCTGCCCCATGACACAGGAGCTATCCCATATCAAAATGACAAGGCAACATACATTGAGCATCTCAGGGATCTTTTTATTTGCTATTTGCATAGTTTTTTATTGAGGATGCTTCATAGAATGCCACTATGGTTTTGCTATAAGTTTCCACCATGATTAGGTAAGGATTAGGCTAGCCGCCTAGGCTTTTCTCTAACACATATACAAACTACATGGACATGCAAGCTCCCATCTTATTTCACACCGCCGGCATCCATAAACAAAAGAACATGATATCAACTAAATAGAAGAAGTGCAATGTTGAAAGCGTGCCCCATGACAGCATGGTTTTGCTAATTCCAAACTTAGAACTTGCAAGCATATAAGCATATAAGATAGTCACAAAGGTTCAGGTTTATTAAGTGCAAGAAATAAAATGTTCCTTCAAGTTCGTGAGAGAGCTTTAATCACTAATTTTCACATAACAAAAATTTAATTTGGAAGATAAATAAACACATGAATATACTTGGAATGGTGTAACACACCATGCATAGGAATTTATAGTGGACTCTTTAGAATAACTTGGTTTCTTGGGAGTTGGATGCACGAATAGAGCTCATACTCAGTACAGGTGGAGGCTAGCAAAAGACTAGGAGCGAACAACTAAGAGAGCAATAATGGTCATAATCATACAGAGCGACAAAACATTATTAATCAAACCATAAAGTGATATAACAAGTAAAAAACTAAATGATCATAGAGGCTAAGGTGACTGGTTCATATTCATAACATGGTGTAAACATGTGCCAAGTCAACCCAAATAAAGCATCAAATGAGAATACCACAATATTATGCTTTTATATGCTAAAACAACGCATGATTCTTTCATGGCACATTAAGCAATATCAATTTTTTGAAACAAGTCATTCTACAACAATAATCACTAAGCATATGGTCAAAGAAACATCTAACATGACATGATGAAGTCTAAATCACAGTCAAAACAAGCTTCTTTTTGTACCAGCATAAGCATGAAACATTCTACTCTTTCCAACACCAATCAATTTATTTTAAACAACTCAAAAATATAATAATAAATAAAGACTAGAGAGATTGTCTCACCTAACTACAAAGAAGAACTAAAAAGTTCTAAAAAATAAGAAAACTAAAGCTAAACGCAGTGCTAGCAAAAGAGAACACTCACAAAACACTAACAGTAAAAACTAGAGTGTTCTAAGCAATGAAGAACGGGGTGTTACTTCTCCCTCTGCTGGGGTCCAACCAACTTATTGCAGCAAACAAAACAAAATAAAACTAAAGACAAAAACAAAGACGCTCCAACAACAACACATAGTGCATGAAGAAAAAAATATAGTATCTTGAAAGAAGACATGAGATTTTTGTTGATAAAGAAGGGGATGCCTTGGGCATCCCCAAGCTTTGAATCTTGTACCTCTTGAATATTTCTTGGGGTGACACGGGTGGCATCCCCAAGCTTGAGATTTTGTCCATAATTCATCTCATCACATCATTTTCTCCCTACACTTGAAAACTTCCTTCATACAAAACTTCACACAATCTTTATTAGCAACATTAGTGTATTCAAGATAATAAGCCTTTAGGTTTAGTTTCAACTCAAGTAAATCATCCATTAGAACATAAGATACTGTAGAAACTCCTTTTATATGCTCAAGTGATCAAAATAACTCAAAATAAATTGATTTAAGAGGCAAATGCAAATAATGGCATAAATCTGTCAAAACAGACTTGTAGGTAAAGACCAATTTTTTAGAAAATATTCTGTTGCTCAAATAGAAAAGTGCAAAACAAACGAAAGTTGGGTAAATACCAGGGTCATGTGCACAAAAACTTACAGATCAATAAAACATTCTGGGATTTTCACGAATTTGTACAGCGAAGCACAGAAATCTGTTTCAGGACAGCAACTTCCCCAGATCTTACTTTCCTCTCATTAGAGGCTATTATTGGCACAAAAACCAACCAAAAAAGATAAGGAGAGGTTATTACAGAGGTAATAACTTCAAAGACTCAACACAAGAAAAATTTACTGAAATAAAAATTGGGTTATCTCCCAAGAGTGCTTTTCTTTAACTCCTTTCAGCTAGGCATAGAAAGCAAGAATCAAGTATTTTCGAATGAAGAAGAATCAATATCAAAATTTGTTCTAATAAGAGAGTCAAAAGATAGCTTTTGTATTTTTGAGGAAAGTGTTCTATATTGATATTTAATGGTGCCTTCCTTCATATCAATAATGGCACCAACAGTTCTAAGAAAAGGTCTTCCCAAAATAATAGGACAAGAAGCATTGCATTCAACATCCAAAACATAGAAATCAACGGGGACAAAGGTATTGTTAACCATAATAAGAACAACATTAATTCTCCCCATAGGTTTCTTTTTAGCATTATCATCAAGATGAACATCCAAATAATAATCTTCCAATGTTGGTAAATCAAGCATATCATAATTTTTTCTAGGCATAATAGAGATACCTAGTACAAAGATCACATAAACATTTTAAATCAAAACCATTTACTTTCATATTAATGATGGGATCCTAACCATCTTCTAATTTCCTAGGAATAGAAGCTTCATGTTTCAATTTTTCTTCTTTAATTTTCATGAGAGCATTTGTAATATGTTTTGTAAAAGCCATATTCATAGCACTAGCATTAGAACTTCTAGCAAGATTTTGCAAGAACATAATCACTTCAGAAATATTGCAACCATCAAGATCAAAATCAAAATTATCATTCAAGTTAGTAGAACTATTGTCTCCCATATTTCGAAAAATTTCAGCATTTTTATTGGAAAAAGTTCTAGTGGGTTTAGGCAATGTTGCAAAAGGAATGGGGACTTTGTCTACTCCAATTATTTTAGCATTAATAGTGGGGTTTTGCTAGCATTTGAAACTTCAGCATTACTACTGGTGGTAATGGTACAAACCTTAGTCATACTATTATTTCTAGCAATTTCATCTTCTCTTTCCCACCTAGCATACAATTCAGCTAACATCCTAACATTTTCATCAATTCTAACTTGAATGGCATTAGTAGAAGCAAATGGATTATCCATAGTTTCGGGTTTAGCAGCCATTTTATGTGGGATAACTTTTAATTTAAGAAGTTCAACATCAAGGGCAAGGCTATGAACTTTAGAAGCAAGATCATCAATTTTTCCAAGCTTTTCCTCAATAGTTTTATTGAAAGCAGTTTGTTTACTAATAAAATCCTTAAGCATGACTTCAAGTTCAGAGGGTGCACTTCTATTGTTGTTGTAAGAATTTCCATAAGCATTACTATTATTAGAAGGATATGGCCTATAATTATTATTACCATAAGCATTGTTGCTAAAATTATTACTTCTAATGAAGTTCACATCAACTTGCTCTTCTTGAGCAACCAAAGAGGCTAAAGGAAAATTATTTGGATCAATATGATCTTTTCCACTAACAAGCATAGCCATAATAGTATCAATCTTATCACTCAAGGAGGAGGTTTTTTCAATAGAATTTACCTTCTTACCTAGTGGAGCTCTCTCAGTGTGCCATTCACAATAATTAATCATCATATCATCCAAGATCTTTGTTGCAACACACAAAGTGATGGACATAAAGGTACCTCCAGTAGCCGAATCCAACAAGTTTATTGAAGAAAAATTCAGTCCTGCATAAAAGGTTTGGATAATCATCCAACTAGTCAGTCCATGAGTGGGGCAATTCTTCACTAAAGATTTCATTATTTCCCAAGCTTGAGCAACATGCTCATTATCAAATTGTTTAAATTTCATTATTTCACTTCTCATGGATATAATATTAGCAGGAGGATAATATTTTCCAACGAGAGCATCTTTCATTTAATCCAAGAATCAATACTATTTTTAGTCAAAGATAGCAACCAGTCTTTAGCTCTTCCTCTTAAAGAGAAATGAGAAATTTAAGCTTAATAATATCTCCATCTATATCCTTATATTTTTGCATCTCACAAAGTTCAACAAAATTATTAAGGTGAGCAGCGGCATCGTCAGTACTAACTCTAGAAAATTGCTCTTTCATAACAATATTTAGCAAAGAGGGTTTAATTTCATAGAAAGTAGCTTCAGGAACAGGTGGAGCAATAGGTGTGCAAATGAAATCGTTGTTGTTTGTGCTAGTGAAGTCACACAACTTAGTGTATTCAGGAGTAGTCATTTTTGCAAGATTAAAGCAAGCTAACTAAAATAGCAACTAAAGTAGGAACTAATTTTTTTGTGTTTTTGATAAAAAGAAGCAAACCAAACAAAGCAAAAGAAACTAATCAAAACAAAAAACAAAGTAAAGAGATTGGTAGTGAGAGAATCCCCTTGCAGAAATCTTCTTTCTCCCCGGCAACGGCGCTAGAAAAAGGCTTGATGTTGGCTCAATTGATGTAGAACCTTGTTGGAAACCCCAAGAGGAAGGTATGATGAGCAAAGCAGCAAGTTCTCCCTTAGTTATAGAACCAAGGTTATCGAACCAGTAGGAGAAAGAAACCACTTTCGAAGTGTTGCTAGCAACATGGAACCTGCACACAACACAACCAAAATACTTTGCCCCAACTTATCAACGAGGTTTTCAAGCTCACTGGTTTTGCTGAAAACAAAGGATTAAATGTATAGTGTGGAAGAAAGTAATTGCTTGTGGTAATTGCAAACAGTAAACAGTAAACAGTAGATGGAATATCGATGGGAAGGAATGGACCGAGGTCCACAGTTCACTAGAGGTGTTTTGTCCATAAGATAAATAACATGTTGGGTGAACAAATTACAGCAGGGCAATTGACAAATAGAGAATTCATAACAGCGCATGTACATGACACGATAATCACTATGAGATTTATTTGGGCATTACAACATGATAAATAGACCGTAATCCAACTGCATCTATGACTAATAATCCACCTCCGGGATATCATCCGAACAACCCTTGGGTATTAAGTTGCAAGCAACAGATAATTGCATTAAGCAAAGTGTGTAATGTAAACAATACAATTTCCCTTGGACAAAGTATTGTTGTTTTCTCCCTATTAGCAATAACACATCTACAATCTTAGAAGTGTCTGTCACTCTCCCAGATTACTAGAGGCATGAACCTACTATCGAGCATAAATACTCCCTCTTGGAGTCACAAGCAAATACTTGGCCAAAGTAACTACTAGCAACGGAGAGCATGCAAGATCACAAATAACATAGACATGATAGAACAATAATCAATCTGACATAATACTCAATATCCATCGGATCCTCACAAACACAACATGTAGCATTACAATAATATGATCTTGATCATGATAGGCAGCTCACAAGATCTAAACATGGTGGCACAAATAGGAGAAACAACAATCTAGCTAATGCTATGGACCCATAGTCCAAGGATGAACTACTCACACATCACTCTGGAGGCTGGCATGGTGATGAAGAAGGCCTCCGGGATGATCTCCCCTCTCCGGCAGGGTGCCAGGAAGAGCTTCAGATCCCTCCTGATCTAGGGACAACGGTGGCAGTGGCTATGGAATGTTTCGTGGAATTTTGATCGGGTCTTTAGGGTTTTTGCCTCGGGGGGTTTATATAGGTGAAGGGGCAAGGTCGGTGGAGTCTCTAGGGGGGCACACCCTAGGGGCGGCGCCCCTTGGCCACGCCTGGACCAGGTGTAGCCGCCCTAGGGTGCGCCTTCCCCTCTCCTTCAGACTCCGTCTCGTGTCGACAAAAATAGGAACTTTGGCTTTTGTTTTGTCCAATTCCGTGAATATTTCCTTTGGTAAAAACCTGGAATAGAAAAACAACAGAAAATAGGAACTGGCACTGTGGCATCTTGTTAATAGGTTAGTTCTAGAAAACGCATAAAAATGCTACAAAGTGTAGACAAAACATAAAGCAATTGGTGTAAAACAAGCATGGAGCATCAAAAATTATAGATACGTTTCCAACGTATCAGCGTCCTTCAGGCGAGTCGGCCTGGTAATGTTGAGTATAGCCTTAATTTTGTCCCGGTTGACCTCTATGCCTCTTTGAGACACGATGAAACCTAATAATTTTCCGGCTGGAATTCCAAAGAAGCACTTCTTCGGATTTAGCATTATGTTAAATTTTTGCAGACTAGCAAATGTTTCCTCTAAGTCGGAAATAAGTGTTTCCTTCTTTTTGGACATCACTACTATATCATCTACATATACATGTAAAAAACTTGCGTTTGATTTGATCGTTAAGGCAGCGCTGCATTGTGCATTGATATGTAGCTCCTACGTTCTTTAAGCCAAAAGGCATAGTTTTATAGCAGAAGGTTCCCAAAGATGTGATGAAAGATTTCTTTACTTGATCTGATTCCTTCATCGGTATTTGGTGATATCCGAAATATGCATCTAGAAAACAGAGTAATTCCGACCATGTCATTGAGTCGATAACTTGATCGATTCTAGGCAAAGGGAGCGGATCTTTAGGTAAATCCTTGTTTAAGGCGGAGTAGTTAATGCACATACTTAAATCAATAGTGTCCTTTTTAGGGACGAGTATAGGATTTTCCACCCATTCAGCGTGGATGACCTCTGCGATAAATCCGGCTAACTCTAGTCGGGCTAATTCCTTAGCTATAGCTTTGTACTTTTCATCACCAAACCGTCATAAGGACTTTTTGATGGCTTTAGGGTTAGGGTACACATTAAGAGAGTGCTTGGTAAGTTCCCTAGGTACTCCAGTCATGTCAGCAGGCTGCCATGCGAAGATATCACTATTAGCTTTAAGGAACTCGACGAGCGTGCTTTCCTATGCACGGTCTAAGCCTACCCCTATGTTCGTTGTCTTGGAGTGATCATATGCCTTCAGTGACGTCTTCCTCGTCTCTTCCGACGCCTTGAACTGCATGCTTGGCTTCAGCACCTCGTTCTTTGTAGTAGGAATCTTAGATGGGTCGGTGGTCTTCTTGATCTCCTGGTACTCCTGGGCGTGCAGCACGGCTTCGGCAAAGGCTGCAGATCCTTCATCGCACTCTTGCACCTTCTTCGGGTTTCCCCGGATGGTGATGACGCCCTTTGGACCTGGAAGTTTTATCATGTTGTAAATGTAGCAGGGACGAGCCATGAACGCCCAGTAAGACGGACGCTCAAAGATGGCATGGTAAGCACTTTTGAACGGTACCACCTCGAAAGAGAGTGGCTTGGTCTGATAGTTGTCTCGGGTTCCGAACGTCACGTCCAGTGTGATCTCACCCAGAGAATCCGCCTGTCTCCCTGGTACAATGCCATGAAAAGTTACGCTGCTGTAACTCAACTGGCTCTCGTGGATCTTCATGCGGTGGAGCATTTCAATCTAGAGGATGTTGATGCTGCTGCCACTGTCCATGAGAGTTTTACAGAACTCATAGCCATCAATAAGAGGATTGACGACCAGAGGGTACTTTCCCCCAATGATGTGTTTTCCTCGGGTGATCTGAGTGGTCAAAGGTGATGGTTACATCTGACCAATCCAGGAATTGGGGGACAGCTGGAACCATGGCATTGAGCTCATGAGAACCGCCTTCTTGACCTTATCCGGCCGAGTCCCAAGGAAGTGGACGTATGTGTCTTTCTTTGTGGGATAATCCTTCTTTCCATCTGACTTAGGTTGTGCGGCATCCGCTTCTTCCATGTCAAAATCTTCCTTAGACTCCTTGCCTTTCTCGGAATTTTTCTTTCCTTTCCGTCGCTTGGCTCTATAGCCAGCGGATTTGTCTTTTTTTATGTCTTCATTGAAACGACACTCGACATTTGTGTGGGTAGAGCCTCCGTTACTATCTAGGTTATGCACACAGGGATTGTTGGCAATGTCAGCCCAGGTGTAGGTTCTTCCGGGTTGCTGATCTCCTTTTCCCTGGATTCGGGAAGTTCCACGACCTCGTCCCCGGTCGCCTCCGCGCCCTCCTCGTCCTCCGGATCCAAACATTGCATTAACTGCCACGTTGTCCGGAGTCGGTTTATCTTCCGAGGTGTTCCTGCACTTCTGGGTTTGCTGCTTCTGCTTCTTGGCCACGTTTGGATTGGCCAGAATATTTAGCAGTCCTTCTGAATCGTCATCGGCGTCGGCATATTTGCTTGTCTTCTCTATCATTTCTCCCAAAGCTGTGACATGGTCACGATTTAGCCTATGGCGCAAAAGTCCGACTGGGAGTCCTGCAATGAAATCTTCAATCGCAGTTTGTTCATTTACTCCCTCACAGGAGTTTTTTGGGTCGATCCGGCGTCCAAGGTATTCTCGGCGGGTGTCACCGGGTCTCTAAGTGCAACGCTTCAAGTCTCTGACTATGCAGGGCCTTCTGTATGTTCCCTCGAAGTTTGAAAAGAACGCACTTTGCATATCATACCAGTTATGAATTGAACTCTCTAGCAGTTCACTGAGCCATGATCGAGCCGTCTTCCGCAACATAAGTGGGAGATATCGGACTGCAACCAGGTTATTTCCTCCTTTGGCGATGCAGCAAGCCTGGAAAAAATCTTTAATCCAAGTATCTGGCCGAGCTGCGCCGTCGTAGGGTTGAATGTGCTTGGCAATACCAAAGTCAACCAAAAAATTTGGTTCGATGGATGCGTGGGGCATTTAGGTCCCACATACATGTCTTCTTCCTCGTATCGTCGTGCCTCTATGTTTGACTCAGTGTGATGACGAGCATCATTTGGCGAGAGAGATCTGCGCCTTGGAGGCTCGCGGCTTCTGTGCGGCGGAGTCAGATTCCTGCTTATTCTTTCACCATTGCGACCTCTGCCTCTGTGGTTTCCATGGCTACGATGGGATCCCTCATGGTAGCTGTTCGGAGCCGATGGTGATCCTGGTGGGTTATTTCCGGCTGGATTACGCGGTGGTGATGATGAAGCCTCATTATGCTGACTCCGAGGTTGGTTTCTTCGGGCCCCGTCCCTACTTGATACAGGACGGTCCAGATAATCACTTCGCCCGCTGTTACCAGCCGGACGACAGCATTCTTAGCCGATCATGTTCTCGCTGGCGATGGACCTCCAGGTCTTCTCTGTGGCGATTGTTCTACCGACGATGGCCCTGATGAGGCACCAATTCCCTGATGGTATCTTAAGTCGTAGCCAGAATAACTCTCGACCAGACGCGCGCGGGACTACGATGATGACTGTTTGATCCGGTCCTTGAATTTTCTTCTTCTCCCCAGGGACGATAGCGTTGATCTATATACCTGCGGGGTCTTTCATCGGCACTTTGGTCTGCACCAGTGTGGAAAAATTCTGACTTGGAGGCCATCTTACCACTGAATGACGCGGCCGTCTTCTGCTGTTTTAATCCTTTTACCAGCAACGCTACACATTGCCGGACTTGCTCTAGAGACGAATTATTTGCAAGGATAGCCCGAGCAGCTGCAACATTTTCCAATGGCATGCTGTAGACTCGGATATTCTCTCTAGATTTACCGTCAAATAAGTCTCTGTGGATATCCGGGTTCCTATTAGCAAGAACCAGACCTCCCCTTGTCTTGTTTGGTAGTCGCTTGAATTCTGAATGGTACTGGGCAGGATTGTTGTCTAACTGTTGCTTGATCTCAACGATGCGCACAGCCTCCTCGAGAAAAAACAAGCGGTGTTTTCCCAGGTCTTCAGCCCTTTTCTCCAGCGCATCCGGCGTAAGATCCGAAGTAGTTGGGATTGGTATTGTGAGAGTGTCTCCGTAAATTTAACGCGCACCCTTGGTGACAACGTGTCCATCCACAGGAGGGTCGATCGGTGTGGGATTAATCGGATCTTTGTCCTGATTCTCCATCTTGATCTCTTCGTCAACTTTTTCTTTGTTGGTTTCCTCAACCTACGGCTCTGTCGGTGTCAGATTTTTGTTCTTCTTCTTCTTATTTTCCCGCCCAGTAGCCTTAACGTGTGTATCGATGGCAAAGATGGCTTTTGGTTCGTTACCGGGAGATAAAATTCTATTGGTACTTTTCGTCGTTGTTGGCTTCTGGACCTCAGATGAATCTTCGGTGTCCATGTCATCTTGAGAGGTGTAATCTTTGTCCATGCTATCGTATGGACTCGGAGGGGCCTCCGGCTCGCCTTGCGCTAGTTTGGAGGCATATTCTTCTTAGTATGTCTCCCTCTCCTTCTCGAAGTTCCTGCAACATTATTGAATCCTGAGGGGAATCAGGTAAGTCGACCCTTTCTTTGATTGCGTCGAGAACTGAATTGTTTCTGGCTCTAGCGTCGACAGGGTCGGATCTAGAGCTCACGTGGTATACGAAGAAATGCTTCTTCTTGTTCATGGTCTGAAGGTAGCGGCACAGCTGGGTTTCCGCCTCTCCCATCTCAAAGCTCTCCTTGATCTTGGTGATTGCTTTGTAATCAATGTAGGGGCGCTTCATCATCTGCATTATCATGTGCCTTAAGAGTGTTTTTCTGCTCCGGCATCGGTAGAACCGGATCCTAAGCGAATATATTCCTCATCCATGTATCCGATCTCAACGGGGAGATCAGATCCGGATATTTCTTCCACTACATCTTCCACTAAAGGAGCGGGTTGGGTGGGTTCAGGTTTTTCCAGTATTTAAACTCTTCCGCCTCTGCGGATAGAGTAGACCCGGACTTTTCTTCCGCCATGGTCATCACCTCAAGGGTGGGGTGGGCGGGTTCAGCAAAACCGAGGTAGATGTCGATCTCGCCGATGGACATGATTGTATAGGTTGTCACGGGCTCGCTAGCCGGAATCCAAGTCTTGTCGAGAAGAACGAGAGGGACATTACTGGCATAGACCATATGACCCATAGCGATTGTTTCGTAGATTCCTACACGCGCAGATTCCACCTGGAACGAAGCTCCAAAAGTCACCTGCCCCATGGTGGGCACCAACTGTCATCGGATTGTCGACAAGTACGCCATAGGGGGTCCTGACGACATTGAGAAGATGGGGTGTGAGATGTCAGAAGTTCTGGGAACGGTGAGCACAAGTTTAGCCAGGTTTAGATCCGACTGCGGTGATCGGATCCTACTCCTGCTAGCAACCCAGTAATATATCAGCGAGAGCCGGATGTTATAGCAAATTATAAGAGAGGTTCGCATGTGCGAGTAAGTTGTGGTTGATCTATGATATGGTGCCCTAGAGGATCCCATGGGGCCGGTTTATATAGTCACCGGGACCTAGGGTTACAGGAGAGACATATCCAGCTACGTTACAGAGTCAGTAACTAGATACAGCTTGGACTACAAGTAATACTACAGGCCTAAGTCGGTAACTCTTCCGGGCCTTGTCGTAGTTGTAAGTGGATCCTCCTCTTTCTCTGACTGGGCCACCCGTGAAGCAAAGCTCTAACCCGTTGGTGGGCCACCCTGGTCAGTGAGTCCTGTGGGTATATCCAGAAAGTATATCCCCAACATGTCAAGGATGGAGATATAAAGATTTGTAAAGTACACACAGATCTCAGTGTAGTAGATCCGTTAACTAAAACTCTCCCTAGGGCAAAACATGATTAACACCAGAACTCCATGGGTGTTAGATTTATCACTATGTAACTATATGATTATCTCTAGTGCAAGTGGGAGACTGAAGGGAATATTTTCTAAGAGGCAATAATAAAGTTATTATTATGTGTATTACAAGTATATGATAGATGTTTATTTTGCATGCTATAATTGTATTAATATGGAAACGTTAATACATGTGTGTTTAATAAACAAATGGAAAGTTGCTAGTTATGCCTCTCTTATAAACTAGCTCGTTGATTAACAAGATGATCAAGGTTTCCTGATCATGGACATTGGATGTTGTTAATAACAAGGTCACAACATTATTGAAATGGTGTGATGAACATTCATCCGAAGTATAGCATTACGATCAAAGTCATTGTGTTTATATTGCTATAACATCATACGAAGTAATCCTAATCCTTAGACCATGAGATCATGTTAATTACTAAAACTGAAACAATATCTTGATAATATCAAACGTCACACCGTAACAGGGTGACTATAAAGGTGGGTTCGGTGCTACGAAGGTGTTATATAGAGGCTCATGTATCAAGAGTGGAATTTGTCCATCCTAATGATGGATAGATATAATCAGGTTCCTCTCGGTGATATCACATTAGTTAGCTTGCAAGCAAGTGATGTGATCACTAGAATGTTATATCACGGGAACGAGAAAAGACTACATGACCGTTACGAGATCAAAATAGGTATGGAGATATCGATGATCGAATCTCGTACATGTAATATATCGCGAGACAAAGGGATTAAGTTACTAGCATAAAAGGTTCTCATGATCACAAGAAGCCATCGTTGAATGTGTGGGAGTCGGTATGGATCTCTAGGTCCCGCTTCTGATTATTGATCCGAGAGGGGTCTCGATCATGTCCACATTATTCGCGAACCATAGGGTGACACACTTAAGATACACCGACACCATTTGTAACAAATATCTTCTAGACGAAAAGAATTGCAAAGCACAGGAATTATTTCACTAGACACCGAAATTGTTTTGGGTAAAATTGCTGAAATTGTTTCTGCATGTGAAATAGAATACTAGCAAGGGGTTTTATGTGAATGTTTGTTAATTAATATAATTGAAAAAATTCTGAATAAATAAAAGGAGTTTTATGTAAAGAGAGATTACATTAAATTTGGTGGAAATTTAATGGGATTTTTGAGTGGGATTTTGAGTGGAGAAATGAAGGGGAATTTTGTGAGTGGGAGCTCGACACACATGAATGGAGGGAGGGGTGGGGGCAGCCCCCCATGCACCGGCCACCCCTTGGGTTCCCCCCTCCTCCTATATAAAGCCCCCCTCTCCCTCTCTCATACTCATACCTCCTCATGAAGGCTCTCTCTCCCCCTCTAGTTTATTGAAGGAAATATGCCCTAGAGGCAATCATAGAGATGATTATATTTCTTATGTATCCATGAGTTATTGTATTAATCCTTGAATATCCATATCAGGCAACTTGTATTGATTGGCAATTATGTGAATTGTTTGTGAAACTCTTTATTTGTATGGTTATTTAATAGTTGTCCCTAGTCGGAGTTCATGTGAGGACACATGTGAATATTAGACTAGCACATCGATTAGTTGATGACTATGTTTTGCAAGTCATAGACATGGAGATGTCAAACCAATGATATGGACACATGTTATGAACATGGGGTTGGACTGACCCGTCTTGAGACTGGCAATTAGTGTAGGGTTCGCATCATAGAAAACAAAAAAATTCCTACCATGGGAACTATGTACCAAGATCTATCTACTAGATACAAACAATAGGCGGATGTATATTCGTAGAGAACATACCCTTGAAGACCGACAAAGCTTAACGAGTTAAACTCGTGGTTGATGTAGACAATCTCTTGCCGATCTCAATATCAAGAGGAAGTCCTAGCGCCGCAAAACAGCAGCGCATCCGTGCTCGCACACACGTACAAGACACCGAGCAACCTCCGCCTCCTCGCTCCAGCGATGCAGTATAAGCACAACTCTTTCTTGCCGAATTGCCACCGGGAACATGTATCTCACTAGTCGAGACCATGGGGGATAAATTCTAGAGGGGGAGAGAGATCCTTCACGAGGAGGTGTGAGTGAGAGAGAGGAGAGGGGGTGCATTTTATAGGAGGAGAGGGGCAACCAAGGGGGTGGCCGCCGGCCATGGGGGCTGCCCCTCCCCTCCTTCATTCATGTGGGTGGACACTCCACTCACAAAAATCTCTTCAATTCCCTCCACTCAAAATCCCACTCAAAATTGCTATTAAATTTCCACCAAATTTAATGAAAACTCTCATTAAATAAAACCCCTTTTATTTATTCAGAATTTTGTCAATTACTTTAATGAAAAACATTCACATATAACGCCTTGCTAGTATTCCATTTCACATGCAAAAACACTTTCTGCAATTTCACCCGAAAACCTGTTTTGATATCTAGTGAAATAAATTCCTGCACTTGTTATTCTTTCCGGCATGAAACTTTTGCTCCAATTGGATGTTAGTGTCCCTTAAGCGTGCCACCCAAGGTTCGCGAATAATGCGGACATGATCGAGACCCTTCTCCGATCAATAATCAGAAGCGGGACCTGGAGATCCATACTGACTCCCACACATTCAACAATGACTTTCTTGTGATCGTCGGAACCTTTTATGCTAGTATTTTAATCCCTTTGTTTCACGATATATTACATGTCCGAGATTCGATCATCGGTATCTCCATACCTAGTTTTATCTCGTTACTGACATGCACTCTTTTCTCGTTTCCGTGATATAACATTCTAGTGATCAAATCACTTGCTTTCAAGCTAACCAATGTGATATCACCGAGAGGGCCCAGAGTATATCTATCCATCATCGGGATGAACAAATTCCACTCTTGATCCATGAGCCTCAACATAACACTTTAGTAGTTCTGAAGCCATCTTTATAATCACCCAGTTATGGTGTGACGTTTGATGTCATCAAGAAACTCTTCCGGTGTTAGTGGTTGACATGATCTTATGGTCTAAGGATTATGATCACTTCATAAGTTGATATACCAATATAAACTCAATGACTTTTATCATAATGCTATACTTCGGATGAATGTTCATCACATCATTACACTAATGTTGTGACCTCGTTATTAACAACATCCAATGTCTATGATCAGGAAACTTTGATCATCTTGTTAATCAACGAGCTAGTTGATGAGAGACGCATAACTAGGAACTTTCTGTTTGTTTATTAAACACACATGTATTAATGTTTCCGTATTAATACAATTATAGCATGCAAAATAAACATCTATCATATACTTGGAATACACATAATAAACACTTTATTATTTCCTCTCAGGGCATATTCCCTTCAATTAGTTGCAGCTCTCTCTCTACATGTCATGTACGTTTTGTCCTTAGACCTGAGATTGTCGCATGTACTTGAGATGTGGATCGACATAATTTGGGGCTATCAGACGCTATTTCGAAACTGGGTAGTTATAAAGGTAGCTTTCGGGTTTGTTCTGAAGCATGCTACAAGGCATGGTCAATCAAGATTGGATTTGCCCCTCTCTACTTGAGAGAGATATCTCTGGGCCCCTCGAGTGATCGGATCCAGAAATGCATGGTTGTGCTACATATGTTTAAGAGTTAACCTAGTAAAGGGATTCTGAATCACAGTATCGAGAAAGGGAGGTCGGCTTGGAGCTAGACCAAATATCGCGAGGCAAAGGGAAAGACATGTACTAAACCTTGTGATGGTTCGTCCGATATGATCTTTGTATGCGTTTAGGAGTTGGCATGTCTTGCTAGAGGCCGCTACCAACTATTGATAGAATAAGTGTATTCGTGTCATGTTTATATGTATATGAACCTATAGGGTCACACACTTAAGGGGCTGGAAGCCTAATGAGGATTGGATCCGAATTAGACCAGGCTTAGGCTACTAATGGGATGCTAATGTAGAAGCCCACTAGGGACGCCTATATAAGAGAGGGTGGGGCGTGCTGACCAGGGCTAGACCATTCCACCCAGCCGCCACTCCTCACGCCTATGTTGCACGCGCGGACCTAGCAGTCTGGCGTCTGACGCTTCCACCTTGTACGTGTGGATACCTCGGAGGCGCTGCATCTGTAGCGCTTGGACGAGCCGCGCAAGGGGAGCTGCTCGTGGGACGAGAACAAGGAGGATACGTAGATCGTCTGCACTGACTTGACGTGCTTCATCAAGTTCCACAACTGCACGTCTAGTGGTAATCTCGTGATCTATGACAGCAGTAATCCCGGTTTACACGGTAGAAAATTTTGATTTGCGCTAGTGTAGCCTACCCGTATCCCTACATTTACCCCCCATGGTCTCGGACTAGCGACATACATGTTCCCGGTGGATTTTTGTTTGGAAAGAGTTGTTGCTTCAGCTGCATCGCTCGAGCGAGGAGGCGGAGGTTGTTCGGTGGCTTGAACGTGTGTGCGAGCACTGATGCGCTGCTGATTTGCGGCCATGGACTTCTTCTCGATCTTGAGATCAGAAAGCGTTCGTCCATATCATCCACGAGTACAACCTCATTAAACTTTGTAGGTCTACAAGGTTATGTTCTTTATGGATGTATATCCACCCGTTGCTTGTATCTAGTAGATATATCTTGGTACTTAGTTGTTCCCATCATAGGAAGTTTTTGTTTTCTATGTTGAGAACCCTACTGACATAATGGTCAAAACTAATAGGTCCCCAACTTGACCCTCTAGGCATTTGGCACGCCAACTATGGGCACCTCGATCCAATGGCAAGCAACTCGGACCCCGCGATGCATTCTCTCGACAACTTTGGGACCACAAAGTGAATAAATTAGCAGGAACTCACAACCATCCATTGAATAACAATTGTACTCTCTAAATTAGCTATCTATTCAGCTAATCATTACATGTTCCACCCTTGATGACAACTACATACTATAACTTCTAGGACGGGTATGACAACTACTAAAACTTTCCACATGAATCTACTATTCGCCTCTCCTTCACTTGAAGTTCGTGTTCTAGATTTTCTACCACTTGATCAGATACGGCAAGATCGGCCTCAAGTGTCAAATTTTCCTTGCGAATAAGCTCTAAATTCTTATTTTCTTTCTCGACTGTACACTTCATCTTGAATATCAACATTTTTTATGGACCAATTCATCACCTAAATTGCCAACCATCTCCTCCAAATCCATCCTCTGGCTAGACCACTGGGTTGATTCATCTTGGTATGCAATGTACCATGGATCATCGGCCTGCATAGCACACTATAACAATACCAAAATAAACCCAATTGAAATCTGTGGCATCCCACAAAAACCACTACTAGAAAATCGCGGTGTTTTTGTGTTGCGCATCATCATGACCGCATGCTCATGTCATCATGCCACCTTGCATTAATGCATCGTCATGTCATCATGCATTTGTTTGTCTGAAACTATTTTCGAAAAGCATATTTTGTTTTCTAAATACCCCGCCTTTATTTCAAATCCAAAACCCGGGTCTCCGGATTATTTTGTTTCGTCTACCAATAGATTTCAAAAGCCCCGTTTTAAATATTAAAATATTTATTTTATTTTTAGGGGCAGCCGTATCGGGCCGATCCGACCCAGTCGACCACCCCCAGTGCAAACCAGAGCTACCCCAAACCTTTTCCTACCTAATTCTAGTCTACCCAGCCCCTTCCTCCACCCCTCCACCTCACCCCATCCAATCAGTGCTCGCCACATCGCCCCAGCCCTCCACCTCAGCCCCACACACCACCTGGTTCCCCTGGAACTCACGCCCAGGCTCCACCCCACCTGCCGCTTTTCCCGCCCGAGTCGGGCCCCACCCTGCCACCTGGGCGCGCACTCCCGCGTCGCCCAGGGCCACCAGCCGCCAACCATCCCGCCACCTGCTCCCGGACCCACCCCGCGGTAGCCCGCCCCCAGGCACGCCTCCCCGACTGCCTCGTGCTCCACCCCGCCTCCTGGCCCACCGCGAGCCACGCCTCCCCGTGACTCCTTCCTCCCAATCCTACCTACCCCGCAGCCCATCTCCGCGCCCCCTCTCAGTCGCCGCCAGGCGCCATGGCTGCCGCCTGTGCCTCCCCACCGCAGCGACCGCAGCCCCACCGCTCGCTTCGCTCCTCTCTGCATCGCGCCGAGGCTCCCGCCGCCCCTCTCCTCCGACAGATCCTCTGTCGCTCGTTGCCCTCCTCGACCTCGCCTGCAACCGCCGGCCTCTGCCCTTCATCAAGCCTGGCCGCCCACATCTGCCTCGCCGCTGCACGATCCTCCACCTGCCTTCGACCTCGCCAGCGTCCGGTACCCACCGTCGGCCTCTGTCCGCGCCGCCGCCCTGGAGCCTCCTCAAGGTTCGCCTGCACTGCGACCACCGACGAGCTCAACATCGCCGGCCTCTACGCCCCGTCGCTGCTGCTAGATCCCGAGCCACGCCTCGATCCCCTGCTATCAGGATCTCCTCTGTCTGACCACATCAGCGTCGTCGTCGTCCGCCCCTCTGCAGCACACACAATCGCGCCACCGCTGAAGCCAGCATCTTCCAGGTCCTCTGCTACGGGCCCCACGCGTAGACGGTGTTCATCGTCATCTCCGGCCACGATCTGCCGATGCTCCACCTCGTCCCTATTCCATGAGGCTGCCTACCGTCCCGGGATGAAGCTGTATCGCTATGGAATGGTTGGTATCGAACGTGTTCCTGTCGCTGCTTATGCTGATGAAGTCTGGTAGTGTGGAGGTGTAGAGAGGTTGGCTACCTCGGAAAAATCTCTGTTGCCACTGGAGATACAAGACCGACCCGAACTAGTCTGAACTAGTGCATTGAAGCCCGCCAAGATCTACTCTGTAAGCGTTAACCGATGCCTGCAACCGATGTTTGAGATGGAGCACCAAGATCTTCATCCCGGAACATCAAGGTCATTGTACTTGGAACCGATGCCCAAACCCGAAGACCTTTTCTGAAGACCGGACCCCGAAGACCGAACCCGGCACGCATAGTTCTTCCTCTCGGATCCGAGGACGCCAAGACCCCGGTGCGACAAGTACTCCTTCCCGGACGCCAAGTTCGCCGAACCCCAAAGTGTGACCCTCTTTTCCGTGACCTATATTTTATAAATAATATTACTGATGCATATTAAATTGTTCATGCATGCATACTTGTCTGTGGTTTGGGGGCATTATGCCAATTCATCTCATAATTAAATATGGAGTCTATATGCGGGATATCTTTGTCTTATTCCGGACTCCATTTAAATTGGTGTAGCGAACCGGTGCTATCTTTTGCCATGTTAAGATAACATTTAAATTGCGGGTTATCTAAACAACATAAACCTATTAATTAATTGTCGGGACCCCGGTTCCGCTTAATATTGCCTAATTGCATCGCACCTTTGCCATGTCAAACATCATACATGCATCATGCTCGATCTTCTGTCGTAGTATTAAATAGTCCATCCGGTGTTTCTTCTAGTGCTTTGCTTCTTCACGGATTAGGCCGATGAGTTGATGCGAGTGTCGGCCCGATCTTCGGATGAACCTTCGGCAATGTTTTCAGGCGAGCAATCTCCCCATTTCTACCTATCTTACTTTTATAGTATTTATTCCCTCCTGTTGATCTATTGCTATCTGTGTTGCGATGCTCTAGTTTTCGTACCCGTGATATCCCTTGCAGCCTTATATTGCCTTGGACACATCCTATTACCTGTTGTTTGGTAGATAGTTGGACTTGCGCGTCGTAGTCGCTTGCTCAAGTGCTGTTCCGTGTCGTCCAGTACCACCGTTGTTGGAGTATTGCCGCATGTTTAATGTTGGAGATGATCAAGACTTTAATTACTGTTTAATAACTAAAATTGAAAGTAGGTAAATGCGGAGGCACCGGTGGGTAATAGACAATATTTGGTTTTTAACCGCCCACTTGTGTCCCGTAGGACCCCGAGTTCTTGACACCTGTTCCGAGATCGAGCGCGCTAACCACAGGTGGGGTGTATGGGCACCCCCATCGATTAGTACCTGATTTCAAAGTATTGTACTGGGGGCCACAAGTAGTTTGGGGCTTTATTACTATTCTGTACTTATGCCATGCTTTACTGCTTAATTTAAAATTGTGCGAGGAATGCACCTGTACTGTTTAGGGAAGCGGAGTGTTTTCGCGGTATCGACAAGCCCAGTCACACTTTTGGGTTCCCAGTCGTTTACAGCCATTGACGCAAACCCTGAGTCCGTCTCGGAGACCGGCCGACTTCGTTGCGGGTAGCTTAGTGGGGTGGCCCCCATGTACTTGCTTTGGGTCTGGGAAACATCATGACTTAGGCCCCGCCGACATACCGATGGGTGTATGTTAACTGATCTGGCAAAAAGGGTCGAAGTGCGTGTGGATACTTTGGTGCACCCCTGCAGGGTTAAATCTTTTCGAAAAGCCGTGTCCGCGGTTATGGACGACTTGGAGCACAGTTCTCGATCATAGACAACTATAACTAAAGTTTACTGTTATAATTTGACTTGTATCCGATATGACTAGTAATCAGCTTCACTACAACGGAATGGCTAAATAAAAGTACCAACAACTGCTGGGTTTGGGATATCTCATGCTAATCGTATCTGACTAGTAAGTGTTGCAACTACAACGGAATGTTTAACTAAAACTGCCCACTGCTTATTATATCAGGATGACTCATGCTATCTATACTTGACTAGTAATTGTCGCCACTATAACGGAATGAATAAAACTGTCAACTGTGTGAGTTCCTCGGTTGACTTCCTCGTTTGGTCTCGAGGGGAAATACCAGGATGGGTATGTTTGGTGGTAGTATCAGGATGGTTCCGAATAGGTCTTTCTTATCCCTCTCTGATAGCCGACAGTTATCTCGAGTCTCTATAGGTTGTTTAGTGCATGCCGCGCTGCCGCTCAGTCCACCATACCTATGTAGGCGAGGACCGCCGAATTCTAGTCTCGCCGTGTACCGGCCTCAGTACTGACCGCTCTCTTTTTCCTTTGCCCTTTGTCGGCACCCCTTTTGTGTAAGCAGGTTTCGAGATCGACGTCGTTAGCAGGGTTACCCTTCCGTCTTGGCCTGGGCAGGGTTATGGACGCCTTTGGTTATTCTTCAGGGCTCTTAGCTCAATTTGCATCTTGTCCGTACTCGGACGCTATATCGTTTTCAAGGTGATTTGGATCTTTGTACTGTATATCTGTATTCTTGACTCATTGAGTCGCCGTTGTATATATCTGTTCTGTGGGTTCCATCGTGGACTATTGTGTAATGATATTACTTCGTCTTCCACCCGCACGAAAGTGCCTGGTGGGCACCTTTGAATCGTTTCTATGCGGGTTTGGCGGGTTTCGCTAAAACTTGCATAGGGCCGATTCTGAGGGTGTTACAAAATCACTCCAAGAGGCCTTGTCAGCACTTCAAATTCAATGGCGGTACAAAATAAGGAGCTACCTGCACTTCCGACGTGGTAGGAGGAGAATGTGGCCACGACATGATCGAATCTCTACCCTCGCTAGTGTACCCGCTACGGACATACATTGAGGACTAATTCACACCTGCAATCTCAAGGAAATTACGGGAACCCAATCGATTCGAAGGTATCCAAGCACTATTAGAAATTGTTGTGAACGTTCGTCGGGCTATGGCGGAGGAACAAAATCCCGGTCGCCGTGCGCGGCGGACCTTCCTGTGGTAGGTACTACCTCAACATACAATACATGCGGACGAAACACGTGCTAGAGTCGTCGTTTAGGTGCAGCGTTGTAGTCCGTCTGATGCCACCATTGGACGGAGCCGGCGACGCAACGAGGCGTCGACTATGACTGCTCTTTCCGCCGGTGGGATAGGAGCTGCTCGGGGCTGGGGTCTGGGAGCGGATGAGATAGAGAGCCGACCTTACGTATCATACACGACCCCACCTGTCAATGTTTGGGGGAGTAGCTGCTCCGGTTTTTCTGCATATTTTCCATTTTTGCATATTGCCAAACTTCTTTCATGAAATTTTCATATTTTCCATATGACCACCATATGTTAGTGACACACAAAATGGAAAATATGCAAGTTGCAAAGTAAAACATGGTAAATATGCAAATCCCCATCCTATCCCACATCACGGCCTCACCGGTCATTGACTTCGGCGGCCACACAGAACGGCCCTATTTGTCATTGGCTGCACCGGCCACACAATCAAAAAATAAAGCGTCCCATTAGTCAGCGAGAGATGGATGGTTTGCCGGCCTGTATCCTGGACCCACCCATCAGCACATAATAGCCATGACAGGATCCATCTCAGTGCGGCCCCACCGGTCAGCATGTAACGGTCAAGCCTTTGACCTAACGGCATCCCTTTATCCGAGCATGTGCGAGTGTTTTAGAATAGAGAGGAGAAAAGTTAAGAAAAGTTAAGCAGCTATGAAAAAGTGAATACAATTAATGAATCAGGAGCACAAAAATAGAAATCTCTTTTATTTCTCACAACTTCTATGCATATTTCCATGCAATTACAAAGACAGAAGGCAAGACATGGATGTGTTATTGGCTTCGAGTGATGTGGTTTCTCCATACAGACCCAAGTTTAAATCACTACCATGGATTCTAAGTCCTACACATCCCGTCTTAATATATGGGCATGAGATTCGTCCCCTGCAACTCTTGTTTGTGGATTAGTTGTTGGTTTAGCGGTGGGTGTGCAGTGGCTTCTCCTTGCTTCGTTTGGACTTCCCGATCTCACAATTCTGTCTTAATATTTAATAGGCTCAGGGTCGTTAAAAAAAGTGTGTGACTAATCCTGAAGTTTAATTCTTAGTCAGGTCATGCCATCAAATTTAAATTTTTAGTTGGAACCTAACTTGCAACTGAAAAAAACTCAGCTGCCACTATATATGGAACCGTGAATCTCAGAAGTAAGCCATTTGCCGTATGAAAAAACTCTGTATGAAAGGTTTTTCAAAGGAGTGATGTGCATTCATCAATTCTTTTGTGTCTAGAGAAAGTGTTTCTATTAATGTCAAGGATGACACTGGCAAATATTTCCAGACCAAAAAAGGGCTGAGGCAAGGGGATCCACTATCGCCCATACTATTTAACATAGTGGCTAATATGTTGGCTATCCTTATTGAGAGAGCCAAGGCTAATGTCCAAATTGAAGGATTAGTTCCACATCTGGTTGATGGTGGAATCTCTAATCTTCAGTATGCTGACGATACAATCTTATTTATGGAACATGACCTAGAGAAAGCTAAGAATCTGAAATTAACATTATCAGTATTTGAGAAACTCTCTGGATTGAAAATTAACTTCCATAAGAGTGATCTGTATTGTTTTGGCGAGGCTAAAAACGATGCCCACCTATATGCCAAAATTTTCGGCTGTGGCCAGGGGCAATTTCCAATCAATTATCTGGGAATACCGACTCATTATCGGTGTCTCACGATAGCTGAATGGAAACTCGTTGAGAAAAGACTTCAGAAATGTCTTAATAGCTGGAAAGGTAAATTACTATCCCTTGGTGGAAGACTTGTACTCATTAATTCAGTACTCGCCAACATGGTACGTTATATGATCTCATTTTTCCAGATATCAAAAGTGTCTTGACAAAACTGGATTATTTCCTCTCAAGATTCTTTTGGCAAGGGGATAGTGAGAAAAAGAAATATCGACTAGCCAGATGGAATATGGTTTGTCGGCCCAAAAAATATGGTGGACTGGGCATACATGATTTGCAAGTCAAAAACACCGCACTCCTGGGTAAATGACTCTTCAAACTTCTTATGAAAGGAGTCTGGCAAACCATTCTACAGAGGAAGTATGTTGGCTCAAAATTTGTGTCTCAAGTGGTTTGGAAACCTGAGGGTCACACTTCTGGGCTGGACTAATTGCGTTAAAAAACATTTCTTCCGGTTTGGTGCCTTCAATATTAAGGATGGGTCATAGATTAGATTTTGGAAAGATAAGTGGCTTGGCCAAAATTCTCTTCATGAATAATATCTGGCTCTATACTCGATCGTTAGGCACAAACGGATACACTTTCCACGGTATTGGAAAATAATCCGCCTAATGTGTCTTTCAGAGGAAGTCTCATAGGCTCTAGACTAGTGTCTTGGAATAATATTTTATTAAGGTTATCCATGATACAACTTTCCAAGGGCGTGGACAAATTCAAATGGAAATTACTACCGAGTGGTAAATTTTTTGTTGATTCCATGTATAGAGCTTTGATCCAACATGATATTCCAGATGACAATAGTAAAAATTGGAAGATGAAAATATCCCTTAAAACGAAGAATTTTGCCTGGTATCTCTGTAAAGGGGTTATTCTCACTAAAGATAATCTTGTTAGGAAGAATTGACATGAAAATATACAATGCGTTTTTTGTCATCATAATGAGATAATACATCATTTGTTCTTCCAATGTAAATTTGCTCATGCTATATGGTCAATCATTCAAAATAGCCTCTGGTTTATCTCCTTCTCGTTCGGTTGTCCATGTATTTGGCAACTGGCTGAATGAGATTGATGATAAATATGAGACTTATTTAGGGTAGAAGCGCTTGTCATTATTTGATCGCATTGACTATATAGAAATGACAAGATTTTTAATAACATTGTGTCTTCTTCCCTGCAGGTTATCTATCGAGCCATGGATGTCCTCCTTTCATGGACTTCTCTTCAACATATGGAGTTCTGCGACTTGTTGGCGGACGGATATACGCAATTGGAGGACACGGCAAGAGATATCTTCTCCTGACATGGATGACAGCGTGATCTACGGATAGATCTGCCATAGCGCGTTTGGAGGACTATATTTTTTTTACCACTATTTGTATATCTGGTATTTTTGTTTTGGACTCGAGTTGTGTGGTTGTTTAGCTGTGTGCATCCTAGCTATGCAGAGGCCGAGTGTAAACTTACTATTAAATAATAAAGCGTCCATTTCCAAAAAAAACTACTTGCAACTAACTTTTTTTCAGTTGGAATTCCAATTGGGAGTGAAAATATTTGTTGCAACTCATGGAACCCACAAATCACGATATAAATTTAACGATTACAGAGTTAAATGAACTCTAACTTAATTCTCAGTCTACTGGTAATAGCAAAACCCTTAAAAAAGCTCGATGAACAGAAATTACACGTCATGGAAGATTGCTAAACACAATTCATGGCAACGCTAGTTCTCGTAACCTATTTGATAAAGGCTACCAGAAGTCATCCATACATAAGAAGCAACTACGCAACCAACGGGGCTATGCAAATACCCAAAAAAATTGCAGTAGATTTGAACTTGAGATGGTCATAGGTACACAAATGGATGTTAGGCTGTTAGCATCGGCACACTCTGGCAGTTCGATCGTACCAACATCATTAGATACACTGTATAACTCGTTTAGTCTCGGCTATCTCCATACCGGACTGCCGTGGCTGCATTGATATAGATGACAGGAACGTACCTACAATATTGTCCTGCAGACAAGGATACGTGTTGATGATCGACAGCGACAAGCCAGCTGCCTCCAAACTTACTGCCACCTGTAAATAACTTGTTTAATTGTACACGACCAGAAGAAAAACAATAAAGAGAATTTATGTGCGTTTCTCTTCGTAGTGACTGTATTCCCCGGGATTCTTTGATGTCCATGCATGAGGACATATAGGATCGATCGATGTTAATTTGTGCTTCCTCCGTTTTATAATTCTTGCTGTGGTTTTAGTTAAAATCAAAATACAATCACGGAAAAATTATGGGAAGGAAGGAATACATGTGATTCCAGTACACCAGAGGGCTTGCACTGGAGATTAACTCGGATCATCTGCTCAGAACGGTTAATTGAAATCGACGGTAGCTGCAACGCTCAATTTAGTTACTCTACGTAGCTAGCAGTCCCCACTGCCACCGACTCCCCCCACAAGCGTCGCTCTCAGGAGGGGCGGCTATTAGCACTAATTTTAATTAGTGGTAACTAAGAGTTTATGTGTGTCATGTACGTGTTTTAGTCTAAATAGATTTGTTAATTAGGTAAGTTCTATGCGTGTGTGGGCTTTTAGTGTTGTACTAGTCCGTTAGCCGTGTGGTATTAGGACTAGAAATCTGTGTGCGTGGAGTCGGTGGTTGTTTAGGAATTGTGACGTGAGTTCAAGTCCGTGTAGGTATAGGTTTGTGTTGTCTGACTGTCTATATATACACAGGATCGTTGCTTGTAACCGTGTGAGTTTGAGAAAAATAAACATAAATAGAGGGCATGATAGGAGCCCTTAGCTATAAGATTTTTTCGAGTGTATTTGTTTGTCTAGTTTGATGTAGTCGATCTGTGGGTGAATTCCAACAGCGGCATGGACGGAACCGTAAGCTGTCGTCGCCCCCGACTTCTCCCTCTTCTTCCTCGCTGCCACCGAAGGATGTCGGCATGCAAAGTGCGGCCAGTCGACGGTGGTGGAAGGGCTGCTTCCTCGCATGGTGGCCTCTCCCCTGCGGGGAGCCCCTTGGGCGCTCGAAGATTGTCTGGAAGCCGGGGCGGCGGCCTCGGGATTTGATGGCGGTCCTTCCTCGACGGATGGCGGCGGGTCACATCTACTGGCAGGGGCGCAGTCTAGCGTTTCTCTCATGCCAAGACGAAGATCTGCCTTCAGCTTGTTTCCATTGATCTAGTGGCAGTATTGTTTTCCAAAAGGCTCCGTCGGCGAACTCTTATGGGCGATTCATGCCTAGAGATTACTGGAACGTATGGAATTTGGTCGCGCGCAACCGTTTTTTCTAACCGTTTGGTTTCAAGGGAGCGGTGTGAAGCTCTGCAGTCTGTTGCCATCGTGAAACATGTCTTTAGTTCCATGGCGAAGTCAGTGTGCGAATAATGTCATGGAAGCCAAGATTTGTGGACTAGCAAGGGTGGGTCGAGTCCTGGTGGCGATGAGGAATTGGATTGGTGATTCGTGACTTGTAGCAGTGGCATCGAAAAATGGGGTCAATGGTATAGGAGGAGTTCATAGTCTTACCTTGCAGGGTGAAAATCCAAAGCTGACCTTAATTGGTTGTTCCTGACAAAAACCTTATTGAAAACATTGTTTTGTGAGCGAGTACTTTCTCCAGGATGAAAACCTATGATCTTTGATCAGACGACGATGGTGTGTACATATTTTCCTTCTTAAAGACGTCGCTATTGAAGATGTTGGACTTTTGGTGTTGTTCTGGTGAGGTTAGTGTCGCTGCTACTAAGGATCTTATCGCTATAACGGAACTTTTATTTTTAGTAATTCTTTTTCTTGATTGTGTGTATCTATAATACCAATAGAGTAAGTTGCAGAGTCTACATGTAATTAATATCATCATGATTTAATATGGTCCGTCCGTCCGTCCCCCCCCCCCCCCCCCCCAAAAAAAGGTAGCTAGCAGTCCTGCTAGGTCTTCATCGAAAGAAAAAAGGCCATATGCATGCCGTCGTTGTAACGTCGTTCCTTGCACCACATAGCACGTATGATGAAAATTCTGGTCCTAGATAATGTTATGTGTTGATTCAAATTCTACAAAGTATAGGCCAACTTTTAACGAGTGGAGCGTGGTCCGTCGCCGGAGGTTATGTGTTGATCCAAATTCTACAAAGTACGGTACGGATTGTTGAAGACCTAGGTTTCCACCGATATATAAACCTCTTGTAAGCTGCCGGTTGGGATGAGTTGCATCTGTAAAATCATCGGCGTTTGTAAACACTCCCCGATATAATAAAGTTTTACTGGCTGGCGCCCGTGGTTTTTTCCTCTCTTTGTCGGAGAGGTTTTTCCATGTTAAATTTGTGTCCCCTTGCTGTGATTTTCTTTTCGTTCTTCGTTATTTTCTTGTCGCAATTATACCAGATGATCGATCGATCTAGGCCAGAGGTTGCTTCCCCAAGTTTGCAAATAATGCAAAAATTCTAATCCTAAACAATCGATCGAGCTAGGCCAGAGGATGCTTTACCAGGTGTGCAAATAATGCTAATACTAGTACTACCATCTAATAGTATCTATGTTTCATAATATTTTATCCGTTTTGAAATATAGATGTTTTAGCTTTATAAAGAAAAACTATCTAAACTTTTTCTAATGTGTATATTCACTCTAAACCTAAGTAAACATACATACTAAAAATAGTCTAAATATATTTGATTTATAAAGCTAAAATTTTATATTTTAAAACGAAGAAAGTATACGACTTTTTAGCAAACTAAAACAGCTGACCAAAAGGACTTATATTATAGAACGGACGGAGTAGATGTTAGGCTCTTAGCAAAATGATCACTCAGAATAAGATCGACGTCGTCACCTTTGCAAGAAAAAGATCGGCCTTGCTCCTGCACAACGCGACGCTGGCCTTATGTCACAATCAGCACTATTCATTGCCTGGCCATATATAGCTATACAGCGCATGTGCCATGGATTCCAGCTTCCAAAGTAATCAAGGAAAATAAACTAGCACACGTGCAAGGTCATGGTCTTACGGAGCCCATTTTGGGTCATTAAGGGCTCGTATGGGCGAAATTAATTTCGTCAGAGATTATTTCATGTCCTGAATCAGCCGTGCAGTGCTGGGAAACGTGAAAGAAAACACCACGTATTCTTTCAAGTTCTTCTAGGCTATAGTGTTACAAAGCAACACATTAATTTTGGTACCTTTTCTCTTCCTAAATAGAATGAGATAATTGGATAAACGCTACTGTAATTTCTAGCTATTTGAGAAACACCATTACTACTTTTAACTTTCAAAAAATATCATTACAATTTTTTGTTTTCTGAAATGGGGATAAAACCACGGCCACTCTGCATCAACAGATGCATATGACCTTTATTAACTTATTGAATATATTACAAAAGTATCTTTCATTCCCAGTTTATGGGTCGGAAAGAGTTAAAACATGCATCAGCCATCTAAAAAAGCGAGGATCAAGAATAATATGCGCATCAACATGATATTCTATTATCAAAACGCCAGCCGCACTGGTTAAATAAATCTCATGCTATCAATTTCAAGCGGTAACACCCAATATCCATTGCCAATCTATGGTCCTTCGGCTGAAGGATAGCCCACGTACGTATCTAGTGTGTGGCTAATGAAATAACCTACATAAAAGAAGCATTTGGTGACCTGTTAAAAACCATATCATTCTGAATATTTCAGATCGTCCATAGCAAAAGCAGAAACACCCACTCGTATTTGAACTTTCTCATTTTTATCAATCCCATTTAAGCAATTCTCAAATAGATTCTTAATATTTTTGGGTGAAGCAAGATTGAAAGCCACGTAAACATACGCCATACTAAGCGCGCAAAACGACAATGTATGAAAAGATGTTGGATGGACTCATTGTAATCATAGAAAATACACTTCTGACAACCATGCCATCTCCTTTTTAGTAAATTATCTTTTGTTAATAGTTCTTTACGATGTAAGAACCATATAAAAATCTTTATTTTCAGTGGTACCTTCGTTTTTCGTAGATACTTACATAGCTACCTTGTGTTCCCATTAAGTAAATCTAGGTATATAGATTTTACCGTGAATTTTCTAGGCGTTGTCAGATCGCATCTAAAATGATTGACACCATCATTTAAATTAGCATCCATCAAACGATTGACTAAATGAATCCATCTTGATCATCTAGGTACGATTAGAGATCGACGAAAATTAATATTTAGAGGATTAGTTGACAAGACATTTGCAACGGAAACTTCTTTTCGTTGCACAATTCTATATAGAGAAGGATATTGCATTGCTAAAGGACTATCCCCTAACCGGATATTGCATTGCTAAAGGACTATCCCCTAACCATGTATCCTTCCAAAATCGAGTATCTTGACTGTTCCTAATCGTAAAATACCCTCTAGCAAAGAAATCATCGTTTACATGCATAAGACCTTTCTAAAATGCTGAATCAGATGGCTTAGCTTTAACATGCGATAACGTTTTGGAGTGTAGGTATATTGGTAATAAGTTCCTGCCAAACTCCCTCTTCATTTAGGAGCTTAAACATCCATTTGCTTAACAAACATTTGTTCTTTAATTCAAGCACCACAATTCCGAGCCCCCCTGATCCTTCGATCTATAAATTATATTCCATTTGGTAAGGCGACTTGTTTTTTTATGATCATCACTTTGCCAGAAAAAATATATCGAAAGAAGTCTAATCTCTTCTGGACACCTTTAGGAATCTCCAAAAATGGTAGAATAAACATTAGCAAGCTCGTTAAAACCAAATTAATTAAAACCAAACGACTTCCATATGATAGTAATTTGCCTAACCGACAGGCTAATTTTTTCTCAAACCGGTCCTCTGCCAGCTTCCACTCACCATTCTTAAGTTTTCTAAAATGAACTGAAATTTCCAAATACCTAAATGGAAATGAGCTCAACTCGCAGCCAAAGAGCTCCATATATTGATCTTGTACTTCAGTAGCCTTACCAAAGCAGAAGATTTCACTCTCATGAAAGTTAATTTTGAGGCCAGACAATTGTTCGAAGATACACAAAATTAGTTTCATGTTTAGAGCTTTTTCCAAGTCCTGTTTCATGAAAATAATTGTGTCATCCATATATTGGAGAATAGAGACTCCTCGCTCAACTAGATGAGGTATGAGCCATTAAACTTGCCCATCCTCTTTGGCTCTGATAATTAAAATGGCCAACATATATTTCACTAAATTAAAGAGGTAGGTGAAAGAGGATCTCCTTATCTTAATCATTTTCTAGTTTGAAAATTATGACCTACGTCGTCATTGACCCGAATACCTACACTCCCTTTTTGAAAAAAAATCATTAATCCATTTGCACCATAAAGGATTAAAACCTTTCATTTGAAGCGTTTGTTATAGAAATGACCATTTAACCTTATCATACACCTTCTCAAAATCTATTTTGAGTACTATGCCATCAAGCTTCTTTCTATGCAACTTATGAATTGTTTCGTGTAATATTACTACTCCCTATAGAATATGTCTCCCTGGCATCAAAGTTGTATGAGTGGGCCTAATTACCTTATGCATAATTTTTGATATCATGTTTGTTCCAACCTTTGTGAATATTTTAAAGCTTACATTTAATAAGCAAATGGGACGGTACTATTGAATTTGGATAGCATTTTATTTCTTAGAAAGGAGTATTATAGTACAAAAATTTAGCCGAAAGATTGGTAAATCACCTCGATGAAAATGGGCAAAGATTGCCATCAGTTCTTCCTTGATTACTACCCAAAATTTTTGATAAAATTCAGCCGTGAGTCCATCTGGCCCTGGAGCCTTGTTCTTTTTAATTTGCATAATTGCATCACACACCTCATTCTCTATGAATTCGGTTGTGATAATTGCATTCTCTTCATCGGATAGTTGAGGGATATCATTTATTTTAGTTTCTATCATAGAGAAATGATTCATCTCGGGTTGCCCAAAGAGTTTCTTATAGTATTCCGATATGTACACTTTCAGATTTTTTTGCCCAATGACGGTACCTTCATCTTGTTCTAATTGGAAGATCTTATACCTCCTATGTTTACATTGGCAATTCGATGAAAATATTTCGTGTTATTATCCCCCTCCTGTATATGCTTAACTTTCGCCCTTTAAGCCCACATGGAATCTTCATTGCGACGTAACTTAGCTAAATCATCATTAGCTTTGATCAAATTTTCTCTCTCGGTAGTGTTTAACTGAATGGACTCGGCCTTTCGGTCCAAAAAATCAATAAGCTTAGAAAGACGTTCTTTTTCTCTTTTATAGACATTACTTTGATTTTTTGCCCAACCTCTCAAAAAATTGTGGAGATGGCGGATCTTATTCTGCCATTTCTCCATGGGTGTATTACCAAATGAAATTGCTTCCTACTCCTTGCAACCATTTCAAAAAACCTTCTTGTTGTAGCCAAGCTAATTCAAATGAGAAATGAGCTTTTTTACCAAGGTAAGCTTGTTCACCAGAATCTAGTAATAAGGGAGTGTGATCCGAACCCGATCTAGTTAAGGCTCGAACACCCACTCGAGGAAATTTGTGTTCCCACTTGATGTTTGTTAGGATTCGATCAAGTTTTTTATAAGTCGGATTCTCTCTCCTATTTGCCCAAGTGAAGTGCCGACCAAAACAGTTATTTCTCTTAGGTTGAGGCTTTCAATAATGTCGTTAAAAATAAATGGCCATCTTGCAATAAAATTATCATTGTTTTTATCTTCATGTCTCTGAATGATGTTAAATCACCCCCAACTAGCATAGGTAGCGATTCCGCCTCACATATACGAACCAACTCTGCCAAAAACTTAGATTTATTGGCATCTTGAGCCACCCCATATACCAGTATCAGCAACCACTCAAAACCATCAGATTTTGAAACCATGTGGAATTGAACATATCTATCGTCGCTTAACACATTCATAACTTGTAAAGTTGATCGATTGATCCCCACCAGCATACCCCCGGATCTGCCAAGGGACGGTAGGAAATACTATTCAAAATCCAAACCCCCAGAAATATGAGCTAAGAAATGGTTTGAAAAGTTTGAACTACCCATCTCCGATATGGCAAAGAAATCTAATTTATTTTCTCTAATAGTCTCATTAGTAAAAAGATGTTTTGTTGGGTCCCCCAAACCACGACTATTCCAAAAGCTCCCTCTCATTTGAAACCAATTTTAACTGTTTTATTTATCTGTTCACTTTGATGAACAACTAAGCAATTTTTGTTCTTCTTCCTATTTTGACTATATCACAGAGTAGAAGATCCTTATGATCCTCGGAGCCTCGTTGCCCATCCTCCTCCAGGTCTGAACTCAAAGAAACCGTCTTATTTAAAATCATGCTATGTTTGGTATTCAAATCTTCAAACGAGTACTGCTGCCAGGGCGAGATGAACCTCTCCTGTCGTGGCACCTCGAAACAAACCCCACGCTCATGAGCATCAACAGCAGTGCCACAAGGACGTAACGTGGCTGGTACAGATTTGGACACCAGTGTATGTGGTAAGCTATCCTCATCCTCTTCCACACGATCACTCCATAGCCTAGAAGTACAGTACTTTTGCTGGGATCTTTGCTGACTGACTAACACGCATATGATCAATAGTACCAAACTGAATCATATCCTCAGTAATAGCTACTTGCCTATCCTTATGTGGAGGCATAGAATATACCGATGGGGATCTAACATTTGGTTGAGATTTCAGGTCAGTACCCTTTGGTTGCATCTGCTCATGTGAACCATCCTTAGAGGCCCCGTTATTTGCATCATCTTCTTCTAGTAGATTTTTCTCAATCATATTAATATCTTGAGGCATCTCTTCAACTCCCTCCACCTCAAAGGTAATATCAAAACCTTCACCATCATACATGTGATCAGTTACTTTAGAAATATTCTTCACAGTTGTAACATGAACTCTCATCCGAACAACACCATGCTCTCTATTATAAGCCATGTCAACATCTTGGGTTTTTCCAATCAGACTTCTCAAAGCAAAAAGACCTAAAAAATCACAATGCTGCTTGTAAGGACATCCTGAAATCCTCACCCATGCCTCCTCTAAATTATAACGATCTAACTCTTTGGATAACTATTCTTCAAAATGCAACAAAACATTATTCTCAATTGGAATATCTTGCAATTTATTCAGACGTGCAAGATCAGCCTTAGTAGAAAACACCACCTTGAACATATCCTGGCCTGCAGGTCGGAGATTCCATTGATGTTCCCCACATAGTTCAAAATGATTGTTAACTAAGAGCATATCTAGACGAAGTAGTAACCTTCTTTAGAGGAGAAAAGATAGGCTGCTAACGGCCGTAAGCGCCTCTGGACGAACTAGTAAAAACGGTTAGAGGACTAAAATGAGAGACCACCCCCTAAAAGTCGATGCCCCTCTCTCATATTTTCTCTCCGCCCATCTCGGTGACAATAATTTTGGTCTCCCGCTGAGCGGCCGACTCTCCTGCCCAAATCCACACCAGTCTTCACCGGCGGCACCATTCTCCCCTCCCCTAGCCGGAATGGCACCAAAACTCAATCC
Organism: Avena sativa; assembly: GCA_916181665.1. Classification (NCBI taxonomy): domain Eukaryota; kingdom Viridiplantae; phylum Streptophyta; class Magnoliopsida; order Poales; family Poaceae; genus Avena; species Avena sativa. The sequence continues at coordinate 231,835,143 of OV702279.1, forward strand.
ATGCTCGCCGGAGTTTTCCGCCGAAGCATCGCGGCCCGATTTGACTTCTATGATGCCTCCATGCCACTAAAGCGGGTGGGCAACACCGGCGCGATGCGTGCGGCTGTAGCGGCCACCTAGAGCACCGCCAAGTCGACGAAGGTGGGAAAGCCGCCCCTTGTAGCGGTGTTGAGCGTCCCGCTGTCGCAGAAGACGACGACGACAATGCAAGCCCACTCATAGTGGGTGGCGGAGAAGAAGAGGAAGGTCGTGGCAGCATCGTCCTCGACTCCTACACGCAAGTCCAAGCTGTCTCTGACGTCCTCAATGAACATGCCTACTCCCTCTTTCATGGCGGCCGTCACTACTCATCCCCGAGTCGCTGCCCACGAGGTGATCGATGAAATGCCCGAGTCTCAAGCAAGTGCGATCGAGCTTGGGGTTGACGAATTCATGTCCCAATTGGATTGTTCACACGCTCAAGGGCTCGACGACCTCCACTTTGGCGATGCCTATGGCGAGGAAGAGGAGATCGAGGAAATGGTGGTCGAGGAAGAGGTGACCAAGGTGGAGGCGCCAATAGGCAAGGGTCGCAAGGTCCGCCACCTATAGTGAAGAAGAAAATGTTGCATTGTGCCATGCTTGGCGATTGGTATGGATCAATGCAAGGACAAGTTTTGGGAAAGGATCAAGGATCACTATCACAAATCGATCAAGATCCCGTCATACCACACCCAAGGCTCTCTTAGTCATCGTTGGAAACAATTTTTAACTAGATATCAATTTACATAAATTTAAAACCATTAATATAAGCCGGAGTACATTTTTCCTCTAATTCTGTTTCTAATTGCAGGTGTCTCTGTGGGGAAACGAACTAGCCTGGCCAACATATAAAAAATAGAGGAAATAATTCAAAAAACAATAACGGAAAACAAATGACGACAGCAGGCACCGTTCTGTGGAAATGACTAGAACAGATTAACAATGCGTGTTGAGTTGTTTTTAGAGCAACCACGTACTTCACTAATAAAAAATAAGTTACATGAAATCTCAGGAAAAAAAAGTTACATGTAAATAAACGTGAAAACTAACAGATAGATCAAGAGAAAACAAATATCATGAATACTTTACAGAGAACTATCCCTAAGGTTTTATACATTTGTCGAAGCCAGCGGCCGCCGCCAAACACCAACACCGTTTGGACATGCGTTGGAATAGACGTCGATCTTCCATCATTGCCGGATCCAAGGGAGTACCATCGCCAATGAGGCTTTGTGAGTCGATGAATAAGCCCATTGTAAGCAGCAAGGCACATGTCACTCTGGCACGACCGGAGGACGTCCCCATGCTACCTTAAACCAAGGTCTGCCGCATCCCATCAACGAAGCCAAGGAATAATGACAAATCGTCACCTCCCGACCAGCATCCTCGCTTCAGAGCATCCACCTTGCTCCGGCCCCCAGCGCCGCCACGGATAACGACGAACGCCACCGACACGTCGAGATACAGATCTTGCCAGATATGAAGATCCGCGAGAAGACCAAGCCATCGATCTGAAGGATCGATAAGCACATGTTTCCATCAACTCTGAGACGCCACCGTGAAGGTATCCTCCAGTGTGGAAGAAGAGTTGAGGTAGGTTTAATCGCCCGTGCGTCGCTTTCACCACCCCAACGACACACCACAACCAAAAAAACCTAACCCTAACTACAAAACGGAGGAACAAGGTGAAGAAGATATGACCTAAAGACAAATAATATAAAGATATGACCTAGTTCATAATAGTTTCATACTGTGATATAACTGTATCAATAGGAAACATTTGATACATGTGTGGCATGAAAACAAACCTAGTCCCTAGTAGTCTTTATTCAACTAGTTCATTGGCGACCGATGATCAACGTTCCCTGATCATGCAACATTTATGTCAGTTAAAAATGGAGTCATGTCTTTGAAGAATGACATGATGTACATTAGCCACATAAGTATTACAACGTGAACTAGTCACATGGTTTATCATTGTAATAGTTAGAAACAAAGTGACCTTCTCCCTAAATCGTAAGATCATATTAATCATTGTCTCCTACAACTAAATTGATCACATCAACTGCCATGACCATAAATGGGTGACCATAAAGATGTGTATTAGGTATTCCAAGGGACCATGTTGAGGCCTATGTATCAAGATCGAGATTTTCTCACTGCGTAATAGGAAGATACAGTGGGCCCACTCGATGAGATTGTATCCAATAGGCTGTAGCGTATGACTAGGTCACGGGGATACGGTATCTGAAGGGAATATGCCCTGAGAGGCAATAATAAAGTGTTTAGTATGTGTATTCCAAGTATATGATAGATGTTTATTTTGCATGCTATAATTCTATTAATACGGAAACGTTAATACATGTGTGTTTAATAAACAAACAGAAAGTTCCTAGTTATGCCTCTCTCATAAACTAGCTCATTGATTAATAAGATGATCAAGGTTTCCTGATCATGGACATTGGATGTTATTAATAACGAGGTCACAACATTAGTGTAATGGTGTGATGAACATTCATCCTAATTATAGCATTACGATCAAAGTCATTGAGTTTATATTGCTATAACAACTTACGAAGTGATCCTAATCCTTAGACCATGAGATCATGTCAATCACTACCACCGGAAGAGTTTATTGATAACATCAAACGTCACACCGTAACAGGGTGATTATAAAGATGGGTTCAGAACTAATAAAATGTTATGTTGAGGCCCATGGGTCGAGAGTGGAATTTGTTCATCCCGATGACGGATAGATATACTCTGGGCCCTCTTGGTGATATCACATTAGTTAGCTTACAAGCAAGTGATTTGATCACTAGAATGTTATATCACGGAAACGAGAAAAGAGTGCATGTCAGTAACGAGATCAAACTAGGTATGGAGATACCGATGATCAAATCTCGGACATGTAATATATCGTGAAACAAAGGGATTAAAATACTAGCATAAAAGGTTCCGACGATCACAAGAAAGTCATTGTTGAATGTGTGGGAGTCAGTATGGGTCTCCAGATCCCGCTTCTGATTATTGATCTGAGAGGGGTCTCGATCATGTCTGCATTATTCGCGAACCTTAGGGTGACACACTTAAGAGACACCGACATCCAGTTGGAGCAAAAGTATCATGCCGAAAAGAATAACAAGCGCAGGAATTTATTTCACTAGTTACCGAAACAGGTTTTCGGGTGAAATTGCAGAAAGTGTTTTTGCATCTGAAATAGAATTCTAGCAAGGGGTTATACGTGAATGTTTGTCATTAAAGTAAGTGACAAAATTCTGAATAAATAAAAGGAGTTTTATTTATGAGAGTTTGCATTAAATTTGGTGGAAATTTAATAGCAATTTTGAGTGGGATTTTGAGTGGAGGGAATTGAAGAGATTTTTTGTGAGTGGAGTGTCCACCCACATGAATAAAGGAGGGGAGGGGCAGCCCCATGGACGGCGGCCACCCCCTTGGGTGCCCCCTCCTCTTATAAAAGGCACCCCTCTCCATCTCTCTCACACACACCTCCTCGTTTAGGATCTCTCTCCCCCTCTAGAAGTTATCCCCCATGGTCTCGGACTAGCGAGATACATGTTCCCGGTGGCTATTCGGCAAAAAAGAGTTGTGCTTTCGCTGAATCGCTGGAGCGAGGAGGCGGAGGTTGCTCGGTGCCTCGGACGTGTGTGCGAGCACGGATGCACTGCTGATTTGCGGCGCTAGGACTTCCTCTCGATCTTAAGATCGACAAGAGATCGTCTACATCAACCACGAGTTTAACTCGTTAAGCTTTGTCGGTCTTCAATGGTATGTTCTCTATGGATATACATCCGCCCGTTGTTTGTATCTAGTAGATAGATCTTGGTACATAGTTGTTCCCATCGTAAGAAATTTTTTGTTTTCTATGCTGCGAACCCTACAGCGGTATCAGAGTCGGATCTATGCGTAGATGCTTTACGCGGGTAGTACACATATGAGTATGTGGGCGATGATGATCATGTTGTTGCTTCTTAGTTGTAATTTTGGATATTGGTGGCATAGTGGGATGAAGCGGCCTGGACAAACTTTACATGTCCTCGCACATGAGACCTGTTCCACGCTTGACATGCAACTAGTTTGAATAAGTGGCTAGCGGGTGTCTGTCTCTCCTACTATAGTCAATATCTATTTTGTAGCGAGTTGTCAACAATTTGGTTATCCTCGTTGTGGTTCATGTTCGTAGGTAAGAACGGTTATATTTTCGAAAGCCCTAAGCCACGTAAAACTTGCAATGGATAAATTAGAGGCGTCTAGTTTAGATTGTTGATGGGCTAGTGTTATGATATGGTGATGTTGTAAGTAGAAGTATGAGATAATACTCTTACAACACACATAACGTGTAAGTTCCATAGACCTTGGCTTTACACATAAAGGTATGATATTGATCATACCACGGTGCACATGATAGATATCATATGCTGGGGTCATATCATTTCACTAATAAACATGTTGAAAGGATACGGATGTCTCCTAGAGGGGGGTGAATATGCGATTAAAACTTTTCCTAGAGTGGCTCAACAAAGGCGGATTAAAACTAGAGTTTACTTTGTAAAGCACAACCTAGAAACAACTAAGGTTTACCTATGTGCACCAACAACTTATGCTAAGCAATACAAGCAACAAAGTGATAGCAAGATATATAGTACTTCAAGCACGAAGGCTATCACAATGTAAAGTGCATAAGTAAAGAGCTCGGGTATAGAGATAACCGAGGCACGCGGGGACACCGATATTTTACCGAGTTCCTCCCAACATGGAGTAAGTCTCGTTTGGAGAGGGAGTGGTATCAAACCACCAACGCCACAAAAGGCCTCCCTTATTCTCCGATGAATCTCACCCCAATGGGATCGATCCACGCTTCCACTATCGGTGCACTTGTCGGTGGCAACCGGAACCTCTCACAAGGTTGGGGCACAACTTAATTGGAGGCTCCCAACAAATGCCACAAAAGGCCTCAACAAATGCCACCAAGGCCATAATGCCACCAAGGCCACAAAACCGTCTAGGGTTCCAAGAACCCAAGAGGGACAAGCTCCAATGAGCAATTCAAACCAAATCCTCCGAGGAGAACTCAAACCGATGCACCAAATGCAAATGGCAAGAACACCACAAAGATGCTCAAATCCCTCGCTCTCAAATTCCAACAAAGCTAATAAAGCTATTGGGGAAACAAGAGAGGAGGAATCAAAGAGAGACACAAAATCCCCCAAAATCTAGATCCCCAAAGATACACTCACAAAGAGATGTTTTGGTTTGGTCAAAACGTAGATCGAGATCACCTCCAACAACCCCTCAAATATATGCAAGAATCAATGGAGGGGTGTGTAGAAATCAAGCTTAAAGAGTAAAGCAAATGGGAGCAAATCTTGGACAAGCAAAGGAGGAAGAAGTAACCCAAAATGAAAATGGACAAAAGACTTATATAGGACTAGCCAAAAAATGACCGTTGGGGCACTTTTTCTGGGCTGACCGGTAGTACCGGATTAGGCCGGTACTACCGGACCGAACACAAACACATACAGCGAGCGAGCCAGAGAGAGAGAAAGCAGCAGCAAGTCAGCCAGCGGCGGGGCATGCGCGCGCGCCAGCGAGAGGAACAGCGGCAGCAGGCCCCGCTGCCAGCGCAGACAGTAGCAGCTGCTAGCGCTGCTCGCGCGCAGCAGCACAGCATCAGCGGCCAGGCAACAAGCAGCGAAGCAGCAGCAGTGCGGGCGGGCCCAGCGGCCAGCGGCGTGGGAGCGGGGCGGGTAGACGCGCGCGGGCGCGCATGCAGCGTCGCATGCAGCAGCGCGACAGCTGCGAGCCCAGCTGCGGGCGGCGCACGCGAGCGCGCGCAAGGAGCCAGCGGGCGAGCGCGTGGTGCGAGGCGGCAGGAGAGGGGCTGGTCAACGCGCGGCCGCGGCAGGATCTAGATCTGATAAAAAACTGGGCCGACCGGTAGTACCGGCCCATCCGGGCGGTACTACCGGGCCAGACCGGTACAGCCGGTGCGCGTACCGGGCCAGACAGAAAATAGGCTGCGCGCGCCAGGCCCGAGCGGTACTGGGCTGCGGTAGTACCGCTCGGCCTAGTTTTTCTTTTTCTTTTTCATTTAAAACGGCAAATATTCAAACGGTCATAACTTTTAAAAGCTAGCTCCGATTGACCCGATTCCAATTGCGTTGGATAGAGGACAACAAGGGCTTCTCAATAAAAAGTGGAAATATTGATTATCACCAAGTGAGAAAGTATCAAGTAGAATAATGTGAGATATCTCACTTGGTGAGAAACCGAAAAGCCGCATAAATCAAAATCGCAACAAGATATATATGGGAGATCCGATTTTTATGAACAAGAGCTTGTTATGGAGATTACCACAAGATCTATATCCTCACATGGACAAGGCCAAATAACAACCAAAAACGATGATGCAAGTATGCAAAGTTTTGAGCTCTCTCCGAACGATGTGACCGAATTACTCATACGAGAGCCCCTCTTGATAGTACGGTTATCTATCCTAAATCCGGTCTTATACACACAACATGAGACCGTCAAAAGGGAAAACCTATCAAGATTATACCTTTACCTTGAGCATTCCACTTGAGCTCGATGTAGGCGGTCTTGCCCTTCTCAAGATGGAACGCCATTCTTAATTCCTCATCATCGACCTCGCATATTGAGCTTGCCCAACATATATTCTTTGCATTTCATCAACCTTGAAGCCAACACCACCTGCTTTTAATTTCATAAACTTAGTCTAAACTTTACAAATTCTTTTGTAGATGGCACCACCTGCTTTTAATTTCAATGTGTTCATGGAGAAAGAGAAACTTGCAACGAACGGTAGAAACTTTACCGAATGGGCCATGAATTTGAGGATTCTCCTCTCTGCTACACAAAAGCAATATGTGCTAGAAGCGCCGCTAGGCCCCCCCACCTTTCGATGATGCCCCTGACAAGGAGAAGAATGTTTATCAGACTCGTCAGGAGGACCACAACTTAGTTTATTGAGGCATATTGTATGGGCTAGAGCCAGAACTTCGAAAGCGTTTCGAAAACGGCAATGCATTTGATACAATGGGTAAGTTGAAAATGATTTTCGACACACATGCTGCAGTAGAGAGCTACAATGCTTCAGAAGAGTTCTTTAGCTGCATGATGAAATAGCACAGCTCCGTTAGTGAGCATGTACTCAAGATGTCGGGTTACGCCGATAAGCTTGTGTCCTTGGGAATAATGATTCCCATTGACTTAGGCATCCATCGTGTTCTGCAGTCTCTGCCACCTAGCTATAAGAGCTCCGTGATGAACTATAATATGTAAGGCATGAAAAAGTCTCTCCCCGAGCTTCTGTCAATGCTTAAAACTGCAGAAGTGGAGATCAAGAAGGAACATCAAGTGTTGATGATCAATAAGAACAATGGTTTCAATAAAGACAAGAAGGGTAAACATAAGGGAAGTAAGGGCGGCAAGCCAGTTGCCGTGCCTGAAAAGAAACCCCGAGTTGTACCTAAGTCTGATACCGAGTGCTACTATTGTAAGAGGACTGGCCACTGGAAGCGCAACTGCCCCAAGTATTTGGCAGACAAGAAGGCCGGCAAGGCAAACAAAGGTATATATGATATACATGTTATTGATATGTACTTGACTAGTTCTCGCAGTAGCACCTAGGTATTTGATACCAGTTCAGTTGCTAATATTTGTAACTCGAATCAGGGGCTGCGGAACAAGCGACCGCTAGCAAGGGGTGAGGTCAAGATGCGTGTCGGCAATGGATCAAGCGTTGATGTGATCGCCATCGGAACGCTACCTCTCCACTTGCCATCGGGATTAATAATAAACTTGAATAATTGTTATCTGGTGCCAGCACTGAGCATGAACATTGTATCTGGATCATGTTTGATGCGAAGTGGTTATTCTTTTAAATCCGAGAACAATGGTTGTTCTATTTATATGAATGAAATCTTTTATGGTCAGGCACCGATGATGAATGGTTTATTTCTATCAGATCTCGATAATAGTGTTGCACATATTCACAATGTTGATGCTAAAAGGATCAAACTTAATGATGATATATCCGCATATATGTGGCACTACCGTCTAGGTCATATTGGCGTTAAACGCATGAAGAAGCTCCATTCGGATGGACTTTTTGAATCACTTAATTTTGAATCATTTGATACATGTGAGCCATGCCTTATGGGAAAGATGACTAGAACATCGTTTTCCGGTACAATGGAACGGGCGACAGATTTATTGGAAATCATACATTCTGATGTATGTGGTCCAATGAGTGTGTCGGCGCGAGGTGGATATCGTCATTTTATTACTTTCACAGATGATTTGAGTAGATACGGTTATATCTACTTGATGAAACACAAGTCTGAAACCTTTGAAAAGTTCAAGGAATTTCAGAATGAAGTGGAAAATCATCGTAATAGAAAGATCAAATTTCTACGGTTCGACCATGGAGGTGAGTAACTAAGTTACGAGTTTAGCACTCACATGAAAGAGTGTTGAATTGTTTCACAACTCACACCTGCCGGAACACCACAACGAAATGGTGTGTCAGAACTTCGTAATCGTACTTTATTGGATATGGTTCGATCTATGATGTCTCTGACGGACTTGCCGTTGTCATTTTGGGGTTATGCACTAGAAACTGCTGCATTCACTTTAAATCGGGTACCATCTAAATCCGTTGAAAAGACACCGTATGAATTGTGGTTTGGAAACAAACCTAAGCTGCCATTTCTTAAAGTTTGGGGATGCGATGTTTATGTGAAGAAACTTCAACCGGATAAACTCGAACCCAAAGCGGAAAAATGTGTCTTCATAGGATACCCTAAGGAAACTATTGGGTATTCCTTCTATCACAGATCCGAGGGCAAGGTTTTTGTTGCCAAGAATGGATCCTTTCTAGAGAAAGAGTTTCTCGCGAAAGGTGTGAGTAGTCGGAAGGTAGAACTCGAAGAGGTTATTGAACCTTCTCTTCAAAGTATGGTGAGTAGCGCACACCGGAAGACGTTCTGGAGTTGGCTTCACCAGTTGAAGAGGGAACTAATGATAATCATCATGAAACTCTGAAAGATAGTACTACCAAACCTCGCAGGTCTAGCAGGACGCGTGCAACTCCGAGCTGTACGGAAACCCTGTTATGAATTTCATGGTTAATGAAATTGATGACCCTGCGACGTATGAAGAAGCGATGATGAGCCCGGATTCCAACAAATGGTTAGAAGCCATTAAATCCGAGATGAAACCCATGTATGAAAATCAAGTTTAAAACTTGGTGGACTTACCTCACGGCCGAAAGGCCGTGGAGAATAAATGGATTTTCAAAAGGAAAACTAATGCTGATGGTAATGTGACCGTATATAAAGCTCGACTTGTCTCAAAGGGGTTTCGACAAATTCAAGGAGTTGACTACGATGAGACATTCTCTCCCGTAGCGATGCTAAAGTCAGTTAGGATTATGTTAGCAATTGCTGCATATTTCGATTATGAGATATGGCAGATGGATGTCAAAACAGCATTTCTCAATGGTAATATTGAAGAAGAGTTGTATATGATACAACCAAAGGGTTTTGTCGATCCTAAGGATGCTAACAAGGTGTGCAAGCTTCAGCGATCCATCTATGGATTGAAGCAAGCATCACGAAGTCGGAATCTCTGCTTTGATGAGGTGATCAAAGAGTTTGGATTTGTCCAAACTTATGGAGAAGCTTGTATTTACAAGAAAGTGAGTGGGAGCAATGTGGCATTTCTGATATTATATGTGGATGACATATTATTGATCGGAAATGATATAGATCTTTTAAATAGTGTTAAAAGTTATCTAAACAGCAAATTTTCAATGAAGGACCTAGGTGAAGCGTCATACATATTAGGCATAAAGATCTATAGAGATAGATCTAGGCGCCTAATAGGGCTATCGCAAAGTACATACCTTGATAAGATTTTAAAGAAGTTTAAAATGGACGGAAGTAAGAAGGGGTTCTTACCTATGTTGCAAGGCAAGACATTGAGTAAGACTTAAAGTTCGGCTACGGCGGAATAAAGAGAGATAATGGACAAAGTCCCCTATGCTTCAGCCATAGGCTCTATTATGTACGCCATGCTATGTACAAGACCGGATGTGGAACATGCTATTAGTTTGACTAGTAGGTATCAATCGGATCCAGGTTCGGAACACTGGATAACGGTCAATAATATCCTTAAGTACTTGCGAAGAACTAAGGATATGTTTCTTGTGTACGAAGGTGAAGAAGAGCTCGTCGCTAAGTGTTATGTTGACGCAAGCTTTGACACCGATCCGGATGACTCTAGGTCTCAATCCGGATACGTATTTCTCATGAATGGCGGAGCGGTTAGTTGGAGGAGTTCCAAACAACCTGTGGTGGCGGGATCAACAATGGAGGCCGAATATGTTGTTGCTTCGGAAGCAGCTCAGAAAGCGGTTTGGATGAAGGAGTTCATATCCGAACTAGGTGTGGTTGCAAGCGCGTTGGACCCAATGGTGATCTATTGTGACAACAATGGTGCCATTGCCAATGACAAAGAACAAAGGTCTCACAAGAATTCCAAGCATATTAAGCGCCGGTTTCACTCCATCCGCGAGCATGTCAAGGATGGAGATATAAAGATTTATAAAGTACACACGGATGTCAATGTAGCAGATCCGTTGACTAAAACTCTACCTAGAGCAAAACATGATCAACACCAGAACTCCATGGGTGTTAGATTCATCACTATGTAACTAGATTATTGTCTCTAGTGCAAGTGGGAGACTGAAGGGAATATGCCCTAAGAGGCAATAATAAAGTGTTTATTATGTGTATTCCAAGTATATGATAGATTTTTATTTTGCATGCTATAATTGTATTAGTACGGAAACGTTAATACATGTGTGTTTAATAAACAAACATAAAGTTCCTAGTTATGCCTCTCTCATAAACTAGCTTGTTGATTAACAAGATGATCAAGGTTTCCTGATCATGGACATTGGATGTTGTTAATAACGAGATCACAACATTAGTGTAATGTTGTGATGAACATTCATCCTAATTATAGCATTACGATCAAAGTCATTGAGTTTATATTGCTATAACAACTTACGAAGTGATTCTAATCCTTAGACCATGAGATCATGTCAATCACTAACACCGGAAGAGTTTCTTGATAACATCAAACGTCACACCATAATAGGGTGATTATAAAGATGGGTTCAGAACTAATAAAGCGTTATGTTGAGGCCCATGGATCGACAGTGGAATTTGTTCATCCTGATGACGGATAGATATACTCTGGGCCCTCTTGGTGATATCACATTGGTTAGCTTGCAAGCAAGTGATTTGATCACTAGAATGTTATATCACGGAAACGAGCAAAGAGTGCATGTCAGTAACGAGATCAAAATAGGTATGGAGATACCGATGATCGAATCTAGGACATGTAATATATCGTGAAACAAAGGGATTAAGATACTAGCGTAAAAGGTTCCGACGATCACAAGAAAGTCATCGTTGAATGTGTGGGAGTCAGTATGGGTCTCCAGATGTAACACCCTCAGAATCGGACCTATGCAAGTTTTAGCGAAACCCGCCAAACCCGCATAGAAACGATTCAAAGGTGCCCACCAGGCACTTTCGTGCGGGTGGAATACGAAGTAATAACATTACACAACAGTCCTCGATGGGACCCACAGAACAGATATATACAACAGCGACTCAATGAGTCAAGAATATAGATATAATATACAAAGATCCAAATCACCTTGAAACGATAGAGCGTCCAACTACGGACAAGATGCAAATGGGGCTAAGAGCCCTGAAGAATAACCAATGGCGTCCATAACCCTGCCCAGGCCAAGCCAGAAGGGTAACCCTGCTAACGACGTCGATCTCAACACCTGCTGAAACAAAAGGGGTGCCGACAAAGGGCAAAGGAAAAAGAGGAGCGTCAGTACTGAGGCCAGTACACGGCGAGACTAGAATTCGGCGGTCCTCGCCTACATAGGTATGGTGGACTGAAGCGGCAGCAGCAGCATGCACTAAACAACCTATAGAGACTCGATACAACGGGCGGCTATCAGAGAGGGGTGAGAAAGACCTAGTCGGAACCAACCTGATACTACCATCAAACAAACCCATCCTGGCGTTTCCCCCTCGAGACCAAACGAGGAAGTCAACCGAGGAACTCACACCGTTGGCAGTTTTATTTATTCAGTTATCATTGTAGCTATTACTAGTCAGATGTAGATAATCATCCTGATAAAGATAAGCAGTGGGCCGTTTTAGTTAATCATTCCATTGTAGTGGCATCACTTACTAGTCAGATACAATTAACATGAGATAACCCAAAACCCAGCAGTTGTTGGTACTTTTATTTAGCCATTCCGTTGTAGTGAAGCTGATTACTAGTCATATCGGAAACAAGTCAATTTATAACAATAAACTTTAGTTATAGTTGTCTATGATCAAGCACTGTGCTCCAAGTCGTCCATAACCGCGGACACGGCTTCTCGAAAAGATTTAACCCTGCAGGGGTGCACCAAAGTATCCACAAGCACTTCGACCCTTTTTGCCAGATCAGTTAACATACACCCATCGGTATGTCGGCGGGGCCTAAGTCACGACGTTCCCAGATCCAAAGCAAGTACATGGGGGCCACCCCACCAAGTCGACACCCGCAACGAAGTCGGCCGGTCTCCGAGACGGACTTAGGGTTTGGGTATACGGCTGTGAACGACAGCAAATCCCCAAACGGGGACTGTCGACACCGCGAAATCGTGTCCCGATCCTAAACAGTACAGTGTGCTCCTCGCACAAACGTAATAAAGCAGTAAAGCATGGCATAAGTACAGGATCGTAAATAAAACCTCAAACTAGCTTGTGGCCCCCAGTACAATACTTTGAAATCAGGTAATAATCAATGGGGGGCCCATATCTCCCCACCTGTGGTTAGCGCGCTCGATCTTGGAACAGGTGTCAAGAACTCGGGGTCCTACGGGACACAAGTGGGCGGTCGGAAACCAAATATTATCTATCACCCACCGATGCCTCTGCTTACTTCAATTTTAGTTGTTAAGCAGTAATTAAAGTGAACAATAAATAAAGCCATGGTCTTCTCCAACATTGAACATGCGGCAATTCTCCAACAACTGTGGTACTTGACGACACGCAACAGCACTTGAGCAAGCGACTACGACGCGCAAGTCCAACTATCTACCAAACAACAGGTAATAGGAGGTGGCCATGGCAATATAGGGCTGCAAGGGATATCACGGGTACGAAAACTAGAGCATCGCAACACAGATAGCAATAGATCAACAGGAGGGAATAAATACTAGAAAAGTAAGATAGGTAGAAAGGGGGAGATGCTCGCCTGAAAACATTGCCGAAAGGTTCATCCGAAGCTCGGGTCGACACTCGCATCAACTCAACGGCCTTATCCGCGAAGAAGCAAAACACTAGAATAAACACCGGATGCAATATTTAATACTACGGCAAAAGATCGGCATGATGCATGTATGATGCATGGCATGGCAAAGGTGCGATGCAATTAGGTCATATTAAGCGGAACCGGGGTCCCGACAATTAATTAAACGGTTCAAGTTATTTAACTACCCCGCAATTTAAATGTTGCTTTAACATGGCAAACGATAGTACTGGTTCGCTACACAAGTTTAAATGAGGCCGATATGAGACTAGATTTGCCCGCATATGGGCCCCATATTTAATTATAAGGTGAATCGGCATAAGGCCCCCAAACCACATGAATGTATGCATGCAAGACAATTATTATGCGACAAGTTGTATTATGTTATAAAATAGGGTTTCGGGAAGGGGTTCACACATTAGGGTTCGGCGATCTTGGGGTTCCGGGGTTCGGGGTCGGTCTCAGGGTTCAGGGTTCGGCGGGGTCGACCTCGGCGGAAGCGTTCTCGAATTACTGGGGTAGATCTTGTCGCATCCGGGGAGCAGGACTTGGTTCGGTGTCGGGGGCGCATCGGGTTCTTCCTGGTCGGTGTCGTTCTTGTCGTCGCGAAGGTCTTGTCGGGTCCCACGGGGTCGATCTTGCCGTTGCGAGGGTCTTGTCGGGCCCGCGCCATCGAGTCGGTCTTGGCGTCCGGGGGAGTCCCCGATGTTCCGTGGAGAAGATCTTGGCGTCCGAGGGTTTCTCCGCGTCCGTGGTGCGTCCGTGATGCAGATCTTGTCGGTTCCCTGTCGGAGGCCTTCGGGAACGGGGTCTCGGCGACTTGGCGCTTCGGTTTGATGTCGTCCTCCAGGTACCACGGGCTCTCGGTGTAGATGGCGTTGACGGGCTTGAGACAGAGAACGGTACTGTAACCATGGGTTCGGACGTTGACTTGGTTCAGCACACAAGCACCAACACATACACGCAGGAGCACACCCGCAGAGGCTGGAGGGGGTTGCTGCACGGTCGGAGGCGGATGGCATCTTTACGACGGGGTGGGTCCCGCGGGGCAGGTAGGTCCAGGCGGGGCCGGCTGCTGCACGCGGACAGGGGAGGCGAGGGGCTCGGGGAGCGGGCTCGCGGGCCGAAGTCGGACTCCTGGCGGCGGCCGGAGGCGCGGCCGGAGGCGGACGAGCACGGCGACGGCGGCTCTGCGTTGGGGCAAGGGCGCGCCGGCGACGGGGAGGACGGGCGGTGGCGGCGAGGGGCCTCGGGTCCGACGGGGTCGGCCAGAGGTGGGGGAAGGACGGCCACGGGCAGGTGCGGGGACGCCGCGCGGGACGGCTGGCGGAGGAAGGGGACGCGGGCGCGACGACGGGGCACTGGAGGGAAGAGAGGCGGAGGCGGGGCGCCGGAGGGGACGGTGGCGAGCTCGGGGGCGCGGGGAGCGGCTCGGGGAAGAGAGGCCGGCGGCGGGGCGGCGATGGGGAGGAGGCGGCCGCGACTGCTGCTGGAGGCGGGCGACGGGGAGCTTGTCGGCCGGAGGGGGAGGCGGTTGCAGGCGTAGCGGAGAGGGAGGGTGCGGTCTGGGGCCGGCGGTGGGGGCGCGGCGCTCGCCGGGGAATGCGGGAGGCGGTGCCGGGGAGGGGAAGGCGGGGCGGTGGCGTGGGCCGGAGGCGCGGTGGGCGTGGTGGTGGCCGACAGAGGCGGGGAAGAGAGCATCGGGGAAGGAGAGAGGTAGAAAGGTTGGGGACAGGGCGTGCGTGGGAGTGCGTGGTGGGGTCGGGGGGCGTGGGTCCAGGGCGGATCAGGGGGCGTGGGGCGCGCGTGGGTGATGTGATGTTGCGTGCGTGTGTGTCCAGGGGGTGGCGGGTGAGAGGGGTGAGAGAGGAGGGGTGAGGTGGCAGTTTGGGGTTGGCTAGGGGGAGGGAGAGGGTGAGGTGTCAGGAGGCCATTGGTGGGGGTGAGGTGGCTGGTTGGGGGGTAGATTAGGTGTAGGTAGCTGTAGGATTTTAGGTGAACCGATTTTAGGTTCTGGGGGTGGTCGTTCGGGTCGGTTCGGCCCGTTCGACTGCCCCCACTAAAATAATTTAACATTTTATTTAATTTGCAATACATTTTTGTAACTAGTTTTTATACAAACAGAATACCCGGAAGCAGCCGGGGGGTTTAATTTGAAATAGAAGGAGGGCTAGTTTCGGAAAACCATAGTCTTTCGCAACATAGTTTCAGGAAAAATTAATATGCATGATGATGTAATGATGATGCAATGCACAAAAACAACGCGATTTTCTAGTAGTGGTTTTGCAGGATGCCACAATTCGACACCACTAACAATGGATCTCGCCCTCGAGATCCGCCTCATGGTACCGGGAAGAAGGCCGTCGGTCTGATCCTTCGCGCTTCGTGTAGATCCTCGCGACACCACTAACAAGAGCTCGTTGTTCGTGATCGTCGAGAGAACACTCCGGAAACAAAAGGTCGAAGGTAGAGGTATCAACAAATAAAGCCAACTCTAGCTTCCGTGGACGGAGTAAAATTGTTGGATCCACTGATTCGATGTACAAGAGCGAATGATAAGAGTAGTGGTATGGTAGCTACTCCATCCCGCACTCAAACCATTACTCTGCACACGAATAGGCGGATTATGCAACCAACTCTCGGAATCAGACTGAAGATCTCGACAAGCGAGGTTCGGAAACAAAGGGGTGATGCAGACTCTGCATCGGATCTGGCATAGAGGATGTCGTCGCGTCGGAAAACACCGGAAGGCACAAACAAGCAACAAAGAATGGTACCACAGTAGACGGATTCTTCAGACAGCACGAACACCGGATGGTAGAACACCGTCATCAAAGAAGGAAGCGAAACCCTGAAGGTACGACGGAACCCAACCACGAGAAATCCTGGACTCGAAGAAAGACGAGAGCGGATTCAAAACACGCCGAGGTGAGAGGAGAGCAGCAGAGGGGTAAGGAGAAAAATCAGACCTAATCAGAACTATCCAACCGATTTTCAAAAATAGTCTTGACACTCTACTTCGGCCGTTAGCTAGGTTATCCTACAGGCTGGACTTGTGGGGTATCGCAACTGCTGAGCTCTGATACCACTCTGTAACACCCTCAGAATCGGACCTATGCAAGTTTTAGCGAAACCCGCCAAACCCGCATAGAAACGATTCAAAGGTGCCCACCAGGCACTTTCGTGCGGGTGGAATACGAAGTAATAACATTACACAACAGTCCTCGATGGGACCCACAGAACAGATATATACAACAGCGACTCAATGAGTCAAGAATACAGATATAATATACAAAGATCCAAATCACCTTGAAACGATAGAGCGTCCAGCTACGGACAAGATGCAAATGGGGCTAAGAGCCCTGAAGAATAACCAATGGCGTCCATAACCCTGCCCAGGCCAAGCCGGAAGGGTAACCCTGCTAACGACGTCGATCTCAACACCTGCTGAAACAAAAGGGGTGCCGACAAAGGGCAAAGGAAAAAGAGGAGCGTCAGTACTGAGGCCAGTACACGGCGAGACTAGAATTCGGCGGTCCTCGCCTACATAGGTATGGTGGACTGAAGCGGCAGCAGCAGCATGCACTAAACAACCTATAGAGACTCGATACAACGGGCGGCTATCAGAGAGGGGTGAGAAAGACCTAGTCGGAACCAACCTGATACTACCATCAAACAAACCCATCCTGGCGTTTCCCCCTCGAGACCAAACGAGGAAGTCAACCGAGGAACTCACACCGTTGGCAGTTTTATTTATTCAGTTACCATTGTAGCTATTACTAGTCAGATGTAGATAATCATCCTGATAAAGATAAGCAGTGGGCCGTTTTAGTTAATCATTCCGTTGTAGTGGCATGACTTACTAGTCAGATACAATTAACATGAGATAACCCAAAACCCAGCAGTTGTTGGTACTTTTATTTAGCCATTCCGTTGTAGTGAAGCTGATTACTAGTCATATCGGAAACAAGTCAATTTATAACAATAAACTTTAGTTATAGTTGTCTATGATCAAGCACTGTGCTCCAAGTCGTCCATAACCGCGGACACGGCTTCTCGAAAAGATTTAACCCTGCAAGGGTGCACCAAAGTATCCACAAGCACTTCGACCCTTTTTGCCAGATCAGTTAACATACACCCATCGGTATGTCGGCGGGGCCTAAGTCACGACGTTCCCAGATCCAAAGCAAGTACATGGGGGCCACCCCACCAAGTCGACACCCACAACGAAGTCGGCCGGTCTCCGAGACGGACTTAGGGTTTGGGTATACGGCTGTGAACGACAGCAAATCCCCAAACGGGGACTGTCGACACCGCGAAATCGTGTCCCGATCCTAAACAGTACAGTGTGCTCCTCGCACAAACGTAATAAAGCAGTAAAGCATGGCATAAGTACAGGATCGTAAATAAAACCTCAAACTAGCTTGTGGCCCCCAGTACAATACTTTGAAATCAGGTAATAATCAATGGGGGGCCCATATCTCCCCACCTGTGGTTAGCGCGCTCGATCTCGGAACAGGTGTCAAGAACTCGGGGTCCTACGGGACACAAGTGGGCGGTCGGAAACCAAATATTATCTATCACCCACCGATGGCTCTGCTTACTTCAATTTTAGTTGTTAAGTAGTACTTAAAGTGAACAATAAATAAAGCCATGGTCTTCTCCAACATTGAACATGCAGAAATTCTCCAACAACTGTGGTACTTGACGACACGCAACAGCACTTGAGCAAGCGACTACGACGCGCAAGTCCAACTATCTACCAAACAACAAGTAATAGGAGGTGGCCATGGCAATATAGGGCTGCAAGGGATATCACGGGTACGAAAACTAGAGCATCGCAACACAGATAGCAATAGATCAACAGGAGGGAATAAATACTAGAAAAGTAAGATAGGTAGAAATGGGGAGATGCTCGCCTGAAAACATTGCCGAAAGGTTCATCCGAAGCTCGGGTCGACACTCGCATCAACTCAACGGCCTTATCCGCGAAGAAGCAAAACACTAGAATAAACACCGGATGCAATATTTAATACTACGGCAAAAGATCGGCATGATGCATGTATGATGCATGGCATGGCAAAGGTGCGATGCAATTAGGTCATATTAAGCGGAACCGGGGTCCCGACAATTAATTAAACGGTTCAAGTTATTTAACTATCCCGCAATTTAAATGTTGCTTTAACATGGCAAACGATAGTACTGGTTCGCTACACAAGTTTAAATGAGGCCGATATGAGACTAGATTTGCCCGCATATGGGCCCCATATTTAATTATAAGGTGAATCGGCATAAGGCCCCCAAACCACATGAATGTATGCATGCAAGACAATTATTATGCGACAAGTTGTATTATGTTATAAAATAGGGTTTCGGGAAGGGGTTCACACATTAGGGTTCGGCGATCTTGGGGTTCCGGGGTTCGGGGTCGGTCTCAGGGTTCAGGGTTCGGCGGGGTCGACCTCGGCGGAAGCGTTCTCGAATTACTGGGGTAGATCTTGTCGCATCCGGGGAGCAGGACTTGGTTCGGTGTCGGGGGCGCATCGGGTTCTTCCTGGTCGGTGTCGTTCTTGTCGTCGCGAAGGTCTTGTCGGGTCCCATGGAGTCGATCTTGCCGTTGCGAGGGTCTTGTCGGGCCCGCGCCATCGAGTCGGTCTTGGCGTCCGGGGGAGTCCCCGATGTTCCGTGGAGAAGATCTTGGCGTCCGAGGGTTTCTCCGCGTCCGTGGTGCGTCCGTGATGCAGATCTTGTCGGTTCCCTGTCGGAGGCCTTCGGGAACGGGGTCTCGGCGACTTGGCGCTTCGGTTTGATGTCGTCCTCCAGGTACCGCGGGCTCTCGGTGTAGATGGCGTTGACGGGCTTGAGACAGAGAACGGTACTGTAACCATGGGTTCGGACGTTGACTTGGTTCAGCACACAAGCACCAACACATACACGCAGGAGCACACCCGCAGAGGCTGGAGGGGGTTGCTGCACGGTCGGAGGCGGATGGCATCTTGACGACAGGGTGGGTCCCGCGGGGCAGGTAGGTCCAGGCGGGGCCGGGTGCTGCACGCGGACAGGGGAGGCGAGGGGCTCAGGGAGCGGGCTCGCGGGCCGAAGGCGGACTCCTCGCGGCGGCCGGAGGCGGACGAGCACGGCGACGGCGGCTCTGCGTTGGGGCGAGGGCGCGCCGGCGACGGGGAGGACGGGCGGTGGCGGCGAGGGGCCTCGGGTCCGACGGGGTCGGCCAGAGGTGGGGGAAGGACGGCCACGGGCAGGTGCGGGGACGCCGCGCGGGACGGCTGGCGGAGGAAGGGGGACGCGGGCGCGACGACGGGGCACTGGAGGGAAGAGAGGCAGAGGCGGGGCGCCGGAGGGGACGGTGGCGAGCTCGGGGGCGCGGGGAGTGGCTCGGGGAAGAGAGGCCGGCGGCGGGGCGGCGATGGGAAGGAGGCGGCCGCGACTGCTGCTGGAGGCGGGCGACGGGGAGCTTGTCGGCCGGAGGGGGAGGCGGTTGCAGGCGTAGCGGAGAGGGAGGGTGCGGTCTGGGGCCGGCGGTGGGGGCGCGGCGCTCGCCGGGGAATGCGGGAGGCGGTGCCGGGGAGGGGAAGGCGGGGCGGTGGCGTGGGCCGGAGGCGCGGTGGGCGTGGTGGTGGCCGACGGAGGCGGGGAAGAGAGCATCGGGGAAGGAGAGAGGTAGAAAGGTTGGGGACGGGGCGTGCGTGGGAGTGCGTGGTGGGGTCGGGGGGGCGTGGGTCCAGGGCGGATCAGGGGGCGTGGGGCGCGCGTGGGTGATGTGATGTTGCGTGCGTGTGTGTCCAGGGGGTGGCGGGTGAGAGGGGTGAGAGAGGAGGGGTGAGGTGGCAGTTTGGGGTTGGCTAGGGGGAGGGAGAGGGTGAGGTGTCACGAGGCCATTGGTGGGGGTGAGGTGGCTGGTTGGGGGGTAGATTAGGTGTAGGTAGCTGTAGGATTTTAGGTGAACCGATTTTAGGTTCTGGGGGTGGTCGTTCGGGTCGGTTCGGCCCGTTCGACTGCCCCCACTAAAATAATTTAACATTTTATTTAATTTGCAATACATTTTTGTAACTAGTTTTTATACAAACAGAATACCCGGAAGCAGCCGGGGGGTTTAATTTGAAATAGAAGGAGGGCTAGTTTCGGAAAACCATAGTCTTTCGCAACATAGTTTCAGGAAAAATTAATATGCATGATGATGTAATGATGATGCAATGCACAAAAACAACGCGATTTTCTAGTAGTGGTTTTGCGGGATGCCACACCAGATCCCGCTTCTGATTATTGATCTGAGAGGGGTCTCGATCATGTCCGCATTATTCGCGAACCGTAGGGTGACACACTTAAGAGACACCGACATCCAATTGGAGCAAAAATTTCATGCCGGAAAAAATAACAAGAAAAGGAATTTATTTTACTAGATACCGAAACATGTTTTCGGGTGAAATTGCAGAAAGTGTTTTTGCATGTGAAATAGAATTCTAGCAAGGGGTTATATGTGAATGTTTGTCATTAAAGTAATCGACAAAATTCTGAATAAATAAAAAGAGTTTTACTTAATGAGAGTTTGCATTAAATTTGGTGGAAATTTAATAGCAATTTTGAGTGGGATTTTGAGTGGAGGGAATTAAAGAGATTTTTTGTGAGTGGAGTGTCCACCCACATGAATTAAGGGGAGGGGGCAGCCCCATGGCCGGCGGCCACCCCCTTGGGTGCCCCCTCCTCCTATAAAAGGCACCCCTCTCCCTCTCTCTCACACACACCTCCTCGTGAAGGATCTCTCTCCCCCTCTAGAATTTATACCCCATGGTCTCGGACTAGCGAGATACATGTTCCCGGTGGCTATTCGGCAAGAAAAAGTTGTGCTTCCACTGCATCGCTGGAGCGAGGAGGCGGAGGTTGCTCGGTGCCTCGGACGTGTGTGCGAGCACGGATGCGCTGCTGATTTGCGGCGCTAGGACTTCCTCTCGATCTTGAGATCGGCAAGAGATCGTCTACATCAACCACGAGTTTAACTCGTTAAGCTTTGTTGGTCTTCAAGGGTATGTTCTCTACGGATATACATCCGCCTATTGTTTGTATCTAGTAGATAGATCTTGATACATAGTTGTTCCGATCATAGGAAATTTTTGTTTTCTATGCTGCGAACCCTACAGTATCACGATAACAAGTTAAGTAGACTTGTCGGTAACGAGATTAGTATTTGATACTAAAGATCAAATTTAGGACAATTCATGTATCGAAGAGACAAAAGGAATTGGACGTGGAGTTTATGGTTCAAATGACAAAGTTTTGTGGAATGCATGAGGGTCATTATGGGCATCTTGGCCCCGCTATTGATCATTGATCCGAGAGAAATTTTGATCATGTATGTGCCATTCCCGAACCGTAGGATAAACACACTTAAGGGTCTTATGACATTCTGAGATCGAAGCGAAGGGATTGCCGATGAGAAAGAGAATATCAACATCATTTTGAAAGGTTTACCGGAATAGTTTCTAAGGGGATACAAAGATGTTCAGAGGAAGAAGAAGCCGAAAGTTGTTTCAGATTAATAGAGATTTTATTATATGTATTTATATATTAATTATGAATTAATATATTAAATAAATATTTAAAATTAAAATTAATAGGGCAACTTCTTTTATTGGACTATATCCCCGAAGGGAAAATGCTCAAAGGGAAGCCACCCGAAGAGCAGCCGCCATAGCTGGGCCCCATCGGCTAGGCCGTCCCATGCGGGCGGGTGCACGCGCGTGTAGGAAGGCGCAGGCGGACTGGTGAGCGCGGGTGGGGCCCATGTAACACCCTCAGAATCGACCCTATGCAAGTTTCAGCGATTCCCGCCAAACCCGCATAGAAACGATTCAAAGGTGCCCACCAGGCACTTTCGTGCGGGTGGAAAACGAAGTAATAACATTACACAACAGTCCTCGATGGGACCCACAGAACAGATATATACAACAGCGACTCAAAGAGTCAAGAATTCAGATATAATATACAAAGATTCAAATCACCTTGAAAATGTTAAAGCGTCCGACTACGGACAAGATGCAAATGGGGCTAAGAGCCCTGAAGAATAACCAATGGCGTCCATAACCCTGCCCAGGCCAAGCCGGAAGGGTAACCCTGCTAACGGCGTCGATCTCAAACCTGCTTAAACAAAAGGGGTGCCAACAAAGGGCAAAGGAAAAAGAGGAGCGTCAGTACTGAGGCCAGTACACGGCGAGACTAGAATTCGGCGGTCCTCGCCTACATAGGTATGGTAGGCTGAGCGGCAGCGGCAGCATGCACTAAACAATCTATAGAGACTCGATACAACTGGCAGCAATCAGAGAGGGTAAGAAAGACCTATTCGGGACCAACCTGATGCTACCATCAAACAAACCCATCCTGGTGTTTCCCCCTCGATACCAAACGAGGAAGTCAACCGAGGAACTCACACAGTTGGCAGTTTTATTTATTCAGTTCTCGTTGCAACAATTACTAGTCAAATATAGATAGTCATCCTGATAAAATAAGCAGTGGGCAATTTTAGTTAACCATTCCGTGATAGTTGCGACACTTACTAGTCAGGTACAATTAGCATGAGATATCCCAAAAACCCAGCAGTTGTTGGTACTTTTATTTAGCCATTCCGTTGTAGTTGCAATACTTACTAGTCAGATACAATGGTCGCAAGCGACGACCCAAACAAGCAATTGTTGGCAGTTTTATTTAGCCATTCCATTATAGTGAAGCTGATTACTAGTCATTATAAAGTCAAATTTATAGCACTACTTTAGTTATAGTTGTCTATGATCGAGATACTGTGCTCCAAGTCGTCCATAACCGCGGACACGGCTTTCAGAAAGTTTTAACCCGGCCGGGGTGCACAAATAGCAACACACACACGATCAACCTCGGAAAAACCAAATCAAAACCCAACGAGGCTTTCACGACAAAGCAATCACAGGATTCAGAAATATTTCAGGGGGCCACCCCTTGGAGTACACCCGCAACGAAGTAAGCTAGCTCCGAGACGGACCCGAGGTTTGTGGGGCCGGCTGTAAACGACTGGGAACCCGAAAACTCGGGGTGTCGATACCGCGAAAACGGGTCACAATTCCTAAACAGTACAGTGTGCTCCTCGCACAATCGTAAATAAAGCAGTAGCATGGCATAAGTACAGGATCGTAAATAAAACCTCAAACTAGTTTGTGGCCCCAAGAAATAAGTATGAATCAAGCTCTGGCTAAGGGGGGCCCATAATACCCCGTATGTGGATAGCGCGATAAATCAAGGAACAGGTATCAAGTACTCGGGGTCCTACGGGACACAAGTGGGCGTTCGGAAACCAAATATTATCTATCACCCACCGATGCCTCTGCTTACTTACTTCAATTTTAGTTGTTAAACAGAAATTAAAGTGAACGATAAGTAAAGCCATGATCATCTCCAACATAAAGCATATGGCGGCACTCCAACATCTGTGGTACATGACGACACGCAACAGCACTTGAGCAAGCGACTACGACGCGCAGGTCCAACTAGCTACCAAACCACAGGTAATAGGATGTGTCCAAGGCAATATAGGGCTGCAAGGGATATCACGGATACGGAAACTAGAGCATCGCAACACAGATAGCAAAAGATCAACAGGAGGGAATAAATACTATAAAAGTAAGATAGGTAGAAAGGGGGAGATGCTCGCCTGAAAACATTGCCGAAGGTTCGACCGAAGATCGGGGCGAAGCTCACATCAACTCAACGGCCTTATCCGCGAAGAATCAACACACTAGAATAAACACCGGATGCAGTATTTAATACAACGGCAGAAGATCGGCATGATGCATGGTTGATGCATGGCATGGCAAAGGTGCGATGCAATTAGGTCATATTAAGCGGAACCGGGTCCCGACAATTAATTAGATGGTTCAAGTTATTTAAAACCCCCGCAATTTAAATGTTGTTTGAACATGGCAAAAATATAGCACCGGTTCGCTACACATATTTAAATGAGGCCAATATGAGACTAGATTTGCCCGCATATGGGCCCCATATTTAATTATAAGGTGAATCGGCATAAGGCCCCCAAACCACACAAACATGCATGCGAGTATGACAATTAATATGCGACAAGTTATATATATTATAAAATAGGGTTCGAGAAAAAGGGTTCACACATAGGGTTCGGCAGATCTTGGGGTTCGGGGTTCGGGGTTCGGTCTCAGGGTCCAGGGTTCGACGGGATCAGTCTCGGCGGACGCGTTCTCGGACAACGGGGTAGATCTTGGCGCATCCGGGTTCTCGGCGGACTCGGTGTCCGGAAGGGAGTACTTGGTTCGGTGTCGGGGGCGCATCGGGCTCGCCCTGGTCGGTGTCGATCTTGTCATCACGAAGGTCTTGTCGGGCCGTCGTATCGGGTCGGTCTTGGCGTCCGGGAAGAAGTACTTGTCACACCGGGGTCTCGGTGTCCGGGGTGAAGTACTCGGCGTCCTCGAGGGAGTACTTGGCGTTCCGGGTGGTGACCTGGGCGTCCGAGAGATGATCTTGTCGCACGGTGTCCGGTAGGCGACTTGTCGGTTCCGCGGTTTTGGTTGTCGGTGTCGGACTCGGGTCTCGGCACTGAAGATCTTGGCGAGGGGTTCGGGTTCCGGGCGCCGGGATCGGTCTTCGGAACCGGAAACGGGTTTTAGCGTTCCGTGAGGCGATCTTGAGATTAATGCCGGGGTATCCGAGTAGCACCATGTGCATCCTTCAAAATCATCGACACCGAGCCGGTCTTGTCGAGGAGGGGATCCCGACGCCTTGTCTGTGTGCCCATGGATAGTCGTCCTTGGTATCGAAGATCTTCCGGCGTCGGTCTGGCATTCCACAGCGCACCAGTGCGGCATCACGATTACAGGAGCATCTCCACTTAACTCAACATGAGATCTGGGGCAGATGGATGGTGGTGCTGTCGCTTGCTTTTTTTTTGCAGAGGGGAGAGGGCACGCACGAGGCATGGGGTTCACGCAGGGAACATGGGCACGGGGCCGGTGACGTTGCTGGGAGGAGAGGAGGCTCGGGCGACGGCAGACGGGTGGCCGGCGGAGAGCACTGGCGGCGACGAGCGGCCAAGGCGGCGTCGGGGGAAGCGAGCCTGCGCGCACGGCAGAGGGCGGCTCGATGGCGACGGTGGAAGGCGCGGGGCAGAGGGGAAACGTGGCCGGAGGCGGCCTCCTGACCGGCGGGCGGAGGTGGTTGATGGCGAGGCGGTGAGGCGGCTCCGGCGGCGACGCCGGGCGTGGCTCGGGTGGAGGAGGCCCCGGGCGGCAGAGCGGGGAGCCAGGGAGGCGGAGGCGGCGCGGCTACGCTGGAGGGGAGGGGAGCTTGAGCGGTGGCGCGCGCGCGCTGGCGACAGAGGCGAGGACGGCGGTGGCGGGAGGTTGAGCTCGCCGGCGGCGCGCACTGGAGGAGGGAGGGCGCCGGCGAGGGCGAGCGCGGGAGGAGGTTCGGCGAAGGAAGAGGGGAGGAGGGGCGCCGCGGCGAGGTTGGAGGCGGAAGGGGGCGGCCGAAGGAGAAGGGGGCGGCCGGAGGGGCCGCGCCTGAGGGGGAGGAGGCGGACTGACGGCGGCGGTGGCGGGCCCAGCAGGGAGGCGTGCCAGCGGCGGAGGAGGACGGGAGGGAGGAGCTCGTGGGGGACGCTCGGGTGAGGGGGGTCGCCGGCCGGAGGGGAGGCGACGGGGTGGAGAGGGAGGAGTGGCCGGAGGGGAGGAAGAAAGGGACGGGGCGAGCGCGTGAGAGAGAGGTGGGGCGGGGGCGGCTCGATCGGGGGCAGGTGGGGAGCGGGGTCAGGTGGGACCGCCGGGTGGGGGCCACGCGGGGCTGTTGCGTGTTGTGTGTGCGCGTGTCGTGTGCTGGTGTGGGGAGTGGGGTAGGCTGAGGTGGCAGCTTAGGATTGGGTAGAGAGGGGGGGAGAGGGTGAGGTGGCAGCGTGGGACTGGTGCGGGTGAGGTGGCCGGTGGGTGTGGGTAGATAGGTTGGTAGCTTTAGGATTTAGAGGGGGCTGATTAGGTGGACCGATCTGTTTGTACGGGGGTGGTCGTTCGGGTCGAATCGGCCCGTTCGACTGCCCCACTAAAAATAATTATAAATTTTATTTGTTTCAAACAAGGCTTTTGCAAACCGATAGCAAATAAAACAAAATAATCCGGAGACCCGGGTTTTGCGTTTGAATTAAGACGGGGCGTTTAGAAAACAAATTAGGTTTTTCCGAAATTAGTTTGATGCAAGCAATGCAAGATGATGACGATGCTCAAATGCAATGTGGCATGATGACATGAGCATGCGGTCATGATGATGCAATGCACGAAAAACAACGCGATTTTCTAGTAGCGGTTTTGCGGGATGCCACAATTCGACACCACTAACAATGGATCTCGCCCTCGAGATCCGCCTCATGATACCGGAAAGAAGGTCGGCGATTTGATCCGTCGCGCTTCGTGTAGATCCTCGCGACACCACTAACAAGAGGTCGTTGTCCGTGATCGTCGAGAGAACTCTCCGGGCACAAAAGGTCGAAGGTAGAGGTATCAACAGATAAAGCCACCCCTAACTTCCGGGGACGGAGTAAAACTGCTGTATCCACTGATCCGATGTACAAGAGCGAATGATAAGAGTAGTCGGATGGTGAACAGTCCATCGCGCACCCAAACCATTACTCTGCACACGAATAGGCGAATTATGCAACCAACTCTCGGAATTAGACTGAAGATCTCGACAATCGAGGTTCAGAAACAAAGGAGTGATGCAGACGCTGCATCGGATCTGGCGTAGATGATGTCGTCGCGTCGGAAACACCGGAAAGCACAAACAAGGAACACAGGATGGTACCACAGTAGACGGATTCATCAGGCAGCTTGAACACCGGATGGTAGAACACCGTTATCAGAGGAGGAAGCGAAACCCTGAAGGTACGACGGAACCCAACCACGAGAAATCCTGGACTCGAAAAGAGAGAAGAGATCGGAATCAAAACACGCAGAGGTGAGAGGAGAATAGCAGAGGGGTAAGGAGTAAAATCAGACCTAATCAGAACTATCCAACCGATTTTTGCAAAATAGTTTTGACACTCTACTCCGGCCGTTAGCTAGGTTATCCTACAGGCTGGACTTGTGGGGTATCGCAACTGCTGAGCTCTGATACCACTCTGTAACACCCTCAGAATCGGACCTATGCAAGTTTTAGCGAAACCCGCCAAACCCGCATAGAAACGATTCAAAGGTGCCCACCAGGCACTTTCGTGCGGGTGGAATACGAAGTAATAACATTACACAACAGTCCTCGATGGGACCCACAGAACAGATATATACAACAGCGACTCAAAGAGTCAAGAATTCAGATATAATATACAAAGATTCAAATCACCTTGAAAATGTTAAAGCGTCCGACTACGGACAAGATGCAAATGGGGCTAAGAGCCCTGAAGAATAACCAATGGCGTCCATAACCCTGCCCAGGCCAAGCCGGACGGGTAACCCTGCTAACGGCGTCGATCTCAAACCTGCTTAAACAAAAGGGGTGCCGACAAAGGGCAAAGGAAAAAGAGGAGCGTCAGTACTGAGGCCAGTACACGGCGAGAGTAGAATTCGGCGGTCCTCGCCTACATAGGTATGGTGGGCTGAGCGGCAGCGGCAGCATGCACTAAACAACCTATAGAGACTCGATACAACTGGCGGCAATCAGAGAGGGTAAGAAAGACCTATTCGGGACCAACCTGATGCTACCATCAAACAAACCCATCCTGGTGTTTCCCCCTCGATACCAAACGAGGAAGTCAACCGAGGAACTCACACAGTTGGCAGTTTTATTTATTCAGTTCTCGTTGCAACAATTACTAGTCAAATATAGATAGTCATCCTGATAAAATAAGCAGTGGGCAATTTTAGTTAACCATTCCGTGATAGTTGCGACACTTACTAGTCAGATACAATTAGCATGAGATATCCCAAAAACCCAGCAGATGTTGGTACTTTTATTTAGCCATTCCGTTGTAGTTGCAATACTTACTAGTCAGATACAATGGTCGCAAGCGACGACCCAAACAAGCAATTGTTGGCAGTTTTATTTAGCCATTCCATTATAGTGAAGCTGATTACTAGTCATTATAAAGTCAAATTTATAGCACTACTTTAGTTATAGTTGTCTATGATCGAGATACTGTGCTCCAAGTCGTCCATAACCGCGGACACGGCTTTCAGAAAGTTTTAACCCGGCCGGGTGCACAAATAGCAACACACACACGATCAACCTCGGAAAAACCAAATCAAAACCCAACGAGGCTTTCACGACAAAGCAATCACAGGATTCAGAAATATTTCAGGGGGCCACCCCTTGGAGTACACCCGCAACGAAGTAAGCTAGCTCCGAGACGGACCCGAGGTTTGTGGGGCCGGCTGTAAACGACTGGGAACCCGAAAACTCGGGGTGTCGATACCGCGAAAACGGGTCACAATTCCTAAACAGTACAGTGTGCTCCTCGCACAATCGTAAATAAAGCAGTAGCATGGCATAAGTACAGGATCGTAAATAAAACCTCAAACTAGTTTGTGGCCCCAAGAAATAAGTCTGAATCAAGCTCTGGCTAAGGGGGGCCCATAATACCCCGTATGTGGATAGCGCGATAAATCAAGGAACAGGTATCAAGTACTCGGGGTCCTACGGGACACAAGTGGGCGTTCGGAAACCAAATAGTATCTATCACCCACCGATGCCTCTGCTTACTTACTTCAATTTTAGTTGTTAAACAGAAATTAAAGTGAACGATAAGTAAAGCCATGATCATCTCCAACATAAAGCATATGGCGGCACTCCAACATCTGTGGTACATGACGACACGCAACAGCACTTGAGCAAGCGACTACGACGCGCAGGTCCAACTAGCTACCAAACCACAGGTAATAGGATGTGTCCAAGTCAATATAGGGCTGCAAGGGATATCACGGATACGGAAACTAGAGCATCGCAACACAGATAGCAAAAGATCAACAGGAGGGAATAAATACTATAAAAGTAAGATAGGTAGAAAGGGGGAGATGCTCGCCTGAAAACATTGCCGAAGGTTCGACCGAAGATCGGGGCGAAGCTCACATCAACTCAACGGCCTTATCCGCGAAGAAGCAACACACTAGAATAAACACCGGATGCAGTATTTAATACAACGGCAGAAGATCGGCATGATGCATGGTTGATGCATGGCATGGCAAAGGTGCGATGCAATTAGGTCATATTAAGCGGAACCGGGTCCCGACAATTAATTAGATGGTTCAAGTTATTTAAAACCCCCGCAATTTAAATGTTGTTTGAACATGGCAAAAATATAGCACCGGTTCGCTACACATATTTAAATGAGGCCAATATGAGACTAGATTTGCCCGCATATGGGCCCCATATTTAATTATAAGGTGAATCGGCATAAGGCCCCCAAACCACACAAACATGCATGCGAGTATGACAATTAATATGCGACAACTTATATTATATTATAAAATAGGGTTCGAGAAAAAGGGTTCACACATAGGGTTCGGCAGATCTTGGGGTTCGGGGTTCGGTCTCAGGGTCCAGGGTTCGACGGGATCAGTCTCGGCGGACGCGTTCTCGGACAACGGGGTAGATCTTGGCGCATCCGGGTTCTCGGCGGACTCGGTGTCCGGAAGGGAGTACTTGGTTCGGTGTCGGGGGCGCATCGGGCTCGCCCTGGTCGGTGTCGATCTTGTCATCACGAAGGTCTTGTCGGGCCGTCGTATCGGGTCGGTCTTGGCGTCCGGGAAGAAGTACTTGTCGCACCGGGGTCTCGGTGTCCGGGGTGAAGTACTCGGCGTCCTCGAGGGAGTACTTGGCGTTCCGGGTGGCGACCTGGGCGTCCGAGAGATGATCTTGTCGCACGGTGTCCGGTAGGCGACTTGTCGGTTCCGCGGTTTTGGTTGTCGGTGTCGGACTCGGGTCTCGGCACTGAAGATCTTGGCGAGGGGTTCGGGTTCCGGGCGCCGGGATCGGTCTTCGGAACTGGAAACGGGTTTTAGCGTTCCGTGAGGCGATCTTGAGATTAATGCCGGGGTATCCGAGTAGCACCATGTGCATCCTTCAAAATCATCGACACCGAGCCGGTCTTGTCGAGGAGGGGATCCCGACGCCTTGTCTGTGTGCCCATGGATAGTCGTCCTTGGCATCGAAGATCTTCCGGCGTCGGTCTGGCACAGCGCACCAGGGCGGCATCACGATTACAGGAGCATCTCCACTTAACTCAACATGAGATCTGGGGCAGATGGATGGTGGTGCTATCGCTTGCTTTTTTTTTGCAGAGGGGAGAGGGCACGCACGAGGCATGGGGTTCACGCAGGGAACATGGGCACGGGGCCGGTGACGTTGCTGGGAGGAGAGGAGGCTCGGGCGACGGCAGACGGGTGGCCGGCGGAGAGCACTGGCGGCGACGAGCGGCCAAGGCGGCGTCGGGGGAAGCGAGCCTGCGCGCACGGCAGAGGGCGGCTCGATGGCGACGGTGGAAGGCGCGGGGCAGAGGGGAAACGTGGCCGGAGGCGGCCTCCTGACCGGCGGGCGGAGGTGGTTGATGGCGAGGCGGTGAGGCGGCTCCGGCGGCGACGCCGGGCGCGGCTCGGGTGGAGGAGGCCCCGCGCGGCAGAGCGGGGAGCCAGGGAGGCGGAGGCGGCGCGGCTACGCTGGAGGGGAGGGGAGCTTGAGCGGCGGCGCGCGCGCGCTGGCGACAGAGGCGAGCACGGCGGTGGCGGGAGGTTGAGCTCGCCGGCGGCGCGCACTGGAGGAGGGAGGGCGCCGGCGAGGGCGAGCGCGGGAGGAGGTTCGGCGAAGGAAGAGGGGAGGAGGGGCGCCGCGGCGAGGTTGGAGGCGGAAGGGGGCGGCCGAAGGAGAAGGGGGCGGCCGGAGGGGCCGCGCCTGAGGGGGAGGAGGCGGACTGACGGCGGCGGTGGCGGGCCCAGCAGGGAGGCGTGCCAGCGGCGGAGGAGGACGGGAGGGAGGAGCTCGCGGGGGACGCTCGGGTGAGGGGGGTCGCCGGCCGGAGGGGAGGCGACGGGGTGGAGAGGGAGGAGTGGCCGGAGGGGAGGAAGAAAGGGACGGGGCGAGCGCGTGAGAGAGAGGTGGGGCGGGGGCGGCTCGATCGGGGGCAGGTGGGGAGCGGGGTCAGGTGGGACCGCCGGGTGGGGGCCACGCGGGGCTGTTGCGTGTTGTGTGTGCGCGTGTCGTGTGCTGGTGTGGGGAGTGGGGTAGGCTGAGGTGGCAGCTTAGGATTGGGTAGAGAGGGGGGAGAGGGTGAGGTGGCAGCGTGGGACTGGTGCGGGTGAGGTGGCCGGTGGGTGTGGGTAGATAGGTTGGTAGCTTTAGGATTTAGAGGGGGCTGATTAGGTGGACCGATCTGTTTGTACGGGGGTGGTCGTCCGGGTCGAATCGGCCCGTTCGACTGCCCCACTAAAAATAATTATAAATTTTATTTGTTTCAAACATGACTTTTGCAAACCGATAGCAAACAAAACAAAATAATCCGGAGACCCGGGTTTTGCGTTTGAATTAAGACGGGGCGTTTAGAAAACAAATTAGGTTTTTCCGAAATTAGTTTGATGCAAGCAATGCAAGATGATGACGATGCTCAAATGCAATGTGGCATGATGACATGAGCATGCGGTCATGATGATGCAATGCACGAAAAACAACGCGATTTTCTAGTAGCGGTTTTGCAGGATGCCATAGCCCACCTGGCCAGCTGTTGTCGTGCGAGCCACTCGGGCCGCGGGCGTGCAGACTAGCGCGGGGCTCACCTGGCCATCGCCACCGTCTCTCCACCGGCCGCCACATACCTTCTCCTTTTTCCGTTTAGTCTCATATTGGGAATTTATGGAGAAGGGGTCGTTCCCTTTCTCCTATATAAGATGGTATATATTGGTAGAAAAAACAACAACAACAACAATAAAATAAAAGGGGATTTTCTAAGACATTTTCCTTCGGCAATTTTCCCTCTGATCTCTCCGTCGAATCTCGCGAGTACAGTTCCACAAACAACTACGCACGTGGGAGACGAAACCACAGGCACGCCGTCATGATCACGGGCATGTCGTCACGTTGTTGGATCCTAGTTTTAGAGGGTCTACTTCCGCATCCTAGCTGGATCAAAGAGAACGAGAGTCGTCGCCGGACACCGTACGTGTGCGATACCTCAGAGGCGCTGCGAGTTGTGACGCCAAAGATGTCGTGCAAGGACCATGAGGTGACGTGCGAGGAACAACGCGACCTTTAGATCGGCTACATGTACGACTACTACATCACCAACGTTCCCTGCGGGACATACGCTTTCGGTCTATAAGGGTATGTTACCGAAAACCATTCTCGTTGCTGCATGAACTCATAGATAGATCCTAGCATCGGATGTTACGCTAGCTAGTAAATTTTTTGTTTTCTAGTGCGAACCATTTCACGAGTTCACCTCCCTCCTACCACCTAAGCGGCATGGAGGGAGAGGAACTCACACTATGGCCGGTGGAAATTTGGGGGATTTGCTCGCTGCCGCCTCATGTGTCGTAAGGGAGGAGAGAGACGAAACAACAGCAGGGCGTATCAGTTTTTTTCCAGAGGCTTAGGAACACACGAGTCTGCTGTAAAAAAGCAAAACAAGAGACAGCCCACTAGGCCACACACCAAGTACGCTCGTGGCCCACAAAAAGAAGATACAACCCACAACCCGACACATGCAAGGCTGGACAAACACAAATCGCGCAAACATAAAACATGCAAGACGGGACAAAACAGATATGTGAATTCTGGCGCACCGGATTTTATGGTTACCGACGCAACGCAACTGAGATTTAAAAAGTTCTCAACCGTCTGAGGACTAGTAAATCCGTTTTTAATTTTAGTCATATGTCGTATATGTCGTAATTTTAGAAACATGTAATATTAATTGTTGGAGATAATACTAAGAGATAATCTATTGTATAGCATGTTCTTTTATTTTCTCTAAACAACATGCACTGACTAAAATAAAACGGTCTTATAAACCATACTGCGTGCCCTAAGAATGGATATGTTGAAACGGTCTTATAAACCATACTGCGTGCCCTAAGAATGGATATGTTGACAACTAACTTAACCGAGGTAGTACTATATTGTTAACTGATACAGAAACTACTATGTATATCGATTGACATCCACCGATCAAACTCACCAATTACGCACTCTCAGAAAAATATGCGAACACTTGCTCGATCGGCACACAAGCACACACCATCTAAAGCACGTACTACTTATATGTTGGTTCAGAAAAGGTAATGCAAACGTAAACATAATCGCATCACATTGGTACTGGTAACGGAATGGGCAAAACCGGAAATCTGTTTGGTTCGACAAACTAATCAAATTACATCGGTAATGTCTCCACAAAAATTTCCGACAAAATCAGATTACATCGGTAATGTCTCCACAAATTTTTTTGACAAATCGTCATGTCCTAATCAAGAACGAATCAAACTCAAGTAAACTTCAGAAAGATGGAGGAAGACAGCGGCATGAAATTTTCGAGATGGTCTAGCATAGGCTCCAGCATGGCTTCATAGATCGAGGAATAATACATGTGCTCGTGCTACTCCTTGCCGGAGGCGGGTCAACGCAAAAGATTGATGTCAGAGGGGATCGGGGCGAGCTACAGAAGGAATTTAGGTAGAAGACACTGTTGAATTATTAGGCATAATTTTTACGATTAATTCAGAATATAAATCATGACAACAGCAGCTACAAACACGTGAACCTCTAACTAACTAGATGTATTGATCAACATAAACAGTAGCAGATTATACGCACTAACAACCATAGTAAAACAACAGATCTTTTTACGGTATACATACTGATCGGTTGTCAATGTAGTCGCCGTTGGTGCAGTAGCCTGTCGAAGAAGTCGGCGTTGAAGACGACGCGCACGAGGTCCGGCTTGACGATCGAAAAGACGTGCCGTGATGACGAACTTGAGCAGTCGCGCGGAGCGCTTTCCAAAAACCTTATTCGCCCTGTCCCGTACAGGATCGCAAAGGCGGGTGGTTTCGGAGACCTGCTCTCCCGACCGTCGGTGCACGCCGACAAGCGGGATGGAGTAGACTACGGTGGCGGCGCAAGCAGAGTGGATGGAAAAACCCTAGATTGGTTTGGTGTCGTGCGTTGTGGAAGCCGATCCCCCACCAGATCTCAAATGCCCATTTGAAGATTTGCCAATCCTTGCTACTTGTTTATATACCAGTGTTTCAGCAGAGACTGTTAAGTTGAACTTCCGCCTAGAATCTTGAACTACGTCTATCAACAACTTGAATAATAGACGAACCTTGAATTGCAAGTTTGGTGCCAATAGATTTCACTCAAAATCATAACTAGTACCTGGCTGCCAGTAGCCTACCCCGCGGGTTGGAGCATATGCGTCATACTCCCTGGTCTCTTCATGAGTTTACAAGAGATCACCCAAGTCTCATAGACCGCGATGATTACAGTCGAGCTCATATAGGTGTGTTCTTTCAAGAATGCCCTGTAGGACGGCATATTTACTAATTAAAGCCAACAAAAACACATTAAGGCATGTTGCCAACCTGCCTTACAGATTATGAGAGTTATGATCTTCACACAGAGAGGGTTACAAAATACTATCCTCAGTCCACCCACTGGCTTGTTCTTCTCAGGTCCTAATTCACGGGATCTCCGATCACATAGGTTGGGTTACTACTAGGTGTGACATCCATGGGTCTCAATCCCATCTCCCTCGATGCATTTTCTATCACATTTCGTGATAGTTCCTTTGTAAAGGAATCTGCCAGGTTTTTGTTTGTTTGAATATACGTAACAGTTATTACTCCGGAGTTTCTTAATTTCCTGACAGATTTCAAACGTCTCTTCACGTGTCTTGATGACTTCGTGTTATTCTTAGAATTGTTCACTTTGACAATAATTGTTTGGTTGTCACAATTCAAAAGGATTGCCGGCACAGGTTTCTCAACCACAGGCAAGTTCATCAAGAGCTCACACAGCCATTCTGACTCAACAGTGGCTGTGTCTAAAGCAGTAAGTTCTGCTTCCATAGTTGACCTCGTCAATATGGTCTGTTTACGGGATCTCCATGACACCGCACCACCTCCAAGGGTAAACACATACCCGCTCGTGGCGTAGAGTTCATCAACGTCAGAGATCTAGTTCGAATCACTATATCCTTCAAGCACAGCAGGATGCCCTGAATAGTGAATCCCATAGATCATTGTACCACATAGATAGCGCATGACCCTTTCAAATGCATGCCAATGATCAATACCCGTGTTAGACATGAACCTACTCAACTTTTTCACAGCAAAAGAGATATCAGGTCTTGTAGCGCTTGCTAAGTACATGAGAGAACCAACAACTTGTGAATATTTCAGGTGATCTGTTGGTTCCTTCTTATTCTTTCGTAATGTCAAACTGGGATCATAAGGTGTTGGAGAAGTCTTGCCATCATTAAAGACAAATCGCCTCAAGACCTTCTCAACATAATGAGATTGCGTTAAAGTAATCCCATTCTCGTTCTTAATAAGCTTGATGTTCAGAATCATATCAGCCTCTCTTAGATCTTTCATATCAAAACTCTTTGACAGGAAAGACTTGACTTCATTTATCACTTTCATGTTTGTACCAAAGATTAGAATATCATCACGTACAAACATAATATAACGATATCGCCCCCACCATGGCGATAGTAAACACACCTATCAGCCTCATTAATGACAAAGCCAGCAGAAAGTAGAGTTTTGTCAAACTTCTCATGCCATTGCTTAGGTGCTTGTTTCAGGCCATATAAAGATTTTAATAACTTGCACACCTTTGTCTCTTCACCTTTTACTACAAACCCATCCGGCTGATGCATGTAGATCTCCTCTTCCAACTCTCCATTAAGGAAAGTTGTCTTCACATCCATTTGATGAACGAGAAGACCATAAGAGGCAGACATGGACAGTAGTACTCGAATGGTGGTCAGTCTAGCGACAGGTGAATATGTTTCAAAGTAATCTTCGCCTTCTTTCTATGTGTAGCCCTTAGCTACAAGTTGTGCCTTGTACTTCTCAATAGTACCATCAGGCCTTAGCTTCTTCTTAAACACCCACTTACAACCCACAAGTTTGCAACCATAGGGTCGTTTTGATAATTCTCAAGTTCCATTAGAAAAAATCGAGTCCATCTCATTTTGGACAGCTTCTTTCCAATCATCTGCATTAGGAGATGCATATGCCTCTGCAATGGATCTAGGAGTATCGTCCACAAGGTACACGATGAAATCATTACCAAAGGATTTTGCAATCCTCTGTATCTTACTCCTCGTGAGAGGTTCATCGTCATCCTTCTCAAGGACTTCCTCATGTGGTTGTTCAGAATTATCAATAGATGCACTAGATTCAGGAAGTATTTTAGAAGAAATTCTACCAATGCTATGCATATCTTTTATAGGAAAAATATTCTCAAAGAATGTTGCATCACGAGATTCCATTATAGTATCAACATGCATATCAGGTACCTCAGATTTAACCACTAGAAATCTATAGCCTACACTTCGTGGATCATATCCTAGAAAGATACAATCCACTGTCTTAGGTCCGAGCTTGCGTTTCTTGGGAATCGGTATGTTGACCTTTGCCAAACACTCCCAAGTGCGCAAATACGAAAGTGATGGTTTTCTCCCAGCCCACTCCTCATAAGGGGTCTTTTCTTTATTCTTCGTAGGAACTCTATTCAGAACATGACATGAAGTCAACAAAGCCTACCCCCACCATGCCTTTGCTAAACCAGCAGTGGCTAACATGGAATTCACCAAGTTAGTCAGCGTGCGGTTTTTCCTCTCGGCAACCCTGTTCGATTGGGGCGAGTAGGGAGGCGTCCTCTCATGAATAATTTCGTGTTCCTGACAGAATTCATCAAATATTTTGGAAAAATACTCACCACCACGATCCGACTTAAGACGCTTGATCTTTCTCTCTAGTTGATTTTCAACTTCGGACTTATAGATTTTAAAGTAGTCTAAAGCCTTATATTTAGTTTGCAACAAGTAAACATAGCAGAATTTAGTAGCATCATCTATCAATGTCATGAAATATCTCTTTTCATCTTTTGTCAACACACCATTCATCTCGCATAGATCAGAATGTATGAGTTCTAGAGGTGCCAAGTTTCTCTCCTCGGCAGCCTTGTGAGGCTTTCGAGGTTGCTTTGATTGCATACAACTATGGAACTTAGAACCTTTGGCAATAGTGAAATTTGGAATTAAACTCATACTGGACATCCGAGACATCAAACCAAAATTAATGTGACATAAATGAGAATGCCAAACACTGTTATCATCATTAACATCACCACAAATATGATTGACGAATTTACTACAAAACTCTGAAAGTGAAAATTGAAACAAGCCTCCGAACTCATAACCTTTACCAATAAATTGTCCATGTTTCGAAACAATGACTTTATTGGACTCTAACACAACCTTAAACTCATCTCTACATAGAAGGGAGCCACTAACGAGATTCTTGTTCATAGTAGGAACATGCTGCACGTTCCTTAGTTGCACGATCTTTCCGGAAGTAAACTCCAGATCCACCGTGCCAACACCACGAACAGAAGCATGTGATCCATTCCCCATTAGGATGGTTGAATCCCGAGAGGCCTGATAAGAAGTGAACATAGAGATGTCAGCACACACATGAACATTAGCACCTGTATCAATCCACCAATATGGTGATTGAAATACTGAAAGAACAGTAAATAAATTACCGTACCCATCAGTGTTGCTAGCGGTCAAGACTTTGACAGTCTTTCCATCTTTCCCTCTGCAATCTGCACGATCTGGGCAGTCCTTGCCGAGCTCTCCACATGAATAACAATGTAGCTCGGTCTTGTTCAGCTTCTTCTTCTTGAAGGTTGTAGTCTTTTCAGGCTTGTTGAACGAGGGCTTATAGTTCCCTTTGTTCTTGCTGAAGGTCTTCTTCTGCGCCATGTAGGCTCTAGACTACCCTCGCCTCCTCTCTCAGCAGTGTCCTTAGCCCGAGCCTTCTCCTCAACATCAAGAGACGCTATCAGGTTTTCAACCGATATCTCCTGTCTCTTGTGTTTGAGAGTTGTGGCGAAGTTCCTCCATAAAGAAGGCAACTTTGCAATAATGCACCCAACCACAAACTTGCCGGGTAAGATACACTTGAGGATTTCAAGCTCCTTGGCAAAGCACTGTATCTCATGAGCTTGCTCAACTACAGAACGGTTGATAACCATCCAGTAATTATGAAAGTTCCATGATGTACAGCTCACTGCCAGCATCTTCTACACCGAACTTAGCGTTCAGTGCCTCCCAGAGCTTTTTTCCATCTTTGTTGTGCATATACACATCAAATATCTTGTTGTCAAGAACACTCATAACGCATCCCACAAAGGCAAGATTGGTTTTCTTCAACTTGTTCTGAACCTCGTCAGATGTAGTTCCTTCAGGTAAACCCTCACTAGTCTCGAATACTTTCAGAGCTTGCAACCACATAGTGGTCTTATACTGCCACATCTTAAAATGAACACCGGTAAACTTTTCCGGCTTCATAGCATCGGCCAAGTGTGCCATGTTTAATTCAGGAAATTGCCTATAATAAGGTTTTTGGATTGTTGGATTATTAGGCATAATTTCCACGATTAATTCCAGAATATAAATCATGACAACAGCAGCTACAAAAACGTGAACCTCTAACATACTAGATGTATTGATCAACATGAACAGTAGCAGATTGTACACACTAACAGCCATAGTAAAACAACAGATCTGTTGACGGTGTACGTACTGATCGGTTGTCAATATAGTCGTTGTTGGTGTAGTAGCCTGTCGAAAAAGTCGGCGCTGAAGACGACGCGCACGAGGTCCGACTTGACGACCGGAAAGACACGCCGTGATGACAAACTTGAGCAGTCGCGCGGAGCGCTTTCCAGAAACCTTATTCGCCCTCTCCCGTACAGGATCGCAAAGGCGAGTGGTTCCGGAGACCTGCTCTCCTGACCGCCGATGCACGCCGGCAAGCGGGATGGAGTAGACTACGGTGGCAGCGCAAGCAAAGAGGATGGAAAAACCCTAGATTGGTTTGGTGTCGTGCGTTGTGGAAGCCGCACAAGCGTTTATATAGAGCGGCTCGGAAATCCCGTACAAGACACGAAGTGGACCAATCCCATGTCGCGTACGTTCGGGTCGGTTACAGATAGCCCACAATCCAGGAGCGACCCGAATTCACTAACTGTTGACACGTCTGTCTAACCGCAACACATTTTCCTGAGCAGCAAAATAAAGCTCGGCTCGGCGAGATTTCCGCAACCCGCGATGCGCGCGCGTCGTGACGAAACGAGACGAGCGTGCGTGCGAGCGGCGGCGTCGGAGGAGGAGCGTGCGTGTAGCTCTCTTATTGTCACTCACTTACAAAGTGGTGTAACACTCCACCTTATAAGATGGTGCAACTCTTCTTCAACTTTTCATGTGGGACTAAACTTTAGCTCCTACAGCTTTTGCCATACACACGTGAGCTGCCACCAACTTGGACCAAATCACTTATGGGCTTCCACATACATGGACTTTGAGATTTTTAGAAAAAATCTAAAATCACACATGAGTCTAATGATTTAGCCCATTATTTCTAACAGACACGACTGCTACTCGCCAGAAGAGGATCAACGAGATCTTGGCTGCTGCATCTTGACCTTGTTGCTATGGCTGTCGGCTCCTGCCGGATCTTCCTGTACGATTCCGGTCGGTCGACTGACCCCGCCCCCCACGATTCATCGACCGCTGCGGCTCCCTTGCCTTCGACCTCGATGGCTAGCTACTGCTCCCCTGCCACCGGACTCCGGCTACATTGCGGACCGAGGGCTCTGTCGCATAGCTCTGTAGACTGTAGTTCGGGCTTCTCCATCAAGCAATCCGGCGCCAAGCAAACTCCCAGCTCTCTGAGGTGAGGAAGACGAGATGGAGGACGAGGGACGAGGCGAGAGCGCGAGGGGCCTGGCATTGGTCCACGGCGACCGATATCGCTCGAACAGAGGAAGCGGGTTACACGGGGGAGTGACCGGAAAAATTTGTACAGCCGATGTAATTTGATTATGTGGGATCTGATTACAGCCAAGTCCAACCAAACAGAAATTAATGTAATCAAATTCCACCGTTATCAAGTTATGTTACAAATCCACCAACCAAACACCTGCATATACAGTCCTTGAATAAAAAAATACAGTCACACATACGTCGCGCCAGCGCGCGGCCCGCCGCCTAGCTAGCTAGCAGGTCGGAACGTCGACAAGGCAGGCGGCGATGGCCCTCCGGGCGGTGGGGCTGCCGATGTACCTGCCGTACGCCGGGTTGCGCGCGTATTGGCAGAAGCAGCCCTTCTGCGCCCGTAGGTTCGAGCAGCACGACGCCGACGGCGCCGCCCCGCCGATGATTGCCGCCGCGCACACCACCAGGTGCCCTGTGTTGCACTGTTCCCCCGACTCCCCGTCTGAAGCGGACGCCTTGCCCGATGACGTGACAATCGCTACCACGGTCAGCGCCGCGACGACGACGACGGCGACGGCGACGGCAACGAGGGCAGACGCCACCGCGCACATCGTCACGGGCGCCTTCGCTACGGCCTTCTCGGACATCTGTGTCAACGGACGTGTGTGTCGAGCTAGCAACTGAACTGGTTCGTAGTCCAGCTCAAGTGACACAGTGGAACTGGGAGTTGCGGCGTTCGTGGCTTCGTGCTACTTTTATGGGCAAGACATGTAGTACAGTACCTCGGTTGAACAAGGGGCTTCCTGCATGAGTACACGTGTTTTGCCTCCAACGCTTCTGTACTTCAGGTATATGTAACTTCGCATCGTCGGTCTGAAGAATTAAAGCCACTAATAAGCGTTGATATGGACATGCGGTATATATGACGTTCTGATGATTTTGTTGGGTCGGTGCCCCAGTCACCAACAGACAGGGGCAGTTAACGCCGTCCCTCAGACCCGGACAGCTCCCGATATTGATAGTGGTGAGACGTTGCTCTTTAGATGAATTTCAGGGTGACTTGTAGGCAGAAATTGGCACTACATACATTGACTGATAGCTTCCTCGTCTCTATCTCTATATCAACATCTATATTATCTATATCTATCTATATTATGCATTCACAGCATATTGACATCTTTCAAATATTAGTTTATAATGAACCAATGTTATTTTTCAATCAAGATCTTATGAATACAAAAAGTACGCTAATTGCATAATATTGCACTGAGGAGGCAAGTTCAATCTTGCATGCCCTTTAAAGTATTTCATAAAACTATTTTTTAAAAGTATTATATTATCAACTGTATCCAAAAGTAAAATACCATCTTCATAATAAAAATGTAGTATGGCTTACAGGCCCAGGGTGGCCGGATAATTTATTGCGGTGGACAATGGAATCATTGCTACAATAACTGGTTGAGAAACCACGGGATGAAGATTTCATCATATCGGAAAAGTACACCTAGGATTAACAACACACATAGTCAGTGATTCTTGTGTCATATAGACCGTGCTGGCCATAGATCCTGCAATGGAACGGACAAGTTAGCTAGACTTTCTTCCTATTGTATGTCTTCATATGCTAAGTCGGAATGTGATCCAAAGTGGATATCAGCGGGTGAGAGCTCGTAACGTCTCCATCATATGCTGCAGGGTGACAACTTAAGTGTATCAAAAGGGATGGTAATCGAGTGTAGGTCCCATGACCGAAACTCATTGCAAAGGGTAGACAACGAGGTCGTGAAGAAGGCTAGTGATTAGCTAGTTTTTAGACTGGACATTAGACCAAGAAAGTCTGAACAAGAATATACAGACATGCATCTCCGATTGTGTAACAAGGATAAAAATATTTATGGATAAAGTAGCACACCTCCCGAGAGTGTATAAAACATGACACATTACTCTTTATCCTAGAAAAGGATTATGATCGTTGCGTGGAATGTAACTCCATGATGTTCTCACAACCCATGAATACTAACGAATATAGTTTTACCAAATAAAACTTACCTTTCCAAAAAAAAAAACAGTTTTAAAAAACTTTCATAATCTCATGATCTCTATACTTAGTGCATCAGACAACGACATATTTAGAACTTGCCGAGTATGTTATACTCAAACCATCTTCTTATCCCCTGCTAGACTCTAGTTAGTTGTAAACGTGATCCTAAACCAAAAAGACGACATAGGAGGACCACTACAAGGAGCTGAGACTAAACGACATAAGCAAAGTAGGCAACAAAGTCAGATACTACAAATAGTAATGGTAGATATCAAGTTAAACATAGATGAGACTCAATTCTCAATGATAGAAACCGGACCATTAGAACGTTGCTGATAAAGCAATAGTCATCCCTTAGTTGTAGAGATAGTTCGAGATAAAGATCTAGTGCTAGACTAGTCTACTAGTTGCTCTTTCTGGATTTTCGATTGACAGGAATTTACATGGAAAACCTTATTGTGCCACAGAGGTTCCGCAGATGTTTTGTATGGATCTAAATATAAATAATATAGTCACACCTTGGACTTTTGATGTTTCTGTTATACTACTCTGTTGGGTGTAATATTCGTGGAACGGGGTTCCGTGAGTGTTATGCCAACGACTTGCACATTATAACAGGTGGTGGTGTGTTGGATCACTATAAACATCTTACTGTGTGGTGGCGCCCGTGGCCCTCAAACTGGAATCTCACATATTAGCGGCGGCTACAACTGGCTTGAGGCACCCCCGCAAGGAGATCAGCGCTTCCTGGCTAAAGTCGGTGCATTCTCAACCTCCCAATGATGTGTTGCTCCTTGTTATGCCCGTAGCTGATGACAGATGGCAAGAGCTCAGCGGGAATCAACCCCTAGTCTGAAAACCCCATGTATCCTCGCCTCCTTCTCCTCCCCTCTCCTCTCGCTCACTCAATTTCTTGTCGAAGGGGGACAAGGACGACAACATGTCTGAGAAAAGGGGATGAGGTATGAGAGATGTGTGTTGTGTGGTTGTGAACGGTTGGAAGCACACTGAGGGGATAAAGGAGAGAGAAGATTTTACCAAGTTCTTAAACACCAAATCATTGATTCACTTCACAACTCTCCCATAGGAGGCCATTCAGGCATTGTGGCTACTTATCAAAGGGTCAAAAGGCGATTTGAATGTCTGGTTGAAACTTTTCTACATGAGTGTGCAGTTTGCCATTGAGTCAAGGTAGATCATTGCCACTACTGTGGTGTAACACCCTAGAATCGGCCCTATGCAGATTTTAACAATTCCTACCAAACCCGCATAGAAATGATTCAATGATGCCCACCAAGCACTTGCATGCGGGTGGAAAACGAAGTAATAGCGTTATACATTAGTTCACGATGTAACCCATAAGAACATATATATCGAACAATGAATTCTTGAGTCAATAATACAAGTATACATTACAAGATCCAACTCAGATTGAAACAATACAACATTCGAGTACGGATAATATGCAAATTGGACTAAGAGTCCTGAAAAAACCAATGGCGTCCATAACCCTTCCCAGGCCAAGATGGAAGGGTAACCTTGATAACTTCATCGAACTCATACCTATCAAAGCAAAAAATGGGTGCCGACAAAGGGCAAAAGAAAAAAGGAGTGGTCAGTACTAAGTCTAGTACACAACGAGTTTTGAATTTGGTGGCTCTCTAACGAGGTTTAATCTCGTCAATGCCCATTGTTATGGACTTGAGTTTTGGAGAAGATGGGGATGCTGGAGATCGTGGCACGGTTAACAGACAAGCAACCAGGGGACACAAGATTTACCCAGGTTCAGGCCCCCGGAGGGAAAACCCTACTCCTGCTTGTCTGCTCTTTGATTACGGCGGAACCGAAGGTTACAGGGTGCGCAGATTCGATCTAGC
The DNA here is from genome assembly GCA_916181665.1 of Avena sativa. Classification (NCBI taxonomy): domain Eukaryota; kingdom Viridiplantae; phylum Streptophyta; class Magnoliopsida; order Poales; family Poaceae; genus Avena; species Avena sativa. Next base: position 231,879,565 of record OV702279.1, read on the forward strand.
GTGGATGCGTGTGCGAAAGTATGAGTCGAGTTGCCCTAGGATGTGCCCTCCTGGCCTTTATATAGACTTAGGCAGGTCCCGGGCGTAGTCCTAGTCGGTTACAAGTTTTAGGGTTTTACCCCTTTGAATTTCCTATCTCCTCTAGTCTTGCTCTCCAAGGATCCGAAGACGTCATGGGCCTTGGCCACCCGAAAATCTTCATGGGTCAGCGTATGTCTGCCGTGGGCCTTCCTTGGGCTGGACTAGGTATGCTGAAGTTACGTACCCGTAGGGTATAACCATGTCAGTAGCCCCCGAGTGATCAGTCGAATCGTAGATTCGGCTGAGGACTCTTCCATCCTTCGGGAGCAGCTATATGTTAATAGTATATGTGTGTAGGGATTGTTGATGCGTGTGCCTGACTCACCCGACGGATCAGGGTCAGTTAACTGTCTTAGGACGAAACAACACGATCTTCTTCAGGTTCGGGTCCCTTAACCCGGGCCTGGAACATATGCTGGCGTAATTCAACTCAGGCCGCAGAGGACTTATAGGAGTGGAATTCCAGTGATTTTAATTGGTGTACCCAACGCGTCCGTCGGGATTTTTCATCGTACCTGCTGGTACGGATTCATACTAGCAGAGCGCAGTCAGGTGCGTTGCCAGGCCATCAGATGATATCTGTAGGTATTATCTTTGCGTCGCAAACGCAGCATCCGAACATTTATCACCTCGGAGGTGCTTCGGGTGGCCAAGGAGATTGTTACTCACTTAGCGTTTTGTTGGGGCAGAGTTGCCAAAAAAGTTTTTGCATGCGAATCCGGAAGATCGCAGTCGAAGATTTCATAGGGTGCGCGACCAGCGCTCCCTATGGGAGTAGCCCCCAAGTGTCTGTTCGCGTCGTAGACTCGAACGGAGACTTTTAGTTCAAGCATTGTTTCAATCATTAGGTCCGTAGGACTCGAAAATTTTCGGATGCTTAAATCCATCCTCCCTATGGGAGTAGCCCCCGAGTCCGTAGTGGAGTCGTAGACTCGACGTAGGACTCAGAGAAGTAATTTTTGTCCTCATTTGTCTGTCGGGTGCGCGGCCAGCGCTCCTGATAGGAGTAGCCCCCGAGTATTTAATCGAATCGTAGATTCGAGTGAGTACTCTTAGCTGTGGAGCCGAAGTAGTGCTAGTATAGCTTTTGATGACGTCAGTGCTTACGATCGATGACCTCAAGCGTCTGCTACGCCAGAGATGACTTGACTGGACGAAGCGTGGGTCCCACTTGCTGACTTTGAATTGACCGGTCACGCGCGGCGTGGAGATGATTACGGCGTCTCCTCGATTTCCGCGCGTAGTGGACGGCGTGGTAACGACGGTTCGTTTTGGTGCTGACACGTGTACGGCCAGATCTACCGTTGGCGTTAGGTCTTCTCGATGGACGGCCAGCGTGCGTCGTCTTCGCTGTTATAATCTCTGGTGAAATCGTGGTTTGTTTTTCACCGCAGCAGTTCATCTATTCACTGCCTCTTCGTTCTTGAGCTATTCTTGCTGCGCGCTGAGAGTTTCCTCCACATTTCCTTTGTCTTTCTTCATTGGCAACGCCACCACCGCCGTAGCGCCATGGGGAAAACAAAGAAGTCCTCATCTGCAGTTGGGACCAGCGCCGCCGGAGGCAAGAAGGGCACCGCCGCTGCTCGCGTCACCGATGGTGGCTGGCGGCGATCAGAAACGCGGGAGAGCGATCTCCGCAAACTGCGCGAGCGGGGCCTGATCCCGCAGGATACGACGGCCGTCAAACTCCCCGGCAATGAGGTAATCCCCCGTCCCCCATCTGGGTACCGGGTTATGTTTCTTGCCTTCGTCTTGCGTGGGTTTTCGTATCCAGTCCATGACTTCCTTCGTGGACTGCTCTTCTTCTATGGGGTTCAGTTGCATCATCTGTCTCCCAATTCTCTTCTCCACATTGCTTGTTTTATCACCCTTTGCGAGTGCTGGCTGGGCATTGAGCCGCACTTTGGCCTCTTCCGGAAGCTTTATTCCGTGAAGAGGCAGTCTGGTTCGGATGGTGTGTATCCCATTGGGGGTTTCATCATCTCCCTCAGTCCCAATGTGCAATTCTTTTTCTTTTCCATGTCCGAATCTGTCCAGTACTGGCGGAGGAAATGGTTTTACATCCGTGACTCCGTACTGCCTGGGCAAGATTTTGGTCTTGTTCCTTTTGACCCCTCCCAATTGATTGAGAAGAAAAGATCCTGGAAAAACCAAATCTTAGACGGTGAGGTGGCGGAGATAGAGGCCCTGTACCGTCGGGTGGAGGATATCCAGCTGATTCCTGAGAAGGAGGTGAACGGTGTCGACATCATCCGGACGTTTCTTGAGCGTCGGGTGCAGCCTCTCCAAGCGAGGGCGCATCCGATGTTTCTTTACTCTGGGCGCCGTGATCCGACGAGGGTTTCGAGTGAGAAAATCTCCGAGGTGGAACTTGACAAGGCTCTTCGCGCGCTGTTGAAGTTCAAGGCCGACGAAGAAATCCCGGGGAAGTCGCTGACTCCTCCCTTTTCTTCGACGTTGGTCGTACCGAAGGTGTAGATTTGTGCACGTAGTGCTCCCTTTTTGTTTTTGTTAGCTGTGTATTTTTTCCTTTGTTTGCTAACAAAGTTCCTTTTCCTTTTGCAGAGCTTCAAAGTGCCGGGCATGGCACCACCGTTGCCCGAAAGGTATCCGAATGCCCCGGATAATGAAGTGGTGGACTCCGTGTCCGAGCTACCATCAGCGCGATCTCCAGCGGAGGATGCCGACGAGTCGAGTGAGGACCATTCGCGCAAGCGATCACGGAGCTCCAGCGAGTCTTCGGATGCCTTGACTCCTCCGACTCCCAGGAATCCTCTGGGCCTTGAGCGTCATGATGATGTTCATGGGGGTTCTTCCTCTCCCCTTCCTGCCATTCCTGTGCGGGCTGTCGCGCCGCACCCGCCAGCAAAGCGAAAGAAGGAAGAAAAGAAGGAGGAGAAGAAGGAAGAGAAGAAAGAGGAGAAGAGGGCCCGAAGGGCTTCTCCCATCTTCGACCTGAGCGCATTGGGCTCGTAAGTTTTCTTGTTGTACTGTTACCCTTTTTCCTTGATGGTGTTTGCACCTGTGTTGATTGGCTTCGTATGCAGGCAATCCTCCGACGGCTCTAGTGATGGTGCGCGCGAGATGATGGGGGAGTCGAACATTGCGTCGCCTCCTCCTCAGACGGTGGCGACTTCTGGTGACGCTGCGCCAGTTCCTCCTGCGCAGGAGAGGCTGGTGGTTGCACCCCAGAATTTCGCAGGCGGGCCTGCGGGTTCGCCTTCGGAGCACGTAAGTTTTTCTGCTTGATGTTACGGGGGGAGCCCCCGAGTGTCTTCGTATGCTGATGTTGTTTATGCTTCTTTGTGTTGGGCGTAGCCCCCAAGTCCTGCTCTTACTACTATTGTCTGTTGCTGCAGCCTTTTGTCCAAGAGGCCAAGCGGCTGGTGGAGGAACGCCTGACGCTGGAGGCGAAACTGCGGCAGCTTCAAGGTATTCGTCTGCCTTGCAGTACTTCTCTTGCTTATCCTGGTCCTGTTCTTTGACACTTGCTTGTTGTAAATGCAGAGGAGCATAACGACTCTCTCCGTGAGGTCGATGCTCTGAAGAAGAGCCTTGGCCAATCGGAGCAGAAGGCCGAAGCTGCCGCTGGTGCGAGAGAGCGCCTTGAGCTGGAGCTGTCGAAGGCAGCCGAAGCGAAAGAGCGTCTGCAGCAGGAGGCCGCAGATCGTGAGGAGCAGCTGGCCACCGTTGCGGCTGCTCGTGAAAGAGGGGTAGCGGATAAGCTCATGGCTGCTGCCAAGGCTATTTCGGGTGAGCGTTAGCTTTTGTACTTGCTTCTTTTTCTACGGATCTTCTTCTATGTTGCCTTTCTTCATGTTTTCTTCTGTTTTGTCTCAGATGCCGCAGGCATCGAGTTCGACCGCGGTGCTCAGGAGCACGGGAGTGCTCTAGATGATGCCACTGTAGCGGTCGAAGACCGCTGCAGCACCGTCGTCAACTCCCTTTCCAAGGCGAAAGAGGTCCTTGGTCGCTTCTACCAGGAGCTCTTCCCGAAGGGCGCACCCCTTGAAGATGTGGATGCCCTGGCAGAGGCTCTGTCAGCCGAAGCGCCTGCAGCGTACAAGCGCAAGCAGAAGGGCATTGGGGCGTCCGTCGGGCTGGCGATGGCCATGGCGGCTGGGGCGGAGATGGATCTGCCCCAGATTACTTCTCGGATGCCGACGGCTGCGGATGGATCCGAGGTAGCCTTCGCCGCCTACTCCGCTCGCTGCAGACGATATGGGCCCAAGCTCATTGACTTGCTGTCTGAGTATGCATTACGGCAGCAGGGCGAGGCCAAAGCTAGGCAGTCTGGTTCTGAGGCGACTCAGTGCCCTCCGTCTTAGGCATAGTAGATGTAGGGTAGTTTGTAGCCTATTTTTGTTGTAAATATCTTTTGTAGTACCATCCTTATGCCACGTAGTGGCCTTATATATTTTAATGAATTCCTCCGAGTTGTGCTCTATCCTTGGCTGAATGTCTGTGTGCCTTCTTTTTTCTGCTGCTATAGGTTCCTTCGGGTGCTGACCCAGCTGACACTTCATCCGAAAGGCCCTTGCGAGCATCATTGGATGATTCCTCGCAGCTCGCTTTTCTTCGAGATTGCGTGCGCAGCTTGGAGAGAGATTTGCTTGGGTTACGCGGTCGCGCTGACGTTTGGAAATCCAAAGCAGACCGTGGTGCAGCCAGAGAGGAGTATTTGATGGCGGAGCTAGGTCGGCTGTCCGAGCAGCTGCAATGTAAGTTGATCCTTCTTTCGGGCTGTAGCTCAGTTCTTCGGGTGAGCCTGCTGGCCTTATTCTTGTTTTGTGCGGTTGTCGCAGGTGCCAATCTTGCTCCGAGGGAAGAAAAGGAGTGTGTCGCTGTTCGAGTCAATTGCTTGACTCAACAGGACATGGAGGCCGGCGGCTTCTTCTGGATGGATCGTGATCGCGCCATGGTTCTAGCGACGGTGCAGGATCGTGTCTACCATGTTTCGCGGGTGCTCCGCCAGGTGCAGACATCACTTTCCTTGGTGTTGCACGTCATGTTTCCGTTGGATGCCGTGCCGACGACCCTTGCAGGTCTTCTGACGAAGTTTCGGAGTGCCAGCAATGTCAAGGAGCTGGTGCGGCAGCAGCTCGTCGCAGGGGTGAAGGCTGCCTTGTCTCTTGTGAGGGTGCACCGCCCTGACGTAGATTTGGCTGCTATGGCGACTGGGCCACCTCCTCGACCAGATGGTGGCGAGTGGAACATGCGTCCGCATTACGCGGCTATAAGGCAGTATGCCGAACAGATTGTAGATTTGTTTGAGCAGCGTGCTCAGGTTATTCTTCAGAATAGGTAGTACCTGAAAATAAACAGATAGATGTAAAATTTGTATATTGCAGCTGGGCGTTTATGTGCCCTTTGTTGTAAAGGTTTGCTTGTTTGTGAGCATGCAGTGCTTTGATTGAGTATGTGCCCTTTTCGTTTGCCTGACGTAGTCAGCTACTCAGGTGTACACGTTTTGTCCTCAGTCGATGAAATCGTGAGGTGGGGGGAGCCCCCGAGTGCGTATGTAGCATGTAGTAAAGTTGCAGAAAATGGTCAACCGAAGGTTGGGGGGCGAGACACTTAGCTGTATTTATATCGTAATGGAGGAGGTACATGGTTCGGCTGAGTAGCCTTGGCTGAAAGCCTTACTGAAAGTAAAAAGGGGGGGTAGGTTGCTACGGGTAGAATCGTCGCAGGTGCGAGACGTTCCACGGGTTGGAGTATGCGATTCCAGACTCCACGTGCTTGAGGCGATAGGCGCCACCTGGGATGACCTCGGTGATGGCGTAGGGTCCTTCCCATGGTGAATCGAGTTTGTTCGGTCGCTTTTGCTTGAGTCGCAAGACGAGGTCTCCTTCGACGAAGGACCTTGGGCGCAGCCGGCGGCTGTGATAGTTGCGGAGACTCTGCTGGTACACCGCTGATCGAGCTGCTGCTATATCCCGTGCTTCGTCGAGTGTGTCGACGGCGTCTTCGAGTGCAGCCGTGGACTCGGCTTCGCTGTAAGCGACGACTCGTGGAGCCTGGTGGCGTACTTCGGCTGGTAGCATGGCCTCAGCTCCGTGCACCATGAAGAACGGTGTGTAGCCGGTGGAGCTGTTTGGCGTGGTACGTAAGCTCCACAGGACAGACGGTAGCTCTTTCGTCCAGTTTCCAGCTTTGTGCTCGAGTGAGCTCATGAGGCGCTTCTTGATGCCGGCGCCGATTAGGCCGTTGGCCTTTTCCACTTGCCCGTTTGTTTGCGGGTGTGCCACCGAGGCATACATGATATTGATCCCGAGGCCTTCGCAGAAGTCCTGGAATTCTTCGGAGATGAAGTTCGATCCGTTGTCGGTGATGATGCTGTGCGGTACGCCAAACCTGTAGACAATGGATTCGAAGAACTTGACGGCGGTTTTGCCCTTCTGGTTGGTGACTGGCATGGCTTCGATCCACTTGGTGAATTTGTCGACTACGACCAGGAGGAAGACGTGTCCTCCCTTCGAGGATTTTGGCAGTTTGCCGATCATGTCAAGGCCCCATTGGGCAAAAGGCCAGTCGAAGTTCGGACACAGGTGCGTGCGGTTTGTCGGCGAACCGTTGGCACCCGTTGCATCTTCGGACGATGTCCTTCGCGTCGCTCATGGCCGTTGGCCTGTAGAATCCTGCTCGCAGAGCTTTGGCGACGAGGGAGCGGCTACCTGCGTGGTGGCCGCAGATGCCCTCGTGGATATCTTGGAGTATGGCCTTGCCGTCGTTGATGGTGACGCACCGTTGTAGTACACCCGTAATGCTGCGTTTGTACAGTTCGCCGTTGATGATGGTGAAGGCTTTTGACCGACGAGATACGCGTCGGGCATCTGTCGGGCTGTCTGGCAATTCTCCGTTTATCAGGAACTGGAGGTATGGACGTGTCCAAGTTTCTTCGACTGCCATGACCTGCATTAGGTTGACCAGGGCAACTTCGGTATCCAACTTTTCGGGTCCTTCATGACCTTCGGGTAGCGTAGCCCCCGAGTGTTCTGCTTCTTCGGGTGATCCCTTGGGGAATTTCCGCTTGATGGATGGCACGCAGATCTGTTCGAGGAACACACCTGGTGGTACCTTTGCACACGTGGAGCCGATGTTGGCGAGTCTATCGGCCTCCTCGTTGCTCTCTCTTCCAACGTGCCGGAGTTCGCATCCGTCGAATTCTCCTTCGAGTGCGTTGTATAGTGCGCGGTACGCGATCATGTTTTCGGCGTGTGCGTCACACTCATTCATCGTCTGCTGTACGACAAGGTTAGAGTCACCGTAGATGACCAGGCGCGTTGCGCCACATATTTTTGCCATCTTCATGCCATGGATGAGGGCTTCGTATTCGGCCTCGTTGTTGGAGGCTCTGAATTTCATCTGAAGGACGTACTTCATCTTGTCACCTTGCGGGGAGGTCAGTATGACTCCTGCCCCTGCTCCGGCTTCGCGTTTGGAGCTGTCAAAATGCATTGTCCAGGACTGCGACATGTCTGGGGTGTCAGGCAGCTGCAGCTCCATCCAGTGCACCAGGAAGTCCGGAAGGACTTGAGATTTGATTGCGTGTCGTTTCTCGTAGACGATGTCCAAAGGTGATAGTTCGATGCCCCACAGGGCCACGCGTCCTGTGGCCTCTGGGTTATTCAGGATGCTGTTTAGGGGTGCCTCGTTGACGACCATCACCTGATGCTCCTGGAAGTAGTGGCTCAGTCGTTGAGCCGTCATGAACACGCCGTAGGCTAGCTTCTGGTAGTGCGGGCACCGCTGTTTTGTTGGAGTGAGAACCTCGCTGAGGTAGTAAATTGGGCGTTGTACCCCGTGGGTCTTGCCTTCTTCGGGTCGTTCGACCACGAGTACTGTGCTGACCACCTGGTGTGTGGCTGCTATGTGCAGCAGCAGGGGCTCACGCTCTTTTGGCGTGACCAAAACGGGCGAGGTGGAGAGGAGTCGCTTGAGGCTTTCGAATGCGTCGTTGGCTTCTGGTGTCCACTCGAACTTGTCTGCCTTGCGCAGCAGCTGGTAAAATGGTAGGGCCTTCTCGCCCATGCGGCTGATGAACCTGCTTAGTGCCGCTACTCGCCCTGCGAGCTACTGAACGCCCTTGAGGTTTTTCGGATTCTCCATTGTCATGATAGCTTTGATTTTATTCGGGTTCGCTTCGATCCCTCGCTGAGAGATGAAGTACCCGAGCAGCTGACCCGAGGGGACGCCGAAGGCACACTTTTCTGGATTGAGCTTGATCCTGTAGAGATCAAGGTTATCGAACGTCTCGCGGAGATCGACGATAAGTGTTCTTGCCTCCTTGGTTTTTGTTATTATGTCGTCGACATAGACTTGGACGTTGCGACCGATCTGGTCCTTGAGGCAGGCCTACATGCATCGCTGGTACGTGGCACCCGCGTTCTTTAGCCCGAAGGGCATTGTGTTGTAGCAGAATACTCCGAACGGTGTGATGAACGCCGTTTTCTCTTGATCCTCGACCTTGAGTCAAATCTGGTTATAGCCTGAGTAGGCGTCGAGGAAGGAGAGTTTCTCACAGCCTGCAGTCGAATCGATGATCTGGTCGATCCGAGGAAGGGGGAAGTGGTCCTTTGGGCAGTGTTTATTTAGTGATGTGAAGTCCACGCACATCCGCAGGATGTCCGTGTCCTTCTTCGGGACCATCACCGTATTTGCCAGCCACTCGCTTTCCTTGATTTCCTGGATGAAGTCTGCTGCGAGTAATCTGTTGATCTCCTTGCCGATAGCTTCGGCTCGTGGCTCCGACAGTCTTCGGATGGACTGCTTGACTGGTTTGGTGTCTGGGAAGACATTGAGTGCGTGCTCGGCGAATTCCCTGGGAACTCCTGGCATGTCCGCAGGACACCAAGCGAAGATTTCCCAGCGCTCACGGAGGAATTCGACGAGCGCGTCTTCCTATGCGGTGCTGAGGTCGTTAGCGATCAGCGCCGTCTTGGAGGCGTCTGTCGGATGGACCTGCACTTTCTTGGTGTTGACGGTGGAGTCGAAGGACATGTCAGGTGCGTTCTGCCTTGTGACTGGGGGTAGCCCATTGTCCGTCACCTCGCGGAGCCTTACGAGCTCGTCTTGCATGCCGAAGGACTGGGAGATTTTGTTGAAATCCCTGTCGCATTGGTCCGATCGGGTGAAGCTCCCGTGGACTGTGATGACGCCCCTTGGTCCTGGCATCTTGAGTAGTAGGTATGCGTAGTGTGGGACGGCCAGGAACCTTGCGAATGCTACACGTCCCAGGATGGCATGGTATTGCGACGGCCAGTCCACCACTTCGAATTCTAGGCGCTCCTGCCGAAAGTTGTCCGGCTTCCCGAAGATGACGTCGAGCCCTATTTTGCCCAGGGGGAAGATGCCCTTCCCTGGGACAATGCCGTGGAACGTTGTGTCTGATTGTTCCAGGCTGCATTGCGGGATCCGCATAGCTGCTAGAGTGCTTGCGAACATTAGGTTGATGCCGCTGCCGCCGTCCATGAAGACGCGACTCATCTCGAAGCCTCCGATCTGCGCCTCAAGCACCAGGGCAGCATGACCTGGGCGAGGGATCTGGCAAGGGTGATCCGCGCGAGTGAATGTGATGCAGGACTCCGATCCGCTGAGGTACTCAGGGATTGCAGGCGGAGTTGCCACGACCAAGTTGATTTGTCGGGTGATTTTCTTCTGCACCCTATTTGTGGGGCGTCCCTTCTGTATCATATTGAGTGCTCCTTTTGATGGGGGGTATGCGACCCCGGCGTTGTTTTGCGCTGGTGCGACTGGTTGATTTGGGCCTCCAATAGGCGGCGGTGGAGGAGCTCCGTGTGCTATGTCACCTGGCGCAGGTGCGTTTCCGAACGCAGGAATTGGAGCTTGTTGCCTCATCTGCACCATGCCTTCGCTGAGTTTCTGGAACTCGCAGCAGTCCTTGAGCATGTGGCTAGCTTTCTTTTTGCCATCCTGTTTGTCGATGTAGAAGTGGATGGTGCATGGACCCGAAAGTTTGTCGAATGCTGAAGGTCCGTTGTCGCGGTCGCGGCGTTGCCACGACTGCGTTGGTCGTCCGTTGTCGCGGAAGTTTCCGCTGCGGTATCCTCCGCTGTTGCGGCTGTTGTCGTTACGGCGGTCGGCGTAGCCGTCCGCGACCATGTCGGGTCCGTCGCGGTCCTCGTAGACGCGCGATCTCCTCTTGCTGCGGCGTTCGCGTCTTTGGCCATAGTCGTCCTCTTCATCTGATTGCGCCCGCTGGATCCAATCTTCGCCGTCTGCCCAACTGTTGGCGATTTCCATGAGCTGGTCGAGTGTCTTGGGCTTTACACGTCCAAGTTTCTCCTTGAAGTCTGGGCGTTTGACGCCGTCCCTCAAGGCGTCGATGGCCCGCTCTTCGGAGATGTGTGCTGCGGAGTTCTTGGTTGTAGACCAGCGTAGTATGTACGAGCGAATAGATTCACCCGTTCTCTGAGTGCAGGCTCGCAATTCTTCAATTGAGGCGGGCCTCTTGCTGGTGCCTTTGAAGTTTCGGATGAAGTTGTAAGCGAGCTCCTCCCAGCTTCGGATGGATCCTGATGATAGGCTGCTAAGCCAGACCCGCGCTGCGCCTGTTAGCTGCAGCTGAAGGCATTGCATGGCGGTTTCTTTGTTGCCTCCGTGAAGCTTGACGGATGACAGATGGTCACTGAGCCAGGACTTTGGATCTTGCGTGCCATTGAACTTCGGAGTATCCGAAGTAAGCTTGAAGTTGCGTGGCATCTGTGTTCGCCGGACGGATCTGCTGAAGCATCGAGCCCCGCAGAGTTCTCCTTCGTCTTCATCCATCTCAGATTCAGACGAGCATGCGCGTTTAGCGCGTGCTTTATCGATCTTGCGCTGTGTAAGCTTGTCTCTGGCGTCGTAGTCGCTTTTATGGCGGTGCGAGCTCTTCTTCCTTCGAGGAAGATCGTGCTCCTCTTCCTCTTCGGATGAGGGGGTGGGACTCCGGTCGCGCCTGGCCGGAGCTTTCTTCTTTGGTTCCGCAGGAGCGTCTTCGTGGAGCGCAGCTCCAATTAGTCCTAGTCCGGTGAGTGCGGACCTATGCATGGCCCTTTTCGGGTCCCCCTCCGGAGGTGGGTGAGCCGCGAGATACGCAGTGGCTGCCATGATCGCAGCTTGTGGCGTCTTCGGGATGATGTTGCCGTCAGCGTCCATATCCATGAACGATGTATGGAGAGTTCGAGTCACGTCACGCCGCTCCTTGGGGTCCATGTTTTCCACCCGAGAGCGGTGTTTATTTCCCTGATTTCCGTTTGTGCTAGAGTCGGGTCCCATGGCGGAGAGCGCAGCTCGTCGCGCACTGGACTCAGAGGCTGCTTGCTTGCGTTTGTCGAGCGTCTCCTGCATCTTGACTTGTTTCTTGTGCTCCTCGATGAGGAGGTAGTGGTATGCCCTTAGCAGATCACGTGGGGAGTCCAGAGGTAGGACTATTTCGCCTGCGACAGCGCGGCGTGCTTCGACCCATCCCTCTTTGCTAAGTTGGATGAGGTGGCCACTGTTTTCCTCGTTTTCGCCGTTTCCACCGTTTTCGCCGTTTCTGTCCTGCGGGTTGGGGTTGGGCGGCGGGTTAGGCGTTTCTTCGTCGGTTTGGATGACTGCGGCGCACAGATAGCGCCTGCAGATTGGTTGGCTGCTGCCGCAGCTTTCGGATCCGGAACCGTAGGTCCCTTCATCCGAAGGTGGATCGCACAGATCGGAGTTGCAGCAGCTGCTGCTGTAGAACTCATCTGTTGATGGTGACGTGCGTAGCACGGGGTGTGGAGCCCATGAAGCGGGCCTGATTGACGGCACGGGAACCCGCTCAGGGAGGCGGAGGGTGCCAGTTTGTCCCACCTGGAAGCAGAAACTCCCGAACAAGATTTCGAGTCCGTCGCCTACGGGCTCGAAATCCTTCATGGTATCCGGCGAGTGGGCGGTGAAGTCGAAAGCGCCGAAGAGGAGGTGATTCTCCGTCGCCACGGAGTTGTAGATCGATCGGGTCGGAACCGTCACGAACGCACAATCAGCAGCCCCAGTTCCCACAGACGGCGCCAATTGACGAGGTTTAATCTCGTCAATGCCCATTGTTATGGACTTGGGTTTTGGAGAAGATGGGGATGCTGGAGATCGTGGCACGGTTAACAGACAAGCAACCAGGGGACACGAGATTTACCCAGGTTCAGGCCCCCGGAGGGAAAACCCTACTCCTGCTTGTCTGCTCTTTGATTACGGCGGAACCGAAGGTTACAGGGTGCACAGATTCGATCTGGCGTGGATGCGTGTGCGAAAGTATGAGTCGAGTTGCCCTAGGATGTGCCCTCCTGGCCTTTATATAGACTTAGGCAGGTCCCGGGCGTAGTCCTAGTCGGTTACAAGTTCTAGGGTTTTACCCCTTTGAATTTCCTATCTCCTCTAGTCTTGCTCTCCAAGGATCCGAAGACGTCATGGGCCTTGGCCACCCGAAAATCTTCATGGGTCAGCGTATGTCTGCCGTGGGCCTTCCTTGGGCTGGACTAGGTATGCTGAAGTTACGTACCTGTAGGGTATAACCATGTCACTCTCACCTGCATGAGTATGGTGGACTGAAGCGGCAGCAAAGCATGCACTAAACAATATATAGAGACTCGATACAACTGTCGGCCATCATAGAGGGATAAGATATACCTATTTGGAACCAACCTGATACTAACACCAAACATGACCCATCCTAGAGTTTCCACCTCGAGACCAAATGAGGAAGTCCTTCCAAGGAACTCACACAGTTGGCAATTTTATTAATCATTTCATATAGTGGCCATACTTACTAATCAGATATAGATAGCATAATACATCCCAATACCATCAGTTGTTGACACTTTTAATTAACCATTCCTTTGTAGTGGAGCTGAATACTAGTCATGCCAAAGTCAAATTTATAGCACTACTTTAATTTGAGTTGTCTATGGTCGAGACACTATGGTCCAAGTAGTCCATAACCGCGGACACGGCTTTTCGAAAAGATTTACCCTGCAGGGGTGTACAAATAGCAACACACACATGATCAACCTCGGGAAAAACCAAATAAAAGCAACAAGGCATCACGACAAAGCATTCAAAAGATTCAAAGATAATTTTAGGGGGGCACCCCTCTAAGCTACCCTCAACAAAGTCGGTCGGCTCTGAGATGGACCTAGCGTTTGTGTCAACGGCTATAAATGACTGGGAACCCGAAAGTGTGACTGAGCTTGTCAATACCGCAGAAACATGGAACAATTCCTAAACAATACAGTAGTAAAACACTCCTTGAGCAATAGTAGTAAATAAATCAGTAAAGCAAGACATAAGTACAAAATAGAACTAAAACCCCAAACTAGTTTGTGGCTCCAAGAAATAAGATGTGAATCAAGCTCATACCAAGGGGATCCATGAGCCCACATGTGGATAGTGCGATAGTCAAGAAACATGCATCAAGTACTCGGATCCTAGGTGGACACAAGTGGGTGGGATAAAATCCAGATCTCAAGTATTGCCCATCGGTGCCTCTTTATTATTTATATCTACTTCCAACATTTTGATTATCAAGTTATAAGTATAACCATGATTATCTCCACCGTGAATCATGCGACAACCTCCCAACAACTATGAAACTCGACAACTCGAACCAACACCTAAGCAAGCAACTATGGCTCGCAGGGCCAACTATCTACCAACACAAGGGGAAATAGTAAGTGACCAAGGAAATTTAGGCTGCAAGGAGTATAAATGGTACAAAAACTAACGCATCACAACAGGGATAGAAATAAATATAAATAAAGCCATAAAGCAAAAATAGGTAGTAGGGGGAGGATGCTATCCTGGGACCCATTGCCGAAGATATATCCGAAAAACTTGTTGAAACTCACAACATCTCATCATCCTATCCGGGAATAAGCAAATCACTAAAAGAACAAACGATGCAACAATTACAACTAATGCAGAAGAACTGAAATAATCATGATATGATGCATGACATGCCAACTTAATGATGCAAACCATGTTGAAAATATGTCATTTGCATAGCAAGTTGATGATACAACATTAGAAAGGCATTATTAACAAGAAATAATCATTTTCCAACTTTATTTATCATTTTTCCTTGCATAAACAGTTCTAGTTTTTCAAGGTATCCTTGATGCATGATGCAATTGCAAGTATGGAATGCATAGCTGGAAAGGGCTCGTTGTGCTGATCAATTTAGACATATTATTTACCAAATTCTGATTTATGGAATTAAAGTTATGAATTTATTAAGAAAAAGGCATTTTAATGAAATAAAACAATTTCGAAAAATTTAATTATACAAAAAATATTTTGGAGGTCATATTATGAATCCTTGCATTTTCATGATCACAAAAACATATATTATTTGTCCCTTTTGGAATTATCATTAAAAAGATATTATTAAATACACTAGCAAATAGAAAAGACAATATTGTTAATAGTTGTAATAGCTAGGGGCATTTCTAGAATTCTCTAAAAGTGGATTTGAATTCATAATTGAAAAACATTTAATTTTCATTTTGAATCTTTTTCCAAATTTGAATTATTTTGATATTTATTTGCTGGTTAAAATTGTTTGAATTCCTTTTGACATTGTTTGAATTTGCCCAGGGTTGCGGGTTGGTTTCTAAAAATGGCTAGGGCCTTTTTATTTATGAAAACTGACAAAGTACATGTTGGGATTGAACTGAATCAGAACTGGGTACAATCACCATAAAAACTACTAGCTCGGCTAATCTTCATTCAACGATTACTAGCGACTCAGTGCTCCTTTTGACATGCAATTTGAAGCTCTTCGGAGATGGATGTACAGAGAAGAGATTCGGGAGAATAACTATGCCGGAGATCGCCTGTGTTGTTCGGAAACTTAAGGGGAATAGAGAGGTAAAACCACGACATCGACTGGTAGAAACTGACGAACGAAGACAACGACTATTGCCCACTTCGCTGGATGATATTGAGAACTACAGACCACAAAATAGGTCGAACTTTGTGGCATTGGAAAGAGGGGACGTCAGGGAACAAAATTCATCAAGGAACCTTCGTCGGATCGGGACGGTATCGTCGGGAAAAAGACAACGAGGAGAGAGAATTCCGCCCGGTTTTCAGGTTGTCAAAAATTCAGAAAAAAGATAGAGATCTGGCTATCTTCTCTGGATGATTCAGAGAGTTGTAGGCATAAGATTGAGGTATGGCTTGCCGTGCTAGAGAGAGGTGTGCCGAGAGTTTGAGAGTGTGAAGAACATCTCCGGAGGTGGCCTGAGGCGGTCGGAAATTTGCGGGGAGAATGGAGTAGAAACGGTGTCATCTGACGGCCGAACTCTGATGGCTCAGTTGATGTGTAGCCTGTTGGGAACCCCAAGAGCAAGGTGTGAAGCAGCACAGCAGCAAGTCTTCCCTTAGTAAGAAATCGTGGTTATCGAACCATTAGGAGGAAGTAAACGTCACTCAGGTGTTGCAAGCAACGTGGAAACCTGCACAACACAAACTCAAGACTTTGCCCCAACTAATAGTGAGGTTGTCAATCTCACCGGTTGCTGTAACAAAGGATTAACTGTATGGTGTGGAAGGTAATGATGGTTTGAAGCAAGTAAACAATAATAGTGGAGGATGTATCAATGGTAAATATTGGACCGGGGTCCATAGTTCACTAGAGGTGCTCTCCTTAGATAAACAACATGGCATGATGGGTAAACAAATTACAACAAGGCAATTGACAGGAAATGAGCAAGGCATAACAATGTAATACCAGACAAAAATATCCTATAAGATTCGATTGCGTAATACAACAATATACATAGACTGCCATCCAACTGCATCTATGACTAGAAGTCCACCTTCAGGTTATCATTCGAACCCCCTCCAGTATTAAGTTGTAAGCAACAGAAAACTTCTTTAAGCAAAGTGTGTAAGGTAAATAATCCACTTGTTCTATGAACAAGAGAACATTTTTTTCTCCCTAGTGGCAACAACACATCTACAACCGAAGAGATTTCTGTCACTTCCCTTGGAAACTAGAGGCATGAACCCACTATCGAGCATAAATACCCCCTCTTGGAGTCACTAGCAACTACTTGGCCAAGATAGCTACTAACAATGGAGAGCATGCAAGATCACAAACAACACAGACATGATAGTATCAAATAGACAAAACCAATAATCAATCTGGCATAGTAATCTCAATATCCATCGGATCCCCGCAAACACAACATGCATGATTACAAATAGATTAGATCTTGATCATGAATGGAGCTCACAAGATCTATACATGAAAGCACAAGGAGGATATATAACCCTCTAGCTACTACATAAACTCGTAGTCCAAGGTGGAACTACTCATGCTTCATACCGGAGAAGAAGGCCTCCGGGATGATCTCCCCTCCGGCAGGGTGGCCGGAAGAACTTCAAATCCCACCCGATCTAGGGACGATGGTGGCGGCGGCTACAGAAGGTTTCGTGGAGTTTTGATCGGGTGCCTAGGGTTTCTGCATCAGGGGCTTCTTATAGGCGAAGGGGCGCGGCAGGAGGGCCCCCAGGGGGGCCACACCCTACCCAGGCGCGGGGTAGGCCCACCCACCCTAGGGGGGTTGGCCGCCCTGTGGCGCCTCTCTGTCTCGTCTTCTAGATTCGTGTCGCCCACGGTAAAATATTAACTTTGGCTTTTGTCCCGTCCAATTCCGAGAATATTGATTTTCTGCCTTTCTGGAACCAAAAACAGAAGAAAACAGGAAATTGGCACTGTGGCAACTTTTTAATAGGTTAGTTCCAGAAAAGATATAAAAACACCTCAAAGTGTAGACAAAGCAAAGTAGATACTAAAGAAGCATGGAGCATAAAAAATTATAGATACGTTTCCGACGTAACAAGCATCCCCAAGCTTAACTCCTACTCGTCCTCGAGTAGGTGAGTGATAAAAAGAATAATTTTTGATGTGACATGCACCATCAAAACCAAGATCAAACCATTTGCAAGCATTGAAAGCTGGGATCAAAGAATTCTAAACATGTACATGAAAGATGGAGTTCTAACAATAAGAAATAGTAACTATGCATGCAACATGAAAGGCTACAAACAAAGATCATGAATAACATGCATTGAAAAACATTTGTTTGCTTCACATAGAGAAAACATGGCATAGTGGCACTCGGCTTGTCCCACATAGAGTAGCAAATAGATGCATAGGACACCTTCAAAGTTCATAAGAGTGACTAGATACAAATAGCACAAGAACAAGCTGAAGGGAATATGCCCTGAGAGGCAATAATAAAGTGTTTATTATGTGTATTCCAAGTATATGATAGATGTTTATTTTGCATGCTATAATTGTATTAATACGGAAACGTTAATACATGTGTGTTTAATAAACAAACAGAAAGTTCCTAGTTATGCCTCTCTCATAAACTAGCTCGTTGATTAACAAGATGATCAAGGTTTCCTGATCATGGACATTGGATGTTGTTAATAACGGGATCACAACATTAGTGTAATGATGTGTTGAACACTCATCCGAAGTATAGCATTACGATCAAAGTCATTGAGTTTATATTGCTATAACAACTTACGAAGTGATCCTAATCCTTAGACCATGAGATCATGTCAATCACTAACACCGGAAGAGTTTCTTGATAACATCAAACGTCACACCGTAACAGGGTGATTATAAAGATGGATTCAGAACTAATAAAGTGTTATGTTGAGGCTCATGGATCAAGAGTGGAATTTGTTCATCCCGATGACAGATAGATATACTCTGGGCCCTCTTGGTGATATCACATTGATTAGCTTGCAAGCAAGTGATTTGATCACTAGAATGTTATATCATAGGAACGAGAAAAGAGTGCATGTCGGTAACGAGATCAAACTAGGTATGGAGATACCAATGATCGAATCTCGGACATGTAATATATCGTGAAACAAAGGGATTAAGATACTAGCGTAAAAGGTTCCGACGATCACAAGAAAGTCATCGTTGAATGTGTGGGAGTCAGTATGGGTCTCCAGATCCCGCTTCTGATTATTGATCTGAGAGGGGTCTCGATCATGTCCGCATTATTCACGAACCGTAGGGTGACACACTTAAGAGACACCGACATCCAATTGGAGCAAATGTTTCATGCCGAAAGAATGTACAAGCGCAGGAATTTATTTCACTAGATACCGAAATAGGTTTTCGGGTGAAATTGCATAAAGTGGTTATGCATGTGAAATAGAATTCTAGCAAGGGGTTATTTGTGAATGTTTGTCATTAAAGTAATTGACAAAATTCTGAATAAAATAAAATAGTTTTATTTAATGAGAGTTTGCATTAAATTTGGTGGAAATTTAATGGGATTTTTGAGTGGACTTTTGAGTGCAGGGAATTTAGAGGAGTTTTGTGAGTGGAGTGTCCACCCACATGAAGAGGGGAGGGCAAGGGGGCAGCCCCCATGCGCCGGCCACCCCCTTGGGGTTCCCCCCCCTCCTCCTATAAAAGGAGCCCCTCCTCCTCACTTGTCTCACACACCTCCTCGTGAAGGATCTCTCTCCCCCTCTAGAATTTATCCCCCATGGTCTCGGACTAGCGAGATACATGTTCCCGGTGGCTATTCGGCAAGAAAGAGTTGTGCTTCCGCTGCATCGCTGGAGCGAGGAGGCGGAGGTTGCTCGGTGCCTCGAACGTGTGTGCGAGCACGGATGCGCTGCTGATTTGCGGCGCTAGGACTTCCTCTCGATCTTGAGATCGGCAAGAGATCGTCTACATCAACCACGAGTTGAACTCGTTAAGCTTTGTCGGTCTTCAAGGGTATGTTCTCTACGGATATACATCCGCCCGTTGTTTGTATCTAGTATATATAGATCTTGGTATATAGTTCACATCGTAGGAAATTTTTTGTTTTCTATGCTGCGAACCCTACAGTGGTATCAGAGCCGGATCTATGCGTAGATACTTTACACGGGTAGTACACATATGAGTATGTGGGCGATGATGATCATGTTGTTGCTCCTTTGTTGTGATTTTGGATATTGGTGGCATAGTGGGATGAAGCGGCCCGGACAAACTTTACATGTCCTCGCACATGAGACCTGTTCCACGCTTGACATGCAACTAGTTTGCATAAGTGGCTAGCGGGTGTCTGTCTCTCCTACTATAGTCAATATCTATTTTGCAAGCGAGTTGTCAACAATTTGATTATCCTCGTTGTGGTTCATGTTCGTAGGTAAGAACGGTTCTATCTCGAAAGCCCTAAGCCACGTAAAACTTGCAATGGATAAATTAGAGGCGTCTAGTTTAGATTGTTGCTGGGCTAGTGTTATGATAGGTAGTGTTGTAAGTAGAAGTATGAGATGATACTCTTACAACACACATAGCGTGTAAAATCCATAGACCTTGGATTTACACATATAGGTATGATAGTGATCATACCACGATGCACATGATAGAGATCATCTGCGGGAACCATATAATTTCACTAATAAACATATGATGTTTGATTACATCTTATATTGCTTGTTTAGAGCTTTGTTAAGCATAATAAGATGATCCCTCATTTAAATATCAAGATAAGAATGTGTTCTTCCTTTAGTATGCACGGATTATGTTTTCGTCGCTCCAAGACATCACGTGATGATCGGGTGTTCTTGGATCCACGACCATATTTCGGGTGTAAAACAGTTACACACGCAAATACTAAGGTTCTAACTTGGCAAGCCTAGCATGTACAGACATGGCCTCGGAACACAGACCGAAAGGTTAAGCATGAGTCATATAGTTGATATGATGCCCATTTGATGCTCGCCTTTGAAGCTATACCGACTCACGTGATGATCGGACTTGGTGTAGTGGATTTGGTTCATGTAATCACCAAAAGGACACGAGGGATGTCGCTTTTGAGTGGGAGTTCATTCGTAATATAGATTAGTTGAACTCGATCTATCATACACTTAGTCTAAACTTTACAAATTCTGTTGTAGATGGCACCACCTGCTTTTAATTTCAATGCGTTCATGGAGAAAGAGAAACTAGCAACGAACGGTAGCAACTTTACTGAATGGGCCATGAATTTGAGGATTCTCCTCTCTGCTGCACAAAAGCAATATGTGCTAGAAGCGCCGTTAGGCCCCCCACCTTTTGATGATGCCCCTGATGAGGAGAAGAATGTCTATCAGACTCGTCAGGAGGACCACAACTTAGTTCATTGCGGCATATTGTATGGGCTAGAGCCGGAACTTCGAAAGCGTTTCGAAAACGGCAATGCATTTGATACAATGGGTGAGTTGAAAATGATTTTCAACACACATGCTGCTGTAGAGAGCTACAATGCTTCAGAAAAGTTCTTTAGCTGCATGATGGAAGAGCACAGCTCCGTTAGTGAGCATGTACTCAAGATGTCGGGTTACGCCGATAAGCTTGTGTCCTTGGGAATATCGATTCCCATTGACTTAGGCATCCATCGTGTTCTGCAGTCTCTGCCACCTAGCTATAAGAGCTTCATGATGAACTATAATATGCAAGGCATGAAGAAGTCTCTCCCCGAGCTTCTGTCAATGCTTAAAACTGCAGAAGTGGAGATCAAAAAGGAACATCAAGTGTTGATGATCAATAGGAACACTGGTTTCAAGAAAGACAAGAAGGGAAAACGGAAGGGAAGTAAGGGCGGCAAGCCTGTTGCCGCGCCTGAAAAGAAACCCCGAGTTGGACCTAAGTCTGATACCGAGTGCTACTATTGTAAGGGGACTGGCCACTGGAAGCGCAACTGCCCCAAGTATCTGGCAGACAAGAAGGCCGGCAAGGCAAACAAAGGTATATATGATATACATGTTATTGATGTGTACTTGACTAGTGCTCGCAGTAGCACCTGGGTATTTGATACCGGTTCAGTTGCTAATATTTGTAACTCGAATCAGGGGCTGCGGAACAAGCGACCGCTAGCAAGGGGTGAGGTCAAGATGCGTGTCGGCAATGGATCAAACGTTGATGTAATCGCCGTCGGAACGCTGCCTCTCCACTTACCGTCGGGATTAGTCATAAACTTGAATAAATGTTATCTGGTGCCTGCACTGAGCATGAACATTGTATCTGGATCATGTTTGATGCAAAGTGGTTATTCATTTAAATCTGAGAACAATGGTTGTTCCATTTATATGAATGAAATCTTTTATGGTCATGCACCAATGATGAATGGTTTATTTCTGTTAGATCTCAATGATAATGTTACACATATTCATAATGTTGATGCTAAAAGGATTAAACTTAATGATGATATATCCGCATATATGTGGCACTGCCGTCTAGGTCATATTGGCATTAAACGCATGAAGAAGCTCCATTCGGATGGACTTTTGGAATCACTTGATTATGAATCATTTGATACATGTGAGCCATGCCTTATGGGCAAGATGACTAGAACGCCGTTTTCCGGTTCAATGGAACGGGCGACAGATTTATTGGAAATCATACATTCTGATGTATGTGGTCCAATGAGTGTGTCGGCACGAGGTGGATATCGTTATTTTGTTACTTTCACGGATGATTTGAGTAGATACGGTTATATCTACTTGATGAAACACAAGTCTGAAACCTTTGAAAAGTTCAAGGAATTTCAGAATGAAGTGGAAAATCATCGTAATAGAAAGATCAAATTTCTACGGTCCGACCGTGGAGGTGAGTATCTAAGTTACGAGTTTAGCACTCACATGAAAGAGTGTGGAATTGTTTCACAACTCACACCTGCCGGAACACCACAGCGAAATGGTGTGTCGGAACGTCGTAATCGTACTTTATTAGATATGGTTCGATCTATGATGTCTCTGACAGACTTGCCGTTGTCATTTTGGGGTTATGCACTAGAAACTGCTGCATTCACTTTAAATTGGGCACCATCTAAATCCATTGAAAAGACACCGTATGAATTGTGGTTTGGAAACAAACCTAAGCTGTCATTTCTTAAAGTTTGGGGTTGCGATGTTTATGTGAAGAAACTTCAACCGGATAAACTCGAACCCAAAGCGGAAAAATGCGTCTTCATAGGATACCCTAAAGAAACTATTGGGTATTCCTTCTATCACAGATCCGAGGGCAAGGTTTTTGTTGCCAAGAATGGATCCTTTCTAGAGAAAGAGTTTCTCGCGAAAGGTGTGAATAGTCGGAAGGTAGAACTCGAAGAGGTTGTGGAACCTTCTCTTCAAAGTATGGCGAGTAGCGCAGCGCCGGAAGTTGTTCCGGAGTTGGCTCCACCTGTTGAAGAGGGAACTAATAATAATGATCATGAAACTCCGAAAGAGAGTACTACCGAACCTCGCAGGTCAAACAGGACGCGTGCAGCTCCCGAGCTGTACGGAAATCCTGTCATAAATTTCATGGTTGATGAAAATAATGACCCTGCGACGTATGAAGAAGCGATGATGAGCCCGGATTCCAACAAATGGTTAGAAGCCATGAAATCCGAGATGGAATCCATGTATGAAAATCAAGTTTGGAACTTGGTGGAATTACCTCACGACCGAAAGGCCGTGGAGAACAAATGGATTTTCAAAAGGAAAACTGATGCTGATGGTAATGTGACCATATATAAAGCTCGACTTGTCGCAAAGGGGTTTCGACAAATTCAAGGAGTTGACTACGATGAGACTTTCTCTCCCGTAGCGATGCTAAAGTCAGTTAGGATTATGTTAGCAATTGCTGCATATTTCGATTATGAAATATGGCAGATGGATGTCAAAACCGCGTTTCTCAATGGTAATATTGAAGAAGAGTTGTATATGATACAACCAAAGGGTTTTGTCGATCCTAAGGATGCTAACAAGGTGTGCAAGCTTCAGCGATCCATCTATGGATTGAAGCAAGTATCGCGAAGTTGGAATCTCCGCTTTGATGAGGTGATCAAAGAGTTTGGATTTGTCCAAACTTATGGAGAAGCTTGTATTTACAAGAAAGTGAGTGGGAGCAATGTGGCATTTCTGATATTATATGTGGATGACATATTATTGATCGGAAATGATATAGAACTTTTAAACAGTGTTAAAAGTTATCTAAACAGCAAATTTTCAATGAAGGACCTAGGTGAAGCGTCATACATATTAGGCATAAAGATCTATAGAGATAGATCTAGGCGCCTAATAGGGCTATCGCAAAGTACATACCTTGATAAGATTTTAAAGAAGTTTAAAATGGACGGAAGTAAGAAGGGGTTCTTACCTATGTTGCAAGGCAAGACATTGAGTAAGACTCAAAGTCCGGCTTCGGCGGAAGAAAGAGAGATAATGGACAAAGTCCCCTATGCTTCAGCCATAGGCTCTATAATGTACGCCATGCTATGTACAAGACCGGATGTGGCACACGCTATTAGTTTGACTAGTAGGTACCAATCGGATCCAGGTTTGGAACACTGGATAGCGGTCAAGAATATCCTTAAGTACTTACGAAGAACTAAGGATATGTTTCTTGTATACGGAGGTGAAGAAGAGCTCGTCGCTAAGTGTTATGTCGATGCTAGCTTTGACACTGATCCGGATGACTCTAAGTCTCAATCCGGATACGTATTTCTCATGAATGGCGGAGCGGTTAGTTGGAGGAGTTCCAAACAACCTGTGGTAGCGGGATCAACAACGGAGGCCGAATATGTTGCTGCTTCAGAAGCAGCTCAGGAAGCAGTTTGGATGAAGGAGTTCATATCCGAACTAGGAGTTGTGGCAAACGCGTTGGACCCAATGGTGATCTATTGTGACAACAATGGTGCCATTGCCAATGCCAAAGAGCCAAGGTCTCACAAGCATTCCAAGCATATTAAGCGCCGGTTTCACTCCATCCGCGAGCATGTCAAGGATGGAGATATAAAGATTTGTAAAGTACATACGGATCTCAATGTAGCAGATCCGTTGACTAAAACTCTCCCTAGAGCAAAACATGATCAACACCAGAACTCAATGGGTGTTAGATTTATCACTATGTAACTAGATTATTGTCTCTAGTGCAAGTGGGAGACTGAAGGGAATATGCCCTGAGAGGCAATAATAAAGTGTTTATTATGTGTATTCCAAGTATATGATAGATGTTTATTTTGCATGCTATAATTGTATTAATACGGAAACATTAATACATGTGTGTTTAATAAACAAACAGAAAGTTCCTAGTTATGCCTCTCTCATAAACTAGCTCGTTGATTAACAAGATGATCAAGGTTTCCTGATCATGGACATTGGATGTTGTTAATAACGGGATCACAACATTAGTGTAATGATGTGATGAACACTCATCCGAAGTATAGCATTACGATCAAAGTCATTGAGTTTATATTGCTATAACAACTTACGAAGTGATCCTAATCCTTAGACCATGAGATCATGTCAATCACTAACACCGGAAGAGTTTCTTGATAACATCAAACGTCACACCGTAACAGGGTGATTATAAAGATGGATTCAGAACTAATAAAGTGTTATGTTGAGGCTCATGGATCAAGAGTGGAATTTGTTCATCCCGATGACGGATAGATATACTCTGGGCCCTCTCGGTGATATCACATTGATTAGCTTGCAAGCAAGTGATTTGATCACTAGAATGTTATATCACAGGAACGAGAAAAGAGTGCATGTCGGTAACGAGATCAAACTAGGTATGGAGATACCAATGATCGAATCTCGGACATGTAATATATCGTGAAACAAAGGGATTAAGATACTAGCGTAAAAGGTTCCGACGATCACAAGAAAGTCATCGTTGAATGTGTGGGAGTCAGTATGGGTCTCCAGATCCCGCTTCTGATTATTGATCTGAGAGGGGTCTCGATCATGTCCGCATTATTCACGAACCGTAGGGTGACACACTTAAGAGACACCGACATCCAATTGGAGCAAATGTTTCATGCCGAAAGAATGTACAAGCGCAGGAATTTATTTCACTAGATACCGAAACAGGTTTTCGGGTGAAATTGCATAAAGTGGTTATGCATGTGAAATAGAATTCTAGCAAGGGGTTATTTGTGAATGTTTGTCATTAAAGTAATTGACAAAATTCTGAATAAAATAAAATAGTTTTATTTAATGAGAGTTTGCATTAAATTTGGTGGAAATTTAATGGGATTTTTGAGTGGACTTTTGAGTGGAGGGAATTTAGAGGAGTTTTGTGAGTGGAGTGTCCACCCACATGAAGAGGGGAGGGCAAGGGGGCAGCCCCCATGCGCCGGCCACCCCCTTGGGGTTCCCCCCCTCCTCCTATAAAAGGAGCCCCTCCTCCTCACTTGTCTCACACACCTCCTCGTGAAGGATCTCTCTCCCCCTCTAGAATTTATCCCCCATGGTCTCGGACTAGCGAGATACATGTTCCCGGTGGCTATTCGGCAAGAAAGAGTTGTGCTTCCGCTGCATCGCTGGAGCGAGGAGGCGGAGGTTGCTCGGTGCCTCGAACGTGTGTGCGAGCACGGATGCGCTGCTGATTTGCGGCGCTAGGACTTCCTCTCGATCTTGAGATCGGCAAGAGATCGTCTACATCAACCACGAGTTGAACTCGTTAAGCTTTGTCGGTCTTCAAGGGTATGTTCTCTACGGATATACATCCGCCCGTTGTTTGTATCTAGTATATATAGATCTTGGTATATAGTTCACATCGTAGGAAAATTTTTGTTTTCTATGCTGCGAACCCTACACAAGCAATATCAAAATATGCATCAATCAATAAGTTTTGGGACACTGCACACGAATAGCAACTATGCTCTCTTAATGGTGCCTAAAGGTAGAAGGTGGAGACTCAGTAATGGTGGAAGAAAGGCCCTTCACAAAGGGAAGCAGGGATTTCAAGTTTCAAAAAGAGCTTCCAAAAATTATGACACTTTTTAGATTTCAGCCCTCATTGCCCCTATCATAAGAATCTTGAAGTGATTAAAGTTAAAGTGAACAAACTATGGAGTATATGCTTTACAAAGTATAAGTTGGCAATCTCAAGTCCCTTGAATACGAGGGCCACACCTCATGCTACTCAACTTCAGTCACCTGTAAGTTCTTGTCATAGTAAGTATATGTGTATCATAGAGAACCGCTAACGGGGTACCCCTTGCACATGGTACATGAGCTATCACATAATCAAAATTACAAGGCAAGCAGACAATGAGCATCTTAGCGATCTTTTTATTTACTATGTGCATAGCTTTTTATTGAGGATGCTTCGCAGATAGCTCATTGTGGTGATGCTGCAAGTTTCCACCATGATTAGGCATGGCTTAGGCTAGCGGCCCAGGCATTTCTCTAACACAAAATACATAACTCCATGGACTTAAAAGCTTCCTCTTTATATCACACCGGTGATATCCATAGACAAAATAGCATGATATCAACTATGTACAAAGTACAAGTGCAATGTTGAAAACGTTCCCCATGACAGCATTGTTCTGCTAATCCCAATGTATAAGTGCAAGCATATACAACATAGATGACACAATGGTTCAAGTTTATTAGGGGAAAAGAATATAAAGTGTGCCATCAAGTTCGTGAGGGCTTTAATCACTAAGTTTTCACATAACAAAATACTTTCTAATTGGAAGATAGCTGAAAACAAGAATATACTTGGAATGGTGTAACACACCATGCATAGGAGTTTATAGTGGACACTTTGGAATAACTTGGTTTCTTGGGAGTTGGAAGCATGAGTAGAGCTTACTCATACACGTGGAGGCTAGCAAAAGACTGGGAGCAACCAACCAAGAGAGCAATAATGGACATAATCATGCAGAGCAACAAAACATTACTAATCAAAGCATAGAGTGGTACTACAAGTCAAGGACTAAATGATCATAGAGGCTATGGTGACTTGTTCATAGTCATAACATGGTGTGAGAATGTGCCAAGTGATGACACCCAACACTTGTCGTGGGACGCTTCGTTGGAAACCCCACGAGGAAGGTGTGATGAGCACAGTAGCAAGTTTTCCCTCAGTAAGAAACCGAGGTTATCGAACCATTAGGAGGAAGGAAACGTCACACAGGTGTTGCAAGCAACGCGGAGACCTGCACAACACAAACTCAAGACTTTGCCCCAACTAATCAGTGAGGTTGTCAAGCTCACCGGTTTGCTGTAACAAAGAACTAAACGTATGGTGTGGAAGGTAATGGTTTGCAACAAGTAAACAAGTAATAGTGGAAGATGTATCAATGGTAAAGGTTGGACCGGGGTCTATAGTTCACTAGAGGTGCTCTACTTATATAAACAACATGGCAGGAAGGGTAAACAAATTACAGCAGGGCAATTGACAGGAACTGAGCAAGGTATAACAATGCAATACTAGACAAAAATGTCCTATGAGATTCGATTGGGCAATACAACAATATACATAGACCGCCATCCAACTGCATCTATGACTAGAAGTCCACCTTCAGGTTATCATATGAACCCCCTCCAGTATTAAGTTGCAAGCAACAGACAACTGCTTTAAGCAAAGTGTGTAAAGTAAACAATCCACGTGTTCCATGAACAAGAGACCGTTGTTTTCTCCCTAGTAGCAACAGCACATGTACAACCGGAGATATTTCTGTCACTTCCCTTGGAAACTAGAGGCATGAACCCACTATCGAGCATAAATACCCCCTCTTGGAGTGACTAGCAACTACTCGGGACAGATAGCTACTAACAACGGAGAGCATGGAAGATCACAAACAACACAGACATGATAGAATCATAAAGACAAAACGATTAATCAATCTGACATAGTAATCTCAATATCCATCGGATCCCCGCAAACAAAACATGCATGATTACAAATAGATTAGATCTTGATCATGAAAGGATCTCACAAGATCTATACATGAAAGCACAAAGGAGGAGATACAACCATCTAGCTACTACATGGACCCATAGTCCAAGGTGGAACTACTCACGCATCATACCGGAGAGAAGGCCTCCGGGATGATCTCCCCTTCGGCAGGGTGCCGGGAAGAACTTCAGATTCCCCCGATCTAGGGACGATGGTGGCGGCGGCTATAGAAGGTTTCGTGGAATATTGATCGGGTACTTAGGGTTTCTGCATCGGGGGATTCTCATAGGCGAAGAGGCGAGGCTGGGAGGCGGCCAGGGGTCCCACACCCTACCCAGGCGCGGGGCAGGGCCCACCCGTGCCTAGGGGGGTCTGGCCGCCCTGGTTCGCGTCTTTGTCTCGTCTTCTGGATTCGTGTCCCTCATGGTAAAATATTGACTTTGGCTTTTGTCCCGTCCAATTCCGAGAATATTGATTTTCTGCCTTTCTGAAACCAAAAACAGAAGAAAACAGGCAACTGGCACTGCGACAACTTGTTAATAGGTTAGTTCCAGAAAAGATATAAAAAAACCTCAAAGTGTAGACAAAGCAAAGCAAAGTAGATACTAAACAAGCATCGAGCATCAAAAATTATAGATACGTTTCTGACGTATCACCAAGTCAACCCAAACAAAGCATCAAAAGAGAATACCACAATACTATGCTTTTGCATGCTAAAACAACGCATAATTCTTTCAAGGCACACTAAGCAATCCCAATTGTTTGGAACAAGGCATGCTACAGCAATAATCACTAAGCATAAGGTCAAAACAACACATAGCATGTCATGCTAAAGTCTAAGTCCTAGTCAATGCAAGCTCCTCTTGCACTTTCAAACAAGAACTTACTACTCCTTTCCAACACCAAGCAACTTATTGAAACAACACAGCGAGAACGGGTGTCCAAACTACTTTATTCAAGCAAACTAAACAACTAAGCAAACCAAACGAAAACTAAGACGTTCCAAGAAAAACACAACAATGCATGAAACAATAAAAACGAAGTGTCTAGACAAACCTGAGCTTTTTATTGATGAAGAAGGGATGCCTTGGGCATCCCCAAGCTTTGACGCTTGTACCTCTTGGATATTTTCTTGGGGTTACACCGGGGTGGCATCCCCAAGGTTGAGCCTTTGTCCATTCTTCATCTCATTACATCATTATTTATCTACACCTGAAATTTTTCCTTCATACAAAACTTCACACAATCTTCATTAGCAACATTAGTGTGTTCAAAAGATAATAGACCTTGGGGTTTAGCTTTGGAACAGCAAAAAAATTCACTAAAAACACAAGATACTGTAGTAACTCCTTCAAAAAGCTCAATTCCCCCAAAGAGAACTCAAAAAGGAATCAATAAGAAGCAAATGCAAATAATGGCTGAAATCTATCAAAACAGACCAGCAGGTAGAAACCGATTTTTTCGAAAATCTTCTGTTGCTCAAATAAAAAAGTGTTGAACTAAAGAAAGTTAGATAACATACTAGGGGATTTATTAGTAAATGTTTAGATTAATCTAACTTACATAGACTCCTCACGAATTGTTATGGTTCGGGACAGAAATCTGTTTTGGGACAGCAACTCCCCAAATCTTACTTCCCTCTCATTAGAGGTCATTCTTGGCACAAAAAGCAAACAAAAAGGATAAGGAGAGGTCATTACTGAAGTAATAACTTCCGAGACTCAAGGAAACTCTTAGGTTATCTCCCAACAAGTACTTTTCTTTAACGCCTTTAAGTTAGGCACAAGAAGTAAGAAATCAAGTATTTTCAAATGAAGTAGCATTAACATCAAACCTTGCTTTCAGAGGAGGAGCAAAAGGCAACTTCTCTATCCTCATAGGGAAGTGTTAAATACCTTTCTTGAATGGAAATTGATATTTAATGGTGAATTCTTTCATATCAATGATGGCACCAACAGTTCTAAGAAAAGGTCTTCCCAAAGTAATAGCACAAGAAGCATTGTATTCAACATCCAAAATATAGAAATCAACAGGGACATAAGCATTGTTAACCATAATGAGAACATCATTAACACTCCCATGAGTTTATTTTTAGCATTATCATTAAGTGGGACATCCAAATAACAATCTTCCAAAGGTGGCAAATCAAGCATTTCATAAATCTTCCTAGGCATAATAGAGACACTAGAACCAAGGTCACATGAAGCTTTGAGATCAAAGTCATTTACTTGCATATTAATAATGGGTTCCCAACTATCTTGTACTTTCCTAGGAATAGAAGCTTTGTGTTTTAACTTCTCTTCCTTAATCTTAACAAGAGCATCTGTAATGTGTTTAGTGAAAGCAACATGCATATCACTAGCATCAGGACTTCTAGCAAGTTTTGGTAAGAACAGAATCACTTCAGAAATATTGCAACCATCTATATCAAAATCAAACTTAGCATCACTAGTAGTAGACTCATTAGGCTTAGGCATTGTAGGGGGAGGAATAGGGACTTCTTGTGGTTTAGTGGTATCCATTCTAGTGATGGTACACACACTATTGTTTCTATCCATTTAGCTTCCCTTTCCCACTTAGCATGAAGTTGAGCTAACAGTCTAACATTTTCATCAATAGTAACTTGTATGGCATGAGTAGCAGCAAAGGTACTTTCCATAGTTTCAGGTTTAGCAGCCATTTTATTAATTAAGGAGGACTGTGCTTCAGACAAAGAGGATATATTTTTCTCAACAGTTAAAAGCTTTTCCTCCACGATCTTGTTAGAAGCAGTTTGTTTACTAATAAAGTCTTTGAGCATGACTTCAAGTTCAGACGGGGCACTTCTAGCATTGTTGTAGGAGTTTCCATAGGTATTACCATTATTAGGAGGATAAGGCCTATAATTGTTGTTACCACCAAAATTATTCCTATAGGCATTGTTGTTGAAATTGTTGTTCTAATGAAGTTCACATCAACTTACTCTTCTTGAGAAACGAAAGAGGCTAAGGGAACATTGTTTGGATCTAAAGGAGCTTTCCCATTAACAAGCATAGCCATAATAACATCAATCTTATCACTCAAAGAGGAGGTTTCTTCAACAGAATTTACCTTCTTACCATGTGTATCTCTCTCAGTGTGCCATTCAAAGTAGTTAACCATCATATTATTAAGGAGTTTTGTTGCAGCACCCAAAGTGATGCCCATAAAGGTACCTCCAGCAGCTGAATCCAACAGGTTTCTTGAAGAGAAGTTCAAACCTGCATAAAATGTCTGGATAATCATCCAAGCAGTGAGTCCATTAGTGGGACAATTCTTAACCAAAGATTTCATTCTTTACCAAGATTGAGCAACATGTTCATTATCAATTTGTTTAAATTTCATAATATCATTTATCATAGATATAATCTTAGCAGGATGATAGTACTTTCCAATAAAAGCATCTTTGCACTTAGTCCAAGAATCAATACTATTTCTAGGCAAGGATAGCAACCATTCATTAGCTTTTCCTCTCAAGGAGAAAGGAAACAACTTGAGCTTAATAATATCTCCATCTACATCCTTATACTTCTGCATCTCACAAAGTTCAACAAAGTTATTGAGATGGGCAGCAACATCATCAGAACTAGCACCAGAAAATTGCTCTCTCATCACAAGATTCAATAAAGGAGGCTTAATTTCATAAAAGGTAGCATCAGGAGCAGGTGGAGCAATAGGAGTGCTAAGGAAATCATTGTTATTTGTGCTAGTGAAGTCATACAACTTGGTGTTCTCAGCGGAGTTCATTTTGGCAAAGGTGGACAAGCCAAAAACAACAGAAGCAGCTAGAGCAAGAACTTATTTTTTTGTGTTTTTGATAAGAGAAAGCAAACCAAACTAAACTAATTTTTTTGGAGTTTTTGAAAAGAGGCAAACAAAACCAAGCAAAAGAAACTAAGCAAACTAAAAACAAAAAAAAGAGAAAGGTTGAGGAGAACTCCCCTTGTGAAGACATCCTTAGCCTCCCCGGCAATGGCGCCAGAAAACTTGATGGCGCTGTGTTGACGTGGGAGCTTCTTTTTAGTCCCCGGCAACGGCGCCAGGAAACTTATTGATGGCTAAGTTGATGTGGAGCCTGTTGGGAACCCCAAGAGCAAGGTGTGAAGCAGCACAGCAGCAAGTCTTCCCTCAGTAAGAAACTGAGGTTATCGAGCCAGTAGGACGAAGGAAACGTCACATAGGTGTTGCAAGTAACGTGGAAACCTGCGCAACACAAACTCAAGACTTTGCCCCAACTAACAGTGAGGTTGTCAATCTCACCGGTTGCTGTAACAAAGGATTAACTGTATGGTATGGAATGTAATGATGGTTTGCAGCAAGTAAACAATAACAGTGGAGGATGTATCAATGGTAAAGATTGGACCAGGGTCCATAGTTCACTAGAGGTGCTCTCCCTAGATAAACAACATGGCATGAAGGGTAAAAAAATTATAGCAGGGCAATTGATAGGAACTGAGTAAGGCATAACAATGCAATACCAGACAAAAATATCCTATGAGATTCAATTGGGCAATACAAAAATATACATAGACCGCCATCCAACTACATCTATGAGTAGAAGTCCACCTTCAGGTTATTATCCGAACCCCCTCCAGTATTAAGTTGCAAGCAACAGACAACTGCTTTAAGGAAAGTGTGTAAGGTAAACAATCCACTTGTTCTATGAATAAGAGACTGTTGTTTCCTCCCTAGTGGCAACAACACATCTACAACCGAAGAGATTTCTATCACTTCCCTTGGAAACTAGAGGCATGAACCCACTATCGAGCATAAATACCCCCTCTTGGAGTCACTAGCAACTACTTGGAGAAGATAGCTACTAACAACGGAGAGCATGCAAGATCACAAACAACACAGACATGATAGTATCAAATAGACAAAACCATTAATCAATCTGACATCATCGGATCCTCGCAAACACAACATGCATGATTACAAATAGATTAGATCTTGATCATGAACGGAGCTCACAAGATCTATACATGAAAGCACAAGGAGGATATACAATCATCTAGCTACTACATGGACCCGTAGTCCAAGGTGGAACTACTCACGCTTCATAACGGAGAAGAAGGCCTCCAGGATGATCTCCCCTCCGGCAGGGTGCCGAGAAGAACTTCAGATCCCCCCGATCTAGGGACGATGGTGGCGGCAGCTACAGAAGGTTTCGTGGAGTTTTGATCGGGTGCCTAGGGTTTCTGCATTGGGGGCTTCTTATAGGCGAAGGGGCGAGGCAGGAGGGCCCCCAGGGGGGGCACACCCTCCCCAGGTGCGGGGTGGTCCCACCCGTGCCTAGGGGGCTTTGGCTGCCCTGTGGTGCCTCTCCGTCTCGTCTTCTGGCTTCGTGTCGCCCACGGTAAAATATTGACTTTGGATTTTGTCCCGTCCAATTCTGAGAATATTGATTTTCTGCCTTTCTGGAACCAAAAATAGAAGAAAACAGGCAATTGGCACTATGGCAACTTGTTAATAGGTTAGTTCCAGAAAAGATATAAAAACACCTCATAGTGTAGACAAAGCAAAGCAAAGTAGATACTAAAGAAGCATGGAGCATAAAAAATTATAGATACGTTTCCGACGTATCAAACTCCGACAATTTTTATAGCGGGATTCATTTATCTAGCGAGGATGTTTCGAAGCAAAATAAGGTACCAAACAAGCATCGATTGTTGTAGCTGGTAGATCAGAGATCAAGGTTACATGAAGATATTCGCCGGAGGTAGATGGTGATGATCGTGTCTTGCGCGGAAACATGGGACATCCTGATGTGCGGGCCTGCACGTTTGTCAGCTGTGCGATGCGCGCGCCCGTTGTGCAAACGGCGCGGCAAGCGGCAAGCGCTACGAAGACAAATACGAGAAGGAAGGTGTGGCATCCCGCAAAAACCACTACTAGAAAATCGCGTTGTTTTTGCGCATTGCATCGTCACCATCATGCATTGTTTGCATAAAACTATTTTCGCAAAGCATGTTTTGTTTTCTAAAACGCCCGTCTTGTTTTCAAAATGCAAACCCCGGGTCCCCCGGATTGTTTTGTTTTGTCCGCTGTCGGATTGCAAAAACGCGGGTTGAAAGAAATAATTTAATTAATTATTTAGTGGGGCAGTCGAACGGGCCGAATGACCCGAACGACCACCCCAGAAAAATAAAACGGCCCACCCCTTAATCCTAAAACTACCAACCTATCTACCCATTCCCTCTGGCCACATCACCCCGGCCAACCCCGTCGCGCCACCTCACCCCTCCTCTCCCCCCACCCAACCGGGCGCCGCTACTTGGCACACTCCCTCTCTCTCTCACCTCCCTCTCTCCACCTGGACAGCAACGCACCCAGTACCAAACGCCACGCACGCACGCTCCCACCCGGCTCACCTGCACGCACCCCGCGTGACCCCCTGGCCCACCACTCTTCTTCCCTCCCTCACGCGAGCGAGCTCCTCCCCTGTTCTCCTTCCCCGGCGCCCCCTCCGCCCGTCAGTTCCGCCTCCCTCCCTCCTTCCCTCTCTCTGGCGCCCGCGTCTGCCCCGCCGCCGCTCGCCGCCAGGGCCCCTTCCAGCGCCTCGCCGCCGCCACGCATCTTCCCCTCCGGCTCCGCCCCGGGCTCGCCCGGCCCCGACGCAAGCCGCTCTCGCCGCCCTTCTGCCCGCGCGCGCCGCCGCCGAGGTCGCCCTCCGCGGGTCCTACGCCTCCCCTTCCGCCGGTTCCGCTAGCCGCCTTCCCCGACGGCCCGACCCCGACCACGCCCGCGTGTCCCCGTCGAGCTCTCCTCCGCCCGGCCGTCCTTCCCGCCTCCAGCAGGTCCCTCCGCCTCGCCCCGAGCCCCGCCCTCTGCCGGTCACCGCCGCGCTCGCCCGCCGCCAGGAGCCCCGCGGCCGCGTCGCTCCGCCCCTCTGCAACCGTCGGCCGCCGGCCCAAGCTCCGCCCGAGCGCCCGCGTCGGCCCTCCGTCTCGCGGGGGACAGCCCTTCCGTCCGTCTGCGCTGAGGCAACCCTGGCAGGGTGGTCCGCTCGAGCAGCCGCCGCGGCGTCGTCGGCGTTGGATGTGGCAGTACGGGTGCTTTGGGAACGTTGATTTCGGTCGCGGGTTCTGTGGTGGCCGAGTATGTACCATGCCTAGAGGACGAAAGCCATCCCAACAACAAGACCTTCGGGAGATGCCGTCGCAAGCCGAGAACCTTTGTGTTCCGCTAAGATCGTCGTCAGGGAATGCCAAGATCTTCCGAAGAACAGGCCATCCGACAAGTTCGTCATCGACCACCATGACGCCAAGGACGTCTACACGGACCGCAAGACCGTTCCCCGAAGCCGAAGATAGATCTCGAACCCGGTGCCGCGCCAAGATCGTCCGACACCGAACCCAGAACTGCTCCGAGACCCCGAGATTGTCATCGGCCGCGTGAACAGGGAAACTCCAAGACCTTCGACTCGTACCTGATGGTCGAGACTGCAAAGTGGAGACATCGCCGAGACCTCCCAATGGCCCGAAGATCGTCGCCGCGGATCGACAAAGGACTCCTACTTGGGACGACAAGTACTTCGTCAGGGATCCGATCGAAGCAACCCCGAAGACCACAGATGCGACAAGAACGACAGCGATCAGAGCGAGTCCGATGCCCCGACGCCAGACCAAGTACTTCATTCTGAACGCCATGACCGTCAACATGACCCGAGACCCCGGTGCGACAAGTGCTACTTCCCGGACGCCGATCCCGGAGTCCGAGAACGATCCGTCGAACCCTAAACCCCGAGACCGGACCCCGAACCCCGGAACCCCGAGTTCGTCGAGACCCCCTAATGTGCGAACCCCTTCCCGAAACCCTATTTTATAATATAATACAACTTGTCGCATATTACTTGTTCATGCATGCATATTGTATTGTGGTTTGGGGGCCTTACGCCGATTCACCTAATAATTAAATATGGGGCCCATATGCGGGCAAATCTAGTCTCATATCGGCCTCATTTAAATCTGTGTAGCGAACCGGTGCTATCTTCTGCCATGTTAATACAACATTTAATTGCGGGGTATCTAAACAACATGAACCATCTAACTAATTGTCGGGACCCCGGTTCCACTTAATATTGACCTAATTGCATCGCACCTCCGCCATGTCATACATCATACATGCATCATGCCGATCTTCTGCCGTTGTATTAAATAGTGCATCCGGTGTTCCTTCTAGTGTTTGCTTCTTCGCGGATAAGGCCGTTGAGTTGATGTGAGCTTCGCCCCGATCTTCGGATGAACCTTCGACAATGTTTTTCAGGCGAGCATCTCCCCCTTTCTACCTATCTTACTTTTATAGTATTTATTTCCCTCCTGTTGATCTATTGCTATCTGTGTTGCGATGCTTTAGTTTCCGTACCCGTGATATACCGTGCAGCCCTATATTGCCTTGGACACATCCTAATACCTGTGTTTGGTAGATAGTTGGACTTGCGCGTCGTAGTCGCTTGCTCTAGTGCCGTTGCGTGTCGTCAATTGCCACAGTTGTTGGAGCCTTGCCGCATGTTGCTGTTGGAGATGATCCTAGTTTTACTTATCGTTCACTTTAATTACTGCTTAACAACTAAAATTGAAGTAAGCAGAGGCATCGATGGGTGATAGATAATATTTGGTTTCCGAACGCCCACTTGTGTCCCGTAGGACCCCGAGTACTTGATACTTGTTCCTTGTTTTATCGCGCTATCCACATCCGGGAGGTATATGGGACCCCCCTGAGCCAGAGCTTGATTCAGTTTCTTGGGGCCACAAACTAGTTTGAGGTTTTATTACTATCCTGTACTTATGCCATGCTACTGCTTTATTTACGATTGTGCGAGGAGCACACTGTACTGTTTAGGATCGTGGCACGATTCCGCGGTGTCGACAAGCCCAGCCACACTTTCGGGTTCCCAGTCGTTCACAGCCGTCCCCACAACCTTAAGTCCGTCTTGGAGCCGGCCGGCTTCGTTGCGGGTTCTACTTTAAGGGGTGGCCCCCTGAAATATTTCTGAATCCTGTGATTGCTTTGTCGTGAAAGCCTCGTTGGGTTTTGATTTGGTTTTTCCGAGGTTGATCGAGTGTGTGTTGCTATTGGTGCACCCCGGCCGGGTAAAACTTTCTGAAAGCCGTGTCCGCGGTTATGGACGACTTGGAGCACAGTATCTCGACCATAGACAAGCATAACTAAAGTTTATTGCTATAAATTTGACTTTATAATGACTAGTAATCAGCTTCACTATAATGGAATGGCTAATTAATACTGCCCACAATTGCTTGTTTGGAGTGTCGCTTGCGACCATTGTACCTGACTAGTAAGTATTGCAACTACAACGGAATGGCTGAATAAAAGTACCAACAACTGCTGGGTTTGGGTTATCTCATGCTATTTGTATCTGACTAGTAAGTGTTGCAACTATCACGGAATGGTTAACTAAAAGTGCCCACTGCTTATTTTATCAGGATGATTATCTATACCTGACTAGTAATTGCTGCAACGATAACTGAATAAATAAAAATGCCAACTGTGTGAGTTCCTCGGTTGACTTCCTCGTTTGGTCTCGAGGGGGAAACGCCAGGATGGGTTTGTTTGATGGTAGTATCAGGTTGGTTCCGAATAGGTCCTTCTTACCCCTCTCTGTTTGCCGCCAGTTGGATCGAGTCTCTATAGGTTGTTTTAGTGCACGCTGCCGCTGCCGCTTCAGTCCGCCACACCTATGTAGGCGAGGACCGCCGAATTCTAGCCTCGCCGTGTACTGGCCTCAGTACTGAAGCTCCTCTTTTTTCCTTTGCCCTTTGTCGGCACCCCTTTTGTTTAAGCAGGTTTTGAGATCGACGTCGTTAGCAGGGTTACCCTTCCGGCTTGGCCTGGGCAGGGTTATGGACGCCATTGGTTATTCTTCAGGGCTCTTAGCCCCATTTGCATCTTGTCCGTAGTCGGACGCCGTATCATGGTGATTTGGATCTTTGTATATTGTATCTGTATTCTTGGCTCTTTGAGTCGCCGTTGTATATATCTGTTCTGTGGGTCCCATCGAGGACTGTTGTGTAATGTTATTACTTCGTTTTTTGTGTAATGTTATTACTTCGTTTTCCACCAGCACGAAAGTGCCTGGTGGGCACCTTCGAATCGTTTCTATGCGGGTTTGGCGGGTTTCGCTAAAACTTGCATAGGGCCGATTCTGAGGGTGTTACAGAGTGGTATCAGAGCTCAGCAGTTGCGATACCCCACAAGTCCAGCCTGTAGGATAACCTAGCTAACGGCCGAAGTAGAGTGTCAAAACTATTTTTGTAAAAACGGTTGGATAGTTCCGATTAGGTCTAATTTTACTCCTTACCCCTCTGCTATTCCCCTTACCTCTACGTGTTTTGAATCCGCTCTCTTCTCTCTCTTCGAGTCCAGGATTTCTCGTGGTTGGGTTCCGTCGTACCTTCAGGGTTTCGCTTCCTCCTCTGTTAACGGTGTTCTACCGCCCGGTGTTCAAGCTGCCTGATGAATCCGTCTACGGTGTTACCATTCTGTATTCCTTGTTTGTGCCTTCCGGTGTTTTCAGACGCGACGACATCATCTACGCCAGATCCGATGCAGAGTCTGCATCACTCCTTTGTTTCCGAACCTCGCTTGTCGAGATCTTCAGTCTAATTCCGAGAGTTGGTTGCATAATTCGCCTATTCGTGTGCAGGGTAATGGTTTGGGTGCGCGATGGACTGATCACCATCCGACTACTCTTATCATTCGCTCTTGTACATCGAATCAGTGGGTCCAGCAATTGTACTCCGTCCACAGAAGTTAGGGGTGGCTTTATTTGTTGATGCCTCTACCTTCGACCTTTTGTTCCGGAGTGTTCTCGCGATGATCAGGATCAACGACCCTTTGTTGGTGGTGTCGCCAATTTCCAGATGAAGAAGGAACCCTCGTTAGTGGTGTCGCGAGGATCTACACGATGCGAGAAGACGCAGATCACCGACCTTCTTTCCGGTACCATGAGGCGGATCTCGAGGGCGAGATCCATTGTTAGTGGTGTCGAATTGTGGCATCCCGCAAAAACCACTACTAGAAAATCGCGTTGTTTTTGCGCATTGCATCGTCACCATCATGCATTGTTTGCATAAAACTATTTTCGCAAAGCATGTTTTGTTTTCTAAAACGCCCGTCTTGTTTTCAAAATGCAAACCCCGGGTCCCCCGGATTGTTTTGTTTTGTCCGCTGTCGGATTGCAAAAACGCGGGTTGAAAGAAATAATTTAATTAATTATTTAGTGGGGCAGTCGAACGGGCCGAATGACCCGAACGACCACCCCAGAAAAATAAAACGGCCCACCCCTTAATCCTAAAACTACCAACCTATCTACCCATTCCCTCTGGCCACATCACCCCGGCCAACCCCGTCGCGCCACCTCACCCCTCCTCTCCCCCCACCCAACCGGGCGCCGCCACTTGGCACACTCCCTCTCTCTCTCACCTCCCTCTCTCCACCTGGACAGCAACGCACCCAGTACCAAACACCACGCACGCACGCTCCCACCCGACTCACCTGCATGCACCCCGCGTGACCCCCTGGCCCACCACTCTTCTTCCCTCCCTCACGCGAGCGAGCTCCTCCCCTGTTCTCCTTCCCCGGCGCCCCCTCCGCCCGTCAGTTCCGCCTTCCTCCCTCCTTCCCTCTCTCTGGCGCCCGCGTCTGCCCCGCCGCCGCTCGCCGCCAGGGCCCCTTCCAGCGCCTCGCCGCCGCCACGCATCTTCCCCTCCGGCTCCGCCCCGGGCTCGCCCGGCCCCGACGCAAGCCGCTCTCCCCGCCCTTCTGCCCGCGCGCGCCGCCGCCGAGGTCGCCCTCCGCGGGTCCTACGCCTCCCCTTCCGCCGGTTCCGCTAGCCGCCTTGCCCAACGGCCCGACCCCGACCACGCCCGCGTGTCCCCGTCGAGCTCTCCTCCGCCCGGCCGTCCTCCCCGCCTCCAGCAGGTCCCTCCGCCTCGCCCCGAGCCCCGCCCTCTGCCGGTCACCGCCGCGCTCGCCCGCCGCCAGGAGCCCCGCGGCCGCGTCGCTCCGCCCCTCTGCAACAGCCGGCCGCCGGCCCAAGCTCCGCCCGAGCGCCCGCGTCGGCCCTCCATCTCGCGGGGGCCAGCCCTTCCGTCCGTCTGCGCTGAGGCAACCCTGGCAGGGTGGTCCGCTCGAGCAGCCGCCGCGGCGTCGTCGGCGTTGGATGTGGCAGTACGGG
This sequence comes from Avena sativa, assembly GCA_916181665.1. NCBI lineage: Eukaryota > Viridiplantae > Streptophyta > Magnoliopsida > Poales > Poaceae > Avena > Avena sativa. The sequence continues at coordinate 231,919,578 of OV702279.1, forward strand.
TGCTTTAGGAACGTTGCTTTCGGTCGCGGGTTCTGTGGTGGCCGAGTATGTACCATGCCTAGAGGACGAAAGCCATCCCAACAACAAGACCTTCGGGAGATGCCGTCGCAAGCCGAGAACCTTTGTGTTCCGCTAAGATCGTCGTCAGGGAATGCCAAGATCTTCCGAAGAACAGGCCATCCGACAAGTTCGTCATCGACCACCATGACGCCAAGGACGTCTACACGGACCGCAAGACCGTTCCCCGAAGCCGAAGATAGATCCCGAACCCGGTGCCGCGCCAAGATCGTCCGACACTGAACCCAGAACTGCTCCGAGACCCCGAGATCGTCATCGGCCGCGTGAACAGGGAAACTCCAAGACCTTCGACTCATACCTGATGGTCGAGACTGCAAAGTGGAGACATCGCCGAGACCTCCCAATGGCCCGAAGATCGTCGCCGCGGATCGACAAAGGACTCCTACTTGGGACGACAAGTACTTCATCAGGAATCCGATCGAAGCAACCCCGAAGACCACAGATGCGACAAGAACGACAGCGATCAGAGCGAGTCCGATGCCCCGACGCCAGACCAAGTACTTCATTCCGAACGCCATGACCGTCAACATGACCCGAGACCCCGGTGCGACAAGCTACTTCCCGGACACCGATCCCGGAGTCCGAGAACGATCCGTCGAACCCTAAACCCCGAGACCGGACCCCGAACCCCGGAACCTCGAGTTCGTCGAGACCCCCTAATGTGCGAACCCCTTCCCGAAACCCTATTTTATAATATAATACAACTTGTCGCATATTACTTGTTCATGCATGCATATTGTCTTGTGGTTTGGGGGCCTTACGCCGATTCACCTAATAATTAAATATGGGGCCCATATGCGGGCAAATCTAGTCTCATATCGGCCTCATTTAAATCTGTGTAGCGAACCGGTGCTATCTTCTGCCATGTTAATACAACATTTAATTGCGGGGTATCTAAACAACATGAACCATCTAACTAATTGTCGGGACCCCGGTTCCACTTAATATTGACCTAATTGCATCGCACCTCCGCCATGTCATACATCATACATGCATCATGCCGATCTTCTGCCGTTGTATTAAATAGTGCATCCGGTGTTCCTTCTAGTGTTTGCTTCTTCGCGGATAAGGCCGTTGAGTTGATGTGAGCTTCACCCCGATCTTCGGATGAACCTTCGACAATGTTTTTCAGGCGAGCATCTCCCCCTTTCTACCTATCTTACTTTTATAGTATTTATTTCCCTCCTGTTGATCTATTGCTATCTGTGTTGCGATGCTTTAGTTTCCGTACCCGTGATATACCGTGCAGCCCTATATTGCCTTGGACACATCCTAATACCTGTGTTTGGTAGATAGTTGGACTTGCGCGTCGTAGTCGCTTGCTCTAGTGCCGTTGCGTGTCGTCAATTGCCACAGTTGTTGGAGCCTTGCCGCATGTTGCTGTTGGAGATGATCCTAGTTTTACTTATCGTTCACTTTAATTACTGCTTAACAACTAAAATTGAAGTAAGCAGAGGCATCGGTGGGTGATAGATAATATTTGGTTTCCGAACGCCCACTTGTGTCCCGTAGGACCCCGAGTACTTGATACCTGTTCCTTGTTTTATCGCGCTATCCACATCCGGGAGGTATATGGGACCCCCCTGAGCTAGAGCTTGATTCAGTCTTATTTCTTGGGGCCACAAACTAGTTTGAGGTTTTATTACTATCCTGTACTTATGCCATGCTACTGCTTTATTTACGATTGTGCGAGGAGCACACTGTACTGTTTAGGATCGTGGCACGATTCCGCGGTGTCGACAAGCCCAGCCACACTTTCGGGTTCCCAGTCGTTCACAGCCGTCCCCACAACCTTAAGTCCGTCTCGGAGCCGGCTGGCTTCGTTGCGGGTTCTACTTTAAGGGGTGGCCCCCTGAAATATTTCTGAATCCTGTGATTGCTTTGTCGTGAAAGCCTCGTTGGGTTTTGATTTGGTTTTTCCGAGGTTGATCGAGTGTGTGTTGCTATTGGTGCACCCCGGCCGGGTAAAACTTTCTGAAAGCCGTGTCCGCGGTTATGGACGACTTGGAGCACAGTATCTCGACCATAGACAAGCATAACTAAAGTTTATTGCTATAAATTTGACTTTATAATGACTAGTAATCAGCTTCACTATAATGGAATGGCTAATTAATACTGCCCACAATTGCTTGTTTGGAGTGTCGCTTGCGACCATTGTACCTGACTAGTAAGTATTGCAACTACAACGGAATGGCTGAATAAAAGTACCAACAACTGCTGGGTTTGGGTTATCTCATGCTATTTGTATCTGACTAGTAAGTGTTGCAACTATCACGGAATGGTTAACTAAAAGTGCCCACTGCTTATTTTATCAGGATGATTATCTATACCTGACTAGTAATTGCTGCAACGATAACTGAATAAATAAAAATGCCAACTGTGTGAGTTCCTCGGTTGACTTCCTCGTTTGGTCTCGAGGGGGAAACGCCAGGATGGGTTTGTTTGATGGTAGTATCAGGTTGGTTCCGAATAGGTCCTTCTTACCCCTCTCTGTTTGCCGCCAGTTGGATCGAGTCTCTATAGGTTGTTTTAGTGCATGCTGCCGCTGCCGCTTCAGTCCTCCACACCTATGTAGGCGAGGACCGCCGAATTCTAGCCTCGCCGTGTACTGGCCTCAGTACTGACGCTCCTCTTTTTCGTTTGCCCTTTGTCGGCACCCCTTTTGTTTAAGCAGGTTTTGAGATCGACGTCGTTAGCAGGGTTACCCTTCCGGCTTGGCCTGGGCAGGGTTATGGACGCCATTGGTTATTCTTCAGGGCTCTTAGCCCCATTTGCATCTTGTCCGTAGTCGGACGCCGTATCATTTTCAAGGTGATTTGGATCTTTGTATATTGTATCTGTATTCTTGGCTCTTTGAGTCGCCGTTGTATATATCTGTTCTGTGGGTCCCATCGAGGACTGTTGTGTAATGTTATTACTTCGTTTTCCACCCGCACGAAAGTGCCTGGTGGGCACCTTCGAATCGTTTCTATGCGGGTTTGGCGGGTTTCGCTAAAACTTGCATAGGGCCGATTCTGAGGGTGTTACAGAAGGATGGGGCGCTCACCTCGAGGTTTTTGGATGAGGTGGCTCGGCTTGGAGATGAAGAAGACATGTGCTAGCTGGCGTGTACTGCAGCGGCGTGAAGACGGTGTCAGCATTCCAGTGCTTCTCCTCCTCGCTCCTTGTATTGTGCAGTAGTTTATGTCGATGTGTTATACGTTGCAAACGTATCTATAATTTTTGATACTCCATGCTAGTTTTACACCATTATATTATGTTTTGTCCACACTTTGAGGCATTTTTATTTCTGGAACTAACCTATTAACAAGATGCCACAGTGTTAGTTACTATTTTCTGCTGTTTTTGGTTTCATAAAAGCTAGTAAAGAAATATTCTCGGAATTGGACGAAACATTAGCCAAACTTCCTATTTTTCCCGACACGACACGAAGTTCGAACGAGAGACGAAGAGATGTCGTGAGGCAACCACACCACATGGCCGCGCGGGCCTCCAGTCGCGCCGCCATATGGTGTGGTCCCCTCGGGCGTCCACCGACCTTGCCCCTTCGCCTATATATTCCCCTCGAGGCAAAAAACCTAAATACCAGATCAGAAATTCACGACAAGTTCCGCAGCACCGCCGCCACCGAAAACGAGATTCGGGGGACAGAAGTCTCTGTTACGACACCCTGTCGGGATGGGGAATTGCCCCTGAAGCCATCTCCATCGACTCCACCGCCATCTCCATCGTTGTTACTGACTCCCATGATGAGGAGGGAGTAGTTCTCCCTCGAGGCTAAGTGCTCTACCGGTAGCTATGTGTTCATCTCTCTCTCTATGCGTGATCTTATTGTGATCATGAGCTTTGTAATCAAATAGATCTACTCTGCTATTCAAGTGCTTTAATTAACGTAATCTCCTCAATTGACAGATTTTTGACAGATTTTTGCCATTATTTGCCTACTTTTTCGAAAAAATTGATCTTTACCTACTGTTCTGTTTTGACAGATTTTTGCCATTATTTGCATTTGCCTATTAATCGATTTCTTTTTGAGTTCTTCTTGATCACTTGAGCTTTTAAAAGGAGTAGCTACAGTAGCTTATGTTTTAATGGATGATTTACTTGAGTTGAAACTGAACCCAAAGGTTTATTATCTTGCATACACTAATGTTGCTAATGAAGATTGTGTGAAGATTTGTATGAAGGAAGTTTTCAAGTGTAGGGAGAGAATGACGTGATGAGATGAAGTATGGACAAAAGATCAAGCTCGGGTATTCCACCTGTGTCACCCCAAGAAATATTCCTGCTACTTTTTTGCTTGCTGCCATTTTTATTTTAGATTGCAATTACCACTTATAATCATCCATATCACTTGTATTTCACTATCTCTTCGCCGAACTAGTGCACCTATACACCTGCCAAGTGTATTGGGTGTGTTGGGGACACGAGAGACTTCTTGTATCTTGATTGCAGGGTTGCTTGAGAGGGATACCTTTGACCTCTTCCTCCCTGAGTTTGACAAACCTTGGGTGATCTACTTCAGGGAAATTTGTTGCTGTTCTACAAACCTCTGCATTTGGAGTCCCAACACTGTCTACAAGAATAGAAGCGTGCGTAGACATCAAGCTCTTTTCTGGCGCTGTTGTCGGGGAGCTAAGGTAAAATGTACTCACATCCTCTGGCTACTAAGCTATCTTCTAGTACTATTGCTTTTTGTGAGTGCTCAAAGTTATTTCCTTTAGATTCTGCAATTATATCTTTTTGTTTCTTGTTTTTATTTTCACTAGTTAGGCTTAATGAAAAATAACAACAAAATTAGAGAGCTTTATAGTATTTATGTTGAGTTAGGACATGAAGTGTTTGAAGAGAAAATTAAAACCTATGGAACTTTATTTGCATGCTAATAGCAATGTTATTAGTATGAATTCTTTGAACACCATTATTGCTAATGCTATAGAAACGTCTAAGCTTGGGGAAGCTAGTTTTTATGAAAATGATCTTTTTAGTTCCCCAGCTTTAGAGGAGAAAATATGTTATGATGATACTATACCTCCAATATATGATGATTACAATGATGAAAATGATATTTTCAATCCACTAGCTTTAGAGGAGAAATTTTTCTGTGATGATACTATACCTCCAATATATGATGATTACAATGATCAATACGATATTTTCAGTCCACCTACTATTGAGGAGAAAATTAATTATGATTACAATATGCCTCCTATATTTGATGATTATGGTGATGAGAATAATAATGATAGCTATTTTGTTGAATTTGCTCCCACTATAATTAATAAGAATGACCATGCTTATGTGGAGAGTAATAATTATTATATGCATGTGGCTCATGATAAGAATGTTTTATGTGATAGTTATATTGTTAATTTTATTTATAATTTTACTAAAAGTTATTATGAGAGAGGGAAACATGGTTTTATGTATCTCAACAATATTAAGTTTCCCCTCTTTATGTTGAAAACTTTGAAGTTGCACTTGTTTTGCTTTCCTATGCTTGTTGCTTTGTGCTTTCATGACTTGTTTCTTTACAAGATTATTTTTCATAGGAAGTGGGTTAGACTTAAATTTGTTTTATATTTGCTTCTTGGTCCTCTCTTGTACTTCAATTCATATTTCTTATGTGAGCATCATCGAAATTATCATGCCTAGCTTAATGGCTATAAAGAAAGAGCTTTTGGGAGACAACCCATTATATTTTTGCTTTCAATTTATTTTTGTTTCTTTGAGTCTTGGAATTTATTGCCTCTATAATAACCTCTCCTTATCCTTTTTGTTTTGTTTTTTGTGCCAAGAGTAGCCTCTAATAGGGAGAAGGTAAGATTTGGGGAAGTTGCTGTCCCGAAATAGATTTCTGTACTTTGCTGTAAAAAATCGTGAAACATCCCAGAACATCGTATTGATCTACAATTTTTTGTGCGCATGCCCCAGGTTATTATCTAACTTTCGTTAGTTTTGCACTTTTCGATTTAAGCAACAGAAGATTTTCGAAAAAATTGATCTTTACCTACTGTTCTGTTTTGACAGATTTTTGTCATTATTTGCATTTGCCTATTAATCGATTTCTTTTTGAGTTCTTCTTGATCACTTGAGCTTTTAAAAGGAGTAGCTACAGTAGCTTATGTTTTAATGGATGATTTACTTGAGTTGAAACTGAACCCAAAGGTTTATTATCTTGCATACACTAATGTTGCTAATGAAGATTGTGTGAAGATTTGTATGAAGGAAGTTTTCAAGTGTAGGGAGAGAATGACGTGATGAGATGAAGTATGGACAAAATATCAAGCTCGGGTATTCCACCTGTGTCACCCCAAGAAATATCCAAGGCATTCCCTTCTTCATCAACAAAAATCCCAGGTTTTCTTTCTTTCAAGATACTATACTTTTTATTGCTTCATGCACTATGTGTTGTTCTTGGAGCATCATTATTTTTTGTTTTTTGTTTTATTTTGTTTCGTTTTCTTCAATAAGTTGGTTAGATCCCAGCACACTTCTTTTGGAGAGATACACGCTCCGTTTTTATTGTTTAGAACACTCTAGTTTTCACTCTTAATGTTCTGTGAGTGTTCTCTTTTGCTAGCACTGCGTTTAGATTTAGTTTTCTTATGCATTTTTCTTAGAACTTTTTAGTTCTTCTTTGTAGTTAGGTGAGACAAGCTCTCTGGTATTTATTGATAATTATCTTTGTAAGTTGTTTCAAATAAGTTGATTGGTGTTGGAAAAGAGTAGAATGTATCATGCTTATAGTGGTACAAAAGGAAGCTTGTTTGGACTATGGCTTAACTTTATCATGTCATGTTAGATGTTGCTTTGATCATATTCCTAGTGATTATTGTTGTAGCATGACTTGTTTCAAACAATTGAGATTTCTTAATGTGCCATGAAAGAATCATGCGTTGTTTTAGCATACAAAAGCATAATATTGTGGTATTCTCCTTTGATACTTTATTTGGGTTGACTTGGCACATGCTTACACCATGTTGTGACTATGAACCAGTCACCTTAGCCTCTATGATCATTTATTTTTTGACTTGTGATATCACTTTATTCTTTGATTAATAATGTTTTGTCGCTCTGCATGATTATGGCCATTATTGCTCTCTTAGTTGGTCGCTCCCAGTCTTTTGCTAGCCTCCACCTGTACTGAGTATGAGCTCTACTCATGCATCCAACTCCCAAGAAACCAAGTTATTCCGAAGAGTCCACTATAAATTCCTATGCATGGTGTGTTACACCATTCCAAGTATATTCATGTGTTTGTTTATCTTCCAAATTAATTTTTTTATGTGAAAATTAGTGATTAAATCTCTCACAAACTTGAAGGCACATTTTATTTCTTGCACTTAATAAAATTGAACCATTGTGATTATCTTATGATGCTTATATGCTTGCAAGTTGTAAGTTGGGAATTAGCAGAACCATGCTGTCATGGGGAATGCTTTCAACATTGCACTTATTCTATTTGGTTGATATCATATTCTTTTGTTTATGGATCCCGGCGGTGTGAAATAAAAAGGGAGCTTGTAAGTCCATGGAGTTTGTATATGTGTTAGAGAAATGCATGGGCGGCTAGCCTAAGCCATGCCTAATCATGGTGGAAACTTGCAGCATAACCATAATAAGCATTCTGTGAAGCATCCTCAATAAAAACCTATGCAAATAGCAAATAAAAAGATCGCTAAGATGCTAATTGTCTGTTGCCTTGTCATTTTTATATGGGATAGCTCTTGTGTCATAGGGCAAGGGGTACCCCGTTGGCGGTTCTATATGATCACATATACTTACAATGACAAGAACTTGCTTGTGACCAAAGTTGAGTAGCATGAGGTTTAGTACTCGTACGCAAGGGGCATGAGATTTTTAACTTGTGATTTGTCAACCATATACTCATAATTGTGTCACTTTAACCTTAATCACTTCAAGATGCTTATGATAGGGGCAATGAGAGCTCAAAGCTAATAAGTACCATAATTTTTGGAAGCTTTATAAAACCATTTAATCCCTACTTCCCTCTGAGAAGGGCCTTTCTTTTTTTACTTTTATGATGAGTCTCCATCTTCTATCTTTATGCACCAATTAAGAGAGAATAGTTGTCATTCTTAGTTCAATGTGCATTATCCCAAAACTTGTTGTTTGATTCATAATTATGGTATTGCTTGTTCTTAAATTATTTGTATCTAGTCATCCTTATGAACTTTGAAGGTGTCATGTGCATTTATGTTTTGCTATTTCATGAAGGACAAGCTGAATACCACTCTTGCTATGTTTTCTATATGTGAAACAAACATATGTCTTTCAAAGCATTATACATGATCTTTTGTTTGTGTTGCCTTTCATGTTGCAACATAGTTGCTATGTCTTATTGTTAGAAATATATCTCTCATGCTTATGTTTAGAGTACTTTGATCCCAGCTATCAATGCTTTACAATACCTTGATCAATATTGTGATGGTGCATGTCACCTCAAAAATTATTCTTTTTATCACTTACCTACTCGAGGACGAGCAGGAGTTAAGCTTCGGGATGCTGATACGTTGCAAGCATATCTATAATTTTTGATACTCCATGCTTCTTTTACACCATTTATATTATGTTTTGTCCATACTTTGAGGCATTTTTATGCATTTTCTAGAACTAACCTATAAACAAGATGCCATAGTGCCAGTTCCTGTTTTTTGCTATTTTTGGTTTCAGAAAAGCTAGTAAAGAAATATTCTCAGAATTTGACAAAACAAAATCCAAACTTCCTATTTTTCCTGACATGACACGAAGTACGAAGGAGAGACGAATAGGTGCCGCAAGGAAACCACACCACATGGCTGCGCGGGCCCCCTAGCAACTCCGTCATATGGTGTGGGCCCCTCGGGCGTCCACCGACCTTGCCCCTTCGCCTATATGTCCCCCCCCCGAAGCAAAAACCCTAAATACTAGAGCAGAAATCCACAAAAAGTTCCGCAACACCGCCACCACCGAAAACGAGATTCGGGAGACAGAAGTCTCTGTTCTGACACCCTGCCGGGACGAGGAATTGCCCCCAGAGCCATCTCCATCGACTCCACCGCCATCTCCATCGTTGTTACTGACTTCCATGATGAGGAGGGAGTAGTTCTCCCTCGAGGCTAAGTGCTCTACCGGTAGCTATGTGTTTATATCTCTCTCTATGGGTGATCTTATTGTGATCATGAGCTTTGTAATCAAGTAGATCTACTCTGCTACTCAAGTTCTTTAATTAACGTAATCTCCGCTTTTCCCCACGTGTGTGAAGTTGACAGTGTGCACACCGTGTGGCACATAGGCTAAAGGTTGCGGAAATACTTATATGAGTTATAATTTGAATTGGATGTCTCTATGAAATTGTGGTGTTTGTTGGAACCATCTAGCGCTCAAGGTGACAGTGAGGGGTTACCTAGATGGGGAACGTGGACTTGAAGGAGTGCTGTTATAGCCCTACACCGTCCAACCGGAGAGTAGTTCAGGATAGCATAGTGAAGAGAAGATATTATGTGTTTATTGAGAGTGTGCACTAGTGAAAGTAGGATCCCTAGGACTTGTTTATAAGCATTGAAACACTATTTATAATCATTCCTGCTACATGTTTGCTTGCTGCCATTTTTATTTTAGATTGCAATTACCACTTATAATCATCCATATCACTTGTATTTCACTATCTCTTCGCCGAACTAGTGTACCTATACACCTGACAAGTGTATTGGGTGTGTTGGGGACACAAGAGACTTCTTGTATCTTGATTGCAGGGTTGCTTGAGAGGGATACCTTTGAACTCTTCATCCCTGAGTTCGACAAACCTTGGGTGATCCACTTAAGGGAAACTTGCTGTTGTTCTACAAACCTATGCACTTGGGGGCCCAACACTGTCTACAAGAATATAAGCGTGTGTAGCAATCAATGTGTAGCTACTCTGACCGACGGTGGATTCTCTAGCTGCGTGAAACAGCGGGCAGCAAGGGGCGGGGCTCGGCCATGGCGGTGGCAGTTTCCATGGAGGAGAATAAAGGGCGAAGCGGATAGTGATGGAGCGGAGAAGGAATGGTTGAGAGGGGTTGCGCTGCAGCGAGGCTTTTTTGACGAGGCAAGCACGCGAGGCGGCTGACAGGAGTCACGTGCTGGGCATGGCGAGGTGTACTGCTCGGCACGTGAGGTGCCAAGGAAGATACAGATGAGTTGGGAGGTTCAGGCTAGGTGCTGGCTCGGTGGATTGGTTTAACATAGTTGGGTTCAGAGAACAGGGGCTGTCCACGATCTGATCAAGGTTGGTGCATCAAGGTGTCTTAGCTAGGTGTGGTCGGGTTGGGTTTTAGATTGCACCAAGTAGCTAGTTTGGGTCTAGCTAGGTTGCACTAGATAGATAGATAGCTAGGGGTGTGGGTGGTTTTTGAACACACACGGTTGGGATTTAGTCTAGCTAGGTTAGATTAGAAGGTTTTTAGTCAATGTTTAAACATATTTCAATTAGACAACAAGATTCAAAAGGACAATATAAAAGAGGCAATAGTCCCATATGTGCTCATTATAGCATGTGACTAGATTAGGTTGTGTATTATTGCATGTGTGCTATAACCAAAAAGAAGAGAAGAAGGGACACATGCATGAACAAGGATAGTGTTAAAAACAATATAGATGGAGTAAGGAAGATTTAAAAAGAAGAGGAGGATCCACATCTAGGCATATGGGTGGAAATAAAATGCAATGAAATAAGAAACCCATATGGCACCATATATGATGGAATTAGGGGAAGCTCAAAAGAGAAGGATTATTGGCATGTTATTTTAGAATGTTGGTTCGGAAAAATCCTAATGTAGCCATATAGATGTAAATAGAATTGGATCCATGCATATATGTGTGGCTTGAATAAATACTAAGGCATAAAAATAGAATGGCCACATACATATATATGGTGTAAGTTAAATGTTCTCCAAAGAAGGAAGATGTTGGCAAGTTAGTAGATGGAGTGAAATAAAGAGATATGCCCTCAACTCAACTTGGGCATTTAACATACATCAAAAACCAAATACAATTTATCAAGAACCAAATACAATAAACAAGAGACAAATACAAGAGGCAAGTATAATGGATAAGAACCAAATACAAGATTTAGTATGATTCTCAAATGCAATATGGCATGATGACATGATCATAATATTATGATGATGCAATAAAGTAAAAGAACAAGAAAATTCTAATTAGGTAATTCCCAAGGTGTTACACCTGGTTTCCTAGATCCACTGCCATTACTTTTTTTGAACAAGTAAAGACGCCAGAGGCGCCGATTTCATTCAGCTCAATTACAGAGTACATCATGCAGTACAAAGTCATGTAAGGTGGAGTTTTGAAGAGCTATAGCTGTAGGACAATGCCTATTGACATGAGCTGAGTTAATACAACTAAAGAGAGGCCCAGATGATACATGTCTGATGGCCTGTTGTGCACAGTTGTGTGCTACTCCCTTTAGATCCCTAGAGATGTAATATATCTTTGGCTGAAGCACCTGAGAGACCTGCTTGAAAGTAGCAACTTGCTGACGAATTTCCCAAAGGGCTACCGAATTTGTATGCGAGTTAGCTGCAGCTGCTCTGGCAAGTGAAAGGTTGTCTGTGAGGAAAGTAACTTGCTGGAGCTTGAGTGTATTGGCTACACTTGCAGCTAAGATAAGCGCCGCCGCTTCTGCTTGGAGAGGTGACTTTGTTAGATCCGTGGAGGTCTGAATGAGGATATTCGTGGTGTGCTGGCCCTCCTGGAATTGGCAAAAAATGCCAAGTCCAGTTCTTGCGTTTCCCTGTGCTCCATAGGATTTCCTCGTATTCCATGCCCCATCAGAGTAGAGCTTGGGTCCTGTAATTGCAAGGTCCGTCTTGATTGTACTTCCTAGCGGTTGAAGAAGAATGGTGGAGGAGCCTTGGACCTGATTCTGTACCTGAAAGGTAGAATCAGTGGAAGCATACAATTCTAAATTTTTGCAGAGCGCTTGCGCATTAATATGGATCTGATGAGGCGCTCCTTTCATTTTATCAAAGAGACAATCGTTCCTGGATTTCCAAATGCACCACATAAAGGTTAAAATATTTTGAATTGATGCATGAGGATGATTCATATTTTGCAATTTCAAAATAATTTGAGTCAAAGAGTTGCAATTTTGGGTAATAATCTCCGTACGGAGAAACCAAGGAGCATTGAACCAAGCAATCCTGACAAAGTGGCAAGTGAAGAAAAGGTGAATGTCGTCCTATTCCATTCTACACATGCAACACAATTTACTAATGTGTTTTGAGTACTTACCAGCCCGAGCCCCTGTTGGAATAGCTCTGCGAAGGAAACGCCAAGCAAATGTTTGAATTCTTGGAATGATTTGCTTACTCTTCCAAATCTGATTAAGAAGCTGGCATGTAGCTGGTGGCAGCTGAGTCGGAGTAGGTTCTCCTAGTTCCTATAATCTCTGCAAGCAAGCACGGTAGGTTCTCCTAGTTCCAAATCTGATTTGCTTACTTTTAGAATTGCACTTACCATTTGGCGTGAGTTTCCAACAAAGAATGTCTTGTTCATGTGCGTCTATGATCGGAGTTCGCTTTATGTTCTCGGCTGTTGGCTGTTGAAATAATTTTTCAATAAGCTGGTTATTCCAAGTACGCTGGTTAGGCAGCCAAAGATCCCTAACTAAAGCCGGATAAGAAAATGCGTGGTCCTGAATGATCAAATCATCATAAATTCTTGTCCAGTTTTGGCACCACGGAGAGCTCCAAATAGAAATATTGCCTTGTGTTACCTGATAGAATGAATGAGTCTATAAAATAGGAATAACTTTGAGGATGGAGCCCCAAAATGCAGATTTTGGAATGTTTGGCTTAGGGCGCCAAATTGAAGTGTCATGAAAATATTTAGCCTTGAGAACCTTGTGGAGGAGATCATTAGGATTTTCAGCAATGCTCCAAGCTGCCATAAGAATGAGACCGTGATTCACAGCCTGGATGTTTCGAATACCTAAACCTCCATATTTTTTTGGAGCACAAATATCTTTCCATGCTCTTAAGCACATGGTACGACTAGAAGTTTCTTCTCTTACCCCCTTCCACCAAAAGTTCCGAATAATTGAATTGAGTTTAGCAATGAAATTTTTGGTGAACAAGATATTGGACATGTAATAAACCGGGATAGAGGCAAAAACGGATTGGATGAGAGTAAGTCTAGCAGCATGAGATAGCTTGTCTGCCTTGTAGGTGCTTAACATGGATTTGAATATATCAAGAACGAAACTGTATGCTGCTGATCTGTCCTTTCCAGGAAGAATTAGAGGGTGCCCAAGATGAGTGAAGGAAGCGTCTATGTTTGGCACTGGAAAGATTTTCTTGATGGCCATGGCAGTGTTTGGGTGAACATGTTTGCTGAAAATAATGCCTGATTTGGACCAGTTAGGAATTTGACCAGAGGCATAACAGAAAGAAGTAAGAATATCTCTCATAGATGAAGCCTCCTGTAGATTAGCCTTGCCACACATAAGAAGGTCATCGGCAAACATAATAGAGTGAATAGAGGGACATTTTGGTCCTAAGGTAATACCATCTAGAGAGCTATGAGCCATGGCATCTTGAAGCGCAAGGGAGAGCTCATTAATTGCGAGGACAAAAAGATATGGAGATAGAGGACAACCCTGCCTAATTCCCATGGAACTTCGGAAACTCGCGAACGGTTGGCCATTAATGAGCATAGAGAAAGTTGGCGAAGAGATACAAGCATGGATTAAGTCGATGAAATGACTATGTAGCCCTTTACGTGAAAGAGTCGTGACGATGAAGTTCCACTCCAAACGGTCGAAAGATTTCGCAAGGTAAATTTTTAGCATGAAAGCTTCGTCTTTCCATGATTTAAGAGCAAAGGAGTGTGTTATTTCTTGGGAAATAATGATTTTGTTACTAATACGATGACCCTCGATGAAAGCTTGCTGGGAGGGGTGGATATAATCCGGCAAGTGAGGTTTTAGTCTGTTTGCTAAAGATTTCGCAATAAGCTTATAAATAACGTTGCAAAGTCTAATGGGTCTATAATCAGCCGGGACAAGGGGAACCAACTTCTTGGGAATTAAAGCAATATGAGTGTCATTTCTGTGAGAAGGAAGGATACCAGATTCAAAGAATGATCTTACCAACATAGTGACATCATCTCCAATCCACCTCCATGTGGCTAAGTAGAATTCAACGTTGAAACCATCTGGTCCCGGTGAAGCATTCCTTTTCATGTCATTGAGTGTTTCCAGAAGTTCTTGCTTGTCCGGTACGGTGTAGGTGTAGTCCTCACAATCTGATGGAAGTTGGGATCCCAAGAACGGCCTGCCAAAATTAGCGTTCGGAGAAGCAAAGATGTGCTTAAAATAATCTACAAAAGTATTGCTAATTTTTTCAGGCATGAATTGAAGAACGTCATTCTTATCTTTTACTGAAACAATTGTGTTCCTTCTCATGCGCTTGACAATTGCATTGTGAAAGTAGGAAGTATTCCTATCGCCATCTTTGATCCATTGCTTTTTAGCCCTTTGCATATAGTAATCTGTCAGTTTAATCATATTTTGCTCATACCTGTTAACCAATGCAGATTTGAGACTATGATCTTGTAGTTGTGCTGGTTGCATCTGCACTTGTTTGATCTTCTCTTCGAGTACATTGAGTTCTTGCTGCAGAGGTTTCTTCTTTCTACACCAGATTCTAAGATCTCCTACAAGGCGGTTAGTTCTAGAAGAGAAAGATCGTCTTGAATTAGTGGACCAAATAGCTTGAGAATGAGATTGGAAATCTTGCTCCTTGAGTCACCAATTTTCAAATTTAAAAGAGCGCTTAAATTTTCGAACCGGACCATCAGTGGATAATAAAATAGCAGCATGATCACTAAGGCTATGAATGATAGGCATGTTATAAACATTGGAAATGGGATAAGCAGCACACCATTCTGTAGGGGTTCGTAGCATGGAAAACAAAAAATTTCTACCGCATACAAACAAACAAGCCAAGATCTATCTACTAGATTGTAGCAACGAGTCGATAGAATAACTCACCCTTGAAGATTCCAAAGTGTTTAACGAGAGCGGATTCTCGTGGGTGATGTAGTCGTACTCTTGCCGAT
The DNA here is from genome assembly GCA_916181665.1 of Avena sativa. Classification (NCBI taxonomy): domain Eukaryota; kingdom Viridiplantae; phylum Streptophyta; class Magnoliopsida; order Poales; family Poaceae; genus Avena; species Avena sativa. The sequence continues at coordinate 231,934,782 of OV702279.1, forward strand.
CTCAAGATCGCGTAGACGATCCTTCCGGCGCTGCGTTCCGGCAGCGCTCCCGCAGTCGGTCACACGTTCGGTACTCGACGAAGACCTTCCTCTCCCTTGTTCCAGCAGGCAGCGGAGGTTGTAGCACTCTCCTCGCGATTCCGGCAGCACGACGGCGTGGTACCGGAAGTAGAGGGGAGATCTCGCAGGGCTTCGCCTTAAGCCGGAGCGAGTATGGTGGACTATGAGAGAGCCTCGGTGATCTAGGGTTTAGACACACCAAGTATAAGGGGCTAGGCCGGCGGCTAGGGCAAGTAGAAGCCCCAACTCGGCGGCTTGGGAGAAACCCTAGGGCGGCGGCTAGGGTTAGGGTTTAGAGGGGCAAGGTGTAGGTCTTGGAGGGGCAGCCCTGCCCCTCCTTATATAGGTGGAGGGGGCGCGCCAAGGGGAGGGGAGTCCCTCCCCAACTCGGCTTCCAAGGCCGGCGGTGGAGGGAGAGGGACTTCCTCCACAAGTAGGTTTCCTACTCTCACCTCCACCAAACAAAATAGCCGTTTGACTTTTCAAATTGGCGTTTGACTTTTCAAACTAGGATTTGATTTAACCCTTTATTTTGTTCAGAGATGACACCTAGTACATGATGCAACCATTCCAACTTGTTATGACACATTCATGTACCCTTCCTCTCCGGAGTGCCGGACATTCCGGAACCTTCTAGAACATTCCCGATGAAAACACCAGAACCATTCTCCAACCTCGAAACAGGGCTTTACTTATATGAATCTTATTCTCCGGACCATTCCGGATCTCCTCGTGATATCCCGGATCCCATCCGAGACTCCGAACAACATTCGGTCTCTTACTCATCATTCCATAACTACTCAAACAACGTCGAATCCTTAAGTGTGTCTCCCTACGGTTCGTGAATTATGCGGACATGATCGAGACACTTCTCCGAACAATAACCAATAGAGGAATCTGGAAATTCATATGGCTCCCACATATTTCTACGATTACTTTGCGATCGAATGAACCACTTACATACGATACCAATTTCCCTTTGTCTCACGATAGTTTACTTATCCGAGGTTTTGATCGTCGGTATCTCTGCATACCTAGTTCAACCTCGTTACTGATAAGTACTCTTTTCTCGTCCCCGTGATATGTGATCCCTTGTGAGCCAGTCACATGCTTGCAAGCTAATTGGATGACATTCCACCGAGAGGGCCCAAAGTATATCTATCCATCATATGGATGGACAAATCCCACTCTTGATCCATGTGTCTCAACCAATACTTTCCGAACACTCAATGTCACCTTTATAGCCACCCAGTTATGGTGTGGTGTTTGATGTCATCAAAGCATCCTTCCGGTGAAGGTGATATGCATGATCTCATGGTCGAAGGAATTAGGTTACTATGTATCTGAAAGCATATAGCAATTGAACTATTAAAATGACTTGATCTTTATGCTACGCTTATCTATAGGAGTATGTCCATCATATCATTCTCCTAACGATATGATCTTGTTGTTAATAACATCTCAATGTTCATGATAGGGAAACCACAATCATTTATTAACCAACAAGCTAGTATTATAAAGAGGCTTTACTAGGGACTTCAATTTAAGTTTACAAATCACACAAGTATTAATGTTTCCTTGTTAATACTATTATAGCATGAATATAAACATTTATCATAAACACAAAGATATAATAATAACTACATTTATTATTGCCTCTAGGGCATGTCTCCAACACATTCCACGTTGACTAAACACCTATCTAGACGCTCATAGGTAGGACTCGAGGAGAAGCGTTTATTTATCCAAGTGTATGCCGGGTCACTAAAGCCAAGATCAAAAAGACCACATTGTTTAACCGAAGAGCGAAAAACATTCATCCGCGAGCGATTAACATTTGGGGAATTTTTGTCCATGTCGTACAAAAGTTTATTCATATCCCCGATACATAATATAGGCAGACTACTATTTTCGTACACAAAAGAAGTTACCTGATCCCAGATTTGATTAGTTTGACGATGGTAGGGGACACCATAAATACAAACAAGGCCAAACTTTAAATTAGTACTACTATGAACACTGCCATTACTTACTTCTGCTTGGACTGGCATCTTCCTGGATTTCTTTGCGGGTCTTCCCAAATCATGGGGCAAAGAAGTCATATTGTTGGTGCTTCACTTAGGACATGGACTTGCTGCATGTCTCACAAAGACACACAGTGTGCGGAGCATCTACATAGAATTTCCCTTTAATGTATAGATATATGCAAATTTATACAAATCTATGACATCCTTTCCAAGACAAATGGAGTATATAGGTTTGACGAGTTTTTCTAAAACAAGTACTAGCTTTGTGCCAAAATATAAAATGTTTTAGTCCTTTTACGAAACACAGCTTTTAATGCGTAGGTTCACTTATTTTGCTCTAAACCTACACTAAAAGGCATCTAAATATATAAATTACAGAAAGGATATAGTTCCTTTGGAGTATGGAACAAACCGATCCCCGGGTCTCGCTCCGCACACCACTCCCTTGATGGGCCCTACAAACAGACCTTGCCTATCCTTCTGTACATCTGTCTATTCGGTTTTCTCCACCCAATCAGAACGAGGCCTCTGCTAATCCACGTCAATGCCCCGCGGTCCATGTCCCACATTCTCGTCTCGTCGTTGACCCTCGATGGCCGCCCACCCTCCCAGCTCACTGAAGTAGAGCTTTCCGGCGCCCTCCCTGCGATTATCACCCCAACGCTGAATCCTTGCGCCTCCATCCACGAACGGGCGATGCTTGCCTTCCGACAGCGACAAACGGTTAGTTCTGCGACCGACAACGGAGGTTTTTATATGAATGGCGACATCCTTGCGCTCCATCCACGACCCTGTGGTGCTCGCCTTCTAGCAACACGTCAAGGACGACACGACTCCCATAGAACGACTGTCTACGGATTAGGACAACATTGTCTACGAGCTCCAGCCATTGTATCGCATGGCGGCAGGAATCCATGGGGTTGCTACGATGGGCGATGACAGTGTTTACCACGGGTGACGGTGGTTGCTATAATTGGGGATGGTTGTTGCTACATTCAAATACTTTTCTTGCTACGTACTAGTATTTGGTTTGCTACTTTGTTGTCCTCGAAGTGTTGCAATATTTTTTGTATGTTTTTAACCCACCGAGAAAATATTTCAACCGATTTTATGATGATATAATTTTTTGGTACAATCGTTATGTGATTTTTCTATAATAGCATAAAGTGTTTCCTACGACATCTCTGGCGATACCTCCGACGAAGTTATTTTTTACCAAAATATAGCACAATTTATTTTTCTATAACTGTTATGTATTTTTACTATAGTAGCACAAAATCTTTGACAATGTATGAGACAGGTCTTATTCTTTTGTGTTCGGTGAATGAATCGGTTTTACACTATAGAAAAAATTATTGTTTATAGTAAAGATATATTGTTTTAAAAGCGAGACAAGAGGATAAGGAATATTTTTCTTCAAAGAACGCTTATTACAGTTCTATATCTTAATAAATTTGAGTCGACTAATTTAAGAGAGAGGAAGTAATATATTTCGGAAGGGAGAGAGTAGACATACATGTACATATTCTAAGAATTCGTTCTTGTGGTGTTATGCAACTTCATACTCTCTCAATTAAGAAATAACTAACTTATGTTTGTCTAGATTTAAATATATCTGGACGTATTTTAGTATATAAATATTTTTAAATCTAATAAATCTAAATAGGTTATTTTTAACTAAGAGATTTTTTTTTTTTGACGTGATTTCCTGAGGTCTCCTCAAAACACCGACCAAATAGGCAAAACCCGACGCGAAATATTCCCGGCCAAAAGCGCGATGCCACATGACGACACGGCTAGTCGGCTTCGGTTCCACCTCGTCGGAGACGCGGAACGCCGAACCATGATCACCCCGGCCTCTCAGGAACAGGTGGACCTTCGAGTCTCTTCCCCCCGAAACCCAACCCCGTCACGGCACGCAGGTACAGCGCCACGCGTCCCGCCTCCCGCTCCTGCCCACCCCCACGTATGCATCGAGGTGGCGCCTCCTCGCCGGCCTGCTTCGCCTATATCCATCCTCGACAGAATCAGGCTTTCACCATCTCACGCAGCTTTAACGTTAACGATCGAACAAGAATCCCAATTCGTCAAGAGACCGATCAAGGATCAAAGAGTTTTCGAGTTCACCAGCTGCACCGACGTACCGTGCGACGATGGACGCGCCGGCCATGCTCACGACCAAGCACGTCCCCGAGGACGTCGGCCAACGGAACATCGCCGGTGAGTATTGCGACATAGGATTTGGTTTAGCGCTTCCCGGCACGTCGCCATTCATGTACCGGCCGTGATGAATTCATTTACTGACTTGCTTGCAATGGCATACGTGTGCGTGCAGCTGAGGAGGTGGGCGGACAGCAGCAGATGCACCGGGACGAGAAGCCGCACAAGCCGGTGCTCAAGAAGGTCAAGGACAAGGTGAAGAAGATCAAGAACACCATCGCCGGCAAGGGCCATGGCCACGGCAACGGCAACGGCAACGGCGAAGAAGACGAGCACGAGCATGACACAGGTGGCAGCAACAGCAGCGACATGGACGAGGACGATGCGGCGATGAGGGAGGCCGAGGTGGAGAAGGGCGGGTACCAGGAGGACGTCGAGGACAAGCGCGTCATGGACTCCAGCCCCGAGCTCCACGGTGCACCCAGTAAGTAGATGCTTGAGATGTCCTTCATTCATATGTGCGTGCGTGTGAGTGTGTGATCTGTTTCGATGCTTAAGGTTTGGGTGTCTCCTGTAACAATGCGTTGCAGTGTACGACTCGGAGAGGATCCCGGATGCGATGGGGGATCGGCTCGGCGGCCCGACGGCGGCGAAGGAGGTGCAGCGCAACGAGGCCCCGGCGGTGCGGCTGGGTGACCTCGGTGGCCCGGTCGTCGAGGATCCGGCGGCGCCGAACTCGAAGACTCCAACGCCGCGAGGCGGGGAGGACATCGGCACGACGGACGTCGTGCGGGAATTCGAGTCGATGACCGTGTCCGACGACCCAAAGCAAGTGAAGATGGACCGGGACCAGATCAAAGAGACAGAGGCAATGCCGGTGTCCGACGGCACCGGGGAGGAATGGACCGACGCGCCCACGGACGCCGAGTACACTGGGAGCTACACGGACAGGCTCAAGAACACAGCGGCGGGCACCACGGAGTACGGCAAGAAGCTGGCGAGCACCGTGTACGAGAAGGTCGCCGGCGTCGGCACGGTCGTGGCGAGCAAGGCGCAGCAGGTCACCCCCGGATTCGGCTCGGGCGGGAACGCGCAGGATGACTCCACCACCCCTGAGCCGATGGCCGTGGACGCCGGAAAGAGGGACGACCTCGACCTGACGAAAGAGGGAACGCCTGCGTCGTACACCGGCACAGAGCAGCTGAAGAACGCCGCTACAGACGCGACGACAGAGGGCGCGCCGGGCGCGACGTACACGGACAAGATCAAGTCCGCGGCGGCGGGCACCACGGAGTACGGCAAGCAGCTGGCAAGCACGGTGTACGAGAAGGTCGCTGGTGTGGGCACGATCGTGGCGAGCAAGGCGCAGCAGGTGATACCTTCCACCGGCACCGCCACTCCTGTCGTCGGCGCGCAGGACCGCTCCGCAGCGGCTACCGTTACCCCCGGCGCCGGCGGGCCAGGGAACGGGCAGGACAAGGGGGTGTCTGGCTTGACGGCGTACATCGCCGAGAAGCTGCGCCCGGGCGACGAGGAGCGATCCCTGAGCGAGGCGATCACAGGCGCCGTGCAGCAGCGCAAGGAGGGGGTCGGGAGCACGGTGGCTAAGGCGCGCGAGGTCCCGGCGCAGGCGGCGACCAGGGCCCGCGAAGCCGTGACGTCGCTCACCGGCGGGAACCGGGTCTCCGAGACCGTGAAGCCCACCACAGGTACGCATACGCCGTCTCACCGTCACACTTGACTTATGAAACTGCAAGCAAATTTCGCCATTAGCGACTCTACTGGATGAATCGCGAGCTGACGTCCGGTTCTTGTTCTTGGTGGTGCAGAGGGGAACATCGGGGAAGGCGTCGCGGCGGAAGTGCCGACGCTTCACGGGGAGGAGATCGGAGCCGCGAGGACCAACACGAACGTAATGTAAAGCCTCCGCGCGTGTAGCGTGTGATCAGTAACCTGAGTGGTCGGATCGTTGGAATAAGTCGCCTGGCTCGTTCAGGTGTACAGTGCGGGCTACGGTGCTTGGATCCATCTGGGGCTAGCTGATTTTCCTCTTCTGTATTTTGGGACTTGTTTTCAAGGAGTGTTCGTCTGTCGTGACACTGTCTGTTTGTACGTAAACTCTGTATGTTCCATGTTCTACTTGTTTATATATTCCATGTTTTTGTTTGTAAAATTCTTCTGAACTTCGTGCGTGATCAGTGTGTTCAAATTAGTGGATGTGCTTCTTCGTCTGTTTGTACGTAAACTATGTATGTTCATGTTCTACGATGTATGTACATCTCCTCTGTCCCCGCCACCCGCCATAGAAATACACCTAAACCGGGATGGCGGCAGAATTCCGCCGCGACAGAGATTTATGCGTTTTGCAGCAGAGAACCTTTAACACCGGTTTGTATGTACGTCATTCTTTAACAGCGGCTCGTAAAAAACAGTTGTTAAAAGGATGGAGCCTCTAACACCGAACCCTTAACCGTTATTCTTTAACAGCGGTTCATAAAAAACAGTTGTTAAAGGATGGAGCCTACCCTTAACCGTTAGAGGTCTAACGAAACGGTGCTAGAAGCCACTGTGCACTAGTGTGCTACTACTCTCGATGATCAGTGTTACTCTACTCTCGATCACTAGTGTGCTACTACTCTCGATGATCAGTGTTACTCTACTCTCGATGATCAGTGTTACTCGCTTCTCTCTGTAAAATGTTCCTAAATGAATAAAATCCCGAGTAGAAAATTATGGCACCCGAACTCCAGTGAACTCCAGTGATCCTGTTATTTAAAAAAGAAACAAAATAAGTTTCAAAATGATGAAAATAAATCTGGATGTAGCCGACGTATCCCACATACATGCAAAGAGAGATGAAAATTATATTTATACAAGTTAAAAAATCGAAAAAAGAATGGAGGTAGCCAATGTATCCCACGTACATGCATAGGGCCAGACATATTTTTAAATCTCCAAATTCATTTTTATGTATCCTACACCCTAGAGCACTGTTTTTTTAAGTATGTGTGTTCGAAACTTTACCTTAGACCATCTCTAGTCGTGGTCAGCTTCATGGATGGACTGCCCGATCGCATGCTCGATCGTCCTCGTACTTTACCTTAGACCATCTCTAGTTGCGGTTGGCTTCGCGGATGGACTGTCTGATCGCATGCTCAATCGTCCCCATCAGCCGTCATGAGAGTTCACCAAGTCCGGCCATGTCGAGTCGTAGTCGAGTGTGTCCTCGGGGTCATCGATTCCTGCCAGGAGCCGCTGTTGGCGGAGGAGGGCGGCAAGAACAGACTCATCATCGATGCCTGCCAGGAGCCGCTGCTGGTGGAGGAGGGAGGCCAGAATGGACTCATCGTTTGTGGTCTCCTGTAGCTCCAGCTAAGACAGCACAGGCGTTGGCCACTCCTGGCCGGTTCCAACTAGCGCGGCTCGCGGATGACAATCGCCCGCGATGCAATGCGCCTTGCCAGCGGCATGAACTCCTCCTTCACGGGTACAAGGTAGCGGAAGGCACACAGGGAGGACTGGCCAAAGGAGTGTGGGCCCATCGAAGGACGATGAGGAGACGGACAGTGCCATCGAGGCCCTTGGAAGCCACTGGGCCGCACGCAGTGGCACTCACATTGGAGCTCGTAGTGGCGACGATGGCATCTCCAGGCGATCGTCACCATTTCGGACGTGCTCGACGACAAACTCGATGGTATGGCCCAGAGCGCCCTAGAACCGGTTGCATCCCTCCTGGTTGTAGGAGTTGGGATGCCCAGTGAGATCGTAGAAGTCCGCCATGCCCTCCGTACACCGCGCCTGAAAGATTTGGAGCCACCCGTTGTTGTTGTCGTTGGCATTCCACAGGGGGTAGGCATGCTCCGCCGGCGAAAGGCCCTTCCGATGATCTCGAATCTGCTGGTACCAGGCCTTACTGCCGGGCCTAGGAACCGGTGGGATGCGGCACCATCTTCTAGCAGTTACTTGGGAGGCCGTAGTCCGGCAGGCACGGGTACTGTGTGCTGTACAACGTCCATGCCTCATCGACAGTGAGATTGTGTGGCCGGTGCGTCTGTCGCTTAACATTGTGTGGTGGTTGTGGTGCCGCGTGAGCATTGACGCTGGCTGGCTTGCCGAGGCGCCATGCAACTGCACCGTGTATGACATGGGTATGCCCTACGGATACCCGATGTTAGTCTACCCGGTTCGGCCTGGCAGAAGCCCATGAAGAAGACATACCTCAATCCTAAAGCCTAGGATGATTTCGAATACGTCTTCTTCGGATAGAAACTTGAAGGGAGAAACCCTAAACTTGTAACTGACTTAGCCTATCCCCGAGACCTAGCCTATCTATATAAAGGCCAGGAGGGCACGACGAGGAGGGCACGACGACGAGGACCTACCTCATAACCTAGTATACATCTCGCCAGATCCAATCTGTGCACCCATGTAACCTTCGGCATAGCCATAAATCTAGAGCAGACAAGATGGAGTAGGGTTTTCCCTTCGGGGGCCTGAACTTGGGTAAACATCGTGTCCCGCATTGCTTGTTTGTTAGATGTTTCGCTATCTCCAGCGTCCCCTCCTTCTCCAAAACCCAAGTCCATAACAATGGGCATTGACGAGTCGAACCATCGTCAATTGGCGTCGTTTGTGGGAACTGGGGATGCTGATGTTGCGGTCGTGACGGCCCCATCCACCACGATCTTCGACTCCTCTGCGACGGAGAATCACCTCCTCTTCGGCACCATCGAATTCACTGTCTACTCGCCAAGACTTCGATTCCGTAGGATATGTAGTCAACATGGTGCTCGGGAGCCTATGCTTCCAGGTGGGAAAGGTTGGCACCCTTCGCCTCCATGAATGGGTGGTACCTCCGGCAATCGCACCTGCTTCGTGGGTGCCGCCAATTGGTGTCCTAAGCGCACCCTCGCCGACGTACAGTTCGGATGATAATAGTAGTAGTTGCAACTCCGATATATGCAACCCTCCTACAGAGGAAGGAAACTACGGTTCCAGATCTGAGAGTTGTAGGAATAATGATCTCCCCTAACGCATCATGTGTGTGGCCATTATCGACGCTCAGGATGATAATGGAGCGAATCCACAGGATCCCCCTAACGCTGCAAACGGAGGACCTGTTCCTCCTCCGAATCCTCCAAACCCCAACGTCGCCAATGGTAATGATGCGGCTCGGCAGGAGATCCACCTCAATGAGGTTGAGTGGTAGAGAGTCCGAATGGCCATGCGGTGCACCCCCCTGGATGCCTCACGTGACATGCTAATGGGCTACCACTAGCTCCTCGTGAAGGAGCACAATCGACAAGTCGCGCAGCACAAAGAGCTCGAGCCAAGTCGGAGGGCAGCCGACGAATCAAGCGCTCGACGAGCCACGCTCTCCTCCATCGGCGGGTCCTCCTTCAAAGGCTACGACGGCCACCCTTCCTACAAGAGTCGTTCTCAGTTGCAGCACATGGACCCTAGCTCCAGGCGCGAGGCCACCATGGCACTCGACCTGTCCTTCATGTCGATGGAATCGCAGGGTAACATAATGCCCAAAACACCACATGACACGGTCATAGCAGATACTACGTATCTGCTCGCCAATCAACCACCAGCCGGGGATCCACGATCCGCCGTGCAGAAATCTGCAATCGTAGGCCTCGGACTCGTTGGAGCCGCGTTGATCGGAGAGGAAACCCTGGAGCCGAACAAAAAGGCCACGGTGAAATTTATGAAGAGACGCACGCCCTCCTCTGACGAGGACGGCCACGACTTGTCGCGGCGACGTCGTAGCACATGGCGAAGGAGCCACAACTATGATGCTCGCGATGAGCTCACATAGCGCAAGATCGATAAACCACGCGCAAAACATGCATTCTCCACGGAGTCGGAGGAACAAGATACGGAGATCTAAAGCGCTAGATGCTTCAGCCGGGCAATACGACAGACTCAGATGCCCAAAGGCTTCAAGCTACCGTCAGACAACCCGAAGTTCGACGGCTTACATGAGCCAAAGTTTTGGCTAGAGGACCACATCTCATCGGTCAAGCTGCATGGTGGGAGCAAAAACACAGCCATGCAATGCCTTCAGCTGCAGCTGAAGGGTGCGGCTAGAGCCTGTCTCAATAACCTTCCATCCGGATCCATTAGCAGTTGGGAGGAGCTGGTCTACAGCTTCATTCGCAACTTCAAGGGTACCTGCAAGAGGCCAGCGTCCATTGAGGAACTGTGCACCTACCGCCAATGGTGCAATGAGTCGATCTGCTCCTACGTTCAGTGTTGGTCCGTCATCAAGAACTCCACGAAAGACATCTCGGAGGAGAGGTCAATCGACGCCTTGATACGTTGGAAATGTATCTATATTTTTTTATGTTCCATGCTTGTTTAGTATCTACTTTGATTTTCCTTGTCTACACTTTTGGGTGCTTTTTACATGTTTTCTGGTACTAACCTACTAACAAGTTGCAACAATGCCACATGCATGTTTTCTGCTGTTTTTGGTTTCAGAAAAGTTAGTAAAGAAATATTCTCGAAATTGGACGGGACAAACGTCAAAGTCAATTACTTTCCGTGGAGAACAAGAAGTCCAGAGGAGAGCCGGAGAGGCCGGCCAGATCCACCCTAGGCATGGGTGGGCCCTGCCCCACTCCTGGGAGGGGTGTGGGGCCCCTGGCCGCCGCCTCGGCCTCCCCCTTCACCTATAAGAAGCCCCCGATGCAGAAACCCTAAGCATCCAATCAAAATCTCTACGAAGCCGTCTGTAGCCGCCGCCACCATCGTCCCTAGATCGGGGGGATCTAAAGTTCTTCCCGACACCCTACCGAAGGGGAGATCATCCCGGAGGCCTTCTCTCCGGTATAATGCATGAGTAGTTCCACCTTGGACTATGGATCCATGTAGTAGCTAGATGGTTGTATCTCCTCCTTTGTGCTTTCATGTATAGATCTTGTGAGCTCCGTTCATGATCAAGATCTAATATATTTGTAATCATGCATGTTGTGTTTGTGGGGATCATCTGGATATTAAGATTATTATGTTGGTTTGATTAATGGTTTTTTCTTTATGATTCTATCATATCTGTGTTGTTTGTGATCTTGCATGCTCTCCATTGTTAGTAGCTATCTTGGCCAAGTAGTTGCTAGTGACTCCAAGACGGGGTATTTATGCTCGATAGTGGGTTCATGCCTCTAGTTTCCAAGGGAAGTGACAATAATCTCTTCGGTTGTAGATGTGTTGTCGCTACTAGGGAGAAAAAAACGGTCTCTTGTTCATGGAACATGTGGACTATTTACCTTACACACTTTGCTTAAAGCAGTTGTCTGTTGCTTGCAACTTAATACTGGAGGGGGTTCAGATGATAACCTAAAGGTGGACTTCTAGTCATAGATGCAGTTGGATGGCGGTCTATGTATCTTGTTGTATTGCCCAATCTAATCTCATAGGATCTTTCTGACTAGTAATTGCATTGTTATGCCTTCCTCAGTTCCTGTCAATTGCCCTGCTGTAATTTGTTTACCCTTCATGCCATGTTGTTTATCTAAGGAGAGCACCTCTAGTGAACTATGGACCCCGGTCCAATCTTTACCATTGATACATCTTCCACTGTTACTTGTTTACTTGCTGCAAACCATTACCTTCCACACCATACGTTTAATCCTTTGTTACAGCAAACATGTGAGCTTGACAACCTCACTGATTCGTTGGGACAAAGTCTTGAGTTTGTGTTGTGCAGGTCTCCACGTTGCTTGCAACACCTTTGAGACGTTTCATTCCTTCTTCAGGTTCGATAACCTCGGTCTCTACTGAGGGAAACTTGATGTTGTGCTCATCACACCTTGCTCTTGGGGTTCCAACGAAGTGTCCCACGCTAACACTGTGTGCACGCATCAAGATTTCTAGCGCCGTTGCCGGGGAGGCTAAGGACGTCTTCACAAGGGGAGTCCTTCACTTACTTTCTCTTTACTTTGTTTTTAGTTTGCTTTGTTTCTTTTTCTTGGTTTTGTTTGCCTCTTTTCAAAAAACCCAAAAAATTTAGTCTAGTTTGGTTTGCTTGCTTTATTAAAAAACACACAAAAAAATTAGTTCCCACTCTGATTGCTGGTCTGTTATTGCCTTGCTTGGTCATGCTTTCTATCAATGGATGGTTTCTTTGAAACTAGTTCTTATTGTCAAGGTGGGTTCACGGAGGAATAAAAATATTATTATAAGGAACTCCGTTTGTCACAAAAAGGGAAACACCTATGGGAACAAATTGATAGGTTGAATACTATTGCTAGAGACGTGTGCTCTATTTATAATGTTACTTATTGCTTTGATAAATCTTGCTGCTGCAGGAGGTACCTACCCTTTCAATGTGAGTATAATGATAATGTTACCATATCTTCTTATGTTAAAGGAAATTATGATTTTGATGATGTGGAACAAATTGAAGAATTTATTGCCTTCAAGGGTGCATTTGAACTTGCCAGTTTGCTTGAAAATACTGATGATGCACCTTATGAATCTGAGGTTTATGAGATACTTAAATTTTTCTTTGATAATGACAGGGAAGAAAATGGCTATATTCTTGAATATTTTAATAGACGCTTTCCACAAATGGAAGAGACTAATGCCTTGCAGGAGCCTATGGAATAAGAAATTGTTGAAACTGGAAGCTCATTAGATGAAAAAGAGGAGGAGAGTGATGAAAAAAAGGAGGAAGAATGGATCTACCCATGCCTACCTTCTAATGAGAGTAACTCTTTATCCCTCACATTATTTGATTGTCCCCCATGCTTACCAAAGGAGTATGAATGTTATGTTCCTGTGGATCCTTTTGAAATATCTACTTTGGGTAAAACCTGTGAAGGTTTTAATCCCAGTATTTTTGAGCTTGATAGAAATGATGTGTTTGTAGATCATGAAAAGCATGCTTTATGTGATAGCTATATTGTTGAGTTTATTCATGATTCTACTAAAAATTATTATGAGAGAGGAAAGTATGGTTGTAGAATTTTTCATGGTACTGAAACACCTCTCTATATGCTGAAAGTTTTGAAGTTACTCTTGTTTTATCTTCCTATGCTTGTCACTTTATTCTTTGTGAATTTATTTGCATACAGGATTCTTATGCATAGGAAGTGGGTTAGACTTAAATGTGTTTTGAATTTGCTCCTTGATGCTCTCTTTGAATTCAATTCATAATTCTTATGTGAGCATCTTTTCAAGCTATCAAGCCTAACTTAAAGGCGTTAAAGAAAATTACTTGTTGGGAGATAACTCAAGTGTTTCCTTGAGTCTTGGAAGTTATTACTTCTGTAATGACCTTTCCTTATCCTTTTTGTTTGCTTTTTGTGCCAAGAACGACCTCTAATGAGAGGGAAGTAAGATTTGGGGAGTTGCTGTCCCAAAACAGATTTCTGTCCTCCACCAAAAAAATCGTGAGGAGTCAATGTAACTCGGTTTGAGCTCAAAATTTATGAATAAATTCCCCTGTATGTTAGCTAACTTCTGTTAGTTCAACACTTTTTGATTTTAGCAACAGAAGATGTCCGAAAAAATCGGTTTCTACCTGCTGGTCTGTTTTGACAGATTTCTGCCATTATCTGCATTTGCTTCTTATTGATTCCTTTTTTAGTTCTCTTTAGGTGAATTGAGATTTTTGAAGGAGTTACTACAGTAGCTTGTGTTTTTAGTGAAAAGACTTGCTGTTCCAAAGCTTTGCCAGAGGTCTAATATCTTTTGAATAAACTAATGTTGCTAATGAAGATTGTGTGAAGTTTTGTATGAAGGAAAACTTTCAGGTGTAGAGAGAGAATGATGCAATGAGATGAAGAATGAACAAAAGCTCAAGCTTGGGGATTCCACCATAGTGTCACCCCAAGAAATATCCAAGAGGTACAAGCTTCAAAGCTTGGGGATGCCCAAGGCATCCCCTTCTTCATCAATAAAAAGCTCAGGTCTGTCTAGCAACTTTGTTTTTATTGTTTCATGCTCAGTTGTGTTGTTCTTGGAGCGTCTTAGTTTTGGTTTACTTTTGCTTAGGTTGTTTAGTATGCTTGAATAAATAAGTTTAGACCCCCGTTCTCGCTGTGTTGTTTTGCAAATAAGTTGCTTGGTGTTGGAAAGGAGTAGTAAGTTCTTGCTTGAAGTGCAAGAGGAGCTTGCATTGACTGTGACTTAGACTTTAGCATGACATGCTAGGTGTTTTTTTGACCTTATGCTTAGTGATTATTGTTGTAGCATGTCTTGTTCCAAACAATTGGGATTGCTTAGTGTGCCTTGAAGAAATTATGCGTTGTTTTAGCATGCAAAAACATAGTATTGTGGTATTCTCCTTTGATGCTTTGCTTGGGTTGACTTGGCACATGCTCACACCATGTTATGACTATGACACATCACCATTATCCTCTATGATCATTTAGTCCTTGACTTGTGGTACCACTCTTTGCTTTGATTAGTATGCTTTGTTGCACTGCATGATTATGGCCATTATGCTCTCTTAGTTGGTTGCTCCCAGTCTTTTTGCTAGCCTCCACTTGTATGAGTAAGTTATACTCATGCTTCCAACTTCCAAGAAACCAAGTTTTTCCAAAGTGTCCACTATAAAATCCTATGCATGGTGTGTTACACCATTCCAAGTATATTCTTGTTTTCAACTATCTTCCAATTAAAAACTATTTTGTTATGTGAAAACTAAGTGATTAAAGCCCTCACGAACTTGATGGCACACTTTATATTCTTTGCCCCTAATAAACTTGAACCATTGTGACAACTTTGTTGTATATGCTTGCACTTATAAGTTGGAATTAGCAGAACCGTGTTGTCACGGGGAACATTTTCAACATTGCACTTGTACTTTGTACTCAGTTGATATCATGCTCTTTTGTCTATGGATGTCACCGGTGTGAAATAAAGAGGGAACTTGTAAGTCCATGGAGTTTGTATCCTGTGTTAGAGAAACGCCTGGGCCGCTAGCCTAAGCCATGCCTAATCATGGTGGAAACTTGCAGCATCACCATAATGAGCTATCTATGAAGCATCCTCAATAAAAAGCTATGCCTATGGTAAATAAAAAGATTGCTGAGATGCTCATTGTCTGCTTGCCTTGTCATTTTGGTTATGGGAAAGCTCCTGTACCATGTGCAAGGGTACCCCGTTGGCGGTTCTCAATGATATACAAATACTTACAATGACAAGAACTTACCTGGGCCCAAAGTTGAGTATGCATGAGGTGTGGCCCTCATATTCAAGGGACTTGAGATTTCTAACTTATACTTCGTCAAGCATATACTCCATCTTTGCCACTTTAACCTTAACCACTTCAAGATGCTTATGATAGGGGCAATGAGGGTTGAAAGCTAACAAGTACCATAATTTTTGGAAGCCATTTTTTGAAACTTGTAATCCCTGCTTCCTTTACAAAAAAGGGCCTTTCTTCCACCACTATTGAGTCTCCACCTTCTATCTTTAGGCACCATTAAGAGAGCATAGTTGTCATTCTGTGTGCAGTGTTTCAAAGCTTATTGATTGATGCATATTGTGATATTACTTGTTCTTGTGATATTTGTTTCTAGTCACCCTTGTGAACTTTGAAGGTGTCCTATGCATCTATATTGCTACTCTATGAGGGACAAGCCGATTGCCACTATGCTATGTTTTCTGTATGTGAAACAAACAAACATTTTTCATTGTATATTATTCATGATCTTTGTTTGTAGCTTGTCATGTTGCATGCATAGTTACTATGTCCTATTGTTATAACCCCATCTTTCATGCACATGTTTAGAGTTCTTTGATCCCAGCTTTCAATGCTTGCAAATGGTTGGATATTTATTGTGAGGGTGCATGTCACCTAAAAAATTATTCTTTTATCACTTACCTACTCGAGGACGAGCAGGACTTAAGCTTGGGGATGCTGATACGTTGGAAACGTATCTATAATTTGTGATGCTCCATGCTTGTTTAGTATCTACTTTGGTTTGCCTTGTCTACACTTTGGGGTGCTTTTTACATGTTTTCTGGTACTAACCTACTAACAAGTTGCAAAAGTGCCAGATGCCTATTTTCTACTGTTTTTGGTTTCAGAAAAGTTAGTAAAGAAATATTCTCGGAATTGGACGGGACAAACGTCAAATTCAATTACTTTCTGTGGGGAACAAGAAGTCCAGAGGGGAGCCGGAGAGGCCGTCCAGGGCGTCCAGACCCACCCTAGGCGCGGGTAGGCCCTTCCCCACGCCTGCGAGGGGTGTGGGGCCCCTGTCCGCCTCCTCGGCCTCCCCTTCGCCTATAAGAAGCCCCCGATGTAGAAACCCTAAGCACCCGATCAGAATCTCCACGAAACCGTCTATAGCCACCGCCACCATCGTCGCTAGATCACGGGGGATCTGAAGTTCTTCCCGGCAACCTGCCGGATGGGAGATCATCCCGGAGGCCTTCTCTCCGGTATGATGCGTGAGTAGTTCCACCTTGGACTATGGGTCCATGTAGTAGCTAGATGGTTGTATCTCCTCCTTTGTGCTTTCATGTATAGATCTTGTGAGCTCCGTTCATGATCAAGATCTAATCTGTTTGTAATCATGCATGTTGTGTATGCGGGGATCCGATGGATATTGAGATTATTATGTTGGTTTGATTAATGGTTTTGTCTTTATGATTCTATCATGTCTGTGTTGTTTGTGATCTTGCATGCTCTTCGTTGTTAGTAGCTATCTTGGCCAAGTAGTTGCTAGTGACTCCAAGAGGGGGTATTTATGCTCAATAGTGGATTCATGCCTCTAGTTTCCAAGGGAAGTGACAATAATCTCTTTGGTTGTAGATGTGTTGTTGCTACTAGGGAGAAAACAACGGTCTCTTGTTCATGGAACATGTGGACTGTTTACCTTACACATTTTGCTTAAATCGGTTGTTTGTTTCTTGCAACTTAATACTGGAGGGGGTTCGGATGATAACCTGAAGGTGGACTTCTAGTCATAGATGCAGTTGGATGACGGTTTATGTATCTTGTTGTATTGCCCAATCGAATCTCATAGAATCTTTCCGACTAGTAATTGCATTGTTATGCCTTGCTCAGTTCCTGTCAATTGCCCTGCTGTAATTTGTTTACCCTTCATGCCATGTTTTTTATCTAAGGAGAGCACCTCTAGTGAACTATGGACCCCGGTCCAATATTTACCATTGATACATCTTCCACTGTTACTTGTTTACTTGCTGCAAACCACTACCTTCCACACCATACGTTTAATATTTTGTTATAGCAAACCGGTGATCTTGACAACCTCACTGATTCGTTGGGACAAAGTATTGAGTTTGTGTTGTGCAGGTATCCACGTTGCTTGCAACAGCTTTGAGACGTTTCCTTCCTCCTTCAGGTTCGATAACCTCGGTCTCTACTGAGGGAAACTTACTGTTGTGCTCATCACACCTTGCTCTTGGGGTTCCAACGAAGTGTCCCACGTCAACACTGGGTGCACGCATCACACCTTTAATGGCGGCATAAGCCGCCGTGAGCTTAGAGAGGAGCTAGGCCGGATCAAGCCCAAAACATCGATCATCTGATGGACATCGCCAATCGCTAGGAGGATGGCGAAGATGCCGTCAACCGAACACGTTCGGATGACGAGGATGACCTCGGCCGCAGGTTTGACCGCCGGGGAAAGAGAAGAGCGCGCGTCTACGACGATCACGAGGAGGTTGATATGGTCGCGGCTGGCTACACCGACCGCCGTGAAGATGGGAACCACAGCAGCGGCTACCGTAGTGGCGGCTACCACGATAGCAGGAAACCCATGCATTCATGGTAACGTCGCACTCGGGATGACAAGCCATCCGCGTTTGAAAAGCTGCCAGGTCCCTGCATCATCCACTTCTACATCGACAAGCACGATGGCAAGAACAAAGCCAGCCATCTTCTCAAGGACTTTAGAGAGTTCCAGAAGCTCCATGAGGGATACGCCCAGTTGCGGTGTGATGCAGTGAATCAGGAGTTCAGCTCTTCCCCTGGGCCCATCGCATATGGTTCCCCACCACCACCCGGAGGACCCGCGCAGCCTGCGGCTGCACCGACCTAGAACAATGGAGTAGAACAGTACCCATGATCGTTGGGTACCATGATGATACAAAAAGGACGTCCATCCAACATGATCCAAAAGACGATCACCCGCCAAATAAACCTAGCCGTCACCTCCCCGCTAGCCATACCTGAGTACCTTAGTGGCTCGGAGTCATGCATCACCTTCGACCGATCAGATCATCCGCGTCAAATCCTTCGCTCAGGCCACTCAGCCCTAGTACTTGAGGCACAGATCGGCGGATTCGAGATGACTCGTGTGTTCATGGATGGTGGCAGCAACATCAATCTTATGTTCTCCAGTACACTTGAAGTTATGCGGATCTCGCTCAGCATCCTAGAAGCATTCGATACAAGCTTCCATGGCATAGTCCTAGGGAAAGGAGTGTATCCCCTCGGAAACATATGGCTCGACGTCATCTTCGGCACCACTAAGAACTTCAGGCATGAGCGGCTTGAGTTCGAGGTGGTTGACTGTCCCTCTTAGTACCACGCCATCCTTGGTCGTGTGGCATTCGCAAGATTCCTTGTAGTACCGCACTATGCGTACCTCCTTCTGAAGATGCTAGGACCCAACGACGTCATCACTATCCCAGGAAGCTTCACCAAGTATGATAGCTGTGATAGAGACTTCAACATAATCTCCCAGTCCTTTGGTATGCAAGAGGAGCTCGTGAGGTTAAAGGAGTCGATAGACAATAGTCTGCCATGTGACCAAGCAGAACGCACCTTAATTGTCATTCGACTCCACGGTCAATACCAAGGCGGTGCAGGTCCACCCGACGGATCCCACCAAGACGACTCTGATCGCCAACAACCTGAGTCCCGCATAGGAACTCACACTCGTCGATTTCCTCCGTGAGCATTGGGAAATCTTCGCCTGGTATCCTGCAGACATGCTAGGGGTTCCTAGGCAATTTGCCGAGCATGCACTCAATGTATACTCGGATGCGCGTCTAGTGAAGAAGATGATGCATCGACTGTCCAAGGTAAGAGTGGGGGAAATTGGTATCGAAGTCAACAGACTCCTCGATGCTAACTTCATAAAGGAGATCAAAGAAATCACCTAGGTAGCTAACCCCGTGCTAGTCCCCAAGAAAGATACGGACATCCTGGGATGTGCATGGACTTTCCGGCCCTTAAAAATCACTACCCAAAGGACCACTTTCCCCTACCACGGATCGACCAGATCATCGAATCCACCGTGGGATGTGAACAACTCTCATTCCTCGAAACCTACTCAGGCTACAATCAGATTCGACTGAAGGTCGGGGATCAGGAAAAGACGGCTTTCATTACATTGTTCGGAGTATTTTGCTACAACACAATGCCTTTCGGGCTCATGAACGCAGGATCAACCTATCAAAGGTGCATGCAGCCTGCCTGAAGAATCAAATTGGTGAAACATTCAGGTCTATGTCGATGACATAGTGGTAAAGACCAAGGAGAGCCAAACATTGATCGATGATCTCTGCGAGACGTTCGACAACCTTGATCGATACAGGATCAAGCTGAATCTGTAAAAGTGTGCCTTCGGCATCCCATCCGGACAATTGCTTGACAACTTATCTCCGAGAGGGGTGTCGAGACTAATCCGAAGAAAATCAAGGCTATACTAGCCATGGAGAAGCTGAAGAACGTCCAAGGAGTCCAGCAGCTAGCTGGATGAATCGTAGCGCTCAGCGGGTTCATCAGCCGCATGGGCGAAAAGGCTCTCCCCTTCTACAAGTTGATCTTCAAGTCTGACGAGTTTGAATTGATGGATGAAGCTGACGAGTCATTCGAAGACGTCAAACGTCTGCTCTCTATATCTCCCGTACTGGTGATGCCAATGGAGAGAGAGCCCATGATGATGTACATTGCTGCAACGCACCAAGTGGTCAGCACGACACTTGTGGTCGAGCAACCCGAGGAAGGCAAAACCCATGGGGTGCAACGCATGGTGTACTACCTTAGCGAGGTGCTGACACCAACGAAGCAGAGATACCCTCACTATCAAAAGCTAGCATACGGCATATTCATGACCGCGCGTCGGCTGTGCCACTATATCCAGGAGAACCATATAGTGGTCGTCAATGATGCACCACTATCACACGTCCTCAACAACCCTGTGGCAATAGGTCGAGTGTCCCTCTGGGGCATCAAAATGTCCCCACAAGATATCATCTACGAGCGGTGCACCGCCATCAATCGCGGCTACTTCCTGACTTCTTAATCCACTGGATGGAACTGCAACTCCCAGACACCCCAGACATGTCTTAGTTCTGGACAATGCACTTATATGGATCCAAATGGGTGGAAGGAGCTGGAGCCGGAGTAATCTTGACATCCCCTGAAGGGGACAAGACAAGATATGTGTTGCAGATGAGATTCTGTGCATCCAACAATGAGGCTGAATACGAGGCACTAATCCATGGCATGCGGATGGATAAAGTCTATGGCACCACACGACTGGTCATCTATGGCGACTCCAACCTCGTCGTCTAACAGACGATGAAATAGTGCGACGCCGTTAGTGACAACATGATTTCCTAATGTGACCTCTACAACTCACTCGAAGGAGACTTCGACGACTGTGAACTCCGTCATGTCGGATGAGAAAGCAATGAGGAGGACGACAAGCTCGCCAACATTGGATCCACCTGTGCTTCGGTACCGCAAGACGTGTTATTCAAACAAATCTGCGAGCGCTCCATCAAGCGCAAGACTTCCAAGGGCACAGTGGACACCGCAGAGCACTCTGGGGTTGCGCCACCCGACAAAATAGGGGCACCCGCAGAACTGGAGGTGGACATCGAGCTGGTGAGCCTCATGCAAGTGCCAGCAATCGAGCAATCATGGACTCAACCATACGTCAAATATCTGTTGAGAAAGGAACTACCGGATGACCCGAGTGATGCCAGACAAATTTCCTGCCGCTCCAAATCCTTCACCATCATAAATGGTGAACTCTACAAATGAAGCATCATCGTGGTCGTCTAGCGATGCGTCACCAACCACGACGGGAAAAGCATCCTCCTCCACATCCATGAAGGCATCTGCGTCCACCACGCTGGCAGCCGCACCCTAGTCGCCAAGGCTCTACGAGCTGGTTTCTACTAGCCAACCATGATGCGCGACGCCAATGACATCATTGAGAAGTGCAACGCCTACCAACAATTTGCCAACAAACCACATGCACCAGGCTCAGAGCTACAGCCCATACCACTGGCCTGGCCCTTCGATCAATGGGGACTCGATATGGTCAGCAAGCTGCAAAAGTCTTGACCCGGAGGATACGTCTTCCTCCTGATGGCAGTCGACAAGTTCACCAAGTGGATCAAGGCTGCCACTGCTGTTATGTTCTTCCAGTCCATTGTCTATAGTTTCGGGATGCCCCATAGAATCATCACCAACAACGGCACGAACTTCACCTCGAAGGAGTTCCAAGACTTCTACGAAGGTCTCGGCATCAACATCACATACGCCTCAGTGGCGCACCCGCAGACGAACGGCCGGGTCGAAAAATCCAACAGCCTATTCTATAACAGGATCAAGAAGGAACTCATGCACCCTCTCGTACGAGCAGCGGGAGCCTAGGCAGACGAACTACCCTTCGTCCCCTGGAGCCTACGCACAACGCCAAATAGCGCCACCAGCTATACGCCCTTCCTCATGGTGCACGGAGCCGAAGCAATGCTACCTTCCAAGGTATGCTATAAGGCCCCACTGGTCATTGTTTATAGCAAAGCCGAATCAACGACCGTGCTCGAAGACGCTGTCGACCTGTTGGACGAGGCACACGACATTGTCGTAGCCCGTTCGACGGTGTACCAGCAAATCCTTCGCAACTAGCAGCTGATGGCTACGTCCAAGGTCCTTTGTCAAATGAGACCTCGTCCTACGGCTCAAGCAAAAAAGGGCACATGAAGCTCGAGTCATCCTGGGAAGGCCCCTATGTGGTCACTGAAGTAATTTCAGGTGGCGCATACCGCCTCAAGGACGTCGAGTCTGGAGTAGCATACTCCAACCCTTGGAACATCACACAATTGCAATGCTTCTACCCTTAGTTGTCTTTACTTACAATAAGGCTTTTCATCCAGGATAGTCAGCCTAACCCTATACTCCCTACTATGCGATGAATAAAATCTAAGTTCCTTAGCCAATATATCTTTTCCTTATGCAAATTTACATTCATACAACGCACTCAGGGGATGCACCTCACCCAACGACTTCGTCGACTCTTATGTTAACGCATCCACCTAAGTAGTTGACCACGTCAGGCTAACGAAAAAGACATGCAAACTTTACAACAACAAGCATTACATGCAACACATTTTACAAATTTTACAAAGAGTCAAAATGGCCCAAGCAAAAATATACAGATTTTACATTGTCTTGTACAACGCTTGTAGGGATTAACCATGCTGAAGCAAAATGTTCGTTCGCTCGTCAAAGAAGTGCACAATGTCTTTGGCATGGCGAGCCACCGCCTCATAGTGTGGGTCCATGTTCCGCACCATACCATCCGGGGGAACGTGTGGGCCTGCTGCTATCTCCACCAAGTCCACGTCCCGACGAAGCAGCCGAACAAGGGCCAATGCTGCTTTCACACCCGCAACAAGTTGTTGGTGCACAAGTGTAGCACCCCGGGTAAAACCACTACTAGAAAATCGCAGTATATTTGCTTGTGCATCATCAGAACATCATCATGCATATTAATTTTTTCTTCAAACTATATTGCGAAAGACTATATTGTTTTCTAAACTAGCCTTATCGAATTTCAAATCAAACCCTCGGTTCGACCGAATCTTGTATTTGTCTAAAAATAATTTATAAAGGTGTTTTAAAATAAAAATAAATAAATGTTTTCGTGGGGAGGCAGCCAGATGACCAGGCCCAAGGCCCAGTCAAAGGCTACCTACAACCCACCTACAATCCCTAACCCTAATCCCATCGAACAACCTAGATCCCCACCCCACCGCCGCTGCTATGCGTGCACATCACGCTCACCACCTCTCGACACACACCACACACGCCTGCCTACACACGCACAACGCCACGCACGCACGTCGCCTTGCCTGTCACGTACACCAACCCCACCCTAAACCGAGTCAAACCCACGTACACCAACATGCACCCGCCGCACCCGCCGCAATCCCCTGGCCCCACCACCCCGCGTCGCTTGCACGCCAACCACCACGCCCGCGATCCCTTCTCTCCTCCCTCGTGTCTTCCCTCCTTTGTAAATCCCGGCGCCGCCGCTCCCATCTCTCCCCGGCGCCGCCTGAAGCGCCCCTTCTTCGTGACCCCGTTCGGCGCCGCCCCGTACCCCACCTCCTGCGGCCTTCCTCGAGCAGATCCCGCCACCCGCGGAAGCTCGCCGGTCTGCGCCCTGTCCTCCGGCAACGCCTGCCGTAGGCTCTCGCATGCACCGCCACCGAAGCCCTCCTCGTCCCCCTCCCTCTGCGCCCCACTGGTCCCCACCGCGCGTCCTTGTCGCCTCATCTGCTCGTCGACGCCCTTCTCCGCCTCCGCCTAGCCCCTCCGTCGTCGAGCCTGGCCCCGCGCGCTCTGGCCGCGCCTTCCTCTGCCTGGAGCGCCATCGCCTGCTCCTGCGCTCGCCGTCGCCGCGGGACCCCGTCGTCGGCCACCTCCTCCGCCTCCCCGTGCAGGCCCCCTCCCTGTCAGCATCCGGTTTTCCTGTCTAGTGTCGCTCGCTGCCTGCTGCCCGAGCTCTCCCCGCGTGCTGTAAGCTCCGCAAGACGCAGTCGCGCCCAGGTTGTCGCTCTACCCGTCCCTACAAGCTTCGCACGTCGCTGAAAATGTCCCTGTCGCATCTCTTCCTGCTAACCAGGGTCACCTCGGTTGGACAAGGCCCTATTGGAGTGGGTTTGGTGCAGGCACAACTGTTTCAGTAACCGAGGGGTGGTGTTGAAGCTTGGTGGTGATGTTTCTAAGTACAGTCGCTCGAGTTGTTATCGACAAGAGCTTCATCCGCTGTGATGCTCTGTGGTACACAAAGTTCTCCCCAGACGAGTGAGAAGACGTCTATCACGAACTCCAAGTCCTCGCGATATCCGAAGGTGATGCTCCCGGAAGCCAAAGACCTTGTCGAATCCGAACCACTTTAGACCGTCAAGATCTCCTTCACGGGACACTGAGACCCCCGGCCACCAGATCCATCGGCACGCCACGACCACCGTCATGGAAACCGCAAGATCCACTTCCAGAATCCGAAGACCCTTTCCCAGCATTCGAAGACCGATCCCCCGAACCATCGGAACCAAGATCTTCGACCCCTAATATGTGTGACCCCTATCCAAGACCCCTATCTTTATAAATGACATATCTACTTGTTGCATATTAAATTGTTCATGCTTGCACACATCTCATGTGGTTTGGGGGCTTTATGCCGATTCACCTCATACTTAAATCTGGAGTTCATATGCGGGCAAATCTAGTCTAATATTGGTCCCATTTAAATTTGTGCATCGAATCGGTGATATAATTTTGCCTTGTTAAGACAACATTTAAATTGCGGGGTATCTAAACAACATGAACCATCTAATTAATTGTCGGGACTCCGGTTCTGCTTAATACTGCCTAATTACATCGCATCCTTGCCATGCCATACATCATAGATGCATCATGCCCGATCTTTTGCCGTAGTATTAATAGTGCATCCGGCGTTTTTGCTAGTGCCTTGCTTCTTCACGCATTAGGCCGATTAATTGATGCGAGTGTCGACCCGATCTTCAGATGAATCTTCGGCAATGTTTTCAGGCGAGCATCCCCCCTTTCTACCTATCTTACTTTTATAGTATTTATTTCCTCATGTTGATCTATTGCTATCTGTGTTGCGATGCTCTAGTTTTCGTACCCGTGATATCCCTTGCAGCCATTATATTGCCTTGGACACCTCCTATTACCTGTTGTTTGGTAGATAGTCGGCCTTGCGAGTCGTAGTTGCTTGCTCAGGTGTTGTTTCGATGTCGTCGAGTACCACAGTTGTTGGAGTAATGCCGCATGTTTAATGTTGGAGATGATCATTGCTTTAATTACCGTTTAATAACTAAAATTGAAGTAGGTAAATAATGCAGAGTCACAGGTGGGCAATAGATGTTATTTGGTTTTTAACCGTCCACTTGTGTCCCGTAGGACCCCGAGTACTTGATACCTGTTCTTTGAATATTCGCACTATCCGCATGTGGGACCATGAATCTCCCGAACCCTAGCTTGAGTCATATTTAATTCCTTGGGGCCACAAAGTAGTTTGGGGCTTTATTACTATCATGTACTTATGCCATGCTTTACTGCTTTATTACGATTGCGCGTGGAGCGCCTGTACTGTTTAGGAAAAAATGTGGAATGTTTCCGCGGTATCGACAAGCCCAGTCACACTTTCGGGTTCCCAATCGTTTACAGCCATTGACACAAACCTCTGGGTCTGTCTCGGAGCCGGCCAACTTCGTCGCGGGTTGCTTAGTGGGGTGGCCCCCTGAAATCAAATATGAATCTTGTGAATGTTCTGTCGTGATGCCTCGTTGGGTTTTTATTTGGTTCTTTCCAAGGTTGATCGTGCGTGTATTGCTATTTGTGCACCCCTGCAGGGTAAAATTTTCTGAAAGCCGCGTCCGCGGTTATTGACGACTTGGAGCACAGTATCTCGATCATAGACAACTATAACTAAAGTAGTGCTATAAATTTGACTTTATAATGACTAGTAATCAGCTTCACTATAACATAATGGCTAAATAAAAGTGCCAACAACTGCTGGATTTGGGTTGTCACCTGTTACCATTGTATCTGACTAGTAAGTATTGTCACTACAACGGAATGGTTAACTAAAACTGCCCACTATTTATAATATCAGGATGACTCATGCTATCTATATCTGACTAGTAATTGCCGCTACTATAACGAAATGAATAAAACTGCCAACTGTGTGAGTTCCTCGGTTGACTTCCTCGTTTGGTCTCGAGGGGGAATACCAGGATGGGTATGCTTGGTGATAGTTTCAGGTTGGATCCGAATAGGTCTTTTTTATCCCTATCTGATAGTCACCAGTTGTATTAAGTCTCTATAGGTTGTTTAGTGCATGCTGCGCTGCCGCCTCAATCCACCATACCTATGTAGGCGAGGACCGCCGAATTATAGTCTCACCATGTACTGGCCTCAGTACTGACCGCTCTCTTTTTCCTTTGCCCTTTGTCGGCACCCCTTTTGTTTAAGCAGGTTTTGAGATCGATGTCGTTAGCAGGGTTACCCTTCCGGCTTGGCCTGGGCAGGGTTATGGACGCCATTGATTATTCTTCAGGGCTCTTATCTCAATTCGCATCTTGTCTGTACTCGGACGTTGTATCGTTTTCAAGGTGATTTGGATCTTTGTACTGTATATCTGTATTCTTGACTCTTTGAGTCATTGTTATATATATATATTTGTTATGTGGGTTCCATCGTGGACTATTGTGTAATGATATTACTTCATTTTCCACCCGCACGAAAGTGCCTGGTGGGCGCCTTTGAATCGTTTCTATGCGAGTTTGGGGGGGATCGCTGAAACTTGCATAGGGTCGATCCGAGGGTGTTACAACAAGCTCCTTCACGCCATCCATGCTCTGAAACTTGCCCAGCAGCCCCAGGAAACTGGATGGAGCCACATCCAAAAGGAACATGGCAGCCCAGACGAACGTGAATGACGATCTCGCATGCTTCAAAACCTAAAGCACTTGATGGACATGGTCATGTACCATCACGACCACGGCCGCTCGATCGCGGTCCATCCAGAAGAATCCTTTGACCTCCAACTCCTATTGGGTAACGCAGTTGAGCCGAAAAGCCACATGCTCCTTCTCCTCGCCAGGAATCTTCACATCTTTCTTTCCCTACGAAATCAGGTGAGATTCCCGCAGGCGGCAGAGATCCACCTCTCCCATCATCGAACGCCGCCAACCTCTGTTGGTGACGCGCCCGGCGGCGGTCTTCTTGGCGGTGCATGCGACACTCGTCCTGGAGGCCGCGGAGACTTTCTTCGGCTTGCCCATCTTCTTGGCACAGAGTGATGCACGATGCACATGAAGAAAGAAGGAAGGAAAAACGTGGAGAATGTCCAGCGCAAGAGGAAGCACGAGCATTGAAAATGGCGGAGGAAAGATCGACAAAGGAAGTGCGAGAATAGCAAATGGCGGAGGGTAGAGTTACCGCAGCACCTAGTAGTATAAAAGGGACGAAGACGACGACGTAGAGGCGTTGATCTACTAAACCTAAAACATGTCAACCATCGCATCGTACACGTGGCTGGTATCGCCTTGAACCATCACGAGCACGCCATCCACTACGCGCGGAAATTGAGGTGACGCGGTATCGCGTAAACTATGCGTGACTAGTGAAATCCCAGTCAGAAAGTGGGACCCACGATCGTCTAGTCCCATCATCTCTTCTGCCGCAGACGGTTGAGCTCACCATGCGTCAGCAATGATGTCAACAACTTGGAAAAGAAAAGGCCAGCAACGACTCTAATCTTTTGAATCAAAGAAAAAGTACTTACTCGAGTATGCGACTCGACCAAATACTCGGGGGCTACTCCTATCAGGAGCGTTGGTCGCACACCTGAAAATTCGGTAAGGTCCCTAGGTTAATTGAAGATATTTTGAAGAATACCCCATCATACATCATTCTCAAGCTTTGAGTCCTCTTTTGAGTCTACGGCTCCATTACGGACTCGGGGGATACTCCCATAGGGAGCGCTGGCTGTGCATTGGAAAGCATTATCTGAAGGATTTCTGGATCACTGTATCACATGACTATGACTATAAGTCTCTTCTTGAGTCTACGACTCAAATAGACACTTGAGGGCTACTTCCATAGGAAGCACTGGTCGTGCACCCTATGAATCAATTGAATAAGATGCTTTGGATCATTCATGACTATAGTAAACATAACTTACAGAACAACTGGTGATTCCGCCCAAAATAAGACTAAGAGAGATAACGTCTCCTTAGACACCCGAAACGCCTTCGCGGCGATAATCTTTTGGATGATGTGTATGCGACGCAAAGATAAGACCTACAGATACAATCTGATGGCCTGGTAACGCACCCGAGTGCGCTCTGCCAGTAATATTCCATGTCAGCAGGCACGATAAAAAATCCCGAAGGACACGTTGGGTACTTAACTTAAAACACTGGAATTCGACTCCTGTAAGACCTTTGTTGCCTGAGTCGAGTTACGCCAGCATTTTTCTGGATTCGAGTCCGGGGACTCAAGTCTGAGTAGATAGCATTGTTTTGCCCAAAGGCAGTTAACTGACCCTGATCTGCCGAAGAGACATGCACACATATCAACTATCCCTATGAACCGACACATTAACCTGAAACATGTTTGGATGAAAGTCACTTAAAAGACTTAAGAGTCTCTACGATTCGACTGAACACTCGGGGGCTACTGACATGGGTATGCCCTACGTGTGCTTGATGTTAGCCAACCCGGTCCAGCAGGGAAGAAGCCCATGAAGAAGGCATACCTCAATCGTAAAGCCCAAGAGGATTTGAGATGGCCCAAGCCTAGTAAAGATTCGAATCCTTGGCGGATACGTCTTCTTCAGATAGAAACTTGAAGGGAGAAACACTAAACTTGTAACCGACTCAGCCTATCCCCAAGACCTGGCCTATATATAAAGGCCGGGAGGGCACGGCGAGGAGGACCTACCTCATAACCTAGCATACATCTCGCGAGATCCAATATGCGCACCCCTGTAACCATCGGCATCGCATTAATCGAGAGCAGACAAGAAGGAGTAGGGTTTTCCCTCTGGGGGCCTGAACCTGGGTAAACACCCTGTCCCGCATTTCTTATCTGTTAGCCGTTCTGTGATCTCCAGCGTCCCCTCCTTCTCCAAAACCCAAGCCCATAACGATGGGTATTGACGAGTCGAACCCTCGTCAGTGTCACAACGACGACGGGATTCATGCTTGCATGCATGCAGGAAGACGACAGGATGACATGTTGCAGTCTCCGACGTGGAAATTACTCATCTTTTACCACTGGAGGTTGGCAACAGGAGTTAATGACGAAGATAAACATTGTTGTGCCAATGACAGGGCTGGCCCGCTAATGCCACATCGTTCGTGCATTGCATTCAACACGCCCGAAGCGTC
This sequence comes from Avena sativa, assembly GCA_916181665.1. Classification (NCBI taxonomy): domain Eukaryota; kingdom Viridiplantae; phylum Streptophyta; class Magnoliopsida; order Poales; family Poaceae; genus Avena; species Avena sativa. The sequence goes on from OV702279.1 coordinate 231,964,196, forward strand.
CCCTATTGTGCTGGGTGGCCTCGTCTTGTTGTACACGCTTTCGGGCCGCGTCGGACCAACGGTTTTGGGGCATGTAGTTGGACGTGTTTTCACCGGGCATGCCCCAATGCCGTTGGGGAACAGTTTGAAGGACGCGACTGGATATGCTCTTACGACTGTGTTGTGGTTCAAGGACCCGGTGATTCCAATTGCAAAGCAGTTTGAGTCGTTACAGGGGTTAACCATTGGCTTAGTTTTCTCATTATAAGTTGTAACAGCCCAAGTTTGTATATATGTAAATAGTACTTAAGCATGGCATGCATCAGTTTAAATCAATCCAATACTTGCACGTGAGCATGTGTTAAAATAAATGCAAATTCAAAACCCTAAACCTCCCCTCTCTTTGAAACTACATTCAAATGGTGTTTGAATTTTGGAAAGTATCAAAATGTGAAGCCCAATTGGTTATGAGGGCCCCACAATAGTTTGTATGTTTTATGAAAGCTCCTAATACTTTGAAAAGATTCAAAACAGTTTGAATTTGAAAATACAAATAGGAAATAGAAAAACAGAAAAAGAAAAGGATTCTAAGAAAAAATAGACAGGAGAGCGAACCAGGCCGCAAGCCACTTCCCTCCTCCCCTCCTGGACCTTCCCCGCAGCCCATCAGTAGCCCACGGCAGCCCAACCCTGGCACACATACCTTTTCGGTGTTCTGTCGCCTTCGTCCCCGACGCCGGGCTTCTCGATGTCGCTGCCGCAGCCGCTCGATGCCGCCAGCCGCTGCGATGCGTCCCGCCGCCCCCGGCGGAGGATAAGACCCGCGCGCACGTCTCTCTCTCGCCCTTATACTCTTCCCTCTCGCGGTCTCTCCTCTCTGCGTCGTGGCTGAAACCCTAGCCTCGGGCTCCGTCGTGCCCCGCCGAACCGTGCCGCCCGAGCTTTGCCAGTGAGCCCACGAGCTCCGCCTCGTCGCGCTGGTGCTCCTCGCAGAAGGAATCGAGCCACTGCGCCGTGATTCATCGCCATCGACTGGTTCTTCCCTGACCCCGACGTGCTCCGCCGCTCGCCTCGCCGTCGATCCCGGACTCGCCTGGCTTCCCCAACCCTCTGCGAGCATCGTGGTGAGCCCCTGGTGCTCAAGGCACCCTCCGCTTGCTTCCTCTCCCTCTGTGCCGATGCCGCGTCACCGATCTGCAAGCGATGTCGCCGTCCATCATCGTGGAGGCTGCTCCGGTGACCAATAATCGGCGGCGCCACCCTCTTTAGGTTCGTCCCGCATCGCTCGTTCGAACCCTCCCATCCGCGCGTCCTCTCTTGCCCTCTAGAACTGCCAACCACCGCTGCCGACGTGTCTCCGGCGAGCCCAGCGTGGCGTCTAGGTGGCGTCGACGTGGCCCAGCGTGGCCTGTTGACCAGGCTTGGCCGCATGGCTAGATGAGGTGGCCCTGGGGCCCCTCTATCAGTCACTGGGCTGGTAAAAGCCTCGGTGAGAAAATCTAGGGTTAGAGCCCTGACGTCAGCATGACAACATGCTGGCACAGTAACTCCCTTTTTCTTTTTATTAAATGTTTTGTAATTATTTCTGGAATATAAATAAATTTCTGTGGGCCACCCTCGTCAGCATTTTAACAATTTCAATAAATGTTTTCAGAAATGAATAAAACTATGACATGTGGGCCCAAGTTAGAAAATAATTTAAATATTCCAAAAATAATTTAAAATGAATTAAAAGTTGAAAAATTCATAACTAATTAATTTTAAATCAGAAAAATACAAATAATATATCAAAATGTTCAGAAAAATGAGAACTATCCAATAGAGCTATAATCATGCATTGTTAAGCAACTTACATGACAAGTTTAATTACAAGAACATAGTAACCCTCACAGGTGATTCCGGAGTTTCCCCGAGTTAGGGTTTTCACCCCTCGGAACCCCGTTTAAGCTGTCAAGCATGCCTTAGGGTTTCATTTCAGTGCAATTTAACTTGTCATATCATCATCCTTGTTTGAGCATTGCATCGATGCCATGTCTTGATTGTTGCCTTCCTTTACGGTGTTGGTTCTTCGCGATAGGATCCGAGCCCGAAGCTGAAGTCAACAACACCGAAGACCCATACCTGTCTACTGACGGACAAGGCAAGCGTAGCCTCTCATTCTGAACCTATGTTTTATAAAGTATTTTACTTTCTCGCTATGATGCACACGATTCCAATGTGGTCTTTTGTCAGTAGTTAGTGTTACCTATCTGCTGCATAGTTTCCCTGTTGTAGCCTTATACTCCTGATCCACCGCACCTAGCATACCTAGGACTTGCATCTGAGTGTTGCTAGAGCTTCTGAGAACGACAGCTTAGCCATGCATAGTATCAATGTCTGATCTATCCGAACGATGAATCAGAGGTGCCGGAGAATCTAGAAAGATGGAAGGTGGTGACATCATCGAAGGAGTTAACTAATCATGCTAAGGCTTGTATGGGAGGCCATGTTTGGTGTGGTTTTTGTAGTCCCATGCTCGTCACCACTAGGAACTGAGTTCTTACCTTTGGAACCAAGACGAGCGTACAGCCACACGGGGCCTGGACAACCCCTCGACTAACTAACTTGCCTAGTAGATTACATGAGTCACATAGTTCGGGCTTTCCATTTGGCATACGCATTGACAACGTTTTCGAAAGAGGAGGTGATGGAGGTGCATCATAACAGGTAGGGAAGCGTGGACCGGGTTGCTTGGGGTAGATAGCGCCCCTGGTAAACCAACCTCGCCTCACATCTTTAAGTACCGGCTTCGGTATTTGACCCGTTACGGCAGAATCATACTTATTGCGTGACTCATGGTCTCGGCGAAAACAAGGTAAAGGTCGTGGTCAACCACCCTCTGTCGGCCTTCCAAGGAAGAGGGCTAATAAGTTGGCTTTAAGAGTCGGTTGGTACGTGTGGGTAAAGTTGTACACCCCTGCAGGGTTAAATCTTTTCGAAAATCCGTGTTCACGGTTATGAACGACTTGGCGACCGGACTTAAGATCATAGATAAGATTAACCACTATAAAACTTGCTGATCCACGTGTGCTTAAGGATGCTTCCTCCGGGTTGAGGGGGTGATCCTAGATAGAAGGTTCTGATGAAGTTGGTGGTTATCGAGATGTGATGAACAAGATGAAGAGGTCGCTATCTTATCCCTTTTAAAAGATTCTGAGTATACGAGCCTCTTCTCTCTCTTGTTTACAAATAAAGATTGCTTTCCGCAAAAGAAAATCCAGAGAAAGCCTTTCTATCCAGAGCATGTAGATACTAGGTTATCTAAGTCTTGCGGAGTACATTCTCGTACTCAGCCTTGCGCCATTGTTGTTTTTCTATAGAGGATCTGGTTGCAACTGAAGGTGGCTTCTACGTTGACATCGACGAGTAGTTGGGGGTCCCAGGTAGCAGCCTGAGGACTACGGGATGGACGTCACTTTTGTTTATTGCTTCTTAGGCCTTTTGCTAAGTTGTTGTGTAGAACAACATAATTTGCTTTCGCTGTGTGATGTAACGTTGGGTCTATGACCTCTGGTTTGTAATAACTCTAATAAATCACACTACTAAGAGTTTAAACTTATGTTGTGGAATCCCTGTGTTCTGTAATATTACCGAATCATATTGTGATCCTTCGTATTTGGGAGTTGAACTTATCTTAGATGGTGATCTGAGGTTAGTTTAACCCTAATCCCCGGGGGTGCTACATAAGTGGTGTTGCTACAATTGACTATTCATCTGTTCTAATAAGCATATTTGCAACAACTAGATGGATGTGGACACACCATATATTTAACCATTTTTGTGTTTTATCCAGTGTGAATTGTAGTGTACGGCTTGTGTTGCTAGTGATTCTGTTAGAATGGGTACTCCTGGTATCTAGTATCTACAATAACCTAGAGATCAGAAGTAGGGCAATGTCGATTAATTTCCTCATTCTATTTTTAAATATAATGTTTATCATGTAAAATTCAAACACGGTGAGGTGAGTTTTGCAAAATGTGAATATTATAAGTGGGTACATCTATAAGAGTTATTTTTAGAAATAAGAACACAGTGAAGAATGCTACTCCCTCCTATCCATACTAATCGTTGCTGAATTGTATGTACCTAGACATGTTTTAGTGCTAGATCCATTTGATTCAATGAAAATTAATATGGATAGGAGGAAGTAAGTAAATGTATGCACACTATTACTCTCGAATTATAATAATCTTATAGGTTCCTTGAAAATGCAAAATTGAAAGTATAGGAATAGAAACATACATGATTACATACATGTTGATGGTTAATGGCAATACAAGGGCACTATGTTATTTATAATTTGAACTTCAATCTAATAATCACCTAGTGGCAATCTGATAATTATGTGTTGGACCACTCACCATACTTTATATGACACATGTTGGAAATATGCCATAGAGACAATAATAAAGTTGATATTATCATATTTCCTTGTCCATGATAAGTGTATTATCCATGTTATAATTGTATTAACCGGAAACTAAATGCATGTGTGGATATATGAATAACATAGTGTCCCTAGTAAGTCTCTTCTAACTACTTCATTAGTCAAGTGGTGGTTAAGGTTTTCTAACCATGGACATGTGATGTCACTTGATAATGGGATCATATCATTAGGAGAATGATGTGATGGACAGATCCAATAATAATCATAGGCATTGATCATGTCACGTAGTTTGATTGCTATTTCTTTTGTATATGTCAAGTATCATTTCCTTAGACAATGGGATTGTGTTCTCCCACTACAAAAATACCCCTGGTCCCGGATACTTTTTGGGGGAGGCATAAGCAAAAAAAGTGCATGTAAAAGTTTGTTAGCCGGTGGATGAGCAACCGCTGCACCATTTGGTCGTGGTGGACACGTATATGCCATGGTACAAACAATACCGACATATATTTCTGCTATGGTCGATGGTACACGAGAAAGGCGATTTTTAATGTCGCGCTTGGCCAACACAAGCATTCGACATTACGCCATCCAATGTGTACACTGTTAATTGTGGGCAACTGGTCAAACACCTTACACTAGCTGGCCAGGCATGTCTTGCTGACATGTCTGTCCCACCATCCACGCAACCACTAGACGTTGGTGTTTTTATCTATCGCGATTAAAGCCTAACTTTTGCAATTTGATCGGGAACATAAAGTGTGGATGCGCATCGAATAGAACACATTTCCGTTATGGGCCATTTGAGCAAACGCGGGCCAAAAGCTGGAATCCTAGACCGCACTTGCCCAAATGTCCCATACACCCCACTCTGTCCACTCCCCACTCTCTATATAACAGAGGAACCCTAGACACTAAGCCATTAACTCTTAGTCCCCACTATATATTTTCCAACTCCCCTCCTCCACAGAGAGCAACATAGAACGAACCCTAGATCTTCATGCGTAGCATCCGAGCTCCCCTAGCTAGACAAGATCTAGAGAACCTTAGCTTTAATCGCAATAATGCGATGGGCGAACATCGGCCTAGCCGTGCTAGATCTTGCACAGACATTGGCTCTACCGATCTTGCGCAGCCTGGCCAGGCCGGATCTTGAGTGCACCAGAAGCATCGGATCTTGTGCGCACCAGCCCCACCCATATGTTCCATTGGCTTGTATGATCCATACGTTTCTTCGTCATCTATGTACACATCTCGACCAGGCTTGTTTTTTAGGTCCGCTTATTTTTTTTCTTGTCTTACTCATCTCACTTATTTGTATTTCAGTTCCAAGCAAAGTTTTAACCAAATGGTGTGTTCCAAAGAGCATATCCACTATGATACTGGCACGGATGTATCATTCAGTGTAGACATGACTTTGATTTCGAATGGAATAGGGGTGCTAAAGATAGCTAGGATTAGATAGGATATTTCTCCTAATTAGGTGTAGTTTTAGGTTTTAGAGATAGATCTGCTGAATATAGATGGGCTCAGGGCCTTCTTTGTTATTAGAAGATGCTACCTCTAATATAATGATTAGAGAGGGGCTCAAATCTAGTGTAATGTGATGTATTGAATATTTTCTATATCAATAAACTGAAACTTTTCAATTTCAGTAGAATCTTAGCAACATAAATTGATTACTATTAATGTATAATGTTAACATGTACTATTAATGTAAATAACTTTTTAAACATTGGAAGGTGTAACACAACAATTAACACATCGTTATACGACACTAAAGTTCCGTTATCCTTTAGTAATGTACCGAGGCACAACTTATGCGGTGCCACGAAAGTGCTAGCAAAACGGATCTCGATGTGCCGAGCCAAAAAAAGTTCCACCTAAAAACTTTTCCCGGAGCAATTATCCATGGCGGATTTGTTTTGCCGCGCTAGCGCGAGCATGGCAACTAGGCACATGCTTCATCATTTATAAGTGTTAGGGCACGTGATGTGTATTATAGTGTCCCTGGTATCAGAGTAATACTTTGTGGACATCAAACGCCATTTCTTAGTTGGCACTCCAAGTGATGGAGAGATATCTCTGGGCCCTCTCCGATTGTACTTGTTGAGTTGTTGAGTTGCATGAATCAAGTGTGAGATTTGGCACTCCAAGTGATGGAGAGATATCTCTGGGCCCTCTCAATAGTGTAGCATCCTAAATCTTGCAAGGATGTGACTAATGTTTTTAGTCACGGAGATCCTACACCACGAAATGAGTAAAGAAAACTTGTGGTAACGAGATTGAACTAGGTATGCTGATACCGACGATTGAATATCGGGGAAGTGGTGTATCGCGAGACAAAGGGAATTGTATACTGGATTAATGGAATCCTCGACATCATAGTTAAACCTATAATGATCTCCGTTCAATGTGTGGGAGTCATTGTGGGAATATACCTCCAAAAATATTCTAGGTGGCATGGGCATACATAAAGACCCGATGGTTGCTAGATTGTCGGCTTCCTTGTTGCTTGCTCTGCTTATATGGGACACCTTGCACCCATCAAAGTGGGCTTCAATAATGTTGTATGTGTCTCGATATCCGAACATGTTTTCGCTAACAGTGTAATACTTGTTCATCACTTATTGTGCCATTAGGTTTGAGTCACCAAATATTTTGAGGCAAGTTGCGTCGCAGGCTCTAGCCATGCGCATGCCGTGCAACAGGGCCTCATATTCGGCTTTATTGTCTGATGCATTGGAGAAGCTCATCCACAAAACATAGTGTATCTTTTCGCCTTATGGTGATACCAGGATTACTCTAGCTCCATCTCCTTCTGTTCGCTTGGACCCGTCAAAATACATTGTCTGTGCACTAGATAGATCCGGGGGACCTGCACATTGGAGTTTTGTCCATTACTTGATAAAGTAAGGTAACACTTGAGATTTAATAGCTTTTCTCTTCTTTTACATGATGTCTCGAGGGGATAGTTTAATGCCCCAAAGAGAGACACGTCCTGTTGGAAAGAGGAGCTTCATTGACTACCACTATCGGGTGCTTCGAGAAATAGTGGCATAGCTTGCGTGATGTCATGAAGATGCCATATGTGAGTTTCTGGTAGTGCGGGTACCTTTGCTTTGATGGCGAGAGAACCTCGCAGAGGTAGTATACCGGACTTTGGACACCATGGGTTTTCCCTTGCTCGGGTCGCTCGACGACCAGAACTGTACTGACCACCTAATTTGTGGCGGCTATGTAGAGTAGCATCGGCTCTTTTTCTTTAGGGGACACGACGATAGGTGATGTCAAAAGTGTCTTTTTTAGTGCTTCAAATGCTCGTTGGGCCTCTATGGTCCACTCGATTTATCTGATTTTTTCATCATGGTGTAAAGCGGAAGCGCCTTTTCTCCTAGCCGAGCGATGAATCTTCTCAGTGTTGACATGCATCCAGCCAATTGTTGGACACCCCGGAGGTTTGTTGGCTTATTAAATGTGAGTATCGCTTGTATCTTCTCAGGGTTCGCCTTTATTCCTCTGGCCGATACTAGGTACCCGACGAGTTGCCCCGGTGGGACTCCAAAGGAGCACTTTGTCGGGTTGAGTTTGATGCGGTATTTGTCGAGATTATCAAATGTTTCCCAAAGTTCATTGATAAAGGTCGACTCATTTTTGGTGCTGGCAATAACATCGTTGATGTAGACTTGGATGTTGTTGCTGATTTGAATTCCGAGGCAATTTTGCATCATCTATTGGTAAGTAGCACCCGTGTTTTTTAGGCCGAAAGGTATTGTTGTGTAGCACAATACACCGTAGGGTGTGATAAATGTTGTTTTATCTTGATCTTATTCTTTCATCTAAATTTGGTGATATCCGAAGTATGCATCCAGAAAGGAAAGACGTTCGCATCCAGCAGTTCCATCGATAATTTGATCGATTCATGAGAGCGAAAAGTGATCATTAGGGTAGTGTTTGTTGAGTGCGGTGAAGTCGATACACATACGTATCTCTTTTGTATTTTTCTTCGGGACACACATAGGATTGGTGACACATAATGCTTTCTTGATATCTTTGCTAAACTTGGCATCCATAAGGTGATGGATTTCTCGTCCAATGGCCCGTCGTTTGGATTTCGCAAAACGGTGAAGTGACTGCTTCACAGATCTAACGTCAGGATACAAGTTGAGTGCATGCTCAGGGAGTTCCCTGGGGATTCTTGGCATATCTGATGGTACCCATACAAAAATCTCCCAGGGCTCACGGAGGAACTCGCGCTTTCCTATGTGGGACCAAGATTGGAGGCCACAAAGGTCATTTTATTTGGGTCCATGGGATGGAAAGCTTGGTCGGGGATAACCCGTGATTATGGCAGGAGCTCCGTGTCCGTTGATAATTTTAACTGCTCAAATTTTGTCTCCATCTCAAAAGATTCAGAGATTTTGTTGAATTCTCAGTCACAGTTGTCAAATCGGGTGAAGCTTACTCTCACTTTGATGATCCCGCTGGGTGCTGGAATTTTTATTACTAAATAGGCATAATGTGGTATTTCCATGAATCTTATGAAAGCTGGGCGCCCCAGGATTGTGTGATACTGTGATGGCCAGTCCATAACTTCGAACTCGATCTTCTCGCGCCTGAAATTATCTCTCAATTTGAAGACAACATTAAGATAGATTTTTCCTAGAGGAAATTCGGGTTTACCTGGGACTATTCCGTGGAAGGATGTCTTTGTTGGCGCTAGATTTGTCAAGGATCATGGCTTGAAGATTTTTGGCATAGATGAGGTTGATGCTGCTACCAGCGTCCATGAATACCTTTCTCATATCAAACCCGCCAATTTGTGCGTCGACAATGAGAGCCGAATGACCGAGTCGAGGTACTCGAAGCGGGTGGTCAGCTCTGCGGAATGTGATTTCCTGTTCCAACCATTGGAGGAATTCGGGAGTTGGGGTCGCACCGTTACTACCATATTGACTTGTCAGATAATCAATTTTTGGACTCTGTTCGATGGGTGTTCCTTCTAGATCATAGACACTACTCCTCTGGACCTCGGGTACTCCTCCTCTTGGTTTCTGTTTCCAGTAGGTTGTGGCTGCCCTGCAGGTGCTAGGCTCGGTGAAGGTGGAGGTGCCACGATAGCAAGGGTTCCGGGTGAGGCGGTGTACCCATGATTTGTTGCATCTTTCACTTTTGCATTGCATAGTGCATGCATCCCTAAAAAGGTTCGGTAATTCTTCATAAGGTGAGTGGAACATTGCCTTCCCTCGGAGTCGATGTAGAAGTGCATATTGCATGGTCCTTCCATCATCTGCATTGGGGACATTGGTGGTTACCTTGGTCGGTACTGCCGTGTTGGTCTACTTTTCCCCGTGTCCTCTCGGATACTGCGGTATCCGCTACTATGATTGTTCTTTCTTCGGTTATCGTCCCCAACAAAACCAGCCGCGACATAGTTTGGCCTTCTGTACCATCGTAATTGTGTCTCCTTCTGTTGTCATTGTTATTCATGTCGCACTCTTCTTCGGGTGACCGCCCACGCTTGTTGTGCACAGTGTCCTTGCCATCAGCCCAGCGATTTGCCATATCCATCAATTGGGAGATTGTTTTCGGCTTGACGCGACCCAGTTCTTCGATGAACTCCTTGCGGCACAGACCGTCATTGAAGGCGTCAATCGCCCTTTTGTCAGAGATGATCTCGGCAAATTTCTAATCATATTCCACCTTTGGATGTATGTGCAGATTGATTCTCCAGGATTCTGCTTGCATGCCTGTAATTCCTTGATCAATGCGGGTCGTTTGAATGTGGACTTAAAGTTGCGGATGAACTTTTCCTCCAGATCACTCCAGCTGCTGATAGATTCTTTGGGTAGCTGTCTGAGCCATGAGCGCGCTGTGCCACTTAGATGTAACTGGAGGCTTTGCATAGCTGTAGCCTTTGATCCACCTTGAAGTTTGAAAGTTTGCAGATAATCGTCTAGCCATGCTTCGTGTTCCTGGAGCCCATCGTACTTCTGAAAATCATGAGGGAGCTTGAAGTCCTTGGGTACTGGTGTTTTGCAAACCCGACGGGTAAAGCAACTTGCACCACAAGGTTCACGCTCATCCTCGCTCTCCGCATCAGAATATCTTCGGCTGCTGCACTCTTACCTGGATCTGTTGACCCTTCTCTGTGTGATATTGTTTCTCACGTCATCCCCTCGCGAAGAAAACCACACGTGGTGAGGTGATCTTGATCTTTGGGTATTTCCCGTGTGTCGAGGGCTGCTACGATGGCAGGGTGATTTGTCGGCTCACTGCATGACTCCTTGTTCTCCTTGCACAAGAGTTTCTCCTACCATGCCAAGTCCCATGGGAGCAGAGCGATGAATAGAAGCCCGCGGATCGTCAGCTGCTGGTTGGGTTGTTAGGAGGTAGGTGAAAGGACATTTATTATCCTTATCAGTTTTGGCGTTCGTTAACAACTTGTAGATCATTTTACAGTGTGTTAATGTCTACAGGATGATATAATGAACAGTGAAAAGGTCATTACACTATGATATTGTCCCTGCAAGAAACTACATATTTGAGATCATTCTAGACTGGAGTCTTTGGTGTGAAAACACCGGAGTCTCTGGTGTGGTCTGGAGTTTCCCCAAGAGTCTCCAGAGGGGCCTCCAGAAACTTGCCTAGGACAATCTGTATAGGGGTCCGAAGATGGACCGGATTCTCCGGTGCGCTCACTCAGACCGAAGTCTCTGGTGTGACTAGACCGGAGTATCTGGTGTTGAAGGGACTGGAGTATTTGAAGAGTTTCCGGAGGAGCTTTCCCCAAGTCAGTTGGGACGTTCTGGATGGTGGTCCGGAGACGGACCGGAGATGGTCCGGAGTCTCCGGTGCAGACCAGAGTCTTCGGTGTGACATTTTTACCAACAGTCAGAAACCGGTTCAGAGTGAGTGGGCTATAAATAGGGGACCTCATCCCCTTCCTCCAGCTGCTCGACCCAATCAAGAACTCCAACACCATTTGAGCCACCAAATCAACAAGATCTCTTCATCCAACCATCCAAAGTCTTTGATCTTTGGAGAATCGAAGGAGGAGGCCTTGATCTATAGCTTCACCAAGAGAGATCTTCATTTCCCTCTCATTCACTTGAGGGCCCCTTTCTCTAGTGTTTCTTTGGAAACCCTAGATCTTGATTTGGTTCTTACGAGCTTGTCTTTTCTTGTTTGACAGCTTGCTTGTATTTGGGAGCCTCCAATTCAGTTGTGGATGTGTGCCTCAAACTTGTTGTAAAGGTGTCGGCTTCCACCTCGAAGGTTGCCGATATAGTGGAAGAGGTGAATCGAACCCATTGGGGTGAGGTTCATTGGAGAACAAGGGAGGCCTCTCGTGGCATTGGTGGTTTGAAACCACCCCCTCTCCAAACGCAAACATACTTCCCCTCAAAAGGAAGGAACCGCGGCAAACAAATCCTTGTGTCTCCGCGTGCTCATTTCTATCCTTTACCGCACTTTACTTATCTCGTTCCTGTTTAGTGTTGTGCTAGGTTGACATATAGGTAAATTCACCATAGTTGCATAATCTAGAGAATTTACCTTTTGTGTCAAACCCTAATTTGAAAAAGATTAAAATTTGAAGTAGCACCTATTCACCCCCCCCCTCTAGGTGCCCATACGATCCTTTCAATTGGTATCAGAGCCTCGACTCTTTATTCGGGCTTTACCGCCTAAGAGTAAATGGGTAGCCAAGTAGGAGAAAATGATGGTGAGGCTAGTAAGACGGTGTCCATGGAGGATCTCAAGAATTTAGAAACAAGCTTGAGCTCCACCATGGGAAACAAAATCAAACAATTGCGTGACCTAGTTGAGCAACTTGTTAAAGATAAATTTGCCTCACCACCTCCTCCTCCTCGATAGGAAGCTCCATCACTACCAAAGGTGAATGCCTCGGCATCACCAGCAGTTGTGGTGGTGGGGGATAATCATGACAACACTAATCCCTCCACCAAAAAGGATGATGGGAAGTAGAGCACCATGAGACCCCCAATTGGTACTCTACCGACCCACCTATCCCTCACACACATATAAACAATAGAGGTGACCTACCTAAGCTAGCTACAACTTCCTTTGCTAAATGGCAATCATTAATGAAATCTCATGTGCGCAGCTCTTGCATTGAATTGTGGAACATCATTGAAGAAGGACTCCGAATTATGGATCCAAACAACTTGACAAGAAGATAAGTTGTCAATAGCCAACTCAGTGCTACCGCTTTGCACATGATTCAACAAGGTTTGGTTACAAAACATTACCCTCACATTGAACACCTCAACACTGCCAAGGAAGCTTGGGATGCTCTCACTGAGATATATGTTGGAAATGAGAGCATGAGAAGAAATCGGTATGATGCACTAAGCAATGAAGCCGAAGGCTTCTAAATGAAGGACGGTGAAGATCATGAAGACATGTATCGAAAGATCAAGTACACTGCCACCGCCTTAAGGAATGAGGGTGCCTCACATGTGGATGATGCTTGGATAAAAAGGAAATATGTGAGTGCACTCATGCCCTTTTAGCCCACTGACTTGAAGAGTCTACAAGGAAGACACAACTACCATCTCATGAACTACAATGAAGTTATGCAAGAGATGGCCACTTTCAAGGTTGCTGCCAAAAATGCTAAAGATGCCCGTGCTCGAGCTATTGGAATGAGCAGTGACGTCAACCTTGCCTTAAAGGCCAAAGTTCTGGAGTATGTGGATGAAGAAGAGGGTGATGAAGGCTTGTCTATGAGTCACCCCGATGATGTCAAGGTTGCTCATGGTGAGTATATGGTCTTCTATGCAAGAAACTTTTGGAAAGACCCCGCCAAGGCCAAGATGATGCAACGAAGAAGCAACCCAAATGGGAGAAGAGACAATGGCTCAAAATTGAGAACTTGATTCAATTATGGTGACCGCTACCATTTTATAGCCGGATGTCCCTATGATAAAAGAGAAAATCATGGGGGTAAACTTGTGTTAAAGAAAAACTCCAAGGCTCCATTCAAGAAACCCTTCATCAAGAAGAAGCCCACCAACAAGAAGTCGGGTGACATTGTCTTGATAACACATGAAGAATTCTCCTCTGACAATGAAGATGATGAAGAGGAAACATCAAGTGGTGTGGATACTCTTTCTACTACTTCTACTCCCACTTTCTCCCTCTTTGACTCTCCAAATGAGAATATCTCCAACAAAAATGTCACTTTCCTTATGGAAAGAGGAACAGCGGTATCATCATCTCCTCACCCCTCTTCTTTGATTGATGATGAACTTGATGGGGAGATATATCTTGAGGTCAAAGAAGAATTAGTTGCTTTTGATGTGTTTATGACTAACTTGCAAGGGGAACACAATAAGAATTTTGTGAATCTATTGAGTCAACTTTCTCACACACAAGAGCTTCTTGATGAAAGATGTAAACTAGGAAGAGAGCATATGATTGAGGTGGAGGCACTAAATAATGCTCTAGAAGAAGAACAAGAGACTAGGATGTCCCTTGAAATAAAACTTGAAGGCCTCGATGAGGCAAATGATCAAATCATTAATAAACTCATCAAGGAACGTAATCATGCCATTTCTAAGTATAAAAAGTCTAAAAAGGATAAGGTTGAGTTTGGTGTTATTCATAACAAACTTGTCGAGGACTTTAGGAAGCTTGACAAGGCTCAAAAGGCCTTGGAAAGTGAACTCTTGTTGCTCACAAAGTCTTGTGAAAAAATTCAAAATCAATTGACTAACATTGCTTCACCTAGTTTTTTCATTTCCTCTAGTAGTACAAACACATTTGAAGAAAATGCTAGGTTGAAGGGGGAGCTTGCTAATGCCACCTTTCCCAAAGGAAACAAGTCTATTGATGATATTTTTAGTAATCAAAGGTCAAATAATGAGAAAGGGGGCATTGTCTTTGCATCCAAAGCCAAGAACAAGAACAACAACAAGAAGAAGGCCATGCCCACACACACAAAAGACACGGCCATTGTGGGTAGTAAGACCACAAGTGGCAAAACTATGTCACATGATGATTTTGCGGTAAGTGCTAACCCTCACTATGTCTTAATGCGTGATTATTATGGTGATGTTATGAACAATATGTTGGTCTGCTTGATGGTTATATTGCTTGGTCTATTTGGGTTCCCAAGACCCTTGTTGCTAACAAAAGAGGACCCATTGAAAAATGGGTACATAAAAACTAGTTTGATCTCTTATAGACCTATGCTTCCGGAGGATCAAAGTGGGTGCTTTATAGTGGATGCACAAGTCATATGACCGGAAGAAAAACTATTGTCAAGGAGTTGAGACCAAATGATGATCAAATAACCGTGACATATGCCAAAAAATCAAAGTCTAAGGTAATGGGTTTTGGCAAAGGTGTGGTTGCTCACGATATCACACTCGTGGACGTCATGCTTGTTGAAACCCTTGGATATAATTTACTTTCAGTCTGTTCTCTTGGAAAGATGGGCTTTGCCGTCTTTATTGATAATGATATTGTGATCCTCTTATGGAGCAAGTCTCTAAAGGTCACTTTTGTTGGGTACATCGAAAATGACTTGTATGTGGTGGACTTTTTGGGGAAAACCACTATAAGAGCGATGTGCTTATTCGGAAAGGCCGATGTGGGTTGGATATGCCATCACCATCTAGCCCATGTCAACATGAGAACTTTGCAAAGTCTCCACAAGGGTGGCCATATTGTTGGACTACAAGAAAATGTTTGTTTTTCCAAAGATCGTGCATGCGGGGCTTGTGTTGAAGGAAAAATGCATGATTCTCCCCATAATACAAAGAACTTCATCAAGTCCAAGTGAATCTTGGAGATCCTTCATGTGGACCTCTTTGGTCCTTCATATAATGCAAGTCTTGGTGGGAAGAAATATTGCTTGGTGATTGTTGATGACAACTCAAGATACACATGGGTATACTTCTTCAAGTTGAAGAGTGAGTGATGCGCTCAGATCAATGTAGAGATTCATTGGAAGACCCCAAGAGGAAGGTATGATGAGCACAGCAGCAAGTCTTCCCTCAAAAAATAAACCAAGGTTATCGAACCAGTAGGAGGAAGGAAACGACCCAAAGGTGTTATTAGCAACTTGGAAACCTGCACAACACAAACTCAAGACTTTGCCCCAACAAACAGTGAGGTTGTCAATCTCACCGGTTTGCTGAAAACAAAGGATTAACTGTATGGTGTGCAAGGTAATAGTGGTTTGCAGAAAGTAAATAGTAATAGTGGAAGATGTATCAATGGTAAAGATTGGACCAGGGTCCGTAGTTCACTAGAGGTGTTCTCCTTAAGATAAACAACATGGCATGCTGGGTAAACAAATTACAGCAGGGCAATTGACAGGACAGAGCAAGGCATAACAATGCAATACTATACATTCATGGTCCTATGAGATTTGATTGGGCAATACAACAAGATACATAGACAGCCATCCAACTGCATCTATGACTAGTAATCCACCTTCAGGTTATCATCCGAACCCCCTCTAGTATTAGGTTGCAAGCAACGGATAACTGCTTTAAGCAAAGTGTGTTAAAGAATCCAATTGTTCCATGAACAAGAGATCATTGTTTTCTCCCTAGTAGCAACATCACATCTACAACCTTAGAGATTTATGTCACTTCCCCAGATTAAATAGAGGCATGAACCCACTATCGAGCATAAATTCTCCCTCTTGGAGTCACTAACATCTACTTGGCCAAGATAGCTACTAGAAACGGAGAGCATGCAAAATCACAAACAACATAGACATGATATAATCAATAAGATAGAACCATTAATCAATATGACATAGTAATCTCAATATCCATCGGATCCCCACAAACACAACATGCATGATTACAAATAGATGATCTTGATCATGAACAGAGCTCGCAAGATCTAAACATGGTAGCACAAAAGGAGGAGAGACAACCATATAGCTACTACAAGGACCTGTAGTCCAAGGTGGAAATACTCACGCGTCATACCGAAGGCTGGCATGGTGATGAAGAAGGCCTCCGGGATGATCTCCCCTCTGGCAGGGTGCTCGAAAGAACTTTAGATGCCCCCCCGATCTAGGGACAATGCTGGCGGCGGCTACAGACTGTTTTGTGGAAGATTGATCGGGTACTTAGGGTTTTGGTACCGGGGGCTTCTTATAGGTGAAGAGGCGAGGCAGGGGGCACCCAGGGTGGCCGCACCCCCCCCCCAGGCGCGGGCGAGTCCGCATGGTGTGGCCCTCTGGTGTCTCTTCTCCGTCTCGTCTTCTGGCTCCGTGTTCCCCACGGTAAAATATTGACTTTGGCTTTTGTCCCGTCCAATTCCGAGAATATTGATTTTCTGCCTTTTCTGGAACCAAAAACAGAAGAAAACAGGCAACTGGCACTGTGGCATCTTGTTAATAGGTTAGTCCCAGAAAACATATAAAAATACCTCAAAGTGTAGACAAAGCAAAGCAAAGTAGATACTAAACAAGCATGGAACATCAAAAATTATAAATACGTTTATGACGTACCAGTGAGACCCAAGAAAATTTCATCGACTTCATCAACATGGTTCAACGTCAACACAATCTCCTAGTGTTGGTGATAAGGAGTGACAATGGCACCAAATTCAAGAACTACACCTTAAATGGATTTCTTAGTAATGAGGGGATAAAACACCAATATTCCGCTGCATATACCCCTCAACAAAATGGTGTAGCTGAGAGGAAGAACCGAACTCTAATTGATATGTCTAGGTCCATGTTGGCGGAGTTTAAGTCTCCCTACAACTTTTGGGCTGAGGCAATCTCCACCGCATGTCATGCTTCAAACCGGCTCTACCTCCGCAAAGAATTGACCAAGACTCCATATGAAATTCTCACTGGTAACAAGCCCAACGTTTCATACCTCCGGGTGTTCGGTTGTAAGTGTTTCTATCTCATTAAGGGTGTTCATTTGTCCAAGTTTCATTCCAAATCATTAGAGAGTATTTTTGTTGACTATGGTCTCGAATCCCACACTTATAGAATATATGATAAACTCTCTGGAGTTGTCATAGAATCTTGTAGTGTGGTGTTCGGAGAATATGATAGTCCCCAAGGGGGGCTAGTTGATGTCTATGATGTAGATGATGAAATGCCTCAAGATTCCATAAGAAGAATGGGTGCGGGGTTCATCCGCCTGTTGAGGAACCCCTTGTGGCGGATCGAGAAGAACTATGCTCTACTCAAGTGGAGCCCTCGTCTTCACAACATCAACAAGAACCTACTATTGAGGATAATGATGACCCAAGCCAAAGACAAGCTATGGACCCTCAACAAGTTGATCAAGCAAAAACTTCTAGCCAGGAGGAACATGATTCTCCTCTTACCGGATTGTCCAACGCTGCTCATTCTATTGTTCAAGGCAGATTTATAGAGTCCGCCAAAAGATCAGCTCAACGTATGTCTAGAAGTGTGCCTGATCAATAACAAGGTCAATCTAGGCCTCATGATGATGAGAATGATCCCATTGAATATCAAGGTAAATATGATGGTCAATACGAGGACCAAAATGATGAAGAGATCCCCACAAGAAACAACAAGGAGATCGAAACTCGTCGCCAAGCTAGAGTGGATAGAATGTTGGAATTATGAGACCACACTCTTGAGGTGGTTGGGGATCTAAGAAGAGGAATGTCCACTAGAGCTCAACTGAAGAGTTTTGGTGAACGCCAAACACACATTTCCATGGTGGAGACAAAGAAAGTATAGGAAGCTCTTGAAGATTCGGATTGGTTGGAATAAATGCATAAAGAGCTCAACAACGTTGAGAGAAACAAAGTATGGAAGTTAGTTGAAAATCCCAAGGATTGCCGCAATGTTATTGGTACCAAGTGGATATTCAAGGACAAGCAAGATGAGCATGGAATTGTTGTTAGGAATAAGGCTAGGTTGGTTGCACAAGGGTTCTCTCAAATAGAAGGCATTGATTATGGAGAGACATATGCACCCGTGGCTCACCTTGAGTCCATATGTATCCTTCTTCCTTATGCGGCGCATCATAACTTTAAATTGCAACAAATGGATGTTGAAAGTGCTTTTCTTAATGGTCCATTGCATGAGTTGGTATATGTAAAGCAACCCCCGGGGTTAGAGGATCCCAACTTCCAAAACCATGTCTACAAACTTGATAAGGCACTCTATGGGCTCAAACAAGCCCCACGATCGTGGTATGAGCACCTTAGAGAGTTGTCGATAGACTATGGGTTTGAGGTTGGGAAAATTGATCCCACTCTTTTTACAAAGAAATTCAATGGAGAGCTTTTCGTATGCCAAATATATGTTGATGATATTATCTTTGGCTCATTTAACAAAGCTCTTAATGATGAATTCTCAAAGCTTATGACTAATAGGTTTCAGATGTCTATGATGGGGGAATTGAGAGTATTTCTTGGTTTTGAGATCAAGCAAGTAAGAGGAGGAACCTTCTTCAATCAAGCCAAGTATACTCAAGACATTCTCAAGAGATTCAACATGAAAGATCTAAATGGAGCTCCTACTCCCATGGCTACCAAGACTCTCTTTAACTAGATCAAAATGGTAAAGATGTGGATCAAAAGGTATACCGCTGTATGATTGGTTCTTTGCTTTACCTTTGTGCATCAAGACCCGATATTGTGTTGAGTGTGGGAGTGTGTGCAAGATATCAAGCAGCTCCTAAAGAAAGCCATTTGATGGCGGTCAAAAGAATCTTTTGATATTTGGTTCATACCCCAAACTATGGTATTTTGTATCCTAGGGGCTCAACATTCTCTCTTTGTGGATACACGGATTCGGATTGGGCTGGTGATAAGGATGATAGAAAATCAACCTCCGGTGCTTGCTAATTCCTTGGTAGGTCCTTGGTGTGTTGGTCTTCTAAGAAGCAAAATTGTATCTCTCTCCACCACCGAAGCCGAATATGTGGCAGCTGCTAGTGCTTGCACTCAATTGCTATGGATGAGGAAAAAGTTAAAGGAATACGGTGTCCATTGTGACAAAGTGCCTCTTCTATATGACAATGAAAGTGCTATCAAGATAGCCTACAACCCGGTGGATCATACAAGGACAAAGCATATTTAGATTCGTCATCATTTCATTAGAGACCATGTTTCTCGAGGTGATATTGAGCTATCCTATGTGTCAACCAAAGACCAACTTGCCGACATATTCACGAAGCCACTTGATGAAGCGAGGTTTTTTTATTTGAGGAATTAACTAAATATCATAGATTCAAGGAGCTTGACCTGATCACCTTGAATACCCACCTATATCTTGACTCTTATTTGGTTTAGGTGCAGGCATTGATATAGGGGGAGTGCGGTCCTAATACATTGGGCTATCCCTCCCCCCATAATGCCAACATTAAGAAATTCAATTCTCTTAATATCATTTTGTGATATGTGAGCTTCATTGATGAGTAGTGTCTATGAACCCAAGGATAATTCTTCGCGGTGTCATGCCACACAAACTCTTACATGGTGGCATCGGGCACCGCCCTATTTGTATTGAAGAGTTGGTTCTTGGTTCGTTATTAGTTGGAGATCTATTAAACATCTTCTTGGATTTCTGTGATTTTTCTTGATTCTTCACAGTTTGACATCTTAACCCAAGCCTTACCTTGCTATAAACCCTCTATCTCTCATATATGTTCCCATACACTCATATCCGGTGCTTTTGGGGTCCCGGCGGTTTTGGGTCACACTTAAGGGAGGTCGGGGTGAACTGAAACAAACAATTTCATTTTTCCACCCCGACCTCTTCTCTCTCACCCATCGCCTCCTCTTCCAAATCGCCACCCCGAAGGTCACGAAGCCGCCGGCCAACTACTTCATCTCCATCATTGGGCCCTTCCCATCGATGGCATCCATCCCATGGAAAGATCAGGTACCTCTCCTACCCTTTTGAACTTAGGGTTCATCCCTTGGTATATTTTGAGGATTTGTACTGATTTGGCCTACTAGAATAACTTGCTTGCATGCACACTATCACATTAGCCTCGATTCCTTGCCCGATCTGTTGGATTCACTGCCCCCTGAAGCCTCCATGTGCATGCCCGACTCTCTCGACCGGAGATTCCGGACCTCATGGCCTGTGGCATCCCGCAAAAACCACTACCAGAAAATCGTGTTGTTTTTGTGCATTGCATCATCATGACCGCATGCTCATGTCATCATGCCACATTGCATTTGAGCATCGTCATGTCATCTTGCATTTATTTTGCATAAAAACTATTTTTGTAAAAGCCTAAGTTGTTTTCTAATTAGCCCTCTCCTTTAATCTCAAACTAAAACCTCGGTCTGTTCAGATCTTTTATTTGTCTAAAAAGTATTTACAAAAATGTTTTACAAATAAAATAAATAATAAAATGTTTTGTCCGGGGAGGCAGTCCGATCAGTCAGGCCAGAGGCCCAACCTGACCAGACTACCTACCACCTGGCCCATCTAAAGAAAACCCTAAACCCTTTTCCTACCCAGTCCTATTCTACCCACCCTTCAGCCACCTCACCCCACCCAATCGATGTCCGCCACCTCATCACTTCCCCATCTCCACCCACTCCCAGCCTGCCACATCACCCCGCCAGCCGTCACCCTCTCTTCCACCACACCAGGACCCGGTCCCACCCCCACCGACCCGAGCCACACACCGCACACACGCACCACACGCACACGCTCCCGCGTGGACCCCACCCCGCTAATCCTGTCGCCCCTCTCGCGCGACCCCCACCTCGCTTGCTCCCACCTCTTCCCCGTGACCCCTGTTCCCCTCGCGTCCTCCTTCTTCCTCACAGGAGGGCGGCGCCGCCGCGATGCCCCGTTCCCCTCCCTCTGCATCCTCGTGCAGCCCGTCGCCAGGCACGCCAACAGGCCGCCCAGGACCTCCACCAGCGCGGTTCCTGCTACTCGCCTCCTTGCGTCACAACGCCAGTCCCCGTGAGCGCGCGTCCTCGCCGGATCCTCGACGCGCCACCGCCTCCCCGGAGCCGCACGCAGCCTCTGGATGCTTCTCCGGCCTCGCCTTCCTCGTCCTCTGCCTCGCCTGGTCCCGTGCACCCCTCTTCTCCACTCGCCGCCCCGGCTCCACTCCCTCCTCCTGTGGAGCCCTCCGGCCGGCAGCAGCTCGGCGGGCCAGCACCGTCGCCGCTCCCTGACGGTCCTCCGGCCGCCGCCCGCGTCCATACGCGCGTGAAGCCACCGCCGTTCTCCTCACGGTCGTCGGCCCTGCGCCTCCTCCCCAACCCCCGTCGGCCTCAGCCTTCCCCAGGACGCCACCATGGACCCGTGCGTGTTCCGGCCGCCTGAAGTGGGCGTTCGCTCGATCCCCCTCAACGCCTCCTCCACTCCATCGTTCATCTGTTGCAGTGCAAAGGGATCTTCCCTGTTTGATGTTGGCCATGTTTTTATGACTTGTCAATGCACTCTGTCTTGTTCCGACTGACGACCGTTGTTTCCTTGTATGCCTCTAGTGTTCCCTAGCCGAGAACCGTCGCCACTTCTTGTAAATCCTCTCGGAAGTCACCGACAAGGCCGTCAAGCTCGACAGGGGGATCCAACTAACCTGATGAATCACCAGAGATGAACAAAGTTCACCGATCATTGAATCCGGACGCCAAGACCGCCCACATGGAAACTTAGAACTCCAGATCCGAAGACCTCGCCATGGAACCGAAGCCCGTTGGACCCGAAGACGCGGAAACACCGAGCCCTCCTTCCCAGAAACCAAACCCAAACCCCTCGGAACCCCATGTTCTCCTACCCGGAGACCCCGATGCCTTAGACACGGAGCACCGAGGATGCCTTCATGGGACACCAAGACACCTGTCGAACCCCGTGGACCGACATGATCTTCTTCACGGATACGACAAGTACTTCCTCGAGGATGCCAAGTTCTTCACCCCGAATGCCAAGACCGACTCGATGGCGCGGACCCGACAAGATCTTCGCCACGACAAGATCGGCACCGACCAGGGCAAGTCCGATGCGCCCCCGACGTCGCAGCAAGTCCTTCTTCCCGGAACGCCAAGCTCTTCATCTTGCAACCGACCTTCGAAGACCGATCCTGTCGAACCCTGAGCCCTGAGACCGAACCCCAGATCCGGACCCTGAGACCGACCCCGAACCCCAAACCGCCAAGATCGCCGATATCCCAATGTGTGACCCTAAGCCCATATTTTTATAGATGATATTGCTTGTTGCATATTAATTGTTCATCTCGCATGCATATCATGTGGGTTGGGGGCATTATGCCAATTCATCTCATAATTAAATATGGAGTCTATATGCGGGATATCTTTGTCTTATTCCGGACTTCATTTAAATTGGTGTAGCGAACCGATGCCATGTTTTGTCCTGTTAAGACAACAATTAAATTGCGGGGTAGTTAAACAACTTGAACCATCTAAATAAATGTCGGGACCCCGGTTCCGCTTAATATGACCTAGTTGCATCGCAGCTTTGCCATGTCATACATCATACATGCATCATGCCCGATCTTTTGCCGTAGTATTAAATATTGCACCCGGTGTTTTTGCTAGTGCTTTGCTTCTTCACGGATTAGGCCGATGAGTTGATGCGAGTCTCGACCCGATCTTCGGATGAACCCTCGGCAATGTTTTCAGGCGAGCACCTCCCCCTTTCTACCTATCTTACTTTTATAGTATTTATTCCCTCCTGTTGATCTATTGCTATCTGTGTTGCGATGCTCTAGTTTTCGTACCCGTGATATCCCTTGCAGCCTTATATTGCCTTGGACACCTCGTATTACCTGTTGTTTGGTAGATAGTTGGACTTGCGCGTCGTAGTCGCTTGCTCAAGTGTTGTTGCGTGTCGTCGAGTACCACAGTTGTTGGAGTATTGCCGTGTGTTTATTGTTGGAGATGATCAAGACTTTAATTACTGTTTAACAACTAAAATTGAAGTAGGTAAATGCAGAGGCACAGGTGGGCAATAGATGTTATTTGGTTGTTAACCGTCCACTTGTGTCCCGTAGGACCCCGAGTACTTGATACCTGTTCCTTGAATATTCGCGCTATCCACATCCGGGAGGATTATGGGACGCCCCTGAGCCAGAGCTTGATTCATTCTTATTTCTTGGGGCCACAAACTAGTTTGAGGTTTTATTTACTATCCTGTACTTATGCCATGCTTTACTGCTTTATTTAAATTGTGCGAGGTACTGCACACTGTACTGTTTAGGATCGGGACACGTTTTTGTGGTATCGACAAGCCCAGTCACACTTTCGGGTTCCCAGTCGTTTACAGCCATCCACCCAAACCTTGAGTCCATTTCGGAGTCAGCTAACTTCGTTGCGGGTAGCTTAATGGGGTGGCCCCCTGAAATATTTCTGAATCCTGTGATTGCTTTGTCGTGAAGGCCTCGTTGGGTTTTGATTTGGTTTTTCCGAGGTTGATCGAGTGTGTGTTGCTATTTGTGCACCCCTGCAGGGTAAAACTTTCTGAAAGCCGTGTCCGCGGTTATGGACGACTTGGAGCACAGTATCTCGATCATAGACAACTATAACTAAAGTAGTGCTATAAATTTGACTTTATACTGACTAGTAATCAGCTTCACTATAATGGAATGGCTAAATAAAACTGCCAACAATTGCTTGTTTCGGTTGTCGCTTGCTACCATTGTATCTGACTAGTAAGTATTGCAACTATAACGGAATGGCTAAATAAAAGTACCAACAACTGCTGGGTTTGGGATATCTCATGCTAATTGTATTTGACTAGTAAGTGTCGCAACTACAACGGAATGTTTAACTAAAACTGCCCACTGCTTATTATATCAGGATGACTATCTATACCTGACTAGTAATTGCTGCAACGCTACCTGAATAAATAAAACTGCCAACGGTGTGAGTTCCTCGGTTGACTTCCTCGTTTGGTCTCGAGGGGGAAACACCAGGATGGGTATGTTTGGTGGTAGCATCAGGTTGGTTCCGAATAGGTCTTTCTTATCCCTCTCTGATAGCCGCCAGTTATATCGAGTCTCTATAGGTTGTTTAGTGCATGCCGCGCTGCCGCTTCAGTCCACCATACCTATGTAGGCGAGGACCGCCGAATTCTAGCCTCGCCGTGTACTGGCCTCAGTACTGACCGCTCTCTCTTTTTTCCTTTGCCCTTCGTCGGCACCCCTTTTGTTTAAGCAGGTTTTGAGATCGACGTCGTTAGCAGGGTTACCCTTCCGGCTTGGCCTGGGCAGGGTTATGGACGCCATTGGTTATTCTTCAGGGCTCTTAGCCCCATTTGCATCTTGTCCGTAGCTGGACGCTCTATTGTTTTCAAGGTGATTTGGATCTTTGTTCTGTATATCGGTATTCTTGACTCATGGAGTCGTGTTGTATATATATCTGTTCTGTGGGTCCCATCGAGGACTGTTGTGTAATGTTATTACTTCGTTTTCCACCCGCACGAAAGTGCCTGGTGGGCACCTTTGAATCGTTTCTATGCGGGTTTGGCGGGTTTCGCCAAAACTTGCATAGGGCCGATTCTGAGGGTGTTACAGAGTGGTATCAGAGCTCAGCAGTTGCGATACCCCACAAGTCCAGCCTGTAGGATAACCTAGCTAACGGCCGAAGTAGAGTGTCAAAACTATTTTGCAAAATCGGTTGGATAGTTCTGATTAGGTCTGATTTTACTCCTTACCCCTCTGCTGCTCTCCTCTCACCTCTGCGTGTTTTGAATCCGCTCTCTTCTCTCTCTTCGAGTCCAGGATTTCTCGTGGTTGGGTTCCATCGTACCTTCAGGGTTTCGCTTCCTCCTTTGGTAACGGTGTTGCTACATCTGGTCTTCATGCTATCCGAGGAACCCTTCGTCTGGTGGACTTCTCTTTGTTCCTTCTCGTGCCTTCCGGTGTTTTCCGAAGCGACGACA
This sequence comes from Avena sativa, assembly GCA_916181665.1. Taxonomy (NCBI): domain Eukaryota; kingdom Viridiplantae; phylum Streptophyta; class Magnoliopsida; order Poales; family Poaceae; genus Avena; species Avena sativa. The sequence continues at coordinate 231,989,473 of OV702279.1, forward strand.
TCATCTACGCCAGATCCGATGCAGAGTCTGCATCACTCCTCTGTTTCCGTACCTCGCTTGTCGAGATCTACAATCTGAATTCTGAGAGTTGGTTGCATAATTTCCTATTCATGTGCAGGGTAATGCTTTGGGTGCGCGATGGACTGATCACCATCCGACTACTCTTATCATTCGCTCTTGCACCTTGAATGGTGAATCATTGCAGTTATACTCCTTCCGCGGAAGTTAGAGGTAGCTTTACCCTTTTGAGACCATTACCTTCATCTTTGTTTCTCCGGAGTGATCTCTCGACGAATGGGGAACAATCCTTGTTGGTGGTGTTGCCATTTTCAAGCTGAGAAAGAACCATTGTTAGTGGTGTCGCGAGGATCTACACGAAGCGAGAAGACGCAGATCACCGACCTCCCTTCCGGTACCATGAGGCGGATCTCGAGGGCGAGATCCATTGTTAGTGGTGTCGAATTGTGGCATCCCGCAAAAACCACTACCAGAAAATCGCGTTGTTTTTGTGCATTGCATCATCATGACCGCATGCTCATGTCATCATGCCACATTGCATTTGAGCATCGTCATGTCATCTTGCAATTATTTTGCATAAAAACTATTTTTGTAAAAGCCTAAGTTGTTTTCTAATTAGCCCTCTCCTTTAATCTCAAACTAAAACCTCGGTCTGTTCAGATCTTTTATTTGTCTAAAAAGTATTTACAAAAATGTTTTACAAATAAAATAAATAATAAAATGTTTTGTCCGGGGAGGCAGTCCGATCAGTCAGGCCAGAGGCCCAACCTGACCAGACTACCTACCACCCGACCCATCTAAAGAAAACCCTAAACCCTTTTCCTACCCAGTCCTATTCTACCCACCCTTCAGCCACCTCATCCCACCCAATCGATGTCCGCCACCTCATCACTTCCCCATCTCCACCCACTCCCAGCCTGCCACATCACCCCGCCAGCCGTCACCCTCTCTTCCACCACACCAGGACCCGGTCCCACCCCCACCGACCCGAGCCACACACCGCACACACGCACCACACGCACACGCTCCCGTGTGGACCCCACCCCGCTAATCCTGTCGCCCCTCTTGCGCGATCCCCACCTCGCTTGCTCCCACCTCTTCCCCGTGACCCCTGTTCCCCTCGCGTCCTCCTTCTTCCTCATAGGAGGGCGGCGCCGCCGCGATGCCCCGTTCCCCTCCCTCTGCATCCTCGTGCAGCCCGTCGCCAGGCACGCCAACAGGCCGCCCAGGACCTCCACCAGCGCGATTCCTGCTGCTCGCCTCCTTGCGCCTCAACGCCAGTCCCCGTGAGCGCGCGTCCTCGCCGGATCCTCGACGCGCCACCGCCTCCCCGGAGCCGCCCGTAGCCTCTGGATGCTTCTCCAGCCTCGCCTTCCTCGTCCTCTGCCTCGCCTGGTCCCGTGCACCCCTCTTCTCCACTCGCCGCCCTGGCTCCACTCCCTCCTCCTGTGGAGCCCTCCGGCCGGCAGCAGCTCGGCGGGCCAGCACCGTCGCCGCTCCCTGACGGTCCTCCGGCCGCCGCCCGTGTCCATACGCGCGTGAAGCCACCGCCGTTCTCCTCACGGTCGTCGGCCCTGCGCCTCCTCCCCAACCCCCGTCGGCCTCAGCCTTCCCCAGGACGCCACCACGGACCCGTGCGTGTTCCGGCCGCCTGAAGTGGGCGTTCGCTCGAGCCCCCTCAACGCCTCCTCCACTCCATCGTTCATCTGTTGCAGTGCAAAGGGATCTTCCCTGTTTGATGTTGGCCATGTTTTTGTGACTTGCCAATGCACTCTGTCTTGTTCCGACTGACGACCGTTGTTTCCTTGTATGCCTCTAGTGTTCCCTAGCCGAGAACAGTCGCCACTTCTTGTAAATCCTCTCGGAAGTCACCGACAAGGCCGTCAAGCTCGACAGGGGGATCCGACTAACCTGATGAATCACCAGAGATGAACAAAGTTCACCGATCGTTGAATCTGGACGCCAAGACCGCCCACATGGAAACTTAGAACTCCAGATCCGAAGACCTCGCCATGGAACCGAAGCCCGTTGGACCCGAAGACGCGGAAACACCGAGCCCTCCTTCCCGGAAACCAAACCCGAACCCCTCGGAACCCCATGTTCTCCTACCCGGAGACCCCGATGCCTTAGACACGGAGCACCGAGGATGCCTTCATGGGACGCCAAGACACCCGTCAAACCCCGTGGACCGACATGATCTTCTTCACGGATACGACAAGTACTTCCTCGAGGATGCCAAGTTCTTCACCCCGAATGCCAAGACCGACTCGATGGCGCGGACCCGACAAGATCTTCGCCACGACAAGATCGGCACCGACCAGGGCGAGTCCGATGCGCCCCCGACGTCGCACCAAGTCCTTCTTCCCAGAACGCCAAGCTCTTCATCTTGCAACCGACCTTCGAAGACCAATCCCGTCGAACCCTGAACCCTGAGACCGAACCCCAGATCCGGACCCTGAGACCGACCCCGAACCCCAAACCGCCAAGATCGCCGATATCCCAATGTGTGACCCTAAGCCCATATTTTTATAGATGATATTGCTTGTTGCATATTAATTGTTCATCTCGCATGCATATCATGTGGGTTGGGGGCATTATGCCAATTCATCTCATAATTAAATATGGAGTCTATATGCGGGATATCTTTGTCTTATTCCGGACTTTATTTAAATTGGTGTAGCGAACCGATGCCATGTTTTGTCCTGTTAAGACAACAATTAAATTGCGGGGTAGTTAAACAACTTGAACCATCTAAATAACTGTCGGGACCCCGGTTCCGCTTAATATGACCTAGTTGCATCGCAGCTTTGCCATGTCATACATCATACATGCATCATGCCCGATCTTTTGCCGTAGTATTAAATATTGCACCCAGTGTTTTTGCTAGTGCTTTGCTTCTTCATGGATTAGGCCGATGAGTTGATGCGAGTCTCGACCCGATCTTCGGATGAACCCTCGGCAATGTTTTCAGGCAAGCACCTCCCCCTTTCTACCTATCTTACTTTTATAGTATTTATTCCCTCCTGTTGATCTATTGCTATCTGTGTTGCGATGCTCTAGTTTTCGTACCCGTGATATCCCTTGCAGCCTTATATTGCCTTGGACACCTCCTATTACCTGTTGTTTGGTAGATAGTTGGACCTGCGCGTCGTAGTCGCTTGCTCAAGTGCTGTTGCGTGTCGTCGAGTACCACAGTTGTTGGAGTATTGCCGTGTGTTTATTGTTGGAGATGATCAAGACTTTAATTACTGTTTAACAACTAAAATTGAAGTAGGTAAATGCAGAGGCACAGGTGGGCAATAGATGTTATTTGGTTGTTAACCGTCCACTTGTGTCCCGTAGGACCCCAAGTACTTGATACCTGTTCCTTGAATATTCGCGCTATCCACATCCGGGAGGATTATGGGACCCCCTGAGCCAGAGCTTGATTCATTCTTATTTCTTGGGGCCACAAACTAGTTTGAGGTTTTATTTACTATCCTGTACTTATGCCATGCTTTACTGCTTTATTTAAATTGTGCGAGGTACTGCACACTGTACTGTTTAGGATCGGGACACGTATTCGCGGTATCGACAAGCCCAGTCACACTTTCGGGTTCCCAGTCGTTTACAGCCGTCCACCCAAACCTTGAGTCCGTTTCGGAGTCAGCTAACTTTGTTGCGGGTAGCTTAATGGGGTGGCCCCCTGAAATATTTCTGAATCCTGTGATTGCTTTGTCGTGAAGGCCTCGTTGGGTTTTGATTTGGTTTTTCCGAGGTTGATCGAGTGTGTGTTGCTATTTGTGCACCCCTGCAGGGTAAAACTTTCTGAAAGCCGTGTCCGCGGTTATGGACGACTTGGAGCACAGTATCTCGATCATAGACAACTATAACTAAAGTAGTGCTATAAATTTGACTTTATACTGACTAGTAATCAGCTTCACTATAATGGAATGGCTAAATAAAACTGCCAACAATTGCTTGTTTCGGTTGTCGCTTGCTACCATTGCATCTGACTAGTGAGTATTGCAACTATAACGGAATGGCTAAATAAAAGTACCAACAACTGCTGGGTTTGGGATATCTCATGCTAATTGTATTTGACTAGTAAGTGTCGCAACTACAACGGAATGTTTAACTAAAACTGCCCACTGCTTATTATATCAGGATGACTATCTATACCTGACTAGTAATTGCTGCAACGCTAACTGAATAAATAAAACTGCCAACGATGTGAGTTCCTCGGTTGACTTCCTCGTTTGGTCTCGAGGGGGAAACACCAGGATGGGTATGTTTGGTGGTAGCATCAGGTTGGTTCCGAATAGGTCTTTCTTATCCCTCTCTGATAGCCGCCAGTTATATTGAGTCTCTATAGGTTGTTTAGTGCATGCCGCGCTGCCGCTTCAGTCCACCATACCTATGTAGGCGAGGACCGCCGAATTCTAGCCTCGCCGTGTACTGGCCTCAATACTGACCGCTCTCTCTTTTTTCCTTTGCCCTTCGTCGGCACCCCTTTTGTTTAAGCAGGTTTTGAGATCGACGTCGTTAGCAGGGTTACCCTTCCGGCTTGGCCTGGGCAGGGTTATGGACGCCATTGGTTATTCTTCAGGGCTCTTAGCCCCATTTGCATCTTGTCCGTAGCTGGACGCTCTATTGTTTTCAAGGTGATTTGGATCTTTGTTCTGTATATCGGTATTCTTGACTCATGGAGTCGTGTTGTATATATATCTGTTCTGTGGGTCCCATCGAGGACTGTTGTGTAATGTTATTACTTCGTTTTCCACCCGCACGAAAGTGCCTGGTGGGCACCTTTGAATCGTTTCTATGCGGGTTTGGCGGGTTTCGCCAAAACTTGCATAGGGCCGATTCTGAGGGTGTTACATGGCCGGAGACTCCGGCCCAAGCCAGAGATTCCGGTCCTATGGATTGGAGACTCCGGTACAGGCTGGAAACTCTCATATGCACAGCGGAGACTCCGGTGTGGAGTGTATCTGGAACATCCATCAAAGGCTCGAGGGTCTTGTTTTTCATCTTCGGAACATATATACTTACCTCCATGCTATCCCCCTCCTGCTATTTTCACAGGTGGCTCTGGTTCTCGTCGTCTCCCTCGCACCAAGTCCAAGTTAAAAGGGTTGATCCGCGGTATGATGAGGATGAGGGTCGATATGTTGTGCCCCCATATAACCAGAGGCATCAGTCCATGGATGCAGCATACATGAGGCGGGAGCATGAGCGTATAGAGGAGGATACTCAAGCAAAGAGGGCTAGGTACGACAATCTGCAATCATTGGCCCGCATGTCGAAGAAGGAGTTTCGTGAGTTGCGCAAGGCACAGTTCTATGACTTGCCACGAACCAGCGATGACCCATGTTATTGGAGGAAGGAGCAAGCAGTATTCATGAAAGACATTTACAGCAAGCGCACCAAGTCCCCGGTTTGCCCCCAGAAGTACCTGAGCATTGAACAGATGTGGAACAACTCTTAATTTACTAATGCACTATGGATTTCTGAGAATCTCGGGCTACACAGTCCAATGGAGCTCCGTCAGGACTACAACATCACTCTTGTGCAGCAATTCTATGCCACAGTGGTGTTTGGGACTGACCAAGCAAGGACAATGACTTGGATGACTGGAGATCACCGCTGCTCTGCCACTTTCTTTGACTTTTCCACTGCCATCCAAGAGACTTTTCAGGGGGTGTTCAATCATGTTGGGCACCGCATGCATTCAGCGTCTCTTTCCAAGAACAATAACAAGTTGGCCCCACTATATGGCAGCAACGGAGTTGTGGGAGGATCCAAGGGCCTCAAGCCCCACTACAATCTGATGTTGAGTATCTTCCACCAGACCATTTCCCCCGGTGCTGGAAATGATGATGCCGTCAGATGTGGATTGGTCAACTTGTTGTATCACACTCACAAGGTTTACTATGCTGGCCCAGATGCTGAGGATGCTGCTATTGACGTCATGGATTTCATCTTTGAGGAGATGTATCATGCCATATTGTACAAGAAGTCCCCTCCATATGCACCACTAGTCATGAGGCTCATCAACACCCAGGCTCACTGTTCACCTCTTGCCATGCCTCCCAATCTTACGGAGCATGCACTTGTGTCTCTCCAGCAGAAAGGACACATGGGGCCACCCCCTAGACGCTCACAAACGGAGGAGGAGGATGATATTTCCGAGGCCGAGCGATCTCCCTCTCCCCCTTGGGATCGGAGGAAGAATGCCTCCAATGCACCCATGCCTCCCCATGACCCGCGAGTATGTACAGGAGAAGGTCAAGAAGGCCTCATTTTGGGAAAGGACCCTCTGCTGCATGAATGTGGATATTCGTAAGCAACAACATGCTTCCTACAAGAGCAACTATCGCATGGAGAAACTTATCAAGGAGATCAAGGCTTGGGGAGAAGTGGAGGATGAGGAGGGAGGTGTTGATTACACTTATGATCATGGCGCTCTACCATCCACTGAGTCTGACTATACACTCTCATTTGGGGCATGGAATGCCCAGCAGGACAGCCTGATGGATTGGCAGACTTTCACTGAGGTCACTTTTAGGTTTGCGTCTCAGGGCACATCATCTTCTCACCCTCACGGCAAAGGGCATGCTGCTCCCGGTGGTGACAATGACTCTGAGTATGATGATGACGAGGATGAGGATGATGACTCCGAGTGATACTTTGGGGCGCTAGCTTAGGTTTTTCCCTTTTTGGTGTTTTGATGCCAAAGGGGGAGAAGACATTGTCATCGGGATTTGCATGGGGCTAGGAATTTGGCTCTTTTATGCTCTTATATTCGAACATTTTCTTTGTGAGATACTATGTGTGTGAGGACATGTTTGTGTTATGCTCCTATGCTACTATAATATGTGTGAGATCTATGTGTGTTATCTATGTTTAATACCTATTAATTGCCGTGCATGATTTACTCGTTTATATTACTGCACATCGTCAGGGGGAGCATTGTTATACATTGTTATATCTCACTGCAAATATTTCCATGCAAAATCACTTGTTGTCATCGAACACCAAAAAGGGGGAGATTGAAAGGACATTTATTGTATTAATCAGTTTTGGTGTTCGTTAACAACTTGTAGATCATTTTACAGTGTGTTCATGTCTACAGGATGATATAATTAAAAGTGAAAAGGTCTTTGCCCTGTGATATTGTCCCTGCAAGAAACTACATATTTGAGGTCATTCCAGACCGGAGTCTCCGTTGTGAAAACACCGGAGTCTCCGGTGTGGTCTGGAGTTTCCCCAAGAGTCTCCGGAGGTGCCTCCAAAAACTTGCCTGGGACAATATGTATAGGGGTCCGGAGATGGACAGGAGACGGACCGGATTCTTCGGTGCACTCACTCAGACTAGAGTCTCCAGTGTGACTAGACCGTAGTATTTGGTGTTGAAGGGACCAGAGTCTTTGAAGAGTTTCCAGAGGAGCTTTCCCCAAATCAGCTGGGACATTCTAGATGGTGGTCCGGAGACGGATCGGAGATGGTCTGGAGTCTCCGGTGTGACATTTTGCCCAACAGTCAGAAAACGGTTCAAAGTGAGTGGGCTATAAATAGGGGACCTCATCCCCTTCCTCCAGTTGCTCGACCCAGTCAAGAACTCCAACACCATTTGAGCCACCAAATCAACAAGATCTCTTCATCAAACCATCCAAAGTATTTCATCTTTGGAGAATCAAAGGAGGAGGCCTTGATCTATAGCTTCACCAAGAGAGATCTTCATTTACCCCTTATTCACTTGAGGCCCCCTTGCTCTAGTGTTTCTTTGGAAACCCTAGCTCTTTATTTGGTTCTTACAAGCTTTTCTTTGATTGTTTGACAACTTGCTTGTATTTGGGAGCCTCCAATTCAGTTGTGGATGTGTGCCTCAAACTTGTTGTAAAGGTGTCAGCTTCCACCTCGAAGGTTGCCGATATAGTGGAAGAGGTGAATCGAACCCGTTGGGGGAACAAGGGAGGCCTCGCGTGGCTTTGGTGGTTTGAAACCACCCCCTCTCCAAACGCAGACGTACTTCCCCTCAAAAGGAAGGAACTGCGAGAAACAAATCCTTGTGTCTCTGCATGCTCCACTTTGGTTACTTCTATCCTTTACCACACTTTACTTATCTCATTCTTGCTTAGTGTTGTGCTAGGTTGACATATAGGTAAATTCACCATAGTTGTATAATCTAGAGAATTTACCTTTTATGTTAAACCCTAATTTGAAAAGGAGTAAAATTTGAAGTAGCACCCATTCACCCCCCCTCTAGGTGCCCATACGATCCTTTCAGTAGGTTTGGGTGGCGACGAGGGCGGTTTGTGCTGTTTTTTCTTTAATATTTCCCGTACAATACACTAACATGAATGTCAGATCCAAATCTCTGCCCAGCTCGCGCCTGTCGGCTTCAGGGATGCGCTGCAGCCGCAAAATGCCCCTCCTAGGCTATGGTCCTCCAGTGACGCTGCTAGAATTTTGGGTATATCTGAGCTATGCCCGGCAGAGGATAGATTCATTGGCTATCCTTTTCTCTTATCTAGAGATCACTGCAGTCGAAGCAAGTCCCTTCTCTTATGGTGTAACAGATACTAATAAGCCATTTATTCTTCTCACATGGCGTCTGATGTCATTGGTACCACGCCCTAAATGGCGTCTCGGGCCTTTTGCCAGGTTGCCGGATGTAGCCGAAGTGTTATGTGCTCGCCTTCGCGCTCTCCTCCTCTTGGTATGACGCGACAGTCTCCCATGGCGGGTCCTGTCTGTCATCGCGATGTCCTGTGTTGTCATCCAAAAAATATCGTCAGGGTTAAGGATCGGGTTACCCTTGGATTCCACAGGTTCTAAGGTTTCTCCTTCTTACAGGATCGCACACACTTGGTGGTGCATGATGTATGATTGGTTCTCATCGCTGTCGTACCCATAGGATACACTGATTCGCAAGCCAGTGAAGTCCCAGGGATCTTCTTCTGGGTACGATTCTTCCTTTCTAATTTCGGAGTCGATGCTTTCCTCAGCTTCATCGTGAACTATGCTTGATGAACTTGGGCTGGGCTGTAGCATTGACTGTGAGTCTGAGCCGAAAGAGAGACTATTGTATAGGTTAGCCAAACTTTCCAGGTCTATGGAGTTTCCACGGCTTTCATCAACTCCTATCGAGTTTGTTGCGTCCTTTCCAGTTGAGCCGATAGAGGATGCGGGTGTTGCCATAGGCGATGCAGGTGTGGCCGATGGATCCGAGTAGCTCAGAGCCGAAGGGAAGAGATTCTCAGATTATCCCATGCGAAAGTGGAAACTTCCGATCATGAGATCAGTCTCTTGGTCGAAATCGATGGGAGCCGATAAAGGTGTGGGTGGGCGCGGATCGACGAGATCGTAATGGACCTCGCCAACCCCGATTGTCGGGTTGTTGATTGGTGAAGGGGAAGCCGCAGAATCCATGGCTCTAGCGCTCAGATTTCCCATAAACTGCGCCAATTGAAGAGGGGTAACCTCGGCAATGCCCATGGTTATGGACTTAGGGTTTCGTGGAAAAGAGAATGCTGAGTATTTCATCGGCTGATCAGAAAAACAAGGGAGTCAGTGTAGTCTGATTATGGAGAAATCTCAGTTACAAGGTCACCGGTTCGCTAGTTTCGATCTAGCTTATGACGGATTGCTGGAAAACTAAGGTGTCCTCTCCGTCTGGTCCTCCCAGCCTTTATATGAGAGGCTAGATCCTGGAGCTGTATCCGGAGAAGTTACATATTTATAATTATAATACAAACTCTATATCGGTTCGTAGACTTTCCTTGTTTGATAAGATAGGCTTCTATCCGTCAGATGCTCCTTGGATTTGTTTGGGCTTCATGGGCTGTAAGCCCTTATGCGCACAGGGTAACTAATCATAGGGACCCGATAGGTTATACCCATGTCAATTCTCATGACAAGTTTCTGAAGATTCATTCTAAACTTAAATCAAAATTTCTCTTGACCTAATGTCTCATTGATCTGTTTTCACAAGGGACCGTTTAACATGGCTAGTTATAAGAATCAAATATGTTTGTAATTATTGTGAAGGAATGAAAACAAACTCTATCTATAATAGGTTGTTTTTGTGCCTAGGTATATCTAAAATGAAAATTTCATTGATAATAGTTGGGTACTAAAGGGATACGGGTCGGCTACACTAGCGCAAATCAAAATTTTCTACCGCGTAAACCAGGATTACTGTTGTCATAGATCACGAGATTACCACTAGACGCGCAGTTGCGGAACTTGATGAAGCGTTTCGATGCAGTGTAGACGATCTACGTCTCCTCCTCCTTCTCGTCCCACGAGCAGCTCCCCTTGCGCGGCTCGTCCAAGCGCTACAGATGCAGCGCCTCCGAGGTATCCACACGTACAGGGTGGAAGCGTCAGACGCTGGACTGCTAAGTCCACGCGTGCAACATAGGCGTGAGGAGTGGCGGCTGGGTGAAATGGTCTAACCCTCGTCATCACGCCCCACCCTCTATTATATAGGCGTCCCTAGTGGGCTTATACATTAGCATCCCATTAGTATCCTAAGACTGGTCTAATTCGGATCCAATCCTCATTAGGCTTCGAGCCCCTTAAGTGTGTGACCCTATAGGTTCATATACATATAGACATGAAACGAATACACTTATTCTGTCAATAGTTGGTAGCGGCCTCTAGCAAGACGTGCCAACTCCTAAACGTATACAAAGATCGTATCAGACGAACCATCACAAGGTTTAGTACATGTCTTTCATTTTGTCTCACGATATTTGGTCTAGCTCCAAGCTGACCTCCCTTTATTGATATTGTGATTCGGAATCCCTTTACTAGGTTAACTCTTAACCATATGTAGCACGACCATGCATTTCTGGATCCGATCAATCGAGGGGCTCAGAGATATCTCTATCAAGTAGAGAGGGGCAAATACTATCTTGATTGACCATGCCTTGCAGCATGCTTCAGGACAAATCCGAAAGCTACCTTTATAACTACCCATTTACGGAGTAGCGTCTCATATCCCCAAAGTATGTCCACATCTCAAGTACATGCAACAATCTCAGGTCTAAGGACAAAACGTACACGATGTGTAGAGAGAGAGAGAGAGCTACAACTAATTGCTAGTCTCAAGTTGGGTCAGTCCAACCCCATGTTCATAACATGTGTCCACATCATTGGTTTGACATCTCCATGTCTATGACTTGAGAAACATAGTCATCAACCAATCGATGTGCTAGTATAATATTCACATGTGTCCTCACATGAACTCCGACTAGGGACAACTATTAAATAACCATACAAGTAAAGAGTTTCACAAACAATTCACATAATTGCCAATCAACACAAGTTGCCTGATATGGATATTCAAGGAACATTACAATAACTCATGGATACATAAGAAATATAATCATCTCTATGATTGCCTCTAGGGCATATTTCCTTCAGTCTCCCACTTGAACTAGAGTTAATCTAGATTGTATCTAATACCTATTGCTCTTGAGTGCGCCTCATGTGTAGGCTGCGGGAGTGGCTTTGTAAAGCCTTCAGCAACATTTGAGTCCGTATGTATTTTGCATATCATGACACTACCATCCTCAACGAATTCTCGAATCTGATGGTAACGCATGCGAATATGTTTGTTCTTCTGGTGATGTCTAGGTTCCTTGGCTTGTGCAATAGCACCATTGTTGTCACAATAAACGTCCATGGGATTGGACGCGCCCTAAACCATACCAAGAGCGATCAGGAAATTCCTAATCCAAACAGCTTCCTTTGCAGCCTCGAGGCAGCAATATATTCAGCTTCTGTTGAAGAGGAGGCCACCGTATCTTGCTTGGAACTTTTCCAACTCACAGCACCACCATTCATGACAAACACATAACCAGATTGCGATCTGGAGTCATCTGAGTCGTTAAGGTAACTTGCATCTGTGTAACCCCTTACACTGAGTTCATCCTCACCTCCATAAACTAGGAGCACATCCTTAGTCCTTCTCAAGTACTTAAGGATATTCTTTACCGCTGTCCGGTGACCTTCACCTAGATCAACCTGATATCTGCTCGTAACACTAAGAGCATAGGAAACATCTGGGCAAGTACATATCATTGCATACATGATGGATCCAATAGCCGAAGCATATGGAACCCTACTCATGCGCTCACGCTCATCAGTAGTCGAAGGACACTGAGTCTTGCTAAGTTTTATGTTGTGGGACATGGGCAAGAACCCCTTCTTAGCCACTTCCATGTTGAACCGTTTCAACACATTGTCAATGTATGTACTCTGGCTTAATCCAATTAGCCTCCTTGATCTATCTCTATAGATCTTGATGCCCAGAATATATGCCGCTTCTCCTAAGTCCTTCATCGAAAACTATTTTTCAATGAGGTCTTAACAGACTCGAGCATAGGAGTGTCATTTCCAATCAGCAATATGTCATCTACATATAAGATTAGAAATACCAGCGCTCTCCCACTTTCCTTCTTGTAAACACAAGGTTCTTGTTCGTTTTTGATGAAGCCAAACTCCTTTACAACTTCATCAAATCGAATGTTCCAACTCCGAGATGCTTGCTTCAGCCCATAAATGGACTTTAGAAGTTTGCATACCTTTCCAGCATTGTTTGGATCTACAAAACCTTCGGGCTACATTGTAGCATCCCAGTTGTCTAACACCTGTAATGCTACTTGTTCTAGTAATAAAGGGACACTTCCTACATATAATTGTTGCATCATCATCATATCATGCTCATGTCATCATGCCACCTTGCATTTGAGCATCATATAAAACCCCTTCTTGTTTGGTTCTTATCTCAGGTGCATTATTAATTGTAGTTGCCTCTTGATATTGTATTTGGATCTTGATATATTGTTAAATGCCCAAGTTGATTTGGGGGCATATCTCTTAATAACTCCACCACCTTTTCTTCACCACCTTATAATTCCACCATCCAATTAATATGAGCTTGGCATTTTATTTGAGTTTACCTCTAGCTCATGCTGGTTGGTTGGATTCCACCCATAATCTTTTGCTTGGCCTTACTCCATCTTGTGAGGATGCAAATACCTAGTGCCATGCTTATTATTTTTGTTTACACAAGTATGATCCATGGCATTTCATGTTTTTGCATGGCCCATGCAATTGCCACCTTTTTGCATGTCTTTTGACTTTCTTTGTTTTGTGTGGCTCTCCTTTTCTCTAAACCCTCCTCTTAATCTAAACCCTACCCTAATCACCATCCCCATCCATGCATGCACATGTGATCATGTGGGTGTGCATAAGCCTAAACCCCACATCCTTCTCCCTACCTCTTTTCTTTTGATCTTGCTTGGTCTTTGAATGGAGCATGCATGATTCAAAATCTCTAGCTCTCACCCTTCTCTCTCTCTAATCCTCCACCTAGATCCCTCTCTCACCGTACCCCCTTTCTCTACCCATCTAACCCGAGCCACCACCTTCCCAACTAACCCTAGTCCCCATCAAAACCCTAGCCCTACTCCTCTCACCCACCCAGCTCGGACCCAACCTGACCACCACCCTCCCATGTGCTAACCCTGGCCCCTCTCTCCCTCCTAAACCCTAGCTACCCAAGCCACCCCTCTTTTGGCATAAAGTAGCCATGTGCTTCCCTCCCCCACGCCATCTACCTGCCCCCTCCTGATCTTATCCACCCCCCTCCGTCCCTGCCTCGCCCAGATACTCCCTGTCCACCCCAGGAACCCTCCTCCCTCCTTCCTCCCTTCCCAAGCACAGCCATGATCGTTCCTCGCCCATCTTAACCCTAACGGCGGCCGCCTCTGCTCTCCTTCGTTTCCGAGCGCGCCAAGGCAGGTCAGAGCCCCCAGGAGTCTCGCCTGCTTCCCCTGCAACGCCCAGGACGCGAGGAACCAGCCGTAGCCCCGCCGGAGCAGCTCGCCGCCGCCGTGCCCGTGACCGCCAGGACGCCCCGACCTGCTGCCCCCTCGACGATCCTCGCCACCCCAACGCCCCGGCTACGCCGACAACACCACGGTGAGCTCCTGCAGCCCCTAGACACCCCCCTGGTCCTCTCTAGTTCGCCGTAGCCCCGCCGCACTCCGACGAGCGCACTGCGTGCGTGCCGCGCGTCGCGCCGACCGACAGCAGCCGCTGCAGCAGTAGATCCGGCGCTGTTCAACGCCCCGCCCCGCGCGCTGTAGCCCTCCGCTGGCGACGCCACCTGTAGGTAATCTGTAGCCCGTGTCGCCCTCTCCACTTTTGGTTTTTGAAGCACCCCGTTTCATCCAGTGGTTCGCTCGCCAACGTCGACCAAACGCCGGCCGATCGCAGTCGCCGGCAGAGCGGCGCGCCGCTGCCGTTCCGACAGGTTTTGACGTTTTGCGCTTAGGTCCTCGAAGTTTCTCCCGCCTAAACCCGCCGTCCCTCGGATCCCACCTGTCAGCGTCGGTGTTGTTTTACAAAAAGGCTCCCAGGTTTTCTGTGAAGCAACCCGCAGTCCCCCTCGTCGTCAGCCACTGGCGTGTGGGGTCGCGAGTTCCTGGCCCACCTGTAAGCGTCTGGGGTTAAATCAGACTGGGTATAAAAAGTTTTTCCTGAGTCTGTTTAAATTCAAATCTTTTCCTAATCTTTTCAAAGTCAAATATGAATCTGATTTTAAATAACTTTTCAAATATTAATTCAAATAATACAAATGATATATGTTTTTGAATCAGAAAAATGTAAGGATTTCAAATATGCCATTCAAATTGACTTTTGCACATTTAAAATTCCAAGTTGAATCAAATTACAACAAATGCCACTGGAACTTAAATAATTAATAACTTTAGCTTTATAATTCCAAATTTAACAAATGATATGTCTAAAATGATCAGCTCGACGAGACCTTTCTGTTTATGCTATCCATGACTTCAATTGCAGCATGCATCATATAAAAATATAGTGTACAGCAACTATTATGGCAACAAATGTGATCCAAAACCCCATTAAAATCTTATTCTTGTATACCACACCTCACCCATGCCATGCTACTTATTGCCATGCAACTTGTGCATCATTCATCATGGCATGATTGTTTGCTTGTCGCATTTTGTTCCAATGCTTGTGCACTTTATTTATGTTGGCCCTTGCTTGTTTGGTTCTTCTTTCGAATAGACGCTGAGCAGGGGATATATCAAGAGAACCAGGAGCACTACCCAGATCCGTCTCTCGCTTCAACTGAGTTGCCAGGCAAGCACTACCACATGCTCGCATACATATAGTACCTATTGCCTCTATCTTATTCTTGCATCATTGAGTCGCGATTCCATTAAACTGAATCCCAAGTATTGCATAGCCTTTACTTTAAACCCCACCAAGCTTGTTACTCCATCCCATGAGCCATTACTACAGGAGTTGTTTGAGCCATGCGAGTCGTAGAACAGCATGTGTAGGGTATGTGAGAGTCTGATGGATAACGAGGTACCTAAACAACTTAACCTGAGTAGTAATGGGATAACTAATGAAAGTGGCACCGGTGAGCAACATCTGCTATTTGGTTTTTCCTGCTCACTTGTGTCCCGTAGGACCCCGAGTACTTGATACCTGTTCCTTGATTTATCGCGCTATCCACATCCGGGAGGTATATGGGACCCCCCTGAGCCAGAGCATGATTCCGTCTTATTTCTTGGGGCCACAAACTAGTTTGAGGTTTTATTTACTATCCTGTACTTATGCCATGCTTTACTGCTTTATTTACGATTGTGTGAGGAGCACGCTGTACTGTTTTGGAAGCGGAGTGTTTTCGCGGTATCGACAGTCCCCGTTTGGGGATTTGCTGTCGTTTACAGCCATTGTCGCAAACCTTGGGTCCGTCTCGGAGTCAGCTAGCTTCGTTGCGGGTGTACTCAATGGGGTGGCCCCCTGAAATATTTCTGAATCCTGTGATTGCTTTGTCGTGAAGGCCTCGTTGGGTTTTGATTTGGTTTTTCCGAGGTTGATCGAGTGTGTGTTGCTATTGGTGCACCCCGGCCGGGTAAAACTTTTTGAAAGCCGTGTCCGCGGTTATGGATGACTTGGAGCACAGTTTCTCGACCATAGACAAGCATAACTAAAGTACCGCTTTTAATTTGACTAAGTAATTGGCTAGTAAATAGTGCAACACTCATGGAATGGTTAATAAAATTGCCAACGGATGGGGAGGTTGTTCGTCCGCTTCCTCGTCGGTAAGCGAGGAGGAGGATGGATCTGGTGATATTACTGTTATAACTGCTGTCATTAATTCACGGACATCCGTCTATCTTTGGTTAGGCGGATGGTTAGCGATTATCTATAGAACTGTTAGGGTTTATCTTTTGCTGCAATTGCGTCACCCCAGGTTGTGTCCCCTTTAGAGGCATTAAGACTTGCTGAGTACCCTTAGGGTCTCACACAATAAATTATTGGTTCAGATGAACAGGTACCCTCGCAGGATGGATACTGGGTGGAAGAGGCTGATGATCTGGGCAACGATCGTTCGGTGTAGAGATTCCGGGAACGGGGATCCGTGAGATCTGTGGTTGGGATGTGCTTATTTCTATGGCATCTTATGCCGATTTGCTTCTTATCCGTACTCGGACTATGTTTTGCCGCTTCCGCTTGATACTCTGATGTGTGATGTATGAGGAATTATCCTAAAATATTATATCTATCTAGGTCATTTGAATCTTGCCGTATGGCGTTGTTATATTTCCTTTCTTTTTAGATGGTATGGCTCTGATGTACTCTTGTATGGTGGCTTGCATACATACTCATTTGTGTATGTAGTTGATTCCTTCGCCTGCCGATTACGTCGCCCGTACAGGTCCCGTTGAGTTGGAAGTGGTTGGGACGGCCGAAAGGTCTACCCGTGAGTGGCTTTTGGGGCCCCACCGTACTATTTCAACCACTACTGCTCATCCAGGCTTGTATCTAGGAGCGTAATTCACCGTGGTAGTTACAATTGGTATCAGAGCCATCCCGACCTTCAGGGTTTCAGCCAAACGGTCGTTGTCAGTCTAGCAAATATTTTGGTAGTTATGTATACTAGGGAAAAACAAAAACGCGAGAGTAGGACTGCTTCCACTTTTCTTCTTACCCACCCACCCACCCTTTTCTGGTAAGGAAGTGCAACATTTTCAATCCTCTTCTTAAAATTCAAACTAGGATTCACGTGTTCTGGGTTTCCGTAGTACCATAGGTTGTGTGTGTGTGTGTAATCCCTTGTCTATCTGTTGCATCCAAGTTGTTATCTAATCAGCCTTTGGTTATCAACTGTTGGTACATTCCATACCGACAGGCTTTTGCAAACCGACGCAATCTATCTTACTCTTTGTATCCGACGCTATCTTGTTTGGGGTGTTCGTTTCCGTAGTTACCAATCTTTAGGTTCGTCGTGAGAAGAAGGGGTTAGGATATGTGTTCCACTTGTTCATGTGCGGAGTAATGATTTGAGTGCGGGATGGAGTCGCGACCATACCACTACTTTTATCATTCGCTTTTGTATATTGAATCGGTAGAGTCACTAATCTTGATTCGTTAAGTAATTTTGCGCATCTATTGGTATTTTAGTGCCGAAATTTGTGGAAAATTTTTCTTTGATATATTTGTGTACCACACTCCTTTTCAGTCGTGTGCGATATGCTTAATATCTTTTAGGTGCTTTGAACTTTGTTGATATTTTAATATCATCTCAGTAAATTGTATCCTTTAATCTTGGTTAATTCCATTTTGGTACTACTTTGGATTATTATAATTCTCCATTATAGTGCTGACTTGTGTTTTATATCAATCTCAGGATGGCTCCACCACGCCGTTCTGATGAGGACATACCACCGGAGTTGGGGGCCGCATTGTCAAACATAGCTAATGTCTTGGCAGCAATGCAGCAGAACCAGCAGCGCTTGGAAGAAAGCGTCAGGAGAAATGAGTTTGCTCCACTCCCTCCATCTCCCAAGCGAGGAGACATCAAGAGCTTCCTGAAATTCAACCCTCGCCAGTTTGATATTTCCGATCGCCCACTTGATGCGGATGATTGGTTACATGAGACGTCAAGGCTTCTTGAGACTGTTGATGTTCCTGAGCAGGAGTGGGTAAAGTGTGCTACTCACCTTCTAAAGGGAGATGCAGCTCTCTGGTGGGAGAATTACTTGAAGGCAAGCTGCACTGGTTTTCAGCCTACCTGGGGACAGTTCTCTGGAGCGTTCAAAGAGCAATTCCTGTCAGAGATTGTCATGGAAAGGATGAAGGAAGCGTTTCTCAACCTTAAGCAGGGAAATGATAATGTCAACACCTACATCAGGAATTTCATGAATCTATCTCGTTATGGTGGCGATGAGGTATCTGATGACAAGAAGAAGCAGAAGAGGTTCAGGCAAGGGCTCAATGCATCGATCAAGTATGCAATCACACATGCAAGGCCGGCATCTTTCCTGGAACTACAACACACAGCTTTGAAAGAGGAGGCAAGTCGGCAAGTGTTCGAGGACTCCAAGAAACACCACAGGGATGCATCAAGCTCTTCGGTTATGGCAGCTCCTTCTAAGCGGCGTGTCTGGGTTCCTAACACCCCACCGTCGCTCCCGGCTTCACCAAGACCTTCAAGCTACGCGTCAAGGCCACCAAACTCCATCACTGCTGCTCCCAGGGGCTACACCCACAACTACCCTGGAGCGCCTGGCGGAGTCCCTGGCTATGTTGCTCCACGTCCAACTGGTGTCTGCTTCACGTGTGGAGATCCTGGACATCTCAACTGGAACTGTCCGTTGAAGAACAAAGCTCTCCCTCCACCCCCGCCAAGATCTGCAGCAAGCTCTCCTACGGTTCGTGCACCACCACCTCGGGCTCTCAACATCAACACCAAGCCCGGTTCTACGGTTGCTCGTGCCAATTGTATCAACGCCGCTCAAGCTGAGCATGCACCTGGAGTGGTGATGGGTATGCTATCCGTTAACTCAGTCCCTGCACGAGTTTTATTTGATTCTGGTGCATCGCATTCTTTTGTTTCTATCAAGTTTGCAAGTGAGAATGGGTTAGCGGCGGATCCTCTTCTTAAGAAGTTAATGGTTCTTTCTCCTGGAGCAACAATGGCAGCTTCTAAAATCAGCCATGGCAATCAAATTGAGATTGGTGGCTCTTCGTTCTCGGCTTCTTTAATTGTTCTCGGCAGTTCTGACATTGATGTCATCTTGGGCATGGATTGGTTGACGGCAAATGCAGCTGTGATTGATTGTGCTGAACGCTCGGTTTCTCTGAAGATTCCTGAAGGCCATATAGTCTTTTCTCCAAGTCTGACGCATGCTGTCTAGCTTTTCTCTTTGGCGGCTCTGAATGATGATGCTATGGAAGCTATTCAGAGAGTCCCAGTGGTCTGTGAGTTTCCGGATGTTTTTCCTGAAGAGTTGCCGGGTATGCCTCCGGATCGTGAGGTTGAGTTCGTAATTGAGCTTGAACCTGGAACGGCTCCTATCTCCAAGCGGCCTTATAAAATGGGTCCTGCTGAGTTGGCTGAACTCAAACGACAGCTTGATGAACAAGAGAAGTTGGGTTTCATTCAACACAGTACTTCTTCTTGGGGTAGCCCAACAATCTTCGTGAAGAAGCGTGACAGGACTGATAGACTTTGTGTTGACTATCGGGCTCTCAATGCTAAAACCATCAAGAACAAATATCCCCTTCCGCGGATTAATGATCTCTTTGACCAGCTAGCTGGAGCTGTGGTATTCTCTAAGCTGGATTTGAGGAGTGGTTATCACCAAATCAAGATTCGCAAGGAAGATGTGCCTAAAACAGCTTTCACCACCCGCTATGGCCTGTATGAGTACACGGTGATGTCTTTCGGTCTCACCAACGCTCCTGCTACCTTCTCGAGGCTTATGAACTCGGTCTTCATGGAGTACCTTGATAAGTTCGTTGTGGTCTATCTGGATGACATCCTGGTTTATTCCAAGTCGAAGGAAGAGCATGAAGAACACCTTCGTTGTGTCCTAAACAAGCTGCGTGAGAACCGCTTGTATGCAAAGTTCTCAAAGTGTGAGTTTTGGCTGCCTGAAGTAACTTATCTTGGCCATGTCATCTCTACCAAGGGCATTGCAGTCAACCCGGAAACTGTGAAGACAATTGTTGAATGGCTTCCTCCTGTTAATGTCAAAGAAGTGCGGAGTTTCCTCGGTTTGGCTAGTTATTGCCGTCGCTTCGTTCAGAACTTCTCGAAGATAGCGAAGCCTCTTACCGATCTCCTCAAGAAAGGCAAGAAATACCTGTGGACTCCTGCATGTCAAGCAAGCTTTGAGACACTCAAAGAGAAGCTCACTTCCACGCCAGTCTTGGTTCCTCCGGATACATCTAAGCCTTTCCAGATATTCTGCGACGCCTCTTTGCAAGGATTGGGTGCGGTCCTTATGCAAGAAAAACAAGTTGTTGCTTATGCCTCTCGACAGTTGAAGACGCATGAGATCAACTATCCCACACATGACCTCGAGCTAGCAGCAGTTGTCTTTGCTTTGAAGCTATGGAGGCACTACTTGCTTGGCAACCGTTGTGAGATCTTTTCTGACCACAGAAGTTTGAAGTATATCTTCACTCAGCCTGATCTCAACCTTCGGCAGAGGAGATGGATTGAAGCAATCAATGATTTTGATTTAACCATCAACTACACACCGGGCAAAGCTAATGTCATGGCAGATGCTCTCAGCCGCAAAGCTTATGTCAATAACCTCATGATGGAAGAGCAGCAGCCCCTCTTGTGTGAGGAATTCCGCCAGCTCAACCTGGAAGTTGTGGAACAAGGGCATCTCCTGAACCTTCTGGCTACTCCTCTCTTGGAAGAAAAGATTCGTTTTCGTCAGCGTGGTGATCCGCACACCAGAAAGATCACCTCCCAGCTTCAGCTTCCGAAGTATGAGTCCTTCCACGTAGATGATCAAGGCACGCTTTTCTTCGACCACCGGATGTTTGTTCCAAACTACCCGGGTTTGAGGGAGCAAGTTCTCAAGGAGGCGCACGATTCAGTTCTTTCTATCCACCCTGGCAGCACAAAGATGTACATGGACTTGAAAACACAGTATTGGTGGCCTGGTTTGAAACGATATTGTGCCAAGTATGTCTCGGAGTGTGATGTCTGCCGCAGAGTGAAAGCTGTCCATCATAAACCATTCGGTCTTCTACAGCCATTGAAACCTCCGGAATGGAAATGGGAGAAAGTCGAGATGGACTTCATCACTGGCTTTCCAAGGTCGCAGAAGGGCAACAATGCAATCTTTGTTGTCATCGATAGACTTTCTAAAGTGGCTCATTTCTTCCCCGTCAAGGAAACAATTTCTGGAATTCAGTTGGCTGAGCTCTATATCAACAGAATTGTCTCTCTGTATGGGGCCCCGCTTGAGATCAGTTCAGACCGTGGGAGCATCTTCACTTCAAAGTTCTGGGAGAGTTTCCAAAATGCTTTGGGGACAAAGTTGAACTTCAGCACTGCTTACCACCCTCAGTCGCAAGGACAAGTGGAAAGGATCAATCAGATTCTGGAGGATATGCTTCGTGCTTGCGTTATCTCTTTTGGCATGAAATGGGAGGAATGTCTTCCTTATGCTGAATTCTCCTAGAACAACAGCTTCCAGAAGAGTCTGAAGATGGCACCATTTGAGGCTCTCTATGGTCGCAAGTGCAGAACTCCGATTGGTTGGTCAGGTGCAGGAGAAAGAATCTGGTTTGGCCCTGATATCATAACTCAAGCAGAGGAGAAGGTGCATATCATTCTTGAGAACCTGAAGATTGCTCAAAGTCGTCAGAAGAGCAACTATGACAGGAAGCACAAGGACATGGTGTATGCCCCTGGTGATCTCGTGTACCTTCGTGTCACTCCCATGAAAGGCACACACCGTTTTGGCATCAAAGGAAAGCTGGCTCCTAGATACATCGGTCCTTTCAAGATTCGTGGTAGAAGGGGAGAAGTCGCTTATGCCCTTGAGCTTCCGGAGAAACTCAAAGTCCATGATGTTTTCCACATCTCTCAGCTCAAGAAGTGCTTCAAAGATCCCGGCAGGACCGTGGATCATGAGCTAATCGATCTCCAAGAAGACCTGTCTTATCAAGAACACCCCACCAAAATCCTTGAGACCGCAGAAAGAAGGACTCGCAACAAGTCCATCAAGTTCTGCAAGGTGCAGTGGTCACACCATTCTGTTGATGAAGCCACATGGGAGCATGAAGATGAACTCCGTGTTAACTATCCTACCCTCTTTGTGTCTTCTTCTTCTTCCTAGAATCTCGGGGCGAGATTCCTGTTTAGTGGGGGAGAGTTGTAGCATCCCAGTTGTCTAACACCTGTAATGCTACTTGTTCTAGTAATAAAGGGCCACTTCCTACATATAATTGTTGCATCATCATCATATCATGCTCATGTCATCATGCCACCTTGCATTTGAGCATCATATAAAACCCCTTCTTGTTTGGTTCTTATCTCAGGTGCATTATTAATTGTAGTTGCCTCTTGATATTGTATTTGGATCTTGATATATTGTTAAATGCCCAAGTTGATTTGGGGGCATATCTCTTAATAACTCCACCACCTTTTCTTCACCACCTTATAATTCCACCATCCAATTAATATGAGCTTGGCATTTTATTTGAGTTTACCTCTAGCTCATGTTGGTTGGTTGGATTCCACTCATAATCTTTTGCTTGGCCTTACTCCATCTTGTGAGGATGCAAATACCTAGTGCCATGCTTATTATTTTTGTTTACACAAGTATGATCCATGGCATTTCATGTTTTTGCATGGCCCATGCAATTGCCACCTTTTTGCATGTCTTTTGACTTTCTTTGTTTTGTGTGGCTCTCCTTTTCTCTAAACCCTCCTCTTAATCTAAACCCTACCCTAATCACCATCCCCATCCATGCATGCACATGTGATCATGTGGGTGTGCATAAGCCTAAACCCCACATCCTTCTCCCTACCTCTTTTCTTTTGATCTTGCTTGGTCTTTGAATGGAGCATGCATGATTCAAAATCTCTAGCTCTCACCCTTCTCTCTCTCTAATCCTCCACCTAGATCCCTCTCTCACCGTACCCCCTTTCTCTACCCATCTAACCCGAGCCACCACCTTCCCAACTAACCCTAGTCCCCATCAAAACCCTAGCCCTACTCCTCTCACCCACCCAGCTCGGACCCAACCTGACCACCACCCTCCCATGTGCTAACCCTGGCCCCTCTCTCCCTCCTAAACCCTAGCTACCCAAGCCACCCCTCTTTTGGCATAAAGTAGCCATGTGCTTCCCTCCCCCACGCCATCTACCTGCCCCCTCCTGATCTTATCCACCCCCCTCCGTCCCTGCCTCGCCCAGATACTCACTGTCCACCCCAGGAACCCTCCTCCCTCCTTCCTCCCTTCCCAAGCACAGCCATGATCGTTCCTCGCCCATCTTAACCCTAACGGCGGCCGCCTCTGCTCTCCTTCGTTTCCGAGCGCGCCAAGGCAGGTCAGAGCCCCCAGGAGTCTCGCCTGCTTCCCCTGCAACGCCCAGGACGCGAGGAACCAGCCGTAGCCCCGCCGGAGCAGCTCGCCGCCGCCGTGCCCGTGACCGCCAGGACGCCCCGACCTGCTGCCCCCTCGCCGATCCTCGCCACCCCAACGCCCCCGGCTACGCCGACAACACCACGGTGAGCTCCTGCAGCCCCTAGACACCCCCTGGTCCTCTCTAGTTTGTCGTAGCCCCGCCGCACTCCGACGAGCGCACTACGTGCGTGCCGCGCGTCGCGCCGACCGACAGCAGCCGCTGCAGCAGTAGATCCGGCGCTATTCAACGCCCCGCCCCGCGCGCTGTAGCCCTCCGCTGGCGACGCCACCTGTAGGTAATCTGTAGCCCGTGTCGCCCTCTCCACTTTTGGTTTTTGAAGCACCCCGTTTCATCCAGTGGTTCGCTCGCCAACGTCGACCAAACGCCGGCCGATCGCAGTCGCCGGCAGAGCGGCGCGCCGCTACTGTTCCGACAGGTTTTGACGTTTTGCGCTTAGGTCCTCGAAGTTTCTCCCGCCTAAACCCGCCGTCCCTCGGATCCCACCTGTCAGCGTCGGTGTTGTTTTACAAAAAGGCTCCCAGGTTTTCTGTGAAGCAACCCGCAGTCCCCCTCGTCGTCAGCCACTGGCGTGTGGGGCCGCGAGTTCTTGGCCCACCTGTAAGCGTCTGGGGTTAAATCAGACTGGGTATAAAAAGTTTTTCCTGAGTCTGTTTAAATTCAAATCTTTTCCTAATCTTTTCAAAGTCAAATATGAATCTGATTTTAAATAACTTTTCAAATATTAATTCAAATAATACAAATGATATATGTTTTTGAATCAGAAAAATGTAAGGATTTCAAATATGCCATTCAAATTGACTTTTGCACATTTAAAATTCCAAGTTGAATCAAATTACAACAAATGCCACTGGAACTTAAATAATTAATAACTTTAGCTTTATAATTCCAAATTTAACAAATGATATGTCTAAAATGATCAGCTCGACGAGACCTTTCTGTTTATGCTATCCATGACTTCAATTGCAGCATGCATCATATAAAAATATAGTGTACAGCAACTATTATGGCAACAAATGTGATCCAAAACCCCATTAAAATCTTATTCTTGTATACCACACCTCACCCATGCCATGCTACTTATTGCCATGCAACTTGTGCATCATTCATCATGGCATGATTGTTTGCTTATCGCATTTTGTTCCAATGCTTGTGCACTTTATTTATGTTGGCCCTTGCTTGTTTGGTTCTTCTTTCGAATAGACGCTGAGCAGGGGATATATCAAGAGAACCAGGAGCACTACCCAGATCCGTCTCTCGCTTCAACTGAGTTGCCAGGCAAGCACTACCACATGCTCGCATACATACAGTACCTATTGCCTCTATCTTATTCTTGCATCATTGAGTCGCGATTCCATTAAACTGAATCCCAAGTATTGCATAGCCTTTACTTTAAACCCCACCAAGCTTGTTCCTCCATCCCATGAGCCATTACTACAGGAGTTGTTTGAGCCATGCGAGTCGTAGAACAGCATGTGTAGGGTATGTGAGAGTCTGATGGATAACGAGGTACCTAAACAACTTAACCTGAGTAGTAATGGGATAACTAATGAAAGTGGCACCGGTGAGCAACATCTGCTATTTGGTTTTTCCTGCTCACTTGTGTCCCGTAGGACCCCGAGTACTTGATACCTGTTCCTTGATTTATCGCGCTATCCACATCCGGGAGGTATATGGGACCCCCCTGAGCCAGAGCATGATTCCGTCTTATTTCTTGGGGCCACAAACTAGTTTGAGGTTTTATTTACTATCCTGTACTTATGCCATGCTTTACTGCTTTATTTACGATTGTGTGAGGAGCACGCTGTACTGTTTTGGAAGCGGAGTGTTTTCGCGGTATCGACAGTCCCCGTTTGGGGATTTGCTGTCGTTTACAGCCATTGTCGCAAACCTTGGGTCCGTCACGGAGTCAGCTAGCTTCGTTGCGGGTGTACTCAATGGGGTGGCCCCCTGAAATATTTCTGAATCCTGTGATTGCTTTGTCGTGAAGGCCTCGTTGGGTTTTGATTTGGTTTTTCCGAGGTTGATCGAGTGTGTGTTGCTATTGGTGCACCCCGGCCGGGTAAAACTTTCTGAAAGCCGTGTCCGCGGTTATGGACGACTTGGAGCACAGTTTCTCGACCATAGACAAGCATAACTAAAGTACCGCTTTTAATTTGACTAAGTAATTGACTAGTAAATAGTGCAACACTCATGGAATGGTTAATAAAATTGCCAACGGATGGGGAGGTTGTTCGTCCGCTTCCTCGTCGGTAAGCGAGGAGGAGGATGGATCTGGTGATATTACTGTTATAACTGCTGTCATTAATTCACGGACATCCGCCTATCTTTGGTTAGGCGGATGGTTAGCGATTATCTATAGAACTGTTAGGGTTTATCTTTTGCTGCAATTGCGTCACCCCAGGTTGTGTCCCCTTTAGAGGCATTAAGACTTGCTGAGTACCCTTAGGGTCTCACACGATAAATTATTGGTTCAGATGAACAGGTACCCTCGCAGGACGGATACTGGGTGGAAGAGGCTGATGATCTGGGCAACGATCGTTCGGTGTAGAGATTCCGGGAACGGGGATCCGTGAGATCTGTGGTTGGGATGTGCTTATTTCTATGGCATCTTATGCCGATTTGCTTCTTATCCGTACTCGGACTATGTTTTGCCGCTTCCGCTTGATACTCTGATGTGTGATGTATGAGGAATTATCCTAAAATATTATATCTATCTAGGTCATTTGAATCTTGCCGTATGGCGTTGCTATATTTCCTTTCTTTTTAGATGGTATGGCTCTGATGTACTCTTGTATGGTGGCTTGCATACATACTCATTTGTGTATGTAGTTGATCCCTTCGCCTGCCGATTACGCCGCCCGTACAGGTCCCGTTGAGTTGGAAGTGGTTGGGACGGCCGAAAGGTCTACCCGTGAGTGGCTTTTGGGGCCCCACCGTACTATTTCAACCACTACTGCTCATCCAGGCTTGTATCTAGGAGCGTAATTCACCGAGGTAGTTACATACATCATATACACGTCCTCAGTTAGGATTCCATTTAGGAAAGCCGTCTTGACATCCATTTGCCATATTTCATAGTCGAAATGTGCAGCAATGGCTAGAATGATCCGTATAGATTTAAGCATCGCTACGGGAGAGAAAGTATCGTCGTAGTCAACTCCTTGAATTTGTCGAAAACCTTTTGCAACAAGTCGGGCTTTATGGATGTGAACATTTCCATCCATATCAATCTTCTTCTTATAGATCCATTTGCGCTCGATGGCTTTAAAACCATCAGGCAGGTCAACCAAGTTCCAAACTTGATTGTCTCTCATGGACTCTATATCGGACCTCATGGCAATCAGCCATTTCTCAGAGTCTGGGTCCACCATCGCTTCTGCATAGGTCGCAGGCTCATCAGTGTCTAACAATAATAATTCCCGCGTTTCGCGGAGCCTCGCCGACCTTCGTGGTTGTGGTGCTTCTATTTCCATGGGTTCCTCAACTTGTTCTGCTACAATAGCATCACTTGTAGAAGCATTCCCAATTGGCTCATCTTGAACTTCTTCAAGTTGCACCGACCTTCCACTCGTTCCCTTTGTGAGAAACTCTTTCTCTAGAAAAACACTGCTGCGAGCGACAAACACTTTGCCCTCTTCTCGGTTGTAGAAGTAATACCCTAAGGTTTCCCTCGGATATCCCACAAAAATGCACTTATCCGATTTGGGTGTTAGCTTGTCCGACTGAAGTCGCTTGACAAATGCAACACAACCCCAAATCTTTAGAAAGGACAAACTGGGATTCTTTCCAGTCCACATCTCATATGGTGTCTTAACTACGGATTTAGATGGTACCCTGTTAAGTGTGAAAGCTGCCGTTTCTAGAGCGTATCCCCAAAATGATAATGGTAAATCCGACTGGCTCATCATCGATCGAACCATGTCCAACAAAGTTCGATTGCGCCGTTCGGAGAACCGGTTTCTTTGAGGCGTTCCGGGCGGCGTGAGCTGTGGAACAATTCCGCAACTCTTAAGATGATTGCTAAATTCGTGACTCAAATATTCTCCTCCATGATCAGATCGCAAGGCCTTTATTTTCTTGCCACGTTGATTCTCTAACTCACTCTAAAACTCCTTGAACCTTTCAAAAGTTTCAGACTTATGCTTCATCAAGTAGACATAACCATATCTACTGAAATCATCAGTGAAAGTAATGAAGTAGTGATATCCTCCTCTGGCTGTCGTGCTCATTGGTCCACATACATCAGTATGTATGAGTTCCAACAAGTCTGTCGCTCTCTCGGGTAAACCCGAAAAAGGCGATTTGGTCATCTTTCCAAGTAAACAAGCCTGACATGTCTCATATGATTCGAAATCAAACGAAGTTAGAAGACCATCACCATGGAGCTTCTTCATGCGCTTTTCACTTATATGCCCCAAACGGCAATGCGATAAATAGGTAGGACTCAAATCATTAGGCTGAAGCCTTTTAGCACTAACATTATAAACAGATGCATCATCAAGATTTAAAATAAATAACCCATTCACAATGGGAGCATCAGCCATAAACATATCATTCTTAGAGATTACACAACCATTGTTTGCACTCGCGAATGAATAACCATCTCTCATCAAACATGAAGGTGATAAAATGTTTCGACCCATACTAGGAATGTAATAACAATTATTCAACTCCATAATAAATCCTGGCGGAAGGTGAAGTTGCATGACGCCGATGAACAATGCAGCAACCCTTGCTTTATTTCTGACGCGAAAATCCACTTCGCCTTTCTACACTTCTCTAGTCCTTATTAGCCCCTGCATCAAATTGCAAATATGAGCAACCGATCCGGTATCAAATACCCAAGAGTTAACATAGGAATCAACGAGAAGAATGTCCACAACATTTACAACAAGCGTTCCTGAGTGGGAAGTACTCTTACTTCCACTCTTCTTCAAAGAAGCCTGGTACTTGCTGCAGTTTCTCTTCTAGTGGCCATGTTCATGACAAAAGAAGCACTCAGTGTCTTCTACAGGTCTAGCCTTTTGCTTGGGTGCAGGCTTAGGGATCGTATCCTTAGCCTTTCCCTTCTTCTTCCAAGAAGTACCTTTTTTCTTGAAGCTAGGCTTATTCTGCACAGCCATCACATGACTATGCCCTGCACACTTCTTCATGTCATTTTCTGTTGTCTTTAGCATCCCGCATAACTCATTAAGGCCCTTCTCCACCCCATGCATATGGTAGTTCAAAATGAACTTCCCATAGCTGGATGGAAGAGACGCCAAAATGAAGTCAGTGGCCAACTCTTGGCCTAGTGGAAAACCAAGATTTTCCAAAGTCTGACTGTAACCAACCATTTTGATCACATGGAGGCCTACAACTGCTCCCTATGCTAGCTTGCATTCGACAAAGGACTTGGCAACATTGTACCTCTCAGTCCTTGCCTGATCTTGGAACATGTCCTTAAGCGCAACGATCATATCATACGCATCCTGATCCTCAAACTTCTTTTGGAGTTCAGGTTCCATGCATGCAAGCATAAGACAGCTAACCTCAAGAGAATCATCACATGCTCTATTGTAGGCGTTCTTTAGGGCAGCATATGCATTATCAGCAGGTTCATCGGGGATTGGGGTATCCAGAACCGTTTCCTTTTTATCAGACCTAAGAACAATTCTCAGGTTACGGGCCCAGTCTGTATAGTTTGTTCCATTTAGTTTATCTTTGTCAAGAATCGAACGCAAAGAAAAAGGTGATGCAGTGTTTAGTGCCATTGATCTACAACAGAAAACATGCAAAATACTAAGCCATGTAACCATGAAAGAGTAAAACATATTAAACAATTTAATAGCATATACTCCCACTTAAATCAATATCCCTCTATTGATACTAAGTGATCAAGATCCACAATTAACAAGTCGACTAGTGAAATTTAGCATCACTGCTAGAAGACAAGGTAAATCGGTAAGCAACACTTGTTAATCGTCTCACATATGACTCTTGTTGTTGGGTGACATCTCTATGTCAAAACAAGGCGCCAACCTTTATGCCCCAAGGTCCTTAACTGTTAAGATGACCTTGTCAAGCTCACCAACCCTTATGCATGTAGGTATCCGATACAAAGCCATCCAGCCAAGGAAAAGCGCGGCACCCTAATTTAATAGGCCCACCAACGATTGTACATGGCATAGGATGGTGCAAGGTTTGGTTGTGAGGGCATGGTTTAACTTAAACTTTGTGAGGGATCGTTCTACTTCTATCATCTAAGCATGCATAGAGTAAAACGCATAAGAATATCATTCACATAGTTGTGACACATTATGGCCCATTTTCTCATGGTGATCTCCATCGCCATAGAACTTGTCCACCATGATGATCTCCATCTTCATGTTCCATGTGAGCCATCCTCCAAGTGATGAGTCCTCCAAGAACTAATACAAGCTATTACCCCTAATAGCTAGTAATCAAAATTACATAGAATTTGGATCATCACAAGTTGGCACGCAGGCCATTACAATAATTGACAACACATATGGCTCCATCCGTGTTGCCCTACTCACGACACGCAGGTCATGATAAATTTCATACATGCATCACATACATATATGGGCCATACTGATCACATACATCCTGCAAAAACAAGTTATGCATAGAATCGCATTCTACCAGATCATGTGAACTCGCAGCACCTAGTTACCTTAACGAGATACAAAAGGGGCTACGACTAGGGGGGTCTAGGCGGTCTCCCCCTGCGGGGTTCGAAGGGGCGGCGAACTGTGAAAAATGAGAGATCGAATCTACACAATTTTCTTTAAGGATTTTGATCGGCAAATCAAATTTACCATAAACCGTCTGTTGTTCCGATCTGATCAAACTCCTTTGATCACGGTACATCAATTTTAGATCTAGGTTCCGATTAGATCAATCATATTGATCTTCGCGTGATTCAACTGGATTTATGTGTCACTGTCTACCCCGATGGCGGAAGCCGGCCGGTAGGGGTAAGTCATTAGATGACCTCATAATCACGATCACGGAAAGCAAGATCATAGATCAATCCTGAACCACCGCAATACAAACGATCACATCATTCATATCAATCTGCATATCACCATATGCAACCATCCCGAATCTATAACTGAACAGCATCGGCTCTGATACCACTGAAGGGATACGGGTAGGCTACACTAGCGCAAATCAAAATTTTCTACCGCGTAAACCAGGATTACTGTTGTCATAGATCACGGGATTACCACTAGACGCGCAGTTGCGGAACTTGATAAAGCCCGTCGAGTTCGTTACAGCCTTTCTAGTTGAGCCGATAGAGGATACAGGTGTCGCCATAGGCGATGCAGGTGTGGCCGATGGATCCGAGTAGATCAGAGCCGAAGGGTAGAGATTATCAGATTCTCCCATGCAAAAGTGGAAACTTACGATCATGATATCATTCTCTAGGTCGAAATCGACGGGAGACGATAAAGGTGTGGGTGGGCGCGGATCGACGATATCATAATGGACCTCGCCAACCCCGATTGTCGGGTTGTTGATTGGTGAAGGGGAAGCCGCAGAATCCATGGCTCTAGCGCTCAGATTTCCCACAAACAGCGCCAATTGACGAGGGGTAACCTCGGCAATGCCCATGGTTATGGACATAGGGTTTCATGGAAAAGAGAATGCTGAGTATTTCATCGGCTGATCAGAAAAACAAGGGAGTTAATGTAGTCTGATTATGGAGAAAGCTCGGTTACAAGGTCACCGGTTCGCTAGTTTTGATCTAGCTTATGACGGATTGCTGGAAAACTAAGGTGTCCTCTTCGTCTGGTCCTCCCAACCTTTTTATGAGAGGTTAGATCTTGGAGCCGTATCCGGAGAAGTTACATATTTATAATTATAATACAAACTCTATATTGGTTCGTAGACTTTCCTTGTTTGATAAGATAGGCTTCTATCCGTCAGATGCTCCTTGGATTTCTTTGGGCTTCATGGGCTATAAGCCCTTATGCGCACAGGGTAACTAATCATAGGGACCCGATAGGTTATACCCATGTCAATTCTCATGACAAGTTTCTGAAGATTCATTCTAAACTTAAATCAAAATTTCTCTTGACCTAATGTCTCATTGATCTATTTTCACATGGGACTGTTTAACATGGCTAGTTATAAGAATCAAATATGTTTGTAATTATTGTGAAGGGATGAAAACAAACTCTATCTATAATAGGTTGTTTTTGTGCCTAGGTATATCTAAAATGAAAATTTCATTGATAATAGTTGGGTACTAAAGGGATACGGGTAGGCTACACTAGCACAAATCAAAATTTTCTACCGCGTAAACCAGGATTACTATTGTCATAGATCACAGGATTATCACTAGACGCGCAGTTGCGGAACTTGATGAAGCGTGTCGATGCAGTGTAGACGATCTACGTCTCCTCCTCCTTCTCGTCCCACGAGCAGCTCCCCTTGCGCGGCTCGTCCAAGCGCTACAGATGCAGCGCCTCTGAGGTATCCGCACGTACAGGGTGGAAGCGTCAGACGCCGGACTGCTAGGTCCACGCGTGCAACACAGGCATGAGGAGTGGAGGCTGGGTGGAATGGTCTAACCCTGGTCAGCACACCCCACCATCTCTTATATAGGCGTCCCTAGTGGGCTTCTACATTAGCAGCCCATTAGTAGCCTAAGACTGGTCTAATTCGGATCCAATCCTCATTAGGCTTCCAGCCCCTTAAGTGTGTGACCCTATAGGTTCATATACGTATAGACATGACACGAATATACTTATTCTGTCAATATTTGGTAGCGGCCTCTAGCAAGACGTGTCAACTCCTAAACGTATACAAAGATCATATCGGACGAACCACCACAAGGTTTAGTACATGTCTTTCCCTTTGCCTCACGATATTTTGTCTAGCTCCAAGTTGACCTCCCTTTCTCGATACTGTGATTCGGAATCCCTTTACTAGGTTAACTCTTAACCATATGTAGCACGGCCATGCATTTCTGGATCCGATCACTCGAGGGGCCCAGAGATATCTCTCTCAAGTAGAGAGGGGCAAATCCCATCTTGATTGACCATGCCTTGCAACATGCTTCAGGACAAACCCGAAAGCTACCATTATAACTACCCATTTACGGAGTAGCGTCTGATAGCCCCAAAGTATGTCGATCCACATCTCAAGTACATGCGACAATCTTAGGTCTAAGGACAAAACATACACGATGTGTAGAGAGAGAGCTGCAACTAATTGCCAGTCTCGAGTTGGGTCAGTCCAACCCCATGTTCATAACATGTGTCCACATCATTGGTTTGACATCTTCATGCCTATGACTTGAGAAACATAGTCATCAACCAATCGATGTGCTAGTCTAATATTCATATGTGTCCTCACATGAACTTCGACTAGGGACAACTATTAAATAACCATACAAGTAAAGAGTTTTACAAACAATTCACATAATTGCCAATCAATACAAGTTGCCTGATATGGATATTCAAGAAACATTACAATAACTCATGGATACATAAGAAATATAATCATCTCTATGATTGCCTCTAGGGCATATTTCCTTCAGATACCACTAGAAAAATCTTGTCCCGGCACCTGTCACATGCAGAGCACCTGCGCGGGCATATTTTGAGCGCGCAGATATACTTCTCGTGGGCAGGTCTACCTCCAAAGTGCATTGCAAATATAGAGCAACCCTGGCATATTTTCAAAGTGCAAAAAGTTTAGGTACACCTAAGACGAAGTACTAAGTACACTGAAAGCAAAGTACTAAGTATGCTAACGATAAAGTACAAATACATTTAAGAAGTACTAAATACACAAAACATGAAGCACTAAGAAAGTTTATGACGAAGTGTAAATACACTAAAGGAAAAATACTAAGTACACTAATGATGAAGTACAAGTATACTGAAAAGAAGCACTAAAGCATGTAGAGGATGAAGTACTAAGTACGCTAACAACAAAGTATAAGTATACTGAAAGTACACTAAAAATCTGAAGTACAACTGAATAAAACCCTTAATACACTTGAGCTACAAACCCAACTACAATCGTACTAGTTTTAGAAGTAAAAAAACTTTCTAAAAATCTATCAACATGAGATCTAATTTGGAAGATCTTGATACGAGGAACTCATAACTAAAAAAGGTTCATCATTTAAACAAATGATTCTTCTGGATATTTTATTTTGAGAATAAAAGCGAAAGTCTGGTCCTCCTAGCCTTGTATCATGTTTCTCTCCTATTTTTTTATCTCACTTTCATACTCATCTCGACACTTGACAAGTATGCAGAAACCTGCGGAGGATCGGCCGAGATGGAGAAAGTTGCCACCTATGAGATTAGAGGATGGAGGACATACCTTTGCAAATGTTCCCTAATAAACCTTCTCAATTATAGTCATTTTTACTACTCCCTTTCGATCATCGCTGATTTAGTACCACTTGTACCGAATCAACTACATTTATTATGGACTAGAGGTAAATAACCCCCCATCCGACGGGCGTAACTCTCTCCCTTCTCCTCTCTCCCACCCCCCGCGCCTAACCGTTGACCAACGCAGGCCGGGCCGAACCCAAGCCTTCTCCGGTGTCTTTGCCAGCCAGAGTTGGCGAGGGATACACGCTGGAGTAGTTTATAGGCGTAGATGTAGGGTTTTCGGCTTGATGCCAGTAGATTTGAGTAGGGCACTGATCTGCTTGGGCCAGATCTGGTGCAACCTGTGTAGGTGGTGGTTGGCGGTGAGCTCCGGCGGTCGGAGGCTCTGTCGAGCTGCATATCACCATGTATCTCCGCAAATAAGCCCAAGTGGTCGCCCTCCTTCTTGCTTTTGGTCTCTTTGCTTGGTGTTTTTGCTCTGGCCGGCCGTGGTGGCGGGGGGAGAAGAAGATTGAGCGGGAGAGGCTGCGACGCAGAAGGATGGCGGGGATCTTTCTCTCTGGTGCATCGGCGCTGCTTGAGGGAGTGGTGGAGCTGCGATGCGGTTCTCCCGTGGCGGGAGTTGTTGGTTGCAGATCCTCTCGAAAGGCCCCAGAGTAATTAGCGCTGTCTGCTACGGTTCAGAAGCATCGACGACCGTCACATCGACCTGGCCGACCGAGGAGGCGAGGGGAAGATGGGATGGACGGCGATGGTGTCTGCTTCTGCGGCTATCTACTGCCTCGACGAGCTCGACCATCATCTGCGGCCTTGAAGGACCGGCTTCGTGCCAAGAAGGCATGTCAATCACCTCCAAGACGGAGGTCTATCTGAATCCATGCGTCGGCGCTCAACGTCTTCATCCAGCCAAGTGGTTCGTCCCTGGATGGAAGGAGATGGCCGACGGCGGTGGTTCTGCAACGGTGGCGAGGTCAAAAGACCGAATCGCTTTTCTTGTTTTATTTTTAGGGTCCTCCTTACTTATTCATAGACCTTACTTGCAATTCTTGTTATACAAAGGGCCTGTTTGTAATTTTTACCCACCACATCGAATATATGGCAGTATCGGGTCCTTCCAGACCCCTTCCTTTGTTAAAAAAAGTTATGGACTAGAGGGGGTACGATTTTTCTTTTTTATTTTAATATTTTGGGAGAAGGAGGCCTCGCGCTGGCAATTCCATGTGCAGTCACACTGTAGTGGGCTTACAGTAAGACCACAACATAGGCCGCCTTGTGGCCCGATCTGTCACGAGCGTATCGGCACCAAGCCGGCAACATCTCACTACCTCAGACGGTTCTTCCCCTGTGAAAAAGAAAACTTCGACGTTTCCTCGTGCTGCTCCTCTTTGACGCCGCCGCTCCCGCTTCCTCTTCCCCAAACACCGCAAGTCCGCAACTCAAACCAGATCGAGCTAAAGCGGCACTTCCTGCTACTGCATCCGCAGCTATCCACCATCTCTCCCACAGTCGCTCGCGGGAGATGCGTTCGCGCGAGCTCCTGAGCGGTGCCTCCTTATGATCCAGGGCGCTCGCGCACCTACCCTCCGAGCTGCCCGGCTGTTCTTGCGTTCGCGCCGCCTATGCGGCGACCATTCAAGAAATGGTGTCGAGGGGCGCAACAATGGGCAGCAGGATGATGGCTGCAGTGATGAGAGAGCGGGCGAGGTGGGCCTAGATGCTGGGCCCGTCTCGCCCGAAGTGCTTCTACGGATTCCGCCGCCCCAGCCACCGCCCGGCCAGCCGGAGAGCAACGATGATGATGCCGAAAATTTGTCTTTTGGGACCGGTTCCTGTTCAAGGAGGATTCCCCGTGAGGAATTGAGGCTGGCAGAGAGGATTCTTAAGATTATGCTGCAGGACGGCCCGGGCTTCAGTGCCCGCCAGGCGCTCGATGAAATGAACCTGAGGGTGACCAACAAGTTGGTCACAGAAGTTATGTTCAGGTTTGTCGTGTCTGTTGATAGTGTCAACCGCCAGAGGTACCCGAGGCTGGCATACAAGTTCTTTCTGTGGGCAGGGCAGCAGGAGGGGTATCGCCATAACACGAGCATGTACAACCTCGTCATGAAGGTCTTTGCCGAGTGCGGTGAGGTTAAGGCGATGTGGCGTCTTCTTGAGGAGATGACGGAGAAGGGGCTGCCTGTCTCTGCCCGTACATTCCACCTTTTGATATGCACTTGTGGGCAGGCTGGTTTGAGGCGGAGGCTAGTGGAAAGATTCATCAAGTCAAGTAGCTTCAACTATCGTCCGTTCAGGACTTCGTTCAATGCGATATTGCACACACTCCTGACGATAAAACAGTACTCTCTGATTGAATGGGTTCATCAGAAAATGCTCATGGAGGGGTACACGCCTGATGTATTGACATACAACGTGGTCATGCGTGCAAAGTATTTGCTCGGTAAGCTGGATCATTTCCATAGGTTGCTTGATGAGATGGGGAAAAATGGGCTTACGCCCGACCTTCATACTTACAATCTCTTGCTTCATGTGCTTGGTAAAGGAGACAAACCACTTGCAGCTCTCAATTTGCTGAACTATATGTGTGATGTTGGTTGTGTACCGAGTGTGCTCCATTTCACAAACTTGATAGATGGTCTTAGCCGTTCTGGTAACTTAGAAGCTTGCAAGTATTTCTTTGACGAGATGGTGAAGAAAGGGTGTGAACCGGATACTGTCTGCTACACTGTTATGATCACGGGCTACGTGGCAGCAGCAGAATTTGAGGAAGCTCAGAAGTTGTTTGATGATATGTTGGTGAGAGGGAAGCTTCCGAATGTGTACACATACAATACAATGATACGCGGGCTTTGCATAGTAGGGGAGTTTGATAAAGCTTGCTCTATGCTGAAGGACATGGAGTTGCACGGATGCAAACCAAACTTCTCAGTGTATAGTACTTTAGTGTGTAGATTGCGAAATGCTGGAAAGGATTCTGAAGCTAATAGTGTCATTAAGTACATGACAAAGAAGGGCCAATATCTTCATCTGTTGTCGAGATTTGGGGGATATAGAAGGTGCTGAGACGAGACGCCCTGTACTAAAATGGAGAGTTATTTGTGATTTGTTGTTTCCTAGTTAGAAGGAGAGATCATAAGGAAGCTCATGTGGAACAAGTTGCACTATAATCGTTATACACTTTGTGTGGCACATTTTGTGTCGGGTTATTTATTTTGTTACGAAGTGCACAAATGTATGTTGTAGACCATAATCATTTATGCAAATGCAATAATGAAGTTGGACAGGATGGTGGGTTCCTACAACAATATCTATAGTTTTGCTCCTCTCCTGAACCAGATGACAGCAATTGTCTACAGTATTAAATATTTATGCAATATATGGAGCATATTGTTTTAATCAATGACACAGGAGCATACTTTTGTTAAATGGTAAGTAACCTGCCCTCATATTTATTTGTCCTATTTGGATAGCATTCCAAGCATCAATACTGCTACCTAGTTTCATTTCCGCCAACCCTAGCATAGTGTTAGTGGTTTACATCTCACAAATCAGAAAAGGCTGTAGATGAATTGTGCATATATCTTGTAGCACCAAGATCTTAAAGTTTACACATTGGTTTGCCTTGGTGGTTGTCATTTAGGTTATCATATCATATTTTACCTTGTTTTTAAGGGATAACAGTCGGTGCAGCTT
Organism: Avena sativa; assembly: GCA_916181665.1. Taxonomy (NCBI): domain Eukaryota; kingdom Viridiplantae; phylum Streptophyta; class Magnoliopsida; order Poales; family Poaceae; genus Avena; species Avena sativa. Next base: position 232,027,066 of record OV702279.1, read on the forward strand.
GCCTGTTTAATTTTTTGATGTTGTTCTAGGCTTCTAGTCAATGTTGAACTTCTGTGTATGTATGGTCCTCCATTTCTCTTGATAAAATTATTCCAGAATTAGTCTGATAGGTACACGCCTTCAATGATTCAGCATAATATACATAGTTTCAGTTATGAGTGGCCAATTTGATATTGGCATCTTAACCACTGAGCATTAAGCCATGCATGAAGAACTAAAGATAATTCGATGAGGTAGGGTGCGTAGATGCTGAGAAATAGATGAACATGGTGCACTCTTTCCTGTAAAGAAATATACTAATCTGTACTTCAATAAAATATATGGTACAGAGTGATTTCACTTGGAAACATGAACCTGTAGTCGAAGCTATTTGCGATCACATTTAGTTAATCTGTATGCTTAATCATTTCTTCTCCTCTTTCTTCTCTTCCTTCTTCTCCTCTTTCTTTTCCTCTTTCTTCTCCTCTTTCTTTTCTTCTTTCTTCTCCTCCTTCTTTTCTTCTTTTGCAGGTCCAACAGACACAATGTCAATCTTACCGATCTTCTTTAATTTCTTTGCAATCGCCACAGTGTCCATGTCGCCTATGATGATCATCTTATTCTCCTTCAGATCCGCAACTATGGAATCAACACCTGTGCAGAAAACAAGGTGTGTAATGCATCACATTTTCATGCTGGCATAATTATATTTGGTATACGTACAAAGCTCTTCCCGTCAATATATTCATCATTGCTTTTTATCCGATGTTAAGATGTTGCACGCATAATTAAACTACGCAGTAATATAACTCGTTTGAAGGTTATAATTGGTATATATTTCGAAAATAAGCCTTTTTTTCTCATAGCAGTAGCAATGTAGATTGAATATATGAGTTGCGTAAACATTTTGTTAAGATGCAGGTTTTGAAAGTTGACCTGATAATATTGGGTATGAAAAATTGCAGTTCTGTCAAAACATGTATGTACCAACTTTTGTGTACAATTTTTTCCACATGTAAAGCCTTTTTGCATGCGTAGCTATATGATGTGTCTTTATCGAACGGGCCTCCTCATTTTCATGTTAATATGTGTGACAAATGAATTGAGGTAACACCATTTTTGCTCTCAAGCTTGCACCTAAAACCTATACTGATGGTTTGAAATATGTGACGCGACAGAATAATTCCACCTAACATGACTTTTGCTCTCAAGCTTCCACCTAAAACCTGAACCAGAAAGGATGCAAGAATTGCTACGCGAGTTCCTGCTAACTATCATACTAGTACATACTGTGTTGTTTGATGAAAGAACCAAATCAAAATTTCAGGTCCGACAGCTAAAAGAGAAATAGAGGAGCAAAAGCAGAAAGTGTTAGTACCATAGATGTCCGCTACAGCTTCGATGGCCTTCTGCTTCACCTTGTCGTCGGTCATGGTGGGAACCCTGAGCACCACCTTCTGCTGAGAATCGGCCAAACAGCGAAGTTCAGGCGCGAGCAATCAAAGGAGTAAAAGAAAAACAAAGTAAATATCCAGACCATTATGGTGAGCTATTGCTGCGTACCTGGGCGGCCATCTGGGGCTATGGATCGAGTGAGTGGAGGAAGGAAAGGGGGGAGGGCTAAGCTGAGAGTCGAGGGTGTACTCTGCTGAGTCCTGAGTTGTGCTGAACAATGAGAAGAAACCAAGGCTGGTGACGGCGTCGGGGTATCCTTTATTTACATAAAGGTGCAAGTGTTGTACCTGTTCTTGGTGAACAGTAGGTTAGCACTGACGTTGAAGTGATGAGTCAGACCAGACTCATTTCCTAATCAACCTCGCCCGATCTCTGCATTGCGGAAGATGTACGCAGCTGTTCTGCTCTCCTTTTCACGTCTGAATCTGCCTACAGCAAGCAGCTGCTGTGTGTCCGGTCCGCGACGGGTCAGTGCGTGTGCCAACCGACCGCGCGGCCGCCCCACCCACACCGCCACACCGGCCGCACCAAGACGAGATTTCATTCCGGAAGTGGAGGGATATGGCCGTATGGGTTGGATTAGGTTGGGGCGGCGGCCACGTCACGGTCGGAGGAGCCGGTGCTGCCGAGTTGACGGCGGCTGCAGCCGTGTTGCTTTGCTGCATTCCATGTACCGAGTGACGTGTGTGACTGAAGGCAGTAGTCCATGCGTGTCAACTGCGAAACCTCCGAGCATCGTGTTTGGTAGTCCGCACTGGTTTTTAGAGCTCGTTGTGGCTAGGCCCTGTGGCATGTCCATGCAGGTTTTCCACTTTGTTTGGTACCCTATATAAGCCACGATAGAAGCCAAAAAGAAGTCAGCCATTGTAACGCTAGTACCAAAGTAAGCTTAGTGATTGGTTGCCGGCATGCAAGCAGAAAATTGCCCTTTAGCCTCATCTTCTTATTCATATGGTGCATTTATCTCACGTCTTTGCTTTATCTGATAGAAAATTTACATGGGCGAGACTCCCACATATGAGAAATTGGATCGAGTCCTCGCAAATGTATTCTGGAAACAAAAATTCCATTTAGTCAATGTACGGGCTTTAACTAGATCTGAGTCTGACCACACTCCTCTACTTTTGTAATCAGATGAACAAGCTCACTTGGGTAACAAATTCTATTTCTTGTTTGAGCTATCTTGGTTATGGCAAGAAGGTTTTTTTTTCGAAATGGTGGCCAGAGAGTGGGCCTCTATTTTAAACGGTAGTTTTCCCATGGAAGTATGGCAAAATAAGAACAGGCACCTAATGAACTTTTTAAAAGACTGGGCTTCGCATCAGAGTAGCATCTATAAAAAAGAAAAAGACTATTTGATGCATCTAATTGATGAGCTAGATCTGCAAGCAGAATTCAATCCACTTTCCGACTCCGAGAGAGGAGTTTTGAGAGAGGCAAAGGATCTTTTAGCCAAACTATGACGGGACGAAGAAACCAAATGGACGCAGCGTGCCAAAGTAAAGCACATCCAAGAGGGGGTAATAACATTAAGTATTTTCACCTAATCGCAAACGGCAAGCACCAAAGGAAAAAGATCTTTCGGCTTGAACAAGATGAAGGCACCATAGTTGGCCAGGAAAACTTTAGAAAATACATATCGGAGTTCTATAAAAGTTTATTTAGTGCAAAGTCGCATATTTATTTCTCTTTAATAGAATCCGAAGTCCCAGACATCCCACAAATTTGACCTCAAGAAAATGATATTCTTGCATCCGCCTTCACAAAGAAGAAAGTGCATGAAGCTATCATGCAAATGGAAAAAAAAACGCAGGGAGCTGATGGATTTCCAGCAGAGTTTTATCAGAAGTTTTGGGACATCCTGAAACTTGATTTATTGAATATGTTTGCAAGTTTCCATAGTGGGAACTTGCCGCTTTTTCACCTAAATTATGGCACCATCATCCTCTTATCTAAGAAAGAGAATGCCACTCGGATTCAGCTTAACGTTAGTTTTAAAATATTCACAAAGGTGGGTACAAACCGGATTACTGTGATTGCACAAAAAGTGTTTAGGCCTACTCAAATAGCTTTTATGCTAGGTCGACACATCTTGGAAGGGGTTCTTGTTCTTCATGAAACCATTCACGAACTTCATAGTAAGAAAATGGATGGAATCCTTCTAAAAATTGATTTTAAAAAAGCATATAATAAAGTACAATGGCCTTTTCTACAACAAGTGTTTCGTATGAAAGGATTTGATCCGAAGTGGCCAATGGATAAATCAACTTGTGAGTAAGGGAAGTGTAGGCATTAAAGTTAATAATGACATAGGTCATTATTTTCAAAAAAAAAGGGGTTGCGTCAAGGCGATCCACTATCACCGATTCTTTTTAATCTCATTACTAAAATGTTAGTAGTTTTAATAGCAAGAGCAAAATAAGATGGGCAAGTAGAAGGTCTCATTCCTCATTTAGTAGAGGGGGACTTTCTATATTACAATATGCCGATGATACAATTATTTTTATGAAACATGACCTTCAGCAGGCTTTGAACATGAAATTGATTCTATGCATTTTTGAACAATTGTCAGGACTTAAAATAAACTTTCATAAGAGTGAGTTTTTTTGTTTTGGCAATGCGAAAGAGGTGGAGGATGACAATAGAAACCTTTTTGGATGTGAAACAAGAGCATTCCATTTCAGATATTTGGGTGTACCCATTCACTACCATAAACTAAACAATGGAGAGTGGAAGCCAGTGGAAGATCATTTTGAGAGAAAGTTAGTGATGACCCACAAGTATAGGGGATCGCAATAGTCTTGGAGGGTAGTATTACCCAATTTATTGATTCGACACAAAGGGAGCCAAAAAAATACTTGTAAGCCTTGACAACTGAGTTGTCAATTTAGCTGCACCTGGAAATAGTTCTTGCTCACAGAAGTTTATCAGTAGCAACAGTTTGTAGTAGCAACAGCAGCAGTAAAGTAGGAGCAATAGTAACAGTAGTAGCAAACAGTAGGATATGAGCGCGGTAGGCATAGGGATGGATGGACGGGCGTTGCATGGACGAGTCTAAACATGTAACTTCAAGATCTAGAGAAATTGCAGATAAATGAGATAAAGCATCCAAGTACTAAACAATCATAGGCACGTGCTCCATATATAGTCATGTGTGCTCGCAATGAGAACTTGCACAAGATCTTTTGTCCTGCCAGCCCGTTGTAGCGGGGCCTCAAGGGAACTACTGACAATTAAGGTGCTCCTTTTAATAGAGCACCGGAGCAAAGCATTAACACTCCATGAGCATGTGATCCTCACATCACAGCCGTCCCCTCAGGTTGTCCCAATTTCTGTCACTTCGGGGCATTTGAATCCGGACAATGATATGTATACACAACTTGTAGATAAGATCACAAACAATACTAGCATAATGATTGAATAATAAGTTCAGATCTGAGATCATGGCACTCGGGCCCTAGTGACAAGCATTAAACACAACAAGTTGCAACAAAGTCAAATAGCACTAATAGAGATACTAGGCATCATGCCCTAACAATCTTATTCGATTACATGATAGAACTCATCCAATCCTTACCATCCCCATAGCCTACAACGGGGGATTACTCACTCATGGATGAGGGAAACATGGATGGTTGATGGAGAGGCATTGGTGATGACGATGGCGATGATCCTCCCCAAATTTCCCGTCCCGGCAGGGTGCCAGAACGGAGTTTCTAGTTCCGAATCGCGATTTCTGATGGTGGTGGCGTAGCGGAACTCTTTCTAGAAAAACATCGACCCCCTCCCCTCGGTTTTTAGGTTAAGGGGCATCTTATAGGCGAAGAGGGAGGCCGAGGGGGTGCCTGGGGTAGCCACACCCCCTCCAGGCACGGGCTAGGCCCACCCGCGCGGCAGGGGTGTGGGCCCCTCAGGCCTCCCCTCCGTCTCGTACTCTGGCTTCGTGAGTCTTCTGGTGAAATAGGATTTTTGGAATATTTTCCGGGATTTTTCCTGATAGTTGATTTTCTGCACAAAAACTAGACACCAAGGTAATTCTGATGAAAACAGCGTCTATATCAAATCACACAAGTTTAGAGGAGAAACAATAGCAAAAGTGTTCGAAAAAGTAGATACGTTTTGGACCACCCGAGCCAAATTACTAAGCAAAAGTGTCCGTGTTCAGGAAAATTTTGATTGGATTAAACTCTACAAATCAAGCAACCACTATTGGAAAAATTCCTAAGAATTTGAATCCTCCAAAATTCGTATGAAAGTCCTTTGAATCAAAGAATCTCTTTAGATTTTGTGCACCACCCGAGCCAAATTACTGGCCCTATGCTGCATAAACCTTCGTACCCAACCATCTTTATAGAACCACCCATGAATAGAGAAAATGACATAAAAATAGCACCATGCTAATGGAATCTCCAAGGAGCTTTGAAAACAATTTATTTCTTGCCATATATTACATATAAAGCAGCAAGAACGATTGAAATAATTTCCTCAATACCTACCAGTGAAGACAGTGTCCTAAAAAAAGTGAAGACAACGAACTAATTTTGAATCAAGTCACTTAATGGTAGTGGACTAGAGTCAGATCCCCATATGTCATAGCTCGCAACACCAGTGCAAGGTTAAAAATGGTAACCCCACTATCTAGGTTTTCGTCCCTCTCGCCGGTGACGTCGTTGGTCTGATCCGTCTTCGGTAACCTTTGTGTCTTGGAAATGTGGAGGATCATGACCTCTCGCCGACGGAAAGGTTTATGTTTTTTTACTTATACTATTTCCGTGTCTCGTTCGGATGTTGAGACACAGACTATGTCTTGAAGTCAGAATAAGGTTTTCTCTATCCTACCCTTGTTCCGGTGGTGCGTCTAGCATCGACGAAAGGTACATGGAGTCGTGTGTCTGGCGGATCTCTTGGAATCCGGTTGTTTTTCGTATTTATTGGTGTGGTTTGATGCCATTCTTTTTTGATCTATAGTTGTCATCTCGGCTATAGTGCGATGGTCATTTGGGGCCTTAGATAACGGTTTCATGTCCATCTACTACAACAATCTCTACTACGATAACTGGCTTCAGTGATGGAGGAGCGAGGACGGCGGTTCATGCTAGTGTATGTAGTAACCGCTAGATGGTGTAGTAAACTATTTGTAATTTTATTACTTTGGTGATTCTTTAGAGCACCTCCATGGGCTTTCCCAGGCCAAAATCCGGCGCTATTTAGCGTTGGCCAGATGTAACTTTTGGCCTAGGAACGACCAGTTTCCTACTCATGTTCCCATGCCGAGCTCTCGGTTTTGGCCGAATTTCAATCAAACTCGGTAAATTTGGACGAATATAGGCGATTTCATTAATATTTGGGCGAGTTCGTACATACTACGTCAAATTCGGACGAACACCCGAATTTTGACTACATTAGGCTAAAGAAAATAAAAAAAAAACTTAAAAATACTACTAGGCCTAGCCCATACCGCCGCACAGCTCTCACATGCCGAAGTTACGGTAGAAGACCATGTAGTCAACATCCCTTTTGCCGTCATCGTTGCCGCCATCGTCGCTCGGTGGCTACAGGGGACGCGAGCTGCCCTAGACGACATCGCCGCACCGCCACGGCTGGGACGAGGGACCGGCGTCGTTGTTGTCGTCAAGAACGATGAGTGGCGCGCCCTGGTAGGCGACCTCTCTGAGAGGTCTACGGTCGGTCGTGCGCTTGGATTCCTCCTGGTGGCGCCGAACACGGCTGGCCTCCTCGTGCTCCCAGTCGGCCCTGGACCAGGCGCAGGCGTCGGGGTCGCGCATGGGCGACACGTCGTTCAGATACCACTCCATGGCGATCTTGATGGCGAAGGAGTCTTCGTCGACGGGGACCACCTAGTCCGTCGGCTCTGGCTTCGACCTACGCAGGTGAAGCCGGCCGGTCGGCGGCGATGGCGCGCGGGCTTCGTTGATGATGATGCCACGCGACCTCGTCCTCGGAGGCGAGCGCACCGCCTACTCCACCTCCTGCTTCACAGGCTGAAGTGGGGGTGTGGCGACTGTGTCGGCATGGCGACTGCGCCGGTGCCGACCCAGACGACCGTGAAGCCGAGGCCGATGAAGAGGAGCTGACGCCCCCCATCCTCCTCGAAAGCCAGTTCGACGCTAGGCGGCACGAGCAGCCGACGGTGGTGACCGAGGAGGGAAGCCCAGCTTTGGGCGGTCCCCTGCGACGATGTGTTCCAGGACGGTGGCAAGCATTTGTAGGGTTCGCATCATAGAAAACAAAAATTTTCCTACGATGTGAACTATGTACCAAGATCTATCTATTAGATACAAACAACGGGCGGATGTATATCCGTAGAGAACATACCCTTGAAGACCGACAAAGCTTAACGAGTTTAACTCGTGGTTGATGTAGACGATCTCTTGCCTATCTCAAGATCGAGAGGAAGTCCTAGCGCCGCAAATCAACAGCGCATCCGTGCTCGCACACACGTTCGAGGCACCGAGCAACCTCCGCCTCCTCGCTCCAGCGATGCAGCGGAAGCACAACTCTTTCTTGCCGAATAGCCACCGAGAACATGTATCTCGCTAGTCCGAGACCATGGGGGATAAATTATAGAGGGGGAGAGAGATCCTTCACGAGGAGGTGTCAGAGACAAGTGAGGAGGGGGGATCCTTTTATAGGAGGAGGGGGGACCCCAAGGGAGTGGCCGGCGCATGGGGGCTGCCCCCTTGCCCTCCCCTCTTCATGTGGGTGGACACTCCACTCACAAAAGTCCTTTAAATTCCCTCCACTCAAAAGTCCACTCAAATTCCCATTAAATTTCCACCAAATTTAATGCAAACTCTCATTAAATAAAACTCTTTTATTTTATTCAGAATTTTGTCAATTACTTTAATGACAAACATTCACAAATAACCCCTTGCTAGAATTCTATTTCACATGCATAACCACTTTATGCAATTTCACCCGAAAACCTGTTTCGGTATCTAGTGAAATAAATTCCTGCGCTTGTTCATTCTTTCGGCATGAAACTTTTGCTCCAATTGGATGTCGGTGTCTCTTAAGTGTGTCACCCTACGGTTCGTGAATAATGCGGACATGATCGAGACCCCTCTCGGATCAATAATCAGAAGCGGGATCTGGAGACCCATACTGACTCCCACACATTCAACGATGATTTTCTTGTGATCGTTGGAACCTTTTACGCTAGTATCTTAATCCCTTTGTTTCACGATATATTACATGTCCGAGATTCGATCATCGGTATTTCCATACCTAGTTTGATCTCGTTACCGACACACACTCTTTTCTCGTTCCCGTGATATAACATTCTAGTGATCAAATCACTTGCTTGCAAGATAATCAATGTGATATCACCGAGAGGGCCCAGAGTATATCTATCCGTCATCGGGATGAACAAATTCCACTCTCGATCCATGAGCCTCAACATAACACTTTATTAGTTCTGAATCCATCTTTATAATCACCCTGTTACGGTGTGACGTTTGATGTTATCAAGAAACTCTTCCGGTGTTAGTGATTGAGATCTCATGGTCTAAGGATTAGGATCACTTCGTAAGTTGTTATAGCAATATAAACTCAATGACTTTGATCGTAATGCTATACTTCGGATGAATGTTCATCACACCATTACACTAATGCTATGATCCCGTTATTAACAACATCCAATGTCCATGATCAGGAAACCTTGATCATCTTGTTAATCAACGAGCTAGTTTATGAGAGAGGCATAACTAGGAACTTTTTGTTTGTTTATTAAACACACATGTATTAATATTTCCGTATTAATACAATTATAGCATGCAAAATAAACATCTATCATATACTTGGAATACACATAATAAACACTTTATTATTGCCTCTCAGGGCATATTCCCTTCAGTCTCCCACTTGCACTAGAGACAATAATCTAGTTACATAGTGATAAATCTAACACCCATTGAGTTCTGGTGTTGATCATGTTTTGCTCTAGGGAGAGTTTTAGTCAACGGATCTGCTACATTGAGATCCGTATGTACTTTACAAATCTTTATATCTCCATCCTTGACATGCTCGCGGATGGAGTGAAACCGGCGCTTAATATGCTTGGAATGCTTGTGAGACCTTGGTTCTTTGGCATTGGCAATGGCACCATTGTTGTCACAATAGATCACCATTGGGTCCAACGCGTTTGCAACCACTCCTAGTTCGGATATGAACTCCTTCATCCAAACTGCTTCCTGAGCCGCTTTTGAAGCAGCAACATATTCGGCCTCCGTTGTTGATCCCGCTACCATAGGTTGTTTGGAGCTCCTCCAACTAACCGCTCCGCCATTCATGAGAAATACGTATCCGGATTGAGACTTAGAGTCATCTGGATCGGTGTCAAAGCTAGCGTCAACATAACACTTAGCAACGAGCTCTTCTTCACCTCCGTATACAAGAAACATATCCTTAGTTATTCGTAAGTACTTAAGGATATTCTTGACCGCTATCCAGTGTTCCGAACCTGGATCCGATTGGTACCTACTAGTCAAACTAATAGCATGTGCCACATCCGGTCTTGTACATAGCATGGCATACATTATAGAGCCTATGGCTGAAGCATAGGGGACTTTGTCCATTATCTCTCTTTCTTCCGCCGAAGCCGGACTTTGAGTCTTACTCAATGTCTTGCCTTGCAACATAGGTAAGAACCCCTTCTTACTTCCATCCATTTTAAACTTCTTTAAAATCTTATCAAGGTATGTACTTTGCGATAGCCCTATTAGGCGCCTAGATCTATCTCTATAGATCTTTATGCCTAATATGTATGACGCTTCACCTAGGTCCTTCATTGAAAATTTGCTGTTTAGATAACTTTTAACACTGTTTAAAAGATATATATCATTTCCGATCAATAATATGTCATCCACATATAATATCAGAAATGCCACATTGCTCCCACTCACTTTCTTGTAAATACAAGATTCTCCATAAGTTTTGAAAAATCCAAACTCTTTGATCACCTCATCAAAGCGGAGATTCCAACTTCGTGATGCTTGCTTCAATCCATAGATGGATCGCTGAAGCTTGCACACCTTGTTAGCATCCTTAGGATCGACAAAACCCTTTGGTTGTATCATATACAACTCTTCTTCAATATTACCATTGAGAAACGCGGTTTTGACATCCATCTGCCATATCTCATAATCGAAATATGCAACAATTGCTAACATAATCCTAACTGACTTTAGCATCGCTACGGGAGAGAATGTCTCATCGTAGTCAACTCCTTGAATTTGTTGAAACCCCTTTGCGACAAGTCGAGCTTTATAGACGGTCACATTACCATCAGCATCAGTTTTCCTTTTGAAAATCCATTTGTTCTCCACGGCCTTTCGGTCGTGAGGTAATTCCACGAAGTTCCAAACTTGATTTTCATACATGGATTCCATCTCGGATTTCATGGCTTCTAACCATTTGATGGAATCCGGGCTCATCATCGCTTCTTCATACGTCACAGGGTCATCATTTTCATCAACCATGAAATTCATGACAGGATTTCCGTACAGCTCGGGAGCTGCACGCGTCCTGCTTGACCTGCGAGGTTCGGTAGTACTCTTTTTCGGAGTTCCATGATCATTATCATTAGTTCCCTCTTCAACAAGTGGAGCCAACTCCGGAACAACTTCTGACGCTGCGCTACTCGCCATACTTTGAAGAGAAGGTTCAATAACCTCTTCGAGTTCTACCTTCCGACTACTCACACCTTTCGCGAGAAACTCTTTCTCTAGAAAGGATCCATTCTTGGCAACAAAAACCTTGCCCTCGGATCTGTGATAGAAGGAATACCCAATAGTTTCCTTAGGGTATCCTATGAAGACACATTTTTCCGCTTTGGGTTCGAGTTTATCCGGTTGAAGTTTCTTCACATAAATATCGCATCCCCAAACTTTAAGAAAAGACAGCTTAGGTTTGTTTCCAAACCACAATTCATACGGTGTCTTTTCAACGGATTTAGATGGTACCCGATTTAAAGTGAATGCAGCAGTTTCTAGTGCATAACCCTAAAATGACAACGGCAAGTCCGTCAGAGACATCATAGATCGAACCATATCTAATAAAGTACGATTACGACGTTCCGACACACCATTTCGCTGTGGTGTTCCGGCAGGCGTGAGTTGTGAAACAATTCCACACTCTTTCATGTGAGTTCTAAACTCGTAACTTAGATACTCACCTCCACGGTCGGACCATAGAAATTTGATCTTTCTATTACGATGATTTTCCACTTCATTCTGAAATTCCTTGAACTTTTCAAAGGTTTCAGATTTGTGTTTCATCAAGTAGATATAACAGTATCTACTCAAATCATCCGTAAAAGTAACAAAATAAAGATATCCACCTCGCGCCGACACACTCATTGGACCACATACATCAGAATGTATGATTTCCAATAAATTTGTCGCCCGTTCCATTGAATTGGAAAACGGCGTTCTAGTCATCTTGCCCATAAGGCATGGCTCACATGTATCAAATGATTCAAAATCAAGTGATTCCAAAATTCCATCCGAATGGAGTTTCTTCATGCGTTTAACGCCAATATGACCTAGACGGCAGTGCCACATATATGCGGATATATCATCATTAAGTTTAATCCTTTTAGCATCAACATTATGAATATGTGTAACATTATCATCGAGATCTAATAGAAATAAACCATTCATCATCGGTGCATGACCATAAAAGATTTCATTCATATAAATGGAACAACCATTGTTCTCGGATTTAAATGAATAACCACTTCTCATCAAACATGATCCAGATACAATCTTCATGCTCAGTGCAGGCACCAGATAACAATTATTCAAGTTTATAACTAATCCCGACGGCAAGTGGAGAGGCAGCGTTACGACGGCGATCACATCAACGCTTGATCCATTGCCGACACGCATCTTGACCTCACCCCTTGCTAGCGGTCGCTTGTTCCGCAGCCCCTGATTCGAGTTATAAATATTAGCAACTGAACCGGTATCAAATACCCAGGTGCTACTGCGAGCACTAGTCAAGTACACATCAATAACATGTATATCATATATACCTTTGTTTGCCTTGCCGGCCTTCTTGTCTGCCAGATACTTGAGGCAGTTGCGCTTCCAGTGGCCAGTCCCTTTACAATAGTAGCACTCGGTATCAGACTTAGGTCCAACTCGGGGTTTCTTTTCAGGCACGGCAACAGGCTTGCCGCCCTTACTACCTTTCCGTTTTCCCTTCTTGTCTTTCTTGAAACCAGTGTTCCTATTGATCATCAACACTTGATGTTCCTTTTTGATCTCCACTTCTGCAGTTTTAAGCATTGACAGAAGCTCGGGGAGAGACTTCTTCATGCCTTGCATATTATAGTTCATCACAAAGCTCTTATAGCTAGGTGGCAGAGACTGCAGAACACGATGGATGCCTAAGTCAATGGGAATCGTTATTCCCAAGGACACAAGCTTATCGGCGTAACCCGACATCTTGAGTACATGCTCACTAACGAAGCTGTGCTCTTCCATCATGCAGCTAAAGAACTTTTCTGAAGCGTTGTAGCTCTCTACAGCAGCATGTGTGTCGAAAATCATTTTCAACTCACCCATTGTATCAAATGCATTGCCGTTTTCGAAACGCATTCGAAGTTCCGGCTCTAGCCCATACAATATGCCGCAATGAACTAAGTTGTGGTCCTCCTGACGAGTCTGATAGACATTCTTCTCCTCGTTAGGGGCATCATCAAAAGGTGGGGGGCCTAACGGCGCTTCTAGCACGTATTGCTTTTGTGCAGCAGAGAGGAGAATCCTCAAATTCATGGCCCATTCTGTAAAGTTGCTACCGTTCGTTGCTAGTTTCTCTTTCTCCATGAACACATTGAAATTAAAAGCAGGTGGTGCCATCTACAACAGAATTTGTAAAGTTTAGACTAAGTGTATGATAGATTGATTTCAACTAATCCATATTACGAATGAACTCCCACTCAAAAATACATCCCTCATGCCTTTTTGGTGATTACATGAACCAAATCCACTATACCAAGTCCGATCATCACGTGAGTCAGTATAGCTTCAAAGGCGAGCATCAAATGGGCATCATATCAACTATATGACTCATGCTTAACCTTTCGGTCCGTGTTCCGAGGCCATGTCTGTACATGCTAGGCTCGCCAAGTTAGAACCTTAGTATTCGCGTGTGTAACTGTTTTACACCCGAAATATGGTCGTGGATCCAAGAACACCCGATCATCACGTGATGTCTTGGAGCGACGAAACATAATCGGTACATACTAAAGAAAGAACACATTCTTATCTTTATATTTAAATGGGGGATCATCTTATTATGCTAACAAAGCGCTAAAACAAGCAATATAAGATGCTATCAAACATCACATGTTTATTAGTGAAATGATATGGTTCCCGCATATGATCTCTATCATGTGCACCGTGGTATGATCACTATCATACCTATATGTGTAAATCCAAGGTCTATGGAGTTTACACGCTATGTGTGTTGTAAGAGTATCATCTCATACTTCTACTTACAACACCACCATATCATAACACTAGCCCAGCAACAATCTAAACTAGACGCCTCTAATTTATCCATTGCAAGTTTTACGTGGCTTAGGGCTTTCGAGATAGAACCGTTCTTACCTACGAACATGAACCACAACGAGGATAACCAAATTGTTGACAACTCGTTTGCAAAATAGATATTTACTATAGTAGGAGAGACAGACACCCGCTAGCCACTTATGCAAACTAGTTGCATGTCAAGCGTGGAACAGGTCTCATGTGCGAGGACATGTAAAGTTTGTCCGGGCCACTTCATCCCACTATGCCACCAATATCCAAAATTACAACAGAGGAGCAACAACATGATCATCATCGCCCACATACTCATATGTGTACTACCCGTGTAAAGCATCTACGCATATATCCGGCTCTGATAGGGTTCGCAGCATAGAAAACAAATTTTTTCCTACGATGTGAACTATGTACCAAGATCTATCTATTAGATACAAACAATGGGCGGATGTATATCCGTAGAGAACATACCCTTGAAGACCGACAAAGCTTAACGAGTTCAACTCGTGGTTGATGTAGACGATCTCTTGCCGATCTCAAGATCGAGAGGAAGTCCTAGCGCCGCAAATCAACAGCGCATCCGTGCTCGCACACACGTTCGAGGCACCGAGCAACCTCCGCCTCCTCGCTCCAGCGATGCAGCGGAAGCACAACTCTTTCTTGCCGAATAGCCACCGGGAACATGTATCTTGCTAGTCCGAGACCATGGGGGATAAATTCTAGAGGGGGAGAGAGATCCTTCACGAGGAGGTGTCAGAGACAAGTGAGGAGGGGGGATCCTTTTATAGGAGGAGGGGGAACCCCAAGGGGGTGGCCGGCGCATGGGGGCTTCCCCCTTGCCCTCCCCTCTTCATGTGGGTGGACACTCCACTCACAAAAGTCCTTTAAATTCCCTCCACTCAAAAGTCCACTCAAATTCCCATTAAATTTCCACCAAATTTAATGCAAACTCTCATTAAATAAAACTCTTTTATTTTATTCAGAATTTTGTCAATTACTTTAATGACAAACATTCACAAATAACCCCTTGCTAGAATTCTATTTCACATGCATAACCACTTTATGCAATTTCACCCGAAAACCTGTTTCGGTATCTAGTGAAATAAATTCCTGCGCTTGTTCATTCTTTCGGCATGAAACTTTTGATCCAATTGGATGTCGGTGTCTCTTAAGTGTGTCACCCTACGGTTCGTGAATAATGCGGACATGATCGAGACCCCTCTCGGATCAATAATCAGAAGCGGGATCTGGAGACCCATACTGACTCCCACACATTCAACGATGACTTTCTTGTGATCGTAGGAACCTTTTACGCTAGTATCTTAATCCCTTTGTTTCACGATATATTACATGTCCGAGTTTCGATCATCGGTATCTCCATAACTAGTTTGATCTCGTTACCGACATGCACTCTTTTCTCGTTCCCGTGATATAACATTCTAGTGATCAAATCACTTGCTTGCAAGATAATCAATGTGATATCACCGAGAGGGCCCAGAGTATATCTATCCGTCATCGGGATGAACAAATTCCACTCTCGATCCATGAGCCTCAACATAACAATTTATTAGTTCTGAATCCATCTTTATAATCACCCTGTTACGGTGTGACGTTTGATGTTATCAAGAAACTCTTCCGGTGTTAGTGATTGAGATCTCATGGTCTAAGGATTAGGATCACTTCGTAAGTTGTTATAGCAATATAAACTCAATGAATTTGATCGTAATGCTATACTTCGGATGAATGTTCATCACACCATTACACTAATGTTGTGATCCCGTTATTAACAACATCCAATGTCCATGATCAGGAAACCTTGATCATCTTGTTAATCAACGAGCTACTTTATGAGAGAGGCATAACTAGGAACTTTCTTTTTGTTTATTAAACACACATGTATTAATATTTCCGTATTAATACAATTATAGCATGCAAATATACTTGGAATACACATAATAAACACTTTATTATTGCCTCTCAGGACATATTCCCTTCAGCATTCGTCCAGGAGCACTCCACCAACGACGGCATGCAGCGGCGTTGTGCCGCTTCAATGGAAAGCTGGCGCCCTCGTGCGCCTCCAACTCCTAGCGGCAGAGCTCGACAAAGAAGTTCTCCCAGTAAACGCGGTTGCTGGGGTCTTCGGCGAGCTCCGGGTCATCCATGGCCGCGATGGCAGCCTAGATCTCCTCCACCATCTCGGTGTCCTCGGGCACCGGCGGCACCGGCATGCCGCCGACGCTCAGCTTCTAGGTTGGCGGACACAGGAAGTCCAGCGGCGCCATGTAGCCGGCGTCGTGCAGCAACCGCGCCTCCCACGGTTGCAGCGACCGTCGGCCGAAGCCGTTCGCCGCCGCCGGGTTACCGAGTACCTCTCCGCCATTGCTCTTGCTGAGGTGTTTTTCTCGCCGCTGAAGGAGTGTGTGGTTGGGGAGTGGGAGCTGTGAGAGTGTGTGCTGTGAACCGGTGAGGGGCGCCGAAATTTATAGCCGAAAGAGGAAAGAGCGGCGAAGGCGGGAGGGGTATAGCGGCGTAGGCGAGAAAAGGGTAAACAACGGGAAGGCGAGTTGGTGGTGGCATGCCATTACGGCGACGACGTGTGGCTGATGCAACGGGCGGTTATTGACCGGCGGGCCATCGCACAAGCCGATGCAATGGGATGAGGATGACTCGGCTTCCAGTTGCTAACAGGACGGGGCTAAAACCAGAGCTGTTTTTTTCGCCGATTCCGCTGCGATCCGGCGTTTTAAGATGATTCTCAGCGCCCTGGGATCGGCCTAGAAAAGCCAGAAAAAATTGGGCCAAATCCGGACCAATTGGCATCCTGTCCAGATGAAAAATTTATTCTGGGAATGGCCTCCCGGTAACCCGAGTGGAGATGTATACTGCCGTTGATCATTACTAATAAATGAGTGAAATTTTGAAAAAAAATTTGTTTAAATGAGTGCTGGAATAGACAAAGGCAAAGTTAAATCCATCGGAGCTTTAGTTTGCCAAATTATTCTTCTATTTCTACTACTCCGTAGTACTACTAGTGTAATCTTTTTCGCCTTCTTTTCCGCGTATGCCACGGACTTTGTAAGACACTAATAGTCTAATACGGTTCGAAGCATATAAAACTTGGCAGTAAGTTTCTACCCAAAAACTTGGTTTCCAAGTTGGCGTTCGCACTCAGAACTATATTTAGCCGTGCTTGAGCAAAGTTTTCACACTCAAACTAAGCAACACCGCGCGCGCTAAGCAAAACCGGTTTCGAATCCGTCCGTTGTTCAAAAAAATTCGAGATTGCAGCAGGGTGCGCCGGCTGACGCGGCGGCGGCGGATAGCTCGCGCCCGAGGGCGCGATCCGCGCCATGGACGAGGTGAGCAAGTTTCCCCCGCTGCGCCTCCCTCGAGATTTCGGTACTATCACCTTGCTGGTCGCGCAACCCTAGCCAGTGTCTTGGGATCGTTCACTGGGGTTAAGTGCGGCGATATCTCAGAATTTGGCTTGTACTTTGACTTTCGCATCGCGTCCCCGCTGGTTGATTTGGTTGCCGCGCGGTTGAAATAGCTTCTGTTTGCCTTGTTAGTCTGAACTGAATCGTTTATCTACTGCGTGCGCAGGCGCTCGATGAGAGGGATTTGGAAAGGAAACTGAAGAAAGAACACAAGGTACTTACTTGTTCTAACTGGGTTCTGTGCTGTTCACGATGGGGGAGGGGAAATAGTCTAGTCATGGCCAAGTGTGTTCTGTTCTGTGTGACAGGCCAGAGAGAAGGAGGAGAAGAAGCTCAAGGCGAAGCAGAAGGAGGCAGCTAGGCTCCAGGTGGTGGCTGGCGGAACTAACTTCCGATTTACCCTCTTCTGCGATCAGTTTCACTGCTCCATTCAGAGCAGAGGTTCTCTTTGACTGATGTGATTTTGTCTGTCTGTAGACCCAAGCAGCATCTGATGGAGCTAGGAAAAGTGAGAAGAAGCAAAAGAATAAAGGTGCCATCGATGAGAATCCCGAGGATTTCGTTGACCCGGATACTCCTACTGGACAGAAGAAGCTGCTTGCTTCTCAAATGGCCAAGCAATATAGCCCGTCTGCTGTCGAGAAATCGTATGCTGCCTTTCTCACTTCAGTGATTCATGTCATTAGTGTGATAAAACAAAAACGAGTCATCCCACTAAAACTTTTGTCATAAATTATATATTTTCCTTCTCTTATTGTCAGAATAAAAACGAGTCATGCCACTAGAAATTTATGTCACCGAATTATATATTTTCCTTCTCTTATTGTCATGTAGATGGTATACTTGGTGGGAATCATCACAGTACTTTGCAGCAGATTCGGCAAGCTCAAAGCCACCATTCGTGATAGTAAGTCCCTCCATAACCCCAATGGTACATGATTATATTCAGAATAAAGTATTTGCTCACCATCACCATGTGAATTGTTCAAAAGATGATTTCACACAGTACATTATGTAGGAAATGTACAGATGAGTACTCTCTCCATGCCAAAATGTAGTGCATATAAGTTTTTTAAAAGATAAAGTTTGACCAAGTATGTAGAAAAAAATATGACCATCTAGAATACAAAATCAATGCAATTAGATTCACCATGATGTATATTTTCATATGGTATACATTTTGTATTCTAGATATAGATAATTTTCTCAATAAACTTAGTCAAAGTCGATGCCCTTGGAATTTTCAAAAATCTTATATACACTATATTATGGTAAGGAGGGAGTATTGATTAAGTATGGCTCTTCTTAATTATTACCTCAGCAATACGGAAGAATGACAGGAACTAAATACTTATTTGCAGATCTTGCCACCCCCAAATGTAACTGGAGCACTTCACATAGGCCATGCAATTACAGTGGCTATTGAGGTAGTAACTATTTATGCCGATGATGTTTGTTCGTACCAATTAAGTATTCGTGCTCATTCTCTTTTGTTTCTTTGCATTGACAACAATGCAGGATGCTATGATTCGCTGGCGGAGGATCTCAGGCTATAATGCTTTGTGGGTTCCTGGAATGGACCATGCCGGCATAGCTACTCAGGTCTGTTATGCTTCATCTTGGCTGATAAGTGATAAGTTTCAATGCATAGTACATGTAAAATATAATGTTACTAGGTCCCAAGGTCCCAGAATCTATTTTCTGCAAGAGTTACATTTTTGTTGTGGCTTGCAGCCTGGTATTATTAGCCTGAGTTCAGATTGACATCTATATATTCAAATGTTATGTTGGTTATTCAATGTTATCTGATTGATCAAATGTTACCATGTTTTACTGTAGAAAATTTCATCTAAAAAATTTGTTCCCTCCATATCAGGTGGTGGTGGAAAGGAAGCTCATGCGTGAGAGAAAGCTGTCAAGGCATGATCTTGGGCGTGAGAAATTTCTACATGAGGTAAGCACTCGATTTCTGACTTACAGTGCCATGAAATGAATTGCCTTGATAACTTAATTAATTGAGATGATTTTCTGGTTCAGTGCCATCTAATACTTCAGTTTGCTGGTTATTTTTCACATTTCTTCATTCCATGTTCCATATCATTTTGGCAGGTCCACAACTGGAAAGATCAGTATGGTGGCACCATATTGGGACAATTACGTACTCTTGGAGCCTCGCTTGATTGGTCACGCGAAGTAAAGTTCTTTCCTGATGCCTGAATTGATATAGCTAGGGAAAGCAACATTTATATTTTTTTCTAACTCTTTATTAATTCCCTCTCTGTTTTCAGTGTTTTACAATGGATTCACAGAGATCAAAAGCTGTAACAGAAGCTTTTTTCAGGCTCTACAAGGAAGGTTTAATATATAGGTTAGTTTTCCATAATAGAATGTGCTGCCATTTTTGGTACAATGGTTCTGTTGACCTTGTATGTCTATTTGGAATCCTCATGTTAGTTTATTACCTCTTGGATGATTTATCAATTTACAGGGATATTCGAATTGGGCACTGGGATTGCACACTTCGTACAGCAATTTCTGATATTGAGGTGCATGCGACATGAAATTTGGCACTATGCTGGACAGTTTGTTTTCTAGCATGTGTGTAGGAATATAGGATTATATCTTACATCTCAATCACTGTTTTCCAGGTTGACTATTTGGAACTTAAGGAAGAGACTCTGTTGGTGGTCCCTGGTTATAACACTCCAGTTCAGTTTGGTGTTTTGATATCTTTTGCCTATCCTCTAGAAGAAGGGTTGGGTGAAATTATCGTTGCAACAACAAGAATAGAAACAATGCTTGGTGATACCGCTATAGCTGTTCATTCTCAGGATGAAAGATATAAGCATTTGCATGGAAAATATGCCATCCATCCCTTTAATGGACGAAAACTTGAAATAATTTGTGATGATGATTTAGTGAAAACCAATTTTGGAACTGGAGCTGTAAAGGTACGTATGCTCACCTGAACAGGTGGTTTTGATATCTTGATCCATAGTTCAGTATTTGCACTAATTACTTTCAGTAACCAGCACCTACTCTTATCTATATTTTGTTTCACTCTTATCTGTATGCAGATCACTCCAGCTCATGATACCGAGGATTTCAAGGCTGGGAAACGGCATAACCTTGAGTTTATCAATATTTTCACTGATGATGGGAACATAAATGAAATTGGAGGTCCACAATTTGAAGGAATGCCACGTTTCACTGCTCGAGCTGCTGTTATTGATGCACTAAAGGCGAAGGTATTATTTCAAATATTCATCTTTACCTTTTTCCCTCCAATTGATTCTGTGGTGTTCATGCAGTGTGCAGTTTATGCAATTCTATGATTATCTTCAATGTTATTGAAAAGGTGTGTCAATGTATTGTCATAATACGATAAAAATGCCTCACTAGAAGAAACCTATGATAATAGAACAGTGTTAACTTATGCTACCATACCTTAATTTGCATATTAACTGGTACATGCATAGCTGGCTCTGTTCATGCCTCAGCTTTGTTTTTGAGCTGGCATTTTCCATCATATATGAAACTCTATTTCCTTCACGCTACACTCGGTACCTGCATGAAGATGGTTGATCACGTTATTACTTTAGTTCAAATTTTAGCCTTTGTCACCAAGTTATTTACTTTTCTTTGTCGCTTATCCTTTTCTGAAATGTATTATATTAGCATTTGCCAAACTATAATCAATTTGTACTTGTCGATGAAGGGTCTATACAGAGGAACGAAAAATAATGAGATGAAACTGGGTCGTTGTTCCAGAACTAATGATATCGTGGAGCCCATGATCAAGCCCCAATGGTTTGTTAATTGTAATACAATGGCAAAGGCAGCTATCAATGCTGTGAAATCCAAAGAGATTGATATCATTCCACCACAATATGAGCAAGACTGGTATAGGTACATCCAATTTATTTTAATTTAGGTTTAGGAATACATCTTTTCTTTATGCATCATTTTTTGTCAACACGATTCCTAAAAAAAGTGAATAGACGAATAATCCACCAATACTCTGCGTGTTGCAGATGGCTTGAAAACATACGTGATTGGTGTATTTCAAGGCAACTTTGGTGGGGACACCGTGTACCTGCTTGGTATGTAACATTAGAAGACGATGAAGAGAAAGACATGGGTTCATACACTGACCACTGGATAATCGCAAGGAATGAAAGTGATGCAATACTGGAGGCAAAAGAGAGGTACCCAGGGAAGAAATATCAGTTAGATCAAGATCCTGATGTGTTGGATACATGGTTTTCATCTAGCCTTTTCCCATTATCCGTGTTTGGTTGGCCAGACGATACAGCAGACCTTGGTACTTTCTACCCTACTTCTGTCCTTGAAACTGGAATGGACATCCTCTTCTTTTGGGTAGCAAGGATGGTAATGTTGGGAATACTGATCGGCGGTGATGTGCCATTTCAAAAGGTAATATGTTGGTTATAGTTTTAGTAGATAGTTCTGGATCCGATTCATGGAATTGCAGTTATGCCAAATTATTGTCAGTAGCTATTACTCTATGTCATCATCCACTTGAAAGCAGCACATTTTATCAGTATGATATGATAACATAGCATTGACATAAATAAAGATATCTAGGTTCTAGTCCAATTTTGTCGGCTTTACTCACACTGAAAGTGAAGCACACCAGTTCTCCACTTACTGGAAACTTCATTCACACTTGGTGAATCATGATGCCATAACTTCAAAATTACTTGATTAAACCTTGCCTCATGACTATCTTATATTTTTTCTCAGATTTACTTGCATCCAATTATTCGTGATGCGCATGGGCGCAAAATGTCCAAGTCCCTTGGGAATGTCATTGATCCCATTGATGTAATAAATGGCATAACGTTAGAGGATCTTCAGAAAAAGTTGGAACAGGGCAATCTGGACCCAGACGAGTTAGAAAAGGCAAAAGAAGGGCAGAAGAAAGATTTCCCTAATGGTATTCCTGAGTGTGGTACTGATGCCCTTCGTTTTGCCCTGATATCCTACACTTCTCAGGTTATACTTATCGCTATTTTCTATCATTATTTTTATTGTTATTGCAAATATCTAGTTCTAAAATTTCTCATATTTGCCAGTCCGACAAGATAAACCTCGATATCAAGAGAGTGCACGGCTACAGACAGTGGTGCAATAAACTGTGGAATGCCATTCGTTTTACCATGATCAAGCTTGGAGATCAGTACACTCCACCAGCAACTGTTGCGGTGTATTCTATGCCACCTCTCTGCCAATGGATACTCTCAGTACTTAATAAGGCTGTTGGCAAGACTGTGTCGTCATTAGAAGCATATAAATTCTCTGAGGCGACATCCTGTATATATTCTTGGTGGCAACACCAGCTTTGCGATGTATTTATAGAAGCAATTAAACCGTACTTCAATGAATCTCAAGAGTTCGAAGCTGCAAGAGGTGCTTCTCGAGATACATTATGGTTATGCCTGGACATTGGTTTGCGTCTGCTCCATCCATTCATGCCTTACGTAACTGAAGAGCTTTGGCAGCGCCTTCCTCAGCCTAAGGAGGCTTGTAGGAAAGATTCCATCATGATATCAGAATACCCCTCAGCTGTACAGGTAAATATTTCTTTTCAGGACAACTTAGAACTTGATGGTTACTATTTTCCGGATAACAGTAGTGTAGAGCCTAGTACATATACATTTAAAAGGAAGCCACTTTATGACGACTATATGCAAAATGAGGCGAAGAGAAAGGTTGATGTGTCATCTCAATTTGAGAAGTACTAAGTTTCCTTGGTTGACAGGAATGGGCAAATGATCAAGTCGAGAACGAGATGGAGATTGTGTTAGATGCTGTGAGTAAACTGAGATCTCTCCGGCCACCAACAGATATACATGAAAGGTGTGTTTCTTTTCACCAAATATGTTCTTAGTTGAGTTTCACACTGTATGACAGATGCTATGCTCAAATGCACTAAGATTGCCATCTTATTTTACTTTTGATTCATAAGAATTTTGCTCGTTTGTTGCTGATACCTTATTTTCTATTTTCACCTCAACAGGCGCCCATCTTTTGTACTCTGCCGAAACCTAGAGATTGCAGCCACTGTTCAGTGCTACCAGGCTCAAATTGCAACGCTTGCTTCTGTGTCATCTCTTAAGGTTTGACAGATCATGCGATGTCTATGCTTATTTTTGTCTTCTCTTGAACTTTCTTGTCCGAATCTAATATCTATGTACCACAAATAACCATATGATGTATGCCTCTTGCTGTATGCACATTTCCTGTTCCAACTCACCTTCCTTTGTCAGTAATGTGCAATATACATTAATTTCTAATCCAGTGAAGTCAGACAGCCCCTAATAATTAATAAATAAATAGATAAATAAATAATGGCAAAGTTCTGACCAAGTGACAATTTTTCAGATCCTGACAGAGGATGATCCAACTCCACCTGATTGTGCCACAAATATTGTAAATAAAGATCTAGCAGTTTATCTCCAGCTACAGGGAGCTCTCAACACGGAAGCTGAACATGAGAAGCTTAGGAAGAAGAGAGAGGAAGTTCAGAAGTAAGTTCAATTACGCTACCTACGTCTTGATAAATTTGCGAAGCACCAATTCTGTTGATACTGATTTGCAGATCACCAATTCTGTTTGTACTGTATTCTTCTTTTTGAACGTTTGTTCGCATTTTTTTATCTCAGTAGTAACATGCTCCGTTATCCATCGCCAATGCAGGCAATATGACACCTTGTCACAGAAAATGAGTGCTTCAGGTTACCGTGAGAAGGCCCCACAGAGCAAGCAGGACGATGATATGAAAAAACGCTCCTCTTTAATGGAGGAGCTCGAGATCATCAGCGAAGCTGAGAGTAAACTGGACGCTAACAACTGACGATGTTTTGTGACTCAAATCTTTTGAAGTCCCGCTACACTGATTTACAGGCATTTTAGATGGATGATCCTCTGCAACCTGATGCACTGACTCCCACAGTCGCAGATTGAAGGCATACTTGCTGTTTGTAGAAATCCTTGCTCAAGCATTTGAGTATATAGGATTTTTTTTGCATGTGTAACGTGATTGGACTTTTGAGCACCTCTTTTGAACATTTTCAAATTTCAGTTTTGATTGGTGCGTGATTGCATGTTGAGTGTTTACTCTGTCGATTGGTACGGTGAGATAAAATTTGAGACAAAAAAAACTTTTTTATAGACAATGAGTACATAAAAGGTGTATTTCTAGGCTTGGTTGAACACCGGTGCTTAATTAATACACTGGTAGAGTATAAATTTCAAAAGCTCTAAACTGCAGGAAATCATTAGGAAATTTCAAGAACTCAGAAGTTTTAGAAAGCTCAGAACCATACATTGCAGTGGCAAGATTGTAACACAATGGTCCACTAATCTGCTTGCCCTAGCTTTGCATCTTCAGCACAAAAAGGAACTGCACCAACTAGTACTGTACACTAATTGATAGCCGTTACTTCATACATTCTGAGCGAAGAGGCGCACATATCTGTGAGGATTGTCTGCTCCTGAGATTGTCAAGGTGCTCTGATAAACCTTCCAGTAACAGTTCTTTTCAGGGCATCAACATAAGGTAAAATCCTCTGAACATCAGGTCCATAATAAAGCGAGAATATCTCCTCTGCCCGCAGGAATGTGGCCCTGGAGCTTGCCATGTCCCCCAGGGACAGCTCGATGGAAACAAGCTTGGTCAACTCATGCGCGATGGCTATGTGTTTGGGGTGGTACAGCTTCTCGAGGATCTGCAATACCATAAGATGCAATTCGGAACAAATGAAAATTTCAAAAGTGGATTATGTGAAGCTGTAATCAACAAATGCGCTTCTTAGCATGAAACTTGGCTGTTTATCTAGGGACAGAACAAGTTTCAAGGCTTCCTATGATCGCAAGTTGTGTGGCAAAGTCTAAAATTGTGAACTGTGAGCACATCAGCATACAGAATCTAGCTGACAATTTAAATATTGCTTGTCGGAGAAGGGGGTAGCGAGCACTATGCGTCCTGAGAAAATAAGGGCTCAAGATCAAAGCACATTTCTCCCTTTATATTTCTCCGTAGACCAGTTAAAGTTTTGAGCGATAATTGAGGATGATAAATGACTACCTCAATTGATGCTTCGCAGTGCTTTCTTGCTTGTTCTTGATCTCCTATCTTTGCAAAGGCCTCTGCAACCATGTCTTCTGCCTGCATGTTTCAATTTCAACACATATTTTTCAAGAGTAAGTGGCAGGATTTTGAGCCCAAATTATTATCAAAAGCAAGTAACATGAGCGCCATAACCTGGGCAAGAGCCTTGCTATATGGGTGCCTCAACTTCTTTATCTGTTCTAGGGATCGTAATGCATCTGTGACAGGAACTTCAGAGACTTCGTCTATAACTGTAAGTTCCTTAAACCTGTGAATGTAATTGTCATCCAACTTAGCTATGAATAAAAATTCAGTGATGAAAGATGCATCAAATTCAGAAATGCCACATGCAATGGTGCATAATATACCTGTTGATCCTTGA
This sequence comes from Avena sativa, assembly GCA_916181665.1. NCBI lineage: Eukaryota > Viridiplantae > Streptophyta > Magnoliopsida > Poales > Poaceae > Avena > Avena sativa. The sequence continues at coordinate 232,053,031 of OV702279.1, forward strand.
TGCTGCCCTGTCTGATGTAGCAATGGCAGAAGCCAAGTCAAGTTGTGATCTACAGCTCATGCAATATCCAGGATCGATCTTCAAATCAACATCATTTCTGAAAAGCAATTTCCCAACTTTCTCTGTATCCTCATCAACCTCGGATGCATGCTGAACAAAAAGAATTTCAGGTTGGTGCCACCAAACTAACTAATTAGAAAGTTTTAGCTCAAAACGTCGGGAAGGAAAATATCATCTTACAGGCAGCGATAGTTTGCAAACGTCAGATTCTTTTAGAGAAACATGCACACAATTCTCTTTGGATCTGTAGTAAGTTAATTCTGAGATGGCACCAAGACAGGTTTTTTGTGGACAACAAAATGAATCAATGACAAGGTCCGATAGATGTAGCTCTGAACAACTTGAACACCGGCAACTAAATTTGTAATTCTCCTGAAGTGACTGTTGTCTCGCCAGAAGATCCATCTCACCAGCCTAGAAATGAGGACAAACAGTGTAAAGCATAAACTCAGAGTTAACTTTTAATATGTTACATGTACACACACAAGAGATGAAGGGTGGGAGAGACCTGTGGACCGTATGATAGCTCTATTGAGCTCCCTGATTCTATATATTCGGTAGATCTTAGAAAGAGAGTGCGTGAATGAAAATATGTATGCACATTTGGCCGGCACGAGTGATTAAAGAGGCTACCAGACATGTAAATAGCTTGAGCAACCCTGACCTAGCAGTAAGCAAAACAAAACACAGGTTACAGATAGTAAAGAGAGTAAATGAGCACCAGGCGCATAAGCCAAAGAAAGCAAAGTAGACAATGTAGCCAATGTAGTGTTATTTACAAGTACCTACTTAAAAATTGAAATAACATGCTATTACTCCAATACCCACATAATTTATCAATTTTGTGAATTTAAACATCGTATAATTTTTCTTCTCGGATCTTATTTGCATAAGTGTACTAATATTTAAAAGTGGATCATAAATTAAATATTCAAGAACATTAAACTGAACAGTAGGCAATAAATATTCCTCATTTTTTAAGCATGGTTTATTGACCCCAGAAAAGAGGAGTAAAAGATAACCTGCTCCACACTACACATAACTGCATCACCAGCTGCAGAATTCCCTTTATTCTCTGTCAGTCTCTGGCCTTCATCCATGGATTTCATACGAACAATAGCAATTGAATTGACTTTCACTTGACAGATCAAAAGAACCAGCTGTATAAGATCAAAGAATGTTTATTGACCCCTGCTGACATATCAAAGCAATAACCATGTAAAAAAATAGGAAAACTCTGAAAATAAATGTCACATGTACCTCTGATAATGTTTCCTCTTCCCATGAAAGGTCTGAACTATAATACTTTTGGAGGCACAATAACAAGACAATCGCATAAATATGTGATTCCAACTTGCTTGTAGGAGAATCTATATCATAGTGGTGAATGAGATCCTGCAATAGACAGTTAAGCTCATTATTTCCTGGCCTGACAGCACTAAAAATACTTGTGCTATAATATCTTGTTTTAGAGAGATACTTATGATAATATTCAAATGCTACAACACCAGAAAATGGTAGACCCATACGAAAATAAGATTTTTTTTACCAAATTTGGACCCGAGATGGCAGAGCTCTTTCCAGTCAGCATTTTTCTATCAATGTATTGTGCCATAACTCGCCCAGCTAAAACTATATCAGCTGGCAAAACAGCTGCCCAATGTGCACCACCACATTCGTGCCTATGTTCAGCAATCTGTTTAGAGTTTGGATCCTTTCTCCTTGTAGAAGTTAGGCTCAGTTTTCCAAGATCAACCCCATTACTTTTAGATCTAAGACAAGTATCTTGATTCCAAGAAATTCCGCCTACAGCTTGCACCTGGCACTTTTTTGAACAGTAAACTGGTATTGTACACAAAGGGCAGAACACAGCATCTGCAGGTGCTTCATTAAAGCAATAGTGGCAATGGGTATCCCGGCGTGATTTCAGGATAATCTGCATAAAACTGTTGCAAGTAAGAGACATACAAAACTTCAGCTCAAGATTACTGACAAGCCTCCAATAAAAGACAGAAAAATAATCATGTATTGCAATAAAGCACACAGAGGTTAGTTAAACGCCTGGCTTCGTAAAACAATCTTTGTATGCACCTCAAGTAAATACGTAACTTACTCAATTCATATGTGAACAACACAAAATAACTTGGCAACTTAATATGGCCTCAGAAAATACAAAGAACTACAGGAAGGCTGAGACACAACATTTGTGTAAACAATTGAAGAGACAGATTTTAATCATACCGCAGCAAGGGGATCCTCAACATGAATCAAAGAGGCCGGAGAAATGTCATTTGGAGAAGTCATTCCTCTACCTTTGTTTGGTGTTGAGACACACTCTAGAACAACCTTACATGGTTCTGCTGACAGTTAGACAAATATTATCTATTAAATAGAATTAATTAAAAATTCTAAAGAAGTTGCATGCCTACCCAAGGTTCCAACCTGTCTGTGGCAATTCTGCATCGTTGCAGTCACTGCTTGATCTTCCAACTTCATTCACATTTTGATGCTTTAATAAAATCAACTTCAACTCGTGTTCTATGTTGCTCTTTCCAGAAGAAGTTACTTCCATGCTCAATGCAACCTCTAGATCATGCATGGAAGATGAATAATTCTTCAAGGATGCATTTACCATTCCCCTCCTGTACCATGCCTGAAAGACAGAAACAGGGGAAACCAAAACAGTGACTTGGCTTCCACGCTGTAGCTTGAATTCTCAAAAGAACAGAGCAACACACATTATACATAAGATGCATGGTTACAACTGTCACCATCCTACTACCTTGGCATAATTAGGTGAAACAGAAATGGCCCTGTCGCAATCCCGTAGACACTCTTCCAGGAGGCCCAGTTTCTGTAAAGTTCAGAAAAATCATTAGAATGCAAGGACACGAAAAATAAACCTTTTTTAGCAATGTAACTTAAATATAACAGGAACAATTTACTAGCTGCCTTCCAAGATATTGACTATTTTCCAAGAGATAATTCCAAGTCCTAGAATAAGAAAACTGTACGAAGCATGTCCATATTCTGCAAACAGATAAATAAAAACTCACATGCATAGTGGAGGCACGGTTGACATATAATGTAGCTAACAAAATCTCATCGGTGCCATCAGAACTAATCGGGAGGTGACGTAGTGCCTGTACAAATACAATGCAGAAAGAACTTATTATCACCAAGAAAGAAGATTAAAAATGAGCTAAATAAAATAATGTCACTAAAAAGAAAGTGGGGTGATTCTTCTAAGTGAAGGTGACACTATATTTTATAACAACCAAACAAGTGAACAATCCCACAGATTTTCACTCTGAACTATTTGGAACAAAACTCTCATTTTCGCTGGACAGCTGTAATACTAAAACCATGAGCCGCAATTAACAAGCTTGTGGTGGCAAATTACCTGCGAATAGAAGCCAAGCGCCTGCTCGAACTCCCTCCGGGAGAAGCACGCATTGCCCTGGCCCTTCAGCTCCACCGCCCTCTCCTTGTCCTTGCGGCACAGCGCGAGCTCCGGGTCGGTCAGCTCGCTGATGACCTTCCCGATAGCGAGACGCAACGAAACAACCACTGAGACCACAGACCAGTGCACCGTCTAGGAACACAAAATAACAGTGAAGCGGTGGGGTGGGTCAGTGGGTGTTTACCTGGTGGAAGAGAGGGAGTCCGTCAAGGAAGGACAGAAGTAGGGAGGTAGTGGATGGGAGGTCGCGTGTCGTTCCCTCGCCGACGGCTCGCCGGAGATCGACCGGCACCGCCGATTTGAGCCGCTCCATGGAAACAAAAGCAGGGCGGAAGAGAGCAGGTGAAGTCACAGCCTTGAACCCCAGGACGGTCCGTCGGGTTGTTGGGCCTAGCGTCTCTAATGTGGCAGTAAATGCGGCCCATTATGAGTACGTGGCCAACCCTCCCCTCTTCTCTCTCTCTCTCCACCGGCACGCGTCCGTGACCCGTGGAGGCTGAAATCCCCAATCTCCCAGTCGCCGGAACACCCCACCCAAGCGCATCGGCGGTCGGCGAGGAACCTGCCCCGGTAGGCGGCGATGGGCGGGCACGGTGGGCTGAACATCCTGCCGCAGAAGCGCTGGAACGTCTACAGGTTTGACAACCAGGAGAAGGTCCGCGTCGACGAGGCCGAGGCCGCCCGCCAGGACCAGCTCCAGCGCGAGGCCACCCGACGCCGCGAGTCCCACTCCCGCCTCGTCGCGCTTCGCCGCAACCGTGGCCTCCAGGCGGACTCTCCCTCCCCTCCCCGTGCTCCATCCCCACCCCCTTCCTCTGTCCGTTCCGCGGACCAGGCTGCCCCGCCCCCACCCCCAGCCGTGCGGCCTGCGGAACCATCACCCGTCGCCTCCGATGGCGACCACATCAACCTCTTCTCCGGAGGTGGTGGGGCCGCCGACTTCGCCGCGCTTGCCTCCGCTAGCGGCGGGAGGGGCGCAGCTCGGGAGAGAGAGCCTGCTGCCGACTCTAAGCCAAACCCTAAGAAGAGGAAGAAGGAGGAGGAGGTCAGGACGGCGGGCCCCGACGATGAGAAGTACGGGCTCGGTTACGGCCTTGCCGGGAAAGGCGTTGCGGCACCCTGGTACGCGTCGAAGCCCTTGGCTTCCTCGTCTAAGGAGAGGAGAGATTACGCAGAAGGCAATGGAGAGAAGAGGAGTGGAGGTAAGAAGAGTATCGAGGAGCTTAGAGAGGAGAGGAGGAAGAGGGAGGCCAAGGAGAAGGAGCGCGAGCGCGCCTTGCTTGCCACTACATCAAGGAAGAAGGAGAGGCAGCCAGACCGGGGCTACTCGTCAAGGTAGCGCCATTGAAAGACTATTGATGTAATTTCGTTAATTTTCTAATTTGTTATTTCATCGTAATTGTTGTCTTTGTATTCCTTGGGTGCAGGTACATGCGTTGATGTGAGGGTTCTCGTGATATTGTGTTCAGGATTTGCAATGGATGTTCGCTGGAGGTACGATATTGCTATACCTATTCATTTTAAATTTTGGATTAACGACTAGCATGGATAGTTCTTTATTGCTATACCTACATTTTAAATTTTGGATTAACGACTAGCATGGATAGTTCTTTATTTGTTGCAAAGGGTGCAAACCAAAATTGTATAAATTCATCAACTGTTCATGGTTTATGGTGTCTCTGTTCTTAGGTATTGTATTGAGCAATAAGTTTGATGAATTCATGGTGCATCATGATCATGTGGACTAGTGCAAATAGAAGCACAATTGTAGTGACTTATTTATGTTTTACTGCTATACTGTGCCATTCCTCATTGTTCAAGAAGCTCTTTGCTGGTTAAGAAATTGTTTTTACGAGCTTTATATTCACTCCACCCCTTTACAGATTATGTTATTTGCCAGTGTGGTCTATCTTCTCTTATGTTGAATCTTCACTATTTTACCTTTCATTTATATATTTCGATTTTCAATTTACAGAAAGATATGCCTTCTGAAATTTTTGTTTCAGAGTGTAAATATGCCACACTGAAAGAGAAAAGAAAAGAAAGAGTCCTTACATGCACATTGTGGCCCCCCTATGTTCCTTGCACAATTTTTAATTATAAAATTTGTCTCCCGTCATTTAATATTTCGCTCCCCACCACTCCACTTGTAGAACAAATATTATATCATGAGTGTACGTAAATTCTAATTTACATACGCATGTACAGCGTTGGATAATCATCCTCCTTAAAATTGGGTGTTGTAACTTTGTAAGATAGATTTGCAATCTTAAGCATCATATGCTTACACAGCAATATGCAATTTGTTGTTGGTGCTAAAAAATAAGGAGTCTTTATAAATCTGTAATAGCGTTGATAGTTTTCGCGATTCCACTAGAGAAGGAATAACCAAATTACTTAACATGTTTGCACATCATTTTCTATGTTCGCTGATCTATCTCTTCCCCAGGAAACAGAGGACGGCGTGACTAACTCAAGTGAAAGGACTGTGAAAGATCAATGTGAGGGTAAAAAGCCATGCTGCTCAGGAGCCATTACATGAACTTTGAACCAGTTCAAGAACATCTCAGTAAACAGCTCGAGATCCGTCAGAGAATAGTTTGTTTTCGATTTATATTATGTAAAATAAACAAGTACTCCGCATGTGAGTAGTGTGCTGAGCTGGTGATTGCCCATACACTATTCTTGTAAATTTTATCAGCTCTTTGCTGGTGTGCATAGTTGGTTTGGGTTTCTGAATTTCACTATTCAAACAAATTGTTCCAAGTTCTGCTGCACTGTACTGTAAGAATAGCTGGCTCGTTGTGACCAGCTAAAATCCTGGCAGCTAAGGTGCTTCCTTTTGGCTACTAATCATTTGGAGGAAATGTATAGTTAGACTCTGACAAGATCTTTGAGGTTGTGAGCGACTTGGATACACTGAAACAAATTATACAGCTGCAAACCACAATAGTATACAACTACAAACAACAATCAAGAGCATTAATTTAATATATGATTAGTTAAAATACATCATGGGTCAAATTATATGCCAACTTCTCCAGTCAAACGGACACTTCACTTGCAAACTTTAACAAGTTTGGTCTGATCTGAAGTTTCAAAATGAGATAAAAAAAGAGAACTTTATCTAATCTGTTCCCTGTAACCCTGGTAGTTGGTCAACAGCAAACACCACAAGATGTTACTACTTTTTATTTACTATAGGGAGTATATCACTGGACTAGACTGGAAACTGAAACCCTCATTTCTTTATGACATAGCCCAGAATGATGCTAAGCAGCCCAGACACCAGTACAAATAACAGTGAGACGCCTCCTTGCCTACTAGCATCGCGCCTTACCAGCTCCTGCATGTTGAAGAGAAAAATATTTCACATTGAGTTCGTAAAAGGATCAAGGTGGATGCGGATATGAGAATTCGGCTGACAAATTCCTCCAGTAAGGACTAAGGACCTTAACTAAATTCTGTAACCTAAACCTTGCATCTTGATTATAACAACAACAACATCAAAACCTTTTTCCCAAGCAGATCAAACCTTGCATCTTGATTGTTCAGATAAAACCGAAGTCCAATGGAAAAGCTAGAAATTTGTGCCCCCTCCATTAGTAAATAATTTTAATTCTGGTTGCATAAATAAACTAAGATACATTACCCGTATGCAGCAGTTTTGATCTTTCTACATGATAATGCACCGGTTTGATCCCATACAGGGAAGTTCACTTGAGGGAATTTCTGGATTGCAAAAGAAAAACTTCTTTCTAGACACGGAATTATCTGATATTTTCATCTTGTTGAAAGGTTTTTTTAATCTACTAACAGCAGGGAGAGCCCTGCCATCCTCCCTTCAGAAAATTTCTATTTCTGAACAGAGCTTACTCCAGTTCTTCAGATCACATTCTTCAAGTATCTAGCGTAATTGTATGAATGCGTAATTCAAATTATTGAGTGTATACTTAAGCATTTAATATTGCTCCATGTGCATAATTTAAGTACAAGTGTCATACTTCAGCCAGAAAAAACAGTGTGTTGATATGTGTGGATACCTGCTACAAGAAATACAGAATTACATACCAGTTGAACAAACTGCAATAGTTAATGGTGTGTACTGCTGCACATATGCAGCTTGGAGCCCCTTCAAATCGATTTACGAATTTGATGATTACTATACTGACATCCATCATTAATTCTTTATGATAGTTGGGTTATCCGAACAACCGCAATACTTTGGAGTAAAAGGTTAGTATGTTTATTATGAGAACAGAAGTACAGAACTCTTGCATTATTAATTACACATCAGCTTTGGGTGCCAAACTGCTAATGGTAGCCCACGGGAAGAGCACATGATTTGAAGTTTCGAACCTAATACACTGCATAACTCTAGTACTCACCAACTCATTTCGAAGCTTTTCATTTTGCTCAAGTGCAGAATCCTTTTCCTCGGTCAATTTTGCAATCAAAGCCTGCAGCTGGAATTAGGAAAACAGGCAAGTGGTTATTCAGCTCAGAAACAGCTACTACAATTGAAATGATAAAATAAATTACATTCTACTGAACAAGTAACATGATACCTAGAAGTCTGGAACAGTCATTTTAGTTAACACAAAAAAAAACTGAATTACATGATGTCCATGTTAGAAATGCCAGTTGTATGCTGTCAATAGTGAAGTAGAAAGACAGCCAATACTATCTAAGAACAAAAGTCCCAATAATAGTTCAGCAAATTAACTGGATGCAAAACAGTGAGTGTTTTGCCATGTATGCTCAGTTAAAAATCACAAGTACACTTAGTCATATGATTCCAGTACAAAGCACCTAACTATCAACCACATACCTTATTGTTAGTCGAGAACCTACTATTGTATCAATATTGTTCCTAGGCAATAACGGTTCACAGGTTATAGAACAATGAATGAGTAAAATTTGCAAGAATCGAAATGTATATTTTCTCTAGATCTCTCTTTTGGCAATTAAGTATCTTTTGTATTTCACTAGCCCTGTGATGTAGCTGTGAGTATCACACAAAACAACAACTAAGAAATAAAAACTCCCACGCTGAAATTTGGGAGACAAATGGACTCACCTCAAGAGACTGTGCATCAGGTCCTGCATATGTTCGTGTTTGCTGCAGTTTACATCAGAAAGGCAAACAACCAGCATGTTAAAAATTATAAATAAAACAAGATACTATAGAGATAATAACTTATATAGCACATACAGCAGCACGTCCTGTAGCCTTCAGTAATTCTTCAGTCCTTACAACTGGTCCGGCTGGTGATCCCACCTCCTGAACATACATCATTCAATCTCCTTAGAGACCCGCATCAACATCAATAGAGAAGCATCACATAAGAAACATTCAGTAGACTTACTGTCCCCAGGTCAGCTGATCTCAAGGACATTGAGCCACTCGACAGCTCCGAAGCACTCCTCCCATTATCCAGATTTCGCTGCATAGGCACCAAGATTCTCTGTGGACCATCACTTTCCTCCGCGATCTCTGATGATGATTCAGGTGGCATCACATAAGCAACCCTCATCCTCACCTCCTCAACAACATTGCCCTCTTCTTTCATGAACTGGGCAACAGACAACAAGCCACAAATTCTTTATGGAACCAAACCCGTGAACTACATCAAAACTACAGTCCAGTGCTACCATTACCATTTGAGGGGTGATGTCCTTCGCCGATAAGCCGTCACCGACGACCACGCTCTGCACCAAGAATTTGTCCTTGCACTGCAAGTCCGGAGGTGCAACAGTCTGCGCCTGCATCGTCACTGGTCCACAGATACCATATTGTAACATTTCTGTTAATAAAAGACAAACTCTAGGGCCTAAATTGAGCAGTTTCTTGAGTTCTGGGTGGTCCAGCTGTGAACACACAACACACTACCTACAACTTCGCAGGTGGACCGGGGCAGCACGACACCATTGTTGGGGCGCACGCAGTACTTCTTGGGGCTCGTCGTCTTAACCTACTACCAGCACGCATCACAGGGGCACCAAGAAAAAAGCATAAGACAATCCCTCAAGAAGCGATGGGATTTTGTACGGTTAAAACCGCAGTTAACAGGCTAATCACCTTAAAGGCGACGGTTCTGTCGGTCTTGTTGGACATCTTCAGGGGGCAAGAGATCTGTTTGTCGAGTTCGACTGGGCATGCCGAGAAATTGCAGAGGGGTCAGCAGGGAAATTGAGGAGAAAAGTAATCTGAAACAAGGGCAAGGTAGTAGCAAAGGGGACGAGAGGAGCGAGGAGCTTACAGGGGAACTGGAGCTCGGGGGGCTCGACGTCGAGGAGGTCACAGGAGGCCGCCATGGCTGTTGTGCCCGGGGAGGAAGGGCCCAAGGGGAAGTGGTGGGAAAAGGGAGCACAAGGTGCTGGACTGCTGGGGCCGAAGAGGAAGTGGTGGGAAAGGGGGAAGTTCTTTTGCCTCTTGGTCTGGGAACTTACAAATTTCCATGGGGTTTTATGTTTAACTGGTTTGAAAACTTTTTTTACTGTAGCAGTAATTGGTTTCAAAACTCTACTAGTTTCTACATGATGAGAACTTTTTTTTTCATTGACACCCTGATTTTTATGCTCTATTTATCCAATGTCATATTTCTAGGATCACCTTGTGGAATGCTTTCTATACAACTATATGTGGTCACTTAATATTGTAACTCAAATTGTTTTAAGTTTGGTTAAGTTTACATGAAAAAGTATCAATATAATACTCAATAAGTAGATTGTGAAAATATATTCAATGATAGATCTAGTGATACTGATTTGGTGATGTAAAAGTAATATTTCTTTAATGAATATTTTTATAAGCTTTGATGATTATTAATAGATTAGTAAAATTTTCGTAAAAAAAACTTGCAACAATACTAAGAGACCTTGTATATATTCTCCAATAATAGGTAATATAAACTCTCTCAAAAAAAGGTAATATAAACGGCCTTGTATGAATAAATGAAGCGAGTACTAGATTATCTTTAGGAGTGCTCACCAGAAGGTAATATACTTTCTGTTGTTGTCCGGTCGTTTTCACTCGAGTTTGCATCGCATTCACAATAAATAGGAAGCTGTCCACACATCCCCTCAAGTCTCACGTCTCAAGTTGGAAAGGGAAGAAATAGCCATGCACGAGTGTGCAAATGGCTTATCAAACGACGTGTCAAGCGAACACCTTTTTTAGGCTTTGACAATTTCGAACCATCTAATCGTGTCTTCGTGTTTTGTCATGTTGCGTCTAGATAAATTGATACTAGTTAGCTAGTCTCGAGTCATCTTATTATTCACGTCTTGTCGTGTTGCAAATGATTATCTCTTCTTCATGTTTTGTCATGTTATGTGTTAATTGTTATCCATATGATTCATGCAAAACAAAGATACACCAACTTAAACGAGCAGAGTAAATGACATGACACGATGGGAAACAACTATCTCTTTGTCTAGGGTTTATGGTTTTGGTGGCCATGGGCGATTTTACGATGTCGCTTTTCTTCCTACACGGGAGTCTCTGGGAAGATTGTATTCGCTTATCGTTCTGGCATCCTTTTCATGTGAGTTTCCTATACTGATGGAAATAATTCTGCCATGCTTCGCTGAGACTCGATCTAAGGCGGTGGGTTGGTTCCCTTTAAAAGCAAGGAGAGGTGGAACCGTGACGAAACAATATACGCTCAACATCTCTAAATGCTCTCGACCCTAGTGATCAATTAGCTATGGCGCTTTTGATGGTTGATGCTGCATGGGAGGGGTGACAAACGGAATGCCCGTGAGGCAACCACCCCACCCCCAAGTTTTTCGGTGCTAGCGTGGTCATGGCTCTGCGGAACCATGGAAGTCGTTGCATTGTTTGGGGAAAGAGAGGACCTTTTGGTACATGTCTATGAAAGGGGAAGGACTATTGGTGACGTCTAGACCGGTCAGTGTCGTGTAGGACTCATTTTTCCTAGAGTGGCCTAGGTTATCAAATCCACGGGTCGTGGATGTTCCCGTGTTAAGGTGATGTTAGGAAACATGTTGTTTGCCCATTCTCTTTTTGAGTTCCGGACGAAATAGCACTAAACTGATCTTAAATTGTTTCATTCATGTCATTATCATTTCGAAATCAGATATCTTGGTTTATCATATATTTTCTTTTAATCTAGACCTTTATAATTAGGGCCCACGATTCAATGGACCAAAATTTATCCTATGTGGACGAACGTGGTGGATTATCTTTTATTTTGTTAATAATAATTATATAACAGATATTTCGTAAAAACTACGACTTGCTATTTTGACATAGTATCTTTTAAAAATGAAAATATTATTTTCTAAAAAACTTGCTGGGAAAACACTTTCATACATACACATCCGTTTTTTTACTTTGCCATTTTTCATTTCGACAAACTTTTACAGACAAATGAAACTCTGTCCTATTAATGACAAGTTCACGATTGCAGCTACTGGAATAGCTCCAATATCCTACATTTGTCAAAATGACGAACTCTTTGGACATAAAACGCTACTGGGGTAGCTCCTCTATCATATATTGTCGATCCTTTTAAGAATTATTTACGTATTTCTTTTCTTACATATTTGTCATAATAATTTTCACTCATTGTTTTGGCTAAGGTTGCTTCGCCAAAATCACAATCTTGCCAACTGCTCCCTTCCTAACAAAATGTCAGTTCGCGAATCAACCAAACACAATAATATTTCGGAAAGAAACAAATAGAAAAAGTTTTACATGGTCACAAATATTACATAAATCTATGATCAATCAAAGCACGGCAAACTAAAACAAAAAACACATAGATCTAAAAAGGGGTACTGAATGCTAATACCCACTGCATACACACATATTTTTGTATGCAATCTGAAACTCCAAAGGGACACATGTGTAGGAGATATGCCCAAGAGGCAATAATAAAGTGGTTATTATCATATCTTTATGCTTATGATAAATGTTTACATACCATGCTATAATTGTATTAACCGGAAATATTAATACTTGTGTGATTTGTAAACATAAAAGAGTCCCTAGTAAAGCCTCTTGTTAAACTAGCTTGTTGGTTAATATATGATCATGGTTTCCTGATCATGAACATAGAGATGTTATTAACAACGGGGTCATATCATTAGGAGAATGATATGATGGACATACTCCTATAGTTAAGCGTAGCATAAAGATCAAGTCATTTAATATAGTTCATTTGCTATATGCTTTCTGATACATAGTAACCTAATTCCTTCGACCATGAGATCATGCTAATCACCATCACCGGAAGGATGCTTTGATGATATCAAACACCACACCGTAACTGGGTGGCTATAAAGGTGGCATTGAGTATTCGGAAAGTATGTGTTGAGGCACATGGATCAAGAGTGGGATTTGTCCATCCATATGACGGATAGATATACTCTGGGCCCTCTCGGTGGAATGTCATCCAATTGGCTTGCAAGCATGTGACTGGCTCACAAGGTTTCACATATCACGAGAATGAGAAAAGAGTACTTATCAGTAACGAGGTTGAACTAGGTATGCAGAGATACCGATGATCAAAACCTCGGATAAGTAAACTATCGTGAGACAAAGGGAAATTGGTATCATATGTAAGTGGTTCATTCGATCGCAAAGTAATCGTAGAAATATGTGGGAGCCATATGAATTTCCAGATTCCTCCGTTGGTTATTGATCGGAGAAGTGTCTCGGTCATGTCCGCATAATTCACGAACCGTAGGGAGACACACTTAAGGATTCGATGTTGTTGAGTAGTTATGGAATGATGAGTAAGAGACCGAATGTTGTTCGGAGTCTCGGATGGGATCCGGGATATCACGAGGAGATCCAGAATGGTCTGGAGAATAAGATTCATATAAGGAAAGTCCTGTTTCAGAGTTCGGAAATGATTTCGGTGTTTTCACCGGGAATGTTCTAGAAGGGTCTGGAAGGTCCGGCACTCCGGAAGGGGAAGGGTACATGGATGTGTCATGACAATGTGGAATGGTTGCATCATGTACTAGGTCACTTGGCTGGGCAGTATGAAGAGAGAAATCAAATTCAAGTTTGAAAGTCAAACGCCAATTTGAAAAAGTCAAATCCGAACATTGCTTGGTGGAGGGAGAGTAGGAAACCAACCTAGGGTAGGAATCCCACTCCCTCCACCCGCTGGCCATGAAGAGGAGTTGGGGGAGGACTCCCTCCTCCCCAAACCGCCTCTCCCCACCTATATAAGGAGGGGTAGGGCGCACCCCTACCCCTCACACACCCAAACCCTAGCTAAGGCGCCACCACCTCCTAGTGCTGCCGCCGCCAGGGCCTCCTCCAAGTCGCCGACTTGGGCTTCCCCAAGCCCTAGCCGCCGGCCACACCACCTCACCTTGGTGCCTCTAATCCGTAGATCGCCAAGGCCCTCTCTTACTCCACCATACTCGCTCCGGCTTAGGCAAAGCCCTGCGGGATCTTCCCTCTACTTCCGACACCACGCCGTCGTGCTGCCGGAATCACGAGGAGAGTGCTACAACCTCCGCTGCCTGCTGAAACAATGGAGAGGAAGGTATTCATCGAGTACCAAACGTGTGATCGACTGCGGAAGCGCTGCCGGAACACAGCGCCGGAAGGATCGTCTACACGATCTTGAGATCGACAGGTGTACGACTACATCACCCACGAGAATCTGCTCTCGTTAAACGCTTTGGAATCTTCGAGGGTGAGTGCTTCTATCGACTCGTTGCTACAATCTAGTAGATAGATCTTGGCTTGTTTGTGTGCATGCGGTAGAAATTTTTTGTTTTCCATGCTACGAACCCCTACAGTGGTATCAGAGCCGTGTCTATATGTAGATATGTTGCACGAGTAGAACACAATGGTCATTGTGGGCGTTGATGCTTTTGTTGTCGATTACTTCTTTTGTACTTTGCATCTTGCGGGATGGTGGGATGAAGCGGCCCGGGCTAACCTTACATGACATTGTTCATGAGACTTGCTCCCCGCTTGACATGCAACTTGTATTGCATAAGTGGCTTGTAGCATCCCAGTTGTCTAACACCTGTAATGCTACTTGGTTTAGTAATAAAATGGCTACTTCCTACATATAATTGTTGCATCATCATCATATCATGCTCATGTCATCATGCCACCTTGCATTTGAGCATCATATAAAAACCTTTTGTCTTGGTTCTTCTCTCATATGCATTGTAAATTGTATTTGCCTCTTGATATTGTATTTGGTTCTTGATATATTGCTTAAATGCCCAAGTTGAGTTGGGGGCATATCTTTTATTGACTCCACCACCTTTCTTGTCATAACCCCATCATTCCACCATTCCACCTTACATGAGCATGGCAACTTATTGGTTTTACCTCTAGCTCATGTGGGTTGGGATGGATCAAATTCTAGCTCCACATGCTCCCATGTATGCACCATGTTGTTTTCACAATATTGGTATATGAGAGCCACATGGCCATCTTTGCATGCCTTGTGAGTGGAACCTTTTCTTAGTCTCCATATGGGTTGTTTTGGGGTTATTATCATGTTGGGACATTTTGGGACTATTAAATATCTAGTGGCACCTACACACTAGCATGTCCCATCTTTATTCAAATATGGTTCCCCTCATTCACTCCACATGGAACTTTTCCTTCATTCTTTTGCTTGGGCCTTACTCCATCTTGTGAGGATGCAAATAAATAATGCCATGCTTATTATTTTTGTTTTCACAAGGATGATACATGGCATTTAATGTTTTTGCATGGCCCATGCAAGTGCCATCTTTTACTTGACATTTGAATGTTATTTTTGTTTGGCTTGCATGGATCACCCCTTTCCTTTGCTTGATCTTGTTTTGGCTTGTATAATACCCCACCAAACCCTCTATCTCTCTCTCTCCCCCTCTAGTTAAACCCTATCCCATATCACCACACCTCATCAAACTCTAAACCCTCTTCCTCTTTTCTAACCTCCCACCACACCTTGTGCTTGACCATGTGATGCCATTGTCATGTGTTAAACATGGGCATCTCCCTTTACCCTCTCATCTCTCCTCTCAACAACCCTAAACCGAACCCTCTAATCCAAACCCTAGACCATGCCCTATCTCTCTCTCTCTCGCCTCCCCTCTCTCTACCTTGCCGGCCCCACCTGGCCACCCTCTCCCTGGCCCCACACCCCAGCCCTCTCTCTTTCTCTTTTCCCACAAACCCTAAGACCAACCCTAGCCGAGCCCTCCCAACCTAGCTACAACCATACCCGATCCACCTTTTTCCTCTCTCTTGCTCTCTCTGCCGGCCTGCCCACCCCGAGCTCCCCCCTCCCTGGCCCTACCTGGCAGCCCCATCCCCATGCCTAGCTACCCCTGCCCCTGGCCGATCACGTGAGGAAGGACAAAGGTGGCACCGAGGCCACCTTTATCACCTTCCCCTCCCCCACGCCAACCACTCACCCCCGTCCTTATCTACCCCTTCCCTACCCTCTGGCCCCTCCCAGATCTTCCCCAGGGCCCTGCCCTCTTCTCCCTCTCTTCCTCGCCACATCCACCCACCGGAGACGTCCACCGTCGGTCTTTCCCTTCCACCCATCTTCCTAGCCGGTGGCGTGACGCCTGCGGTTGTCGAGAAAGCTCCGTAGAACCTCTGCATCGCCCCAGTACCCGCCGTCGTGAAGGAGAAGCCCCAGGAGCCCTGGACGCCGACGCGAGCCGACGCAAACCCTAGGTCGTCGGAGCTCCTGCCTCGTCGTCGATACACTGTACCTCGCCCCGATCGGACGCCAGCAACCTCCCCGCGGTAAGCCCCTCCACCTCCTAGACAACGTCCGCCTCGCCGTACCGCCCCAGCCACGTCAGGCGTTGCGTCGAGCGCCCTCTGCGCGCCGGCGGTCGCTGCGCTCACGCGGCGTAGCGCCTCGTAGACGGCATATCTAGCCGCCTACCCACTCCCTGTCAGCAACCCGCAACCACCGCAGTGGTTCCAGCCTCTCTGCGCGCGCCCGCGTCGCGGGTTCGACCCCCTGCCTCGCCGCGCCGTGCGCGGGCGATCCTCTGGTCGCCAGGAAGAAAAACAGTGCACGCGGGCACTTTGCACTTAACCCCCCACCCTTTTTGCGCCTCAACCCGCGACCCTCAGGACCCACCTGTCTGTGTCTCTGTCTTTTTGCAAAAAGGATCCCTGGAAACGTTTTATTTAACCCGCAGTCCCTCCCTCTCATGTGCGCGCGTGTGGTGCTGAGTCAGCACAGGGCCCCACTTGTCATTGACAGTGGCTGGGTTCCTCTGAGTAGAAAAAGTATATCTGTTTGTCTGTTTTAATTTAAACCTTTTTCAAATTAATTCAAATTCAAATATAAATCTGTTTTCAAATAACTTTTAAATTATGAATTCAAATAATACAAACGATATATGTTTTGAAATCAGAAAAATGTGAGGATTTCAAATATGCTATTCAAATTACCTTTTGCACATTTAAAATTCCAAGTTGAGTAAATTACAACAAATGCCACTGGAACTTAATAAATTAATAACTTTTGATATATAACTCCGAATTTAACAAATGATATGTCTAAAATGATCAGCTCGACGAGACCTTTCTGTTTATGCTATCGATGACTTTAATTGCAGCATGCCTCATCTAAATATATAGTATACAGCAACTATTATGACAATAAAATGGGACCAAAACCCCATAAAAATGTTGCTTCTTGTGTTCTACACCTCACCCATGCCATGCTACTTTATTGCCATGCAACTTGTGCATCATTCATCATGGCATGATTGTTTGCTTGACGCATTGTATTCCTATGCTTGTGCACTTTATTTATGTTGGCCCTTGTTTGTTTGGTTCTTCTTCGAATAGACACTGAGCAGGGGATATATCAAGAGAACGAGGAGCACTACCCAGATCCGTCTCTCGCTTCAACTGAGTCGCCAGGCAAGCACTACCACATGCTTGCATACATACAGTACCTATTGCCTCTATCTTATTCTTGCATCATTGAGTCGCGATTGCATTAAACTGAATCCCAAGTATTGCATAGCCTTTACTTTTAAACCCCACCAAGCTTGTACCTCCATCCCATGAGCCATTACTACAGGAGTTGTTTGAGCCATGCGAGTCGTAGAACAGCATGTGTAGGGTATGTGAGTGTCTGATGGATAACGAGGTACCTAAACAACTTAACCTGAGTAGTAATGGGATAACTAATGAAAGTGGCACCGGTGAGCAATATCTACTATTTGGTTTTTCCTGCTCACTTGTGTCCCGTAGGACCCCGAGTACTTGATTCCTGTTCCTTGATTTATCGCGCTATCCACATCCGGGAGGCTTATGGGACCCCCCTGAGCCAGAGCTTGATTCCGTCTTATTTCTTGGGGCCACAAACTAGTTTGAGGTCTTATTTACTATCCTGTACTTATGCCATGTTTACTGCTTTATTTAAGATTGTGCGAGGAGCACCTGTACTGTTTAGGATGGTGACCCGTTTTCGCGGTATCGACACCCCGAGTTTTCGGGTTCCCAGTCGTTTACAGCCGGGCCCACAAACCTTGAGTCCGTCTCGGAGCCGGCCAGTTTCGTTGCGGGTGTACTCCAAGGGGTGGCCCCCTGAAATATTTCTGAATCCTGTGATTACTTTGTCGTGAAGGCCTCGTTGGGTTTTGATTTGGTTTTTCCGAGGTTGATCGAGTGTGTGTTGCTATTTGTGCACCCCTGCAGGGTAAAACTTTCTGAAAGCCGTGTCCGCGGTTATGGACGACTTGGAGCACAGTTTCTCGATCATAGACAAGCATAACTAAAGTACCGCTTTAATCTGACTAAGTAATTGACTAGTAAATAGTGCAACACTCATGGAATGGTTAATAAAATTGCCAACGGATGGGGGGTTGTTCGTCCGCTTCCTCGTTGGTAAGCGAGGAAGAGGATGGATCTGTGGATATTACTGTTATAACTGTTGTCATTAATTCACGGACATCCGTCTATCATTGGTTAGGCGGATGGTTAGCGAGTATCTATAGAACTGTTAGGGTTTATCTTTTGCTGCAATTGTGTCACCCCAGGTTGTGTCCCCTTTAGAGGCATAAAGACTTGCTGAGTACCCCTAGGGTCTCACACGATAAATTATTGGTTCAGATGAACAGGTACACTCGCAGGACGGATACTGGGTGGAAGAGGCTGATGATGTGGGCAACGATCGTTCGGTGTAGAGATTCCGGGAACGGGGATCCGTGAGATCTGTGGGCGGGATGTGCTTATTTCTATGGCATCTTATGCCGATTTGCTTCTTATCCGTACTCGGACTTTGTTTTGCCGCTTCCGCTTGATACTCTGATGTGTGATGTATGAGGAATTATCCTAAAATATTATATCTATCTAGGTCATTTGAATCTTGTATGGCGTTGCTATATTTCTTTTCTTTCTAGATGGAATGGCTCTGATGTACTTTTGTATGGTGGCTTGCATACATACTCATTTGTGTATGTAGTTGATCCCTTCGCCTGCCGATTACGCCGCCCGTACAGGTCCCGATGAATTGGAAGTGGTTGGGACGGCCGAAAGGTCTACCCGTGAGTGGCTTTTGGGGCCCCACCGTACTATTTCAACCACTACCGTTCATCCAGGCTTGTATCTAGGAGCGTAATTCACCGAGGTAGTTACATGGCTTTGCGGGTGCCTGTTTCTCCCAACATAGTTAAGATTCAATTTACAACGGGTGATACAATACTAGTATCAACGTTGTGGTTATTTTTCGTAAGTTAGAACGACACTTATTGAAAGCCCCAAACCACGTAAACACATGCAAAGAAAATTAGAGGCGTCTAACTTTGTTTTGCAGGGGTGTGCTGTGATGTGATATGGCCATGATTGTGATTATATATGATGTATGCAATGTTCCTTATTGTAAGTCGGCAACCGGCAGGAGCCATATGGTTCTCTTTTAATTCCGTTAAGACCTGCGTATCTATTATTCAAAGTAGTTGTAATAGTTAATGCTGGTGGAAGACAACCATGAAGCGGCGCCATTGACCTTGACGCCACACCGGTGATGATGGAGATCATGTTCGTGCTTGAAGATGGAGATCGGAAGCACAAGAAGAAAGGCCATATCATATCACATATTATGAATTGCATGTGATGTTAATCCTTTTATGCATCTTGTATTGCTTAGTTCGCGATGGTAGCATTATAAGATGATCGCTCAAGCACAAATTTCAAGTTTTAAAGTGTTCATCCTTAGCAAGCATCGTTGCTAAAGCTTGTTGTTTTGAAGCACCACGTGATGATCGGGTGTGTTTGATTCTGCGAGTGTATACAACGGGAGCAAGACAGATTTGCTCATGCAGAAGCTAAGGTTTGATCTTGACGAGCCTAGCATGTACAAACATGGTATCGGAACACGGATCGCCGAAAGGTAAAGCATGAGTCATATGGTAGATATGATGAACATGTTGATTGTTCGCCTTTGAAGCTACATAATCTCTCGTGATGATCGGTTTTGATATGGTGGATTTGGTTCATGTAATCACTAAAGCAATGTGAGGGATATTGTTTTTGAGTGGGAGTTCAGCAGCAATATGATTAAAAGTTGAACACTATTTATCATAAATTAAATCAAAGTGAATTTGCATAGTTGTTGTAGTCATTGGCATTCGTTTACCACCTTGCGCTTAGTTATAATTGAGATAATAGAACTATAGAATTCTGGTTAGTTACTTTACGAACTGGTATCGTATTGTTTT
The DNA here is from genome assembly GCA_916181665.1 of Avena sativa. Lineage (NCBI taxonomy): Eukaryota > Viridiplantae > Streptophyta > Magnoliopsida > Poales > Poaceae > Avena > Avena sativa. The sequence goes on from OV702279.1 coordinate 232,073,261, forward strand.
GAAGTGTTAATCTAAAGTTTAAAAGTCCTATTGCAAACTTTCAGTAAGTTCTGGTTACTCCGGGAAGTTTAATAGTTGGTATTAAATCAAGAATAACAATTCCAGTGTTAGTATATAAGTATCATGTTTACCTCCATGATTCTTGATATTCAAAAGATTGTTTTAATATCAAAGTTATCTAGGAACTAAAAGAATTGTTTCAGAAACCATCATATGTGGAAGATATTGCGATATCTGAAACAATATTTTGTTTACAACATGATAGAGTATAATATGGCAAAGTTTATGTTCTCATATTTGATGATAATTTGCAAAAGGTTGGAGACACTAGTTGTCCTAATCCTCCAAAAGGTTTTGGAGAGCAACATTATACTTGCGATTCACCGTTATAAGCTAAAGTAGCTTGATCATGAATAATTCCATGATAAGGGTGAATATTTGATGTAGGTAAAATGTTTACTACACCAAGAGATTACTAAAGAAAGGAATTTGAAAGAACACCAAACATTTGATGATGGTGATCTACTTCAAAGTGCAAGTCCAAAGACATTGGTATTTAACTATACATGCTTTGGACTATGTGTCATGTATATGGATCCACTATTGATGTTGATAGATTCTTTCAAACAGAAAAAGAAATACTGAAAGAGAATCTCATAAATATATGACAGAAAAGAAAAGACTAGAATTGTTCAGTTTAGGTATATAGAGGATATACGTGTTATGGCTGTATTCTTTGCTTGTTAAATAATGTGGTTCTTAAGTATTGGATACTGAATTTGTTGGTCATACGAAACAACAGAATTCATGAACTACAATGGCCCAAGGAACTAGCAAAAGAATATGTGATGATGTTCATCGTGAACAAATAAAGGGTTATTGTGTTGCTCGTTAACATCAAAGCTTGCCTTCAAGATTTGTTTTATTAGGTATTATGAGAACAGAAGGGTTGTTCAAATAATTGCCGTAATCCATAAAAGATGGATGATTTAAAAATCTCGTTCGAGAAATCACATCCATAAAACTAGTGCTAAAATGTCGAGAGACAAATTGATTGAAAGGTCACTTAGGAAGTGACATCGCCATTTAAATTATATTGGAAAGAAAACATGAAGAAACTCCATGTGGATGGAATTTTGTAGTCTTTTGATTTTTGATCAAATGACGCTTGTGAAAATTTCCTAGAGATAATTAAAACTTCGTTCATAGGCCAAAAGAGAACGAATGACTAGCTTATTGGAACTTGTACATATTGTTGTATGAAGTCCATTATGTGTAGTCAAGAGCGATGGATTTCAACTTCATATGCTTTCTTCGAAAATTTGAGTGAATATATGAATATTTACTTAATAAGGATGAAGTATGAACATTTGAAAAGTTCAAAGACTTTCAAAATCATTGTAACAAGAATATAAATAGTTTGTAACAAGAATATAAATAGTTTATGATAAGATCATAAAGGAAGATATTTGAGTTACAAGTTTAGCATAATACCTAAGATTTAAGGAATCGTTCCGTGGATTTGCATTTCCTGAAACACCATAAGAGTATGGAGCATTCGAGATATGTAATTAAACCTTGTTTAACATGGTAAGATCAAAGATGTAATTCATAAAACTTCCATTATATTTTAAAGATTAAAAGCTTTAGAGACTACCATTTTTCCACTGAAAAGAGATCCATCATAATCCGTTGAAATGACACCATATAAAGTTATGGTTTGGGATAAAACCCAAGTTGTCCTTTCTTAAACATTGGTATGCTATGCATAAGAAAGATGTTTGCAACCAAAGTCGGATGAACCTGTCTTTGTATGTTATTTCGAATAACTGTTAAGTATTCCTCCATAACATCGGAGACGAAAGTGTTTGTCTCTTAGAACGTCAAGTTTCTTTGAGAAGGAATTTTTCGTGAAAAGAAGTACAGTGCCTTCTTGTTCTTGTTCTTCTGATCGATTGATTCAATTGGATGAAAGGGAAGAGATACGAGCCCTCTGCCCCACGCATCTAACCAGCTGCTACTGCGCCTGGCGTAACAGCTCCTGGTGCAACAACAAGTACTAGCTTAACGTGGGGAGGTGGCGAATAAAGAAAAAGGAATCGGCGATTCAAATGATAAACAAAGAGGGGTAGGGATCTATTCTGAACTGTTGTTTGTTGTGAAAATTAGTATAGGCCCGCCACCATACGAACATGGTATAAAGGAGAAATATTAGGCCCAAACTGAGAAGTGTTGCACCCCCTTGAAATGAGATAAGTGGGAGGACAATAGAACTTTGATAAGGTTAAAAGAACCTTAGCTATATGTGCAAAGTTGCGCAGCGCCGAAAAGTGTTCCGGAGGCAGCAACAATGCTCATGGCTCACGTGCCTCAAAGGTTGTGATTACGGAGGTCAAAGTTTCTATTGAACCAAGTAGGTCGGGTAAACAATCAAATACCACGATTTGAGGGTTGAATCATTATCTAAGCATAATGAATGGACTACATACAAATAAGTAATGATGAGCCCTAACTCCGCAAATGGCTTGAAGCCATAAAATCCGTGATAGTTCCATACACGAGAAATCAAGCTTTGAACTTGAAGGACCCTCGAGAAAGGTGTAAGACCTTACAGTAGTGTTTGGATCTATAAAGAAATAGACATGGATGTTTCACATCTATGAAATAGTCGACATGTTGGGAAAGAGTTCACAACAATGTTCAAAGGTTGTATATGAAAAGATTTGATCTTTCATAGCGATATTTAGTCTAGACGGATTAATATAGCAACCACTACATATAATTTTGTTATGTGGTAGTTGAATAAACAAAACAAGTTCTTCTAATAGAATTGTTACCTAGGACGTGTGCATAACACAGTCCATAGGGTTTGTTAATTCAAAGGATGCTAAAAACGTATGCAAACTACAATGGTTGAAGTGAGCATCGTGGAGTTAGAATCTTCACAATGATGAAATTGTTAAAAGAGTTTAAATTCATCAGAGACGATGAAGATGCTTGCATTTGCAAGAAATTAAGTGGGAGTGCTAAGACATATTTCTAATACATTATGTGAAAGACATATTGTTGATTGGAAATGATGTATCTTTTATTAACACATATTAAGAATTTCATCCCGATGAAAGACTTAGGCAAAACCCAAATATTTGGCATCAATAGACGCTAATATGGTTGTGCCAAAAGTACATTGATGATGTATTGAATGAGTTCATTATAGAAACTACAAGAAAGTTCTTGTCGCATAGAAAGGATTGAATGAGTTCAATATTGATGATATATTCAAGTGTATTGACACTTGGTAAGTGAAACAAAGATTCAAGTATAGATTGGTACTTGGTGTATGAAATCACAAAGAGTATTTATATCAATCATACTGTGATATGTAAAAATCCAGATATGTCCTATGCTCTAAATGTTATGAGCATATACCAGAATGATTCATAAGATGATAATTTGACAATAGTAAGGATATTCTTATGATCTTTTGGAAGAACTAAGAATATATTGTTTTGTAGAGGTGACAAATAGATGGTTAGTTCATTGTAATAGTGCTACATTGATACTAGTTTTGTCACAAAGTACAAATTAAGTTTACCTCAATCTAAACTAAGGGTGGCACAATATGATGGAAAGTAAGTTCCATAATGAATTTGGATGAGTTCCAAAGTTAAGACATTGTAACAAATACTACAACAAAAGGCTAAGTATATGACTGCTATAATAGCAGCAAAAGAGGGCATTTGTGTCAAGTAGTTTGTTATCAAACTAGGTGTGGTTCACAGTGGGATATTACTATGAAGATATATTGTACGACAATATTATCAACATGTTTTAACCCCAAGGAACTAAAAGGTCTCGCCAAAGGGACAAATTTTATACAAAGCCATCTCATTAGAGAATGAGTGATGCGTAGAGACGTAAAGACATGCAATTACACACGAACCTGAAAATGTCGGATCCGGAGATCAGTTGACCACTAGCAATCACGTAAATACAACACCGGAAAGTCATAGGTGTTGAATGCACAAAGGTTTGAAACTAGATTATTGACTCTAGTGCAAGTGGGAGACTGTTGGAGATATGCCCAAGAGGCAATAATAAAGTGGTTATTATCATATCTTCATGCTTATGATAAATGTTTACATACCATGCTATAATTGTATTAACCGGAAACATTAATACTTGTGTGATTTGTAAACATAAAAGAGTCCCTAATAAAGCCTCTTGTTAAACTAGCTTGTTGGTTAATATATGATCATGGTTTCCTGATCATGAACATAGAGATGTTATTAACAACAGGGTCATATCATTAGGAGAATGATAAGATGGACATACTCCTATAGTTAAGCGTAGCATAAAGATCAAGTCATTTAATATAGTTCATTTGCTATATGCTTTTTGATACATAGTAACCTAATTCCTTCAACCATGAGATCATGCTAATCACCATCACCGAAAGGATGATTTGATGACATCAAACACCACACTGTAACTGGGTGGCTATAAAGGTGGCATTGAGTGTTCGGAAAGTACGTGTTGAGGCACATGGATCAAGAGTGGGATTTGTCCATCCATATGACGGATAGATATACTCTGGGCCCTCTCGGTGGAATGTCATCCAATTGGCTTGCAAGCATGTGACTGGCTCACAAGGGATCACATATCACGGGAACGAGAAAAGAGTACTTATCAGTAACGAGGTTGAACTAGGTATGCAGAGATACCAACGATCAAAACCTCGGATAAGTAAACTATTCGTGAGACGAAGGGAAATTGGTATCATATGTAAGTGGTTCATTTGATTGCAAAGTAATCGTAGAAATATGTGGGAGCCATATGAATTTCTAGATTCCTCTGTTGGTTATTGATCAGAGAAGTGTCTCGGTCATGTCCACATAATTCACGAACCATAGGAAGACACACTTAAGGATTCTATGTTGTTGAGTAGTTATGGAATGATGAGTAAGAGACCGAATGTTGTTCGGAGTCTCGGATGGGATCCGGGATATCACGAGGAGATCCAGAATGGTTCGGAGAATAAGATTCATATAAGGAAAGTCCTGTTTCAGAGTTCGGAAATGATTTCGGTGTTTTCACCGGGAATGTTCTAGAAGGGTCTGGAAGGTCCAGCACTCCGGAAGGGGACGGGTACATGGATGTGTCATGACAATGTGGAATGGTTGCATCATGTACTAGGTCACTTTGCTGGGCAGTATGAAGAGAGAAATCAAATTCAACTTTGAAAGCCAAACGCCAATTTGAAAAAGTCAAATCCGAACATTGCTTGGTGGAGGGAGAGTAGGAAACCTACATAGGGTAGGAATCCCACTCCCTCCACCCGCCGTCCATGAAGAGGAGTTGGGGGAGGACTCCCTCCTCCCCAAACCGCCTCTCCCAACCTATATAAGGAGGGGTAGGGCGCACCCCTACCCTCACACACCCAAACCCTAGCTAAGGCGCCACCACCTCCTAGTGCTGCCGCCGCCAGGGCCTCCTCCAAGTCGCTGACTTGGGCTTCCCCAAGCCCTAGCCGCTAGCCACACCACCTCCCCTTGGTGCCTCTAATCCGTAGATCGCTAAGGACCTCTCTTACTCCACCATACTCGCTCCGGCTTAGGAAAAGCCCTGCGGGATCTTCCCTCTACTTCTGACACCACGCCGTCGTGCTACCGGAATCACGAGGAGAGTGCTACAACCTCCGCTGCCTGCTGGAACAAGGGAGAGGAAGGTCTTCATCGAGTACCGAACGTGTGACCGACTGCGGAAGCGCTGCCGGAACGCAGCCCCGGAAGGATCGTCTACGCGATCTTGAGAACGGCAAGTGTACGACTACATCACCCACGAGAATCTGCTCTCGTTAACCGCTTTGGAATCTTCGAGGGTGAGTGCTTCTATCGACTCGTTGCTACAATCTAGTAGATAGATCTTGCCTTGTTTGTGTGCATGCGGTAGATTTTTTTTGTTTTCCATGCTATGAACCCCTAAAACATGCTGTATATTATGTTCCATGACCAAAGATAACTTCCCACTTGAAATATGCCTACATGCCATAATAATCATGGACGTAACTATACGCGGTGATGTCGTCAATGCTAATGTTGCTCAAGTCAGGTTCAGAGCCATCTGAGAGAAGAGAAATATCGTCATAATAGTTATCCCACACATCACCAGTGTCAGCATCCCCACGAGGTAAATCAATGTAAGAAACGAACTCTCGTCCTTCGTTTTCATCAATAAGATAAAGCTCCTGGAAGGGGGTCCATCCTTCAGTATGCTTGACATGTCTGAGATGAGCCCATCTTGCTCGGAGGCCATCATCAACCTTCATATTCCATCAGTTACTGAGGTCGAGCAACTTGAGGTGGGGGCAGTTTCTGAGGATGGCATGAACACCCTTCTTCGTCGGGCTGTTACCTAAAATCTGAAGGAGCCTTAACTCACGCATGCTTTCAACTATTGCAAATGCATCTGTGTTTTTACTCTCCTTCCAAGTCACCATATCGTATTTTGCAAAGAATGGACAATCCGCATGCTCACCCTCTTCCTCATCGTCATTGTCATCTTCATCCTCATCCTCTTCCTCACTGTCATCACGAATAACCTGGTGATCTCTGTTATATTTGGTGTTGACTCTCAGGCATCTCAGCTCTGGTCACTTACTACCAACATATTTGTAGAATTCTGCAAGAATCTCGAAAGCATATGAATGCTCTAGCTCCTGTAGCAAAGGGAATTTCGCAGAATGAGCTTGTTCTGCAAAGACAAATAGCAAGTTTGCGATAAGTAAAAAGCAATTTCCCAGAGCTGTAGGTTTGGTTAAGTATAAGACAAACAAAGCGGTTTTCATGCCTATGGGGGTTGCAGTGCATGCAGTGGTCACCGTTGGATCGTGGTACATGTGCTCCCTTTGTCACGGAGGCTCGCAACGGTTGATTAACAGTGTTGAGTATTGAGTATCCAGGCAATCTATCCGTACACCATGAGCTATTAGCTTCTCCAGGACGGTGCATGCAATGTCCGTGTATACTAGTGCATGCAATGACCGTGAACCACGAGTGCACATCAACAACATGCAAAAATGATGTTTGCATATGGCTACGGTGAATTAAATGATCTTGTCCCTCTTGTGAACATTAACATAATGTGAAAATGATGTTGCCATACAGGTACGGTGCATGCATTCAAGCGCATAGCTACTGCTATTAAAACCTTGTCGCGCGGGCACACCCCTCCTACCATCCATTTCGCGAGCTAATTCATCTACTGAGTTCTTGTTTAGACTGTATCATTGAAAATCAAGACTCTAGTTCATGGAGGAAGTTTATTCAACTACGTCAGATACCACTCTCCACACCTATCCATAGCCGTGTATAAACAACAAAACTATGGTTTACAGCCATTTGTTGATGGACAACGGGTTGATACCGTAAAACACATATGTGTTTTTCACGGCTATGGATGGAGGATGCATGCCGTTTTATGAGCCATGCACCATAAAATATGGATGTGTTTTGCTGGGTTTATGGCAATGCACCGTACAACGTATGTGTGTTTTGCTGGATTTTTTTGACAATCAAGCGCGCATGCTCATGCTCTCAGAAGAAACGGTGCTACCTAATTTGTAAACGAATGACTAACTCCGTCTACTCTCTATATCTAATCCAATGGTACAAAACACATGAGCTGTAGCCACCATGGGCAGCCCACTATTTTCCATAAGACAAATAAGCTGAATCATATATACACACAAGAATAATTAAATTTGTGAAATGTATTATAGCGAATAGTTTTCTTTTGTGCAATTACACAACCAGATAAGTTATGCCCTTTGATAACCAACTGCCAAAGTTAGAACAATTAATTTTTAGAGTTGGCATATTAAAAAAACATCAATTGGATGATACCTTTTTATATAAAATAGCAAAACTAAGGCAGGAGGAACACGGTGTGTTTAGCTAGAGATTTAACTTTCTTTCTCTTCGGTAAATTGCTAAACAATATTGAAACACTTTTCTATGAGAAAAAATCCACCACTACTGTTTTTTATCCAGACCCTGCAAACTTTCTAACCGCACTCATACATTCTCCTCAAGAGGTTGAAGGTAGGGAAAACATTTCTAAAACTATGATACTGAAGTGCAGAAAGATAAAATTCACAGGAAATAAGATTACCTCTCCCCTATGTAACTCAAGAGATTACAGGTAAGAAATTTCTAACCCAGAACAACTCCGGCTTCCTAGCAGACTGGTCTATAGCTACCTTAGCCATTGCGCACATAACCCTTCTTTCCTTATTGAAAATCATCTTATGACAAGTCATGTCCACGAATCGCCACAACTCAGGGACCTTGGTGTTGGAGAAATAACAACTTGTATTCTAGAGGGGTCAAAGGCCACAATATATAGTATATATACATGTGTAAATATGCAGGAAGCCCACTAATCTAGTAGGGAAAATACAATATACAATTATCTCTCTAACACCCCCCAAAACTCATGGGGGGTCCACAACACTGAGTTTGGAGAGAGAAAACTATGATGTGCTCTAGTTTGGGCCTTCATAAAGAAATCTGCCAACTATAACTTTGAAGGCACATACTGGAGCGCAATAACCTGATCCTGCACACTAGCACGAACAAAAGAAGCATCAACACCGATATGCTTGGTAAGCTCATGCTTTATCGGGCCACGTGTGATGGCTGTGAAATATAGCCATCCACGTCCGTATTTAAACTAGATATTATTCATATTTTTGAGGAAATATCACTCTAAATCTTGCCACTAATGTCTAATGATCAAAGGGGTATGCAATCCTATCTTTCTATTTTTCCCTATGTAGATAATGATGTTTGATGATGGGAATCACTATATTAAAGTCAAAAATACGAGATTTCCAACATACCAAAGAAACCTGGAGCCGTGAAGCGGAGGCAGTGTCTTTAACGACCAATTATATGGCGGGAATTTTATTCTGGCCGTATAGTTGGCACCGACATCGCCAGGTCAAATAGAACAACTTTCATGAAGGGACCCCTATATAAAGATGCCTCGGGCAACGAGAAAATCTCCTCAACCTCTTCTTTTCGATCTCAACTCTCCCTTCCACCAGAAGCCACCACATCGGAGGAATAGATCTAGATCTAAATGTAACATCCCAGGATTTAGCACCTAGAAATAGAGAGGACATAGGTTTGTGCATTGCATTCATGCATAAGAAAATCCGGGAAATTTTTGCGCTAAACTGAAAGAGCTATGGAGGGATCGGGATCTCTCTTGTACCGAAGGAAACTTCGGAGAAAGTGCGATAGATTTCGACATGACCTTTGTAGAATTCTTTGTTTCGGGGAAAATTTGTTCAAACATATATTTGAATTTCAAATATGAAATTCAAATGAATTTATAAAATTCACAAATAGGAAATGGAAATATTTAATAACTTGAAATTAAATGATTACAGAAATGATATAAAAAGGATTCTTTATTACATTGATCTTTTACAATAGATAATAAAAGTAAAGTATCAGGAAACAAATAAGTAGAAAAAAGAATTACATAATTGAAATAAATAATATAATTCTTTATTACAACAAAATATATATGACATTATCTTTACAAAAGAATTGTAAAAGAAAAATGAAATAAGTAAACTTTATTGAATAAAATTCAATAGTACAATGTTTTTACAATTTTCAAACAGAATATAAATTACAATGTCTCAACATTATTCAATCAGAAAAGAAATTACATATATATATAAGAGAAAACCTAAAACTATTTCCTAACTACATTTCTTCACCTCCAACATCTTCATCTCTTCTTAGTGATCCCTGCAACATAAAACAATAAACAGGAAGAGACAAACAAACTAAAAGGGATTAGAGGGGGTTAGTGATACTCTCTGTTTTAGTAGTGAGGTGCACTGCTTAATCACATCATTGAGTATTAGTTAGGGGACATATGTGTATCTGTTCTCATTAAGAGTTTTGATCTCAGACTAGGGCATCATGGGTTTAAAAGGGGCAAGTTGCACCTTAGTAGAATAGTAAAGGAGTCCATTCCTTTTGGCAACACAAAAATAAAGCCAAACTTGAGATAATAGCAAACCAGACGAGAGGATCCATTCCCAATAAATATCTCTCTATTGAAACTTGAACCATAGGAGGGTCCCACTTGACAGCAGCACTGTCACAGCATGCAAGTAATGTGCTGTCAAGCACCAGAGGCATCACAAGGAGTACAAAGGTAAGCACACAGCCGTAGCTAATAAGCTAGAAGCAGATCAAATTTTCTCTACACACCACACAGCCCAGGACTACTCAGTTCCAATCTATCTCAAATCACTCCCAAGCCCACACATGAACAACCACAATATAGAATCAGATGATCACTGATCTATCCAGCTTTATCAACTAGAAACCAGATCATTCCACCAAACCATCTCTAGCCCTGGTTTCTCCTAGGATCCATCCAAGAGCTAGAATCCGGGGAAGACAGATCCAGGAGCACCAGCAGAAGGAAAAGCAGTAGCAGATTCAATAAATCTAGCCAGGAGCACAAGGAGGAGGCCTAGATGTTAAGAAGAGAAGTAGCAGTAGCTACATCAGAATAAGGGAGGAAGGCATGCCACTAAGTAACAGTGGCTGATCAAGATCAACACCAGCCAGCAACTACAACAACTCCACAATCACAGGTTAACCACCAGAATCAAGCTATAGTATCTGTTCTTATTTTCTGCAGTCAATTAGTGGAAACAGAGAAGGGATTATTGGGTTAATATTAAAATGTTCCCTTCATCAAATATGAGGCAGTATCAATATTGGAACCCATCTTAGGGAAATCAAGAACTAGTCTTGATTTCCACAGTATTGGCTAGAGGGATCAATTTTTCATCTAAAACAACAATAATTTATGGATCATGCTGGAATCATCTAGATCAATGGATACATCGGGGACAAGCAGGCAACAAGGCAACATTGGATGATCCATATCAAGAAAGGGACAGAGGCAGCCACCTTGATCCATTTATTCATTGGCAACAGTGCAACTAATCAATCCCTCTAAGCAAGTTCAGTTCCTAAATAAAAAGGCAACTTTTGAAATTTTGAGTATTTCTCTCTTGGTATTGATTACCAACAAGAAATTTAGAAGACACTAGTTTTAAAATGGCACAAGAAGAAGCTTATTAAGAAAGGCTACAACAGATCAGATGTGTAGCAGGCCAAGCACATCACTAGGGTATCTATCAACCTTAGGAAATCCAAATCATCTTCCTAGATCATCTGATCTAGGAATCATATATCTAGTTATCAAGCAATTAAGTAGATAAATAAATTTACTTTACATCTTATGATTCATATTTATCCAAGATCATGCCTTGCATGATATAACATCATCATTTTATTCTCTAGTTTTACTAGACAAGCACTACCAAAACTGCTAGGCTATATGGCACATTCCCAGAGGGTAGCACCTCTGTACCTAGTAGATTCAGAACATCTTTAGCACAAACCCAAGTCCATTTTAAATGAAACCCAATCTCACTTATGAATAAGTTCATATCATCTTCCTAGATTATACTAGGAATCAACTCAGAGATTATTCTCTATCATATTGTGAATAGATAATGTTCACAATAATTAGATTCCAATCTGGGAAGTTTTAATCCCAAAGAAATTATATCCCAACATGAACAAATAAGCAACACAACTATGCACTACTAAATGGACATTGCCATAACCGGGATCCATGCTAGTCAATAGATATCAAATACAATTATCTTAATACTGAAATTTGGATACAAATGGTCTTTTAGCAACAATACCACATCCTGGTAATTATCAACTCGACAACATCCAAACCAATGTTAATTCATAAACAAGGATCAAGAACATCCAATAATTTGAACAAGAAATAAATCATATCAACTAATAGGTGTAGGAGCTATTTATATTATCATGCATAAGTATGTACCAGACAGTCAAAATCAATCCCAGCATATTCTACATCTCACATACACATGGTAATGCTTGTTATCTGTACTATACAACACACCTACATATCAATTGGGATATAACATGGGGATGCATAAAGCCCAAGTTGATTAGATACCAGATTTTGTATATGAGATATGGGAAATATTATGCCAGGTTTATCAACCCAGAAAAGCATCTCCTATATTTCAAAGCACATTCTCATGCGTACATGCTAATTATCAAGAACAAAATCACCTAATCCTTTCCTTGACCATACTAGATCTAAAGTATAATGCCAGAAACCTATTTAGCCATTTAATCATTTGCCTATGACTATTAGAATGGTAGAACGTGACTTATCCATCCACACCTAACTACACCTCCAATAGACCAACTAGATCAAACCATCGGTGCATACGCTCCTAACCTGAATCAACACGAAATCATCACTACAAATCCACAAAGAGATTTATCAAAACCTACACCTAAATCCATAGGGACCCCAAATCCATATCAGAAGAGTTCATCAGCACGAAGGCTGGTCACAGAGAAGAGAGGGGGTAGAAGGAGCACCTACCTAGGGCGAGTCCTAGCTCGCCGAAGAGGAGGCAGTGTTGGGAATATGCCCTAGAGGCAATCATGTATGATGATATTTCCCATTGTATTCATAAAGTTATTAAGTAGTCCTTGTATGAACATCTGATGTGTATCATTGAATATGTGATTCGGTTGTGGAACTATGCATTCATGTTGTTTGTACTAAATATCCTTGGTCATTGAGGTTGTGCTGGACACACAACTTAGACCAATGTGAAAGTTGGCTTGATGACTCGGTTCCACTTGTCATGGGCATGGAGATGCTATTCCAACTTACACAGATTCGGCTAAAGAGTTTAGCGAGTCGGATTGACCAATATTGAGGTACAATGAACTAGCTGTCATTTGTATATCTCAATCAATGTAATCCTTAGACCTGAGGTTGTTGCATAGTCCGAGTTGAGGATCACCGACTTAGGTTCTGTCAAACGCTGATCCGTAACTGGGCAGTTATAAAGGCAGGGTTCGGGTCGACTGAGAATCAAGCTGTGTGATGTGAATAACCAAGATGGGATTTTGCCCCTCCACTCGGAGAGATATTCTCTGGGCCCTCTCGTGATATATGATTCGGAAAGCATGGCCATGCACGACTCGGTTAAGTGTTAACCGAGGCGAACGACTAAGAGTTAGTCGGGTGAATCACTTATCTCGGATAGAGAAGAGAGTCGGACTATTTAAGGGATGACATATATTCGCCTATAGTCTGACAAGGTATATAGTGAGGCAAAAGGGACTCGGACATAAGTCGCATTGGAAAGGCAAGTCGTCATGACTCTTTGGTACTTGGGAGTCGACACGTTCTGCTAGGAGCCGCTACCGACTGATCGACTGAGAGTCGGACTGCAATCGTGTCCAAGTAGACATGAGCCTGCGGGGTCACACACTTAAGAGCGGGAGCAAGTTCGGATTGGATCCGGATCTGTAATCTGGTTGGGTTGGACCTAAACCAGATTAGGACTGAGTTAGTGAGTTGGACTCACGGTGACTAGTGTTATATGGGCTTTAGTGAATGGGTCGCGCGAGCAGAGCCCACGTTCACTCCCTATATATAGTGGAGCACTGTAACCCAGAAAGGGTAATCGTTGTTCGGTTAGGTCAATCCATGTGTTGGAAACCCTAGCTCCACAGCAGTCCAGCCGTCGTAACGAACCTAGCAGTTCGCCGCTGGTGCTCCTCCTTGTACGTGTGGATACCAGCAGAGGTGTTGTGCGATCAGCACCAGGACGATCGGATCGTGAGGACTGCACTGCATCAACTGACGCGCTTCATCAGTAATCCGCAACCGCGCGTCTAGTTGTAAACCTCGTGGCCTTCTACGTCAGCTAGATCTTGGGATCACCACGTTAGAGGAAAATTTTGTTTTATCTCCGCGTGGCCCCACAGGCAGAGGCCGCCGAATGAAGCATCACGACGACATGGTGGGCACCGAGGCGCCTGCACCATGCCGAGCCATCCCAGCAACATCTGCAGCGCGACAAGTGTCGTACCCAAACAGCATCACCGCCAGGATCGACAACTGCCGTACCAGGGCGGAATTAGGGTTTCGGCCAGACGCGTGCGAGGCCACGATGGAGACCAATCGACAAGGAGAAGGAAGAGGAGGTAGTGGCAAGCTAGCGCCAAACCACGACAGCAACCGACGGTGTCGGATTTGGCCGGCGAGGGCGGCGGCGGCAGCGTGTGCGGGTGAAGCAGAGAAACGAGAGAGGGAGAGTGGGGATTGTGTCGCGTGTGTGCGAGAGTGAGAGGAGAGGAAGAGAGAGAGTGGGCTGTTGTCTGGATGACCCAAGGCAGCTATAAATGGGCCAGGCCAGCCCATGTACCCAAACAAACGGCCCAAGTTGATTAGGAAAAGAAATAAAATAAAAATAAAACAAATGAATTACCAAAATAACCTCTAACCATTTTTAGCTATAGAAAATTATATAAAAATCATTAAAATACATTTAACACGTTAAATTTATCATAAAAATAAGATCTATCTAATAACATTATAACTTTATTTATTTAAAATAAATATAAAGCACATAAATATTAACATCATTAAATCCTGAGTAAAATTTCATAAAATAAGAAAAACTCCTAAAAAATAAATAAAAATCATTTTTGTGTATAAAAATAACTCTACTATTTTATAAAAACACTAACTTAGAGTTTTACAAATAAAATATAAAGCAAATATTTAAAGACACTTAATTCTTTGAAGAATTTTATAAAACTAAAGGTAATACTTAAAAATAAATAAAATTCATTTTTAAGATCTTGAATAAATATATTTTACTAGAAAAATACTATATATATATTATTCAAAAAAATTTAAATAACATTAGATAATAAAACTCATTTACTTATTTTACTAAAGTAAAATAACCACTTTGTTAATTCTCTAAAAATTATTTACTAAGAAAGAAATAATCACATTTCTTAGTAAAAACAGTAAATCCTTTAAATTTAATTATTAAGTATAATAATCATAATTCATAATAAAACGTAAATATAACTATTAACTTTTAAATACTCTTATTAAATCTTAAATTAAAAATTAAACTCCTTTTAAATAAATATTATATATCACTCATGTATAAGATGGTGAATAATCTCCATCTCTTAAACACTCTTAAAATGACTCTAAACCCTAACAAATTTATAATATTATCCAATTATGCTCCCATTAATAAATTGCATATAATTAAATTCATCTTTCACTTAAATTAAAAGGGATCATCCATAATCATATTTGTCAAAACCCTAAAACTAGATGATATTATAAAACTCATTATATCTTAAAAATTCACTTCTATTTTTATAGTTAACTTTGGTCTAAACAATCATCAACATCTCATTTGAAGTTTATTCATGTTTTTAAAGTTAACTTTGGTCACTTGTGCCATCAATTAAAATATGATAACTTAACATCATTCATAACCATCACCAACCCTAATCTAAAACCTAATAACCCTCAAGACTGATTAACTTTAACTAAACACTAGTTTATTAAAATGTTATTCTTTTTGCCACTTCACACAAATAAGTCTATAATAGTTCCTTCAACTCTTAACAACTTAACCCAAGGATTTTTATACTTGTCACCAGATAACAATTAATGATAATCACATTACTATATCCGTAGTTGTATATTTGGATTGTTAACACTTAAGTTCCTTATCAATGCCATTGCTTATGGATTAAACTTAAAGATAAACCCAATATTAAAGAAGATACCTAAGATCAACTTATTTATAATGCCGAGGTTTCACTTTGGGAATTATAAAATTACATAGCATTACTTATGCATAGTGGCATCTTGCTTCTTTAAACATTAGTCCTTACCGGACCAATGATGATGATTTAAGATATTGGATCTTCTATTGTCTCGAAGACCATGTGTGCATAATCTTGCGATCACAAAAGGCAAGTTCACACTTTCTCATGTCCTTTGATTATTTTCTGTAAAGTATTTTGCAAATCCAGTGATGTCATCACCTGCATTTAAAAAAGGTCAAAAAACACTATTTTCATAATAATATGATTATAGTTATTTACCATGAGGTAATAACCAACTATGAAAAGTTCCAGTGGAAGAGGAACATACTACCTAGGAATTAACAAACAATTTCGTCAGTGATTCTTGCGCCGTATATTACGCGTTAACCATGAGATTTGGAATGGGACGGAGAAGTCAGCTGGATCGGCTCTCTCTCGCATGCCAACGGATGACCGGGCCGTTGTTGCAACTCCTCTTGTAGAGGGTTAGCAGGTTATGGGTGGGATCTCTCAACTGTTGGGGATATGCTATATGGGTACCCTCATAGCATGTCTCTTATCCGGATAACCCGGGTGGCCCACAGTTGGTAGCATGGCCCATGGCCTGCTAGGCGGCCCAGTTAGATGGATCCACAAGGGAGGCCCATGCCGGATAAAGGAAGTCTACGATGGAGTCACCAGCGTACCCGGAACCTTGGAGTACAAGACACGCTAGACTAGTAATAAAGGGTGTAGGACTCTGTAACCTGTCCGACTAGGACTTTTCCATGTAACCCTAGGACCTGACGACTATATAAGTCGGGCCTATGGGAGACTTTAGGGCACAATCTCAGACAACTTCACATAACCTCGCACAATGAACCTATCTCTGTATCTCGGCGTATTGCCATTATAGTGATTTATAGCAGGATTTGGATTCCGCCACCGTCGTGGGATCTGAACCTGGGTAAGCTGTGTTACCTCATACCCGTCAACCATCTGCCTTCCCCCACGTCTCTAAACACGCACTGTGAGGACCCCTCCATGGCGTACTCGTCGGTAATACCATGACAGTTGGCACCCACCGTGGGGCAAGAGGCGCTTCAGGCTCTTCAGCGGGTGAGGACCAAGATCTTCGCGGGAATCGGCGAAACCGTAGCCATCGGTCCCGTTCTCTTCTCCGGCAACGTTCCGATTGTACCTCCCGACGAGTTCTAGATCCCGGCGAAGACGAACCCTACGCGGTGTTCGATCGTTCCTATCGGAGACATCCACCTCTTCATTGGCGAAACCGACTCGGGCACTAGTTCCCTAGGAGTCGGAGGAGCGTCAAGACCCGCACGGACCGCCTACGGGAAGGATACGTTCGCGGAAGGATCGATGTTGGATCTCTCTTCGGAGTTTGCCGACAAAGATCGGAAAAATTCAAGGTCCACCCAAACCATCCCTGTGTAGGATATAACAGTGGAAGATCACTGCAAGTCCGCCGGCTTCGTTCGTGCGTCTGGACAACAGAGATCCAAGTTCGTCAGCGTGGTTACCATCTTCGATCTGGCACGTTGTGTTCAGAGAGAGGGCGAAAACCCCCGCGATTACCTTGCCAAGTGGCTCCGTATACGAGCCGATCTGGCCCACTACCCCAATGATGATGCCATGTATCACTTTGTGGAAGGGCTGGACCACGGCATGCTTCTCCGGCATTCTCTAAGGCGGCAGCAGGCTTCGGGATGCCTTACCTTCGAAGGCATGGTGAACACCGTCAACAACTACGCGGAGGCCAAAGCGGCAGCTCAAACATCGCTTGCGCTTATTGACTGAGCCCCTCCGATTCAGCCACCGCCACCGGCCGCCATCGCCGCAGTTGCGCCACCACCTCCATTCATCATCGCCGCCGTGGCACCTCCACCCCCCGTCATTGAGGAAGTCCTGGCACCCTCCGATTCTGTGATTGACGCGCTACACGCCGACTTCAGTGCAAATTCAGAGGAGATAGATTTCAGTCCAGAGGAACTAGACTCCGCCATGCAGGAGATGGAGGAGGAGTTCACGCGCGACGAGCAAGCCAACAACGCCGTCACGTCTCGAGAGGTGTTCATCACCATTAGGATGGTAATGGATGAAGATCAACCCGGATGAGCTCCGCCTATAGCTCTAGACAAAGGGAAGGGACCTCCTATTACTGCCGACATTGATCGCGCAAAGGTCATGCCCCCTCTGCCTAACCCAGTGCAACAGCCGCAGGAACTCGGCACTGGCCCGAGCAACAACAACATCACAAACCTACCACCTCTGGCATCTACGTCTGCTTCCCAAGTTACTCCAGCTGATAGAGTGATGTACGACGATCTCCTTGTCGAGCCACTGACCGTAGCTCATATCCGGAACGTGACCCATCTTGACAAGAAGCGCCAGCAGCTGCTGGAGGAAGCGCAGGCCATCGCGGAGCAAGGCGCTAAATCGAGATCTGGTCAACACGCAGAAAATCCATAGAGAAAGCTAGAGCAAGGGAGATGGTCTGCCAACCCAAGGCAAAGGGAGGTTTAGGCGTGATCAATCTGAAAATTCAGAACCAGGGCCTCTTGCTCAAATCTCTCGACAAGTTCTATAGGAAATGTGATACTCCGTGGGTTCAGCTGGTTTGGTCGGAGTACTATGAAGACAATGTTCCACATGCCCGACCTCCGTGCGGCTCCTTCTGGTGGCGGGATATCATGAGCATTGTGGATATTTTCAGAGGAATCACCAAGTGCGAGATCAAGGCTGGTGACAATGTGCTGTTATGGAAAGATAACTGGATTGATCCTCCTCTTTGCATCAGCTCTGCGAGACTGTTCTCGTTCACGCTTAATGAGGACATCTCGGTTAAAAAATTTGCCGAAAGCATGAATCCTGAAGAATTCTTTCAGCTGCCGTTGTCAACCGAAGCCCATGAGGAGCTGAACCAGTTGGGTTCGGTCATACATGAGGGCATGATTGATGAGAGGATTCCTGATACTTGGAGCTTCGTTTGGGGAGCAGATAAGTACAAACCGCGTGACTTCTATGATTTCTGCTACAGAGAAGCTGTGCCGCCAAATTATCTAGCTGAGATATGGGAATCTAAGTGCACAATGAAACACAGGGTCTTTGCTTGGCTCATGCTAGTGGACAGACTAAACACACGTGACATGCTCCAGAGAAGGAACTACAATATTGGTTCTGATTTCACCTGCATGACGTGCACCGTAGGGGCAAGAGAGACTCGGAACCACCTCTTCTTCACCTGTAGTTTTGCGTTGGAGTGCTGGAATACCATAGAAATCAAATGGGACACCAGTCTTGCACTTGAACCTATGATTGCGGATGCCAAGGAGGTGTGGAACAAACCCCTATTTGGAGAAACAATGATTCTAGGCGCGTGGAACATCTGGAAAATAAGGAACCGAGCTTATTTTGAAGGGGTGCAGCCTGACATCGTAAACTGGCAGAGACAACTTAAGCAGGACCTTTCTATCCTAGAGTGTAGGATCAAGGAGGATCTACAGGAACCTCTTAGAGGGATTATAGCACGTATCCACTTGTAAAAGGGAAACTCTTGTAGTAGTCAATTTCCTCTCGCTGGTTGGGCTTGGTCATCCCTGAAGGGACCAGTTGTACAAACGATGTAAATATTTCTCTACCTATATATAAAACACAGTAGGAGACTCTCCTGATGTCATTCCTCAAAAAAAAAACAAGACTCTGCTGCAGCAGCAGAAGGCCAAGAAAGCTCCGGCTCGCGTCATACGATCCTGGTGTACGGCGAAACCTAGGATGGGCTCCCCCGAAGCCGGCACAGGCCAAGCCATACATTGACAGTGAAGGCAGGCAGGTGATGCCCACTCCTCTCCTCAACCTCGCCGTCGCCAAGACCCTTCTGGAGCAGGATAGATCGCCCGAGGCGGGGGACCAGGTCTATGACCTAGTGGCCAAGGCGGTAAAGCAGCAGGAAAAGGCCACCTATCAGAGCTTTAGTTTGACCTAGTGTTTTGCCAGTCTAGCCAGCATAAGCCGCCAAGGGACAGATCTCCTCTTGATGTCGGGTCCCAGACGGGTTCATCAGAACAAAGACGGAGGGATGCGCGCAACAGGAAGGATGCTATCCCCATATCCTTCGACCATGGAGAAAAGGCCCAACCTCGTCGCCCATCGCCACCGCCCCGCTCCCCCCGACATCACGAAGACCCCAAGGCTCACCATCGTATGGATATTCCCCCGCCAAGGCAGAGCGACATTGTCATCCGCGATAACACGGAGCAGATCCGTCATGACGGAGAGTGCAACTAAGGACACAAGAGTAGGTCGCGCCATGACCCTCCGCGTCCGGCAAGCAATCGCGATAGGCGTGAGGCGTCGTAGGAGGGTAATAGCAAGAAGGCTAACCCACCGCCACCTTCGCCTCCGTCGCCACCTAGCAGTCACCATGGCGGAGGAGGCCCGCGCCGTTCACGCAACCCATCCCCTGTTGACAAGAAGAAAAGAAACCCGGAGCCATACGATGCACGTTCGCGGATCGATAAGATCCACGAGGCCCGGGAAGGACCATACCTGGGACCACGTTGCTTTGGACCTGCGATATGGTCCACAACTTACCCCAAAGGTTTCCGTATTGACAAAACCATGAAGCCCTATGACGGCCCCGCTAAGCCAACTACATGGTTGCAGGACTATAACAACGCGGTAGAGATTGTCGGAGGTAACCCCAATGTTGCCGTCAAGAACCTCCCATTGATGTTGGCGGGCACAGCCCGTCAATGGATTGATGACTTGCCGGAGAAATCCATCTACAATTGGTTGGACATGCAAGAAGCGTTCACCAAGAACTTCGAGGGTACGTACAAACGTCCCTGCACTGTTGGCGATCTACAGCGGTGCATGCAAGAGAAAGACGAGACATCTCGCGCCTACCTCTCCCGCTGGCTGGATATGAAGAATTCTTGCGCAGGAGTGCATGCTCAGACCGCCATGGCCGCCTTCATTGATGGGTTGGAAAGGGGCACGTTGCTCCGACATAAGCTGAAGCGCTTGCAGGACAATCACCAGCTTGACTTGAACCAGATGATTCAGTTGGCTAGTGAGTTCGCAGCTGCCGACGACGATGCTCGCGGATCTCTGCTGGCAACGGCCGTTCCAACTCAAGCTCGGAGGAACAGCATCACAAAGCGGAAAACCGCTACAGAAGAAAAGCAAACTCCCGACATGGTTGCCATGACCTTTGCAGGACGAGGTGATGGCGGACAACGTGGCCGAGGACGGGGAGCTGGTCATGGGCAGCAGCGAGGAAGTGAAACTACCTCGGCAGCGCTCCGTGTTCCCCAGACCTACAAAGAGTACCGCGATATGCCGTGCCTCGTACACCTCGATGTCAACAGCAAGGCCACCCATACTAATCGACACTGCAAGTTCGTCAATGACCTCAAGGAGGACCTGGAGTCCGGTTACAAGCGAAGTCGGAAGAACAGACCGCGAGGCAAGGGCAAGGGGAAGAAGAAGGAGGAGGAGTCCAAGGAGTCAAGTGACATGGACGAGGATGTTGACCCCAAGCACGCTGCCAAGAGCGACGGCAAAGGCAAGAACCCCTTCGAGAAGAAGGCGGCAGTTTACCACACTTTCCTTGGCACCCCCACCGTCCGACAACAGAAGACCTCTATGAGGATATTGATGGCTACTCTACTCCCAGTTCCCCAGTACCTGCGCTGGTCGGAGGTTCCAATTACTTGGGATAGGAAGGATCACCCAGACCTTATCCCTACGGAGAACCAATACGCCATGGTCATCAATCCCTTGATTAACTGCATTGAGTTCACCAAATGTATGGTGGATAGTGGAAGCAGCATCAACATCATGTACCTGGAGACACTGCAGAAGATGAACTTGGCGGAGGCAAACCTAAGGCAGACCAACACCATCTTCCACGGCGTAGTTCCTGGTCGGGAGGCTCGGTCCCTTGGGTGCATCACACTTCAGGTTGCCTTTGGCGATGTTAACAATTACCGCCAAGAGCGCATGGCCTTTGAGGTGGTCCCCTTCAAGAGCGTGTACCACGTCATTTTCGGCCGCGACATATTCCACACCTTCATGGTCAAGCCATGCTTCGTCTACAATAAACTCAAGATACCCGGACCAAACGGTGTCATCATCGTATCCGGAAGCTTTACCAAAGCAAGGGACTGCGAGATTAATGAAGCAGCCTACGCGGAAGCTGTCCTCTACAGTGAAGAATTCAAAGAGATCCAGAGCAAGGTCGATGACTCAGAGATGCCCGCGTCAAAGAAACAAATCTCTGACTCCGCTCTAGCATTCAAGGCCACCATCGAGACCAAGCCGGTGGAACTTGTGGTAGGCGATGCCTCCAAGACCACCCCGCCATTGGGACGAACCTAGACCCCAAATAGGAAAGCACGCTCATCGAGTTCCTCCGTGAGAACAGGGACATATTTGCCTGGCAACCTGCCGACATGAAAGGTGTACCTAGGGAACTTGCCGAGCACAGCTTAAACATTGATCCAAAATGTAAACCAGTGAAGCAACCTCTACGACGCTTTGGAGATGAGAAGAGACGCGCCATAGGCAAAGAGATAGCTAGGTTACTTAAGGATAGTTTTATCCAAGAAGTCCTTCACACCCAATGGGTGGCCAATCCTGTACTTGTCCCCAAAAAGGGAACCAAAGAATTAAGAATGCGTTGATTACACCAGCTTAAACAACGCATGCCCCAAAGATCCGTTTGCTTTGCCTCACATTGACCAAGTCATTGACTCGACGGCTGGCTCGGAACTTTTGTGTTTTCTTGATGCATACTCAGGATACCACCAGATCAAGATGAGGAAGTTCGACCAATTGGCCACTTCGTTCACTACTCCATATGACACGTTTTGCTATGTTACGATGCCCTTTGGGCTGAAAAACGCAGGTGCTACATACCAGCGGACAATGCAACGTTGCCTGCACTACCAAATTGGTCGGAACGTTCACGCCTATGTGGATGATATAGCGATGATGTCTAAAAAGTCAAATGACTTAATCTCCGACTTAAAAGAAACCTTTGATAATCTACGAAAATACAACATGATGCTTAACCCTAAGAAGTGCGTATTTGGGGTTCCAGCCGGCAAATTGTTGGGCTTCATCGTTTCCCAGCATGGAATCGAGGTCAACCCAGAGAAAATCAAGGCCATCTTAAACATAAACCGTCCGACAAGCCTAAAGGACATTCAACGACTAACAGGTTGTGTTGCAGCAGTTAGTCGGTTCGTCAACCGACTTGGAGAGAAGGCTCTGCCACTGTAAAAGTTGCTGAAGAAGGCGGACAAATTCACGTGGACGTACGAAGCAGATGCAGCATTGAAGCAGCTCAAGGAGATTCTTTCCTCAGCGCCCATCCTTGCAGCACCCGAGCCTGGAGAGCCCATGTTAATTTACATGGCGGCAACCAATCGGGTAATCAGCATCGTCGTCGTGGTAGAGCGGAAGGAACCAGGCTATGAGCACGGAATTCAACGACCAATTTACTATGTAAGCGAGGTCTTGACGGAGTCCAAGCAGCGTTACCCGCACTACTAGAAGATAGCTTATGGAGTATTCCTTGCTTCTCGGAAGTTGAGGCATTACTTTTAGGATCACCCAATCACAGTGGTGAGCAAGACTCCACTGTCCGACATCATCAACAACAACGACGCCACGGGAAGGATCGCGAAGGGGCATTGAACTTGTCGCCTTTGAGATCACCTACAAGAGACGTGACGCTATCAAGTCACAAGCCTTGGCGGATTTCATTGCAGATTGGACGGAAATGCCAGATGCTACTCTGTTGCCGGAACCAGAGTACTGGGTGATGCAATTTGATGGATCAAAGCTGCTCAACGACTCGGGGGCTGGTGTACTGATACAGTCACCAACTAGGGACAAGCTACACTACGTTCTGTAGATCCACTTCGAGGCTACGAACAACATGGAGGAGTATGAAGCACTCATTCACGGATTATGCGTAGCCAAAGATATTGGCATCAAGTGCATAGTTTGCTGTGGAGATTCCGACTTGGTTGCCCAGCAGGTGGCTGGCACCTGGAATGCGCGGAACCCTATGATGGAGGCATATCGAGATGAAGTGGACGAGATAGCCAAGAGCTTCTTGGGATACGAGGTCAAGTATGTACCTAGGGAGCAAAATGAGGCGGCTGATTTGCTATCTAAGCTTGGATCAGGGCGCAAACGAATTCCGCCAGGAGTTTTCCTAGAGCATCTACGGACACAATTCGTGAAAGGAGCATACATCGACAACCCGGATAGAGTTGACTCTTTCGTCCACATGGTGGCAAAGGTCCCTCCAGCTTGGACAAAACCGTTCATGGAATATCTCGAACACGGAACTTTGCCTAATGACGAAGTCGAAAGACGGAAAATAGTACGTCGAGTGAAGGGCTATACCATAATCAATGGACAGCTCTACAAAAGGAGCATTGCTGGTGTATACCTTAAGTGTGTTTCCCAGCTATAAGGTATTGAAATCCTACGCGAAATCCATCTCGGAGATTGCGGGCATCACGCCGCTCCTCTATCGTTGGTCGCGAAAGCCTTCTGGCAAGGATTCTACTGGCTGACCATGAAGGCGGACGCCGACAAGCTGGTTGAGACATGCATGGGATGCCAGTATTATTCCCGACAACCACATGTTCCTGCTGAAGAATTGCGAACAATACCAATAACTTGGCCGTTTGCAGTCTGGGGGCTAGACATGGTGGGACCGTTACAGACGGCACCATGTGGGTTTATGCATCTGCTAGTAGCAGTTGATAAATTCACTAAATGGATAGAAGCTAAACCCATTAGAAAGCTTGATGGGGCGACTACCCTTAGGTTTGTCCGGGATCTGGTGGTGAGATTTGGTCTCCCACATAGCATTATCACCGACAACGGCATAAACTTGTCACTCGGAGAAGTGAAGGCATATTGTTGGGAGAAGGGCATCCGACTTGACCTTGCATCTGTGGCACATCCACAATCCAACGGTCAAGTTGAGCGAGCCAATGGATTAATTCTGCAGGGAATAAAGCCACGCCTTGAGGCACCGCTACATAGAGCAGCTGGAGCCTGGGCGGAAGAATTGCCATCTGTGTTGTGGAGTCTACGAACTATGCCCAACAGATCCACCGGCTACACCCCTTACTTCATGGTATATGGAGCAGAAGCCATCCTACCTTCCGACATACTCCACGATGCACCAAGGGTTGTCGCATATGACAAAGATGACGCTGAAGGATCCAGACGCCTAGATGTGGACCCTCTCGAGGAGGAGCGCGTTTTGGCATGCCAAAGATCCGCCATCTACCAGCAGAAGCTACACAGCTACCATAGTCGCCGCGTTCGGCATCGCTCGTTTAAAGAGGGGTATTTGGTGCTCCGACTTAAGCAGAAGAAGTCACACAAATTATCCCCGCCATGGGAAGGACCGTTCATCATAAGCAAGGCGCTACTCAATGGGTCTTACTACCTCGTTGACAATCGTGAACTGAAGGATAGACCCAACAAGGATCATAAGCGTAAGCGACGTGACCCGGGATGACTACCCGGAGCTTGATCGGCCATGGAACATAGCACATCTATGTCCTTTTTACACTTAGCATTTTTATCTATTTGTATACCTCTTATATGATCAATGAAATAAAGCTCTTTGGTTCACTCATATTTCCGAGTCTTTTACCTCCTTTAGTGTTCATTTTTGGATCATATAAAACCTTTATGCACAAGCTTTGCAATTGCACTTGTGAAAATTCCGCCTACGGGCATTAGCTTAAGTTTTCTGGTCTACACGTTCTTTGTCGTTTTTATGTGGATTCTGGAGTAGTGACTTTTGGCACTTATTGTCGGCGATTTTATGCTTAGGTTATTGACGGTGCCATTGGGAATCATCACCTGAGCGCATAGTTCCGACAACGAGTCTTCCGACTCATGAAAATTCAAGCATATAAACCAAAGTAATAGATAAGCCAGCACTTGCTTAAAAAATATATACATGCTGGAAATAGTTCTTAAGTAGCAGGACATACATCATTGTTTTCCGCCTTAAGTTAACACATAGTTTTTTCCGCATACACATTACAGAGGAAACGAATATTAAAAATTGTTTTTTATTCCTCTGGCGCAGGCGACTTGGAAGCAACATCATCGGCAACATGAGAGTCACCCTCGAAGTCGGCAGTGTGGAAGGACTCGGAGGAGCTTTGGTTGCCGCCATCGATGGTATTCATTGGCATGAAGACTTTAATGTCGACCAAATCGGAAACTCTGGTGTCATAACCCGCGAGTGACGCCAAAATAGACTCATGGTTTATCTTTTGGCCTTCGTCATCTACGTCGGAGATGCCAGAGGTTACCATGTCGATGTTGGCATTCTCGTAGTGTGCCTTGACCATGGACATCGCCATCCTTGCACCAGCCCGTGCACATGAAGCTTTCTAGCTTGTAATACGCTCAGGGGCTCGGCGCAGGATCTCCGAGAACTTCGCCACGGAGTCCGATGCCTTGATATTGTTTTGGAGGGGCTTGGCAATCTCTTTGCTCTGCACGATGGCGGTGTTGATGAAGTTGCCGGCAAGGACCATGCATTCCTTTGCCGGAGGAGGCAACCGGGTTAAACCCATAGGAGCTGCGAATTCCCGACAAAGGAGCGTATGAGTTCAAAAAATTCAAAGTATCCAGACTACAGAAATCCAAGACGGCGAATCACTTACTGAAGATGCTAGCCTCAGCTTTCCAGAGAGTATCTACAAAGGAGTCCCGTTCTTGTTGAAGGAGCTTGTATGCTTCATGATGGCGTTGATTCTGCTCATCGGCATCTTTCTTATGATCTTTTAAGATTACGATCTCCTCCTTCAAGCGGTTCATCTCCTCAGTGGCGGAGTCCTCCAGGGATTTCATTGATTCTTCATGCATCTTCAGCATGCCCTTCCTCTCCTGCTTGAGGATCTTATTCTTGCTATCCAGCTCCTGAATATGTTTGGATTGCTCGACAATGTCCTTAGCCTTGGCAATGGTTTCTGCAAGTCGGAGAAAGCAAAGTACACAGTGAGTACTCGAAGAATATACAAGGCCAAGTCGGAATATGAAAAATAAAGGAAAAACAAACGCTTGCTCTTGATGATTTGTTCCTTCAAGAAGGAAGTTTTACCCTTTTCAGTTTCCAAGTCCGCGCGCATCTTCTGGTACTTGTCGTTGGCCATACCCCTCCGAGCATTCTCATTCTGTGGAAAAAAGAAAGTTAAACGTTGTTTGGTCTACTTGGAGCATCTAGCCGGAAAATTTCCACCTAGATGCTCGGAGGCTACAGCGAGAGTTTTTAGCTTAGCAATATTCTTAGTCTT
This sequence comes from Avena sativa, assembly GCA_916181665.1. NCBI lineage: Eukaryota > Viridiplantae > Streptophyta > Magnoliopsida > Poales > Poaceae > Avena > Avena sativa. The sequence continues at coordinate 232,100,451 of OV702279.1, forward strand.
TCTTTAAGCATCTAGTCGGAACTAATTTAGTTTTAGATTAGAAGCTTGGGGGCTACAGTATAAAGTTTTTAACTCAGATGTATGCTTAGTTTCTCTTTAAGCATCTAGTCGGGACTAATTCAGTTACAACTAGAAGCTTGGGGGCTACAGTATCGAAATTTATAAACACTGCGTATGCTACTCTTAAAGAATCTAGTCGGAATAATCCATTCCACCTATATGCTTGGGGGCTACAGTGAGAAGTTTTCTAGCTTAGTCACTCTTAGAGCATTTAGACACAAAAAACTATGGTTTTCCGTCTAAATCCTCGGGGGCTACAGTGGGATATTCATATGAAATGCAAAAAGGCAAATATAACTTACAAGTGCAATAATCTTGAGGTTGGTAGCACTCTCAGCCATCAGCTTGCCGAAGGATACACTGTTTCCTTGCAAGATCTCTGCTTGCCGGAGAAGCTCCTCTAGACCGCACGTCGGAGATGTCGGTGCCCCACCAGGAACCAGAGAAGTGCTACCCGGCGTAAGTACCGGATAGACTATCTTCGGAAACTCAATGGTTTTCTTGGGTGCGGGGGCGCCGCCTTCGGCAGAAGTACCACCTTCCACCACCGCCTTACCGCTATCAATGACATCCTTAGCCAGAGATTCAGCCATTTGGTGTGCGGCACTCTCCTGCGTCGCCTGCTCGCCGACAACAGCAAGCTCGGTAGAGGCACCTGAGTCCACTTCCATGGCGGAAGGGCCAGCTGTTTCCTTGGCTTGAGAGCTCGTCAGAGCGGATGAAGGCTTGATGATGGGAGTGACAGGGGTGATGGCGGGAGATACGTCGCGATGCAGCATATCCTTGATGGTTCTAGAAGCCCCGAAGTTTTGGAGGTCTTCTTCAAGCTGGTCGTGGCTTTCTTCCTGGAACGTGCAAAATGCATAAGTACAGGAACAAGACAGATAAATGGACAATGTCGAAGAGAAATAAGCTTACACAAGAGGGGGTGCTTTGGCAAATGGTATCCCAGTAACCTTTCTTTTCTCCTCCTCTAGGGTGGCGGTAGTATTTTTGGAGGCTCCACCCTCCGTCTTCTTCTTCTTGCCTCCGTTGGCAGCGTCAGAGGTGGAGCTCTTCCGCTTTCGTGCCAACGGAGCATAGTCGTCAGACACGACGGTGAATTCCTTCATATTTGGATCATAGATTTGAGGAGCCATGCTATCCTCATCTATGTCGCTAAGCTGTTAAGGTGAAGAACCACCATGTTAGATGAGATGGTAAAGGCTAGACGGAAGAACTGGAGTATATGTCATACACGGAAAATAAGCAAATTACCTTTGGGAACTTGCTCTCTACGAACATGTCGTAGGTGATGGCGAAGCCACGCTTCTTGTCCTTCACCTTGACGATGTCCTTGAGGCGAAGCTTGACGGAGTCGCTCGAGAAGTTGTCCACGGAGATGCGGAGGCTATCCCTTCTATCGTTGGAATACTCGTGCATCAGCTTCAAGCGGTGCTGCAAAGGCTGGATCCGCCTGATGAACCAGCACATGGCTAGGTCCAGTCCGGTCAAACCCGTCTCTACGAACCACTCTATCCGCCTTATAGCGCGGGAAGGATCGATGTCGGAGGGAAGGGAGGCCTGGGATCTCCATGTCGAAGTTTCGACGGCTGCTCCATCGACAAAGTCTGGGTACGTTACTTCTCGGTCGGCCAGAGGGATATCTGGGCCATAGAAGTAAGTACGCTGCCAGTTCTTGCAAGACTCGTGGCCGACGATGTCGGGGAAGCGCCGACTAGGCCGGATTTTGAAGCTAATAGTGCCACAATTTCTAAGTTCGTCCTTGCTGGCTCCGGCTTCGCGCTTGACGATGCAGAAATATATGAAGAGATCTAGCCTAGGCTTAATCCCTAAGTAACCCTCGCAAAGCGCCGCGCAATTTCTAAGCGCTAGGATGCTATTGGGGGATAGGTTATGTGGCTATACTCGGTAATGATTCAAGACAGTGAGGAAGAAATTAGAGATGGGCAGGGAGATGCCGCGTACCAACTGTTCCTTGAGGTACACCTTTTCTCCGGCTTGGGGAGAAGGTGTGACCTCGCCAGCCGGTGCCGCCCGCCAGGCGAGCCCCTCCGTCGCGTGGAGGTAACCTTCGACGATCAGCTCTTTGATGTCGCGGTCCGTGATGTCCGAACCGCTCCGGTCGCCTTTTTGGGAGTCGTACTCCTCCTCCAGCAGCTCCAGCGAGGCTGGATTATGGTTGCCGCCGGTGGCCTCGACCACCGTAGACCTGGGGATGACCAGGCCCTCTGGGGGCACGACGATGGAGCTCGCCGACTTCGCCGCGGCTTCGCCCGACGCCGCCATCGAAGGGGAGGAGCTTCTGTTAGCCATTGGATGCGTTCGGAGGTGACTAGTGAGATTGAGAGTTAGGGTTTTTCGTGAGAGGCGCGAAGAGCTCGAGGAGACGCTTGCCTGAGGAAGAACAAGATGCAGGAGAGAATGAGGTGAAAAAGTGAATTTTCCACCACAGTTACTATTTATGATATCGAGCATCAAGATTCATGCAGCTTGATCGAATGGTTGCCGCGTAGGCGACGTGTGCGGAGGCGTGCGCGGAAATTTCGCCACGTACCAACCGTTGCCGCCAACGGTTCGTATCGCTCGTGCGGGAAAAGTGGAAATGATTGCGTTCTCTGCATGTGTGAGTTACAAGGCGCTGCTGACCTATGTCTAGGTCGCCCTAGCTGACATAGGCAGATGAACCATCACATCAGAAGATTCTGGCATGGACGGATTTAGTCCGGTTACGGAAGAGTACGATGGAAGGTTCAGCAATTCTCCGACTTACAAGTTGAAGACGGAGAAAACCTTGCAGGGTTATTTGGGAGGACTACAAGATGTTGCTTGATGATTTGCCGACATCCATCTAGACGGAGCATTCCACATGAAGAGGCAAGACGGCGCAAGATCTCGGAGTTCTCCGGGGGCTACTGTTGGGGATATGCTATATGGGTACCCTCATAACATGTATCTTATCTGGATAACCCAGGTGGCCCATAGTTGGTAGCATGGCCCATGGCCTGCTGGGAGCCCAGTTAGATGGATCCAGAAGGGAGGCCCATGCCGGATAAAGGAAGGCTACGGTGGAGTCACCAGCGTACCCGGAGCCTTGGAGTACAAGACACGCTAGACTAGTAATAGACGATGTAGGACTCTGTAACCTGTCCGACTAGGACTTTTCCCTGTAACCCTAGGACCTGGCGACTATATAAGTCAGGCCTATGGGAGCCTTTAGGGCACAATCTTAGACAACTTCACATAACCTCGCACAGCGAACCTATCTCTGTAACTCGACGTATTGCCATTATAGTGATTTATAGCAGGAGTAGGATTTGTGGCATCCCGCAAAACCACTACTAGAAAATCGCGTGTTGTTTTACTTTGTGCATCATCATGTCATCATGCATGTTTTTGTGTCTAAAAGTATTTTCATTCAAACCCTATCTCTGTTTCTACATTACTTCCCTCAGTTCTTTCATATTAAAAACTTTGTGGTCCTGTTCAAATTATTTGTTCAAAAAGTATTTCTCAAAATGTTTTTAAATAAAACAAAACAAGAAAAACACATATTTTATCTTGTGGGGGCAGCCAAACCAGGCCAAATTCGGCCCAGCTGGCAACCCCCAGGCATCCTAACCCTAATTCCCCACACCTACCCAAAACCCTAACCCCACCTAACCACCCAGCCGCCTCCCTCACCCTTCCTCCACCTCGCCGCCAGGAGGCGAGCACACGCCACGCACACCACCAACCTGACCCCACGCCTCCCTATCGCGAAGCCTGGCGACCCCCTCGTCCCTCGACTGAACCACACCCCGACGCTCCCGCGTGGACCCCACCCCGCGTCCACCCTCTCGCTCACGATCCTCTCCTATCCTCTCGTCGCGATTCCCCCTCTCGCTCGCCCAACCGCCGCCGCCCGGGCCTCCCCTCGATCCCGCAGCCGCCGGCTCTCCCGCTCGCATCTCTCGTTGCCCGTCGAGCCGCGCCATCACCGACCTCGTCGACCCCACCGCCTGGGGCTCCCTCCTCCTCCGCCGCCCTGGGCGCGACCACGCCGCCGGCCTCAACCATCCCTGGCCCGCGCGTCCTCCTCACCTTCCTACAGAGCGCCGCGTGCCGCCGCCTCCGTCCAGTGCTCGCCACCTGTATCACCGGCTCCTGCCGCCTCCCCCTCTACCTCCGGGCCGCTGCCTGTTTCCGCCCAAGCTCGCCGCGGGAGCCCGGCCGGCCTCCTCTGCTGCAGGCCTCGACCTCGCCCGCCTCCTCTGGCCGACCTCGTGCCCGCCGTTGCCCTCCCTTCCCCAGCGAGCGCTGTCTCCAGTGTCGCGCGCGTCCTCCTCGCCGTGACCCTGTGCTCGTCTGTAACACCCTCAGAATCGGCCCTATGCAAGTTTTAGCGAAACCCGCCAAACCCGCATAGAAACGATTCAAAGGTGCCCACCAGGCACTTTCGTGAGGGTGGAAAACGAAGTAATAACATTACACAACAGTCCTTGATGGGACCCACAGAACAGATATATATACAACACGACTCCATGAGTCAAGAATACAGATATACAGTACAAAGATCCAAAGCACCTTGAAAACGATGGAGCGTCCAGCTACGGACAAGATGCAAATGGGGCTAAGAGCCCTGAAGAATAACCAATGGCGTCCATAACCCTGCCCAGGCCAAGCCGGAAGGGTAACCCTGCTAACGACGTCGATCTCAAAACCTGCTTAAACAAAAGGGGTGCCGACAAAGGGCAAAGGAAAAAGAGGAGCGTCAGTACTGAGGCCAGTACACGGCGAGGCTAGAATTCGGCGGTCCTCGCCTACATAGGTATGGTGGACTGAAGCGGCAGCGGCAGCATGCACTAAACAACCTATAGAGACTCGGTACAACTGGCGGCTATCAGAGAGGGGTAAGAAAGACCTATTCGGAACCAACCTGATACTACCACCAAGCACACCCATCCTGGTGTTTCCCCCTCGTTACCAAACGAGGAAGTCGACCGAGGAACTCACACCGTTGACAGTTTTATTTATTCAGTTATCGTTGCAGCAACTACTAGTCAAGTATAGATAATCATCCTGATAAAATAAGCAGTGGGCAGTTTTAGTTAACCATTCCGTTGTAGTTGCGACACTTACTAGTCAAATACAATTAGCATGAGATAACCCAAAAACCCAGCAGTTGTTGGTACTTTTATTTAGCCATTCCGTTGTAGTTGCGATACTTACTAGTCAGGTACAATGGTCGCGAGCGACAACTCAAGCAAGCAATTGTTGGCAGTTTTATTTAGCCATTCCGTTGTAGTGAAGCTGATTACTAGTCATTATAAAATCAAATTTATAGCACTACTTTAGTTATAGTTGTCTATGATCGAGATACTGTGCTCCAAGTCGTCCATAACCGCGGACACGGCTTTCAGAAAGTTTTACCCGGCCGGGGTGCACAAATAGCAACACACACTCGATCAACCTCGGAAAAACCAAATCAAAACCCAACGAGGCCTTCACGACAAAGCAATCACAGGATTTAGAAATATTTCAGGGGGCCACCCCATTGAGTAGACCCGCAACGAAGCTAGCTGACTCCGAGACGGACTCAAGGTTTGCGACAATGGCTGTAAACGACTGGGAACCCAAAACTGGGATTGTCGATACCGCAAAAACACTTCGCTTACCTAAACAGTACAGTGTGCTCCTCGCACAATCGTAAATAAAGCAGTAAAGCATGGCATAGGTACAGGATAGTAAATAAAACCTCAAACTAGTTTGTGGCCCCAAGAAATAAGAATGAATCAAGCTCTGGCTCAGGGGGGTCCCATAAGCCTCCCGGATGTGGATAGCGCGAATATTCAAGGAATAGGTATCAAGTACTCGGGGTCCTACGGGACACAAGTGGACGGTTAACAACCAAATAACATCTATTGCCCACCTGTGCCTCTGCTTACTTACTTCAATTTTAGTTGTTAAACAGTAATTAAAGTGAACAATAAGTAAAGCCATGATCATCGCCAACATCAGACATGCGGCAATACTCCAACAACTGTGGTACATGACGACACGCAACATCACTTGAGCAAGCGACTACGACGCGCAGGTCCAACTAGCTACCAAACCACAGGTAATAGGATGTGTCCAAGGCAATATAAGGCGGCAAGGGATATCACGGATACGGAAACTAGAGCATCGCAACACAGATAGCAATAGATCAACAGGAGGGAATAAATACTATAAAAGTAAGATAGGTAGAAAGGGGGAGATGCTCGCCTGAAAACATTGTCGAAGGTTTATCCGAAGATCGGGTCGACACTCGCATCAACTCAACGGCCTTATCCGCGAAGAACCAAAACACTAGAATAAACACCGGATGCAATATTTAATACTATGGCAAAAGTTCGGCATGATGCATGCATGATGTATGGCATGGCAAAGGTGCGATGCAATTAGGTCAATATTAAGCGGAACCGGGGTCCCGACATTTAATTATATGGTTCAAGTTATTAAACTACCCCGCAATTAAATGTTGTCTTAACATGGCAAAATATATCACCGGTTCGCTATACAAATTTAAATGAGGCCAATATAAGACTAGATTTGCCCGCATATGGGCCCCATATTTAATTATAAGGTGAATCGGCATAGTGCCCCCAACCACACAAATATGCATGCGAGTATGACAATTTAATATGCAACAGGTTTTATATTTAGCATTTATAAAATAGGGGCTCGGGAAAAGGTTCACACATCTGGGTTCGGCGATCTTGGTTCCGGGGTTCGGGGTTCGACAGGGGCTCAGGGTTCGACGGGATCGTTCTTGGACTCCGGGATTTAGGGTCTTCGGATCGAGGAAGTAGATCTTGTCGCACGAGCGTCAATGCTTCCGGGAAGGAGAACTTGTCGTCCAGGGTCTCGGTGTCCGGGGTGAAGTACTCGGCGTCCTCGAGGGAGTACTTGTCGCACATGTGGCCTTCGGGTTCCATGACGATGATCTTGCCGTTTCGATGTCGGGGTCTTGAAATCCGTGAAGAAAGCCTTGTCGCCCTTGGGTGAAGAACTTGTCATCCCGAGGGTCTGTGGCTTCGGCGGAACGTTCTATGGATCCAGGGTCGAAGAGCTTGGTGTCCGCGAAGGGACCTCGGCGTTTTCGTGTCGAGGTTCTTGGCGGTTATCGGGTTCGGTCTTCGGGGTACATGAGGAGATCTTGGCGTTCCGTGGAGGTGATATTGTCGGCTCCTCCTCAAGGCCTTGGGGTTCGCGCTTCGGGGGTCGGTGACGAGCTTGTGCGGTACCAGGTACCTCATAGCCCTCCTTCGGTTCCTTGATGTCGATGGAGACCTTGGACCTTGACGTCGTGGCGACGGTGTGCATTGGGTCTTGGCCACAAGGGAAGTAGAACTTGGCGATGGACTGAGCACGACATCGTGAGATGCATCAGATGAAGCGACATCCGGACGAGTGCTGGCCGACGGAAGCTCTTCTCCACACGGTGATATCCAACGGAAGGCTCTTGCGTGCTGATACGGCGAGTCCAACTCGAGCCGAGGAAGGACAAGCCCAGGGCGACGTGGGCTGTGTCTCACGGGGCAGCAGCCTCGGGCTAGGGCTCGGAGACGCGAGGCGGCTCAGATGGTAGGCAAGGCAGCAGGCGAGCTCACAGGGCGCGCGGGGCCGCTCAGGGACGAGCCGCGGGAGGAGGCGGGGGACCCGGCGAGGCAGAGGGGTGGCTCGGCCAGAGGGCGAGGCTTGCGGGGCGAGGCCGGCGAGGAGCTTGGCGGGGCGAGGCCGGCGGGGAGCGTCTGGGAGGCGAGGCCGGCGGGGAGCGTCTGGGAGGCGAGCTCGCGCGGCGGGACTCGCGGCCGAGGTCGACGGCGACCGGGGAGCAGAGGGCGGCGGCGCTCTGAGGCGGGCCCGGTGGAGGAGGCGGGGAGCGCAGGCGGCCGAAGGAGAGGCGCAGGCGGCGATGCCAGACGAGGTGGGGGCGGTCCGGAGCGACGGGGTCGAGGCGCGGAGGCGGAGACGGCCGGAGGCGGGGCGAGGCCGACGGCAGCGGCAGCGAGGGATGGGCTCGGCGAGGCGTTGGCCGGAGGAGCTCGAGGTTGGGGGGGGGGAAGGCGCAAGGCAAGGGCGCGCTGCCGGGCTCGCTGCAGAGAGAGGGGAGGCGGCGACAGAGGAGGGCGCTGGGGAGAGGGAGGCGCGAGGAAGGAGGCGGGGTTGGTGGGAGCGGGGCGCGGGCAGGATCCCGAGGCGGGTGGTGGGGCCTGTCGGGCGGCCAGGGAGAGGCAGGTGGGGTGGGAGTGTGCGTGGTGTGCGTGCTGTGTGTGTGCGTGAGTGGGTCTCAGGGGTGAGAGGCGGCGGGTGTGGGGAGAGGTCAGGATGAGGTGGCAAAGTTTGATAGGGTGGGGGGAATGGCCAGGGTGACGTGGCGGCATGGGGTTGGAGGGAGTGAGGTGGAGGCAGGGTGGGTAGTTTAGGACTAGGTAGAAAAGGGTTTGGGGTGGACCGTTTTTGTACTGGGGGTGGTCGACTGGGTCGGGTCGGCCCGTTCGACTTCCCCCCAAAAAAATAATAAAGGTTTTTATTTAATTTAAAAATAGCTTTTGTATTTAGTTTTAGACAAACAAAATATCCGGAAACATCCGGGGGTTTAATTTGAAATAGAAGGAGGGCTAGTTTTAGAAAACCATAGTCTTTCGCAACATAGTTTCAAGTAAAAATAATATGCAAGATGATGTCATGATGATGCAATGCACAAAAACAACGCGATTTTCTAGTAGTGGTTTTGCGGGATGCCACAATTCGACACCACTAACAATGGATCTCGCCCTCGAGATCCGCCTCATGGTACCGGAAGGAAGGTCGGTGATCTGCATCTTCTCGCTTCGTGTAGATCCTCGCGACACCACTAACAAGAGGTCGGTGTCCGTGATCGGCGAGAGAACACTCCGGGAACAAAAGGTCGAAGGTAGAGGTATCCTCAAATAAAGCCACCCCTAACTTCCGTGGACGGAGTAAAACTGCTGGATCCACTGATTCGATGTACAAGAGCGAATGATAAGATTAGTCGGATGGTGATCACTCCATCGCTCACCCAAACCATTACTCGGCACCCGAATAGGCGGATTATGCAACCAACTCTCGGAATTAGACTGAAGATCTCGACAAGCGAGGTTCAGAAACAAAGGAGTGATGCAGACTCTGCATCGGATCTGGCGTAGATGATGTCGTCGCGTCGGAAAACACCGGCATGCACGAGAAGGAACAAAGAGAAGTCCACCAGACGGGGGATTCCTCGGATAGCATGAAGACCAGATGTAGCAACACCGTTACCAAAAGAGGAAGCGAAACCCTGAAGGTGCGACGGAAACCCAACCACGAGAATTCCTGGACTCGAAGAAAAGATAAGAGAGCAGATTCAAAACACGTCGAGATAAGAGGAGAATAGCAGAGGGTAAGGAGTAAAATCAGACCTAATCAGAACTATCCAACCGATTTTTCAAAAATAGTTTTGACACTCTACTTCGGCCGTTAGCTAGGTTATCCTACAGGCTAGACTTGTGGGGTATCGTAACTGCTGAGCTCTGATACCACTCTGTAACACCCTCAGAATCGGCCCTATGCAAGTTTTAGCGAAACCCGCCAAACCCGCATAGAAACGATTCAAAGGTGCCCACCAGGCACTTTCGTGCGGGTGGAAAACGAAGTAATAACATTACACAACAGTCCTCGATGGGACCCACAGAACAGATATATATACAACACGACTCCATGAGTCAAGAATACAGATATACAATACAAAGATCCAAAGCACCTTGAAAACGATGGAGCGTCCAGCTACGGACAAGATGCAAATGGGGCTAAGAGCCCTGAAGAATAACCAATGGCGTCCATAACCCTGCCCAGGCCAAGCCGGAAGGGTAACCCTGCTAACGACGTCGATCTCAAAACCTGCTTAAACAAAAGGGGTGCCGACAAAGGGCAAAGGAAAAATAGGAGCGTCAGTACTGAGGCCAGTACATGGCGAGGCTAGAATTCGGCGGTCCTCGCCTACATAGGTATGGTGGACTGAAGCGGCAGCGGCAACATGCACTAAACAACCTATAGAGACTCGGTACAACTGGCGGCTATCAGAGAGGGGTAAGAAAGACCTATTCGGAACCAACCTGATACTACCACCAAGCACACCCATCCTGGTGTTTCCCCCTCGTTACCAAACGAGGAAGTCGACCGAGGAACTCACACCGTTGACAGTTTTATTTATTCAGTTATCGTTGCAGCAATTACTAGTCAAGTATAGATAATCATCCTGATAAAATAAGCAGTGGGCACTTTTAGTTAACCATTCCGTTGTAGTTGCGACACTTACTAGTCAAATACAATTAGCAAGAGATAACCCAAAAACCCAGCAGTTGTTGGTACTTTTATTTAGCCATTCCGTTGTAGTTGCAATACTTACTAGTCAGGTACAATGGTCGCGAGCGACAACTCAAGCAAGCAATTGTTGGCAGTTTTATTTAGCCATTCCGTTGTAGTGAAGCTGATTACTAGTCATTATAAAATCAAATTTATAGCACTACTTTAGTTATAGTTGTCTATGATCGAGATACTGTGCTCCAAGTCGTCCATAACCGCGGACACGGCTTTCAGAAAGTTTTACCCGGCCGGGGTGCACAAATAGCAACACACACTCGATCAACCTCGGAAAAACCAAATCAAAACCCAACGAGGCCTTCACAACAAAGCAATCACAGGATTCAGAAATATTTCAGGGGGCCACCCCATTGAGTAGACCCGCAACGAAGCTAGCTGACTCCGAGACGGACTCAAGGTTTGCGACAATGGCTGTAAACGACTGGGAACCCAAAACTGGGATTGTCGATACCGCGAAAACACTCCGCTTACCTAAACAGTACAGTGTGCTCCTCGCACAATCGTAAATAAAGCAGTAAAGCATGGCATAGGTACAGGATAGTAAATAAAACCTCAAACTAGTTTGTGGCCCCAAGAAATAAGAATGAATCAAGCTCTGGCTCAGGGGGGTCCCATAAGCCTCCCGGATGTGGATAACGCGAATATTCAAGGAACAGGTATCAAGTACTCGGGGTCCTACGGGACACAAGTGGACGGTTAACAACCAAATAACATCTATTGCCCACCTGTGCCTCTGCTTACTTACTTCAATTTTAGTTGTTAAACAGTAATTAAAGTGAACAATAAGTAAAGCCATGATCATCGCCAACATCAGACATGCGGCAATACTCCAACAACTGTGGTACATGACGACACGCAACATCACTTGAGCAAGCGACTACGACGCGCAGGTCCAACTAGCTACCAAACCACAGGTAATAGGATGTGTCCAAGGCAATATAAGGCGGCAAGGGATATCACGGATACGGAAACTAGAGCATCGCAACACAGATAGAAATAGATCAACAGGAGGGAATAAATACTATAAAAGTAAGATAGGTAGAAAGGGGGAGATGCTCGCCTAAAAACATTGTCGAAGGTTTATCCGAAGATCGGGTCGACACTCGCATCAACTCAACGGCCTTATCCGCGAAGAACCAAAACACTAGAATAAACACCGGATGCAATATTTAATACTATGGCAAAAGTTCGGCATGATGCATGCATGATGTATGGCATGGCAAAGGTGCGATGCAATTAGGTCAATATTAAGCGGAACCGGGGTCCCGACATTTAATTATATGGTTCAAGTTATTAAACTACCCCGCAATTAAATGTTGTCTTAACATGGCAAAATATATCACCGGTTCGCTACACAAATTTAAATGAGGCCAATATAAGACTAGATTTGCCCGCATATGGGCCCCATATTTAATTATAAGGTGAATCGGCATAGTGCCCCCAGCCACACAAATATGCACGCGAGTATGACAATTTAATATGCAACAGGTTTTATATTTAGCATTTATAAAATAGGGGCTCGGGAAAAGGTTCACACATCTGGGTTCGGCGATCTTGGTTCCGGGGGTTCGGGGTTCGACAGGGGCTCAGGGTTCGACGGGATCGTTCTCGGACTCCGGGATTTAGGGTCTTCGGATCGGGGAAGTAGATCTTGTCGCACGAGCGTCAATGCTTCCGGGAAGGAGAACTTGTCGTCCAGGGTCTCGGTGTCCGGGGTGAAGTACTCGGCGTCCTCGAGGGAGTACTTGTCGCACATGTGGCCTTCGGGTTCCATGACGATGATCTTGCCGTTTCGATGTCGGGGTCTTGAAATCCGTGAAGAAAGCCTTGTCGCCCTTGGGTGAAGAACTTGTCATCCCGAGGGTTCGTGGCTTCGGCGGAACGTTCTATGGATCCAGGGTCGAAGAGCTTGGTGTCCGCGAAGGGACCTCGACGTTTTCGTGTCGAGGTTCTTGGCGGTTATCGGGTTCGGTCTTCGGGGTACATGAGGAGATCTTGGCGTTCCGTGGAGGTGATATTGTCGGCTCCTCCTCAAGGCCTTGGGGTTCACACTTCGGGGGTCGGTGACGAGCTTGTGCGGTACCAGGTACCTCATAGCCCTCCTTCGGTTCCTTGATGTCGATGGAGACCTTGGACCTTGACGTCGTGGCGACGGTGTGCATTGGGTCTTGGCCACAAGGGAAGTAGAACTTGGCGATGGACTGAGCACGACATCGTGAGATGCATCAGATGAAGCGACATCCGGACGAGTGCTGGCCGACGGAAGCTCTTCTCCACACGGTGATATCCAACGGAAGGCTCTTGCGTGCTGATACGGCGAGTCCAACTCGAGCCGAGGAAGGACAAGCCCAGGGCGACGCGGGCTGCGTCTCACGGGGCAGCAGCCTCGGGCTAGGGCTCGGAGACGCGAGGCGGCTCAGATGGTAGGCAAGGCAGCGGGCGAGCTCACAGGGCGCGCGGGGCCGCTCAGGGACGAGCCGCGGGAGGAGGCGGGGGACCCGGCGAGGCAGAGGGGTGGCTCGGCCAGAGGGCGAGGCTTGCGGGGCGAGGCCGGCGAGGAGCTTGGCGGGGAGAGGCCGGCGGGGAGCGTCTGGGAGGCGAGGCCGGCGGGGAGCGTCTGGGAGGCGAGCTCGCGCGGCGGGACTCGCGGCCGAGGTCGACGGCGACCGGGGAGCAGAGGGCGGCGGCGCTCTGAGGCGGGCCCGGTGGAGGAGGCGGGGAGCGCAGGCGGCCGAAGGAGAGGCGCAGGCGGCGATGCCAGACGAGGTGGGGGCGATCCGGAGCGACGGGGTCGAGGCGCGGAGGCGGAGACGGCCGGAGGCGGGGCGAGGCCGACGACAGCGGCGGCGAGGGATGGGCTCGGCGAGGCGGCGGCCGGAGGAGCTCGTGGTTGGGGGGGGAGGGAAGGCGCAAGGCGAGGGCGCGCTGCCGGGCTCGCTGCAGAGAGAGGGGAGGCGGCGACAGAGGAGGGCGCTGGGGAGAGGGAGGCGCGAGGAAGGAGGCGGGGTTGGTGGGAGCGGGGCGCGGGCAGGATCCCGAGGCGGGTGGTGGGGCCTGTCGGGCGGCCAGGGAGAGGCAGGTGGGGTGGGAGTGTGCGTGGTGTGCGTGCTGTGTGTGTGCGTGAGTGGGTCTTAGGGGTGAGAGGCGGCGGGTGTGGGGAGAGGTCAGGATGAGGTGGCAAAGTTTGATAGGGTGGGGGGAATGGCCAGGGTGACGTGGCGGCATGGGGTTGGAGGGAGTGAGGTGGAGGCAGGGTGGGTAGTTTAGGACTAGGTAGAAAAGGGTTTGGGGTGGACCGTTTTTGTACTGGGGGTGGTCGACTGGGTCGGGTCGGCCCGTTCGACTGCCCCCCAAAAAAATAATAAAGGTTTTTATTTAATTTAAAAATAGCTTTTGTATTTAGTTTTAGACAAACAAAATATCCGGAAACATCCGGGGGTTTAATTTGAAATAGAAGGAGGGCTAGTTTTAGAAAACCATAGTCTTTCGCAACATAGTTTCAAGTAAAAATAATATGCAAGATGATGTCATGATGATGCAATGCACAAAAACAACGCGACTTTCTAGTAGTGGTTTTGCGGGATGCCACATCGTCCCCGCCCTTGCCTCTCCGCGGGCCGCCCTCCTCTCCCTGCGTCACCACCACCGAGCCCTGCTCCAGTCGTCTTCGCGTCCCCGTCGCATGCATCCTCTACGACGTGCACGTGCCCCTTCCTCGTCGGCTGCCGCCGCTGCCGGGACCTCGCCATCCTCCCTCGTGCGCGAGCTCTTCTCGCCACCGACCAGCTCCTCCCGTCCTCCTCCCAGCCGCCGCTGGGGCTTTGCTCGTCCCCGACGCTGGATCCACCGCCCACCCTCCGACGACGCCCGCTGCCAGCTCGCCAGGCATCACCTCGTCGCCACCGCAGGCCCACTTCATGTACGACGGCTGCCTCACGTGGACGCGCGCACGGTGCTCTGGAATCTGGGGGCATCTTGGTGTGATGTGAAGAGAGCTGATGGACAACCCCGATGGCAAGTCGTGTACCATGGTGGCGCTAGTGTACATGCATCCATATGTGTTTCCCCAAAACACCCGAGTCCAATACAAGATCGACATCGGCAAACCAAGAGGGAACCCCAAGATCTTCGAGAGAAACTTCGACTTTAGATCCAAGTTCGCCGACCACCCAGGGAACCGGAATGCGAAGACCGAACCCGGGCGCGCCAAGTTCTTCGACCCGAGACCCCGGGGCGACAAGTTCTCCTTCCCGGAAGCATTGACGCCCGTGCGACAAGATCTACTTCCCAGATCCGAAGACCCCGGTACCCGATCTACTCAAGTTCGCCATCGCGAGTCCGAACTTCATCGTTTCCCCGTCGAACCCTGAGACCGAACCCCGGAACCCCTCCGAACCCCCAAGACCTTCGACCCCAGATGTGTGACCCCTTTCTTGAGCCCTATTTTATAAATGTAATATCAAATTGTTGCATACTAAATTGTTCATCTCGCATGCATATTTGTGTGGTTTGGGGGCATTAAGACGATTAACCTTATAAATAAATATGGGACCCATATGCGGGCCAATCTAGTCTAAATATTGGTCCCATTTAAATTTGTGTAGCGAACCGGTGATATATTTTGCCATGTTAAGACAACATTTAAATTGCGGGGTAGTTAAATAACCTGAACCATCTGATTAATTGTCGGGACCTCGGTTCCGCTTAATATGGCCTAAATGCATCGCACCTTTGCCATGTCATACATCATACATGCATCAGGCCCGATCTTTTGCCGTAGTATTAAATAGTGCATCCGGTGGTTCTTCTAGTGTTTTGCTTCTTCGCGGATAAGGCAGTTGAGTTGATGCGAGTGTCGACCCGATCTTCGGATGAACCCTCGGCAATGTTTTCAGGCGAGCATCTCCCCCTTTCTACCTATCTTACTTTTATAGTATTTATTCCCTCCTGTTGATCTATTGCTATCTGTGTTGCGATGCTCTAGCTTGCGTACCCGTGTTATCCCTTGCAGCCTTATATTGCCTTGGACACCTCCTATTACCTGTTGTTTGGTAGATAGTTGGACCTGCGCGTCGTAGTCGCTTGCTTAAGTGCTGTTGCGTGTTGTCAAGTATCACAGTTGTTGGAGTATTGCCGTGTGTTTATTGTTGGAGATGATCAAGACTTTAATTACTGTTTAACAACTAAAATTGAAGTAGGTAAATGCAGAGGCACAGGTGGGCAATAGATGTTATTTGGTTGTTAACCGTCCACTTGTGTCCCGTAGGACCCCGAGTACTTGATACCTGTTCCTTGAATATTCGCGCTATCCACATCCGGGAGGATTATGGGACCCCCCCTGAGCCAGAGCTTGATTCATTCTTATTTCTTGGGGCCACAAACTAGTTTGAGGTTTTATTTACTATCCTGTACTTATGCCATGCTTTACTGCTTTATTTAAATTGTGCGAGGTACTGCACACTGTACTGTTTAGGATCGGGACACGTTTTCGCGGTATCGACAAGCCCAGTCACACTTTCGGGTTCCCAGTCGTTTACAGCCGTCCACCCAAACCTTGAGTCCGTCTCGGAGTCAGCTAACTTCGTTGCGGGTAGCTTAATGGGGTGGCCCCCTGAAATATTTCTGAATCTGGTGATTGCTTTGTCGTGAAGGCCTCGTTGGGTTTTGATTTGGTTTTTCCGAGGTTGATCGAGTGTGTGTTGCTATTTGTGCACCCCTGCAGGGTAAAACTTTCTGAAAGCCGTGTCCGCGGTTATGGACGACTTGGAGCACAGTATCTCGATCATAGACAACTATAACTAAAGTAGTGCTATAAATTTGACTTTATAATGACTAGTAATCAGCTTCACTATAATGGAATGGCTAAATAAAATTGCCAACAATTGCTTGTTTGGGGTTGCCGCTTTCTACCATTGTACCTGACTAGTAAGTATTGCAACTATAACGGAATGGCTAAATAAAAGTACCAACAACTGCTGGGTTTTGGGGATATCTCATGCTAACTGTACCTGACTAGTAAGAGTGCAACTACAATGGAATGGTTAACTAAAACTGCCCACTGCTTATTATATCAGGATGACTATCTATACCTGACTAGTAATTTCTGCAACGATAACTGAATAAATAAAACTGCCAACTGTGTGAGTTCCTCGGTTGACTTCCTCGTTTGGTCTTGAGGGGGAAACACCAGGATGGGTTTGTCGGATGGTAGCATCAGGTTGGTCCCGAATAGTTCTTTCTTATCCCTCTCTGATAGCCGACAGTTATATCGAGTCTCTATAGGTTGTTTAGTGCATGCTGCGCTGCCGCTGCAGTCCACCATACCTGTGTAGGCGAGGACCGCCGAATTCTAGCCTCGCCGTGTACTGGCCTCAGTACTGACCGCTCTCTCTTTTTCCTTTGCCCTTTGTCGGCACCCCTTTTTTTTAAGCAGGTTTTGAGATCGACGTCGTTAGCAGGGTTACCCTTCCGGCTTAGCCTGGGCAGGGTTATGGACGCCATTGGTTATTCTTCAGGGCTCTTAGCCCCATTTGCATCTTGTCCGTAGCTGGACGCTCTATCGTTTTCAAGGTGATTTGGATCTTTGTTCTGTATATCTGTATTCTTGACTCATGGAGTCGTGTTGTATATATATCTGTTCTGTGGGTCCCATCGAGGACTGTGGTGTAATGTTATTACTTCGTTTTCCACCCGCACGCAAGTGCCTGGTGGGCACCTTTGAATCGTTTCTATGCGGGTTTGGCGGGAAGCGCTGAAACTTGCATAGGGCCGATTCTGAGGGTGTTACAGGATTCCACCACTTTCGTGGGATCTGAACCTGGGTAAGCCGTGTTACCTCGTACCCGTTAACCGTCCGCCTTCCCCCACGTCTCTAAACACGCACTGTGAGGACCCCTCCATGGCGTACTTGTCGGCAATACCACGACATCAACGTCCCACGGCTTCTGGTATCTATGAGGGCTGTACACCTTAGGCTGATAATGGAAACAAGTTTTATCCTAGGCCTGATGTTCAATCCGTTGGGTATGCGGGGTCGTGGAGAAGGACGGTGAGTGTCTTGGATCTTAGTCTGGGCCTCACACCAAGCAAGTGTGAACGAGCCTATAACTCGGATGTGCAACAAAGCTAAGATCTCTCATGGGTAAAGCAACGCACCTCTGCAAAGTGTAAAAACTGTAACTTGTTACTCCCTGTTCCGGGAAGGAGCTACGAACGTGGCAGGAAAGGAACTCCATGAAAGTTCTGGTAAACCTGTGAAGGTTGACGGACATACTTTTCAGAATAAAAGCAACCTTTGAAGAAATATTTTCGAAAACTTGCATTGCCTATGACCTATGGTCTGTGGCTGTAGATAGTGCATCAAACACTTCCCTTTAGTGAACTTGCTGAGTACGCTCGTACTCAACGTATCTTCTTAACCCTTGCTAGATCTCGGAGAAACCAATGGCGTTCCCAGGAAATAAGTTACTTGAAGATTTGAAGATATCTGATGGAGATCAACGGAGTCGAAGACCTTGCCAGAAGCTATCGAAGACAAGCTGAAGCATAGAACATATATAAAACTCCTAGAATCTAAAAACTACTTCTGTAGAACAATACTATAGTAGTATTTTCAAGCCTTATCCATATACTAATAGTAGTACTTCTAAAGTAAACTCCAAGTGGATCTTTCTGGTTCTTTCTATATAATATTCCTCACTATTCGAGGAAGTTCTCTGGATATTTTGTAATATGTTATATGTAATTTAAAGTAATGTCTTGGACCCGCGATGTTTCTATTGTACCACTCCGAGGGATATAATGCGAATGGAACGGTGTTCCATTGGTGTTATGTCAACGACTATAGTGTACTACATCATGTAGTGGTATGCTGGGTCACTGCAGTTGGTATCAGAGCATATGCTTTGACCTTAGGTTGGAAACCTAGTAAATGGGTAGAACCTGTAGGTTGGATACTGACTATAGTAAGCCATCTTATCTACACCATATTTCCTTATACAAGTGATGAATATTCACTTGAGAATAACCTTATCACACCTTAGTGGAATTTTTGGGTTACTTTCCTTATAGAATGGTTACCTATCTACTATTTGTAGTAGGAAGTACCTAACCAGTATTTCGTAAGTAGACAATATATCTTCTACTAGACTATTCTATACTATAACTAAACTAGAGTAGTATATCACCAAGTCAGAGTACCTCATAAGGGAGTAGTTAATCATGGTGCTATCTTACTAAGAGAAGCCATGAAATGAAGTAAAACTTTGTTATTATCTTTATACTAGTGTTCAATACCAGGGGAGTATTGTTTGGGAATATGCCCTAGAGGCAATCATGTATGATGATATTTCCCATTGTATTCATAAAGATATTAATTAGTCCTTGTATAAACATCTGATGTGTATCATTGAATATGTGATTCAGTTGTGGAACTACGCATTCATGTTGTTTGTACTAAATATCCTTGGTCATTGAGGTTGTGCTGGACACACAAGTTAGACCAATGTGAAAGTTGGCTTGATGACTCGGTTCCACTTGTCATGGGCATGGAGATGCTATTCCAACTTACACAGATTCGGCTAAAGAGTTTAGCGAGTCGGATTGACCCATATTGAGGTACAACGAACAAGTTGTCATTTGTATATCTCAATCAATGTAATCCTTAGACCTGAGGTTGTTGCATAGTCCGAGTTGAGGATCACCGACTTAGGTTCTGTCAAACGCTGATCCGTAACTGGGCAGTTATAAAGGCAGGGTTTGTAGGGTTCGCAGCCTAGAAAACAAAAATTTTCCTACGATGGGAACATCTATGTACCAAGATCTATCTACTAGATACAAGCAACGGGTGGATATACATCCATAGAATACATACCCTCGAAGACCGAATAGCGTTAACGAGGTTGTACTCGTGGATGATGTAGACGGACGCTTGCCGATCTCAAGATCGTGATGAAGTCCATCTGGTCCAGCCGGTCTAGCACAATCAAGTCCAGCACCTCAAAGCAGCGGTGCATCCGTGATCGCACACACGTACGGATACCCGACAACCTCCGCGCCCTCGCTCCAGCGAAGCAGCGGAAGCAACAAATCCTTCCAAAAAAGCCACCGGGAACATGTATCTCGCTGATCCGAGACCATGGGGAAATTCTAAAAGGGGGAGAGAGATCCTTCGCGAGGAGGTGTGCTTTGAGAGGAGGAGAGGGGGGCCTTTTATAGGGGAGAGGGGGGCACCCAAGGGGCATGGAGCCCAGCCATGGGGGCTTCCCCCACCTCTTCCACATTCATGTGGGTGGAGCTCCCACTCAAAATGAAAAGCCTCCACTCCCATTAAAAAGCCTCGACTCAAAAATCCACTCACATGCATTAAATTTCCACCAAATTTAATGCAAGCTGTCATTTAAATAAAACTCTTTTATTTATTTATTCAGAATTTTGTTACTTACTTTAATTAACAAACATTCACATAAAACCCCTTACAACATTTCAATTTCACATGCAGAACCAGTTTCAGCAATTTCAACCGAAACAGTTCCGGTGTCTAGTGAAATAAATTCCTGCGCTTTCCTTTTCTTTTTCTGGCATATCATTTGCTCCGAATGGTGTCGGTATCCCTTAAGTGTGTCACCCTACAGTTCGCGAATAATGCGGACATGATCGAGACCCTTCTCCGATCAATAATCAGTAGCGGGACCTGGAGATCCATACTGACTCCCACACATTCAACGATGACTTCTGTGATCGTGTGAACCTTTTACGCTAGTATCTTAATCCCTTTGTTTCATGATATATTACATGTCCGAGATTCGATCATCGGTATCTCCATACCTAGTTTGATCTCGTTACCGACATGCACTCTTTTCTTGTTCCCGTGATATAACATTCTAGTGATCAAATCACTTGCTTGCAAGCTAATCAATGTGATATCACCGAGAGGGCCCAGAGCATATCTATCCGTCATCGGGATGAACAAATTCCACTCTCGATCCATGGGCCTCAACATAACACTTTAGTAGTTCTGAAGCCATCTTTATAATCACCCAGTTACGGTGTGACGTTTGATGTTATCAAGAAACTCTTCCGGTGTTAGTGATTGACATGATCTCATGGTCTAAGGATTAGGATCACTTCGTAAGTAGTTATAGCAATATAAACTCAATGACTTTGATCGTAATGCTATACTTCGGATGAATGTTCATCACATCATTACACTAATGTTGTGACCTCGTTATTAACAACATCCAATGTCCATGATCATGAAACTTTGATCATCTTGTTAATCAACAAGCTAGTTTATAAGAGAGGCATAACTAGGAACTTACTTTTTGTTTATTAAACACACATGTATTAACGTTTCCGTATTAATACAATTATAGCATGCAAAATAAACATTTATCATAAATAAGGAATACGATAATAACCACTTTATTATTGTCTCTCGGGCATATTCCCTTCAGTCTCCCACTTGCACTAGAGACAATAATCTAGTTTGAAAACTTTGTGTATTGAACACCTATGGCTTTATGGTGTTCCAAATACGGAATTGCAAGTGGTTAACATAATCTACGGATCTGACACTTTCAGGTCCGTGTGTATCTGCATGTCTTTGCGTCTTCACGCATCACTCATTCTCCAATGAGATGGCATTGTATAAATTTAGTCTTTTGGTGAGACCTTTAGTTCCTTGGGGTTAAAACACGTCGATACTATTGTCACACAATATATCTTTAGTGTTAGCCCATTGCGAACCACACCTTAGTTTGATAACAAACTACTTGACACAAATTCCCTCCTTTGCCGCTACTATAGCAGTCATATACTTATCCTTTTGTTGCAGTATTCGTCACAATGTCTTAACTTTGGAACTCTTCCAAATCCATCATGGAATCTCCTTTCCATTACATTGTGCCACCCATAGTTTAAATTGAGATAAACTTAATTTGTATCTTGTGACAAAACTAGTATCAATGTAACTCTTTACAATGAACTATTTGTAATTGTTTGTCACCTCTACACAAATATATTCTTAGTTCTTCCAAAAGATCATAAGAATATCCTCACTATCGTCCAATGATCATTTTATGATTCATTCTGGTATATGCTCATAACACTTAGAGCATAGGACATATCTGGATGTGTACATATCATGGTATGATTGATCAAAACATCCTTGTGATTTCACTCATCAAGTGTCAAAGCACTTGAATCTTGTTTCACTTATCAAGTGTTAATACACTTGAATCTTGATTCAATTCCTTTCCATGCGACAAGAACAGTTTCTTGTTGTTTCTATATTGAACTCCTTCAATATCTCATATATGTACGTTTGGCACAACCATATTAGCGTCACAGTCTATCCACTATAGACATTCATGCTAAATATTCGAGTTTTGCCTAAGTATTTCATCAAAATGAAATTCTTAACCTTTGTCAATAAAAATTACATCATTTATAATCAACAAGATGTCCTCCACATAATGTATTAGAAATATGTCTCAGTGCTCCCACTTAATTTCTTGCAAATGCAAGCATCTTCATCGTCTCCTGATGAAAACTCCTTTTCATTAAGGTGAAGATTCCAACTCCGCGATGCTTACTTCAACCATTGAAGTTTGCATGCCCTTTTAGCATCCTTTGAATTTTAACAAAACCCTTTGGATCGTGTCATGTACATGTCCTAGGTAACCATTCTATTAGAAGAATTTTGTTTTGTTTATTCATCTACCATATACCAAATTATATGTAGTGGTTGCTACTTTAATCCGTCCAGACTAAATATCGCTATGAAAGATCAAATCTTGTCATAGTCAACTCTTTGAACATTGTCGTAAAATACTTTACGACATGTCGACTATTTCATAGATGTGAAACATCCATGTCTGTTTCTTTATAGATCCAAATACGACCGATAGGTTTTTACACCTTTCCGGAGGGTCTTCCAAGTTCAAAACTTGATTTCTCGTGTATGGAACTATCACGGATTTTATGGCTTCAAGCCATTTGACGGAGTCAGGGCCCATCATCGCTTCTTTGTATGTATTCGGTTCATCATTGTCAAACAATAATGATTTACTCTCAAATCTTAGCATTTGATTGTTTAACCGACCTACTTGGTTCAATAGGAACTTAGATCTCCGAGACCATAACCTTTGAGGCACATAAGCTATGAGCATTATGGCAGCCTTCGGAATGATTTCCGGCGCTGCGCAACTCAGCACATATAGCTAAGGTTCGTTAACCTTATCAAAGTTCTATTGTCCTCCCAGTTAACTTTTACGAAAAATTCCTTCTTCAAGAAACTTCATATTTCAAGCGACAAACCCTTTTGTCCTCGGTGTTATGGAGGAATAACCAATTGTTATTCGAAATAACCTACAAAGACATGCTCATCCGACTTCGGTTGTAAACATCTTACTTATGTTTAGCATACCAAAATTTAAGAAATGACAACTTGGGTTTTACCCCAAACCATAACTTCCATGGTGTCATTTCAACGGATCAAGATGGAGCTCTTTTCAGTGTAAAAGCGGTAGTCTCTAAAGCTTTAATCTTTTAAAACATAATGGCAGTTTTATGAATAACACCTTTGATCCAACCATGTCAAACAAGGTTTCATTACAAATCTCAAACACTCCATACTCCTATGGTGTTTAGGGAGATGTAAATCTAGGTGTTTTGCTAAACTTGCAACTCAAATAAATACCTTTATGATAAAATCATAATTCATTTATTTTCTTGTTACACTTGTACCTCAAATAAATCCCTTATGATAAAATCATAAACCATTTATTTTCTTGTCACAATGATTTTCACTTCATCTTGAAAGTCTTTGAACGTTTTCAAATATTTCACACTTCTTTCTCATTAAGTGAACATTCACTCAAATTTCCGGAGAAAGCATATGAAGTTGAAACCCATCGCTTATGACTACACATAATGGACTACATACATCGATATGTATAAATTCCAATATTTTAGTCGTTCGTTCTTCTTTGGCCTTTGAACGAAGTTTTAATTATCACGTGGAAAGTCTCACAAGCGTCACTTGATCAAATCAAAGACTCCAAAAATCCATGAATATGTAGATTCTTCATGTTTTCTTTCCAATATAATTTAAACAGCGATGTCACTTCGTAAGTGATCTTTCAATCATTTGTCTTGCGACATTTTAGCATTAGGTTTTATGGATGTGATTTCTCCAAGTAGATTTGTAAATCATCCATCTTATATGGAATACGGTAATTATTTGAACAACCTTTGTTCTCATAATACCTGATTTAAATAACAATTATTAAAACACATCTTGAAGTCAAGCTTTGATGTCAACGAGAAATACAAACAACGGTTTGTTTGGTTTCGATGAACATCATCACATATTCTCTTGCTAGTTACTTAGGCCATTGTGGTTCATGAATTGCGTCGTTCCGTATGAAATTTCATACCAACCAATTCGGTATCCAATACCCAAGAACCACATTGTTTAACAAGCAAAGAATACAACCATAACATGTATATGATCCATATACCTAAATTGGATATTTCCAATCTTTTCTTTTCTGCCAAGTATATTTTATAGATTCTCTTCCAGCATTTCCTTTTCCTTTTAAAAGAATCTATCAACATCAACAGTGGCACCATATACATGACACATAGTCCAAAGCGTGTATATTCAAATAATAATACCTTTGGACTTGCACTTTGAAGTAGATCACCATCATCAAAATGATCGGTATTCTTTCAAAATCTATTCTTTAGTAATATTTTAGTGTAGTAAACATTTTACATACATATTCTATTCACCCTTATCATGACGACATTCATGATTAAGCTACTGTAGCTTATAAAGGCGAATCATGAGTATAACATTACTTTCCAAAACCCTTTTGGATGATTAGGATGTCTAGCATCTCCAACCTTCGTAAATTCTCATCCAATATGAGAACATATATTATACTCTATCATATTGCAACCAAAACATTGTTTCAGATATCGTTATATCTGCCACACATGATGGTTTCTGAAATAATTCTTTCAGCTCCTAGATAAACTTGATATTAAAACAATCAAGAATCATGGAGGCAAACATGATACTTAAGATACTAACACTGGAATTGTTACTCTCGATTTAATACCAATTATTAAATTTCACGGAGTAAACAGAGTTTGCTGAAAGTTTGCAATAGGACTTTAAACTTTAGATTGACACTCAACACAATACGATACCAGTTCGTAAAGTATATATCCAGAATTCTATAGTTCTATTATCTCAATTATAACTAAGCATAAGGTGGTGAATGAATGCCAATGACTACAACAAATTATGCAAATTCACTTTGATTTAATTTATGATAAATTTAGTTCTACTAATCCAAATTAGAAATAAACTCCCACTCAAAAACGACATCCCTCGTGTCTTTTTGGTGATTACATGAACCAAATCCACTACACCAAGTCCGATCATCACGTGAGTCGGTGTAGCT
The DNA here is from genome assembly GCA_916181665.1 of Avena sativa. NCBI lineage: Eukaryota > Viridiplantae > Streptophyta > Magnoliopsida > Poales > Poaceae > Avena > Avena sativa. The sequence continues at coordinate 232,125,395 of OV702279.1, forward strand.
TCAAAGGCGAGCATCCATATGGTCATCATATCAAAACATATGACTCATGCTTAACCTTTAGGTCCGTGTTCCGAGGCCATGTCTGTACATGCTAGGCTCGTCAAGTAAGAACCTTAGTATTCGCGTGTGTAACTGTCTTACACCCGAGATATGCTCGTGGATTCAAGTACACCCAATCATCACGTGATGCCTTGAAGCGACGAAACATTGTCGGTGCATACTTAAGGAAGAACACATTTTTATCTTGATATCTAAATGAGGGATCATCTTATTATGCTATTAAAATGCCAAACAAGCAATATAAGATGCAATCTAACATCACATGTTAAAAAGTGAAATGATATGGTTCCCGCATATGATCTCCATCATGTGTATCGTGGTATGATCACTATCATACCTTTATGTGTAAGGCCAAGGCCTATGGAACTTACACGCTATGTGTGTTGTAAGAGTATCATCTCATACTTCTACTTACAACATCACCATATCATAACACTAGCCCAGCAACAATCTAAACTAGACGCCTCTAATTTATCCATTGCAAGTTTTACGTGGTTTAGGGCTTTCGAAGATAGAACCGTTCTTACCTACGAACATGAACCACAACGAGGATAACCAAATTGTTGACAACTCGTTGCAAATTAGATATTGACTATAGTAGGAGAGACAGACACCCGCTAGCCACTTATGCAAAACTAGTTGCATGTCAAGCGTGGAACAGGTCTCATGTGCGAGGACATGTAAAGTTTGTCTGGGCCGCTTTATCCCACTATTCCACCAATATACAAAGTACAACTAAGAAGCAATAAAATGATCATCATCGCCCACATACTCATATGTGTACTACCCGTGCAAAGTATCTACGCATAGATCCGGCTCTAATACCACTGTAGGGTTCGCAGCATAGAAAACAAAAAATTTCCTACGATGGGAACATCTATGTACCAAGATCTATCTACTAGATACAAGCAACGGGTGGATATACATCCATAGAATACATACCCTCGAAGACCGAATAGCGTTAACGAGGTTGTACTCGTGGATGATGTAGAAGAACGCTTGTCGATCTCAAGATCGTGATGAAGTCCATCTGGTCCAGCCGGTCCAGCACAATCAAGTCCAGCACCTAAAAGCAGTGGTGCATCCGTGATCGCACACACGTATGGATACCCGACAACCTCCGCGCCCTCGCTCCAGCGAAGCAGCGGAAGCAACAAATCCTTCCAGAAAAAAGCCATCGGGAACATGTATCTCGCTGATCCGAGACCATGGGGAAATTCTAAAAGGGGGAGAGAGATCCTTCGCGAGGAGGTGTGCTTTGAGAGGAGGAGAGGGGGGCCTTTTATAGGGGAGAGGGGGGGCACCCAAGGGGCATGGCGCCCAGCCATGGGGGATGCCCCCACCTCTTCCACATTCATGTGGGTGGAGCTCCCACTCAAAATGAAAAGCCTCCACTCCCATTAAAAAGCCTCGACTCAAAAATCCACTCACATGCATTAAATTTCCACCAAATTTAATGCAAGCTCTCATTTAAATAAAACTCTATTATTTATTTATTCAGAATTTTGTTAATTACTTTAATTAACAAACATTCACATAAAACCCCTTACAACATTTCAATTTCACATGCAGAACCAGTTTCAGCAATTTCAACCGAAACAGTTCCGGTGTCTAGTGAAATAAATTCCTGTGCTTTCCTTTTCTTTTTTTGGCATATCATTTGCTCCGAATGGTGTCGGTATCCCTTAAGTGTGTCACTCTACGGTTCGTGAATAATGCGGACATGATCGAGACCCTTCTCCGATCAATAATCAGTAGCGGGACCTGGAGATCCATACTGACTCCCACACATTCAACGATGACTTCTGTGATCGTGTGAAACTTTTACGCTAGTATCTTAATCCTTTTGTTTCACAATATATTACATGTCCGAGATTCGATCATCGGTATCTCCATACCTAATTTGATCTCGTTACCGACATGCACTCTTTTCTCGTTCCCGTGATATAACATTCTAGTGATCAAATCACTTGCTTGCAAGCTAATCAATGTGATATCACCGAGAGGGTCCAGAGCATATCTATCCGTCATTGGGGTGAAAAAATTGCACTCTCGATCCATGGGCCTCAACATAATACTTTAGTAGTTCTGAAGCCATCTTTATAATCACCCAGTTACGGTGTGACGTTTGATGTTATCAAGAAACTCTTCCGGTGTTAGTGATTGACATGATCTCATGGTCTAAGGATTAGGATCACTTCGTAAGTAGTTATAGCAATATAAAATCAATGAATTTGATCGTAATGCTATACTTAGGATGAATGTTCATCACATCATTACACTAATGTTGTGACCTCGTTATTAACAACATCCAATGTCCATGATCAGGAAACTTTGATCATCTTGTTAATCAACGAGCTAGTTTATAAGAGAGGCATAACTAGGGACTTCCTTTTTGTTTATTAAACACACATGTATTAACGTTTCCGTATTAATACAATTATAGCATGCAAAATAAACATTTATCATAAATAAGGAATACGATAATAACCACTTTATTATTGCCTCTCGGGCATATTCCCTTCAGGGTTCGGGTCGACTGAGAATCAAGATGCGTGATGTGAATAACCAAGATGGAATTTTGCCCCTCCACTTGGAGAGATATTCTCTAGGCCCTCTTGTGAGATATGATTCGGAAAGCATGGCCATGCACGACTCGGTTAAGTGTTAACCGAGGCGATCGACTAAGAGTTAGTCGGGTGAATCACTTATCTCGGATCGAGAAGATATTCGGACTATTTAAGGGATGACAATTATTCGCCTATAGTCTGACAAGGTATATCATGAGGCAAAAGGGACTCGAACGCAAGTCGCATTGGAAAGGCAAGTCGTCATGACTCTTTGGTACTTGGGAGTCAGCATGTTCTGCTAGGAGCCGCTACCGACTGATCGATTGAGAGTCGGACTCCAATCGTGTCCAAGTAGCCATGAGCCTGTGGGGTCACACACTTAAGAGCGGGAGCAAGTTCGGATTGGATCTGAACCTGTAATCTGGTTGGGTTGGACCTAAACCAGATTAGGACTGAGTTAGTGAGTTGGACTCACGGTGACTAGTGTTATATGGGCTTTAGTGAATGGGTCGCACGAGCAGAGCCCATGTTCACTCCCTATATATAGTGGAGCACCGTAACCCAGAAAGGTTAATCGTTGTTCGGTTAGGTAATTCCATGTGTTGGAAACCCTAGCTCCACAGCAGTCCTACCGCCAAACCGAACCTAGCAGTTCGTCGCCGGTGCTCCTCCTTGTACGTGTGGATACCAGCAGAGGTGCTGTGCGATCAGCACCAGGACGATTGGATCGTGAGGATTGCACTGCATCAACTGACGCACTTCATCAGTAATCCGCAATTGCGCATCTAGTGGTAAACCTCGTGGCCTTCTACCTAAGCTAGATCTTGGGATCACCACGTTAGAGGAAAAGTTTTGTTTTATCTCTGCGTGGCCCAACAGTGGTATCAGAGCGATATCTTCTGGTTTTGGGCTCGAGATCTCGCATATGTGATATGCGGTAGGATGTAGATGAGATCTATATGTTGTTTGGTGGTCGATCTATGAGATAGATCGGTTTTGTACGAAGTTGATTGGATCAACTGTACTCGGGGAATGGTAGATCTGATTTCCGTGATCATACTTCTAAGGTCGTGGAACGACATACCCCTACCGGTCGGCTTCCGCCATCGGGGTAGAATATGACACGTAAATCCAGAAGCGGTGATCGAAGATCAAAGAGTTTGATCGAATCGGAGCGATGGTCAGAATCCATGTTCGGATCGTAGATGAGATCTATGTTTTCGGAAAAATCGTCGGGCGCTGCCCGCACCCGCGAGGGGCGCTGCCCCTTCGATCCCCGCCCGCTATCCGTCTAGCGGGACCGCTGGCTTCGCCCTGTCATAGCGCCTTAGATGTCGTTGCGAGTTTCACAACGCCGGTAGATATTGTATCTATGCATAACTTGTTTTTGCAGGAAGTTGTGAATGGTATGGTTCATGTGCATGTGATGTATGTGTGTAATCCATACGTGATCTGCGAATCACGGTTTTTGTCAGCCGGCTGGAGCCTAGGTGCTGCCATTTTATTGTATAACGACCTGCGTGTCGGATTCTCTATGTAATTTACTTTACTAAGCTAGTGTAGCTGATTGGAGAACCCGGAAGGCATGCAAGGCGTTGTACATGTCGGCGACATGGAGTAAGACGGCAAGTGACAAGATTTGGCACGAGTCGGATTACAGGATTTGTGGAGATGGAGATCGCCATGAAGAGAGCTATACCATTTCACATTATAAATGCTTTGTTTTGTGTTATTGTTATGTCTCAGTTTTACCTCTATTAGATAGTCGTTAAAATTTAATCCCTCAAAGAAGGTCTAGTCGGTTTTCCCGCCAGTGTTTGCACCATCACAAGTCGGACATTTTTGGTAGTGGGCTCATAAAATTGAGGTGCTGCCAATTCTTTCCAACTAGGTGGTTTCGAGTCGGACTCTTACTGCGGAAACACTCGGTAAGCTAGACGGGTCTATCACAACGGTTGTGGGACTCGGGGAAAAGTCGGATGGGAGCTGGGGAATGTGATGCCACCCGTCCAACAGGAGTCGCATGAGATGCGATTGACAAGGAGTTGTCTACCTAGATCACTTGGCGGCTAGCGGTGATGCTAAAGCTCACTAGCCGACTTTCTTATTTAGGATCCTGAATCACTAAGTAACCATCGGAGGGGTGTTGGTTCTAGTGGGAGCATAAAATATTAAAGTATTTAATATGCTTGCTCTTTTATGAATACATGTCTTAAGTGTTTTGCATATTTTCTGTTGTAGATCATGGCACCAAGTAGCAGTCACTCTCAGATATCCGGTTTTGCGTTGAGAACCATTCTTGAGAAAGATAAACTGAACGACACTAATTTTACCAACTGGTATCGAAATCTGAGAATTGTTCTCAAACAAGAAAAGAAGGACCATGTCCTAGACAACCTACTTCCAGATGAGCCGAATGAGAATGCGACTGTCGCTGCCACCAATACCTACTGTCGGGCTAAGGATGAGTCCACGGATATTAGCTGTCTTATGCTTGCTCACATGGAACCGGACTTGCAAAAGCAGTTCGAGCATGTTGAGGCCTATGATATGATCGAAAGCCTCAAAAGTATGTTCCAGGCTCAGGCGAAGAATGAGAGGTATCAAGTCTCTCAGGCTTTGCTGAGTTGCAAGCTTAAGGATGGTGATCCACTGAGTCCGCATGTGATCAAAATGGTTGGTTATGTGCAGTCTCTGGAGAGGCTTGGCTACCCCATTAGCGAAGAGTTCGCTACGGATATAATTCTGAACTCTCTTCCTAGTGCATATGGGCAGTTCATTTCGAACTACCACATGAATGGTATGGATAAGAAGCTCACTGAATTACATGGGATGCTCAAGCAGGCAGAGGCGGATCTCAAGAAGGGCGCCAGTCAAGTGTTGATGGTGCAGAATAAGGCTAAGTTCAAGAAGAGTTCTTGGACTAAGAAGAAGGATAAGTCAGGAGGAAATCAGGCTCAGGACCCGGTCCCAAGCGCTTCCTCAGGGACTAAGCCATCTCCTTCAGCCGGATCCACTTGCTTCTACTGCAAGGCGGATGGCCACTGGAAGAGGAACTGCAGCAAGTACTTGGCCGACAAAGCCAAGAGTGGAGGTATGACTTCCGACTCAGGTACACTTGTTTGTAATGTTATAGACATATATCTTGCTGATGCACCTAATAGTTCTTGGGTATATGATACCGGATCAGTTATTCACATCTGCAACTCGTTGCAGGGACTGGTAAGAACTAGGAGCGTAGCAAGAGGCGAGGTTGATATTCGAGTCGGCAACAAAGCAAGAGTTGCTGCGTTAGAAGTCGGCACGATGCAATTTCATTTACCTTCCGGATTCATTATGGAACTGAATAATTGTTATTATGTTCCAGTGCTCAGTCGAAACATTATTTCTGCTTCATGTTTCATGAGGCAAGGCTATGAATCGAATATCAAGAATAATGGTTGTTCTTTGTATTTGAATGATATGTTTCACGGCTTTGCACCCGTCCAGGACGGGTTATTTATTTTGAATCTTGATGGTGAGTCGGTTTATAACATAAATGTTAAAAAGTTGAAACCAAATGATCTGAATATGACTTACTTTTGGCACTGTCGGCTTGGTCATATAAGTTGGAAACGCATGAAGAAGCTCCATGATGATGGACTCCTAACTTCGTTCGACTTGGAGTCGTTCGAGACATGCGAATCTTGCCTACTCGGCAAAATGACCAAGACACCTTTTGCAGAGTTGCGAAAGGGTGTCCGACTTGTTGGGACTAGTACATAGTGATGTATGTGGACCAATGAGCACGACAGCCAGGGGTGGTTATGAGTACTTCATTACCTTCACTGATGATTTGAGTAGGTATGGATATATATACTTGATGAAACATAAGTCGGAAGCCTTTGAAAAGTTCAAAGAATTCCAGAATGAAGCACAGAATCAACTCGGCAAGAAAATAAAGTTTCTTCGGTCGGACCGAGGAGGCGAGTACATGAGCCATGAGTTTGATGACCATCTGAAAAGTTGTGGAATAATTCCTCAACTTATTCCGCCAGGAACGCCACAAAGGAATGGTGTTTCGGAAAGGCGGAATCGAACCTTGTTGGACATGGTACGATCAATGATGAGTCGGACAGATCTGCCTTTATCATTTTGGGGTTATTGTCTAGAAACAGCGGCATTCACACTAAACAGAGTACCATCAAAATCGGTAGAGAAGACACTGCATGAGATGTGGACAGGCAAAAAGCCGAGTTTGTCTTTCCTTAAGATTTGGGGTTGTGAAGCATTTGTCAAGCGACTTCAGTCGGACAAGCTTACAGCCAAGTCGGATAAGTGTATTTTCGTGGGGTATCCGAGGGAAACCTTGGGTTACTACTTCTACAACCGAGAAGAGGGCAAAGTGTTTGTCGCTCGGAACGGTGTCTTCCTTGAGAAAGAGTTTCTCAGTCGGGGAGTAAGTGGGAGCACGGTACAACTCGAAGAAATTCGAGAGGAACCGGCTAGTAGCGAGTCGGCAAAAACCTTGGAGGTTGAGCCGGTCGTGGCAGCTGAGCCGGCAGCAGCACCTGTACTACGAAGATCGGCAAGATTACGAAGTGTTCGTGATGTGTTACTGTTAGACAGTGATGAGCCAGCAAATTATTCGGAAGCGATGGTAGGATCTGATTCCGAGTCATGGCTTGGAGCCATGAGATCCGAGTTAAAGTCCATGGATGAAAATCAAGTTTGGAACTTGGTTGATCTGCCAGACGGTGCAAGACCCGTCGAGTGCAAATGGGTCTTTAAGAAGAAAACTGATATGGATGGAAATGTTTCCGTCTATAAAGAACGCCTTGTCGCGAAGGGGTTCTGACAAATTCAAGGAGTTAATTACGACTAGACTTTCTCGCCCATAGCGATGCTTAAATCAGTTCGGATCATGTTAGCTATAGCGGCCTATTTCGACTACGAGATATGGCAGATGGATGTCAAAACGGCTTTCCTTAACGGAAATTTAACCGAGGACGTGTATATGATACAGTCCGAGGGTTTTGTTGATCGAGCTAATGCTGACAAAGTGTGCAAACTTTAGAAATCCATTTATGGGTTGAAGCAAGCATCTCGGAGTTGGAATATTCGCTTTGATGAGGTAGTCAAATCGTTTGGCTTCATCAAGAGTGATCATGATTCTTGTTTGTACAAGAAGTTTAGTGGGAACAAAGTAAATTTTCTGATCTTATATGTGGATGACATATTACTGATTGGAAATGATGTCCAGATGTTGCAAGAAACCAAGGAATCATTGGAAAGGAGTTTCTCAATGAAAGACTTGGGTGAGGCAACATACATCCTCGGAATCCGGATCTATAGATATAGATCAAAGAGGCTCATTGGATTGAGTCAGAGTACTTATTTGGACAAAGTGTTGAAGAAGTTCAACATGGAATCGTCTAAGAAGGGGTTCTTACCGATGTCCCATGGTGTAAAACTTAGCAAGACTCAGTGTCCTGCGACAACTGATGAGCGAAGTCGGATGAGTGCGATTCCATATGCTTCTGCAGTCAGATCCATCATGTACGCCATGATTTGTACTAGGCCGGATGTTTCCTATGATCTAAGTGTTGTGAGCAGATACCAGGATGATCCTGGAGAGATCCACTAGACACAGCTAAAAATATCCTAAAGTACTTTAGAAGGACTAAGGATATGTTCTTGGTTTATGGTGGTGAAGATGAACTCAGTGTAAAGGGTTACACGGATGCGAGTTATCTTACCGACTCTGATGATTCTCGTTCGCAATCCGGATACGTGTTTATTATAAACGGAGGTGTTGTGAGCTGGAAGAGTTCCAAGCAAGAGACTGTGTCTACGTCTACAACAGAGGCTGAGTATATTGCCGCCTCAGAGGCAGCAAAGGAAGCTGTTTGGATGAGGAATTTCCTCATGGATCTTGGTGTGGTTTAGGGCTCGTCCAATCCGTTAGACGTGTATTGTGACAACATTGGTGCTATTGCACAAGCCAAGGAACCTAGACAGCACCAGAAGAACAAGCACATACTCATGCAGTACCACCTGATTCGCCAGTTCGTGGATCAGGGTGATATCAAGTTATGCAAGGTACACACGGATGCAAATATTGCGGATCCGTTGACAAAGCCGTTACCACAGCCAAAGCATGAGGCGCACCTGAGAGCCATGGGCATTAGATGCTTAGACATGTGATGTCGGAAGATTGACTCTAGTGCAAGTGGGAGACTGTTGGGAATATGCCCTAGAGGCAATCATGTATGATGATATTTCCCATTGTATTCATAAAGATATTAAGTAGTCCTTGTATAAACATCTGATGTGTATCATTGAATATGTGATTCAGTTGTGGAACTATGCATTCATGTTGTTTGTACTAAATATCCTTGGTCATTGAGGTTGTGCTGGACACACAAGTTAGACCAATGTGAAAGTTGGCTTGATGACTCGGTTCCACTTGTCATGGGCATGGAGATGCTATTCCAACTTACACAGATTCGGCTAAAGAGTTTAGCGAGTCGGATTGACCCATATTGAGGTACAACGAACAAGTTGTCATTTGTATATCTCAATAAATGTAATCCTTAGACCTGAGGTTGTTGCATAGTACGAGTTGAGGATCACCGACTTAGGTTCTGTCAAACGCTGATCCATAACTGGGCAGTTATAAAGGCAGGGTTCGGGTCGACTGAGAATCAAGCTGCATGATGTGAATAACCAAGATGGGATTTTGCCCCTCCACTTGGAGAGATATTCTCTGGGCCCTCTTGTGAGATATGATTCGGAAAGCATGGCCATGCACGACTCGGTTAAGTGTTAACCGAGGCGATCGACTAAGAGTTAGTCGGGTGAATCACTTATCTCGGATCGAGAAGAGAGTCGGACTATTTAAGGGATGAAAATTATTCGCCTATAGTCTGACAAGGTATATCATGAGGCAAAAGGGACTCGGACGCAAGTCGCATTGGAAAGGCAAGTCGTCATGACTCTTTGGTACTTGGGAGTCGGCATGTTCTGCTAGGAGCCGCTACCGACTGATCGATTGAGAGTCGGACTCCAATCGTGTCCAAGTAGCCATGAGCCTGCGGGGTCACACACTTAAGAGCGGGAGCAAGTTCGGATTGGATCTGAACCTGTAATCTGGTTGGGTTGGACCTAAACCGGATTAGGACTGAGTTAGTGAGTTGGACTCATGGTGACTAGTGTTATATGGGCTTTAGTGAATGGGTCGCGCGAGCAGAGCCCACGTTCACTCCCTATATATAGTGGAGCACCGTAACCCAGAAAGGTTAATCGTTGTTCGGTTAGGTAATTCCATGTGTTGGAAACCCTAGCTCCACAGCAGTCCTGCCGCCATTCCGAACCTAGCAGTTCGTCGCCGGTGCTCCTCCTTGTACGTGTGGATACCAGCAGAGGTGCTGTGCGATCAGCACCAGGACGATCGGATCGTGATGACTGCACTGCATCAACTGACGCGCTTCATAAGTAATCCGCAACTGCTCGTCTAGTGGTAAACCTCGTGGCCTTCTACCTAAGCTAGATCTTGGGATCACCACGTTAGAGGAAAAGTTTTGTTTTATCTCTGCGTGGCCCAACAAGTATGCCCCAAAACCTTAAACAACATGTTATTGTAGGGGAAGTAACTAATGTTTTGTTTAACTAAAAGCTATTATATGAAGAATACAATCTTATTCAGAGTAATAAATAGGGTTATGCTTATCTAACCCCATGTAATATGCCAAATCCATAGTGGCATGAATGACAAGGCAGTATTCTTGTAGTACAATTAGATCTATATAGGTTATGAAACTAGTTAAAACTTGAGAATTATTCGTTGTTATAATAAATGTGCTTAGAGAAGTCAAGATTTGAAACAAAGGGTAGAAATGTGAGGATGATGTTTAGTATAACTCCAAGGAAAATTAGGTTATGACCAATTATAGAGTGAATTAACCAACCATCTCTAGAGTCGGGTCAAATTTTCCAAAAGTTATTCCTTTGCAAATGGGCAAATGGTGTAATTTAGGAGGCAAAGAACATTAAGCGCCATACAAAATAAGTGTATAACGGTAGAAGTCCATACACTAAGATGTATAAAAAACTATAGTGTATAACATCAAAGCCTAAGTACAAGAGATGTTTTACTCGAAGTACTGTTTATACAGGCTTTTGATGTATGTTTGCTAGAGGTAACATTTGGATTTTATTGGATTATATTGTGTGACTAGGTCAGTGCATGAAGTTTGAACTTTATGGGCATATGCATGATGTTTCATGGAGTCCTTACTTGATGTACATGTCTAGAAGGGAAAATGGGTTCGCGTGAGGGAGAGGCGAATTATCATTTTAATGTTGGGAAGATGAAGTCTCATGAGATGTTGGTGATACAACAAAAGGAGGCTAACCAGGCAATTCTGAAGGAAGGACCAAGTCAAAAGCCGTATTTAACCACCAAAGAGGAGGTTCTTTAGTATATGAGGAGTATTGAAGAAGGAAGAAAGGTTGAAACAAAGAGGCAGAACCAGTTCTATCAGGAGACATTAAAGGTGAGGCAAGAGAAGCAATTCAAGGAATTACATCCAAGGGTTAAACTGGTGGAATTCTTAGAAACCAAACCTTGGAGTTTTTCCCTGGTTGAAGAACCTATGGAGGCGGAGAATTGGTTAATGGATACATCCCGTAAGCTTAAAAGTGTGGGATGCAAGGATGAAGAAAAGGTGCGCTATGCAACTTATCTATTGACAGGAACCGCAACCATGTGTTGGGAAAAGTCCAAGTTCATGATCCAGAGGGAGTTGTCAGTACCTGGGCTGAGTTTAGAAAGAAGTTTCGAGAAGAATTTGTTCATCGGGACAATGGGAAAAGGAAGGATAATGAAGCCTTAGAGAACAAGAATCTCCCAGTCCTGAAACATGTACGAGAGTTTAATCTTTTATCCAAGTACATTAGTGAGAAAGTAAACAAGGAGGCGAAACGACAAAAGAAGTTCATGAAAGGACTACAAGCAATTATGAAGATGCAACTAAGGATTATGCGTGCAAAGGAGTTCCAGGAATTGGTGGATAGTGCACATATAGTAGTAGATGATGAGATTGATGCACCTGAAGGAAAGAAAAGGAGAATCCAAAAACAGACCACAACATGTCAGGTCCGAGGACATATGACAAAGAATGGTCTGGATCCACATATGACATACAAAACAGAGAAGATATGTCACAACTATGGAATTCAAGGCCACGTGTTGAAGGAGTGTCCAAAACCTAAGATAGTATGTTACCAATGTGAAGAATCAGGACACATGAAAAGGAACTGCTTAAAATCATGGTTAACTCATGGATCGACAGCAGGAGTAATAGAACCAATAATGGGGTTACCATCTAATCAAAATATTCAGCCTAATCCAAATGGAGAAAGTAATGTAGGAGCATTTCAGGGGAAATGTAGCAACTATGGAATCCTAGGACACAAGAAATCATGTTGTCTGGATCATCAGGAGATTTATAGAACATCAGCGGGAGGAGACACAACATCCACCAAATCACCATCAAAGGAAGGTGTAGGTGAAGAAGGTACATCCTCAGGAAAACGGAAGTATGAAACCATCAATGAAGTCAATAACAACGACAACCACAACAAAGCAAGTGGTAAGTCAAGGTGTTATTAAATGATATAAGTTATCTTATGCATGCACTTAAGGAGTTGGAGAATTTGCACCGCTATTTCCCAAGTATGTGGGTATACCATCTGTTTCTCATAAGACCATTAGAAAATCTCAAGGGGGAGAGTGAATAATGAAGCATCGAGAGTTGATATCCGGAGTAAGGTTTCGGAGAAAGCCAAAACATTCTTAAAAAGTAAGCTATAAGGTCTAAGTATACCATAGATAAATTAATATTAGAGTTAAGCTATATTTAGCCAGAGTATAAACCAGAATTTTACCTTAAGGAGACTTTCTAAAAACTTAGAAACTTCTTGACTGGATGTCTTAATCTGAAAACACTCAAAAAGACTTGATCATGGCAGAAGTGCTAGATTCAAAAGAAGTTTATATATCAAATGGGATTATAAGTTGGCTCATTTTAAATTAGAAGAGGATCCAAGGAAAAGCTTGAATGAAGATACAACAATTATCTTCCTCCCGGATTTAAAAGAGTCACCAGGATCTGAAGAAGTCAATCTTATCTTCCGAAACGTAAGAGGGTACAAACTTCGAGGACGAAGTTTATTTTAAGGGGAAGAGTCTATAACATCCCAAGATTTAGCACCTAGAAATAGAGAGGACATAGGTTTGTGCATTGCATTCATGCATAAGAAAATCCAGGAAATTTTTGCGCTAAACTAAAAGAGCTATGGAGGGATCGGGATCTCTCTTGTACTGAAGGAAACTTCAGAGCAAGTGCGATAGATTTCGACATGACCTTTGTAGAATTCTTTGTTTCGGGGAAATTTGTTCAAACATATATTTGAATTTCAAATATGAAATTCAAATGAATTTATAAAATTCACAAATAGGAAATGGAAATATTTAATAACTTGAAATTAAATGATTACAGAAATGATATAAAAAGGATTCTTTATTACATTGATCTTTTACAATAGATAATAAAAGTAAAATATCAGGAAACAAAGTAGTAGAAAAAAGAATTACATAATTGAAATAAATAACAAAATTCTTTATTACAACAAAATATATATGACATTGTCTTTACAAAAGAATTGTAAAATAAAAATGAAATAAGTAAACTTTATTGAATAAAATACAACAGTACAATGTTTTTACAATTTTCAAACAGAATATAAATTACAATGTCTCAACATTATTCAATCAGAAAAGAAATTACATATATATGAAAAAGAGAAAACCTAAAACTATTTCCTAACTACATTTCTTCACCTCCAACATCTTCATCTCTTCTTAGTGATCCCTGCAACATAAAACAATAAAGGGGAAGAGACAAACAAAATAAAAGGGATTAGAGGGGGTTAGTGATACTCTCAGTTTTAGCAGTGAGGTGCACTGCTTAATCACATCACTGAGTATTATTTAGGGGCCATATGTGTATCTGTTCTCATCAAGAGTTTTGACCTCAGATTAAGGCATCATGGGTCTAAAAGGGGCAAGTTTCACCTTAGTAGAATAGTAAAGGAGTCCATTGCTTTTGGCAACACAAAATAAAGCCAAACTTGAGATAATAGCAAACCAGCCGAGAGGATCCATTCCCAATAAATATCTCTCTATTGAAACTTGAACCACAGGAGGGTCCCACTTGACAGCAGCACTGTCACAGCATGCAAGTAATGTGCTGTCAAGCACCAGAGGCATCACAAAGAGTACAAAGGTAGGCACACAGCCATAGCTAATAAGCTAGAAGCAGATCAAATTTTCTCTACACACCACACAGCCCAGGACTACTCAGTTCCAATCTATCTCAAATCACTCCCAAGCCCACACATGAACAACCACAATATAAAATCAGATGATCACTGATCTATCCAGCTTTATCAACTAGAAACCAGATCATTCCACCAAACCATCTCTAGCCCTGGTTGATCCTAGGAGCCATCCAAGAGCTAGAATCAGGGGAAGACAGATCCAGGAGCACCAGCAAAAGGAAAAGCAGTAGAAGATTCAATAAATCTAGTCATGAGCACAAGGAGGAGGCCTAGATGTTAAGAAGAGAAGTAGCAGTATCTACATCAGAAGAAGGGAGGAAGGCATGCCACTAATAACAGTGGATGATCAAGATCAACACCAGCTAGCAACTGCAACAACTCCACAATCACAGGTTAACCACCAGAATCAAGCTATAGTATCTGTTCTTATTTTCTGCAGTCAAGTAATGGAAACAGTGCAACTATCAATCCCTCTAACCAAGTTCAGTTCCTAAATAAAAAGGCAACTTTTGAAATTTTGAGTATTTCTCTGTTGGTATTGATTACCAACAAGAAATTTAGAAGCCACTAGTTTTAAAATGGCACAAGAAGAAGCTTATTAAGAAAGGCTACAACAGATCAGATGTGTAGCAGGCCAAGCATAGCACTAGGGTATCTATCAACCTTAGGAAATCCAAATCATCTTCCCAGATCATCTGATCTAGGAATCATATATCTAGTTATCAAGCAATTAAGTAGATAAATAAATTTACTTTACATCTTATGATTCATATTTATCCAAGATCATGCCTTGCATGATATAGCATCATCATTTTATTCTCTAGTTTTACTAGACAAGCACTACCACAACTGCTAGGCTACATGGCACATTCCTAGAGGGTAGCACCTCTGTACCTAGTAGATTCAAAACATCTTTAGCACAAACCCAAGTCCATTTTAAATGAACCCCAATCTCACTTATGAATAAGTTCATATCATCTTCATAGATTATACTAGGAATCAACTCAGAGATTATTCTCTATCATATTCTTAACAAATAATGTTCGCAATAATTAGATTCCAATCTGGGAAGTTTTAATCCCAAAGAAATTATGTCCCAACATGAACAGATAAGCAGCACAACTATGCACTACTAAATGGACATTGCCATAGCCTGGATCCATGCTAGTCAATAGATATCAAATACAGTTATCTTAATATTGAAATTTGGATACAAATGGTCTTTTAGCAACAATACCACATCCTGGTAATTATCAACTAGACAACATCCAAACCAATGTCAATTCACAAACAAGGATCAAGAACATCCAATAATTTGAACAAGAAATAAATCATATCAACTAATAGGTGTAGGAGCTATTTATATTATCATGCATAAGTATGTACCAGACAGTCAAAATCAATCCCAGCATATTCTACATCTCACATACACATGGAAATGCTTGTTATCTATACTATACAACACACCTACATATCAATTGGGATATAACATGGGGATGCATAAAGCCCAAGTTGATTAGATACCAGATTTTGTATATGAGATCTGGGAATTATTATGACAGGTTGATCAACCCAGAAAAGCATCTCCTATATTTCAAAGCACATTCTCATGCGTACATGCTAATTATCAAGAACAAAATCACCTAATCCTTTCCTTGATCATACTAGATCTAAAGCATAATGCGAGAAACCTATTTAGCCATTTAATCAATTGCCTATGACTATTAGAATGGTAGAACATGACTTATCCATCCACACCTAACTACACCGCCAGTATACCAACTAGATCAAACAATCGATGCATACGCTCCTAACCTGAATCAACACGAAAACGTCACTACAAATCCACAAAGAGATTTATCAAAACCTACACCTAAATCCATAGGGATCCCAAATCCATATCAGAAGAGTTCATCGGCACCAAGCCTGGTCACAGAGAAGAGAGGGGTAGAAGGAGCACCTACCTAGGGCGAGTCCTAGATCGCCGAAGAGGAGGCAGAGGCCGCGAATGAAGCAGCACGGCGGCACGGTGGGCACCGAGGCGCCTGCACCGTGCCGAGCCATCCCAGCAACATCTGCAGCATGGCGAGTGTCGTACCCAAACAGCAACACCGCCAGGATCGACAACTGTCATACCAGGGCGGAATTAGGGTTTCGGCCAGACGCGTGCGAGGCCACGATGAAGACCAATCGATAAGGAGAAGGAAGAGGAGGTAGTGGCAAGCCAGCACCAAACCACGGCTGCAACCGACGGTGTCGGATTTGGCCGGCGTTGGCTGGCAAGGGCGGCGGCGGTAGCGTGTGCGGGTCAAGCAGAGAAACAAGAGAGGGGGAGTGGGGATTGTGTCGCGTGTGTGCGAGAGTGAGAGGAGAGGAAGAGAGAGGGTGGGCTGTGGTCTAGATGACCCAAGCCAGCTCTAAATGGGCCATGCATGCCCATGTACCCAAACAAACAACCCAAGTTGATTAGGAAAAGAAATAAAAATAAATAAAACAAATGAATTACCAAAATAACCTCTAAACATTTTTAGCTATAGAAAATTATAGAAAAATCATAAAAATACATTTAACATGTTAAAATTATCATAAAAATAAGATCTATCTAATAACATTATAACTTTATTTATTTAAAATAAATATAAAGCATATAAATATTAACATCATTAAATCCTGAGTAAAATTTCATAAAATAAGAAAAACTCCTAAAAAATAAATAAAAACCATTTTTGTGTATAAAAATAACTCTACTATTTTATAAAAATACTAACTTAGAGTTTTATAAATAAAATATAAAGCAAATATTTAAAGACACTTAATTCTTTGAAGAATTTTATAAAAATAAAGGTAATACTTAAAAATAAATAAAATTCATTTTTAAGATCTTGAATAAATTTATTTTATTAAAAAATACTATATATATTATTAAAAACATTTAAATAACATTAGATAATAAAACTCATTTACTTATTTTACTAAAATAAAATAACCACTTTGTTAATTCTCTAAAAATTATTTACTAAGAAAGAAATAATCACATTTCTTAGTAAAAACACTAAATCCTTTAAATTTAATTATTAAGTATAATAATCATAATTCATAATAAAATATAAGTATAACTATTAACTTTTAAATACTCTTATTAATCTTAAATTCAAAATTAAACTCCTTTTAAATAAATATTATATATCACATGTATAAGATGGTGAATAATCTCCATCTCTTAAACACTCTTAAATTGACTCTAAACCCTAACAAATTTATAAGATAATCTCATTATGCTCCCATTAATAAATTGCATATTATTAAATTCATCTTTCACTTAAATTAAAAGGGATCATCCATAATCATATTTGTCAAAACCCTAAAATTATATGATATTCTAAAACTTATTATATCTTAAAAATCCACTTCTATTTTTATAGTTAACTTTGGTCAAAACAATCATAAACATTGACATGGTTATACCCTACGGGTACGTAACTTCAGCATACCTGGTCTAGCCCAAGGAAGACCCACAGCAGATATACGCTAGCCAATGAATATTTTCGGGTGGCCAAGGCCCATGAAGCCTTCCGATCCTTGGAGAGCAAGACTAGCGTAGATAGGAAATTCAAAGGGGTAAAACCCTAGAACTTGTAACCGACTAGGACTATGCCCGGGACCTGCCTAAGTCTATATAAAGGCCAGGAGGGCACGTCCTAGATCTCTCGACTCATACTTTCGCACGCACCTCCACGCCAGATCGAATCTGTGCACCCTGTAACCTTCGGTTCCGCCGTAATCAAGAGCAGACAAGCAGGAGTAGGGTTTTCCCTCTGGGGGCCTGAACCTGGGTAAATCTTGTGTCCCCTGGTTGCTTGTCTGTTAACCGTGCCATGATCTCCAACATCCCCATCTTCTCCAAAACCCAAGTCCATAACAATGGGCATTGACGAGATTAAACCTCGTCAATTGGCGCCGTCTGTGGGAATCGGGGCTGCTGATTGTGCGATCGTGACGGTCCACCCCCGATCGATCTACAACTCTGCGGCGACGGAGAATCACCTCCTCTTCGGGACCTTCGACTTCACCGCCCACTCGCCGGCCACCATGAAAGATTTCGAGCCCGTAGGCGACGGACTCGAGATTTTGTTCGGGAGCTTCTGCTTCCAGGTGGGACAAACTGGCACCCTCCGCCTTCCTGAGCGGGTGCCCGTGCCATCAATCAGGCCCTCCTCGTGGGCTCCACACCCCGTGCTATGCACGTCACCATCGACAGATGAGTTCTACAACAGCAGCAGCTGCAACTCCGATCTGTGTGATCCACCTTCGGATGAAGGGACCTACGGTTCCGGATCTGAAAGTTGCGGCAGCAGTGAACCGATCTACGAGCACTACCTATGCGCCGCGGTCATCCAGGATCAACAAACGCCCAACCCGCCGCCCAACACGAACCCCAACCCGCAGGACAGAAACGGTGGAAACGGCGGGAACAGAAGAAGCCAGTCCCCCCACCCGAAGGGGAAAACAATGGCCACGTCATCCAACTTAGCAAAGAAGGATGGGTCCAGGCACGCCGTGCCGTCGCGGGCGACATAGTCCTGCCTATGGATGCACCACGTGACCTACTGATGGCGTACCACTACCTCCTCATCGAGGAGCACAAGAAGCAAGTCAAGATGCAGGAGACGCTCGATAAACGCAAGCAAGCAGCCTCCGAGTCCAGCGTGCGACGAGCTGCGCTCTCCGCCATGGCACCCGGCTCTAGCACGAATGGAAATCAGGGAAACAAGCATCGCTCGCGGGTGGAGAACATGGATCCCAAGGAACGCCGTGATGTGACCCAAACTCTCCACACGTCGTTCATGGATATGGATGCCGATGACAACATCATCCCGAAGACACCACAAGCTGCGATCCTGGCAGCCACCGCGTATCTCGCGGCCCACCAACCTCCGGAGGGAGACCCGAAAAGAGCCATGCATAAGTCCGCACTCACCGGACTCGGACTCATCGGGGCTGCGCTCCACGAAGACGCTCCTGCGAAGCCGAAGAAGAAAGCTCCGGTCAGGCGCTACCGTAGCCCCACCCCTTCATTCGAAGAAGAGGAGGAGCACGACCTTCCTCGAATGAAGAAGAGCTCGCATCGCCATAAACGCGACTACGACGCCAGAGACGCTCTTACACAGCGCAAAATCAACAAAGCGCGAGCCAAACGCGCATGCTCGTCCGAGTCCGAAATGGATGAAGATGAAGGAGAACTCTATGGAGCTCGATGCTTCAGCAGATCTGTTCGGCGAACAAAGATGCCACGCAATTTCAAGCTTACTTCGGATACTCCGAAGTTCAACGGGACGCAAGATCCAAAATCTTGGCTCAGCAATCATCTGTTATCCGTCAAGCTGCACGGCGGTAACAAAGAAACCGCCATGCAATGCCTCCAGCTGCAGCTGACAGGCGCGGCGCGGGTCTGGCTCAGCAGCCTATCATCAGGATCCATCCAAAGTTGGGAGGAGCTAGCTTACAGCTTCATCCGAAATTTCAAGGGCACCAGCAAGAGGCCCGCCTCAATCGAAGAGTTGCGAGCCTGCACTCAGAGAACGGGAGAATCTATTCGCTCGTACATATTACGCTGGTCTACCACCAAGAACTCTGCAGCACATATCTCCGAGGAGAGGGCCATCGACGCCTTCAGAGACGGCATCAAACGCCAAGATTTCAAGGAAGAACTTGGGCGTGTCAAGCCCAAGACACTCGACCACCTCATGGAAATTGCCAACAGTTGGGCAGATGGCGAAGATTGCATCCAGCGAGCGCAATCAGATGAAGAGGACGACTATGGCCGAAGGCGAGAATGCCACAGCAAGAGGAGATCGCGTGTCTACGAATACCGCGACGGACCCGACATGGTCGCGGCTGGCTACGCCGACCGCCGCAACGACAACAGCCGCAACAGCGGAGGTTACCGCGGAGGAAATCTCCGAGACAGCGGACGATCATCACAATCGTGGCAACGCCGCGACCGCGACAACGGACCCTCAGCATTCGAAAAACTTTCAGGTCCATGCACCATCCACTTCTACATCGACAAGTAAGATGGCAAAAAGAAAGCCAGTCACATGCTCAAGGACTGCCGCGAGTTCCAGAAACTCAGCGAAAGCATGGCGCAGATGAGGCAACAAGCCCCAATCCCTGCGTTCGGAAACGCACCCGCGCAAGGAGAAATAGCACACGGAGCTCCTCCTCCGCCACCTATTGGAGGCCCAAACCAGCCAGTCGCACCAGCGCAAAACAACGCCGGGGTCGTATACCCCCCACCAAAGGGAGCACTAAATATGATCCAGAAGGGACGCCCCACAAACAGGGTGCAGAAGAAAATCACCCGACAAATCAACTTGGCCGTGGCAACTCCACCTGCAATCCCTGAGTACCTCAGCGGATCGGAGTCCTGCATCACGTTCACTCGCGCGGATCACCCTTGCCAGATCCCTCTCCCAGGTCATGCTGCCCTGGTGATGGAGGCGCAGATCGGAGGCTTCGAGATGAGTCGCGTCTTCATGGACGGTGGCAGCGGCATCAACCTAATGTTCGCAAGCACCCTGGCAGCTATGCGGATCCCGCAATGCAGCCTGGAACAATCAGACACAACGTTCCACGGCATTGTACCAGGAAAGGGCATATTCACCCTGGGCAAAATAGGACTCGACGTCATCTTCGGAAAGTCGGACAACTTTCGGCAGGAGCGACTTGAATTCGAAGTGGTGGACTGGCCGTCACAATACCACGCCATCCTAGGGCGTGTAGCATTCGCAAGGTTCGTGGCCGTCCCACACTACGCATACCTACAACTCAAGATGCCAGGACCAAGGGGCGTCATCACAATCCACGGGAGCTTCACCCGATCGGACCAATGCGACAGGGATTTCAACAAAATCTCCTAGTCTTTCGGCATGCAAGACGAGCTTGTAAGGCTCCGCGAGGTGACGGACAATGGGCTACCCCCAGTCACAAGGCAGAACGCACCTGACATGTCCTTTGACTCCACCGTCAACACCAAGAAAGTACAGGTCCATCCGACGGATGCCTCCAAGACGGCCTTGATCGCCAATGACCTCGGCACCGCATAGGAATGCGCGCTCGTCGAATTCCTCCGCGAGCGCTGGGAAATCTTCGCCTGGTGTCCTGCGGACATGCCAGGAGTTCCCAGGGAATTCGCCGAGCATGCACTCAATGTCTTTCCAGACACCAAGCCAGTCAAGCAGTCCATCCAAAGATTGTCGGAGCCACGAGCCGAAGCCATCGGCAAGGAAATCAATAGACTACTCGCTGCAGACTTCATCAGGGAAATCAAAGAGAGCGAGTGGCTTGCAAACACAATGATGGTTTCGAAGAAGGACACGGACATCCTGCGGATGTGCGTGGACTTCACGTCACTAAATAAGCACTGCCCAAAGGACCACTTCCCTCTTCCACGGATCGACCAGATTATCGATTCGACTGCAGGTTGCGAGAAACTCTCCTTCCTCGACGCCTACTCAGGCTATAACCAGATTCGGCTCAAGGTCGAAGACCAGGAGAAAACGGCGTTTATTACACCGTTCGGAGTATTCTGTTACAACACAATGCCCTTCGGGCTAAAAAACACGGGTGCCACGTACCAGCGATGCATGCAGGCCTGCCTCAAGGACCAGATTGGTCGCAACGTCCAAGTCTATGTCGACGACATAGTAATAAAAACCAGAGAGGCAAGGACACTTATCGACGATCTCCGCGAGACGTTCGACAACCTCGATCGCTACAGGATCAAGCTCAATCCCGAAAAGTGCGCCTTCGGCGTCCCATCAGGTCAACTTCTCGGGTACTTCATCTCTCAACGAGGGATCGAGGCGAACCCGAAGAAAATCAAAGCCATCATGACGATGGAGAAGCCGAAAAACTTCAAGGGCGTCCAGCAGCTCGCAGGACGAGTAGCGGCGCTAAGCAGGTTCATCAGCCGTATGGGCGAGAAGGCCCTACCATTCTACCAGCTGCTGCGTAAAGCAGACAAGTTCGAGTGGACACTAGAAGCCAACGACACATTCGAAAGCCTCAAGCGGCTCCTCTCCACCTCGCCCATTCTGGTCACGCCAAAGGAGCGCGAGCCCTTGCTGCTATACATAGCAGCCACACATCAGGTGGTCAGCACCGTACTCGTGGTCGAACGACCCGAAGAAGGCAAGACCCACGGGGTCCAGCGCCCAATTTACTACCTCAGCGAGGTACTGACACCAACAAAGCAGAGGTACCCTCACTACCAGAAGCTAGCCTACGGCGTGTTCATGACGGCTCGACGGTTGAGCCATTACTTCCAAGAGCACCAGGGGATGGTCGTCAACGAAGCACCCCTGAACAGCATCCTGAATAATCCAGAGGCCACAGGACGGGTGGCCCTGTGGGGCATCGAACTATCACCCTTGGACATCGTCTACGAGAAGCGACACGCAATCAAATCTCAAGTCCTTCCGGACTTCCTGGTGCACTGGATGGAGCTGCAGCTGCCAGATACCCCAGACATGTCGCAGTCCTGGACAATGCATTTTGATGGCTCCAAGCGCGAAGCCAGAGCAGGGGCAGGGGTCATACTGACCTCCCTGTAGGGTGACAAGATGAAGTACGTCCTTCGGATGAAATTCAGGGCCTCCAACAACGAAGCCGAATACGAAGCCCTCATCCATGGCATGAGGATGGCAAAGATATGCGGCGCAACGCGCCTGGTCATCTACGGTGACTCCAACCTCGTCGTCCAGTAGACGATGAATGAGTGTGACGCACACGCCGAAAACATGATCGCGTACCGCGCGCTCTACAACGCACTCGAAGGAGAATTTGACGGCTGCGAACTTCGACACGTTGGAAGAGAGAGCAACGAGGAAGCCGATAGACTCGCCAACATCGGCTCCACCTGCGCAAAGGTGCCACCAGGTGTGTTCCTCGAACAAATCTGCGTGCCATCCATCAAGCGTAAATTCCCCAAGGGATCACCCGAAGAATTAGAGCACTCGGGAGCTACGCTACCCGAAGGACATGAAGGACCCGAGAAACTGGACACAGAGGTAGCCATGGTCAACCTAATGCAGGTCATGGCAGTCGAAGAATCCTGGACACGACCGTACCTCCAGTTCTTGATAACCGGAGAATTGCCCGACAGCCCAACAGACGCCCGACGCATATCTCGCCGGTCAAAAGCCTTCACCATCATCAACGGCGAGCTGTACAAGTGGAGCATCACGGGCGTACTTCAACGTTGCGTCACCATCAACAACGGCAAGGCCATACTCCAATACATCCACGAAGGCATCTGCGGCCACCATGCAGGCAGCCGCTCCCTTGTCGCCAAAGCTCTACGAGCAGGATTCTACTGGCCAACGGCCATGAGCAACGCAAAGGACATCGTCCGAAGATGCAACAGATGCCAACGGTTCGCCGACAAACCGCACGCACCCGGGTCCGAGCTCAGGCCCATACCTATAGCTTGGCCTTTTGCTCAATGGGGCCTCGACATGATCGGCAAATTGCCAAAATCCTCGAAAGGAGGACACGTCTTCCTCCTGGTTGCAGTCGACAAATTCACCAAGTGGATCGAGGCCATGCCGATCACCAACCAAAAAGGCAAAACTTCCGTCAAGTTCTTCGAGTCCATTGTCTACAGGTTCGGCGTACCACACAGCATCATCACCGACAACGGATCGAACTTCATCTCCGGAGAATTCCAGGACTTTTGCGAAGGCCTTGGGATCAACATCACATATGCCTCAGTGGCACACCCGCAAACGAACGGACAAGTGGAAAAGGCCAATGGCCTAATCGGAGTCGGCATCAAGAAGCGCCTCATGAGCTCACTCGAACACAAAGCTGGAAATTGGACGAAGGAGCTACCCTCCGTCCTGTGGAGCTTACGGACTACGCCAAACTGCTCCACCGGCTACACACCGTTCTTCATGGTACACGGAGCCGAAGCCATGCTACCAGCCGAAGTACGCCACCAGGCCCCACGAGTCGGCGCCTACAGTGAAGCTGAATCCATGGCTGCACTCGAAGACGCTGTCGATACACTCGACGAAGCACGGGATATTGCCGCAGCTCGATCAGCGGTGTACTAGCAGAGTCTCCGCAACTACCACAGCCGCCGGCTGCGCCCAAGGTCCTTCGTCGAAGGAGACCTCGTCTTGCAACTCAAGCAAAAGCGACCGAATAAATTCGAGTCGCCATGGGAAGGACCCTACGTCATCACCGAAGTCATCCCAGGTGGCGCCTATCGCCTCAAGCACGTGGAGTCTGGAGTCGCATACTCCAACCCATGGAATATCTCGCACCTGCGACGGTTCTATCCGTAGCAACCTACCCCCTTCTTTTACTTTCAATAAGGCTTCCAGCCAAGGCTACTCAGCCGAACAATGTATCTCCTCCATTACGATATAAATAAAGCTAAGTGTCTCGCCCCAAAACTTCGTTTCACTATTTTCTACAACTATACTATATGCTAAAAACGCACTCGGGGGCTCCCCCCACCTCACGATTTCATCGACTGAGGGCCAAACGTGTACACCTGAGTAGCTGACAACGTCAGGCAAACGAAAAGGACACGTATCCAATTAAAGCACTGCGTTCTCACATACAAACAAACCTTTACAACAAAGGGCACAACACGCCCAGCCGAAATATACAAATTTTACATCTCTCTCTTTTTACAGGTACTACCTATGTTGAAGAATAACCTGGGCACGCTGCTCAAACAAATCTACAATCTATTCGGCATAGTGCCTTACAGCCGCGTAATGCGGACGCATGTCCCACTCGCCACCATCAGGGCAAAGAGGTGGCCCAACAGCCACGGCAGCCAAATCCACGTCAGGCCGGTGCAGCCTCACAAGAGACAACGCAACTTTCACTCCTGCGACAAGCTGCTGCCGCACCAACTCCTTGACATTGCTTATGTTCCGAAATTTCGACAGAAGACCCGCAAGGCTTGTCGGCACGGCATCCAAAGGGAACATGACATGCAGTACCGAGGAAAGCGATGTCTGCACCTGGCGGAGCACCCACAAAACTTGATGAACACGATCCTGCACCGTCGCCAGGGCTTCGGCGCGATCACGATCCATCCAGAAGAAGCCGCCGGCCTCCATGTCCTGTTGAGTCAAGCAATTGACCCAAACAGCGACACGCTCTTTTTCTTCCCTCGGAGCAAGATTTGCACCTACAACAATCGGACAACATAAAGAGTAAAGCCATCAGGCTCATCCGAAGAACAGAGCTACAGCTCGACCAAAGAACAACTTACATTGCAGTTGCTCGGACAGCCGGACCAACTCCACCATCAAGTACTCCTCTCTGGCTGTACCACGATCAGCCTTGGACTTCCAAACGTCGGCATGACCGCGTAACCCGAGCAACTCCCTCTCCAGACTACGCACACGGTCCCGAAGGAAAGTGAGCTGCGAGGAATCATCCAAGGATGGTCGCAACGGCATTGCGGATGGAGCATCAACAGGGTCAGCACCCGAAGGAACCTAGAGCGGCAGCAAAAGAAAGGAACACAAACATTCAGCCAAGGATGGAGCACAACTCAGAGAAATTCATTGAATATATAAAGCCACTACATGGCACAAGGATGGTGTTCTTCAAGATATTTACAACAAAAACAAACTACCAACTAGCCTACATTTACTACGCCTAAGATGCAGGAGCCTGAGTCGCTTCGGAGCCAGACTTCCAAGCTTTGGCCCCACCCTGCTGCCGCAGTGCATACTCAGACAGCAAATCAATGAGCTTGGGCCCATATCGCCTGCAACGAGCAGAATAGGCAGCAAAGGCTACCTCGGATCCATCCGCAGCTGTCGGCATCCGAGAAGTGATCTAGGGCAGATCCAGCTCCGCTCCAGCCGCCATGGCCATCGCCAGCCCGACGGACGCGCCGATGCCCTTCTGCTTGCGTTTGTATGCCGCAGGCACTTCGGCTGACAGAGCCTCCGTCAGAGCATCCACATCATCAAGGGAAGCGCCCTTCGGGACAAGCTCCTTGTAGAAACGACCAAGGACTTCTTTCGCCTTGGCAAGGGAGTTGACGACGGTGCTGCAGTGGTCTTCGACCGCCACTATGGCATCATCTAGAGCACTCCCGTGCTCCAGAGCACCGCGGTCGAACTCGATGCCTGCGGCATCTGAGACAAAACAGAAGAAGGACAAAATGAAGAAAAGCAGCATAGAAGAAGACCCGAAGAAAAAGAAACAAGTACAAAACTAGCACTCACCCGAAATAGCCTTGGCAGCAGCCATGAGCTTTGTCGCCACCCCCTTTTCATGAGCAGCCGCAACGGTGGCTAGCTGTTCCTCACGATCCGCGGCCTCCTGTTGCAGACGCTCTTTCGCTTCAGCTGCCTTAGTCAGCTCTAGCTCGAGGCGTTCTTTCGCGCCAACAGCAGCTCCAGCCTTCTGCTCCGATTGACCAAGACTCTTTTTGAGAGCATCGACCTCACGGAGGGAATTGTTATGCTCCTCTGCATTTAACACAAGCAAGTGTCAAACAACAGAAGCAGGATACATAAGAGAGGCGTCAAGAGGCAGACAGGTACCTTGAAGCTGCCGAAGTTTCGCTTCCAGCGCCAAGCGCTCCTGCACCAGTCGCTTGGCCTCCTGCACAAAAGGCTGAAGAAAAAGATAGCAGTAAGAAAAGGACTTGGGGGCTACGCCCAACAAAAAGGAGTAAAAACAAGATTCGCACACGAAGATACTCGGGGGCTCCCCCCGTGATATGAAGCAGCAAACTTACATGCTCTGATGGTGACTCCGAAGGACCGCCTGCGAAATTCTGATGCGCAACCACCTGCACCTCCTGCAACGGAGGATCCGGAGGCGCGCCACCCGAAGTCGCCACCGTCTGAGGGGGAGGAGACGCAATCTTCGACTCCCCCATCATCTCCCGTTCACCATCACAGGAGGAATCATGAGAGGATTGCCTGCATACAAACCAATCAGCACAAGTGCAAAAATCACGAAGGAACAAGGACAACAGTATAACAATAAAACTTACGAGCCCAATGCACTCAGGTCGAAGATAGGAGAAGCCCTTCGGGCCCTCTTCTCCTCTTTCTTATCTTCCTTCTTCTCCTCCTTCTTTTCTTCCTTCTTCCGCTTTGCTGGCGGGTGCGGCGCTACAGCCCGCACAGGAATGGCAGGAATAGGAGAGGAAGAGCCTCCATGACCATCATCATGACGCTCAAGGCCCAGAGGGTTTCTCGGAGTCGGAGGATTCGAGGCATCCGAAGACTCGCTGGAGCTCCGCGATCGCTTTCGCGTATGGTCCTCACTCGACTCGTTGGCATCCTCCGCTGGAGATCGCGCTGACGTTAGCTCGGACACGGAATCAACCACTTCATTATTCGGGGCATTCGGATACCTTTCGGGCAATGGTGGTACCGTTCCCGGCACTTTGAAGCTCTGCAAAATGAGAAGGAACTTTGTTAGCAAACAAAGGAAACAAATACACAGCCGACAAAAAAAAGGGAGCACTACGTGCACAAATCTACACCTTCGGTACGACCAACGTCGAAGAAAAGGGAGGAGTCAGCGACTTCCCCGGGATTTCTTCTCCGGCCTTGAACTTCAGCAGCGCGCGAAGGGCCCTGTCAAGATCCCTCTCGGAGATTTTCGCACTCGAAACCCTCGTCGGATCACGGCGCCCAGAATAAAGAAACATCGGGTGCACCCTCGCTTGGAGAGGCTGCACCCGACGCTCAAGAAACGTCTGGATGATGTCCACACCGTTCACCTCCTTCTCAGGAATCAGTTGGAGATCCTCCACCCGACGGTACATGGCCTCTATCTCCGCCACCTCACCGTCTAAGATTTGTTTTTTCCAAGACCTTTTCTTCTGAATCATTTGGGAGGGGTCAAAGGGAACAAGACCAAAATCTTGCCCGGGCACTACGGAGTCGCGAATATAAAACCATCGCCTCCGCCAGTATTGGACAGATTCGGACATGGAAAAGGAAAAGAAGAGAAGATTGGGACTAAGGGAGATGATGCAACCCCCAATAGGATATACACCATCCGAACCAGATTGCCTCTTCACGGAATAGAGATTTCGGAAGAGGCCAAAGTGCGGCTCAATGCCAAGCCAGCACTCGCAAAAAGTGATAAAACACGCAATGTGGAGAAGAGAATTAGGAGACAGATGATGAAGCTGAATCCCATAGAAGAAGAGCAGTCCACGAAGGAAGTCATGGACTGGATACGAAAACCCACGCAAAACGAAGGCGAGAAACATAACCCGGTACCCAGATGGGGGAAGGGGGATTACCTCATTGCCGGGTAGTTTGACGGCCTCCGTATCTTGCGTGATCAGGCCCCGCTCGCGCAGCTTGCGGAGATCGCTCTCCCGCGTCTCTGATCGCCGCCAGCCACCATCGGTGAAGCGAGAAGCGGCGGCGCCCTTCTTTCCTTTGGCGGCGCTGGTCCCAACCGCAGATGAAGACTTCTTTGGTTTCCCCATCATGCTACGGCGGCGCCGGCGGTGAAAACGTACAAAGGACGACGGAAATGTGGAAGGAAATCCCAGCGCGAAGCAAGAATCGCTCGAGCGCAAGGAGGCAGTGAAACACAAGAACTGGTGCGGTGAAAACAAACCACGGTTCCCCTCAATGATTATAACAGCAAAGACGACGCATGGCAGCCGTTCATCCAGAAGACCTAACGCCAATGGTAGATCTGTCTGTACACGTGTCAACACCACAACGAACCGTCGTTACCACGCCGTCCACTACGCGCAGAAATTGAGGAGACGCCGTAATTATCTCCACGCCGCGCGTGACTGGTCAATTCAAAGTCAGCAAGTGGGACCCATGTTTGTCCAGTCAAGTTATCTCTAGCGTAGCAGATGCTTGTGGTCATCGATCGTCAGCACTGATGTCATCAAAAGCTATACTAGCACCAACTACAATTCTTCGGCTCCAAAGCTAAGAGCTAAGAGTACTCACTCGAATCTTCGATTCGAATAAATACTCGGAGGCTACTCCTATCAGGAGCGCTGGCTGCGCACCCGGAAGATGAATAACGACAAAGTATTTCTTCGAGTCCTACGTCGAGTCTGCGACTCCACTACTGACTCGGGGGCTACTCCCATAGGGAGGATGGATTTAATCATCCGAATTTTTTTGAGTCCTATGGACCTAATAACCGAACAAATGCTTGAACTAAAGTCTCTGCTCGAGTCTACGACTCGAACATACACTCGGGGGCTACTCCCATAGGGAGCGCTGGTCGCGCATCCTATGAATTCTTCGACTGTGATCTTTCGGATCAGCACGCAAAAACTTTTTGGCATCTCTGCCCCAACAAAACGCTGAGTGAGCAACGATCTCCTTGGCCACCCGAAACACCTCCACGGTGACAAACATTCGGATGCTGTGTCTGCGACACAAAGATAAGACCTGCAGATATCATCTAACGGCCTGGCAACGTACATGACTACGCTTTGCTAGTACAAATCCATGTCAACAGGCATGATGAAAAATCTCGACGGACGCGTTGGGTACGTTAATTAAAATCACTGGAATTCCACTCCTATAAGTCCTCCGCGGCCTGAGTCGAACTGCCCCAGCATAAGTTCCAGGTTTGAGTTGAGGGACTCGAACTTGAAGAAGATCATGTTGTTTCGTCCTAAGACAGTTAACTGACCCTGATCTGTCGGGTGAGTCAGACACACGCGTCAACAATCCCTACACACATATATTATTAAATACATAGTTGCACCCAAAAAATGGAAGAGTCCTCAGCCGAATCTACGATTCGACTGAACACTCGGGGGCTACTGACATGGTTATACCCTACGGGTACGTAACTTCAGCATACCTGGTCCAGCCCAAGGAAGGCCCACAGCAGATATACGCTGGCCCATGAAGATTTTCAGGTGGCCAAGGCCCATGACGCCTTCGGATCCTTGGAGAGCAAGACTAGCGTAGATAGGAAATTCAAAGGGGTAAAACCCTAGAACTTGTAACCGACTAGGACTATGCCCTGGACCTGCCTAAGTCTATATAAAGGCCAGGAGGGCACGTCCTAGATCTCTCAACTCATACTTTCGCACGCACCTCCACGCCAGATCGAATCTGCGCACCCTGTAACCTTCGGTTCCGCCGTAATCAAGAGCAGACAAGCATGAGTAGGGTTTTCCCTCTGGGGGCCTGAACCTGGGTAAATCTTGTGTCCCCTGGTTGCTTGTCTGTTAACCGTGCCACGATCTCCAGCATCCCCATCTTCTCCAAAACCCAAGTCCATAACAATGGACATTGACAAGATTAAACCTCGTCAAACATCTCATTTGAAGTTTATTAATGTTTTAAAGTTAACTTTGGTCACTTGTACAATCAATTAAAATATGATAACTTAACATCATTCATAACCATCACCAACCCTAATGTAAAACCTAATAACCCTCAAGACTGATTAACTTTAACTAAACACTAGTTTATTCAAATTTTATTCTTTTTGCCACTTCACACAAATAAGTCTATAATAGTTCCTTCAACTCTTAACAACTCAACCCAAGGATTTTTCTCCTAGTCACCAGATAAGAATTAATCATAATCACATTACTATATCCGTACTTGTATATTTTGGATTGTAACACTTAAGTTCCTTATCAATGCCATTGCTTATGAACTAAACTTAAAGATAAACCCAATCTTAAAGAAGATACCTAAGATCAACTTATTTATAATGCTGAGGGTTTCACTTTGGGAATTATAAAATTACATAGCATTACTTATGCATAATGGCATCTTGCTTCTTTAAACATTAGTCCTTACCGGACCAATGATGATGATTTCAGATATTGGATCTTCTATTGTCTCAAAGTCCGTGAGTGCATAATCTTGCGATCACAAAAGGCAAGTTCACACTTGCTCATGTCCTTTGATTATTTTCTATAAAGTATTTTGCAAATCCAGTGATGTCATCACCTGCATTTAAAAAAGGTCAGAAAACACTATTTTCATAATAATATGATTATAGGTTATTTACCATGAGGTAATAACGAACTATGAAAAGTTCCAGTGGAAGAGGAACATACTACCTAGGACATAACAAACAATGTCGTCAGTGATTCTTGCACCGTATATTACACGTTAACCATGAGATTTGGAATGGGACAGAGAAGTCAGCTGGATCGCCTATCTCTCGCATGCCAACGGATGACCGGGCCGTTGTTGCAACCTCTATTGTAGAGGGTTAGCAGGTTATGGGTGGGATCCCTCAACGTCCCACGGCTTCTGGTATCTATGAGGGTTGTACACCTTAGGCTGATAATGGAAACAAGTTTTATCCTAGGGCTGATGTGTAATCCGCTGGGTATGCGGAGTCACGGAGAAGGACAGTGATTGGCTTGGATCTTAGTCTGGGCCTCACACCAAGGAAGTGTGAACGAGCCTATAACTCGGATGTGCAACAAAGCTAAGATCTCTCATGGGTAAAGCAACACACCTCTGCAGAGTGTAAAAATTGTAACTTGTTACTCCCTGTTCCGAGAAGGAGCTACGAACGCGCCAGGAAAGGAACTCTATGAAAGTTCTGGTAAACCTATGAAGGCTGACGAACATAGCTTTTCAGAATAAAAGCAACCTTTGAAGAAATGTTTTCGAAAACTTGCATTGCCTTCGACCTATGGTCTGTGGCTGTATATGGTGCATCAAACACTTCCCTTTAGTGAACTTGCTGAGTATGCTTGTACTCAACATATCTTCTTAACCCTTTCTAGATCTTGGATAACCAATGGCGTTCCCAGGAAATAAGTTACTTGAAGAGTTGAAGATATCTGATGGAGATCAATGGAGTCAAAGACCTTACCGGAAGCTATCAAAGACAAGCTGAAGCATAGAACATAAATAAAACTCCTAGAATCTAAAACCAACTTCTGTAGAACAATACTATAGTAGTACTTTCAAGCCTTATACATATATTAATAGTAGTACTTCTAAAGTAAACTCCGAGTGGATCTTTCTGGTTCTTTCTATATAATATTCCTCACTGTTCGAGTAAGTTATCTGGATCTTTTGTAATATGTTATATGTAATTTAAAGTAATGTCTTGGACCCGTGATGTTTCTGTTGTACCACTCTGAGGGATATAATGCGAATGGAACGGTGTTCCATTGGTGTTATGTCAACGACTAAAGTGTACTACATCATGTAGTGGTATGCTGGGTCACCGCACTAAATCTCCAAACCCTTCTCCATCACCATAGCCATATTCCACCACTTATAATAGTAGATCTCATCTCCAATTGGCAACATTGTAAGACTGTTATTATCAATATCATGGTTTCCATTACAATGTTTATGATTTTTGATTTCATCTCTATGTGTGAGTAATTCTCCTTGGGCTAAGGGATTTGTCCTAGCCATGTAGCTTTTTGTGCATGTTATTTATCATAGATGGGATCATGTATTAGTTTGTATGGCATGATGATTATTGAATCCTCTCTTGCCTCAATCTAAGGACTTGTCGGGTACCCAAGACCCCAAGGATTGATCCAGGTATAGAGTGTGAGTAATGACTGATCTACAGGTTGGGAACCCTAGTGATAGAAGGGGAAGTATGGCTGTATGTGAGGGATTTACTTGGTATTAATGGTGACATCACTATGCGCATATCATTAGTTCTCTTTCTTCTTTGGATGAGACTAGTAGATTATTGCTACAAGCGGTTACGGAGGCAATAGCAATTATTGATACAATGCCCACATTTAATTATCTTTCTCTAACTATTACATGCATACTTTATTATTATGTTTTATTCCCCTTAGATATTTTGCAGAGCTACTAGTGAAACCGAAAGCCCCAGACCCTCTCTCTCTCCATCGTCGACAACAACAAAAATTTCGCAAACTCTTGGTCCGGTGAAAACACAAAAGGAATTCTAAAACTCCTGAAGGTCCGTTTAAGTAACCTTACTACGCTTTCTACTTCCCAAGGATTTGATAAAACTAGGTCTACTAGGGAAAAAGAACTATACTACATCCGTAATCCGGATCGAAGGTATCCACCCTTTTTCTGGTGCCATTGCTGGGGAAGCAATAGCTACCTTGGTGAGGTTAGTAGGAACCTTGCTAGTTTTAATTCTTGTTTTTAATTTTATTAGTTTGCTTTCAGTCTTTATTTGAAAAACCAAAAAAATAGTTAATCTTTTAATTCTTATTTTTACTATTATAAGTTTTTAGTTAAGAAAATCCAAAAACATAGGAAATATGGCTGAAAACAAGCTTGGGGAGTTTGCAACTCCCAACAATGATTATTTGCGTACTCCTATTACTCAGCTAGCAATTAGTGCTAAAGATTACTCCTATTACTCAGCAAGCAAACATGTAACAGATCTAGATGCAAACGGTGTTTCAACGCTTAGAAACAAGGCCTAGGGATAATAATTTCACTAGTGAACACTCTCTCATATAAATATATTCTCTTCATGATACTACCTTGAACTACTCTCCCGTTGGACACTCTAATCCATGATAGGGCTATAACAGCACTCCTCAAAGTCTGCCTTCCCCATCTAGATAACCCCACACTGTCACCTTGAGTGCTAGACGGTTCCAACAAACACCACAATTTCATAGAGACATCCAACTCTAAATATAACCCATGATAAGTATTTGTAAAATCTAGCCTAAGTGCCACCACGGCGTGCACGCTGTCACTTTCACACATGTGGGGAGAGCCGGAGATCTATTAAAGCACTTGAGTATTTATGTAGACTCCAGCCTAAGTGCCACCACGGCGTGCACGCTGTCACTTTCACACACGTGGGGAGGGCCGAGATCTATTAAAGCACTTGAGTAGTAGAGCAGATCTACTTGATTACAAAGCTCATGACCACAATAAGATCACGCATAGAGAGATATAAACACATAGCTACCGGTAGAGCCCTTAGCCTCGAGGAAGAACTACTCCCTCCTCATCATGGGAATCAACAATGTTGATGGAGATGGTGATAGAGATCGATGGAGATGGTGGTGGAGATCGAAGGAGATAGCTCTGGGGGCACTTCCCCATCTCGGCAGGGTGCTGGAACAGAGACTTCTGTCCCCCGAATCTCCCCTTCGGTGGCGGCGGTGCAACGGAACTTTTTGTGGATTTCTGTCAGATGATTTAGGGTTTCTGAGTCGAGAGGCTTCTTATAGGCGAAGAGGCAAGGTCGGTGGAGGGCCAAGGGGCCCCCACACCCCCTGGTGGCGCCACCAGGGATGTCCCGCACCACCCTAGGGTGTGGCCACCCTGGTATCCTCCTCCATCTCTGCTTCGTGTTTCCGTGTTGCTCCAGGAAAATAGGGAGATTGGCTGTTGTCCCGTCCAATTCTAAGAATATTAATTTTTTAGTTTTTCTGAAACCAAAAACAGCAGAAAATAGGCAACTAGCATTGCGGCATCTTGTCAATAGGTTAGTTCTAGAAAGTGTATAAAAATACCTCAAAGTGTAGACAAAACATAAGAAAGTTGATACAAAACAAGCATGGAGCATCAAAAATTATGATACGTTTACGACGTATCAAGCATCGCCAAGCTTAACTCCTGCTCATCCTCGAGTAGGTAAGTGATAAAAAGAATAATTTTTGAGGTGACATGCACCATCACAATCTTGATCAAACCTTTTGCAAAGCATTGAAAGATAGGATCAAAGTATTCTAAACATGAGCATGAAATATGAAGTTCTAACAATAAGACATAGCAACTATGCAGCAACATGAAAGGATACAAACAAAGATTCATGAATAACAATGCATTGAAAGACGTTTGTTTGTTTCACATGTAGAAAACATATCATAGTGGTATTCAGCTTGTCCCTCATGGAGTAGCAAAACATAAATGCATAGGACACCTCCAAAGTTCATAAGGGTGACTAGATACAAATAGTTCAAGAACAAGCAATATCAATATTATGAATCAATAACTAAGTTTTGGGACAATGCACATACAACTAAGAATGACAACTATGCTCTCCTAGTTGGTGCATAAAGATAGAAGTCAGAGACTCAATATAAAAGTAGGAAGAAAGGCCCTTCATAGGGAAGCAGGGATTTCGAGTTTCATAAAGAGCTTCCAAAAATTATGGTACTTGCTAGCTTTCAGCTCTCATTGCCCCTATCATAAGCATCTTGAAGTGATTAAGGTTAAAGTGAACAAAGTATGGAGTATATGCTTGACAAAGTATAAGTTGGCAATCTAATGTCCCTTGAGTATGAGGGTTGTTCCTCATGCTACTCAACTTTAGTCACAAGCAAGTTCTTGTCATAGTAAGTACATGTGTATCATAGAGAACCGCCAACGGGTACCCCTTGCCCCATGACATAGGAGCTATCCCATATCAAAATGACAAGGCAAGCAGACAATGAGCATCTCAGCAATCTTCTTATTTACCATGGGAAAATGGTGTTTTTTCTCTCTTTCCTCTTTTCTCATCTCTTTTTTCTTTTTCTCAATCTCTTTTTTCTATCTCTTTTTTTATAAGAAGAATGCTTTATTGATTTCTCACTATGGTGATGCTACAAGTTTCCACCATGATTAGACATGGCTTAGGCTAGCGTCCCAGACATTTCTCTAACACACATACATAACTCCATGGACTTACAAGCTCCCCTTTCATTTCACACCGACGACATTCATAAACAAAAGAGCATGATATCAACTCGGTACAATGTACATGAGCAATGTTGAAAGCGTTCCCCATGACAGCACGGTTCTGCTAATTCCCAACTTATAAGTGCAAGAATATACAACATAGATGACACAATGGTTCAAGCTTATTAGGTGCAAAAAGTAAAGTGTGCCATCAAGTTTGTGAGAGCTTTAATCACTAACTTTCACATAACAAGTTTTATTTGGAAGATAAACAGAACAAGAATATACTTGGAATTGTGTAACACACAATGCATATGAATTTATAGTGGACACTTTGCAATAACTTGGTTTCTTGGGAATTGGATGCATGAGTAGAGCTTACTCAGTACAAGTAGAGGCTAGCAAAAGACTGGGAGTGACCAACTAAGAGAGCAATAATGGCCATAATCATGCAAAGCGACAAAACATTATCAATCAAAGCATAAAGTGGTATCACAAGTCAAAAACTAAATGATCATAGAGGCTAAGGTGACTGTTTCATAGTCATAACATGGTGTGAGCATGTGCCAAGTCAACCCAAATAAAGCATCAAAGGAGAATACCACAATACTATGTTTTTGTATGCTAAAACAACGCATGATTTTTTCAAGGCACATTAAGCAATCTCAGTTGTTGGAACAAGTCATGCTACAGCAATAATCACTAAACATAAGGTCAAAACAACATCTAGAATGACATGATAAAATCTAAGTCACAGTCAAAACAAGCTCCCTTTTATACCACTAAAGCATGAAACTTTCTACTCTTTTCCAACACCAATCAACTTATTTGAAACAACTCACAAAGATAATAATAAATAAAGATCAGTGAGCTTGTCTCACAAATCCACAAATAAGAACTAAAAAGTTCTAAGCAAAAAGCATAAGAAAACTAAGGCTAAACACAGTGCTAGAAAAATAGAACACTCACAAAACAATAAGAGTGAAAACTAGAGTGTTCTAAGTAATGAAAACAGAGTGTGTGTCTCTCCAAAAGAAGTGTGCTAGGATCCAACCAACTTATTTCATCAAACCAAGCAAAAGAAAACTAAAAACAAAACAAAGACGCTCCAAGAACAACACAACTGTGCATGAAACAATAAAAACGAAGTGTCTAGAAAGACCTGAGATATTATTGATGAAGAAGGGGATGCCTTGGGCATCCCCAACCTTAGATGCTTGTACCTATTAAATATTTGTTGGGGTGACATGGGGTGGCATCCCTAAGCTTGAGCTTTTGTCCATTCTTCATCTCATTACATCATTCTTCCCCTGCACCTAAAATTTTTCCTTCATACAAAACTTCACACAATCTTAGTTAGCAACATTAGTGCTTTCAAAAGTAATAGACCTTTGAGTTTTAGTTTCAAAACAGCAAAAATTTCATTAAAGACACAAGCTACTGTAGCAATTCCCTCAAAAAGTTCAATTTACCAAAGAGAACCCAAAAAGAAATCAATAAAGAGGCAAATGCAAATAATGGCAGGAATCTGTCAAAACAGACCAGCAGGTAAAAAACGATTTTTTCGAAGACCTTCTGTTGCTCAAATCAAAAAGTGTTGAACTAAAGAAAGTTAGCTAATAACCTGGGGGATTTTATCAGAAAACATCTCAATCAGACATACAGAGAATTTTCACGAATTTTTACAGTGAAGCACAAAAATCTTTTTCAGGACAACAACTTCCCCAAATCTTACTTCTCTCTCATTAGAGGTTATTCTTGGCACAAAAACAACACTAAAAGGATAAGGAGAGGTTATTACAGAAGTAATAACTTCCAAGTCTCAAGAAAACTATTGGCTTATCTCCCAAGAAGTACTTTTCTTTAACGCCTTTAAGTTAGGCTTGATAGTTTGAGAAGATGCTCACATGAGAAATATGAATTGAAGTAAAAGAGAGCATCAAGAAGCAAATTCAAAACACATTTAAGTCTAACCCACTTCCTATGCATAGGAATCTTGTAAAGAAACAAGTCATGAAAGCACAAAGTAAGAAGCATAGGAAAGCAAAACAAGTGCAACTTCAAGATTTTCAACATAAAGAGGGGAAACTTAATATTGTTGAGATACATAAGACCATGTTTCCCTCTCTCATAATAACTTTCACTAGCATCATGAATAAAATTAACAATATAACTATCACATAAAACATTCTTATCATGAGCCACATGCATATAATAATTATTACTCTCCACATAAGAATAGTCATTCTTATTAATTGGAGTGGGAGCAAATTCAACAAAATAACTATCATTATTATTCTCATCAGCATAATCATCAAATATAGGAGGCATAATGTAATCATAATTAATTTACTCCTCAATAGTATTTGTACTGAAAATATCATATTCATCATTATAATCATCATATATTGGAGGTTTGGTATCATCATAAGCAATAGAATAGCTATCTTCCAAAGCTGGGGAACTAAAAAGATCATTTTCATAAAAACTAGCTTCTCCAAGCTTAGACGTTTCCATAGCATTAGCAACGATGGTTTTCAAATAATTCATACTAATAACATTGCTATTAGCATGCAAATAAAGTTCCATAGGTTTTTTAATTTTCTCTTCAAACACTTCATGTCCTAACTCAAGATAAATACTATAAAGCTCTCTATTTTTTTGTTTTCCATTAAATCTAACTAGTGAAAACAAGAAACAAAATGATAAAATTGCATAATATAAAGGAAATAACTTCAAGAACTCACACCGGAGGATGTGAGTACCATTTACCTTACCTCCCCGGCAACAGCGCCAGAAAAGAGCTTGATGTCTATCCACTTCTATTCTTGTAGTTAGTTATTGGGCCTCCAAGTGCAGAGGTTTGTAGAACAGCGGCAAGTTTCCCTTAAGTGGATTACAAAAGGTTTATCGATCTTAGGGAGGAAGTGGTCAAAGCTATCCCTCTCAAGCAACCCTCCAATCAAGATAGAAGAAGTCTCTTGTGTCCCCAACACACCCAATACACTTGGCAGGTGTATAGGTACACTAGTTCGGCGAAGAGATAGTGAAATACAAGTAGTATGGATGATTATAAGTGGTAACGGTTCCAGAAAAGAGATTCTGACGGGGAGGAAAAGACTAAATACAAAAATATGGAAGCAAGCAAACATGTAAAAGATCTAGATGCCAACGGTGTTTCAACGTTTAGAAACAAGGCCTAGGGATCATACTTTCACTAGTGAACACTCTCTCATATAAATATATTCTCTTCATGATACTACCCTGAACTACTCTCCGGTTGGACACTCTAATCCATGGTAGGGCTATAACAACACTCCTCAAAGTCCGCCTTCCCCATCTAGATAACCCTACACTATCACCTTGAGCGCTAGATGGTTTCAACAAACACCACAATTTCATAGAGACATCCAACTCCAAATATAACTCATGATAAGTATTTGTACTCTAGCCTAAGTGCCACCACGGCGTGCATGCTGTCACTGTCACACACGTGGGGAGATACGGAGATCTATTAAAGCACTTGAGTATTTATGTAGACTCTAGCCTAAGTGCCACCACGGCGTGCACGATGTCACTTTCACACACGTGGGGAGAGCCGAGATCTATTAAAGCACCTGAGTAGCAGATCATATCTACTTGATTACAAAGCTCATGACCACAATAAGATCATGCATAGAGAGAGAGAGAGAGAGATGAACACGTAGATATTGGTAGAGCCCTTAGCCTCGAGGAAGAACTACTCCCTCCTCATCATGGTAATCAGCAACATTGATGGAGATGGTAATGGAGATTGATGGAGATGGTGGTGGAGATCGAAGGAGATAGCTCCGGGGGCACTTCCCTGTCCTGGCAGGGTGCCGGAATAGAGACTTCTGTCCCCCGAATCTCCCCTTCGATGGCGGCGGTGCAGCGGAACTTTTTGTGGATTTCTGCCAAATGATTTAGGGTTTATGAGTCAGGAGGCTTCTTATAGGCGAAGAGGCAAGGTCGATGGAGGGCCATGGGGCCCACACCCCCTGGTGGTGCCACAAGGGATGGTGAA
Organism: Avena sativa; assembly: GCA_916181665.1. NCBI lineage: Eukaryota > Viridiplantae > Streptophyta > Magnoliopsida > Poales > Poaceae > Avena > Avena sativa. The sequence goes on from OV702279.1 coordinate 232,165,081, forward strand.
AGAACATTTCATAATCCCTAGTGTTTTGTGTGTTAGATAACAATATAAAGGATTATTTAATGTGTGTTGAAGTGCTGCAGATATCTATCTTGAAAAAGGAAAAGAAACTGCTTTTGGGGGGCGGATAATCCGTCCCACCCCTTTTCTAGAAGGGCGCAACTCCCAGAGAGGGGGCGGATTTTTGGCCGGATTTTCCAGCTACGCCGGATATTCTGGCCCATGGGGGCGGATAATCCGCCCCCTCGAGTAATTTCAACAAGTCAAGACCTGCATCGCTCTCTGTATGGGGGGCGGAGTTTCCCACAGACTTTCCGGCTCCGAGGCGGATTTTCTCCCCAGGCCAGATAGTTCGCCCCTTGGGGGCGGATAATCCGCCCCCTCGAGGAATTTCATCAAGTCAAGACCTGCATCGCTCTCTGTATGGGGGCGGAGCTTTTCCCGGAGTTTCCATCCTGGGGGCGGATTTTTACCCAGGGCGGATAGTCTGCCCCAAAGGGGGGCGGCTAATCCACCCACAAATTTCTCCAATGGCAAGATCTGGGAAGGGGTATTTAAGCCAGCCATTCCCCTCCTGCCAGAACCAAGAGAGCTCCACCTTCATCCACCCAAAGGCCCCGTCCCTTGGTGAATCGAAGGAGGAGAACTCGATCTTCAACTACTGCAATCAAGCGCTTCATCTCCTCTCCATTCATTTGGAGAATCACCGATCTAGTATTTCTTGCAAATATCTAGATCCTTGCTTTTGTTTATATTGATAAACCTTGTTCTTGTGATAGCTTGTTGTCATTTCGGGAGCCCCCAATTCAGTTGTGGGTGTGTGCCCCGGTAGAGTTGTAAAGGAACCGGTTCCTGCCTCGAATGGTACCAATAGTGGAGAAGGTGGATCAGGCCTTTCGTGGCGAGATCCATCGGAGAATAGGGTGAGGCCTATTGTGGCGTGGTGGTCTTAGAATCGCTCACCCCTCCAACGCAGATGTACTTCCCTTAACAAGGAAGGAACTGCGGTAAAACAAATCCCCGTGTCTCCGCGTGCTCCACTACGGTTTCCTCGCTCCTCTCTTTACGTGCTTAGTAGCTAGGTTTGCATATAGGGAAATTCTCGTAGTTGCATATCTAGAGAATTTACTTTGTGTCAAGCCTAAAATTGAATAAGAACTAAAAATTTATTAGCACCTATTCACCCCCCCCTCTAGGTGACCATACGATCCATTTTAGATGGCCTGCGCCACCCTGGTGTCCTCCTCCATCTCTGCTTTGTGTTTCCGTGTTGCTCCGGAAAAAATAGGCAGATTGGCTTTTGTCCCTTCCAATTCCAAGAATATTCATTTTTTAGCTTTTCTGAAACAAAAAATAGCAGGAAATAGGCAACTGGCATTGCGGCATCTTGTCTATAGGTTAGTTCCAGAAAGTGTATAAAAATACCTCAAAGTGTAGACAAAACATAAGAAAGTTGATACAAAACAAGCATGGAGCATAAAAAATTATGGATACGTTTACGACGTATCACCCTGTGTCTAAGTATATGATTGATATTGTAGCTGGAGGAACATTTATGGGTAAATAAATTACCGAAGCAAAGCAGCTGCTAGAAAATATGCAAGATAACCATGCCCAATGGCATGTGGAAAGATCAAACACGAAGAAGGTAAACTCTGCCACACCTCAAGAAAATGAAGAACTTAATGCTAAATTGGATGAGCTCGTATTATCCTTCAAAGGTATGAAAAACCAAGTAAGAGCTACTCCCGAACCAAATATTGAAGAAATAGACTTCATAGCTCGTAATGATTATAACCCTGCTTGGAAGAAGAATTATAATCCAAATTTTCAGAAACATTATTCTAGTCCTGCAGGTAACTCTAATAATAATATGGCATCAAGTAATGGTAGTCTTCAAGAAACTCTTAAATCTTGTATGGATTCACAAAATGGGCAAAATAATATCCTAGTTAAAATAACGGAGAACCATGATGCCATGCCTGGTAAATTATCTAACGAAGCTGTAAGTTTGAGGAATGATTTGCAGGCCCTCCGGGAAAGAACAAGGATTGTTGAGGCACAACTACGTAAGATAACCGAGAGTCAAAATATCATTCTAGCTAAATTTGCAGATAAAGTTGGGCCCAATCCAGTTGAAGATCTCAATATGATAATAATCCAAAGGGAGGAGCCTGAAGAACTTGACTATAGCAATGCTCCTTCACCGAATTACACTGTTGAAGATCTTGTAAAAAGGATCAATATCAAGATTCCAGTTAGTGAAAAAAATGAGGAAGCCATGTATCAACATTTTGTCAATGAGGTATCAATAAAGGTACGTGAGCTTGAGGAAGAATACAAGAAAATTGCTAAAAAATTACCTGTTAAGCTTGATGATATATTTGAGCCTACTATTAAGATTAAAATTGGTACTAATGAGATAGTAGCACTTTGTGATTTAGGTGCAAGTGTTTCAACAATTCCAAAGAGTCTTTTTAATAAGTTGAATCTTGGCTCTTTTGAAATTACCTAATTAAAATTACATCTAGCAGATTCTACCTATAAACAAGCAGTAGGAATTAAAGAGAATACTTTAGTATACATTAAAGATTGTTCTGCTCTTATTGATTTTGTTATTGTTGACATGCCTGAAGATGCTACTGCTCCTAACATATTAGGCCATCCTTTCTTAAGAACTATTAAGGCTTTGATTAATCTGCATGAAGGGAACGTGAAGATCCAATTGCCTTCACGAGATCCTTTTGTTATTCATTTTCCTAAGAAAACGAAATCCAAGCAAGATGAGAAGGAGGCCATCACTTTGAAGGCCAACTATTTTGGAGTGGGTGTTCCATTCATCTGTCCTAAGTGAGCAACATCAAGGTCAAGCTATTTGACCATAAAACACTGCTCCATGGGAGGCAACCCATGTGAAATAAAGGTTTAGATAAAGTTTTTAGTTTTAATTTAAGTTTTATGTTGAATAAAGAGTGCTAGAAAACTCCAGTTGAGAAGGAGAGATTTAGAGGTACTAAAATTCCTGTTTTATACATGCTAATGTTGGTCGACAATTTAGTCTGCCATTTTTCTGTCAAAACATGGTGTTTCGCTAAGTTTCATTCTAAAAAGTAATTCTTGAAGAAATAGAATTTTTTTGACTACTACAATATCTTTAACGACCAACTATACGGCGGGAATAAAAATTCCAGCCGTATATTTCCGGCCGTATAGTTATTTGAGCCATCGATAATTTTTCCTCTCCGGATACAAAAGGTTTAACGACCAACTATATGGCGGGACCATTTTGGTCCAGCCGTATAGTTGCACCCGCATAGATACAGCCGACAGGAAAGAAACCCTAAAAACCCTAATTTTTGCCGTGAGACCAACTATACGGCAGGAACAAATTGTTCAGGCCATATAGTTGACGAGGTTTGATCTCATCAATGCCCATTGTTATGGACTTGGGTTTTGGAGAAGATGGGGATGCTGGAGATCGTGGAACGGTTAGCAAACAAGCAACACGGGGACACAAGGTTTACCCAGGTTCAGGCCCCCGGAGGGAAAACCCTACTCTTGCTTTTCTTCTCTTGATTACGGCGGAACCGAAGGTTACAGGGGTGCGCAGATGCAATCTGGCGTGGAGGTGTGTATGCGAAAGTATGAGTCGAGAGATCTAGGTCGTGCCCTCCTGGCCTTTATATAGACTTAGGCAGGTCCCGGGCATAGTCCTAGTCGGTTACAGGTTCTAGGGTTTTGCCCCTTTGAATTTCCTATCTACTCTAGTCTTGCTCTCCAAGGATCCGAAGGCGTCATGGGCCTGGGCCACCCGAAAGTCTTCATGGGTCAACGTACTTTTGCCGTGGGCCTTCCTTGGGCTGGACTAGGTATGCTGAGATCACGTACCCGTAGGGTATAACCATGTCAGTAGCCCCCGAGTGATCAGTCGAATCGTAGATTCGGCTGAGGACACTTCAATCCTTCGGGTGCAACTATGTATTAACAGTATATGTGTAGGGATTGTTGATGCGTGTGCCTGACTCACCTAACGGATCGGGGTCAGTTAACTGTCTTAGGACGAGACAACACGATCTTCCTCAGGTTCGAGTCCCTCAACTCGAAACTGGAACATATGCTAGTGTAATTCGACTCAGGCCGCGGAGGACTTACAGGAGTGGAATAGATGTACCCAACGCGTCCGTCGGGATTTTTCATCGCACCTGTTGGCACGGATTCATACTAGCAGAGCGCAGTCGGGTGTGTTGCCAGGCCACCAGATGATATATGTAGGTCTTATCTTTGCGTCGCAGACGCAACATCCGAACATTTGTCACCGCGGAGGTGTTTTGGGTGGCCAAGGAGAAACATTGCTCACTTAACATTCTTCTGAGGCAAAGTTGCCGAAAAAGTTTTGCATGTTTGATCCGAAAGATCACATTCGAAGAATTCATAGGGTGCGCGACCAGAGCTCCCTATGGGAGTAGCCCCCGAGTGTCTGTTCGAGTCATAGACTCGGGCGGAGACTTTTATTCAAGCACTTTGTTTATTTTTAAGTCCGTAGGACACAAAAAAAATTCGGATGCTTAAATCCATCCTCCCTATGGGAGTAGCCCCCGAGTCCGTAGTGGAGTCGTGGACTCGAAGTAGGACTCGAAGTAATATTTTGTCTTTATGCGTCTTTCGGGTGCGCGGCCAGCGCTCCTGATAGGAGTAGCCCCCGAGTATTTAGTCGAATCGAAGATTCGAGTGTGTACTCTTAACTGTGGAGCCGAAGAATTGTAGTTGGTGCTAGTATAGCTTTTGATGACATCAGTGCTGATGATCAATGACCTCAAGCGTCTGCTACGACAGAGATGACTTGACTGGACGAACGTAGGTCCCACTTGCTGACCTTGAATTGACCGGTCACGCGGGGCGTGGAGATAATTACGGCGTCTCCTCGATTTCCGCGCATAGTGGACGGCGTGGTAATGACGGTTCGTTGTGATGCTGACACGTGTATGGTCAGATCTGCCGTTGGCGTTAGGTCTTCTGGATGGACGGCTGCCGTGCGTCGTCTTCGTCGTTATAATCTTTGGGGAAAGTTGCAGTTTGTTTTCACCGCATCAGTTCTTGTTTTCACTGCCTCCTTGTGCTCTAGCGATTCTTGCTGCGCGCTGGGATTTCCTTCCACATTTCCATCTTTCCTTCTGCCCTTTCACCGCCGGCGCCGCCGTAGCGCGATGGGCAAACCGAAGAAATCATCATCTGCAGTTGGTACCAGCGCCGCCGGAGGAAAGAAAGGCGCCACCGTGACCCGTGTCACTAATGGTGGTTGGCGGCGATCAGAGACACGGGAGAGTGATCTCCGCAAGCTTCGCGAGCGGGGTTTGATCCCGCAAGATAGGGAGGACGTCAGACTCCCCGGCAACGAGGTAATCCCCCGTCCCCCAGCTGGGTATCGGGTTATGTTTGTCGCCTTCGTTATGCGTGGGTTTTCTTTTCCAGTCCACAACTTCCTCCGTGGACTGCTCTTTCTCTATGGCATTCAGCTTCATCATCTGTCACCCAATTCTCTTCTCCACATTGCTTGTTTCATCACTTTTTGCGAGTGCTGGCTCGGCATCGAGCCGCATTTTGGCCTCTTACGGAAACTCTATTCCGTGAAGAGGCAATCCGGTTCGGATGGTGTGTATCCCATTGGGGGTTGCATCATCTCCCTCAGCCCCAATCTTCTTTTCTTTTCTTTTTCTATGTCCGAGTCTGTCCAGTACTGGCGGAGGCGATGGTTTTATATCCGCGACTCCGTAGTGCCTGGCCAAGATTTTGGCCTTGTTCCTTTTGACCCCTCCCAAAAGATTGAGCCGAAAAGGTCTTGGTAAAACAAAATCTTGGATGGCGAGGTGGCGGAGATAGAGGCCCTTTACCGTCGGATGGAGGATCTCCAGCTGATTCCGGAGAAGGAAGTGAACGGCGTGGACATCATCCGGACGTTTCTCGAGCGTCGGGTGCAGCCTCTCCAAGCGAGGGCGCACCCGATGTTTCTTTATTCTGGGCGCCGTGATCCGACGAGGGTTTCGGCTGAGAAAATCTCCGAGGGGGATCTTGACAGGACCCTTCGCTCGCTGCTGAAGTTCAAGGCCGGAGAGGAAATCCCGGGGAAGTCGCTGACTCCGCCGTTTTCTTCGGCGTTGGTGGTTCCACAGGTGTAGATTTGTGCGCGTAGAGCTTTTTTTCGACTGCGTATTTATTTTCCTTTCTTTGCTAACAAAGTTCCTTCTGGTTTTGCAGAGCTTCAAGGTGCCGGGCATGGTACCGCCATTGCCTGAAAAATATCCGAATGCCCCGGATAATGACGTGGTGGATTCCGTGTCCGAGCTGCCATCGGCGCGATCTCCGACGGAAGATGCCGACGAGTCGAGTGAGGACCATACGCGCAAACGATCACGGAGCTCCAGCGAGTCTTCGGATGCCTCAACTCCTCCGACTCCCAGAAACCCTCTGGGCCTTGAGCGTCATAGTGACGGGCATGGAGATTCTTCCTCTCCCATTCCTGCCATTCCTGTGCGGGCTGTGGCACCGCACCCGCCAGCGAAGCGGAAGAAGGAAGAAAAGAAGGAAGAGAAAAAGGAGGAGAAGAAGGAGGAGAAGAGAGCCCGAAGGACTCCTCATGTCTTTGATCTTAGCTTGCTGCACTCGTAAGTTTCACGCTATACTGCTGTTCTTTTTCCTTCTTAATTTTGTACTTGTGTTGATTGCTTTGTATGCAGGCATTCCTCCGACGACTCCTCCAGCGATGGTGCTCGGGAGATGATGGGGGAGTCGAAGGTTGTGTCTCCTCCTCCTCAAACGGTGGCAACGTCGGGGGGCGCCGCTCCGGATCCTCCTCTGCAGGATGTGCGGGTGGTTGCGCCTCAGAATTTCGCCAGCGGGCCTTCGGAGTCGCCATCAGAGCATGTAAGTGCTTCTGCTTCGCGCCACGGGGGAGCCCCCGGGTGTCTGAATAATTTCTTGTCTTGTTCTTTTTTCAAATCTTCGGGAGGGGAGCCCTCGAGTGTCTTCGTGTTCGAGTTTTGCCTTTATTCCTTAATGTTGGGCGCAGCCCCCAAGTCCTTTTCCTTACTGGTGTTTCTTTTTCTGCAGCCTTTTGTGGAGGAGGCCAAGCGGCTGGTGCAGGAGCGCCTGGTGCTAGAGGCTAACCTCCGACAGCTTCAAGGTACCTGTTTGTTTTTGGTGCTTCTTTCATTTATTCTGGTCCTGCTCTCTGACGTTTGCTTGTTTCGAATGCAGAGGAGCATAATACTTCTCTCCGTGAGGTCGACGCTCTCAAGAAGAGCCTAGGTCAATCGGAGAAGAAGGCCGAGGCCGCCGTTGGTGCGAAGGAACGCCTTGAGCGAGAGCTGACCAAGGCAGCCGAAGCTAAGGAGCGTCTGCAGCAGGAGGCCGCGGATCGTGAGGAGCAGCTGGCCACTGTTGCGGCTGCGCGCGAGAGAGAGGTGGCAGGCAAGCTCATGGCTGCTGCCAAGGCTGTTTTGGGTGAGTGTTGTATTTGTGCTTCTTTCTTCTTGTTTTCTTGTCTTCTTCTGCTTTGCTTTTCTTCATGTCCCCCCCTTTTTTTGTCTCATATGCCGCAGGTATCGAGTTTGACCGAGGCGCTCTGGAGCACGGGAGTGCTCTAGATGATGCTACTGCAGCGGTCGAAGATCGTTGCAGCACCGTCGTAAACTCCCTTGCCAAGGCGAAGGAGGTCCTTGTCCGCTTCTACAATGAGCTTGTCCCTAAGGGCGCGGCCCTTGATGATGTGGATGCTCTGGCGGAGGCTTTGTCAGCCGAAGCGCCTGCGGCGTACAAGCGCAAGAAGAAGGGCATCGGCGCATCCGTCGGGCTGGCGATGGCTTTGGCGGATGGAGCGGAGCTGGACCTTCCCCAGATCACCTCCCGGATGCTGACGACCGCAGATGGATCCGAGGTAGCCTTTGCTGCCTACTCTGCTCGCTGCAAGCGATATGGGCCGAAGCTCATTGATTTGCTGTCTGAGTATGCGCTGCGGCAGCAAGGGGAGGCCAATGCTAGGCAATCCGGCTCCGAGGCGACTCAGGGTGCCGCGTCGTAGGCGTTGTAGATGTAGGATAGTTTGTAGTCTACTTTTGCTGTAAATATTTTGAAGAACACAGTCCTTGTGCCACGTAGTGGCCTTATATGCTTAATGAATTCTTCGGAGTTGTGATCTACCACTGTCTGAATGTTTGTGTCCTTTTCTTTTTCTGCTGCTCTAGGTTCCTTCGGGTGCTGACCCTGTTGACACCTCGCCCGCAGTGCAGTTGCGGCCATCTTTGGATGATCCTTTGCAACTCGCCTTTCTTCGGGACCGTGTTCGTAGTCTTGAGAGGGAGTTGCTTGGGTTGCGAGGTCACGCCGATGTTTGGAAGTCCAAGGCGGATCGAGGTGCAGCCAGAGAGGAGTACTTGATGGCAAAACTGCTTCGGTTATCTGAGCAGCTTCAATGTAAGTTGTTCTTTGTTTCGAGCTGTAGCTCGGTTCTTCGGATGAGCCTGCTGACGTTGCCCTTTATTTTGTACGATCGTCGTAGGTACAAACCTTGCTCCGAGAGAAGAGAAAGAGCGTGTCGCGGTTCGGGTCAATTTCTTGACTCAGCAGGACATGGAGGCCGGTGGCTTCTTCTGGATGGATCGTGACCGCGCCATGGCTCTGGCGACGGTGCAGGATCGTGTGCACCAGGTTTCGCGGGTGCTTCGCCAAGTGCAGACGTCGCTTTCCTCGGTGTTGCACGTCATGTTTCCTTTGGATGCCGTACCGACGAGCCTTGCGGGTCTTCTGTCGAAGTTTCGGAGCGTGAGCAATGTCAAGGAGTTGGTGCGGCAACAGCTCGTCGCAGGAGTGAAGGCTGCTTTGTCTCTTGTAAGGTTGCACCGGCCTGATGTAGATTTGGCTGTTGTGGCAGCTGGGCCACCTCCTCGGCCGGATGGTGATGAGTGGGACATGCGTCCACATTACGCAGCTGTAAGGCAGTATGCCAAACAGGTCGTAGATTTGTTTGAGCAGCGTGCTCGGGTTATTCTTCAGAATAGGTAGTACCTGTAAAAGAGATAGATGTCAAATTTGTATATGTCGACTGGGCGCGTTGTGCCCTTTGTTGTAAAGATGCGTTTGTTGTAAGCACGCAGTGCTTTGTTTGGGTACGTGTCCTTTTCGTTTGCTTGACGTTGTCAGCTACTCAGGTGTACACGCGTAATCCTCGGTTGATGAAATCGTGAGGTGGGGGGAGCCCCCGGGTGCGTTTGTAGCATTAAGTAAAGTTGCAAATAATGAACGGAAGTTTGGGGCGAGACACTTAGCTTTATTTATATCGTAATGGAGGAAGTACATTGTTTGGCTGAATAGCCTTGGCTGAAAAGCCTTATTGAAAGTAAAGGGGTAGGTAGCTAGGGGTAGAATCGTCGCAAGTGCGCGATGTTCCATGGGTTGGAGTATGCGACTCCAGACTCCACGTGCTTGTGGCGATAGGCGCCACCTGGGATGACTTCGGAGATGACGTAGGGTCCTTCCCATGGTGACTCGAATTTCTTCGGTCGCTCTTGCGTGAGTCGCAAGACGAGGTCTCCTTTGACGAAGGACCTTGGGCGCAGCCGGCGGATGTGGTAGTTGCGGAGACTCTGCTGGTACACCGCTGATCGAGCTGCTGCTATGTCTCTTGCTTCGTCGAGTGTGTCAACGACGTCTTCGAGTGCAGCCGTGGATTCGGCTTCGCTGTAAGCGACGACCCGGGGGCCCTGGTGGCATACTTCGGCTGGTAGCACGGCCTCAGCTCCGTGCACCATGAAGAACGGTGTGTAGCCTGTGGAGCTGTTTGGCGTAGTCCGTAAGCTCCATAGGACGGATGGTAGCTCTTTCGTCCAGGCTCCGGCTTTCTGTTCAAGTGGACTCATGAGGCGCTTCTTGATGACAGCGCCGATTAGGCCGTTGGCCTTTTCCACTTGCCCGTTTGTTTGCGGGTGTGCCACTGAGGCGTACGTGATGTTGATCCCAAGGCCTTCGCAGAAGTCCTGGAACTCCTTGGAGATAAAGTTCGATCCATTATCGGTGATGATGCTGTGCGGTACGCCGAACCTGTAGACAATGGACTCGAAGAACTTGACGGCAGTTTTGCCTTTCTGGTTGGTAACCGGCATGGCCTCGATCCACTTGGTGAATTTGTCGACTGCGACCAGGAGGTAAACGTGTCCCCCTTTTGAGGACTTTGGCAGTTTGCCGATCATGTCGAGGCCCCATTGAGCAAAAGGCCAGGCTATAGGTATGGGTCTGAGCTCGGACCCGGGTGTGTGTGGTTTGTCGGCGAACCGTTGGCACCCGTTGCATCTTCGGACTATGTCCTTTGCGTCGCTCATGGCCGTTGGCCAGTAGAATCCGGCCCGTAGAGCTTTGGCGACTAGAGAGTGGCTACCTGCGTGATAGCCGCAGATGCCCTCGTGGATGTCTTGGAGGATGGCTTTCCCGTCACCGATGGTGACGCACCTTTGTAGTACACCCGTAATACTGCGCTTGTACAGCTCGCCATTGATGATGGTGAAGGCTTTTGACCGATGAGATATGCGTCGGGCATCTGTCGGGCTGTCAGGCAGTTCTCCGTTTATCAAGAACTGGAGGTATGGTCGCGTCCAAGTTTCTTCGACTGCCATGACCTGCATTAGGTTTACCATGGCCACCTCTGTGTCCAGTTTCTCGGGTCCTTCATGTCCTTCGGGCAGCGTAGCCCCCGAGTGTTCTGCTTCTTCGGGTGATCCCTTGGGGAATTTCCGCTTGATGGATGGCACGCAGATCTGTTCGAGGAACACACCCGGTGGCACCTTTGCGCAGGTGGAGCCGATGTTGGCAAGTCTGTCGGCCTCCTCGTTGCTTTCCCTTCCAACGTGTCGAAGCTCGCAGCCGTCGAATTCTCCTTCGAGTGCGGTGTAGAGTGCGCGGTACGCGATCATGTTTTCGGCCTGTGCGTCGCACTCGTTCATCGTCTGCTGGACGACGAGGTTGGAGTCACCGTAGATGACCAGGCGTGTTGCGCCGCAGATCTTTGCCATTCTCATGCCGTGGATGAGGGCCTCGTATTTGGCCTCATTGTTGGAGGCTCGGAATTTCATCCGGAGGACGTACTTCATCTGGTCGCCCTGCGGGGAGGTCAGTATTACCCCGGCTCCTGCTCCAGCTTCGCGCTTGGAGCCGTCGAAGTGCATGGTCCATGACTGCGACATGTCTGGGGTGTCCGGCAGCTGCAGCTCCATCCAATGAACGAGGAAGTCCGGGAGGACTTGAGACTTGATGGCGAGTCGCTTCTCGTAGATGATGTCTAGGGGTGACAGCTCGATGCCCCATAGGGACACGTGTCCTGTGGCTTCTGGGTTATTCAGGATGCTGTTCAGGGGTGCCTCGTTGACGACCATCACCTGGTGCTCCTAGAAGTAATGGCTCAGCCATCGAGCCGTCATGAATACGCCATAGGCGAGCTTCTGGTAGTGAGGGTACCTCTGCTTTGTTGGTGTCAGTACCTCGCTGAGGTAGTAGATTGGGCGCTGGACCCCGTGGGTCTTGCCTTCTTCGGGTCGTTCGACCACTAGCACGGTGCTGACCACTTGGTGTGTAGATGCTATGTACAGCAGCAGAGGCTCGCGCTCCTTTGGCGTGACCAAGACGGGCGAGGTGGAGAGGAGCCGCTTGAGGCTTTCGAATGCATCGTTGGCTTCCAGCGTCCACTCGAATTTATCTGATTTGCGTACCAGCTGGTAGAATGGTAGGGCCTTCTCGCCCATGCGGCTGATGAATCTGCTTAACGCCGCTATTTGTCCTGCGAGCTGCTAGACGCCTTTGAGGTTTTTCGGCTTCTCCATCGTCATGATGGCTCTGATTTTCTTCGGGTTCGCCTCGATCCCTCGCTGAGAGATGAAGTACCCAAGCAACTGACCCGATGGGACGCCGAAGGCGCACTTTTCGGGGTTTATCTTGATCCTGTAGCGGTCAAGGTTGTCGAACGTCTCGCGGAGATCGTCGATAAGTGTCCTTGCCTCCCTGGTTTTTATGACTATGTCGTCAACATAGACTTGAACATTGCGACCGATCTGGTCCTTGAGGCAGGCCTGCATGCATCGCTGGTACGTGGCACCTGCGTTCTTTAGCCCGAAAGGCATTGTGTTGTAGCAGAATACTCCGAATGGTGTGATAAACGCCGTTTTCTCCTGATCTTCAGCCTCGAGTCAAATCTGGTTATAGCCTGAGTAGGCGTCGAGGAAGGAGAGTTTCTCGCAACCTGCAGTCGAATCGATGATCTGATCGATCCGAGGAAGATGGAAGTGGTCCTTTGGGCAATGCTTGTTTAGCGACGTGAAGTCCACGCACATCCGCAGGATGTCCGTGTCCTTCTTTGGGACCATGACTGTGTTTGCAAGCCACTCGCTTTCTTTGATTTCCCTGATGAAGTCTGCAGCGAGTAGTCTGTTGATTTCCTTGCCGATGGCTTCGGCTCGCGGCTCGGACAGTCTTCGGATGGACTGTTTGACGGGCTTGGTGTCTGGAAAGACGTTGAGTGCGTGCTCGGCGAATTCCCTGGGAACTCCTGGCATGTCCGCAGGACACCAGGCAAAGATTTCCCAGCGCTCACGGAGGAATTCGACGAGAGCGCCTTCCTATGCGGGGCTGAGGTCGTTGGCGATCAGCGCCGTCTTGGAGGCATCCGTCGGGTGGATCTTCACCTTCTTTGTGTTGACCGTGGAGTCGAAAGACATGTCAGGTGTGTTTTGTCGTGCGACTGGGGGTGCCCCATTGTCTGTCACCTCGCGAAGCCTAAGTAGCTCCTCCTGCATACCGAATGATTGGGAGATTCTGTTGAAATCTCTGTCGCATTGGTCCGATCGGGTGAAGCTCCCGTGGACTGTGATGACGCCCTTCGGTCCTGGCATCTTGAGTAGCAGGTATGCATAATGTGGGACAGCCAGGAACCGTGCGAATTCTACACGCCCGAGGATGGCGTGGTACTGTGATGGCCAGTCCACCACTTCGAATTCGAGCCGTTCCAGTCGGAAGTTGTCCGGCTTGCCGAAGATGACATCGAGCCATATCTTGCCCAGGGGAAATATTCCCTTCCCTGGAACGATGCCGTGGAACGTTGTGTCTGATTGTTCCAGGCTGCCCTGCGGGATCCGCATTGCTGCTAGAGTGCTTGTGAACATCAGGTTGATGCCGCTGCCGCCGTCCATGAAGACGCGGCTCATATCGAAACCTCCAATCTGCGCATCCAGCACCAGGGCAGCATGACCTGGGCGAGGGATCTGGCAAGGGTGATCCGAACGAGTGAACGTGATGCAGGACTCCGATCCGCTGAGGTACTCAGGGATGGCGGGTGGAGTTGCCACGGCCAGGTTAATCTGTCGGGTGATTTTCTTCTGCATCCTATTCGTAGGGCGCCCCTTCTGGATCATCAATGATCCTTTCGAGAGGGGGTACCCGTTTCCAACATTGTTCTGTGCTGGTGCGACCGGTTGGTTCGGGCCTCCTATAGGTGGCGGTGGAGGAGCTCCATGCGCTATCTCACCTGTCGCGGGTGCGTTTCCGAACGCAGGGATTGGAGCTTGCTGCCTCATCTGCACCATGCTTTCGCTGAGCTTCTGGAACTCGCGGCAGTCCTTGAGAATGTGGCTCGCTTTATTTTTGCCATCCTGCTTGTCGATGTAGAAGTGGATGGTGCATGGACCCAAAAGCTTTTCGTATGCTGAGGGTCCGTTATCGCGGTCGCGGCGTTTCCATGACTGCGCTGGGCGTCCTCCATCGCGGAAGTTTCCTCCACGGTATCCTCCGCTGTTGCGGTTGGTGTCGTTGCGGCGATCGGCGTAGCCAGCCACAACCATGTTGGGTCCGTCGCGATCGTCGTAGACGCGCGATCTTCTCTTGCTACGGCATTCTCGCTGTCGACCATATTCGTCCTCTTCTTCCGATTGTGCTCGGTGAATGGAGTCTTCTCCGTCAGCCCACCTATTGGCGATGTCCATGAGGTGATCGAGCGTTTTGGGTTTGACGCGCCCAAGCTCCTCCTTGAAGTCTTGGCGCTTGACGCCGTCCCTGAAGGCGTCGATGGCCCTCTCTTCGGAGATGTGTGCTGCGGAGTTCTTGGTGTTGGACCAGCGTAGTATGTATGAGCGAATGGATTCGTCCGTTCGTTGAGTGCAGGCGCGCAACTCTTCGATTGAGGCGGGCCTCTTGCGGGTGCCCTTGAAATTTCGGATGAAGCTGTAAGCTAGCTCCTCCCAGCTTCGGATGGACCCTGATGATAGGCTGCTGAGCCAGATCCGTTGTAACATCCTAAAAATCATAGTTTCAAAACTCATTCATATCATCTTTGCATCATTCATCCATTTAGAGTTTTCTCAAAAATCATTTAGAAATAGAAGTTGGAACTATAATTTCATGTGGGCATTTTATACCAAAATGACCATCACCCTTTGAAATATGAAAGTTTAAATATTTGTTCACTTGCCTCCATGATAGGAAAGTTTAGGTGAAGCTTTTAACCCAAGAATCAAATTTGGAAATGGTTTCAAAACCCTATTTCAAATATTTGCAAACTAGAGCAGATCTCTGTTTACTTTGAAAACCAAGCTTGACCAAGCCTTGCAGGTTAAACACTTAGTTAGAATGACTGTTTTTGAAACCACAAAACCCTGCAAAAAGTCCCAAAACAGTTTGGATTCAAAAGGATTTGAATTCATATCAAAAACCATTCCAGAAAATAGAAATAGAAAAAGAAAAGAAATAAACAATAGAAAAGGGTCGCGCGGCCAGAATCTGGCCCAACAACGGATCAAGCCCAGCAAGCCCACCCGGGATCTTTCATTTCTTCTCTCACGCGCGAGCGCACGCGCTGAGCCGCTGACAAGCAGACCCCACCTGCATTTCGCGCACCTCGCTGACAAGCGGGCCATCTCCACGCCAGCGTCTTCTCCACCCGCACGACCTGTTCGTCCCCAATCAACGCAGCCGTTTCCTGTGTGTTAATCGCGGCGTCAATTCGAATCAATGGCCGAGTGATTCTCGCGCTTGACCAGGCTATATAAACCCCCTCTGTCCCCTCTCTCTTTTCCCCCAAACCCCAAGCACAGAACGCCCCCAGGCTGCGCGCATTTCTCTCTGCAACCCCGCCATCTCCGACGACTGCGCCGGCGAATTCCGGTGAGGCTCGAGTTCCCCTCGGTCTCGCATTCACGCTATCTTGTTCAGTGAACCTCTGTGCATCTTTTGACACTCTCCGTTTGCCTTCGCATGAACCATAGCTTCGGCAACGTCGACGACTGGACCGCCACCGTCTTCTGCACGAACTCCGGCGACCTCCCTCCGTAAGTAGCCACCGCCCCTTGCCCTTTGACTGATACGCCTAGAATCCTCATCGTCTTGCGCATCTGACAGTACCCCTATTTTGGCTTAGCGCGACGAGGAACCTCGCCAACGTCGACGGCTGACCGTGGCCGACGCATTCGCGAACTCCGGCGAGGAATCCCCGACGACCCCGTGCGCCCCTTCCCAAGCCATTGCCACCTTGAGCACCAGCAGTCTCCTGCGGTTCTGGTAAGCATCTCCTCCCTTCCCCTGGCGACATAGAACGCCGGCACCGCCACAGACTGACGCGCCGCCGCCTGTCACCGCCGGTAGCGCCGCTCGATTTTGGTTAGGAGATTGTTAGCCGTTAGATCTGAATCCTACGCGTAGAAACACATCACTTAACGAAGGGGTATGGACAGATCTGAGCCGTGCAGCGTTAGTTAGATCCAACGGCACAGAAGGGTGATCCGGTGCGAACCGGTACGCGCCAGTAATAACGCGACGCGTGGCAAGGTTTAAACTAAAAACTGAATTTAAAACCAGATTTAGATTCAAACTTCAAATGATTATAACTTTTGAATGCCACGTTGGATTTTTGCAAATTTTATACCGTTGGATTCAGTGAAACAAGACCTTTCTGAATATCCACTTTATTTAGCATATAGTAACAGCTAAAAATGATTTTATTTGTAGAACAAGTTTAGGGCTATTTTAGATATAGTTTTATTCTTGTATATTATTTTGGGGCCAAATAAGTTTAGTTGGCAAACTTGTGACATGTTAAGTTTCTGTACTCATGAACATACTTGGTATAATTTTCAAAAATCACCACTTAGTAAATTCTTGCATGCATGCATTCATATTATTTTTGGTTGTATAAATTTGTGTGTAATTGTATGCTATTGATTTCTTGTGTAGATTTTGCTAGTGATTGTGATTGTGAAGAGTGCTACTCTCCCCACTACCAAGGCAAGTGATATTTACATGAATAAATTTGTCCTATATTTTGAATTAGCATTAGATATTTTGTTATAGTGATGCATGCTAATTTTGTCTAATGTAAAAGATGGGGAAATCCTATGTAGTCTAGTAGATTTGCTAAAGGAATCATTCCTAAGATATGTTGCCATACTTTGCTTAGCCTAGCTTATAGCAAAACAAGGGTTGGTGAAAAACTACACTTGCTATAAAGAAAATATTTCTAAGTCAAGAGACTTATACTTTTCTAATAAAACCACTAAGTCAAATGAACCTCCTGGGTGGAATGGAAAGTATGGGTTATGTTGAGTGGTTACACAAGGCCATGGACTTGGGTTGTGTATCTCACTTGTGGTAAGCCACCCAGGCACAAAGGGATTTGGAGGCCAAGTGTTGAGAAAGCTTACAGTGCAACCACTTGGCATTATGGGCTCTGCCATGATCATATAGGTTGCTAGAACTTAGTCACTTGGACAGTTGGTGGTAGATGGGATGATAGGATGGAACGCGTCCATTTGACTAAGGGAAGGCTTCTGAAAGGTCCTGTCTTGGGAAACCAAGTCTGGTGGGGAAAGTGCACAACCTCTGCAGATGGAAAACCTAAGTACTTAGCCTTGTCCAAGGAAATGGACACTTTGAGCATCAAGACATGGAAGCTACAAGAATCTCAACACTCCAACTTCTAAATAAAAATTGATGGGTGAACAAGGGTGAAGGACCTCAATGTCTATTGGTGGTTCCTTGGGAATGTTTTTGACAAAGAAAAACTTAGTGATTTCAACTAATAGGTAAAATCTATTTTCAAGCAAAGCAAGCCAAGCTACACTTAGCCAAAATGCATATAGTAATAGAGTCCCCTTAAAATATAATAAGGTATCACTTGCCAATACTATTCCAAAGTATTGACCCTCTGTGGCTGTAACTTGTGATGTTGCAGGTTACTCCGATGATGAATAGGAGTCATGAGTCTACACTCAACATGCTTGCCTGTGGCACATGAAGATGAAGACTTATGTTTATTTACTTGTTCCTTAAAACTCTTGTATTAGGCCTATGGCCATGAGTTGTAAAAGACTATATTTATCTCTGGAATGAATGTAATAAACGACCTTTGTATCTGTGTACTTCATCTTAAACTGTGGATGCTAGCATTGATCCAGGGACTAGCATTGCAATCACAGGGATCCTATCCTTTATAAAGGAGGGGTTTAACAGATGGTATCAGAGCACTGTGTTGCCTGTAGGATTATGACCCTAGGATTTGAAAACCACTAAGGAAAAAAAATTCAACTACTTCTACACTTGTCTATTCTTCTCGTAAAACTTTTCTAATCTCTTTCAACTTCCTTTGTAGATGAACTCCATCAACGAAGCCGTGAAGAAGGTACCACTCATGACCATGACCTTGGAGTGTGAGACGGAGTTTCCCAGTATTCTCAAGGATCTCATGGAAGCAATGGATGCACATGGTGAAGCCGTGTACAAAGGCTTTCCAGTGATGGATGAAGGAGTGGAGTATTGGTGGGTGCAACTTCACTTGTACAAAAACAAGGAAGACAACCACAAAGAAAGGGGATTCTGCATGTACACCAACACTACAATGCACACCACATTCTTTGAGTCAGCCAGGGATGCAGCTTGGAGGACTATCAAAGAACTAAGTGCTAGAGTCAAGTGCAGAATGCTCAACCTCCAAAAGGACTTAGAGAAAGAGAAAGAGCTTACTCAAGAATTGGAAGACACCAACCAAGAGATAAGGGGAGATGTTATAGACTTAGTGATAGAGTCAAGGGAGCAAGATTGGTGGATTGCCTCTAGGAACATTGTGTTTAATAATAGATCCCGTGAGATTGGATTGTAAGAACACTTCGTTAGTTGGACCACCATTTATCACCTTATTTTCTAAAATGATACCTTAAATAAGTTGGACCTTGTTTGATGTAATGGATTTATGTAAGCATGACTTGTGTGAAATTGTGTTCCATGGTTAGGTATGAGATGATTGTTTTGTGTTCATTTTAAATAAGTATTGTTCTAACTTTTCAATTTTATAAATAGATGCCTATTGCCGTCAGCACTGTTGAGGAGTTCCAGGTTACTCGTTTCGGACCCCGTATCGTTGAGCTTACTACTCTGCTCGATCTCCCTCTTCCTACCATCACGGTGTACCCACTCACCAAGTTCGAGAGGAAGGACCTCTGGGGCTTCAAGGTGAACCAGCCCGGACGCCAGACTGAGCCTACTACGGAGGCCATCGTCTTCAAGTTGATGCACGACGACAGGGAGAGAGGCATGGAGGTAGTCATGCAGGACCTGATAGGACGACTGTTAGGCCGTCACTCCCGACAGGTTAGGGGCACTCACTTCCACGCCTTCGGAAGGCATGATGTAGATGGAGATTCCATCGACTTTGAGGACGACTCGAGGAGCACTGCAGAGCCGATACGCCTCTATCTTCAGGACTTAGAGACTCTTCTCAGGCATGTAGATACGGATAGGACGAACGTCATGCTTGGCAATGACGAGCTTCAGGTGCAGCTACGCGAGAAGGACAAGCTTTTCGCACAGCAGGATGAGATGATCAAGGAAATGGAGACGAAGTTCGAGGCTCAAGATCGCAAGTTCAAGAGTCAGGAGAAACGCGTCCAGGACAGGAACAAGAAAATCCGGGACATGACCGAGGAACTGAAATCCAAGGACTTCGAGCTTGAGCAGCAGCAGATGGTCATTGAGAGGCTTCGCTCCCAGAAGAGGGCTCTCAAGGCCAAGGTCGATTCCTTGACCACTACGATTGAGGAGAACAAGACCGCGATGGAGAACGCAGGTCTTACCTTCGTCGAGGAGGAGATTGACGCTGATGAGTAGACTTGATTACTCGCTTACCTTTCATATTCATATTGTTATTGTGAACTTATTATTGGACCATCCGACATGTGGATGGCTTGCCACTTGTGTGTTTACCGCATGAGCTTGTTATGTGGTTGTTGAACTTTTATTCTTATGTTGCTTGATATGTGTTTGCTTATGATGTATTGTGCATGAAACATCTATGGGTATCTCATTCTTATCTATTTGAACAAACCACAGATGCCTCCCCGTCGCGCAAACCCCAACCCCAACAACATCACCCCGGAAATGCAACAAATGATGAATGCGCAAACACAGCTTATGCAAATGATGGCAACGTTCATCCAAAACCAGAATAATAACAACGACCCGAACAACAACAACAACAACAACAACAACAACAACAACAACAACAACAACAACAACAACAACAACAACAACCCTCCGGGTTTCGATATGCTCACTAGATTTTTGCGTCTGAGGCCAGCAAAGTTTTCGGGAACAACTGATCCCATGGTAGCCAATGACTGGTTACGTTCTGTGAACAAAGACTTAGTGACCGTGGGCTGCACGGATGCTGAAAAGGTCAGGTTTGCAGCACATCTGTTGGAAGGACCAGCCGCCACATGGTGGGACAACTTCCAAATCACCACTCCTATTGATGAGGTGACTTGGGCTATCTTTGAAGATGGTTTTCGCACGGCTCATATCTCATCAGGGATAATGAGTCTGAAAAAGAAGGAGTTCACAACCTGAAACAGCGCCACCGCAGCGTGGCAGAATACATAGAAGAATTCAACAATCTGGCGCGCTACGCACCGGATGAGGTTGATACAGATGCCAAGAGAAAGGAAAAGTTCTTGGAGGGTTTGATTGATGAGCTGAACCTACAGTTGTCTGTGGCATATGTTCCAACTTATCAGTCGTTGTGTGACAAGGCTGCTATTTTGGAAAGTAAAATGAAGCAAGTCGAGAGTAGAAAGAGGAAACACTCCGACAAGCACAACTCAGGATCGTCTCACAAACGATCTCACTATGATGACAGTGGCAGCTCAGGATCCCATAAACATGGGAAATTCAACAAGCACAACCGTCATGACAATAAGCACCACCGCAGTCATGACAAGGACAAGTACAAGAACCACAAGGGTGGACATAAGAACCACTATGGTGGAAATGGTAGTGGAAGTGGAGGCCAACCTCCTAAAAAGGACATCAGTCAGGTTGAGTGCTTCAAATGCAAGAAGATGGGACACTATGCCAATGAGTGCCCCGAAAAGGTGGAAGGACCTAACAAGCCGAATCCTTTCCAGAAAGGACAGGTTAACCACATCAATGTGGAGGAGGTCTATGGGGAGCCTGATGCCGTGGCTGGTAAGTTCAGACTCAACTCAATTTCAGCATTTGTACACTTTGATACCGGTGCATCTCATTCATTCATATCAAAGGCATTTGTTGAAAGAAATGAACTGCCGGTAGAAACCATTGGGTGTCCTATAAGAGTAAGTTCTCCGGGGGGAGAAATGATAGTAAACTCAGGTTGTCATGACTTAGTCATAGAGTTTGGAAAATATAAGTTTCCAGTGAACCTAATAATTTTGGATTCCCAAGGACTAGATGTAATTTTGGGAATGGATTGGATGGCTAAACATGAAGGAGTACTAGATTGTGCCAATTGTACAGTTACACTCACAACCCCAGAAGGGAAAACAATAAAATTCAAGTCAAACTTTGAATCCAAAGGAAGTAAGCTGAATTCTCTTAAGGGGGTTAGCATGGACAGCGTACCAATAGTGTGTGAATATCCGGATGTGTTTCCGGAAGAGCTACCAGGAATGCCACCGGATAGAGATGTGGAGTTTCTGATAGATTTGGTGCCAGGGTCAGGACCAATAGCTAAGAGACCATACAAAATGTCAGTTGATGAATTGAAAGAGCTCAAGAAACAGCTAGGAGAACAGTTACAGAAAGGATTTATTCAACCAAGTTCATCATCTTGGGGAGCCCCAGTGTTGTTCGTGGAGAAGAAGGATAGAACACAAAGGCTATGTATTGACTACCGTTCTCTCAACGAGGTTACCATCAAGAACAAGTACCCTTTGCCAAGAATCAACGACTTATTTGATCAGCTAGAAGGAGCATGTGTATTCTCGAAGATTGATCTTCGGTCAGGTTATTTTCAACTCAAGATACGAGAGCAAGACATACCAAAAACAGCATTCACCACAAGGTATGGATTGTATGAGTATACTGTGATGCCTTTTGGTTTAACCAACGCTCCAGCATACTTCATGAATATGATGAACAAGGTGTTCATGGAATTCCTTGACAAGTTCGTTGTCGTTTTCATCGATGACATCTTGGTCTACTCCAAGAGCAAGGAAGAACATGAAAGACACTTACGCTTGATACTTGAGAAACTGAGGGAACATAAGCTATATGCCAAATTCAGCAAGTGTGAGTTCTGGTTAGAGAAAGTTGGTTTTCTTGGTCATGTGATGACAAAAGATGGTGTGGCAGTTGATCCTGCTAAAGTTTCAGCTGTGACCGATTGGGAATCACCTAAGAATGTAAAAGAAGTTCGTAGTTTCCTTGGCTTAGCAGGTTACTACAGAAGGTTCATTAAAAATTTCTCGAAGGTTGCTAAGCCAATGACAGAATTGTTAAAGAAGGACAAGAAATTTGCTTGGACTGAAGGTTGTGAAGTCAGCTTCCAAGAATTGAAGAAGAGACTAGTGACAGCACCAGTTCTGTGTCTGCCAGATTTGGAAAAAGATTTCCAAGTATATTGTGATGCGTCACATCAAGGTTTGGGTGCCGTACTTATGCAAGATGGTAAAGTCGTAGCCTATGCTTCGAGACAACTCAAAACTCATGAGGTAAATTATCCTACTCATGATTTGGAGTTAGCCTCTGTCGTTCATGCACTCAAAACATGGAGACATTACCTTTTGGGAAAGCGTTGTGAAGTGTTCACCGATCATAAGAGTTTGAAGTATATCTTCACCCAGAAGGAAATCAACATGAGACAAAGAAGATGGCTAGAACTTATCAAGGATTACGACTTAAGTTTGCAATACCATCCCGGTAAGGCAAATGTAGTAGCGGATGCTCTAAGTCGTAAGACATTTGTAAATGGCCTTACCAAAGGGGAATTGCCAGATGACTTGTGTAAGCAATTCAAAGAACTCAGATTGGAGATTGTGCCAGAAGGACATCTCATGTCCTTAGATGTTCAACCCACTCTATTGGACAAGATCCGAGAAGTCCAGAAGACTGATGAGGAAATTGAAAAGATTAAGGTAAATATTGGTCTAGGGAAAGCTAAGAGTTTTCATGTTGACGAACAGGGTACTTTATGGCACGGGAAACGTATATGTGTTCCACAAGACCCAGAATTGCGGAAACTGATCTTACAGGAAGGTCACAACTCTCCGTATTCTATTCACCCGGGAAATACCAAGATGTACATGGACATGAAGGAAAGGTTTTGGTGGAACAATCTCAAAAGGGACATCGCCGAACATATTGCTTTGTGTGATGTGTGTAGCAGAGTCAAAGCGGAGCATCAGAAACCAGCAGGTTTGCTTCAACCACTACCTATTCCTGAATGGAAGTGGGAGAATATTGGTATGGATTTCATTACAGGATTACCAAGGACCAGATCAGGGTATGATTCCATATGGGTAGTAGTGGATCGCCTAACAAAAGTGGCTCATTTTATACCAGTAAAGACAACCTATACAAGTGCCAAGTTAGCAAAAATTTACATGAGCAGGATTGTATGCCTTCACGGTGTGCCAAAGAGTATTGTGTCAGATAGAGGAACCCAGTTCACATCTCACTTTTGGAGACAGCTTCATGAATCCTTAGGAACGAGGTTGGAATTTAGCACTGCGTTTCATCCTCAAACGGATGGACAAACAGAAAGGACCAACCAGATTCTTGAGGACATGTTGAGAGCCTGTGTTTTAGATTATGGAGCAAGTTGGGATGAAAGTTTGCCTTACGCGGAGTTCTCTTACAATAACAGCCATCAATCTAGTATTGGAATGGCACCGTTTGAGTTACTCTACGGAAGGAAATGTACCACCCCATTATTATGGAATGGTGTGGGAGAAAGAAGCTTATTTGGACCTGATCTTATCAAGGACGCCGAAGTGAAAGTCAAATTGGTTAAAGACAGGTTGAAGATAGCACAGTCCCGACAGAAAAGCTACACGGATTCTAAGCGTAGAGAAGTCACCTACGAAGTTGGGGATAGAGCTTATCTCAGGGTATCACCACTCCGTGGAGTGAAAAGATTTGGAGTCAAAGGAAAGTTGGCACCAAGATATGTTGGGCCATTCAAGATTCTAAGTCGCAAGGGAGAAGTTGCATATGAAGTTGAATTACCAGAATCTCTATCAGCAGTCCATAACGTATTCCATGTGAGTCAGCTTAAGAAATGTCACCCAGGAATGGAAGGGTCTTCTTTGAAGGATACCATACCTTTGGAGGAAGTTCAGCTAGAAAGTGATCTCACTTATGAGGAAAAGCCTGTCAGAATTCTAGAGACAGCAGAAAGAGTCACCAGGACCAAGACTATCAAGTTTTGTAAAGTGCAATGGAACCATCACTCCGAAGAGGAAGCAACATGGGAAAGAGAAGATGATCTTCGGAAAGACCACCCTCACCTATTTGCTAGCCAAACCGAATCTCGAGGGCGAGATTCATCTTAAGGGGGTTAGATTTGTAACATCCTAAAAATCATAGTTTCAAAACTCATTCATATCATCTTTGCATCATTCATCCATTTAGAGTTTTCTCAAAAATCATTTAGAAACAGAAGTTGGAACTATAATTTCATGTGGGCATTTTATACCAAAATGACCATCACCCTTTGAAATATGAAAGTTTAAATATTTGTTCACTTGCCTCCATGATAGGAAAGTTTAGGTGAAGCTTTTAACCCAAGAATCAAATTTGGAAATGGTTTCAAAACCCTATTTCAAATATTTGCAAACTAGAGCAGATCTCTGTTTACTTTGAAAACCAAGCTTGACCAAGCCTTGCAGGTTAAACACTTAGTTAGAATGACTGTTTTTGAAACCACAAAACCCTGCAAAAAGTCCCAAAATAGTTTGGATTCAAAAGGATTTGAATTCATATCAAAAACCATTCCAGAAAATAGAAATAGAAAAAGAAAAGAAATAAACAATAGAAAAGGGCCGCGCGGCCAGAATCTGGCCCAACAACGGATCAAGCCCAGCAAGCCCACCCGGGATCTTTCATTTCTTCTCTCACGCGCGAGCGCACGCGCTGAGCCGCTGACAAGCAGACCCCACCTGCATTTCGCGCACCTCGCTGACAAGCGGGCCATCTCCACGCCAGCGTCTTCTCCACCCGCACGACCTGTTCGTCCCCAATCAACGCGGCCGTTTCCTGTGTGTTAATCGCGGCGTCAATTCGAATCAATGGCCGAGTGATTCTCGCGCTTGACCAGGCTATATAAACCCCCTCTGTCCCCTCTCTCTTTTCCCCCAAACCCCAAGCACAGAACGCCCCCAGGCTGCGTGCATTTCTCTCTGCAACCCCGCCGTCTCCGACGACTGCGTCGGCGAATTCCGGTGAGCCTCGAGTTCCCCTCGGTCTCGCATTCACGCTATCTTGTTCAGTGAACCTCTGTGCATCTTTTGACACTCTCTGTTTGCCTTCGCATGAACCATAGCTTCGGCAACGTCGACGACTGGACCGCCACCGTCTTCTGCACGAACTCCGGCGACCTCCCTCCGTAAGTAGCCACCGCCCCTTGCCCTTTGACTGATACGCCTAGAATCCTCATCGTCTTGCGCATCTGACAGTACCCCTATTTTGGCTTAGCGCGACGAGGAACCTCGCCAACATCGACGGCTGACCGTGGCCGACGCATTCGCGAACTCCGGCGAGGAATCCCCGACGACCCCGTGCGCCCCTTCCCAAGCCATTGCCACCTTGAGCACCAGCAGTCTCCTGCGGTTCTGGTAAGCATCTCCTCCCTTCCCCGGGCGACATAGAACGCCGGCACCGCCACAGACTGACGCGCCGCCGCCTGTCACCGCCGGTAGCGCCGCTCGATTTTGGTTAGGAGATTGTTAGCCGTTAGATCTGAATCCTACGCGTAGAAACACATCACTTAACGAAGGGGTATGGACAGATCTGAGCCGTGCAGCGTTAGTTAGATCCAACGGCACAGAAGGGTGATCCGGTGCGAACCGGTACGCGCCAGTAATAACGCGACGCGTGGCAAGGTTTAAACTAAAAACAGAATTTAAAACCAGATTTAGATTCAAACTTCAAATGATTATAACCTTTGAATGCCACGTTGGATTTTTGCAAATTTTATACCGTTGGATTCAGTGAAACAAGACCTTTCTGAATATCCACTTTATTTAGCATATAGTAACAGCTAAAAATGATTTTATTTGTAGAACAAGTTTAGGGCTATTTTAGATATAGTTTTATTCTTGTATATTATTTTGGGGCCAAATAAGTTTAGTTGGCAAACTTGTGACATGTTAAGTTTCTGTACTCATGAACATACTTGGTATAATTTTCAAAAATCACCACTTAGTAAATTCTTGCATGCATGCATTCATATTATTTTTGGTTGTATAAATTTGTGTGTAATTGTATGCTATTGATTTCTTGTGTAGATTTTGCTAGTGATTGTGATTGTGAAGAGTGCTACTCTCCCCACTACCAAGGCAAGTGATATTTACATGAATAAATTTGTCCTATATTTTGAATTAGCATTAGATATTTTGTTATAGTGATGCATGCTAATTTTGTCTAATGTAAAAGATGGGGAAATCCTATGTAGTCTAGTAGATTTGCTAAAGGAATCATTCCTAAGATATGTTGCCATACTTTGCTTAGCCTAGCTTATAGCAAAACAAGGGTTGGTGAAAAACTACACTTGCTATAAAGAAAATATTTCTAAGTCAAGAGACTTATACTTTTCTAATAAAACCACTAAGTCAAATGAACCTCCTGGGTGGAATGGAAAGTATGGGTTATGTTGAGTGGTTACACAAGGCCATGGACTTGGGTTGTGTATCTCACTTGTGGTAAGCCACCCAGGCACAAAGGGATTTGGAGGCCAAGTGTTGAGAAAGCTTACAGTGCAACCACTTGGCATTATGGGCTCTGCCATGATCATATAGGTTGCTAGAACTTAGTCACTTGGACAGTTGGTGGTAGATGGGATGATAGGATGGAACGCGTCCATTTGACTAAGGGAAGGCTTCTGAAAGGTCCTGTCTTGGGAAACCAAGTCTGGTGGGGATAGTGCACAACCTCTGCAGATGGAAAACCTAAGTACTT
The DNA here is from genome assembly GCA_916181665.1 of Avena sativa. Taxonomy (NCBI): domain Eukaryota; kingdom Viridiplantae; phylum Streptophyta; class Magnoliopsida; order Poales; family Poaceae; genus Avena; species Avena sativa. The sequence goes on from OV702279.1 coordinate 232,191,580, forward strand.
AGCCTTGTCCAAGGAAATGGACACTTTGAGCATCAAGACATGGAAGCTACAAGAATCTCAACACTCCAACTTCTAAATAAAAATTGATGGGTGAACAAGGGTGAAGGACCTCAATGTCTATTGGTGGTTCCTTGGGAATGTTTTTGACAAAGAAAAACTTAGTGATTTCAACTAATAGGTAAAATCTATTTTCAAGCAAAGCAAGCCAAGCTACACTTAGCCAAAATGCATATAGTAATAGAGTCCCCTTAAAATATAATAAGGTATCACTTGCCAATACTATTCCAAAGTATTGACCCTCTGTGGCTGTAACTTGTGATGTTGCAGGTTACTCCGATGATGAATAGGAGTCATGAGTCTACACTCAACATGCTTGCCTGTGGCACATGAAGATGAAGACTTATGTTTATTTACTTGTTCCTTAAAACTCTTGTATTAGGCCTATGGCCATGAGTTGTAAAAGACTATATTTATCTCTGGAATGAATGTAATAAACGACCTTTGTATCTGTGTACTTCATCTTAAACTGTGGATGCTAGCATTGATCCAGGGACTAGCATTGCAATCACAGGGATCCTATCCTTTATAAAGGAGGGGTTTAACATCCGTGCCGCGCCTGTTAGCTATAGCTGAAGGCATTGCATGGCGCTTTCTTTGTTACCGCCGTGCAGCTTGACAGATGACAGATGGTCACTGAGCCATGCTTTTGGATCTTGCGTGCCGTCGAACTTCGGAGTATCCGAAGGAAGCTTAAAATTGCGTGGCATCCGTGTTCGCCGAACGGATCTGCTGAAGCATCGGGCTCCACAGAGTTCTCCTTCGTCTTCGTCCATCTCGGATTCAGACGAGCATGCGCGCTTAGCTCGCGCTTTGTCAATTTTTCGCTATGTGAGCGCATCTCTGGCGTCATAGTCGTGTTTATGGTGACGCGAGCTCTTCTTCCTTCGAGGAAGGTCGTGTTCCTCTTCCTCTTCGGATGAAGGGGTGGGGCTCCGGTCGTGTCTGGCCGGAGCCTTCTTCTTCTTTGCTCCGCAAGAGCGTCTTGGTGGAGCGCAGCTCCGACAAGTCCGAGTCCGGTAAGTGCGGACTTATGCATGGCCCTCTTCGGGTCCCCCTCGGGAGGTGGGTGGGACGCGAGATACGCAGTGGCTGCCATGATCGCAGCCTGCGGCGTTTTCGGGATGACGTTGCCGTCGGCATCCATCTCCATGAAGGATGTGTGAAGAGTTCGCGTCAACTCGCGGCGCTCCTTGGGATCCATGTTCTCCATCCGAGAGCCGTTCTTGTTGCCTGGGTTGGCGTTCGAGCTGGAGCCGATGCCCATGGCAGAGAGCGCGGCTCGTCGCGCGCTGGACTCTGAGGCTGCTTGCTTGCGTTTGTCAAGCACTTCCTGCATCCTAGCCTGCTTCTTGTGCTCCTTGATTAGGAGCAGGTGGTAGGCCATCAGCATATCTCGCGAAGCGTCTGCGGGCAGTACTATGTTGCCTGCCACAGCTTCGCGGACCTGGGTCCATCCCTCTTTGCTAAGGCGGATGACGTGGCCGCCGTTGTTTTCCCCTTCGGGTGGGGGAGATTGGCTTCTTCTATTCCCACCGTTTCGTTCTGGCGGGTTGGGTGCTTGCTGATCCACGTCGCTTTGGATGACTGCGGTGCATTGGTAGCGCTCGTAGATTGGCCCGCTGCTGCCGCAGCTTTCGGATCCGGAACCGTAGGTCCCTGCATCCAATGGCGGATCGCACAGATCGGAGTTGCAGCTGCTGCTGTCATAGGAATCATCTGCTGTTGATGTTGTGCGTAGCACGGGGTGTGGGGCCCATGAAGCGGGCCTGATTGATGGTAGGGGCACCCGCTCAGGGAGGCGGAGGGTGCCAGTTTGCCCCACCTGGAAGCAGAAGCTCCCGAACAAGATTTTGAGTCCGTCGCCTACGGGCTCGAAGTCCTTCATGGTGGCCGGCGAGTGGGCGGTGAAGTCGAAAGCACCGAAGAGGAGATGGCTCTCCGTTGCTGCAGAGTTGTAGATCGATCGGGTTGGGACCGTCACGATCGCACAATCAGCGCCCCTGATTCCCACAGACGGCGCCAATTGACGAGGTTTGATATCATCAATGCCCATTGTTATGGACTTGGGTTTTGGAGAAGATGGGGATGCTGGAGATCGTGGAACGGTTAGCAAACAAGCAACACGGGGACACAAGGTTTACCCAGGTTCAGGCCCCCGGAGGGAAAACCCTACTCCTGCTTGTCTGCTCTTGATTACGGCGGAACCGAAGGTTACAGGGGTGCGCAGATGCAATCTGGCGTGGAGGTGTGTATGCGAAAGTATGAGTCGAGAGATCTAGGTCGTGCCCTCCTGGCCTTTATATAGACTTAGGCAGGTCCCGGGCATAGTCCTAGTCGGTTACAGGTTCTAGGGTTTTGCCCCTTTGAATTTCCTATCTACTCTAGTCTTGCTCTCCAAGGATCCGAAGGCGTCATGGGCCTGGGCCACCCGAAAGTCTTCATGGGCCAACGTACTTTTGCTGTGGGCCTTCCTTGGGCTGGACTAGGTATGCTGAGATCACGTACCCGTAGGGTATAACCATGTCAATAGTTACGACCGTATAGTTGAGTCCGACCAATTAAACGCATGGGAAGGTACCCAAAACACCAAAACTTCAATCCATTTTCTCTCTTCTACCTCCAAGCTCTCTCAAAACCTCAAGGGATCTTCACCTCTACTCAATTCCGTTCGATTTCCTCGCACACAAGTGATCTATGGTATGTTTCTCCTCCGATCCTCCAATTACTTTTTGCAAATTTATCTCTGATCTATTGGCATTGTCAATCTAGGGTGAGACCTACTTTGAACTAATTGCCATGATTCTCTTTCCTAGATTATTATGTTGAGGAGATTCTTTAGTGTGCTATGATGAGGAATATGCTATGCTTATTATTGTTGGATCAAAAAGTTTTATTTTTGTCTTTCTTATTAATTTTTAGAAGATGAACACAAGGAGCCAAACGCGTGCTCGTGCCACTGTGAGTTCTTCTCAGGCCACTACTGCAGCTCAGGACCGCATGGGGATACGGTTCAGGAATGAGCTCTAACATGATCGCTTCAACAAGATCAAGAACCGAAAAGTGAAGGCAACCAAGTGGGCTTGTCCCGTCATATTGAACCAACTCGGTATTTATAATGACTTTAATTTACTTTGCAATAGGGTTTGCATGCAAAACTTTGTATTTCATGATGTGCCTACTTATCGCTGCTTAACTCTTGAATTTTTAAGTTCATTGCAAAGCACCGTTAAAACATGGCAATGAGAGGACGCTATTTCTTTTTGACTTATGAACCATAATTATACATTAACACTTGATGAATGGTGCAATTACCTTAGTTTACCAAACAATGATGCTAATGCTTTGCGTGCATCTTATACCGACGTGAACCCTTCCCGAGATCACTATTAGAATAGAATGAGTTTTACTTTTAGAGTCAATATGGGGAAGAATATTCAGCATCCTGCTATTCACAATTCGTTCTATATTATTGCTAATACATTGCAGGCACAAAATGAGTCTACAAGACTCAATGAAGAGGACATCCTGGTCCTTGCAAAATCTGCTTTCAACAACAACTTGTCACTCAACTTGGGAGCAATTCTTATGTGCTATTTGGAGCACCAGTTGAAATGGATCGTATGGGCACCTAGAGGGGGGTGAATAGGTGCTACTCAATTTTTAGCTCTTTTTAAATTTAAGTCTTGGCATAAAGTAAATTCTCTAGATATGCAACTACGAGAATTTCCCTATATGCAACCCTAGCTACTAAGCACGTAAAGAGAGGAGCGAGGAAACCGTAGTGGAGCACGCGGAGACACAGGGATTTACCGCAGTAACTTCCTTGTTAAGGGAAGTACATATGTGTTGGAGGGGTTGGCGGTTCTAAGACCACCACGCCACAATAGGCCTCACCCTATTCTCTGATGGATCTCGCCACGAAAGGCCTGATCCACCTTCTCCACTATTGGTACCCTTCGAGGCGGGAACCGGTGCATTTACAACTCTACTGGGGCACCCACCCACAACTGAATTGGGGGCTCCCATAATGCAACAAGCTATCACAAGAACAAGTATTATCAATATAATCAAAAGCAAGGATCTAGATATTTGCAAGAAATACTAGATCAGAGATTCTCCAAACGAATGGAGATGAGATGAAGCTCTTGATTGCAGTTGTTGAAGATCGAGTCCTCCTCCTTCGATTCCCCAAGGGACGGGGCCTTTGGGTGGATCTAGGTGGAGCTCTCTTGGATGAAGGTTGCAGATCAGATCTTGACTTTTTCGAATGAACCAAGAGATCTGGCAGGAAGGGGAAGGCAGGCTTAAATACCCCTGCCCAGATCTGGCAGTTGAAGAAGTTTGTGGGCGGATTATCCGCCCCCCACTAGGGGCGGAAAAAGTCCGCCCCTAGGACGGAAACTCCGGGGGAAAATCCGCCCCCCATACAGAGAGCGACGCAGGTCCTGTCTTGGTGAAATTCCTCGAGGGGCGGATTATCCGCCCCCCTCAAGGGGCGGACTATCCGGCCTAGGGGGAAACTCCTCCCCGAGCTGGAGAGTCCGGGGGAAAATACAACCCCATACAAAGAGCGGCTCAGGTCCTGACTTGGTGAAATTCCTCGAGGAGCGGATTATCCGGCCCCCCTTAGGGGTGGATTATCCGGCCATGCCGGAAAATCCGGCTAATTCTCCACCCCCTCTCTGGGGGTTGCGCCCTTCTGGGTATGGGGTGGGGCAGATTATCCGCCCCCCAAAAGCAGTTCCCTTTCCCTTTTCAATGTAAAGATCTGCAGCACTTCAACACACATTAAATAATCCTTGATATTGTTATCTAACACACAAAACTCTAGGGATTATGAAATGTTCTTTCAATCTCCCCCTTTTTGGTGTTAGATGACAATACTAGGATTTGCAATAAAACCTACTAACATCACATTTAAAGAAATGAAAGAGGATCCCCCTAGATGTGTGCATATTTAAAATTTACATTTGAATACAAATGCACACCCTAGAGATGCACACCCTAGAGAGTACGCAACTTTCATAACAAAGACAATTAAAACAAGGTGAGTTAGGAGACAAATCAAACCACCGGTATGTGAACATATCCAAAGTAAATAATGAGATTATCAGGCTCCAAGCACATCCGACAATATTGTTGCATACACTAGATAATCCCATGATTCCATAAGCCATCAAATAGAATACCAAATTCCATAGATAAATCCAGAATTCCATATGAGTAGGTCCACATGATAAATCCAGAAATCCAGAGGTCCATATAGAGTATCACACGACAGAGTCTTACACAAACCAATCACAAATAGCAAATAAGTTCACGCTAAAAGGGCACAAGCAAGCAAATAAATGACTGAAAAAGAGAAAAGTGCTTGCGCCCAACCCATGCAAATCTGCGAGACCTAATAGAACTCCTTCCCCCCCTTTGGCATCGAAACGCCAAAAAGGAAGAAGAGTGATGCTAACGTCCCAGAAGATCACGCCTCCTCATCCTTGTCGTAGCACCAAAACTGAGATGGTACTAGACACCCAAAGTTGCAAGAACAAATCAAACAAAAGCCAAAGTTGGGTATGTTTTCCATAAGAACAAAAGATATGCAAGAAAATCCAAAGAGAGCCATTAGAAACCAACTCTTCTCAAGGAAGAGGGAGGTGGCCGAAGCCACCATGTTGGAGCGCATGGCATGAAACCGCGAAGATGTATCATGAGTTTAAAACCAATGCTCATCAATAACCCACATATCACAAATGATATTAAGGGAAATGATTTGTCTTGCTTTCGGTATTATGGGGGGAGGGTTAGCCCAATCAATTAGGACCACACTCCCCCTATGTATATGCCCGCATCTAAACCAAATACATGAATAAGAGCAAGTGAGTGTGCAAGGGTAGTCAATCCAAGCTCCTTGAATCTATGATATTTAGCTCATTCCTCAAAAAAAATCTTGCTTCATCAAGAGGCTTCGTGAAGATATCAGCCAGTTGGTTCTTCGTGCTCACAAAGGATAGTGAAATATCGCCACGAGCAACATGATCCCGAATGAAATGATTGAGAATCTCAATATGTTTTGTTCTTGTATGCTGCACCGGATTGTAAGCAATTTTGATAGCACTTTCATTGTCACATAAAAGAGGCACTTTGTCACAATTGACACCATATTACTTTAAAGTTTGCCTCATCCATAATAATTTTGTACAAGCACTTGCAGCAGCAACATATTCAGCCTCGGCGGTTGAGAGTGAAATGCAATTTTGTTTCTTTGAAGACCAACACACTAGAGACCTGCCCAAGAATTGACATGCACCAGAATTTGAGTTTCAATCATCTTTGTCACCAGCCCAGTCTGAATCAGTGTAACCACATAGAGAGAAACTTGAACTTTGGGATACCATAACCCAAAATTTGGGGAATGAACCAAATATCTGAAGATTCGTTTGACCGCCACTAAGTGGCTTTCTTTAGGAGCGGCTTGGTACCTTGCACACACTCCTACACTTAACACGATATCGGGACTAGATGCACAAAGGTAAAGGAGAGAGCCGATCATGGATCGGGTATACCTTTTGGTCCACGTCTTTACTCTTGGGATTAAGCTCAAGATGACACTTTGTTTGCATTGGAGTAGCAACACCATTGATATCCGTCATCTTGAACCTCTTGAGCATGTCTTGGATGTACTTAGCTTGATTAATAAAAGTTCCCTCTCTAAGTTGTTTGATCTCGAAACCAAGAAAGAACCTCAATTCTCCCATCATAGACATCTCAAACCTGTCAGTCATAAGCTTTGAAAATTCATCGTTAAAAGCTTGGTTAGTAGAGCCAAAAATAATGTCGTCTACATATAGTTGGCATACAAAAATCTCTCCATTAACCTTCTTGGTAAAAAGAGTGGGATAGATTTGCCCAACTTCGAATCCACGGTCTAACAAAAGCTCTTTAAGGTGCTCATACCACGCACGTGGGGCTTGTTTAAGGCCATAGAGCGCCTTATCGATTTTGTAGACATGGTTCGAGAATTTGGGATCCTCAAAACCTGGGGGCTGCTTGACGTATACCAACTCATGTAGTGGACCATTAAGAAACGCACTCTTAACATCCATTTGTTGTAATTTAAAATTATGATGCGCGACATAGGCAAGAGAGATACAGATGGACTCAAGACGAGCCACAGGAGCATAAGTCTCGCCAAAATCAATTCCTTCTACTTGGGAGAATCCTTGTGCCACTAGCCTTGCTTTATTACTCACAACAATACCATTTTCATCTTGTTTGTTCTTGAAGATCCACTTGGTGCCGATAACATTGCGGCACTCTTTGGGTTTATCTACGAGCTTCCAGACCTTGTTGCGATCGAAGTTATTTAATTCCTCATGCATTGAAACCACCCAATTGGGATCTTCAAGAGCATCAAAGACCTTCTTTGGTTCAACCATAGAAATGTGAGCTTGATGATCACAGAAGATTGCAAGTTCTCTTCTAGTGGACACCCTTCTTCGTAGATCACCGACAACCTTGTCAAGAGTGTGTCCCCTTAACTCAAGATTCTGATCAGCACGAGCCTTGCGACGAGCCTCAATTTCCTTATTGTTTCTAGAGGGAGTTGGTTCAGTATTTGGATCCTTGTCTTGTTCACTACCGATCTTGATCTGAGCTGATAACAGGAGCTTGGTGCTGAACATTTTCTTCAGGGGATAATCCTCCCCTGGGTGGGGCCGGACTATCCGGCCTGGGAGATGTGGTTGCAACTTCCTCTTCCTGCGCATGCCTGACAGAGCTGGGAGTTCTAGGGCCGGATAATCCGCCCGAGAATCCGGCCTGGAGTTTTCTTGGTTGTTTTCTTCTTCTAATCCCCTGGGACGAGTTGGAGTGCCAGGGGCAGACTGTCCGCCCCTTGGAGGGGGCAGATAGTCCGGCCTGGGACTACCATTCTGCCCAGGAGACTGATGATCTTCAGTAGTTTGCGGTGTTGGTGCAGAGTTTTCTCCAGCAGTAGGAGCTTGTTGATCTTGTGTAGATGAGGGCTCCACTTGAGTGGAGCATTGTCCTTCCCGATCCGCCACAAGGGGTTCCTCAATGGGGCGTAAAAATCCAACGCCCATTCTTCTTATGGCATCTTGGGGTATTTCAACATCTGCATCACAAAAAATCAACTTGCCCCACATGGGAGCCGTTATTTTCATCGAACTCCACACTACAAGATTCTATAATAGTCCCGGTGAGCTTGTTGTAGACTCTATAAGTGTGGGATTCGGCACCGTAACCAACAAAAATACCTTCTAAAGCCTTGGACTCAAATTTAGACAAGCTGACACCTTTGATAAGAAAGAAACACTTACAACCGAATACCCTGAAGTATGAGATGTTGGGCTTGTTACCGGTAAGTATTTCATACGGAGTCTTGTCCAAGATTTTTTGGAGGTAGAGCGGGTTAGATGAGTGACAAGCGGTGGATATGGCTTCAGCCCAAAAGTTGTAAGGAGACTTGAATTCAACTAACATTGATCTTGCCATATCCATCAAAGTGCGGTTCTTCCTCTCGGCTACACCATTTTGTTGAGGGGTTTACGCAGCGGAATATTGATGTCTTATCCCCTCTTCACTTAGAAACTCCTTCAAGGTGTAGTTCTTGAATTCGGAGCCGTTGTCACCTTCTTATTGCCAAGATAGGAACATTGTGTTGATGTTGAACTTCATTGGCAAAGTCAATGACCGTTTGTTGAGTCTCACTCTTTAGCTTGAAGAAATAGACCCATGTATATCTTGAGTAATCATCGACAATGACCAAGCAATATTTCTTCCCACCGAGACTGGCATGAGATGGGGGACCAAATAAGCCCACATGAAGTAATTCCAAAATTCTCTCTGAAGACACAATAGTCTTTCTCTTGTGGGGAGAGTCATGCAATTTGCCTTCAACACAAGCCCTGCAAACACGATCTTTGGCAAAGGAGACATTGTCTTTTAGTCCAAGGATGTGGCCACCCTTGTGGAGACTTTGCAAAGTTCTCATGTTGACATGGGCTAAACAGTGATGCCATAGCCAGCCCATGTCGGCCTTTCTGAATAGGCACATCGGACCCAAAGTGGTTTTCCCCGAAAAGTCCACCACATACAGGTCATTTTCGACGTACCCAACGAAAGTGACCTTTAGAGACTTGCTCCACAAGAGTACCACCAAATCATCATCAATGAAAACAGAAAAACCCATCTTGCCAAGGGCACGAACAGAAAGAAGGTTGTAACCGAGGGTCTCAATAAGCATGACGTCCACGAGAGAGATATCGTGGGCAATCACAACCTTGCCAAGACCCAATACCTGAGATTTAGACTTATCACCATAGGAGACTGTAATATTATCATGATTGGGATGCATCTCCGTGATGATCTCCTTGCTTCCGGTCATATGACTAGTGCATCCACTATCCTGCACCCATTTCGACCCACCGGAAGCATAGCCCTGCAAGATAATTACTTCTTGGTTTTAGGTACCCATTTTTCAATGGGTCCTCTCATGTTAGTAACAAGGGTCTTTGGAACCCAAATAGACCAAGCAACATATTCATCAAAAGGACCAACATAATAAGCATAAACATCGCCATAATAATCACAAAAGAGTTCATAATTTGGATTGTGAGACCCTGCAAAACCAATATTGTTAGTTTGTCTTTTGTGACATTCTTCTCAGCGGTGCTTGTATTTGATTGTACATTCTTGTTCTTCTTCTTCTTGGACTTGGTGACATACCCAAGTCCCTCATTACCCAGATCTGATCTATGCTTGCCAAGCACCTCATCAAGAACTCATTTGTCTTTGGGAGTAGTGTCATGACAAGCCCTTCTTCCACACAAGCATTTTATTTTTGACCATATGTTGATTTAAATGTGCTAGGAACATCATACTTGGTCAATCGAGTTTGGAGAAGATCATGTGACTCATTGAGAGTGGAGAATTCACTTTTCAATGCCTTGTGAGCGATGTCAAGTTTCTCCAATTCCTCGGAGGGTCTAGCATGAGCAGCCCCAAAGTCAATCTTTTCTTTCTTTAACTTCTTTGCTTTGGAAACTACATTGTCATGTTCCTTAACAATCTTTGCCACCATTTCTTCATGTGAGTCTTCAATGGACTCAAGCCTCTCTTCAATAGAAGCCCGAGCCTCTTCTTCCTCTTCTAGAGCATTCTTTAAGGATTCAATTTCCATTGCATCCTCCCTTTCAATTCTGCCCTTTTCTTCGAGGAGCACTTCATTTTGGACCAGCTGGTCCATAAGAGCCTCAAAATGTATTTTGTGCTCACCTTGCAAGTTAGTGAAGAAATAGTCCAAAGCAATAATCTCTTCTTTAACCTTAGGACTAGTAGGATCATCCATGTCAATCATATCCTTAGGAAAAGAAGTGTTAGATGTAGTTACCTCAGAACCTCTTGCCATGAGGCAAGTAGCATTCTTGTTGATGACGTTTTCGTTCGGGGAGTCGAAGAGTGGTGTTGGTGTAGATGTGGTGGCTATAGCAGCCACCTCTCGAGAGATATCATCCTTGTCCTCGTCTTCACTTCCCAAAGAATATTCTTCTTGAGCCACTAGAACAATCTTTGGTTGCTTCTTGAAGGGAGCATTCTTCTTTACAAACTGTTTCTTGCGTGGATCCTTTGAATTTTCCTTGAGAATAAGTCTTCCTCCATTATCTTCCCTACTTTGATATGGACACTCAGCTACAAAGTGCAGCCCATCTCCATAGTTGAAACATGTTCTCATCTTGGGACCATTTCCTTTCTTCCATAAGCTCCACTATTGCATTCAAGTTCAAATTTTTCCTTGGTCGGGTCCTTCCAAAAGTTTCTAGCATATAAGGCCATGTATTGTCCATGGATTCTTTTTACATCCTCGGGACAGTCCATAACTTCTATGTCATCTTCATAATGATCAATCACACTAGTCTTCAAGGCCACATTGACCCCCTTTTGCATCCCCATAGCTCGTGCACGAGCATCTTCGGCATTCTTGGCAGCCACTTTGAAAGAGGCCATTTCTTGCATTACCTCATTAGATGTCATAAGGTGGTAGTTATGCCTTCCTTGGATACTTTTCAAATCTGTGAACTCAAATGGCATAAGAGCACTGACATACTTGTGCTTGATCCATGCATCATCAACATGAGAGGCACCATGATTCCTGAAAGTGGTGGCTATTGACTTAAGCCTCCTATACATGTCCTCGTGGTTTTCTCCATCCAACATATAAAATCCTTCAGCTTCATTGCTCAAAGCATCATATCTATTCCTTCTCACACTTTCATTTCTGATGAAGAGCTCAGTGAGGGCATCCCAAGCTTCCTTAGCTGTACTAAGATGCTGAATGTGTGGCATGTCTTTGTCACTCACACCAAGCTGGATCATGTGTAGAGCTATAGCGTTGAGTTGACTATCAACAACCTCTCTTCTTGTTAGGTTGTTGGGATCTCCAACATGAAGACCATTCTCAATAATTTTCCACAACTCAATCGAGGAGCTGCACACATGAGAAATCATCAAAAAATGCCATTGAATAAAAGTAGATGTTGAAAGTTTGGGTGGATCACCCCTATTATGTATATGTGGGTGTGGGATAGGTGGATCAGGAGAATACACATGGGAAACCTCATTGTATCCTTCCTTACCACTATCCTTTTTCGAGGCAGAGCTCTTGCTAGTTCCATCACCAACCACTTCGTTATCTTTGGAATCGGTTTTACCCGTTTCCTTGGATTGTGGAGTGGTAGCCTCCGAAGTAGATGGAGGTGATGTTGTGGATGTGGAGAGACGCAATATCAATTGACGCATCTCTTCCATCTTAGCCTCCATTGAACTAACCAAGGTTGTTTCCAACGTCTTGAGATCGTTCATGGTGACTACCTCCGGAGCATCGCTCCCATCTCCCTTGGAACCCATACTTCTCTTAGGCGGTTAAGCCCGAATTAAGAGTCGGGGCTCTGATACCAATTGAAATGGATCGTATGGGAACCTAGAGGGGGGTGAATAGGTGCTACTCAATTTTTAGTTCTTTTTCAATTTTAGGCTTGGCATAAAGTAAATTCTCTAGATATGCAACTACGAGAATTTCCCTATATGCAACCCTAGCTACTAAGCACGTAAAGAGAGGAGCGAGGAAACCGTAGTGGAGCACACGGAGACACAGGGATTTGTTTTACCGCAGTTCCTTCCTTGTTAAGGGAAGTACATCTGAGTTGGAGGGGTGGGCGGTTCTAAGACTACCACTCCACAATAGGCCTCACCCTATTCTCCGATGGATCTCGCCACGAAAGGCCTGATCCACCTTCTCCACTATTGGTACCCTTCGAGGCGGGAACCGGTGCCTTTACAACTCTAATAGGGCACACACCCACAACTGAATTGGGGGCTCCCGTAATGACAACAAGTTGTCACAAGAACAAGGATTATCAATTTAATCAAAAGCAAGGATCTAGATATTTGCCAGAAATACTAGATCGGAAATTCTCCAAACGAATGGAGAGGAGATGAAGCGCTTGATTGCAGTTGTTGAAGATCGAGTCCTCCTCCTTTGATTCCCCAAGGGACGGGGCCTTTGGGTGGATCTAGGTGGAGCTCTTTTGGATGAAGGTTGCAGATCAGAACTTGACTTTTTCGAATGAACCAAGAGATCTGGCAGGAGGGGGAAGGCAGGCTTAAATACCCCCTACCTAGATTTGGCCGTTGAAGAAGTTTGGGGGCGGATTATCCGCCCCCCACTAGGGGCAGATTATCCGCCCTAGAGAAATACTCCGCCCCCAGGATGGAAACTCCGGGGGAAAATCCGCCCCCATACAGAGAGCAACGCAGGTCCTGTCTTGGTGAAATTCCTCGAGGGGCGAATTACCAGCCCCCCTCAAGGGGCGGACTATCCGGACTAGGGAGAAACTCCTCCTTGAGTCTGAGAGTCCAGGGGAAAATCCGCCCCCATACAGAGAGCGATGCAGGTCCTGACTTGGTGAAATTCCTCGAGGGGCGGATTATCCGGCCATGCCGGAAAATCCAGCCGATTCTCCACCCCCTCTCTGGGGGTTGCGCCCTTCTGGGTATGGGGTGGGGTGGATTATCCGCCCCCCAAAAGCAGTTCCCTTTCCCTTTTTCAATGTAAAGATCTGCAGCACTTCAACACACATTAAATAATCGTTGATATTGTTATCTAACACACAAAACACTAGGGATTATGAAATGTTCTTTCACTAGTCCTTACAAAGCCAAGGACCCCTCACAGGGGAGGCGTCATCACTGTGCTTGCCATTTCCCTAGGCATCAACCTAGGTGAGTTGCAACCAGTGCTAGGTGAGCGACATGTTGGTTTCTCTACCTTAAAAGCTTGTGGAATGCTCACTAGGAGAGGTGGTGTTTATTACTTGCATATTGCAGGAGCTGGGCGTCTCTATCCTGCTCCTATGCCTAATGATCTCTTCTCTATCGAGGAGGGACGTTTTCTATATGTTGTGAATGTTGAACAACATCAACCCGAGGAGGAGATTCCGAATGAGGATGAAGACCAAGAAGAGGAGCAAGAAGTTCCTTATCAAGAGGAGCAGCCACCGAACCAGTTTGCTACATATAAAGACTTCCAAGAACTTGGAGGGACTATGGATAATGATTTAAAGGGCTTACAAAATCCATATCAAGAGGAGCAAGAAGTTCCTTATCAACAGGAGCAAGAAGTTCCTTATCAATGTTTTCTATATGTTGTGCATAATCTCGCCCTGAACCTCCAAGAAACCACAAGTAACTTATCAACTCAATTTGTGGACTAGAGTTACAACTTTTTCCCGCCACCTCAATGATTTAAAGGGCTTACAAAAGCCTAAGCTTGGGTAAGTTTTCTATCTATTTTTATTTCGCGTTTTATTTATTTTATTTTGAGGTTATGCTTTTTATTTGAGTTTATAAGAACTTGTATTGGTTTCCCCAACACTTTATCTTTAGTAATTTTATTTTGTTTTCGAGATTTTCAAGTCGAGCTTTGCCGCCAATTTTCTATTCTTTAATTCCCTCTCTCAAAAACAACAAAAAGATTTCTCTGTTTATCTTTATTTTCCCTCTTTATTTTCTTTTCGCATCGAGGTTCTCATGTATTTGCAGGAGAGTGACCGGCTTCGAGTTTCCACGATACAAATCAAAAGGGAAGAGAGAAGTGGAACCAAACATGAGAGGTATGCCTTATGACTCCCTACTTTTGAAGTTTGAGAAACCCATGCTAGTTAGTAGTGTTAAGATATTATATTGCTGGATTGAGTCTTTATATTGGATTAAAATTCTATTTGCATGGGTATTTAGTTGAGTACATTTTATTCCAGCTCTTGTAGTTAATGAAGTCTTGCCTAAAAATTTGCTAAACAATTGAAATAAGAAAAAGTCTCACAATTGAAGGCTTGGGTGTCGTAGTGTTTAGTCTTGAAAGCTTATTCCTAAAAAATCTCAACACCACAGAAAATAGTGATTAACTTGATAGCTCTCTTTAAAAGGATTTGTTCAATTGAATTAATGTTTAGCGGTTTCTGTGAGCATGCCAAAGTTTGAATTGTGAATCATAAGAATGATATAGCTTTATGTGTGTCAAACTTCATGGGATGCCAACAACTCTGTTAGCCTATGAACGATCTTCATGGAGGAAACTCCTAGGTTTCGGCTATGAGTTGATTAAACATATGTAGCATCAATGCTATAATGAGTAAGATTCTTGGCACTCCCGGGTAGCTGTATTCATGATGGAATCACTCCTCTGGATGATATGAGTAATCATTATGCAAAAGGAACAAAAACCTTAGTGAAGCCACGAGTGTCCATCACAGCCCGATAAACTAATGATTTTTTTGGCATGCTCTCAATTACTTAAGAACTGATATTCTTGAAGGACAATGAATAGAAAGGTAGTGCTTGAAAAGTCTTGATTTATTGATGTGGGATAATTGAGATACTTTAGTGTATATGCTTTTCATGACGAACTCTCATACTCTCAATTTTACATAATTATACTTTATTGTTCAAAGACAAGCTTATGATTTGATTACATGACATGGAATAAAGTTTACTCATTTGAATCATCCATGCTAACAATAATTTTGCTATGCTATAAGGATTCATGAAACCCATATGATATGCTTGCCATTACTCTATCTATGCTGAAGTTTTTCAGATTAATAAAGTGGCGGAAACATGAGACTACCAATCACGAGTAAGATCATCATCTTGTTATTTTAGTTTAAATGTTGAGTTCCTTTTTGATTTTGGTTTTCTTGCTCGGGGACGATCAAGTTTAAGCTTGGGGAGGATGATGGCTGTGAAATATAGCCATCCATGTCCGCATTTAAACTAAATCTTATTCATATTTTTGAGGAAATATCTCTCTAAATCCTGCCACTAATGCCTAATGATCAAAGTGGTATGCAATCATGTCTTTCTATTTTTCCCTGTGCAAATAATGACATTTGATGATGGGAATCACTACATTAAAGTAAAATATACGAGATTTCTGTTGGGGATATGCTATATGGGTATCCTCATAGCATGTCACTTATCCAGATAACCCGGGTGGCCCACAGTTGGTAGCATGGCCTATGGCCTGCTGGGCGGCCCAGTTGGATGGATCCAGAAGGGAGGCCCATGCCGGATAAAGGAAGGCTACGGTGGAGTCACCAGCGTACCCGGAGCCTTGGAGTGCAAGATACACAAGACTAGTAATAGATGGTGTAGGACCGTGTAACCTGTCCAGCTAGGACTTTTCCCTGTAACCCTAGGACCTGGCGACTATATAAGTCGGGCCTATGGGAGCCTTTAGGGCACGATAACTTACAATCTAAGACCACCTCGCACGGCGAACCTATCTCTGTAACTCGGCGTATTGCCCTTATAGTGATTTATAGCAGGAGTAGGATTCTGCCACCATCGTGGGATCTGAACCTGGGTAAGATGTGTTACCTCGTACCCGTCAACCGTCCGCCTTACCCCACGTCTATAAACACGCACTGTGAGGACCCCTCCATGGCGTACTCGTCAGCAATTCCCCGATAGTTGGCGCCCATCGTGGGGCAAGAGGCGCTTCAGGCTCTTCAGCGGGCGAGGACCAAGATCTTCGCGGTAATCGGCGAAACCGTAGCCATCGGTCATGTTCTCTTCTCCGGCAACATTCCGATCGTCCCTTCTAACGAGTTCTAGATCCCGGCGAAGACGAACCCTACGCGGTGTTCGATCGTTCCTATCGGAGACATCCACCTCTTCATCGGCGAAACCGACTCGGGCACTAGTTACTTGGGAGTCGGAGGAGCTTCAAGGCCCGCACGGACCGCCTATGGGCAGGATACGTTCGCGGAAGGATCGATGTCGGATCTCTCTTTGGAGTTTGCCGGCAAAGATTGGAAAACATCAAGGCCTGCACGGACCGCCTACGGGCAGGATACGTTTGTGGAAGGATCGATGTCGGATCTCTCTTCGGAGTTTGCCGGCAAAGATCAGAAAAATTCAAGGCCCACCCAAACCGCCCATGTGCAGGATATAAAGGTGGAAGATCACTGCAAGTCCGCCGGCTTAGCCCGTGCGTCTGGATAGCAGAGATCCAAGTTCGTCGGCGTGGTTACCATCTTCGATCTGGCGTGTTGCATTCAGAGAGAAGGTGAAAACCCCCCACGATTACCTGGCCAGGTGGCTCCGTATACGAGCCGATCTGGCCCACTACCCCGATGATAACGCTTTGTATCACTTCATGCAAGGACTGGACCGTGGCACGCTTCTCCGACATTCTTTAAGACGGCAGCAGGCAACAGGACGCCTTACCCTCGAGGAGATGGTGAGCACCGTCAACAACTATGCGGAAGCTGACGCAGCAGACCAGATGGCGCTTGCGCTCAGGGATGAAGAACCTCCAATTCAGCAACCGCCACCACCGCCGTCCGCCGCCATCGTCGCAGCAGCAGCACCACCTCCAGTCATCATCGCTGCCGTTGCACCTCCACCGCCCGTCATCGAGGAAGTCCTGGCACCCTCCGACTCTGTCATTGACGCGCTTTATGCTGATTTTAGTGCAGATTCAGAGGAGATAGATTTCAGTCCAGAAGAGCTAGACTACGCTATGCAGGAGATTGAGGAGGATTACTCGCGCGACGAACAAGCCAACAATGCCGTCGCGTCTCGAGGGGTGTTCGTCACCATTGGGACGGCGATGGATGAAGATCAACCTGGACGAGCTCCGCCTACAGCGCTGGAAAAGGTGAAGGGGCCACTTATTGCTGCCGACTATGATCGCGCAAAAGTCATGCCTCCTCTGCCTAACCTAGTGCAGCAGCCGCAGGAACTCGGCACCGGCCCGAGCAACAACAACACCGCAAACTTGCCGCCTCCAGCATCTACGTCTGCAGCAGCCCAAGTTACTCCAGCTGATAGAGTGATGTACGACAACCTCCTCGTCGAGCCGCTAACCGTTGCTCATATCCGGAACGTGACCCAGCTTGACGAGAAGCGCCAGCAGCCGCTGGAGGAAGCGCAGGCCATCGCGGAGCAAGGAGCTAAGCTAGATCGAGATCTGGTCAACGCGTAGAAGTCCATAGATAAAGCTAGAGCAATGGAGGCCGAGTACAAGACTTTACTGCAGCAGCAGCAGAAGGCTAAGAAAGCTCCAGCTCGCGTCATCAACGATCCTGGTGTGTGGCATAACCTAGGATGGGCTCCCTCGAAGCCGGCACAAGCCAAGCCATACATTGACAGTGAAGGCAAGCAGGTGATGCCCACCCCACTCCTTAACCTCGTCGTCGCCAAGACCCTTCTAGAGCAGGATAGATCGCCTGAGGTAGTGGAATAGGTCTATGACTTAGTGGCCAAAGCGGTAAAGCAGCAGGAAAACGCCACCTCTCAGAGGCTTGAGTCTGATCCAGCGCTCTGCCAATCTAGCCAGTACAAGCTGCCAAGGGACAGATCTCCTCTTGATGTCGGATCCCATACGGGTTCATCAGAACGAAGACGGAGGGATGCGTGCAACATGAAGGATGCTATCCCCATATCCTCCGACCATGGAGAAAAAGCCCGACCTCGTCGCCCATTGCCACCGCCCCGGTCCCCCCGACATCACGAAGATTACAAGGCTCACCATTGTACGGATATGCCCCCACCAAAGCAGTGCGGTATCGTCATCCGCGACAACGCGAAGCAGACTCGTCATGACGGAGAGCGTAACCAAGGACACAAGAGCAGGTCACGCCATGACCCTCCGCGTCCGACAAGCAACTGTGACAGGCGTGAGGCGTCGCAGGAGGGTAACGACAAGAAGGCTAACCCACCGCCACCTCCGCCTCCGTCACCACCAAGCAGTCACCATGGCGGAGGAGGCCCGCGCCGTTCGCACAGCCCATCCCCTGTTGACAAGAAGAAGAACCCGGAGCCGTACGATGCACGTTCGCGGATCGATAAGATCCACGAGGCCCGGGAAGGAACATACCTGGGACCACATTGCTTTGGACCTGCAATATGGTCCGCAACATACCCTAAAGGTTTCTGGATTGACAAGACCATCAATCCTATGATGGCACCGCCAAGCCAGCCACATGGTTGCAAGACTACGACAACGCGGTGGAGATTGCCGGAGGCAACCCCAACGTCGCCGTCAAGTACCTCCCATTAATGTTGGCAGGCACGGCCCGTCAATGGATCGACAACTTGCTGGAGAAATCTATCTACAAATGGTTGGACATGCAAGAAGCGTTCACTAAGAACTTTGAGGGTACATACAAGCGTCCCTGCACTGTGGGCGATCTATAGCGGTGCGTGCAAGAGAAAGACGAGACATCTCGTGCCTACCTCTCCCGCTGGCTGGACATGAAGAATTCCTGCGTAGGAGTGCACGCTCAGACCGCCATGTCCGCCTTCATCGACGGGTTGGAAAGAGGCACGTTGCTCCGACATAAGCTGAAGCGCTTGCAGGACAATCACCAGCTTGACTTGAACCAGATGATTCAGTTGTCTAGTGAGTTCGCAGCTGCCGACGATGATGCTCACGGCTCCTTGCCGGCAACAGCCATTCCAACTCAACCTCGAAGGAACAGCAGTACAAAGCGGAAAACTGCTCCAGAAGAAAAGCAATCTACCGACATGGTCGCTATGACTTTTGCAGGACGAGGTGATGGCGGACAACGTGGCAGAGGAAGGGAGCTGGCCGTGGGCATCAACGAGGAAGTGAAACAACCTCGGCGCCGCTCCGTGTTCCCCAAACCTACGAGGAGTACCGTGATATGCTGTGCCTCATACACCTCGATGCCAACGGCAAAGCCACCCATACCAATCGACACTGCAAGTTCGTCAACGACCTCAAGGAAGACCCGGAGTCCGGGTACAAGCAAAGTCGGAAGAACAGACCGCGAGGCAAGGGCAAGGGGAAAAAGGAGGAGGAGTCCAAGGATTCAAGTGATATGGACGAAGACGTTGACCCCAAGCACGCCGCCAAGAGCGACGACAACGGCAAGAACCCCTTCGCAAAGAAGGCTCCTGTCTACCACACTTTACTTGGCACCCCCACCGCCCGACAACAGAAGACCTCTCTGAGGATCCTGATGGCTACTCTCCCCCAGTTCCCCAGTACCTGCGCTGGTCGGAAGTTCCAACCACTTGGGACAGGACGGATCACCCAGACCTTATACCCACGGAGAACCAGTACGCCATGGGCATCAACCCCTTGATTGACGGCGTGGAGTTCACCAAGTATATGGTGGATAGTGGAAGAAGCATCAACATCATGTACCTAGATACACTGCAGAAGATGAACTTGACGGAGGCAAACCTAAGGCGGACCAACACCATCTTCCATGGCATAGTTCCTGGTCGGGAGGCTCGGTCCCTTGGGTGCATTACAGTTCAGGTTGCCTTTGGCGATGTTAACAATTACCGCCAAGAGCGCATGACCTTTGAGGTGGTCCCCTTCAAGAGCGTGTACCACGTTATATTCGGACGCGACATATTCCACACGTTCATGGCCAAACCATGCTTCGTCTACAACAAGCTCAAGATACTCGGACCAAACGGTATCATTACCGTATCCGGAAGCTTACCAAGGCAAGGGACTGCGAGATCAGTGAAGCAGCCGTTGCAGAAGCTATCCTCTACAGCGAAGAATTCAAAGAGATCCAGAGCAAGGTCGATGACTCAGAGATGCTCGCATCGAATAAGCCGATCTCCGACTCCGCTCCTGCGTTCAAGGCCGCCATCGAAACCAAGCCGGTGGAACTTGTGGTAGGAGATGCTGAAGGGTTTCGCAGCATAGTAAATCAAAAAAATTCTACGGATGCGAACAAGAAAGCCAAGATCTAATCTAGTAAATGCAATCAACGAGAGAGATAGATGATATCTTCATACCCTTGAAGAAATCGCACAGCGGAAACGTTCAACAGAACGTGGTTGATGTAGTCGTACTCGTCGTCTCCTCCTCACGATCTGATCCGATCTTACGCCGCAAGTGGCGGTGCCTCCGAGAGATGCACACGTACGGTGCCGCGACGTCTCCTCCTTCCTCGGTCCAGCAAGTAGGGTGGAGAGATAGATTGGATCTGCATCACAACGGCGTGGTGCTTATGGTGGAGAATTTCTGCAGCAGGGCTTCGCCTACGCGCAGTCGGGAGAGAGAGAGGTGGAAGGGCAGCATGGCGGCTAGGGTTGGAGGAGTAGGGGGGAAGGGTGCGCCCCTGCCCAACTTATATAGGGGGTTGTCCGGCCCCCACTTGGCCCCTCCTCCAAGCCCTAGGGCGGCGGCCCCAAGGGTAGAGTGGGGGGCAAGTTTCCCCCCTCCTTCTAGAAGGCTCCCCTAGGGTTTCCCCTAGGGCTGGCCGGTTGGGCCTTTGGGGCCTTGTGCCCCTGGCCCAAAGCGGCCAGAGCACTTCCCCTTAGGCCCACGCAGGCCTCCGACAAGTGGTCCCATGTTGGTCCCACTCCGGAACCTTCTAGAACCTTCCGGTATAATACCGATAAACTCCGAAACGATTCCGAAATCCAAAAACTGCTTTCCTTTATATGGATCTTATTCTCCGGACCATTCCGGAACCTCTCGTGATGTCCTAGATCTCATCCGAGACTCCAAACAAAAACTCATAAACCAATTATCCATTCTATCCTAGCATCGATGCACGTTAAGTGTGTGACCCTATGGGTTCGAGAATATGCAGACATGATCTTCTATCAATAATCAACAGCGGGATCTTAAAACCCATATTGACTCCCACATATTCATCGATGATCATATCGGATGAACCACGATGCACTACTAGGAAAATGGTCGTCTGTGGGGCACCTAAAAGGACCATCTGTGGCGCCTCTAGTGGTGCGCCACGGGCCTTGCGCTACGGCTATCTCCTAGCCGTGGCGCACTGCCTGGTGCGCCACGGTTATGTGGAGATAGGCGTAGCGCACCTGCTAGTGCGCCACAGATATGTTGGCAGGTGCGCTACGCCTTGTATCTTCTGTGGCGCACGTTGCAGTGCGCCACTAAGCTGCGCAGGTGCGCTTTAGTTGCAGTGCGCCACAGAAGCTGTGCCATGTGCGCCACGGGTGTCTTTTTTTTAAAATTTCAGGGCCAGATGATATACAATACAGATTATATAGGCAGATATACACACAGATATAAGATATACAGTTATATATAAATACACAATTCACAAAACAAGATTGAAACAAATACATATAGATAAGTCTCATACATGAATACATAAGTTATTCATTGTTTCGATCAAGTTACAAAGTAGTTGGTGACATGCGAATACATGTGTCGATCGAACAAGTTAGAGCTCAATCAGAAGCTCGCCTAGACATCTAAACTAGCTAGACACAAACGCGGGATAAACAACCAAAGAAGATAAGCATGATCACCGCCGCGACGAAGGTGTAGGTCTTCATCCGGTTCCTCGTCCTAACTCCCGCTAGATAGCGCGTGTATCTAGCTTCCGCCTCCACCATAGTGTTGTACCCTTTGTAGCTATTGTCGCTGAAACGGTGCACCTGTCTCCGGCAGTCTTCCTAATCATCGTAGACTCCGGGAACCCGTCCCTTGTACACGACGTACCACGTCATCTATAAGTTGACAATAATAATTAACCGATGATTAAAAAAACATATATAATTAAAGTCGCATATGAAGATACACTTATAGAAAGTACTCCTAAATAAAAAAGACCAAACTCAAAAGCATGCCTCATATATAACTAGGTTGTTCGACACAGCAATATGCTACGATAGAACTGTTCGCCAAGTAGGATGCACAACACCTGGACCTGTGCATAGCACAAGGCGGACAATCCCATCGCATCACATTCACATATAGTGTGCCACGACATTTCAATCATCGGCATTATTCTCGAAAAAGACCAAAGTAACTCGAAAAGAATGCCTCATATATATATATATATATATATATATATATATATATATATATATATATATATATACATAGGTCATTGGACACAGGAATATGCTACGATGAAACTGTGAGCCAAGTATGATGCACAAGACATGTACTTGTGCATATCACAAGGCTCACAATTCCGTCGTAGCACATTCACATATATATTGTGCCAAGACATTTCAATCATTTCATTATTCTCGAAAAAGACCAAAGTAACTCGAAAAGAATGCCTCATATATATATACATAGGTCGTTGGACACAGGAATATGCTACGATGGAACCGTAAGCCAAGTAGGATGCACAACATCTAGACTTGTGCATAACACAAGGCTTACAGTCCCGTCGTAGCACATTCACATATATATTGTGCCATGACATTTCAATCATCGGCATTATTCTCTAAAAAGACCAAAGTAACTCGAAAAGAATGCCTCATATATAACTAGCTAGGTCGTTGGACACAGGAATATGCTATGCCGGAATGGTTAGCCAAGTAGGATGCACAATTCCTGGACTTGTGCATATCACAAGGCTAACTATCCCGTCGTAGCACATTCACATATATATTGTGCCACGACATTTCAATCATCGGCATTATTCTCGAAAAAGACAAAAGTAACTCGAAAAGAATGCCTCATATATATACATAGGTCGTTGGATACAAGAATATGCTACGATGGAACCGTGAGCCAAGTAGGATGCACAAGACCTGGACTTGTGCATATCACAAGGCTCACAATCCCATCGTAGCACATTCACATATATAGTGTGCCATGACATTTCAATCATCGGCATTATTCTCGAAAAAAGACTAAGGAAAAAAAGAAGGACCAAAGTGAGCAAAGGACCAAAGAGTAAGCAAAAAAACCAAGCATTGATTTATATATAATAATAATAAGCAAAATAAGTAAGCGATGATTCATAAACCTAATAAGATAAGTATAGTAGCATGTACACTTGTGCACACACACACAAAGGTCATCTATAGTTTGTAACTACAACTAGGCCAACATCAAGCCTTCTGGCTCGGCTTAGGGAACGGGAGGACGCCTTGTCTCGTCATGAACTTCCTATAGTCACCTTGCATCTCTAGGCGATCTTCTATGTCACGGTTATTCGGGATAGTTCCTCCGTAGAAGATCCCCCCCGAAGTCATGACATCACGAAAGATGATTGCCCCAAACTGCTGCTGGATGCGATACATCTCTTGTCTAATATCTGAATAAGTGATCTTGGCCTTTGCTTCGGCCCAGTGTTTGAGATGATCTGGCAGCGTAGAATTCTGCTGGTCAAGTAGGAACGCCCTCATGTGATGGAGTGCGTAGTAGGCTTCCTTCTTACTGTTTTCCGGCTGCTTCACGTAGGGGAACTCCGTTACGTGGTTGAAGACGTGCCTGCCGAACTTGACTTTTGTATGCACGAAGGTGGTGCCTTCCGTCGAGGCAAAGCCAGTGAGAGCATCATCCAGAACTTCCTTGATCTTGTCGTAGTTTTTCTTCTTTTCTAGACTCCTCAAGTCGAAATACGTGGTTGTGGAATGCTTCGGCGATAAGGAGATGAGCGTGCAGTGTTCATCTCTGCGCAAAAAATTCAAATGGAATGTGTTGGAAAAATAATGATGATAATCTAATAAAGCCAATCGACGGTGGCGAGTGAATAACGACTTACTCGGGAAAGTAAGGCACGAGAATGTATTCCTTTGTCTTGTTCGCCACGAGGATTCTTTTTAGGTATGAGGCCATGATACATCATTCGGCGGGGGAACCCAAGCAGCCATCACGTATGTAGTAGGGGTCCACTATAGCGATGCCCGGTGTGTTCTCTCTAATGATCTGCATGGCCAGGCTGAGAGAAAACAGACGGACCATGGTATAGTGCAGCGGGTATAGGTGGAACATATTGAAGATGTCGTCGAACCGCAGGAAGAACAGATCCGCAGGGGCATTGTCGACGAAGCCCAAGCCTGGTGGCACCTTAACCACGAATACCGGGTGCGAGGGATCTTTCTCCGATAGAAGGCGTCTCTCTATCGTCAGCACGCCGTCATGCACACTTTGCAGTTCCGAGCTGGCGAGCTTCCGCAAATTCTTAGGTAGCATGGGCTCACCCGCCACATGAATCCTCCACATAATACCCTCAGGTCTTGGTGGGCCCGTCCCGAAACCTGATCGGATTCGCAGTTGTTGACGGCACCGGTTGGCTCGAGCTTCTAGATTTCCTTTTCCTGCCCTTTTTTCCTTTTGGAGAGCGGGCAGGCACCGCAATCTGAGCACCGGCCACCCTATGTAGTGTGTCAGGGCTTAGAATAAAGGGCCGGTTGGTTGTATCAGCTGGCTCTGTAAAGGCGCAAGCTGGAGGCGTCTCCTGAGAACCAAACAGACGCTTGGTGTTAGTGGCTTTCTCTGTGGGGCCACCAGCTAGGTCTTCGTTGCTAAACTGAGTGTTGAAGAAGTGATCATTCCAGTCTTTGTCATCCTCGTCCGGATCCTGCGCCATGTGCATATCATCAACATGATCATCCGACCCACCGCGTGGAGGTGACGGCGAGGGCGGTAAGGGGGCCTTGCCACCGCTTGTCGCTGGCACGACAGGCGGTGTTGTTGTCTGTGGCGTGATGGCCCCTGCCGTCCCCAAAAGGATCATGCTCTTTGTCCATTGCAAGAATAATCCGAAGCAAGTTCTGAGGACAGCCGGCTCGTCTTCATCCGCTCCTGGGGGTTGAATGGGAGGTTCCAGGTTGTCGCAGCCCCTTAGCACCCGACTAATTTTAACCCTGTGCACGCTATCTGGCATCGGCCTTGAGTGGAACGTGCGCTGCAAGGGTTGAACGATGGTACCCTTGGCAACATCCCTCAGCTCGTTGTTCACGTAGCATAAGAGAGTGCAAGGAACATCCATCTGCGGAAAACATGTACGGCGTCGTCAGAGATGCCATAAGAGTAATAGATGGCGTGAAAGGCGGTAAAGCAATTTGTTTACCGTGATGGCATCGAGATCGGCTAATGTTGACGCACTGCATACGGCGACGGGCGTGCAAGAGACGGAAGGGCTGCTTCATGGTGCGGTGCTGGCCGCCGGTGTATTATCCCTACCGACGGGTGCTTGGAGCTCTGGTGCCGCCGCGACGATGGCAGGGGGCACCAACATGTACTCCGGCGCCGCGGTGATGGCAGGGGAGTCACCAACACTTGCGGCGGCGTGGTGCTAGCGGGCGGAGTCACGAACATGTAGTTCGCCTGATTCGTCGGTGCCGCGTTGTTCGAGTGGCTGCTGACCATGCTTGGAATCAGGCACGGCCCTACTCGACCACCGGCACTCTAGTTCGCTATTGACTCCACCAAGGTAGGCAGGAAGGACGTGAGGGTGATTGCCAGGTTGTCTTGGACGATCTGCGGGATCCGCACCACTTGTTCCTTAAGTTCTTGAACCTCGCGGTTTTCCTCCTCGCTCCTTCCCGACGGCGCCACATGCGTCCTCGGCGGTGGACCAAAACGATCAACCCAATTCTCACCCTCGAAGCCGGCCAGACGGCCAGCCGACGACGGCTTCGTCGTAACCGTCTCTATTTTCTTGGCCCAGTTCATCGCCCTGTTAAAAGGGTTATCCCACCGGGTGGCCGCCGTCGACCCCTGGGATGAGGAACCCTGGGATCCATGACTAGAAACAATTTCCTCCTCCTGCAGAAGAAGTAATAGTGAATCGTTTAGATCATCGATTAGATTATACTTACCACAATTTCCTCAAATTCCTTCACCGCAGGATCCGCGGTGAATTGTTTGGTTTTTGGGTCCACATGGTAACGGGCCCTGATGAAGTTTTGAACCTGCCCGGGTTCGAATTTCGCAAAGGGGTTTTCTATCCCCTTGGATCTATACTCTTCGTCCTCCTTATTCCATTTGGCCTCCGCGGTTCTATATCCACCAGATCCGAGATGGTGATGAACTATATTCATCGCCTGCAGCACCTTTCCCCGATTACTATTGGCTAGGGCTCTTTCGGATTCACACCTCTCCTTGAACTCCCGGAACTGATCTTCGGTGATCTGCGGGTCAATCTTCTGGATCTCCTCGAGACTTTTGCCTTCTTTATAGATCTTCTTCTTTATCCGGGTTCTCCAGCTGGCCAGGGCGGTGCTCATCTTTGTGAGGGCGGATTTGTTTACTTCGTTCCCATGATAATTTGTGTTCTGATACTTAGCGGGGAACTTGTATCTTGCGTGCAGCTTCTCGAAGAGGAGTGTGCGCAAGTGGCCATTATCTTTATGCCGGAGATTCTCGGTGTTGATCGAGATGGTTGTCCGGGTGATCGCCGCCACTTGCCTACCGTACCCTTTGACGACAAGGGCAGGCTCCAAAGGAACCCCTGATGGGCTCACTTCGGTAATTTCCTCCCTGACGGTGCCGACCGTATTTGGGCGCCGGTCCTTCGACTTCTTCTTCTTCTTAGGAGGATTGCTACCACTCCCTGTGCCCTCGCCGCCATCAAGTGTTTCATCACCCGCCGTTCCTTCGGCTTCTTCATCCGCGTCTTCCATCTCATCATCCTCGCTCTCCAAAGGATGGTATTCTTCATCGTCTTCTAGCCGCTGGGCCGCCTCCCAGAATGTCAATTGTTTATTCGAAGGTCTGAGTTCTCCTTCAGCGCTGATGCGCTTAGAACATCCAGCCTCATCGTTGTCACACATCTTTGCACTAATAAAAAACAAATAATTGGTTAAATGCACGGAAAAATCCGGCATGACCTTTGCTAATTTTCTTAAACTAGGAGTGCCCGATTTCTGCCGAAACGGAAGTTAATCAATATTCCGGCAAAAATCGGGACTCATTTCATACAAGAACCTGCATACACGACATAATAAAGTGCTTCATATACAAGCACAAGCACAATTTCAAGTGCTACAATTATATCACCACAGATTATATCAACTGTCATTGATGACAGCAAGAAAATACATGCAGATTATAGCACCTGTCATTATATGACAGTATGGATCATCAGTAAATATGTATACATTGTTTCAAGTACGCATATCATGCTCTGTTTCACAGTATTGTTTCAAGTACTCATAAAACACAGTATAAAATAGGAAACATAATCCACAACTAAAGAAGCTTGGATACAAACACATATCATGCTCTGCTACAGATAATTTCACAACCCCAAGACATGAACATAGGTACTGCTAGCAAATGCAATCAACATTTCAAGGAAGACAAGCTACTCTGAACCTTACTCTAAGCCTAAGAATGCTGAATCACTCGAGCGCATGACCGTACAAACAACACATGAATGCCACCTGAAGATCGCAGAAGAGCTTCTTCGCAAAGAGGACTTGCGAAGTGTGCTGAATATTTTGTAATCGTCGGTAGGTGGTGACTGCTAGCATTCTATTAAGTTAACTCACATATATATATAGACTTTCTTGTGAACAACACATACTGTACAAAATCTAACGTACCAGAATTGCATATTGAATATATCTAACTCTTTCTTCATGCGAACAACACACACTATTATGTTTCGATACTTGTAACAGCACGTGCGTGACAAACCTAGACTCACGAATAAAACAAACATAATATTAAGTTTTCTGCCCTTGGACCATGTAATGAATAAAACAAACATAATATTAAGTGGCTGCAATGTTGTTTTACAGTTATAAGCATGATTGTTCTATCATCTAGCCAAATTCCAAAAAAGGCACAAAAAGATTGAATAATTGAGAAAATTAACACTCATCATATGATAGGAAATGGAGACCCCCTGACCAAGTAACACATGACTTTGAGGTAGAATTACGATTGACTATCAGAACCCACAAATGGCAGGTTAGTCCTACTTGCTTTTTATTAGTACTAACTAGTTGCACGAGACTTGAGCTGACTCATTCACGCTGATGTTCATAAAATTATAGCTACAAGCATGGTGAGTCGCTTAAATCTGCCAGTAGCTCGACCAAACAAAGTTGCTGAAACATCACCTATAAACAAACAATCATGCATCATGACTATTAGCCCCAAAAACCAACACCGTGGTTCCCAGTCACACAGAGAAACCATGATACATCATGGACCGGTTAGTGACTCACATCAACGCCCCACGACCAACACCAGCTAAACAGATCTCGAAAATACGAAGTCCCTGCAATACTAGCAACCGCGTGCCAAGAACTAGGAACCCTAACTAATCTCAAGCCACTGCAAGCCAAACCTGCAAATCACCCCTGGAACTTGAGCTAAGCGAAAAGTCTATAGGCAGAAACCCTAGAAGAAGAAACCCTAGAACACGATCATGGACGCGAAGGCGGAATCGCCCGCCCCCGGACACACTGTGCCAGAAAGCCCGAGCTAAGGCGCCCTCCCCGCAACAAATCACACGAATTCCATGTTCGATAACTGGAGCAAGCGGGAGAAGCGCGCAGACCTTCTTGGTCCAGCCGAAAGGCGCCGCGAGCTCATTCTGCCCCAATGGAGAAGGAACCGTGTGGGCAGGGAGAGAGGGAGAGAGGGGAGGCTCACCTCCTCTAAGACGAGGACGACGACGAGCGCGTGGGAGAGGCGGCGGCCTCCTCCTCCTCAGCCTCGAGCGGCGGCGACCTCCTCCTCCTCGAGCGGCGGCGGCCTCCTCCTCCTCGAGCGGCGACGACCTTCTCCTCCACGGATCGGCAGCGACGCGGGCCTCCTCCTCCTCGAGTGGCACGATCCGCCTCCTCCACAAGCGGCGCGGGCCTCCTCCTACTCCACGGATCGGCAGCGGCGCGGGCCTCCTCCTACTCCACGGATCGGCAGCGGCACGGCGGTGGCGGGTCGAGAAAGCAGCGGCGGTGGCACAGCGTGGCGGGGCTCGATCGATGTGTGGTGTTTGTGAGATGGGGATGAGAGAGGCGGACGTGGCGCGGTTGACTAGTCCAACCCACATAGGCGTAGCGCACCCTGGCCAAGTGCGCTACGGGTAACCGTAGCGCACTTGGCCAGGGTGCGCTACGCCTATGTGGGTTAGACTATCAGATAAGAGGGCGGCCACCGCACTAGTTAACACTAGCACTGACTTATCCCACTGGTTTTGCCCACTGCTCTATTCTAAACTTGTGAGCACCCAGGTTCGAATCCTGGTGCCCCACTTTTTTATTTTATTTAAAAAATACTTTTAAATGTTCCAAAAAATGCCCAAAAGTGGTGATATATGCCATAGAAGTTTTGTTTTGTTTTTAAAATACTTTTAAATATTCCAAAAATGCCCAAAAGTGATAATATATGTCATAAAAGTGGTACAAATATGATTCAAAGTATAACTAAATTTCATAATAATTTGTCCATGAATATTACAATCTTTTTCGACCACGCGTTTTACAATATTTTTTGAGCTAGCGTTTTACAATCTTTTTTCCCTTCTTTGTCGTGGTTGAATAATTTAGCCCCGGCACTTTAATGTTTCTTCTTTCGAACGGGCTAACTTTTTTGGGTAGGGTTCTCCTTTTCTTCTTGTGATGTATGTTGCTGCATCGTAGTCGTCGTCATCTTCAATCTTTGGATCGCCGTACTGGTCGAAGTCTTGCTCGTTGGTGACTCCATCCATTCCGATGATGTTTCTTTTTCCTCTCCTCACGACAACACGGCTAGGATTTGTCGGGTCGGTAATGAAAAAACATTGATCCACTCTGGTAGCCAGTACCCACGGTTCATTTTTCGCGGCCACGTTCGCACTGGCGGCCTTGGATTTGGCTGCTTCGGGTATAACCATGGTTGTGAAATACCGGTCTTCTCTTTCGATGCTCTATGCCCATCTAACACGGAACATCGACACATTTTCTCCACAGTAGTCGAGCTCCCAGATCTCCTCGATTCTTCCGTAGAATCTTTCCTTCACGTTGTCATCGGTGTAGAATTCCGATGTTACGCCTGAGTTCTGATAATCACACTTGTTGTCCTTTTCCTCAGTGTAGAATGTGTAGACGTTGATATCATACGCCTGATAGGTCACCAGGTTTTGCATCGGTCCCTGCGACAAGGTGAATATGATCTTTTCCGTGTCAGAAGAATGCGGTCGTGGGGGATTGTCAAGGAGCTTCTGCCTAAACCAACGCGTGAAATCTGAGTTGTGCTCTTTGATTATTTCTCCATGTGTCCTCTGTATGCCCCGGTCACTGTACTTCTTCTCAATTAACCTTTTGTGCTTCTGTACCCAAGGATCGACCAGTTCTAATGTTGTAGCGCGACGAGGTTTGCTCGATCAAAGTCTGCGCGTCGAAAATCGAAGTCTGCATGCAGTATGCGACGACCCTCTCGGTGACCAGATCCGTCGAGCTTGCTAAGGTGCCTCTTGACGGGAAGACCGACAGGGTTCTCAATGTCTAGATAATTCGTGCAGAAAGAGATGCACTCTTCGGCCAGAAAGCCCTTGGCTATGCTTCCATCTGGACGGGACCTGTTGCGCACGTATCCTTTGATGTGTCTGTTCATCCTTTCGAACGCCATCATGCTGCGGAGGAACATCGGCCCGAGTTGTATGATGTCCTCCATGACATGGACCAGCAGATGCACCATAATGTCGAAGAATGCGGGTGGGAAGTAGACCTCAAGCTCACATAGTATCACCACGATCTCCTCCTGTAGCCTCCCGAGCCGATTCACGCCAATCGACTTCCTAGAGATGACGTCGAAAAACTTGCAGAGGCCAAATAATGTTTCACGGACGTGCTCGTCCATTATCCCTCTTAGTGTGACCGGAAGTACCCGCGTCATTAGCACGGCACAATCATGAGACTTCATGCCACTGAACCTCTGCTTCGCCTCGTCTAGGTATCTGCTTATCTTGCCTACGTAGCCGTAAGGAAATTTGACTCCTAGAAGGCACTTGAAAAACTGTTTGATCTCATCCTGGCTTAGAGTGAAGCAAGAAGGAGGGCAGTAATATCCGTTCTTCTTGAACTTTTTACCCTTCCGACGACCTTGTGTCGTCTCCGACTCATGATCATCGTCATCTTCCTGATCATCAGGAGTAGTGCGTCCTCCGTGAAGCTCCTTCCGGATACCCAAGCATATCAGGTCGTGCCTTGCTTTCGGACCATCTTTCGTCCTATCTGGCATGTTGATTATGGTGGCGACCAGACTCTCGCACAAGTTTTTCGTGATATGCATGATGTCGAGGCTATGAGGCGTGCGGAGAAACTTCCAGTATGGCAACTCCCAGAAAACAGACCTTGTTTTCCATACCTTCATCAACGGCTTGTCTTGTTGCTGCCTCTTTCGCTTCTTTCCAGGCTTAGGACAATCTTTCCAGTTTTTCAGCAACTCTTCCACTTCTTCGCTGCTCCTACGCTCTGGGATTCCTCGGGTCTCGGATTTGCCATCGAACAGGTCTCCACGTTTTCTCCATGGATCATTCTTGCCGAGCCACCTCCGGTGCGCCATGAACACGGTTTTCGATGACCCTAGATCTTTCTCTATTTGGAGATAGCTTGTGTTATCCATGCACCTAACGCATGCGCAGAATCCTTGGATAACCTGCCCCGAGATATACCCGTAACTTGGATAGTCTTGCACCGTAGTGACCAACGCGGCTCTCATAGTGAAATAATCTTGTGCGAAGGCGTCGTAAGTATTGGCTCCAGATTCCCATAACGTGGCTAGCTCCTCATTCAACAGCCCGAGATACAGATTGATGTCGGTACCAGGTTGTTTCGGCCCTTGAATTAGCATACTCATTTGTATGTACTTCTTCTTCATGCACAACCATGGAGGGAGGTTGTACATCCATACAAACACGGGCCAAGTGTTGTGCGTGCTGCTCTGGCTACCGAACGGATTGAGTCCATCGGTGCTTGCACCAAGCCTGATGTTCCTCGAATCTCCATCGAATTCTGGGAATTTGAGGTCCAATGCTTTCCGCTGGCTAGCATCTGAAGGGTGCGTCAGCAGCTCATCCTTTTTGGGGTCATCATCGTCATCTCCTGGCTTCTTCCTTTCCGCATGCCATCGCATGAGCTTCGCTTCCTTAGGGTCCGCAAAATAGCGCTGCATACGAGGAGTCATAGGAAAGTACCATACCACTTTTCGAGGTGCTTTCTTCCCTTTCTTGTACCGACTCACGCTGCACACCGGACATGTGGTTTTCTCCGCGTCCTCGCCCCGATAAATGATGCAATCGTTGATGCATACGTGATATCTAATGTGCGGTAGATCGAGAGGACAGACGATTTTCTTGGCGTCCTCGATACTAGTTGGACATGTGTTCCCCTCCGGGAGATGATCGTGCCAGAATGCCATCATATCTTCGAAGCTTGCGTCGCTCAATTTGTGTTTTGCCTTCATCTCCATAGCCTTGAGCGTTACATTCAACCGGGTATCATCGGGCATGCATCCTTCATACAATGGAGTAACTGCGTCTTTCTCAAGTTGCGCAAGCTTGGCTTTCTCTCTAGCGGCAGCCCTGGCGTTACTCGTCTGCTTGAGAAGCAGCTCTTGCACATAAGAGTCCCGCACCCAGCCTGACGT
The DNA here is from genome assembly GCA_916181665.1 of Avena sativa. NCBI lineage: Eukaryota > Viridiplantae > Streptophyta > Magnoliopsida > Poales > Poaceae > Avena > Avena sativa. The sequence goes on from OV702279.1 coordinate 232,224,533, forward strand.
TGTTCCATCGTCGTCTGCTCCTCCAGCATCTAGATCATCATCATCCCGGTCTGCTTCTGCACCTTCACCATCTCCAGGAGACTCTTCATCATCTCGCCCGTTCTCGCCGTGATGATGATCATCGTCATGTTGGCCACCTTCACCGTCTCCATCATCTTCGTCATCGCTTATCCAACGAGTGTATCCATCCATGAAACCATGGCGGAGCAGGTGCGCCTGCAGATTCCCGGAATCTGGGTCGATCACCCAGTTGAGTTTGCATCTTCTGCACGGACATCTTATATCCGTCTTGTTATTTCGTATCATGTCGGCCATCGCACATTTCAAAAATCTAGCCACAATGCCTTTGCTCATTATGCGGACCATTTTTGCCTGCACGGTGTACACGGTACAATTAGAAGTCTATTAGAACCACATAATGAATGCATGCATGCAATGGTCGATAGAAAATTTCGGCATGACCTATCCTAAAATTAGGACCTTTGCGAAATTCCAAAGTCTTGCCAAAATGGAAATGAATCAACATTTTGGCAAAACAAATGGCAACTTGTTCACATACAAACACAAGAGAGAGAGACCGAGATCCATACACACATGAACATATCATTATCCTCTCCATACACACATGCATGAGCATCATCGATACTCTCCATATATACACACATATGACCATATCGATCCTCTCCATACACACATCATGAGCATCGATCCTCTACATACATATGACCATATCATCCATATACACATGAACACATCCTTACATGGACAACTTACCGAGATGAGAGACCAATCACGAGAAGATGGAAAGGACAGGTGCGCGCGAGACCGGAGAAGGAGATGAGAGAGAAGAGCTTCCTCTATTACTTATGTAACATCCAAGGCAAGTTCTACATGCTAAAAATGGTGAATGGGTGGAGAAATTGAGGTGGGAAGGAGAAGGATCCCTACTAGATCTAAGGAGGAAGAAGAAGGGGAAAGTGAAGTGTGGGGTGGTGGAGAGATGATCACATGATCACATATGTTTGTGCAGGTCGACACATCCGTGGCGCACATGGCCCTAGTGCGCCACAGGGAAAAAGCACATCCGTGGCGCATATGCCAGAGTGCGCCACGGATGTTTATGCCCATTTAAGGAGCAGAGGGGGCTTCACATAGGCATAGCGCACTTGCCACATGTGCGCTACGGCTATCCCCAACAACCGTAGCGCACCACCCCTATGTGCGCTACGGGTATGCGGCATGCCGCCAACAGGGCCCTGGCCCACACATATCTGTGGCGCACTATGGTCATGTGCACCACGTTTGTTCTAGTTACTAGTAGGGCACTGCCCATAGGTGAGCCACGCATGTTTTAGTCGTGGGGCACTTCAACCATGTGAGCCACGGATGTGCTGATTACCTATAGCTGTTTTCCTAGTAATGATGCCAGGATTCAATTAATCCCATATATGTATTCCCTTCGTCACGCGATATTTTACTTTCCCGAGATTCGATCGTTGGTATCAGCATACCTAGTTCAATCTCGTACACAGCAAGTACTTTACTCGTTCCATAATCTGATATCATTTTGTGATTAACTCCTTAACCACGTGCTTGCAAGCGGTGTTGATATCGATTACCGATTGGGCCCGAAGTATATCTCTCCGACTCGGGAGGGACAAATTCCATCTTGATACATACAACCCAACAAGTACTTTCCGATCACCCGAGAGACACCTTTATGATCACCCTCACATAGGATGACGTTTGATGACCTCAAAGCTTTCTTCCGATACCAGGGAGTTGTATTATCTCATGGTCTAAGGAATACAATACTTGACATAGGAAAAAGCTTTGCAAAGATGAACACGATGACACGATCTAATTGCTCTGCTTAATTTGGGTCTGTCCATCATATCATTCTCCTAATGACATGATCTCATTATTAATCGACAACTCATGTCTATGGTTAGGAAATATTAACCATCAGTAATCAATGAGCTAGTCCATAGAGGCGTACTAGGGACACGATGTTGTTCATAAACCACACAAGTATCAAAGTTTCCGCTTAATACAATTCTATCATGGAATATAAACTTTATCATGAACAAGAATTATAATAATAACATCTTTATTATTGCCTCTAGCTCATAATTCCAACAGTCTCCCACTTGCACTAGAGTCAATAATCTAGTTTACATCTGGCAACAATCTAACACCCATGGCATTAAGGTGCTGATCATGTTTTGCTCGTGGAAGAGGTTTAGTCAACGGATCTGCGACATTCAGATCAGTATGTACTTTTCTAATCTTCAGATCTCCATCTGCTATATAATCTCGAATTATATGAAAATGGTGATTGATGTGCTTGGTCTTTGGATGATATCTTGGTTCCTTAGCCAGTGCTATGGCGCCAGTGTTGTCGCACAATATCTCCAGTGGGTCCAAGGAACTTGGAACCACACCAAGCTCAATGATGAAGTTCCTGATCCAAACTCCTTCACTTGACGCTTCTGAAGCAGCCCTGTATTCCGCTTCTGTTGTAGATCCCGCGATCATGCTTTGCTTGCAGCTTCTCCAGCTCACAGCTCCACCATTCAAAATATAAATGTATCCTGTCTGATATTTAGAATCATCCGGGTCGGTGTCAAAACTAGCGTCGACGTAACCTTTTACGACGAGCTGCTCATCACCTCCATAGACCAAGAACATTTCTTTAGTCCTATTTAAATACTTTAGGATGTTCTTTACGGTTGTCCAGTGTTCCACTCCTAGATCACTTTGGTATCTGCTCGTCAAACTAAGAGCATTGGACACATCCGGTCTAGTACATAGCATGACATACATGATAGAACCTATGGCCGAGGCATATGGCACTTTGCTCATAGTGTCTCTATCGTTTACCGTAGCTGGACACTGAGCCTTGCTCAATATCTTACCTGAAAACATGGGCAATGAACCTTTCTTTGCTTTATCCATTCTGAACCTTTTCAGAACTTTGTCTAGATATGTACTTTGGCTTAAAGCTATTAGGCATCTTTGTCTATCTCTATAGATTTTGATGCCTAATATATAAGCAGCTTCTCCTACGTCTTTCATTGAAAAACATTTATTCAAATAACTCTTCACATCGTTAAGCATACCAATGTCATTTCCAATAATCAATATGTCATCCACATATAATACTAAAAATGTCACCGAGCTCCCACTCACTTTCTTGTAGATACAAGCTTCGTAGCAATTTGGAAAAAATCCAAAACTCTTGATCACTTGATCAAAACTAAGGTTCCAACTCCGAGATGCTTTCTTCGGTCCATAAATGGAACGCTGAAGTTTGCACACCTTATTAGCATCCTTAGGATCGACAAAACCTTCGGGCTGCATCATATACAACTCTTCATCAATGTTGCCATTGAGGAACGCAGTCTTGACATCCATCTGCCATATTTCATAATGATGAAATGCAGCAATTGCTAATAAAATCCGAATGGACTTAAACATCGCTACGGGAGAGAAAGTCTCATCATAGTCAACACCTTGAACTTGCCGAAACCCTTTTGCGATAAGCCGAGCTTTATAGACAGTAACATTACCATCCGCGTTCATTTTCTTCTTGAAAATCCATTTGCACTCAATGGCCTTACGGTCGCTAGGAGGGTCCACCAAAGTCCATACTTGGTTTTCGCTCATGGATCCCAATTCGTATTTCATGGCCTCTAGCCATTTATCAGAGTCTGGGCTCATCATTGCTTCCTCATAGTTCGCAGGTTCACTATTGTCTAACAACAAGACGCGTAAGACAGGCCGTACCATTCAGGAGTGGCACGTGACCTTGTCGACCTGCGAAGTTTAGTAGTAGCATCGTTTGAAGTTTCATGATCCTCGTCATTATCTTCCTCTCTTGTTAGTGCAGACGGCACTGGAACAATTTCAGGTGTTGCGCTACTCTCCAACTCGAGAGAAGGTTCAATAACCTTGTCTAGCTCTACCTTCCTCCCACTCACTTCTTTCGAGAGAAACTCCTTCTCAAGAAAGGATCCGTTCTTTGCAACAAACACTTTGCCTTCAGATCTGTGGTAGAAGGTATACCCAATCGTTTCCTTAGGGTATCCTATGAAGACGCATTTCTCCTCTTTGGGTTCGAGCTTGTCCGGCATCAACTTCTTGACGTAAGCTTCACATCCCCAAACTTTAAGAAACGACAACTTAGGTTTAGCACCAAACCATAGTTCATACGGTGTCGTCTCAACGGATTTAGATGGTGCCCTATTTAAAGTGAATGCAGTGATTTCTAATGCATAACCCCAAAATGATAACGACAAATCTATAAGAGACATCATTGATCGCACCATATCTAATAGAGTTCGATTCCGGCATTCAGACACACCATTGCGCTGTGGTGTTCCGGGTGGCGTGAGTTGTGAAATGATTCCGCTTGCTTTAAGATGCGTGAGAAAATCATAACTCAAATATTCACCTCCACGATCGGATCGTAGAAATTTAATTTTCTTGTTACGATGGTTTTCCACTTCGTTCTGAAATTCTTTGAACTTTTCAAACGTTTCAGATTTATGTTTCATTAAATAGATATACCCATATCTACTTAAGTCATCAGTAAAAGTGATAAAATAGCGATATCCATCGCGCGTCGAAACACTCATTGGTCCGCATACATCGGTATGTATGATTTCCAATAAGTCTGTTGCTCGCTCCATTATACCGGAGAACAGGGTTTTGATCATCTTGCCCATGAGGCACGGCTCGCACGTGTCAAATGATTCAAAATCAAGAGACTCCAAAAGTCCATCAGAATGGAGTTTCTTCATGCGTTTTACACCAATATGACCTATACGGAAGTGCCACAAATAAGTTGGATTATCACTATCTACTTTGCATCTCTTAGCCTCAATGTTATGGATGTGCATTCAATCGCTTTCGAGATTCAGAAGAAATAAACCATTCACAACAGGTGCATGACCATAAAAGATGTTATTCATATAAATAGAACCACCATTATTCTCCGATTTAAATGAATAACCGTCTTGCAATAAACACGATCTAGATATAATGTTCATGCTCAACGCAGGCACATAATAACACTTATTAAGGTTTAAAACTAATCCCGAAGGTAAAACTGTAGGGTTCGCAGCATAGAAAACAAAAATTTTCCTACGATGTGAACTATATACCAAGATCTATCTACTAGATACAAACAACGGGCGGATGTATAACGGTAGAGAACATACCCTTGAAGACCGACAAAGCTTAACGAGTTCAACTCGTGGTTGATGTAGACGATCTCTTGCCGATCTCAAGATCGAGAGGAAGTCCTAGCGCCGCAAATCAGCAGCGCATCCGTGCTCGCACACACGTTCGAGGCACCGAGCAACCTCCGCCTCCTCGCTCCAGCGATGCAGCGGAAGCACAACTCTTTCTTGCCGAATAGCCACCGGGAACATGTATCTCGCTAGTCCGAGACCATGGGGGATAAATTCTAGAGGGGGAGAGAGATCCTTCACGAGGAGGTGTGAGAGACAAGTGAGGAGGGGGGCTCCTTTTATAGGAGGGGGTCACCCAAGGGGGTGGCCTCCGGCCATGGGGGCTGCCCCCTCCCCTCCTTCATTCATGTGGGTGGACACTCCACTCACAAAATGCCCTTTAAAATCCCTCCACTCAAAAGTCCACTCAAATTCCCATTAAATTTCCACCAAATTTAATGCAAACTCTCATTAAATAAAACTATTTTATTTTATTCAGAATTTTGTCAATTACTTTAATGACAAACATTCACAAATAACCCCTTGCTAGAATTCTATTTCACATGCATAACCACTTTATGCAATTTCACCCGAAAACCTGTTTCGGTATCTAGTGAAATAAATTCCTGCGCTTGTTCATTCTTTCGGCATGAAACATTTGCTCCAATTGGATGTCGGTGTCTCTTAAGTGTGTCACCCTACGGTTCATGAATAATGCGTACATGATCGAGACCCCTCTCGGATCAATAATCGGAAGCGGGATCTGGAGACCCATACTGACTCCCACACATTCAACGATGACTTTCTTGTGATCGTCGGAACCTTTTACGCTAGTATCTTAATCCCTTTGTTTCACGATATATTACATGTCCGAGATTCGATCATCGGTATCTCCATACCTAGTTTGATCTTGTTACCGACATGCACTCTTTTCTCGTTCCTGTGATATAACATTCTAGTGATCAAATCACTTGCTTGCAAGCTAATCAATGTGATATCACCGAGAGGGCCCAGAGTATATCTATCCGTCATCGGGATGAACAAATTCCACTCTCGATTCATGAGCCTCAACATAACACTTTATTAGTTCTGAATCCATCTTTATAATCACCCTGTTACGGTGTGACGTTTGATGTTATCAAGAAAATCTTCCGGTGTTAGTGATTGACATGATCTCATGGTCTAAGGATTAGGATCACTTCGTAAGTTGTTATAGCAATATAAACTCAATGAATTTGATCGTAATGCTATACTTCAGATGAATGTTCATCACACCATTACACTAATGTTGTGATCCCGTTATTAACAACATCCAATGTCCATGATCAGGAAACCTTGATCATCTTGTTAATCAACGAGCTAGTTTATGAGAGAGGCATAACTAGGAACTTTCTGTTTGTTTATTAAACACACATGTATTAATGTTTCCGTATTAATACAATTATAGCATGCAAAATAAACATGTATCATATACTTGGAATACACATAATAAACACTTTATTATTGCCTCTCAGGGCATATTCCCTTCAAAAACTAAGGAGAGCGTGCCGATGGCCATCACATCAACTTTAGATCCATTGCCAACGCGCATCGTCACCTCATCCCTTGCTAGCCGCCGTCTATTCCGTAGCTCCTGTTTCGAGTTACAAATATTAGCAACTGAACCAGTATCATATACCCAGGCACTACAACAAGCGCTAGTAAGGTAAACATCAATAACATGTATATCAAATATACCTTTAATGGTGCCAGCCTTCTTGTCCGCTAAGTACTTCGGACAGTTGCGCTTCCAGTGACCCTTGTCGTTGCAATAGAAGCACTCAGTGTCCGGCTTAGGTCCAGACTTGAGCTTCTTCTCACCAGGGGCAACACGCTTGCCGCTGCCTTTCTTGAAGGATTTCTTTGCACCCTTACCTTTCTTAAAGCTAGGGGTCTTGTTGACCATCAACACATGATTATATTTCTTGATATCCACCTCCGCAGCTTTCAGCTTAGCGAAGAGCTCAGTGATCGTATCAGTGGAACCAATTTGATTGTGAGTAACTACAAAACCTTTGTAGCTAGGAGGGAGTGATTGCAGAACTCTGTCAATCTTGAGCTCTTCTGGAATCTTGCAGTCCAGTTGCTCAAGTCGTTGAGTGTAGCCCGACATCTTAAAGGCGTGCTCACTAACGGAACTCCCTTCCTCCATCTTGCAGTTAAAGAACTTCTCAGAGATCTCATATCTCTCAGAACGGGCCTGAGTCTGAAACATGGTTTTCAGTTCCTCAAGCATCTCAAAGGGCCCGGCGAACTCCTCAAAACGATTTTGAAGGTCCGGTTCCATAGCAAACAACAAGGTACTCTTAATCACTCCATAATCATCTTTGCGTGACTGATAAACAGCTTTTTCATCGGACGGTGCATCAGTAGGAGGGGCGTCACCTAGCGCTTTCTCTAGTACATAGTCCTTTTGTCCGCCAGCGAGAATGATTCTCAGATTGCGGAACCAGTTGGTGAAGTTAGACCCATTGTTCTTAATCTTTTCTTTCTCAGCAAAAACGTTGAAGTTGGACTTAGCCATTTGATCTACAAAATTTGCAAATACAATTTAGACTATGTTCATGATAACTAGTTCAACTTAATCAAAATACTAGATGAACTCTCACTAAATTCAACATCCCTCAAGTTGTTTAGTGAACACGATCCAAATTCACCACACCTAATCCGATCTTCACGAGAAGAGATGTGGTTTCAATGGTGGACAACAAAGTGTCGATCATATCATTCATATGACTCATGTTTAACCTTTCGGTTCGTGTGTTCCGAGGCCATGTCTGTACATGCTAGGCTTGTCAAGTCAAACCCAAGTATTTCCGCGTGTGCAAAACTGGCTTGCACCCGTTGTATGTGAACGTAGAGTTTATAGCACCCGATCATCACGAGGTGCTTGAACACGACGAACTTTCGCAACAGTGCATACATGGGGAGAACACAATTTTATCTTGATCTTTAAGTGAGGAATCATCTTATAATGCTACCGCCGCGATCTAAGCATAATAAGATACATAAAAGGATAAACATCACATGCATATAATTTTATGTGACATGGTATATCCATTCTCCGTGCAATGATCTCCATCTTGTGCGTGCCAGCATGATCTCCATCACTCCACCATGATTGCCTACACCACGAATAGCAACTAAAACTATTGCTAACTACTTAGCGATAAAGTAAAGCTATTACATGGCGTATAAGAAGTTGACACACAGGTCATACACAATTATAAATACAACCATATGGATCCTGCCGGTTGTGTACTCATCGACATGCAAGTCGTGAAATATTACAAAACATGATCATTGCATACAACATACACATCATATGTTGGGCCATACCATATCACAGAAACACTCCCTGCAAAAACAAGTTAGACGCCTCTACTTTGTTGTTGCATGTTTTACGTGGCTTATGGGAGTAACAAGCTAAGAACGATTCTTACCTACGGAAAGCCACAACTGTGATATTATGGTTGCCAACATCCGGTGTAAATCTCATGACAACTATAGTGAGAGAAACTGGCATCCACCAGCTGCATGTATGGAACAAGCCACACATCAAGTGCGGAGCCGGTCTCGCGAACGGGGTCGCGTAAAGTTGGCCTGGACCTCTTCGATCTCACTATCCCGCGTCATAAGAAGTACACAACAAGAGGCTTGCAACAGAAAACATCAACGCCCGCAACAAGCATGGTGTGTTCTACTCGTGAAACACATCTACGCATAGATCTAGCTCTGATACCACTAAAGGGATTCGCAGCATAGTAAATCAAAAAAATTCTACAGATGCAAACAAGAAAGCCAAGATCTAATCTAGGAGATGCAATCAACGAGAGAGATAGATGAGATCTTCATACCCTTGAAGAAATCGCAGAGCGGAAACGTTCAACAGAACGTGGTTGATGTAGTCGTACTTAGGGGTGGGCATATAAACTAAGAACCGGACTACCAAACCGAAAAAACCTAGACCGAATCCGAATAGACCGAACTGAAATATTCGGTCACTAATTCGGTCAGTGTTTCTCGAAAACCGAAATTAGTCAGCTAATTTCGGTCACGTGTCTCAGTTACCCGAAAAGACTGATGAACCGAACAGAATAACCTGGAGCAAAGTCTAAATAATCCAGCCCAGCAGCCCATCGACCCAACCATCTCCAACTCCCGTGAGGTCAATACTTGTGACTTCTTTAGTCCCTCCGTTCTCTAGTACACAGCCAGATCCCATAGTCATGCTCAAAGAAAAGCCAGATCCCATAGTCGAGCACCTCCATGTCATTGCTCGGTCGTTGACTCTTGATTCCCCACCCTAGCAACTAGTGCACCGCCACTCCATCCCTTTAATCCGGCGGGTGACTGTGGTGGTAGCTGGAGCCGAGGGTCCTCTCCACCCCGGCGGGCGGATCTGGTGGTGTCCTGCGGCTGAGGGTCCTCACCACCACGACAGGCGGCGCTGCCGGTCGCCAGCAGCCGACGGTCCACTCCACCCCGAAGACTCTGGCCCGTAGCCGGGAAGGTCCTTCCATCCACTCGGCGGACGATGGTGGCCATGTCCTACATAGAGATCTCGTGGCTTCCCATTAATTGTATAGTGATGGCTTTATATCTGTGATTGTTCCTGATGATAATACGAGATGTGAATGTTCACGTGATGGTCTTTCTTATAGAATATAATTTTTCCAATAGGATCTGTACTAATTGCATGGTATTGCCAAATCAATTTCTCAGCTGTGCACGTTCGTCTTTATTCTCTCTGTCGGTTAGCTCGGTCCTAACCGAAGACCAAACCGAATTCTCGGTCTACCGAACTGTCGGTTAGTGCTTTTTAGAATGACCGATCGGTCATCATTATTTGGAAACCGATTTTCTTTAAACACCGAAGAACCGGACCAAACGGTTCGGCCTAACCGAACGCCCACCCCTAGTCGTACTCGCCATCTCCTCCTCGCGATCCGATCCGATCTTACGCCGCAAGTGGCGGCGCCTCCAAGAGATGCACACGTACGGTGCCGCGATGTCTCCTCCTTCCTCGGTCCAGCAAGTAGGGTGGAGAGATAGATTGGATCTGCAGCACGACGGCGTGGTGCTTATGGTGGAGAATTTCTGCAGCAGGGCTTCGCCTACGCGCAGTCGGGAGAGAGAGAGGTGGAAGGGCAGCAGGGAGGCTAGGGTTGGAGGAGTAGGAGGGGAAGGGTGCGCCCCTGCCCACCTTCTATAGGGGGTTGTCCGGCCCCCACTTGGCCCCTCCTCCAAGCCCTAGGGCGGCGGCCCCAAGGGTGGAGTGGGGGGCAAGTTTCCCCCCTCCTTCTAGAAGGCTCCCCTAGGGTTTCCCCTAGGGCTGGCCAGTTGGGCCTTTGGGGCCTTGTTCCCCTAGCCCAAAGCGGCCAGGGCACTTCCCCTTAGGCCCACGCAGGCCTCCGACAAGTGGTACCACGTTGGTCCCACTCCGGAACCTTCTAGAACCTTCCGGTACAATACCGATAAACTCCGAAACGATTCCGAAATCCAAAAACTGCTTTCCTTTATATGAATCTTATTATCCGGACCATTCCGGAACCTCTCGTGATGTCCTAGATCTCATCCGAGACTCCGAACAAAAACTCATAAACCAATTATCCATTCTATCCTAGCGTCGATGCACGTTAAGTGTATGACCCTACGGGTTCGAGAATATGCAGACATGATCTTCTATCAATAATCAACAGCGGGATCTGGAAACCCATATTGACTCCCACATATTCATCGATGATCATATCAGATGAACCACGATGCCAGGATTCAATTAATCCCATATATGTATTCCCTTCATCATGCGATATTTTACTTGCCCGAGATTCGATCGTTGGTATCAGCATACCTAGTTCAATCTCGTTCACAGCAAGTACTTTACTCGTTCCGTAATCTTATATCATTTTGTGTTTAACTCCTTAACCACGTGTTTGCAAGCGGTGTTGATATCGATTACCGAGTGGGACCGAAGTATATCTCTCCGACTCGGGAGGGACAAATTCCATCTCGATACATACAACCCAACAAGTACTTTCCAATCACCCGAGAGACACCTTTATGATCACCCTCACATAGGATGGCGTTTGATGACCTCAAAGATTTCTTCCGATACCAGGGAGTTGTATTATCTCATGATCTAAGGAATACAATACTTGACATAGGAAAAAGCTTCGCAAAGATGAACACGATGACACGATCTAATTGCTCTGCTTAATTTGGGTCTGTCCATCATATCATTCTCCTAATGACATGATCTCATTATTAATCGACAACTCATGTCTATGGTTAGGAAACCTTAACCATCATTAATCAATGAGCTAGTCCATAGAGGCGTACTAGGGACACAGTGTTGTTCATAAACCACACAAGTATCAAAGTTTCCGCTTAATACAATTCTAGCATGGAATATAAATTTTATCATGAACAAGAATTATAATAATAACATCTTTATTATTGCCTCTAGGGCATAATTCCAACAGATGCCTCCAAGGTCACCGCCATTGGGACGAACCTGGATCCCAAATAGGAAAGCGCGCTCGTCGAGTTCCTCCGTCAGAATAGGGACATCTTTGCCTGGCAACCTGCCGACATGAAAGGTGTACCTAGGGAACTTGCCGAGCACAGCTTATACCTTGATCCAAAATGCAAACCAGTGAAACAACCTCTACGACGCTTTGGAGATGAGAAGAGACGCACCATTGGCAAAGAGATAGCTAGGTTGCTTAAAGCTAGATTTATCCGAGAAGTCCTTCACACCCGATGGGTGGCCAATCCTGTACTTGTCCCCAAAAAGGGAACCAATGAATTAAGAATGTGCGTTGATTACACCGGCTTGAACAAAGCATGTCCCAAAGATCCGTTTGCTTTGCCTCGCATTGACCAAGTCATTGACTCGACGGCTGGCTCGGAGCTTTTGTGTTTTCTCGATGCATACTTAGGATACCACCAGATCAAAATGAGGAAGTCAGACCAATTGGCCACTTCATTCACTACCCCATACATCACGTTTTGCTATGTTATGATGCCCTTTGGGCTGAAAAATGCAGGTGCTACGTACCAGCGGACAATGCAACGTTGCCTCCATGACCAAATTGGTCGGAACGTTCACGCCAATGTGGATGATATTGTGGTGATGTCTAAAAAGTCAAACGACTTAATCTCTGACTTAAAAGAAACCTTTGATAATCTCCGGAAATACAACATGATGCTTAACCCTAAGAAGTGCATCTTCGGGGTTCCAGCCGGCAAATTGTTGTGTTTCATCGTTTCCCAACGCGGAATCGAGGTAACCCCGGAGAACATCAAGGCCATCTTAAACATAAACCGTCCGACATGCCTAAAGGACATTCAACGACTAACAAGTTGTGTTGCAGTAGTTAGTCGGTTCGTCAGCCGACTTGGAGAGAAGGCCATGCCGCTATACAAGTTGCTGAAGAAGGCGGACAAATTCACGTGGACAGACGAAGCAGATGAAGCATTGAAGCAGCTCAAGGAGATTCTTTCCTCAGCGCCCATCCTTGCAGCACCCGAGCCTAGAGAGCCCCTGTTAATCTACATGGCGGCAACCAACCGGGTAATAAGCATCATCGTCGTGGTAGAGCGGAAGGAACCAGGCTATGAGCACGGAGTTCAACGACCAGTTTACTATGTGAGCGAGGTCTTGATGGAGTCCAAGCAGCGTTAACCGCACTACGAGAAGATAGCTTATGGAGTATTCCTTGCTTCTCGAAAGCTGAGGCATTACTTTCAGGAGCACCCAATCACAGTGGTGAGCAAGACTCCATTGTCCGACATTATCAACAACAGCGACGCTACGGGAAGGATCGCGAAGTGGGGCATTGAGCTTGCCGCCTTCAAGATCACCTACAAGAGACGCGACGCTATCAAGTCACAAGCATTGGCGTATTTTGTTGCAGATTGGACGGAGATCCCAGATGCTACTCCGTTGCCGGAGCCAGAGTACTAGGTGATGCACTTTGACGGATCAAAGCTACTCAATGACTCGGGGGCTGGTGTATTGCTACAGTCACCAACAGGAGACAAGCTACACTATGTTCTGCAGATCCACTTCGAGGCTACAAACAACATGGCGGAGTATGAAGCACTCATTCACGGACTACGTGTAGCCAAGGATACTGGCATCAAGAGCATAGTTTGTTGTGGAGATTCCGACTTGGTTACCCAGCAGGTGGCTGGCACCTGGAATGTGCGGAACCCTATGATGGTGGCATATCGAGACGAAGTGGACGAGATAGCCAAAAGCTTCTTGGAACTTTGCCCGACGACGAAGTCGAAAGACGTCAAATAGTATGACGAGCGAAGGGTTATACCATAATCAATGGGCAACTCTACAAAAGGAGCACTACTGATGTATACCTAAACTGTGGTTCCCAGCTTGAAGGTATGGAAATCCTACGCGAAATCCATCTCGGATATTGCGGGCATCACGCCGCTCCTCGATCGTTGGTCGCGAAAGCCTTCCGGCAAGGATTCTACTGGCTGACCACGAAGGCGGACGCCGACAAGCTGGTTGAGACATGCATGGGATGCCAGTATTATGCCCGACAACCACATGTTCCTGCTGAAGAATTGCGAACAATACCAATAACTTGGCCGTATGCAGTCTGGGGGCTAGACATGGTGGGACCGTTACAGACAGCACCTTGTGGGTTTACACATCTGCTTGTAGCAGTTGATAAATTCACTAAATGGATAGAAGCTAAACCCATTAGAAAGCTTGATGGGGCAACTGCCCTCAGGTTTGTCTGGGATCTAGTGGTGAGATTTGGTCTCCCACACAGCATTATCACCGACAACGGCAGCAATTTTTCACTCGGAGAAGTAGAGGCTTATTGTTGGGAGAAAGGCATCTGACTTGACCTTTCATCTGTGGCACACCCATAATCCAACGGTCAGGTTGAGCGAGCCAATGGATTAATTCTTCAGGGAATCAAGCCACGTCTTGAGGCACCGCTACATAGAGCAGCTGGAGCCTGGGCGGAAGAATTGCCATCTGTAATGTGGAGTTTATGAACTACACCCAACAGATCCACCGGCTACACCCCTTATTTCATGGTATATGGAGCAGAAGCCATCCCGCCTTCCGACATCCTTCACGATGCACCAAGAGTTGCCGCCTATGACGAAGATGACGCTGAAGAATCCAGACACCTAGATGTGGACCTTCTCAAGGAGGAGCGCGTTTTGGCATGCCAAAGATCCGCCATCTACCAGCAGAAGCTACGCAACTACCATAGTCGCCGAGTTTGGCATCGCTCGTTTAAAGAGGGAGAATTGGTGCTCCGACTTAAGCAGAAGAAGTCGCACAAACTATCCCCGCCATGGGAAGGACCGTTCATCATAAGCAAGGCGCTACTCAATGGGTCTTACTACCTTGTTGACAATCGTGAACTAAAGGATAGACCCAACGAGGATCATAAGCGTAAGCGACGTGACCCGGATGATGACTACCCAGAACTTGATCGGCCATGGAACATAGCACATCTACGTCCTTTTTACACTTAGCATTTTTTATCTAATTGTGTACCTCTTATATGATCAATGAAATAAAGCTCTTTGGTTCACTCATATTCCTGAGTCTTTTACCTCCTTTAGTGTTAATTTTTGGATCATGTAAAACTTTTATGCACAAGCTTTGCGTTTGCACTTGTGAAAATTCCGCCTACGGGCGTTAGCTTAAGTTTTCTGGTCTACACGTTCTTTGTTGTTTTTATGTGGATTCTGGAGTAGTGACTTTTGGCACTTATTGTCGGCGATTTTGTGCTCAGGTTATTGATGGTGCCATTGGGCATCATCACCTAAGTGCATGGTTCCGACAACGAGTCTTCCGACTCACGAAAATTCAAGCATAAGAACCAAAGTAATGGATAAGCCAGCACTTGCTTAAAAAATATATACATGATGGAATAGTTCTTGAGCAGCAGGAAATAACAACCATTGTTTTCCGCCTTAAGTTACATAAACAAAGTTTTTTCCACATATACACCAAGGGTGAAACAAATATTACAAAGTTGTTTTTTCACTCCTTTGGCGCAGGTGACTTGGAAGAAGCATCGTCACCACCCGGAGAGCCACCCTCGAAGTCGGCGCTGTGGTGGGACTCAGAGGAATCTTTGTTGCCGCTGTCAATGGTGTTCATGGGCACGAAGACGTCGATGTCCACCAACTCGAGTGTCATAGCCCGCGAGCGATGACAAGATGGCTTCATGATTAATCTCTTTGCCATCATCGTCGACGTCGGGGATGCCAGAGGTCACCGTGTCGATGTCGGCACCTTCATAGTGTGCCTTGACCATGGACAGCGCCATCCTTGCGCCATCCCATGCATATGAAGCTTTCCAGCTTGTGATACACTCAGGGGATCGGCGCAGAATCTCCAAGTACTTCGCCACGGAGTCTGATGCCTTGATGTGTATCTGGAGGGGATTGGCGATCTCCTTGGCTTGCGTAATGGCGGTGTTGATGAAGTTGCCTGCAAGAACCATGCATTCCTTGGCCGGAGGAGGTGACCGGGTTAAACCCATAGGAGCTGAAAATTCCGACAAGGAGCGCATTAGTTCAACAATTCAAAGTATCCAGACTAAAGAAATCCAAGTCGGAGAAAACTTACTGAAGATGCTGGCCTTAGCTTGCCAGAGGGTGTCCGCCAAGGATTATTTCTCTTGTTGGAGGAGCTTGTACGCCTCGCTATGGCGATGATTTTGCTCATCGGCAGCTCGCTTCTGATCTTTTAAGATCGCGATCTCCTCCTTTAAGCGGTTGATTTCCTTGGTGGCAGAGTCCTGCAAGGCTTTCATCGACTCCTCATGCATTTTCAGCATGTCTTTCCTCTCCTACTTAAGAATCTTGTTTTCGCTATCCAGCTCTTGAATGTGCTTGGATTTCTCAACAATATTCTTGGCCTTGGCGATGGTTTCTGCAAGTCGGAGAAAGTAAAGTACACAGTGAGTACTCGAAGAATATGGGCACAAAACCAAGTCGGAATGCGCATTAGAAAACAGACGCTTGCTCTTGGTGATTTGTTCCTTCAAGAAGGCAGTTTTACCCTTTTTGGCTTCAAGATCTGCGCGCATCTTATGGTACTTGTCATTGGCCATGCCCCTCCGAGCATTCTTGTTCTGTGGAAAAAAGGACAAAGTTAAACGTTGTTTAGCCTGCTTGGAGCATCTAGTCGGAAATTTTCCATCTAGACGCTCGGGGGCTACAGCGAGAGTTTTTGACTTGACAATATGCTTAGCTTTCTTTAAGCATCTAGTCGGAACTAATTCAGTTACAACTAGAAGCTTGGGGGCTACAGTATAAATTTTTTAACTCAGACATATGCTTAGCTTTCTTTAAGCATCTAGTCGGAACTGATTCAGTTGCAACTAGAAGCTTGGGGGATACAGTACCGAAATTTATAAACACTGCGTATGCTACTCTTAAAGCATCTAGTCGGAATAATTCATTCCATCTAAATGCTTGGGGGCTACAGTGAGAGGTTTTCTAACTTAGTCACTCTTAAGAGCATATAGATGCACAAACCTATGGTTTTTCTGTCTACATCCTCGGAGGATACAGTGGGATACTCATATGAAATGCAAAAGGCAAAGAAAACTTGCAAGTGCGATGATCTTGAGATTCGTAGCACTCTCGGCCAGCAGCTTGGCAAAGGATTCGCTGTTTCCTTGCAAGATTTCTGCTTGCCGGCGGAGTTCCTCTATACCGCACGTCGGAGATGTCGGCGCCGCACCAGGGACCAAAGCAGTGCTACCCGGTGTAAATACCGGATAGACTATATTCGGATAGACTATGTTTTTCTGGGGTGCGGGGGCGCCGCCAACGGCAGAAGTACCAGCTTCCACCACTGCCTTGCCGCCACCGATGGCATCCTTAGCCGGAGCTTCAGCCATATGTTGGGTGGTACTCTCCTGCGTTGCCTGCTCGCCGACAACAGCAAACTCGGTAGAGGCGCCAGAATCCACTTCCATGGCGGAAGGGCCTGATGCCTCCTTAGCTTGTGAGCTTGTCGGGGCAGACGAGGACTTGACGGCAGGAGTGGTAGGGGCGATGGCGGGGTAGGCGTCGCGATGCAGCATGTCCTTAATATTTCGAGAAACCCCGATGTTTTGGAGGTCTTCTTGAGGCTGGTCGTGGCTTTCTTCCTGAAACATGCAAAATGCATAAGTACAGGAGCAAGAAAGATAAATAGACAATGTCGGAGAATGAGAAGCTTACACAAGTGGGGGTGCTTTATCAAAGGCGATCCCGGTAACTTTTCTCTTTTTCGCCTCCAGGGCGGCGGTAGTCTTTTTGGAGGCTCCACCCTCCGTCTTCTTCTTCTTGCCTCCATGGGCAGCGTCAGAGGTGGAGCTCTTCCGCTTTCGCGCCAACGGAGCTTCGTCGTCGGACACGACCGTGACTTCCTTCATCTTTGGATCATAGATTTGAGGATCCATACTCATCTCATCTATGTCGCTAAGCTGTAAAGTGAAGAGTCACCATGTTAGATAAGATGATATCTATCTACAAGACGGAAGAACTGGAGTATATGTCATACACGGAAAATAAAAACCTACTTTTGGGCACTTGCCGTCTACGAACATGTCGTAGGTGATGGTGAAGCCACGCTTCTTATCCTTCACCTTGACGATGTCCTTAAGGCGGAGCTTGACGGAGTTTCTCGAGAAGTTTTCCACGGAGATGCGGAGACTATCTCTTCTGTCGCTGGTATACTCGTGCATGAGCTTCGCGTGGTGCTGCAAAGGTTGGATTCGCCTGATGAACCAGCACATGGCTAGGTCCAAGTCGGTCAAACCCGTCTCTACGAACCATTCGATCCGCCTTATAGCTCGAGAAGCATCGAGGTCGGAGGGAAGGAGGCATGGGATCTCCATGACGAGGCTTCAGCGGCGGCTCCGTCAACGAAGTCCGGGTACGTAACTTGTCGGCCAGCCAGGGGAATGTCTGGGCCGTAAAAGTATGTCCGTTGCCAATTCTTGCAGGACTCGTGGCCGACGATGTCGGGAACCGCCGGCCAGGTCGAATCTTGAAGCTTATGGTGCCGCAGTTCCTAATCTCCTCCTTGCTATGTCCGGCTTCACGTTTGATGGTGAAGAAGTACACAAAGAGGTCTAACCTAGGCCTTATCTCTAAGGATCCCTCGCAAAGTGTAGCGTAGTTGCTAAGCACTAAGATACTATTGGGGGAAAGGTTCTGGGGCTAGACCCTATAATGGTTCAAACGGAGAGGAAGAAGTTGGAGATGGGCAGGGAGACACCGCGTACCAGTTGAGCTTTGAGGTACACCTTTTCTCCGGCTTGGGGAGAAGGTGTCACCTCGCTGGTCCGCGCCGCCCGCCAGGCGAGCCCCTCCATCGCAGGAAGGTAACCTTCGGCGATCATCTCTTGGATATCATGATCTATGATATCTGAGCCGCGCAGTCGCCCTTGTGCGAGTCTGGTTCCTCCTCCAGTGGCTCTAGCGCCGCCAAATTTAGGTCGCCGTCGGTTGACTCGATCATCGCTGATGCGGGGATAACCAAACCCTCTGGGGGCACGACGATGGAGCTCGCCGGCTTCACCGCGGCTTCGCTCGACGCCGCCATTGATGGAGAAGTGCTGTTGCTGGCCATGGAGTGAAGCTGGGTGCGACTGGTGTAGATTGGACCTAGGGTTTTTTCGCGACTTGGACGCAGAGAGCTCGAAGGGGCGCGTGCTGGAGGAAGGACACGATGCGAAGAGAATGGGGTAAAAATGGAAATTCTACCACGGTTGCTATTTATTATCTCCAAGCATCAAGATTCGTGCAGCTTGATCGGACGGTTGCCGTGTAGACGACGTGTTCGCGAACGTGCGCGGAAATTTCGCCACGTCTCCAACCGTCGCCGCCAATGGTTCGTATCGCTCGCGCGGGAAAATCGGACATGATTGCGTTCTCTGCATGTGTGAGTTACGAGGTGTCGCTGACCTAAGCCTACGTCGTCCTAGCTGACATGAGAAGATGAGCCGTCAGATCGAAGATTCCGACATAGACGGATCCAATCCGGCTACGGAAGAGTACGATGGAAGATTCAGCATTTCTTCGGCTTACAAGTTGAAGACGGAGAAAACTTTGCAGGGTTCTTTGGGAGGACTACAAGATATTGCTTGACGATTTGCCGACATCCAACTAGACGGAGTATTTATATGAAGAGGCAAGACGGCGCAAGATCTCGGAGTTCTCCGGGGGCTACTGTTGGGGATATGCTATATGGGTATCCTCATAGCATGTCACTTATCCGGATAACCCGGGTGGCCCACAGTTGGTAGCATGGCCTATGGCCTGCTGGGCGGCCCAGTTAGATGGATCCAGAAGGGAGGCCCATGCCGGATAAAGGAAGGCTACGGTGGAGTCACCAGCGTACCTGGAGCCTTGGAGTGCAAGATACACAAGACTAGTAATAGATGGTGTAGGACTCTTTAACCTGTCCGGCTAGGACTTTTCCCTGTAACCCTAGGACCTGGCGACTATATAAGTCGGGCCTATGGGAGCCTTTAGGGCACGATAACTTACAATCTCAGACAACCTCGCACAGCGAACCTATCTCTGTAACTCGGCGTATTGCCCTTATAGTGATTTATAGCAGGAGTAGGATTCCGCCACCGTCGTGGGATCTGAACCTGGGTAAGCTGTGTTACCTCGTACCCGTCAACCGTCCGCCTTACCCCACGTCTCTAAACACGCACTGTGAGGACCCCTCCATGGCGTACTCGTCGGTAATACCACGACAGTTTCCAACATACCAAAGAAACCTGGAGCCATGAAGCGGAGGCAGTGCCTTTAACGACCAACTATACGGTGGGAATTTATTCCGGTAGTATAGTTCTGGCCCTATAGTTGGCACCGACATCGCCAGGTCAAATAGAACAACTTTCGTGAAGGAATCCTATATAAAGATGCCTCATACGATGAGAAAACCTCCTCGACCTCTTCTTTTCGATCTCAACTCTCCCTACCACCAGAAGCCACCACGCCGGAGGAATAGATCTAGATCTAAATCTCCAAACCCTTCTCCACCACCATAGTCATATTCCACCACTTGTAATAGTAGATCTCATCTCCGATTGGCGAAATTGTAAGACTATTATTATCAATCTCATGATTTCCGTTACAATGTTTATGATTGTTGATTTCATCTCTATGTGTGAGTAATTCTACTTGGGCTAAGGGATTTGGCCTAGCCATGTAGCTTTTTGTGCATGCTATTTATCATAGATGGGATCATGTATTAGTTTGTATGACATGATGATTATTGTACCCTCTCTTGCCTCTAAGGACTTGTCAGGTACCCAAGACCCCAAGGATTGATCCAGATATAGGGAGGTGAGTAATGACTAGTCCGCGGGTTGGAAACCGTAGTGACAGAAGGGGTAGTACGGCTGTATGGGAGGGATTTACTTGGGATTAACAGTGACATCACTATGAATATCATTAGTTCTCTTTCTTATATGGATGAGACTAGTAGGTTATTGCTACAAGCGGTTGCGGAGGCAATAGAAATTATGGATGCACTGCCCACATATAATTATCTTGCTCTAACAATTACATGCATACTTTATCATTATCTTTTATTCCCATCAGATATTTTGCATAGCTACTGGTGAAACCGAAAGCCCCAGGCCCTCTCTCTCCATCGTCAACAACAACAAAAATATCGCACACTCTTGGTCTGGTGAAAACACAAAAGGAATTCTAAAACTCCCGAAGGTTCGTTTAAGTAACCTTACTACGCTTTCTGCTTCCCGAGGATTTGATAAACCTAGGTCTACTAGGGAAAAAGAACTATGCTACATCTGTAATCCGGATGAAAGGTATCAACATGCAATACTAATAGCACTTGTAATGTCATACAAGAGAGTAGTTGGTATCGTAACAGAGACACCAAAATCAGCAAGTAACCATCGCAACCAAGTCGCCTCAGCATTCAAAAGGGCCATAGCTCGCAACTCAGCCTCTGCAGTTGAACGGGAAACTACAGTCTTTTTCTTTGTCTTCCATGCAATCAGAGAACCACCAAGAAACACACAGTAGGTAGAAAGTGACCGGCGATCCAAAGGATCACTAGCCCATGTAGCATCAGAGTAGGCCTGGAGTTATAAGGAGCTGGAACACGGGAAGAATAAACGATGTGTGTTTGTGCCATGAAGATAGCGAAGAACACGAAGGAGGTGACTATAATGAACCGAAGTAACAGAAGATACAAAATGACTCAGAATATGAACATGATAGGAAATATACGGGTGAGTAACAGCAAGATAGACAAGGCTCCCAACAAGATGACGATAGCGTGTCGGATCAGAGAGAGGATGAAAGGATACAGATGCCGCCTAGAGGGGGTGAATAGGCAGTTAAAATTCTTTCGAGAGTTCCTCAACAAAGGCAGAATTAAACTAGTGTTAACTTTGTTAAGCACAAGACCAAGAACAACTAGGGTTCACTTATTTTCACCAACAACTTATGCTAAGCAATAAAAGTAACTATGTGTATCAAGATATAGACTTCAAGCACGAAGGCTATCACAAAGTAGTGTGCATAAGTAAGAGCTCGGGTATAGAGATAACCGAGGCACGCGGAGACGACGATATTTTACCGAGTTCCTCCTAACATGGAGTACGTATCGTTTGGAGAGGGGGTCGTATCAAACCATCAACGCCACAACAGGCCTCCCTTATTATCCTGTGAATCTCACCCCAACAGGATCGACCCATGCTTCCACTATCGGTGCACTTGTCGGTGGAAATACGGAACCTCTCACAAGGTTGGGGCACTTCTCCACAACTCAATTGGAGGCTCCCAAAAAAAAGCTTGGGGAATGCTCCACAACTTAATTGGAGGCCCCAAGTAGTCCAAAAACCTGCAAAACCATCAAACCGTCTAGGGTTCCAAGAACCCAAGAGTAAAAGGCTTCTCACATTTCACTCAAACAAATCCTCACCGAGAACTCAAACCAATGGACCAAATGCAATGGAAAGAACACAAGAAGTGCTCAAATCCTTCTCTCCCAAATTACACCAAAGCTACAAAAGCTTGTGGGGGAATAAGGGAGGAAGAACAATGGAGGAAATCCATAAAAGGCTCCAAGATCTAGATCCCAAGATGTTCCCCTCACTTAGAGGAGAGACGGATTGGTGGGATTGTAGATCTAGATCTCCTCTTTCAAATCCCTAAAGTATATGCAAGAATCAAGGGAGGGATTGAAGGGGAAGCAAGCTCAAAAGGGTCAAGAATGGAGGAGAAAGCCTGTAAAACTCGAGCCAAGACATTGGGGAAGAAGGCCCCCTTTTTATAGGCCCACAAATTCCTGACAATTTTCTGCTCGTTGGGGAAAAGTCAGACCGGAGACTCCGGTGAGGCTGAATTCTGGAGCCCCCTCCAGGGACTCCAGGGGACACTCCGGACCACACCGGAGACTCCGATCCAAACCAAATAAGAGGCAAACTTCAAATGGCGATATCTAGAGTTTGGAAACTCTGATTGACCCGAAACCAATTTTGTTGGAAAGAGGACAACAAGATCTAGCCAACAAAAATATTGGATACCACCAAGAGAGAACATTTCATGTATTATAATGTGAGATACCTCTCTTGGTGAGAAACTAGAAAACCTCAAAGATTAAAAACACAATATGATATAAAAGGGAAATCTGTTTTTGATGAACTAGAGCTTGTTATGAATATTACCACAAGCTCTAGAACCTCACATGCATAAGATCCAAATAACAACCAAGAAAGGATGATGCTAAGTATGCAAAGGTTTGATCTCTCTCGGAAAGATATGATCGGGTTACTCACTTGAGAGCCCCTCTTGATAGTACGGTTATCTATCCTATAAACCGATTTCCCCAACTAACACCACGAGACCGATAAGAAGGAAACCCTATCAAGATCATACCTTTACCTTGCGCATATTCCACTTGATTTTGATGTAGACGGTCTTGTCCTTATCAAGATAGAACACCTTTCTTGATTGATCTTGTACGCACTCGCTTGCTGAAGACTTGAAAGTTGCTCCCCCATACAACATGGGGAAACCTTTACTTTGACCTTGTCTTCATTGATCCATGATCACCGAGGTGTTGGAATTATGCCCTAGAGGCAATAATAAAGATGTTATTATTATAATTCTTGTTCATGATAATGTTTATATTCCATGCTAGAATTGTATTAAGCGGAAACTTTAATACTTGTGTGGTTTGTGAACAACACCGTGTCCCTAGTACGCCTCTATGGACTAGCTCATTGATCAATGATGGTTAAGGTTTCCTAACCATATACATGAGTTGTCAATTGATAATGAGATCATATCATTGGGATAATGATATGGTGGACAGACCCAAACTAAGCGAAGCAATTAGATCGTGTCATCGTGTTCATCTTTGCGAAGCTTTTCTTATGTCAAATATTGTATTCCTTAGACCATGAGATAATACAACTCCCTGGTATCGGAAGAAATCTTTGAGGTCATCAAACGTCATCCTATGAGAGGGTGATCATAAAGGTGTCTCTCAAGTGATCGGAAAGTATTTGTTGGGTTGTATGTATCGAGATGGGATTTGTCCCTCCCAAGTAGGAGAGATATACTTCGGGCCCACTCGGTAATCGATATCAACACCGCTTGCAAGCATGTGGTTAAGGAGTTAATCACAAAGTGATATCGGATTATGGAACGAGTAAAGTACTTGCTGTGAACGAGATTGAACTAGGTATGACGGTACCGACGATCGAATCTCGGGCAAGTAAAATATCGCGAGACGAAGGGAATATATATATGGGATTGATTGAATCCTGGCATCGTGGTTCATCCGATATGATCATCGATGAATGTGTGGGAGTCAATATGGGTTTCCAGACCCCGCTGTTGATTATTGATAGAAGATCATGTCTGCATATTCTCGAACCCGCAGGGTCACACACTTAACGTGTCTCGACGCTAGGATAGATTGGATAATTGGTTTATGAGTTTTTTTTCGGAGTCTCGGATGGGATCCGGGACATCACGAGAGGTTCCGGAGTGGTCCGGCGAATAAGATTCATATAAGGTAGTGCAGTTTTTGGAGTTCGGAATTGTTCCGGGTTAATCGGTATTGTACCGGAAGCTTCTAGAACCTTCCGGAAGGGGACCAATGTGGCCACACCTTCCGGGAGGGGGCATGGGCCTATGAGGGAGTGCCCTGGCCGCATTGTGCCAGGGGCACAAGGCCCCATAGGGCCCAGCCGGCCAAGAGGGTTTTAAACTCGAGATAGAGCTTCTAGAAGGGGGGTTTCCTTGCCCCCCACTCCTTATCCTTTGGGGCCGCTGGTTTGGGCTTGGGGGAGGGGCTAGGGCTGCGCCCCCCCCCCTCCCCTCTATATAAAGAGGGGTGGGGGCGCACCAACCCCTCACACCTTCCCCTCCAACCCTAGCCGCCCTGCTGCCCTCCTCTCTCCCTCCCGACTGCTTGTAGGCGAAGCCCTGCTGCAGAAATTCTTCACCAATTGCACCGCGCCGTCGCGTTGTAGATCCAACCCATCTCTCCACCATACTTGCTGGACCAAGGAAGGAGGAGACGTCGAGGTGCTGCACGTGTGCATCTCACGGAGGCACCGCCACTTGTGGTGCTAGATCGGATTGGATCGCGAGGAGGAGAAGCGAGTA
This sequence comes from Avena sativa, assembly GCA_916181665.1. Lineage (NCBI taxonomy): Eukaryota > Viridiplantae > Streptophyta > Magnoliopsida > Poales > Poaceae > Avena > Avena sativa. The sequence goes on from OV702279.1 coordinate 232,249,489, forward strand.
CGACTACATCACCCACGTTCCGACGAACGTTCCGCTGTGCGAATCTTCAAGGGTATGAAGATCTAATCCAATCTCTCTCGTTGTTTGCATCTCCTAAATTAGATCTTGGCTTTCCCTCTGTTCGCATCCGTAGAAAATTTTGATTTACTATGCCGCGAAACCCTTCACGAGGATGGCAAGCTTTAAGCATGAGATCTTCTAGATATTGCACATCTTTAGCTTGCACAACATTTCTTCTTTTCTTCATTATGTTGATGCCTTGAAGGTACACCAGAGATATTACTCCATCTTATTCTTCAATACATACTTGCCATAGGTTTAAATCTCCCATGACCAATCTCCGGATCATTCCTTGACCAACACTTGATCTTCTTCACTTTCTTCTACCTTGAAGACAACACATGCTCCAAGTGAAGCCAATGGACAATTCCTACAAGTGCAACTTGATACAAGCATTAGTCCATAGAGATTGTCATTAATTACCAAAACCACACATAGGGGCCCCCATTTTCTTTTAGAGGATCACCATCAGAAGCGTGGAGCTAGACATTGAGATCCATAGGATTCTCAACAGTGCGCTCATCACCAAGAGCAGCACGAGTAAGGAGATCATGGATATACTTTTCCTGGGAGATATAAAATCCATCGGAAGTGGAGGAAACCTCAATCCCAAGAAAGTAGCAAAGAGGACCAAGATCAGTCATAAGAAACTGCTCATGAAGACGGGCCTTAACAAAGGCAATATACTCAGAGTCATCGCCGGTGATGATCATGTCATCAACATAGAGGAGTAGAAGAGTGCGTCCACGAGGAGAAGTGTAAACAAACAGTGCGGGATCATGAGCACTAGGAAAGAAACTAGCAGCAGTCACCACCGAGGTGAAGCGCTCAAACCAGGCACATGGAGCCTATTTCAGGCCATAAAGAGAGTGCCGAAGACGACAAACCATGCCATCAGGGACAGAGTACCCTGGAGGAGGCTACATGTAAACCTCCTTATGCAACTCACCATTTAGAAAATCATTCTGAACATCAAGCTAAGACACAGACCAGTGGTGAACAGAGGCCACAACAAGAAGAGTACGCACACTGGTCATATGGGCCACCGAAGGAAAAGTCTCACCATAATCACGGCCCTGCTCTTGTTGGAAGTCACGAGCCACAAGACGAGCTTTGTAGCGCTCAAGAGATCCATCAGAGCGAGTCTTAATCTTGTAGACCCACTTGCATGTAATGGGATGAACACTGAGAGGAGGAGAGACAAGATCCCAGGTGCCAGTACGCTCAAGAGCAGCAATGTCCTCGGCCATGACAAGCTGCCACTCAGGATAGTGGGCAGCATCCCGATAAGAAGTCGGCTCAAGGGAAACAGAAAGACCATAGTGACTAGGAGAGTAGCGATCAGGTGGACGATGTTAGCGAGCAAGAAGAGGAGGAGTCATCTCATCACAGGAAGAAGGCGCATTAGAGGGAGAACCATTGGAGGAAGCATCTGGAGCATGAGAGCGACGGGTATAATAAAAGGGAAAGGGAGACAACGAGGGGGTGGGTGGAGGGGCAAAAGAGGAATGAGAAGTACTAGGTGGCGAGGAGGGTGGCGATGGGGAAGGGGAAGCATTAGCAAGGATGGGGCATGGAGGAGGATCAATATGAACAGAAGGTGGTGTGTCAGGAAACAATAGAAAAGATATGTTCTCCATCGACAAAGACGAGGATGAGGGGCGCGGGTAGAAGGGACGTGACTCATCAAAAGTGACATCACAATAAATGTGCATCCTACGGCCAACATGATCCCAACACCGATAGCCCTTATGTTCATCACTGTATCCAAGAAAAACACACTCAACGGACTGAGCGGTCAGTTTGGTGCGGTCACGAGGAGCAAGAAGAACATAGCAAAAGCAACCAAACAAACAAAGCACCGAGTAATCAAGCGGATGACCAGAGAGACGCTCGAGAGGAATACCACCTTGAATATTGATGAGATGGGCCGATGTAGAAACCGCCTCTGCCCAAAAGTGAGAGGGAAGGGAAGTAGCAATCATCATTGCACGAGCAGTCTTAAGAAGATGACGATGCTTACCCTCAGCCACGCCAATCGAAGCATGCACACCGGGACAAGAGAACTGAGCATGGGTGTCCTGCTCAGCCAGAATACCATGCAAGTGCTTGGATATATACTCACCATCAGAGTCAGCACGAAACACATGAATCGTCACAAAGAACTGAGTAAGAACCATGGCTGCAAAGCGCTTATATATGGAGAGAACTTCACTACGATTAGACATAAAGTACAACCAATTATAACAAGAAAAATCATCAATAAATATGATATAATATCGATGGCCCACTTTCAAAGTGAAAGGAGCCGGACCCCCAACATCAGAGTGATCTAAATCGAAAGGATGCTGAGATACAGAGTCACTAGTAGGATAGGATAACTGAACATGTTTACCTAGCCTACAACCCTGACACTATAACGATACATCTCCTGAGACAGACCCTAGAAGACCATGACAAACTAATGATGATAAGCCGAGATCCACAAAGATGACCAAGACGATGATGCCACTATTGAAAAGATCTGGTAGCAGAGGCGACAACAGCAGGAGAACTAGAAGACGAGGTAGCGACGGAATGTCGTGGTGGTGGAATGGCATATGCCATGGGTAGGCTTAATCTAGGGCCAATGTGCGCTAGTGGGATCCAGGGAGGGATGATGTAGTGGTTTCTACACTCAAAATACACAAACTTGATCTTTACTAGGCTCAACAATGGCTACACTTGCTCCTCGAGCTGTATAAGCGAGAGGAAGAAGAAGCTCTCTGTAAGCTCTAAGTAAAAATGAATCGATCCCTCTACTTGGAGGCCCTGGATCACCTTATAAAGGGGTGTCCATGTTACATCTAGGGCTGACGTGGATAGCATATTCCACGAATACGCTTGTACCCAAATAGTAACTCGGCGGGAGCCTTTTTCTATCGGCGACAATAACCTAGAGCCACGACATATGAGCCTCGGTCTCTAGGACTGTCACCTCCGTGATGCCTATTCTGCCCCTTTGTCTCTCTGTCCCTTGTCTGTAGCGTTTGGCACTGTACAGATTCCTGAGAGAGAGATAGTGTGCAGTGTTGACTTTAGTGTCCGCCCTCTCCTTCTTGAACAAGCTTCCCCATGACTCGGCCTCACCCCGCATAAATCGACCAAGCCCTAACCTGCAGATAAAAACATAGTAGATGATACACTGACATATCCTGTATGTCGGCCGAGTCAGGTCTTAGTTACCTGACTCGATTAACCCGGTCCTTATTCAGCCAACATTGATATAACTCGGCTAGGTCATTCTTTTACCTGGTCAACATCTTTGAGGGTTTTGCCCTTTTACCTTAGCTTGACCCTACCTGGGATCATCCCCCCAACACAGAAGGAACACGAAGCCAGTCTAACTCCCAAAGCCCCTGAGGATCACGGCGGCGAGGGACAGCCCTAACTAGAGCCTGGGTGCGACGATCCTGAATAAAACAAGAGTCAGCGTCAAGAATGATGCAAAAAAATAGAGTCAGTAAGCTGGCTAGCAGAAAACAGGTTCATGGTAAGTCGAGGAACATGAGAAATATCGGGAACAAAAAAGGAAGAAGTGGAAAGAGTGCCCGGACTAGAGACAGAAAGAGGAGTACCATCAGCGGTGAGAACACTAAGGGGACAATCAAGAGACCGAATAGAGGACAGAGTGGCAGAATCATAATTCATATGAAAGGAAGCTCTAGAATCTAGAACCCACGACGACGTACCTGGCTGTGTGGATGGTGGTGGTCTTGCAATGCCAGAAGAATCAGTCACAGAGCCAGCAGTACATGTCGAAGAAGAGCATGTAGCAGCGAGCAACCTCTTAAGCCGCATAATGTCCTGATCAGTGAACTCAACTGTAGAGGATCCAGAGGAACCAGAAGGAGCACGAGGTCTGGGAGAAGAAAACGTCTTCTGTTGACGCATATCTCGCTCCTTTGCATGGCAGCAAGACTCAAAGTGTCCATCTGCATCACATTAGGTGCAGTGATAGCGTGGACGACCCTCGCTACGACCCTGGCCCTGACTTTGGGGAGTGGTAGTGGAGCAGTGGACCACGAGGGAGTCGGGGGAGCAGGCGACAACGGAGGACCTCGAGAAGCAAGCACAGAAGGAACCTCAAGAAAACCGGCAACACGTAAGCGAGTCTCCTCAGCATGAAGCTCAGACGGAACCTCGGTGATAGGGATACGACCATGGGCAAGGAGGTTAGCACGCCAGGGCTCGAACTCCTTGCGAAGACGAGACAAAAACTCGAATGCACGATAAAACTCCAAGTCAGAACACATCGTCTCACAACACGGGCATGTTCCACCAATAGTAGTGTGGAAAGAATCCAGCTGACGCCATATAGCAACACTCTGAGTATAGAAGTGGTCAATAATAGAGTCACCCTACTTGATCTCATGTTCTTGTCGAACCACATACAAATAGAGATCATCCCCTGGCGGCTGATAATTCTAGCGAAGGTGAGCCCATATGGCAGCAACAGTACCACTGCAGCATGAGCATCATTATCTATCCAGTGTAAGTAGTCAGATCCAGGCGGTAGGCTGCTAGAGCGTTAGAATACTCCTGAGTCTGCTAAGCATATGTGGCAACAACATCATTTTCCACCTTCTTGGCGGCGTCCTTGACAGCCTAAGGAGCATCTGCAACAACAGCTGGTGAAGTCGGAAGAGTAGGGACCGCAGGAACAATGGGGCATGGCAGATAGAAGACCTTGCCAAAAAGCACACCCCGCAAACGGGTACCACGCATATGGATGCGCATGAAGGCAGCAAAATCAGGATAATTGGTGTAATCAAAAATCACCGGGCAACGAGGAATCGCAACGTACCCGAAGGAAGAAGATCTTTTTTTCTTTTTTCCCTCACGAACCGATCGAATTGATCTCAATCAATACGAGGTAGCCAGCTCACAGGCGCGGCAGAGAAGAAACTAGCGGCTGGGCAGACGGCGGGCAGCGGTTGGGCGATGGCGGCCGAGGGGGGGGCGACAAGGTGACGTCGGCCGGGCGGGCGGCAGCCTGGCAGAGAGAAGCAGACGAGCAACGGACGAGCAGTAGGTGGACGGCGGCCCGACAGCTAGACGGGCGTCGGACGGTGAACTGTGGCCGGATGGACGGCGGAAGAAAAGACGGCAGTGGCGGTGTACGATTAGCGCACGAAAAAATAATCCTAACTTGTACTATGATATCATGTTGGAGGAATAACAACTTGTATTTCAAAGAGGCCAAAGGGTTTTGCATATTTAACATATGAGGACAAAATTCTAGATCTACGATGATATATGAATTTCTATAAGAATTTGGGATTCTAATTAACTACTGCAAGACATGAAGCAGGTTCATCAAAGCTAAAACTTACTCTGAGATGTCAGATTTCCTGAGTAAGTACATGATGTAACATTAACTTAAATACATGTACTTGCAGTTGATATCCTATCTATAGAATCAGACGCCAACATTCTATCTAGAGTACTACCACAATATATTTTTACAATACAGAGATCAAATAAAACCAATTATCTTTTAGGTAGGGTTTCTTTAAATCATACAACAACTACTCCTTATTAGAAGAATAAAAAGAAATAAGAGCGGTTCTTCACAAGGATAACATCCTAATTAGCAGGTAATTAAGAGCCTTGAAATCATATAGGAAAAAAATGGAGGGTTCCTTATTTGTGATTGCGCATAGACAAGGGACTAACAAAATCTGTTCAAGATGTAATATTGAGGGGCACACTAGTAGGGTTTTAAGATCTCGATCATCTTGTGAAAGGAACAAATATTAACACCGGCCAAGATAGAAATGATACATACCTTCTCCCACGGCAGCAACCGCAGCAGTTTCGACGACCGTCTGGAAGCACGGAGACCTTCATGTGGGATTGCTCGCCGAGAGTTTGAAGGGCTTTAATGATATGGGGTCCCTTGTGGGATTGACCCTAGGGTGGCCTGATCTTCACGGATTTGAGGCGGTGAGTGAGGGATAACCCGATGAACACGATGAACGCAACACAAACGCAAGGTAAAGATACAAACACACGCAAACACAACCCGATTCGATTTGCTCCCGTTGGCTCGAACGACCAATCCAATAGAATCCTCGGCGAGAGACCGTTAGGTAGAATCACCAAAGGAAAGATCGGCAAGCGGATGATAGAATCCAAATCAAAGGAGAGAGTAGCAACCAAGTAGAATCCCAAAGGGGTGAGACCTAGCACTACTAGAATCCTTGATGAGGAGAGACCAAACACTTGAGGAGGGTCTTGACAACTTGGAGACGAACAACCGGACTCCAAGGCCTTGTACAACTCATAGATTAACTATAGAGAGGGGTCCCCATCTAGGGTTAGGCACAAGACTTCATTCATCATCAACTCCAACTAGATCTGAGCCACAAGAGGGCTATTTATAGTACTAGGGGCGAAGGGGTAGGTGGGAGGGAATATTCTGGGCATCAAACCCTTCACAGCATGCAGACTGGTAGTTCCGATGACAGGTCCGGCGGCGCCGGGGCTGGTGCCGAGATTTTCGGCGGTCACCGATATTTCCGGTCGTCTGCCGAAAGGAGTCTCGCCGGGCTGGGCGCCGGACGTTCTGGCGGTGGGTTCGTTCGCCGGGCTGGGCGCCGGAAGTTCCGGCGAGACTTCCGGTGGCGCCGGACCTGGCGCCAGAAGTCTTCTTCTGCCTTCTCTTCCACGCCTCTTGCTTGGGGGTCTTGGTTCCCAGGGTCTTCTTGTCGTCTTCTGTTGGCGTCATGGTCATGGGCCTGGTCATAGCATTGGCACTTGTCTCAAGTAGGATCCCATTCTCGTCACAACCAAAAGAGGGTGAGATATGGAATGAATTCACCTTTGTGGACACGGTTGATGAAGCATGATGTGGACCAATGGTGAATGCCATGTATTGGGCTGCATCATCTCCCCCCGCTTCAAAACGAGTCGTCCTCGACGAAGTTCCATCATCATATAGGGAGAGAGGTGTGCACATTGTATTGAGCTTGTAAGTTGTTGGGTCTCCGGTGTCGTAGCCTTGTTCAAATTGGTTGAAGATCTTGAAGTTGAGCTTGTCATCAAGATGTGATTGGAGATCTTGTAGCGTGTTCCTTGTAGGTGGTGGGTGAGGTTGTGTATCCTGCAAAACCGACAACAAGGAGAAAGAGTTGTATGATGGATTGTTAGTATTGGGTACACTCAAATCACTCTTCTCACGTGTGGTGGCATGCGACGTGGCACTCATGATTTTCCACTCATTTGGGGCTTGTAGCACTCACTCACGTGTTGGTGGATCACTCTCTCACCACTCATCTCAAAAGGGTCCTTAGCTTGTTTTATCTTGGGCAGTGACGTCATGTTGGAAGTGATAATTTGGCTTGGCGTCATAGGTTGTAGCACCAATGTCTTGTCATTCCACCTAAAGGAGTATTGGTTGGAGGTACCATCATGTAGTGTGCCCTTGTCGTATTGCCATGGTCTTCCAAGGTGCATGTGACACACGATCATAGGCACGACATCACACTCGACGGTGTCTTGATATGGACCAATATTGAAGGAGACGTTGACCTTGTGTTTGATTTGAATGGTACCATTGTCATCAAGCCACTTGACATGGTAGAGACGAGGGTGCTCCATGTATGGTAACTTGAGTTTCTCACAAAGATCGATGCTCGCAAGGTTGTGACAACTTCCTCCATCAATGATAACTTTTATAGATTTGCCATCAATTCCGGCTCGGGTTTGGAAGATGTTGAGGCGTTGGTCCTCTGTAGGGATGGAGTTGGTCGTCAAGACTTGGGAAATGACAAGTGAGGGGCTTGGATCATGTTCACATAGAAGCGTGTCCTCATCTTGCATTGCGGCATCCTTTGTGATAGAGGCTTGAGTCATAGCTTCAAATTCATCTTCGCTCATGGAGTATGTTGAGCCGTTCTCATCCGTTAGCATGACTCTTGTGTTGATGCACTCATAAGACTTGTGGCCCTTTCCTCCACACTTGTAGCAAACTACTTGACTTTCCGTTGTTGTGTTGGAGGAGGATGACATGGGCGTCTTGGATTGCTTGGAGGAGCTTGTTGCTTGGTTTGTTGGTTTGGAGGGGCTACTCGAGTTGATTGAAGAGAAGTACGCCCTTTGCTTCTCATAAGCATGTTCCTTTTGCAAGTGGCGCTCGGCCTTGGTTGCTTGGTGAAGAAGGTTCACGAGGGTCTTGTAAGGTTGGAAATCGACTATCTTGCGTATTGGGCGGCTCAAACCATTGAGGAACCGTGCTATTGTTTGCTCTTCGAGCTCCTTCACATCGGCTCTCATCATAGTCATCTCCATCTCCTTATAGAACTCTTCAATTGTCTTCGTGCCTTGCTTCAAGTTTTGTAGCTTGTCGAATAGGTCTTGGCGATAATGCTCGGGGAAAAATCTTACATACATCACATTCTTCATCTCGGTCCAAGTGTTGATCGGTGGTTCATCTTGCTTCTCACTATTACTTTGGTAGTCTTCCCACCAAACATTGGCGTAATACTCAAACTCAAGAGATGCCATTGCCACTTTCTTCTCTTCGGAAAAGTTGTGGACTCGGAAGATCTTGTCGACTTTGAGCTCCCATTCAAGGTATGCATCGGCATTTTCTTCTCCTTTGAACTTGGGCATAACGAACTTGAGCTTCCCAAACTTGCCATCATCACGCTCCTGGTGGTTGTTGCGACGTTCTTGGTGCATACTTGCGTCACTTGGAGGGCGAGGAGGCGGAGGAGGAGGCTCTTGATTGCCTTGAGGTTATTGTGGTGGGTGAGCTTGATGATGCTCGAAGTCTCTTTTTCGCCGTTGGTCGGCATCATTGACATTCATAGCTTGATAGTGTCGGTGGTGGTGTTGTGCATGCCGGTTGTTGCGGCAAGCTTGGCGTGCATCCTCATCATCATCACTTGTATCCCATGCCGGTTCTTGGTTTTGTTGACGTTGCTCATGGTGGTTATGAGGAGGATGACGACGCCTATCATTGTGGTTCGCTTCATCATGGCGTTCCCGAGGTTGGTGCACGTCGATGATTGCTTGGTGTGGTGGTGAACCATGCTCTTGTTGTTGTTGTTGAGGTTGGGGAGCATTTGGGTCCACCGCTTGAGGATGATGATGGCGAACTTGTTGGTCCCCATTATTTTGGTGGGGTTCTCCGCAGCGGGAGTGTGACCTTGAAGACTCGCCATGTCGACTTGAGGAGTGCGTGCGGGAGGAACTTGACGAGCTTGAGCGATGACCGTGTCGGTTGCCAAGGTTGGCAATAGCTTGGTGAAGAGCTTGGAATTGAGCATGGTGCTCCTCTTGACGTTGCCTCTCACGATACTCAAATTCTCGAAAAGTATCATCAAGACGGTGCTCAAGTCGCTCAAATTGATTGTTGAATTCTTGGCGTTGCGCCCATAAGTTGTGGCGCGTGGCAAAGACATCTTGGTTGTTGAAATTGCTATCTCCACTAGCTCCACTTGCCCTAGACATGGTGCACAAACACACTTGATAGATAGGGTGAGATTGGTGGAATGGTAATTGCTACCTTGTGTCACCGGAGTCAAAGATTGGAAAGATTGTTGTTGCCGAGAGCAAAGCGAATAGTGGGTACACAAGACACACACACACAAAGGACTATGGTGGTAGTTTAGAAAGGTGGATAGAAAATGGAACAACCAAACAAAAAGGTTATTGTCAAAAGTGGTAACGGACCAAAGATCAAAAGCAAAAAGGATACGATCTATAAAAACACGGAGAAAACACACGCGTGGGGAAAAATGGGGTTAGCACGACTATGAAAATGAGCACAAAATGTCTTAACGACGACTAAGCTCGGTGCCGTGCCAACACAAGGAGAGACCGTAGCTCTTTTGCAACAAGATTGAGAAGCAACGGATTTGCACGCTTGCCTTGCTCTAACTCGCACTCTTGTTTAGAAGCTTTGGACTCTCTTTTGTATTAGTATCTTTTTTTATATCACTTTTCTTTCTATGCTTTGGAGTCACCTTTTGCTATTGCCTATGCACTGTCACTTCGCAAGAGCAAGCGCACAATGCTTTGGCAAACACAAAATGAGCTACTCTCGATAGGTTAGGTATCACACAAAGGAAGAAAGGCTATACAAGGGTGGTGCAAGTTATACCTTTGGTATTGTTGATGACTTGCGACCGGTGTTGGGGAAGGTGTTCGGGTGTCGCGGTGTCGAAGAGTGCGTATGTACAGATGTTGCGGAATCTTGAAGTTAGTTGTGACACGCACGCGAAACACGAACAAAACACAAAAGGAAAACGATCAAAATTTTGGGGCCTAGTAATTTTTTCGGCAAAACAGCCGGCGGACCGGTGCTGGCGCCGGAAATTCCGGCCGGGCTTCGGCGTCGCCGGAATTCTCGCCGAAATTTTCGGTGACAGGGCCGGTTCGCCGAGGTGCTCACCGAAATTGGTTCGTGATGAACTTCCAAAAGTCAAATTGAGGGATTTGTCAAAAATTAGTGGAATTTGGGCTGTGGGATAGGGCAAGGAAGGTAGATCTACACCCAAAGCAACAGATCTGTGTACCAAAACCACGAAAAAATCACCAAATCGAGAGATCGATCCAAAAGCAAATTGGGCAATATTTTTGGTATTTTCGAATTTATGGTGGGTATGGGTGAACGAAGTCAAATCTGTGGCAACCAAAAGCTGTTGATACCAGTTGATATGGGATCCCTTGTGGGATTGACCCTAGGGTGGCCTGATCTTCACGGATTTGAGGCGGGGAGTGAGGGATAACCCGATGAACGCAACACAAACGCAAGGTAAAGATACAAACACACGCAAACACAACCCGATTCGATTTGCTCCCGTTGGCTCGAACGACCAATCCAATAGAATCCTCGGCGAGAGACCGTTAGGTAGAATCACCAAAGGAGAGATCGGCAAGCGGATGATAGAATCCAAATCAAAGGAGAGAGTAGCAACCAAGTAGAATCCCAAAGGGTAGAGACCTAGAACTACTAGAATCCTTGATGAGGATAGACCAAACACTTGAGAAGGGTCTTGACGACTTGGAGACGAACAACCGGACTCCAAGGCCTTGTACAACTCATAGATTAACTATAGAGAGGGGTACCCATCTAGGGTTAGGCACAAGCCTTCATTCATCATCAACTCCAACTAGATCTGAGCCACAAGAGGGCTATTATAGTACTAGGGGCGAAGGGGTAGGTGGGAGGGAATATTCTGGGCATCAAACCCTTCACAGCACGCAGACTGGTAGTTCCGATGACAGGTCCGGCGGCGCCGGGGCTGGTGCCGAGATTTTCGGCGGTCACTGATATTTCCGGTCGTTTGCCGAAAGGGGTCTCTATAAGCGATTTCGGCGGTAGGGCCGGTTCGCCGGGCTGGGCGCCGTACGTTTCGGCGGTGGGTCCGGTTCGCCGGGCTGGGCGCCGAAAGTTCCGGCGAGACTTCCGGTGGCGCCGGACCTGGCGCCGGAAGTCTTCTTCCGCCTTCTCTTCAACGCCTCTTGCTTGGGGGTCTTGGTTCCCGGGGTCTTCTTGTCGTCTTTCGTTGGCGTCATGGTCATGGGTCTGGTCATAGCATTGGCACTTATCTCAAGTAGGATCTCATTCTCGTCACAACCAAAAGAGGGTGAGATATGGAATGAATTCACCTTTGTGGACACGGTTGATGAAGCATGACGTGGACCAATGGTGAATGCCATGTATTGGGCTGCATCATTTAATAGTCGCCGATTGTCAACCTGGGCCTTCTAATCTATATTTTGCGGTTCAGATAAGACACACAAAAAAGAAAGAGTAGCAATATCAAAGCGCTAAGTCCGGACCGAATTAGGGAAAACTGCTCCCTGGCGCGCGATCTGTACTGTACAAGCCTATCGCTTAAGAGGTTCTGATAGTGGGCTCGGCCCATTAGCCCGCTGGGGACAGTAAGACATCACGAGAAGACGTTATCCGCGTATGATTCGTTCGATCTATTTTTCCTTGGTCCATTCGCTCTGTTTTTTTATTCTTTCTTGATTTCTTTTCTGGAGTAGTTTCTTTTTCCTTTGGTTCTCGTTTTCCTATTTCTACATAATTTCCTTTCCCTTCTTTTTTTTATTTTTTCTTTCTTTCTCTTTATTTATTTATTTATTTATTGGTTTTCTAGTTAATCTTGTCGCCTCCGGTCTCCCCCATGTTCACATAATAGGTGTAAAAGCTCCGCCTCTTCGACCTATACCTCCTAGTGCGGTGTGCACACATAGAACACATGCGACACCCCTTCTCCCACGGGCGCAAGACAGGAAGAGGACGCCGACGTGGCCCCTTCTTCCCCGTGCCCAATCCTGATTCATGATCGAGCTCCGCCTCCAGTCGAGGTCATGGGACAGAGGACTGTTGTGGATGGGGAGCACGGGGCAGACTAGCTCAAACTTGTTGCCAGCTAGCTCTTGTTGTCCCAGCGCCTAGCCTCGTTCCTATTGACAGACCCTTCGCCATGCTTCATGTTCTGCTTGCATGGGCCGCCCCTCCGCTGCCGAGGATTGAGGACACGGGAGCGACGCTGTGGATCTTCCCCTATCCCCGCCTACCTCATGGAGTGTCTCACACTAAGACTAAAACTCTACCGATCATCTCATATCATCTCCTTTACAAGTCTCTCTGAAACCAAGAACCCAAAACACAAAGAGACATTAACATATACTACTAGTAGTATCTGAAGAACTGTTCTAGGCCTTCTCTGCCATTCCGGCTGTCCCGTGGTGGTTGCTCTTCCTGGTGACCCGGATGTAGAGGAAGATGACGGCCACCACGGCCGCGGCGAACCCGGCCAGGATCACCTCCGCGCCGGCGATCGATCGGTCCTGCCTCCCGCCGCCGGGCCGCGCCATGACGTCCGGCCCCTCCGCCACCGCCGGCAACGGCGTCTCGGCGATGCCACCCAGCAGCAGCCTGGCCGTCGCCGTCGCGACGCCGTCACTGACGAGGACCAGCAGAACCAGCACCAGACTCGGCATAGAAAACGAGCCGCACCTCGCCATTGCAGCAGCCAACGAACTCTGTTCGATCTCTATGTGACTGTACTATGTGAGCTGGAGATGTGGGGAGCAGAGGAGAGGGTCAGTGGAGGAGTGGGTGTGGCCGTGTGGGTGTGTGTATATATAGGCCAGAGGGTGTTGTGAGCTGAGCCGAGGGATCGAGTGAGCTGGAAGAAGCTGACCACGGTCGCATGCCTGGGTGGCGCTCGAGATTGGAGAGAGAGAGAGAGGAGGAGGTTGGGATCGCCGGATCGGGTGAGGTTTTCTGGGGGGAGGGCTGGGCTGGGTGCTGTCCTGCCGTCCTGGGCAGCGGCATGGCTGTACTGTCCTCGGGCTTTTATTTGGAGTAGTTGGCTGCGTACTGGGCTACTACGACCTAGCGGATGCGACATTTCAGACTTAAAAGTTTTAAGCTTTGTTCGGTTAATCCTACACCAAAGGGATTGAAGAGTATTAAAGTGGATTTGGAGAAATTTTAATTTGTATGGGATTTAATCCACTCTAATCCCCTCCAATCCACTTCTAACCCGAGCTAACCGAGTATTGAAGTGGATTAAGGATTTTTAGTGGACTCTTGAAGGAATTTTTAGGGGGTTCTTTTGACAGCGATAGTAAACGAAAGCATGCGGATTTGTGAAGATGGACTTTGTCAAAAGATGGACTTAGAGAGGAGGAGTTCACTGTCGCTCAAGCTAGCAATTGGAATAGGAAAATCCCCTTAGGGCTAACAGCCAGCGACCTCTCCCCTTCCCCTCCTTCGCCGCTGCAGGCAGAAGCCGTCGGGCAAAACCCCGGCGGTGCTGGTTGCGGCGGCCTTCTTCTACCCGTGCGCGCGACAGTGCTGTCCGGCGTTGGTGGGTTGTTGTGATGTCAATCTCGGGTCGGCTATGCACGGCAACGCGACAGCGATGACGCGCCTGGAGCAGGCGACGGTGAGATAGGTCTAGGTGTGACTAGTACATGGCGTTGCAGCGGAGGTAGGTTGTGATTGTGGACCGGTGCATCCCACCTCTAGACTCGTCTCGTCCCGATCTAGGTTGGTCGAACATTGGCATGTGCACGTGGTCCAGGACGTGTGTGGCCTACCCCTGCCTATGGCTTGGCAGGACGCCGGAGTTGAGCCAGGAGGGCTTGATTCCCGTGTGCCCCATCAGATACGTAGTTGTTATGTGGGCTGCGACTTGTGGGTGACCTCGTTGCCGTTCTTGTGCCACCCTTGTTGCCCGTGTGTCAGAGTGATTCGGGCCAGGTGGGATTGGATCGAGCGTCGACGTCAGCTGGCCATCTGAAGTTTGCAATGGTTGCGTTTACCATTTTATGGCTTCAAGTTCATGATGTCGAGGTAGCGGCCCCGAAAGGTGTACGGTGCGGATGGCTCTCTAGTGGGATCTCGCCTCTCCCGCGCGTGAGCCATGGAGGTGGCACATGGTAGCCTACGGTGGTGCTCCTCAGACCGGAGCGGTCTGGAAGGACCAAGTGAGCACGGTGGCGACAGAGCTTCTGCATGGCGACGGGGATCTGCGGTGGTAGCGGATCCCCTGGTGGATGGAGTAGGTACTAGTGTTGGGGATGATGATGACTGTGGCACCCTTTCTACAGTGCGGCAGTGGGGCTCCACGGGCCCATTCGGGCTCGGCTGGGCCAGGGAGGACCTGGTTTTACCCTACTATTGCATCAGGTCGGCTACCACCTTCCGGAGGTGTAGGCAGTTTTCTCCCGCATGTTGTTGCACCACATGCCCTCGCCAAAGTTTCTTCTTTTCGGTCTTACCGGCCTCGCAACGTTGGTCACGGTGAGACGGTGATGGTGACTACAAGACCTTTGGTGGCGTGTGCTGGTGGGCAACGAGCTTGGTGGAGCAATACAAAGCATTCGGAAGTGTCGTTTTTTGACAGGTTGGCAGAAATCCTTGTCATCTAGGCACCGACAGAGTGACGCCTGCGGGTGTCACCGTCCTTCCTAAAAGGCTTCGGTGTATATTTTCCTCACCTCCCACGTAGCCTACGAAGGAAACCCTAAGACCAGTCCAGACAACAGTGTCGTCGTTGTTTCCCTTCTTAGATATGTTGCTTGATACGCGGCGCTTATGGAGTGCTAGACGTGTGGCAGTACTTCTCTGGAGAGCACAACGGTTGTGAGTTACCTTTAGTTTTTGTCGAACCGTTGATATTGCCTTTTTTTATTTTTTTGGCCTTGGTTTGCGTTGTTCGCTTCAGCATTGATCGTAAGGTTAGATAGGATGATTACTATATTAATATAGCGAGATAAAAGACTCTTTCGAGAAGTTGACAGTTCTCTCTCTTCTTCACATTTCCATCTCCTCCTTTTTCAAAATTGTTAGATATATATTTGTATTTGTATGTCTCCACTTGTTAGGGGGTTTTCCTGCATATTTCCACCTGTACATGTACTATATATTATGGCCTTTGGCCCCTGAGGAATACAAGTTGCTTATTCTAACATGGTATCAGAGCTTAGGATTTTTCTCTCCCGCACGCGCAACTCGTGCTTCTAATCTCCACTTTTTTTGGCCGCCGCCACCGTCCCTGTCGTCGCCGGTCGCCGTTGCCGCTCCTCCTCCGTCGTGGGCTGCCGCCGCCCGCCTGGCCTCTGTCCCCAGCCGCCGCCGCCCGCATCTGTCGCGACCGCCGTCGGCCGCGCCCCTCCTCCGATCCACCGCCGGCCGTCGGTCTTCCCCCGCCGCCGGTCTTCCCCATACCCCCCCCCCCCCCCGTCGACCTCCTATCGACATGCCCCCCGCTGGCCTTCTGTGCCTCGATCGGGATCGAGTGATCCGTCGAGCTGCTGCTTAGATCGGATCTGTGATCGAGAGTTAAAAAAAATTGAGAGAGAGAGATGTCTTCTGCATCGGGCTATGTTGCGATTCCTCGCTGCCCGGTGATCTTCAATGTCGCGAATTATCCTGATTTCGCTGCCTTTATGCGCGTTCACATGTGCGGTCTCCATTTATGGGGTGTGCTCTCCAGCGAGGTCTCCTGTCCGCCATGCCCCACTGCTCCTCTGGCTCCTCTTCCGCCACCGCCGATCGTTCTCGGTGCTGATGCTTCTCAGGAGGCCAAGGATGCTGCTCAGAGTGCTGATGATAGTGTTGTTGCTGCATATGAGCTGAAGCTCAAACAATACTCTGCTGATCTCGAGACCTATCGCCTCGATCTGATGGCCTACACTCAGTGGGTAGATGAGGATGTTCGTGCTGCTGTTCTCACCTCCAGTGTTCTGCCCCAGTTTTCTGCTGAGTTCATGAGTTTTCCTACTGTTGCTGCTGAGTGGGCACATCTCCGTCAGCGCTATCAGCCGTCTGGGGATGCTCTTTACCTGTCTGTGGTTCGCTAGGAGCATGCTCTTCAGCAGGGTGATTCCACTATTGATGAGTTTTATACTCAGAGTGCTGCTATCTGGCGTCAGCTTGATTCTCTCTGTACTGCTGTTTGTGGCACATGCCCGTGCTGCCAAATTGTGCGCTCGGATTTGGAGTTCCACCGCATCTATGAGTTTCTGTCTCGGCTCCACAAGGAGTTCGAGCCCCACCGTGCTCAGTTGAATGCTCGTGGTCGTGTTCCGCTCTCTGAGGTGTTGTCTGAGCTTCGGGCTGGGGAGACTCGTCTCCGTGGTGCTGGTCTTCTTGAGGTTCCGTCTGTGCTTGCTACTCGTGGTCCTCCTCTGTCGTCTGCTCCCTCGACTCAGCCGCGGTCCTTTGTGCCGCCGCCAATACTGCCCACTCCTTCAGGTCAGGGTTAGAGTCAGCACCAGCAGTCTCAGGGTCAGAGTCAGCACCAGCAGGCTCGTGGTCAGGGTCGCCGTGGTTCTCTTCGTCACTGCACTTACTGTAGCAGGGATGGCCACACTTGGGCCACCTATTATACACGGGATCCCAGTTACGTCAGCAGCACCAGGATCGTGGGCAGTCTGCTCCTTCTGGATCTTCAATAGTTGCTCTCTCTGATCAGGACATTATCAGGAGTCTTCGCGGTCTGCTTGCTGCTACAGGCTCTTCTTCGATGGGCACTGCTGGTTCAATGGCTGATTCTTCAGGCACTGCGCGACCACCACCTTCTACACAGTCAGGTACGTCCCCGTGGTATCTGGAGCTTCTTTTCATATGACCTCTGGGTCTTCTCTTTTGTCTCCTATTCGTTCTCTCACTTCTCTTGTCTGTGTTCTCACGGCCGATGGTACCTCTCTTCCTGTTTCTAGTCGGGGCACCCTTTCTACTTCTTCTTTTTATGTTCCTGATATTTCTCATGTCACTCGTCTTAAGATGAATCTGTTCTCTGCTAGCCAGCTTACTGACTCTGGTTGTCGCGTCATTCTTGATGCTGATTCTTGTGTTGTCTAGGATCGTCGCACACAGGCCCTGGTTGGAGTTGGCCCTCGCAGCCGTGACTCTTCAGGACTTTGGGAGTTAGACTGGCTTCGTGTTCCTTCCGCTGCCACTTCATCTGTCAGTTCTTCTTTGGTCGTCGCCTCTGCTACCAGCTCTTTTCAGCAGTGGCATCATTGTCTTGGTCACCTTTGTGGCTCTCACCTGTCATCATTATTTCATCATGGTCTTCTGGGGTCTGTCTCAGGAGATGTGTCTTTACATTGTCAGGGCTGTAGGTTGGGCAAACAGATTCAGCTACCCTATCCTACTAGCATGTCTGTATCTTAGCGACCTTTTGATTTAGTTCATTCCGATGTTTGGGGTCCGGCTCCTTTCGCTTCGAAAGGGGGACATCGCTACTATATTTTATTCATAGATGATTTTTCTCGGTACACTTGATTGTATTTTATGCGCTCTCGGAGTGAAGTGCTTTCCATATATCAGCATTTTGCGGCCATGGTCCGTACTCAATATTCTACACCCATTCGTGTGTTTCGTGTTGATTCTGCTGGTGAGTATATCTCCCAGATGTTGCGAGGTGTTCTTGCTGAGCAAGGTACCCTCGCTCAGTTCTCCTGTCCCGGCGCACATGCCCAGAATGGCGTTGCTGAGCGTAAGCACCGCCATCTTCTTGAGACCACTCGTGCCATGATGATTGCTTCTTCCCTTCCACCGCATTTCTGGGCTGAGGCTGTCGCTACGTCGGCTTACCTCATCAATATTCAGCCTTCTGCCGCTCTGCAGGGTGGTATACCTCTTGAGCGCCTATCTGGTCATTCTCCAGACTACTCCATGCTTTGCTTGTTTGGTTGTGTTTGCTATGTTCTCCTTGCCCCTCGCGAACGCACCAAACTGACTGCTCATTATGTTGAGTGTGTCTTTCTTGGATACAGTGATGAGCATAAGGGTTATCGCTGTTGGGACCCCGTTGGTCATCGGATGCGTATCTCTCGCAACATTACTTTTGATGAGATGCGCCCTTTCTATCCTCGTCCCACCGCTGGTACCTACCCGGTGGAAGATATCTATTTTCTTCTTTTTCCTGACACACCTCCTTCTACTCCTATTGCGTCTTCTTAAGGACCCACTCTCCCTAATGTCTCTTCTTCGACACCATCCTCCTCTGCTCCGTCTAGTTCCCTTAGTTCTCCTCGTTCTCCAGAGCCTTCCTCTTCTATTCCTTCTTCTTCATCGTCGTATCATGAGTCGTGTTCCTCTAATGAGCTTCCCTCTACTCGTCTTGTTCGTCAGCGTCGTGCCCCCAACCATTACTCTCCTAGTCAGTATGGTCTTTCTGTTGTCTCCGAGCCGACTTCTTATCGGGATGCTGAGCATCATCCTGAATGGAAGCTGGCCATGGCTGAGGAGATTGCTGCGCTTGAGCGCACTGGCACTTGGGATCTTGTTTCTCCCCCTCCCGGTGTTCGTCCTATCACGTATAAGTGGGTCTATAAAATTAAGACCCGCTTTGATGGATCTCTTGAGCGCTATAAAGCACGTCTTGTGGCTCGTGGTTTTTAGCAGGAGCACGGTCATGACTATGATGAGACCTTTGCTCCTGTGGCTCATATGACCACTGTGCGTACTCTTCTTGCGGTTGCTTCTGTTCATCACTGGTCTGTGTTCCAGCTTGATGTTCAGAACGCATTCCTTAATGGCGAGTTGAGTGAGGAGGTTTATATGCAGCCTCCTCCTGGGTATTCTGTTCCCACGGGGATGGTTTGTCGTCTTAGGCGTTCTCTTTATGGCCTCAAACAGGCCCCTCGTGCCTGGTTTGAGCGCTTTGCCTCTGTAGTGACTGCTGCTGGTTTCTCCCTGATCCAGCGCTGTTTGTTTACACTTCTCCTCGTGGACGCACTCTTATTCTTCTCTATGTTGATGATATGATCATTACTGGTGATGATCCTGAGTATATCGCCTTTGTTAAGGCTCGTCTTCGTGATCAGTTTCTTATGACTGATCTTGGTCCTCTTCGATACTTTCTTGGGATTGATGTTTCCTCCACTTCTGATGGCTTTTTTATCTCCCAGGAAAAGTATATTCAGGATCTTCTTGCTCGTGCTGCTCTTGGGGATGAGCGCACTGTTGAGACCCCTATGGAGCTTAATGTTAAGCTTCGTCCTACTGATGGTGATCCTCTTCCTGATCCGACACGTTATCGCCATCTTGTTGGGAGTCTTGCTTATCTTGATGTCACTCGTCCTGACATATCTTATCATGTTCATATTCTGAGTCAGTTTGTTTCTGCTCCTACCACTGTTCACTATAGTCATCTTCTCCGTGTTCTTCGTTATCTTCGTGGCATGATCACTCGTCGCCTTTTCTTTCCTTGTTCCAGCTCCCTCTATCTCCAGTGCTATTCGTATGCTACATGGGCGAGTGATCCTACGGATCGCCGTTCACTTTCTGCTTACTGTGTGTTTCTTGGTGGTTCGCTCATTGCCTGGAAGACGAAGAAACAGACAGTGTTTTCTCGTTCGAGTGTTGAGGCTGAGTTGCGGGCTATGGCCTTGTTGACTGCTGAGGTGACCTGGTTACGGTGGTTGCTTATGGATTTTGGGGTCTCTATTACCACATACACTCTGGTTTTGTCTGACAGTACATGTGTTATTAGTATTGCACGTGATCCGGTTAAGCATGAGCTTACCAAGCATATTGGTGTTGATGTTGGGAATATGCCCTAGAGGCAATTATGTATGATGATGTTTTCCCATTGTATTCATAAAGTTATTAAGTTGTCCTTATATGAGCATCTGATGTATATCATTGAATATGTGACTCGGTTGTGGAACTATGCATTCATGTTGTTCATACTAAATATCCTTGGTCATCGAGGTTGTGCTTGACACACAACTTAGACCAATGTGAAAGTCGGCTTGATGACTCGGTTCCACTTGTCATGGGCATGGAGATGCCATTCCGACTTACACAGATTTGGCTAAAGAGTTTAGCGATTCGGATTGACCCATATTGAGGTACAACAAACAAGTTGTCATTTGTATATCACAATCAATATAATCCTTAGACCTGAGGTTATTGCATAGTCCGAGTTGAGGATCACCGACTTAGGTTCTGTCAAACGCTGATCCATAACTGGGCAGTTATAAAGGCAGAGTTCGGGTCGACTGAGAATCAAGCTGTGTGATGTGAATAACCAAGATGGAATTTTGCCCCTCCACTCAGAGAGATATTCTCTGGGCCCTCTCGGATGATACGATTCGAAAGCATGGACATGCACGACTCGGTTAAGTGTTAACTGAGGCGATCGACTAAGAGTTACTCGGGTGAATCACTTATCTCGGATCGAGAAGAGAGTCGGACTATTTAAGGGATGGCAAATATTCGCCTATAGTCTGACAAGGCATATCGTGAGGCAAAAGGGACTCGGACGTAAGTCGCATTGGAAAGGCAAGTTGTCATGACTCTTTGATACTTGGGAGTCGGCACGTTCTGCTAGGAGCCGCTGCCGACTGATCGATTGAGAGTCGGACTCCAATCGTGTCCGAGTAGCCATGAGCCTGCCGGGTCACACACTTAAGAGCGGGAGAAAGTTCGGATTGGATCTGAACCGGAAATCTGGCCGGGTTGGACCCGAGCCGGATTAGGACCGAGTCAGTGAGTCGGACTCACGGTGACTAGTGTTATATGAGCTTTAGTGAATGGGCCACGAGAGTGGAGCCCACGTTCACTCCCTATATATAGTGGAGCACACCAACCCAAAAGGGTTAATCGTTGTTCGGTTAGGTCATTCCATGTGTTGAAAACCCTAGCTCCACAGCAGTCCTGTCGTTGTATCGAACCTAGCAGTTTGCCGCCGGTGCTCCTCCTTGTACGTGTGGATACCAGCAGACCTCTGCTGTACGATCAACACCAGGACGATCGGATCGCAAAAGACTGCACTGCATCAACTGACGCGCTTCATCAGTAATCCGCAACTGCGCGTCTAGTGGTAAACCTTATGGCCCTACCTCGGCTAGATCTTGGGATCACCACGTTAGAGGGAAAAGTTTTTGTTTTATCTCTATGTGGCCCAACACTTGATGCTTTCTATACACGTGCTCAGGTGCAGGCTCAGGTTGTTGCGCTTTACTATGTGCCTTCAGAGTTACAGTTGACGGGTTTCTTTACGAAGACACAGACCATTGCGCAGCATACTTTTTTTCTCTCCAAACTCATTGTTGTAGAGTCAACATGAGTTTGAGGGGTGTTAGATATATATTTGTATATTGTATATCCCCATCTGTTAGAGGATTTTTCTGTATATTTTCACCGGTACATGTACTATATATTGTGGCATTTGGCCCCTGAAAAATACAAGTTGCTTATTCCTAATAAAAATCCTATTTGATTTACATCTGAAACGATGCTAACCAATTCGTTCCTAGGACTCGTTCGTCACAATAGCATATGAAATGTCGATATCTACACCAAGCTCAAGCTCTTTTTCCTTCTTCCCTCCTCCGCGACGGGTCTTTCTCGTGCTCTATAAGGAGAAAAAGTACTCGTGCGTTTTTAAGTGTTTACAGTACTGTACATAGTTTGGGAGCCGTGCAGCGCTGCTGCTGTCTCCAGTTGGCCCGGCAGTCAGCAGCAGTGTAACATTGACCGTTGTCGAGAGCGCGCGGCGGGGCCATCTCCTTGTTTGGTGGAGCGAGGAGAGGACGGACGGGCGGCTCGCTGTCTCACGGTCACGGCCAGCTGGATCTCAGCTGGCTAGGCTACCCAAAGCCCATGCAAGATCTAGAGTACTATTCCAAGTCAGAATACGCGTTGGGTACCGGGTGCCTTGCATACGTACCTACTGTGTCCACGTACGTGCAAACATTCCGTATGTGTTAATGCTCATATTTTTGCTTCGTGTCTCCAGTTTTTCTAGCGAGGGAGTAGCATGTAGAGGGTGTAGACAAACCAAGTGTAGATTTCACGTTGAGGGTGACAAGCTCCGTTCCCGTTTGCCGTGCGGTTTGCGGTAGAAACCAAACGCCAAACCGGACGAACTCTCGTGTGGAACTTCTTCCACCCTTGCGTCTCCAACCCTAGGTGACACAGGGGTGATGCTGCCACCCGCCATGAGCCCTCTCCCCCTGTCCACCCCCACCTCACCACGGTTGGACGAAGCCCTAGGTGACAGCTGCGGCGGGGACCTCTCCCTTGTGTGGTGGTGGCGTGTTCTTTCGATGGTGGCTGCGCGAGGGTTCGATGGCAGGGTGCTGCGGGACACGACGTCGATGGTGGACGCGGCCTCCCCGCACGCAAAGGAGGCACCCTTGCTGCTGCAAAGGCTAGAGCTTTAATTTAAAACCACTCGCCACCCATCTGTACTAGGGCGGACATGTGGACCTAGGCTTGGAGCAACGGGTGTGCACATGGTCGCATGGAGGCACCGGTCGTTGGGCACCATGGCGGTGTCGGCAGCCGTCTAGGCAGCGGTGGGCCGGGTTCCTAGACCGCGTTTGACAATGATGAGACAATGGTCGCCATCTCCTGCTCCGCCGACAACTTTTTGGCTCACCTCTCATCAGCGAAAAGGCCAATAGACGGCTCCTTGTTGCGAGTTCGATGGACATCAGGGTCGACGGCGGGGCCAGGGAGAAATAATTGTATGATGTTGACATGCGCCTTCTTGGAGGCGTCATCATGGCATTGTATGTGCCTCCCCGCCTCGAGCAGCAAGGGAAACCCCAAATCCGGCCTTCGGATCGGGTGGCGGCGCGGCTGTGTTGTTCCCTCCTTAGAGGTGCTGCCTAGGTGATTCGTGGAGTCCTTGGTGCGCTAGTTGGAGTCGATGATTGGTCGTTGCTTCGACCGTTGGTTTCTAGGGCGCTATGTATATTGTCAATGCTGCTCTTGGTCGACACCTCCTCCGTTCTGGTGCGATCCCACCGTTCACTCGCCAACCTTAGGCGCTTATGGGTGAGCGATGCATCGGCTTGTGTCATCCTGGACCTAGAGTCGTTCTCCCTGAGTATCTCAAGGTCGTGACACGGCTTAGAAGCTTTGTGTATTGCCTCCTCGTCATTCTTGACGGGAGACGGTGCAAGGCTTGCCCCTTTTTGTTTGGTTTGTTGTGGGTCGTGTTGGAAACTGTATGGCATTGTGTTTGTATCGTGTGACCATTCTGCGGACAGTCTTGGCCTCTTCTTTTATGAAACTTTCTGGAAAAAAAAACCCGACCTGGTGGGATTCGATCTCCACGGTCGACTTTAACCCGAGAGCTAAGTTAACTAAAGTTTGAGCCATCACAGGAGCATGATTTGCCTACTACCACCAAGCATCGGACCGCCAAAGCATGCACTCGAAACAAGTGAAAGAGAGCTTGCGTAGAAAAGATCTCCATGGAATATATATAGATCCGCATGCAATACGATATCAAACCCAGAGGGAGCACGTGTCGTGGGGAAGACACTTTACACAAGCAAAGCTGCGCTTCACCCATGCTAAATCACTGATGGTGCCCGTAGCAGTGTTAGATCGACCGTCCTTTTGTAGCCTCCGTGACTAAGCTACTTAGACAGCAAGTCTTCGATCGTCTGGTCCAAATCTGAAGCGAATATGGAGAATCTCGTTAAACAAACCAGACGGTCAGGACGTCAGGCCAGTCTCGGTCGACCACAGGTTAACGCGATCCAACAATGAGCACCTCCTCGAGAATCAACCGTCAACCAGCTGCTACGAATCCTGACTCCTGTTCCTATCATCCTGTGCAGCGACCTCGGCTGTCGCCGGCAGAATCTCGTCGGTTACACTAGCCGACGAGTGAACACAGAACGACGTGTTCGCCGGTCTCGGGACAGGGAGGGGGCCGGCCCAGGGAGGGCAACATGGGAAAGACAGTGGCCAAGGGCGGGGGCGCAGCTCCAGCGAAGCAGATGCGCCAGGTCCCTCACCTGACCTGAACAGTGTTGTGCTTCGGCGCAGGGAATCGCTGATTGCGCCGGGCGTCTGGTGTCCCGGCTTCTTGGTTCACGTGGTTTGGTGATCCATCATCAAATGATAAACTTGCGTACCTGCTAAGTGCTGGAAGCAAATGAAATTATTCGCATACCAAGCAGCTGGACGCAGGGTTTGAAGCGACCACATGCGGACAGATATGCAGGCTAGTACATTATGAAACAATATCTAATAATTTTCCATCTCAAAATAGATGTCACAAATTTTTCTAAATTTGAATATATCTAAACACTATTTAGTATATCTAGATTCAGCCAAACTTTCGACATCTATTTTCGAACTGAGGAAGTACTAGAAAAAGATGCTTGCTAAGAGCCTAAAGACTGATGCTAGATTTGATCATTTGATTCGTCACTAAACACAGCAGGTGAAGCAACACTGGAACATGACAGAAACATGGCATCAGTGTCGCACGCAAGCAGACATGGGGGCGAAAAAGATGCATGTGCAGCAAGTCAACAGATGCAAATCAACAACGAAACATCAACGGATACTACTACGTCCGCTTAGTCAAAGGCTGAGCTAATGTTGTTGTAAACCTTTTTATTGATGACTTCCATCTTATTGTTGGACCGACATGGCCCTTCTACTCATCTAGGTGGTACAAGCCCACGCATGCATACAACAAAAAAGGGCTCACACAAAGAAATGATACCCCAAAACGAAAAGAACATATCATCACAAGAAAACTATGGCGATTACAGTGAGACTCGGAAGTGTTCCAAGACGCTGCTTTCGATCATTATCTGGTCAAAACTTATGGATGTCTTGTGGTATCAACAGTGCACCATAATCATCTGCGATTACCTGCAATAAAAGGAAAAGTTGCAACGATTTTGTATTATTGACAAAGGTATATATATACATAAAGGCAGTCTTGAAGAAAATGCACGAGACAAACATAGTTGTGGGGATGATAAGTAGCCATCTACCTTGTATTGCTGACCATGATACATATATTCGACAAGCAGTAGCTTCGGATCTCCAGGGCAAGGATCATAGAAGCCCATTATTCCAGACTTCTTTATCCCCTCGTGAAGCTGTGGGTGCAAGACATACGACATTCAGTTGGACCATACACATGTTATTTTTCAATGCTTTAACCTACTTAATCTTAAAGAAGAATACAATGGAGCACAGCCAAATTAGGGATGTAAAATATGTCAAAATGTAACCTAGCATGTGAGTAGAGTAGCATGCAATAAACTCATAACAATAATTTAATTAATATATACCCTGAGTTTGTTTATGTAAAGCATCCATCATTCTAAGATTTAAGTTTGACCAACAATTAGACCAATAAAATGTGGGTCAAACAACCTACTTCCTCCGCCGGAAAGGGATGTCGAAGATTTGTCTAGGTTCGCATGTATCTAGACGCGTTTTAGTGCATAGATACATGCGAATCTAGACATATCTGTGACATCCTTTTCCAGACAGAGGGAGTAGATTTTTTGGGTCAAATTTCTGGCTAAAGTGAATTTTGAAATGAACAGGGGCCTTGAATAGAGGGACTATGAGTTGACGTTGACTGGTGAGGCTCGTATCACAGTCCTATCTGATAGGTCATGCAGTAGATTCATGATCTCATTCATTTAAGAAACAATGAGTGAAGCTGTATCGAACGTGGGTATCTAAGAGATGATTAGTTGCACACATAATATGGAGAATAAATTTGGGTTTCCTTGTATACACATGAATGTAGGAGACAAAACCTATAAATAAAATGGATACAGAAATGCTACTAAAGTTCATGTCCTAACGGAAGCCACAAAATATTCCATCAATATTAGAGCATGTACATAATAAGCCCAGCACAGTAGTGATCTAACAAATAATGGAGAACTTTCTTAAACGATCTTCCTACAACATTGCCGTCCAATAGAAAAGAAAAACAGACAAGAAAGTACACAACATAAACAATAACGGATTTTGTTAAGTGCTAGGTTAATATTTCACATACATAATTTACGCTTATCAGCAGTATGATTGGAACATACCTTGAGCTGACCTGCCTCAGTCACGAGGAAGTTTAGTGGGATCGTCACATCTAATACTTGTGAAGCAACATTATCATCTATGTCACTCAATTCACTACTCTCTTTGATCTTTTTACGATCTCCATACAGAGCCTTCATGATTACCAAACCATCATTCTCCAGCTGTTTATTTTTCTTGCGATTGGAGACAGGTTCCAGCAATCTTTGTGCTTTTTTAGCTGCTTGTCTAGCCTCTGTTAGCTATATAGGAAAAGGCGTGTTCAATTAGTAAACGATTTTCTACCAAAAAAAAGATAATCCATATGACAAGAAAAACACTGCTGCCAATGCAGTTGAGGAATATATTTCAGAGCTAGATACAGCCAATAATACAAACTGAGAAACAGCAAGACAGACTGTTCCATCCTAACAAGTGAAAAGCAGTTTACCTGTATCTACATACATATTAAATAATGTTAAATTAAGAGAAGTAAATGGATGTGTGTGTCATAGACCTAAGATGTATATAGGCCAAGTCATCCTGTACATAAACTTAGCAAACTGAACTAGCATGTTACAGCCAAATTTGGTGACTATTCCTAAACAAGATTATATGTGAAGATTCAAAAACAAAGGTAACCAAGCTGCCCTTTATGTGACGGAAGTACATGAGCTGGTGAATAAGCAAGAACAAGCCACTGATTTTTTACCTGTGTAGACAAGCTATCCATTTTTTCAAGTGTCTTCTGTTTTTCTCGCTTTAGATAGTAAGGCTTCACAACATATGTCTGTCAAAATATAAGAAGCCACAGCTTGGGTTTAGTTAAAGATTACAGATGCATCAAAGGTAGCAAAAGTGAGCAGCCTTATCTGCATAAAACTAGCAGCCTATCACATATCTCAGCCGGGGTATGAACAGAAGTAGGTCAGGGAATATTAGAACCTGAAGTAGAAAATATAGTGTTGAAGGAATAGCAAATGCGCCAGTGACAAATAATGCATTGAAGTCAGTTGAAAGCAAGACCTGCACAGTTAGTGAAGGAGTCAGTGAAATCTGACAAGTTTATAACAGAGGGGAGAACATGTTAGTAAGACTTCCCCGCTGTGTCACAGGGAACCAGAACTGCAAGTAAATGAAATTGCCTTATAGTTCCGTAATATGTATGCTACATATACATCTATAGTATCACGTAGTAGTAGTAGTAGTAGTAATAATAATAACAATAACAGGAAGGACTCAAAGGTGGAACATCTCAACTTACTGGGATAACTAACTTTTGCCCAGCACGATTTAACTCAAATCTCCAAGAGACACCCTGCATTGGGAACGAAGGAATCTCAGAGCAAATAATAGATAGCTAGCTTTTTTAACACATCAAGTAGCATGAGTTTTCTACAAACTAGTGAAACTTGTTACATGAGATGAAAAGAAGCTAAAAGGCATGATTGTTGCATGTACCAAATATCAACTGCAGTTTCCTAGTAACAGTGTGTATTCCCGTTTTCGTATTGGACAAACAGAAACATGCATGAGTTGTTCGATGAATCCATCACCAATTAGCATAGGCACGAATCAGTAGTTGGTACAATGTTTTACTATTCTGTTGACTCAAGGAGAGACGAAATAAAGAGGCACATGGAGAGTACATCCTTAGTCAAGCATATTCACCTGGATTCCTATATTATACAGCACCCTTACTGTACTGAACTCTGATATCCGCCTCCCCCCTCCAATTTCAAAATCAAGGGCCGTGCTGCAAATAAGCAGTTCAAGAGAGAAGAGAAAGAAGTTACAAACTGACATACTGAGTTATCAAAAAATGTACATGGCCAGAGAGATCAAAACATTATATACCTCCCAACTCGACCAGCAACACGACCATGCGACTTGGAGGAGAAATGATGGGTGTAATGAGCAGATGCACCAAAGGAATTAGTACCAACCTGTGGAGAAAAGGAAGTATGGTCAATAAAGGAAACAGCCTTCAAAAGGCAAGTATATATGCCTAATGTAAGGGGTGAACAGATGATAAGAGAAATACACAATTAGTTCTTGAAGTCAATAAACTCAAACCACTCAAATTGAATTAACATGTGCAGAATATGCTTCAGTTTAACTACAGGCAAGACATATGAAAGCCATTACATGTTTAGTGGTCCACAGTTAACCAAAAAGACCAGTGCATCGCTATATTATCTTGTTTTTAAAGCCCTAACATCAAATATTGACAAGTCAGAGTTGATCTGTCCTTTAGGCTTCCTTCAAGTACTGGATAATTAAATGCATGTCAATACGATCAATTTTGAGGTTTTAAATTGCTTTTCTATACCTGCTGTTATACCAACTACAGCAAGCTTCAGAGCACAATGAGGAGCTTTTGAGATAACTAAAGTAACTATGTCTTCTTGGAGTGTCTAACATGAAATACATTGGGGAGCTATGCAAAAAAAAATTTGCATTCAATCATTCGGACAATATCACATTATGTAGAACTAAGAAAAAATGTTGCACGAACTTGGAATGTCAACTATATGTTCCCAAAGAGACTAGTCAATTGTCTGCTTATACACAACTGAGTTGGTATTTTAAATAAGATTTACGGCTGATTGGTTTTGCAAATGAGCAGTACCTTTACTTCGCCTGCCGCAGAACATTTTTCATCCTTCTTTTGCCATCCCACAGATATATTTGATTCAGTGCCAAGGACAAGTTGTATCTGCCGGTTGGGAAAAAGTAAAGTAAGACGGGCAAAAAATCAACATTAGCTTATCTACACAACAGACATAAAAATGAAGCACATGAACAGTTGTACATTGCAAATGAAGTGTTTCAGACACAGGAAAAGAGCATTAGAGGGGATTTACATTGCCAACAGCGTTTTCAGATAATTGGCGAGTCCAGCCATTTGACAGATTGATAGATCCGTCTCTCAATGAGAGAGAAAGTCCGGAAGTTGCTGTGGAATTTGGTGAAATCTGACTGAAGTGGGAACACCAAATAATTATGATATGCAATGTGCAAGGAGCTAGAAAATGGAGGAAAACAAGGAAAAGGCAAATTCTCACCGAAATGTCTGTACACCGATAAGGGAACGTAATCCAACTGTTGCCATCAAGTCTATCGAAGAAACTGAAGACAGCTGGTGCCGCAGCACAACGCTTGCTGCACCAGTTCCAGCCGTACCATTGACAACCAAATTTCCACCAACAGTGACAGTGTTTAGCTTGGATATTGGCAGCTGAACTTCACTAGACATTCCCATTCTAGCAATTTCAAAATCAATAATTAAATCATAGTTCTCCTGAAGAATATGGAACTACAGAAGTTAATAATAACATCTGAGTAGTTGACAGACAATATCTATGTCCAGAGGTTACTACGTTTATGAGACATTTAGACTTTAAACTCTAAAACTAGGTGTCTAAGCAATCGGAGTTGGAAGAAAATTGGAAGGTAATAATCATCAATTCCCAATGAGTGTGCGTATCCGCAAGGAAAGCCCTCTCAATCTATATAAAAAATGGAGAGGGCTTCAGTCCACCAAAGGTATATTATACAGTTAAATCATGTTCCAACATAACAAACATGTTGACGCATGTGAAATAACATCACAGAATGGTTTCATCAACAAAATTAAAAATTAATACTGTATATGAAGCCTACAATTACCGAGTTACTGATTAAAATTTTCCCTACGTGGTATAACCAAGAACTAAACAGAAATAGGCTTCTAAATTATGTTAGAAACCTCCCACTGCATATGAATAGACAGAGAATAGCAATAACAAATATAATAAAATGGAGAAGACTCTGTACCCTTTCATGATGCTGTCACCATCTAAATATTGTGGCACTGAGAAATTAGTAACTACTGATCCAGTGGATCGAGCATGGACGAAAAATTTCTCTTCCTCCTTACGCCGTCGCAGCTCTTCCAACTGTCTTTTTATTTCTTCTGGTTTGTTTAGCTTGGGACCAAGTTCCAGGCCGGAATTTAAGCCTTCCATACCATAGATATCATAAATCTGTCTTTTGTTCTCATCCGATAGTATCTCATATGCATCACGTATTCGTTGAAAGTTTTCAGTTGCCACATCCTTCATCTATATAGGCAGAGAAGAAACGAAAGAAGATCTTAGTTGGGTAGGAACAATTCGGGAATATAACTGTAGCACAGAGTAGTTCAACAAAATGCAGATAGCACAAGTGCAAGAATCTAACTGGCATCAGATGAAATTTTGTTTTCTAAAATGAATGCTGGGTTTGGCAGGTAACAACCTGTCCCTTATGTAATTTCTATTCACCAAAGGTTGTTTCTCGGAATATTATTTTTTGCACAAAAAAGATATTTATAGTATAGGTTTTGGGTCTGATCAAAATATAACTAGAAAATGCTCATGTGTGCGTTGCTACAGAGGTAATATAAAATAATCCAATCATGTGGCACAACGACCACCCTACCAATACAGTGGTCATGAAAGTTAGAACAACAAATAAAACTGCTAAGACATCTTCAAAACAAAATGACGGAGGTCGAGTCGAGCTATTTTTGGTGGAGGAGCGGTGGTATGGCAGATGACCAATCGAGCATAACTGAATCCGATATGTATAGGAGTAAGAACATGTGCACGGGATAGCAACATGCCAACATACAGAGCCCAATACAATAGATAAGTTGATATTTACCATTTTCTGATAGTACCATGTAACTAACAATGATCTGTCCTTTTCCAGACTGACCAGCACAAGATATAACTTCTATTCACCCTGAGAAAATTTGTGTGCGATTGACTCAGCATTATCCACTCTCTCAGTTTGATGACCCTTATATTCATAGACATTGCCCAACCCTTCCCTTTGATCTCTACCACGGATAAAAGTAAATCGCTACAAACTATAGCACAGCAACAACAATTCATGTCCAAACCAACCAAAAGCGTAATCCAAACTGAAGGTAATTCTGGATCGAACCCGTGACAACCAAGTGCTTAACGACTTCAAACCAATCAAATTCCAAGACCAATTTGCACACCCCAGCGTATGAAGCTACCGCAATGTCACTTCCAATCAAAACTCTGAGCGTAGCAACCCTAGGCTACCACTAGCCAACAACCATTCCCACTTCTCACCAATCGAATCACAGCGGCAGCGTACAGAGAGGGGATGAGGGTGGGTGGGGGAGGGGGGATTACCTGGGGGTCCTGGTACTTGTCGGGGTGGTAGATTTGAGCGTACTGGCGATACGCCCTGCGGATTTCCTCGTCGGAGGATTCAGGCGAGAGATGGAGCAGCGCGTAGAGCTCCCTCCCGTCCTCCGGTTCCGGCTCCGGAGCCATTGCGGCGCGTGCGGCGGCGGCGGCTTCTGCTTGCTCGATGCGGTGGTGGGATTGAATGAGCGGGGTGTTTGTTGAGCGAGGGTTTATGGTGATTTTGCTTCTACTTCTTGGTGGAATTCGTCGGGATTAATGAGAGCTCTGCGATTTCTACTTCTGCCGCAAGACATCAGGGGGGAGGAATAGAAATGTACTCCGTTTTCTCCCTTTTTTTTTTCTTAGATGTACTTCCGTTTTCTCGTCTCCGTAACGTAGAGAGACAGGACGTCGTCGCCGTAAGAAAATAGGGTACCATCCTGACGGAATGACGAAGTCTGGAAACCTACTTCACCTTGTCCTGTGTAGCATGGGCCAGTCATTCGGGCCCATTTGTAGTCATGCCGAGCTGGATGAAAAGAACCGTCTATGCGCACCCTCTGGGCCATTTGGACTCGCGAGGAAATATTCCATTGTCTACTCATAATTTCATAAATTCTTTCTTGCATGAGCTGAAAGCTTTGCTGTCTCCGATTGCCTCTTCATCTATCCCACCTAGGAATGGCACCCGCCGGGTTCGGACCAGGTCCGGCCCCTCCATACCCGTCCTGTTTAAATTATCAGGTCTTATTTTTTACCAGACCCGTGACCCGGCCAGGTTCGGAGGCCCAACGGATACCCGTCAGAGCATGAGACGGGAGAAACGTCAGCGCATGCGGGAAGAAAACGATGAGATATTGGAGTGTCATTGGTGAAAATGGACGCTTCATGCGTGTGTTGTTTCTAGGACTCCATATTCCCTCGAGTGCATATGATGTGTCATGTGTGTGTGGGTGGCCGCGTCGAACGTGTGGTTAGACATAGGATTATTAGGGATAGAATTAAGACTTAGAGCGGGTCTGTGGGTCTACGGGTACGGGTTTGCAACCCCCGGACCCACCCCGTTAGACTTGGCGGGTCTAACTTTTTACCAAACCCTTCCCGTTTAAGGCGGGTATCCATCGGGTTTACGGGTTCTGGGGCCCCATTGCCATCCCTAATCCCGACCCCCAGAAGGTACGGAAACCACCGCCCTCGGTAATTGCAACGATTAATGTTGATGCATCCATAGCAAAGATGGAAAATCGTGGGGCTGTTGCGGTTTTCTACCGAGATAGCAATGGGGAGTATCTACGTGCAACTATTGTTGTCTTCGAAGGCATTTCTGATCTAGTATGTATCGAGGCTCTAACTTGTAGAGAGGCTCTCTTTATTGGGAATATGCCCTAGAGGCAATCATGTATGATGATATTTTCCATTGTATTTATAAAAATATTAAGTTGTCCTTGTATGAACATCTGATGTGTATCATTGAATATGTGATTCGATTGTGGAACTATGAATTCTTGTTGATCATATAAAATATCCTTGGTCATTGAGATCGTGCTGGACACATAACTTAGACCAATGTGAAAGTCGGCTTGATGACTCGTTTCCACTTGGCATGGGCATGGAGATGCTATTCCGACTTACACAGATTCGGCTACAGAGTTTAGCGAGTCGGATTGACCCATATTGAGGTACAACGAACAAGTTGTCATTCGTATATCTCAATCAATGTAATCCTTAGACCTGAGGTTGTTGCACAGTCTGAGTTGAGGATCACCGGCTTAGGTTCTATCAAATGTTGATCTCTAACAGGCGGTTATAAAGGCAGATATTTCGGGTCGACCGAGAATCACGCTGCGTGATGTGAATAACCAAGATGGGATTTTACCCCCCCCCCCACCCCACTTGGAGAGATATTCTCTGGGCCCTCTCGGAAGATATGATTCGGAAAGCATGGCCATGCACGACTTGGTTAAGTGTTAACCGAGGCGATCAACTAAGAGTTAGTCGGATGAATCACTTATCTCGGATCGAGAAGAGAGTCAGACTATTTAAGGGATGACAAATATTCGCCTATAGTCTGACAAGGTATATCGTGAGGCAAAAGGGACTCGGACGCAAGTCGGATTGGAAAGGCAAGTCGTCATGACTCTTTGGTACTTGGGAGTCGGCACGTTCTGCTAGGAGCCACTACCGACTGATCGATTGAGAGTCAGACTCCAATCGTGTCCAAGTAGCCATGAGCCTGCGGTGTCACACACTTAAGAGCGGGAGCAAGTTTGGACTGGATCTAAACCGGAAATCTGGTTGGGTTGGACCCGAGCCAGATTTGGACTGAGTCAGTGAGTCGGACTCACGATAACTAATATTATATGGGCTTAGTGAATGAGCCACGAGAGTGGATCCCACGTTCACTCCCTATATATAGTGGGGCACAGAAACCCAGGAGTGTTGAGAGGTTAGGTCATTCCATAAGTTGCAAACCCTAGCTCCACAATAGTCTTGTCGTCGTAACGAACCTAGCAGTTCACCGCCGGCGCTCCTCCTTGTACGTGTAGACACCAGCAGAGGCGTTGTACCATCAGCGTTTGGACGATCGTCGATTGGATCGAGATCACAGGGACTGCACTGCATCAACTGACGCGCTACATTAGTAATCCACAACTGCACGTCTAGTGGTAAACCTCGTGGCCTTCTTGTAGGGTTCGCAGCATAGAAAACAAAAAATTTCCTACGATGGGAACAACTATGTACCAAGATCTATCTACTAGATACAAGCAACGGACGGATATACATCCGTAGAGAACATACCCTTGAAGACCGACAAAACTTAACGAGGTTGAACTCGTGGTTTATGTAGACGATCTCTTGTCGATATCAAGATCGAGAGGAAGTCTTAGCGCCGCAAATTAGTGGCGCATTCGTGCTCGCACACACGTCTGAGGCACCGAGCAACCTCCGCCTCCTCGCTCTAGCGATGCAGCGGAAGCACAACTCTTTCTTGCCGAATAGCCACCGGGAACATGTATCTCGCTAGTCCGAGACCATGGGGGATAAATACTAGAGGGGAGAGAGATCCTTCACGAGGAGGTGTGAGTGAGAGAGAGGGAGGGGGGCTCCTTTTATAGGAGGGGGGCACCCCAAGGGGGTGGCCGGCGCATGGGGGCTGCCCCTTGCCCTCCCTCCATTGATGTGGGTGGACACTCCACTCACAAAAATGCCTTTCAATTCCCTCCACTCAAAAACCCACTCAAATTACCATTAAATTTTCACCAAATTTAATGCAAACTCTCATTAAATAAAACTCCTTTTATTTATTCAGAATTTGGTCAATTACTTTAATGACAAACATTCACATATAACCCCTTGCTAGTATTTCATTTCACATGCAAAAACACTTTCTGCAATTTCACCCGAAAACCCGTTTCGGTATCTAGTGAAATAAATTCATGCGCTTATTATTCTTTTCGGCATGAAACTTTTGCTCCAAATGGATGTCGGTGTCTCTTAAGTGTGTCACCCTATGGTTTGCGAATAATACGGACATGATCGAGATCCCTCTCAGATTAATAATCAGAAGCGGAACCTGGAGATCCATACTGACTCCCACACATTCAGCGATGACTTCCTTGTGATCGCGAGAACCTTTTACGCTAGTATCTTAATACTTTTGTTTCATGATATATTACATATCCGAGATTCGATCATCGGTATCTCCATACCTAGTTTGATCTCGTTACTGACATGTACTCTTTTCTCGTTCCCGTGATATAATGTAACATCCCAAAAATACTAAACTTGGATCATCAAACTCTAATCATCAAATTTAGGGTTAACAAAAACTTTGCTAAATAAAAATATGAAAGCATGCATGGTGTATGCACTTCATTTGAAATTCTTTTGAACCAACTTGTTTGTGTGTTCCTTTGCTTGTAAATGGATGCTTAGGTGAAATAAACATCATCTAAACAATTCCCAAACTTTTCTCAAAGACAAGTAAATCAAAACAAATAAAATAAAGGAATGGTCATTTTGACCAATTTAACTCCCATGCCTACTTTGGTTGTCTCAAACTTTCAGAACCTAACAGAAACTTTTCTAGATCTTTGCACCCCGTGATTGTACTCATAACAAAGTATCAAGGCCCACTTTGTGATCATCCAGAAACTTTCAAATGCATAGTTTAAATGGCAATTCAAAATTGAATCTTTATCATATGGGAAGATCCCACTTTTTCAAAAACCACTCAAACAAGCTCAACTTTCAAAACCCAAGCATCTGCAGACTCACCAGCACCAACCTAGCATACCCACCAAAAATCTTTTCAAAATTCAAAACTTGAGTTCTTGCGGCCATTTCATCAAACACTTGGCAGACACAAATCAAACAAAATCCAAACACTATTGTGAGCAGTGATTGAAGCCTAACTTGTTCCCTCTCTGGTTACAACTAGGTTTTAGTAGATCATCTAGCTCAATTGCACACCCTTAGCATCACTGTAAGCTGGGCAATGACATCAATGGTGAGCAGGCCGAATGCACCCTTGTCACCCCCATGTCGACAGCAAGCTAAGAAGAGAAACAAGCCTAGCCAGCATGTATGGGAGCAAGCCAACACCCCACCGCCACTCCCTGTCCAGCGCTCGAACCCTTCCAGCCACTGGACCACACGCACGAACCATTCCAACCTCGCCAGCAACCATGTCGAGAGCACGCCCCGTGCGCCACGTGCGACCGACGCCCACAGACCGCGCGCCGCCCTCGCCGCGTGCATACGTGATCACCACCGTCCCAGCAACCCCGCAGACACGCTTGTTCGCCGCCGCGCGGACCACGCGCGATGTGCGCCATTAAATTCTCCGTCGGGCACGCGCAGAGCACCGTCGTGTTCCGACCAAGACGCACTGCCCCACGTCTCGCCACCGTGTCGTTGAGCATCGCCAGGGAGCACCGCACCGCCCCCTACCGTCGCCCATGCCGATAGCCGTCTGTACCATCGACCACGACGAGCTCACCGTGCGCCCCCGTCGGTCCCCTCGCTCCACTATAAATAGAGGCCACCCCCAGCCGAATTGAGCACACCATCTCACTCCCCTCTCCTCACTGATCATTCCACCCCGTTCCCGGAGCAAGGCGAGCAGCACTTCGCCGGAATTTCACCGGAGCCCGCCGCTGCTGGAGAAGAAGGGAGCCAGCGATTGGAGCCGCCCCAGGAGAAGCTGCCGGTACCAGGAGGTTCGCCGTCGTCTACTCCGTCGTTCGCCCGCCTCGCCGACCCTCGCCCGAACCCCGGTGAGCCCCCAACGACCCCCACTGGCCGCGCTAGGTTTCTGTCTCGCCGGTGTTGCCCAACGTCGACGATGACCCTCAGCCGTTGGATTAGAATCAGATCGAACGCACCACATCGCCCCATACCGCTTCGCACCCCCCTGTCTCACTGACGCGTGGGGACAACCACTTACGTAGCCCGCGGAAGCGCTGTGCTTAGCAGGCCGGCCCGTTAACCTTTC
This sequence comes from Avena sativa, assembly GCA_916181665.1. Classification (NCBI taxonomy): domain Eukaryota; kingdom Viridiplantae; phylum Streptophyta; class Magnoliopsida; order Poales; family Poaceae; genus Avena; species Avena sativa. The sequence goes on from OV702279.1 coordinate 232,286,582, forward strand.
CCGTGCAGCCCAGTTATTTGAATTAAACCTTTTCCATTTTATTTCAAACACACTTCTATACCCAGTTTCAAAAATCAACCCAGATCGATTCAGTGCACCAAATTGAATGAAACTAATTTTGTTAGAAAGGTCTGGGAATGATGAATCCAAGCCCGTTGGATTCAAGTCACTGTGGTGAAAGTGTACAATCTCTGCAGAGTGTCAAACTATTCGAATAGCCGCGTCCGCGGTTATGGACAATTGGAGTGGCCATACTGTTCCCCCGTCAGACTTTTCCAAAATGACTTGTGAAATGAATTGAGACTTTGACTTGACCACAACAGGGTTGTGGCATGAGATACAAGTTCCCACTTAGGTGTCATAAACTTCAATTAGCTCTCTCGTTTCTGAACTTAGTAGAGATAAACCTGGCTTCTTGCAAAACAACCCTAGAGCCTAGTGTCCTATTATCAAAAAAAAACCTTTCACTTGTTAGTATTAGATTGCGAGTACTTAAAGAGTACTCATGGCTTTGTCCCTGGCTATTCCCGTGGCCAGACTATGAAGAGGAGTACCTGGAGGATGGACCCCAGGAAGGTTACGACAACTAGGTTCATCTCCCATCGTCAGCATTGCTTGTGACCCCGAAGATGGAGCTTCGCCTACGCTACCGTTATTATTACGTATTCCGCTGCTTGAAGTTGTATTAAGAACTGGATCATGAGATCCCTATTTGTGTAAGAACTTATGTACGGTTTGTAATGGATGATGTACTATGGTATCCAATTCTGTTATGTCTCGCAAAAATGGTAATCCTGGGATTGCGATGTATGACATAACAGGCATCTGGGATTAAAAATCCGGGTGTTGACAAGTTGGTATCAGAGCCATCCTGACCATAGGAGACCCTAGTTAGACTGGACGTTTGAATCAAAAACTTAGTTTCAAAACCAAAGAAACAATATTTACAAAAACTTATTCTCATTCTTATCCCTTTGATTCTTTCATGAAAATTCATGTTCCTCAAAAAAAAAACTCTTGCAAAATACATAAAATTTTGACACACTTGATCACTCCACTAACTTACTCATCCTATATTCTTATAGATGGATGTGAAGTACAACAAGTTTTATCAGTTGGGGAATGGAGGAGACCTTATCTTTGAGAGGGATTTGGACCAGCTTTCGGAACTTCTGGAGCGTCCGCACCCCGAGTTCTTCGGAGCTCAGCTCAATGATCAAGGAGGAGAAGATCTGCAGTGGCTAATTGTTGCAAGTCTCCGAGGAAAGATTGAACCTCCCACTGCTGAGGGAATTTAGTTTACCTTGAGAGAGAACAACTGGCTCGAGGACTTGCCAGGGCCATACAGGAAAGTCTTGCCCGTCTGTGTGGGCAGAGCATCAATCAGATCAAGGGAAGTCGCTTTGAGTTTTGCCCGAGGCGTGATGCAAATGGACAACCACTGGAAGCACCATATCACCCCGAGCTGAAGACTCAATTGGACCACCTTAGCTTCATGATGTACGATCGTCAGTAGGAGTTGGACAACTGCCGTGACTACTCCAACCACAAGTCTGCCATCATCAAGACGAAGGATCAGACCATCGCCATGCTGGCAAAGGATCGCAAGTCTCGCCGCCGTCAGCTCGACAAGAAGGAGCGTATCATTGCCCGTCTTCGCCATCGCATCTCATCTTTGGAGGAAACCATCCACGAGAGAGACATGAAGTTGGAGGAAAGGGAGAATGCCGGAGAGGATCTTCGTGGAGACCCTTACTCCTATCTCAGCGATGATGATGATTTTCTAGAGGATCAGGCTATGGATTTCTTCACCGATGAGGATGATTTCGCCTTCATTAATGATGATGAAGATGATGAAGCCACCAATTCCGAGGAGTAGTACCACTTGAGCACTAGCGTAGTGAGTAGTATTCAGTCCCACTGTATCGTAGTTTTCAGAATGGTTCTTAAAACCATCTGTTTTTCCTTGTTGTGGTGTGTGTTGTATCGTGTGCTATGATTGAATGAATGAAAAGCAAGTTGCTAGAAAACTCTGAGTCAAACTTTAAAAACTTTTCAAAGTCCCCGAAACCTTAGAAATTTCCCTCTTTTCTCATGATCTATCTCAATCTTTAGATGCCACGCGGAGGAAGTGGTTCATCCCCGGACCCGATGTTGCAGATTTTGCAAATGTTGACTTCTGACCGCGAAGCTGAAAGAGCCGAACGTCAAGCCAACCTAGCCACCCTGCAATAGATAGCTCAGCTTGCCCACAACAACCAAGGCCACGGAAATCAGGACAACCATGGATCTAAGCTCAAGAATTTCCAGAATACCAACCCACCTATTTTCACTAAGTCAGAAGAGCCCCTAGACGCCGATGATTGGTTGCAAACCATGGAAAATAACCTAGAATTCGCAGGAGTGGAAGCCAACGAGAAAGTTCTGTTCGCCACCCACTATCTGGCCAGAGATTCCAGAGCATGGTGGAACAGTGTTCGCGCAATGACCGGAGGCCAGATGATGACCTGGGAGGAATTCAAGGTCAAGTTCAGCAGAACCCATGTGCCACCAGGTTTGATCAAGAGGATGAGAGACGAGTTCAGAGAACTGAAGCAAGGAAGGATGAATGTAGTGGAATACCGTGACAAATTCTTGTCATTAGCTAGGTATGCCCCGGATGAGATTGACACCAAAGCCAAGAAGAAAGAGAGATTCTTGAATGGTCTGCATGATGAGATGTAGACGGTGTTAGTCAATATCCCCTTTGCTGATATTGAATCCCTTGTCGACTCTGCTATCCAGATGGAAGGAAAGATCAACCAAACCAATGAGAACCGTAAGCGTCGCATGATGCATCAGCCAGGAACCCATCAGACCCCAAAGTATCGCCCTAACCCATCTTCCGGATTTGCCCCAAGAACCAATAGACCCCCGATGAACCGTCCGACCTATCCCAACCGTGGAAACCCAAGGCCCGGAGGAAATCACAACAACCCCGGCAACGCTAGCAATTTCAACCGTGCCCCACCCAAGTTCAACAACAACAATGCTACCTCCAACACCAACACTGCCCCGAGGACTGGAAGCAATGTTGTGCCTGTAGCAGCAAAGGACAAGTCGCAAGTGACTTGTTATGACTGTGGAAATAAAGGCCACTATTCCAACGAGTGCCCCAACAAGAAGAATGCCGCAACACCCAATACCAATGCCCCATCTCAGCAACATCGTCGTGTTCAGCCAGGAAGGAGATTTGCCCCAGGGAATTCGCTCAACCGTAATGGTCGTCTTTTTCTCATGCATGCTGAAGAAGATCAGGAAGCGCCAGACGTCGTGTTGGGTATGTTTTCTATTAATTCAGTACTTGCACGAGTGTTGTTTGATTCTGGTGCATCACACTCATTTGTCACCGAAGAATTTGCATGCACTAGTAAAATTCAACCAACCAAACTGAAGCATGTTATGATTGTTCAAATTCCCGGATCAACCACCAAGGCTAGGCAAATTTGCAAAGCCGTCCCTATCCGAATCCATGGCATAGATTTTTATGCTAATCTAATAGTAATCAGAACTAAAGGTTTAGAAGTAGTACTAGGAATGGATTGGATGTCCAAACATAAAGGATTGATTGACTGTGCCAAGAAAGCCATAACCATGACCAGTACAGCCGGAATATCAGTCGAGCATATATCTGAAACCTTACCTCGTCAATTCAAATGCAACAATAGTATAGCCCAACCTACCATTGACCAAGTCCGGATAGTCTGTGAATACCCCGATGTATTTCCAGATGTTTTGCCCGGTATGCCCCCAGATCGGGATATCGAGTTTATCATCGAACTAATCCCCGGAACTGGACCCATAGCCCAGAGACCCTATAGTATGAACTCGTCAGAGCTAGCAGAACTGAAGAAGCAACTGGATGCCATGCTGGAAATTGGATTGATTCAACCAAGTGCGTCACCATGGAGATCACCTGTCTTGTTTGTGGACAAGAAGGATGGATGTAACCGTTTGTGTACGGATTACCGGAAGTTGAATGATGTCACCATCAAGAACAAGTACCCCTTTCCCAAGATAGAAGATTTGTTTGATCAGTTGACTGGTGCCAAAGTATTTTCTAAGATTGTCTTAGGACTAGGTATCATCAACTCAAAATTCGTGCAGAGGATATTCCAAAGACTGCCTTTACCACCAAATATGGATTATACGAGTATACAATCATGTCTTTTGGATTAACCAATGCCCCCGCTTATTTCATGAATCTCATGAATAAGATTTTTATGGACTTCCTGGATAAGTTTGTCATTGTTTTCATCGATGACATTCTGATTTATTCCAAATCAGAAGAAGAACATGAGCTACACCAAAGGACTATTCTTGGAACCCTTAGAGAGCATCAGTTGTATGCCAAGTTTAGCAAATGTGAATTTCTGGTTACAGGAGGTAGGATTCCTTGGTCACATTGTATCGGCCGGAGGAATTGCCGTTGACCCTGCAAAGGTGAAAGATGTAGAAGATTGGCAAGCCCCAACCACTCAAACCCAAGTTCGTGCGTTTCTCGGATTGGCGGGATACTACCGCAAATTCGTAGAAGGATTCTCGAGTATCGCCTGACCCATGACCCAATTGCTGAAGAAGGACAAGAAGTTTGAATGGACCGACAAATGTGAAGCGAGTTTTCAAGAACTCAAGAGAAGATTGATTTCAGCCCCAATCTTGATCATGCCGGATATCACGAAGCCCTTCGATGTGTATTGCGATGCATCCAAGATCGGTCTCGGATGTGTGCTAATGCAAGAAGGCAAAGTTATATCTTATCTATCTCGACAACTGAAGCAACATGAGCAAAATTACCCAACCCATGACCTCGAACTCGCAGCCGTAGTTCTAGCCCTGAAGACATGGAGACATTACCTGATGGGAAACCGTTGTGAGATCTATACGGATCACAAGAGTCTGAAGTATATATTCACTCAGAAGGATCTGAATATGAGACAGAGGAGGTGGATTAAGCTAATCAAGGATTACGACCTGGACATTCACTATCACCCCGGTAAAGCCAATGTGTTAGCAGATGCCCTTAGCAGATTGCCGTGCCGCTTGAACTCCATGATCTTGAAGGAGCAACCAAGCTTGCACAAAGAGATGGAAGATTTTCGAATAGAATTAGTGAGTGAAGGATTTTTGGCTAGCATAGAACTTCAACCCACTTTGATCAGCTAGATCAAAGAGGCGCAGAAAGGAAATGCTAGTATCGACGGAATCAAGCATCGTATCGGTACAGGCAAAGTACCTGGATTCACCGAAGACGAAGAAGGAGTTCTGTGGTACAAAGGACGCCTTTGTGTACCCGTAGATTCTGAGTTGAAAGAAGTGATTCTGAAGGAGGATCATGATACTCTTTATTCTATCCATCCCGGAGGAACTAAGATGTATCAAGATTTAAAAGAGCAATTTTGGTGGCATAAGATGAAGAGAGAAATCGGAAGCTATATCGCCAAGTGTGATATATGTCAGCGAGTCAAGGCAGGACATCAAAGACCCGCTGGATTGTTGCAACCCTTGCAGATTCCGGAATGGAAATGGGATTCCGTTGGAATGGAATTTATCACTAGACTGCCTACTTCTAGTAGGGGAAATGACTCTATCTGGGTCATAGTGGACCGATTGTCCAAAGTCGCCCATTTCTTGCCCGTCAAGACCACATATCAGAGTTCGAAGCTAGCGGAGTTGTACACCGCTAGAATAGTTAGTTTGCATGGAGTCCCCAAGAACATCGTATCGGATGGAGGAACTCGGTTTACCTCGAGATTCTGGAAGAAAGTCCAAGAAGGTTTAGGAACCCGCCTAGATTTCAGCACCGCGTATCACCCTCAGACCGATGGACAAACGGAGCGAGTAAACCAAATACTCGAAGATATGCTGAGAGCATGCGTGTTAGAATATGGATCTAAGTGGGAAGACTGTCTGCCATTTGCAGAATTCTCATACAACAACAGTTATCAGGATAGTTTACAAATGGCCCCATTTGAATTCATGTACGGAAGGAAGTGTCGCACCCCTTTGAACTGGTCGGAAGTAGGAGAGAGTCAGATTTTCGGACCCGACATCCTACGAGAAGCAGAAGAGAAGGTTCACAAGATTCGTGAGCACCTCAAGACTGCCCAATCCAGACAGAAGAGTTACGCCGACAAGAGATGTAGAGACCTCGCCTTCAACATAGGAGATTTTGTATATCTGAAAGTGTCGCCATTGAAGGGAATGCAGCATTTCCAACTCAAAGGAAAGTTAGCCCCTAGATATATTGGACCTTTCAAGATTCTGAACCGTCGAGGAGAATTATCATATCAATTGGAACTACCCGAAGAGATGTCAGCCGTGCACAATGTGTTCCATATCTCTTTACTTCGCAAGTGTCTCGAAGTCCCAGAGAAGACCGAAGTGTTCAAGAATATCGACCACCGGACCATAGATATCAACGATGACCTGACCTATCCCGAAGTACCCATCCGTATTTTGGAAGAAGCTTTTCGAACTACCTGAACCCGAAGCATCAAGTTTCTCAAGATTCAGTGAAGCAACCACACAGAAGAGGAAGCTACCTGGGAGCGCGAAGATCACATCAGGACGGAGTTTCCCGATCTCTTCAAATCCTAGGTAATCTTTTTCGTCCTTTTTCAAATTTTGGGACGGGATTTTGTTTAAGGGAGGAAGGTTTGTAACATCCCAAAAATACTAAACTTGGATCATCAAACTCTAATCATCAAATTTAGGGTTAACAAAAACTTTGCTAAATAAAAATATGAAAGCATGCATGGTGTATGCACTTCATTTGAAATTCTTTTGAACCAACTTGTTTGTGTGTTCCTTTGCTTGTAAATGGATGCTTAGGTGAAATAAACATCATCTAAACAATTCCCAAACTTTTCTCAAAGACAAGTAAATCAAAACAAATAAAATAAAGGAATGGTCATTTTGAACAATTTAACTCCCATGCCTACTTTGGCTGTCTCAAACTTTCAGAACCTAACAGAAACTTTTCTGGATCTTTGCACCCCTTGATTGTACTCATAACAAAGTATCAAGGCCCACTTTGTGATCATCCAGAAACTTTCAAATGCATAGTTTAAATGGCAATTCAAAATTGAATCTTTATCATATGGGAAGATCCCACCTTTTCAAAAACCACTCAAACAAGCTCAACTTTCAAAACCCAAGCATCTGCAGACTCACCAGCACCAAACTAGCACACCCACCAAAAATCTTTTCAAAATTCAAAACTTGAGTTCTTGCGGCCATTTCATCAAACACTTGGCGGACACAAATCAAACAAAATCCAAACACTATTGTGAGCAGTGATTGAAGCCTAACTTGTTCCCTCTCTGGTTACAAATAGGTTTTAGTAGATCATCTAGCTCAATTGCACACCCTTAGCATCACTGTAAGCTGGGCAATGACATCAATGGTGAGCAGGCCGAATGCACCCTTGTCACCCCCATTTCGACAGCAAGCTAGGAAGAGAAACAAGCCTAGCCAGCATGTCTGGGAGCAAGCCAACACCCCACCGCCACTCCCTGTCCAGCGCTCGAACCCTTCCAGACACTGGACCACACGCATGAACCATGCCAACCTCGCCAGCAACCATGCCGAGAGCACGCCCCGTGCGCCACGCGCGACCGACGCCCACAGACCGCGCGCCGCCCTCGCCGCGTGCATACGTGATCACCACCGTCCCAGCAACCCCGCAGACACGCTCGTTCGCCGCCGCGCGGACCACGCGCGATGTGCGCCATTAAATTCTCCGTCGGGCACGCGCAGAGCACCGTCGCGTTCCGACCAAGCCGCACTGCCCCACGTCTCGCCACCGTGTCGTTGAGCATCGCCAGGGAGCACCGCACCGCCCCCTACCGCCGCCCATGCCGATAGCCGTCTGTACCATCGACCACGACGAGCTCACCGTGTGCCCCGTCGGTCCCCTCGCTCCACTATAAATAGAGGCCACCCCTAGCCGAATTGAGCACACCATCTCACTCCCCTATCCTCACTGATCATTCCACCCCGTTCCCGGAGCAAGGCGAGCAGCACTTCGCCGGAATTTCACCGAAGCCCGCCGCTGCTGGAGAAGAAGGGAGCTAGCGATTGGAGCCGCCCCAGGAGAAGCTACCGGTACTAGGAGGTTTGCCGTCGTCTACTTCGTCGTTCGTCCGCCTCGTCGACCCTCGCCTGAACCCCGGTGAGCCCCCAACGACCCCCACTGGCCGCGCTAGGTTTCTGTCTCGCCGGCGTTGCCCAACGTCGACGATGACCCTCAGCCGTTGGATTATAATCAGATCAAACGCACCACATCGCCCCATACCGCTTCGCACCCCTGTCTCACTGACGCGTGGGGACAACCACTTACGCAGCCCGCGGAAGCGCTATGCTTAGCAGGCCGGCCCGTTAACCTTTCCCGCGCAGCCCAGTTATTTGAATTAAACCTTTTCCATTTTATTTCAAACACACTTCTGTACCCAGTTTCAAAAATCAACCCAGATCGATTCAGTGCAGAAAATTGAATGAAACTAATTTTGTTAGAAAGGTCTGGGAATGATGAATCCAAGACCGTTGGATTCAAGTCATTTGGATCTGTAGATTACCCTTGGCAAAAATAACAAGGCAGAAGCTTTTCTGCATTCAAACATTTTTCAAATTTAAACCATAATAGCTTTTGAGTTGATTCCAACTCTCAAAAATCACATTTAACCATACCTTTCAGAATATATAAAAATATATAGGTTTACTTACAGAAATAATGTTCAAGTAATAAAAGAATGCTACATAGGCATTTCTAGTCACTTTATTTAATTAAAATAAAAGGGTAAAACCTTATTAAATTGTGACACCACTTTAAATCACATTCCCATGGACTAACATATGTGGTGATGACACGTGTCAACATGATCCCATGTTTGGTTTGGAGAATATTAAATCTTAAGTAGTTTTTCAATGAGTAGAAATTACTTTTCTAAAAATAAAAGGAATTAAACCAAGCTTTAATCTTGTAATGTTAGTGATGATGCTAGATCATATATAGGACCCTTTTGTGTGATGATTGCAAGTAGTTAAGTATTGTTTGGTGATTGTGTACATCGTATTTATTTATAGACGCTAGTACCGACCAAGGATACGAGGAGGAAGGAGGATACTACGAAGAGGAAGCCGAGGAGAACTTCAACCACTGCTCTGCACAAGGCAAGCTAACACTTGCAAGATACTCTACTTTAGCAAGCCTAATACTACTAGTGAATGTGCAAGCTAACCCTTGCAAGATATTCTACTGATGCAAACAAACCCTTATTTGCTACCATGCCAACTATATGCCTTAAAGCATATATGATCATAACCACTTGATAAACCAATCCTAGTTTTATTTGCAAGCTTTCTATTTTATTTCCTTATCAAAGCTACTTCCTTAGAGAGTACTCAAGTGACTTGTAGATTCTAGAAAGATATAGTTGAAGGTTGCATAAAGAGCATAAAATTTGGCCTAAGCTAGATAATCTTGATGTCATCCTACGGCATGAGATTGAACTTAGTTGAAACCCCACTAGTTTACTACCCCTCATTAGTACTCACCCCCACTTGTAGATGCTAGTGCTAAGCATAAAACTTGATCAACTTTAGATGGGAATACTTAGTGAAAATGGTTATGAAAACCTTAGAATGATGGATCATTCTACTGAGATGTTTTGACATGTGTTTCCAAAACACCAGATGATTTTGGGTGATGAAAATGTTGAGGCATGAGCCTTATCCCTTTAAAAACTGATGGTTGTCTGGATGCGATACCATTCCAATTTTATCGGAGAACCATAATACCCGAAGATTGGGTAGGGCTTGACTGGAAACTTATATACCTTAGTATTAGTTCCCTCATGGCCAAGGTCTGAGCTGAGGCTACCTTGTGAAGATTGTCCACTTATGCAGTACCCAAGATGACAATTGGTCATGGTTGGGAGGCCAAACTCACAGGAGAGGTGCTTATACTAGGGCGTGTAATTGAAAGGTTAGGATTGATTATCCGCATACTGAGTATGGTGAATTCAGGATTTGTTCCTGACGGATGTATCGAATGTTGTGGTGAAAGTGTACAATCTCTACAGAGTGTCAAACTATTCGAATAGCCGCGTCCGCGGTTATGGACAGTTGGAGTGGCCATACTGTTCCCCCGTTAGACTTTTCCAAAATGACTTGTGAAATGAATTGAGACTTTGACTTGACCACAACAGGGTTGTGGCATGAGATACAAGTTCCCACTTAGGTGTTATAAACTTCAATTAGCTCTCTCTCGCTTATGAACTTAGTAGAGATAAATCTGGCTTATTGCAAAACAACCCTAGAGCCTAGTGTCCTGTTATCAAAAAAACCCTTTCACTTGTTAGTATTAGATTGCGAGTACTTAAAGAGTACTCATGGCTTTGTCCCTGGCTATTCCCGTGTCCAGACTATGAAGAGGAGTACCTGGAGGATGGACCCCAGGAAGGTTACGACAACTAGGATCATCTCCCATCGCCAGCATTGCCTGTGACCCCGAAGATGGAGCTTCGCCTACGCTACCATTATTATTACGTATTCCGCTGCTTGAAGTTGTATTAAGAACTGGATCATGAGATCCCTATTTGTGTAAGAACTTATGTATGGTTTGTAATGGATGATGTACTATGGTATCCAATTCTGTTATGTCTCGCAAAAATAGTAATCCTGGGATCGCGATGTATGGCATAACAGGCATCTGGGATTAAAAATCCGGGTGTTGACATATAACATTCTAGTGATCAAATCACTTGCTTGCAAGCTAATCAATGTGATATCACCGAGAGGGCCCAGAGCATATCTATCCGTCATCGGGATGAACAAATTCCACTCTCGATCCATGGGCCTCAACATAACACTTTAGTAGTACGCAACCCATCTTTATAATCACCCTGTTATGGTGTGACATTTGATGTTATCAAGATACTCTTCGGTGTTAGTGATTGACATGATCTCATGGTCTAAGGATTAGGATCACTTCGTATGTTGTTATAGCAATATAAACTCAATGACTTTGATCGTAATGCTATACTTCGGATGAATGTTCATCACACCATTACACTAATGTTGTGACCTCGTTATTAACAACATCCAGTGTCTATGATCAGGAAACCTTGATCATCTTGTTAATCAACGAGCTAGTTTATGAGAGAGGCATAACTAGGAACTTTCTATTTGTTTATTAAGCACACATGTATTAACGTTTCCATATTAATACAATTATAGCATGCAAAATAAACATCTATCATATACTTGGAATATACATAATAACCACTTTATTATTGCCTCTCAGGGTATATTTCCTTCAGTCTCCCACTTGCACTAGAGACAATAATCTAGTTACATAGTGATAAATCTAACACCCATGGAGTTCTGGTGTTGATCATGTTTTGCTCTAGGGAGAGTTTTAGTCAGCGGATCTTCTACATTGAGATCCATGTGTACTTTACAAATCTTTATATCTCCATCCTTGACATGCTCGCGGATGGAGTGAAACCGGCGCTTAATATGCTTGGAATTCTTGTGAGACCTTGGTTCTTTGGCATTGGCTATGGCACCATTGTTGTCACAATAGATCATCATTGGGTCCAACGCGCTTGCAACCACACCTAGTTCGGACATGAACTCCTTCATCCAAACCGCTTCCTGAGCCGCTTCCGAAACAACAACATATTCGGCCTCCGTTGTTGATCCCGCCACCACGGGTTGTTTGGAACTCCTCCAACTAACCGCTCCGCCATTCATGAGAAATACATATCCATATTGAGACTTAGAGTCATCTGGATCGGTGTCAAAGCTTGCGTCGACATAACACTTAGCGACGATCTCTTCTTCACCTCCGTACACAAGAAACATATCCTTAGTTCTTCGCAAGTACTTAAGGATATTCTTGACCGCTATCCAGTGTTTCGAACCTGGATCCGATTGGTACCTACTAGTCAAACTAATAGCATGTTCCACATCTGGTTTTGTACATAGCATGGCGTACATTATAGAGCCTATGGCTGAAGCATAGGGGACTTTGTCCATTATCTCTCTGTTGGAGATATGCCCTAGAGGCAATAATAAATATAGTTATTATTATATATCTTTGTGTTTATGATAAATGTTTGCATTCATGCTATAATAGTATTAACAAGGAAACCATTAATACTTGTGTGATTTGTAAACTTAATTTGAAGTCCCTAGTATAGCCTCTATACTTCACTAGCTTGTTGGTTGATTGATGATGTGGTTTCTTTGTCATGAACATTGAGATGTTATCAACAACAAGATCATATCGTTAGGAGAATGATATGGTGGACATACTCCTATAGACAAGCGTAGCATAAAGATCAAGTCATTTCAATAGTTCAATTGCTATATGCTTTCTGATACATAGTAACCTAATTCCTTCGACCATGAGATCATGCATATCACCTTTACCAGATGGATGCTTTGATATCATCAAACACCACACCGTAACAGGGTGGCTATAAAGGTGGCATTGAGTGTTCGGAAAGTATTGGTTGAAACACATGGATCAAGAGTGGGATTTGTCCATCCACATGACGGATAGATATTCTCTGGGCCCTCTCGGTGAAATGTCATCCAATTAGCTTGCAAGCATGTGACTTGGTCACAAGGGATCACATATCACGGGAACGAGAAAAGAGTACTTATCAGTAACGAGGTTGAACTAGGTATGCAGAGATACCGACGATCATAACCTCGGATAAGTAACATATCGTGAGACAAAGGGAAATTGGTATCGTATGTAAGTGGTTCATTCGATCGCAAAGTAATCGTAGAAATATGTGGGAGCCATATGAATTTCCAGATTCCTCTATTGGTTATTGTTCGGAGAAGTGTCTCGATCATGTCCGCATAATTCACGAACCGTAGGGAGACACACTTAAGGATTCGACGTTGTTTGAGTAGTTATGGTATTATGAGAAAGAGACCGAATGTTGTTCGGAGTCTCGGATGGGATCCGGGATATCACGAGGTGATCCGGAATGGTCCGGAGAATAAGATTCATATAAGGAAAGTCCCGTTTCGGAGTTCGGGAATGGTTCCGGTGTTTTCATCGGGAACATTCTAGAAGGTCCCGGAATGTCCGGCACTCCGGAGGGGGAAGGGTACATGAATGTGTCATTGCATGTTGGAATGATTGCATCATGTACTAAGTGTTCTCGCTGTCCGAAATAAAGGGTTAATTCAAATCCTAATTGGAAAAGTCAAACTGCCAGTTTTCGGTCAAACTGCCAGTTTTCGGAAAGAGGAGAAAGAGGAGGAGAGGTGGAGGCCGAGTTGGAGGAGGGTTCCTCCCCTTGGCCGGCGCACCTCCCAAGGCCGAGTTGGGGAGGAACTCCTCCCCTTGGCCGCCGGCCCTCCCACCTATAAAGGGAGGGGCAGGGCTCCCCTCTCTAGACACACTAGTTCCTACCCCTCTAAACTAAACCCTAGATCTAAACCCCGGTTTAGAGCTATTTTGGTTTAGAGCCTTCTAATTGGTTTAGAGCCCTCTAATTGGTGTGTCTAATTACTAGACCACTAATAGCCTCTCTCATAAGCTCCACCATACTCGCACCGGCTTAAGGCGAAGCCCTGCGGGATCTCCCCTCTACCTCCGGTACCACGCCGTTGTGCTGCCGGAATCACGAGGAGAGTACTACAACCTCCGCTGCCTGCTGGAACAAGGGAGAGGAAGGTCTTCGTCGAGTACCGAACGTGTGACCGACTACGGGAGCGCTGCCGGAACGTGGCGCCGGAAGGATCGTCTACGCGATCTTGAGATCGGAAAGAGTACGACTACATCACCCACGAGAATCTGCTCTCGTTAAACACTTTGGAATCTTCGAGGGTGAGTTATTCCATCGACTCGTTGCTACAATCTAGTAGATAGATCTTGGCTTGTTTGTTTGTATGCGATAGAAAATTTTTGTTTTCCATGCTACGAACCCCTACAGTGGTATCAGAGCCGTGTCTATATGTAGATCTGTTGCACGAGTAGAACACAATGGTCATTGTGGGCGTTGATGCTTTTATTGTAGATTGCTTTTTGTGTACTTTGCATCTTGCGGTATGTTGGGATGAAGCGGCCCGGGCTAACCTTACATGACATCGTTCATGAGACTTGCTCCACGCTTGACATGCAACTCGTTTTGCATAAGTGGCTTTGCGGGTGCCTGTTTCTCCTAGCATAGTAAAGATCCAATTTACAACGGGTGATCAACAATGCTAGTATCAATGTTGTGGTTATTGTTCGTAAGTTAGAACGACACTTATGGAAAGCCCCAAACCACGTAAAATATGCAAAGAAAGTAGAAGCGTCTAACTTTGTTTTGCAGGGGTGTGCAGTGATGTGATATGGCCATGATTGTGATTATATTTGATGTATGCAATGTTCCTTATTGTAAGTTGGCAACCGGCAGGAGCCATATGGTTGTCTTTAATTTCTGTTAAGACCTGCGTGTCTATTCAAAATAGTTGTAATAGTTGAAGCTGGTGGACGACAACCATGAAGAAGCGTCATTGATCTTGATGCTATGCCGGTGATGATGGAGATCATGTTCGTGCTTGAAGATGGAGATCGGAAGCACAAAGAAGAAAGGCCATATCATATCACATATTATGAATTGCATGTGATGTTAATCCTTTATGCATCTTGTATTGCTTAGTAGACGACGGTAGCATTATAAGATGATCCCTCATGCACATAAATTTCAAGTTCTAAAGTGTTCGCCCTTAGTTAGCACCGTTGCTAAAGCTTGTTGCTTCGAAGCACCACGTGATGATCGGGTGTCTTTGATTCCACGGGTGAATACAACGTAAGCAAGCCAGATTTGCTTATGCGGTAGCTAAGGTTTGATCTTGACGAGCCTAGCATGTACAGACATGGCCTCAGGAACACGGATCGCCGAAAGGCAAAGCATGAATCATATAGTAGATATGATGAACATGATGATTGTTCGCCATTAAAACTATATCAGCTCTCGTGATGATCGGTGTTGATGTAGTGGATTTGGTTCGTGTGATCACTAAAACAATGTGAGGGATGTTGTTTTGAGTGGGAGTTCACCTAGTTTAATTTCATTAATTAATTTGAACTCAATTTGTCATAAACTTAGTCTAAACTATTGCAAATATGTTGTAGATCAATGGCAGCCCCTACCATCAATTTTAATGCGTTCCTAGAGAAAGAAAAGTTGAAAAACAATGGAAGCAACTTCGCGGATTGGTTCCGCAATTTGAGGATTGTCCTCACAGCTGGTAATTTGACCTATGTGCTGGATGCACCGCTAGGTGACCCACCTGCAGCTGATGCTTCCGATGAAGTAAAGAATGTTTACCTCGCTCGGAAGAATCAGTACTCCATAGTTCAGTGTGCTATCTTGTATGGTTTAGAATCGGAGCTTCAGAAAAGGTTTGAAGAATCAGACCCATATGATATTGTCGAGGATCTCAAATTAATTTTTGAGACTCATGCGGCAATTGAAAGTTATGAAGCTTCTGAAAAGTTCTTTAACTGCAAGATGGAAGAGGGTAGCTCCGTCAGTGAGCATGTGCTTAAAATGTCTGGGCACGCGAATAAACTTCAAAGCTTGGGTATAGTGATTCCTAATACTTTGGGAGTTTACCGCATCCTCCAATCACTACCACCAAGTTACAAGAACTTTGTGATGAACTACAACATGCAGAACATGAACAAAGAGTTGCCAGAACTATTTGCTATGTTAAAATCTGCAGAAGTGGAGATCAAGAAAGAGCACCAAGTGTTGATGGTCAATAAGACCACCAAATTCAAGAAAGGCAAGTCTAAGCAGAAGGGACACTTCAAGAAGGGTGGTAAGAAAGCTACCATGCTGACGAAGAGGACCAAGGCTGGACCCAAGCCTGATACTGAGTGCTTTTACTGCAAGGGAGAAGGTCACTGGAAGCGGAATTGCCCAAAGTACTTGGCGGATTTGAAGAACGGCAACATCAAGAAGAAAGGTATATCTGATATACATGTTATTGATGTGTATTTCACTAGTATTCGTAGTAGTGCCTGGGTATTTGATACTGGTTCGGTTGCTCATATTTGTAACTCGAAACAGGAGCTGCAGAATAAACGAAAGCTAGCGAAGAACGAGGTGACGATGCGCGTAGGAAACGGATCAAAGGTTGATGTGATCGCGGTCGGCACGCTACCTCTTCATCTACCATCGGGATTAGTTTTATACTTAAATAATTGTTATTTGGTGCCTGCGTTGAGCATGAACATTATATCGGGATCTTGTTTATTGCGAGACGGTTACTTGTTTAAATCCGAGAATAATGGTTGTTCGATTTATATGAGTAATATGTTTTATGCACATGCACCTTTGATAGATGGTCTATTCATATTGAATCTCGATAGTGGAAATACACATATTAATAACATTGAAGCTAAACGTTTGAAATCAAGCGATAACTTAACCTATATGTGGCACTGTCGTCTTGGTCACATTGGAGTGAAGCGTATGAAGAAACTCCATTCCGATGGACTTCTTGAATCACTTGATTTTGAATCACTTGAAAGATGCGAAGCATGTCTGATGGGTAAAATGACTAAGACTCCATTTTCTGGTATGATGGAGCGAGCTACGGACTTATTGGAAATCATACATACCGATGTGTGTGGTCCAATGAGTGTAGCATCGCGCGGTGGTTATCGTTATGTTCTTACCTTCACGGATGACTTGAGTAGATATGGGTATATCTATTTCATGAAACATAAGTCCGAAACTTTCGAGAAGTTTAAGGAGTTTCAAAGTGAGGTAGAGAATCAACGTAACAAGAAGATTAAATTTCTACGTTCTGATCGTGGAGGTGAATATCTAAGTTACGAGTTTGGCGAGCATTTGAAGAAATGTGGAATACTTTCGCAGTTGACACCGCCGGGAACACCACAGCGTAATGGTGTGTCTGAACGTCGTAATCGAACTCTCTTAGATATGGTTCGTTCTATGATGTCACTTACAAATTTACCGCTATCATTTTGGGGTTATGCATTAGAAACAGCCGCATTCACTTTAAATAGGGCACCATCTAAATCCGTTGAAACGACACCGTATGAATTATGGTTTGGGAAGAAACCTAAATTGTCGTTCCTTAAAGTTTGGGGATGCGAAGCCTATGTAAAGAAGTTACAGCCGGACAAGCTTGAACCCAAAGCGGAAAAATGCGTCTTCATAGGATACCCGAAGGAAACTATTGGGTATACCTTCTATCATAGATCCGAAGGCAAAATCTTTGTTGCCAAGAATGGATCCTTTCTAGAGAAGGAATTTCTCTCGAAAGAAGTGACTGG
This sequence comes from Avena sativa, assembly GCA_916181665.1. NCBI lineage: Eukaryota > Viridiplantae > Streptophyta > Magnoliopsida > Poales > Poaceae > Avena > Avena sativa. The sequence continues at coordinate 232,303,953 of OV702279.1, forward strand.
AAGGAAAGTAGAACTCGACGAGGTTGTCGAACCTTCTCTCGAAATTGCGAGTAGCGCAGCACCGGAAGAAGTTCCTGTGGTGCCTGCACCAATAAGAGAGGAAGCTAATGATAGTGATCATGAAACTTCGGTTGAGGTTGCTACAGAGCCTCGGAGGTCAACGAGAACTCGTACCACTCCAGATTGGTATGATTCCGTTATGAATGTCATGTTGGTGGACAACACCGATGACCCCGAGACATATGAGGAAGCGATGATGAGCCCAGATTCCAATAAATGGCAAGAAGCCATGAAATCCGAGATTGGATCCATGTACGAAAACCAAGTATGGACTTTGGTGGACTTACCGGATGGCCGGAAGGCTGTCGAGAACAAATGGATTTTCAAGAAGAAAACAGATGCTGATGGTAATGTTACTGTCTATAAAGCTCGACTTGTCGCAAAAGGGTTTCGACAAATTCAAGGAGTTGACTACGATGAGACTTTCTCACCGGTAGCGAAGCTAAAGTCTGTGAGGATTATGTTAGCAATCGCTGCATATTATGATTATGAGATATGGCAGATGGATGTCAAAACAGCATTCCTCAATGGAGACATTGATGAAGAGTTGTATATGATACAACCCAAAGGTTTTGTCGATCCTAAAGATGCTAACAAGGTATGCAAGCTTCAACGGTCCATCTATGGATTGAAGCAAGCATCCCGAAGTTGGAATCAACGTTTTGATAAGGTAATCAAAAGTTTTGGTTTTATACAAACTTATGGAGAAGCTTGTATTTACAAGAAAGTGAGTGGGAGCTCTGTAGCGTTCTTAATACTATATGTGGATGACATATTATTGATTGGGAATGATGTAGACCTTCTTAATAGTGTCAAAGAATATTTGAATAATAGTTTTTCAATGAAGGATCTTGGCGAAGCAGCTTACATATTAGGCATAACGATTTATAGAGATAGATCGAAACGCCAAATATCATTGTCACAAAGTACATATTTGGACAAAGTTCTAAAGAAGTTTGGAATGGAAGAAAGCAAGAAAGGGTTCTTGCCCATGTTGCCCAATACGACCTTGAGTAAAACTCAAAGTCCGACATCGGCAGAAGATAGAGAAAGGATGAGTAAGACTCCCTATGCCTCAGCCATAGGATCTCTAATGTATGCCATGCTATGTACTAGACCCGACATCGCATATGCTGTTAGTCTAACTAGCAGATATCAAAGTGATCCAGGAGTGGATCATTGGACAGCGGTCAAAAACATCCTTAAGTACTTGAGAAGAACTAAGGATATGGTTCTTTCTTATGGAGGTGATGAACAGCTCGTTGTTAATGGTTACACCGATGCTAGTTGGAACACCGATCCGGATGATTCTAAATCACAATCTGGATACGTATTTATTTTGAATGGTGCAGCAGTTAGCTGGAGGAGTGCAAAGCAAAGCGTTGTGGCGAGATCTTCAACTGAATCGGAATACATGGCTGCTTCGGAGGCTTCACAAGAAGCGATATGGATGAAAGAGTTCATTACAGAGCTGGGTGTGGTTCCAAGTGCGCTGGACCCAATGTCTATCTACTGTGATAACATGGGCGCCATAGCCAATGCGCAAGAACCAAGGTCACACAAGAAGCTGAAGCATATCAAGCTGCGTTTTCACGCTATTCGAGAACATATCCAGGATGGGGATATAAAGATTTGCAAAGTACACACAGATCTGAATGTGGCGGATCCGTTGACTAAACCTCTCCCGAGGGCAAAACATGACCAACACCAAACTGCCATGGGTGTTCGGTATATTACCATGTAATCTAGATTAGATGACTCTAGTGCAAGTGGGAGACTGTTGGAGATATGCCCTAGAGGCAATAATAAATATAGTTATTATTATATATCTTTGTGTTTATGATAAATGTTTGCATTCATGCTATAATAGTATTAACAAGGAAACCATTAATACTTGTGTGATTTGTAAACTTAATTTGAAGTCCCTAGTATAGCCTCTATACTTCACTAGCTTGTTGGTTGATTGATGATGTGGTTTCTTTGTCATGAACATTGAGATGTTATCAACAACAAGATCATATCGTTAGGAGAATGATATGGTGGACATACTCCTATAGACAAGCGTAGCATAAAGATCAAGTCATTTCAATAGTTCAATTGCTATATGCTTTCTGATACATAGTAACCTAATTCCTTCGACCATGAGATCATGCATATCACCTTTACCAGATGGATGCTTTGATATCATCAAACACCACACCGTAACAGGGTGGCTATAAAGGTGGCATTGAGTGTTCGGAAAGTATTGGTTGAAACACATGGATCAAGAGTGGGATTTGTCCATCCACATGACGGATAGATATTCTCTGGGCCCTCTCGGTGAAATGTCATCCAATTAGCTTGCAAGCATGTGACTTGGTCACAAGGGATCACATATCACGGGAACGAGAAAAGAGTACTTATCAGTAACGAGGTTGAACTAGGTATGCAGAGATACCGACGATCATAACCTCGGATAAGTAACATATCGTGAGACAAAGGGAAATTGGTATCGTATGTAAGTGGTTCATTCGATCGCAAAGTAATCGTAGAAATATGTGGGAGCCATATGAATTTCCAGATTCCTCTATTGGTTATTGTTCGGAGAAGTGTCTCGATCATGTCTGCATAATTCACGAACCGTAGGGAGACACACTTAAGGATTCGACGTTGTTTGAGTAGTTATGGTATTATGAGAAAGAGACCGAATGTTGTTCGGAGTCTCGGATGGGATCCGGGATATCACGAGGTGATCCGGAATGGTCCGGAGAATAAGATTCATATAAGGAAAGTCCCGTTTCGGAGTTCGGGAATGGTTCCGGTGTTTTCATCGGGAACATTCTAGAAGGTCCCGGAATGTCCGGCACTCCGGAGGGGGAAGGGTACATGAATGTGTCATTGCATGTTGGAATGATTGCATCATGTACTAAGTGTTCTCGCTGTCCGAAATAAAGGGTTAATTCAAATCCTAATTGGAAAAGTCAAACTGCCAGTTTTCGGTCAAACTGCCAGTTTTCGGAAAGAGGAGAAAGAGGAGGAGAGGTGGAGGCCGAGTTGGAGGAGGGTTCCTCCCCTTGGCCGGCGCACCTCCCAAGGCCGAGTTGGGGAGGAACTCCTCCCCTTGGCCGCCGGCCCTCCCACCTATAAAGGGAGGGGCAGGGCTCCCCTCTCTAGACACACTAGTTCCTACCCCTCTAAACTAAACCCTAGATCTAAACCCCGGTTTAGAGCTATTTTGGTTTAGAGCCTTCTAATTGGTTTAGAGCCCTCTAATTGGTGTGTCTAATTACTAGACCACTAATAGCCTCTCTCATAAGCTCCACCATACTCGCACCGGCTTAAGGCGAAGCCCTGCGGGATCTCCCCTCTACCTCCGGTACCACGCCGTTGTGCTGCCGGAATCACGAGGAGAGTACTACAACCTCCGCTGCCTGCTGGAACAAGGGAGAGGAAGGTCTTCGTCGAGTACCGAACGTGTGACCGACTACGGGAGCGCTGCCGGAACGTGGCGCCGGAAGGATCGTCTACGCGATCTTGAGATCGGAAAGAGTACGACTACATCACCCACGAGAATCTGCTCTCGTTAAACACTTTGGAATCTTCGAGGGTGAGTTATTCCATCGACTCGTTGCTACAATCTAGTAGATAGATCTTGGCTTGTTTGTTTGTATGCGATAGAAAATTTTTGTTTTCCATGCTACGAACCCCTACACTCTCTTTCTTCCGTCATAGCCGGACTTTGAGTCTTACTCAATGTATTGCCTTGCAACGTAGGTAAGAACCCCTTCTTACTTCTGTCCATTTTAAACTTCTTTAAAATCTTATCAAGGTATGTACTTTGTGATAGCCTTATTAGGCGCCTAGATCTATCTCTATAGATCTTTATGCCTAATATGTATGACGCTTCACCTAGGTCCTTCATTGAAAATTTGCTGTTTAGCTAACTTTTAACACTGTTTAAAAGATCTATATCATTTCTGATCAATAATATGTCATCCACATATAATATCAGAAATGTCACATTGCTCCCACTCACTTTCTTGTAAATACAAGCCTCTCCATAAGTTTGGACAAATCCAAACTCTTTGATCACCTCATCAAAGCGGAGATTCCAACTCCGGGATGCTTGCTTGAGTCCATAGATGGATCGCTGAAGCTTGGATACCTTGTCAGCATCCTTAGGATCGACAAAACCCTTTGGTTGTATCATATAAAACTCTTCTTCAATATTGCCATTGAGGAATGCAGTTTTGACATCCATCTGCCATATCTCATAGTTGAAATATGCAGCAATTGCTAACATAATCCTAACTGACTTTAGCATCGCTACGGGAGAGAATGTCTCATCATAGTCAACTCCTTGAATTTGTCGAAACCCCTTTGCGAAAAGTCAAGCTTTATAGACAGTCACATTACCATCAGAATCAGTTTTCCTTTTGAAAATCCATTTATTCTCCACGGCCTTTCGGTCGTGAGGTAAGTCCACCAAGTTCTACCTTCCGACTACTCACATCTTTCGCAAGAAACTCTTTCTCTAGAAAGGATCCATTCTTGGCAAAAAAACTTGCCCTCGGATCTGTGATAGAAGGAATACCCAATAGTTTCCTTAGGGTATCCTACGAAGACGCATTTTTCCGCTTTGGGTTCGAGTTTATCCGGTTGAAGTTTCTTCACATAAACATTGCATCCCCAAACTTTAAGAAATGACAGCTTAGGTTTATTTCCAAACCACAATTCATACGGTGTCTTTTCGATGGATTTAGATGGTGCCCGATTTAAAGTGAATGCAGAAGTTTCTAGTGCATAACCCCAAAAAGACAGTGGCAAGTCCTTCAGAGACATCATAGATCGAACCATATCCAATAAAGTACGATTATGATGTTCTGACACACCATTTCGCTGTGGTGTTCCGGTAGGTGTGAGTTGTGAAACAATTCCACACTCTTTCATATGAGTGCTAAACTCGTAACTTAGATACTCACCTCCACGGTCGGACCATAGAAATTTGATCTTTCTATTACGATGATTTTCCACTTCACTCTAAAATTCCTTGAACTTTTCAAAGGTTTCAGACTTGTGTTTCATCAAGTAGATATAATCATATCTACTCAAATCATCCGTGAAAGTAACAAAATAACGATATCCACCTCACGCTGACACACTCATTAGACCACACACATTAGAATGTATGATTTCCAATAAATCTATTGCCCGTTCCATTGAACCGGAAAACGGCGTTCTAGTCATCTTGCCCATAAGACATGGCTCACATGTATCAAATGATTCAAAATCAAGTGATTCCAAAAGTCCATCCGAATGGAGCTTCTTCATGCGTTTAACACCAATATGACCTAGACGGCAGTGCCACATATATGCGGATATATCATCATTAAGTTTAATACTTTTAGCATCAACATTATGAATATGTGTAACACTATTATCGAGATCCAACATAAATAAACCATTCATCATCGGTGCATGACCATAAAATATTTCATTCATATAAATAGAACAACCATTGTTCTCGGATTTAAATGAATAACCACTTCGCATCAAACACGATCCAGATACAATGTTCATGCTCAGTGCTGGCACCAGATAACAATTATTCAAGTTTATAACTAATCCCGACGGTAAGTGGAGAGGTAGCGTTTTGATGGCGATCGCATCAACACTTGATCCATTGCCGACACGCATCTTGACCTCACCCATTGCTAGCGGTCGCTTGTTCTGCAGCCCCTGATTCGAGTTACAGATATTAGCAACTGAATCGGTATCAAATACCCAGGTGCTACTGCGAGAACTAGTCAAGTACACATCAATAACATGTATATCATATATACCTTTGTTTGCCTTGCCAACCTTCTTGTCTGCCAAATACTTGGGGCAGTTACGCTTCCAGTGGCCAGTCCCCTTACAATAATAGCACTCGGTATCAGACTTAGCGCCAACTCGGGGTTTCTTTTCAGGCACGACAACCGGCTTGCCGCCCTTACTTCCCTTTCGTTTACCCTTCTTGTCTTTCTTGAAACCAGTGTTCTTATTGATCATCAACACTTGATGTTCCTTCTTGATCTCCACTTCTGCAGTTTTAAGCATTAACAGAAGCTCGAGGAGAGACTTCTTCATTCCTTGCATATTATAGTTCATCACGAAGCTCTTATAGCTAGGTGGCAGAGACTGCAGAACGCGATGGATGCCTAAGTCAATGGGAATCGATATTCCCAAGGACACAAGCTTATCGGCGTAACCCGACATCTTGAGTACATGCTCACTTACGGAGCTATGCTCTTCCATCATGCAGCTAAAGAACTTTTCTGGAGCATTGTAGATCTCTACAGCAGCATGTGTGTCGAAAATCATTTTCAACTCACCCATTGTATCAAATGCATTGCCGTTTTCGAAACGCTTTCGAAGTTCTGGCTCTAGCCCATACAATATGCCATAATGAACTAAGTTGTGGTCCTCCTGACGAGTCTGATAGACATTCTTCTCCTCGTCAGGGGCATCATCGAACGGTGGGGGGCCTATCGGCGCTTCTAGCATATATTGCTTTTGTGCAGCAGAGAGGAGAATTCTCAAATTCATGACCCATTCGGTAAAGTTGCTACCATTCATTGCAAGTTTCTCTTTCTCCATGAACACATTGAAATTAAAAGCAGGTGGTGCCATCTACAACAGAATTTGTAAAGTTTAGACTAAGTTTATGATAGATTAATTTCAACTAATCCATATTAAGAATGAACTCCCACTCAAAAACGACATCTCTCGTGCCTTTTTAGTGATTACATGAACCAGATCCACTACACCAAGTCCGATCATCACGTGAGTCGGTGTAGCTTCAAAGGCGAGCATCAAATGGGCATCATATCTACTATATGACTCATGCTTAACCTTTCGGTCCGTGTTCCGAGGCTATGTCTGTACATGCTAGGCTCGCCAAGTAAGAACCTTAGTATTCACGTGTGTAACTGTCTTACACCCGAAATATGGTCGTTGATCAAGAACACCCGATCATCACGTGATGTCTTGGAGCGACAAAAACATAATCGGTGCATACTTAAGGAAGAACACATTCTTACCTTGATATTTAAAAGAGGGATCATATTATTATGCTAATAAAACGCCAAACAAGCAATATAAGATGTTATCAAACATCACATGTTTATAAGTGAAATTATATGGTTCCCGCATATGATCTCTATCATGTGCACCGTGGTATGATCACTATCATACCTCTATGTGTAAGGCCAAGGTCTATGGAACTTACATGTTATGTGTGTTGTAAGAGTATCATCTCATACTTCTACTTACAACATCACCATATCATAACACTAGCCCAACAACAATCTAAACTAGACGCCTCTAATTTATCCATTGCAAGTTTTACGTGGCTTAGGGCTTTTGAATATAGAACCGTTCTTACCTACGAACATGAACCACAACGAGGATAACCAAATTGTTGACAAATCGTTGCAAATTAGATATTGACTATAATAGGAGAGACAGACACCCGCTAGCCACTTATGCAAACTAGTTGCATGTCAAGCGTGGAACAGGTCTCATGTGCGAGGACATGTAAAGTTTGTCCGGGCCGCTTCATCCCACTATGCCACCAATATCCAAAATACAACTAAGAAGCAATAACATGATCATCATCGCCCACATACTCATATGTGTACTACCCGTGTAAAGCATCTACGCATAGATCCGGCTCTGATACCACTGTAGGGTTCGCAGCATAGAAAACAAAAAAATTCCTACGATGGGAACAACTATGTACCAAGATCTATCTAGTAGATACAAACAACGGACAAATATATATCCGTAGAGAACATACCCTTGAAGAGCGACAAAGATTAACGAGTTAAACTCGTGGTTGATGTAGACGATCTCTTGCCGATCTCAAGATCGAGAGGAAGTCCTTAGCACCATAACTTAGCGGCGCATCCGTACTCGCACACACGTCCGAGGCACCGAGCAACCTCCGCCTCCTCGCTCTAGCGATGCAGCATAAGCACAAATCTTTCTTGCCGAATAGCCACCGGGAACATGTATCTCGTTAGTCCGAGACCATGGGGGATAAATACTAGAGGGGGAGAGAGATCCTTCACGAGGAGGTGTGAGTGAGAGAGAGGGAGGGGGCTCCTTTTATAGGAGGAGGGGGAACCCCAAGGGATGGACGACGCATGGGGGCTTCCCCCTTGCCCTCCCTCCCTTGATGTGGGTGGACACTCCACTCACAAAAATGCCTTTCAATTCCCTCCACTCAAAAACCCACTCAAATTCCCATTAAATTTCCACCAAATTTGATGCAAACTCTCATTAAATAAAACTCCTATTATTTATTCAGAATTTTGTCAATTACTTTAATGACAAACATTCACATATAACCTCTTGCTAGTATTTCATTTCACATGCAAAACACTTTCTGCAATTTCACCCGAAAACCCATTTCGGTATCTAGTGAAATAAATTCATGCGCTTGTTATTCTTTTCGGCATGAAACTTTTGCTCCAAATGGATTTCAGTGTCTCTTAAGCGTGTCACCCTATGGTTCGTGAATAATACGGACATGATCGATACCCCTCTCAGATCAATAATCAGAAGCGGAACCTAGAGATCCATACTGACTCCCACACATTCAGCGATGACTTTCTTGTGATCGCGAGAACCTTTTACGCTAGTATCTTAATACTTTTGTTTCGCGATATATTACATGTCCGAGATTCGATCATCGGTATCTCCATACCTAGTTTGATCTCGTTACTAACATGTACTCTTTTCTCGTTCCCGTGATATAACATTCTAGTGATCAAATCACTTGCTTGCAAGCTAATCAATGTGATATCACCGAGAGGGCCCAGAGCATATCTATCCGTCATCGGGATGAACAAATTCCACTCTCGATCCATGGGCCTCAACATAACACTTTAGTAGTACCGAAACCATCTTTATAATCACCCTGTTACGGTGTGACGTTTGATGTTATCAAGATACTCTTCCGGTGTTAGTGATTGGCATGATCTCATGATCTAAGGATTAGGATCACTTCATATGTTGTTATAGCAATATAAACTCAATGACTTTGATCATAATGCTATACTTCGGATGAATGTTCATCACACCATTACACTAATGTTGTGACCTCGTTATTAACAACATGCAGTGTCTATGATCAGGATACCTTGATCATCTTGTTAATCAACGAGCTAGTTTATGAGAGAGGCATAACTAGGAACTTTATGTTTGTTTATTAAACACACATGTATTAACGTTTCCGTATTAATACAATTATAGCATGCAAAATAAACATCTATCATATACTTTGAATATACATAATAACCACTTTATTATTGCCTCTCAAAGCATATTTCCTTCACTTCTACCTCAGCTGGATCTTGGGATCACCGCGTTAAAGGAAAAAAGTTTTGTTTTATCTCTACGTGGCCCAACAGTGGTATCAGAGCAATAGCTTCTGGTTTTAGGCTCGAGATCTCGCATATGTGATATGTGGTTGGCTGCAAATTGGATCTATGTGTTGTTTTGGTGGTCGATCTATGAGATAGATCGGTTTTGTACGATGTTGATTGGATCAACTATACTCGGAGAATGGTAGATCAAATTTCCGTGATCATACTGTTGAGGTCATGGAACGACATACCCCTACCGGTCGGTTTCTGCCATCAGGGTAGGCCGTGACTCGTAAATCTAGAAGTAGTGATCGAAGATCAAAGAGTTTGATCGAATTGGAATAATGGTCGGAATCCATGTCCGTATCATAGATGAGATCTACGTTTTCGGAAAAATCGCCGGGCACTGCCCGCACCCGCGAGGGGCGTTGCCCCTTAGATATCCATCCGCTATCCGTCTAGCGGGACCGCCGGCTTCGCCCTGTTGTAGCGCCTTAGATGTCGTTGATGCCGGTAGATATCATATCTTTGCATAACTTGTTTTTGCAGGAAGTTGTGAATGGTATGGTTCATGTGCATGTGATGTATGTGTGTAATCCATACGTGATCTGCGAATCACGGTTTTGTCAGACGGCTGGAGCCTAGGTGTTGTCATTTTATTGTATAACGACCTGCGTGTATGTAATTTACTTTACTAAGCTAATGTAATTGTTTGAAGAACCCGGATGACGTGCAAGTCAATGTACATGTCGGCGCCATGGAGTAAGACGGCAAGTGACAAGAGTTGGCACGAGTCGGATTATAGGATTTATGGAGATGGAGATCACCATGAAGAGAGCCATACCATTTCACATTATAATAGATTTATTTTGTGTTGTTCATATGTCTCTGTTTTACCTCTATTATATAGTCGGTAAAATATAATCCCTCAAAGAAGGTCTAGTCGGTTTTCCTGCCAGTGTTTGCACCATCACAAGTCAGACATTTTTGGTAGTGGGCTCATAAAATTGAGGTGCTGCCAATTCTTTGAAAAGTCGGAAGCCTTTGAAAAGTTCAAAGAATTCCAGAATGAAGCACATAATCAACTCGGCAAGAAAATAAAGTTTCTTCGGTCGAACCGAGGAGGCGAGTACATGAGCCACGAGTTTGTTGACCATCTGAAGAGTTGTGGAATAGTTCCTCAACTTACTCCGCCAGGAACGCCACAAAGGAACGGTGTTTCGGAAAGGCAAAATTGGACCTTGTTAGACATGGTACGATCAATGATGAGTCGGAGAGATCTGCCTTTATCATTTCGGGGTTATTGTCTAGAAACGGCAGCGTTCACACTAAACAAAGTACCATCAAAGTCGGTAGAGAAGACACCGCATGAGATGTGGATGGGAAAAAATCCGAGTTTGTCTTTTCTTAATATTTGGGGTTGTGAAGCATTTGTCAAGCGACTTCAGTCGGACAAGCTTACGGCCAAGTCAGATAAGTGTATTTTCGTGGGGTATCCAAGGGAAACCTTGGGTTACTACTTCTACAACCGAGAAGAGGGAAAACTGTTTGTCACTCAGAATGGTGTCTTCCTAGAGAAAGAGTTTCTCAGTCGGAGAGTCAGTGGGAGTACAGTGCAGCTCAAAGAAATTCGAGAGGAACCGACTAGTAGTGAGTCGGCAAAAACCTTGGAGGTTGAGCCGGTCGTGGTAGCTGAGCCAGAAGCAGCACCTATACTATGAAGATCGACAAGATTACAAAATGTTCATGATGTATTACTATTAGACGTTGATGAGTCGACAAATTATTCGGAAGCGATGGTGGGATCTTATTCCGAGTCATGGCTTGGAGCCATGAGATCCGAGTTAAAGTCCATGTATGAAAATCAAGTTTGGAACTTGGTTGATCTGCCGGATGGTGCAAGACCTGTCGAGTGCAAATGATCTTCAAGAAGAAAACTGATATGGATGGAAATGTTTCCGTTTATAAAGCACGTCTTGTCGCGAAGGGGTTCTGACAAGTTCAAGGATTTGATTATGACGAGACTTTCTCGCTCGTAGTGATGCTTAAATCAGTTTGGATCATGTTAGCTATAGCAGCCTATTTCAACTATGAGATATCGCAGATGGATGTCAAAACGGCTTTTCTTAACGGAAATTTAACCGAGGACATGTATATGATACAACCCGAGGGTTTTGTTGATCCGACTAATGCTGACAAAGTGTGCAAACTTCAGAAATCCATTTATGGGTTGAAGCAAGCATCTCGGAGTTGGAATATTCGCTTTGATGAGGTAGTCAAATCGTTTGGCTTCATCATGAGTGATCATGATTCTTGTTTATACAAGAAGTTTAGTGGGGCCAAAGTAAACTTTCTAATCTTATATGTGGATGACATATTATTGATTGGAAATGATGTCCAGATGTTGCAAGAAACCAAGGTATCATTGGAAAGAAATTTCTCAATGAAAGACTTGGGCGAGGCAACATATATTCTAGGAATCCGGATCTATAGATATATATCAAGAAGGCTCATTGGATTGAGTCAGAGTACTTATTTGGACAAAGTCTTGAAGAAGTTCAACATGGAATCGTCTAAGAAGGGGTTCTTACAGATGTCTCATGGTGTAAAACTTAGTAAAACTCAGTGTCCTTCGACAACTGATGAGCGAAGTCGGATGAGTGTGATTCTGTATGCTTCTGTAGTCGGATCCATCATGTATGCCATGATTTGTACTAGGACGAACATTTCATATGCTCTAAGTGTTGTGAGCAGATACCAGGCTGATCCTGTAGAAATCCACTGGACACCAGCTAAAAATATCCTAATGTACTTGAGAAGGACTAAGGATATGTTTTTGGTTTATGGTGGTGAAGATGAACTCAGTGTAAGGGGTTACACGGATGCGAGTTATCTTACCGACTCTGATGATTCTCGTTTGCAATCCGGATGCGTGTTTATTATAAATGGAGGTGCTGTGAGCTGGAAGAGTTCTAAGCAAGAGACTGTGTCTAGACATGTGATGTCGGAAGATTGACTCTAGTGCAAGTGGGAGACTGTTGGGAATATGCCCTAGAGGCAATCATGTATGATGATATTTCCCATTGTATTCATAAAGATATTAAGTTATCCTTATATGAATATTTGATGTGTATCATTGAATATGTGATTCGATTGTGGAACTATGCATTCTTGTTGATCATACTAAATATCCTTGGACATTGAGGTTGTGCTGGACACATAACTTAGACCAATGTGCAAGTCGGCTTGATGACACGGTTCCACTTGTCATGGGCATGGAGATGCTATTCCAACTTACACAGATTCGACTAAAGAGTTTAGTGAGTCGGATTGACCCATATTGAGGTACAACGAACAAGTTGTCATTTGTATATCTCAATCATTGTAATCCTTAGACCTGAGGTTGTTGCACAGTCCGAGTTGAGGATCACCGGCTTAGGTTCTATCAAACGCTGATCCGTAACAGGGCAGTTATAAAGGCAGAGTTCGGGTCGACTGAGAATCAAGCTGCGTGATGTGAATAACCAAGATGGGATTTTGCCCCTCCACTTGGAGAGATATTCTCTAGGCCCTCTCAGAAGATATGATTCGGAAAGCATGGACATGCACGACTCGGTTAAGTGTTAACCGAGGCGATTGACTAAGAGTTAGTCGGATGAATCACTTATCTCGGATCGAGAAAAGATTCAGACTATTTAAGGGATGACAAATATTCGCCTATAGTCTGACAAGGTATATCGTGAGGCAAATGGGACTCAGACGCAAGTCGCTTTGGAAAGGCAAGTCGTCATGACTATTTGGTACTTCGGAGTTGGCACGTTCTGCTAGGAGCCGCTACCGAGTGATCGATTGAGAGTCGGACTCCAATCGTGTCCAAGTAGCCATGAGCCTGCGGGGTCACACACTTAAGAGCGGGAGCAAGTTCAGATTGGATCTGAACCGGAAATCTTGTTGGGTTGGACCCAAGCCGGATTTGGACCGAGTCAGTGAGTCGGACTCACGGTGACTAATATTATATGGGCTTTAGTGAATGGGCCACGAGATTGGAGCCCACGTTCACTCCCTATATATAGTGGGGCACAGAAACCCATGAGGGTTGAGAGGTTAGGTCATTCCATGAGTTGCAAACCCTAGCTCCACAGCAGTCCTGCCGTCGTAACGAACCTAGCAGTTCCCCGTCGGTGCTCCTCCTTGTATGTGTGGACACCAGCAAAGGCGTTGTACCATCAAAGTTTGGACGATCGTCGATTGGATCGAGATCACAGGGACTGCACTGCATCAACTGACGTGCAACATCAGTAATTCGCAATCGCGCGTCTAGTGCTAAACCTTGTGGCCTTCTACCTCAGCTGGATCTTGGGATCACCGTGTTAGAGGAAAAAGTTTTGTTTTATCTCTACGTGGCCCAACACTCTTGTCGGTGGATAATCTGTCGTTGTCAAGGATCTTTGTGGCTTCGGACTGTAAAATGATCATTTCGAATATTGGTGAAGGGAGTATGGGTACCTATGGACCAGTTATATCTGAGATCAAAGCGATGAGTGCACAGCTCCAAGAGTGTACCTTCATTTATAAGAGTAGAGATTCTAATTTTTAAGCACATGATCTTGCCAAGTTTTCAAATTCATTAGGCCTCGTTTTGTTGTAGGGGATCGACCGGTTTTCGCGTGTCTAAACCCGGTCCACTTTTTATCCACCCGAAACCACTCTGGGTCGTTTTGTACAGAGGGATTGACCGGGCTGAACCCAGCGAAACCCCAAGAAACACAAGGAGATCGGGGTGGAACCGAAAGACACGCCTCCCCTCGCGTGCTGGCGGCACGGCAACACATACTCCGCTCCGCCATCCCCACCATCCCTCCGCCGCTCTGCTGCTGCTCCGCCATCCCTCCGCCGCTCCATCCCTTCTTCTTCCCACCCCGCAGCTGAAGCCGAGATCCCATCGCCGCTCGATCTGATTCTGCTCCAACACCACCCACGACGTGTACTCCAAGATCCCTCCGCTGTCCATCTTCTCCGCAGTCATGGCCTTCTCTCCTGTAAGTCCTTCCACTTTTCCCCTCCTCTCGCATCTATTGCTAGATGAATCCTAGGTGTGCTGGTTGTCGATCAGTGTGTTGTTCATTGATCTATGTGGGAAAGATTGCCATGTTAGTCTTTGTGAAGTGAATATGGGGAGATTTTTCTTGTTATGGATATGTCTTTGCTTAGGTGCATACTAGGTAATTTGATCATTTGCATAGTCGTGGGTTTGAGTCAAGAAATGTAGTGGACGTTTGATTTCTTCCAAGACCGGTATGTAGAGGGAAAAATTAATCCATATGGGGTATATTTTTTTTTGGAAAAGAGTATATATTAATATCACAGGGATACCAATTACACCAGCCTCTACAACAACGCATGCCCTAGCAGCCCTACGGATGCACACATCCAGAAAAAAAGAAAGAAGAATTACAAAAAAGAAAAGTCCCGCTACAGAGAACTAATCCTCAAAGCAACAACACCGACACCATCAGAACAACACCAGTATTCCTCAACTCCAATAAGAACGCCTTCAAGAAGGAAATAGTGCCCAAGCGCCATCGTTGTCCGATCAAAGATCATAGGTTTTTACCCTGGAGAAAGTCCTCGCTCACAAAACAATGCCTTCAACAAGGTAATTGCCAGGCACAACCAGCTAAGGCCAGAGCTTGGATTTTCACCCTGCAAGGTAAGATTGGTGAAAGGACTATATTTTCCTATGCTATTTTGGTGATGATGACAATCCCACTTGTGATCTAACCGCGTTCTTGAGTTTCAGGTTAATTGCTTTTGATGATTCTTTTGAAGTGTGTGCATGCTCTCCCTGGGATCTTGTGAAGACGGCGGTCATTTGTGTTTTTTATTTCTCTCTTTTTATTGCTTTAGATCACCGTACTATCAAGAGGGGGTCCACCTCGAAAGGCTGTGGGGAATCATCTGTTTTTTGCACAAACCTTATATGCACCACCACAGCCATCCTACTCATCTGCGAGAGAGCGAAGTTCTGATCTGAAGGAGCAGTTTTTGTCTGATCGGAAATTCCAGCCAGGCGCCGGAAGTTCCGCTCAGGGCTTTCAGTAGGGAGTATCTGGGACTTAGTTCCGATCCAACTTCTGCTGGAAGTTCCAGCCAGCTCCCAGAACCTTTTGTTTTGGTATGTTCTATTTGCCGGAAGTTGCACCGGAAGTTCCGGTCAAGAATTCCCGTTGCTTCCTCCAGTGAGATCCTGAGCGGAACTTCCGCCAAGGCGCCGGAACTTCCGGTCAGACAAGGTTCGCGTCCTAGTTGTTCCGCCCTAGTTCCGCTCCAAATTCTGCTCAAAATCAGTATACTTCTGTTTGGAAGTGTTCTATTTGATGGAACTTGGGACGGAACTTGCATCGGAAGTTTCACCAGAACTTCCGGTCAGGCTTTTGGAGCGTGCGTCAATGGGCTGATGACCGTTGGGGCTATGCTGGGCAGAACTTCTGGCTACTCACCGGAACTTCCGGTGAGGTCGCGAAGGCTCCAACGGTTCAGTTTGGAGGGAGCCTATTTAAGGCGCCCTCCTTCTTCCTCCTACGTAACCCTTCAATTTTCTCTCTCCTCCATTAATACTCGAGCTTCACCTCACTAGATCTCTCTCCCTAGCCACTCAAATCACTTGATCTTTTGAGAGGTGAGGGAGGTGACATAGATCTACACTTCCACCAAAGAAGATTTGATTCCCCCCACCTATCCTTTGTGGATCTTGTTGCTCTTGGGTTTCTTGAAACCCTAGACGGTGTAGGTAATCCTTGGAGCTAAGGGCTTGTGTTGTAAAGATCTGTGGTGTCGTTGAGGGCCTCCAGTTGAGTTGTGGAGCTTCCCACTCAACCTTGTTGTAAAGGTTTCGGTTGGCGCCTTCAAGGTCACCGGTTAGTGGATTGTGAGGCCTCCTTTGTGGGTGAGCTCACCGGAGAAGAAGGTGAGGCCTTTGTGGCGCTCGGGTGACCTTGTGTGGCCCCGACACCTCTCCAACATAGACATAGCTCCCTTGGGAGTGAACTACAGAATTACATCTCTGTGTCCCTGCTTCGGTTATCTCGTTCCCTACCTTTACTTCTTGCTCTTTACCGTTCTTGTGGTTGTTGTTAGTTCTCTAGCATATATGTTGTTCACCTAGTTGCATATATAGAGAATTTTCCTTCTCATTAAGCCTAAAAGTGTGGAACAAAATAAAAATTGGTAGTCGCCTATTCACCCCCCCTCTAGTCGATTCAAAGTCGGTACTTTCAATTGGTATCAGAGCCAAGGCTCTTATTTCAGGCTTTACCGCCTAAGAGACAATGGCCGACGAAGAGGGTAGTGAAAATGAAAACCCCAAGAACTTGTCCACCATGGATGAACTCAAGCAATTGGAGACATCCATGATGTCCAAGTTCGAGGAAATGATGACTATTTTGCAGTCTCTCAAGCCAAACCCCATGGTTGCTCTTGCCACACCCCAAACCATCGAGCTTCCTCCCACCGTTCCCGTGACTGCCACCAGGGTGAATCCTGCAACCGTCACCACTCACTTGGGACTTGGTTTTGTTTCTCAAACATCTACCAAGGTTCCAAGCGAGAACACCGAGGAGCCCGTAGACTCAACTTCCAAAGAGGAGAATGGAGGAAAGGACTACTCGGCGGTACCCCCACCGCCGAAGTACACTCCGGATCCACCCATTCCCATGCCACACATAATTCCTCAAGGAGCACCACCTATGCTAGATACTTCAAATTTCGCCAATTGGCAATATCTAATGCGCTCACATATTTCTAGATCTTCTATTGAGTTAATGAGGATTGTGGAGGATGGGTTCTCTCCATATGACCCAAAGAAGTTGACTCGAGGTGAAGTGGTGGACAAGCAACTCAAGGCCATGGCTTTGGGGATGATTCAAAAGGCCTTGACTCCCAAGGACTTTGCTCACATTCGCCAATTCAACACCGCCAAGGAAGCATGGGATCAACTCACCGATCTATTTGTTGGGAATGCAAGCATTCAAAGCTCCAAGTTTGATGAAGTCAACAACGAGTGTGATGGTTTTGCTATGCAAGATGATGAGACTCCCGAAGACATGTATAGGCATCTCAAGGTCCTTTGTTGCACTATGAGGGATCTTGGTGCCACCTATGTTGATGACAAGTTCATGAAGAGGAAGTTCATTCAAGCTCTCCTTCCTTTTGAAGAACAAAAGCTCAACTCCATCAAGGGAAGAACCAACTTTCATATAATGACCTCCCAAGAAGTCTTGAGTGAAGTGATTGCCATGACCATTGCCAAGAATAATGTGGAGTCCGCCCGTGCTAGGGCCATTGGATCAACAAAAGTGAATCTTGCTTTGAAGGCCAAGGCTATTGAAGTTGATGATGATGATACATCAAGTGAGTGGTCTTAAGAGGACCTCAAGTGTGCCTTCAACGAACATCTTGCTCTCGCTTCAAGGGACTTTTGGAACAATTCCGGGCTCAAGTCAAGGTCAAGAGACAACTCAAGATTCAACTCATCCAACAAGTCTCCCAAGGCAAGGTCATGCTACAATTGCAACGACAAGAGTCACTTTGTGGCCAAGTGTCCCTTTGGGAACCGTGAAGACAATGGTGGTCGTCTCATTCGCAAGATCAAGTCAAGGCCTCCTCATCCTTTGAACAAGAACTATGCCTCAAGAATGTCACCAACAAGGAAAGAGCTATAGTGGTCCATGAAGAATACCTTTCGGGGACAGATGAAGATGATGATGATGAAGTCCAAGGCGGAGAGATTATGGGAGTTGCTGCTATTGCCACTACCTTTACTCCACGATTGTCCCTCTTCGACTCACCAAATGAGAACGTCATCTCCTCCAACCAAAAGTGTCTCATGGCCAAGTCCATCGAGGTAACATCTAAACCCACTCCTCAACCCATATCTAGTGAGCCTTCTTCTCTTGATCTTGTTGGTCTAGAGGTAAAGAAAGAGATGATAGACATGTGTGAGTTTATTGCTACCTTGGGTGAAGAAACTAAAACTTGCTTTGATTCCTTGCTTGCACAACTTGACAATGCTAGGGATGCTTTAGATGAAAAGGAAGAACTTCTTGACTTGTTAAGTAAAAATGAAAGAGATGCCACCAATGAAATTGCTTCTCTCACTCAAAGTCTTAAGGATGAACAAAATATGAGAATTAATCTTGAGGAAAGTGTGTCTAAACTTGTAGATGACCAAAACAACACCATGTTCTCTCTAATTAAAGAACGTGATCATGCTCTTTCTTTGGTTAAGGTGCTTAAGAAAGAAAAAGTTGAGTTTGGGGTTGTTCATGATAGGACTCAAGAAGATCTTCAGAAACTCAAAGAGGAACACAAAGCCTTGGAGAGAAAATTCTCAAGTCTTTTCGAAGCCCATGAACAACTTCAGACTCAACTAACTTGTGAACAGGATAAGTCTTCCGCTGTGCAAATTATAGACTTGTCTAGCACTCCTAACCCTTGTTGCAAGCATGAGAATCTCATAGATAATTAAATTAATTAGGCCTTGAACTTCTACTTTCGTTTAGAATTTAGGCACTATTTTTCCCCCAGCTTCCGAAAAAAGAGTCAAGAAACGCAAGGAGAACAAGACGTTGAAGGATCAACTTGCCAAGACTAAGAAGAAGAACAAGAACAAGAACAAGAAGAAGAAAAATAACAAGGGCATGGCTCAAGGACCCTCTAATGGTCCAACCATCTTGCAAAGTGACAACTTTGCCGAAAAGAACAATCCCTATTATATTCTTTGAAAGTCCTATGATGGTCATGTATATGTTGGAACTTCTTACATGCATGATTATCATTGGGCCATTTGGGTGCCAAAGACTCTTGTTACTAACAAAAGGGTACCCATTGCAAAATGGGTACCTAAAACCAAAGCTTGATTTTCTTGTAGGACTATGCTTCTGATGGATCAAAATGGGTGCTTGATAGTGGAGCCACAAGTCATATGACCAGAAGAAAGTCTATCATGACGGAGATAAGGCCAAATATTGCCAACACCATGGTCTCCTACGGTGATAAAACAAGTTCTCAGGTATTGGGTTTTGGCAAAGTGGTGGTAACCCCGGATGTATCTTTGGTTGACATCATGCTTGTCAAAACCCTTGGTTACAATTTACTTTTAGTTCGTGCTCTTGCTCTTATGGGTCTTTCTTCCTTCTTTCATGTGCATTTTGTGGTCCTCATGTGGAGCAAGTCTCTCAAGGTGGCTTTCGTAGGGTATATAGAGCATGACTTGTATGTGGTGGACTTTTCAGGGACCACCACTCCTCATGCTCTATGTCTCTATGCTAAAGCCGATAAGGGCTGGTTGTGGCATCGCCGCCTAGCCCATGTTAACATGAGAACTTTGCAAAGACTTCACTCTGAGGGCCACATCCTTGGTCTTAACGATGTTTCTTTTGCCAAAGATCGTGTTTGTAGGGCTTGTATTGAAGGGAAGATGCATGAAACTCCTCACAAGGTGCTCAATCAAATCACCACGGAAAGATGCTTGGAGCTCTTGCACATGGACCTCTTTGGCCCTCCTTCTCATGATAGTCTTGGAGGCAAGAAATATTGTTTGGTTATTGTGGATGATTTCTTAAGATACACTTGTGTGTTCTTCTTCAAGTACAAGAGTGAGACTCAACAAACCGTCATCGATTTTGCCAATGAAGTTCAATGGAAACACAATGCAACCATTCTCTCCATTCGAAGTGACAATGGCACCAAGTTCAAGAACTATACCTTGGATGAGTTTCTTAGTGATGAAGGAATCAAGCATCAATACTCCACTCCCTATACCCCTCAACAAAATGGTGTTGCCGAAAGGAAGAATCACACTTCGATGGATGCTCTCTGTCTATGTTAGCTGAATTCAAGTCTCCATATAACTTTTGGGCCGAGGCTATCTCCACCGCTTGTCATGCAACCAACCAGCTCTACCTTCACAAGAAAAAGAACAAGACCCCTTATGAGCTACTCACCGGGAAAAAGCCAAATGTTAGATACTTTCGAGTGTTTGGTTGCAAGTGCTATATTCTCAAGAAAGGAGTTCATTTGTCCAAGTTTGAATCCAAGGCTCAAGAAGGGATTTTTGTCAGATACTCAAATCAGTCCCATGCTTATAGAGTCTACAACAAAGCCAATGTAAGAGTTGAAGAGACGAGCAATGTGAAGTTTGATGAAGACCATGAGTCCCTTGTTAGGCAAGATGGTGTTTGTGATCCAAGTGATGAAATTCCTCCTAGGGCCATAAGAAGAATGGTGTAGGTTTCCACCTCCCCATTGAGGATCCCCTTGTGGACGAAGGAGAAGGACAAAGATCTACTCAAGTGGAGCCCTCACTCTCACAAGATCATCTTGCCTCTCAAGGACCTACTATTTTGGCACAAGATCCCTCAAGCTATTCCGAAGCTTCTCATGCTCATGACTCTCCAAGCCCCGAAGGTCAAGCTCTTCATCAACAACATCAACCTCCCCAAGATGGGGATCCTCCTCAAGGCACCTCCCAAGGTCAAGCTCTTCATCAACAACATCCACCTCCCCAAGATGGGGCTCCTTCTCAAGGCTCTTCCCAAGGTCAAGATCGTCAAGATCAAGGGCAAGCTAATAATAATCAAGGCTCTAATCCAAATGATGACTCTCCTGAAGTGGAAATTGATGAAGATGATCCTCATGTTCATGCTTATAGTCAAGGCGGGAACTCCAATGGTGGCAATGACCAAGTGGTTACTCAAGAATCTCGTGTTGAAGCATAAGCCCGCCGTCAAGCCTATCGTCTTGACAAGCTCGTTTGAGATGGACATATCCTTGATAATGTTTATGGAGATTTCAATAAAGGTTCCACTACAAGGAGGCAATTAGCCTCCTTTAGCTCTCACCATGATTTTATCTCTCTTGTGGAACCACAGAAAGTCTTAGAGGCTCTTAAAGATGGTGATTTGCTTGACATTATGAACGAAGAACTTCACAACTTCAAGAGGAACAAAGTTTGGACCTTGGTTGATCGGCCCAAAGATTGTCAAAAGTCATCGGTACCAAATGGGTTTTCAAGAACAAGTGTGATGTGAATGGGATAGTTTTACGCAACAAGGAAAGGTTAGTTTCCCAAGGATACTCACAAGTTGAGGGCATAGACTACGGCGAGACTTATGCCCCCATTGCTCGCCTTGAATCCATTCGTATGCTTCTTGCTTTTTCTACTCATCATAACTTCAAGTTGCATCAAATGTATGTTAAGAGTGCTTTTCTTAATGGTCCTGTGAAAGAGTTGGTATACGTCAAGCAACCTCCAGGCTTTGAGGATCCACTTTTCCTGAACCATCTCTACAAGCTCAATAAGGCACTCTATAGCCTCAAACAAGCCCCACGTGCATGGTATGATTGCCTTAGAGAGCTCTTGTTAGACCGTGGCTTCGAAGTGGGCCTCATTGATCCCACTCTTTTTACTAAGAAAGTTGGAGGCCACTTGTTCGTATGCCAAATCTATGTTGATGACATTATATTTGGGTCTATTAACAAAACTTTTAATGAGGATTTTGCCAAGCTCATGACCGATCACTTCGAGATGTCCATGATGGGAGAGTTGAAGTTTTTCCTTTGGTTTGAAGTCAAGCAATTGAGGAAATGGACTTTCATCAACCAAGCCAAATACATCCAAGACATGCTCAAGAAGTTCAAGTTTGATCAAGTCAAAGGTGCCAAGACTCCCATGCCAACTAAGGTTAATATTGATCTCGATCCTAAGGGTAAGGATGTGGATCAAAAACTCTATCGCTCTACGATTGGTTCTTTGCTCTATCTTTGTGCATCCCGACCGGATATTATGTTGAGTGTGGGTATGTGTGCAAGATTCCAAGCCGCACCAAAAGAAAGCCACCTGGTGGCGGTCAAGAGAATCTTTCGATATTTGGTTCATACCCCAAACTTTGGGCTGTGGTACCCCAAGGGAGCCAGCTTTGACCTTATTGGATACACAGACTCGGATTGGGTTGGTGACAAAGTGGGAAGGAAGTAAACCTCCGGAGCCTATTAGTTTCTAGGAAGATCCTTGGTTTGTTGGTCCTTGAAGAAGCAAAACTGTGTGTCTATGTCCACTGCCGAAGCTGAATACATCTCCGCCGCAAGTTGTTGTGCTCAATTGCTATGGATGAAGAAAACCTTGAAGGATCTTGGACTCTCTTTTGACAAGGTGCCTCTTCTTTGTGACAATGAGAGTGCTATTTCTACTGCTCACAACCCCGTGCAACACAACCGGACTAAGCACATTGAGATTCGTCATCATTTCATTTGGGACCTTGTTGCAAGAGGAGACATTTCTTTGGAGTATGTTCCCACCAAGGCAAATCTCGCGGATCTTTTCACGAAGCCTCTTGATGAAGCAAGGTTCCGAGAGTTAAGGCATGAGCTAAATATCATAGATTCAAGCAATGTTGCTTGAGTACCTTGCACACCTACCCATGTCTCAATGTGTATCTTTGTTTGGATGTAGGCATGGATTTAGGGGGAGTGTAGTTCCTCTCATGAACAAACACTATCCCTATTATGCAGACATTAATGTTTTCATACTCTATAGTCTCTAAAGGAGACCATTTTAGCTTCATGATGAGTGTTGGTAATGAACCCAAGATATATCTTCGCGGTGTCAAGCCATTTACTCTTATATAAGGTGGCCTCGGCCACCGACCCTTTTTGTGTTTTTGTTTTTTCCTTGTGTTTTTGTGCTTGGTTGTTCTTGTGTTTTCTTGGTGTCTTTTGTTGTTTTTGGTTCTTCACAGTTTGAGCTCTCTATCCCAAGCCTTTCCTTTCCTCAAGCCCTCTCTATTCCCTGCACAAGTTCTTCCTTGTTATCTTCCTGTCCCGAGAAAGTGTTTCTGGCGTCACCGGAACTTCTGGCCAGTTGCTGGAACTTCCGTCAGCAAGTTGTTTTTCGGAACTGCTTGCTGACCTGGATAACTTCCGCCTGGCTCAGAACTTCCGGTTCACCGAAACTTCCGGTCGTTGACCGGAACTTCCGGTGAGGCTCTTTGTCCTATATAAAGTGGGCCCTGGGGAAAACAGAATCTTATTCCTCTTTTCCCCAAGACCACTTCTTATTTGGAGTAGCCATCAGCGACGCCAACTCCGCGGAGGTGATCCGGTCCCTTCATCTCCGGCCACCCTTCCTCAGATCTCCTCCGTGGGAATCTTCCCCACCTCGATCTCCCGCCATGGACTCGGTATTTTCCCTCAACTCCCTCCATTAGTGGAGATCTTGCTTTCTCACCATTGCTTGAGTTAGGGCTCACCTTGTCTAGGCTGGATCTTTGGATAGAACATGTTGGGGGATCTTGGTAGGCCTAGGGAATCTTGCTAGGGTAGATTGGTCCAATACATTCGTGGAAATCCGTACTTGTGCGAGTAGATCTAGATCTATTGGATTTTTTTGCTTGAACTGCCCAGTTCGTGGTCTCACCGGAACTTCCGGTGAGCCACGACCGGAACTTCCGGTGGACCATTTTCACCAGAAGTTACGACGATTCGGCGGAAGTTCCGGCGCACAGTAAAAAAAATCCTGACTGTATTTTTCCAATCTCCTTTTGTGTCTTCTTTCGAACTTGTGCACTTACCCCACCTTCCCTCCCTACTCTTTTGCTTTCTTCTCAGGGCAAGGTGGTACCCGCAAAGGCAAGCGCACCCGTCGACCTTCCTCTGATATTCCTCCTGAGATTGATGAATACGATGTTGAGGTTGTGCGTCCATCCACTCAGACCGCCCGTCAGAAGTCTGCTGCTGCTCGTCGTGCCGCTGCTGCTGAGGGTAAGCGGCCTGTCCTTGCCTCTCAGAAGGCCACTGCCATTGGGACTGACAA
This sequence comes from Avena sativa, assembly GCA_916181665.1. Classification (NCBI taxonomy): domain Eukaryota; kingdom Viridiplantae; phylum Streptophyta; class Magnoliopsida; order Poales; family Poaceae; genus Avena; species Avena sativa. Next base: position 232,328,274 of record OV702279.1, read on the forward strand.
ATCCAAGGACAAGATTTCTAAGTGGACTCAGAAGGCCTACTCTGCATTTAGGCGTGTGGATCCTTATATCGTTCCTCGTGACCGTCTTTGCTTGGATCCTCTCTTCCACAACTGTCGTCAAGAACAGATCTTTGCTGAAATTTATGCTACCAAGACCAAGTTTGTCGTTGCTCCTCAGAAATACATCAACATGGCTCACATGGAAGACAAGATTGCGTACTTTGGTGAAGCTCTTGACATTTTCCGAAGGTTTGGGTTGATTCCTATCATGGAGCATCTTCAGAATTATGATGAGAATGCTATTGCTTAGTTCTACACTACTCTTAACATGCAGATGAGTTCTTCTACTGAAGGGTTTTTGAAGTGGATGACTAATGGTTTGCTTCTTACCGCCCAATGGCCCGAGTTTGCTGCTCTCCTTGGCTATCCCATCCTGCCTGGCAAGGGGGCAAATGGATGGCGTGTTCATACCACTCAAGCTGCTGCTCCTGAAGTCTTGGAGCCTCTCTATATTGAAGGATGGGGCACTTGTGGTTATGTGAACCATCTCCATCCAGTCTATGACATCATGCGCATGGTGTACTTGAACACCATCTCTCCAAAGGCCGGCAACTTTGATCAGTTTCATGCATATCAAGTTGATCTCATGTATCAGACTTACCTTCGCCGTGACTCTGACAGGAAACTGGATGTCATGCACTTCATCTACACTGAGATCTGGCAAGCCATTATTAACAAGCGCTCCTGCCCTTATGCTCCATACATTTAGACTCTCATTAATGCCAAGTGGCTTGAGGTGAGTGGCACGCGCTTCTCTCAGGACACCATCACCATTCATGAGGAGAAGAAGTTGCATGTGAGCAAACACAATAAGCCTTGGTCCCAAGAAGAAAAGGAAGAAGCTCTCCGGAAGGCTCGTGCTGATGCTGGTGGTCCCTCTTCTACTCATGGTGGCTCTAGTGCAGGTGGTCCTTCTCTTCAGAGGCATCCGTCTTGGGCCAAGAAGCTGCTAGGAAAGGTGAAGAAGACGTTTTGCTTTCTGCAGAACCGAGAGTATCAGTCTTATGTTGATCAGCGACACAGTGCTCAGCGCAAGAAGGCTATCATGTCAGCTCTCATTCCTTGCTCTCTAGTCACTAGCTCCATCACTGCTCCCAGAGATGAGTGGATTCGCGACAACTGCCAGTGGTCTGAAGATGAGTTTGAGGAGGAAGTCACCGGTCCCCCGTCTGCGTGGATCAATGCCTCTTGGGACCCGAGCCTTCTCCTCCTCCTATTCATGGTTGGGGCGATTAGAGTGATCTTTTCTTCCTTTTTGGTGTCTCGATGCCAAAGGGGGAGAAAGGTGTCTATTAGGTTGCTCACGGGATTTGCATGGGCTGAGTCGCGATTTCGTTCTTATCTTTGATCTTTTCTCACTCGTGAACTCTCTAGTTTATTTGTGTGTGCTTGTGGACTTATTTGTGCTTGTGGACCATGTTATTTGTATAAGATTATGTGGTATGTTATGCTTTGTTATGCCTAGTGCTTGGTGTCGTGGTATTGCCGACGAGTACGCCATGGAGGGGTCCTCATAGTGCGTGTTTAGAGACGTGGGGTAAGGCGGACGGTTGACGGGTACGAGGTAACACAGCTTACCCAGGTTCAGATCCCACGACGGTGGCGGAATCCTACTCCTGCTATAAATCACTATAATGGAAATACGCCGAGTTACAGGGATCGGTTCGCTATGTGAGGTATGAGTTGATTTGTGCCCTAAAGGCTCCCATAGGTCCGGCTTATATAGTCGCCAGGTCCTAGGGTTACAGGGAAAGTGTAGGGGTTCGTAGCATGGAAAACAAAAAATTTCTACCGGATGCACACAAACAAGCCAAGATCTATCTACTAGATTGTAGCAACGAGTCGATTAGAGTACTCACCCTCGAAGATTCCAAAGCGGTTAATGAGAGCATATTCTCGTGGGTGATGTATTCATACACTTGCCGATCTCAAAATCGCATAGGCGATCCTTCCAGCGCTGCGTTCCGGCAGCGCTTCCGCAGTCGGTCACACGTTCGGTACTCGATGAAGACCTTCCTCTCCCTTGTTCCAGCAGGCAGCAGAGGTTGTAGTTCTCCCCTCGTGATTCCGGAAGCACGACGGCATGGTGTCGGAAGTGGAGGGAAGATCCCACAGGGCTTCGCCTAAGCCGGTGCGAGTTATGGTGGATCTAGGGTTTTCGGTGATCTAGGTTTAGAAGGCCGGAGAGGAGGAGGAGGAGGTGTCAGTGGCGGATAGGGCGACGGCGACAAGCCGGTGGCGGCGCGAGGCAGCGGCGGAACGGTGACGCTGGGTGGCGGCGGCGGCGACGCGGCACGGGTGGGGAGGGCTGGTTGTGTGTTTCTTTGGGGCAGCCCTCCCCCGCTATTTATGAGAGGGAGGGAGGCTTGGGAGAGGGGAGTTTGAATCCATACCCAAACCTAAGTTGGATAGAAGGAAGGACTCTTTCCTTCTTCCACTAGGAAACCATTGTTCTAGTTTGACTTTTCAAACCTCCCTTTTGACTTTCAATGTAGAGCTTTATTTCTCTCTCCCAAATACCCAACAAAAGTGACTTAGGACATGATCCAATAATTCCTATTACCCATGACACATTCATGGACCATTCCCCTTCCGGTCCGGTGAACCTTCTAGAACCTCTTCGATGAAAACATCGAAATCATTCCCGAACTCCGGAATCGGACTTTCCTTATATGAATCTTATTCTCCGGACCATTCCGGATCTCCTCGTGATATCCCAGATCCCATCCGAGACTCCGAACAACATTCGGTATCCCTACTTACATTCCATATCTACTAAATAACATCGAATCCTTAAGTGTGTCTCCCTACGGTTCGTGAATTATGCGGACATGACCGAGACACTTCTCCGATTAATAACCAATAGAGGAATCTTGAAAATCATATGGCTCCCACATATTTTTGCGATTACTTTGCGATCAAATGAACCACTTACATACGATACCAATTTCCTTTTGTCTCACGATAGTTTACTTATTCGAAGTTTGATCGTCGGTATCTCTTAATACCTAGTTCAACCTCGTTACCGATAAGTACTCTTTTCTTGTTCCCGTGATATGTGATCCCTTGTGAGCTAGTCACATGCTTGCAAGCTAATTGGATGACATTCCACCGAGAGGGCCCAGAGTATATCTATCCGTCATATGGATGGACAAATCCCACTCTTGATCCATGTGCCTCAACACATACTTTTCGAACACTCAATGCCACCTTTATAGCCACCCAGTTACGGTGTGGTGTTTGATGTCATCAAAGCATCCTTCTGGTGATGGTGATTAGCATGATCTCATGGTCGAAGGAAGTAGGTTACTATGTATCAGAAAGCTTATAGCAAACAAACTATTTAAATGACTTGATCTTTATGCTACGCTTATCTATAGGAGTATGTCCATCATACCATTCTCCTAATGATATGATCTTGTTGTTAATAACATCTCAATGTTCATGATCGGGAAACCACAATCATCTATCAACCAACAAGCTAGTATTACAAAGAGGCTTTACTAGGGACTCTAATTTAGTTTACAAATCACACAAGTATTAATGTTTTCGGTTAATACTATTATAGCATGAATGTAAATATTTATCATAAACACAAAAATATAATAATAACCACCTTTATTATTGCCTCTAGGGCATATCTACAACATAAAGTCCTAGATGGTCAGGTTACAGAGTCCTACACAGTATACAATCAGTCTAACGTGTCTTGCACTCCAAGGCTCCGGGTACGTCAGTGACTCCTCCGTAGCCTTCCTTTATCCGGCATGGGCCTCCCTTCTGGATCCATCTAACTAGGCCGCCCAGCAGGCCATAGGCCTTGCTATCAACTGTGGGCCACCCGGGTTGTCCAGATAGGAGACAAGCTATGAGGATACCCATATAGCATATCCCCAACAGTAGTCCCCGGAGAACTCCGAGATCTTGCGTTGTCTTGCCTCTTCAGGTTGAATGCTCCGTCTAGATGGATGTCGGCAAATCTTCAAGCAATATCTTGTAGTCCTCCCAAGAACCCTGCAATGTTCTCCGTCTTCAACTTGTAAGTCGGAGAAATGCTAAATCTTTCATCGTACTCTTCTCGTAGCCAGACTGGATCCGTCCATGCCGGAATATTCCGATGTGATGGTTCACCTGCCCGTGTCAGCTAGAGCGACGTAGACATAGGTCATCGACGTCTCGTAACTCACACATGTAGAGAACACAGTCATGTCCATTTTTCCTGCGCGAAGGATACGAACCGTTGGCGGCGGCGGTTGGGAACGTGGCGAAATTTCCGCGCATGCGCACACACGCGCTGTCCACGCAGCAACCATTCGATCACTTTGCACGAATCTTGATGCTAGGGGTTATAAATTTCAACCATGGAAGATTTCATCTTTTCACCTCACTCTCCCTCTGCGTCATCGTTTTCCTCCTGCGAACATCTCCTCGAGCCCTCCGCGTGCACGCAAAAAACCCTAATCTCCCCAATCTCTCAGTCACCTCTCCCTCCTCCCAATGGCGAGCAGCATCTCCAACCCATCCATGGCGGCAACGACCGACGCTGCGGCCAAGCCGGCGAGCTCCATCCAGGTGCCCCCAGAGGGTCTGGTGCTGCCACGGTCCACAGTGGTGGAGTCCACCAGCGATGACCATATTCCAGCGGTGCTGGAGCCGCTGGAGGAGGAGGGTGACTCCCATAAGGGGGAGTGGCGCGGCTCTGATATCACCAACAGTGATATCAAAGAGCTGCTCGTTGAAGGTTACCTCCCCGCGACGGAGGGGCTTGTTTGGCGGGCGGTGCCGGCCGGCGAGGTCACCCCTTCTCCCCAAGCCGGAGAGAAAGTGTACCTAAAAGAAAAACTGGTACGCGACGTCTCCCTCCCCATCTCCGACTTCTTCCTTGTTGTCCTCAAACATTACCGGGTTCAACCTCAGAACCTATCCCCTAATAGCATCCTAGCGCTTAGAAACTACGAGGCGCTTTGCGAGGGTTACCTAGGGATTAGGCCTAGGTTAGATCTGTTCATTTACTTCTTCACAATCAAGAGGGAAGCCGGAGCTAGCAAGGACGAGCTTAGGAATTACGGAACGATTATCTTTAAGATCCGGCCTGGCCAGCGGTTCCTCGACATCGTCGGCCATGAGTCCTGCAAGAACTGGCAGCGGGCGTACTTCTACGGCCCAGATATCCCTCTCGCCGGCTGAGAAGGAACGTATCCGGACTTCATCGATGGAGCCGCCGCCGAAGCCCCAACATGGAGATCCCAGGCCTCCCTTCCCTCCGACAACGACGCTTCCCTCGCCATAAGGCAGATAGAGTGGTTCATAGAGACGGGTCTGAGAGGGTTGGACCTAGCCATGTGCTGGTTCGTCAGGAGGATCCAACCTCTGCAGCACCGCTCGAAGCTGATGCACCAGTACACCAAGAATAGGAAAGATATCCTCCGCATCTCCGAGGACAATTTCTCGAGTGAATCCATCAAGCTCTGCCTCAAGGACATCGTCAAGGTGAAAGACAGGAAGCGTGGCTTCACCATCACCTATGACATGTTCGAGGAGGGCAAGTGCCTAGAGGTACCTATTTATTTTCCGTGTATGACATATACTCCAGTTCTTCTGTCTAGCCATTATCATCTCATCTAACACTTTGGGATTTCACTTTACAGCTCAAAAGTCTAGAGGAGGATAGCATGGCTGTCCAAATCTATGACCCCAAGATGAAGAAGTCACCGTCGTGTCCGACAACGATGTCCCATTGGCGCGAAAGCGGAAGAGCTCCACCTCTGACGCTGCCAACGAAGGCAAGAAGAAGAAGATGGAGGGTGGAGCCTCCAAGAAGACTACCGCTGCCCTAGAGGCGGAGAAAATAAAGATTACTGGGATCCCTTTTACCAAAGCACCCACTGTTGTGTAAGCTTCTCATCCTCCGACATTGTCCATTGCTCGTCTTATTCCTGTACTTATACTTTTGCATGTTTCAGGAAGAATGCCAGTATAAGTTTGAAGAAGACCTCCAAAACATTGGGGGCTTCTAAAAACTTTAAAGATATGTTGCACCGAGATATGTCGCACCAAGCATCTCCCGCCATCGCCCCTACCACTCCCAGCGTCCAGCCTGCCACCGCTCCGACAAGCTCTCCAGCCAAGGATGCATCTGGACCTTCCGCCTTGGAAGTGGACCCAGGTGTCTCCGCGGATCTTGTCCTAGTCGACGAGTAGGCGACACAAGAAAGTACTGCTTCCAAAAATGGCTGAAGCTCCAGCTAAGGATGCCATCGGTAGCAGTAAGGCGATGGTGGTAGGCGGAACATCCGTCGAAGGCAGCGCCTCTGCACCCAGGATATCCATAGAGCTTCCGAAGATAGTCTACCCGGCGCTTACGCCGAGTAGCTCAACTCTGGATCCTGGTGCGGCTGTAACATCTCCGACTTGCGGTCTTGAGGAGCTCCTCAGGAAAGCTGATATCCTGCGAGGAAATAGCCTTTCCTCAAGCAAGATATTTTCCGAGAGTGCCACCAATCTCAAGATCATCGCACTTGTAATTTTTATTTACCTTTTGCATTTCATATGAGTATCCCACTGTAGCCCCCGAGGATTTAGACGGAAAACCATAGGTCTTTGCATCTGAATGCTCTAAGATTGACTAAGCTAGAAAACTTCGCACTGTAGCCCCAAGTATTTAGTTTGAATGAATTATTCCGACTAGATACTTTTAGAGTAGCATACACAGTGTTTGTAAATTTCAATACTGTATCCCCCAAGCTTCTAGTTGAAACTGAATTAGTTCCGACTAGATGCTTAAAGAAAGACTAAGCATATTGATAAGCTGAAAAATCATACTGTACCCCCCAAGCTTCTAGGTGAAAACTGAATTAGTTTCGACTAGATGCTTAAAGAAAAACTAAGCATTATGCCGAGTTAAAAACTCTCACTATAGCCCCCAAGCCTCTAGGTGGATATTTGTACGGCTAGATGCTCTAAGAAACTAAGTGATTATGATCTTCTTTCCACAGAACGAGAATGCTCGGAGAGGCATCGCCAATGAGAAGTTCCACAAGATGCGCGCGGAGTTGGAAGCTGAAAAGGGTAAAACTGCCTTCTTGAAGGAACAAATCACGAAGAGCAAGAGTCTGTTTTCCTTTCAATTTCGCAATCATCTTGGTCTTGCGCCATCACTCTCCGACTACTCATAGTGTGTTGTTCTTTCTCCGACTTGCAGAAACCATCGCCAAGGCCAAGGATATTGTTGAGCAATCCAAGCACATTGAGTTGTTGGATAGCGAAAACAAGATCCTTAAGAAGGATAGGACTGATACCCTGAAGATGCATGCAGAGTCCATGGATGCCTTGCAGGAGTCTGCCAACACAGAGATAAACCGACTGAAGGAGGAGATTGCGATGCTCAAAGAGCAGAAGAAAGTGCCGATGAGTAAAATCAGCGCAATCTTGAAGCATACAAGATCCTCCGACAAGAACGAGACTCTATGGCGGAGACACTCCAGCAAGCGGAGGCGAGCATCTTTGGTAAGCAATTCTCCGTCTTGTACTTCTGTGAGCCAGATACTCTGAACTTTGTATTATTGAACTCATGTGCTCCTTTGTCGAAAAATGCAGCTCCTATTGGTTTGACCAAGTCGCATCCCCTGCCAAAGGAATGCATGGTCCTCGTCGGCAACTTCATCAGCACCGCCGTCAAGCAAGCCAAGGAGATCGCCAAGCCCCTCAATATCAATATCAATATCAATATCAATATCAATATAAAGGAAGTGGACTTCGTGATGAAGTAATCGGAGATCTTGCATCAAGCCCCCGAGCGTATCGTAAGCTGGAAAGCTTTATGTACCCAGGCTAGCACAAGGATGTCTCTGGCGATGGTCAAGGCGCACTACAAAAACGCCGACCTTGACACGGTGACCTCGGGTCTTCCCGACGTAGACGATGAAGGCCAGAAGATTGACCACAAGGCTATCTGGTCATCACTTGCGGGTTTTGACACCAGGGTTTCCTAGTTGGTCGATCCAAACGTCTTCGTGCCGCTGGAGATCATTAACGGCGACCACCAGAGCTCCTCTGAGTCCCTCAAGACCACCAACTTCTTAGATGATGGCTCTCCTGCTGTCGACGATGCTGCATCAAAGTCTCCTACGCCAGAGGAATGAAAAAACACTTTGTAATATTTGTTTCCTCTGGTTTGGTGCATGCGAAAAAACTACTATGTTAAATTAAAGCGGAAAAAATAGTTGTAATATCCTGCTACTCAAGTACTGGTTCCGGCATGTAAATATTTTTTAAGCAAGTGCTGGCTTATCCATTACTTTGGTTCTTATGCTCGACCTTTCATGAGTCGTAAAACTCGTAGTCGGAACCATGCGCTCATGTGATGATGCCCAATGGCACCGTCAAAAACCTAAGCACAAAATCGCCGACAACGAGTGTCGAAAGTCACTACTCTAGAATCCACATAAAAACAACAAAGAACGTGTAGACCAGAAAACTTAAGCTAACGCCCGTAGGCGGAATTTTCACAAGTGCAAATACCAAGCTTGCGCATAAAGGTTTTATATGATAAAAATGAACACTAAAGGAGGTAAAAGACTCAGAAATATGAGTGAACCAGAGAGCTTTATTTCATTGATCATATAAGAGGTACACCGTAGATAAAAAATATATTAAGTGTAAAAAGAACGTAGCTGTGCTATGTTCCATGGCCGATCAAGCTCCTGGTAGTCATCATCCCGGTCACGTCGCTTACGCTTATGATCATCGCTGGGTCTATCCTCAAGTTCACGATTGTCAACGAGGTAGTAAGACCCATTGAGCAGCGCCTTGCTTATGATGAACGATCCTTCCCATGGCAGGGATAATTTGTGTGACTTCTTCTGCTTAAGTCGGAGCACCATATCCCCCTCTTTAAACGAGCGGCGACTATGGTAGCTGCGTAGCTTCTGCTGGTAGATGGCAGATCTTTGGCATGCCAAAACGCGCTCTTCCTCGAGAAGGTCCACATCTAGGTGTCTGGATTCTTCAATGTTATCTTCGTTGTAGGCGGCAACTCTTGGTGAATCGTGAAGGATGTCGGAAGGCAGGATGGCTTCTGCTCCATATACCATGAAGTAAGGGGTGTAGCCGGTGGATCTGTTGGGTGTAGTTCGTAAACTCCACAGCACAGATGGTAATTCCTCCGCACAGGCTCCAACTGCTCTATGTATCGGTGCCTCTAGACATGGCTTGATTCCCTGTAGAATTAATCCATTGGCTCGCTAAACTTGGCCATTGGATTGTGGGTGTGCCACAAATGCTAGGTCAAGTCGGATGCCCTTATCCCAACAATACGCTTCCACTTCTCTGAGTGACAAGTTGCTACCGTTGTCGGTGATAATGCTATGTGGGATACCAAATCTCACCCCTAGATCTTGGAAAAACCTAAGGGCAGTTGACCCATCAAGATTTCTAATGGGTTTAGCTTCCATCCATTTGGTGAATTTATCAACTGCTACTAGCAGATGCGTAAACCCACATGGTGCCATCTGTAATGGACCAACCATGTCTAGCCCCCAGACTGCAAATGACCAAGTTATTGGTATTGTTCGCAATTCTTCAGCTGGAACATGTGGTTGCCGGGCATAGTACTGGCATCCCATGCATGTCTCAACCAGCTTGTCGGCGTCTGCCTTCGCGGTCAGCTAGTAGAATCCTTGTTGGAAGGCTTTGGATACCAACGATCGAGGAGCGGCGTGATGCCCGCAATCTCCGAGATGGATCTCACGAAGGATTTCAATACCTTCTTGCTGGGAAACACACTTAAGGTATACACCAGTGGTGCTTCTTTTGTAGAGTTGTCCATTGATTATGGTATAGCCCTTTCGTCGACGTACTATTTGCCGACTTTTGACCTCGTCGATGGGCAAAGTTCCGTGCACGAGATATTCCATGAACGGTTTTGTCCAAGCCGGAGGTACCTTTGTCACTGTGTGAACAAAAGAGTCAACTCTATCCGGGTTCTTGGTGTATGCTCCCTTCACGGATGGTGTCTGTAGATGTTCCAGAAAAACGCCAGGCGGAATTCGTTTGCGCCCTGATCCAAGCTTAGACAGTAGATCAGCCACCTCATTTTTCTCCCTAGGTACATACTTGACTTCGTAGCCCAAGAAGCTCTTGGCTATCTCGTTCACTTCGTATTGATATGCCGCCATCATAGGGTTCCGCGCGTTCCAGGTGCCAGCCACCTGCTGGGCAACCAAGTCGGAATCTCCACAACAAACTATGCGCTTGATGCCAATATCCTTGGCTACACGTAGTCCGTGAATGAGTGCTTCATACTCCGCCATATTGTTTGTAGCCTCGAAGTGGATCTGCAAAACATAGTGTAGCTTTTACCCGGTTGGTGACTGTAATAGTACACCAGCCCCCGAGCCATTGAGTAGCTTTGATCCGTCAAAGTGCATCACCTAGTATTCTGGCTCCGACATAGGGGTAGCATCTGGCATCTCCGCCCAATCTGCGATGAAATCCGCCAAGGCCTGTGACTTGATAGCGTTGCGTCTCCTGTAGGTGATCTCGAAGGCGGCAAGCTCAATGCCCCACTTCGTGACCCTTCCTGTAGCGTCGTTGTTGTTGATGATGTCGGACAGTGGAGATTTGCTCACAACTGTGATAGGGTGCTCCTGGAAGTAGTGCCTTAGCTTCCGAGAAGCAAGGAACACTCCATAAGCTATCTTCTAGTAGTGCGGGTAACGCTGCTTAGACTTCGTCAAGACCTCGCTTACATAGTAAACTGGTCGTTGAACTCCGTACTCATGCCCTGGTTCTTTCCGCTCTACCACGACGACGATGTTGATTATCCGGTTGGTGGCCGCCATGTAAATTAACATAGGCTCCATAGGCTCGGGTGCTGCAAAGATAGGCGCCGAGGAGAGTATCTCCTTTAGCTGCTTCAATGCTGCATCTGCTTCGTCCGTCCACGTGAATTTGTCCACCTTCTTCAGCAACTTGTACAGCAATAGAGCCTTCTCTCCAAGTCGGCTGACGAACCGACTAAATGCTGCAACACAACCTGTCAGTCATTGTATGTCCTTCAGGCATCTCGGACAGTTTATGTTTAGGATGGCCTTGATCTTCTCCGGGTTGACCATGATTCCTCGTTGGGAAACGATGAAGCCCAACGATTTGCCGGCTGGAACCCCGAAGACGCACTTCTTAGGGTTAAGCATCATGTTGTATTTCCAGAGATTATCAAAGGTTTCTTTTAAGTCGAAGATTAAGTCGTTTGACTTTTTAGACATCACCGCTATATCGTCCACATAGGCGTGAACGTCCCGACCAATTTTATCGTATAGGAAATGCCGCATTGTCCGCTGGTACGTAGCACCTGCGTTTTTCAGCCCAAAGGGCATCGTGACGTAGAAAAACGTGTCGTAAGGTGTGGTGAACGAAGTGGCCAATTGGTCCAACTTTCTCATCTTAATTTGGTGGTATCCTGAGTATGCATCAAGAAAACACAAAAGCTCCAAGCCAGCCGTCGAGTCAATGACTTGGTCAATGCGAGGTAAAGCAAACGGATCTTTGGGACACGCTTTGTTCAAGCCGGTGTAACCAACACATATTCTTAATTCTTTGGTTCCATTTTTGGGGACAAGTACATGATTGGCCACCCATCGGGTGTGAAGGACTTCTCGGATAAAACTAGCCTTAAGTAACCTAGTTATCTCCTTACCTATGGCGCGTCTCTTCTCGTCTCCGAAGCGTCATAGAGGTTGTTTCACGGGTTTGCATTTTAGATCAATATTCAAGCTGTGCTCGGCAAGTTCCCTAGGTACACCTTTCATGTTGGCAGGTTGACAGGTAAAGATGTCCCTATTCTCACGGAGGAACTCGACGAGCGCGCTTTCCTATTTGGGATCCAGGTTCGTCCCAATGGCGGTGGTCTTGGAGGCATCGCCTACCACAAGTTCCACCGGCTTGGTTTCGATGGCGGCCTTGAAGGCTGGGGCAGAGTCAGAAATCTGCTTCTTCGACACCGGCATCTCCGAGGCATCGACCTTGCTCTGGATCTCCTTGAATTCTTCACTATAGAGGACAACTTCTGCAAAGGCTGCTTCTCCAATCTCGCAGTCCCTTGCCTTGGTAAAGCTTCCGGATACGATGATGACACTTTTGGGCCACGCAGAGATAAAACAAAAACTTTTCCTCTAACGCGGTGATCCCAAGATCTAGCTGAGGTAGAAGGCCACGAGGTTTACCACTAGACGCGCAGTTGCGGATTACTAATGAAGCGCGTCAGTTGATGCAGTGCAGTCCTCACGATCCGATCGTCCTGGTGCTGATCGCACAACACCTCTGCTGGTATCCACACGTACAAGGAGGAGCGCCGGCGGTGAACTGCTAGGTTCGTTACGGCGGCAGGACTGCTGTGGAGCTAGGGTTTCCAACACATGGAATGACCTAACCGAACAACGATTAACCTTTCTGGGTTAAGGTGCTCCACTTTATATAGGGAGTGAACATGGGCTCTGCTCGCGCGACCCATTCACTAAAGCCCATATAACACCAGTCACCGTGAGTCCAACTCACTAACTCAGTCCTAATCCGGTTTAGGTCCAACCCAACCAGATTACAGGTTCAGATCCAATCCGAACATTCTCCCGCTCTTAAGTGTGTGACCCCGCAGGCTCATGGCTACTTGGACACGATAGGAGTCCGACTCTCAATCGATCAGTCGGTAGCGGCTCCTAGCAAAACGTGCCGACTCCCAAGTACCAAAGAGTCATGACGACTTGCCTTTCCAATGCGACTTGCGTCCGAGTCCCTTTTGCCTCACGATATACCTTGTCAGACTATAGGCGAATATATGTCATCCCTTAAATAGTCCAACCCTCTTCTCGATCCGAGATAAGTGATTCACCCGACTAACTCTTAGTCGATCGCCTCGGTTAACACTTAACCGAGTCGTGCATGGCCATGCTTTCCGAATCATATCTCACGAGAGGGCCCAGAGAATATATCTCCGAGTGGAGGGGCAAAATCCCATCTTGGTTATTCACATCACGCATCTTGATTCTCAGTCGACCCGAACCCTGCCTTTATAACTGCCCAGTTACGGATCAGCGTTTGACAGAACCTAAGTCGGTGATCCTCAACTCGGACTATGCAACAACCTCAGGTCTTAGGATTACATTGATTGAGATATACAAATGACATCTAGTTCGTTGTACCTCAATATGGGTCAATCTGACTCGCTAAACTCTTTAACCGAGTCTGTGTAAGTTGGAATAGCATCTCCATGCCCATGACAAGTGGAACCGAGTCATCAAGCCAACTTTCACATTGTTCTAAGTTGTGTGTCCAGCACAACCTCAATGACCAAGGATATTTAGTACAAACAACATGAATGCATAGTTCCACAACCGAATCACATATTCAATGATACACATCAGATGTTTATAAAACGACTAATATATTTATGAATACAATGGGAAATATCATCATACATGATTGCCTCTAGGGCATATTCCCAACAGACACCGTTTGGTCCGGGTATCTTGAGCTTGTTATAGACGAAGCATGGCTTGGCCATGAAGGCGTGGAAGATGTCGCGTCCTAATATGACATGGTACACGCTCTTAAAGGGGACCACCTCGAAGGTCATGCGTTCTTGGCGGTAATTATTAACATCGCCAAAAGCAACCTGAAGTGTGATGCACCCAAGGGACCGAGCCTCCCGACCAGGAACTACGCCATGGAAGATGGTGCTGGTCCGCCTTAGGTTGTGCTCCGTCAAGTTCATCTTGTGCAGTGTATCCAGGTACATGATGTTGATGCTGCTTCCACTGTCCACCATACATTTGGTGAACTCGCTGCCGTCAATCAGGGGGTTGATGACCATGGCGTACTGGTTCTCCATAGGGATGAGTTCTGGGTGATCCTTCCTGTCCCAAGTAATTGGAATCTCCGACCAGCGCAGGTACTAGGGAAGTGGGGGTAGAGTGGCCATCAGTATCCTCATAGAGGTTTTCTGTTGTCGGATAGTGGGGGTGCCAAGGAAAGTGTGGAAAACAGCCACCTTCTTCTCGAAGGGGTTCTTGCCCTTGCCATTGCTCTTGGCAGCATGCTTGGGGTCAACATTCTCATCCATGTCACTTGAATCCTTGGACACCTCTTCGTTCTTCTTCCCCTTGCCCTTGCCTCGCGGTCTGTTCTTCCGACTTTGCTTGTAGCCGGACTCCGGGTCCTCCTTGAGATCGTTGACGAACTTGCAATGGAGATTTGTGTGAGTGGCTTGCCTTTGGCGTCGAGGTGTACATGGCACGACATGTCACGGTACTCTTCGTATGTTTGGGGAACGTGGAGCGCTGCCGAGGTAGTTTCACTACCTCGCTGCTGCCCACGACCAGTCCCCCGTCCTCGGCCATGCTGTCCGCCATCACCTTGTCCTGCAAATGTCATGGCGACCATGTCGGAGGTTTGTTTTTTTCTAGCGGGCTCTTTCGCTTGGTGCTGTTGTTCCTCCTAGCTTGAGTTGGAACGGCCGTTGTCGGCAGGGAGCCGCGAGCATCGTCATCGGCCGCTGCGAACTCACTAGCCAGCTGGATCATCTGGTTGAGATCTAGCCGGTGATTGTCCTGCAAGCGCTTCAACTTATGTTGGAGCAGCGTACCTTTCTCCAACACATCAATGAAGGTTGCCATGGTGGTCTGGGCGTGCACTCCTGCGTAGGAATTCTTCATGTCCAGCCAGCGAGAGAGGTAGGCGCGAGATGACTCGTCTTTCTCCTGCATGCACCGCTGTAGATCGCCAATAGTACAAGGACGTTTATACGTACCCTCGAAGTTCTTGGTGAACGCTTCTTGCATGTCCAACCAATTGCAGATGGACTTCTCAGGCAATTCATCGATCCATTGTTGGGCCGTGCCCGCCAGCATCAGTGGGAGGTACTTGACGGCGACATTGGGGTTACCCCTAGCGATCTCCACCGTGTTGCCATAATCCTGCAACCACGTAGCTGGTTTGGCGGTGCCGTCATAGGGCTTGATGATCTTGTCAATTCGGAAACCCTTGGGGTAAGTTGCGGTCCGTATTACAGGTCCAAAGCAACATGGTCCCAAGTATTGTCCTTCCCAGGCCTCGTGAATCTTGTCCAGGCATGAACGTGCATCGTATGGCTCCGGGCTTGCTCTTTTCTTCTTGCCGCCAGGGGAAGGGCTGCGTGAACAACGCGGGCCTCCTCCACCATGGTGGCTGCTAGGGGGCGATGGAGTCAGAGGTGGCGGTGGATTAGCCTTCTTGTTGTTACCCTCCTGCGACGCCTCACGATTGTGGCGGTTGCTTGTCAGACGCGGAGGGTCATGGCGCGACCTTCTCTTGTGTCCTTGGTTGCGCTCTCCATCATGACGGGTATGCTCCGTGTTGTTGCGGATGACGATGCTGCTTTGTCTTGGTGGAGGCATGTCTGTGCGATGGTGAGCCTTGGGGTCTTCGCAATGTTGGGGAGACCGGGACGGTGGAGATGTGCAACGAGGGTGAGCCTTGCCTCCATGGTCGGAGGATATGGGGATAACGTCCTTCCTGTTGCGTGCATCCCTCCGTCTTTGTTCTGATGAACCCGTCTGAGACCCGACATCATGAGGAGATCGGTCCCTTGGCGGCTTAGGTTGGCTAGACTGGCAAAACGCTGGGTCAGACTCAAGCCTCTGAGAGGTGGCCTTTTCCTGCTATTTCACCGCCTTGGACACAAGGTCATAGACCTGGTCCACAGCCGCGGGTGATCTATCCTGCTCCAGAAGGGTCTTGGCAATGGCGAGGTTGAGAAGAGGGGTGGGCATCACATGCCTGCCTTTGCTGTCAATGTATGGATTTGCTTGTGGCGGCTTCGAGGGGGCCCATCCTAGGTTTCGCCGTACACCAAGATCGTTGATGACGCGAGCTGGAGCTTTCTTAGCCTTCTGCTGCTGCTGCAGCAGAGTCTTGTACTCGGCCTCCATGGCTCTAGCTTTCTCTATTGACTTCTACGCGTTGGCCAGATCTCGATCCAGCTTAGCGCCTTGCTTCGCGATGGCCTACGCTTCCTCCAGCAGCTGCTGGCACTTCTCGTCAAGCTGGACTATGTTCCGAATATGAGCCACGGTCATGGGCTCGACGAGTAGGTTGCCATACATCACTCTATCAGCTGGAGTGACTTGGGCAACAGCAGACGTAGATGCCGGAGGCGGCGGGTTTGCGGTGTTGTTGTTACTCGGACCGGTGCTGAGTTCCTGCGGCTGCTGCACTGGGTTAGGCGGAGGGGGCAATGACCTTTGCGCGATCATTGTCGGTAGCAACATGTGGTCCCTTCCCCTTGTCCAGCGCTGTAGGCGGAGGTTGTCCGGGTTGATCTTCATCCATCGCGGTCCCGATGGCGACGAACACCTCTCGGGACGTGACGGTGTTATTGGCCTGCTCGTCGCGTTTGTAATCCTCCTCCATCTCCTGCATAGAAGAGTCTAGCTCCTCTGGGCTGAAATCTATCTCCTCTGAGTCAGCGCTGATGTCGGTGTAGAGCGCGTCAAGCACAGTGTCGGAGGGTTCCGGGGCTTCCTCGATGATGGGTGGTGGTGGTGTGACAGCAGCGACGATGACTGGAGGTGGTGGTGTAGCTGCAACGACAACGACCGGAGGCGGTGGCGGCGGTGGCTGAGGCGGAGGGGCGCCATCAAGGAGCGCAAGCACTATCTGAGCTGCCTCCTCAGCCTCTGCGTAGTTGTTGACGGTGTTCACCATGCTTTCGAAAGTGAGGTGTCCTGAAGCCTGCTGCCGCCTTAGTGTATGTCGGAGAAGCGTACCTTGGTCCAGTCCTTCCACAAAGTGATACATGGCATCATCATTAGGGTAATGCGCTAGGTCGGCCCGTATACGCAGCCACCTGGCAAGGTAATCGCGGGGGTTTTCACCTTCTCTCTACACGCAACGCGCCAGATCGAAGATGGTCACCACTCCGACGAACTTGGATCTCCGCTGTCCAGATGCACGGGCGAAGCCGGCGGACTTGAAGTGATCTTCCACCGTTATATCCTGCACAGGGGCAGTTTGGGTGGGCCTTGAATTTTTTCAATCTTTGCCGGCAAACTCCGAAGAGAGATCTGACATCGATCCTTCCGCTAACGTATCCTGCCTGTAGGCGGTCCGTGCGGGTCTTGATGCTCCTCTGACTTCCAGGGAACTAGTGCCCGAGTCGGTTTCGCCGATGAAGAGGTGGATGTCTCCGATGGGGACGATCGAGCATCTGGTAGGGTTTGTCTTCGCCGGGATCCAGAACTCATCGGGGGGGGGGGGGACAATCAGAACGTTGCCGGAGAAAAGAACATGGCCGATGGCTATGGTTTCACCTATTCCCGCGAAGATATTGGACCTCGCCCACTGTAGAGCTTGAAACGCCTCTTGCCCCATGATGGGCGCCAAGTGTCGTGGTATTGCCGACGAGTACGCCATGGAGTGGTCCTCACAGTGCGTGTTTAGAGACGTGGGGTAAGGCGGACGGTTGATGGGTATGAGGTAACACAGCTTATCTAGGTTCAGATCCCACGACGGTGGCAAAATCCTACTCCTGCTATAAATCACTATAATGGCAATACACCGAGTTACAGGGATCGGTTTGCTATGCGAGGTATGAGTTGATTGGTGCCCTAAAGTCTCCCATAGGTCTGGCTTATATAGTCGCCAGGTCCTAGGGTTATAGGGAAAGTGCTAGCCGGACAGGTTACAGAGTCCTACATAGTATACAATCAGTCTAACGTGTCTTGCACTCCAAGGCTCCGGGTACGTCGGTGACTCCTCTGTAGCCTTCCTTTATCCGGCATGGGCCTCCCTTCTGGATCCATCTAACTGGGCCGCCCAGCAGGCCATAGGCCTTGCTACCAACTGTGGGCCACCCGGGTTATCGGATAGGAGACATGCTATGAGGATACCCATATAGCATATCCCCAACACTTGGCATGTTTGTTGTTGGCCTATGGTCTTTTGTATATGGTGGTGGAGCTTTCATAGTCTTCATTGATATTATTTCTTCTATTGTCTCCACCACATTTGTTTGGTGCAACGGTATGATCTCTATATTGTATTTATCTTGCACATGTGCTATCTTTGCAATAGAAAGGGGGAGCCTCCTTGTATGTCTGCTTATCTTGTCCTTAAAGCTTTATCTCTACCTTGCACACATATAGGGGGAGCTTGTTCCATCCATTGCAAAGACTGCTCATTCTTATGCAAATCTTTGGGATTGTCATCAAACACCAAAAAGGGGGAGATTGAAAGGACTATATTTTCCCATGCTATTTTGGTGATGATGACAATCCCACTTGTGATCTAACCGTGTCCTTGAGTTTCAGGTTAATTGCTTTTGATGATTCTTTTGAAGTGTCTAGATGCTCTCCTTGGGATCTCGTGAAGACGGCGGTCTTTTGTGTTTTCTATTTCTCTCTTTTTATTGCTTTATATCACCGTACTATCAAGAGGGGGTCCACCTCGAAAGGCTGTGGGGAATCATCTGTTTTTTGCACACACCTTATATGCACCACCACAACCATCCTACTCATCTGCGAGAGAGCGAAGTTCTGATCTGATGGAGCAGTTTTTGTCTGATCGGAACTTCCGGCCAAGCGCCGGAAGTTCCGCTCGGGGCTTTCAATGGGGAGTATCTGGGACTAAGTTCTGATTCAACTTCCGCTGGAAGTTCCGGCCAAATCCCAGAACCTTCTGTTTTGGTATGTTCTATTTGCCGGAACTTCCACCGGAAGTTGCACCGGAAGTTCCGGTCAAGAATTTCCGTTGCTTCCTCCAATGAGATCCTGAGCGGACCTTCCGCCCAGGCGCCGGAACTTCCGGTCAGACAAGGTTCACGTCCCAGTTGTTCCGCCCTAGTTCCGCTCCAAGTTCCGCTCAGAATCAGTATACTTCTGTTTGGAAGTGTTCAATTTGACAGAACTTGGGCCGAAACTTGCATCGGAAGTTTCACCGGAACTTCCGGTCGTTCTGACTGGAACTTCTGGTCAGGCTTTTGGATCGTGTGTCAACGGGCTGATGACCATTGGGGCTATGCTGGGCGGAACTTCCGGCTACTCACCGGAACTTACGGTGAGGTTGCGAAGGCTCCAACGGTTCAGTTTGGAGGGAGCCTATTTAATGCGCCTTGTCGGGGATATTACCCCAGATACCCTAGAGTTGAGGTATAAAGAGACCTTTGAAGATTTACATACGTGTTTATAAAGGAATACGAAGATATAAAGACATACCTAGATAGATATGAGACCTAAAGGATAAGAAACAAAAAGGAAAAGAGGACCTGGGCCGAACTAAATCTAATTCGGCCTAGTCCCTCCACCCCTCCTAGGCCAAAACAGTGCTAGCGGGCCGAATTAGTCCCCAATTCGGCCCACTGTCCGAGCTACCACCAAACTCCCTCAATTCCCGCCAGATGCTGCCAAATCACCGCCGAGTAAGCAAGGAACCACGACGAATCTCCCTTGGCGCCACGCGAGTCGTCCTCCCGCCAACGTCGTCGAGGCCCCTGGCGTCTTCTCCCCCGGGTGGGCCGACCGAAGCCAGATTCAGCCCACCCCGGGCCTCTAGCATCTCGCTGCCACACTCCGTACCCGGGTGGGCCGACGCCAGCCTCACCTCAGTCGGCCCACCACGGGGTCTTCTACAGCGCCCGGCTCCAATCTTCGACTCCGTGCTAACGAGCCAAATCACCCTGGGTGGGCCGACATTGGTGAAGTCGGCCCACCACGGGTAAATCAGCACCACACCCTCGCTGTCCTTCGCGGGCGGGCCAACAGAAGCAAGGCCGGCCCATGGCGGGTCCCCTGACTCGGCCTAGCCACAGAGGTTGACCCGGCTGGACTGCAATCGGCCTGGGCCGAATCAGGACAATCCGGTTGGGCCCCTTTTGGCTCCGCCTTTAGGCTGGGCCGGATCAGTTTATTCCCAGGCCGAGTAACCTCGCCCCGGTCCGAATTATATTGTCCCGTTCATCATTTATTCATCTCTAGATGCATCCTCAGACCTCCACGACGACTCAACATCAAGCCAAGACAAGCACCACAGGTATCGTGCCAGTCTTGGGACGTCACCAGCTCAGACTAGCACGTGGCATATGGAATATGCCATGGCATCTAATAAGATGCTAGGGGATATGCTTGACATCTCCAGGGAATATGCTTGGCATCTCAAGAGCATATGCTGAGCATCTCCAGAAGATGCCAGGAATATGCCACCTAAATGCCAATCTTAGAGAACAAGACTTGTCCCCTGGGCTCCCCTTTATAAGGAGCACCAGGGGGATCGTTCACAAGGAGGCCCCGAAGGGCTCTTCCCCTCTCTGCTCAATAGGAGCTCTTCTTCTTCTTCCTCCAATCTCATAGAGAGATCTAGATAGAGGCATAGGAGATACAACTCAAGGAGCATGATTGTAGGCACAAGTATGGCAAGATTATAAGAGATTAGATGTAGAGAAAGAGGTCTTATCTCCACATGAGAGCCTCAATCCTATATACGTTGTATTTCTCTTTGTTCATACGAGTGCGGTCTTCACTGCATCATCCCTCCCCAGATTCCTCCACGTCCATCGGCCCCAACTTTAGCCTACCCATGGCATATGTCGTGATACCACCACGACATTTGGCACCCACCGTGGGGCCTCTTAGTGGCGTTGGTTGGGTTTCCATCCGGACGGGAGCATCTTCATCAACTTCTTCCTCGTAGAGCTCATTCGGCTCCACCAAGCGAACAGAGAACAGAGAGGTAAGCGCAGAGGCTCTCCAAGCCTGACTCATCAAAGAAGGTAAGGCTCTGCAAGAAGGACTCAAACTCTTCTCCAAGCTTATTGTAAGTACCACGTAACTCAGCAGGACAGGTATGACTTAGAGAGAATCACTCAAACACTTCTCCAAGTATATTGTAAATGCCAGATAACTCAGCCACCAACGCTCGATCCTTCACCCCGGGGAGAAAATAACTTAACCCGGGGACTAGTTAATGTATCCGTAGAGTCACCTTTAGATTGAGAGAACATTATGTTGATTCAGATCTGTATTGGAGTCAGCTTATTTATGATTCAGATAGAATTTGAGTTAGCTTATTTATAACTCGGATAGAATTTGAGTCAGCTAATTTGAGTCATCTTATTTATGATTCGGATAGAATTTGAGTCAGCTTATTTATAACTCGGATAGAATTTGAGTCAGCTTATTTATGATTCAGATAGAATTTGAGTCAGCTTATTTATAACTCGGATAGGATTTGAGTGAGCTTATTTATGATTCGGATAGAACTTGAGTCAGCTTATTTATGATTCAGATAGAATTTGAGTCAGTTTACTTATGCTTTGGATTATCTTTTAACTCAGCTCACCAGCCAGCTTATTGATGATTCGGATATAATTTGAGTCAGTTTATTTATGCCTCGGATTAACCTTTAACTCATCTCAGTAGCTTATCTCTGATTCGGACTAACATTTGATTCAGCTTGCCAGGGTATACGATAATTCGGATTTGCATTCAAACTTGGCGTACTAGCTCATCTCTGAATGGGACTAAAGTTTGATTCAGCTCGCCAGATTGCCAAGTTATGTTATATCTCGTATTGATTTCTCACTATCTTGCCAGGTCATCTCGTATCTCGGATGACTATTTGCCAGCTTATCATATCTCGAATCTATATCTCATATCAACATCTCGAATCAGATCTCTCACCGTTTAGCCCTATTATCATATCCCAAAACTTAATCTCAGATCTATATCTCGGATCCATACCAGAGGCAAATTGACATCATCTCATCGGATCAAATTGTATCTTGGCGAACAGATAACTCGGATTTGAGTCATATAACTCGATTTGAGCCAGGTAACTCAGATTTGAGGCGTAAGTCAAATATGAGTAAAGTAACTCGGATTTGAGTAAAGTAACTCGGATTTGAGTCATATAACTCGATTTTTGAGCCAGGTAACTCAGATTCGAGGCATAAGTCAAATATGAGTAATGTAACTCGGATTTTGAGCCAGGTAACTCGGATTTTAAGCCAGGTAACTCAGATTCGAGACATAAGTTAAATATGAGCAAAGTAACTCGGATTTGAGTCATATAACTCGGATTTTGAGCCAGGTAACTCAGATTTGAGGCGTAAGTCAAATATGAGTAAAGTAACTCGGATTTGAGTCATATAACTCGGATCTTGAGCCAGGTAACTCAGATTCGAGGCATAAGTCAAATATGAGTAAAGTAACTCGGATTTGAGTCATGTAACTCGAATTTGAGTCATATAACTCGGATTTTGAGCCAGGTAACTCATATTTGAGACATAAATAGAATTTGAGTAAAGTAACTCGGATTTGAAAACAGATAACTCGGATGTGAGTCATATAACTCAGATTTGGAAACAGACGACTCAAATTTGAGTCATATAACTGGAACTTTGAGTAGGATTTGAAGCATCAGACGAGTTAGAAATATGCTACCCAAACGAGATAACTCGGAGTATAACTTACCCAAAGAGGTTAAGAGATCGGTGCAAAAAATGGCCAGAAGTCATAACTTTCCCAAAGGGGTTATAAGACCAGAGCCAAAGAAGGCCAGAAGTCAGAACTTTCCCAAAGGGGTTATAAGACCAGTGCCCAAGAAGGCCAGAAGTCATAACTTTCCCAAAGGGGTTATAAGACCAGTGCCCAAGAAGGCCAGAAGTCATAACTTTCCCAAAGGGGTTATAAGACCAGTGCCCAAGAAGGCCAGAAGTCATAACTTTCCCAAAGAGGTTAAAAGACCAGTGCCAAAAATGGCCAGAAGTCATAACTCTCCCAATAGGGTTAAAAGATCAGTGCCCAAGAAGGCCAGAACTCGTATCTTACCCAAAGGGGTTATAAGACTAGTGCCAAAAATGGCCAGAAGTCATTACTTACCCAAAGGGGTTATAAGACCAATTCCAAAAAAGGCCAGAAGTCATAACTTACCCAAAGAGGTTATAAGACCAGTGCCAAAGAAGGCCGAAAGTCATAGTTTACCCAAAAGGGCTAAAAGAGTGGTGCCCAAGTAGGCCATAACTCATAACTTTCCCAATAGGGTTAAAAGAGCAACGCCAAGAAGGCCAACTTTCCCAAAGAAGTTAAAAGAGCGGTGCCCAAGAAGGCTAGAATTCGTAACTTACCCAAAGGGGTTAAAAGGGCCAGCACCCATGAAGGCAAGATGCCACAAACTTACCCAAAGAGGTTATATGACCTAGAGATATTTGATAAAGAGATTATATGTCAAAAAATAACTATGTGAATATTTTAAATATAAAGCCTATGCGCGACTCTACGAGTCCCCCATAGCCTCGGGGACTAATGTCGGGGATATTACCCCAGATACCCTAGAGTTGAGGTATAAAGAGACCTTTGAAGATTTACATACGTGTTTATAAAGGAATACGAAGATATAAAGACATACCTAGATAGATATGAGACCTAAAGGATAAGAAACAAAAAGGAAAAGAGGACCTGGGCCGAACTAAATCTAATTCGGCCTGGTCCCTCCACCCCTCCTAGGCCAAAACAGCGCTAGCGGGCCGAATTAGTCCCCAATTCGGCCCACTGTCCGAGCTACCACCAAACTCCCTCAATTCCCGCCAGATGCTGCCAAATCACCGCCGAGTAAGCAAGGAACCACGACGAATCTCCCTTGGCGCCACGCGAGTCGTCCTCCCGCCAACGTCGTCGAGGCCCCTGGCGTCTTCTCCCCCGGGTGGGCCGACCGAAGCCAGATTCAGCCCACCCCGGGCCTCTAGCATCTCGCTGCCACACTCCGTACCCGGGTGGGCCGACACCAGCCTCACCTCAGTCGGCCCACCACGGGGTCTTCTACCGTGCCCGGCTCCAATCTTCGACTCCGCGCTAACGAGCCAAATCACCCCGGGCGGGCCGACATTGGTGAAGTCGGCCCACCACGGGTAAATCAGCACCACACCCTCGTTGTCCTTCGCGGGCGGGCCGACAGAAGCAAGGCCGGCCCATGGTGGGTCCCCTGACTCGGCCTGGCCACAGAGGTTGACCCGGCTGGACTGCAATTGGCCTGGGCCGAATCAGGACAATCCGGCTGGGCCCCTTTTGGCTCCGCCTTTAGGCTGGGCCGGATCAGTTTATTCCCAGGCCGAGTAACCTCGCCCCAGTCCAAATTATATTGTCCCGTTCGTCATTTATTCATCTCTAGATGCATCCCCAGACCTCCACGACGACTCAACATCAAGCCAAGACAAGCACCACAGGTATTGTGCCAGTCTTGGGACGTCACCAGCTCAGACTGGCACGTGGCATATGGAATATGCCATGGCATCTAAGAAGATGCTAGGGGATATGCTTGGCATCTCCAGGGAATATGCTTGGCATCTCAAGAGCATATGCTGAGCATCTCCAGAAGATGCCAGGAATATGCCACCTAGATGCCAATCTTAGAGAACAAGACTTGTCCCCTGGGCTCCCCTTTATAAGGAGCACCAGGGGGATCGTTCACAAGGAGGCCCCGAAGGGCTCTTCCCCTCTCTGCTCAATAGGAGCTCTTCTTCTTCTTCCTCCAATCTCACAGAGAGATCTAGATAGAGGCATAGGAGATACAACTCAAGGAGCATGATTGTAGCCACAAGTATGGCAAGAATATAAGAGATTAGATGTAGAGAAAGAGGTCTTATCTCCACATGAGAGCCTCAATCCTATATACGTTGTATTTCTCTTTGTTCATACGAGTGCGGTCTTCACTGCATCATCCCTCCCCAGATTCCTCCACGTCCATCGTCCCCAACTTTAGCCTACCCATTGCATATGCCGTGATACGACCACGACAGCCCTCCTTCTTCCTCCTGCCTAACCCTTCAATTTTCTCTCTCCTCCATTAATACTCGAGCTTCACCTCACTAGATCTATCTCCCTAGCCACTCAAATCACTTGATATTTTGAGAAGTGAGGGAGGTGACCTAGATCTATACTTCCACCAAAGAAGATTTGATTCCCCCACCTATCCTTTGTGGATCTTGTTGCTCTTGGGTTTCTTGAAACCCTAGACGGTGTAGGGCATCCTCGGAGCTAAGGGATTGTGTTGTAAAGCTCTGTGGTGTCGTTGAGGGCCTCCAATTGAGTTGTGGAGCTTCCCTCTCAACCTTGTTGTAAAGGTTTCGGTTGGCACCTTCAAGGTCACCGGTTAGTGGATTGTGAGGCCTCCTTTGTGGGGGAGCTCACCGGAGAAGAAGGTGAGGCCTTTGTGGCGCTTGGGTGACCTTTTGTGGCCCCAACACCTCTCCAACATAGACGTAGCTCCCTTGGGAGTGAACTACGGGAATTACATCTCAGTGTCCCCGCTCCGGTTATCTTGTTCCCTACCTTTACTTCTTGCTCTTTACCGTTCTTGTGGTTGTTGTTAGTTCTCTAGCATATAGGTTGTTCACCTAGTTGCATATCTAGAGAACTTTCCTTCTTGTTAAGCATAAAAGTGTGTAACAAATTAAAAATTGGTAGTCGCCTATTCACCCCCTCTAGTCGATTCAAAGTCGGTACTTTCAACTGGGAGCTCCTCCTGTGTTGTCTTCCCGCACCAATAGTCGCTGCAACAAGTCCCAGATCACGCGGCTAGATCTCCATCGCCACAAGAACAAAAATCACCATCGCTACCCTCATATTTCCGCTTTCCTAAAATTCTCCGTATCTGACTTCACCATGGCTCTAAGAATGGCACTTGGTGGGAACACATAACAGAGCTTCGCAACGCTCCCGCTGAAACCAAACGACCAGAAAAACAAGGTGCGCACAACTGAATACCTTCCGATCCAGCAATCTCCAGGCATGATACGCAGTTCGCCGACGGAGCCTTCCGGAACCCGCCTCTCCAGACCAGATCAACGAGGGCGGACATCAAGCAGATCTCTGTCTTCGTGCAAAAGAAACCAAAGGACCACCTCCTTTATTAGATCCGACACAACGATACCCACACCGCTGGCCGGTTTCCGGATAACGGATCGAGCAGGCCGACCATCGGTGCCGATGAGCACGTAGGCTTAGCACCGCCCCTAAGGGCGCGCTATCGCCTCCATCCTGTAGCACCATGTCCGCCGCTTCCCCCAAATCCCGGCCAACGCCGCCCACGGCCCTCGCCGCCCCGGTCCAGCAGCCGCCGGCCTCGAGCATGAAACCACCGCTCCACGCAACCCTCCTCGCCACAGCAGGGTGACGCCACCACGCCGAGCCGCGCCACCTAGCCGAACGCTGCCGCGCCCCGCGCACACGCGCCGCCGCCGGTCGTTGATCTTGGCCCGCGCCTAGATCTGGTGAACTAGGGGGAGAAGAAGGGCCCCGCCGTCACCGACGCCGAGCGGCTTTGCCGCCGGCGCGTCCCGGCGGCAGCGAGGAGGGAGGAGCGAAAGGGGACGGCGGCCCGGCGGCGGTAGGCTTCCCCCCGGTCGCTCGTGGGAGCGACGCGTGGGTGGGTGGGGGGGGGGCACGGGATGGGTACGGGCTATTATATGCTCTGTGCCTCTGTTTCAGAACAGAGTACTTTCCCATATGGGGTATATGCCAAAATATTATAAGGTCTACCATTTGTTTATTTGTTTATAAGTGGTGAGTTCAGTCAGTAAAACAAAAGCTTATTTGTCAGGGACTAACAGGTGATGGAAGTATAAGCTGCTCCAAGCAGGCTCTAAATGAAACCAAACCCGAAATGCAACTTGGTGAACAATGTACATCGGTGCCTAAATAAATGAAAGAAAATTATGTGTCGTCACACCAAATATAAATAAGTTTAGAAAAATGTACTACTTTTTTGTTTGACGCTTTGTTTATGCTTCATGTGTGAACTTTGTGTCTGCTCAGGAATCTTTGCTTTGTGGAAATTTATGAATGGGTAACATAATTTTTTTAAGACTTAAGAGCTCCGTACTTTCTTGAAATACCAGATTAATGATAGTAATACGGCGGACTTCGGAGAGACAAAGTCTAATCAAGGGGACTGTCTTTCACACTTGCACTTAATCATTGGCAATAAAACACTTGCATTTAATCATTGGCAATACTAAGACACTATTGGCCTAGCTAAGCTCATCATGTCATAGTGTAGGTTGTTCTGTTTTTCTGAAAATAACGTGATGGTGTAGCCTGTTACCCATGCACACATTCAGTTAGCGGAATCGTGCAGTAGGCACGATCTCCAGGTTTTTAGTTAGCTCCCGGTCAAGCAAACGTTATGTGTTCATGGCTGTGGGATGGCATGGCTAGATCGGATCTTAGCAAGCTGATCGGGAGGTTGTTAGCCTCTTTACTTGTAACAGCTATAAGAGAAGGAATCAACAGAAAACGCTGCATGCATTTAGCAGCACTAACGCTCTGCCTTTTGTCTGTTACTTGGCTAACTGAATTTACTGTCGATACATTGAAAGTTTTAGGTCGACAACCACATTTGGTATTAGAGCCACATTGGGGTTCAGGCGATGTCGAAGTCAAGTGACGCGGCGGCGGCGGAGAAGCATAAGGGGACGCAGGTCGAGGGTGGTGGCTCAGGAAGGTCCAAGCCGCCGACGCCAGGCGGCGGCACAGGCGGATCCAAGCCACCGACGCCATGCCGGACCTCCGTGTCTCTGACTCTGCACCGCGGTCGAATCCTGATTCATGGCGGCAGCGAAATCATCGTTAGGGAGCGCGTGATCCGCGAGAGCAACGGCAACACCCAGTACCCAACCCTCACGCGCACCAATTACCCGGAATGGGCGATGGTGATGCGCGTGCAGCTCCAGGCGCAGCACCTCTCGGACGTCATCGAATTTGGCACAGAGGAGGAAGGGGACGACCGAGCGGCGCTCTCCGCTCTCCTTCGGGCTGTTCCGCCAGAGCTGGTGAGGACACTAGCGGTCAAGGACTATGCCAAGACCGCCTAGGAGGCCATCAAGACAATGTGCCTCGGCTCGGAGCGGATTCGCGAGGCCAAGGCCCAAACTCGCCGACGTGAGTGGGAGGAGCTCCGATTCAAGGCCGGGGAATTAGTCGAGGACTTTGCGCTCTGGCTCACGGCCATTGTCAACGATCTCGAGCTGCTCGGTGACCCCATCGACGAGTACAAGGCCGCTCTCAAGTTCCTCCGCGTCGTCCCACGCAAGTACAGGATGGTGGCGATTGCGACCGGGCAAACCGTCGACCTACGCACGCTTTCCATCGAGGAGATCACCGGAAGGTTCATCACCGCTGAGGAGGGCTACGACCTGGACGAATGGGGTCACGGACAACGTCGGCAAGCTCCTTCTCATGGAAGAGGAGTGGGCGGCCCGGCCGAGCCAGCGCACAGGCGGCTCTCCCTCCAACGGAAATAAAAAGGGGAAGCCTCAAGGCAAACCCAAATCGCCGGGTGCGGACGCCAGCAAGACCACCCAGGATGGGGGAGGCTCTGGCAGTGGCGAACGTCGGAAGGGGAACTGCAACTACTATGGCAAACCTGGCCACTGGGCTAAGGAATGCCGCAAAGCGCAACGCGACCTCGAGAAGAAGAAGCAGCAGGAGACAGCGAACCTAGTACAGCCCGGCGAAGAGCACCAGGGCGGCCTGCTCATGGCGGTTGTCTGCGAGGCCGTGGCGCCTCAGGCTGTTTTTCTGAATGAAGAAAATGTGATATCGATCCCCTCCCCTGATAAAGCATATGAAAATAAGATGAAAACAGAAACCATGCATATTTGGCATAACTGTAGCTAGATAAATCATGAGATGGGTGGTTGATATGCAAAAAATACTTCTATAAAAGTATACATAAATTCCACTCATCAGCAGGCGCCGCCCGACGCCTGCCCTTCTGACTAGACACTTTAATGTCGCCCCTTCGGCCTTCACGCCGGCATCCGATGATGGTCCTTCTTAACTGACCGCCCGTGGCCATCTTCTCACATACCACACCATACTCTCCTCCTTCTCCTTTTCTGTTTTCCACCACCTCTAGCTAGCCATGGACGGCAGCGATGGATCGAGGGGAGGGCGTGCCGGCCACATATGTTGAGGGAGGCATGGAGGGCGTGGCCAAATCATCATGCCACCATGCTCTTCCTCAACGCCGTCGTCCCCCGAAGATTTCTACCCAGGCACCCAGTTCGCCGTGGACATCCACCTTGGCATGCCACGTGACAGGCTGCTCCTGCTCCGCAGATTCGTGAAACTGATTGGCGACGCGCCGCCTGACATGGATACACCCCACGGGTACATGACATTGATATACCTGGTCCAGCCCAATGAATGCCCACGCGAGGACACGCAGCCCATGAAGATTTCGGGTGCCCAAGCCCGTGACGGTTTCGACTCCTTAGAGGACAAGTCTAGATTAGATAGAATTTCAAAGGGTATCAACCCTAATTTGTAATCGACTCGACCTAACCCGGGACCTACCTATCTATATAAAGGCCAGGAGGGTACGTCGAGAAGAATCTCTCAACTCACCGCATACACACCTCCATGCCAGATTGCATCTGCGCACCCCTATAACCTTCGGTTCTGTCGTAATCAAGAGTAGACAAGCAGGAGTAGGGTTTTCCCTCCGGGGGCCTGAACCTGGGTAAGTCTTGTGTCCCTGTGTTGCTTGTCTGTTAACCGTTCCATGACTTCCAGCATCCCCATATTCTCCAAAATCCAAGTCCATAATAATGGGCATTGATGAGATTGAACCTCGTCATCACCCCCGCTTGTCATGCTACGGGCGAATGGCTTTAGGACCACCAGGTACCCGGTCGATCTGCAGTTCGACCACCTCGGCCAGTTGTACCTCGGCAACGGCTGGGAGTGCTTCGCCTGCTCGCACCAGATCGAAGCGGGCAACATTATCGTCTTCAAGTACGATGGCAAAGAAAAGTTCGATGTCAGCATCTTCGACGACACCATGTGTCGCCGCTGCTACCACTCCGACAACTCCTTCGACTCCGACGAGTAGGCTAGGCTATCCGCGCTCCATGTACGATATATCAATCTAAGCATTGGCCATTTGCAACGAAAATCTTTATTCAAGCCCTAAAACATTTGTTACAAGCACATCACACACCCTAAAACTACACGCTGCCGCCAGCGCTGGGGGCGGCTGCTGCGACGGGTCAGATACACCATTCGTCATTGAGAGAATTGATGATCGCTCGCTGCGTTTGCACCTCCTCTCCATCTCGGTCGAGGCGGGCATGCATGAAAGCATCGTCAGGATTGGCCCGCATTGCTTCCTGGAGGTCGTCGCGCACCAACGCGAGCTGGTCCCATCACCGGTACTTTGGCAGAAAGACGCTTTCCCCCACCTCCAGCGTGAAAGGCTCGTCGGTGGTCACGTGACGGTTGTAGAAAGGGCGACGTGGCGGGGTGCGCATCCAGTAAATCCGTGGGTGCCCCGGAAACGGAGGAGGCAGCACATCCGACAACCCCGACGGGTTCC
This sequence comes from Avena sativa, assembly GCA_916181665.1. Taxonomy (NCBI): domain Eukaryota; kingdom Viridiplantae; phylum Streptophyta; class Magnoliopsida; order Poales; family Poaceae; genus Avena; species Avena sativa. The sequence goes on from OV702279.1 coordinate 232,358,730, forward strand.
ACAAGGGCAGCGAGCGCTCGGGCACCTCTTTTCTGTTGGCATCGGGGTTTCCACGGACCTCTGAAAGAGCATTTCCTATCCTTGTGATTTTGATGTTTGATAATAACATACTTATCGTTTTAATCGTGCGCTAAGTGTATCCCAGGTTTTCTAGATTGTGGAACAAATATTGCCTTGCCCACATTTGCCCTTGCATAAGTCTCTGTGCCAACCGATAGTACCGGAAAATGACCGGTACTACCGCTCCTCGTACCGGTTGCATCAGAGCAAGGTGGGAAGGTCTAGTATTTTCTAAGTACCACCCGGTACCATGGAGCGGCACTACCGCTCCAACCGGTAGTACCGCTTGTGACAAGCGGTACTACCGCTTGGACACGGTAGTACCGCTCGGCTGTACCAGGCAGCCCTAAGGAAGGACCAGACCTTCCCCTCTCGCTCAGTACCAACCGGTACATGGGACCGGTACTACCTCCCTGACCGGTAGTACCGCGTCTAATGACCAGTACTACCGCTTGGGGGTACTACCGCATGGATGTACCGAGCAAGTCTGACGCTGGGTCGACCAAGTGATGCCACCTTTGGTACTTGGTCCGGTACTGGACCGGTAGTACTGCTTGCAACCGGTACTACCGCTTGATTACCGGTACTACCAGTTCATTTAATGCTCCAACGGCTAGATTTCTTCAAGGGGTATAAATACCGCTCCACCTACCTTGGGACAAGCTTCTCATTTGCATTGAAGACTACTACCTCCATTAGAGCCACCAAATAGCCAAGATCTCTTCACTCCACCATCCAAAGTCTTTGATCTTTGGAGAATTGAAGGAGGAGGCCTTGATCTACTACTTCACCAAAAGAGATCTTCATTTCCCCCTCATTCACTTGAGGGCCCCTTGCTCTAGTGTTTTCTTGGAAACCCTACTTCTAGATTTGGTTCTTACAAGCTTGTCTTTGATTGTCTTGACAACTTGCTTGTATTTGGGAGCCTCCAATTAAGTTGTGGATGTGTGCCCCAAACTTGTAAAGGTGTCGGCTTCCACCTTGAAGGTTGACAATATAGTGGAAGGTGGATCGATCCCATTGGGGTGAGGTTCATCGAAGAACAAGGGAGGCCTTTCGTGGCGTAGGTGGTTTGATACCACCCCTCTCCAAACGTAGACATACTTCCCCTCAAAAGTAAGGAACTACGGGAAACAAATCCTTGTGTCTCCGCGTCCACCACTTTGGTTACTTCTATCCTTTACCGCACTTTACTTACTTGTTCTTGCTTAGTGTTGTGGTAGCTAGTGCTTGTTTGTCATATAGGTAAATTCACCTTAGTTGCATTATCTAGAGAATTTACCTTATTGTCAAACCCTAATTTGAAAAAGAAGAGAATTTGAAGTAGCACCTATTCACCCCCCCTCTAGGTGCCCATACGATCCTTTCAATTGGTATCAGAGCCTCAGCTCTTTATTTGGGCTTTACCGCCTAAGAGAATATGGGTAGCCACGATGGGATGGTGATGGTGAGCACACCACGGTGACCATGGAAGATCTCAAAAACTTGGACACAAGATTGAGCTCTTCCTTGGTCAACGAAGTCAAGAAGATGCTTGAGTAACTTCTTAAAGACAAAGATGGCTCATCATCCCCCGCTCCTCAAGAGGATCCTCCATCCGTTTTACCTAAAGGGAATGCTCCGGTATCCCTCGAGGGTATGATGGTGGGGGGTAAACAAGACAACACTAATTCCTCCACACAAAATGATGGTGGGAAGGGTGAGAAGCGTGATTCATGGTACTCTCCCGACCCTCCAATTCCTCACCCTCATGTATACAATAGAGGTGACCCACCTAAGCTTGAAGCATCTACTATTTTTGCACAATGGCAATCTCTAATGAAAACTCATGTGTGCAGCTCTTGCATTGAACTATGGAACATCATCGAGCATGGACTCTTTATTGGGGATCCAAACAACTTGACAAGAAGAGAAGTTGTCAATAGTCAAACTCAATGCCACTGCCTTGCACATGATTCAACAAGGATTGGGTACAAAGGATTACACACACATTGAGCACCTCAATATTGCCAAGGAAGCTTGGGATGCTCTCACGGTGTTGTTTGTTGGGAATGAGAGCATGAGGAGGAACCGGTATGATGCACTAAGAATGAAGCCGAAGGCTTCTACATGATGTAAGGTGAAAATCATGAAGACATGTACCGTAGGCTCAAGACCACCGCCACCGCTTTTAGAAATGTGGGTGCCTTACATGTGTATGATGCGTGGATAAAAAGGAAACATGTGAGTGCACTCATGCCCTTTGAGCCCACCGACTTGAAGAGCCTACAAGGAAGACACAACTACCATCTCATGACCTCCAATGAAGTTATGCAAGAGATGGCCTCTTTCAAAGTTGCCACCAAGAATGCCAAATATGCCCGTGCTCGTGCCCTTGGTATGAGCAATGTTGTCAACGTTGCTTTGAAGGCCAAAGTTGTGGACCATGGGGATGAAGATGATAGTGATGAAGGCCTCTCCATGGACCACCCCGATGAAGTCAAGATTGCTCATAGTCAATATATGGCCTTCTATGCAAAGAACTTTTGGAAGAACCCCGCCAAGGCCAAGATGTAAATGCAACGAAGAAGCAACCCAAATGGGAAAAGAGAAAATACTACTAGATTAAGAACTTGCTTCAATTGTGGTGACCGCTATCACTTTGTGGCGAGTTGCCCCGATGAGAAGAGAGAAGATCATGGGGGTAAACTTGTGTTGAAGAAGACTCTCAAAGCACCTTACAAGAAACCCTTCATCAAGAAGAATCCCATCAACAAGAAGTCGGGAGAAATTGTCTTGATCACTCATGAAGAATACTCCTCCGACAATGAAGATGATGAAGATGAGGAAGAAGAAACTTCTAATGGTGTGGTGGCTCTAGCCACTACTTCTACTCCGACATTCTCACTCTTCGATTCTCCAATTGAGGATTCTCCCATCAAGAACGTCACTTGCCTTATGGCAAGAGGAACAGAGGTATCCTCATCATCTCACTCCACTCCCTTAGCTAATGATGAAATTGATGATGAGATGTCTCTTGATGTAAAAAGGGAATTAATTGATTTCGATGAGTTTATGACTAACCTACAAGGGGATGCTAAGATACATTTTGGAAACATCTTAGATCAACTTTTCCACACACAAGAGCTTCTAGATGTAAGATGTAAACTTGGGCATGAACACATGATTAAGATAGAGGCTTTAAACAATGCTCTAGAAGAAGAACAAGAGACTAGGATGTCACTTGAATTAAAACTTGAAGGGATTGATGAGGCCAATGACATTATTGTTAATAAACTCATCAAAGAACATGATCATGCTATTGCTAAATGCAAAAGGGCTAAAAAGGACAAGATTGAGTTTGGTGTGGTTCATGAAAAACTTGCCAAGGACTTTAGTTTGCTTGACAAGGCTCACAAGGCTTTGGAAAGTGAACTCTTGTCACTCACAAAGTCCCATGAAATGCTTCAAACTCAATTGGCCAATATTCCCTCACCTAGTAACTTCATTCCATCTAGTAGTACAACTATTCTTGATGAAAATGCTAGGTTGAAGGGGGAGCTAGCCAAGGCCACATTTCCACAAGGCAAGAAGTCCATTGATGATCTTTTGAGTAAGCAAAGGCCTAGTGGTGAAAAGGGGGGCATTGGTTTTGTCTCCAAAACTAAGAATAAGAACAACAAGAAGAAGAAGGCCAAGCCCGCACAAGAGACCAACAAGGCCATTGTGGATAGTAAGACTACAAGTGGTAAAACTATGTCTCATGATGACTTTGCAGGAAGTGCTAACCCTCACTATGTTCTAATGCGTGATTATTATGGTGATGTGTATGCACAATATGTTGGCCCATATGATGGTTATATTGCTTGGTCTATTTGGGTTCCCAAGACTCTTGTTGCTAACAAAAGAGGACCCATTGAAAAATGGGTACCTAAAAATTATCTTGATCTTTTGTAGACATACGCTTCCGGAGGGTCAAAGTGGGTGCTTGATAGTGGTTGCACGAGTCATATGACCGGAAGCTCGTCTATTGTCAAGGACTTAAAGCCAAATGATGATCAAATGACCGTGACATATGCTGACAAGTCAAAGTCTAAGGTAATGGGTTTCGTCAAGGTAGTGGTTGCTCATGACATTACACTCATGAACGTCATGCTTGTTGAGACCCTTGGATACAATTTACTTTCAGTCCATGCTCTTGGAAAGATGGGCTTTGCCATCTTTGTTGATGATGATATTGTGGTCCTCATGTGGAGCAAGTCTCTCAAGGTCGCTTCCGTTGGGTACGTCGAACATGACTTTTATGTGGTGGACTTTTCGGGGCAAGCCACTACAAGTGTGATGTGCTTATTCGGAAAGGCCGATGTGGGTTGGTTATGGCATCTCCGACTAGCCCATGTCAATATGAGAACTTTGCAAAGTCTCCACAAAGAGGACCATATCGTTGGACTAAAATAAAATGTTTCCTTTGCCAAAGATCATGTTTGCAGGGCATGTGTTCTAGGGAAGATGCATGATGATCCTCACAATCCTAAGAACCGCATCAAGTCAACCAAGATCTTGGAGCTCCTCCATGTGGACCTCTTTGGTCCTCCATCTCATGCACGTCTTGGTGGGAAGAAATATTGCTTGGTGATTGTTGATGACTTCTCAAGATACTCTTGGGTTTATTTCTTCAAGTTGAAAAGTGAGACCCAAAAGACCTTCATCGACTTCATCAACTTGGTTCAACAGCAATACAATGTTCCCGTGTTGATTATAAGAAGCGACAACGGCACCGAGTTCAAGAACTGCACCTTGAATGATTTCCTTAGTGACGAGGGGATAAAACATCAATATTCCGCTGCATACACCCCTCAACAAAATGGTGTGGCCAAGAGGAAGAACCGGACTCTTATTGAGATGGCTAGGACCATGTTGGCGGAGTTTAAATCTCCATACAACTTTTGGGCAGAAACCATCTCCACTGCTTTCCATGCATCAAACCGGCTCTACATCCGCAAAGAAATCAACAAGACTCCATATGAGATACTTACCGGTAACAAGACCAACATATCCTACATCCGGGTGTTCGGTTGTAAGTGTTTCTATCTCATAAAAGGTGTTCGTTTGTCCAAATTTGAGTCTAAAACATTAGAGGGTATTTTTGTTGGCTATGGTCTCGAATCTCACACTTATAGAATCTATGATAAGCTCTCCGGAGCCGTCATAGAATCTTGTAGTGTGACCTTTGAAGAATATGATGGTCCCCAAGGGGGGCGTGTTGAAGCTTGTGATGCAGATGATGAAATGCCTTAGGATGCCATAGGAAGAATGGGTGTGGGATATATCCGCCCCGTTGAGGAACCCCTTATGGCGGATCGAGAAGAACTATGCTCCACTCAAGTGGAGACCTCATCTTCACAACCTCAACATGCTCCATCCACCGAGGAGGGAAATGACTCAAGCCAAAGACAAGATGTGGACCCTCAACATGTTGATCATAGTGAAGACTCTAGTCAAGAGGAGCTTGATTCATTCTCCAGGATGTCAAGTGGTTCCAAGGCAATTACTCAAGGAAGATCCGTACAAACTGCCTTGAGACAAGCTCAAATCGATGCTAGAAGAGCGCTTGATCAAGACCAAGGTCAATCTTTGCTTCTTAATGAAGAGAATGATACTGACAATGATCAAGGTCCAGTTGATGGTTAAGACGAGGACCAAAATGATGAAGAGGGTCCTCCAAGAAATAACTTGGAGATCCACGCTCGTCGTGAAGCTAGAAAGGAGAGAATGTTGGAATTGAGAGACCACTCTCTACAAAATGTGGTTGGTGACCTAAGGAAAGGCATTTCCACAAGAGCACAATTGAAGAGGTTCAGTGAACACCAAGCACACATCTCCATGATTGAACCAAAGAAAGTGTGGTAAGATCTTGAAGATTCGGATTGGTTGGAAGCAATGCACAAAGAGCTCAACAACTTTGAGAGAAACAAAGTATGGAAGTTAGTTGAGAAGCCAAAGGATTGCCGCAATGTGATAGGCACCAAGTGGATATTCAAGAACAAGCAAGATGATCATGGAATTATAGTAAGGAACAAAGCAATATTGGTTGCACAAGGGTTCTCTCAAATTGAAGGCATTGACTATGGAGAGACATATGCACCCGTGGCTCGCCTTGAGTCCATCCGTATCCTTCTTGCTTATGCGACACATAATAACTTTAAGTTGCAACAAATGGATGTAGAAAGTGCATTTCTTTATGGTCCATTAAATGAGTTGTTATATGTAAAGCAACCCCCGGGATTTGAGGATCCCAACTTCCCAAACCATGTCTACAAACTCGATAAGGCGCTCTATGGGCTCAAGCAAGCCCCTCGCACGTGGTATGAGCACCTTAGAGAGTTGTTGTTTGACCGAAAATCGATCCCACTCTTTTTTACTAAGAAGGTAAATGGGGAGCTTTTTGTATGCCAAATATATGTTGATGATATTATCTTTGGCTCATCTAACAAAGCTTTTAATGATGAATTCTCAAAGCTTATGACTAGTAGGTTCCCGATGTCTTTGATGAGGGAGTTGAGAGTGTTTCTTCGTTTTGAGATCAAGCAAGTTAGAGGAGGGACATTCTTCAATCAAGCCAAGTATACTCAAGATATGCTCAAGAGATTCAAAATACAAGATTTAAATGGAGCTCCTACCCCCATGGCTACAAAGACTCATCTAGAACAAAAGCCAAATGGTAAAGATGTGGATCAAAAGGTATACCGGTCTATGATTGGTTCTTTGCTTTACCTTTGTGCATCTAGACCCGATATTGTGTTGAGTGTAGGTGTGTGTGCAAGATATCAAGTGTCTCCTAAAGAAAGCCATTTAATGGCGGTCAAGAGAATCTTTCTATATTTAGTTCATACCCCATTTTATGGTCTTTGGTATCCTCGAGGGTCAACATTTTCTCTTTGTGGATACACGGACTCGGATTTGGCGGGTGATAAGGATGATAGAAAATCAACATCCGGGGCTTGCCAATTCCTTGGTAGGTCCTTGGTATGTTGGTCTTCTAAGAAGCAAAATTGCATATCTCTCTCCACCGCTGTAGTCGAGTATGTGGCAGCTGCTAGTGCTTGCACCCAATTGCTATGGATGAGGCAAACTTTAAAGGAATACGGTGTCCATTGTGACAAAGTGCCTCTTCTATGTGACGATGAAAGTGCCATCAAGATTGCCTACAATCCGGTGGATCACACAAGGACAAAGCATATTGAGATTCGCCATCACTTCATTAGAGATCATGTTGCTCGAGGTGATATTGATCTATCATATGTGTCAACCAAAGACCAACTTGCCGACATCTTCACGAAGTCACTTGATGAAGCAAGGTTTTGCTACTTGAGGAATGAACTAAATATCGTAGATTCAAGGAGCTTGACTTGATTATCTTGCATTCTCACCTATGATTTGACCCGTATTTGGTTTAGGTGTAGGCATGGATATAGGGGGAGTGCGGTCCTAATTGATTGGACTATCCCCCCCCCCCCATTATGCCCAAAGCAATCAAAATCATTCCTCTTAATATCATTTTGTGATATGTGAGCTTAAATGATGAGTTTTGGTAATGGACCCAAGATATATCTTTGTGGTGCCAAGCCGAGTATACTCATATATGGTGGCTGAGGCCACCGCCCTCTCTCATTCGAGAGGTTTGCGTTTACTCGTGTTTGTCATCCTTTGAGTTTTTGTTGGTCTTAGTCTCATGCACTCTACTTTGGTTTTTTATATCTTTATCTCGATTTTTAGAGTGCATGTGCTTCACAGTGCGACTATCTCAACCCAAGCCTTTCTACTCCCTCGAAAAACCCTCTTCCAATCTGCACAAGAATCCTTCATTTTCCCTGGCTATGGAATCTGGTGGGACCGGTACTACCGGTTTAGGTGCGGTACTACTGGACCAGGGTGGTTCCCAGGTCGTTTCCTGGAAACTGCTCCAGGTGCGGTACTACCGCCCTTATGCCCGGTACTACCGGTCACCGGTCCTACTGGTTGTTGAACCGGTAATACCGCTTGCGAGCGGTACTACCGGTCGGCGTCTCCTGGTATATATTGGTCGCGCGGGGGGGGGGCACCCTTCAGTGCCCCTAGTCTTCTCCCTGCCCTCCACACATACCACCGCCGCCGTCGGAGCCTTGCCGCACCCTCTTCTCCCCGGATCCTCCTTGGATTGGGACTCCTTGCGGGCTCCCACTCCTTCTCCACCGCCATGGATTCCGGTACAACCGCCCATTCTCTCTCACTTTTAATTTCCTCATTGGATCTAGGTCTTTCTTAGATTTGTGAAGAAATTGACGTGCTGTGAGGTTGTACTGCCATACATTCCTTGTTACTTAGTAGAATCGATGTTGTAGAGATTGTTGAGGCCATTTTTGGACCATACTCTACCGTTGATGTGCATGTACCGCTCGACCGGTATTACCAGAAATTTTTCCGATACTACCGCTTGCAAGCGGTACTACCGGTTGCCAGGCCTGGTAGTACCGGTCCCAACTGTCCTCAACATGTTTTCTAAATCATGGATTCTTCTTTGTTCATTAGTGGTTCTTGTGCCCTTACCCCCTTTGCTGTTCTCCCTCTTGCTATCACAGATGCAGGTGGTTCTAGGGGTGCGCGTAAGCGCTCCAAAGCAAGCCGTGAGATTGTTGAGGAAGAGACGGAGTCCAAGGAAGAAGTTTTGCCTCAGCCTAGACATCGTGCGAAGATGCCTACTACTCGAGGTGGTCGTGTGTCATGGTATTGACGACGAGTACGCCATGGAGGGGTCCTCACAGTGCGTATTTAGAGACATGGGGGAAGGCGGACGGTTGACGGGTATGAGGTAACACAGCTTACCTAGGTTCAGATCCCACGACGATGGCGGAATCCTACTCCTGCTATAAATCACTATAATGGAAATACGCCGAGTTACAAGGATTGGTTCGCTGTGCGAGGTGCGTCGTAATCGACACTAGGTTGTCTGAGATTGTGCCCTAAAGGATCCCATAGGCCCGACTTATATAGTCACCCGGTCCTAGGGTTATAGGGAAAAGTCCTAGCCGGACAGGTTACAGAGTCCTACACTGCCTATAACTAGTCTAGCGTGTCTTGCACTCCAAGGCTCCGGGTACGTCGGTGACTCCTCCGTAGCTTTCCTTTATCCGGCATGGGCCTCCCTTCTGGATCCATCTAACTGGGCCGCCTAGCAGGCCATGGGCCATGCTGCCAACTATGGGCCACCCGGGTTATCCGGATAAGAGACATGCTATGGGGATACCCTTATAGCATATCTCCAATAGTAGCCCCCGGAGAACTCCGAGATCTTGCGCCGTCTTGCCTCTTCACGTTGAATGCTCCGTCTAGATGGATGTTGGCAAATTGTCAAGCAACATCTTGTAGTCCTCCCAAAGAACCCTGCAAGGTTTTCTCCGTATTCAACTTGGAAGTCGGAGAATTTCTGAATCTTCTATCGTACTCTTCCGTAGCCGGATTGGATCCATCTATGCTGGAATCTTGAGATGTGATGGTTCATCTACTAGTGACAGCTAGGGCGACGTAGACATAGGTCAGCAACACCTCGTAACTCACACATGCAGAAAATGCAATCATGTCCGATTTTCCCGCGCGGGCGATATGAACCGTTGGCGGTGACGGTTGGCAACGTGGCGAAATTTCCGCGCACGCCCCCGCACACGTCGCCTACACGGCAACCGTTCGATCATGCTGCACGAATCTCGATGCCGGATGTTATAAATAATAACAGCGGTGGAAATTTTACTTTTCACCTAATTCTCCTCTGCATCGTCTTCTTCCTCCAGCGAGCGCCTCCTTGAGCTCTCCGCGCACCGTGCAAAAAACCCTAGCTCCCCAATCTCTCCCAGTCACCACCGAAAACCCCCAATGGCCAGCAGCAGCTCCTCCCCTCCATGGCGGCGTCAGGCGATGCCGCGGCGAAGCTGGCGAGCGTCGTCATCGTGCCGCCAGAGGGATTGGTTATTCCCTAATCCGCGGTGGTCCAGACCACCGGCGGCGACCATAATCCAGCGGCGCTGGAGCTACTGGAGGAGGAGTATGACTCCCACAAGGGCGACTGGCGCGGTTCGGATATTACGGACCGCGATATCAAAGAAATGATCAACGAGGGATACCTCCCTGCGACGGAGGGGCTCTTCTGGCCTGCGGCGCCGCCGGCGAGGTCAACCCTTCTCCCCAAGCCGGAGATAAGGTGTACCTCAAAGCTCAAATGGTACGCGGCGTCTCCCTGCCCATCTCCAACTTTTTCCTTGCTGTCCTCAACCACTACCTGACATGGTTATACCCTATGGGTACGTAACTTCAGCATACCTAGTCCAGCCCAAGGAAGGCCCACGGCAAACATACGCTGGCCCATGAAGATTTTCGGGTGGCCAAGGCCCATGACGTCTTCGGATCCTTGGAGAGCAAGACTAGAGGAGATAGGAAATTCAAAAGGGCAACGCCCTAAGAACTTGTAACCGACTAGGACTATGCCCGGGACCTGCCTAAGTCTATATAAAGGCCAGGAGGGCACGTCCTAGGGCAACTCGACTCATACTTTCGCACACGCATCCACGCCAGATCGAATCTGCGCACCTTGTAACCTTCGGTTCCGCCGTAATCAAAGAGCAGACAAGCAGGAGTAGGGTTTTCCCTCCGGGGGCCTGAACCTGGGTAAATCTCGTGTCCCCTGGTTGCTTGTCTGTTAACCGTGCCACGATCTCCAGCATCCCCATCTTCTCCAAAACCCAAGTCCATAACAATGGGCATTGACGAGATCAAACCTCGTCAATTGGTGCCGTTTGTGGGAATTGGGGCTGCTGATTGTGCGGTCATGACGGTTCCGACCCGATCGATCTACAACTCCGCGGCGACGGAGAATCACCTCCTCTTCGGCGCTTTCGACTTCACCGCCCACTCGCCGGCTACCATGAAGGATTTCGAGCCCGTAGGCGACGGACTCGAAATCTTGTTCGGGAGCTTCTGCTTCCAGGTGGGAAAAACTGGCACCCTCCGCCTCCCTGAGCGGGTGCCCGTGCCGTCCATCAGGCCCGCTTCGTGGGCTCCACACCCCGTGCTACGCACATCACCATCAACAGATGAGTACTACAGCAGCAGCAGCTGCAACTCCGATCTGTGCGATCCACCTTCGGATGAAGGGACCTACGGTTCCGGATCCGAAAGCTGCGGCAGCAGCCAACCGATCTGTAGGCGCTATCTGTGCGCCGCAGTCATCCAAACCGACGAGGAAACGCCTAACCCGCCGCCCAACCCCAACCCGCAGGACAAAAATGGCGAAAACGGTGGAAACGGCGAAAACGGGGAAAACAGAGGCCACCTCATCCAACTTAGCAAAGAAGGATGGGTCAAAGCACGCCGCGCCGTCGCAGGCGAAATAGTCCTACCTCTGGACTCCCCACGTGATCTGCTGAGGGCATACCACTACCTCCTCATCGAGGAGCACAAGAAGCAAGTCAAGATGCAGGAGACGCTCGACAAACGCAAGCAAGCAGCCTCTGAGTCCAGTGCGCGACGAGCTGCGCTCTCCGCCATGGGACCCGGCTCTAGCACAAACGGAAATCAGGGAAACAAGCACCGCTCTCGGGTGGAAAACATGGACCCCAAGGAGCGGCGTGACGTGACCCGAACTCTCCATACATCGTTCATGGATATGGACGCTGACGGCAACATCATCCCGAAGACGCCACAAGCTGCGATCATGGCAGCCACTGCGTATCTTGCGGCTCACCTACCTCCGGAGGGGGACCTAAAAAGGTCCATGCATAAGTCCGCACTCACCGGACTAGGACTAATCGGAGCCGCGCTCCACGAAGACGCTCCCGCAGAGCCGAAGAAGAAAGCTCCGGCCAGGCGCGACCGGAGCCCCACCCCCTCACCCGAAGAGGAAGAGGAGCACAATCTCCCTCGAATAAAGAAGAGCTCGCACCGCCATAAACGCGACTACGACGCCAGAGACAAACTTACACAGCGCAAGATCGACAAAGCACGCGCTAAACGCGCATGCTCGTCTGAATTTGAGATGGATGAAGACGAAGGAGAACTCTGCGGAGCTCGATGCTTCAGCAGATCTGTTCGGCGAACGCAGATGCCACGCAACTTCAAGCTTCCTTCGGATACTCCAAAGTTCAACGGCACGCAAGATCCAAAGTCCTGGCTCAGTGACCATCTGTCATCCGTCAAGCTTCACGGAGGCAACAAAGAAACCGCCATGCAATGCCTTCAGCTGCAGCTGACAGGCGCAGCGCGGATCTGGCTTAGCAGCCTATCATCAGGATCCATCTGAAGCTGGGAGGAGCTCGCTTACAGCTTCATCCGAAACTTCAAAGGAACCAGCAAGAGGCCCGCCTCAATCGAAGAATTGCGAGCCTGCACTCAGAGAACGGGTGAATCTATCCGCTCGTACATACTACGCTGGTCTACGACCAAGAACTCCGCAGCACACATCTCCGAAGAGAGGGCCATCGACGCCTTCAGGGACGGCGTTAAGCGCCCAGACTTCAAGGAGGAACTTGGGCGTGTAAAGCCCAAGACACTCGACCACCTCATGGAAATCGCCAACAGTTGGGCAGATGGCGAAGATTGCATCCAGCGAGCGCAATCAGACGAAGAGGACGACTACGGCCGAAGACACGAACGCCGCAGCAAGAGGAGATCGCGCGTCTACGAGGACCGCGACGGACCTGACATGGTCGCGGCCGGCTACGCCGACCGCCGTAACGACAACAGCCGCAATAGCGGAGGATACCGCAGCGGAAACTTCCGCGACAACGGACGACCAACGCAGTCGTGGCAACGCCGCGACCGCGACAACGGACCCTCAGCATTCGACAAACTTTCGGGTCCATGCACCATCCACTTCTACATCGACAAACAAGACAGCAAAAAGAAAGCTAGCCACATGCTCAAGGACTGCCGCGAGTTCCAGAAACTCAGCGAAGGCATGATGCAGACGAGGCAACAAGCTCCAATCCCTGCGTTCGGAAACACACCTGCGCCAGGTGAAATAGCACACGGAGCTCCTCCACCGCCGCCTATTGGAGGCCCAAATCAACCAGTCGCACCAGCGCAAAACAACGCCGGGGTCCCATACCCCCCATCAAAAGGAGCACTCAATATGATACAAAAGGGACGCCCCACAAATAGGGTGCAGAAGAAAATCACCCGACGAATCAACTTGGCCGTGGCAACTCCGCCTGCAATCCCTGAGTACCTCAGCGGATCGGAGTCCTGCATCACATTCACTCGCGCGGATCACCCTTGCCAGATCCCTCGCCCAGGTCATGCTGCCCTGGTGCTGGAGGCGCAGATCGGAGGCTTCGAGATGAGTCGCGTCTTCATGGACGGCGGCAGCGGCATCAACCTAATGTTCACAAGCACTCTAGCAGCTATGCGAATCCCGCAGTGCAGCCTGGAACAATCAGACACAACGTTCCACGGCATTGTCCCAGGGAAGGGCATCTTCCCCCTAGGCAAAATAGGACTCGACGTCATCTTCGGGAAGCCGGACAACTTTCGGCAGGAGCGCCTAGAATTCGAAGTGGTGGACTGGCCCTCACAATACCATGCCATCCTGGGACGTGTAGCATTCGCAAGGTTCCTGGCCGTCCCACACTACGCATACCTACTACTCAAGATGCCAGGACCAAGGGGCGTCATCACAGTCCACGGGAGCTTCACCCGATCGGACCAATGCGACAGGGATTTCAACAAAATCTCCCAGTCCTTCGGCATGCAAGACGAGCTCGTAAGGCTCCGCGAGGAGACGGACAATGGGCTACCCCCAGTCACAAGGCAGAACGCACCCGACATGTCCTTCGACTCCATCGTCAATACCAAGAAAGTGCAGGTCCATCCGACAGACGCCTCCAAGACGGCTCTGATCGCCAACGACCTCAACACAGCATAGGAAGGCGCGCTCGTCGAATTCCTCCGTGAGCGCTGGGAAATATTCGCCTGGTGTCCTGCGGACATGCCAGGAGTTCCCAGGGAATTCGCCGAGCACGCACTCAATGTCTTCCCAGACACCAAGCCAGTCAAGCAGTCTATCCGAAGACTGTCGGAGCCACGAGCCGAAGCTATCGGCAAGGAGATCAACAGATTACTCGCAGCAGACTTCATCCGGGAAATCAAGGAAAGCGAGTGGCTGGCAAATACGGTGATGGTCCCGAAAAAGGACACGGACATCCTGCGGATGTGCGTGGACTTCACGTCACTAAATAAACACTGCCCAAAGGACCACTTCCCTCTACCTCGGATCGACCAGATCATCGATTCGACTGCAGGTTGTGAGAAGCTCTCCTTCCTCGACGCCTACTCAGGCTATAACCAGATTCGACTCAAGGTCGAAGATCAAGAGAAAACGGCGTTCATCACGCCGTTCGGAGTATTCTGCTACAACACAATGCCCTTCGGGCTAAAGAACGCGGGTGCCACGTACCAGCGATGCATGCAGGCCTGTCTCAAGGACCAGATCGGTCGCAACGTCCAAGTCTATGTCGACGACATAGTCATAAAAACCAAGGAGGCAAGAACACTTATCGACGATCTCCGCGAGACGTTCGACAACCTTGATCGCTACAGGATCAAGCTCAACCCAGAAAAGTGCGCCTTCGGCGTCCCCTCGGGTCAGCTGCTCGGGTACTTCATCTCTCAACGAGGGATCGAAGCGAACCCGAAGAAAATCAAAGCTATCATGACAATGGAGAAGCCGAAAAACCTCAAGGGCGTTCAGCAGCTCGCAGGGCGAGTAGCGGCACTAAGCAGGTTCATCAGCCGCATGGGCGAGAAGGCCCTACCATTTCACCAGCTGCTGCGCAAGGCAGACAAGTTCGAGTGGACACCAGAAGCCAACGACGCATTCGAAAACCTCAAGCGGCTCCTCTCCACCTCGCCCGTTTTGGTCAAGCCAAAAGAGTGCGAACCCCTGTTGCTGTACATAGCAGCCACACACCAGGTGGTCAGCACAGTACTCGTGGTCGAACGACCCGAAGAAGGCAAGACCCACGGGGTACAACGCCCAATTTACTACCTCAGCGAGGTTCTCACTCCAACAAAATAGCGGTACCTGCACTACCAGAAGCTGGCCTACGGCGTGTTCATGACGGCTCGACGACTGAGCCACTACTTCCAGGAGCATCAGGTGATGGTCGTCAACGAGGCACCCCTAAACAGCATCCTGAATAACCCAGAGGCCACAGGACGCGTGGACCTGTGGGGCATTGAACTATCACCCCTGGACATCATCTACGAGAAGCGACACGCAATCAAATCTCAAGTCCTTCCGGACTTCCTGGTGCACTGGATGGAGCTGCAGCTGCCTGACACCCCAGACATGTCGCAGTCCTGGACAATGCATTTTGACGGCTCCAAACGCGAAGCCGGAGCAGGGGCAGGAGTCATACTGACCTCCCCACAAGGTGACAAGATGAAGTACGTTCTTCGGATGAAATTCAGAGCCTCCAACAACGAGGCCGAATACGAAGCCCTCATCCATGGCATGAAGATGGCAAAAATATGCGGCGCAAGGCGTCTGGTCATCTACGGTGACTCCAACCTTGTCGTACAGCAGACGATGAATGAGTCCGACGCACACGCCGAAAACATGATCGCGTACCGCGCGCTATACAACGCACTCGAAGGAGAATTCGACGGCTGCAAACTTCGGCACGTTGGAAGAGAGAGCAACAAGGAGGCCGATAGACTCGCCAACATCGGCTCCACTTGTGCAAAGGTGCCACCAGGCGTATTCCTCGAACAGATCTGCGTGCCATCCATCAAGCGGAAATTCCCCAAGGGATCACCCGAAGAAGCAGAACACTCGGGGGCTACGCTACCCGAAGGTCATGAAGGACCCGAAAAGTTGGATACCGAAGTTGCCATGGTCAACCTGATGCAAGTCATGGCAGTCGAAGAAACTTGGACGCGTCCATACCTCCAGTTCCCGATAAACGGAGAATTGCCTGATAGCCCGACAGATGCCCGGCGCATATCTCGTCGGTCAAAAGCCTTCACCATCATCAACGGCGAACTGTACAAACGCAGCATTACGGGTGTACTACAACGGTGCGTCACCATCAACGACGGCAAGGCCATACTCCAAGATATCCACGAGGGCATCTGCGGCCACCATGCAGGCAGTCGCTCCCTCGTCGCCAAAGCTCTGCGAGCAGGATTCTATTGGCCAACGGCCATGAGCGACGCGAAGGACATCGTCCGAAGATGCAACGGGTGCCAACGGTTCGCCGACAAACCGCACGCACCTGGGTCTGAACTTCGACCCATACCCATAGCCTGGCCTTTTGCCCAATGGGGCCTCGACATGATCGGCAAACTGCCAAAATCCTCGAAAGGAGGACACGTCTTCCTCCTGGTCGCAGTCGACAAATTCACCAAGTGGATCGAAGCCATGCCAGTCACCAACCAGAAGGGCAAAACCGCCATCAAGTTCTTCGAATCCATTGTCTACAGGTTTGGCGTACCGCACAACATCATCACCGACAACGGATCGAACTTCATCTCCGAAGAATTCCAGGACTTCTGCGAAGGCCTCGGGATCAATATCACGTATGCCTCGGTGGCACACCCGCAAACAAACGGGCAAGTGGAAAAGGCCAACGGCCTAATCGGCGTCGGCATCAAGAAGCGCCTCATGAGCTCACTCGAGCACAAAGCTGGAAACTGGACAAAAGAGCTATCGTCTGTCCTGTGGAGCTTACGGACTACGCCAAACAGCTCCACCGGCTACACACCGTTCTTCATGATGCACGGAGCTGAGGCCGTGCTACCAGCCGAAGTACGCCATCAGGCTCCACGAGTCGTCGCTTACAGCGAAGCCGAGCGCACGGCTGCACTCGAAGACGCCGTCGACACACTCGACGAAGCACGGGATATAGCAGCAGCTCGATCAGCGGTGTACCAGCAGAGTCTCCGCAACTATCACAGCCGCCGGCTGCGCCCAAGGTCCTTCGTCGAAGGAGACCTCGTCTTGAGACTCAAGCAAAAGCGACCGACCAAACTCGATTCACCATGGGAAGGACCCTATGTCATCACCGAAGTCATCCCAGGTGGCGCCTATCGCCTCAAGCACGTGGAGTCTGGAGTCGCATACTCCAACCCGTGGAACGTCTCGCACCTGCGACGATTCTACCCGTAGCAACCTACCCCCCTTTTACTTTCAATAAGGCTTTCAGCCAAGGCTACTCAGCCGAACCATGTACCTCCTCCGTTACGATATAAATAAATCTAAGTACTTCGCTCCCAACCTTTGGTTGACCATTTTCTGCAACTTTACTACATGCTACATACGCACTCGGGGGCTCCCCCCACCTTACGATTTCATCGACTGAGGACAAAACGTGTACACCTGAGTAGCTGACTACGTCAGGCAAACGAAAAGGGCATGTACTCAATCAAAGCACTACGTTCTCGCAAACAAGCAAACCTTTACAACAAAGGGCGCATACACGCCCAGCCGCAATATACAAATTTTACATCTATCTGTTTATTTTCAGGTCCTACCTATTCTGAAGAATAACCTGAGCACGCTGCTCAAACAAATCTACAATCTGTTCGGCATACTGCCTTACAGCTGCATAGTGCGGACGCATGTTCCACTCACCACCATCTGGTCGAGGAGGTGGCCCATTCGACACAGCAGCCAAATCTACGTCAGGGCGGTGCACCCTCACAAGAGACAAGGTAGCCTTCACCCCTGCGACGAGCTGCTGCCGCACCAGCTCCTTGACATTGCTGGCACTCCGAAACTTCGTCAGAAGACCTGCAAGGGTCGCTGGCACGGCATCCAACGGAAACATGACGTGCAGCACCGAGGAAAGTGATGTCTGCACCTGGCGGAGCACCCGCGAAACTTGGTAGACACGATCCTGCACCGTCGCCAGAACCATGGCGCGATCACGGTCCATCCAGAAGAAGCCGCCGGCCTCCATGTCCTGTTGAGTCAAGCAATTGACCCGAACAGCGACACACTCCTTTTCTTCCCTCGGAGCAAGATTGGCACCTGTGACAACCGCACAAAACAAGAGTAAGGCTAGAAGACTCACCCGAAGAACTGAGCTACAGCCCGAAAAAAGGATCAACTTACATTGCAGCTGCTCGGACAGCCGACCCAGCTCCGCCATCAAATACTCCTCTCTGGCTGCACCACGGTCTGCTTTGGATTTCCAAACGTCAGCGTGACCACGTAACCCAAGCAAATCTCTCTCCAAGCTGCGCACGCGATCTCGAAGAAAAGAGAGCTGCGAGGAATCATCCAATGATGCTCGCAAGGGCCTTTCGGATGAAGTGTCAACTGGGCCAGCACCCGAAGGAACCTATAGCAGCAGAAAAAAGAAGGCACACAGACATTCAGCCAAGGATAGAGCACAACTCGAAGGAATTCATTAAAATATATAAGGCCACTACGCGGCACAAGGATGGTACTACAAAAGATATTTACAACAAAAGAAGACTACAAACTACCCTACGTCTACTATGCCTAAGGTGCAGGACACTGAGTCGCCTCAGAACCAGACTGCCTAGCTTTAGCCTCACCCTGCTGCCGCAGTGCGTACTCAGACAGCAAGTCAATGAGCTTGGGCCCATATCGTCTGCAGCGAGCGGAGTAGGCGGCAAAGGCTACCTCGGATCCATCCGCAGCCGTCGGCATCCGAGAAGTGATCTGGGGCAGGTCCAGCTCCGCCCCAGCCGTCATGGCCATCGCCAGCCCGACGGACGCGCCGATGCCCTTCTGCTTGCGCTTATACGCTGCAGGCGCTTCGCCCGACAGAGCCTCTGCCAGGGCATCCACATCTTCAAGGGATGCGCCCTTCGGGAAGAGCTCCTGGTAGAAGCGACCAAGGACCTCTTTCGCCTTGGCAAGGGAGTTGACGACGGTGCTGCAGCGATCTTCGACCGCCACAGTGGCATCATCTAGAGCACTCCCATGCTCCAGAGCACCGCGGTCGAACTCGATGCCTGCGGCATCTGAGACAAAAAAGAAGAGGACATGAAGAAAGGCAAGATAGAAGAAGATCCGCAGAAAAAGAAACAAGTCCAAAAGCTTGTACTCACCCGAAATGGCCTTGGCAGCAGCCATGAGCTTATCTGCCACCCCTTTTTCACGAGCAGCCGCAACGGTGGCCAGCTGCTCCTCACGATCTGCGGCCTCCTGCTGCAGGCGCTCTTTCGCTTCGGCTGCCTTCGTCCGCTCCAGCTCAAGGCGCTCTCTCGCACCGGCGGCAGCTTCGGCTTTCTGCTCCGATTGGCCAAGGCTCTTCTTCAGAGCGTCGACCTCACGGAGAGAGTCGTTATGCTCCTCTGCATTTACAACAAGCAAGTGTCAAAGAACATGATAAGGACAAGCAAGAGAAGTACTACGAGGCAGACGAATAGCTTGGAGCTGCCGCAGTTTCGCCTCCAGCGTCAGGCGCTCCTCCACCAGCCGCTTGGCTTCTTGGACAAAAGGCTGCAGAAAAAGGCAACAGCAGTAAGAACAGGACTTGGGGGCTACGCCCAACACAAAAGAGGCAAAAACAACATCAGCACTCGAAGACACTCGGGGGCTCCCCCCGTAACATCAAGAACAAAAACTTACGTGCTCTGAAGGCGAACCCGCAGGCCCGCCTGCGAAATTCTAGGGCGCAACCACCAGCCTCTCCTGCACAGGAGGAACTGGCGCCGCGTCGCCAGAAGTCACCACCGTCTGAGGAGGAGGCGACGCAATGTTCGACTCCCCCATCATCTCCTGCCCACCATCACTAGAGCCGTCGGAGGATTGACTGCATACGAAGCCAATCAACACAGGTGCAAACACCATCAAGGAACAAAGGACAACAGTGGAAACAAGAAACTTACGAGCCCAACGCGCTCAGGTCGAAGATAGGAGAAGCCCTTCGGGCCCTCTTCTCTTCCTTCTTTTCTTCCTTCTTCTCCACCTTCTTTTCTTCCTTCTTCCGCTTTGCTGGCGTGTGCGGGGCAACAGCCCGCACAGGAATGGCAGGAAGGGGAGAGGAAGAACCCCCCTGAACATCATCATGACGCTCAAGACCCAGAGGATTCCTGGGAGTTGGAGGAGTCGAGGCATCCGAAGACTCGCTGGAACTCCGTGATCGCTTGCGCGAATGGTCCTCACTCAACTCGTCGGCATCCTCCGCTGGGGATCGCGCTGACGGTAGCTCGGACACGGAGTCCACCACTTCATTATCCGGGGCATTCGGATACCTTTCGGGCAATGGTGGCGCCATGCCTGGCACTTTGAAGCTCTACAAAAGGAAAAGGAACTTTGTTAGCAAACAAAGGAAAAAGTACACAGCTGACAAAAATAAAAGGGGAGCACTAGTGCGCAAATCTACACCTTCGGTACGACCAACGTCGAAGAAAAGGGAGGAGTCTGCGAAGAGCCTTGTCAAGTTCCACCTCGGAGATTTTCTCACTCGAAACCCTCGTCGGATCACGGCGCCCAGAGTAAAGAAACATCGGATGCGCCCTCGCTTGGAGAGGCTGCACCCGACTCTCAAGAAACGGCCGGATGATGTCGACACCGTTCACCTCCTTCTCAAGAATCAGCTGGAGATCCTCCACCCGACGGTACAGGGCCTCTATCTCCGCCACCTCACCATCTAAGATTTGGTTTTTCCAGGACCTTTTCTTCTCAATCAATTGGGAGGGGTCAAAAGGAACGAGACCAAAATCTTGCCCAGGCAGTACGGAGTCACGGATATAAAACCATTTCCTCCGCCAGTACTGGACAGATTCGGACATGGAAAAGGAAAAGAATTGCACATTGGGGCTGAGGGAGATGATGAAACCCCCAATGGGAAACACACCATCCGAACCAGACTGCCTCTTCACAGAATAAAGCTTCCGGAAGAGGCCAAAGTGCGGCTCAATGCCAAGCCAACACTCGCAAAGCGTGATAAAACACGCAATGTGGAGAAGGGAGTTGGGAGACAGATGATGCAACTGAACCCCATAGAAGAAGAGCAGTCCACGAAGGAAGTCATGGACTGGATACGAAAAACCACGCAAGACGAAGGCAAGAAACATAACCCGGTACCCAGATGGGGGACGGGGGATTACCTCATTGCCGGGGAAATTTGACGGTCGTTGTATCCTGCGGGATCAGGCCCCGCTCGCGCAGTTTGCGGAGATCGCTCTCCCGCGTCTCTGATCGCCGCCAGCCACCATCGGTGACGCGAGCAGCGGCGGTGCTCTTCTTGCCTCCGGCGGCGCTGGTCCCAACCGCAGATGAGGACTTCTTTGTTTTCCCCATGGCGCTGCAGCAGTGGTGGCGATGACAACGCAGAAAGAACGAAGGAAATGGGGAAGGAAAGCTAAGCGCGCAACAAGAATCACTCAAGAACAAGGAGGCATTGAACAGATGAACTGGTGCGGTGAAAAACAAACCACGATTTCACCCAAGATTATAACAGCGAAGACGATGCACGCTGGCCGTCCATCGAGAAGACCTAACGCCAACGGTAGATCTGGCCGTACACGTGTCAACACCACAACGAACCGTCGTTACCACGCCGTCCACTACGCGCGGAAATCGAGGAGACGCCGTAATCATCTCCATGCCGCGCGTGACCGGTCAATTCAAAGTCAGCAAGTGGGACCCACGCCTCGTCCCGTCAAGTCATCTCTGGCATAGCAGACGCTTGAGGTCATCGATCGTAAGCACTGACGTCATCAAAAGCTATACTAGCACCACTTCGGCTCCACAGCTAAAAAGTACTCACTCGAATCTACGATTCGACTAAATACTTGGGGGCTACTCCTATCAGGAGCGCTGGCCGCGCACCCGACAGACAAATGAGGACAAAATTATTTATCTGAGTCCTACGTCGAGTCTACGACAACACTACGGACTCGGGGGCTACTCCCATAGGGAGGATGGATTTAAGCATCCGAAAATTTTCGAGTCCTGCGGACCTAATGATTGAAACAATGCTTGAACTAAAAGTCTCCGTTCGAGTCTACGACTCGAACAGACACTTGGGGGCTACTTCCATAGGGAGCGCTGGTCACGCACCCTATGAAATCTTTGACTGCGATCTTTCGGATCGGCACGCAAAAACTTTTTGGCAACTCTGCCCCAACAAAACGCTGAGTGAGCGACAATCTCCTTGGCCACCCGAAATACCTCCGAGGTGATAAATGTTCGGATGCTGCGTCTGCGACGCAAAGATAAGACCTACAGATATCATCTGATGGCCTGGCAACGCACCTGACTGCGCTCTGCTAGTATGAATCCGTACCAGCAGGTACGATGAAAAATCCCGACGGACGCGTTGGGTACACCAATTAAAATCACTGGAATTCCACTCCTATAAGTCCTCCGCGGCCTGAGTTGAATTACGCCAGCATATGTTCCAGGCCCGGGTTAAGGGACCCGAACCTGACGAAGATCGTGTTGTTTCGTCCTAAGACAGTTAACTGACCCTGATCCGTCGGGTGAGTCAGGCACGCGTATCAACAATCCCTACACATTCTCTTGAAAGACAGAGTTGCACCCGAAGGATTGAAGAGTCCTCAGCCGAATCTACGATTCGACTGATCACTCGGGGGCTACTGACATGGTTATACCCTACGGGTACGTAACTTCAGCATACCTAGTCCAGCCCAAGGAAGGCCCACGGCAAACATACGCTGGCCCATGAAGATTTTCGGGTGGCCAAGGCCCATGACGTCTTCGGATCCTTGGAGAGCAAGACTAGAGGAGATAGGAAATTCAAAAGGGCAACACCCTAAGAACTTGTAACCGACTAGGACTATGCTCGGGACCTGCCTAAGTCTATATAAAGGCCAGGAGGGCACGTCCTAGGGCAACTCGACTCATACTTTCGCACACGCATCCACGCCAGATCGAATCTGCGCACCTTGTAACCTTCAGTTCCGCCGTAATCAAAGAGCAGACAAGCAGGAGTAGGGTTTTCCCTCCGGGGGCCTGAACCTGGGTAAATCTCGTGTCCCCTGGTTGCTTGTCTGTTAACCGTGCCACGATCTCCAGCATCCCCATCTTCTCCAAAACCCAAGTCCATAACAATGGGCATTGACGAGATCAAACCTCGTCACTACCGAGTACAGCCTCAGAACCTCTCCCCCAATAGCATCTTAGTGCTTAGCAATTACGCGGCGCTTTGCGAGGGTTATTTAGGGATTAGGCCTAGGCTAGATCTCTTCATCTATTTCTTCATCGTCAAGCGCGAAGCCGGAGCCGTCAAGGACGAGCTCAGGAATTGTGGCACCATTAGTTTTAAGATTCGGCCTGGCCGGCGGTTCCCCGACATCGTCGGCCATGAGTCCTGCAAGAACTGGCAACAGACGTACTTCTACGACCCAGATATCCCTCTGGCCGGCCGAGAAGTAACGTACCCGGATTTCGTCGATGGAGCTGCCGCCGAAGCCTCGACATGGAGATCCCAGGCCTCCCTTCCCTCCGACATTGACGCTTACGCGCTATAAGGCGGATAGAGTGGTTCGTAGATACGGGTATGACTGGATTGGACCTAACCATGTGCTGGTTCGTCAGGCGGATCCAGCCTCTGCAGCACCGCTTGAAATTGATGCACGAGTATACCAACGAGAGGAAGGATAGCCTCCACATCTCCGAGGACAACTTCTCGAGCGACTCCGTCAAGCTCCGCCTCAAGGACATCATCAAGGTGAAGGGTAGGAAGCGTGGCTTCACCATCACCTATGACATGTTCGTAGAGAGCAAGTGCACAAAGGTACCTATTTATTTTCCGTGTATGACATATACTCCAGTTCTTCCGTCTAGCCATTACCATCTGATCTAACACGATGGGTTTTCACTTAACAGCTCAGCGACATAGATGAGGATAGCATGGCTGTCCAAATCTATGATCCAAATATGAAGGAAGTCACCGTTGTGTCCGACGACGATGCTCCGTTGGCGCGAAAGAGGAAGAGCTCCACCTCTGACGCTGCCGACGGAGGCAAGAAGAAGAAGACGGAGGGTGGAGCCTCCAAGAAGACTACCGCCGCCCTAGAGGCGGAGAAAAGAAAGGTTACCGGGATCCCTTTTGCCAAAGCACCCCCTCTTTTGTAAGCTTCTTTCTCTCCGACATTGTCCATTGTTTGTCTTTGTTCCTGATGCAGCCCGTCCTACGACCGCTACTACATCTACTTCCACGAGCTCCCCAAGTGGACCCATGACTCGCGCCCGAGCCAAACTCCTTCAAGCTAAGGTGAACTCGCTCCTCTCCTTGTGTGACTTCGATACACCCTTGGATGGCCTGCTACTTCATACCCATACCTTGTGCATCATCAGGTACGAAGAGAAGGACCCACAGGACGGAGGAGCACCAGCAGAAGAGACCAAACGCTCTCTGTCGCCAGCGGTACTACCGGGCCTGGCGACCGGTACTACCGCTCGGCGGCACTACCGCCCCCTGCTACCACCAACAACAGAAGACCCCAGCGCTAGCCAAATGCTCTCTGTCACTGTCGGTACTACCGGCCCCGGATCCGGTACTACCGGGCCACAGCACTACCGCCACCAACAGAAGGCCCCAGCGCAAGTCCTAGGACGACAAGCGGTACTACCGGCCAGGAAGCGGTACTACCGCATGACCGGTACTACTGGTCGAGCTGGACCGGTACTACCGGACCTGGAAAGACCTGATCGTGTTAAGTCGGCCCAGCGCCTTGTAACCCTCTCTATATTTTGCTATTTGTTCCCAAAATACCCCTGTTTATGTGGTTGGCCTATATATAGCCCCCACCCTCTATTGTAAACCCGAGACTTGGATAATAATAGATATTAAGGAAACCCTTTGAGGAACTTATATCTATTGGTCTCATGCTCCTACCAAGGAGCACCGGATTATCCACCCCCCTCTTGGATCTTTCCTAGTGCGTTCAAGTTGTACAAGGCCTTGGGTTCTCGGTTTCTCGCCCCCAAGTCGTCAAGATCTCACCAAGCACCTCGTCCCCCGTTGTTGGCGTGGAGAGCGAGCTTCGCCCAACACCGATCCTAGGGATTATGTTGGACCGGTTGCCACCGGCGTGAGGGATAGGCGTGTATCGTGTTTTGGTGTGCGTGTGTTCGTGGTTTTCATCTCCTTCCTCGTTTTCATTCCCGACCACCGCTTTCCCCTCGTTTCTCGTGGAATTCGTGAAAGATCGGGCCAACCCAAGGGTTACCCCTCTAACATATTGGTATCAAGAGCAAGGTTGATCACGAATTTCCCCCCAATTTTTCTTTTATCCACCTTAAAATCGAAAATCCCACCAAAAAGAGCCCCAATTTGCCTTCGGATCGATCTCTGGATTTGGTGAGTTTTTCGTGGTTTTGGTCCATAGATCTGTTGCTTTTGGAGTCGATCTATAGCCCCTGTTGTTCCTAGCCCAGCCTTTCGGTCAGATTTCCCAAGAATTTGAGGTTTGTGTCAAGTGGATCTCGTTTTCGTTCTTGTTCTGTGACCAGCGGTACTACCGCCCGTACCAAGCGGTACTACCGCCATCCGGTACTACCGCCCGTACCAAGCGGTACTACCGCCAGCAACAGAAACATTTTCTTCTTCTTGACGCCTCATTTTTGTTTGCTGACTTTTACCCTTTAGCTTGTTCGTGTTTCGCGTGTTTGTCGCCATCTTAACACAAGCTTCCGCATCAAAGTCACCCGCGCTCATCAACACCGCGACACTCGAACATCATCCACCACCAACGGTTGCAAGTCCTCAACAATACCAAAGGTATAACTTGCACCACTTTGACAACCCCCATATCTTCCTTTGTGTGTATCTATCCTATGAGAGCAACTCATTTTGTGTTTGTCTAAGCATTGTGCACTTGCCTTCGGAAAGTGAGAGTGTGAGGCCAAATACAAAAGCTAACATAGTAGCATAGAAAGGGAGAAAAAGGAAAAAGAATCAAAAAAAAGAGGAAAAAGAGAAAAAGATACATAGTCTCCCAATACAAAGAGAATACCAAGCTTGTAAGCCAAGAAAGAGAGAAGAAAGAGCGCACCGAGGCAAGTGCACAAATCTATTGCTTATCCTCTTTTGGCAAACGAGTTGTGGTCTCTCCTTGAGTTGGCACGACAACCGAGCGTAGTCTTCGTTAGGACCTTTTGTGCTCATTTTCATAGTCGTGCTAACCCTGTTTTTCTCCACCTATGTGTTTTCCGTGTTTTTGTAGATCGTATCCTTTTGCTTTTGATCTTTGGTTCTTTACCACGTAGGACAATAACCTTTTGCTTGGATCGTTTCGTTTGGTTTTCCACAATCCTAACCTTCCACCAAAAGCTTTTGAGAGTTGTAGCATATTTGTGTGTGAGTTTCTTGCCCATTTCACTTTGCACGCTTTTCGCTCATTTGTGTGGCAATTGGTTTGATATAATCTCCAAGGTGAGGTAAAAGGCTAACTCTCCGCACCCTTATTCTCCATATACAACCCTTGTTGGCTTTTCATCATGGACAGGCATGGAGAGCCATCCCAACCACCACAACCTCCGGAGGATGACACACAATTCATGACAAGATGGGACCATTGGAAGGTCCGAGGAGAATTCAACTACCGTTGTGAAGCTCTTGAGAGGCGCCAAGATGAACAATTTAGCGAGGCCCGTGTGGAATTCAAGAACATTGACAACCGCTTCGAAGAAGTCCGTGGCCAAATGCATGCCATGCAACACAACCTCGGTCATCAAAATGAAGCTCTTGGTCGTGCACTCGCCTCAATAGATGAGAAGCTTCAACGCCTCATTGATGGACTAGCAAGGCCACGCTCGTGCGAATCAAGCTCATCTCGGCACTCCTCAAGTGAATCAAGTGCACCTCGCCGTCACGCTTCAAGGCACCGGGATGGACCCGTTCTTCAATCCATGAGCTCTTCGCAAGCGGTACCATCTCCGCGTCACGCCGCAACGTCAAGCTATGATGGTGACCTCTTCGCAAGACCTCCAAGACGTGAAGCGAACCGGCCACAACCAAGGGCACTTGTAATTCAACAAGAGCAACCTCACATGGAACACCAAGGCCATCGTCGTCGACATGTCCCTTCCACACCAAGTGAAGCATCCGAAGAGGACGAACAAGATCACCGTCGA
This sequence comes from Avena sativa, assembly GCA_916181665.1. Taxonomy (NCBI): domain Eukaryota; kingdom Viridiplantae; phylum Streptophyta; class Magnoliopsida; order Poales; family Poaceae; genus Avena; species Avena sativa. The sequence goes on from OV702279.1 coordinate 232,385,884, forward strand.
CGTGCAGCACTAGAAGATCCTCCAAGGCGTCATCATCGACATGATCGTCCACGTCGGCAACATGATGGTCATGACGATCCTCCGCCACATCAAGAAGAAGAAGAGCAGCCCATTGCGCATGCAGCTCGACGTCCTCCTCGCCACAGGGCGCAAGACAATGCTCCTCGGCACCACCCACGACAAGAACAAGAGCAAGCTCCCCAAGCTCGTCGTGAGGACCATCAACCTCCTCCTCGTCCTCAACCGCGTCAACAAAACGAGCAAGCTCCCCAAGCTCGTTGTCAACACCAAGTTCCACCACCAAACGCGGCACGTCAACAACCACAAGAGCAACGCAACCATCACCAAGCAAGACATGAGAGCTCGGATGATGAGGATGACCGACCAAATCATGGCAACCGCCGCAACCGGAACCGCAATGGAGAAGAAACTTTTGGCAAGCTCAAATTCACCATGCCCAAGTTCACCGGTTCCAATGAGCCCGAGGAATATCTCTCGTGGGAACTCAAGGTCGACAAGATCTTCCGCATGCACAACTATAGCAATGAGAAGATGATGGCCATGGCATCCCTCGAGTTTGATGAGTATGCCAACCTTTGGTGGGAACAAGTCCAACTCGCTCGCGAAGCAAAAGAAGAGCCTCCAATCGCAACTTGGCAAGATATGAAGGCTCATATGAGATCCCGCTTTGTTCCTTCACACTACACGCGTGACCTCTTCAACAAGCTTCAAACGCTTAGTCAAGGGACAAAGACCGTGGAAGAGTACTTCAAGCAAATGGAGCTCAACATGATCCGTGCCAACATTGAAGAGCGAGATGAACAAACAATGGCACGCTTCCTCAATGGCTTGAACCATCCTATAAAGCGCATCACCGAGTTCCAAAAGTACAACAACATGGTTGAGCTTGTGCACATCGCTTCAAAGGCCGAGCGTCAAGTGCAAGAGGACATCAAGTACAACAATCCAAAGACGTACTTCACCTACAAGCAAGCACCAACCACTACTCCAACAACACCAAGTGGAAGCTCCTCAAGTACCACCAAGCTTCCCTTCAAGCCAAATCTCCCTCAAGGAAAACAGCCCCCAAGTGGCAAACACACAAGGGATGATCAACCATTCAATGGTGAATGCTACAAGTGTGGAGGCAAAGGGCACAAGTCGAATGCATGTGGAAACAAGAAAGTTTTGTTCATCCATGACAACGGCGATGAATAATACTTGAGTGAAGAAGAGTTTGATGCAAGGGTCAAGGAAGCCATGGCAAGGCAACATTTGGAAGAGGACCAAGAACTTCTTGTGTGTGAGCATGACGCAAGTCCATCGCTTGTGGTCACAAAGGTCTTGACTACCCAAGTCAATGAAAATGAAGACCAACGCTCGAACATCTTCCAAACTCGTGCCGGCATCAATGGGAAGTCCATCAAAGTTGTCATCGATGGAGGGAGTTGCCATAACCTTGCAAGTACGGAATTGTGTGAGAAACTCAATCTCACCCTCCATCCGCATAAACACCCCTACCATATCCAATGGCTAAGTGACCAAGGATCCGTCAAGATCAAGCACACCGTCTCGGTGACGTTCTCAATTGGGCACTACAAGGACACGGTGGAATGTGACATGGTCCCAATGACGGTTTGCCATATGTTGCTCGGAAGGCCGTGGCAATATGACAAGCGTGCTTTGCATAATGGTCACTCAAACACTTACACCCTCAAATGGCTTGATAAAACTTGTGTGTTGCAACCAATGACTCCTAGCCAAATAATTGCGGACAATGCAAAGGCTTTAGCGAGGGCGCAATACACAAAAACACATTGTGAGAAGAGTGGTGAGCGAGAGAACCACACCATAGTGAGTGAGAGCTACAAGCCAAACTCGAGTGGAAAAACTAAGAGTGTTCTTCTTGCCACCAAAAGTGAGATGAGAGAAGTGCGGAACAACCCATCCATCTTGCACTATGTCCTTGTATGCAAGGTCCTAGCGCAAGGAACTAACGACTTGAAAAATGTTCCTCCTTCTTTGATGGCTATTTTGCAGGAATTCCAAGATGTATTCCCCGAAGAGCTTCCTCATGGCCTTCCTCCTCTTCGTGGAATCGAGCATCGCATCGACCTCATACCCGGCACACCACTCCCAAACTGCGCCGCGTATCGCACGAACCCGAAGAGACGAAGGAGATCGAATGCCAAATCAACCAACTCATCTCCAAAGGTTTGATACAAGTAAGCACTAGCCCAAGCGCGGTCCCCGTGATTCTAGTTCCAAAAACGGATGATATGTTACGGTTATGCATGGACTGCCGTCCAATCAATGCTATCATGGTGCGTTATCGACATCCTATACCGCGTCTTGATGACATGCTTGATGAGTTATGTGGAGCCACTATATTTTCGAAAATTGATCTTCGTAGTGGCTACCACCAAATTCGCATGGCCGAAGGGGATGAGTGGAAAACCGCCTTCAAGACCAAGCTTGGTCTATATGAATGGTTGGTTATGCCTTTTGGCTTATCTAATGCCCCATCTAGCTTCATGCGCCTCATGAACCATATTTTGAGATCTCTCATTGGGAAGAGTGTAGTTGTTTACTTTGATGACATTCTTGTCTATAGCAAGTCACTAGAGGAGCATGTTACTCATGTTAAGGAGGTCCTTCAAATCCTTCGTCATGAAAAGCTATATGCTAATCTCCCAAAGTGCACTTTTGCAAGAGACAAGCTGATTTTCCTTGGTTTTGTTGTGTCTTCTAATGGCATTGAAGTTGATGTCTCAAAAGTCAAGGACATACGAGATTGGCCCATCCCTACAAATGTTAGTGAACTTCGTAGTTTTCATGGGTTGGCTGGCTTTTACCGTCGCTTTGTGAAAGATTTTTCTACCATTGCTTGCCCCCTCAACGAATTGACCAAGAAAAATGTCACGTTCGTTTGGGGAAAGCACAACAAAAGGCTTTTGATGAGCTCAAAAAGAGACTCACCGAAGCACCCCTTATTGCATTACCGGATTTCACGAAAACCTTTGAGATTGAATGTGACGCTAGTGGTATTGGCATTGGTGGCGTCCTTATGCAAAATGGGCGTCCTATTGCTTACCATAGTGAGAAACTTGATGGCGCACGCCTAAACTATCCCATTTATGACAAAGAACTTTTTGCCTTGGTTCGAGTTCTTCAAGTGTGGCAACACTATCTTTGGCCCAAAGAATTTATCATACATTCCGACCATGAGTCGTTGAAGTACCTTAAGGGCCAAGCCAATTTGAGTAAAAGGCACGCAAAATGGGTTGAGTTCATGGAGTCTTTTCCTTACATTGTCAAATACAAGAAGGGCAAAGAAAATGTGGTAGCGGACGCCTTGTCTCGCAAAAACACAAGCCTTCTTACACGACTCGAAGTAAATGTCTTGGGTCTTGATGACATCAAATCTTTGTACGCGTCCGACCCTTTCTTTGGACCAATATTTGCACAATGTTCAATAGACAAAGGTATTGATGATTTCTATTTGCATAAGGGTTTTCTTTTCAAACAAAACAAGCTTTGCATTCCGAAATCGTCTCTCCAACTTTTGCTTCTTCAAGAGTCCCATGGTGGAGGCCTTATGGGTCACTTTGGCCATGACAAGACATATAACATGCTCTCCACTCACTACTTTTGGCCAAAGATGAAGCGTGACGTGGAGCGCCATGTCCAACGATGCACTACATGTATCCAAGCTAAGTCTAAGTCCAACCCTTTGGTCTTTATATGCCATTGCCTATTCCTCATGCACCTTGGTCGGACATTAGCATGGACTTTGTGTTAGGCTTGCCTAGATCTAAACATGGACATGATTCTATATTTGTCGTAGTCGATCGCTTATCCAAAATGGCACATTTCATTCCGTGCCATAAGACCGATGATGCTTCACATGTAGCAACTTTGTTTTTCAGGGAAATAATTCGGCTACACGGTGTGCCAAGAACAATCGTCTCCGACCGCGACATAAAATTCATGATCTACTTCTGGAAGACCCTCATGGCCAAGCTCGGCATCAAGCTCCTCTTCTCGTCCGCCTCGCATCCTCAAACCGATGGACAAACCGAGGTCGTCAATCGAAGTCTTGGCACACTCCTCCGGGTGTTGATAAAGAAGAACCTTAAAGACTGGGAGGAATGTATTCCACACGCCGAGTTCGCCTACAACCGCGCCAAGCACTCCACCACCATGAGGATCCCGTTCATGATCGTCTACGGCTTCGAGCCTCTCACCGCGCTCGATATCCTTCCACTACCACTTCATGAACGTGCCAATATGGACGTTGTCAAGCGCGCCCACACAATGAAGAAGCTCCATGAAGACACACGAGCTACTATCGAGCAACAAGTCCTTCGCCAAGCATCAAGGCTAAACAAGAACAAGAAAGAGATAATCTTCGAAGAGGGCGACCTTGTGTGGATACACTTGAGTAAATACCGCTTCCCCAAGGAACGCGACTCCAAGCTAAAGCCAAGAGGTGATGGACCATTCAAAGTGCTCAAGAGAATCAACAACAACGCTTATGTCATCGATATCCCAACATCAAAGTATCTTGTGAGCTCGACATTCAATGTCAAGGACCTATCACCCTACCATGGAGTAGATGAAGTTGACAAGGTTGAAGAGTCGAGGACGACTCTTTCCCAAGGGGGGGGAGCTGATGCAGCCCGTCCTACGACCGCTACTACATCTACTTCCATGAGCTCCCCAAGTGGACCCATGACTCGCGCCCGAGCCAAACTCCTTCAAGCTAAGGTGAACTCGCTCCTCTCCTTGTGTGACTTCGATACACCCTTGGATGGCCTGCTACTTCATACCCATACCTTGTGCATCATCAGGTACGAAGAGAAGGACCCACAGGACGGAGGAGCACCAGCAGAAGAGACCAAACGCTCTCTGTTGCCAGCGGTACTACCGGGCCTGGCGACCGGTACTACCGCTCGGCGGCACTACCGCCCCCTGCTACCGCCAACAACAGAAGACCCCAGCGCTAGCCAAATGCTCTCTGTCACTGGCGGTACTACCGGCCCCGGATCCGGTACTACCGGGCCACGGCACTACCGCCCCCTGCTACCGCCACCAACAGAAGGCCCCAGCGCAAGTCCCAGGACGACAAGCGGTACTACCGGCCAGGAAGCGGTACTACCGCATGACCGGTACTACCGGTCGAGCTGGACCGGTACTACCGGAACTGGAAAGACCTGATCGTGTTAAGTCGGCCCAGCGCCTTGTAACCCTCTCTATATTTCGCTATTTGTTCCCAAAATACCCCTGTTTATGTGGTTGGCCTATATATAGCCCCCACCCTCTATTGTAAACCCGAGACTTGGATAATAATAGATATTAAGGAAACCCTTTGAGGAACTTATATCTATTGGTCTCATGCTCCTACCAAGGAGCACCGGATTATCCACCCCCCTCTTGGATCTTGCCTAGTGCGTTCAAGTTGTACAAGGCCTTGGGTTCTGTGGCATCCCGCAAAACCACTACTAGAAAATCGCGTTGAATTTGTGCATTGCATCGTCATCATCATATGTTGTTTGTCAAAAACTATTTTCGCAAGCCCGTTTTGTTTTCCAAATGCCCCATCTTAATTCAAATGCAAAGTCCGGTTCTCCGGATTAATTATTTTGGCCGCTATCGGTTTGCACATGGCCCGTTTAAATCAAATAAAAAGATTTAATTATTTTAGTGGGGGCAGTCGAACGGGCCGTTTCGACCCGAACGACCACCCCCAGAAAATGCAAACGGTCCACCTACACCCGCCCTTCTAAATCCTACAGCTACCAGATAATCTAACCACCCCTCCCCTCCACATCACCCCCCCCCCCCAATAGTAATCTGCCACCTCACACTCTTCCCTCCCCCTAGCCAACCAGAAGCTGCCACCTAGACTAAACCACCTCCACCCCCTCTCTCTCCTCTCAACCCACATCCCACTCACCCACCACGCGCGCAGCCAGCCACTCATCCCCAGCCGCCACCCTCCCTGACCGCTGGGGCCCCCACCCCGTCTGGCCCACCCGCAGTCAAACCCCCCCACTCCCTCAACCGGTCTCCCCATGCCCCCGCCTGTGGCCCACCCTGGGACCCACCTCGACCCCAGCCCCGCGCGTGACGCACGCCTCCCTCCTTCTTCCTCCCAGGCTCCCCTCTCCCCCAACCCTCCACCGCCCTGCTCGGGCCCAGCCTCGCGCTCGCCGCCGGCCCCGTCGCCGCCGCGTCTCCTCCATCCCCGCCGCCTGCGCCTCGCCGCCTCGCCCTGCAGCCGCGCCGCCGCCCGCAGGTCGTCCTCGCCGCCCTCCCTCTCCCGCTCGCCACGCGCAGCGCCCGCATCGGCGGCCTCCGCCCGCGCTCCACCGGCGACCTCCGCGCGGCCGCCTCCGCCCCTCGTCTGCGCCGCCCCGCGGCCCGAGGCTCCCTCGCCTGCCCGCCCCGCGTCGGCCCCGACCGTCTGCCGGCCTCCCTCCGCCGCCGGCGACTCGAGCCCCTCCAGCACACAAGCCCGCCCCGAGCCCGGCCGCGCCCCTGGAGCTCCGCCTCCTCCTCCCAACCGGCTCTTCCCCGCCAGCGACCGCGGCCCGCGTCCCCGCCGGCCCGCGTTCCGGCCATCGCCCGTCCTCCCTCCGGCGCCACCAGCGGCCTCCACGTCGACCTCCGCCAAGATCGCCCCAGGCCCCCTGGCGCTTGGTCAAGGCTGCTGTGCTCCTGCTAGACGAACTGCCTAGTACCTGTGTGCTCGCATGCGACAAGGCTCGACAAGATGTCCCGAAGACAAGGATGCGTGGTTTGGCCCTCTGCCGAGGAGTGTATGATTCGGAGATGTACAAGGACCAGGCGACAAGATCGACAACGGGAAGCACAAGCAGGACCGATGACCGGATTAGCCAAGATCTTCACGGAACCCAGACGTCGAGACCGGGGTACACCTACAAGGGTTCGATGACCGAAGGAATTCTGCACGGACGCCAAGGCCTTCGACACGGAACCCTGAACCCCGACGAACCCCCGGACGCCAAGATCGACTCGATGGCGTGGGGCCCGACAAGACCCTCGCCACTGCAAGCTCGACCCCGTGGAACCCGACAAGATCTGCATGCGACAAGAACGACACCGTACAAGGCGAGACCGATGCGCCCCCGACGCCAACCAAGCCCTGCTTCCCGGTTGCGACAAGACCTACCCCGATGGTCGAGAATGTTACGCCAAGATCGAACCCTAGACCCTGGACCCCGAGACCGGACCCCGGACCCTGTCGAACCCCGAACCCCCGGATCTCCAAGTTCGTCGAACCCTACCAAGATCTGCCGAACCCCAATGTGTGAACCCTTTTCCGAGAACCCTATTTTATAAATGGTCAACTATATGAATTGTTGCATATTTAATTGTCATTCTCGCATGCATATCATTGGTTTGGGGGCCTTATGCCGATTCACCTAATAATTAAATATGGGGCCCATATGCGGACAAATCTAGCCTTATATTGGCCTCATTTAAATTTGTGCATCGAACCGTTGTCATCTTTTGCCTTGTTAAAACAACATCTAATTTGCGGGGTAGATAAATAACTTGAACCATCTAAGTAATTGCCGGGACCCCGGTTCCGCTTAATATTGACCTAATTGCATCGCACCTTTGCCATGTCATACATCATACATGCATCATGCCGATCTTCTGCCGTTGTATTAAATATTGCATCCGGTGTTTCTTCTAGTGTTTTGCTTCTTCGCGGATAAGGCCGTTGAGTTGATGTGAGCTTCGCCCCGACCTTCGGTTGAACCCTTCGGCAATGTTTTCAGGCGAGCATCTCCCCCCCTTTCTACCTATCTTACTTTTATAGTATTTACTTCCCTCCTGTTGATCTATTGCTATCTGTGTTGCGATGCTCTAGTTTTCCGTACCCGTGATATCCCTTGCAGCCCTATATTGCCTTGGACACACCCTATTACCTGTTGTTTGGTAGATAGCTGGACTTGCGCGTCGTAGTCGCTTGCTCAAGTGCTGTTGCGTGTCGTCAGTGCCACAGTTGTTGATGTATTGCCGCATGTTGATGTTGGAGATGATCCTGGCTTTACTTATCGTTCACTTTAATTCATGTTTAACAACTAAAATTGAAGTAAGCAGAGGCATCGGTGGGTGATAGATAACATTTGGTTTCCGAACGCCCACTTGTGTCCCGTAGGACCCCGAGTACTTGATACCTGTTCCTTGATTTATCGCGCTATCCACATATGGGGAGTATGGGCCCCCCTTAGCCAGAGCTTGATTCCGTCTTATTTCTTGGGGCCACAAACTAGTTTGAGGTTTTATTTACGATCCTGTACTTATGCCATGCTACTGCTTTATTTAATTTGTGCGAGGAGCACACTGTACTGTTTAGGTAAGCGGAGTGATTACGCGGTATCGACAAGCCCAGCCACACTTTCGGGTTCCCAGTCGCTTACAGCCATTGACGCAAACCTTGAGTCCGTCTCGGAGCTTGCTTACTCCGTTGCGGGTCTACTCAATGGGGTGGCCCCCTGAAATATTTCTGAATCTTGTGATTGCTCTGTCGTGAAGACCTCGTTGGGTTTTGATTTGGTTTTTTCCGAGGTTGATCGTGTGTGTGTTGCTATTTGTGCACCCCGGCCGGGTTAAAACTTTCTGAAAGCCGTGTCCGCGGTTATGGACGACTTGGAGCACAGTATCTCGACCATAGACAAGCATAACTAAAGTTTATTGCTATAAATTTGACTTTATAATGACTAGTAATGAGCTTCACTATAATGGAATGGCTAATTAATACTGTCCACAATTGCTTGTTTGGCGTGTCGCTTGCGACCATTGTACCTGACTAGTAAGTATTGCAACTACAACGGAATGGCTGAATAAAAGTACCAACAACTGCTGGGTTTTGGGATTATATCATGCCATCTGTATCTGATTAGTAATTGCTGCAACTACAACGGAATGAATAACTAAAAGGGCCCACTGCTTCTTTTATCAGGACAATTATCTATACCTGACTAGTAATTGCTGCAACGATAACTGAATAAATAAAACTGCCAACTGTGTGAGTTCCTCGGTTGACTTCCTCGTTGGTATCGAGGGGGAAACACCAGGATGGGTTTGGTTGGTGTTAGCTTCAGGTTGGAGCCGAATAGGTCTTTCTTACCCCTCTCTGATAGCCGCCAGTTGTATCGAGTCTCTATAGGTTGTTTAGTGCATGCTGCCGCTGCCGCTTCAGTCCACCATACCTATGTAGGCGAGGACCGCCGAATTCTAGCCTCGCCGTGTACTGGCCTCAGTACTGACGCTCCTCTTTTTCCTTTGCCCTTTGTCGGCACCCCTTTTGTTTAAGCAGGTTTTGAGATCGACGTTGTTAGCAGGGTTACCCTTCCGGCTTGGCCTGGGCAGGGTTATGGACGCCATTGGTTATTCTTCAGGGCTCTTAGCCCCATTTGCATCTTGTCCGTAGTCGGACGCTGTATCGTTTTACAGGTGATTTGGATCTTTGTATATTATATCTGTATTCTTGACTCATGGAGTCGCTGTTATATATATCTGTTCTGTGGGTCCCATCGAGGACTGTTGTGTAATGTTATTACTTCGTTTTCCACCCGCACGAAAGTGCCTGGTGGGCACCTTTGAATCGTTTCTATGCGGGTGTGGCGGGTTTCGCTAAAACTTGCATAGGTCCGATTCTGAGGGTGTTACAGAGTGGTATCAGAGCTCAGCAGTTACGATACCCCACAAGTCCAGCCTGTAGGATAACCTAGCTAACGGCCGAAGTAGAGTGTCAAAACTATTTTTCCAAAATCGGTTGGATAGTTCTGATTAGGTCTGATTTTACTCCTTAACCCTCTGCTATTCTCCTCGTATCTCGACGTGTTTTGAATCCGCTCTCTTCTCGCTCTTCGAGTCCAGGATGTCTCGTGGTTGGGATTCCGTCGTACCTTCAGGGTTTCGCTTCCTCTTTTGGTAACGGTGTTCTACCATCCGGTGTTCAAGCTGCCTGATGAATCCGTCTATTGTGGTACCATTCTTTGTTCCTTGTTTGTGCCTTCCGGAGTTTTCCGACGCGACGACATCATCTACGCCAGATCCGATGCAGAGTCTGCATCACGCCTTTGTTTCCGAACCTCGCTTGTCGAGATCTTCAGTCTGATTCCGAGAGTTGGTTGCATAAGCCGCTTATTCGTGTGCAGAGTAATGGTTTGGGTGCGCGATGGACTGATCACCATCCGACTACTCTTATCATTCGCTCTTGTACATCGAATCAGTGGATCCAGCAATTGTACTCCGTCCATGAAAGTTGGAGGTGGCCTTACCTTTAACTTCGTCCGTTGTTTATCCGGAGTGTTCTCTTGACGGACAGCGACCTCTTGTTAGTGGTGTCGCGAGGATTTACATGAAGCGAGAAGATTCAGATCGCCGACCTTCCTTCCGGTACCATGAGGCGGATCTCGAGGGCGAGATCCATTGTTAGTGGTGTCGAATTGTGGCATCCCGCAAAACCACTACTAGAAAATCGCGTCGAATTTGTGCATTGCATCGTCATCATCATATGTTGTTTGTCATAAACTATTTTCGCAAGCCCGTTTTGTTTTCCAAACGCCCCATCTTAATTCAAATGCAAAGTCCGGTTCTCCGGATTAATTATTTTGGCCGCTATCGGTTTGCACACGGCCCGTTTAAATCAAATAAAAAGATTTAATTATTTTAGCGGGGGCAGTCGAACGGGCCGTTTCGACCCGAACGACCACCCCCAGAAAATGCAAACGGTCCACCTACACCCGCCCTTCTAAATCCTACAGCTACCAGATAATCTAACCACCCCTCCCCTCCACATCACCCCCCCAATAGTAATCTGCCACCTCACACTCTTCCCTCCCTCTAGCCAACCAGAAGCTGCCACCTAGACTAAACCACCTCCACCCCCTCTCTCTCCTCTCAACCCACATCCCACTCACCCACCACGCGCACAGCCAGCCACTCATCCCCAGCCGCCACCCTCCCTGACCGCTGGGGCCCCCACCCCGTCTGGCCCACCCGCAGTCAAACCCCCCCACTCCCTCAACCGGTCTCCCCATGCCCCCGCCTGTGGCCCACCCTGGGACCCACCTCGACCCCAGCCCCGCGCGTGACGCACGCCTCCCTCCTTCTTCCTCCCAGGCTCCCCTCTCCCCCAACCCTCCACCGCCCTGCTCGGGCCCAGCCTCGCGCTCGCCGCCGGCCCCGTCGCCGCCGCGTCTCCTCCATCCCCGCCGCTTGCGCCTCGCCGCATCGCCCTGCAGCCGCGCCGCCGCCCGCAGGTCGTCCTCGCCGCCCTCCCTCTCCCGCTCGCCGCGCGCAGCGCCCGCATCGGCGGCCTCCGCCCGCGCTCCACCGGCGACCTCCGCGCGGCCGCCTCCGCCCCTCGTCTGCGCCGCCCCGCGGCCCGAGGCTCCCTCGCCTGCCCGCCCCGCGTCGGCCCCGACCGTCTGCCGGCCTCCCTCCGCCGCCGGCGACTCGAGCCCCTCCAGCACACGAGCCCGCCCCGAGCCCGGCCGCGCCCCTGGAGCTCCGCCTCCTCCTCCCAACCGGCTCTTCCCCGCCAGCGACCGCGGCCCACGTCCCCGCCGGCCCGGGTTCCGGCCATCGCCCGTCCTCCCTCCGGCGCCACCAGCGGCCTCCACGTCGACCTCCGCCAAGATCGCCCCAGGCCCCCTGGCGCTTGGTCAAGGCTGCTGTGCTCCTGCTAGACGAACTGCCTAGTACCTGTGTGCTCGCATGCGACAAGGCTCGACAAGATGTCCCGAAGACAAGGATGCGTGGTTTGGCCCTCTGCCGAGGAGTGTATGATTCGGAGATGTACAAGGACCAGGCGACAAGATCAACAACGGGAAGCACAAGCAGGACCGATGACCAGATTAGCCAAGATCTTCACGGAACCCAGACGTCGAGACCGGGGTACACCTACAAGGGTTCGATGACCGAAGGAATTCTGCACAGACGCCAAGGCCTTCGACACGGAACCCTGAACCCCGACGAACCCCCGGACGCCAAGATCGACTCGATGGCGTGGGGCCCGACAAGACCCTCGCCACTGCAAGCTCGACCCCGTGGAACCCGACAAGATCTGCATGCGACAAGAACGACACCGTACAAGGCGAGACCGATGCGCCCCCGACGCCAACCAAGCCCTGCTTCCCGGTTGCGACAAGACCTACCCCGATGGTCGAGAATGTTACGCCAAGATCGAACCCTAGACCCTGGACCCCGAGACCGGACCCCGGACCCTGTCGAACCCCGAACCCCCGGATCTCCAAGTTCGCCGAACCCTACCAAGATCTGCCGAACCCCAATGTGTGAACCCTTTTCCGAGAACCCTATTTTATAAATGGTCAACTATATGAATTGTTGCATATTTAATTGTCATTCTCGCATGCATATCATTGGTTTGGGGGCCTTATGCCGATTCACCTAATAATTAAATATGGGGCCCATATGCGGACAAATCTAGCCTTATATTGGCCTCATTTAAATTTGTGCATCGAACCGTTGTCATCTTTTGCCTTGTTAAAACAACATCTAATTTGCGGGGTAGATAAATAACTTGAACCATCTAAGTAATTGCCGGGACCCCGGTTCCGCTTAATATTGACCTAATTGCATCGCACCTTTGCCATGTCATACATCATACATGCATCATGCCGATCTTCTGCCGTTGTATTAAATATTGCATCCGGTGTTTCTTCTAGTGTTTTGCTTCTTCGCGGATAAGGCCGTTGAGTTGATGTGAGCTTCGCCCCGACCTTCGGTTGAACCCTTCGGCAATGTTTTCAGGCGAGCATCTCCCCCCCTTTCTACCTATCTTACTTTTATAGTATTTACTTCCCTCCTGTTGATCTATTGCTATCTGTGTTGCGATGCTCTAGTTTTCCGTACCCGTGATATCCCTTGCAGACATATATTGCCTTGGACACACCCTATTACCTGTTGTTTGGTAGATAGCTGGACTTGCGCGTCGTAGTCGCTTGCTCAAGTGTTGTTGCGTGTCGTCAGTGCCACAGTTGTTGATGTATTGCCGCATGTTGATGTTGGAGATGATCCTGGCTTTACTTATCGTTCACTTTAATTCCTGTTTAACAACTAAAATTGAAGTAAGCAGAGGCACCGGTGGGTGATAGATAACATTTGGTTTCCGAACGCCCACTTGTGTCCCGTAGGACCCCGAGTACTTGATACCTGTTCCTTGATTTATCGCGCTATCCACATATGGGGAGTATGGGCCCCCTTAGCCAGAGCTTGATTCCGTCTTATTTCTTGGGGCCACAAACTAGTTTGAGGTTTTATTTACGATCCTGTACTTATGCCATGCTACTGCTTTATTTAATTTGTGCGAGGAGCACACTGTACTGTTTAGGTAAGCGGAGTGATTACGCGGTATCGACAAGCCCAGCCACACTTTCGGGTTCCCAGTCGCTTACAGCCATTGACGCAAACCTTGAGTCCGTCTCGGAGCTTGCTTACTCCGTTGCGGGTCTACTCAATGGGGTGGCCCCCTGAAATATTTCTGAATCTTGTGATTGCTCTGTCGTGAAGACCTCGTTGGGTTTTGATTTGGTTTTTCCGAGGTTGATCGTGTGTGTGTTGCTATTTGTGCACCCCGGCCGGGTTAAAACTTTCTGAAAGCCGTGTCCGCGGTTATGGACGACTTGGAGCACAGTATCTCGACCATAGACAAGCATAACTAAAGTTTATTGCTATAAATTTGACTTTATAATGACTAGTAATCAGCTTCACTATAATGGAATGGCTAATTAATACTGTCCACAATTGCTTGTTTGGCGTGTCGCTTGCGACCATTGTACCTGACTAGTAAGTATTGCAACTACAACGGAATGGCTGAATAAAAGTACCAACAACTGCTGGGTTTTGGGATTATATCATGCCATCTGTATCTGATTAGTAATTGCTGCAACTACAACGGAATGAATAACTAAAAGGGCCCACTGCTTCTTTTATCAGGACAATTATCTATACCTGACTAGTAATTGCTGCAACGATAACTGAATAAATAAAACTGCCAACTGTGTGAGTTCCTCGGTTGACTTCCTCGTTGGTATCGAGGGGGAAACACCAGGAGGGGTTTGTTTGATGCTAGTATCAGGTTGGAGCCGAATAGGTCTTTCTTACCCCTCTCTGATAGCCGCCAGTTGTATCGAGTCTCTATAGGTTGTTTAGTGCATGCTGCCGCTGCCGCTTCAGTCCACCATACCTATGTAGGCGAGGACCGCCGAATTCTAGCCTCGCCGTGTACTGGCCTCAGTACTGACGCTCCTCTTTTTCCTTTGCCCTTTGTCGGCACCCCTTTTGTTTAAGCAGGTTTTGAGATCGACGTCGTTAGCAGGGTTACCCTTCCGGCTTGGCCTGGGCAGGGTTATGGACGCCATTGGTTATTCTTCAGGGCTCTTAGCCCCATTTGCATCTTGTCCGTAGTCGGACGCTGTATCGTTTTACAGGTGATTTGGATCTTTGTATATTATATCTGTATTCTTGACTCATGGAGTCGCTGTTATATATATCTGTTCTGTGGGTCCCATCGAGGACTGTTGTGTAATGTTATTACTTCGTTTTCCACCCGCACGAAAGTGCCTGGTGGGCACCTTTGAATCGTTTCTATGCGGGTGTGGCGGGTTTCGCTAAAACTTGCATAGGTCCGATTCTGAGGGTGTTACAGAGTGGTATCAGAGCTCAGCAGTTACGATACCCCACAAGTCCAGCCTGTAGGATAACCTAGCTAACGGCCGAAGTAGAGTGTCAAAACTATTTTTCCAAAATCGGTTGGATAGTTCTGATTAGGTCTGATTTTACTCCTTAACCCTCTGCTATTCTCCTCGTATCTCGACGTGTTTTGAATCCGCTCTCTTCTCGCTCTTCGAGTCCAGGATGTCTCGTGGTTGGGATTCCGTCGTACCTTCAGGGTTTCGCTTGCTCCTTTGGTAACGGTGTTCTACCATCCGGTGTTCAAGCTGCCTGATAAATCCGTCTACTGTGGTACCATTCTTTGTTCCTTGTTTGTGCCTTCCGGAGTTTTCCGACGCGACGACATCATCTACGCCAGATCCGATGCAGAGTCTGCATCACGCCTTTGTTTCCGAACCTCGCTTGTCGAGATCTTCAGTCTGATTCCGAGAGTTGGTTGCATAAGCCGCTTATTCGTGTGCAGAGTAATGGTAGGGTGCGCGATGGACTGATCACCATCCGACTACTCTTATCATTCGCTCTTGCACATCGAATCAGTGGATCCAGCAATTGTACTCCGTCCATGAAAGTTGGAGGTGGCCTTACCTTTAACTTCGTCCGTTGTTTATCCGGAGTGTTCTCTTGACGGACAGCGACCTCTTGTTAGTGGTGTCGCGAGGATTTACATGAAGCGAGAAGATTCAGATCGCCGACCTTCCTTCCGGTACCATGAGGCGGATCTCGAGGGCGAGATCCATTGTTAGTGGTGTCGAATTGTGGCATCCCGCAAAACCACTACTAGAAAATCGCGTTGAATTTGTGCATTGCATCGTCATCATCATATGTTGTTTGTCAAAAACTATTTTCGCAAGCCCGTTTTGTTTTCCAAACGCCCCATCTTAATTCAAATGCAAAGTCCGGTTCTCCGGATTAATTATTTTGGCCGCTATCGGTTTGCACACGGCCCGTTTAAATCAAATAAAAAGATTTAATTATTTTAGCGGGGGCAGTCGAACGGGCCGTTTCGACCCGAACGACCACCCCCAGAAAATGCAAACGGTCCACCTACACCCGCCCTTCTAAATCCTACAGCTACCAGATAATCTAACCACCCCTCCCCTCCACATCACCCCCCCAATAGTAATCTGCCACCTCACACTCTTCCCTCCCCCTAGCCCACCAGAAGCTGCCACCTAGACTAAACCACCTCCACCCCCTCTCTCTCCTCTCAACCCACATCCCACTCACCCACCACGCGCGCAGCCAGCCACTCATCCCCAGCCGCCACCCTCCCTGACCGCTGGGGCCCCCACCCCGTCTGGCCCACCCGCAGTCAAACCCCCCCACTCCCTCAACCGGTCTCCCCATGCCCCCGCCTGTGGCCCACCCTGGGACCCACCTCGACCCCAGCCCCGCGCGTGACGCACGCCTCCCTCCTTCTTCCTCCCAGGCTCCCCTCTCCCCCAACCCTCCACCGCCCTGCTCGGGCCCAGCCTCGCGCTCGCCGCCGGCCCCGTCGCCGCCGCGTCTCCTCCATCCCCGCCGCCTGCGCCTCGCCGCCTCGCCCTGCAGCCGCGCCGCCGCCCGCAGGTCGTCCTCGCCGCCCTCCCTCTCCCGCTCGCCGCGCGCAGTGCCCGCATCGGCGGCCTCCGCCCGCGCTCCACCGGCGACCTCCGCGCGGCCGCCTCCGCCCCTCGTCTGCGCCGCCCCGCGGCCCGAGGCTCCCTCGCCTGCCCGCCCCGCGTCGGCCCCGACCGTCTGCCGGCCTCCCTCCGCCGCCGGCGACTCGAGCCCCTCCAGCACACGAGCCCGCCCCGAGCCCGGCCGCGCCCCTGGAGCTCCGCCTCCTCCTCCCAACCGGCTCTTCCCCGCCAGCGACCGCGGCCCGCGTCCCCGCCGGCCCGCGTTCCGGCCATCGCCCGTCCTCCCTCCGGCGCCACCAGCGGCCTCCACGTCGACCTCCGCCAAGATCGCCCCAGGCCCCCTGGCGCTTGGTCAAGGCTGCTGTGCTCCTGCTAGACGAACTGCCTAGTACTTGTGTGCTCGCATGCGACAAGGCTCGACAAGATGTCCCGAAGACAAGGATGCGTGGTTTGGCCCTCTGCTGAGGAGTGTATGATTCGGAGATGTACAAGGACCAGGCGACAGGATCGACAACGGGAAGCACAAGCAGGACCGATGACCGGATTAGCCAAGATCTTCACGGAACCCAGACGTCGAGACCGGGGTACACCTACAAGGGTTCGATGATCGAAGGAATTCTGCACGGACGCCAAGGCCTTCGACACGGAACCCTGAACCCCGACGAACCCCCGGACGCCAAGATCGACTCGATGGCGTGGGACCCGACCTTCGGTTGAACC
Organism: Avena sativa; assembly: GCA_916181665.1. Lineage (NCBI taxonomy): Eukaryota > Viridiplantae > Streptophyta > Magnoliopsida > Poales > Poaceae > Avena > Avena sativa. The sequence goes on from OV702279.1 coordinate 232,402,971, forward strand.
CTTCGGCAATGTTTTCAGGCGAGCATCTCCCCCCCTTTCTACCTATCTTACTTTTATAGTATTTACTTCCCTCCTGTTGATCTATTGCTATCTGTGTTGCGATGCTCTAGTTTTCCGTACCCGTGATATCCCTTGCAGCCCTATATTGCCTTGGACACACCCTATTACCTGTTGTTTGGTAGATAGCTGGACTTGCGCGTCGTAGTCGCTTGCTCAAGTGCTGTTGCGTGTCGTCAGTGCCACAGTTGTTGATGTATTGCCGCATGTTGATGTTGGAGATGATCCTGGCTTTACTTATCGTTCACTTTAATTCATGTTTAACAACTAAAATTGAAGTAAGCAGAGGCATCCGTGGGTGATAGATAACATTTGGTTTCCGAACGCCCACTTGTGTCCCGTAGGATCCCGAGTACTTGATACCTGTTCCTTGATTTATCGCGCTATCCACATATGGGGAGTATGGGCCCCCCTTAGCCAGAGCTTGATTCCGTCTTATTTCTTGGGGCCACAAACTAGTTTGAGGTTTTTAGTTACGATCCTGTACTTATGCCATGCTACTGCTTTATTTAATTTGTGCGAGGAGCACACTGTACTGTTTAGGTAAGCGGAGTGATTACGCGGTATCGACAAGCCCAGCCACACTTTCGGGTTCCCAGTCGCTTACAGCCATTGACACAAACCTTGAGTCCGTCTCGGAGCTTGCTTACTCCGTTGCGGGTCTACTCAATGGGGTGGCCCCCTGAAATATTTCTGAATCTTGTGATTGCTCTGTCGTGAAGACCTCGTTGGGTTTTGATTTGGTTTTTCCGAGGTTGATCGTGTGTGTGTTGCTATTTGTGCACCCCGGCCGGGTTAAAACTTTCTGAAAGCCGTGTCCGCGGTTATGGACGACTTGGAGCACAGTATCTCGACCATAGACAAGCATAACTAAAGTTTATTGCTATAAATTTGACTTTATAATGACTAGTAATCAGCTTCACTATAATGGAATGGCTAATTAATACTGTCCACAATTGCTTGTTTGGCGTGTCGCTTGCGACCATTGTACCTGACTAGTAAGTATTGCAACTACAACGGAATGGCTGAATAAAAGTACCAACAACTGCTGGGTTTTGGGATTATATCATGCCATCTGTATCTGATTAGTAATTGCTGCAACTACAACGGAATGAATAACTAAAAGGGCCCACTGCTTCTTTTATCAGGACAATTATCTATACCTGACTAGTAATTGCTGCAACAATAACTGAATAAATAAAACTGCCAACTGTGTGAGTTCCTCGGTTGACTTCCTCGTTGGTATCGAGGGGGAAACACCAGGAGGGGTTTGTTTGATGCTAGTATCAGGTTGGAGCCGAATAGGTCTTTCTTACCCCTCTCTGATAGCCGCCAGTTGTATCGAGTCTCTATAGGTTGTTTAGTGCATGCTACCGCTGCCGCTTCAGTCCACCATACCTATGTAGGCGAGGACCGCCGAATTCTAGCCTCGCCGTGTACTGGCCTCAGTACTGACGCTCCTCTTTTTCCTTTGCCCTTTGTCGGCACCCCTTTTGTTTAAGCAGGTTTTGAGATCGACGTCGTTAGCAGGGTTACCCTTCCGGCTTGGCCTGGGCAGGGTTATGGACGCCATTGGTTATTCTTCAGGGCTTTTAGCCCCATTTGCATCTTGTCCGTAGTCGGACGCTGTATCGTTTTACAGGTGATTTGGATCTTTGTATATTATATCTGTATTCTTGACTCATGGAGTCGCTGTTATATATATATCTGTTCTGTGGGTCCCATCGAGGACTGTTGTGTAATGTTATTACTTCGTTTTCCACCCGCACGAAAGTGCCTGGTGGGCACCTTTGAATCGTTTCTATGCGGGTTTTCCGGGTTTCGCTAAAACTTGCATAGGTCCGATTCTGAGGGTGTTACAGGTTCTCGGTTTCTCGCCCCCAAGTCGTCAAGATCTCACCAAGCACCTCGTTCCCCGTTGTTGGCGTGGAGAGCGAGCTTCGCCCAACACCGATCCTAGGGATTATGTTGGACCGGTTGCCACCGGCGTGAGGGATAGGCGTGTATCATGTTTTGGTGTGCGTGTGTTCGTGGTTTTCATCTCCTTCCTCGTTTTCATTCCCCGACCACAGCTTTCCCCTCGTTTCTCGTGGAATTTGTGAAAGATCGGGCCAACCCAAGGGTTACCCCCCTAACAGTTCCTGTACTTATACTTTTTGCATGTTTCCGGAAGAAAGCCACAACCAGTTTGAAGAAGACTTCCAAGACTTTGGGGGCTTCTAAAAACATTAAGGATATGTTGCATCGTGACGTGTCTTCCCACGCATCTCCCGCCATCGCCCCTGTCAGTCCCATCGTCCATCCCACGTCCGCTCCGACAAGCTCTTAAGCCAAAGAAGCATCTGGCCCTTCCGCCATGGAAGTGGACTCAGGTGCCTCCATAGAGCTTGCTGTTGTCGGCGAACATGCGATGCAGGAAAGTGCCGCACACCAAATGGCTGAAGCTCCGGCTAAGGATGCCATCGATAGCAGTAAGGTGATGGTGGAAGGTGGTACGTCCATCGAAGGCGGCGCCTCCACACCCAAGAAGACCATAGAGTTCCCGAAGATAGTCTATCTGGTACTTACGCCGGGTAGCACTGCTCTGGTCCTGGTGCGGCACCGACATATCCAACATGTGGTCTTGAGGAGCTTCTCTGGCAAGCAGAAATCTTGCAAGGAAACAGTTTATCCTTCGGCAATTTGCTTGCTGATAGTGCTACAAACCTCAAGATCATCGCACTTGTAAGTTTTATTTGCCTTTTGCATTTCATATGAGTATCCCACTGTAGCCCCCGAGGATTTAGACGGAAAACCATAGGTCTTTGCATCTAAATCCTCTAAGAGTGACTAAGCTAGAAAACTTCTCACTGTAGCCCCCAAGCATATAGTTTGAATGAATTATTCCGACTAGATGCTTTCAGAGTAGCATACGCAGTGTTTGTAAATTTTGATACTGTAGCCCCCAAGCTTCTAGTTGTAACTGAATTAGTTCTGACTAGATGCTTAAAGAGAAGGTAAGCATATGACTGAGTTAAAAACTTTATACTGTAGCCCCCAAGATTCTAATCAAAAACTGAATTAGTTCTGACTAGATGCTTAAAGAAAGACTAAGCATAGTGCTAAGTTCAAAAACTCTCACCGTACCCCCGAGCTTCTAGGTGGAAATTTTCCGGCTAGATGCTCCAAGTAGACCAAACAACGTTTAACTTTCTTCTTTCCACAGAATGAGAATGATCGGAGGGGCGTGGCCAACGACAAGTACCGGAAGATGCGCGCGGACTTGGAAGCCGAAAAGGGTAAAACTGCCTTCTTGAAGGAACAAATCACCAAGATCTATCGTCTATTTTTCCTTTCTTTTTCATATTCCGACTTGGTCTTGTGCCAACATTCTCCGAATACTCACTGTGTACTATTATTTCTCCGACTTGTAGAAACCATTTCTAAGGCTAAGGATATTGTTGAGCAATCCAAGCATATTCAGCAGCTGGATAGCGAAAACAAGATCCTTAAACAAGAGAGGAAGGACATGCTGAAGATGCACGAAGACTCCATGAAAGCCCTGCAGGACTCCGCCAGTGAGGATATGAACCGCTTGAAAGAGGAAATCGCGATCTTGAAAGAGCAGAAGAAAGCTGCTGATGAGCAAAATCAACGCCATCATGAAGCATACAAGATCCTCCGACAAGAACGGGACTCCATGGCGGAGATTCTCCAGCAGGCTGAAATTATCATCTTCAGTAAGTGATTCTCCGTCTTGGACTTCTGTAAGCTAGATACTCTGAACTTGTTGTGTTATTGAACTAATGCGCTCCTTTGTCGGAAATTTGCAGCTCCTATGGGGTTAACCCGTTTGCCTCCTCCGCCAAAGGAATGCATGGTCCTTGCCGACAACTTTATCAACACCGCCATCAAGCATACCAAGGAGATATCCAAGCCCCTACAGATTAACATCAAGGCGGTGGACTCTGTGGCAAAGTTCTCGGAGATCCTGCACCAATCCCCCGAGCGTATCTCAAGATGGAAAGCTTCGTGTGCACGGGTCGGCGCAAGGATGGCGCTGTCAATGGTCAAGGCACACTACGAAGATGCCGACATCGACATGGTGACCTCTGGTATCCCCGACGTAGATGACGAATGCCAGAAGACAAATCACGAAGCTATCTTGGTGTCGCTCGCGGGTTTTGACACCAGAGTCGCCGAGTTGGTTGACAATAACGTCTTTGTGCCCATGAAAGACATCGATGGCGGCAAACAAATCTCCTCTGAGTCCTTAAACACTGCCGACTTTGAGGAAGGTGACCCTCCTACTGCCGATGATGTTGCATCCAAGTCGCCTGCGCCAGAGGAATGAAAAAACAATTTGTAATACTTGTTTCCTCTATAATGTGTATGTAGAAAACTATGTGTTAACTTAAGGCGGAAAAAAATGGTTGTTATTTCCTGCTACTCAAGAATTTGTTCCAGCATGTATATATTTTTAAGCAAGTGCTGGATTATCCATTACTCTGGTTTTTTTGCTTGACCTTTCGTGAGTCGGAAGACTCGTTGTCGGAACCATGCGTTCAGGTGAGGATGCCCAATGGCACCGTCAATAACCTAAGCGCAAAATCACCGACAATAAGTGCCAAAAGTCACTACTCCAGAATCCACATAAAAACAACAAAGAACATGTAGACCATAAAACTTAAGCTAACGCTCGTAGGCAGAATTTTCACAAGTGCAATTGCAAAGCTTGTGCATAAAGGTTTTATACGATCCAAAAATGAACACTAAAGGAGGTAAAAGACTCAGAAATATGAGTGAACCAGAGAGCTTTATTTCATTGATCATATAAGAGGTATACAATAGATAAAAAATGCTAAGTGTAGAAAGGACATAGCTGTGCTATGTTCCATGGCCGATCAAGCTCCGGGTAGTCATCATCTGGGTCACGTCGCTTACGCTTATGATCCTCGCTGGGTCTATCCTTCAGTTCACGATTGTCAACGAGGTAGTAAGACCCATTGAGCAGCGCCTTGCATATGATGAACGGTCCTTCCCATGGCGGGGATAATTTGTGTGACTTCTTCTACTTAAGTCAGAGCACCAAATCCCCTCTTTAAACGAGCTATGCCGAATGTGGCGACTATGGTAGCTTCGTAGCTTCTGCTGGTAGATGGCAAATCTTTGGCATGCCAAAACATGCTCTTCCTCGAGAAGGTCCACATCTAGGCGTCTGGATTCTTCAGCGTCGTCTTTGTCATAGGCGGCAACTCTTGGTGCATCGTGAAGGATGTCGGAAGGCAGGATGACTTATGCTCCATATACCTTGAAGTATGGGGTGTAGCCGGTAGATCTGTTGGGTGTAGTCCGTAAACTCCACAACACATATGGAAATTCTTCCGCCCAGGCTCCAGCTGCTCTATGTAGCGGTGCCTCAAGATGTGGCTTGAGTCCCTGCAGAATTAATCCATTGGCTCGCTCAACCTGACCATTGGATTGTGGGTGTGCCATAGATGCAAGGTCAAGTCGGATGCCTTTTCCCAACAATAAGACCCCACTTCTCCGAGTGACAAGTTGCTGACGTTGTTGGTGATAATGCTATGTGGGAGACCAAATCTCACCACCAGAACCCGGACAAACCTAAGGGCAGTTGCCCCATCGAGCTTTCTAATGGGTTTAGCTTCTATCCATTTTGTGAATTTATCAACTGCTACTAGCAGATGCGTAAATCCACATGGTGTCGTTTGTAACAGACCCACCATGTCTAGCCCCCCGAACTACGAACGGCCAAGTTATTGGTATTGTTCGCAATTCTTCAGCAGGAACATGTGGTTGTCGGGCATAGTACTGGCATCCCATGCATGTCTCAACCAGCTTGTCGGCGTCCGCCTTCGCGGTCAGCCCGTAGAATCCTTTCCGGAAGGCTTTCGCGACCAACGATCGGGGAGCGGCATGATGCCCGCAATCTCCGAGATGGATTTCGTGTAGGATTTCAATACCTTCTTGCTGGGAAACACATTTAAGGTATACACCAGTAGTGCTTCTTTTGTAGAGCTGTCCATTGGTTATGGTATAGCCCTTTGCTCGACGTACTATTTGCCGTCTTTCAACCTCGTTGTCGGGCAAAGTTCCGTGTTCGAGATACTCCATGAACGGTTTTGTCCAAGCCGGAGGGATCTTTGCCACCATGTGGACGAAAGAGTCTACTCTGTCAGGGTTGTCGATGTCTTCTCCCTTCACGGATGGCGTCCGTAGATGCTCCAGGAAAACTCCAGGCAGAATTCGTTTGCGCCCTGATCCAAGCTTAGACTGCAGATCAGCCGCCTCGTTTTGCTCCCTAGGTACATACTTGACCTCGTAGCCCAAGAAGCACTTGGCTATCTCGTCCACTTTGTCTCGATATGCCGCCATCATAGGGTTCCGCGCATTCCAGGTGCCAGCCACCTGCTGGGCAACCAAGTCAGAATCTCCACAGCAAACTATGCGCTTGATGCCAATATCCTTGGCTACGCGCAATCCATGAATGAGTGCTTCATACTCCGCCATGTTGTTCGTAGCCTCGAAGTGGATTTGCAAAACGTAGTGCATCTTGTCCCTAGTTGGTGACTGTAGCAGTACACCAGCTCCCGAGCCATTGAGCAGCTTTGATCCGTCAAAGTGCATCACCCAGTATTCTGGCTCCGGCAATGGGGGTAGCATCTGGCATCTCCGTCCAATCTGCAATGAAATCCGCCAAGGCTTGTGACTTGATAGCGTCGCGTCTCCTGTAAGTGATCTCGAAGGCGGCAAGTTCAATGCCCCACTTCACGACCCTTCCTGTAGCGTTGCTGTTGTTGATGATGTCGGACAGTGGAGTCTTGCTCACCACTGTGATGGGGTGCTCCTGGAAATAGTGCCTCAACTTCCGAGAAGCAAGGAATACTCCATAAGCTATCTTTTGGTAGTGTGGGTAACACTGCTTGGACTCCTTCAAGACCTCGCTTACATAGTAAACTGGTCTTTGAACTCCGTGCTCATAGCCTAGTTCCTTCCGCTCTACCACGAAGACGATGTTGATTACCCGGTTGGTGGCCGCCATGTAAATTAACATGGGCTCTCCAGGCTCGGGTGCTGCAAGGATAGGCGCTGAGGAAAGAATCTCCTTGAGCTGCTTCAATGCTGCATCTGCTTCGTCCTTCCACGTGAATTTGTCCGCCTTCTTCAGCAACTTGTACAGCAGCAGAGCCTTCTCTCCAAGTCGGCTAACGAACCGACTAACTGCTGCAACACAACCTGTTAGTCGTTGAATGCCCTTTAGGCATGTCAGACGGTTTATGTTTAAGATGTCCTTGATTTTCTCCGGGTTGACCTCGATTCCACGCTGGGAAACGATGAAGCCCAACAATTTGCCGGCCGAAACCCCGAAGACGCACTTCTTAGGGTTAAGCATCATGTTGTATTTTCGGAGATTATCAAAGGTCTCTTTTAAGTCGGAGATTAAGTCATTTGATTTTTTAGACATCACCGCTATATCGTCCACATAGGCGTGAACGTTCCGACCAATTTGATCGTGTGGGCAACGCTGCATTGTCCACTGGTACGTAGCACCTGCTTTTTTCATCCCAAAGGGCATCGTGACATAGCAAAACGTGTCGTAGGGTGTAGTGAACGAAGTGGCCAATTGGTCTGACTTCCTCATCTTGATCTGGTGGTATCCTGAGTATGCATCGAGAAAACACAAAAGTTTCGAGCCAGCCGTCGAGTCAATGACTTGGTCAATGCGAGGCAAAGCAAATGGATCTTTGGGACATGCTTTATTCAAGCCGGTGTAATCAACGCACATTCTTAATTCTTTGGTTCCCTTTTTGGGGACAAGTACAGGATTGTCCACCCATTGGGTTTGAAGGACTTCTCGGATAAAACTAGCCTTAAGTAACCTAGCTATCTCTTTTCCTATGGCGCGTCTCTTCTCATCTCCAAAGCGTCGTAGAGGTTGCTTCACTGGTTTGCTTTTTGGATCAATGTTCAAGCTATGCTCGACAAGTTCCCTAGGTACACCTTTCATGTCGGCAGGTTGCCAGGCAAAGATGTCCCTATTCTCACGGAGGAACTCGACGAGCGCGCTTTCCTATTTGGGATCCAGGTTTGTCCCAATGGCGGTGGTCTTGGAGGCATCGCCTACCACAAGTTCCACCGACTTGGTTTTGATGGCGGCCTTGAATGCTGGGGCGGAGTCAGAAATCTGTTTCTTCGACGCGGGCATCCCCGAGGCATCAACCTTGCTCTGGATCTCTTTGAGTTCTTCGCTGTAGAGGACAGCTTCTGCGTAGGCTGCTTCTCCAATCTCGCAGTACCTTGCTTTGGTAAAGCTTCCGGATACAGTGATGACACCGTTTGGTCCGGGTATCTTGAGTTTGTTGTGGACGAAGCATGGCTTGGCCATGAAAGTGTGGAATATGTCGCGGCCGAATTTGATGTGGTACACGCTCTTGAAGAGGACCACCTCAAAGGTCATGCACTCTTCGCGGTAATTATTAACATCACCAAAGGCGACCTGAAGTGCGATGCACCCAAGGGACCGAGCCTCCCGACCAGGAACTACGCCGTGGAAGATGGTGTTGGTCCGCCTTAGGTTTGCCTCCATCAAGTTCATCTTCTGTAGTGTATCTAGGTACATGATGTTGATGCTACTTCCACTATCCACCATACATTTGGTGAACTCATTGCCGTCAATCAAGGGGTGGATGACCATGGCGTATTGGTTCTCCAGAGGGATAAGGTCTGGGTGATCCTTCCTATCCCAAGTAATTGGAATTTCCGACCAGCGCAGGAACTGGGAAACTAGGGGCAGAGTAGCCATCAGGATCCTCATAGAGGTTTTCTGTTGTTGGACGGTGGGGGTGCCAAGGAAAGTGTGGAAAACTGCCGCCTTCTTCTCGAAGGGGTTCTTGCCTTTGTCGTCGCTCTTGGCAGCGTGCTTGGGGTCAATGTCCTTGTCCATCTCACTTGAATCCTTGGACTCCTCCTCCTTCTTCTTCCCCTTGCCCTTGCCTCGCGGTCTGTTCTTCCGACTTTGTTTGTAGCCAGACTCCGGGTCCTCCTTGAGGTCGTTGACGAACTTGCAATGGCGATTGGTGTGGGTGGCCTTGCCGTTGGCATCGAGGTGTATGAGGCACGACATATCGCGGTACTCCTCGTAGGTTTGGGGAACGCGGAGCGCTGCCGAGGTAGTTTCACTTCCTTGCTGCTGCCCACGACCAGCTCCCCGTCCTAGGCCAAGCTTTCCGCCATTACCTCGTCCTACGAAGGTCATAGCGACCATGTCGGGAGTTTGCTTTTATTCTGGTGCGATTTTCCGCTTTGTGCTGCTGTTCCTCCGAGCTTGAGTTGGAACGGCCGTTGCCGGCAGGGAGCCGCGAGCATCGTCGGTGGCAGCTGCGAACTCACTAGCCAACTGAATCATCTGGTTCAAGTCAAGCTGGTGATTGTCCTGCAAGCGCTTCAGTTTATGTCGGAGTAACGTGCCCCTTTCCAACCCATCGATGAAGGCAGCCATGGCGGTGTGAGCATGCACTCCTGCGCATGAATTCTTCATATCCAGCCAGTGGGAGAGGTAGGCGTGAGATGTCTCATCTTTCTCTTGCACGCACCGCTGTAGATCACCAACAGTACAGGGACGCTTATACGTACCCTCTAAGTTCTTGGTGAATGCTTCTTGCATGTCCAACCAATTGCAGATGGATATCTCGGGCAAGTCATCAATCCATTGACGGGCCATGCCTGCCAACATTAATGGGAGGTACTTGACGGCGATGTTGGGGCTACCCCGGCGATCTCCACCGCGTTACCGTAGTCCTGCAACCATGTAGCTGGCTTGGCAGTGCCGTCATAGGGCTTGATGGTCTTGTCAATCCGGAAACCATTAGGGTAAGTTGTGAACCGTATCACAGGTCCAAAGCAACGTGGTCCCAGGTATGGTCCTTCCCGGGCCTCGTGGATCTTGTCTATCCGCGAACGTGCGTCTTATGGCTCTAGTCTTCTTTTCTTCTTGCCATCAGGGGATGGGCTGCGTGAACGACACGGGCCTCCTCCGCCATGGTGGCTACTGGGTGGCGACAGAGGTGGAGGTGGCGGTGGGTTAGCCTTCTTGCTATTACCCTCCTGCGACGCCTCACGCTTGTCGCGGTTGCTTGTCAGACGCGGAGGGTCATGGCGCGACCTGCTCTTGTGTCCCTGGTTGCGCTCTTCGTCATGAAGGGTCTGTTCCGCGTTGTCGCGGATGACGATGTTGCTCTGCCTTGGCGGGGGCATATCCTTACGGCGGTGAGCCTTGGTGTCTTCACGATGTGGGGTGAGCGGGGTGGTGGCGATGGGCGACGAGGTTGGGCCTTACCTCCGTGGTCGGAGGATATGGGTATAGCATCCTTCCTGTTGCACGCATCCCTCCGTCTTTGTTCTGACGAAACTGTCTGAGACCCGACATCAAGAGGAGATTTGTCCCTTGGCGGCTTATGCTAGCTAGACTGGCAAAACGCTGGGTCAGACTCGAGCCTCTGAGAGGTGGCCTTTTCCTGCTGTTTCACCACCTTGGACACTAGGTCATAGACCTGGTCCACCGCCTCAGGTGATCTATCCTGCTCGAGAATGGTCTTGGCGATGGCGAGGTTGAGGAGAGGAGTGGGAATCACCTGCCTGCCTTCACTGTCAATGTATAGCTTAGCTTGTGCCGGCTTCAGGGGAGCCCATCCTAGGTTTCGCCGTACACCAGGATCGTTGATGACGCGAGCCGGAGCTTTCTTGGTCTTCTGCTGCTACAGCAGAGTCTTGTATTCGGCCTCCATTGCTCTAGCTTTCTCTATTTACTTCTGCGCATTGGCCAGATCTCGATCTAGCTTTACGCCTTGCTCCGCGATGGACTGTGCTTCCTCCAGCAGCTGCTGGCGCTTCTCGTCAAGATGGGTCACGTTACGGATATGAGCTACGGTCAAGGGCTCGACGAGGAGATTGCCTTACATCACTCTATCAGCTGGAGTAACTTGGGCAGCAACAGACGTAGATGCCGGAGGTGGCAAGTTTGCGGTGTTGTTGCTCGGGCCAGTGCTGAGTTCCTGCGGCTGTTGCACTGGGTTAGGCGAAGGGGGCATGTCTGTGACACCCCCGGGATCAGGGCTAAACAAATCCCTGACCTCTGTCTGACATAAGCTTAACCTTGAGCTCAAGAATATCCAGCGAAGAATCGGTAACACAACAGTGACCCTGCGACACAAAATTTATTACAGCAAGCTCATAACTGAGCAGAGGACCAAATTATTACAAGCCGAGGTCACTGACCACAAACATCAAACAATGGAAGGAAAATTATGCTATTAAGTATAGCAAACTTAACAAATGGCCTAAGAGGCCTGAAGCATAACGATGACGTCCAAGCCCATAGATTCCAGGCTGCCGGCCGGGAACCCCAAGCTACTCGTCGATGTCGATGTAGTACGGAACTGATCTTCAAGGAACACTTACTCTGCCAAAAGTATCAACAAAGCAAGGGTGAGTACAGGGTGTACTCCGCAAGACTTCTGGCTAGTGGATTTGTTTTGCGAAAAGCCATCTTTCTTTATAAAACAAGAGAGGGAAAAGAAGCTCGTCTATTCAGAGTGTTTTAAAGGGGATAAGAGATCGGCATCTCCAAAGTATTGATCATCATATTTTGATATCCACCAAGTCATCATCATCTACCAACTAGGATCACCCCCTCGTACCCATGAGGAAGCATCCTTAACAAACATTAGTTGCCAAGTTTTACGATTAGGTTCATGTTCTCTATGATCATCACGTCCATTCCCAAGTCATCCATAACCGTGGACACGGCTTTCTGAAATATTATTACCCTGCAGGGGTGTACAACTTTACCCACACGTACCAACTGACTCTTAATGCCAATACATTAGCCCTCTTCCTTGGAAGGCCGGCAGAGGGTGGTTGGACACAACCTTTACCTTGCTTTCGCCGAGACCATGAGTCACGCAATAAGTATGGTTCCGCCATAACGGGTCAAATCCCGAAGCCGGTACTTAAAGATGTGAGGCGAGGTTGGTTTACCAGGGGCGCCATCTACCCCAAGCAACCTCGGCCACGCTTACCTACCTGTTATGAATGCACCAACTTCACCCGGTAAATCTTTCAAAAGGTTTTTCTATGCATATGTCGAATGGAATGCCCGAACTATGTGACTCATGGAATCTACAAGGCAAGTTAGTCAATCAGGGGGTCCCCATTTACCCCGTGTGGTTGTACGCTCGTCTTGGTTCAAGAGGCAAGAACTCGGGTCCTAGTGGTGGCGAGCATGGGACTAGAAAAACCACATCCCACCGTGGCCTCCTATACAAGCCTTAGCATGTTTAACTTATATCACTTATGATCTCATCTCATCAAAGTATCTTGTCATACTAGATTCTCTGCATCTGATACATCATCTGTATGGACCAGACTCAACAGCTATGCATGGCTAAGCAGGACACAGATAATAGCTCTAGCAGAGCACACAAGCCAAACCTAGTTATGCTAGGAGCAGTGGATCGGTAATATAAGCTCAAAGGGAGTAATGCAATAGATAGGATACTCTATCTATCGATAAAAGACCACAGTAGAATCGTATGCAACATGGCAAGAATTGAAATGCTTTCAAAATCATAGGATTATATCATGGTGGGGCTATGCTTGCCTTTGCCAGTTGATAACCAATAAGTAGATCTTCGGACATCTTGACCTTGACTTGGTTATAGTTGGTCAAGTATTGTTCGTCGATCTTCGATCTTCGATCTTCGATGGTGATGTCCTCGGGCTTCGATCTCGATCTCGATATCGTATTCTACCGGGAAGAACCAAACACCGGAAAGAGAGGGAAACAATCAACACTTGGCATCGATGCAATGCTCAAGCAAGTGTGATGATATGACAAGTTAATTTGCATTGAAATGTAACCCTAACACATGATCGGCAGTTTAATCGGGGTTCCGAGGGATGAAAACCCTAATTCGGGGAAACTCCGGAATCACCTATTAGGGTTACTAGGTTGTTCTAATTAAACTTGTTATTTAAGTTGTTGATCAATGCATGATTATAGGTTAAATAGACAGTTCTCATTTTTCTGAACATTTTGATATATTATTTGTATTTTTCTGAATTAATATGAATTACTTATTGAATTTACAATATTCAAAACAATTCCTGAAATTATTAAACCTTTTCTTAATTTAAACAAAACAGGAATTTATTTGTACACAGAGGGCTGGGCTAGCCACAGACACAGACAGGTGGGGCACTAGCCACCTCAGCCTCCACGCAGGCAAAATGGGATAGGGGGGCGGTTTGTTAATTCTCACCGAGGCAGTAGCTAGCCAGAGAGGCTGAAGAGTGGGACCTGGTACACGTTGGCAAGCCACGCAGGCGCCACGCGGGCCTCGCTGGAGAACGGCCAGACGGCGGCGACTGGCGGCGCTAGGATGCAAACGGGGACATGCGGCTAGGCCTACTCGAACCAGGGCTTCACCACGAACCTAAAGAGGGTGGCGCCGCTAGGTAGAGGTCGCCAGAACAGGAAGCACGACGATAGACGGCGATGGCGAGCGGCGGCGCATGATGCGGGGGCGATACAGGCGACGCCAGGAAATGAGGTTAGGGCGGGGAGATGCAGAAGCTCATCGTGAAGCTAACGGGTGTGTCGTCGAGGCCGGAGGTGGTCGAGAACGGCGATAGGGTCGACGACGGCGAGCGTCGGACATGGGAAAGACGGGTTCGATGCCGATGACTGGAGGCTCCCCGACTCGATTCCGTTGGCGGGGAAGGTAAGCTCGACGAGGTGGATCTCGAGGTAGCCTTGGTTGAGCGAGGGGAGGCTAGGAGCAACGGCGAGCTTCGTCGGCTAGGGTTCGGTTTCGTCACAGAGAGCAAGAGAGAGAGGGCGCGGAAGAGGATAAGGCCAAGGGTGAGGGAGAGATGCGTGCGGGGCTCGTTCTTATCCTCGCGAGCGTCGGCGGCGCGCATCGCGGCGGCGGGGCAGCATCGGGCGGTCGCGGCAGCGACAGGCAGCTGCTTCGCCTCGCCTGCGAAGACGACGATGGACAGTCCGAAGCGGTATTGGGCCGTGTGGGTCGGCTGTGGGCTAGTGCTGGGCTGCTGAGTGCTGCTCTGTGTGGGAGAGAGAAAAGGGGAGAGGGAGAGAGGCAAGCTGGGCTGCGGCCCAGATAGGTAGGGTTTGCTTATTTTTTTCTGGAAACTGTTTTTCTATTTCTTGTTTTTGACTTTCTCTTTTGTATTTCCATTTGTAAACTATTTTGAAATATTTCAAAAATACTAGAGGCTTTTATAAAGTATATAAAATATTTATGAACCCTTTTTAATCCATTTGGGCTCCAATAATTTTGGGGGTTTTCAAAATTCAAACCATTTGAATGCTTTTCAAATAGAGAGGAAAGGATTAGGGTTTAGGGTTTTGCCTTGTTTCTTCAATGCACAATTTCAAATATGATGCTCATGCAATGCACAATCAAAACCCTAATATATAATTATCTAAAAGTGGGGTGTTACAGCTCTATCCCCCTTACGAGAATCTTGACCCGAGATTCCAAAGGTAGGAAGAGAGACAGAGAGAGAAAGAAACAGGTTCACTCTAAGGATAAGAGGGAAACACACTGAACAACACACAGAGTAACTCATGGTCAACACATGGATGAAGTGTTTAGAAACAATTCTGAGATGACGAACATGAAACACGTCAAGGTAACGGAGGAAACAAGAGGAGAAGGTTTCAAGTTGGTAGATATATGGTCTTCATAAAGATTGAGACCATGGAACTTACAGGAGGTTTTGAAGCTTCTGAATAAGAAAGCTTCCAACAGAAAGAACATGACCACAGACTTTGATAGGGAACCTCTACTAAACAGCTTAAGTAGAAAGCTTAGGTTGCAAAGATATGGATCAACAAAACCAAGCTGTTGAACTACTTTTGACACAGAAGGGTCACTTTTTCATTCAACAGAAGGCCAAGACAGAAAGGTGTTTTGGTGGAGAGGACTCACAAGAGTCTCAAGGAACATGTAGCAAGAGAAACTTCTGATTACCAAAATCATTGTCACTCTTGAAACTTGGTTGAGAAAACGAAGGGAACTCTTTATTCATCCAGGACTATCAAGATCTTTGACAAAGATCAGGATATCACTTTACACAACTAGATGAATATTTAAGAAGATTCCTGATGACACGAGAAGAAAGAAACTTCATTCTCAGACTTCAGTTACTTGGCACAACAATGATTGCCAACATAAAATGGTCTGGAGGATCGACCGAGAGACATTTAACAACACTACTTTAAATGTTCTCCTTGATGTCCGAAACATGAAACATCAAGTAAAGGCCGGAATTTGGATAAAAAGGAAACCATAAGCACAACTCCTATAATGAATTATAGAAGAAGCCTCATGAAGAGTGGTTGTTAATGTTGATTTAAGAGAATATGACAATAGGTCTTTCTGGCTAAGTGTGTCAACCATTACATCAATCTTGCTAGACTTACAAAGAGACCTATGTCAAAACCTTGGGGATCACCAACCATCATTGCTGCTTGAGATTCAGCTTTGGTTAAGTGAAATGATACTTCAGACTCAGCATGTCCGAATAGAAAGTTTGCAACGTTTACCACAAAGGTAAAGTTACTAGATTCTCAAGGTATGGAATACGGTGTAAAGCTCCAAAAGAGTGAGCTAAATCGTTAGACCCATGTATTAGCAACTTGTCGAAAGACAACTTCACACACACATAAGGTACTGACAATAAAACACACATGTGTCCTTAAGAAAAGTAGGATAACTCTTCTCGAATTCACGGCGACATCTTTCAACAATTGCACGTGAACCGGAGAAGGTTACTTCTAACATCTAGAACACATACTTTGAGATGACTCAAAGACGGTTCTCAAAAGTTTCCAACATTAATGCCAGCTGTTCCATATGAATCTTTGTCTAGTATGAGGAAGATAAGAATGTCACTAATGGGCTCAACAACAAACTTATCTAGACACTCCAAGAAGATGGACTCATATGTTGCGTGAACAAGACAGAAATACTGGTCAGACCAAAGGGCATGAAGATGTACCCAAGTGAAACATCATGAGAAGAAACATCATCAAGATAGTCCTTGGAACTGAGTTTGATTTGATGATAACCCAAATCAAATCAAAGGTGGGGAGGACAACATATCCACAAAGGAAATACTATCTTTCTTCAACACGAACAAAACTATACATCCCTTTAAAAAGAAACAGAGTTGGATAAAACTTTTGTCTTACAACTCTCCAAGTTGTTGTTTAAGCTCAACCAACTAGTTCAAGGGTATCCAGTACAGATCCTTGGAAAAAGGAGCTGTTCAGAGAACTTGCTGGCTCAAGAACTTGACAACACGGTCATGTGGCAACATGGGGATACTTCTAGTAGGACAACTAGAATATCACGAACCACCGATATGTCACTTAATTCGAGAGGAAACTTGCTTGGTAAGGCAAGAAGACATAGTCTCAGAGCTTCGGCATGAGCCTAACTCTTTGACCAAAGAGAGTGCACCAGAAATACAGACTTGGTAGCACAATCATCCTTTGCTTTGCGATAAGATTAACCAATCACGCTAAGGATGACACAAATGTCCTTAGAGATCGAAACAATAATAATTGCTAAGAATCTCAGATGGACACATTATTACGCACAAGCATAAAGCATGAAAGCTCGAGGAAGGGTGAGTAAAGATGTGTAACAGCATCACTTCACTAAGAGGGTCATGAATCTCAGCATGACCTCTTAGTATAAAAGGGTGTGATACTTTAAGGTGGAACAGATAGGAGCTAAATACCACTTCTTGATCTACGAATTACAACACTTTGACCTGGTCCTAGATATGACGAGGTACTGGAGTTTGTTTCTCCTAGACATTCCAAAATGGTTTGTCTTGATGGACCACAAGAGTATCTTGCTTTGGAAGACACCGATGCACATTTACTACTTGGCTACCAACTGGTAGACAAAGGTCGGAAAACAACAAGGGGAAAAGAACATGCTCAGGATGGAATCCCAAGATGTAGATGCATAATTCAACAATCTTCCGAAAACCAATGCAAGGAAGGGAAAAGGTGTGGCAAAGTCACGAGTATAGATGCGAGACTCTCGAGGAGTACTCTTGTCGTGATCTATTTGGTTCCATTAAAGAACATCTGCCATAGCTAGCGGTAGGGGAAGTCCTCAGTTGTCACAAATCAATCGCGACAAGAACCACAAGCTTGAAGACTAGAATTATAGTACTAGCCATCCTGAGGTAATGTATGAACATTAACAACAGGGGTCAACAAAAGGGATCTTGAGTTAAAGGTCAGCTTCATGTACAAGATTCACAACACCAGAATCCAGCATAATCGGGGATCTTAGGTTCAAGTCCAAGGGTTAAAACCCAAAGAAAGGAGTAACTACTACTTGAGTGACGTAGCGTACACTACAAGTTAGTAACCACGAGGTAGCTTCCAAAAGAAGAAACGACTTCTGAAGTACCCATCAAACAAAAAGGAGGCAGTCGAAGCGAAAGGAAACCTCGAAGCCTAGAACAGAACACTATGGAACCAACAATATAATATTGTGGGTCCAAAAGATAGAGAGATCATGATGGAAAGAAATCTCTCAGATGAACAAGAACAAGGGGAACAAGGAATTCACAACACACACAACTCTAGAGAACTCAACACTAGGTCAACTGGCTGAGGAACCACATGCCAGGAAGGCACCTAAGCTTTGAAAGATTATAAGAGGTGTCAAAACTTTTCCAAAAACAACTTTAGATAAGATAACCCAGAGTTAGAGCGAAACTGGATAAGGAGTAAAAGAAGCATACTAGAGTTTTCGCAAATACTTTTCATCTTTGAAGTAATTTTCACAAACACTAGACTCAACATCGACCAATAGCAAGGTTTTCTTACGGTCGGTACTGCTCTGATAATAAGAACTGTGACACCCCCGGGATCAGGGCTAAACAAATCCCAGACCTCTGTCTGACATAAGCTTAACCTTGAGCTCGAGAATATCCAGCGAAGAATCGGTAACACAACAGTGACCCTACGACACAAAATTTATTACAGCAAGCTCATAATTGAGAAGAGAACCAAATTATTACAAGCAGAGGTCACTGACCACAAACATCAAACAACGGAATGCAAATTATGTTATGAAGTATAGCAAACTTAACAAATGGCCTAAGAGGCATGAAGCATAACGATGACGTCCCAGCCCATAGATTCCAGGCTGCCGGCTGGGAACCCCAAGCTACTCGTCGATGTCGATGTAGTACGAAACAGATCTTCAAGGAACACTTACTCTGCCAAAAGTATCAACAAAGCAAGGGTGAGTACAGGGTGTACTCCGCAAGACTTCTGTCTAGTGGAGTTGTTTTGCGAAAAGCCATCTTTCTTTATAAAACAAGAGAGGGAAAAGAAGCTCGTCTATTCAGAGTGTTTTAAAGGGGATAAGAGAGCGACATCTCCAAAGTATTGATCATCATCTTTTGATATCCACCAAGTCATCATCATCTACCAACTAGGATCACCCCCTCGTACCCATGAGGAAGCATCCTTAACAAACATTATTTGCCAAGTTTTACGATTAGGTTCATGTTCTCTATGATCATCACGTCCGTTCCCAAGTCGTCCATAACCGTGGACATGGCTTTCCGAAAGATTATTACCCTGCAGGGGTGTCCAACTTTACCCACACGTACCAACCGACTCTTAATGCCAGTACATTAGCCCTCTTCCTTGGAAGGCCGGTAGAGGGTGGTTGGACACGACCTTTACCTTGCTTTCGCTGAGACCATGAGTCACGCAATAAGTATGGTTCCGCCGTAACGGGTCAAATCCCAAAGCCGGTACTTAAAGATGTGAGGTGAGGTTGGTTTACCAGGGGCGCCATCTACCCCAAGCAACCTCGGCCACGCTTACCTACCTATTATGAATGCACCAACTTCACCCGGCAAATCTTTCAAAAGGTTTTTCTATGCATATGTCAAATGGAACGCCCGAACTATGTGACTCATGGAATCTACTAGGCAAGTTAGTCAATCAGGGGGTCCCCATTTACCCCGTGTGGTTGTACGCTCGTCTTGGTTCAAGAGGCAAGAACTCGGGTCCTAGTGGTGGCGAGCATGGGACTAGAAAAACCACATCCCACAGTGGCCTCCCATACAAGCCTTAGCATGTTTAAATTATATCACTTCTGATCTCATCTCATCAAAGTCTCCTGTCATACTAGATTCTCTGCATCTGATACATCATCTGGATGGACCAGACTCAACAACTATGCATGGCTAAGCAGGACACAGATAATAGCTCTAGGAGAGCACACAAGCCAAACCTAGTTATGCTAGGAGCAGTGGATCGGTAATATAAGCTCAAAGGGAGTAATGCAATAGATAGGATACTCTATCTATCGATAAAAGACCACAGTAGAATCGTATGCAATATGGCAAGAATTGAAATGCTTTCGAAATGATAGGATTATATCATGGTGGGGCTATGCTTGCCTTTGCCAGTTGATAACCAATAAGTAGATCTTCGGACATCTTGAACTTGACTTGGTTATAGTTGGTCAAGTATTGTTCGTCGATCTTCGATCTTCGATGGTATTGTCCTCGGGCTTCAATCTCGATCTCGATATCGTATTCTACCGGGAAGAACCAAACACCGGAAAGAGAGGGAACAATCAACACATGGCATTGATGCAATGCTCAAGCAAGTATGATGATATGACAAGTTAATTTGCATTGAAATGTAACCCTAACACATGCTCGGCAGTTTAATCGGGGTTCCGAGGGATGAAAACCCTAATTCGGGGAAACTCCGGAATCACCTATTAGGGTTACTAGGTTGTTCTAATTAAACTTGCTATTTAAGTTGTTGATCAATGCATGATTATAGTTTAAATAGACAATTCTCATTTTTCTAAACATTTTGATATATTATTTGTATTTTTCTGAATTAATATGAATTACTTATTGAATTTACAATATTCAAAACAATTCCTGAAATTATTAAACCTTTTCTTAATTTAAACAAAACTGGAATTACTTTTTACACAGAGGGCTGGGCTAGCCACAGACACAGACAGGTGGGGCACTAGCCAGCTCAGCCTCCATGCAGGCAAAGTGGGACAGGGGGGCCGGTTTGTTAATTCTCACCAAGGAAGTAGCTAGCCAGAGAGGCTGACGAGTGGGACCTGGTACACGTTGGCAAGCCACGCAGGCGCCACGTGGGCCTCGCCAGAGAACGGCCACACGACGGCGACTAGCGGCGCTAGGATGCGAATGGGGACGCACGGCTAGGCCTACTCGAACCAGGGCTGCACCACGAACCTAAAGAGGGCGGCGCCGCTAGGTAGAGGTCGCCGGAATAGGCAGCACGATGACAGATGGCGACGGCGAGCGGCGGCACATGATGCGGGGGCGATACAAGCGACGCCAGGAAACGAGGTTAGGGCGGGGAGATGCAGAAGCTCACCGTGAAGCTAACGGGCATGTCGTCGAGGCCGGAGGTGGTCGAGAACGGCGATAGGGTCGACGGCGGCGAGCGTCAGACATGGGAAATACGGGTTCGATGCCGACTACTGGAGGCTCCCCGACTCGATTCCGTTGGCGGGGAAGGTCAGCACGACGAGGCGGAGCTCGAGGTAGCCTTGGTTGAGCGAGGGGAGGCCGGGAGTGACGGGGCGACGACGAGCTTCGTCGGCTAGAGTTCGATTTCGTCACAGAGAGCGAGAGAGAGAGGGCGCAGAAGAGGATAAGGCCAGGGTGAGAGAGAGAGGCGTGTGGGGCTCGTTCTTATCCTCGCGAGCGTCGGCGGGGCAGCATCGGGCGGTCGCGGCGGCGACAGGCAACTGCTTCGCGTCGCCTGCGAAGACGACGACGGACAGTCTGAAGCGGTATTGGGCCGTGTGGGCCGGCTTTGGGCTAGTGTTGGGCTGCTGAGTGCTGCTCTGTGTAGGATATAGAAAAGGGGAGAGGGAGAGAGGCAAGCTGGGCTGCGGCCCACATGGGTAGGGTTTGCTTATTTTTTTCTGGAAATTGTTTTTCTATTTCTTGTTTTTGACTTTCCCTTTTGTATTTCCATTTGTAAACTTTTTTGAAATATTTCAAAAATACTAGAGGCTTTTATAAAGTATATAAAATATTTATGAACCCTTTTTAATCCATTTGGGCTCCAATAATTTTGGGGGTTTTCAAAATTCAAACCATTTGAATGCTTTTCAAATAGAGAGGAAAGGATTAGGGTTTAGGGTTTTGCCTTGTTTATTCAATGCACAATTTCAAATATGATGCTCATGCAATGCACAATCAAAACCCTAATATATAATTATCTAAAAGTGGGGTGTTACAATGTCCTTTGTGCGATCATTGTTGGAAGCAATAGGTGGTCCCTTCCCCTTGTCCAGCGTTGTAGTCGGAGCTCTTCCGGGTTGATCTTCATCCATCATCGTCCCAATGGTGACGAACACTTATCAGGACACGACAGCAAGGTTGGCATCCTCGTCGCGCTGGTAATCTTCCTCCATCTCCTGCATAACAGAGTCTAGCTCCTCCGGGCTAAAAACTATCTCCTCTGAATCTGCACTGAAGTCGGCGTAAAGCGCGTCAATCACAGAGTCGGAGGGTGCCGATGCTTCCTCGATGATGGGAGGTGGAGATGCAATGGGCGCGACGATGACTGGAAGTGGTGGTGCATCTGCGGCGATGGCGGCCGGAGGTGGTGGTGGCGGTGGCTGGATCGATGGCGCTCTGTCAATGAGCGCAAGGGCTGTCCCTTCAGCCTCCGCATAGCTATTGACGGTGTTCACCATGATTTCGAAGGTCAGGCGTCCTGAAGCCTGTTTCCTCCTTATAGAATGCCGGAGAAGCGTTCCCTGGTCCGGTCCTTCCATAAAGTGATACATAGCATATCGTTGGGGTAGTGCGCCAGATCGGCCCGTATACGGAGCCATCAGGCAAGGTAATCGTGGGGTTTTTCGCCCTCCTTCTAAATGCAATGCGCCAGATCGAAGATGGTAACCACGTCGACGAACTTGGATCTCTGCTGTCCAGACACACGAACGAAGCCGGCGGACTTGCAGTGATCTTCCACCGTTATATCCTGCACAGGGGCGGTTTGGGTGGGCCTTGAATTTTTCCGATCTTTGTCGGCACTCCGAGGAGAGATCCGACATCGATCCTTCTGCGAACGTATCTGCCTGTAGGCGGTCCGTGCGGGTCTTGATGCTCCTCCGACTCCCAGGGAACTAGGGCCCGAGTCGGTTTCGCCGATGAAGAGGTGGATGTCTCCGATGGGGACGATCAAGCACCGCGTAGGGTTCTTCTTTACCGGGATCCAGAACTCGTCGGGAGGGACGATCGGAACGTTGCCGGAGAAGAGAACACGACCGATGGCTACGGTTTCGCTGATTTCCGCGGAGATCTTGGTCCTCGCCCGCTAAAGAGCCTGAAGCACCTCTTGCCCCACGGTGGGCACCAACTGTCGTGGTATTGCCGATGAGTACGCCATGGAGGGGTCCTCACAGTGCGTGTTTAGAGACGTGGGGGAAGGCAGACGGTTGACGGGTACGAGGTAACACAGCTTACCCAGGTTCAGATCCCACAACGGTGGCAGAATCCTACTCCTGCTATAAATCACTATAATGGCAATACGCCGAGTTACAGGGATTGGTTTGCTGTGCGAGGTGCGTTGTAATCGACACTAGGTTGTCTGAGATTGTGCCCTAAAGTCTCCCATAGGCCCGACTTATATAGTCGCCAGGTCCTAGGGTTACAGGGAAAAGTCCTAGCCAGACAGGTTACAGAGTCCTACACTGCCTATAACTAGTCTAGCATGTCTTGCACTCCAAGGCTCCGGGTACGTCGGTGACTCCTCCGTAGCCTTCCTTTATCCGGCATGGGCCTCCCTTCTGGATCCATCTAACTGGGCCGCCCAGCAGGATAAGAGACATGCTATGAGGATACCCTTATAGCATATCCCCAACATCGTGGGGGGTCGTGAGGTGGTCACCAAGCGCTCTGTTGGGCGTGGCAGCGCTCCCCCTCCTCGCCCCCTCCTCGGGGCGCACCAAGAGTTGTAGCTCAGGGCCATCAGGGCCAAGGAAACTGTCTGACATTTCTGATTCTGAGTTCCGCTCTCTGAGGATTGACAATACGTATGCCCGCAACCGTGATGAGAGCAAGGAAGAAAGTCTGTTTTACAATGAATTCCAAGAGCGCGTCTATCATGAGGTCCTTATGAAAAATATCCAGATGGTTGTGCCTCAGTTGTGGATTGATATGGAGCACATCAACAAGAACCTTGATTATTTTGCTAAAGCTAAGGAAATCTGCTCTAACCTTGGCTTGTTCCCCATCATGGAATTTCAGCATGACTATGAGCCTCTTCTCATTGCCTAGTTTTATGCCACTGCTCACTTCTCCACTGGCCGCACTCAGAAAATCACTTGGATGACCCAAGGTGCAATCAAGGAGGCCACCCTTGAGGAATATGCTGCAATTCTGGGGTATGAAGATCGTGGTCGTGATACTCCTTGTGGTTTCCGCTGTCACTTGCGCGATAACCCCGCCAAGAAGGATGTTCTTGCACCTCTATATATCCAAGGCCGCGGTATTCTGGGCAAGATCAAGGATCTTTTCCCCACATATGATATTCTCCACCGCATCTTCTGTGAGACCGTTGCTCCTCGGGCGGGCAACAAGGATGAGATTCACGGTTTCTCTGTTGATTTGTTGTTCAACACCTTCCTCAACCGCGACTCCGACACTGCTCTTGATGTGATGGATTATATATGGAATGAGATGGTTGCTGCTTCTCTCTCTCGGAGGGTCCCGCCATTTGCTCCCTACATTATGGCACTCATTGTTGCCAAGTGCCCTCCCATTGCCAGGACCCTCTCCACTCTTCCTCTCATTGTGCATAGGCCCAAGGCACTCAAGCTCAAGAAACATTCCAAACCTCGCAATGTGCAGGGTCAGAAGGTGGATAAAGAAGGGAATGTGATTGAGGATGACTCTGAGGATGCTGACAGTGGTCGTGACTATTGGAGATATGCCCTAGAGGCAATAATAAATGTAGTTATTATTATATCTTCGTGTTTATGATAAATGTTTACATTCATGCTATAATAGTATTAACAAGGAAACATTAATACTTGTGTGATTTGTAAACTTAAATTGAAGTCCCTAGTAAAGCCTCTAAATAATACTAGCTTGTTGGTTAATAAATGATTGTGGTTTCCCTATCATGAACATTGAGATGTTATTAACAACAAGATCATATCGTTAGGAGAATGATATGATGGACATACTCCTATAGATAAGCGTAGCATAAAGATCAAGTCATTTTAATAGTTCAATTGCTATATGCTTTCTGATACATAGTAACCTAATTCCTTCGACCATGAGATCATGCATATCACCTTCACCGGAAGGATGCTTTGATGACATCAAACACCACACCGTAACTGGGTGGCTATAAAGGTGGCATTGAGTGTTCGGAAAGTATTGGTTGAAACACATGGATCAAGAGTGGGATTTGTCCATCCATATGACAGATAGATATACTCTGGGCCCTCTCGGTGGAATGTCATCCAATTAGCTTGCAAGCATGTGACTGGTTCACAAGGGATCACATATCACGGGAACGAGAAAAGAGTACTTATCAGTAACGAGGTTGAACTAGGTATGCCGAGATACCGACGATCATAACCTCGGATAAGTAAACTATCGTGAGACAAAGGGAAATTGGTATCGTATGTAAGTGGTTCATTCAATCGCAAAGTAATCGTAGAAATATGTGGGAGCCATATGAATTTCTAGATTCCTCTGTTGGTTATTGATCGGAGAAGTGTCTCGATCATGTCCGCATAATTCACGAACCGTAGGGAGACACACTTAAGGATTCGACGTTGTTTGAGTAGTTATGGAATGATGAGTAAGAGACCGAATGTTGTTCGGAGTCTCGGATGGGATCCAGGATATCACGAGGAGATCTGGAATGGTCCGGAGAATAAGATTCATATAAGTAAAGTCCTGTTTCGGGGTTGGAGAATGGTTCCAGTGTTTTCATCGAGAATGTTCTAGAAGGTTCCGGAATGTCCGGCACTCCGGAGGGGAAGGGTACATGAATGTGTCATAACAAGTTGGAATGGTTGCATCATGTACAAGGTGTCATCTCTGAACAAAATAAAGGGTTTAATCAAATCCTAGTTTGAAAAGTCAAACGCCAATTTGAAAAGTCAAACGGCTATTTTGTGAGGTGGAGGGAGAGTAGGAAACCTACTTGGGGAGGAGTTCCCTCCCTCCATCGCCGGCCCACTTGGAGACCAAGTTGGGGAGGGACTCCCCTCCCCTTGGTGCGCCCCCTCCACCTATATAAGGAGGGGCAGGGCTGCCCCTCCAAGGACACAACACCACGCCCTCTAAACCTAAACCCTAGCCGCCGCCCACCATAGCCGCCGCCTAGGGTTTCTCCCCTAGCCGCCGACTTGGGCAGCCCCAAGCCCTAGCCGCCGGCCCTAGCACCTCCTCCTTGGTGCGTCTAAACCCTATATCACCGAGGCTCTCTCATAGTCCTCCATACTCGCTCCGGCTTAAGGCGAAGCCCTGCGAGATCTCCCCTCTACTTCCGGTACCACGCCGTCGTGCTGCCGGAATCGCGATGAGAGTGCTACAACCTCCGCTGCCTGCTGGAACAAGGGAGAGGAAGGTCTTCATCGAGTACCGAACGTGTGACCGACTGCGGAAGCGCTGCCGGAACGCAGCGCCGGAAGGATCGTCTACGCGATCTTGAGATCGGGAAGGGTACGACTACATCACCCACGAGAATCCGCTCTCGTTAAACACTTTGGAATCTTCGAGAGTGAGTTATTCCATCGACTCGTTGCTACTATCTAGTAGATAGATCTTGGCTTGTTTGTTTGTATGCGGTAGAAAATTTTTGTTTTCCATGCTACGAACCCCTACAGTGGTATCAGAGCCGTGTCTATATGTAGATCTGTTGCACGAGTAGAACACAATGGTCATTGTGGGCGTTGATGCTTTTGTTGTCGATTGCTTCTTGTGTACTTTGCATCTTGCGGGATGGTGGGATGAAGCGGCCCGGGCTAACCTTACATGACATCGTTCATGAGACTTGCTCCACGCTTGACATGCAACTTGTATTGCATAAGTGGCTTTGCGGGTGCCTGTTTCTCCCAACATAGTTAAGATTCAATTTACAATGGGTGATTGACAGTACTAGTATCAATGTTGTGGTTCTTGTTCGTAAGTTAGAACGATACTTATTGAAAGCCCCAAACCACGTAAAACATGCAAAGAAATTAGAGGCGTCTAACTTTGTTTTGCAGGGGTGTGCTGTGATGTGATATGGCCATGATTATGATTATATTTGATGTATGCAATGTTCCTTATTGTAAGTTGGCAACCGGCAGGAGCCATATGGTTGTCTTTAATTTCTGTTAAGACCCGCGTGTCTATTCAAAGTAGTTGTAATAGTTGAAGCCGGTGGACGACAACCATGGAGCAGCGTCATTGACCTTGATGCAATGCCGGTGATGATGGAGATCATGTTCGTTCTTGAAGATGGAGATCAG
Organism: Avena sativa; assembly: GCA_916181665.1. Taxonomy (NCBI): domain Eukaryota; kingdom Viridiplantae; phylum Streptophyta; class Magnoliopsida; order Poales; family Poaceae; genus Avena; species Avena sativa. Next base: position 232,429,661 of record OV702279.1, read on the forward strand.
AAGCACAAAGAAGAAAGGCCATATCATATCACATATTATGAATTGCATGTGATGTTAATCCTTTATGCATCTTGTATTGCTTAGTTAACGACGGTAGCATTATAACATGATCCCTCATGCACATAAATTTCAAGTCTAAAGTGTTCATCCTTAGTGAGCACCGTTGCTAAAGCTTGTTGTTTTGAAGCACCACGTGATGATCGGGTGTGTTAGATTCTGCAAGTGTATACAACGTGAGCAAGCCAGATTTGCTCATGCAGAAGCTAAGGTTTGATCTTGACGAGCCTAGCATGTACAGACATGGTCTCGGAACACGGATCACCGAAAGGTAAAGCATGAATCATATAGTAGATATGATGAACATGTCGATTGTTCGCCATTGAAGCTACATCAACTCTCGTGATGATCGGTGTTGATGTGGTGGATTTGGTTCGTGTGATCACTAAAACAATGTGAGGGATATTGTTTTGAGTGGGAGTTCACCTAGATTAATTTAACTATTAATTAGAACTCAATTTGTCATAAACTTAGTCTAAACTATTGCAAATATGTTATAGATCAATGGCGGCCCCTACCATCAATTTTAATGCGTTCCTAGAGAAAGAAAAGTTGAAAAACAATGGAAGCAACTTCGCGGATTGGTTCCGCAATTTGAGGATTGTCCTCACTGCTGGTAATTTGACCTATGTGCTGGATGCACCGCTGGGTGACCCACCTGCAGCTACTGCTACCAATGAAGTAAAGAATGTTTACCTCGCTCGGAAGACTCAGTACTCCACAGTTCAATGTGCTATCTTGTATGGTTTAGAATCGGAGCTTCAGAAAAGGTTTGAGAATTCAGACCCACATGATATTGTCCGTGATCTCAAATTGATCTTTGAGACTCACGCGGAAATTGAGAGCTATGAGGCTTCTGAAAAGTTCTTTAACTGCAAGATGGAAGAGGGAAGCTCCGTCAGTGAGCATGTGCTTAAGATGTCTGGGCACGCAAACAAACTTCAAAGCTTGGGTATAGTGATTCCTAATGCTTTGGGGATTTATCGTGTTCTCCAATCACTACCACCAAGTTACAAGAACTTTGTGATGAACTACAATATGCAAAACATGAACAAGCAGTTGCTAGAACTCTTCGCCATGTTAAAATCTGCAGAAGTGGAGATCAAGAAAGAGCACCAAGTGTTGATGGTCAATAAGACCACCAAATTCAAGAAAGGCAAGTCTAAGCAAAAGGGACACTTCAAGAAGGGTGGTAAGAAAGTTACCGCGCCAAAGAAGAAGACCAAGGCTGGACCTAAGCCTGATACTGAGTGCTTTTACTGCAAGGGAGAAGGTCACTGGAAGCGGAATTTCCCAAAGTACTTGGCGGATTTGAAGAACGGCAACATCAAGAAGAAAGGTATATCCGATATACATGTTATTGATGTGTATCTCACTAGTACTCGTAGTAGTGCCTAGGTATTTTATACTGGTTCGGTTGCTCATCTCTGTAACTTGAAACAGGTGCTGCAGAATAAACGGAAGCTAGCGAAGAACGAGGTGACGATGCGCGTGGGAAACGGATCAAAGGTTGATGTGATCGCGGTCGGCACGCTACCTCTTCATCTACCATCGGGATTAGTTTTACACTTAAATAATTGTTATTTGGTTCCTGCGTTAAGCATGAACATTATATCGGGATCTTGTTTATTGCGAGACGGTTACTTGTTTAAGTCCGAGAATAATGTTGTTCGATTTATATGAGTAATATGTTTTATGCACATGCACCTTTGATAGATGGTCTATTCTTATTGAATCTCGATAGTGGAAATACACATATTAATAACATTGAAGCTAAACGTTTGAAATCGAGCGATAACTTGACCTATATGTGGCACTGTCGTCTTGGTCACATTGGAGTGAAGCGTATGAAGAGACTCCATTCCGATGGACTTCTTGAATCACTTGATTTCGAATCACTTGAAAGATGCGAAGCATGTCTGATGGGTAAAATTACTAAGACTCCATTTTCTGGTATGATTGAGCGAGCTACGGACTTATTGGAAATCATACATACCGATGTGTGTGGTCCAATGAGTGTAGCATCGCGCGGTGGTTATTGTTATGTTCTTACCTTCAAGGATGACTTGAGTAGATATGGGTATATCTATTTCATGAAACATAAGTCCGAAACTTTCGAGAAGTTGAAGGAATTTCAAAGTGAGGTTGAGAATCAACGTAACAAGAAGATTAAATTTCTACGTTCTAATCGTGGAGGTGAATATCTAATTTACGAGTTTGGCGAGCATTTGAAGAAATGCGGAATACTTTCACAATTGACACCGCCGGGAACACCACAGCGTAATGGTGTGTCCAAACGTCGTAATCGAACTCTCTTAGATATGGTTCGTTCTATGATGTCACTTACAGATTTACCGCTATCATTTTGGGGTTATGCATTAGAAACAGCCGCATTCACTTTAAATAGGGCACCATCTAAATCCGTTGAAACGACACCGTATGAATTATGGTTTGGGAAGAAACCTAAATTGTCGTTCCTTAAAGTTTGGGGTTGCGAAGCCTATGTAAAGAAGTTACAGCCGAACAAGCTTGAACCCAAAGCGAAAAAATGCGTCTTCATAGGATACCCAAAGGAAACTATTGGGTATACCTTCTATCATAGATCCGAAGGCAAAATCTTTGTTGCCAAGAATGGATCCTTTCTAGAGAAGGAATTTCTCTCGAAAGAAGTGACTGGAAGGAAAGTAGAACTCGACGAGGTTGTCGAACCTTCTCTCGAACTTGCGAGTAGCGCAGCACCGGAAGAAGTTCCTGTGGTGCCTGCATCAATAAGACAGGAAGCTAATGATGATGATCATGAAACTTCGGTTGTAGTTTCTACAGAACCTCGCAGGTCAACGAGAACTCGTACCACTCCTGATTGGTATAATCCTGTTATGAGTGTCATGTTGGCGGACAACACCGATGACCCTACGACGTATGAGGAAGCGATGATGAGCCCAAATTCCAATAAATGGCAAGAAGCCATGAAATCTGAGATTGGATCCATGTACGAAAACCAAGTATGGACTTTTGTGGACTTACCGGGTGGCCAAAGGCTGTCGAGAACAAATGGATTTTCAAGAAGAAAACAGATGCTGATGGTAATGTTACTGTCTATAAAGCTCGACTTGTCGCAAAAGGGTTTCAAAAAATTCAAGGAGTTGACTACGATGAGACTTTCTCACCTGTAGCAAAGCTAAAGTCTGTGAGGATTATGTTAGCAATCGCTGCATATTATGATTATGAGATATGGCAGATGGATGTCAAAACAGCGTTCCTCAATGGAGACATTGATGAAGAATTGTATATGATGCAACCCAAAGGTTTTGTCGATCCTAAAGATGCTAACAAGGTATGCAAACTTCAACGGTCCATATATGGATTGAAGCAAGCATCCCGAAGTTGGAATCAACGTTTTGATAAGGTGATCAAAAGTTTTGGTTTTATACAAACTTATGGAGAAGCTTGTATTTACAAGAAAGTGAGTGGGAGCTCTGTAGCATTCTTAATACTATATGTAGATGACATATTGTTGATTGGGAATGATGTAGACCTTCTTAATAGTGTCAAGAAATATTTGAATAATAGTTTTTCAATGAAGGATCTTGGCGAAGCAGCTTACATATTGGGCATAAAGATTTATAGAGATAGATCGAGACGCCTAATATCATTGTCACAAAGTACATATTTGGACAAAGTTCTAAAGAGATTTGGAATGGAAGATAGCAAGAAAGGGTTCTTGCCCATGTTGCCCAATACGATCTTGAGTAAAAATCAAAGTTCGACAACGGCAGAAGATAGAGAGAGGATGAGTAAGACTCCCTATGCCTCAGCCATAGGATCTCTAATGTATGCCATGCTATGTACTAGACCCGACATTGCATATGCTGTTAGTTTAACTAGCAGATATCAAAGTGATCCAAGAGTGGATCATTGGACAACGGTCAAAAACATCCTTAAGTACTTGAGAAGAACAAAGGATATGGTTCTTTCTTATGGAGGTGATGAACAGCTCGTTGTTAATGGTTACACCGATGCTAGTTGGAACACCGATCCGGATGATTCTAAATCACAATCTGGATACGTATTTACTTTGAATGGTGTAGCAGTTAGCTGGAGGAGTGCAAAGCAAAGCGTTGTGGCGAGATCTTCAACTGAATCGGAATACATGGCTGCTTCGGAGGCTTCACAAGAAGCGATATGGATGAAAGAGTTCATTACAGAGCTCGGTGTGGTTCCAAGTACGCTGGACCCAATGTCTATCTACTGTGATAACATGGGTTCCATATCCAATGCGCAAGAACCAAGGTCACACAAGAAGCTGAAGCACATCAAGCTACGTTTTCACGCTATTCGAGAACATGTCCAAGATGGTGACATAAAGATTTGCAAAGTACACACAAATCTGAATGTGGCGGATCCATTGACTAAACCTCTCCCGAGGGCAAAACATGACCAACACCAAACTGCCATGGGTGTTCAGTATATTACCATGTAATCTAGATTAGTTGACTCTAGTGCAAGTGGGAGACTGTTGGAGATATGCCCTAGAGGCAATAATAAATTTAGTTATTATTATATCTTTGTGTTTATGATAAATGTTTACATTCATGCTATAATAGTATTAACAAGGAAACATTAATACTTGTGTGATTTGTAAACTTAAATTGAAGTCCCTAGTAAAGCCTCTATATAATACTAGCTTGTTGGTTAATAAATGATTGTGGTTTCCCTATCATGAACATTGAGATGTTATTAACAACAAGATCATATCGTTAGGAGAATGATATGATGGACATACTCCTATAGATAAGCGTAGCATAAAGATCAAGTCATTTTAATAGTTCAATTGCTATATGTTTTCTGATACATAGTAACCTAATTCCTTCGACCATGAGATCATGCATATCACCTTCACCGGAAGGATGCTTTGATGACATCAAACACCACACCGTAACTGGGTGGCTATAAAGGTGGCATTGAGTGTTCGGAAAGTATTGGTTGAAACACATGGATCAAGAGTGGGATTTGTCCATCCATATGACGGATAGATATACTCTGGGCCCTCTCGGTGGAATGTCATCCAATTAGCTTGCAAGCATGTGACTGGTTCACAAGGGATCACATATCACGGGAACGAGAAAAGAGTACTTATCAGTAACGAGGTTGAACTAGGTATGTAGAGATACCGACAATCATAACCTCGGATAAGTAAACTATCGTGAGACAAAGGGAAATTGGTATCATATGTAAGTGGTTCATTCGATCGCAAAGTAATCGTAGAAATATGTGGGAGCCATATGAATCTCCAGATTCCTCTGTTGGTTATTGATCGGAGAAGTGTCTCGATCATGTTCGCATAATTCACGAACCGTAGGGAGACACACTTAAGGATTCGACGTTGTTTGAGTAGTTATGGAATGATGAGTAAGAGACCGAATGTTGTTTGGAGTCTCGGATGGGATCCGGGATATCACGAGGATATCCGGAATGGTCCGGAGAATAAGATTCATATAAGGAAAGTCCTGTTTCGGGGTTGGAGAATGGTTCCGGTGTTTTCATCGGAAATGTTCTAGAAGGTTCCGGAATGTCCGGCACTCCGGAGGGGAAGGGTACATGAATGTGTCATAACAAGTTGGAATGATTGCATCATGTACAAGGTGTCATCGCTGAACAAAATAAAGGGTTTAATCAAATCCTAGTTTGAAAAGTCAAACGCCAATTTGAAAAGTCAAACGGCTATTTTGTGAGGTGGAGGGAGAGTAGGAAACCTACTTGGGGAGGAGTTCCCTCCCTCCACCGCCGGCCCACTTGGAGACCGAGTTGGGGAGGGACTCCCCTCCCCTTGGCGCGCCCCCTCCACCTATATAAGGAGGGGCAGGGCTGCCCCTCCAAGGACACAACACCACGCCCTCTAAACCTAAACCCTAGCCGCCGCCGCCCACCATAGCCGCCGCCTAGGGTTTCTCCCCTAGCCGCCGACTTGGGCAGCCCCAAGCCCTAGCCGCCGGCCCTAGCACCTCCTCCTTGGTGTGTCTAAACCCTAGATCACCGAGGCTCTCTCATAGTCCACCATACTCGCTCCGGCTTAAGGCGAAGCCCTGCGAGATCTCCCCTCTACTTCCCGTACCACGCCGTCGTGCTGCCGGAATCGCGAGGAGAGTGCTACAACCTCCGCTGCCTGCTGGAACAAGGGAGAGGAAGGTCTTCATCGAGTACCGAACGTGTGACCGACTGCGGAAGCGCTGCCGGAACGCAGCGCCGGAAGGATCGTCTACGCGATCTTGAGATCAGGAAGAGTACGACTACATCACCCACGAGAATCCGCTCTCGTTAAATACTTTGGAATCTTCGAGGGTGAGTTATTCCATCGACTCGTTGCTACTATCTAGTAGATAGGTCTTGGCTTGTTTGTTTGTATGCGGTAGAAAATTTTTGTTTTCCATGCTACGAACCCCTACAGTGACATAGATTATGTTGTCTCCCGTCACAAGAATGCCAAGCCCTCTTGGTCCAAGAGGATGGAGGCCAAGCTCAAGAAGATTTTCTGCTTCCAAGTTGACAACCAAAAGCGCATGTATGAGGCTCATGTGTATGCCAAGAAAGCTTGTGCTCGGCAGAAGGACATCATGGCAGCTCAAGGATTGACCATCTCCGAGGGGTCCGAGACCAACATCACCCCTGAAGACCAATGTATCTCTCAGCACAACCATTGGGATGATGATGTCTCTTCCTCGCACCGCGCTCCACCCCCTATGAGGAGGACTTTGATGATGAGGAGGAGGATTGACTGTCGGGACGTTAGTCTTGCACTTGTCCCTTTTTGGCATCTTGATGCCAAAGGGGGAGAAGTTGCACCTTAGGCACGGATGTTGCATGGGAAGTCACAAGCTCGTTCTTACTTTGATCATTTTATTGCTTGTGAACTTTGATTTCCTCCTATTTATGTGTGAACTTATATTTTATGTGTGAACTCTATGTACTAACTATTTGGGGACCACTTGTGCTAAGTTTGTTTAGACTATGTGGGTTATGTCATGGATCCATCTTGTGATGATATGCGTTATCCATTGTCAATATATTTCTTATCACAAGTTATTGTGCAAAGGTATGGTTTCAAATGCTAGTATCCATATTTGCACTTGTGTTGGGTTTGTAAAATAGAGGGGGAGGTTTGATTCTACTCATCCAGGGGGAGCCTCGTCTCTATTTTACAAATGCCATGAGTATCTTCATAAAATCATCTTGCAAAGGTGTGTTGTCATCAAACACCAAAAAGGGGGAGATTGAAATAGCATTTCCTATCCTTGTGATTTTGATGTTTGATAACAACACACTTACCGTTTTAATCGTGTGCTAAATGTATCCCGGGTTTTCTATATTGTGGCACAAATATTGCCTTGCCCACATTTGCCCTTGCATAAGTCTCTGTGCCAACCGGTAGTACCGGAAAAACGACGGGTACTACCGCTTGGCACCGGTACTACCGCTCCTCGTACCGGTTGCATAAAAGCAAGGTGGGAAGGTCTAGTCTTTTCTCAGTACCACCCGGTACCGCGGAGCGGCACTACCGCTCCAACCGGTAGTACCGCTTGTGACAAGCGGACACGGTAGTACCGCTCGGCTGTACCGGGCAGCCCTGATGAAGGACCAGCCCTTCCCCTCTCGCTCAGTACCAACCGGTACTTGGGACCGGTACTACCGCCCTGACCGGTAGTACCGCGTCTAATGACCGGTACTACCGCACGGCTGTACCGGGCAAGTCTAACGCTGGGTCGACCAAGTGATGCCACCTCCAGTAATTGGTCCGGTACCGGTAGTACCGGTTCATTTAATGCTCCAAGGCCAGATTTCTTCAAGGGTGTAAATACCCCTCCACCTAACTTGGGACAAGCTGCTCATTTGCATTGAAGACTACTACCTCCATTAGAGCCACCAAATCGCCAAAATATCTTCACTCCACCATCCAAAGCCTTTGATCTTTGGAGAGTCGAAGGAGCATGCCTTGATCTACTACTTCACCAAAAGAGATCTTCATTTCCCCCTCATTCACTTGAGGGCCCTTTGCTCTAGTGTTTTTTTGAAAACCCTAGTTCTAGATAGCTTGCTTGTATTTGGGAGCCTCCAATTAAGTTGTGGATGTGTGCCCCAAACTTGTAAAGGTGCCGGCTTCCACCTTGAAGGTTGTCAATATAGTGGAAGGTGGATCGATCCCGTTGGGGTGAGGTTTATCGGAGAACAAGGGAGGCCTTTCATGGCGTAGGTGGTTTGATACCACCCCCTCTCCAAACGTAGACGTACTTTCCCTCAAAAGGAAGGAACTACGGAAAACAAATCCTTGTGTCTTCGCGTCCACCACTTTGGTTATTTCTATTCTTTACCACACTTCACTTACTTGTTCTTGCTTAGTGTTGTAGTAGCTAGTGCTTGTTTGTCATATAGGTAAATTCACCTTAGTTGCATTATCTAGATTAGTTGCATTATCTAAAAAAATTACCTTATTGTCAAATCCTAATTTGAAAAAGAGAAAAATTTGAAGTAGCACCTATTCACCCCCCCTCTAAGTGCCCATACGATTCTTTCAACCTCGTCGGAGCGACGACGGCCAAGCATGCTGGTTTTGTGCTTGGGATGACGCGGGTCTGGTCGAAGATATCTCGATGACTTTCCCTTTTTATGGCTGCGGCTGGACGCGACGGGAAACGTCCAGAACTGACGGAAAGCGGTGAAAAAGAAATACGGAAGACGACGTGTCGATGAAAAGACACTGAAAATATGTCGACGTTGACGATGACCAAACGCGGACAGATAGGTCGCATGTTTGGCACAGCCGGTCGGACTCCAACCCAACACGACCACAGCCCGGCACATAAATGCACCGCAGTTCTAGAAATATATTGAAAAAGAAACTACAGCACTGGGATGGGCGTTGCCGTTCTGCACGCAGCGGTGAGAACAGAATCACCGTCCGTCCGCTCCCCGCGCGCGCGCGCCCTGTCCCATGCATGCACGTGCCGCGCGGCGCCGATTCGAGTGGCGCGAGGAGGTGGTGGTGGGCGCCTCGCTGTCAGCGCACCGACTGCAGCCAATGCCGCCGCTGCCCACGTCCGCCATCACCGCGGCTGCTCGCAGCGGATCCCACGTTCGCACAGCCCACTGACCTCCTCGGTCGGGGGGGGCTGGCCGTTCGCTGGCGCGCGCCCTTCACGACGGCGCATGTGCCGCTGCTGGAGCTCCGTGCGTGCAGCGTGCTCGTAGCCAGATCAAGTGAAGTGATTGATCTTGAGACGTGGACCATCGCGACCTGGGAGTACGACTACTATATAGCCGGTGACCATCACCAAACTCCAACGGCAACCAATTCTATCCTGACGCTACGCCCAAACACCCAGCAAATCTTCCCACCAGCGACCGCTGCTGCGACCACCACCTACATTGCCCGGATACGGCGATACGGATACGGATACGGATACCATGATACGTCGATACGATGATTTTCTAAAAACATGGATACGGGGATACGTTTATATATATATATATATGATAATGTTAATGATATATACAAATTACTGATTTTTTACCAAAAGAAGAATTAATATATAGGAGTATAGAGTACCTTGACAAGGTTGTTTGCCAGAAAAGCTTAACAACTCCAGCCTGCAGTCCTCTCATAGTCATTTCTCCACCTAGATGTGAACTAACAATTTAGTAAAATAGTATAGTACTGAAGGATAAAAGCATACCAGAAAGATACATCATGCTTACATTGCTAGTTTGCAACCATTTTCAGTCTCACTCATTTCCTCAATTTCTCCATATGTCATATACCAAAGATCAGCAACATCAAAGAACAATTCAATGACAGAAATAATTTGATAGTAGATACTACAGAATAATCTGACCACAGCTCCACAAGTTCACAAAAAGTTTCTAACTGTGCAATAGTTCATCCAACAAAGTTACATAATCAGCTAATAAGAGAGTATGAATTTAGTAGATAGATGACATTTCAACGGTGCAATAGTGCATCCAACTTCTCTGTCCCAGTCTATGCAGCTTCATTATCCAAGACTTCAAGATCATCTACTAACATTGCATCAGCCTTGTCTTGTTCATCTTTGAGCAGAATTAAAACATCAATACACACTTTCGGACAAGGCTTCATTCCACTATTTGACACCTTCAATAGATGTGCTCTCACTCTTGAGTAGCTCCCAGAAAAATCAAGGTCACAAAGCCGACATATCATCCTTGCATTCCTTCCATGCCCACCGATCTTGACGATTTTGTTTACATACCTCCATAGCGGCCACATAGGATCATCGTTTGGAGGAATCACACGAACATCATTCAACATCTGGACTGCCAAATCTGCCATTGCTGAGTGCTGACCTGCAAGAAGAGGGAGTAACAGAACAATATTAGCTAGCAATCAGAGTGGATGTATCTAATTCAATCGAGGTGTTATAGAACAAGATTTCAGAGTGGAAGTGCATGGGATTCCTCGACTTCCCCTTCATCTCCGACGCTGGGATCGTGCGCTCCTACTCCGACGAGGCCCCCCCGGCGGCCTGGCCATGCTCGCCGCAAGATACCACACACCAGGACCAAGAAAAACCAGATCAATTGAGATGGGAAAAGAGGAAACTCACCTGCACGGTACACCGGCGGACGGCGGAGGGCTCTGCTCGCCGGCTGGATCCTTCCTTCACCCCGGCGGCTCAGCAGCAGAGGGGGCGGCGGGACGGGTCAGGAGGTGAAAAGGTCATCTGTCGTTTCGTCGATGTATAAATACCAGGCAATTAGGGTACTCCCGTATCCCTATCGTATCCTGGCGGTATCCCTTACGTATCCAATTTAGTTTATATTTATTTTAAAGCAAAAAACCATCTGATACGTATGGGATACGTATCCGCAGGTATCCGGAGGTATCTCCGTATCCGGCCGTATCCAACCCCTGATACGGCAGTTTTGCACCGTATCCGTGCAACGTAGACCACCACTGCCGACAGAGCATAGGCTTCGCTCACTGCTTCACCCCAAAACGGCCATTTCTCTCGCCGCGCTCAGTCCGAAGTCAAAACCGCATCGCGACCCTGCAAGCAACGGCACGCTACGCCAGACCGTCTCCTGATCCCCATCCTTCCACGCTGTCGGTGCGACCCACCACAATACGAGCGCTCCATCCTCTGCAAATGCAGTGCCGCTGACTGACTGAACCTGCTCCTGCTCTCAAGTCTCGTCCTGTCGCGCGCTTCGCCCGCCGCGACTCATTGCCCGAGGCGGAGACTGAGCTCGACAAGCAATGTGGCGGCTGCTCACGCTGGCGGTGGTGTCCGCCGCCCTGCTTGCGGCGCCGCGCCCGGCAACGGCCGCCGACCCCTACGCCTTCTTCGACTGGGACGTCTCCTACATCACCGCCGCGCCACTCGGCGTCGAGCAGCAGGCAAGCTAGCTAGCGACCGTCCCGCAGGCATTGTTCTCTACTGCTTCCCCTTCCTCGTTTTTTTGACTAGGCGCGTCTTTCTTGCCGGTAGGTGATAGGCATCAACGGCAAGTTCCCGGGCCCCGTCGTCAACATCACCACCAACTGGAACGTCGTCGTCAACGTGCTCAACGACCTCGACGAGCCACTCCTCATCACCTGGTACACATCTGCATCTGCCTCTGGCGCGCTCGCGACCACGTTGATCATACTGCATATAATCCCGCGTTGCATTGCGGCACCTGAACAATGCACATACATGGCGCGCGCGCAGGAACGGGATCCAGCACCGGAAGAACTGCTGGCAGGACGGCGTGCTGGGCACCAACTGCCCCATCCCCTCCGGCTGGAACTGGACCTACGAGTTCCAGGTCAAGGATCAGATCGGAAGCTTCTTCTACTTCCCCTCCACCGCCCTGCAGCGAGCAGCCGGCGGCTTCGGCGGAATCGTCGTCAACAACCGCGCAGTCATCGCCGTGCCCTTCGGAAGCCCCGACGGCGACATCACCATCCTCATCGGAGACTGGTACAACAAGAACCACACGGTACTGTTCCCAGCCACTGATTGCTCTTGTCAGGGAGCTTAAACATTTGGATATATGCGAGTTACTAATGTGGTTTCTCTCGGGCTGTATGTAGGATCTGAGGAAGATGCTGGACGAAGGAAAGGAACTCGGGATGCCGGACGGAGTGCTCATAAACGGCAAGGGCCCGTACCGGTACAACGACAGCCTTGTGCCGGCCGGCATCGAGCACGAGACCATCGACGTGCATCCAGGTAATTCATTGCGCCCTCCCTCTCGTGCTTATTATTAGTCCTACTACTTGCATTCTGGGTTGGCAGCTTGCAAAGTTGCAAGTGGAGGAGCAGGTTGCCATCCCCGTCTTATTCAGAGCTCTTTTCTCTTTGGATTAGAATCTTGTTTCAGAGAATCGTCTTTTATCAGCTCTCATGGAAATGAAATTTGGAAGCTATGATCCTTTCATAGAAAAAAAAGAGAGAACTAGAGTAGGAGAGAGCACGTATACAGGGTCGTTCCAGAAAAGAAATGATTTCCAAAGTTTCTCGTTTTGTCCTCCTATCTATCCAGGTAGAATTCTAACACATCTAAACGTCATAAATTAGGCTATGTACTGCACAAATCTTGATGGTACCTTGAAATGCTCATGAGTTATTAGTAGGTCAAATGTCGGTTAGATTCCGATTTAGATAAGTCAACTTGGCAGAAACCAACAACTCCAGGCTACAGGCCGGAGTAAAGTTCAGCAATCAAGCCATGTGATTCAAAGTTCAGACTTCAGAATGAGCAACTGTGTATGCGTGCGTTTTAATATTCCAAAATGGATCCGAGGAGCAATTCCAATTTTTATATGTCTCCCTGAATGCAGCGTAGAAATGTACTCAACTGTCAAGCTGCCTGATTCTTAACTATGCAGACAGCTGATTTCGCCAACATGCAAACTTTTTCTGACTTTCCAAATTTTCATCAAGTCAAGATAGTGTGAGAAACTAAAGGCATTATACTTACTTGGACATGGATGGATGGATGGATGGAGCAGGTCGTACGTACCGCATCCGGGTTCACAACGTGGGAACGTCGACGAGCCTCAACTTCCGGATCCAGGGGCACAACCTGCTGCTGGTGGAGTCGGAGGGTTCCTACACGACGCAGCAGAACTACACGAGCCTGGACGTCCACGTGGGCCAGTCCTACTCCTTCCTGGTGAGCACTGACCAGAACGCCAGCTCCGACTACTACGTGGTTGCCAGCGCCCGCATGGTGAACGAGTCCCTGTGGGGCCGCGTCACCGGCGTGGCCGTCCTCCGCTACTCCAACTCCGGCGGCAGCGCCTCCGGCCCGCTGCCGGACCCGCCCCAGGACCAGTACGACAAGACGCTGTCCATGAACCAGGCGCGGTCCGTGCGGCGGAACCTGAGCGCGGGGGCGGCGCGGCCGAACCCGCAAGGCTCGTTCCGGTACGCGTCGATCAACGTGACGCAGGCGTACCTGCTCCGGAGCACGGCGCCCGTGGAGATCGGCGGGCGGCGCAGGTCGGCGCTGAACGGGCTGTCCTACTCCCCGCCGGAGACGCCGCTGCGGCTCGCTGACGCGTACGACGTGAAGGACGCGTACACGCTGGACTTCCCGGACAGGCCGGACGCCGCGGCGGTGCCACGGATGTCGCGGTCCGTGATCAACGGCACCTACCACGGGTTCATGGAGATCATCTTCCAGAACAACGACACGAGGATGCAGAGCTACCACATGGACGGGTACGCGCTGTTCGTCGTGGGGATGGACTACGGCGAGTGGACGGAGAGCAGCAGGGGCACGTACAACAAGGGGGACAGCGTGGCGCGGAGCACCGTGCAGGTGTACCCGGGCGCCTGGACGGCGGTGCTGGTGTCGCTGGACAACGTGGGGTTCTGGAACGTGCGGTCCCAGAACCTGGACTCCTGGTACCTGGGGCAGGAGGTCTATGTCAGGATCGTCAACCCGGAAGACGGCGCCAACAAGACCGAGATGCCCGTCCCACCCAACGCCCTCTACTGCGGCCAGCTCCACAAGTACCAGAAGTACGGGCCTTCTTCTCCAGAATCACATACTACTACATCCCAATGTTTTCCAACCTTGCTGCTTTTGATCGACATTTTCCTTGCAGGGAGCAGACTCCTCATCACAAGATGGCGGCGTCTGTGGCGGTCCGGTCGCAGTCGGCCGTGTTGAGCCAGCTTGTGGCGGCGGTGATGATGCTGGTCGTCGCAGCCCTAACTTTCGCGCCGTAGCGAGGCAATGTTGCTTCTGCGCAGAGGTGACTCCGTTTGTGTAGGTTTGTGTAGGATCAGAGATGTGTAGGTTTTGCTTTCAACTCGTTTTGCCCGTCGATATGCATGAGTTCGTCAGTGTATCAGGACTGTGCCCAAATTGCCCATGCATGATTCGTTTCGTTTTCTTAGGATTAGGAAGGTTCGGTCGGTTTTTTTGCCACCTCGTGAATTGCTGAGGAGTGAGGCTTATGATTTTATTTGTTGACGAGGACCCATTCTAAATTTCTATAATATATCCGGGTCAATAAAAGATCTCATGTATTCATCCGAAACCGGCATCAGTTTGGATCAGATCAGTGGCAGGCGGCATAGCGTTGGCGATTGATCATTCAGATAAACATACCAGGGGCAGCAACAGCAATTTAATTTTGCAGCATAATGAATTCATGAGCACAGCTTGTGAACCCAAACCACATTGAATTCATGGCGATCGACTGTGCTCATTGTCGCATCTACCCTTGATACGGCCAAGGGAGTACATAAAACTGCAGGAGCGAGCACATGGAGACGCAGGTGGCGGCGACGACTCTACGGCGCCGCTCGATCTCTGAAATTCTGAAGCCTGAATACCAGCCGGCGTTTCGTCAGTGGTCTGAATGTACCGGTGGGCACCTCTCCTTCACAATTTTTTTTTTGAAAATAGGCGTATTTATTAACATAAAATGTTTAATGTTTATACTTGGCATCTGCATAACTAAGATGCACACAGCCACACGATCGACCGAACTAGATAAAAAAGGAAGATAGGCATTACAAAAATCACTATGAAAAAACTGTCTCCGATCTAAGATAGATCAATCCTCAAATCACGCGGCCATCCATGTCGGGAGAAAATATCTCTCGCCGTGTCCTCCAATCGCGTATATCCCTTCAAAAATAAGTTGCGAAACTCCATGCGTTGAAGAATAATCCATGATCGGAGGATAGCCGTGACTCGATAAATAACCTGCCGAGGAGAAGACACAATATTATTTAAAATCTTGTCATTCCTATAGAGCCATAGCGACCATATAATGGCAAGCACTCCCACCCTAAACAAAGTTTTGTACTTATCAATGATTTCGTGCAACCAATTATCAAAAACATTGGTTACGGAGCGTGAAGGAGATAAACCAGAAGCTATTTGGATGAACGACCATATAGAACGAGCAAATTTGCAATGGAAGAATAAATGACGAATTGTCTCATCGTGATGACAAAAAACGCATTGCGTATTTCCATGCCAATTCCTCTTTGAAAGATTATCTTGTTAGAACTACACCTTTATGTAGATACAATGCAAATATCTTCGTCTTGACCAGTGGGTGGGCCTCCGTTTGTGAGTGTTCCCGTGTTGTTTTTTATCTGCGGCTGTTCGATCGTAGTTGGCCGTGGAGAACTAGCTTGTCGCGGGGGGTGATACTCGTCGTCGGAGCCAATGTCTAGCCGATCATTCAAATTTTAGAGTATTTCTCGGGTGAGGTTTCTAACTGAATCTCTAAATTTAAGTCCTTCAACATAAATTCGTACAAATTTAAACACGAACTAATATATAAACTGGATTTAAACTACTAAGATAAACTATACTAATACCACTAAACGATATCTATTCCTCGTCGCTAGGGAGCAACTCGTCTACCACTACCTTCATCGACTCATCGGTGTTGGAGCTGAGGTCGACGATTTCGTCAGTGACTTCGTCGGTCTTGTCCGCCTTGTAGAGCTCGTACTCTTGGCACTCCTCGACACGTTCCGGATACCGGCGATGGAGCTCCACAATGCACGCCTCATCAGCGCCCTCCTCGCCGAGGCACTCGTGGACCTCCGCAACTTTTACTTGTTGACTGTTATCAACTAGAAATATACAAATGTTTTGAAATACTCTTCACGTAAATGTGGATTCAAGCAAATGAGAATTTAAACTAGCGACTTTGAAGACCAATACTACCACTATACTAAGTACCATATGAGCTCAGCAATTTTATTTAGACTATTCGATGTTGCTTGGCTTGTCTATTTTTATTCTATCCTATCTACGTTTTCGTTTCCGTTTATGCGTTTTTTTACGTTTCTTCCGCTTATGCGTTTTGTATACTATACCACAGTCTACTCCTTCAAAGACTCCGGAAAAATCTGGATCCTCGTAATAGATTTCATCTTCGTCTTCAAGTCTCTTAGTAGTCTTATTATCGTAACTATCAAAGTCTAAGCAATGGTTTTAAGAAGATAGATTGAGTGCAAGCTTACTCAGCAAATTCTGTATAGATGGTTGTTTGATTCTCTATCTACAATTCTGGATCAAAGATCATGGGCTAATGCCTTTTTTAGAAATCGTATTATTGAAAAGGTAAGTTTTAGTTTAGAAAAACAATATTTGTTCATTGTCACTGGTTGTTAGAACTTCATGAAGTTCATTTCTATAGTGAGATCGTAAGCTTTTTTCCAGCATTGGGAGTAACATATCACGTTTAATACAATATGTAGACGTGTGCGCCAGTTTTCCTCCAAATGTCTATGGCCTTATTGCACTCAATCACACTCCCTTAGATATAAGCCTAGATACCAAGAATAGCCAAGCCATGCCGAGCATGACTTCACTCTACAATCTACCCTTTGCAATAAACTCGGTCAACGGCTAGAATTAATTTTCATCCCTTCCGGGATACTAAAGCTTACACCCTACATCACATGATGGGGACATTATGGGTTCCACCCGCTGTCATTCCTCATTGGGAATACATCCTGACCTAGTCGCATGAAGATATACGAAATAAAGAACATATTTCTGACTCACTTGTCCCATACCAAGATCTATGGTCAGGCTATACAATGCCTTGAAATGACTAACTATATTTGTTGTTTAGTTCCTATGCATGATAACTTTTTTGGAATAATAGAATCTCCACCACATGATTTCCCATCATGTATTCAACCATAATTCCATCGCTCACCATTCCACGGTCCATTTCATTAATAAAACGATATTTTACTTTTTAATGCAAGTGATAATACTTTTGAAAATTAACTTGGACAAATTTTCCAATGGACATGCAAGATGAAACTTTCCTGGTAACTGTGAGATAATGCAGTTCGAAGGTTCTACTTGACCCTGGACCTCGAGTTCGGAAAGTAGCAACATTGTTGATAATTACAATGTTTAAAGAGCCAATTGGATGCTATTATGCAAATATGTATAATGCAATGTTTACCTTTGTAGGTTTAAATTCCCCTCTTGATTGTCAACTTCTTTTGTTTTAAAGTTTTTTATATTGTCCATATGAATTTCACTTCATAATTTTCATATGAATTTCACTTTAGAATTTTCATATGATTTATATGAATTTCACTTTAGAATTTTTATATATCTCAAGAAAACCATGTTGAATTTTGTATATAATTTTCTTGGTATTTTTTCTTTATATTTACTAGTTTTGTTCTTATAGGACTTAATATATTTAAATCAATTCCCATTGGTTAATTTCACACTTTCATCACTTTGGATGATTTTGAGTTTAACATAATATTCCCAAAGTTTTCGAATATTATTGATGTTTAAAGCATTTTTAAATGCCAAAATGATTTTATTTAAGTCCATTATTGAACCTTGAATTTTTATTTACAAAAAATATTTTTAGTAATTCCTGAAAAAATAGGATTTGGATTCTCCTTGCATTTCTATCTATTTGGAACTATTTTATTTTATTTTATAAAAGTGAGAGAAATAATTGCTGGCTCTTTTAAATATTTTAGAAAATTCCTTAATTTTCACTGGCTCCACTGGTCAGACTAAATGGTTAAAACTAGGTAGAACTATTCGGTGTTTGGTTCAACTGAACCATCCTACTCACTCGCTCTCGTCCTCACTTGCTCATGCTCTTGTGCGATCTCCTGCGAGTGTCGCTCACCACCGGCATCGCTGGCCCATGCCGGCAGTCTCCACAGTTGTGCATGCCCATGTTGACTTCTTTTGCTAAGCTATTTCTTCCTACCCTACAGATTTCCCCTCTCGCTTTCGCGTGGTCTCTCAAAACCCTAACCCCAAACCTAGGGTTCAGTGAGGGTGGTGCTACAACGCGAGCCCTAACCCCAACCCTAAAATAAAGTATTTTTGTTATAGAAAAGGGTTTTGTAATTTCATTAAATAAACCACAAGCTACAACTATTCCTTAAAATGCAAGAAAATAATACTTCTAGTAAGAACACTAAAAAAGAAATTGACGAGGGTTCGACTCGTCAATGCCCATTGTTAGGGACTTGGGTTTTGGAAAAGGTGGGGACGCTGGAGATCGTGGAACGGCTAACAGATTCACAACACGGAGAAACGAGGTTTACCCAGGTTCAAGCCCCTGGAGGGAAAACCCTACTCCTGCTTGTCTGTTCTTGATTGATGCGATGCCGAAGGTTATAGGGATGCGCATATGAGATCTGGCAAGTTGCGTGCTAGGGTTTTTGATGTCCTCCTCGCCGTGTCCTTCTGGCCTTTATATGGAGAGGCCAGGTCTCGGGGTTTAGGTCGAATTGGCTACAAGTTAGGGTTTGACCCTTCAAATTTCTATCTAAAGTTGGTCATGTTCTCCAAGGAGTCGCATCCTTCATGGGCCAGGGTCACCCGAATCCTTCCCGGTCTTCGCCATCCAGAGCGGGTGATTGTATGGGCTTCTGCCAGGTTGGACCGGGTAGGCTAACATCAGGCACCCGTATGGCATACCCATGTCAGTAGCCCCCGAGTGTTCAGTCGAATCGTAGATTCGATTGGAGACTCTGAAGTCTTTCTGGTGCTTTCATCCTTACAAGTTTTGGGTCAATGTGTTGGTCCATAGGGATTGTTGATACACGTGCCTGACTCTCCCGACAGATCAGGGTCAGTTAACTGTCTTTTGGACAAAACAACACGATTTACTCAGGCTCGAGTCCCCGGACTTGAATCCAGAAAAATGCTGGCGTAATTCGACTCAGGCCGTGGAGGTCTTATAGGAGTCGAATTCTAGTATTTTTTTAAATTATGTACCCAACACGTCCATCAGGAATTTTCATCGTGTCTGCTGACATGGAATATTACTAACAGAGCGCAGTCGGGTGCGTTGCCAGACCATCATATTGTATCTGTAGGTCTGACCTTTGCATCATAGACACAACATCTGAAAGTTTATCGCCGCAGATGCATTTCGGTTGACCAAGGAGACGTTGTCTCTCTATGCGTTATTTTTAGCAGGGTTCCTGATTGTGATTTATGCTTTATTATAATCGTGAACGATCCGAAGAATCTCAATCATTTAATTCATAGGGTGCGCGACGAGATCTCCCTATGGGAGTAGCCCCCAAGTGTTTGTTCGACTCGTAGACTCGAGCAGAGACTTATAGTCATCAATTGCGTGTTATGGCGATCCGAAAGCTTCTTTGGATGTTCTTGCAGAACACCATCAAAGCTGTCACTTTTTCGAATGCGCGACCAGCGCTCCCTATGGGAGTAGCCCCCAATTTCGTAATGGAGTCATAGACTCGAAGAAGGACTCAAAGTTTTGTGAGTTTGTTCGACTGACCCGGGACCCTACCAAATTTTCAGGTGTGCGACCAGTCGTCCTGATAGGAGTAGCCCCCGAGTAGTTGGTTGAGTCGCAGACTCGAGTAAGTACTTTTGTCTTGAATCAAAAAATCGATAGGATGATAAGATCATGGGTCCCACTGTCTGATTGGGATTTGACTAGTCATGTGTAATTTACACAAAATTTACCGCGTCTCCTTGATTTCCGCTCGTAGTGAACAGTGTGCTCGTGACGGTTCGGGCGATGCTTGCCACGTGTGTGACGCGATGAAGGGCACGTGTTAGGGTTGATGAATCGACAGTTGCGCTTCATTGTCTTCATCATTTTATACCATGAGGAACTGTGGCAATTTTCCCTTCACCACTTCCTTCGTCGATTAGCCTCTTCCAACTATGGAAATTTTCCCTTCACCACTTCCTCCGTCGATTAGCCTCTTCCATTTTTTGAGCTCTCACGTCCTTTGCACTAGACATTCTCCGCATTTTCCCATCTTCCTTTCTTCGCGCTCATCGTGCCACGCATCGAGCTAGCAAGATGGGCAAGCCCAAGAGATCCTATGCTGCCACTGCTGAAACAAGCGCTGCCAATGCCGCCAAGAAGACCACCACCGCCGATCACGTCACAAATGGTGGCTGGCGGCGGTCGACGATGAGGGAAACGTACCTGCGTCACCTACGCGAAGCACACCTGATCCCGCAGGAGAGGGGAGACGCCATTCCCCCAAGTCGGAGGTGATCCCGGATCCACCTGAAGGTTTCCAGGTAATGTCCTATGCCTTCGCCATCCGCTGTCTTTCCCTTCCAGCCCACGAATTTCTTCGTGGGCTTCTTTTTCTTTACGGGCTTTAACTTCATCAGTTGCCGTCCAATTCTTTTTTACATATCGCGTGTTTTATCACGCTATGCGAGTGTTGCCTCGGGATCGAGCCGCACTTCAGCCTCTTCAGGAAACTTTATTCCCTAAAGAGGCAATCTGGTATCAGCGGTGTTTACACGTTCGGTGGGTGCGGGATATCCAACCTCCCCAACATCCAGTACTTCTCCTTACACCTCTACGAATTCATCCAAGAATGGAGGAACAAATAGTTCTATCTTTGCAATTCCAAGCTCGACAACCAGCACTATGGATTGGCTACCTTCTACGCCAGCAAGGTGATCACCCGAAAAAGTTCATGGTCTAACGACGTTCTTGAGGGTGAAACCGAAGTGGTTGAGAAGCTGTACCAGAGGGTGGAGGAGCTCCAGTTGGTGCGAGGCAAAGAGGTCTCCGTCTTCGACATCATCCGGACTTCCTCAAGCATCGGGTGCATCCCTTCCAGAAGAGGGCATACCCGATGTTTCTATACTCCGGTGCTAGTGACCCAACGAGAGTGTCTGATGAGGAGTTCTACTCAGCCGACCTTGACCGGGCGCTTCGACCCCTGCTATTCCCTGGGCCAATGAGGAGTTGCCGGGGAAGTCATTGACTGCCCCCTTTAACGCGAAGAAATAAGTTCCTCGAATGAAATTTTTACTTACACATAATGCATTTTTCGTTTGTGTCTTCTGTTCTTAATTTTTTTGTCTGCCTCTGGTGTTTCGTAGGAACTTAAGGTGGAGAGCATGATGCCTCCCCTTCCTAAGAAGTATAGGGTTGCGCCAGATGGCGGGGATGCGGAATCTAATTCCACAGCCCCCATGCACACTCAAATACGGAGGAAGCTCTCGAGCATAGTGAAGGGAACTCTCGCAAGAGAGCCCGAAGCGAAAGCTCGGATGCCACGACGCCGCTGTCGCCGAAAGGGGCTGCTTTGCTGCAGAGACATTCTATGTATGAAGGTGCTACCTCCCCCATTCTTGTGGTTCCCATCTAGTCTATGGCCCCTCAGCCGTAGGACAAGAAGAAGAAGAAGACATCGCTGCTTGTTAACCTCTTCGATATCCCCTTGTATGTATCGGATGCTTCTGTATTTTGATTGTGCTGAATTTTAGCCTTCTTGATGTTTTGAGTGACTTGCTTGTTATGTTGTATAAGTGGGTCCTCCTCAGGTGAATCAATCAAGTATTATACTGAAGAGGTAGTCGTGGAGTCGAAGATGGTACACGTAGAGCCTGCAACGTCCTCCTCGAAGATACCGGCCAACTCCGGTGACAGCGTATCGAGTTCCTCGTAGTCGAGGACTTGTGCAGTTGTTACTCGGAAGACATAAGATGCTCCTTCGGAGTCTTCGGGTGGCCATGTGAGTACCAACTGTTTGATGCGGGCGAGCCCCCAAGCCCTTTATGTACCTGATTGGTTCTTTCTTGCTGCAGCCTTCATTCGCGACATGAACCGCCTCGGGCAACAATACCTCACCTTGGAGAAAAGCTTCCAACAGCTCCAAGGTGTGTACATTAATGCATGTTTCCATTGGGTGTCGATGATGAATTTTGTCTTCTCATCTTATTTCCTTCCGCTTTTCCCAGACGAGAACAACGAGGCCCTCCGTAAGCTAGATGCACTCGGAAAGAGGCATAGCCAGGAGGAAAAATAAGGTGAAAGATGTTGCGAAGGCTCTCGAGCGCTGTAAGCAGGCGGCCCGGGAGCGTGAGGAACAACTTGCAGCTGCCGCTACATCTCGGGAGAAGGAGATGACGAAGCAGCTTATGGCGGCTGCCAAGGCGTTGTCTGGTCAGTCACTATTCTCTTATTTTCTTTAGTTTTGGGTGTGTTTCTTTTGTTTGATCCCAACCTTCTATGGCACATATGCAGATGCCACTGGCATTGCGTTTGACCGCAATGTCCTGGATCATGGGGACCCCCTCGCAGACGTAGTTGCTATGGTCAAAGACCGTTGTAGCTCTACCGTCGAGACACTGGGGAAGGCCAAGGAGGTCCTTAGCTGCTTCTACCAGGAGATTTTTCCTAAGGGCATAGCCCTCGACGATGTCAACTCCCTGGCGAAGGATCTGGCAAGGAATGCGCTTGCAGATTATAAGAAGACCCAGAAGGGCGTCGGCGCTACCCTTAGCCTGGCGATGACGATGGCGTCTAGCGCGTAGCTGAACCTGAGACAGGTTACCTCCAAGAATCTAGTGGCGGCGGATGGCACTGAGGTAGCCTTTGCCTCCTTCGCCTCACGATGCAAGCGTTATGGCCCTCGCCTCATTGACCTTCTAGCCACCTATGCATTAGAACAACAACGGGTGGCCAAGGCGAGAGCCTCGGAGTCTAAAGCTGCTTCGGATGCGGCTGCTCACTAGGATCATTTCTATGTCTAGTGTAGTTTCTGCGTTTGCATTTGCTATTCGCACATGTAATGTATTGTACTGGATGATTTTGATGCTACCACGTAGTGGTTATTTTGATGTGAATATATGCCTTTCCTTCTACTACTATTAGTTGCTCTTGTCCTTATACTTTGTCACGTGTGCGCCTCTTAGGGCCCTTTGAATGCTGACCCGATGACTCCATCATTTGCTTTGGTTGTTGCCCATCCAATGACAAGTGAGGCGTCATAGTTTTCTTGACTGCGTGGTTGCATCCGAAGCCTGGAGAAGGATATCCTTATCATCCGTGGCCATGCGGATGTTTGGAAGTCCAAGACGGCGCGTGCCATTGTGAGAGCAGAGTATCTCATCGAAGAATTTCGACAGATCAGCGAGCAGCTTTGTTGGCGCTACGTCAATGTGGGAGAGCTTCGTAGGGAAACCCCAAAAGCAAGGTATGATGCAGCACAACAACAAGTTTTTCCTCAGTAAGAAACCGAGGTTATCGAACCAGTAGGAGGAAGGAAACGTCTCAAAGGTGTTGCAAGAAACGTGGAAACCTGCACAACACAAACTCAAGACTTTGCCCCAACGATTAGTGACGTTGTCAATCTCACCGGTTGCTGTAACAGAGGATTAACTGTATGGTGTGGAAGGAAATGATGGTTTGCAGCAAGTAAACAGTAAAGTGGAAGATGTATCAATGGTAAAGATTAGACCGGGGTCCATAGTTCACTAGAGGTGTTCTCCTTAGATAAACAAACATGGCATGTTGGGTAAACAAATTACAGCACGGCAATTGACAGGACTGAGCAAGGCATAACAATGCAATACTAGACAAAAATATCCTATGAGATTCGATTGGGCAATACAACAATATACATAGACCGCCATCCAACTGCATCTATGACTAGAAGTCCACCTTTGGGTTATCATCCGAACCCCCTCTAGTATTAAGTTGCAAGCAACAGACAACTGCTTTAAGCAAAGTGTGTAAGGTAAACAATCCACTTGTTTCATGAACAAGAGACCGTTGTTTTCTCCCTAGTGGCAACAGCACATCTACAACCGTAGAGATTTCTGTCACTTCCCTTGATTAAGTAGAGGCATGAACCCACTATCGAGCATAAATATCCCCTCTTGGAGTCACTAGCAACTACTTGGCCAAGATAGCTACTAACAACGGAGAGCATGCAAGATCACAAACAACACAGACATGATACAATCAAATAGACAAAACCATTAATCAATCTGACATAGTAATCTCAATATCCATCGGATCCCCGCAAACACAACATGCATGATTACAAATAGATTAGATCTTGATCATGAACGGAGCTCACAAGATCTAGACATGAAAGCACAAGGAGGAGATACAACCATCTAGCTACTACATGGACCCGTAGTCCAAGGTGGAACTACTCACGCTTCATACCGGAGGCTGGCATGATGAAGAAGAAGGCCTCCGGGATGATCTCCCCTCCGGCAAAGTGTCGGGAAGAGCTTCAGATCCCCCACGATCTAGGGAACCTAGACGATGGTGGCAGTGGTATAGACGGTTTCGTGGAATATTGATAGGGTTCCTAGGGTTTCTGCATTAGGGCTTCTTATAGGCGAAGAGGCGAGGCAGGGGGCACCAGGGCGGCTCCACCCCCCCAGGCGCGGGGTGGGCCCACCCACGTGGCCAGGGGGTGTGGCCCCCTGGTGAGTCCTCTTCGTCTCGTATTTCGACTTCTTGTTCCCCATGGCAAAATATTGACTTTGGCTTTGTCCCGTCCAATTCCGAGAATACTGATTTTCTGCCTTTCTAGAACAAAAAACAGAAGAAAACAGGCAACTGGCACCGTGGCAACTTGTTAATACGTTAGTACTAGAAAACATATAAAAACACCTCAAAGTGTGGACAAAGCAAAGCAACGTAGATACTAAACAAGCATGGAACATCAAAAATTATAGATACGTTTCCGACGTATCGAGCATCCCCAAGATTAACTCCTGCTCGCCCTCTAGTAGGTAAGTGATAAAATAATAATTTTTGAGGTGACATGCACCATCAAAACCAACATCAAACCATTTGCAAGCATTGAAAGCTGGGATCAAAGAACTCTAAACATGAGCATGAAACATGGAGTTCTAACATAAGACAAAGTAACTATGCATGCAACAAGAAAGGCTACAAACAAAGATCATGAATAACATGCATTGAAAAACGTTTGTTTGTTTCACAAACAGAAAACATGGCATAGTGGCATTCAGCTTGTCCCTCATGGAGTAGCAAATAGATGCATAGGACACCTTTAAATTTCATAACAGTGACTAGATACAAATAGCACAAGAATAAGCAATATCAACAATATGCATCAATCAATAAGTTTTGGGACACTGCACATAGAACTAAGAATGGCAACTATGCTCTCTTTAACTGGTGCCTAAAGGTAGAAGGTGGAGACTCAATAATGGTGGAAGAAAGGCCCTTCATAAAGGGAAGCAGGGATTTCAAGTTTCAAAAAGAGCTTCCAAAAATTATGGTACTTGTTAGCTTTCAACCCTCATTGCCCCTATCATAAGCATCTTGAAGTGATTAAGGTTAAAGTGAACAAACTATGGAGTATATGCTTGACAAAGTATAAGTTGGCAATTTCATGTCCCTTGAATACGAGGGCCGTACCTCATTCTACTCAACTTTAGTCACCTGTAAGTTCTTGTCATAGTAAGTACATGTGTATCATAGAGAACCACCAACAGGGTACCCCTTGCACATGGTACAGGAGCTATCCCATAACCAAAATGACAAGACAAGCAGACAATGGGCATCTCATCGATCTTTTTATTCGCTATTTGCATAGGTTTTTATTGAGGATGCTTCACAGATTGCTCATTATGGTGATGCTGCAAGTTTCCACCAAGATTAGGCATGGCTTAGGCTAGCGGCCCAGGCGTTTCTCTAACACAAAATACATAACTTCATGGACTTACAAGATCCCTTTTTATTTCACACCGGCGACATCCATAGACAAAAGAGCATGATATCAACTGTGTACAAAGTACAAGTGCAATGTAGAAAACGTTACCCATGACAAGATGGTTCTGCTAATTCCAACGTATAAGTGCAAGCATATACAACATAGATGACACAATGGTTCAAGTTTATTAGGGGCAAGGAATATAAAGTGTGCCATCAAGTTTGTGAGGGCTTTAATCACTACGTTTTTACATAACAAAATACTTTTAATTGGAAGATAGATGAAAACAAGAATATACTTGGAATGGTGTAACACACCATGCATAGGAATTTATAGTGGACACTTTGGAATAACTTGGTTTGTTGGGAGTTGGAAGCATGAGTAGAGCTTACTCATACAAGTGGAGGCTAGCAAAAGACTGGGAGCAACCAACTAAGAGAGCAATAATGGGCATAATCATGCAGAGCGACAAAACATTACTAATCAAAGCATAGAGTGGTACTACAAGTCAAGGACTAAATGATCATAGAGGTGATGGTGACTTGTTCATAGTCATAACATGGTGAGCATGTGCCAAGTCAACCCAAACAAAACATCAAAGGAGAATACCACAATACTATGCTTTTGTATGCTAAAACAACGCATGATTCTTTCAAGGCACACTAAGCAATCCTAATTGTTTGGAACAAGTCATGTTACAACAATAATCACTAAGCATAAGGTCAAAACAACACCTAGCATGACATGCTAAAGTCTAAGTCATAGACAATACAAGCTCCTCTTGCACTTTCAAGCAAGAACTTTCTACTCCTTTCCAACACCAATCAACTTATTTGAAACAACACAGCGAGAACGGGGGTCCAAACTACTTTATTCAAGCACACTAACAAACTATGAAAAGCAAACGAAAACTAAGATGATCCAAGAATAACACAACAATGCATGAAATAATAAAAATGAAGTGTCTAGAAAGACCTG
This sequence comes from Avena sativa, assembly GCA_916181665.1. Lineage (NCBI taxonomy): Eukaryota > Viridiplantae > Streptophyta > Magnoliopsida > Poales > Poaceae > Avena > Avena sativa. Next base: position 232,456,705 of record OV702279.1, read on the forward strand.
AGTTTTTTATTGATGAAGAAAGGGATGCGTTGGGCATCCCCAAGCTTTGACGCTTGTACCTCTTGGATATTTCTTGGGGTGACACCAGGGTGGCATCCCCAAGCTTGAGCTTTTTTCCATTCTTCATCTCATTACATCATTCTCTCTCTACACCTGAAATTTTTTCCTTCATACAAAACATCACACAATCTTCATTAGCAACATTAGTGTATTCAAAAGATAATAAACCTTTGGGTTTAGCTTTAGAACAGCAAAACATTTCACTAAAAACACAAGATATTGTAGCAACTCCCTCAAAAATCTCAATTTCCCCAAAAGAACCCAAAAAGGAATCAATAAGAAGCAAATGCAAATAATGGCAGAAATCTGTCAAAACAGCCCAGCAGGTAGAAACCGATTTTTTCGAAAATCTTATGTTGCCCAAATCAAAAAGTGTTGAACTAACGAAAGTTAGCTAACATACTGAGGGATTTATTCGTAAATGTTCAGCTCAATCCGACTTACATAGACTCCTCACGAAGTTTTATGGTGGAGGACAAAAATCTGTTTCGGGACAACAACTCCCCAAATCTTACTTCCCTCTCATTAGAGGTAATTATTGGCACAAAAAGAAAACAAAAATAATAAGGAGAGGTCATTACTGAAGTAGTAACTTCCAAGACTCAAGAAAACTCTTGGGTTATCTCCCAACAAGTAGTTTTCTTTAACGCCTTTAAGTTAGGCTTGATAGCTTGAGAAGACGCTCACATAAGAAATATGAATTGAAGTAAAAGAGAGCATCAAGGAGCAAATTCAAATCACATTTAAGTCTAACCCACTTCCTATGCATAGGAATCTTGTATGCAAATAAATTCACAAAGAACAAAGTGACAGTCATAGGAATATAAAACCAGAATAACTTCAAAACTTTCAGCACATAGAGAGGTGTTTCAGTACCATGAAAACTTCTACAACCATATTTTCCTCTCTCATAATAATTTTCAGTAGCTTCATGAATAAACTCAACAATATAGCTATCACATAAATCATGCTTTTCATGATCTACAAAAAAATAATTTCTATCAAGCTCAAAAATAGTGGGATTAAAACCTTCACAAGTTTTACCCAAAGTAGATATTTCAAAAGGATCCACAGGAACATAACATTCATCCTCCTTTGGTAAGCATGGGGGACAATCAAATAATGTAAGGGATAAAGAGTTACTCTCATTAGAAGGTAGGCATGGGTAGATAATCCATTCTTCCTCCTTTTGTTCATCACTCTCCTCCTCTTTTTCATCTAATGAGCTTCCAGTTTCAACAATTTCTTCTTCCATAGGCTCCTGCAAGGCATTAGTCTCTTCCATTTGTGGAAAGCGTCTATTAAAATATTCAAGAATATAGCCATTTTTTTCCTTGTAATTATCAAAGCAAAATTTAAGCATCTCATAAACCTCATATTTATAAGGTGCATCATCAGTATTTTCAAGCAAACTGGCAAGTTCAAATACACCCTTGAAGGCAATAAATTCTTCAATTTGTTCCACATCACAAAAGTCATAACTTCCTTTAACATAAGAGGATATGGTAACATTATCATTATACTCACATTGAAAAGTGATACGTCCAAAACGTATCTACTTTCCCAAACACTTTTGCTATTGTTTCTCCTCCAAACTTGTGTGATTTGGATACAACTAACACGGACTGACGCTGTTTTCAGCAAAATTACCTTGGTGTCTAGTTTTTGTGCAGAAAATCAACTATCAGGAAAAATCTCAGAAAATATGCCAAAAATCCTATTTCACCAGAAGATCCACAGAGCCAGAGTACGAGATGGAGGGGAGCCCTGGGTGGCCCACACCCCCTGCCGCGTGGGTGGGCCCACCCCACGTCTGGGAGGGGTGTGGCCAGCCCAGGCACCCCCTCGGCCTCTCTCTTCGCCTATAAGATGTCTTCTGACCTAAAAACTCAGGGGGGGTCGACGTTTTTTCAGAAAGAGTTCCGTTGCGCCGCCACCACCAGAAACCGCGATTCAGATCTAGAAACTCCGTTCTGGCACCCTGCCGGGACGGGTAATTTGGGGAGGATCATCGCCATCGTCATAACCAACGCCTCTCCATCAACCATCAATGTGTCCCTCATCCATGAGTGAGTAATCCCCTGCTGTAGGCTATGGGGATGGTAGGGATTCGATGAGTTCTATCATGTAATCGAATAAGATTGTTAGGGCATGGTGCCTGGTATCTCTATTAGTGCTATTTGACTTTGTTACAACTTGTTGTGCTTAATGCTTGTCACTAGGGCCCGAGTGCCATGATCTCAGATCTAAACTTATTATTGAATCTTTATGATAGTATTGTTTGTGATCTTATCTGCAAGTTGTGTACACATATCATTGTTCGGATCCAAAGGCCCCAAAGTGATGAAAGAGAAACTTCCCAGATCCAGGGAAGCTTATCATAAAGGGCTTCGACAAGGGGTTTTATTCGTTCTTTGAGCAAAAAGATAAAGATCGGATAGATTCGAACCGCAATTGCAAAGGTAATAACTACTATGCCAGCTCAAATCAACCGGAGGGGATGCCTGTGATGTGAGGATCACATGTGTTCACGAAGTGTTAATGCTTTGCTCCGGTGCACTATTAAAAGGAGCACCTTAATTGCCAGCAGTTACCTTGAGGCCCCGCTGCCACGGGCTGGCAGGACAAAAGATGTTGTGCAAGTTCTTATTGCAAGAACACATGACTATATATGGAGCACATGGCTATGATTGTTTAGTACTTGGGTGCTTTATATTATTTATCTGCAATTGCCCTAGATCTTGAAGTTACATGTTTAGACTCGTCGATGCAACACCCATCCATCCATCCCTATGCCTACCGCACTCATATCCTACTGTTTGCTGCTACTGTTACTATTGCTCTTGTTTTACTGTTGTTGTTGCTTTGATGTTGCTACTACCAAACTGTTGCTACTGATAAACTTATGTGAGCAAGAACTATTTCCAGGTGCAGTTGAATTGACAACTCATTTGTTAAGGCTTGCAAGTATTCTTTGGCTCCCCTTGTGTCGAATGAATTAATTGGGTAATACTACCCATGAAGACTGTTGCGATCCCCTATACTTGTGGGTCATCAAGACTATTTTCTGGCGCCGTTGCTGGGGAGCATAGCTTTATTTGTAAGTTAACTTGGATCTACTATTGTTCACTGCTACTCCTTTCATCATGGGGAAGTCTAGTGATGGAAAGTTTCCTATTTTACCATCCACTACAAGAAGAGGTACAGTCCTAAACACCTCTGCTGCTCTTGATTCACCGTCTGTTATAAGTAAGCTTGTTACACCACCACCACATACTCATGCTACACACACTGCTACTACTGCTGAATCTGAAACTGCTTTTGATACTCATGATGTTACTTCTACTGTGCTTGATGCGAGTGGTTCATTAGGTTCTTTCCTAGATGCTACTATGGATAGTCTAGGAAATACTGAAACTCCTAGTGAAGACACGGTTACACCTGTTAGCTCACCTGAGTCTAGAGAGAGATATGATATTAATGATGGTTACATTGAGTGTATTGATGAATTTATTGAAGAGTGCTGAAACACACATGGTGCTAGTGCTATTAAGAGTCTCCTTGAGATACGTACCATTATTCCTAAATTGTCCTCTGATCCTAAGTTTGTCACCTCTCCCATAGATATTAAAGATAAAGATTATGATTTCTTTCTTGATTTATCCTATTTGGACATTGGTGAGAAAGAACCTTTTCGTGGGACTGAAATTGAGAGTGTTGTAGCTCATATGAATGAGCTTTCTACTATGAGTGCTTTATTATCTGATGATTTTAAGATGCGCAAGTTCTTTGTTACAAAGATCTTCCCTTTTTCACTAAAAGGAGAAGCTAAAGGTTGGTTTAATAGATTACCTCCTAGTTCCATTGATAGCCCTGATTGCTTGATTACTTATTTCTTCCAGAAATATTTTCCTCCTAGTGCTATACATGTTGCTTTGCAGAAACTTTTTGATTTTAAACAGGGAGAAGAAGAGAAGTTGCCTGAGTCATGGATAAGGTTTTATGCCTTGATTCATGCACATCCTGGATGTCTATTACCGAGCTTCTTGATATTTATTATAATGGACTAAATGATGATTTTAGGACATACCTAGATGGATTTGCTGATTGTTTTTTCAGGAAAAGAACTCCTACAAATGCTGAAGAATTAATGGCTAAAATAAGAAAGAATTATGATGATTGGACTTGAACTGAGCTAAATACACCTGACCCTATTACTCCTGAACCAGTTGTGCCTGAACCAGTTCCAACACCAACACCAAATAAGAGGGGAGTTATTGCATTAAATGATGAAGTGATGAAAGAAGCCAAGAAATGTCTTAAGGAGAAAGGTATTAGAGCTGAAGATATGCAGAATCTACCTCCTATAGAAGAATTATGTAAGCCAATTCCCCACTCATCTACTATTGAGGTACACTCTCTCCACTTTGATGAAGGTGATATTCCCTATGGTAAGCCTCCTGATCAATGCTTAGAGGAACTTGACACATTTATTGTTAAACAAGGTAATTTTAATAAACAAGTTCAGAATCATTTATTAGAAAACTCTAGAGCTATTAATGAGTTGAAAGATATTGTGGAAAGAACTGCTAATGATATTAAAATGCTTTGTAAACACTTTTAAATGGTTCAAACCCAAATTGATCAACTTGCTAAGGTACAAAAAGATATGCTAGTTAATGCCTCAGGAGATAGACATGCTTACAGAATTAGAACTAGGAGTGGAGCAGCCACTCTAGATCCTTTATATCCTGAAGGACACCCTAAAATAATTGAGAAGGATTCTCAACAAGGTGAAAGTAGTGGTAGTCCTCGTACGAGAAAGAAAAAAAAACATAAAATAGTTGAGGAACCACTTGAACCTACTGTAGATCCTAATAGTATATATGTCTCTGATGCTGAAACTAAGAGTGGTAATGATAAAAATGATGCTCCTGATAAGGAGGAAGTTGAGGAAGAACCTGAGGAGCACACTAAGAACACTAGGTACACTAAGGAAGATTTTATTGCTAAAAAACATGGTAATGAGAGATAACCTTGGGTGCAGAAACCTATGCCTTTTCCAAATAAGAAACACAAGTCAAAGGCGGAAGAACACTACAACAAGTTTTGTGAGTGGATGAAACCTTTATTTTTGCAAATTCCTTTGACTGATGCTATTAAGTTGCCTCCTTATTCAAAGTATATGAAGGATATTGTCTCTAATAAAAGGAATATTCCTAATGAGGAAATTTCTACTCTGCTTGCTAATTATTCCTTCAATGGTAAGGTTCCAAAGAAACTTGGTGATCCAGGTATACCAACTATTCCTTGCTCTATTAAGAATAATTATGTTAGAATTGCTTTATGTGATTTGGGAGCTGGAGTTAGTGTTATGCCTTTTTCTCTCTACAAGAGACTCCAACTAGAAAAGTTGATACCAACCGATATATCTTTGCAAATGGCTGATAAGTCAACTACTATTCCTGTTGGTATATGTGAGGATGTTCCTGTTCAAGTGGCTCATAATTGCTTGGTTTTGACTGATTTTGTTGTGCTTGAAATGCCTGAAGATGATAATATGTCTATTGTTCTTGGGAGACCTTTTGTTAATACTGCAGGTGTTGTCATCAATTGTAATCAAGGAAAAATAACTTTTAATATTAATGACAAAGAGCATATTGTCTATTTACCCAAGAAGGTTGCTAAGAGATATTGCCTGAATTCCATTGAAAATATTGAGAGCATGAAGGTTGGAGAAATATATTGTCCCATTCCACAAGAAAAAATTGAAACTATTATGATTGGGACCATTGCTATCAAGTTTGAGGTAACATAATCACTTTGTGGAATGCAAAGTTTTGTTTCATATAAGATTGTTTTGGTAACAAGACTTGATCAACCTTGTTAACAAAAGGATTTTAATGAACAAAGCAATGTTTTCACTCTGGTTATTCTTGCTTTCTTTTACTTTTCTCCTTCCTAGTCTTTGCTTTTTCTCTTGTTAGCGTTGGTTTTGCTAGTTGTTTGCTTGTTAGAGTGTCTTAGAACTTCTGTAGTTTTGGTTTTTGTTTGCTTTTGATTCTTCTAAAAAAATCTTTTCTGCGAGAAAATCAATTTTCATACCCTGAAAATTCGCAAAAAATAAAGTTTCTCGAAAAATTCCAGAAAATTCAAAATAAATTTTTCCTCGAAAAAGGGGCAGAGGGACACCTGGAGTGCCCTAGGCCCCCCCAGTCCAGCACACCCCTAGGTGGCGCGGCCAGCCCCTAGGTGGCGCCTAGCTAGGGTATGGCCCACCTGTGGCCCTCCAAGATGCCTCCTGCCATCCATCTTCTTTCTCTCTCCCGAAATTCATCGGAAAACTTTCTCAAGCTCGAGTTCCTGTCGTTCTTTCTCCCGATTTTCGATCTCCTTGCTGAGCCCATCTTTGTTGCTGATTTTTGGAGGGATTGCTTCTTGGTATGTGCCTCCTCCGCTTGTCCAATTAGATTTGTGATTGGTAGATTGTATCTTGAGTATTTTGCTGCTATAGGTGTCAGGTTTTGTACTTTAGAGAAACTTGATAGGATTCTAGTTTGCAAGGAATGGGAGAAGTTGTTTCCTCTTACTACAGTGCACAAGTTGTCTAGAGAAGTTTCTGATCACAGTCCTTTGATTCTGGATACTATGGAAGGACAGGAAGGGGGTGACAGGGAATTCAGGTTTGAGAAAAGCTGGTTACAGAGTGATGAGTTTTTTATCAGAGTGGAGAAAGTTTGGAAAAAGCCTGTCAAAGGTAAGAACAGTCTTGATAGTTTGCAGAAAAAAGTTAAGAATGTCAACAATGATTTGAAAGGGTGGGGTGCACATATTAGGGGTGTGGATAAAAAAAGAAGAAATAATTGGTGGTGGAGCTTCAGGAACTGGAAAAACTAGAAGAAATGATTTTGCTTAATGCAGAACAGTTGAAATGAAAAGCATCAATTCAGAAAGAATTGCTAGAGGTGTATGAGAATGAGGATAGATTCTGGCAACAAAGATAGAGAGACAACTGGCTGCTGAAAGGTGATAATAATACTGAGTATTTTCACAGGATTGCTAATGGGGTGAGGAGAAAGAAAATGATCTTTTCTATGAAAGATGGGGGAGAATGAGATTCAGGGGACTCGTGATCTCTTGCAGCATGCCACCAATTATTATAAAACTTTGTTTGGTCCTTCTGGAGGTTCCTCTATAAGACTTGCTGATGATAATTGGCAGGCTTGGGAGAAACTTAATGATGAGGATAGGGAGAAGATGGGTGTGCCTTTTACTGAGAAAGAGGTGAAGGAGGTTATTGATCAAATGGAGAAAAATAAAGCTGCTGGCCCTGATGGGATTCCTATTGAATTCTATCAACATTGTTGGGTGGTCATAAGAAAATATGTTATGGCTGTGTTTGATGATTTTTATGCTCATAAAATTGATTTGAGGAGTATTAACTATGGGGTGATTACTCTTCTGCCCAAAGGTGATGATGTTGATAGAATCCAGAAGTATAGGCCTATTTGTCTGCTTCAAGTGTTGTTTAAAATTTCTACTAAGACTCTGACAGTTAGAACTGAACCTGTGATGGGAAAATTGATTGGCACATGTCAGACTGCTTTTATCAAAGGGAGGTTTATTGCAGATGGGGTGACCTTGTTACATGAAATCCTGAAGGAATCAAAAAGTCAGAAGCAGCAAGGGGTGGTTTTAAAGATTGACTTTAAAAAGGCCTATGACAAGGTCAATTGGGATTTCCTGTTTTATTGTTGTAAGCAGAAAGGTTTCAGTGAAGATTGGTTGATTTGGTTAAAGAGTGCAGTGACTCAGGGTACTCTTAGTGTTAAAGTGAATGGGGAAGTTGGTCCATATTTTGGCAGTTTTAAAGGGGTCAGGCAAGGGGATCCTTTTTCTCCCTTTTTTTCAATTTGGCAGGTGAATGTTTGGCTAAGATGGTTCTTAATGCACAAGTTAGTGGGTTGTTTACAGGTTTGGTTGATAATCTGTTTGATAAGGGGATTGCTATTTTGCAATATGCTGATGATACTATCCTTTTTATTAAGGATGATTTTGAGGTGGCTAGAAATTTGAAGCTGCTGTTATATTTGTTTGAATCCATGTCTGGCCTTAAAATTAATTTTGAGAAGAGTGAGGTGATGATGGTGTTGGATGATGAGGATAAGTTATCCAATTATGCTGAGATGTTCAATTGTCAGAAAGGTAGTTGGCCGATTAGATATTTGGGGCTGCCGGTTTGTAGCAGAAGATGCACAATGGCTGAGATGGGCTTTATTGGGGATAGACTGAAGAAAAAGTTGGATGGTTGGATGGGTGGTGCACTATCTCTGGGGGGGAAGTCATGTTAAAATCACTGCTTGTGTTTCTAGTGTGGTTGTTTATCCCTTGACTATGTGTATTTTGCACAAGACAAATGTGGAGGAAATCGAAAAGCAGACCAGAGCCTTCTTTTGGTATGGTAAGGTGGGCAAAAGGAAATATCATTTGGTTAAGTGGAAATTTGTGTGTAGACCCAGGAAAAAAGGAGGGTTGGGAATCCAGAATATTAGACTGTTTAATATTTGCTTGCTTTGCAAGTGGTGGTGGCGCCTTGAAGCTGAGGAGGGTCCTTGGAAAGTTTTTGTGAGAAAGAAGTATTTGAAAAAGGGGGAATCAATGTTGTGAAACACAAGCAGAGTGATTCCCCTTGCTGGAATGATTTGATTAAGATTAGGGCCCTTTATCTGGCCGGTAGAAAAATGAGAATTGGTAATAGGGAGTTGACTGGTTTTTGGCATGATGCTTGGTGCTTAGATATGCCTTTAAAGAATAAGTTTCCTGATCTGTTTGATATTTGCCAGAACCAAATGATTACTGTGGCTGATATGGCAAGAAAAGGGTGGAGATGTTCTTTGAGAAGGTGGTTGGATGTTGATGGGCTGAATCATCATGAGCAGTTAAAAAATTTGTTGAATGGGGTGAATTTGAATCAGGAAAAAGACAGGCTTGTATGGATGTGGAATAAATCTAGCAGGTTTTCTGTCCAGTCAATGTACTCTCGTCTTTCAAATGTGGGGGTTGATATGAGTTTCAAGCATCTATGGAAAGCAAAAGTTCCCCTGAAGATTAAAATTTGGCTGTGGTTGATTTGGCACAATGCTATTCTCACTAAAGATAACATGAGGAAGAGAGGATGGGAAGGGGATTTTACTTGTAGATTTTGTCGTGATGATGAAAACATTGGGCATTTGTTTTTCACCTGTGTGGCGGCTAGATATGTATGGGGGGTGGTTGCTAAAACTATTGGTGCTGTGAATAGGCCTGGGTCCTTTTCTCAGTACTTCTAGTGGGCTCCTCAGTTTTTGGGAGTGAGCAGGAACGTGCAGATTACGGTGGTGGCAGCGATTTGTTGGGCTATCTGGAAGCTCAGAAATAGGGCTTGTTTTTTAAAAAAAGCTTATTAATTCACCTGTTGATTTGGTTATATATGCATGTTTTTTCATCCGTTATTGGGCAGGGCTACATGGTGAGGAGGACCGGGAGGTGTTGCAGGCTGGAGCTAATATCCTGCAACAGAATGCGCTGGCTGACGTTGCGGCTATGGATGTGGCTCCTGTTCCTTTTCTGGGACTGCCGGCGATCCCTGAAGATCATGCCCATGAGGCCCCTGAGCTTGAGAGGGGGCGGGAGAAAAGAAGGAGGATTTTATGTTGATCGATGCGAAAAAGGAGTTTGCATCTTCGAGTTCCCTTGTTGGTCTGGGAGGGTAGTTTTATCTTCATGTCTGAACTGTTTTTAACTAGCCTGAGGGCGGTGTTCTTGCGTCTCCAGCCTCTCCCTTTATTTCTTCCTTCCAGTTAAGTTTTCTTTGGTTGTAATACGGAGACTAAGTCGCTTTGATCCCCTAGGTGGATCAGTACTCTTTGTGATATGGATCTGTGTGGTTGTTGTTCCGTTATCTGTTGATAATGGAACCCGGTCCCTCTTTTTGGGGGATTGTATGGAAAAAAAAGGTGTCAGGTTTTGTGATCTTGCATGCTTGTTCTATGCTTAGAGATTTCATTTTCTGGCATGTGTAGCCCTCTAGCAAGTTCCTATAGTAGTTTCTCATCAATTATCAACATGGAAATCATTTGGTTTGATGTTTGTCTAAAAATTTCAGAAAGAAGAGGTCATGGACAACCACACCTTTGGTGAAATATTTTAGAGTGATGAACCTAGGAGGGCAAGGCCTTCAAGATCATCCTCCCAAGCTAGGCCCTCATACAATGAGGATCTCATACATCGCGATTTGGCGACGAGGGAGATGCGCACCCTTCCACCTTTCCTTGTCCAACTTTTTTGCGGGCTGATGAGATTCTCAATGATTTCCTAACCTTGGTTTAGAGGGTTGGATTAAAGAGTTATATGCAGGATGAGAGCATGCAGTATGCTACGCTCACTAAAAACTTTGTGGAGATCTTCTCTTTTTCTAACATCTTGTTCAAGCCAGATGTGTCTTTCAAAATTTATGGCAGGCCTTACACTATGACATTGAAGAAATTTTGTGAGATCCTGCATATTGAAACAGCTGGGATGGTGAAGAAGATTCCAGCTCAACCCACTGATTTGTTGGAGCTCTACCGCGGAATAACTAATGATGACAACCGTAGAGCCCAACGGGGAAAGATAAGAAATATTCAACTCCCAGCCATCAGGTACTTTGCTTATTATCTGGCCACTAGTGTTCTTGGTAGGGATAACAGTAGCAATATTTTCAACTATCATTTGTCCTTCCTAGCTGCTGCACTCAACAATGAAACCAGGTACAATCTTGGTTCTCTTATTGCTCGTCGCTTAGCTGTTAAGGGACCCATTTATGGGGGAATTATTGTTGCACGTGTTGTTGTTGCTATAGACATTGCCGTTGATCCAAATGATACAGTTTTGGCTCCTCAAAGGCTTGATCTTGCTATCATGAAAGCGCATCACTTTGTCACTGCTGGCTCTACTCTTGAGAGCCTGGTTTATGAATGTTGTTTAGTGATGGGGAAGAGAGAGAGATCCCTCTCCCCCAAACCACTTTGTTCAGTATTTCCCACGGACCTTTGTCGCGCTCCAAGGAGGAGATGGACGAGAAGCTGCGCATTCTTGGATTCCATGGCAACTATTAGGGGGACGCGCCCTCATACGACCCCTCTGTACACTACACATGGGAGTCCTCGAGCTCATACCAGGACAAAGGGACCTCCTCGTCGTACTACGGAGGTGCACCTTCTTGGTCACCATGGAGTTGAGCCCCACTTAGACCAAAAGCCTAAGCTTGGGGGGAGGTATACTGACATCACACTCATCTATATATCATGTTCGTCGGTTCTTTGTATATCCATTATTTTGCTTTCTTTTTGTTTTTTTTGCTTTCTCAAAACACAAAAAGTACCAAAAATATTTTACTTGTTTCTCTTGGTTTGTTTTGCTTTTTAGCTTTAGTTTGCCTTAAATAAAAATCCAAAAATATTTTGCTTTTGCTTTGTTTGTTTTTGCTTTGTTTGCTTGTTTTAAAAAATCGAAAACACCAAAAATATTTATTGTTCTTCTTTGGTTTTGTGAGTTCTTTGCAGGGTTCAGCCATCCTCAATGGAGTTTGGTTTCATGTTATTATTCAAGTCACACAAGTGAAAGGCAATAATGAAGATTAAGACAACTTAAGGTGTGGTAAGAGGCTGGTAACGAACTCTATTTGTTTTCATTTTTGTACATATACTCATCATTGTGAGCATGCTTAGTCTATTCATGTAAGGTGTATGTTATTGATGGATGCTTAGTAGTTCTTGCTTTCTTGTGATTAGCTCTAGCTTGCTAATAGTTTGTAGCATGTCATATGAATGTTTGCTTGCATTGTTTTATTCATAACTTGGTATGATATTGTGGTATCCTCCTTTGAATGTTTCATGTGAATCGACTTGGCACATGCTCACGCATGCATATGTCTAAACAATAGTCAGTAAGTTGTAACATACCACCCCTTTTGTGTAATATAAATAAGATATGTTTGAGAATTGCATGCATGCATAACATTTGCACTTTGATTCAACCAAAGAAGAACAAACAACAAAACCCTAATAGTTTTTCCTCTCTCTTTGAATCAATTCAAATGGTTTCCATATTTTGAAATTCTCAAAATGCATGGAGCTCAAATAGTTATAAGTGCCCTAGTGTTTTCTGATATTCATACAAAGTTTCTGTGATTTGAAATTATTCAAAAACAAGTTTGAATTCAAAGTACAAAAATAAATCAGAAACAGAATTAGAAAAGGTTTTCCTAGAAAAAAATCTAACCTAACCCTCCCTGGTCCGAGCCCACCTCTTCTCCCTCTCTCTGTCACCCAGCAGCAGCAGCTGCGCAACCTTTTCTGCAGCCCACCCGGGGCCCAATCCTGGCCCAGCAGCAGCCCGTCCCCGGCCCGATACCGCTTCACCCCGCCCCTGTCATCTTCCTCCCGCGGCCGAAGCAGCTCGGTGTCTCGCCGCCGGCCACCCGATGCGCTGCCGCGCGCCAAGATCATCGACGCCGCTCCCGTGAGCCTATAATAGCTCCAGCGCCGCCATCGACAACCCTAGCTTCTCTTCTTCCCTGTTTTTCCCCTTCCGCCCGAACCCTAGGTGCAGACCTCGCCATCGTTCCGCAGTCTCCGGCCGCCCCGAGGCCAGCCGAGCGTGCAGGGAGCTCCGCCTCGCCGTTCTGAGCAAGCTCATAAAAGGAATCGACCCCACGCGCAAGGAATCCTCGCCATCGACTCCTTCTCTCCCGACGCCGTCCGCCGCTCTCCGATGACGAATCCGGCGCTTCCCGACCGCGCCTCGCCTCGCCGACCCCTCCGTCGCATTCGTGGTGAGCCTGCGGTCCTCACATACCTCTTCTCTCGCCTCCTCTCGCTCTCTGTCGCCGGCCACAAGCATCTGCAAGCCCCGCCGCCGCGCGCCACCGTGTGCCGTGCTCCGACGACCATTCCAGGGCGGCGCCGCCACTATCTGGCTCCCCGCGGCGCCCTCTCTCTAACGCGCCCCTCCGCGCATCCAGGAGAGCACGGGATCGTTGGATCCTTGCTCGATCCGAGGGTGAGCTCCATTGATGATGTCATGCTGACATCAGCATGAGGCAATAATCCATTTCTTTTATTTTAATTGTTTTGTAATTATTTTCTGTAAATAGAAAATCCCTGACAGGTGGGCCATACATGTAAGAGTTTTATTATTTTCTGAAATGATTAAAAGTTTGACATGTGGGCCCAAGTTTGTAAATCAATTTAAATATTCCAAAAATGTTTAAAATAAATTAAAATTTGGTAAATTCATAACTAATTCATTTTAAATCATAAAAATATAAATAATATACCAAAATGTTCAGAAAAATGAAACCTACCTAACTAAGCTATAATCATACATTGTTAACCAACTTTGATATCAAGTTTAATTAGAAGAACCAATTGAACCCCACAAGTGATTCCGATGATCCCCCTGTTTTAGGGTTTGGACTTTCGGAACCCCCTTTAAAGTGACCAAGCATGTTTTAGGGTTCAATTCAACACTATTTAACTTGTCATATCATCCATATTGTATGAGCATTGCACATACCATGTGTTTAGTGTTGCTTTCTCTTTTCCGGTGATTGGTTCTCGCGAATAGGAACCGAACCCGAAGCTGAAGTCAACGCCACCGAAGAGAAGTACCAGTCCAACAATGGACAAGGCAAGCGAATCCCCACTCATACATATGAATCCTATGATTACAAAGTATTTCAATCTCGTCATATGCATTTGGTTCAAACATTCTTTTATCGGTAGACAGTGTAATCCTATCTGATGCATGTTATCCTTTGTGAACTATATTACCTGATCCACCGCTCCTAGCATAACTAGGGTTTGGCTTATGAGCGTCGCTAGTGTCGTAGTTCAGTCAAGCTTAGCCATGCTTAGTGGTCCGATGCTGATTATTCAGGTGATGCACCGGAGGTGCAAATGAATCTAGTATGGTAGGTTGTGGTGATGTGATCAAAGATGAATGATAAACATGCTAAGGCTCGTATGGGAGGCCACGTGGGTTGTGGATTTTGTAGTCCCATACTTGCCACCCCTAGGACCTGATGTTCTTGCCTCTTGAACCAAGACGAGCGTACAACCACACGGGGGCCTGGAAACCCCCTCGACCAACTAACTTGCCTAGTAGATTCCATGAGTCACATAGTTCGGGCTTTCCATTCGACATACGCATCTTGGTTGTTCTTGAATGGAGGTGAAGGAGGTGCATTCATACAGGTAGGTAAGCGTGGCAGGGAATGGGATATGCCTGACATCCGAAATCTCAAACCCTATTCACATTGCTAGGGACCGACTTCGGGACTCGACCCGTTACGGCGGCATCTCCTTAGTGCGTGACTCATGGTCTCGGCGAAAGAAAGGTAAAGGTCGTGGTCAACCACTCTCTGCCGGCCTTCCAAGGAAGAGGGCTAATATATTGGCATTAAGAATCGGTTGGTACATGTGGGTAAAGTTGTGCACCCCTGCAGGGTTATTAATCTTTTCGAAAAGCCGTGTCCACGGTTATGTACGACTTGGGAACGGACGTGAAGATCATAGAGAACTATAACCGAATGTTAAAACTTGCCAACTAAAGTGAGATCCGGAATACTTCCTCGGGGTTGTTGAGGGGGTAGTTCGGGAAGAGTGGTTTAGTTAATGATGATGCTTGGTGGATATCAAAGATGAATTTAAGAGCTATAGTTGAAGTCTTCTTATCCCCTTTTGAAAATGATCTGACTAGACGAGTTTCTTCTCTCTCTTGTTTTGAAAACAAAAGATGGCTTTGTGCAAAATAACTCCACTATCCATAAGTCTTGCGGAGTACACCCTATACTCAGCCTTGCTCGTTGATGTTTTTCTACAGATGATGCTACCCCAACTGAAGGTGGTTTCTACGTCGAAGTCAACGAGTAGTCGGGGTTCCCGGGCAGCAGCCTAGGATCTATGGAAGGGTCGCTACTTTTGTTATGGCCTCTTAGGCCCCTTGCTAAGTTTGTTGTTTAGAACAACTTGTTGCTTCCGTTGTTTGATGTAATGATGGGTCTGTGACCCTTGGATTGTATGACTGGTTTGTAACTCTCTTAAGATTTTACCTTAATAATGTAAGCTTTGTGTGTTCTGTAATGTTACCGATCTTTCCCTGCGTGTTTCGGAATTTAGGTTAGGCTTATATCAGATGAGGATCTGGTATTTGTCTATCCCTGATCCCGGGTCGTGACATAAGCCTCGATGATTTATTTTGCCTCAGAGTTCTTGTATCACTTTCATGCCAAAATTAGTCATGTTTTGTTGCAAGCATGATTATGACAGTTATTGCTCTGCCGTTTGTCGCTCCCTCTCTATTGCTAGCCTTCACTTGCACTGAGTATGAGCTCTATTTGTGCATCCAACTTCCCAAAACCAATATTGCCAACAGTGTCCACCATACCTACCTACTAGCATCACTTGTTATTCAGTGCATATTCATTATGTCTTGTTTTCTTTCAAATAAAATGTTTGACTGTTTTGAGAAAATTAGTTAGTAAAGCTCTCACAAACTTGAGGGCACACTTTATTCCCTGCACTTAATAAGCCTGAACCATTATGAATATCCATGAAAGTTATATGCTTGCAAATTATAGGTTGGGAGTTAGCAGAACCGTGCTGTCACGGGGAACGCTTTCAACACTTATGGATACATATCCAGTTGATACCATTACTCTTTTGTTTGCGGATGTCGTCGTTATGAAATAAAAGGGGAGCTTGTGAGTTCATGGAGTTATATATATATATATATATATATATATGTGTGTGTGTGTGTGTGTGTGTGTTAGAGAAACGCTTGGGCCGCTAGCCTAAGCCATGCCTAATCATGGTGGAAACTTGCAGCATTACCATAATGAGCATCTATGAAGCATCCTCAATAAAAACCTATGCAAATAGCAAATAAAAGATCGCTGAGATGCTCATTGTCTGCTGGCCTTGTCATTTTGATTATGGGATAGCTCATGTATCATGTGCAAGGGGTACCCTGTTGGCGGTTCTCTATGATATGCATGTATTTACTATGATAAGAACTTACACGTAACTAAAGTTGAGTAGCACGAGGAGCGGCCCTCGTACTCAAGGGACTTGGGATTTCCAGTTTATGGTATGTCAAGCATATAACTCATATTGGACCTCACTTTCACCATTAACCATATAAAGATGCCTATGATAGGGGCAATGAGAGCTAAAAGCTAATGAGTACCTTACTTTCAACATTTGGAAGCCTTTCAAACTTTTCAAAACCTTTTCACCTCCTTGTTGAGTCACCACTTATTCTATGAGCACCTCCTTGAGAGCATAGTTGTCATTCTTGTGTTTGTCTCAAAACTTGGTTAATTATGTCATGACTTTGATGCTTGTATCTCTGATATCTTTACTTCTAGTCTTCACTTGAACTTCAGAGGTGCCTTGGCATTTATATTATGCTCCACAAACAAAGGCAAGCAAGATACCACTCTATCATACCTTATTACGAGCATTGCAATGTTGCTTATGTTTATGTTTCATGCTACTTATTTTTACTGAGTTGGTTTCTCTTCATAGCTTGCAATGACTATTGAGTAGACTTAGTTGCATACTTCTTATTATGAATGGTTTAAGTATCTACTTCTGTGCTGAGAATATATACATCATATGAAGCAAATGTGTTCGTGAAAGTTTTTTTATCGCACTCAGTTTTCAACTGAATTGCTTGAGGACAAGCAATAAGCTAAGCTTGGGGGAGTTGATACGCCCAAAACATATCTACTTTCCCGAACACTTTTGCTATTATTTATCCTCTAAACTTGTGTGATTTGGATACAACTAACATGGTCTGACGCTGTTTTCAGCAGAATTACCTTGGTGTCTAGTTTTTGTGCAGAAAATCAACTATCGGGAAAAATTCCGGAAAATATGCCAAAAATCCTATTTCACCAGAAGATCCACGGAGCCAGAGTACGAGACGGAGGGGAGCCCTGGGTGGCCCACACCCCCTGCCACGCGGGTGGGCCCACGCCGCGCCTAGGAGGGGTGTGGCCAGCCCAGGCACCCCTCGGCCTCCATCTTCGCCTATAAGATTCCTTATGACCTAAAAACTCAGGGGGTTCGACATTTTTTCCAGAAAGAGTTCCGTTGCGCCGCCACCACCAGAAACCACGATTCGGATCCAGAAACTCCGTTCTGGCACCCTGCCAAGACGAGGAATTTGGGGAGGATCATCGCCATCATCATCACCAACGCCTCTCCATCAACCATCAATGTTTACCTCATCCATGAGTGAGTAATACCCCGTTGTAGGCTATGGGGATGGTAGGGATTGGATGAGTTTGATACGTCGGAAACGTATCTATAGTTTTTATGCTCCATGCTTGTTTACTATCTACTTTGCTTTGCTTTGTCTACACTTTGAGGTGTTTTTATATGTTTTCTGGTACTAACCTATTAAAAAGTTGCCACAGTGCCAGTTGCCTGTTTCCGTATGTTTTTGGTTCCAGAAAGGCAGAAAATCAATATTCTCGGAATTGGACGGGACAAAAGCCAAAGTCAATATTTTACCGTGGGCAACACGAAGCCGGAGTATGAGACGGAGGGACGCCAAATGGTGGCCACACCCCCAGGAGCGGCCTAGGTGGGTCCATGCCTAGGCAGGGTGTGGGCCCCCTGGCGGCCCCTGCCTCGCCTCTTCGCCTATAAGAAGCCCCCCATGCCGAAACACTAAGTACCGATCAAAATACCACGAAACCTTCTATAGCTGCCGCCACCATCGTCCCTAGATCGAGGGGATCTGAAGCTCTTCCCAGAACCCTGCCGGAGGGGAGATCATTCCAGTGGCCTTCTTCTTCATCATGCCAGCCTCCGGTATGAAGCGTGAGTAGTTCCACCTTGGACTACGGGTCCATGTAGTAGCTAGATGGTTGTATCTCCTCCTTGTGCTTTCATGTATAGATCTTGTGAGCTCCATTCATGATCAAGATCTAATCTATTTGTAATCATGCATGTTGTGTTTGCGGGGATCCGATGGATATTGAGATTACTATGTCAGATTGATTAATGGTTTTGTCTATTTGATTCTATCATGTCTGTGTTGTTTGTGATCTTGCATGCTCTCTGTTGTTAGTAGCTATCTTGGCCAAGTAGTTGCTAGTGACTCCAAGAGGGGGTATTTATGCTCGATAGTGGGTTCATGCCTCTAGTTTCCAAGGGAAGTGACAGAAATCTCTTCGGTTGTAGATGTGTTGTTTCCACTAGGGAGAAAACAACGGTCTCTTGTTCATGGAACAAGTGGATTGTTTACCTTACACACTTTGCTTAAAGCAGTTGTCTGTTGCTTGCAACTTAATACTTGAGGGGGTTCGGATGATAACCTGAAGGTGTACTTCTAGTCATAGATGCAATTGGATGGCGGTCTATGTATATTGTTGTATTGCCCAATCGAATCTCATAGGATCTTTTTGTCTAGTATTGCATTGTTATGCCTTGCTCAGTTCCTATCAATTGCCCTGCTGTAATTTGTTTACCCTTCATGCCATGTTTGTTTATCTAAGGAGAGCACCTCTAGTGAACTATGGACCCTAGTCCAATATTTACCATTGATAAATCTTCCACTATTACTGTTTACTTGCTGCAAACCATCATCACCTTCCACACCATATAGTTAATCCTTTGTGACAGCAACAAGTGAGATTAACAACCTCACTGTTAGTTGGGGCAAAGTCTTGAGTTTGTGTTGTGCATGTATCCACGTTGCTTGCAACACCTTTGGGACGTTTCCTTCCTCCTACTAGTTCAATAACCTCGGTTTCTTATTGAGGGAAACTTGCATGTTGTACTGCATCATACCTTCCGCTTGGGGTCTCCCAACGAAGTGCTGCTGCACTCATCAGATTTCTATCATGTAATCGAATAAGATTGTTAGGGCATGGTGCCTAGTATCTCTATTAGTGTTATTTGACTTTGTTGCAACTTGTTGGGCTTAATGCTTGTCACTAGGGCCCGAGTGCCATGATCTCAGATCTGAACTTATTATTGAATCTTTATGATAGTATTGTTTGTGATCTTATCTGCAAGTTGTGTACATATATCATTGTCCGTATCCAAAGGCCCCGAAGTGACAGAAATTGGGACAACCGGAGGGGATGGCTGTATGTGAGGATCACATGTGTTCACAGAGTGTTAATGCTTTACTCCGGTGCTCTATTAAAAGGAGCACCTTAATTGCCAGTAGTTCCCTTGAGGCCCCGCTGCCACGGGCTGGTAGGACAAAAGATGTTGTGCAAGTTCTCATTGTGAGCACGCATGACTATATATGGAAAACATGCCTATGATTGTTTAGTACTTGGGTGCTTTATCTTATTTATCTGCAATTTCCCTAGATCTTGAAGTTACATGTTTAGACTCATCCATGCAACGCCCATCCATCCATCCCTATGCCTACCGCACTCATATCTTACTGTTTGCTGCTACTGTTACTATTTCTCTTGTTTTACTGCTGTTGTTGCTTTGCTGTTGCTACTACCAAACGGTTGCTACTGATAAACTTCTATGAGCAAGAACTATTTCCAGGTGCAGCTGAATTGACAACTCAGTTGTTAAGGCTTGCAAGTATTCTTTGGCTCCCCTTGTGTCGAATCAATAAATTGGGTAATACTACCGCGAAGACTGTTGCGATCCCCTATACTTGTGGGTCATCAAAAAGGGAGGTGCTTATACCTCCTACAGCAACAAGCTTTATCAAATAAATAAGTAACATTATAAGTAGAGCACACCTCTCTAGCAATAGTATTCAATTTATCAATTTGTTCACATAGGTGTTTCCCTTTTTGTGACAAACGGTGTTCCTTATAATAATTCTTTTGTTCCTCCATGAACCCACCTTGCCAATAAGAACTAGTTTCAAAGAAACCATCCATTGATAGAAAGCATGACCAAGCAAGGCAAGAACAGACCAACAACTAGAGTAGGAACTAATTTTTTGTGTGTTTTTTTATAAGAGAAAGCAAACCAAACTAAGCTATTTTTTTGGAGTTTTTGATAAAAGAGGCAAACAAAACCAAGAAAAAGAAACTAAGCAAACTAAAAACAAAGTAAAGAGAAAGGTTGAGGAGGACTCCCCTTGCGAAGACGTCCTTAGCCTCCCCGGCAACGGCACCAGAAAAAGCTTGTTGGCGCTGCGTCAACGTGGGAGCGCTTCGTCGGGAAACCCCAAGAGAAAGGTATGATGCAGCACAACAGCAAGTTTTCCCTCAGTAAGAAACCGAGGTTATCGAACCAGTAGGATGAACAAAACATCTCAAAGGTGTTGCAAGCAACGTGGAAACCTGCACAACACAAACTCACAGACTTTGCCCCAACGATCAGTGAGGTTGTCAATATCACCGGTTGGTGTAACAAAGGATTAACTGTATGGTGTGGAAGGTGATGATGGTTTGCAGCAAGTAAACAGTAATATTGGAAGATGTATCAATGGTAAAGAACTGACCGGGGTCCATAGTTCACTAGAGGTGTTCTCCTTAGATAAACAAACATGGCATGCTGGGTAAACAAATTACAGCAGGACAATTGACAGGAGTGAGCAAGGCATAACAATGCAATACTAGACAAAAAGATCCTATGAGATTCGATTGGGCAATATAAGAATATACATAGACCGCCATCCAACTGCATCTATGACTAGAAGTCCACCTTTGGGTTATCATCCGAACCCCATCCAGTATTAAGTTGCAAGCAACAGACAACTGCTTTAAGCAAAGTGTGTAAGGTAAACAATCCACTAGTTCCATGAACAAGAGACCGTTGTTTTCTCCCTAGTGGCAACAACACATCTACAACCGTAGAGATTTCTGTCACTTCCCTTGATTAAGTAGAGGCATGAACCCACTATCGAGCATAAATACCCCCTCTTGGAGTCACTAGCAACTACTTCGCCAGTATAGCTACTAACAATGGAGAGCATGCAAGATCACAAACAACACAGACATGATAGAATCAAATGGACAAAAACATTAATCAATCTGACATAGTAATCTCAATATCCATCGGATCCCCGCAAACACAACATGCATGATTACAAATAGATTAGATCTTGATCATGAACGGAGCTCACAAGATCTAGACATGAAAGCACAAGGAGGAGATACAACCATCTAGCTACTACATGGACCTGTAGTCCAAGGTGGAACTACTCACGCTTCATACCGGAGGCTGGCATGATGAAGAAGAAGGCCTCCGGGATGATCTCCCCTCCGACAGGGTGCCCGGAAGAGCTTCAGATCCCCCCGATCTAGGGACGATTGGTTTCGTGGAATATTGATCGGGTTCCTAGGGTTTCTGTATCGGGGGCTTCTTATAGGCGAAGAGGCGAGTTAGGGGGCCACTAGGGCAGCTGCACCCCCCTAGGCGCGGGGTGAGCCCACCCGTGCGGCCAGGGGGGTGTGGCCCCTTGGTGAGTCCTCTCCGTCTCGTATTCTGGCTTCGTGTTCCCCACGACAAAATATTGACTTTGGCTTTTGTCCCGTCCAATTCCGAGAATATTGATTTTCTGCCTTTCTGGAACCAAAAACAGAAGAGAACAGGCAACTGGCACTGTGGAAACTTGTTAATAGGTTAGTACCATAAAACATATAAAAACACCTCAAAGTGTGGACAAAGCAAAGCAAAGTAGATACTAAACAAGCATGGAACATCACAAATTATAGATATTTTTCCGATGTATCAATCTTCAATGTAAGTCGTCCTGGATGTCTTTCGCTTGTTTTGCGATTGGGTCCGATGTTTTGCGGCTTATGAGCTGCTTCTCTTTTGTAGTTGTCAATCTTATTCCGCGGGAAGAGAAGGAGCATGTCGCTATTTGGCTCAATTGTGTCACCCAATAGGAGTTGGAGGCCGGAGGTTTCTTCTGGATGGACCGCGAACGAGCGACTGTGGTCGCAACGGTTCAGGATCGTGTCCACCAGGTGCTTCAGGTTTTGAAGCGTGCAAGATCGTCTCTCGCGTCCATCTGGGTTGCCATGTTCCCCCTAGATGCGGCTCCGTCCAGTTTTCTGGGGCTGCTAGGGAAGTTTTGGAGCATGGACGCCGTGAAGGATATTGTGCACCAACAACTTGTTGCGTGTGCAAAGGCGGCGCTGGCCCTTGTTCGACTGCATCATCGAGACATGAACTTGGCGGAGATAGCGGCGGGGCCACCCCTTCCGCCGGATTGCATGGCGTGGGATATGCGGCCGCACTATGCTGCGGTGGCCGACCATGCCGAAGATATCGTTGACTTCTTCGATGAGCGGACGAACGTTTTGCTTCAGCGTAGTTGAGTCCTGCAGATATTGTACAAAGCAATGTAAAGTCTGTATATTTTTTATTGGGCTTTTCTGCCCTTGTAAAGGTTGTAAAATTTGTTGCGCGTAGTGTTTGATGTTGGTTAGTTTTGCATGTCCTTTTCGTTAGCGTGACGTGATCAACTATTTAGGGTAATGCGTTATTATAGTCTGATGAAGTCGCTGGGTGAGACGTAGCCCTTAGCATGTTTAGGAATGTAAATATAAGAAAGTGGTATGTTGGCTAAGAAATTTAGCTTTTATTTATCGCATAGTAGAGGATACAAGTTTTGGCTTAGTAGTCTGGCTAAATAGTGATTCTTGGACTTGGTTGGCAATTCCCACGATTGGTCCATCGTCTTGTTTGTATCTCACCCGCTGTCTAGATCTTTTTTGCATCACAAACCATGCAAAAAAATATACTCCCTTCGTTTTAAAATATAAGATATTTTAGGTTTGTGAAGAAAATAAATTTAGACTAGAACATCTTATATTTTGAAACGGAGAGAGTATTTGGGAGGAGCACAAACCTTCCAACCCGATTTATTCAGTGTTGTGGAGACAAGCCCTTCAAATTGCATTTTATATGCCGATGAGACAGAGTGTTTATCATCATTTGTGAGTTTCCACCTGATGCTATCGGATTTTGTTAATGAATATGAACATGAGCACCGGAGACTAGGTCCTAGAGGGTGATTTTTCTTTTGAACGTGTTCCATGTCAAAAACATTTTGGATGTCTATTTGGTTGACCAAAAAACTGTTTTGACTAGCCTTCCGAACCGTGTCATTTTTCCTTTTGGATTTCTCAAAAATCTTTGGCGCTATGTCTTTAGTACAAATGCCATCTAGCCAATGTGAGCTACAAAATTTAGCCTTCTCTCCATTTCCCACCAACAATCGTTGTCACCACGACATGGATTCCCTAGCCCAATCCAAGACTTTCTCTCATCAACCCATTCAAGACAAAGCCATCTAATCCAAAGGGCAGCTGACATACTTCTCAAGATGCAAAATAACAAGGCCACTAAGCTGACATACCTCATTTGACTCCGGAAACTTTGTCACAACCCGCACACAAATATGCCAGAAGGAGGGCTATAAATCTCTTTATAACCTCCTTTGGGAGGTCGATAGAAGTGATGTGGTAGATGACTTGAGACGTGAGAACAACCCATACCAAAACCCTTATTTTGACCATGTTGACAATTTTCCAATTACTCGATGTGAATTTCCCAGCAATTTTACTCTCAAGGTGTTGCAAATCGTTCTCTTGGGGCTAGGATTCTTAGGCAAGGAGACCCATTGTCTGCACCTCCATCCGCTTTGAGCAAGAACCCAGGTAACACTTACCTCTGATGATGCGGCCGTAGTTGTGCTCCAATCAAGGAATACATCAATGTTTTAGCGTCCGCTCCTGTCCTTTTTGGTGATACCACCGTTTATTGGCAAATTGCCAAAAAAAAGTCTTGCGATGCCTATTACTCCCTCCGTTTTAAAATATAAGATATTTTAGATGTATAAAGAAAATATATCTAGATTTTTTTTAGTGTATAGATTCACAAACCTGAGTGAACCTATATATTAAAAAAAGTCTAAATACATTTGCTTTATAAATCTAAAACATCTTATATTTTGAAACGGAAGGAGTAGATTTGAAGACATTAATCTTGAGGACTCGTCCTATCACCCTTTCCGGCAGACTAGATAAACTTTCCCTATGAAATATTTGAGTCTCCCTTTAAGTGTCAGCAGCCGTGTCCATTGTATCCTGAAATTCCCTAAAAAATGTGAAGCTAAAAGAAGATATACTAGAACTGAAGCGGCTAATCTGGACGGTAAAAATATGTCATAAGGCTAGCGGTTAGTGAATCCGGCGACGAGTCCATGGTGACGAGGAGGAGCCATGGCCCATTGGATTGACACCTCGCGGTGGAGGATGGCAACAATTCGATCAGCTGGCGTAGAGGTGTTTTATTGCCTGAGAGATCTTTCACACAGATCAAGGAACCATAATCACTCAGATAATAAACACGTCCAAAATAGAGGTATTAGTATTGGGGTACAAATACTTGCAAATAAGAAGCAAACTCATACAACATGTTGCAAAATGGGGCCAGACGGTACACAACCTATACTTTCGGATTAGATTTGGTACACAGCTCTTCTGCAGCCGACATGTGTATGTCATGTCATCTCCATTGTATGCCATGTCATCTCCACCCTGGCACGTAACATTTGCAGAAAACCCCCTAGCTTCGCCACTTATTTTGGCACACATTAGCTCAGCGGTGGCTAGATAAGACAGACCGCCGCACCACGCGGTGCCCTGTCTCCACACGCTGTGCCCGCACCTGTCGCCACACGCTGCACTAGCTTCGCCGCATCTGCTCTTCCTAGCTCCGCCGCCTCCTCGCCGCGATGCCTAGCTGGAACGACGGGGAAAGTTCCAGCCAATCGGGGCTTGGGGTAAGTTCCGCCTCTCTCTCTCTCTCTCTCTCTCGGTTAGGGTTCATAGCAATTTGGGGAACATCCATGATTTGTCAACGATTGGTTCGATTGAGCTTGTGTATATGTTTGATTAGGATTTCATGGCGATAGACTACGCTCCAGATCGCTACGATGATCCCAATTTCAATGGGATTGCCAGGGGGTGCTCAGAAAGGTGTTCTGGGCATAATCTGGAGCCAAAGAGATGTGTTGCATTTGAAGGCACAAACACTGGTAAAAGATTTTACATGTGCCCTATTGAGAATGTGAGTTTTCTGCCTACCAATGCTTGTATTGTGTGTGCCTTTTACGTTTGTACATGGAGCCAAAGAGATGAGTTTTCTGTTAGCACTGCACACTGCACTTTCAGTTAGTGCAAGAGTAGTGCAGGGTTTCAGTTAGTGCCAATAAAGTCTTAGCAAACAAAAATGTACATACACTGCACTAACTGACATCTTATTAACATTGTGTTAGTGCTAATAAGATGTACATACACTGCTTGTAATTTCTCATATGCTAATATGATCAACAATGTGTGTTAATATGTCCATATGGTAATATGCATTCTTATATTGTCTGCCACTTTCATGTGCTTTGGATTGTGTCTTGGAAAAAGCTTGAATTGTTTGCACTGAATTTATGTGCATTTTTATTCATAGGATGCCTTGAACTGTGGTTTTATATCTTGGGTAGATGACCAAGATTGGCCAGATGCCCTTCAGAATGCTTTGGCAAAGCTCTGGTCCATGTATGATGATGCCAACACTTGCAGAATTGAGGAGAGGGTGGAGAATGGCAAGCTGTTGTCTCAACTAGCTAAGGAGAAGACCAAGGCTGAGAAGAAATATGCAAGCCTGATGGCTGATGTTGGTAGGTTTGTGGATGATTCTCAGAAGAAGGTGATGGAGCAAAACTTGGCACTGCTGAATGGTAAGACTGAACTTGAAGTTGTGGAGATGGAGATGGAGAAGGAGAGGGATGCGCTCAAAACTGCAGTGGATATGCTGAAGCATGTGCAGAAAACACAGGAAGATGTGATGAAGACAAAGGAGAAGAAATGGGAGGAAGAAAGGGATGCTCTCAAGGCCGAAAAGAAAGAACTGGAATACATGTTGTATGATCTGCTCAAAGATGGTGATGACAACAAGGAGAAGATGAAAAGGATCAAGGTCATAGTTGATGAGTGATTTAGAATGCAATTTCTTAGAATGCAATGTACTGTCATTTTAGTCTTGTTGGTGATGACAACAAGTTGTGCAATTCATATTGTAGTAGTACTTGTTGACCTGCTATTAAATTTGAACAAGTAATGTTGCAGTATTTGTTAAGTTGTTAAATTTGAATGTGCATTGCCATCATGTTTGAGTTGTTAAATTTGATTTGTTAAATTTGAATGTTGTAGTAATGCTAGCAGTGCATTGCCATCATGTTTAGCAGAGTGCAGGATTTTTAGCAGAGTGCAAGATGCCAACAGTGCATTGCCATCATGTTTGATGTTGAAATTTGACACTGTGTTGTAACATCACCATATTTTAATATGCATTCAATATGCACTAAGAGGGCACAGATACCCTCTCCTCTGTTCTCCCCTCCCCTGTTCTCCTCTCTTCTTTTCCCCTTCGACGCAAAAACCCTCCCCTGTTCTCCTCTGTTCTCCCCTGTTCGAGCTCAGCCGTCGATGATGGAAGTGCAGCCGAAGGAGGAGGTGGTCTGGTACCTGCGCACTACACCATTGGAAGTGTAGCGGAAGGAGGAAGCAGCTGCGGCGTTGCTTGATTTGGCTCGGGTGGCGAAGGAAGAGCTGAAGCCGCCGCGGTCCCTGGTCGAGCTCGTACTGCTGGGGCCAGAGCTGAGGCGCAGGGGCAGCGAGCTCGTCATCAGGCTATCATCGGACTTCAAGAGGAGGAGGATGCTCGAGGTACATTCATGTACAATGTCATTCATCAAAGCTCAAGCGACAGCGTCCAGCTCATCCACCGAGCAGCTCTCTGAGGTGATTAAGATCACGAAGCTCGTAGGACAGGAGCAACCTTTGTTTCAGTTTGTTTCTAAACAAGATTTTGAAGTTTTTCTCGAGCAATGTCGTCAGCTCCCAACTCCTGAACTGACAGTGCCACCTTCATGGGTTCCTGGAGTTACAGGGCTGCACATCCCTGGGTGCTCCTGCAAGAAAAGTGCAGGAATAGTCCAGGAGTTACAGTGACACCAGCAATGCTTATATTCAGAGGAGAAGAAGTACAGGAGTTAGTTGCCTTTTGGGTAGTTAGTTGCCTTTTGCCTTCAGATAAGTGCAGGTGTAGTGCAGGAGTAGTGCAGGTTTCAGTTAGTGCAGGAGTAGTGCAGGGTTTTAGTTAGTTCAGGAAAGCAGTGTTCTGGCTGGTGTAGTTTGCTTCAGGTTCAGAGAAGAAGAAGCAATGTAGTGGGCTTCAGGTTCAGATAAGAAGAAGCAGCAGTGTAGTTTTGCACTATGTACTTTGCAACCTTTTGGTAAAATATGAAGATGATGTTGTGTTTTCATATCAGATATTGAAACATCCAAAATTACGGTACCCAAGTTCAATGCCAGTTCACTCATGAACTATGGCTTACAGTACCCAAGTTCATATATGAACTAACCCAAAACAAATACAGTACCCAGTGTAGTGGGCTTCAGGTTCAGACAGGTGCATTTTGAGTAACAAGAACCTCCTCCTGGGTTTGCTCAGGGATTGATTCATTCAAATCTGGGATGGCTACTCTTTGTTGATGCTCATCACCAAAAAGTAGGTAATGAGCTGATCCAGGGCCAGTTTTGTATCCCCTTTTCCTTGTTCTTGCTATTGATGGCTTTGGATCAGTCTTTTTGATGGCTTTGCCCTTCCTTCCTGCCCCTCTCCCTCTAGTTGTTGCTGCATTTCTGCCCCCCACCCCTTTCATCTGTTGCACTATCTCTTTCAACATCTGCACTCTCTCTTTCTGTACCGAGCATTCTTCCTCTTCCTCTTCCTCTTCCCCTCAAGCTCCCTCTTGCAAGAGCAGTAGTCACTCTTCCAGACCCAGATGGCATTGCATCTCTTGCAGCAACAACAAATGCACTCTCCCCAGGTAAGGGGCCAGTTTCCCTATGTAATGGTACAAAAGCAGTCTCCCGCAATAATGAAACATTACAAACTGAATAAGATAAAGCCCTAAACTTTTGACAATTGGTAGAGTACAAGAAGACAACCTCCTGGACCATCCTATATACCATCATGTGTGGTTGATTACTTGGATCATTGGCAGGTCTAGGATTCTGGGGGATAATGTGTTGTGAAAGCATAAATTCGGGTAAGAGTTCATATTGATAGCAGTATATATGATGGCAAGAGTTCATATTGACATTATAAACCTGGAGAATGTGTGGATTGTCATGTTCATCTCCATCACTATCATCTCCATTCTCTTGGACATTGGAATTACTTTCCATGTATTTGTCATGCCCTTTCTTATTGTGGTCTGCATTTCCACATAGAGAACAATGCATTGTTAGGCCAGCCCTAGTAAGAGTCTTGGCACCATTTTTTTCTACCTCCTCTGGTGTTTTCTTTCTATTCTTCTTAGGCCTCCCGATTACTTTGGTAAATAGTGGTGGGTGTACAACCACTCCATTCATCTTCTCCCAATGGCATCTAGCTCTCAGTGGATACAAGTAATGTGCATATACCTTCTTGTGTGTGTCAATGGAGTAGCAGCTATGCACAAGTTTTTCAGGGTCAATTCTGTCCTCTCTGCAGCAAGCAATAGCATGATGACAAGGTATCCCACTTAGCTGCCATTTCTTACAGTCACAGGTCCTTGCTTGAAGATCAACAATGTAGCCACCTTCTACTTCTGATGAACTCACTTTGAACACCCCTCCACCAGCACTTTCCACTGGACAGTTCCTGCTCCAGTCAGTGTATTTGTCTAATTTCTTCTTGATTTTTGGACAAATGTGATGGGTTTCGCAGCATAGTAAATCAAAAAAATTCTACGGATGCGAACGGGAAAGCCAAGATCTAATCTAGGAGATGCAGTCAACGAGAGGGATAGATGATATCTTCATACCCTTGAAGAAATCGCACAGCGGAACGTTCAACAGAATGTGGTTGATGTAGTCGTACTAGCCTTCTCCTCCTCGCGATCCGATCCGATCCAACGCCGCAAGTGGTGACGCCTCCGAGAGATGCACACGTACGGCACCGCGACGTCTCCTCCTTCCTTGGTCCAGCAAGTGGGGTGGAGAGATAGATTGGATCTACAACACGACGGCGTGGTGCAAAGGTGGAGAGTTTCTGCGGCAGGGCTTCGCCTACGCGCAGTCGGGAGAGAGAGAGAGAGAGATCTGGAGGGCAGCAGGTAGGTGGCTAGGGTTCAAGGAGGGGTGGAGGAGGGCTGCGCCCCTGCCCTCTATATATAGGGGGCTGGACGGCCCCCTTGGCCCCTCCTTCAAGCCCTAGGGCGGCGGCCCCAAGGGTTGGAGTGGGGGGCAAGTTTTCCCCCTCCTTCTAGAAGGTTTCCCTAGGGTTTCCCCTAGGATTTGGCCGGCTGGGCCTATGGGGCCTTGGTGCCCCTGGCCCAATGCGGCCAGGGCACTCCCTCGTAGGCCCACGCACCCCTCCGACAAGTGGGGCCACGTTGGTCCCACTCTGGAAGCTTCTAGAACCTTTCGGTACAATACCGAACATTCTGAAACGATTCCGAAACGCAAAAACTGCTTTCCTTTATATGAATCTTATTCTCCAGACCATTTCGGAACCTCTCGTGATGTCCTGGATCTCATCCGAGACTATCCATTCTATCCTAGCGTCGAGGCACGTTAAGTGTATGACCCTACGGGTTCGAGAATATGCAGACATGATCTTCTATCAATAATCAACAGCGGGGTCTGGAAACCCATATTGACTCCCACATATTCATCGATGATCATATCGTATGAACCACGATGCCAGGATTCAATTAATCCCATATTTATATTCCCTTCGTCACGCGATATTTTACTTGCCCGAGATTCGATCGCTGGTATCGGCATACCTAGTTCAATCTCGTTCACAGCAAGTACTTTACTCGTTCCGTAATCCGATATCACTTTGTGATTAACTCCTTAACCACTTGCTTGCAAGCGGTGTTGATATCGATTACCAAGTGGGCCCGAAGTATATCTCTCCGACTTGGGAGGGACAAATCCCATCTCGATACATACAACCCAACAAGTACTTTCCGATCACCTGAGAGACACCTTTATGATAACCCTCTCATAGGATGACGTTTGATGACCTCAAAGCTTTCTTCTGATACCAGGGAGTTGCATTATCTCATGGTCTAAGGAATACAATATTTGACATAATAAAAAGCTTCGCAAAGATGAACACGATGACACGATCTAATTGCTCTGCTTAATTTGGGTATGTCCATCATATCATTCTCCCAATGACATGATCTCATTATTAATTGACAACTCATGTCTATGGTTAGGAAACCTTAACCATCATTAATCAATGAGCTAGTCCATAGAGGCGTACTAGGGACACGATGTTGTTCATAAACCACACAAGTATCAAAGTTTCCGCTTAATACAATTCTATCATGGAATATAAACTTTATCATGAACAAGAATTATAACAATAACATCTTTATTATTGCCTCTAGGGCATAATTCCAACAAAATGATGCCAGGCCAATCTTCAGATTCCTTATTTTTAGTAACAATCATATGCATGATCTTGTAGAACACATTCTCTAGCATGGAAAGCATTGGCATTTCTCTTCCCTCTAAGATGTAGCTGTTGAACACTTAAGAATGGTTGTTCAAAAGCATATCACATTTTGGGAAGTCATTGAAGAATGCTTTAATCCATGTATTTGGTTGTAATTCTTCAACCCAAGCAAAAGCTTCTTCACTATCTGCCTTCAATTTCTCCATCCTTAGCTTCCACTGAGGTATGTTGGTTGCCCTTTCTATGCTCCATAGATCATTCTTGAGTTTCTTCCCTTTGTGCTTCTTGTGAAAGTTTTGGTACAAATGCCTAACACAAAATTTGTGCTCAGCATCTGGGAACACTTGCTTCACTGCCTTAATGAGGCCCTTTTGTTTGTCACTCATTATTGTGAATGTGGATGTATTGGTGATGCCCAAGTCATCTCTCAATGTGGTTAGGAACCACTCCCAAGAACTAGTACATTCCACTTCAACAACCCCAAATGCTAGTGGGTGGATGCAATCATTGGGATCAATACCCACTGATGTTAGCAAAATCCCCTTGTACCTTGTTTTGATGTGACAACCATCTATGCAAATAAAAGGCCTACACCCTTCAAGAAATCCCCTTTTGCATGAAGCATATGACCAATATAGTGTAGACAAATGCTCCTTAACTTATCCATCTTTTGTGGACTGATTTGTGGTAAGGAAAAATTTTGAGCCAGGGTTTTTTGTCCTCAACTCATGGCCATAGTCACACAGCAAATTAAACTATTGTGCCTCATCACCATGTATTTTGGTCAGAGCCTGCTTTCTTGCTCTTCTTAATTTCCATCTGTTAGGAGTCAAGTTGAACTTTCTCTGGATTTTAGTTGCAAAAGTTGGTAGATCCATCTTCTGATTGTCTCTGAATTCATCTATGAAGTACTCTGCTAGAAAAGATGATGTTAGTGCCTTTAGCTCCCAAACTCTTTCACACTTGTAATGCACCACAATATTGTCTTACTGTCATTGCTTCTGTCCTGCTATCCTTTGATGCCTTTAGGAACCATGTGCACACTCCTGTTGAACACTTTCCAACAAACACAACATTGAGTCTGGCTTGCTCATTCTAATTTTATGAAGGTTCACTCTTTCATTAATGTTGTATGCTTTGATTGCTTTCCTTAGCTCTTCTATGCAAGAAAAGACCATGCCAACCTTGAATTGTGGCACCTCCATGTCAACTTCTACTTTGAACATTTGAAATTTGTACTTCAACTCCTCATCTTGCTCTTTTGTCAAATTGAGGTCTTCATACTGATACCTTGCATCATCCTCTTCTTCAACCATTTCCACCATTTCATCATGATCATTCACATCCTTGTCAACTGTTGCTTCCCAGATGTCATCATCACCATCTTCTGCATCATAATCACTGTCATAGAAATCTGAATCTGTATCTTCTCCTTCTTCTTCTTCATACTCTCCCATGCCAAGTTCATGTACCCTAGCCCTCTTTGCCACTCTAGTAGCACTTTCATGGCCATCTTCTTCATCATCTTCTGCCCAAATAATAGCACTCTGCTCTTTCTCAACTGCTGGTTGCTCCAGTGCACTCTGCTCTTTCTGAACATTGCCATCTGATGGGTGCTGCCTTGGATTGAGAACTACATCTGGCCTGAGCCCCTTGATAAAATTCCCATGATCAACTAAAACTTGCAACTGTTTGTGCTTCTGGGCAGCTACAATCATTGACACAATATCAGCATCTTCCTCAATGCACACAGGCCCACCATCTTTGAGTTCTTTCCCAGGTAAACACCAATACAAACTTAACCTCTCAGTTATCACACACCCTAGCTGGACTAGAAAATCATGTATCCATAGTAGTGACCATGTCTCACATCTGCAATTATCAAAAAATTCAACTGTCCCTTCCACATAATCTATATCACCTTCCAATCCACAGAAGAATCCATTATGCTCAATTGACAATGTAAACTTTTCTGGGTCACCACCTGCATTGTAGTACACAATCCATCAAATAACTGAATAGCAGTGCTAAATTCAGACCACTAGAGTGCATAAATTCAGTAAAGCACAAATTCAGTTAACTGTAGTACAAAAAAAGAAGCTTTCATGCACACCAATCACACATAGATCACACCCAAGAACAGATATATAACAACAAAGCACTGCTATCTGTATTTTTGTTGCACAAAATTCAGCAAGTAGACCACCTTTCTCTGAATCTGAAAACAGGGCAGAATTTTTTGGTGCATCCATCAAATTCAGAAAAAGACCACATTATTCTCTGAATCTGCAAACATGGCACTATCCATCGACATCTCTAACATCTGGAACAACATCTCAACATGCCCCAAAGCCGTTCAACACCATTGATGCCGAACACAGGATTGATGCCAAGACAGGGGGAGGCCAACTTCTGCATGATGAACAACAATCTGACCACAAGACACTAGGGGGATCATGGCCATTACCCTGACCATGGCAGCCAAGAACCCTAACTAAACAGACGCAACCAAGAACCCTATCTAAACCCATGGAGGAGGACGAGCTAGAGCAGCAGAATCGGACAAAGAAGTATGTGAGACACATACCATAATCGGGCGCCTCCATATCCCACCGACGGTAGTAAGGATCGTCGGCCATGGCGGCCTAGCTCCGCTCCTCGTGTACGCCGCGACAGTGGCGAGAGGACAAAGCGAGAGGACAAAGAGTACGAGGTAAAGTGCAGGGTGAGGAGGCAGTGGCGACAAAATAGCCGATCACACACAGACCAGGTGGGGGTGGGCCCGAGCTACAGTAC
This sequence comes from Avena sativa, assembly GCA_916181665.1. Taxonomy (NCBI): domain Eukaryota; kingdom Viridiplantae; phylum Streptophyta; class Magnoliopsida; order Poales; family Poaceae; genus Avena; species Avena sativa. The sequence continues at coordinate 232,490,121 of OV702279.1, forward strand.
ATGTACTAATTCATTAATTGGTCGGAACAAAGGGTTCAAGTCATTAAATGTCACCCCCTGTCTCCAACTGCTGAAATGTGAGATTGTCCAACTAGCAAAGGTTGTTTCTGCAAAATTACAAATTCTACGTGGTCCTAGCTGGACTCTTTCGGACTGTGATGTACTAAACTAGCAAGCAAAGTATAGATTGTGTACTATCTGGACCCATTTTGTAACATGTTGTATGAGTTTACTGTAGGGTTTCGTAGCATGGAAAACAAAAAATTTCTATCGCATACAAACAAACAAGCCAAGATCTATCTACTAGATTGTAGCAACGAGTCGATGGAATAACTTACCCTCGAAGATTCCAAAGTGTTTAACGAGAGCGGATTCTCGTGGGTGATGTAGTCGTACTCTTCCCGATCTCAAGATCGCGTAGACGATCCTTCCGGCGCTGCGTTCCGGCAGCGCTCCCGCAGTCGGTCACACGTTCGGTACTCGACGAAGACCTTCCTCTCCCTTGTTCCAGCAGGCAGCGGAGGTTGTAGCACTCTTCTCGCGATTCCGGCAGCACAACGGCGTGGTACCGGAAGTAGAGGGGAGATCTCACAGGGCTTCGCCTTAAGCCAGAGCGAGTATGGTGGAGTATGAGAGAGCTCCTCGGCGATCTAGGGTTTAGACACACCAAGGAGGAGGTGCTAGAGCCGGCGGCTAGGGTTCCGGGGACCCCCAAGTCGGCGGCTAGGGCAAAACCCTAGGGGGCGGCGGCGGCTATGGTGGTAGGCGCCAAGCTAGGGTTTGAGGAGAGGTACTTGTGTGTGCTAGGAGGGAGCCCTGCCCCTCCTTATATAGGTGGAGGGGCCGGCGGCCAAGGGGAGGGAGGGGAGTCCCTCCCCAACTCGGCTTGGGTGGTGCGCCGGCTTGGGGAGGAGGACTCCCTCCCCAACTCGGTTTCACCCCCTCCTCCTCTTTTCCACTTTCCAAATTTAGCCGTTTGACTTTTCAATTTAGCTATTTGACTTTTCAAACTAGGATTCGATTAATACTTTATTTGGAACAGCGATGACACTTAGTACATGATGCAATCATACCAAGTTTGATACAACACATTCATGTACCCTTCCCCTCCGGAGTGCCGGACATTTCGGAACCTTCTAGAACATTCCCGATGAAAACACCGGAATCATTCCCGAACTCCGAAACGGGACTTTCCTTATATGAATCTTATTCTCCGGACCATTCCGGATCTCCTCGTGATATCCCGGATCCCATCCGAGACTCCGAACAACATTCGGTCTCTTTCTCATAATACCATAACTACTCAAACAACGTCGAATCCTTAAGTGTGTCTCCCTACGGTTCGTGAATTATGCGGACATGATCGAGACACTTCTCCGAACAATAACCAATATAGGAATCTGGAAATTCATATGGCTCCCACATATTTCTACGATTACTTTGCGATCGAATGAACCACTTACATACGATACCAATTTCCCTTTGTCTCACGATAGTTTACTTATCCGAGGTTATGATCGTCGGTATCTCTGCATACCTAGTTCAACCTCGTTACCGATAAGTACTCTTTTCTCGTTCCCGTGATATGTGATCCCTTGTGAGCCAGTCACATGTTTGCAAGCTAATTGGATGACATTCCACCGAGAGGGCCCAAAGTATATCTATCCGTCATATGGATGGACAAATCCCACTCTTGATCCATGTGTCTCAACCAATACTTTCCGAACACTCAATGCCACCTTTATAGCCACCCAGTTACGGTGTGGTGTTTGATGTCATCAAAGCATCCATCCGGTAAAGGTGATATGCATGATCTCATGGTCGAAGGAATTAGGTTACTATGTATCAGAAAGCATATAGCAATTGAACTATTGAAATGACTTGATCTTTATGCTACGCTTATCTATAGAAGTATGTCCATCATATCATTCTCCTAACGATATGATCTTGTTGTTGATAACATCTTAATGTTTATGATAGGGAAACCACAATCATTTATCAACCAACAAGCTAGTGATGTATAGAGGCTATACTAGGGACTTCAAATTAAGTTTACAAATCACACAAGTATCAATGTTTCCTTGTTAATACTATTATAGCATAAATGTAAACATTTATCATAAACACAAAGATATAATAATAACCATATTTATTATTACCTCTAGGGCATATCTCCAACATTTACTCCTTATTTATAAATATTTGTACCCCAATGCTAATACCTCTCCAAAATAGCAGCAATTAAATCTGGCAGCATCGTCAACTCATTACGAGCACATGCAGATGCAGGCAGCGACTCTGCGTCTGCGGCGCCGCTCTCTGAAATTCTGTAGCCTGACGTGACGACCGCCCGGCGTTTCGTCGCTCAGTGGTTTGAATGTACATGTGGCATGTGGGTGCCCTTTGCTTCCCCATTTGACCAGAGGGTGGACCTCCGGTCGTCAGGGCCGCCGTTGGACTTGGGCCGTTGAGAACAAAGCCGCCGTGGCACACCCACCGTCCTTTTATTCGTTTCCTGCACCACACTAACTATCGGTGTTAACTTTTCCTCCAGCGGTGAACCGCAGACTTCATTAGTGCACAGTCCAGATTGTTGAGTCTTCTCGAGCATCCGGTGGTTCATGTCACTCGCGTCATCCACGGTCTTCAACTCTGCTCTGTGTGCCTGTAACTTGTGACGAACGAAGAAATATTAGTACTAGAGCATATATATAAGAGGTATTTTGATTGAATTCGTTCAACTGCATGGAAAATGACCTCTGCGTAGGCGGGCCCAATTACCAGCGATCAAATAAAAAATCTAAAAATGCAATAGTGGGACTCGAACTTAGACTATGCTGATGAATCAATAGAAGATTCCCACTACAACGCACACACTGATTTGTTTATTAGAAAAACATCCTTTTATTATACACTAATTTCAGGCTCACACGTTCTAACTCGTCTACACCGGTCAGCCTGTACACCCCGTACATATAAAACTTTATTTTGAACATTTAAAAATACGTATTTTAAAGTTGTAAAAATTCTAAAAAATATAAACTTTCAACATGAAATAGAAATGATAAAATTAGAAATATGGGTTTGTTCCTTTATATCTCGTCAGAATTGTCTTTTTTTTAGGCCCTGTATAATCAATCCGGGTGGAACAAGATTTTGCGGCACACTCGTGAAGGAGCTCTCGCGTCGATCCCGCGAGCGGCGTAGGGCTCCCGGCAACGCTCCCTTTCTCCGCTCACATGTCAACACCCGGATTTTTAATCCCAGATACCTGTTATGTCATACCTCGCAATCCCAGGATTACCATTTTTGCGAGACATAACAGATTTGGATACCACAGTACATCATCCATTACAAACCATACATACGGTCTTACACAAATAAGGATCTCATGATCCAGTTCTTAATACAACTCAAGCAGCGGAAATACGTAATAATAACGGTAGCGTAGGCGAAGCTCCATCTTCGGGGTCACAGACAATGCTGACGATGGGAGATGATCCTAGTTGTCGTAACCTTCCTGGGGTCCCTCCTCCAGGTACTCCTCTTCATAGTCTGGCCATGGGAATAGCCATGGACAAATCCATGAGTACTCTTTAAGTACTCGCAAACTAATACTAACAAGTGAAGGGGTTTTTTGTAGTAGGACACTAAGCTCTAGGGTTGTTTTGCAAAAAGCCAGATTTACATCTACTAAGTTTAGAAACGAAGAAAGCTAGTTGAAGTTTTATAACACCTAAGTGGGAACTTGAATTTCATATCACAACTCTGTTGTGGTCAAGTCAAAGTCTCAGTTCATTTCACAAGTCATTTTGAAAACATCTGACGGGGGAACAGTATGGCCACTCCAACTGTCCATAATCGCGGACGCGGCTATTCGAATAGGTTGACACTCTGCAGATATTGTACACTTTCACCACAACATTCGATACATCCATCAGGAACAAATCTTGAATTCACCATACTCAGTATACGGATAATCAATCCTAACCTTTCAATTACATGCCCTAGTATAGGCACCTCTCCTGTGAGTTTGGCCTCCCAACCATGACCAACTGTCATCTTGAGTACTACACAGGTGGACAATCTTCACAAGGTAGCCTCAGCTCAGACCTTGGCCGTGAGGGAACCAATACTAAGGTATATAAGTTTCCAGTCAAGCCCTACCCAATTTTCGGGTATTGTGGTTGTACGGTAAAATTGAAATGGTATCATATCTAGACAACCATCAGTTTTATAAAGGGCTAAGGCTCATGTCTCAACATTTTTATCACCAAAATCATCTGGTGTTTGGAAACACATGTCAAAACATCTCAATAGAATGATCCATCATTCCAAGATTTTCATAACCATTTTTCCACCAAGTATTCCCATCTAAGCTGATCAAGTTTTATGCTTAGCACTAGCATCTACAAGTGGGGGTAAATACTAATGAGGGGTGGTAAACTAGTGGGTTTAACTAAGTTCAATCTCATGCCTTAGGATGACATGAAGATTATCTAGCTTAGGCCAAGTTTTATGCTCTTTATGCAACCTTCAATTATCTCTCTAGAATCTACCATTCAGTTAAGTAAGCTCTAAGTACTAGCTTTGATAAAGAAATAAAGTATAAAGCTTGTAAGTAAAACTAGGAATGGGGTTATCAAATGGGTATGATCACATATGCTTAAGGCATATAGTTGGCATGGTAACAAGCAAGTATTTGGTTGCATAGGTCAACTTGATTAGTAAGGCTTGCTAAAGTAGAGTATCTTGCAAGTGTTAGCTTGCATAGGTAAAGTATCTTGCAAGTATTGTCTTGCATCAATATCAGTATAAGCTTGCCTTGTGCAGAGCAGTGGTTGAAGTTCTCCTCGGCTTCTTCTTCGTAGTATCCTCCTTCTTCCTCGTATCCTTGGTCGGTACTAGCGTCTATAAATAAATACGAGGTACACAATTACCAAACAATACTTTACTACTTTCAATCATCACACCAAGGGGTTCTATAGATGATCTAGCATCATCACTAACATTACAAGATTAAAGCTTGGTTTAATTTCTTTTATTTTTAGAAAAGTAATTTCTACTCATTGAAAAACTACTTAAGATTTAATATTATTCAAACCAAACATGGGATCATGTTGACACATGTCATCACCACACATTTCAGTACATGGGAATGTGATTTAAAGTGGTGTCACAATTTAATAAGGTTTAACCTTTTATTTTAATTAAATACAGTGACTAGAAATTCCTATGTGGCATCCTTTTATTACTTGAACATTATTTCTGTAAGTAAACCCATATATTTTTATATATTCTGAAAGGTATGATCAAATGTGATTTTTGAGAGTTGGAATCAACTCAAAAGCTATTATGGTTTAAATTTGAAAAAATGTTTAAATGCAGAAAAGCTTCTGCCTTGTTATTTTTACCAAGGTTGATCTATAGATTCAAATGATTTGAATCCAATGGGCTTGGATTAAGCATTACAGAAACTTTCTAACAAAATTGGTTTCATTCAATTTGGTTCACTGAATCGAGCTGGGTTGATTTTTGAAACTAGGTACAGAACTGTGTTTGAATTAAAATGAAAAAGTTAAATTCAAACGACTGGGCTGCGCGGGAACTGCTAATGGGCCGGCCGAGTGTCACTCCGCGGCGCGGGGCTCAACTGACAGGGGGTTCCACCAGTCAGTGGCTCTTTAAACGCGAAGCGGTACGGGGCAACGTGGTGCGTTGGATCTATTTCTAATCCAACGGCTCTGGTTCATCGTCCACGTCGGGCAGCGCCGGCGAGACAGAACCCTAACGTGGCAGGTGGGGGTCGTGGGAGGCTCACCGTTGCTCAGGCGAAGGTCGGCGAGGCGGGCGAACGACGAAGTCGACGACGACGAACCTCCTGGTACCGGCAGCTTCTCCTGGGGCGGCTTCAATCGTTGGCTCCCTTCTTCTCCAGCAGCGGCGGGCTCCGGCCAAATTCCGGCGATGCGCTGCTCGCCTTGCTCCGGGAACGGGGTGGAACAATCAGTGAGGAGAGGGGAGTGAGATGGTGTGCTCAATTCGGCTGGGGGTCGTCTCCTTTTATAGGCTCGACGGTGAGACCGAATGGGATGGCAGGCGACGGTGGCGACATGGCTACGGGCTACTAGAGGCATGGCCGAGGGTGGCGATCGATCGGTGGTCTCCTGGCGATGCTCTATGGATTTAATGCGTGTGTAGGGGCGGTGGCAAACGGTTTGGAACGCTCGACGCTCTGCGAGACAGAGGCGGCGTCTTCGATGGCGAGCAGTGGCTACGGGGCACGGGCGGTGAAATGGGCATGTCTGGCGTGTTCCTTGGACGGTGGGGAGCATGTTGGCGGGCGGCGAGGGCTCGAGGTGGTCGGGTTGCGTGGGAATGGTGCGTGCTCTGCGGCGCACATCGGCATGGTCGACAGCGGCACGGGCATGGCATTCCTGGCGGTTCTGGGCATTGTCTGCGAGGTAGGACTGGTCGAGAGGGGGCGGTGAGGCATGGGCTACCTCCCAGACATGCTGGCTAGGCTTGGTGCTTCTCCTAGCTTGTTGTCGACATGTGGGTGGCAAGGGTGCACTCGGCTGTTCACCATTGATGACATTGGCGAGCTCGCAGTGGTGCTAGTGATTAGTTAAGTTCGTTAGATGATCTACTAAGGCTAGTGGTGTCCAGAGAGGGAACACGTTAGGCCCAAAACACTGCACACTATAGTGTTTTGATTTTGTTTGATTTGAATCAGCAAGGTGTCTGATGAAATGGCCGCATGAATTCAAGTTTTGAATTTTGAAAAGATTTTTGGTGGGTGTGCTAGGCATGTGCTGGTGAGTCTGTAGATGCTTGGGTTTTGAAAGTTGAGCTTGTTTGAGTGGTTTTTGAAAAAGTGGGATCTTCCCATATGATATAGATTCAATTTTAAACTGTCATTTAAACTAGGCATTTGAATGTTTCTGGATGATCACAAGGTGGGCCTTGATACTTTGTTATGAGTACTATCAAGGGGTGCAAAGATCCAAACAAATTTCTGTTAAGTTCTGAAAGTTAGAGATAGCCAAAGTAGGCATGGGAGTTAATTTGGCAAAAGTGATCATTCACTTAATTTGTTTGTTTTATTTGTCTTTAGGAAAAGTTTGGGAAATGTTTAGATGATGTTTATTTCACCTAAGAATCATTTTACAAGCAAAGAAACACCCAAGCAAGGTCATTCAAAAGAATTTAAATTGGAATGCATACACACATACATGCTTTCATATTTTTATTTAGAAAAGTTTTTGTTAACCCTAATTTTGTTGATTAGAGTTTGATGATTCTAGTTTAATATTTTTGGGATGTTACATCACCCCATCCCTCCCTCTCCCATCGCCGCCGCCAGAGGGTGTTGTCGGCGAAGCCCGTGCTGCTCCGATGTGCTGGCGGGTTCGTGGTGGTGGCGGCTCCCTAGAGTCCCCGCGGCGGCGAACGGCGTGGTGATGTCAGCAGCGGCCCGTAGGGTGGCGCCTAGCTAGCCAGCCTCCTTGGGCATCTCCTGCTGGCCCAAATCTAGGCTCACTTGGGCTCGATCTAGGTTTTGGCGGGCCTAGCTTGGTGATGTCACTTTCTCAAGGCGGTGAGGTGGTGTGGGGCGTGTAGGAGGGCGACGGTGGCTGCACTGTAGAAACGTGGCGGCGGGAACTTTACAGGCCTTTCTGGGCCCAGACGGGCTAGACGGTCTGGTGTGTCCCTGATACCGCGTCCGAACAGCAACCGCCGGGTGATCTGTTGAGAGGTTGGGAAAAATCCTTATCACTTTGACAACGACGTTGCGATGCCTATGGGTATCGCCGTCCATACTAAAGGGCGTCGAGTGTATCTCTATCGCACCTCCCATGGCGTGCCGGGGAAAACCCTAGAACCTGTCCGGGCAGCAGTGTCATGGTCGTCACACCTCTTCTTGGAGGTGTTTCTTGGTATGCGGTGCTTTGAAATACTAGATGTGTGGTGGTACTTTTTCGGAGGACGGAGTTACCTTCGTTCTTATCGCACCGCCGATGTCGGCTTTATTTTTTTCCATTCTTCTTGTTTTTTCATTTGGACTCGGTTTGTGATGTTCTGTTCTAGCATTGTTCGGAACGTTGTATCAGGTGGTGGCTATATTAATATAGCGGGGCGTAAAGCCTGTTCCGAGGATAATCAATCCGGTTGAAAATTTTGTAGACTGAAAGCTTATATGATTGCCCACATGTACGTATTTTAAAAGGTGTTTTATACTTTAAATTGCATTTTTCAAATATTTAAAATAAAGGCCTCCATCTAGTCCAAGTTTTAAAATAAAAGCCTCCACACACAAGTTTACTTTGTACGTCTATTCATAGTTGGGCCTGTCCTTGGTTAGCACACAAGTATCACACACAGTGTCATTTAAAAAAATTATAGTTGGTTGAATTTGGTCAAACTTGCTGAAATTTGATTTAATTGGACTAAAATGCTCCTCAGATGCAAGTTGTGGGACTCGTTTTGCTCACTTTGCAAGATGTGTGACTAAAACACTTTCACGGTGCAAGATATGGGACTAAAACGTTTCCACGATGCAAGATGTGAGATTAAATGTGTATATACCTCTATATATAAATGGTAAAGCCTATTTGGCGAGTGGACTAGTCTTAGCACAGAATGGGGGAGAAGAAGAAGAAGAAGAAGAAGAAGAAGAAGAAGAAGAAGAAGCCACTTTAGTTCTAGAAATGCTACGGACTTGGGGATCAAAAGGAAACCATGATCGTGATGAGGCAGCGGGTCAAGTCGAGCAGCAAACCCCTCAAAAAAAGAAAAATGTCGAGCAGCAAGGCCCATTGAGGCAGATCACGCGATGGATGTGTCGATCTCGATCCAAGTATGGGATTCGCATTCGGGTCAGGGAACGAACCTTCCGCACTCTACGCTGTACTACGTCTGACTCTCCATGTGCCGAGTGTTGACTGTGTTCCATCAGCCTGCACTGCACTTGCTGCAGAATTCCTTTTGTGTGCACACCAACGCTCTGGTGCGGAGAGGCACTTCGCGAGATCTAACACCGTTTTTCAGGTAACTCCGTTGTCATACTTCTGATTTTTTTTTTTTGACCGGGACATACTTCTGAATTTTTACTGCAAACAACTGCGATGTCATAGCCAGCGATGTTCCTACCTTCCTAACACGCTTTTCGGCAAACTGAAAGAAGATACAATGACACCAGCGTGCATCCCCATTGTCAATGATCACTTCGTTGCATGCCACGTTTAATACTTTAACGTTAACTACGCTGCTCTGGGACTAGGATATTTGCCGGCATCTAGATGGATCTGCGAGCTAACGGCTGTTTAACCTTTTCTTCTTCATCTGTTTGGCGTATGCACCACCACATAAAAAGAAACCTTTGCTGTTCTGCAGGACGGCCTTAAAGAAGATTTCCCAAGTCAAAGGGTTAGGTTTTATCCAGTCTCCCGATCGATGCAACAACGGCCTGCCCCCTGCATCTTTAATTATGGCCGTCACCGAGACCACTAAAATAGCCTAGATTTCGATCTAAAGTAACAGCCACCAAGTAACAAAAGTCGTGTGGACACGGAGGAAAGCAAGCACCACATATCTGATCTTACCTACTAATGATTGATTTTTGCACAGGTGCGGTGTGCCAACCACTGCCCTGCATAATGCCTCTGGTATCCTTTCAGTTTCAGCTTCCAAAATTTTGGACTGTCCCGGTACTACCTCCTCCTTGGCTTGTTGCAAATGGGTAGGATATAGAAAGGGGAAGTGTTTGCTGGCCAAGACAAAAGGGTGATACAGTAGTAATCTTCACTGCTACTGAGAAAGATATGACACCTATGCTACTGCCATCTTCCACATTATATGTACAACTCTCCAGCAGTCCTTTAGGTGAGAGAAAAATTCTCAATGCGCACTTTGGGATAAAAGGTTTTACTTGCAAGTTAGAATGCCTGCGGTTGCTACACAGATAAATCCGTTTTCTACTGGAACAGGAAGAATTAACGGGTGCTCCAAACATCATGTTTGGCATTCTTTTACTACTGCTGCTGCTGCAGTGTCACTTCGCAGTGTGGCACACTTCAAGGCGGCTAAATGGTCAGACCGTCAGAGTCAGAGGAGCTCATAATTGTAAGCCTACACTACACATGGTCACGGTGTGTCCCTGTCATCCGCTAACGGCCGTCCCCGTGACAGTTGGATTTAACGCTCCGAACATAACACAGATTATCCACTTCAAAGCTCAAACCAAGAACTGGACAAACTCGTGATACAGGTATGTTTCAACTACTAGCACAGACCGGACAAACTGGCCAATCAGGATGTTTCAACAACTCTTTGCATATATCTCAAGTCAGGTTTATACTGACTAGGGGATTTTTTTTTATTAAAAAAAAGGTTAAATAGGCCTTCGGCCACTCACTTATTTGCGCAACATTGTATGTTACAAGTTCAAAGGCTCTCAAGATAAGTTGCAACCCTTATAAATAATGTCAAAGCATCTACTACTTTATGGGTTCATGCTTATTTGATTTTCAGAAAAAATATATAGGAACTTCATAGGTTTGGATCTTGGGGCTTTCTCCTCCACAAGTTGTTTGATTAAAAGAATTTGAACCTTCTGGAATATTTCATAAGAATTTCTCATAACTTAGAGACTTTTTGAGTCACAGAATTTCTAAAATACGAGGATACTAAAAACACAGCATTGGAATGTCACGCACTCCTGAATCCCGCTCCATTTGTTCCTATGAATAGGGTACACACGCTTTTCAGGATTTAACTTTGATGAGGAATTAGTCTAAGTATATGATATTATTTGGTAGAAAATTGATGTCACTAGAAAGTGTTTTGACTATGAATGCAACCATACCAATTTTGTGCAACATAATTGAGTATATGATTGCAAAATTACATGAGTTAGTATCGAACATGTTTGAAATAACACATAAAAATAGAGAAATTGCACCAAGAGATTAGAGTGGATGGGATTTTTTCCCAATACCGATTACAAAGAATCTACCTTAAAAAGTAAAGGGTTGAAATCCTTTAATCGAACAACCTTTACAAAAAAAACTTTGGATTCATAAGAAAATCCTTTGGATTCTCTTTTAATCAAGAAGCCTTTAATGTTGGGGAACGATTTCCATTCACTCAAACTGTCTGAGTCCTAGAACTTTTTGTGTTTGATCCAATAATTGTTTAATTGCAGGGAAACCTGATATCAATCTAACATTGGAGAGTGCTAATGCAAATAGTAGAAACAAGTATAAGATGCACAATCGGAACTAACAATAGTTAGAAGAAATCTTGATTAATACTAGTAAAACCGACCGTGTTTTCACCAACAACTATCCGTATAAATGAATAGAATGTGTGTTACACAATTAGTTATAATGTTTAGTGGGATTAAACTCTATTTATGATATGAAGTCCTTTAAAGGGTGTGAATGCCATACTTATCTACGAGGCTAGAAGAGTAGTTTCTCTTGTCCTGCCTTTATCTTTATCTGAAAATAAATGGTCGGGACTTTTAGAACCACCTTGAATAGTGTTTACGCAAAATATTGTACCATAGGATCGCGAATGGAAAAAATGAATGCGCCTCTCCAGTGAAGTCTAAATCTTACTTGAACCCAAGACATCTGTTGTGATACCATATATTAAGTTTATGCACCAACATTTACCACCAATTCAAACGTATAGTTCTGTTAGTTGGTGCAATAAACTTAATATGGCATAAGAGCAAAGATCTTCGGTTCATTATAGTCCCAACCTCTTTGTCTACATATTTAGGTGTGGCACATGTGAGAGAGGTGTATAAGTATATGTAGATTGATCAACCATCTAAACCCGTTCAGAACCATGATTCTATTGTTGGTGCATGAAACTTAATCGTGTGGGCTTGATATAGCAACCGATATAAGACCTCTAAGTGAATCTATCTAAGAAACTTCTCCTGGTATCTGGAGCCAACTTTCGGGCTCATAATTAGGGCCACCCCGCGTTCATAGTGAATTTGTCTTAGTGAGTCATGTTTGTAGTTTTTCTACAAGATTTGGATAAAAGTACTTCACTATCATTGACTAATCATTCATTGAATTCATAATTTCTTGATTCAATTCCTTTATTTTTTGGTGTTTTAAATACTCTTTGGTGTTAATCCTATTGTTTTATTCTCCTAGATTTTAAAATGCACTAGAATCTAAGCCCATACAAGAGACTAGAGGGGGTTGGTGTAAATAGGAGCTAACCGAATTTTAGTTTTTTTTAATTTAGACTTGATACAAAGGTAAATTATCTAGATATCCAACTAAGTGTGAATTTCCCTCTATGACAACCAAGAAAACAAGATAAATAATGGTACAAGAGTAAAGGATAGAAATAACCATAGAGACACGAGGACGTATTTTCGAAGTTCCTTCCTTGCTAAGGGAAACGTTGTTGGAGATATGCCCAAGAGGCAATAATAAAAGTAGTTATTATTATATATTTATGTTTATGATAAATATTTACATTCATGCTATAATTGTATTAACCGGAAACCTTAATACTTGTGTGATTTGTAAACATGTAAGAGTCCCTAGTAAAGCCTCTTTATAATACTAGCTTGTTGATTAATAGATGATTATGGTTTCCTAATCATGACCATTGGAGGTTATTAATAACAAGATCATATCATTAGGAGAATGGTGTGATGGACATACTCCTATAGTTAAGCGTAGCATAAGATCAAGTCATTTCAATAGTTTGTTCGCTATAAGCTTTCAGATACATAGTAACCTAAATGCTTCGACCGTCGGATCATGTTAATCACCATTACCGGATGGATGCTTTGATGACATCAAACACCACTTCGTAACTGGGTGGTTATAAATGTGGCATTGAGTGTTCGGAAAGTATGTGTTGAGGCACATGGATAAAGAGTGGGATTTGTCCATCCATATGACGGATAGATATACTCTGGGCCCTCTTGGTGGAATGTCATTCAATTGGCTTGCAAGCATGTGACTGGATCACAAGGGATCACATATCACAGGAACGAGTAAAGAGTACTTATCGGTAACGAGGTTGAACTAGGTATGCAGAGATACGGACGATCAAACCTCGGATAAGTAAAGTATCACGAGACAAAGGGAAATTGGTATTGTATGTAAATGGTTCATTCGATCACAAAGTAATCATAGAAATATGTAGGAGCCATATGAATTTCTAGATTCCTCTATTGGTTATAGATCGGAGAAGAGTCTCGATCATGTCTGCATAATTCACGAACCGTAGGGATACACACTTAAGAATTTGATGTTGTTTAGTAGATATGGAATGTGAGTAAGAGATCAAATGTTGTTCGGAGTCTCGGATTGGATCCAGGATATCTGGAGGAGATCTAGAATGGTCCGAAGAATAAGATTCATATAAGGAAAGTCCGATTCCGGAGTTTGGGAATGGTTTCGGTGTTTTCACCAGAATGTTCTAGAAGGGTCTAGAAGGTCCATCGATCCGGAGTGGGAATGGTACATGGATGTGTCATAACAAAGTGGAATGGTTGCATCATGTTCTAGGTCACTTGGCTGGTTAATGAGAAGAGAGAAATCGAACTCTAGTTTGAAAGTCAAACGCCAATTTGAAAAAGTCAAATCCCAACATGGTTGCCTAGTGGAGGGAGGGAAGGAATCCCACTTAGGGAAGGATTCCTCCCTCCCCTTGCCACCTGCCTAGTAGAGGAGTTTGGGGATGAATCCTCGTCCCCCAACTGCCTCTCCCACCTATATAAGGAGGGGTAGAGCGCCCCTACCCCTCACCACAAACCCTAGCTTGGTCGCGCCACCACCCCAAGTCGCCGCCGCCTAGGCCCTCTCTAGCCACCGGCTACCACCACCCCTCGGCCCTCTAAACCCTAGATCGATGAGGCCCTCTTCTACTCCACCATACCCGCTCCGGCTTAGGTGAAGCCCTGCGCGGTTTCCCCTCTAATTCCACCACCACGCTGTCGTGCTGCTGAAATTGCGAGAAGAGATCTACAACCTCCGCTTCTTGATGGAACAAGGGAGAGGAAGGTATTCATCGAGTACCGAACGTGTGACCGACTGCGGAAGTGCTGTCGGAACACAGCGCGGAAGGATCGTCTTCACGATCTTGAGATCGGCAAGTGAACGACTAAATCAACCACGAGAATCCGATCTCGTTAACCACTTTGGAATCTTCGAGGGTTAGTACTCTATCAACTCATTGCACCGATCTAGTAGATTAGATCTTGGCTTGTGTGAGTTCATGCGGTAGAAATTTTTTGTTTTCCATGCTACGTACCCCTACAGTGGTATCAGAGCTGTGTTTATGCGTATATCTATTGCACGAGTAGAACACAATGTTTATTACGGGCGTTGATGATTTTGTTGTTGATTTCTTCTTGTGTAATTTGCATCTTGCGGGATGGTAGGATGAAGCGGCCTGGTCTAACCTTACATGACATCGTTCATGAGACTTGCTCCACGCTCGACATGCAACTTGTATTGCATAAGTGGCTTTGCGGGTGTATGTCTCTCCCACCATAGTGAAGATTCAATTTATAACGGGCACTTGACAATACTTGTATCAACGGTGTGGTTCTTGTTCGTAAGTTAGAACGGTTTTGATTCGAAAGCCCTAAACTACGTAAAACATGCAAAGAAAATTAGAGGTGTTTAACTTTGTTTTGCAGGGGTGTGCTGTGATATGATATGGCCATGATTATGATTGTATACGATGTATGCAATGATCCTTATTGTAAGTTGGCAACCAGCAAGATCCTTATGGTTGTCTTTTAATTTCATTAAGACCTGCATGTCTATTATTCAAAGTAGTTATAATAGTTGATCCTGGTGGACGACAGCCATGGAGCGACGTCATTGACCTTGACGCCACGCCGGTGATGATGGAGATCATGTTCATGCTTGAAGATGGAGATCGAGAGCACAAGAAGAAAGTCCATATCATATCACATATTATGAATTGCATGTGATGTTAATCCTTTTATGCATCTTGTATTGCTTAGATCGTGACGGTAGCATTATAAGATGATCCCTCTCACAAAATATCAAGTAATAAAGTGTTTATCCTTAGTAGGCACCGTTGCTAAGACACGTCGTTCCGAAGCACCATGTGATGATCATGTGTGATAGATTCTATGTGTGCATACAACGGGAGCAAGACAGATTTTCTCATGCAGATACTAAGGTTAATATTGACGAGCCTAGCATGTACAGACATGGTCTCGGAAGGTCACCGGAAGCGGAATTGCCCCAAGTACTTGGCAGATCTGAAGAACGGAAACATCAAGAAGAAAGGTATATCCGATATACATGTTATTGATGTGTATGTTACTAGTAGTCGTAGTAGTGCCTGAGTATTTGATAGTAGTTCAGTTGCTCATATTTGTAACTCGAAACAGGTGCTGCGGAATAAACAGAGACTAGCGAAAGACAAGGTGATGATGTGCGTTGGAAATGGATCAAAAGATTATGTGGTCGCGGTCGGCATGCTCCCTCTTCATCTACCATCGGGTTTAGTTTTATACTTAAATAATTGTTATTTGGTGCCTACGATTGAGCATGAACATTATATCAGGATCTTGTTTATTGCGAGACGGTTACTTGTTTAAGTCCGAGAATAATGGTTGTTCGATTTATATGAGTAATATATTTTATGGTCATGCACCTGTGATAGATGGTCTATTCTTATTAAATCTCAATAGTAGTGATACACATGTTCATAGTATAGATGCTAAACGTTTGAAATTGAATGATAATTCTACATACATGTGGCACTGTCGTCTTGGTCACATTGAAGTAAAGCGTATGAAGAAACTCCATTCTGATGGACTTATTGAATCACTTAAAAAATGCGAAGCATGTCTGATGGGAAAAATTACTAAGACTCCATTTTATGGTATGATGGAGCGAGCTACAGACTTATTGGAAATCATACATATCGATGTATGTGGCCCGATGAGTGTGGCATCGCGCGGTGGTTATCGTTATGTTCTTACTTTCACGAATGACTTGAGTAGATATGGGTATATCTATTTTATGAAACATAATTCCAAAACTTTCGAGAAGTTTAAGGAATTTCAAAGTGACGTAGAGAATCAACGTAACAAAAATATTAAATTTCTATGATCTGATCATGGAGGTGAATATCTAAGTTACGAGTTTGGCGAGCATTCGAAAAAATGCGGAATACTTTCACAATTGACACCGTCGGGAACACCACAACATAATGGTGTGTCCGAACATCATAATCGAACTCTCTTAGATATAGTTCGTTCTATGATGTCACTTATAGATTTATCGTTATCATTTTGGGGTTATGCATTAGAAATAGCCGCGTTCACTTTAAATAGGGCACCATCTAAATCCGTTGAAACGACATCGTATGATTATGGTTTGGGAAGAAACCTAAATTGTCAATCCTTAAAGTTTGGGGTTGCGAAGCTTATGTAAAGAAGTTATAGCCCGACAAGCTTAAACCTAAAGCGGAAAAATGTGTCTTCATAGGATACCCAAAGGAAAATATTGGGTATACCTTCTATTATAGATCCGAAGGCAAAATATTCGTTGCCAAGAATGGATCCTTTCTAGAGAAAGAGTTTCTCGCGAAAGAAGTGACTGAAGGAAAGTAGAACTCGACGAGGTTGTTGAACCTTCTCTCGGATTTGAGAGTAGCACAACACCGGAAGAAGTTCCTATGGTGCCTACACCAATAAGAGAGGAAGCTAATGATGGTGATCATGAAACTTTGAACGAAGTTACTACGGAACCTTGCAGGTCGACGAGGACTCGTACCACTCCCGATTTGTATGATCCCATTATGAGAATCATGTTGGTGGACAACACCGATGATCCTGCGACATATGAGGAAGCGATGATGAGCCTAGATTCCAATAAATGTCAAGAATCCATGAAATCCGAGATTGGATCCATGTACGAAAACTAAGTACGGACTTTGGTGGACTTACCGTATGTCCGGAAGGCTGTCGAGAACAAATGGATTTTCAAGAAGAAAACAGATGTTGATGGTAATGTAACCATCTGTAAAGCTCGACTTGTCGTGAAAGGGTTCCAACAAATTCAAGAAGTTGACTACGATGAGACTTTCTCACCGGTAGCAAAGCTAAATTCCATGAGTATTTTGTTAGCAATCGCTGCATATTATGATTATAAGATATGGCAGATGGATGTCAAAACAGCATTGCTCAATGGGGATGTTGATGAGGAGTTGTATATGGTACAACCCAAAGGTTTTGTCGATCCTATGAAAACTTCAATGATCCATTTATGGATTGAAGCAAGCATCCCGAAGTTGGAATCAACATTTTGATAAGGTGATCAAAAGTTTTGGTTTAATACAAACTTATGGATAAGCTTGTATTTACAAGAAAATGAGTGGGATCTCTGTAGCATTCCTAGTACTATATGTGGATGACATATTGTTGATTGGGAATGATATAGACCTTCTTAAAAGTGTCAAAGATTATTTGAATAATAGTTTTTCAATGAAGGATCTTGGTGAAGATGCTTACATTTTAGGAATAAAGATTTATAGAGATAGATCGAGGCGCCTAATAGCGCTTTCACAAAGTACATATTTGGACAAGGTTCTAAAAAGATTTGGAATGGAAGATAGCAAGAAAGGGTTCTTGCCCATGTTGCCCAATACGACCTTGAGTAAAACTCAAAGTCCCGCTACGGCAGAAGATAAAGAGGATGAGTAAGACTCTCTATGCCTCAGCCATAGGATCTATCATGTATGCCATGCTATGTATAAGACCAGATATTGCATATACTATTAGTTTGACTAGCAGATATCAAAGTGATCCAGAGGTAGATCACTGGATAGCGGTCAAAAACATCCTTAAGTACTTGAGAAGAACTAATGATATGGTTATTTCTTATGGAGGTGATGAATAACTCGTTGTTAATGGTGACACTCATGCTAGTTGGAACACCGATCCGGATGATTGTAAATCACAATCTGTATACGTATTTACTTTGAATGGTGCAGCCGTGAGATGGAGGAGTGCAAAGCAAAGCATTGCAGAGAGATCTTCAACTGAATCAGAATACAAAGTTGCTTCAGAGGCTTCACAAGAGGTGATATGGATGAAGGAGTTCATTACGGAGCTTGGTGTGGTTCCCAGTGCACTGGACCCAATGGCTATCTACTGTGATAACATGGGTGCCATAGCCAATGCGCAGGAGCCAAGGTCACACAAGAAGCTGAAGCAAATCAAGCTGCATTTTCACGCTATTCGAAAGCATGTCCAAGATGGTGACATAAAGATTTGCAAAGTACACACAAATCTGAATGTGGCGGATCCGTTGACTAAACCTCTCCTGAGGGAAAACCATGACCAACATCAAACCTCCATGGGTGTTAGGTATAATACCATGTAATTTAGATTATTGACTCTAGTGCAAGTGGGAGACTGTCGGAGATATGCCCAAGAGGCAATAATAAAAGTAGTTATTATTATATCTTTGTGTTTGTGATAAATTTTTACATTCATGCTATAATTGTATTAACCAGAAACATTAATACTTGTGTCATTTCTAAACATGTAAGAGTCCCTAGTAAAGCCTCTTTATAATACTAGCTTGTTGATTAATATATGATTATGGTTTTCTAATCATGAACATTGGATGTTATTAATAACAAGATCATATCATTAGGAGAATGGTGTGATGGACATACTCCTATAGTTAAGCGTAGCATAAGATCAAATCATTTCAATAATTCGTTTGCTATAAGCTTTTAGATACATAGTAACCTAAATCCTTCGACCATGAGATCATGTTAATCACCATCACCGGATGGATGCTTTGATGACATCAAACACCACTTCGTAACTGGGTGGTTATAAAGGTGGCATTGAGTGTTCGGAAAGTATGTGTTGAGGCACATGGATCAAGAGTGTGATTTGTCCATCCATATGACGGATAGATATACTCTAGGCCCTCTCTGTGGAATGTCATCCAATTGGCTTGCAAGCATGTGACTAGATCACAAGGGATCACATATCACAGGAACGAGTAAAGAGTACTTACCGGTAACGAGGTTAAACTAGGTATGCAGATATACCGACCATCAAACCTCAGATAAGAAAAGTATCGCGAGACAAAGGGAAATTGGTATCATATGTAAATGGTTCATTCGATCACGAAGTAATCATAGAAATATGTAGGAGCCATATGAATTTCCAGATTCCTCTATTGGTTATTGATCGGAGAAGAGTCTCGATCATGTCTGCATAATTCATGAACCGTAGGGAGACACACTTAAGGATTCGATGTTGTTTAGTAGATATGGAATGTGAGTAAGAGACTGAATGTTGTTCGGAGTCTCGGATTGGATCTAGGACATCACGAGGATATCTGGAATGGTTTGGAGAATAAGATTCATATAAGGAAAATCCAATTCTGGAGTTCGGGAATGGTTTCAGTGTTTTCACCGGAATGTTCTAGAAGGGTATAGAAGGTCCACCGATCCAGAGTGGGAAGGGTACATGGATGTGTCATAACAAAGTGGAATGGTTGCATCATGTCCTAGGTCACTTGTCTGGCCAATGGGAAGAGAGAAATCAAACTCTAGTTTGAAAGTCAAACGCCAATTTGAACAAGTCAAATCCCAACATGGTTGCCTAGTGGAGGGAGGGAAGGAATCCCACTTAGGGAAGGATTCCTCCCTCCCCTTGCCGCCGGCCTAGTAGAGGAGTTTGGGAAGGACTCCTCATCCCCCAACCGCCTCTGGGGTAGGGCGCCCCCTACCCCTTACCATAAACCTTAGCTTGGCCGCGCCACCACCCCAAGTCGCCGCCACCCTAGGTGTATGGATTCGTAGCATGGAAAACAAAAAAATTCTATCGCATATAAACAAACAAGCCAAGATCTATCTACTAGATTGTAGCAACGAGTCGATGGAATAACTCACCCTCGAAGATTCCAAAGTGTTTAACGAGAGCGGATTCTCGTGGGTGATGTAGTCGTACTCTTCCCGATCTCAAGATCGCGTAGACGATCCTTCCGGCGCTGCGTTCCGGCAGCGCTCCCGCAGTCGGTCACACGTTCGGTACTCGACGAAGACCTTCCTCTCCCTTGTTCCAGCAGGCAGCAGAGGTTGTAGCACTCTCCTCGCGATTCCAGCAGCACAACGGCGTGGTACCGGAAGTAGAGGGGAGATCTCGCAGGGCTTCGCCTTAAGCCGGAGCGAGTATGGTGGACTATGAGAGAACCCTCGACGATCTAGGGTTTAGACACGCCGAGGAGGGGCAAGTCGGCGGCTAGGGTCAGCTAGGCGGTGGCGGCGGTTTTCCCTAGGGCGGCGGCGGCGGCAGTGGAGGTGGCGGCGCCGGCGGCTAGGGTTTAGAGGCGGAGGAGTTGTGTGTCTAGGAGGGGAGCCCTGCCCTACCTTACATAGGTGGAGGGGCCGGACAAGGGGAGGGGAGTCCCTTCCCAACTCGGCTTGGAGGTGGGCCGGCGGTGGAGGGGAGGAACTCCTCCCCAACTCGGTTTCCACCTCCCTCTCCACTTCCCAAAAATAGCTGTTTGACTTTCAAATTGCCGTTTGACTTTTTCAAACTAGGATTTGAATAAACCCTCTATTTTGTTCAGCGATGACACCTAGTACATGATGCAATCATATCAACTTGATAGAACACATTCATGTACCCTTCCCCTCCGGAGTGCCGGACATTCCGGAACCTTCTAGAACATTCTCGATGAAAACACCGGAACCATTCTCCAACTCCGAAACAGGACTTTCCTTATATGAATATTATTCTCCAGACCATTCTGGATCTCCTCGTGATATCCCGAATCCCATTCGAGACTCCGAACAACATTCAGACTTTTTCTCATCATTCCATAACTACTCAAACAATGTCGAATCCTTAAGTGTGTCTCCCTACGGTTCGTGAATTATGCGGACATGATCGAGACACTTCTCCGAACAATAACCAATTGAGGAATCTGGAAATTCATATGGCTCCCACATATTTCTACGATTACTTTGCGATCGAATGAACCACTTACATACGATACCAATTTCCCTTTGTCTCACGATAGTTTACTTATCCGAGGTTATGATCGTCGGTATCTCTGCATACCTAGTTCAACCTCGTTACCGATAAGTACTCTTTTCTCGTTCCCGTGATATGTGATCCCTTGTGAGCCAGTCACATGCTTGCAAGCTAATTGGATGACATTCCACCGAGAGGGCCCATAGTATATCTATCTGTCATATGGATGGACAAATCCCACTCTTGATCCATGTGTCTCAACCAATACTTTCCGAACACTCAATGCCACCTTTATAGCCACCCAGTTACGGTGTGGTGTTTGATGTCATCAAAGCATCCATCCGGTAAAGGTGATATGCATGATCTCATGGTCGAAGGAATTAGGTTACTATGTATCAGAAAGCATATAGCAATTGAACTATTAAAATGACTTGATCTTTATGCTACGCTTATCTATAGGAGTATGTCCACCATATCATTCTCCTAACGATATGATCTTGTTGTTAATAACATCTCAATGTTCATGATAGGGAAAGCACAATCATTCATTAACCAACAAGCTAATGATGTATAGAGGCTTTACTAGGGACTTCAATTTAAGTTTTACAAATCACACAAGTATTAATGTTTCCTTGTTAATACTATTATAGCATGAATGTAAACATTTATCATAAACACAAAGATATAATAATAACTACATTTATTATTGCCTCTAGGGCATATCTCCAACTGTCTCCCACTTGCACTAGAGTCATCTAATCTAGATTACATGGTAATATACCGAACACCCATGGCAGTTTGGTGCTGGTCATGTTTTGCCCTCAGGAGAGGTTTAGTCAACGGATCCGCCACATTCAGATCTGTGTGTACTTTGCAAATCTTTATGTCCCCATCTTGGACATGTTCTCGAATAGCGTGAAAACATAGCTTGATGTGCTTCAGCTTCTTGTGTGACCTTGGTTCTTGCGCATTGGCTATGGCACCCATGTTATCACAGTAGATAGACATTGGGTCCAGCGCACTAGGAACCACACCCAGCTCTGTAATGAACTCTTTCATCCATATCGCTTCTTGTGAAGCCTCTGAAGCAGCCATGTATTCTGATTCAGTTTAAGATCTCGCCACAACGCTTTGCTTTGCACTCCTCCAGCTAACTACTGCATCATTCAAAATAAATACGTATCCAGATTGTGATTTAGAATCATCCGGATCGGTGTTCCAACTAGCATTGGTGTAACCATTAACAACGAGTTGTTCATCACCTCCATAAGAAAGAACCATATCCTTAGTTCTTCTCAAGTACTTAAGGATGTTTTTGACCGCTGTCCAATGATCCACTCCTGGATCACTTTGATATCTGCTAGTTAAACTAACAGCATATGCAATATCGGGTCTAGTACATAGCATGGCATACATTAGAGATCCTATGGCTGATGCATAGGGAGTCTTACTCATCCTTTCTCTATCTTCTGCCGATGTCGGACTTTGAGTTTTACTCAAGGTCGTATTGGGCAACATGGGCAAGAACCCTTTCTTGCTATCTTCCATTCCAAACCTCTTTAGAACTTTGTCCAAATATGTACTTTGTGACAATGATATTTGGCGTCTTGATCTATCTCTATAAATCTTTATGCCTAATATGTAAGCTGCTTCGCCAAGATGTTTCATTGAAAAACTATTATTCAAATATTCCTTGACACTATTAAGAAGGTCTACATCATTCCCAATTAACAATATGTCATCTACATATAGTATTAAGAATGCTACAGAGCTCCCACTCACTTTCTTGTAAATACAAGCTTCTCCATAAGTTTGTATAAAACCAAAACTTTTGATCACCTTATCAAAACGTTGATTCCAACTTCGGGATGCTTGCTTCAATCCATAAATGGACCGTTGAAGTTTGCATACCTTGTTAGCATCTTTAGGATCGACAAAACCTCTGGGTTGCATCATATACAACTCTTCATCAATGTCTCCATTGAGGAATGCTGTTTTGACATCCATCTGCCATATCTCATAATCGTAATATGCAGCGATTGCTAACATAATCCTCACAGACTTTAGCTTCGCTACTGGTGAGAAAGTCTCATCGTAGTCAACTCCTTGAATTTGTCGAAACCCTTTTGCGACAAGTCGAGCTTTATAGACAGTAACATTACCATCAGCATATGTTTTCTTCTTGAAAATCCATTTGTTCTCGACAGCCTTCCGGCCATCCGGTAAGTCCACCAAGGTCCATACTTGGTTTTCGTACATGGATCCAATCTCGGATTTCATGGCTTCTTGCCATTTATTGGAATCTGGGCTCATCATCGCTTCCTCATATGTCTTAGGGTCATCGGTGTTGTCCACCAACATGACACTCATAACAGGATCATACCAATCTGGAGTGGTACGAGTTCTTGTTGACCTGTGAGGCTCTGTAGCAACTATAACCGAAGTTTCATGATCATCATCATTAGCTTCCTCTCTTATTGGTGCAGGCACCACAGGAACTTCTTCCGGTGCTGCGCTACTCGCAATTTCGAGAGAAGGTTCGACAACCTCGTCGAGTTCTACTTTCCTTCCAGTCACTTCTTTCGAGAGAAATTCCTTCTCTAGAAAGGATCCATTCTTGGCAACAAATATTTTGCCTTCGGATCTATGATAGAAGGTATACCCAATAGTTTCCTTCGGGTATCCTATGAAGACGCATTTTTCCGCTTTGGGTTCAAGCTTGTCCGGTTGTAACTTCTTTACATAGGCTTCGCAACCCCAAACTTTAAGGAACGACAATCTAGGTTTCTTCCCAAACCATAATTCATACGGTGTCGTTTCAACGGATTTAGATGGTGCCCTATTTAAAGTGAATGCGGCTGTTTCTAATGCATAACCCCAAAATGATAGCGGTAAATCTGTAAGTGACATCATAGAACGAACCATATCTAAGAGAGTTCGATTACGACGTTCGGACACACCATTACGCTGTGGTGTTCCCGGCGGTGTCAATTGTGAAAGTATTCCGCATTTCTTCAAATGCTCGCCAAACTCGTAACTTAGATATTCACCTCCACGATCAGAATGTAGAAATTTAATCTTTTTGTTACGTTGATTCTCTACCTCACTTTGAAATTCCTTAAACTTCTCGAAAGTTTCGGACTTATGTTTCATGAAATAGATATACCCATATCTACTCAAGTCATCCGTGAAGGTAAGAACATAACGATAACCACCGCGCGATGCTACACTCATTGGACCACACACATCGGTATGTATGATTTCCAATAAGTCCGTAGCTCGCTCCATCATACCAGAAAATGGAGTTTTAGTCATTTTACCCATCAGACATGCTTCGCATCTTTCAAGTGATTCAAGAAGTCCATCGGAATGGAGTTTCTTCATACGCTTCACTCCAATGTGACCAAGACGACAGTGCCACATATAGGTCGAGTTATCGCTCGATTTCAAATGTTTAGCCTCAATGTTATTAATATGTGTATTTCCACTATCGAGATTCAACAAGAATAGGCCATCTATCAAAGGTGCATGTGCATAAAACATATTACTCATATAAATCGAACAACCATTATTCTCGGACTTAAACAAGAAACCGTCTCGCAATAAACAAGATCCCGATATAATGTTCATGCTTAACGCAGGCACCAAATAACAATTATTTAAGTATAAAACTAATCCCGATGGTATATGAAGGGGTAGCGTGCCGACCGCGATCACATCAACTTTTGATCCGTTTCCCACGCGCATCGTCACCTCGTTCTTCGCTAGCTTCCGTTTATTCTGCAGCACCTGTTTCGAGTTACAAATATGAGCAACCGAACCAGTATCAAATACCCAGGCACTACTACGAGTACTAGTGAGATACACATCAATAACATGTATATCAGATATACCTTTCTTCTTGATGTTGCCATTCTTCAAATCCGCCAAGTACTTTGGGCAATTCCGCTTCCAGTGACCTTCTCCCTTGTAGTAAAAGCACTCAGTATCAGGCTTAGGTCCAGCCTTGGTCTTCTTCGTCGGCGTGGTAACTTTCTTACCACCCTTCTTGAAGTGTCCCTTCTGCTTAGACTTGCCTCTCTTGAATTTGGTAGTCTTATTGACCAACAACACTTGGTGCTCTTTCTTGATCTCCACTTCTGCAGATTTCAACATGGCAAAGAGTTCTGGCAACGTCTTGTTCATGTTCTGCATGTTGTAGTTCATCACAAAGTTCTTGTAACTTGGTGGTAGTGATTGGAGGACGCGGTAAATCCCCAAAGCATTAGGAATCACTATACCCAAGCTTTGAAGTTTGTTTGCGTGCCCAGACATCTTAAGCACATGCTCACTGACGGATCTGCCCTCTTCCATCTTGCAGTTAAAGAACTTTTCAGAAGCCTCATAGCTTTCAATTGCCGCATGAGTCTCAAAGATCAATTTGAGATCCTCGACAATATCATATGGGTCTGAATTCTCAAACCTTTTCTGAAGCTCCGATTCTAAACCATACAAGATAGCACACTGAACTGTGGAGTACTGAGTCTTCCGAGTGAGGTAAACATTCTTTACTTCATCGGCAGCATCAGCTGCAGGTGGGTCACCCAGCGGTGCATCCAGCACATAGGTCAAATTACCAGCTGTGAGGACAATCCTCAAATTGTGGAACCAATCCGCGAAGTTGCTTCCATTGTTTTTCAACTTTTCTTTCTCTAGAGAACGCATTAAAATTGATGGTAGGGGCTGCCATTGATCTACAACATATTTGCAATAGTTTAGCTAAGTTTATGACAAATTGAGTTCAAATTAATAATAAAATTAATCTAGGTGAACTCCCACTCAAAACAATATCCCTCACATTGTTTTAGTGATCACACGAACCAAATCCACCACATCAACACCGATCATCACGAGATTGATATAGTTTCAATGGCGAACAATCGACATGTTCATCATATCTACTATATGATTCATGCTTTACCTTTCGGTGATCCGTGTTCCGAGACCATGTCTGTACATGCTAGGCTCGTCAAGATCAAACCTTAGTTTCCGCATGAGCAAATCTGGCTTGCTCATGTTGTATACACTTGCGGAATCTAACACACCCGATCATCACGTGGTGCTTCGAAACAACAAGCTTTAGTAACGGTGCTAACTAAGGGTGAACACTTTATGACTTGAAATTCATGTGCATGAGGGATCATCTTATAATGCTACCGTCGTCTACTAAGCAATACAAGATGCATAAAGGATTAACATCACATGCAATTCATAATATGTGATATGATATGGCCTTTTCTTCTTTGTGCTTACGATCTCCATCTTCAAGCACGAACATGATCTCCATCATCACCGGCATTGCATCAAGGTCAATGACGCTTCTTCATGGTTGTCGTCCACCGGCTTCAACTATTACAACTACTTTGAATAGACACGCGGGTCTTAACATAAATTAAAGACAACCATATGGCTCCTGCCGGTTGTCAACTTACAATAAGGAACATTGCATACATCAAATATAATCACAATCATGGCCATATCACATCACAGCACACCCCTGCAAAACAAAGTTAGACGCCTCTACTTTCTTTGCATGTTTTACGTGGTTTGGGGCTTTCAATAAGTGTCGTTTTAACTTACGAACATGAACCACAACATTGATACTAGTATTGTTAATCACCCGTTGTAAATTGGATCTTAACTATGCTAGGAGAAACAGGCACCCGCAAAGCCACTTATGCAATAAAGTTGCATGTCAAGCGTGGAGCAAGTCTCATGAACGATGTCATGTAAGGTTAGCCCGGGCCGCTTCATCCCAACATCCCGCAAGATGCAAAGTACACAAGAAGCAATCGACAATAAAAGCATCAACGCCCACAATGACCATTGTGTTCTACTCGTGCAACAGATCTACATATAGACACGGCTCTAATACCACTGTAGGGATTCGTAGCATGGAAAACAAAAAATTTCTATCGCATACAAACAAACAAGCCAAGATCTATCTACTAGATTGTAGCAACGAGTCGATGGAATAACTCACCCTCGAAGATTCCAAAGTGTTTAACGAGAGCGGATTCTCGTGGGTGATGTAGTCGTACTCTTCCCGATCTCAAGATCGCGTAGACGATCCTTCCGGCGCTGCGTTCCGGCAGCGCTCCCGCAGTCGGTCACACGTTCGGTACTCGATGAAGACCTTCCTCTCCCTTGTTCTAGCAGGCAGCGGAGGTTGTAGCACTCTCCTCGCGATTCCGACAGCACAACGGCGTGGTACCGGAAGTAGAGGAGAGATCTCGCAGGGCTTCGCCTTAAGCCGGAGCGAGTATGGTGGACTATGAGAGAACCCTCGACGATCTAGGGTTTAGACACGCCGAGGAGGGGCAAGCCGACGGCTAGGGTTAGCTAGGCGGCGGCGGCGGTTTGCCCTAGGGCGGCGGCGGCTAGGGTTTAGAGGCGGAGGAGTTGTGTGTCTAGGAGGGGAGCCCTGCCCCTCCTTATATAGGTGGAGGGGCCGACCAAGGGGAGGGGAGTCGCTCCCCAACTCGGCTTGGAGGTGGGCCGGCGGTGGAGGGGAGGAACTCCTCCCCAACTCGGTTTCCACCTCCCTCTCCACTTCCCAAAAATAGCCGTTTGACTTTCAAATTGCCGTTTGACTTTTTCAAACTAGGATTTGAATAAACCCTCTATTTTGTTCAGCGATGACACCTAGTACATGATGCAATAATATCAACTTGATATAACACATTCATGTACCCTTCCCCTCCGGAGTGCCGGACATTCCGGAACCTTCTAGAACATTCCCGATGAAAACACCGGAACCATTCTCCAACTCCGAAACAGGACTTTCCTTATATGAATCTTATTCTCTGGTCCATTCCGGATCTCCTCGTGATATCCCGAATCCCATTCAAGACTCCAAACAACATTCGGACTCTTTCTCATCATTCCATAACTACTCAAACAACGTCGAATCCTTAAGTGTGTCTCCCTACGGTTCGTGAATTATGCGGACATGATCGAGACACTTCTCCGAACAATAACCAATTGAGGAATCTGGAAATTCATATGGCTCCCACATATTTCTACGATTACTTTGCGATCGAATGAACCACTTACATACGATACCAATTTCCCTTTGTCTCACGATAGTTTACTTATCCGAGGTTATGATCGTCGGTATCTCTGCATACCTAGTTCAACCTCGTTACCAATAAGTACTCTTTTCTCGTTCCCGTGATATGTGATCCCTTGTGAGCCAGTCACATGCTTGCAAGCTAATTGGATGACATTCCACCGAGAGGTCCCAGAGTATATCTATCTGTCATATGGATGGACAAATCCCACTCTTGATCCATGTGTCTCAACCAATACTTTCCGAACACTCAATGCCACCTTTATAGCCACCCAGTTACGGTGTGGTGTTTGATGTCATCAAAGCATCCATCCGGTAAAGGTGATATGCATGATCTCATGGTCGAAGGAATTAGGTTACTATGTATCAGAAAGCATATAGCAACTGAACTATTAAAATGACTTGATCTTTATGCTACGCTTATCTATAGGAGTATGTCCACCATATCATTCTCCTAACGATATGATCTTGTTGTTAATAACATCTCAATGTTCATGATAGGGAAACCACAATCATTCATTAACCAACAAGCTAGTGATGTATAGAGGCTTTACTAGGGACTTCAATTTAAGTTTTACAAATCACACAAGTATTAATGTTTCCTTGTTAATACTATTATAGCATGAATGTAAACATTTATCATAAACACAAAGATATAATAATAACTATATTTATTATTGCCTCTAGGGCATATCTCCAACACTAGGGATCTCCCAACTCGCCGCCGCCTAGGCCCTCTCTAGACGCCAGCTACCACCACCCCTCGGCCCTCTAAACCCTATATCGCCGAGGCCCTCTTCTAATCCACCATACCTGCTCCAGCTTAGGCGAAGCCCTGCGGGATTTCCCCTCTACGTCCACCACCACGCCTTTGTACTGCTAGAATCGTGAGAAGAGATCTACAACCTCTGATGCCTGCTGGAACAAGGGAGAGGAAGGTCTTCATTGAGTACCGAATGTGTGACCGACTGCGGACGCGATGCCGGAACGCGGCGGCGGAAGGACAGTCTTCGCGATCTTGAGATCGACAAGTGAACGACTACATCAACCACGAGAATCCAATCTCGTTAACCGCTTTGGAATCTTCGAGGGTTAGTACTCTATCAACTCGTTGCACCAATCTAGTAGATTAGATCTTGGCTTGTGTGTGTTCATGCGGTAGAGAATTTTTGGTTTCCATGCTACAAACCCCTACAAATGCGTCTTCATTGGAGAGGTGTGGCGCCACAAAGGTCACAAACGCCACCAAGTCTCAGCTTTTTCTCTCGTGTGCGCACCACAAAGGCGTGCATCCGAACCACTATGTGGTGACCTTGAAGGCAGCGATCGTGACCTTTTACAAAATGTTTGAATACTCTCAACAACTCAATTGTAGTCTCCCAACACCCGAAATCTTTACAACACCAGGGTGACCTCTTCTATCTAGGGTTACAAGAACTCAAGAGTAACAAGTTTCTCAATGAAAAGTGGGGGGATCAAATCCCTTTGTAGAAAAGATTTTTAGGGTACCCGGAGTCCTCGCTCAGGGACCATCTGATGTTATTATGGAAGTATGCTGAATAGAGACGTGAACTCGAAGTAGGAAGAGATAATCGAACACCCCATCTTGTAGATACTTCGATCTTTTAAAGCATATGTGTAAGTTATTTTTCTAGAGCAAGAGCAGATCTCCTGGTCTGTGCATACTAGGGTACACACAACAATAATTTTACTACACATGAAATAACATATCTATGGTAAAGATATAAAACTATACATTATCTTCAAGATAAATTGATTATCATTCGTGTTGCCATGATCATATCACTAGGCACCAATATCCAGCGACAAAAACCAAGAACTAATATCTTCTAGTGGAGAGCATGCTTCTCATAGTCAAAACCTTCAAGAACGAATAACTTCTAGTATAACAATGTCATTAGATCCAACCAGCAAAGTTATATCTAGAGTTAGTTTCAACCAATGCATTTAAATGGTACCTAATTTGTCTAATCAAGTGTAGATCGTGTGTTTCATGAGAAAGATATGCCTACTTCTTGTTGAATCTGCAGACCTTGTCATACAATCTCTCTAATGGTTGCACATTCTCACATGGAGCACCACACTAGTAGGCTTCCAATGCGGCCTAGAAAAAACAACCTCGTAGATCTCACATGATACGTCCATAGGACTACTCGAGTTGGAAATCATATGAGAAACTTGTTAAAATAAAGATGATAATATCAATTCGTTACCTACGATGCACATATTGAATCTTGTAGCATTACCTTGTTGTTTCCCCACATTACTAGCAAGACTATAAACCGATCAAGCCCAACACCATATTTTTTTCATCAAAGGGGTTCCCCTTGATTCATTAACAAAGCAATGGTTCTACATTATCGATTTATGTTACATGTCATGTGCAATATCTCAGTAGATGCACAACGTGTGAGCAAAAGAAAAACAAAGAAATCACAACATAAGCTAAACTTCATAAACCTTCATGTAACTTTTGCACCTTCAAATAACACCCGAATTCAGTTGTTCATCACAAATATGATCTACTAGTAATTCTTCGACATGTTGGTGCTTAGCTTCTCGCTCCGTAGAAGCTTTTCCTAGCCACCATCTTCAGCTTCTCAAACCCTTACCACAACACATCTTGTACTTTTGGTTTTTGCAGTCCACTCTAATAATTAATCTAGTGCTAAATCAAATAGATAATATCACGGGGATAATTTGGTATCATATTATAAAAAAAGCCCTATTTATGGACCACATGGACCAAAGATACCAGTCAAGCAGATTTTTGCTACCACTCTATCCTGACCCTCGTACTTCTCAATCCACACACACCCAAATCGGTCAATTTTAACAGTTAGAAAGGAGTATCAAAGGCACAATGCAACATACTAAAAAAACAGTGGGGCAGGAGAAGAAAAGGTCGTCTGATGCAACCCAACATATGGCAATCACCAACTGGACCACATCATGCTACGCTAACCATTCGTACTAAGATGAATTCCTTCCATATCTTGTCCTCCTTTAGCCCTCACATGAATGTGATCCTATTTGGGCCAAATGTGTGTCCCATGTCTGGTCTCTTCCCATGACCATGACGCCCAGAGGACCTACAAAGGATGACCAAGGAGGCAAGACACCCAAGTAAGAAGCATGGAAAAGAAGACGGAAGAAGGGAACCGGTGCCAGCTCTGGTCCATCCGGATCCACCACCGGACCAAACCGGCGCCAACTCCGGCGCGTCAGACTCCTCGTTGAACCAACCCGACTGCCGCCAAAACAATCTGGCACCCCGCCAAAATGATCTTCTATGTAATGAACTGGTGCCTGCCGACCCATCTCGGCACCCGCCGAACCAACCCAGCCCCAAGTCCGATCCCGCCCGACTTACCGCTGAATTCGCATGTTTGTGCATAGTTACAGGTTTGATGCCCTGGAATGTTCCCCTACCTACCCTGTTGCCCTCTAGTACTATAAATGGCCCCCTTGTGGCTCAGATCTAGGTAGATATGAATTGAGTTGACTCTTGTCTTGTTCCCAAGAACTCTAGATGGGAACCCCTCTCTAGATTGAATCTATGAGTTGTATCAAGGCCCTCCTCAAGTACTTGATCTCTCTAAGTTAAGGATTCTAGTAATTACTTGGTATCTCCCTTTGGGATTCTACTTTGAACTACTCTCTCCTTAGTTTGGATTCTACCATTTGCTTACCAATATCTTCTCATGTGATTCTACCGCAAGATCTCTCGCCTCGGGATTCTATTGGATTGGTTGTTCGAACAAACAGGAGAAAATCGGATGGTGTGTGTTTGCGTGCATTTGTATCTTTACCTTCCCTTTCGTGTTGAGTTCATCGTGTTCCTTGTGTTTCCTCTCACTTCTCGCCCCCTAATCCGTTAAGATCAGGCCACCTAAGGGTCAATCCCAAAGGATCCGCAACATGGTCATGTTTTCAGCTACAACACATAACATGTCTTCATTACATCCCCTTTTCCTCAAGTTATCTTTAGTTAAGGTTCTCCTCCACATTAAACCCCAAACAAAATCTTGTTTTTAGCAGGTACTTTCATCGCCCAGAACTTCCTAAATACTTCAATAGCTGGCTTGGCCTGAAAGCATTGTACAAGGACTCTAAAGTAAATTCTTTCCTGCCAAGCTTCTGGACCATCTTGTCATCTCTTTGCTTTAGCTCTACACTATGAACAATATCCAATAATTTTTTCCACTCCACAATAAAATCACCCCACAAACACCTCGTAAAAATAAGGCATGTCCCATAAGAGTGTACCACCCTGTCCACTGCCTAGAATTGTGGTGTACCAGGTTTATCGGTTGCCCGTGACAATGTTCCTTTTGAAGATATTTCTTTCTTCAGGATTTCCTGCCAAGCCCCATTTTCATTCTCTAACCTCCACAACCATTTGTGTTTATCAAATCCAAATCAAGGATGCAAAGCCCTCCTAAATCCTTAGGAGAGCATAAAGTCCCCCGGTTAACCAAATGATATTACTTCAAACCCTTGTTCTTCTTGCCCAATCTGAAGGCACCTTCCACTATTGATAACTGGTGACTCCTACACCTCGTCATATCGCCAAAATGCCCTGATACGAGCTTATGCTCTAGGAGGCTAGAGATGAGGCTACAAAGTTTTGTTCTAAGCAACCACCGCGAGAGACTCAAAGACCACTCACCATTATATTAGGCACCAAGTTTTCACCACCGCCAAAGCACGCATACATAGCATTGCGGATGGATCATGTAGAGATTCATGAGAGTTTGTAAAATATGCACATTGTTCATGATAACTATGCAAGGAAGAAAAATTCAAACTTACACAACCAAAACATTTTTGGGAAGCAAATTTCACATGGAGCAGTATTGGTGCCTGTTGGGTTTCAAAAAACTATCAACAACATAATAGTAATTGATATTTTAGCAATCAAGGCAGTACCATTAGTAAACTATAAGTAACTATTTTTTTTTCGGGTAACTATAACTAACTATGACTATGCTTCCTTGGTTTCTTAAAGACAACTAGTACAAAATCAAAACCATCATCACGAGCGTAGAAGCATCTTTTGCAACAAACACCCACCCTCCCTGAACCGAGCCAAGAAATTCCTACTACTACAGTCTCGACGGAGACAAGCTTGCTCCTTTTCCTCTCCAGATCCCCCACCTCCACCGCAACTCCGCTCCATTCCATTCCACCGCCCCCACCACTCCTCTCCTCTTCTCACCGCCCTCCGCGTCCTCTGCCTTGAATCCCCGTCCGGCAAATCCACAATTCGCACGGGTGAGCCCCCGCCCTCGCCGGCGGCGGAGAAGTTCCGGGGGGTCGGCGCGCTCGCGAATCGCGCAGCCATGCTTCAGAAGTTTGCGCTCGCGTTCAAGACCAAGACCATCGAGTTCTTCGCCGAGGAGGAGGAGGACGAGGATGCTGCGGCGGGGGAGAGGGGCGTCCTCGCTGGCCAGCGGGTGCTCGTGCTCAAACCCGACCCGCATAACCCTAGCCCTGTCAGCGGGGAGCGGGAGTACGGATCAGCTTCCGGGGAAGAGGCCGCCGCTGCGGCGGCGCTCGCGACGGTCTCGTCGTTCCAATTAGCGTTCCTGCACCTGCAGGCGGCGCACTCGCCGTTCCTGCCGGAGGCGGCCGCCGCCGCGGACGCCCTCGCGGTGTCGCACCTCCGGCGTTTGTCGGAGCTGAAGCGGCTCGCGTCGGGTGCGCCAGGGGACGGGTCACTCACGGCCCACCTGGAGGACCAGGTGCGCGAGAACCAGGCGCTTCTGCGGTCGTTCGACGCCGTGGTGAACCGCCTCCAGGCCGCACTGGACGCCAAGGACGCCGCGGCGGCCTCTCTTCGCCGGGAGCACGCTGCGCTGGCGGACGGCAACGCGCGCCTCGCCGGGCGCCTGGACCGCGCCCTCGCACCGCAGCCGGGCGCCGGTGGCGGCGACGCCTTGGGCGCCATGCTCTCCGCGAGCGTCTTTGATTCTGTCCTGCGCGATGCTCTCCGGGTGGCCCACCGTTTCACCCGTGCGCTCGCCGAGCTCCTGAGGTGCGCTGGATGGGACCTGGCCGACGCCGCAGCAGCTGCCTACCCCGGTATTGCCTACTCCAAGCATGGCCACTGCCGCTACGCGCTCCTCTCCCGCGTGTGCCTATCCATGTTCGATGGATTCGACTCTTACCAATTCGGTGGCACAAGCGATGCGGCTGCCCTTGAAGGAATCGAGCTGGCGATTCGCAGGAACGAATCATTGCAGCAATTCATTGAGCACTCTGATGCAGACCCCATGGAGCTCATGAGTTCAAGCCCAGACTGCGAATTCGCCCAATTCTGTGATCGGAAGTACAAACAGCTCATCCATCCAGGCCTGGAGTCGTCATTGTTTGGGAATTCAGAGTGCGGTGCATTGCCGGTGATGGCCACAGTCGGTCCACTCTACGAGATGTTCATCACAATGGCAAGCTCAATATGGACACTGCACAGATTGGCCTGGGCGTATGACCCAGCAGTGGGGATATTCCAGGTTAGCCGGGGCACAGAGTACTCGTCGGTGTACATGGAGAACATCGTGCGGGCGAAGGCATTTTCAGCGAGCAAAGAGGTCGGGAAGACGGTGCGGCCGAAGGTCGGTTTCATGGTGGTGCCAGGGTTCCGGCTCGGCGGGACGGTGATCCAATGTAGGGTGTACCTCGAGTCCTAGACTCCATGGAGAGGAGGGATGAAGGTATTATAGATTCAAATGTAATGAAACAGTATAGTCTGAAAGAAACTGTACATTTGGGAAAGAAAAGGAGGCTGTGTAAAGGCAATCCAACTATCCAAGATGGGTGTGCCTAAGATAATCTCTCAGAATCAAAGTTGCTACTACTCGATGAGGAGTAGAAAGAAAGCTATTTATCCATTTTTGTTTTAGTGTTGGTGTTGTTGTAGACCGTAGAGTTGTACAAAGGTGAGTGAGATTCAGAGAGTTTGTGTTCTAACACTGTCAAAGATTTACTAGTTCTCCAATCTTGGGTAATTTATGATATTGTAAATGTATATTTATGATATTGTCTGGGTGAAATCTTTAGCTTGGTTGAGTTAAACCATAGATCAGTTCATTGCGTTTTTTCGTGTGTGAAATGTTCGTTACCTTGCCATAATTTGCTTGCAGCTCTTTGAGCAGCATCTTTCAGTCATGACAAGAGTACATGTTACTACTATAGTTTGCAAGTGCTGTTTAGTGTCTTTCCTCTTCAGTAAGTACTGCGTGCTTCCTGAATCGTGTGCTTAAGTTAGTTGGGATCCATGATTCAGGTAGCTCACACACTTTCCGCCCTGAGGAATCTTTTTTCGTTTGCTGATGAGGAGATTCAGTGCTAGTAGCTCTCCATGATCCAGCTGTTGGACATTCAGTGCTAGTAGCTCTCTCTCTCTCTCTATGCCTTCTCTTCTCCATTGAAAATCGTTTCGTGCTGATGCAGCTAAAGCGGCATTCATGATTCCGGACGGGTCAATACTACGATTGCTTCCGGACCAAACTCCAGGTTGTCAGCTAGGAGGGCGGTGAGCAGTGACCACTACTGCCCTTTCGGCCTTTCCGGTTTTCTTCTTCAGAGTGGGGGTGGGGGTGGGGCTGGTTGGTAGTATGTCCGTTGCTTCGGGTTTAGTCTAGCACTAGCAGGCAGGAGGAGGAGCTGGCAGCAGCAGCAGCCGGGCGCGTGCACTGATGCTGTCCGTGTGTGTGTTCGCTTCTCTCCGGCTACACTTTCTTTTTTCTTGTGTGCGGGGGCGTGTTTTGACCTCGCAATGATAAAGGAGCGGGGTTCCTGATCCCTATCGTGCTTCCTTGCCAGGTTACAGCGCGGCCACGGCCGCGTGCCTCCTTGCTTATTCCTTCGGCAAGCTGATCGAGGTTGCCGCTTTGCTCGGGCGAGCATATTCTGACCAACCAGAGGGGCACTTGCCTGTGGCTGCTGTGACAGTGGCAGGGACGCAGGGTGCTCGGTCGTGCTGTCGTAGGGAGAGCTTGTGCCGCTGTGCTTGGCTTAATGCGACTCGGTTGCTGATGCTACTTGCTAGAGGGTGACAGAGATGCTGACACTGTCCGCGAACAAAAACTCCAGACAACGAGGATTCAGAGAGGTCAAAAATATGTGCATTTAGAAAAAAAGGAAAAATTTAGAGCCATTTTTTTAACGGTGAACGAATGCAGAGCACCCAACATATATTACTGCTATCAAGATACTTGAGTACAAAAAGGCTCAAAAAATAAAAATTACACAGAGACCCTATAATAAGACCCTGAAGAAAACTTGAAAAAGTGATCAAGTCCTTCATCCTCTTCCTCCTCCAGATCGACGACGAAGCTCCAACATCAGCCTGCAACAGCGCCACAGGGAACGAATCCGGCACACAGAGCCAAGCGGCGACGGAGCGGCAGCCCTACTGCCATTGGGTCCGACGCGGTGATGAAGAAATTCCAGCGGAACACGTCGGAGAGAAGCTCCAGGAGTAACCTCCGTGGCAGGCCAGCGCCACCTGCAACCCTAGCAACCACCATGGTCACCAGAATCCCAAGGGAGGGAACCAGCGCAGCACGAAAATCACTAGCATCTAGGCGAAGAAGAAGACGAACGATGCGGTGGATTGCTTGTCCCTCGCCACCATGGTCGGCCGGGAAGAAGAAGACACCACACCAGTCACCGCAGCACCAAGCTCCCCTGCCACCACGGCTGCCCAAGAAGGATGTCCCAGGACTCCATCCTCCCTGCCAGATGCCAACTCCTAGGCCATTATCGCGAGTTCCCAGCAGCAGATCTCGCACATCCACTTGACTCCGACCACCGGAGCACCTCGAGGATGCAGATCCACGCCAGCAAGCTTCAAATCGAGGCCAGCGATTGAAGCCCTAACTCTGGGAAAAACACCCACTACAGCGGCAAAACACTACAAAGCAACCTACAGACTAACCTAAACTACTGCGGCACCTCTCCTCCGCCACCTTCGTCCGACAACACCATCGGAGGGGCTCGGGATCGGCCCGGCCGCTCTCTTCTTTCCTCGGGCTGCTGTTTAGGGGGGAGGGAGGGAGATGGGCTCACAGCTCGGTTGGTATTTAGAGCCATTTTGGGACGTGATATTTACAAGCGCAACTGCAGGAGTGCACACGCAACATATAAAACCACGGACCGTCTTGCCAAGTGTCATGCCGCAGAAAGTTACGATGGCCATGAAGGAAATCTGCAGGTCCACCTGTTTTCCTTACTGACGCGTCAAGATTTTCTGCTGTCGTCAGGGCTCTGGGTCTTGATCAAATGGTACTACTACTAATGTAGAATTTCACATACTCCCTCCGACCCATATTGGTTGACTCAAAATTTTCTAGATTCAGATGTATCTGTTTGCTACTGCTAGCTATAGATCGATTTGGTAGGGCCTTTGTATTGTAAGAAATCATTAGGATCTAAGAGAGAGAGAGGAAGGAGGGAGATACCTTCTCCGGTGCTCGAGCTCTACTATCCGTTGGCTAAGGGGGGGAGGGGGGCGATGGCGAGAGCAGGGAGAGAGAGTTGGTTAAGCGGTGGCGGCGCTTCCCGTGGCTTAGCGCTAACCTAGATCGGCTAGGATTGTAGGTGGGGTGAGCGGCGGCATGACGAACCTCGTGTTGCGTGCCCCGGCCCCCACTCTCTTTATATAGCGCTGCCACAGGGGCCCACCAACCATGGCTTGGTTGGGCGCCCCCGATCAGGGCACGGTCAAGGGGTTCGACCAAGCCGCTAGGCTCGATCGCGAGATCAACCTAACAGTCTCCCCCTTGATCTCAACTTTACATTTAACTTTATTCTTTATACTTTACTCGTTTCATCACAGACCAGTACATAGAACATGTTTCATCGTCACAGCTCAATTGCTGATAAAATCATACAGCTACAATATACCTCTCTATTTTGAAACAAAAATTTGTCTCTTTTGGGCCTCTTATGATCCAGAAATTATAGGCTTTCCCTTAAACCCATGCCGGCTAAGCGCTCCTTGAACACATTGGGTGGTAAGACTTTCGTTAGTGGATCCGCAAGTATATCCTTTGTCCTTGTATGCTCGAGTCTTATAGTATGATCCTGGATCTTATCTTTCACAACATAATACTTTATCTCTACTAGTTTGGAGCATTAATCGTTGTTGTTGTGAGCATAGAATACTGTGGGCTCGTTGTCATGGTACATCTTTAGTGGCTTGTCAATTTAATCTACCACTTTCAAGTCGGGTATTTTTTTTCCATACAATCCCCCAGGAAGAGGGATCGGGTTCCATTATCATCAGACAATGGAACAACAACCACACACATCGACGTAGTACTGACCCACCTAGGGGGTCAAAAAGGAAAAGCAAGAGGTTCAAATTACACACTGAACAAACTAAACAGAAATAAAGAAGGAGGCTGGAGACGCAAGAACACCGCCCTCAGGCTAGTGGGGAACCGTCCATAGCAAGACACAACCAAGGAACTAAAATACTGGATGCCAACACCATCTTCTCGCAGCCCAGTCCCTTTTTCTCAAGTTCTCCTTCTTTTCTCCCTCCCCCTTTCCAGCTCCGGAGCTTCATGAACACGATCTCCAGGAATTGCAGGCAGCCCCAGGGAAGGAACAGGGGCCACATCCATAGCTGTCGCATCGGCCAACGCATTCTGTTGAAGAGTATCCGCTCCAGCTTGCAGCACCGCCCGGTCATTATCCCCATGCAACCCTGCCCAATAACGAATGAACACACAAGCATATATGACCAAATCAACAGGCGAGTTAATGAGTTTTTTTTTTCAAAACAAGCCCTATTCCCGAGCTTCCAAATAGCCCAGCATATTGCCGCTACCACCGTAATCTGCACATTCCTACTAACCCTCACATACTGAGAAGCCCACCAAAAATATTGGGAAAAAGATCCAGGTCTATTCGCGACACCAACAGCTCTGGCAACCACCCCCCAAACATATTTAGCAGCCACACACGAAAAGAACAAGTGTCCAGTGCTCTCATCCTCATTACAAAACCTGCAAGTAAAATCTCCAACCCAATTCTTCCTTCTCATGTTGTCTTTGGCGAGAATAGCATTGTGCCAGATAAGCCACAGCCAAATCTTAATCTTCAGGGGAATTTTTGCTTTCCACAGATGTTTAAAACTTCTATCAATCCCAACATTCGACAGGCGTGTGTACATTGACTTAACAGAGAACTTGCCAGATTTATTCCACATCCACACTGGCCTGTCCTTTTCCTGATTCAAACTCACCCCAGACAGCAACTTTCTCATTTGTTCCTGATGATTCAACCCATCAGTATCCAGCCATCTCCTAAAAGAGAGACTCCACCCTTTTTTTGCCATGTCTGCCACCGTGATTCTTTGGTTCTGACAAATATCAAATAAATCAGGGAACCTATCTTTCAGGGGTGAGTCCAAGCACCAAGCATCATGCCAGAAATCAGTCAACTCCCCATTACCAATCCTCATTCTCCTACCAGCCAAATAGAAATCCCTAATCTTAATCAAATCATGCCAACATGGAGAATCACTCTGCCTGTGTTTCACATTACTGATCCCACCTTTCTTCAAATATTTTTTCCTCACAAAAACTTGCCATGGACCTTCCTCAGCTTCGAGGCGCCACCACCACTTACACAACAAGCAAATGTTAAAAAGCCTAATGTTTTTAATCCCCAGTCCACCCTTTTTCCTGGGCCTACACACATACTTCCATTTAACCAGATGATATTTCTTCTTCCCCACCTTCCCATACCAAAAGAAAGCTCTAGTCTGTTTCTCAATTTCTTCCACATTTGACCTATGTAGAAGAAACATAGTCATAGGGTAAACAGCCACACTGGATACACAAGCAGTGATTTTAACATGTCTCCCTTCCAGGGACAAAGCTCCCCCCA
Organism: Avena sativa; assembly: GCA_916181665.1. NCBI lineage: Eukaryota > Viridiplantae > Streptophyta > Magnoliopsida > Poales > Poaceae > Avena > Avena sativa. Next base: position 232,530,206 of record OV702279.1, read on the forward strand.
TCCAGCCATCTAACTTTTTCTTCAACCTATCACCAATAAAGCTCATTTCAGCCACTGTACATCTCCTGCTACAAACCGGCAAACCCAAATATTTAATAGGCCAACTACCCTTCTGACAGTTGAACATCTCAGCATAATTGGACAGTTTCTCCTCATCCTCTAACACCATCATCACCTCACTCTTCTCAAAGTTAATCTTGAGACCAGACATGGATTCAAACAAATACAACAACAATTTCAAGTTTCTAGCCCCCTCAGGATCATCCTTAATAAACAGAATGGTATCATCAGCATATTGTAAAATGGCAATCCCTTTATCAAACATATTATCAACCAAACCTATAAAAAACCCACCAGCCTGTGCATTAAGCACCATCTTAGCCAAACATTCCCCTGCCAAATTGAACAGAAAAGGAGAAAAGGGGTCCCCTTGCCTAACCCCCTTAAAGCTGCCAAAGTAAGGACCAGTTTCCCCATTGACCTTAACATTGAGAGTACCCTGAGTCACAACACTTTTTAACCAAATCATCCAATCTTCACTAAAACCTTTCTTCCTACAACAGTAAAACAGAAAGTCCCAGTTAACCTTGTCATAAGCTTTCTCAAAGTCAATTTTTAAAACCACACCCTGCTGCTTCTGACTTTTCGACTCTTTCAAAATCTCATGTAATAAAGTCACCCCATCTGCAATAAACCTCCCCTTAATAAAAGCAGTCTGACAAGTATCAATTAGTTTCCCCATCACAGGCTCAGTTCTAACTGTCAGAGTTTTAGTAAAAATCTTAAACAACACCCGGAGCAGACAAATAGGTCTATACTTCTGTATCCTATCAGCATCATCACCTTTCGGCAGCAGAGTAATCACACCATAGTTAATGCTCCTCAAATCAATCTTATGAGAAAAAAAATCATCAAACACAGCCATAACATCTGTTTTTATAACTGCCCAACAATGTTGATAGAATTCAATAGGAATCCCATCAGGACCAGCAGCTTTATTTTCTTCATCTGGTCAATAACCTCTTTAACCTCTTTCTCAATAAAGGGCACCCTCATTTTATCCCTATCTTCATCATTAAGCTTCTCCCAGTCCTGCCAATTGTCATCTGCAAGCCTAATAGAAAACACACCAGCAGGCCCAAACAAAGATTTATAATAACTAGTAGCATGCTTCAGGAGATCACAGGTCCCCTGAATCTCATTCTCCCCATCTTTCATTGAAAAAATCATTTTCTTTCTCCTCACCCCATTAGCAATCCTATGAAAATATTCAGTATTATTATCACCTCTAAGCAACCAATTGTCCCTCGACCTTTGCTGTCAAAATCTCTCCTCATTTTCATACACCTCTAGCAACTCTTTCTAAATAACTGCTTTTCTTTTAAGTTGTTCAGCAGTAAGCAAAATCAGCTCCTCAATATTTTCAAGTTCCTGCAGCTCCTCCACCAACCTCTTCTTCCTTTTCTTATCCTCCCCCTTAAATGAGCCCCCCATCCTTTCAAATCATTTCTGACATTCTTAAGTTTTTTCTGCAACCTATCAAGACTGTTCTTGCCATTCACACGTTTTTTCCAAACTTTTTCCACCCTGGTCAAAAAGTCATCACACTGTAACCAACTTTTCTCAAATCTGAATTCCCTGCCACCTGTTTCCTGCCCTTCCATAGTATCCAGAATCAAAGGACTATGATCAGAAACCTCTCTAGACAACTTGTGTACTGTAGTAAGAGAAAACAACTTCTCCCATTCTTTACAAACTAAGATTCTATCCAATTTCTCCAAAGTCGGATTTTTCTGGTTGTTGGACCAAGTAAACTGCCCTCCAGACATGATGATCTCTCTTAAACCATAAGCATTGATAATCGAATTAAACATATGCCCCCACTTGTTCAAAACATGACCCTTATTTTTTTCAGAAACACATCTGATCACATTAAAATCACCACCCACCAACAAAGGAATAGTTTGATCCTAACAAACCTCAGCTAACTCAACCAAAAACTCCTCTTTATTCTCCTCTTGAGCAGCCCCATACACTATCACCAAATGACACTGAATCTGTTTCAAAACATCAAACACCTTCAACTTAACATGAAATTTGCCCACAGACACACCAATCTGAATCAATTTAGAGGAACGTAGGCCCCCCAAAATGCCTCCAGACCTTCCCACAGAAGGCAACCAACTCCAGGAGAATTGATTCATTCTTTCTTGATAGTTTCCTGTAAACCAATAAAATCCACCTTCTTCTGTCTCAACAGACTGTTCAGATAAACACCTGCGCTTTCTTCCCCACACCCCTAATATTAAAAATAGCACCTATCATAATACAGATTTTCTCTCTCTTGTTCCAGTCACAATACCACTCATAGGGTGATAGTTGTGAACCTTCACAGCAGCAGCCTTTAACTTTCTCTCCCTCATAACAGAACCAGTTCTCAACTTTTTGTTTTGTTTCCTAGAAACCACAGGAGTAAAATCCTCCTCATCATTACTAGCATCCTTCCAATCCAGAAACAAAACCTTCTCATTCAGATCAGTATCACATTCATTCACTACCTGCCTCCTATCCTGTAAACTATGTCTAGCAATCTCTAATTCTTTTAAGGAATTAATATGTTCCAAAGATATAGAAGAAGCATCTATCCCCATTTCCAACGATCTATGCATAATAATATCATCATCCAGAGCAGCAAAATAATTATGCAAAGTTAGATTTGTACATGATAGATATCTAGGAATTTGCTGAGCCAAATGCCCTTCAGCCATGTTTCTAGCACCACCTTGATCAGCCACCCTTGAGCTCCTTCTTATACCCTGTTCTTCCACATCAGCCACCTGTTCAGATTGAGATTCCACACTTTCCTGAGTAGAGCCATCAGGTTGAGACAAGTCAACAGCCAGTACTTCTTGATCTTGATTGACAACTTCCATGTCCTGAGCACCCTCCATCCCAGACCCCCCAACAGTCCTTTTTTTTCCACTATCAGAGGAAGAACCAAAAGAGGTATCAGTAGATGCACTATAATTTTTTGCCTGTGCACCCTCATCTTGCTCATCCTCCTCTTTCAGCAAATGACCATACTGCTTCATAAGTTCATAATGCTTGTCACTGCTCTTATCTTTTAACAGACCCCTGATAAAATCATCAAACCTCTGGGGACCAGCAGCAATCTCAGTACTGACCTCTTTAACCACAGTAGAGGATAGGTTCTGTACAACATCCATGTGAGCACTGCCCAATCCACCCCCATCAGACACATTTTCCTGAGTATCAACTTGCATCCCCACAACAGCTGTTCTGGTTTGATTACCTGTCCTACCACCACCACCAGAACCACCTGCTACATTCTCTCTAATCACAACTCCCCTTGAACGACCATCACCTCCAGAGCTAGCCCAGATGTTAGCCATTTAGTCCCAAAAGAAACTCCCCCAGAATCCTCCTGCTCCACCACAACCTGTTTTCCTTTGTCCAACCCACCTTCACCAGTACCATTGCCACCATGTTGACGACCCCCAGCACCTCCATCACTACCTGCACCAGGAACAGTTCTTTGCCCACTACCATCATCAGGTCTCCTATGTTCAGCTTCACCCTCCTTCTCCTTATCCAACCCATCATCACCATCCTGCCCATCAATCCCCATAGCAGAAGGCAAAGTGGATACAACATCTGGAGCAAAAATCTCCCTGGTGTATTTGAATTCATAAATCCCACCCTGCATCTCCCCCCTTCTGGTATTAGGAACCAAAGAAACATCCAAACAAGCAATTTTTACTCTTACATAAGCCAAGTTCCTCAAGCTATTCCTGTCCAGGGCCACAGGTTTGCCCACCAAAGAGGCAACATAGAAGACAGTTGATTTCTCCCTGTACTTCATAGGGATGCCAACAATTCTAAACCAGGCTTCTTCCAGCCAGTCAACAGGTTGAAAGTCCCCATTCCACTTAGATAACTGAATCACAGCATCAGGAATTGTTTTCATGAAGACCTTCCCAAAGTGGAAGTCATCAATAGATCTGGCAGAAGGGAACCTCATCAAAAATTCCACATCATTAATAGACCTGGCATTAAACCTCCATCCAGATCCCATAGCATCAGCCCACATTTGAAATTCCTTCTCCAAATCCTTGCCAGTGACATCACCCCTAACCACACTTATATGAGCATAATGCAACTGTTCCATAGACTGAACATTTGACTCCACCACAGGAATAGAATGAAAACCCTGCTCAAAGTCAGTACTGCCAAAGAAAAGAGGAACATACTCCCAAGGTTTCCTCTCTTGACAGACCAAAATGCTATGATCCTTCCCACAATTATCACACACAACCTCTTCCTGAATCACATCTAGCAACTGCACATCCCCAGATCCTCCATCCACAACACCATCCCTCGGCATACTCACTACTGGTGGTGGTACAGAGGACCCCACCAGAGTAGTAGCCACAGCATCAGACTGAGTAACTGACAAAATTGGAGACAAATTCACAGGGCGAGTCCCCCCAACAGGCACATTAACAGAAGTAGATGCCGAGGTGTTCAAGCCAGAAGCAGACCGAGTTACAGGCACAGAAGTGTTCATCACAACCCTAGGAACATTAACCTATTCAACTGTTCGTGCAAAAACCGGCTCCCCCTTCTAGGATTCGAACCAGAGTTACCTGATCTGCCTGGGAAAGACGAAGCAGTAGCATCAGACCCTGAACCTTGCTGCATCTCCGGGCGGTGACTCCACCGGCCCCGATTACGAGCCTGCTCCGCTTCACGACGGCGAGCCTCCGACAGTGCCCGCTCCCGCGCCAAAGCCTACCTGCGTTGATCCTCCATCCTGGCCTCAATCTCTGCTTGCCTCAACTCATCCCTATGCCTAGCATCCCGACGCCGAGCATCCTGCTCCTCGCGGCGCCGCTCCTGCTCGCGGATCCAGCCACTTTCCCTATGATCCCCCTCCAAACCTCTACGATCGACAGGAAAACGACCTTGTCCGTACCCAGAACCGAATCTGCTCGCATAGGGACCAGATCGGACTGGAGGACGAGAAGGGGAACCACGCCCACCACGAAATCGCCGAGCCATATCAGATTCCGCAACCACCACCTGAGCAAACGATCTGCAATCCCTCGAAACAACTCCGCTCCACTTCACCGGAGAAACAATCCACGGTGACGATGGCTGAAGAATTGGAGGCTCCCGGACGAACACCACACCACACACACCACGAGATCTGGAAATGGCGAGAGGGGAAACGGCTCCCGATCTAGGGTTAGAGAAAACACGAGGTGGAGGCAAAACTGACTGTGGATCGTGCTCCGTCGTATTAGTACCCCACGCCTCACCTGGCAGGTGCCCTCCTCCAGCGAAGCCCCACGGTCAGCGCACGCAGCCCTCCCACAACCACCGAGCCGTATCACCCGGCACGTACGCACGTAGGGCGACGCACCGGCGACACCGCGAGGAACTGCCCCTACCACCATCGGCGGACCCACGAGAACGTGCCATCCTTTGTGTACCAGACGCGCCCCGTACGAAAAATCCACCACCGAACACCAACTCGCCAGGATCTGTCCCGAAGCATCACGCAACGACACCTGTCCCGAGCTCTCTCTCGAGATCAGGCCCCGTCGGCAAGGACTGATCAAATCCCCAGCCACCTCACGGATTATGGCCCTCCAACTCCCGATCAACCCACGATGATCATCGGAGAAAACCACCGCCGTGGAGATAGGAAGGAGAGGAGAGGAGGAGAGAGAAGCCATCCCTAATGTTCATTTGTTCTATCCTTTCAAGTCGGGTATGAATTTCTTTAACCATATCGCCTGCCATGTGGCCTGATAACATACTATAAATTCTGCATACATCGTGGATGATGTAACTATTAACTATATGGAGCTTCTCCACAAAATAGCCACTCCTGCGAGAGTGAAGACGTATCCTGTCGTGGATTTTCGATCATCTCTATCTCCCGCAAAATCAGCATCTGAATACCCTCTTATCTCTAGGGAATCAGGTCTTCTATATGTTAGCATGAGGTCTTTTATTCCTTGCGCATAACGCAAAGCTTTCTTTACCATCTTCCAGTGCTCTATGGATGGATTCTCTTTATATCTACCGAGTACCCCTGTTGATAAATGCTAAGTCAGGGCAAGTGCACACTTGTGCATACTGTAAGCTTCTAACAACCGAATGATACGTCCAAAACGTATCTACTTTCTCGAAAACTTTGTTATTGTTTCTCCTCTAAACTTGTGTGATTTGGATACAACTAACACGGACTGACGCTGTTTTCAGCAGAATTACCTTGGTGTTTTGTTTTTGTGCAGAAAATGAACTATCAGGAAAAATCCCGAAAAATATGCCAAAAATTATATTTCACCAGAAGATCCACGGAGCCAGAAGAAGAGACGAAGAGGCGGCCTGGGCGAACCACACCCACCTGAGGTGCGGGCCCACCACTGGCCGCGCCTGGAGGGGGTGCAGCCACCCCAGGCACCCCCTCGGCCTCCCTCTGTGACTATAAGTTGCCTTTCGACCTAAAAACCGAGGGAGGTTCGATAGTTTTCCAGAAAGAGTTCCGCTACACCGCCGCCACCAGAAACGAATATTCGGATCCAGAAACTTCGTTCTGGCACCCTGCCGGGACGGGGAATTTGGAGAGGATCATCACCATCGTCATCACCAACGCTTCTCCATCAACCACCGATGTTTCCCTCATCCATGAGTGAGTAATCCCCCGTTGTAGGCTTGGGGATGGAAGGGATTGGATGAGTTCTATCATGTAATCGAATAAGATTGTTAGGGCATAGTGCCTAGTATCTCTTGTGCTATTTGACTTTGTTGCAACTTGTTGTGTTTAATGCTTGTCACTAGGGCCCAAGTGGCATGATCTCAGATCTAAACTTATTACTGAATCATTATGATATTATTGTTTGTGATCTTATCTGCAAGTTGTGTACACATATCATTGTCCGGATCCAAAGGCCCCAAAGTGACAATAATTGGGACAACCGGAGGGATGGCTGTGGTGTGAGGATCACATGTGTTCATGGAGTGTTAATGATTTTCTCCGGTGCTCTATTAAAAGGATCACCTTAATTGCCAGTAGTTCCCTAGAGGCCCCGCTGCCACGAGCTGGCTGGACAGAAGATGTTGTGCAAGTTCTCATTGCGAGCACTTATGACTATATATGGAGCACATGCCTAGGATTGTTTATTACTTGGATGCTTGTTATTATTTATCTGCAATGCCCTAGATCTTGAAGTTACATGTTTAGACTCGTCCATGCAACGCCCGTCCATCCATCCCTATGCCTACCGCACTCGAATCCTACTGTTTTCTGGCGCCATTGCCGGGGAGCATAGCTTTATTTGTAAGTTCACTTGGATCTATTATTGTTCACTGCTACTCTTTTCTTCATGGGGAAGTCTCGTGATGGGAAGTTCCCTATTTTAGCATCCACCACAAGAAGAGGTACAGTCCTAAACACCTCTGCTGCTCTTGATTCACCGTCTGTTATAAGTAAGCTTGTCACACCACCACCACATACTCATGCTACACACACTACTACTACTGCTGAGTCTGAAACTGCTTTTGATGCTCATGATGTTACTTCTACTGTGCTTGATGCGAGTGGTTCATTAGGTCCTTTTCTAGATGCTACTATGGCTAGTGTAGGAAATACCAAAACTCCTAGTGAAGACACTGTTACACTTGTTAGCTCACCTGAGGCTAGTGAGAGTTATGATATTAATGATGGTTACATTGAGTTCACTGATGATTTTGTTGAAGAGTGCCGAAACACACATGGTACTAGTGCTATTAAGAGTATCCTTGCTAGACGTACTATTATGCCTAAGTTGTCCTCTGATCCTAAGTTTGCCACTTCTCCCATAGATATTAAAGATGAAGATTATGATTTATCTCTTGATTTATCTTATTTAGATATTGTTGAGAAAGAACCTTTTCGTGGGTCTGAAAATGAGAGTGATGTGGCCCATATGAATGAGCTTTCTACTATGAGTGTTTTATTTTCTGATGATTTTAAGATGCGCAAGTACTTTGTCACTAAGATCTTCCCTTTTTCACTAAAAGGAGAAGCTAGGGCTTGGTTTAATAGATTACCTCTTGGTTCCATTGATAGCCCTGATTGCTTGATTGCTTCTTTCTTCCAGAAATATTTTCCTCCTAGTGCTAGACATGCTGCCTTGTAGAGACTTTTTGATTTTAAACAGGGAGAAGAAGAGAAATTGCCTGAGTCATGGACAAGGTTCTGTGCCTTGATTCATGCACATCCTGGATGTCCATTACCTAAGAATGAGCTTCTTGATATTTATTATAATGGACTGACTGATGATTCTAGGACCTACCTAGATAGCTTTGCTGATTATGTTTTCAGGAAAAGGACTCCCACAGATGCTGAAGAATTAATGACTAAGATAAGAAAGAATTATGATGATTGGACTTCAACTAAGCTAAATACACTTGAGCCTATTACTCCTGAACCAGTTGTTCCTGGACCAGTTCCAACACCAACAACAAAGAAGAGAGGAGTTATTGCATTAAATGATGAAGTGATGAAGGAAGCCAAGAAGTGTCTAAAGGAGAAAGGTATTAGAGCTGAAGATGTGAAGAATCTACCTCCTATAGAAGAATTATGTAAGCCAATTCCCCACTCATCTACTATTGAGTTACACTCTCTCCAACACTTTGATGAAGGTGATATTCCTTATGGTAAGCCTCCTGATCAATGTTTAGAGGAACTTGACACATTTATTGTTAAACAAGGGTATTTTATTAAACAAGTTCAGAATCATTTATTGGAAAACTCTAGAGCTATCCATGAGTTGAAATATATTGTGGAAAGAACTTCTAATAATATTAAAATGCTTTGTAAACACTTTCAAATGGTTCAAACTCAACTTGATCAACTTGCTAAGGTGCAAAAGGATATGCTAGTTAATGATTCAGGAGATAAACATGCTTATGGAATTAGAACTAGGAGTGGTATAGCTACTCAAGATCATTTATATCTTGAAGGACACCCTAAAAGAATTGAGCAGGATTCTCAACAAGTTGATAGTGGTAGTCCTCGTAAGAGAAAGAAAAAGAAACATAAGATAGTTGAGGAACCACTTGAACCTGCTGTAAATCCTAATAGTATATCTGTCTCTGATGCTGAAACTGAGAGTGATAATGATAAAAATGATGCTCCTGAGGGAGAATGTGAGGAAGAACCTGAGAAGCACACTAAGAACTCTAGGTACACAAAGGAAGATTTTATTGCTAATAAACATGGTAAAGAGAGAGAGAACCTTGGATGCAGAAACCTATGCCTTTTCCAGGTAAGAAACACAAGTCAAAGGAGGAAGAACACTACAACAAGTTTTGTGAGTGGATGAAGCCTTTATTCTTGCAAATTCCTTTGACTGATGCTATTAAGTTTCCTCCTTATCCAAAGTATATGAAGGATATTGTCTCTAATAAAGGAAGATTCCTAATGAGGAGATTTCTACTCTACTTGCTAATTATTCCTTCAATGGTAAGGTTCCAAAGAAACTTGGTGATCCAGGTATACCAACTATTCCTTGCTCTATTAAGAATAATTATGTTAGAACTACTTTATGTGATTTGGGAGCTGGAGTTAGTGTTATGCCTTTTTCTCTCTATAAGAGACTCCAGCTAGAAAAGTTGATACCAACTGATATTTCTTTGCAAATGGCTGATAAGTAAACTACTATTCCTGTTGGTATTTGTGAGGATGTTCCTATTCAAGTTGCTCATAATTGCATGGTCTTAGCTGATTTTGTTGTGCTTGAAATGCCTGAAGATGATAATATGTCTATTATTCTTGGGAGACCTTTTCTTAATTCTGCAGGTGCTGTCATCAATTGCAATCAAGGAAAAGTAACATTCAATATTAATGACAAAGAGCACATTGTCTATTTCCCCAAGAAGGTTGTTAAGAGCTATTGCCTGAATTCCATTGAAAATATTGAGGGCATCAAGGTTGGAGAAATATATTGTCCTATTCCACAAGAAAATTTTGAAACTATTATGATTGGGACCATTGCTATCAAGTATGAGGTAACATAATCACATTGTGGAATGCAAATTTTTGCTTCATATAAGATTGTTTTGGTAACAAGACTTGATCAACCTTGTTAACAAAAGGATTTTAATGAACAAAATAATGTTTCCACTATGGTTATACTTGCTTTCTTCTTCCTTTCTCCCTCCTAGTCTTTGCTTTAGCTTTAGTTTTGCTAGTTGTTTGCTTGTTTGAGTTTCTTAGAGCTCCTGTAGTTTGGCTTTTGGTTTGCTTTTGTTCTTCCGAAAAAACTGTTTCTCCGAGAAAATCAATTTTCATACCCTGAAAATTGGCCAAAAATAAAGTTTCCCGAAAAATCCTAGAAAATTCAAAATAAATTTTTCCTCGAAAAAAGGGGCAGAGTGGCACCTGAGGTGACCCAGGGGGCCACCCCGGGCCACCACACCTGTGGTAGGCACGGCCTACCAGGTGGCGGCGCCTGGGTCTAGCCCACCTGGGCCCCTCCAGGATGCCTCCTCAAAGCCACTTTCTTTCTCTCTCCTAAAAAACACAGGAAAATTTGCTCAAGCTCGAGTTCTTGCTGTTCTTGCTCGCGATTTTCGATCTCCTTGTTCTGCCCATCTCAAGTGCTGATTTTTGGAGGGATTGCTCCTTGGTATGTGTCTCCTCCACTTGTCCATTTAGATTTGTGATTGGAATATTGTATTTTGAGTATTTTGCTGCTATAGGTGACATGTTGTTTGAGCTTGCATGCTTGTTCTTTGCTTAGAAACTTTGTTTTGATGCATGTGTAGTCCTCTAGCAAGTTTCTATAGTAGTTGTTCATCATTTATCAACTTAGAAATCACTTGGTTTGATGGTTGTTTAAAATTTCAGAATAGAGAACTCATGGACCACCACACCTTTGGTGACATATTTGAGAGTGATGCACCTATAAGGGCAAGGCTTCCAAGGTCATCTACCAGTACTAGACCCTCATACAATGAGGATCTCATCACTCCGTGATTTGGTGACGAGGGAGATGAAAGGGATGTGCACCCCTCCACCTTTCCTTGCCAAACTTTCTTGCAAGCTGCTGGGATTCTTAATGATTTTATGACTTTGGTGTAGAGGGCTGGACTAACAAGTTACATGCAGGATGAGAGTGCACAATATGCTTTGCTTACTAAAACATTTGTGGAGAGTTTATCCTTTACTAATAGTATGTGCAAGCCTTCTATGTCTTTCAAAATTTATGGAAGGGCTCAATCTATGACATTGAAGAAATTTTGCAAGGCCCTGGGACTTGGTACAACTGTGTCATCAAACAAGATTCAAGCTCTACCCGCTGATTTGTTGAGCTTTACCGAGGAATAACCAATGATGATGACCGTAGAGCTCAGCGAGGGAAGATAAAGAACATTCAACGTCCAGCCATCAGGTATTTTGCCTACTATCTTGCCACCAGTGTTCTTGGTAGGGAGAACACTAGTAATATTTCCAACTATCAATTTGCCTTCTTAGCTGCTGCGCTCAACAATGAGGATAAGTATAATCTTTGTTCTCTCATTGCTCGTCATCTAGCTGCTAAGGGACCCATTTATGGGGGGATTATTGCTACTCGTGTTGCTGCCGCCTTGAACATTGCTGTTGATCTGCATGATACAGTTTTGGCTCCTCAGAGGCTTGATCTTGCTGCCATGAAGGCACACCACTTTGTCAGCACTAGCTCTACTCTTGATAACTTGGTTTATAGAATGTTGTTTACTGACGGGGAAGAGAGAGAGATCCCTCTACCCCAAACCACTTTGCTCAGTATTTCTCAGGGACCTTGGTCACGCTCAAAGACGGAGATGAATGACAAGATGCGCTCTATTAACTTCCATAGACACTATTAGGAGGAAGAACCATCATACGACCCCTTTGCGTATTACATAGGGGAGGCCTCGAGCTCGTACCAGGACGAGGGATCTTCCTCGACATACTACGGAGATGCATCTACTTGGGCACCATGGGATTGAGCCCCACTTAGGCCAAAAGCCTAAGCTTAGGGGGAGGTATACCGACATCACACTCATCTATATGTCATTTTCGGTCGGTTCTTTGTATATCCATTGTTTTCGCTTTCTTTTTGGTTTTTGTTGCTGCTTTCTCAAAAACAAAAAAATACCAAAAATATTTTCGTTGTTTCTCTTGGTTTGTTTCTTTGTTTCTTTGCTTTGGTTTGACTTAAAATAAAATCTAATAAGACTTTGCTTTGTTTGGTTTGATTTGTTTTTTCTTTGTTTGCTTGTTTCTAAAAAAATCGAAAACACCAAAAATATTGTTGTTCTTCTTTGGTTTTGTGAGTTCTTTGCAGGGTTCAGCTGTCCTCAGTGGATTTGGTTTCATGTTAATTATTCAAGTCACACAAGTGAAGGGCAATAATGAAGATTAAGACAACTCGAGGTGTGGTAAGAGGCTGGTAACGAACTCTATTTGTTTCATTTTTGTACATATACTCATCATTGTGAGCATGCTTATCCTGTTTGTGTAAGGTGTATGTCATTATGGATGCTTAGTAGTTCTTGCTTGTCTATGATTAGATCCAGCTTGCTAATAGTTTGTAGCATGTTATATGAATGTTTGCTTGCATTGTTTTATTCATACTTTCGTATGATATTGTGGTATCCTCCTCTGACTGTTCATGTGAATCGACTTGGCACATGCTCACGCATGCATATGACTAATCAATAGTCAGTAAGCCTCGATGATTTATTTTGCCTCAGAGTTCTTGTATCACTTTCATGCCATAGTGCGGTGACCCAGCATACCACTGCATGTGTAGTACACTATAGTCGTTGACATGACATCCACAGAACACCTTTCCATAAATATCACATCCCTCAGAGTGGTACAACAGAAACATTGCGGGTCCATATTACAAACATACACACGTTATTATTATCACAATACTGGAAGTTCAAGACTTCCAAAAGATTCAACTTACAAACCAACATATAAGTGTTTCAGCGGAAGTTTCACATTTAAAACTTAAACTCCAAATTGAGCTCAACAACTTATTGCTATATATCGTTCATGTTGCTCAGCTCAAGTGGCTACTAGAACTATAGTAATTATTCGGACTCTTGGAACTCTCCTCCGTAGACGAGATCATAGTTCTCCCCTTCTACGACTCCATACAGGTTGGGCTCTTCATAGAAGACCTCCTCTTGGCTCTCAGATGCATACATTGGAGTATCTTCGGGATTCTCAGAGTCTAAGCAAGGATTCAAAGGAAAGGATGAGTAACAACGTTACCTAGCAAATTCATTATATGCAAGGTAGGAAGTTTGATGCTCTATCTACCACCTCGGACTATCAGTCCTTGGCACTATGCAATTTTCATAAATATTTCTTCAAAGATTGATTTTATTATGAAATTCTATGACCATCAGCCTTCACAGGTTGACCAGGACTTTCATGGAGTTCCTTTCCTGCCGCGTTCGTAGCTCCTTCCCGGAATAGGGAGTAACAAGTTACAATTCTTACACTCTGCGGAGGTGCGTTACTTTTCCCATGAGAGATCAACTCCTTGTTGCACAATCGGGCGTACTTTCCCATCCACAATTCCATGATATGGGGCCCAGTAGTTGGTCCAAGCCAATCACTTCCCTCTCTGCGACCTTATATGCACGATCCTTCGGGGCTAGCTCACCTCCGTTAAGTCCCCTTTCGGGCAGGCTAAAACCCTGATGAGTTCCCAAAGACTCTATGACCTGGTGATGCCCGAAATAGTACCATTTACATGGACTATATCCCTAAACACCATTCATGGATAATCTAGACACCAAAAGTGTGGGGCGTAAGGGTGCCCACCCATATGTTGGATCCGCACAAGGAATCACAACGTCACGTTAAGGTTGTCTTGCCTCCATACAAGAGGAAAATGATACAACTGACTTCTTCGTCCCATTCCAAATCTCATGGTTAACGCGTAATATACGGCGCTAGAATCACTGATGTCATGGGTTATTAATCCCTAATTGTTTATCATTATTGCAATTAGAACCCTAAGTTCTATTTCTTTATCATATCATCACTTAGGATGATATCTAAGATTTATTATTTGGAGAAAATAATGTTTTCTTTTTCTATAATATAGATGATAACACACAATTCGCAAATACTTTGATAAAGACTCTTCAAAGGACATGAGCAAGTGATGAACTTGCCTTGTGATTGCAAGGTAGTGAAGTCGGATGCTTGCACTGGACCTTGAGCTTCTATGTCTACAAAACCATCATTATTGCCCGGTAAGGACAATATTTAAAGAAGCAAAATGATTATGCAAAGTAATATAATGCATTATTTAGCTTTATGTGTATTCTTCCCATTATTTAAGTTATAAAAATTCTTTTAATAATAAAGAATTTATAAATATTAATTTTAATATTTATTGAATATTGTATTCTTTTATTTTATTTGCATTTTATTTACTTAATAATTCTTTTAAGAATTATCATTAAATACCAAAAATTGATATTAAATATTTGTTTAGTATTTTTTCTAAAATACTACAATATTAATATATAATGAAAGTGGTTTTTATTTATTTTTATCATCCTTCAATAATTTTGTAAAATTCCATAAGGATTAAATATAGTACAAAATTCTTCATTAAAATCATATGCCTAAAATTCTATTTCATAATTTATTTGGATAGATTGGAGTATTGTGAATTCAAAAATATTTTATTTATAATTTTTGGATTTTAATTTTATTCTCTAGTATTTATTTAAGTTCAGGGGCATTTTGGTCTTTTCTTATTTATTAAAATCTGTCTTTTGGTAAATGGGTTGCGTGTGTTGATATATTTGGCCCTGGTGGCCCAATAGGACAGAACCAAAACCACACCCCAAAGGGGTTTTGGCACAGTCCAGTCCACACTCCCCTGTCACCCTTTCGTTCTCATCTCCCTTCTCCTCTTCGACCCTGTGGTTGATGGCGTCGACGTACGCTGCTCATCGCCGTGGTCCTTCCTTGCCATTGTCGTGATGTAGGGCGAGGTTGTCGACCATGATCCACCTTCCTGTCCAATTCAATTTGGACCTGGAGCTTCCCCGTGGCCAGACTAGCTCCGTCCCGAACCCTAGGGTTTGGGGTGGCGCTGGTGTTGTCGCCGCCGCTGCTGTTGTGTGTCGTGGTGATGTTCCGCGCCTCAGGCGTGGCTATTTTTGCCGCCTCGGCGTGGTGTGGGTCGCAGCGCCCCCTTGGGGTTCTCCCCGTACCGTCGTGTTCGTCGACGACCCTCTGCTTCCTCTTCTAATCTACAACGAGGCCCAATGGTGAGTTGGTCCTTGGATTATCACTCGTGCCTCTACCTTCTCTGAGTTCATATGTGTGTAACTAGTGGCCATACCTCATTAGGGTTCATCTTGGTTCTAGGGTTCTTCCCTGGTTCTAGGATTCATTCATCTTTGTGCTTGTAAGATGATGATTTGATCTACTAATGATGCCTAATGAATATTGTGCTCACTGTACTTTAGTGCTTTCTGTCATGTTTTGATTATCTGATGCTATTGTTGATCTGATGCTAGTGGTTCAGTAGTGTTGCCTCTAATTGGTGATAAAGCTTGGTTAAGCTGATGGTGTAACTGTGAAACCTGGTTGGTTAGGTTGATGCTTAGTGTGTCTCTCTACTGTCAGTACTCTAATACTGATGGTAGCACTATCAGTGGTGATTCAATGCACCAGTAAATGTTGGCTTATGGATTCATGTGCATATTGAGGTTAATTATTTTCTTCCAGTACTACTCTATACATATAAACTTGATCCTGATTCCTGGTTATTGTTTCCAGGAAAATGATAGTTATTGGCTTGCTGGTTTATTTATGAAAGCTAAGTAATTGTTTGGCTTGGTTTAGAGTTTGTTCTTGTGACACCATTTTAAAATGGCACACAAGTGATGATTCTACTGTTGGGCTTTACTATGGTCAGTGCTTAAGATTAAATATCTGTTAAAGATAAATTGTAAGCTTCTTTCTTTTAAAGATCAATGCCTATGATGCTGGTCTGAGGCTTAGGAATTAAATTCCTATCCTACTGTCCCTCATAGATATGCTTAAGTATCAAGGTTGTTCACTGGATCTTGGATCCTGGTTGGCTAAAATGATTTGTTTGCTTATAGCTTAATGTTGGTGCATATAGTTTATGAAATCTGTGGTGCTACTCCATTAGGAGATGTGCCCAAATTTTATAAACTATTTGAGAACCTTTTGGAATATATATGAGTTGTTGATGATCACCAGGATCTATGATGCTGGTCTGAGATCCTGGTGGATTTGGTAGAGTTTACTACTGGCCTTATATTTCAAATTTCCTCTATGATAGGTTCACCCCACTTGGGTGATCACTGAGAGGTTTAATTTGTAAAACAACACATGCTTTTCTATTTGAATATGATGAACAGAATATGTGGATGCTTTATGATGCTCACCACACTTGGGTGTTGTTGTTGCAAGTTGTTGATCTTGTGGCTAGCTTGATCTGGTGCTTTTCCTGATACTTCTAGATCCTAGACTTGTCCTTGATCTAGCTCTCCACCTCCTGGTCCTGGTGGATTGATCTTGTCCTTGCTCTCCACCTGATCTACCCCCTCCTTATGTCACCAACTTGGTAAGATGATCCAAGGTTTGGTTGGTGTGATCTGGTTTGGCTTTGCTAAGCTGAGTGTGTTCTTGGTGTGTAAGAACAAGGAAATGGTGTGGGGTTGGCTTGCCCACGGCTGTGTTGTGTAGTTTTGTGTGTGTTGCATGTTGATGCTGCGCTGACAACACACACCATGCAGTTTGGTGTGGCTGCCTGTGTGCCTGCTGCACCATGTGGATATGCTCTGGATATGAAAGTTACTTCTATCTGGTTACATTTACTTGTCTTGGTGAAATTTGCCTCTCCTTGCTGTTTATTTAGCTTATGACTTGAAATTATGAAAGATATACTCTTTCATATTGGTGAAACTTGCCCCTTAAATGATTACTCCATGATGAACCTTGAACAGTGCAACTCACTGTCAAGTCTGAGAGTAAAACATTTTTTTAATCCTAATTTTATTTCTTTTAATTTGTGTTTGATTTGCAGGTACCAGGCTTGAAGATTCAAGACTTTAGTTTAGGTTTTCTTTTCTTTATAGAATAGTCACTTGTAATATTTCTTTTATTCTTTTGTAATTTTTTAATTTTATTCTTTTGTAATAAAGATTGTACTATTATTCAATATATAAAGGTTGTACTTTAATTTCATTACTATTGTAAAGATTCTTGATCATTGTAATAAGTTACATTTTGTACCTTCTTTATTGAATAAAATTATGAATTGAATATTCTTTTTCTTAATTGTGTTCTTTATTTAAAGTTTGAATTACTAATTGTTATCTCTTGACTAAATCATAATACTCAAACATAACTCTAAATCCTTTTGAATTATAAATCCAACACTCAAGTTTGAATTCAAATTTCATTTTCCAAAACACACTAATCCACAAATATCATATCAAAGTTTATAACAATCATCCTCTAAGACTATACCTAATCTCAAAGCATGAAAGGAACTTTGATCACTTTAGGTTTTTATTTGGCGAAAAAAATTACCCACATTTTCACAGATGAATGCATGCAAGTTCACGGATTTCTAAATCTATTCTTCGTTGGTTCCTAAATGCTGGGATGTTACACATAGTTAGTCCTGTTTTATTGCAAGCATGATTATGATAGTTATCGCTCTCTCGTTTGTCGCTCCCTCTCTATTGCTAGCCTTCACTTGCACTGAGTATGTGCTCTACTTGTGCTTCCAACTCCCCAAAACTAATATTGCCAGTTGTGTCCACTATAACTACCTATTAGCATCATTTGCTATTTCAGTGCATATTCCATATGTCGTGTTTTCTTCCAAAATAAAATGTCTGTCTGTTTTGAGAAAGTTAGTTAGTAAATCTCTCACGAACTTGATGGCACACTTTATTCCTTGCGCTTAATAATCCTGAACCATTGTGACTAGTCCATGAAAGTTATATTCTTGCTAATTATATACTGGGAGTCAGCAGTATCGTGCTGTCACGGGGAACGCTTTCAACACTTTTTGGATATCTCATCCAGTTGATTCCTTGCTCTTTTGTTTACGGATGTCGATGATGTGAAATAAAAGGGGAGGCTCTGAGTTCATGGAGTTTATACATTGTGTTAGAGAAACGCCTGGGCCGCTATCCCAAGCCATGCTTAATCAAGGTGGAAATTTGCAGCATCACCATAATGAGAATCTATGAAGCATCCTCAATAAAAATCTATGCATATGGTAAATAAAAATATTGCTGAGATGCTCATTATCTGCTTGCCTTGTCATTTTGGTTATGGGAAAGCTCCTGTACCATGTGCAAGGGGTACTCCGTTGGCGGTTCTCGATGATATGCATGTATTTACAATGACAAGAACTTTCAGGTGACCAAAGTTGAGTAGCATGCGGAGCGACCCTCGTACTCAAGGGACTTGGGATTTCCAGTCTATGGTCTGTCAAGCATATGATTCAGAGTGGACCTCACTTTCACCTTAACCACATGAAGATGCCTATGATAGGGGCAATGAGAGCTCAAAGCTAATGAGTACCTTCCTTTCAGCATTGGGAAGCCTTTCAAACCTTCACAAAACCGTTTTCACAACTTTTTTGAGTCACCTCTTATTCTATGAGCACCTTCTTGAGAGCATAGTTGTCATTCTTGTGTTTGTTCCAAAACTTGGTTAATTATGTCATGACTTTGATGCTTGTATCTCTGATATCTTTACTTCTAGTCTTCATGTGAACTTCAGAGGTGCCTCAGCATTTATATTGTGCTCTTCAATCAAAGGCAAGAAAGATACCACTCTATCATACTTTATTATGAGCATTGCAAGGTTGCTTATGTTTATGTTTCATGCTACTTATTATTATTGAGTTGGTTTCTCTTCATAGCTTGCAATGACTATTGTGTAGACTTAGTTGGATACTCCTTATTATGAATTGTCTAAGCATCTACTCCTATGCTGAGAATATTTACATCATATGAAGCAAAGTGTTCGTGAAAGTTCTTTTATCGCACTCAGTTTTCAACTGAATTGCTTAAGGACAAGAAATAAGCTAAGCTTGGGGGGAGTTGATACGTCGAAAACGTATCTACTTTCTCGAACACTTTGCTATTGTTTCTCCTCTAAACTTGTGTGATTTGGATAAACTAACTCAGACTGGCGTTGTTTTCAACAGAATTACCTTGGTGTTTTGTTTTTGTGCAGAAAATGAACTATTAGGAAAAATCCCGGAAATATGCCAAAAATTATATTTCACCAGAAGATCCACGGAGCCAGAAGAAGAGACGGAGAGGCGGCCTGGAGGGCCCACACCCACCCCAGGTGCGGGCCCACCACTGGTCGCGCCTGGAGGGGGTTCAGCCACCCCAGGCACCCCCTCGGCCTCCCTCTGCGCCTATAAGTTGCTTTTCGACCTAAAAACCGAGGGGGGTTCAATAGTTTTCCAAAAAGAGTTCCGCTACACCGCCGCCACCAGAAACGAAGATTTGGATTCAGAAACTCCATTCTGGCACCCTGCCGGGACGAGGAATTTGTAGAGGATCATCACCATCGTCATCACCAACGCATCTCCATCAACCACCGATGTTTCCCTCATCCATGAATGAGTAATCCCCCGCTGTAGGCTTGGGGATGGTAGGGATTGTTCTATCATGTAATCGAATAATATTGTTAGGGCATAGTGCCTAGTATCTCTTGTGCTATTTGACTTTGTTGCAACTTGTTGTTCTTAATGCTTGTCACTAGGACCCAAGTGCCATGATCTCAGATATGAACTTATTATTGAATCATTATGATAGTATTGTTTGTGATCTTATATGCAATTTGTGTACACATATCATTGTCCGGATCCAAAGGCCCCAAAGTGACAATAATTGGGACAACCGGAGGGGATGGCTGTGGTATGAGGATCACATGTGTTCACGGAGTTTTAATGCTTTGCTCCGGTGCTCTAATAAAAGGAGCACCTTAATTGCCAATACTTCCCTAGAGGCCCTGCTGCCACGGGCTGGCTGGACAGAAGATGTTGTGCAAGTTCTCATTGCGAGCACGTATGACTATATATGGAGCACATGCCTAGGATTGTTTAGTACTTGGATGCTTGTTATTATTTATCTGCAATGCCCTAGATCTTGAAGTTACATGTTTAGACTCGTCCATGCAACACCCGTCCATCCATCCCTATGCCTACCACACTCGAATCCTACTATTTACTGTTACTGTTACTATTTCTCTTGTTCCACTGCTGTTGTTGCTACTACCAAACTGTTGCTACTGATAAACTTCTATGAGCAAGAACTATTTCCAGTTGCAGCTGAACTGACAAATCAGTTGTTAAGGCTTGCAAGTATTCTTTGGCTCGCCTTGTGTCAAATCAATAAATTGGGAAATACTACCCGCGAAGACTATTGCGATCCCCTATACTTGTGGGTCATCACCAAAGCATATGGTACTGATGTCATTTGATCGATCTTATATTGACTCTTGGGACATTGAAATTTCCCAAAGCTATCTCCCTTGAATATAGGAGCAGGTGTGATATTACACACATGCATACTGTATTTGTTTAGAATCTTCTCTAGGTATGCCTTTTGCGATAGTCCTTGAACCCCATTTGTTCTATCTCGATGAATTTCTATGCCCAAAACATACGAATCTTCACCAAAATCTTTCATATCAAAGTTTGAGGACAAGAATGTTTCTAGTAGTAGACTGACATCGCTACTAGCAAGCAAGATATCATCCACATACAAAATTAGGAAAATATGTCTCCCACTTTTGAACTTTGCATAAACACAGTTGTCATTCTCTTTAAATCCAAATTTCTTAATGGTCTCATTAAACTTTAGATATCACTGTCTTGAAGCTTGCTTTAATCCATAAATGGATTTCCTTAGGCGGCATCCCATGTTTTCCTTGCCTTCCATGACAAAACCCTTAGTTTATTTCATGTAGACTCATTCTTCTAAATCCCTGTTTAGAAATATCGTTTTTACATCCATTTGATACAGCTCTAAATCAAAATGTGCAACTAGTGCCATTATGATTCTGAAGGAATCCTCACATGAGACCGGAGAAAAAGTCTCATTGTAATCTACTCATTCTCTTTGTGTAAATCCTTTTGCCACAAGTCGTGCTTTGTACTTCTCCATATTCCCTCTAGAGTCATAGTTTTTTTGTAGACCTATTTATAGCCTTCTGTTTTGGATCCTTTGGGAATTTCCTCTAAGTACCAAACTTCGTTGGAACTCATCGAATTCATCTCATGTTCCATGGCCTCTAGCCACTTCAATGAGTGAGGGATACCCATGGCTTCTTCAAATGAAGTGGGATCATTCTCCATTTGAATTCTTTCTATGTTATAAACTTTATAATCTTTAGGAATTGCCGATCTTTTAAATCTCTGATACCTTCTAGGGGCCTCATGAACTGGATCATCATGTGTCTCAACATGCGGCATATCTTTTAGAGGTGGCTGTTGTTGCTCCCTTTCATGCTCAACAATGGGTTCAGTCGGCTCCTGACGGATAGGTTCTGGATCCTCACTAATTGTTGTCATGGGTGGAGTTGCAACAAGTTCTTGCACAACAACCTCTTGGTTTGTCTATGAAGGAACCACAGGTAGCAAGAAGAATGTATCCTAAGTCATCAGATCAGGTGCATGTACCCTCTTCTCCTCAAGATCAAATTTTCAAGCTACCATGCTCCCCCCATCATTTCGTCCTCTAAGAAGATAGCATGTCTTGTTTCTACAAACTTTGTATATTTGTCTCGACAGTAGAAATGAAAACCTTTTGACTTAAGATAGCCAATGAGATGGCAACTGACTATTTCAGGGTCAAGCTTTGCAATATTTGGATTAAATACTTTGGCCTCAGCTGGGCTCCCCCACATCCTTAGGTGCTATAGCGAGGGAACTCTTCCTGTCTACAACTCATACAGTGTTTTGGGCACCGACTTGCTTGGTACTCTATTTAGAATATGAATGGCGGTTTTTAACACCTCCATCCACAATCCCAATGGCATGGTAGAGTAACTCATCATGCTACACACCATATCCATAAGGGTACGGTTACGCCTTTCAGCCACTCCATTTTGCTGAGACTCGTCCGGTATCGAGTACTGGGCCACTACGCCAGTCTCCTATAAGAACCTTGAAAAACGTCCAGGGACTTGGCCATATGGGGTGTGCCAACCGTAGTACTCCCTCCATAGTCAGACCTTACTATCTTTATTGTTTTACTATGCTGATTCTCAACTTCAGCTTTGAATATCTTAAATTTAATGTCACATCCCAAAATTTTCCAAATTTTGAAATGTGAAAAAATAAATAAACAAAAGAAATAACTGTTGAAATTTAGGGTGAAAAGAAACTTTTTGCTTCTAAATGGAAACATCAAAACCCTTCTTGAACAAAAATTGAATGGAAAGGGAATCCAACAAAATTTCAATCAAGTGAAATGCATTCATCAATGAATGTATCTTGAAATTTAGACCTTTGGAAGAGTTAAAACAAAACCCCAAATATTAATGAAAGAAACACTTCCAAAGATCAAATGCATGGAAAGAATCTTGAATTTAAACACTTGGGAAAAATAAACCAAAAATCCTAAAACCCTAGTGAAAGAAATAATTTCCAAGATCTCCCTAAGACTATGGATTTATTCCATATAAAAATTCAGCAACAAACATTTTTAAATGATCAAAATTGATAAATAAAAATATTATAAACCATAGAAATTGGTTTCATTTAATTTGGAGCCATGCATAAAAAATTATGAATTCAATAAGATAAAAGGAAATAATTTCCAAAGCTAATAAAAGCTCCTATCTAAAATCCATACCAAATTGTGAGCAAATTAATCCTAAAGGGATTTAAAAAGATAAACAAATATTAAATAAAATGATACAAATTGGAATCACCAATTTTGGATCTATAAATAAAAAGATATGGATTTTATAAGACAAAGAAAGAAAGAAATAATTAAGGAATATTTAAAAGACAAATAAAATCTTGGCCAAATCCATAAACAAATGGAATAAAGATAATCCAAATAAAATAAAGGGATAAAGATTTTTCAAATAAATTTTTATATGAAATTTAACCAAATTCAATTCTATTTGATTGAAGACAAAATTTCTAATTTAAAGGATTAATTAAATCATGAGAAAAATATTTGAAACTACCAAAGTGGATTAAAAGTTATCTAAATTAACTTAAAAAGATTAAAGGATTAATTAAATATAATTATATGGTTTGGAACCATATTCAAATTCATTTAAATAAAGACAAAGGCCTCATTTAAATAAATATTAAATCATATTAAAATATTTGAAATAATTCAAAGTGAATTATTTAAACACACTAATGAATAAATAAAACCTACTAAAAAGGTTTGATGAAAATTTGAATTTAAATGGAGGCTTGAATAAATGGTTTAAATAAAAACATATGACTAAATTAAATAAATATTAAACCATAAAAAGGATAATTGAAATATTCTAAAAATAGAATTTTAAATACATTAATAAACAGATCAAAAACCTACCAAAAGTTTAGAAAAGGTTTGGTCAAAACTTGAATTCAAATTGAAGATTAAATCAAAGGTTTGAAATCAAAACAGAAAATAGAAAAAGAAAAAGAAATCAGAAAAAATAAATAGAAAACAGAAACAACCCAACCAGCCCAGGAAACCCCAGCCTAGCAGGCCCAATCCCCAGCCCACCCGGCACCTCCCCCTCCTTCTGCCGTTATTTTCACACCAGCACGCGTACCCCTCACCCCGCTTGATAGGGCAAAGGTGTCCGATCTTTCGATGAGATGGAGATAGTCGATTTGGTGGAGTTCGGGCTTGACGATCCGACTACACGTGCAAGCACGAGAGCCAATGCAATCGCTAGGCCAATCTCCTGGAGGTTACCGATCCTGCGGGAACACGATCAGCCTGACCAGCGAGGGTCTTAATTCCTACCTGAAATCGAGAACAAGTAAGAACTAATATTGCAATCAAGATATTGCGGATTAAGAGGAAAGTTTTATTAAAAAGTTGGGATCCTGAATAGGTGCGAAGTACAAGAGGCCTCTGCGACGCTCGAGCCTTGGCGAAGTTGCTATGATGGCTAACTTTAAGTCCAAACAAAATCCGAGTCTAGGGTGACGGCTATGGGGAGTATTTAAGGAGGAAAAGGTGGGGTTTCGGCCAGCCATGGAAGTGGTGGCCGAATCCAACCCTAGAAGTCCTTTTCCCCTCAAATACGGACTCTAAAAAGTGGCTAATTAGAATCCTGCGAAAATTATATGGGCCTGGCCCAAAATAAAGGTGTCGCAGCACCATATTAAGCTATGTATGAATTCGTGAAGTATTAATATTGAATATTTCGTCCAAGCCTTCTTTCTTCGTTATGGTGGCCTCAAAGTTCTAAAATCTTCATCCGTGGCCTTCTCTTGGATCATCATATGCTTGCTGCCATCTCCATGCATGGCCATGCTCCAATGCTTGTCCCTCTCATCCATGCTTGGTCCATCATTCCTAAGAGTAAGAAATACATCTGATTTAGGCAGCATCATATTCTCATGTATGTGAGGAATAGTTCCAAGAAATGAAAGTACCTGATAGTTAAGTTGTTTGGCACGAGATCTTGTGATAGGTCCTTGTATGTGTGTAGCTGTAGGTACAACGGTTGTATCAATAGAAGGGATGTCCACATCACCGCTGGCCCGTGGACCTGAGCCATGTGAGTGTCCAACTCATCATCGTCTCCACCCCACACTGACCTCGCCCCTCACTCCAGCCATTTCTGGTCGTTACTCCATGCTTCAATTCGCATCAATGCCGCGCTAAATCCTCCCAGTGACCAAGCTCGTTAAAGCGCCTCCTCCCTCACTCCCTTTGCCCTCACTTGCTAGCTCCTCTCCGCCACAGGGCTGCCCCAATTTCCCCTCACACCTCACTGTCTCCGGCGACCTTCCCCGGCCAATTCCGGTCACGCCCGACCTCCCCACTGCCCCTGGTTTCCTCGAGCCTGCTCCCCATCATCTCACGAACCTGTGAATGGTCTCTGTTCGTCCGCGCATGCCCCACAGCCTCGGCTTCGTCATCGACTGAGCGCCACCGCCTACTGCTCCAACTCCGGCGACCTCTCTCCGTAAGCCCGTCCTCCCCTCTCTCTCTGGATGATACTCCTACACTCTCCGTTTCTTCGCGCATCTAACGGACCCCTCATTTTGCTTTGGCGTTCATCGTAGCTTCGCCAGCGACGACACCGGAGCGTTCCCGATGTTGACGACAACTCCAGCGGGCAATCGGAGTCGACCCAGTGCGCCCATGTCCACCTTGCTGCCATGTTGAGCACCTACACGCCACAGCAAACCTGGTGAGCATCTCCCCTTCCTCCCTCGCTTCCTAGATTGGCCGGAGCGCCATTGGCAGAGCCGCGTCGCCGCTCGCCGTTGCCCAGCGCCACCCATCTTTGGTTGGCATGCTATGAGCCGTTAGATGCTAATCCAGTGGTGTAGATAGATTGACTTAAGTGAAACGGTATGTTATATCTAAGCCGTGCAATCCCCTTTTAATCCAACAGCCCACATTGATCGATCCTGCCGAATCGGTATTACCCAATAATAATCTGACACGTGGCATGTCTTTTGTTCTAAAAACAGAAACATTTCTATTAGATGTTAGATTTTGTAAAATTCATAACTTTTGTTCTGCTTGGCCAAATTTTGCAAATTTTGTATCATTGGATTCAGAAAATGTGAACTTTGCAACCATGCCCTTAGTTTAGTATTTTGCTTCTGGAAAATTAGTTGTTTTTGTAGAAACATTTCTAGGCCTATTTTGAGTATATAAATTATTCTAAAAATGATTTTTTGGGTAAAATCTTTTGCATATGATTTGTTTTGAACCTACCGATCAGAAACACAAACTTTGGGGTTTATAAATATATTTTGTTAACACTAGAAAAATATTACTCTAATTAAAAGCATTACTAGAAAAACAAAAATGTTGCTATGATTAAAAATGGTTTTTGGGTGAAACCTTTTGTAAATAGATTTGTTTTAAGCACTTTGACCAAAAACACTAACATTTATGTTTTAAAAAACATATTTTGCAAACATTAGAAATTATTCCTTTGATTAAAAGCATTTCTAGTAAAACAAAAGTGATTTAAATGGCCCATTTTCACTAACTTGATTTTAAATGGTTATGCCACAATTATAAATGACCAATAGGTGTTTTAAAATGTTTATAACTTATTATAAAACACTTTTACAATAAAACAACCTTTTGCATGCTTGCATGCATTGTTTTGTCTTCTTTATTTTATGTGGTGAATTGTTTGAATGCTAGTTTGAATTTGTGCCTTGATTGACTTGTAGTGAACTTTGAAGAGTGTGACATTTTCAAGATCAAGGAGTGAACCTATATTATCTACCAAAAAGGCAAGTGGTGCTTCACACATTTTGTCCTATTATTTTAACTATGCATTAGTGATATTTCTAAATAGGACTTGCATGGAATTTTCTATGTGAATAAATATGCCATGGGAAATCCTAGTAGATGATGCCTTAGTAGAATTTTCCCTAAGTTAATAGTCCTACTACTATCATGCTTAGCCTAGCTAGTAGCAAACAAGGGTGGTTTATATACATGCTATGGAAATTTTGCTAAGTCTTTTGACTTATGTTTTTGCTTAATAAAACTACTAAGTGAATGAATCACCTAGGTGGAATGGTGAGAATGGGATATGTTGAGTGGTTACAAAAGTCCAGTAAACTAGGGAAAACTTATGTATCACAAGTCCAGTAAACTGGGGAATACTTGTGTATCACACTTGTGGAAAGCCACCCAGGAACAAAGAGATTTGAGATGTCAAATGTTGAGAAGCTTCTAGTGCAACCACATGGTATATGGGCTATGCCAGGATAATATAGGTTGCCATAACTTAGCCAGCTGGACAGAAGGTGGTAGGGGGTGATAGGTTTGGACCTCGTCCATTTGGTCTAAGGGAAGGCTTCTGAAAGATCTTGTCTCGATGCATGTCGAGTCTTGTGGGGAAAGTGCACCACCTCTCGAGAGAGTAAAATCTAAGTACTTAGCCGTGTCCCCGGCAATGGACAATTTGAGCATCAAGACATGGAAGCTATCAAGGATCTCCTCATCCCAATTTCTAAGTTAAAAGCTTGTGGTTGAACAAGAGTTAAAGGATCACAAATTGTATTGGTAGATGCCTTGGGTGATTTGACAAACAAAAACTTAGTGTTTTCAACTAATATGGAAACCTTATTTTGGGCAAAGCAAGCCTAAGCTCCACTTAGCCAAATGCATATAGATGTTAGATACCACTATTCTACCATAGTATCACTTGCCAATACAATTCAAATGTATTGACCCTTGTGGCTGTAACTTAATATGTTGCAGGTTTGTTTGATGTTAGTGAAGTGTGTTGAATAAGATTACAAGTCTACAACCAATATGATTGCATGTGGCACTTTGAAGATGAAGGAATCCATGCTATATAGTTATTTCTGCTGCATTGTAATGAGATAGCCAAATGAGCTATGTAAGATGTAATGAATTATTTTATTCCTGGTTATAAAGTTGTATTATGACCTTTGTTTCTTGATATTACATCTTAAACTATGGATGATAGCTATATATCTAGGGACTAGCATTGTAAACACATGGATCTCTACCTTATCAGGTTGGGACTTTACAGATGGTATCAGAGAAC
The DNA here is from genome assembly GCA_916181665.1 of Avena sativa. Classification (NCBI taxonomy): domain Eukaryota; kingdom Viridiplantae; phylum Streptophyta; class Magnoliopsida; order Poales; family Poaceae; genus Avena; species Avena sativa. The sequence continues at coordinate 232,558,062 of OV702279.1, forward strand.
TATGTTGCCTATAGGATTGTAACCCTAGGATTGGACAAAACCCCTTAGAAAAATAGGAGTTGTATTTGTTCAAACTTATTTACAAACAATCTTGTAAACTCTTTCCTCAAACATTTTGGTTTTGATTCTACATCTCTCTCTTTTCAACTTGATGGACAAAGCCTCCACCATGAGCAAGGACTTCAACATCACCAATGACTTCAACTTTAGTTTCACCAAGGACTTCAACTTAGGTATCACTAAGGACTACAAGTGAGACAAGAAATGATAATCAAGACTTGAAGACTAAGGAAATACAACTTATAATAAATCATCATCACTTTGAAGCTTGTGACTAAGATGCAAGAATTTTTCCAAGGGTACAATGATCTTTTTCATGAAGAAACAACTAAGAAGAATGAATTGATCTCAAGTGATAACCATAGTTGGACCACCATACTAGTGTTTAGTTTAGATCATATGTTGATCACACCCACTTATGTGGTGTAGCAAAAATATTTTGTTGCCTAAAATATGCTTGAAACTTGTTGTTTGAGTGAAATGTTTGATTGTGATTGCTTGCACATTGCTTGTGTGAATTGTTGTGTGTGAGTATAATTCTTCCTCTAGAAATATTTTGCCTACTCTAATCCCAATCCAACCCAAACAAATGACTTCCCCAAGAGACCACAACTCCAACATCAAGGATGGTGACAACAACAACAACCAAGAGATGCACATGAGAGAACAACTTCTAGCAACTCAAGCCCAGTTGAATCAAGTGACAACTCAGTTTTTAGCCAACAACAATTAGTTAGATCCAGCCATGCAAAAATTCTTGGAAACCCAATCTCAATTGTTGCAAAGGATGACCAATCAAATTATCAACATAAGAATCAACCTATCCCAAAGTGATTGTGACAACAATGATATCAAGGATGATATTATAGAAGGAACTCAAGCTTGCAATATTTGTGGAGACATAGGACACACTTATAAAGAGCATGGGGACCAATGCCCTAATTGTGAAGAGAAACACCCAACTAAACAATGCCCCACATCTCAAGTTACTTGTTTCCTATGTGAAGGAAATGATCATGTCCCTATCCAATGCCCCATCTATCCTATAGTTCAACAAATGAAACAAGATGGAATGCATCAAATGTTTGGAAAACATCATAAGGAAACAACTTCTACCAAGAAGGATGAAGGCAAAGTCAGAACCATGCCTCATAAGGCCACATCCAAAGTGACCACAAAGTGTTGCTACTCATGTGGAGAAGAAGGTCACATCTCTAGTGACTTCCCCAAGAAGAGAGAAATATTTCCCACATTTATGGTGAAATATGAAGAACATGAACTAGAAGAACTCCTAGATTTGGAGAGACCCAAAAAGAAGAAATGCCCCAACCCCAGCAAGAAAGACAATAGCCAAGTGCAATGTTTCAATTGCAAAGAGATGGGACACTATGCCAATAAATGTCCAGAAAATAAGAAGAGCCAAGAAAGAAAACAAGATATAGTGATGCCAAAGATGAAAGAAGATGGTATCCAAGTGATGTGCAACAAATGCAAAAATCCAGGCCATTATGCATCACATTGTCAAGAAAAGAAGAAGTACAAGACAAGCAAGCCTATGAAGGATCTCAGCCTTGTCACATGTTTCAAGTGTGGAAACAAAGGACACTATGCAGATGTATGTCCAGAGAAGTTTCCTCAAGACCCCAAGTAATCCAAGATGTAATCTAGTTAGAAATATTTTAAGGGTGGTAGCACTCTAGTTGTCTTGAAGCCAACTAGTAACCTCTAGCCTTTCCAAATCTCGGGACGAGATTTCTTTTAAGGGTGGTAGCCTGTCACATCCCAAAATTTTCCAAATTTTGAAATGTGAAAAAAAAAATAAACAAAAGAAATAACTATTAAAATTTAGGGTGAAAAGAACTTTTTGCTTCTAAATGGAAACATCAAAACCCTTCTTGAACAAAAATTGAATGAAAAGGGAATCCAGCAAAATTTCAATCAAGTGAAATTCATTCATCAATGAATGTATCTTGAAATTTAGACCTTTGGAAGAGTTAAACCAAAACCACAAATCTTAATGAAATAAACACTTCCAAAGATCAAATGCATTTTATGCATGGAAAGAATCTTTAATTTAAACACTTGGGCAAAAAAACCAAAAACCCTAGTGAAAGAAATAATTTTCAAGATCTCCCTAAGATTATGGATTTATTCCATATAAAAATTCAGCAACAAACATTTTTAAATGATCAAAAATGATAAATAAAAATATTATAAAACCATAGAAATTGGTTTCATTTAATTTGGAGCCATGGATAAAAACTTATGAATTCAATAAGATAAAAGGAAATAATTTCCAAAGCTAATAAAAGCTCCTAGCTAAAATCCATACCAAATTGTGAGAAAATTAATCCTAAAGGGATTTAAAAAGATAAACAAATATTAAATAAAATACTACAAATTGGAATCACCAATTTTGGATCTATAAATAAAAAGATATGGATTTTATAAGACAAAGAAAGAAATAAATAATTAAGGAATATTTAAAAGACAAATAAAATCTTGGCCAAATCCATAAACAAATGGAACGAATATAATACAAATAAAATAAAGGGATAAAGATTTTTCAAATAAAATTATATGGACTTTAACCAAATTCAATTCTATTTGATTAAAGACAAAATTTCTAATTTAAATGATTAATTAAATCATGAGAAATATATTTGAAACTACCAAAGTGGATTAAAAGTTATCTAAATTAACTTAAAAAGATTATATGATTAATTAAATAGAATTATATGGTTTGGAACCATATTCAAATTCATTTAAATAAAGACAAAGGCCTCATTTAAATAAATATTAAATCATATTAAAATATTTGAAATAACTCAAAGTGAATTATTTAAACACACTAATGAATAAATAAAACCTACTAAAATGGTTTGATGAAAATTTGAATTTAAATGGAGGATTGAATAAATGGTTTAAATAAAAACAAATGACTAAATTAAATAAATATTAAACCATAAAAAGGATAATTGAAATATTCTAAAAATGGAATTTTAAATACATTAATAAACAGATCAAAAACCTACTGAAAGTTTAGAAAAGGTTTGGTCAAAACTTGAATTCAAATTGAAGATTAAATCAAAGGTTTGAAATCAAAACAGAAAATAGAAAAGGAAAAAGAAAAAGAAATCAGAAAAAAATAGAAAACAGAAACAGCCCATCCAGCCCAGGAAACCCCAGCCTAGCAGGCCCAATCCCCAGCCCACCCGGCACCTCCCCCTCCCTCTGTCGTTCTTTTCACACTAGAACGCGTACCCCTCACCCCGCTGACCTGTGGACCCGAGCCACGTGAGCGTCCAACTCATCGTCGTCTCCAACCCACGCTGACCTCGCCCCTCACTCCGGCCGTTTCTGGTCGTTACTCCACGATTCAATTCACATCAATGCCGCACTAAATCGTCCCAGCAACCAAGCTCGTTAAAGCGCCTCCTCCCTCTCTGCCTTTCCCCTCACTTGCCAGCTCCTCTCCGCCCCAGGGCTGCCCCAATTTCCTGTCACACCTCACTGTCTCCGGCGACCTTCCCCAGCCGATTCCGGCGACGCCCGACCTCCCCACTGCCCCTGGTTTCCTTGAGCCTGCTCCCCATCATCTCACGCACATGCCAGTGGTCTCTGTTCGTCCACACATGCCCCACAGCCTCGGCTTCGTTGTCGACTGAGCGCCACCGCCTACTGCTCCAACTCCGGCGACCTCTCCGCGTAAGCCAGTCCTCCCCTCTCTCTCTGGATGATACTCCTACACTCTTCGTTTCTTCGCGCGTCTAACGCACCCCTCGTTTTTCTTTGGCGTGCATCGTAGCTTCGCCACCGACGTCACGGGAGCGTGCCCGACGCCGACGACAACTCCAGCGAGCAATCAGAGTCGACCCAGTGCACCCATGTCCACCATGCTGCCACGTTGAGCACCTACACGCCACGGTGAACCTGGTGAGCATCTCCCCTTCCTTCCTCGCTTCCTAGATTGGCCGGAGCGCCGTTGGCAGAGCCGCACCACCGCTCGTCGTTGCCCAGCACCGCCCATCTGTGGTTGGCATGTTGTGAGCCGTTAGATGCTAATCCAGTGGCGTAGATAGATTGACTCAAGTGAAACGGTATGTTAGATCTGAGCCGTGTGATCCCCTTTTAGTCCAACATCCCACGTTGATTGATCCTTTCGAACCGGTATTATCCAATAAGAATCTGACACGTGGCATGTCTTTTGTTTTCAAAACAGGAACATTTCTATTAGATGTTAGATTTTGTAAAATTCATAACTTTTGTTCTGCTTGGCCAAAATTTTCAAATTTTATATCATTAGATTCAGAAAAATGTGAAATTTGCAACCATGCCCTTAGTTTAGTATTTCGCTTCTGGAAAATTAGTTGTTTTTGCAGAAACATTTCTAGGCCTATTTTGAGTATAGAAATTATTCTAAAAATGATTTTTGGGTAAAATATTTTGCAAATGATTTGTTTTCAACCTAATGATCAGAAACACAAACTTTTGGGTTTATAAATATATTTTGTTAACACTAGAAAAATATTACTTTGATTAAAAGCATTTCTAGAAAAACAAAAATGTTGCTATGATTTAAAAATGGTTTTTGGGTGAAACCTTTTGTAAATAGTTTTGTTTTAAAAACTTTGACCAAAAACACTAACATTTATGTTTTAAAAACATATTTGGCAAACACTATAAATTGTTCCTTTGATTAAAAGCATTTCTAGCAAAACAAAGTGATTTAAATGGCCCATTTTCACTAACTTGATTTTAAATGGTTTTGCCACAATTATAAATGACCTATAGGTGTTTTAAAATGTTTATAGATTATTATAAAACACTTTTCCAATAAAACAACATTCTGCATGCTTGCATGCATTGTTTTGTCTTCTTTATTTTATGTGGTGAATTGTTTGAATGCTAGTTTGAATTTGTGCCTTGATTGACTTGTAGTGAACTTTGAAGAGTGTGACATTTGCAAGATCAAGGAGTGAACCTATATTCTCTACCAAAAAGTCAAGTGGTGCTTCACACATTTTGTCCTATTATTTTAACTATGCATTAGTGATATTTCTAAATAGGACTTGCATGGAATTTTCTATGTGAATAACTATGCCATGGGAAATCCTAGTAGATGATTCCTTAGTATAATTTTCCCTAAGTTAAGATTCCTACTACTATCATGATTAGCCTAGATAGTAGCAAATAAGGGTGGTTTATATACATGTTATGTAAATTTGCTAAGTCTTTTTACTTATGTTTTTGCTTAATAAAACTACTAAGTGAATGAATCACCTAGGTGGAATGGTGAGAATGGGATATGTTGAGTGGTTACACAAGTCTAGTAAACTGGGGAAAACTTGTGTATCACAAGTCCAGTAAACTGGGGAAAACTTGTGTATCACAAGTCCAGTAAACTGGGGAATACTTGTGTATCACACTTGTGGAAAGTCACCCAGGAACAAAGAGATTTGAGATGTCAAATGTTGAGAACCTTCTAGTGCAACCACATGGTATATGGGATCTGCCAGGATCATATAGGTTGCAATAACTTAGCCAGATGGACAGAAGGTGGTAGGGGGTGATAGGTTTGGAACGCATCCATTTGGTCTAAGGGAAGTCTTCTAAAAGATCTTGTCTCGATGCATGCCGAGTCTTGTGGGGAAAGTGTACCACCTCTCGAGAGAGTAAAATCTAAGTACTTAGCCGTGTCCCCGGAAATGGACAATTTGAGCATCAAGACATGGAAGCTATCAAGGATCTTCTCATCCCAATTTCTAAGTTAAAAGCTTGTGGTTGAACAAGGGTTAAAGGATCACCAATTTTATTGGTAGATGCCTTGAGTGATTTGACAAAACAAAAACTTAGTGTTTTCAACTAATATGGAAAACCTTATTTTGGGCAAAGAAACCCTAAGCTCCACTTAGCCAAATGCATATAGATGTTAGATACCACTATTCTACCATAGTATCACTTGCCAATACAATTCAAATGTATTGACCCTTGTGGCTGTAACTTATTATGTTGCAGGTTTGTTTGACGTTAGTGAAGTGTGTTGAATATGATTACAGGTCTACAACCAACATGATTGCCCGTGGCACTTTGAAGATGAAGGACTCCATGCTATATAGTTATTTCTGTTGCATTGTAATGAGATAGCCAAATGAGCTATGTAAGATGTAATGAATTATTTTATTCCTGGTTATAAAGTTGTATTATGACCTTTGTTTCTTGATATTACATCTTAAATTGATCCAGGGACTAGCATTGTAAACACAGGGATCTCTACCTTATCAGGTTGGGACTTTATATTTATCCAACGCTTCCTATATTTCTTTAATTGGATAAATATAACCATAGCGGGAGTAATCATCTGTGAATGTTATGAACAAGTCATAACCATCCACACTTTTACTGGAAATGGTCCACATATGTTAGTGTGAATAATTTCTAGTATTTCGGTGCTTCGGTTTGCACCCTTTTTGATTTTCTTTACATACTTTCCTTTAATGCAACCAATGCATTGCTCTATGTCGGAGAACTCTAATGGCGGAAGAATATCGTTTTTAACTAGTCTTTCTATTCCCCCCTCGAAATATGGCATAATTGATAGTGCCATAATTTCGACGAGTCATGAGTTCTCTTTCTTTTGTTTTGATCTTTATCCGACGCGGAAACATGCTCATTCACATTACACACAGAATATACTTTTTTATGAGTGGATAACAGATAAAGCTCATTGTGAAGGAAAGCAACACCCACACAATCTTTATTACACCAAATAGCACGCTGGGCATATCCAAAATGACACTCATAGTTTACTTTGTCCACACGCGATACACTTATTAAATTTATGTGTAACGAAGGAAAATATAAGACATCTGTAAGAAGGATCGTCGATCCATCAGCAAGATCTGAGGAGATGTCGCCAACAGCCTCAACGTCTACTTGGATTCAATTTGCGACTTCAACACATCTTTCGCTTATTTTCGTAGTTTGTGTCGAATGGAATCCCTATAAAGAATTTGCAACATGAATAGTTGTCCCTGAGTCAATCCACCAAGTAGATTTCAAAAATTGTGTATACAGGGATTTATTTACAAAAGAAACAATTTTGTTACCTTTCCTTGCCATTAGTTCCTTTAGAAAAATAGGACAATCTTTCTTGTAATGCCCTTTCTTGCCGCAGTGGATACAAGCATCTTTGTCCACTAGAAGAGGGTTGTGCTGATGTTGATAGTGCATGGGAGCTTTACCATGTGTCTTTGAAGGGGAACCTTGGTTGCTTTGAGTGAAGTTTATTTTCTTGTTGTCCTTCACAATGTTCAAAGAACCACCATTCTGGGCTTTGAGCCTCTCGTCTTCTTGCGCACACATGATAATGGTCTTTTCAATGTCCCACTTTTGTAGGGCCATGTTGTAATTGACAACGAAATTATCAAACTATTGAGGCAGTGACGCCATGACCATGCGGACAAAGAGTGCAGGCTTTAGCTCTAGATCAGCATCAATGGGCTTCAACTTGGCAGTCATGTTGCTCATCCGGAGGATGTGCTCCCTGATGCCATGTCCACCTCCTATGTATTTATGTCACCAACTGCTTCAGCAACTAGGTTGCATATGTCTTTGAAGAGCCAGTGAACTGTCTCTTTATCTTTTCTAAGTACTCCGCAATAAAAGCACACTCTACGATGGAGCCGACAATGGCCTGCTCAATCGTGTTCTTTATAAATGCCATACACTTTTTATTGGTGTTTTGCCACTTTTTGTTCTCTAAAGTGTAGGACATCTCTAGTGGAGCATAGTCCCTTTTTTCTCCCATGCAGCATCGTCATGTGCATCACCTCGGATTGGCTATGACGGCTTGGTAGGAGGATTGTTCTCAAGGACCCAATCCACCTCAGCGCAGATGAACGCTAAGTCTACCTCTTAGTGTGGGGACATTCTTGATGCAGCTCATCAAATAGTACCCTCCTAAAAACCACAAAAAAGTGATAATAAAACAACAATTGCATGCATTAATCCAACGTTGATCAAAATTAAGACATACAAATATTTATGCAATTAATTATGTATTACCGTTGGGCAGAACATAGAATCAAAGGCTCATAAGGTAACCACTTTAATAAAAAAATACTAATCATAATCATGCTATTTAAAACGTTGGTTAGAAAAATAACATGAACATGACAAGAATAAAATTTTATTGTGCTCTCAAAAAATTTAATTCTCTCTTTTAACTTTATTAAATTTAAAAGAGCACATTTAACTATTTACAGCGGAAGAAATGAATTAAAATTCATTAAACTTTACATTTTACATAAATTTTACTATTACTTTTATATTTTCTAACACAAACTATTCAATGGATTAGTTTGAATAGAAATTGCAAAAAACATTAAATCTAATTCAAAACTGTTAAAGCTTCTGATAAATAAAAAATAAAAACTATGCGTGCAGCCCCCTTTCTGGGCCCGAAAATGGCCCATGGCCATCCTACCGCTGCGCGCTGCTATTCTCTATATGTTGCGCGTGCGTCAAAAACTCAACGACACCTATTGCCCTCGACAGCCCATGGCCCCTGTGCGCGCGTTGCCAGTGGCCCGCTTGGCCTGTAACCGCCCAGAGGGGCTCCGCATGGCTCCATCCTAGCCATACAATGAATCAAGTGACCTTCTGCAGTCCTCGTGGCAACAAAAATGGTGACGCGGTCCTTGGCCCCGAAAACCCTAATGTCACTCTACACTTCCTCCCCAGCGGCTACCGCTCGCTCTCTGGCGGCGGGCGCACCGGATCACGCCGTCACTCGCTAGCGACGGGGAGTGGCGGCGCCGCCAGCCCTTGGCCGGCTCAGCCCCTCCCTCTATACGCTTTCCACTTCTCTATACCCGACGGAACACGACGAAGCGGCGGCGCCCCTCTGGCCCCTTTGCCGGCGTGCGTGAACACCTTGAGGGTGAACGTGCCGCCGTCAACTGGCTCAGTGGTGGCGCCCTTTTCCGTTGCGGCACACCGACGGCGGCCGGAGTTCTCTGCTTTATTCTTTATGTTTTCTTTGTTGTTTGATTCGGGGCTTTCTTCTTCTTGATCCGGGCCTTTTTTCTTTGCTTTTCTTTGCCCCGGATGGGTTTGTTCTTCTTCCGACGCGTCCTTGCCGACGCGAGCTAGAGGAACGGCGCGGTCGGGTGGGCGGTGCACTATTTTAGGGTTAGGGTTTGCTTTTCTTTCTCTGTGGCTTCCTACCCGAAGAGATCTAACATCTAGCAGAGATGCTCTGATACCATTGTTTGCTACTGCTAGCTATAGATCGATTCGGTAGAGCCTTTGTACTATATGAAATCATTAGGATCTGAGAGAGAGAGGAAGGAGGGGGATACCTTCTTTGGTGCTCGAGCTCGACGAGCCGTTGGCCATGGGGGGCGACGGCGAGAGCGGGGAGAGAGAGTGGGTTAAGCGGTGGCGGCACTTCCCGTGACTTAGTGCTAACCTAGATCGGCTAGGGTTGTAGGTAGGGGAGCGGCGGCGCGACAAACCTCGTGTTGCGTGCCCCGGCCCCCACCCTCTTTATATAGCGCTGCCACAGGAGCCCGCCAACCATGGCTTGGTTGGGCGCCCCCGATCAGGGCACGGTCAAGGGGTTCGACCAAGCCGTTGGGCTCGATCGCGAGATCAACCTAACAGTATCTAGTACTAAAACATGTCTAGATATATTCAAATCTAGACAAATACAAATGAACTAATATGGGTCAGAGGAATACCACACCCGGGATGTGCTTCCGTCACGCTCCTTGGCTCCTCGCTAGATCTTTGAATTCGGCGCTCTCATGTTTAATCCAGCTTTTGACTGCTGTAATGGATGGATGATTTTTTTTGTTTTCAAGGAGAAGGATAAAATCTCCAGCTAAATGGAGTAGAAACATCCCACGTTTGGCACATTGATATTCTTTTTTAGGGCATGTACGCTGCCAAACGTTTAGATAGACGCTTAACTGATTAAAAACAATATGTACGAAAAAGAAAATTAGGCAAGCATCTTTATCCCTCATCGCGCGACGCTAACCTGGGCGCTAAATAGAGTTTGTTTTTTCGCCGTACAGTCTGCCGCAGGACGAAGCGCTCGACTCTTGTTTCTGCGTCGACGCTAGCTACTTTTCTGGGATTGATCGGGATCTTGGCAAAACTGCTGGGAATCTAATCCTAGCGTCAGGCCTTAACGCTCGCGTTGAACGTGCCCTTATGAAAAAATTCGTACACCTTTTTTTTCAGTAAAAAATGGCACTTTGTTTTCAGAAAAAATTGGCATATTGGTCATTGGTTTTTATTCCCGCTGCATTTTCTTGGGCTCTTTCACATCTGCAAACTGCAGATTACCAGAGCGAAGGCCCTTCCTGGCTTCCTCTGAAAAAAGAACAGAGCGAAGGCCCATTGAGAAGATTTGCCAAGTGATTAGGCCAATTGTCAGTTGCGCAAAGCCTGTGCAGGACGTTCTAACAGGCTGGCTGCGGCTGGGCAATACAACGAGAGCCCGCGGCTAGTTGGGATATTTGTTTCCCCTAACAAAGGTTGGGATATTTACTTATTGCGCGTGGCAGCGAAGCTCTGCCGACAGGACTATTTCATGGGCCTAAAATATGCGCCTTATTCTTTTTCCTTTTACAGGTCAATGCATTTTTTTTAGAGAATATCACGATTAAGAAACATCATTACACACTACTCCCTCCGTTTGAAAATATAAGATGTTTTAGGTTTGTGAATGAGATATATCTAGACACCTTTTAATGTCTATATTCATTTGAACCTATACACTAAAAGGTGTCTAGATACATCTCTTTCACAAACCTAAAACACTAAAAGGTGTCTAGATATATCTCTTTCACAAACCTAAAACATCTTATATTTTTAAACGAAGGGAGTATATCCTAAATACACTCCGAGGCAGCATCAAAGGAAGATTACAAACCGAAAGTTCACTGCTATGTGCTAAAAGGTGTGCTGCAATATTCGTCTTCCAACCAAAGTGCCTGAAGATACAAGTGGAGAAATTTGAAGCGAGTTGTTTGATGCCACTCACCACAGAACCCACTGAGGACCGATTTCTCTCTGAAGACAGAATCCGCTGGATCATAGAGAGCCAATCAGACACTAGTATGATGTTAGTGAAGCCGTTCTCCCTTGTTTACCCGTCAAAGCTCGTCATCGAATAGCAATTGCTTAGGCTAACTCCGTGGAAAGGATGATGCCATCGATCCACTCGTTGTAGGCTAGCTAGTTTGCATGGTCTCGCACAACTGCACCCCAACCCCATCTGATGTTCATCTTTAGAAATTGTAGCATCGACATCCATGCAAACCTTTCCGGCCGGTGGTGGAGTCCAACATGATACAGAAGAGGACTCACATCTGGTAGTCGTTGAGGTTTTGAAGCAGAGGTTTTGAAGCAGTGTTGCATTATATTCTCCACATAGGCCTTGATCTTACTGGCCACTCGCATCAGATGTAATAAACCTTGGCTGTTCTTGGCATCACTCCGGGCTTTCCATATCTGCCAACGTGAGATTGCCATTTTATTCCAGAAACTCCTATTTATCGCTTCAAGCGACGCGGGAGGAGCCCTTATGCTCTCTCTTAGCGGGAGCGATTCGTTTCCACCAGAAGCATTTATCTTCATGGGCCGCTCAGATGCGGACCAATAAAAAAGGCATTAATTTTTTTTACGTTTTTTCTTTTGTGAGTATGAAAAAGTTCATTTTTCCAAATTTAAAAAATATTCAAATTAGAATTATAAAAATGTTCAAAACAGAAAAAAGTTCGAACTTAAAGACTATCTGAATTTCAAACCTAAACATTTATCTTATTTGAACAAGAAAAAGAAAAAATAATAAAAAGAAAAAATAGAAAAAGAAAAATCAAAGAAGGAAAATAAATTTTAAAATAAAAAAGAAACAAAAAAGCAAATAGAAAATAGAAAATAAGAAAAAACCAAAACAGAAAACCAGCAAAAAAATGAATAAACCAGTTAGAAGGCTTAGAAGATTCCCAAAACCAGATTGTGAGAACCCTATGTACGGCCAGCCCATTTAACCCGATTGGAACAAGGTGTAGGTGTGATGTGTAGGTACACGTCGCTATGAGCGATGTATACTTGATAACCAGATGAGCGAGACAACTATTAATAAGCACAGGCAGAATCGTCCCATGTTGAAATTAAGATTACTAATCGGATTGTAGAGCTAAACCACATGGATAAAATTATGTGGCAGCAGCGCTCAAGGGCACAATGGCTGGCAGCAGGCGATAAAAACACAAAAGATCCATCTAAGAGCGAGCCAGAGGAGGAAGAAGAATAGGATCATGCAGTTGAAGAAACCGTGTGGCCAAGTGACTACTGATGAAGGGAAAATGCATAACATGACCGTGGCTTTTTATAAAAAATTATACACATCTGAGGGCACAAAGGACATGGAGGCTGTGCTTAGAACAGTGCCTACCAAAGTGAGTTCAGTAATGAACAATAAGCTATTTGCTCTTTTTCTGAAAATTAGGTGAAGGAGGCTTTTTTTTCAAATTTTTCCAACTAAAGCACCAGAACCAGAACCAGATGGTTTTCATGCACACTTCTTTCAGAGGTACTAGAACATTTGTGGTGCGAAAGTGACTACAGTAGTGCTGCGGGTTTTGAAGGGGGTTGATGGTCCAGAAACTATTAATAACATCTTCATTGTGCTTATCCCAAAAGTGGCAAGTTCGGAGGAACCTGGACAATTTTGACCTATCAATTTTTATAATGTGATCCATAAGATAGCGTCGAAAGTGGCAGCAAATAGGCTCAAGGTAATTTTACCAGAGGTTATTAATGAAGAACAGTCAGCCTTTGTCCTAGGAAGGTTGATCACAGACAACATTATCATAGTATATGAGTTCCTTTATTTTATAAAGAAGAAAAGGGTAATTAATCGTTGTGTTGTGCTTTAAAGTTGGATATGAAGAAGGCATATGGTCATGTAGAGTGGAGCTATTTGAGAGCGACCATGTTGCGGTTGGGGTTCCACCGGTTGTTGGTGGATATGGTAATATGGCTGGTCACCTCAGTGTCCTTCTCGGTACTTTTTAACGTAGGAAGTACTAAACGATTTACCCCTTCAAAGGGAATCCGTCAGGGAGATCCAATTTCCCCCTACCTTTTCCTGTTGGCAGCAGAGGGCCTTTCGTGCCTCTTGAAATCAAGAAATGAATCATCAAACCTAAGTGATATTAAAGTGGCGACGTCCTCCACGGTGGTTAGTCACTTGCTCTTTGCAGATGATAGCGTGCTGGTTTTCAGGGCAAATAGGGAGAATGCTGAGGAGATCAAAGATGTGCTGCAGATATACTGTAAGGCTTCGGGGCAGCAGATCAACATGGACAAGTCATCCATTCATTTTTCAAAGGGGTGCAATCAGGATCTCCGAGGCGTGATTATTGATCTCCTGGAGGTGCATAATGAAGCTCTGAGTGAGAAATACTTAGGAATGCCCACATATGTGGGCCTTTCTACAAATGGTGCTTTCAAGTATTTGAAAGATAGAGTTTGGAAGCAAGTATAGGGCTGATTGGAGATGCTTCTTTCAGCGGGGGGACAAGGAGCGGGGGCGGAGCTACACCCTGGGCAACCAGGGCCATGGCCTGGGGCGCAACATACTTTCTGGCCTAAAGTTATACGGGTTTTTTATTTGGACGACCAAAATCAGCGAACGAGCAAACAAATCGAGACTTTTTTTTGTCTCGTTAATCTCCTCTTACTCTCTCTAGACGCATCCGCCACCACGCCTCTAGCTCGCTGCTTCTCTCCATCATCGAAAGTCCGACCCGCAAAGCTTTCACGACGCACGAACCGTCGGACCCCGTCGCGCCGTTCTTCTCCGTTGTGGGGCCATGCCCCGCTGCTCGGCTCAACTGCTGTGATACCGCCGCTAGCCTTCCCCCACCAGCTTAGTCGTCTCCCGTCGTCATCTATGACCCTCTGCCGACGCCGCTTGATTGCTGCTGCTCCGTGGCTATGCGTGCTCGATTCTTTTGTTCCTTAGTCTAAATACATAACTGCTTCTGACTGCTCAGCTCCTCGCTTGACTACGGATTCCCTCAACTTGGTAGTTTCTCCAACAATTCAATTAAATTGATTTTTAACTGAACCAATTTTGTTGATTTAACAAATGTTTGTTATCAATTTCATATTTTTGGAATATAAGATGATTTTTATCCATTGATTTCAATATCAAATTGACCCACAAATGTAAATAGTCAAATGGAAGAAACACCTCAAACCAAGTTAAAGTCACACAATATTACTTTAGTGATAGAGTTTAAACCATACTTATATTTTTGTAATAGTACCAATTTTTTTATGTAATATTACAAGATTTCTAGTAGGAGTAGCTTTTTTTGTGTTCAGTTTTTGGCCGGGGCTTGCTCCAATCCTAGATCCTCCACTAGCAAGGAGGTTCTTATAAAATCATTGCCTCAAGAAATTCCAACTTATTCCATGTCATGTTTCAAGTTACCACTGGGTTTATGCCAACATATCATAAGTATAATAAGAAACTTCTGATGGGGTTGTAAGGAGGACAAGTGGAAGAAACGTTGGGTTGCCTGGGAGGAAATGATCAAGCCTAAGCATCTTGGAGGCTTAGGTTTTAGAGATATTGAGCTTTTCAATTCAGCTCTCCTAGCAAGGCAAGCATGATGAGTGATGCAAGATTCAACCACTCTCAGTGCACGTGTCCTAAAGGCCGTCTATTTTCCAACTTGTGATTTCTTGCGGGCAGAATTTGGTTCTTCTTCTTCTAGGGTCTAAAGAGCGATTATGGAGGGGAAAGATGTGATCAAGCAAGTTTAATCCATAGGATTGGTAATGGCTAGAACACTAATATATGGGATACTAATTGGCTGCCGAGAGATGGTCTTCTTCGACCGGTACGATGTGTACATGAGGTTGCCCTACAGATGGTGAGTGACTTGATCGATGCACATACTCGGGCATGGGATATGGAGAAATTTAGTTTTTCTTAGCCCCGATGGATGCAGAGATAGTGACAAACATACCTCTACCTTCTAGATAGCAGGATGACTACTGGGCATGGCACTATGACAAGCGTGGTCTATTCTCGTTGTGATCAGCCTATCGGATGCTAGTGGATAACAGAGAAAAGAGAACCGCCTGGCTACAGGAATCCGAGAGACATTCAGATTCTCAATGAGATGAAAAGAAGTGGTGTGATCTTTGGCGTGTCAAGGTTCCTTCAAAAAATGAAGGTGTTCCTTTGGGGACTTGCAAAACAATCACTTCCTTCGTTTGATGTTTTACATCATAGACATATGGCGTAGACTAGCTTGTGCTTAATATGTGGAGCACCTGATTCTTGGAGACAGGTGCGTCTAAGCTGTACTACCAGATAACTTGGTTGAAGTGGTGGTAAATATTCAAGCACCGAATGCAAGGGGGGGGGTAGCTTGAGGCCGTCATTGGTTCCTTGACACATGAGGAGCTAACTCAGGCTATGGTAATGCTATGGGAGATCTGGTACGTGAGGAGGAAAGCAATATATGAAGAGTTGTTTCAAAGCCCGCTGTCAATGCTGAGTTTTATAGTAGGTTCATTGCAGACCTGGATATTGGAAATTCGAAAGAGATTCAAAAGAAAAGGGGCAGGATAGCAGTTCCATGTTGGGTCCCTCTGCATGCTAGTTGTGCCAAGATAAATGTCGATGTAGCGCTATCCAAAATGATGGTAGAGCAGCACTGGCAGGTATTGTGAGAGATGAGTTGGGGAGTTTCTTAGGATCTTCGGCGGTGGTTATTCGGTCTACAAATAACCCAAAGATTCTGGAGGCAGTAGCATGTAGAGAAGGAGTGGCCCTGGTGACTGATTTATACCTCCGCCGGGTCAGGATCGCAAGTGACTGTGCCAACTGTAACATCCCAGCATTAGAGTCTAGAAATAAGCTGAGCTCAGGTGTCTGCATTGCATTCATGCATAAAAAATCTGAATATTTTTCGCGCTTTTGAACAAAACTTGACAAAGTGATTGAAGCTACTTCCAATTTGATGGAATTGAAGTAGGTCATCAAGTTTCTTGCGATAAGTTTCAATATGACCTTTGCTAAACCTTATTTTGAGTAAAGATGATTTGATCAAAGGGTAGATAAAATGTAATAAGACTAAACCACCACACATTACTTATTGATTAATACCAGATCTTTTAGAGACCATATCATGGTATTCATTATAACAACTCTTGGATACCAAGTTGAGTATAAAACTCTAGTAAAAGTAATTCAAGAGCTAAATCTTGATATATCTTATTATTATCTATTTATACCATGAGGATCATGGTAATTCTTAAACCTAACTCTTTTGTTATATTGAGGAGGAAGGAAATCAATACCATTCACCACATATATTTCTTTCCATATCAGTCCTTGATCTCTCAACTCTTGTCTTATCATAGCATTCATTTCAAAGCCTTTAAAGGAAGAAGTAAGAAGAGATAAGTAGTTATGCTAGTTTTAGATATCATATATAGGATGAGAGTGTTTGAAGATAATCAATTCAATAAGATAGTTGGTGGAGTTAACTCACTCCTGAATGGATAGAAGAGTTATCTGAAATAATGATATATGTGGTAACAAAGAGAATCATAAGGATGAAATATGAAGATAGTTACCAAGGAGTAATCTTATTGGATCAAGTAGGCATATTCATTGAATAATATCTCTTAGTTAAATGGAAATTCTAAGAAGATAATTATAATTCAACCGTAATGTTGCATTGATGAAAGCCTTGATTAGCCAACTAGAAACCTAAGCCATAAATGATCAAAGGATTATAATGATCATGCTTAAGTCACTAAGAGCGATTGATTATATGATGCATAAGTGATATTGGTAGATATAGTATGATTAAACCCTACTATAGATCTATTATCTTAAGATTATCCATGAAAATTTATAGTGATGTAAGATGAAGTGGAAGTGTGATTTACTGAAGGTAACTAAAGTTAAGATAGTATGATCAAACTCATACTAGAGCAACATTGATTTATAGAAGTAGTATTATCCCTCTCAGAAATTAGTAAACACTTGAGGTGAAGCAGGAATTGCTATACACATCTATTGGAGGAATATTACTGTTGGGTGATAAAGGAAACTATGGTGGAGTTAAAAGTAACTACTTTATGGATTGGAGATTATCATTAGTAGTTAGAGATAAGGAAGTGTAGCTGTGTGAAGTATAAGAAAATCTTCAGTGACAAGCTTCTTAGATTTATAAGTAAGATTACTAAGTAATTCATAAAGGGTGAGAGAAAGTACTCAAATGGATAATGGTCATCATTCTCAATTCACTTGAGGATAATTGACTAGGTGTTGAAGATATGATATTAGTATTCCAGGCTATACTAAACCTTAGTTAGTTAAGTCCTCTAGCTTGATCATGATAAGTCAAGCTAGTGTATGATGAAGTATAGAACATGAGTTGAATGGAGTAGTTGGAGAAATCGTAATGTTAACCAAGCTAACACAAGAACAATCTTGTATTATGGGGAATAGTACCACACCTCTTCCAGAGGATTGATATCACATGTGTTATAGTAAGGAGTGTAACTCTGCAAGCCTTGGTGGTAGATGAGAGAAGAATGTTAAGGGTGTTGATTAAAGAAGTTAGAAATAACCCCATGAATGAATTCATTAAGGGTAACTAAAAAATGGAAGTTAGACTATAGGGAGAATGGAGAATGAATATTATTGTAGTAACATGACCATATCATCATATGATGATGGATATGGTGGAGTCAGATGATTAACTTATTCAAAGAAGATGTGATCTTTGTGAATAAGATGAGACATTTACACAGAATATATCTAGGAAAGGAATTCCTTAACTTAGACCTAAGCTTAATGAAGTATTTAAGGTATAAATTCTAGTGAAGCTATCAAACAAGACTATATCAAGCCATCTCAAATTCCATGTCTATATCACCCTGTTAAACCCTAAACAATTGTCACATGGTAAATGAACTACATTTATCATATAAGTAATGTTCACTATCAATCATATATGATAATTTGTCACTATGAATCAACCACACTAACTAAGGAAGAGAACATTTAGAATAAGAGGTAACCCTTGGTTGTTTAAGTAGAACAAGTAATTTTTCTTCTACTTAGTATCATTGCAGAAAGGTATATAGATAAAGCCTAATCTTATTCCATATTTATTATAATTTCAATAATGAAGTCACTTATCATCCTTAGATAAAGCCTAATATTATTCCATTTTGACCACATGCAGACTCAGTGGATCACCATTCTTACGCTTGCAGCTCAGCAAATCCTGAGAGACTTGATACCTCTCAGTCTTTGCCTGAGCCTGGAACATACTTTTGAGGCTTTTGATCATATCGTAGGACTCAACATTCTCGAACTGCTTTTGCAAGTCCGGTTCATGTGAGCAAGCATAAGACAGCTAATATCCGTGGACTCATCTTTAGCCCGACGGTAGGCATTGGTGGCAGGGACAGTCACATTCTCATTCGGCTCATCTGGAAGTGGGTTGTCTAGGACATGGTCCTTCTTTTCTTGTTTGAGAACAATTCTTAGATTTCGATACCAGTTGGTAAAATTAGTGTCGTTTAGCTTATATTTCTCAAGAATGGTTCTCAAAGAAAAATCGGATATCTGAGGGTGACTGTTACTTGGTGATGCGTGCACCCAGTATTGACGTGGGACACTTCATTGGAAACCCCAAGAGCAAGGTGTGATGAGCACATCATCAAGTTTTCCTCAGTAGAGACCGAGGTTATCGAACCAGAAGGAGGAAAGAAACGTCTCAAAGGTGTTGCAAGCAATGTGGAAACCTGCACAACACAAACTCAAGACTTTGCCCCAACGAATCAGTGAGCTTGTCAAGCTCACCGGTTTGCTGTAACAAAGGATTAACTGTATGGTTTGTAAGGTGATGAATGCTTTGCAACAAGTAAACAGTGGAATATGTATCAATGGTAAAGATTGGACTGCGGTCCATAGTTCACTAGAGGTGCCCTCCTTAGATAAACAACATGGCATGAAGGGTAAACAAATTATATCAGGGCAATTGACAGGAACTGAGCAAGGCATAACAATGCAATACTAGACAAAAAGATCCTATGAGATTCGATTGGGCTATACAACAATATACATAGACCACCATCCAGCTGCATCTATGATTAGTAGTCCACCTTCAGGTTATCATCCGAACCCCCTCCAGTATTAAGTTGCAAGCAACTGACAACTGCTTTAAGCAAAGTGTGTAAGGTAAACAATCCACTTGTTCCATGAACAAGAGACCGTTGTTTTCTCCCTAGTGGCAACATCACATCTACAACCGAAGAGATTTCTGTCACTTCCCTTGGAAACTAGAGGCATGGACCCACTATCGAGCATAAATACCCCCTCTTGGAGTCACTAGCAACTACTTGGCCAAGATAGCTACTAACAACGGATAGCATGCAAGATCACAAACAATATAGACATGATAGTATCAAATAGACAAAACCATTAATCAATCTGACATAGTAATCTCAATATCCATCGGATCCCCGCAAACACAACATGCATGATTACAAATAGATTAGATCTTGATCATGAACATAGCTCACAAGATCTATACATGAAAGCACAAGGAGGAGATACAACCATCTAGCTACTACATGGACCCGTAGTCCAAGGTGGAACTACTTACGCTTCACACCGGAGAAGAAGGCCTCTGGGATTATCTTCCCTCCGGCAGGGTGCCGGTAAGAACTTCAGATCCCCCCGATCTAGGGACGATGGTGGCGGCGGCTATAGATGGTTTCGTGGAGTTTTGATCGGGTGCCTAGGGTTTCTGCATCAGGGGCTTCTTATAGGCGAAGAGGCGAGGCAGGGGCCGCCAGGGGGGCACACCCTGCCCAGGTGCGGGCTGGGCCCACCCGCGCCTAAGGGGGGTCTGGCCGCTCTGTGGCGCCCCTCCGCCTCGTCTTATGGCTTCATGTTTCCTACGGTAAAATATTGACTTTGGCTTTTGTCCCGTCCAATTCCGAGAATATTGATTTTCTGCCTTTCTGGAACCAAAAATAGAAGAAAACAGGCAGCTGGCACTATGGAAACTTGTTAATAGGTTAGTTCCAGAAAAGATATAAAAACACCTCAAAGTGTAGACAAAGCAACGCAAAGTAGATACTTAACAAGCATGGAGCATCAAAAATTATAGACACGTTTCTGATGTATCATTTGGTGCCATGATCTACAACAGAAATATGCAAAACACTTAAGACATGTATTCATAAAAGAGCAAGCATATTAAACACTTTAATATTTATCCTCCTACTAGAACCAACACCCCTTCGATGGTTACTTAGTGATTTAGGATCCTAGATAAGCAAGTCGGCTAGTGAGCTTTAGCATCACCACTAGCTGCCAAGTGATCTTGGTAGACAACTCCTTGGCAATCGCATCTCATACGATTCCTATTGGTCGGGTGGCATCACATGACCCGGCTCCCGCCCGACTTTTAACCTAGCCCCACAACCATTGTGATAGACCCGTCTAGCTTACCAAGTGTTTTCGCTATAAGAGTCCGACTCGAACCCACCTAGTTGGAAAGAATTGGCAGCACCTCAATTTTATGAGCCCACTGCCAAAAATGTCCGACTTGTGATGGTGCAAACACTGGCGGGAAAACCGACTAGACCTTATTTGAGGGATTAAATTTTACCGACTATCTAAAAGAGGTAAAACATAGACATAACAATAACACAAAATAAAGCAATTATAATGTGAAATGGTATTGCTCTCTTCATGGTGATCTCCATCTCCACAAAGCCTGTAATCCGACTCGTGCTAACTCTTGTCACTTGCCGTCTTACTCCATATCACCGACATGTACATCGACTTGCATGTTAAACGGGTTCTCCAAACAGCTACACTAGCTTATTAAAGTAAATTACATAGAGAATCCGACACGAGGTCGTTATACAATAAAATGACAACACCTAGGCTCCAGCCGGCTGAAAAACCGTGATTCGCAGATCACGTATGGATTACACATATACATCACATGCACATGAACCATACCATTCACAACTTCTTGCAAAAACAAGTTATGCATATATACGCTATCTACCAGTGTTGTGAAACTTGCAACGATATCTAAGGTGCTACAACAGGGCGAAGCCGGCGGTCCCCGATGGATTTTTCCGAAAACGTAGATCTCATCTATATTCCGAACATGGATTCCGACCATTATTCTGATTCGATCAAACTCTTTGATCTTCGATCACCACTTCTAAATTTACATGTCACAGTCTACCCCGTTGGCGGAAACCAACCGGTAGGGGTATGTCGTTCCACGACCTCAACAGTATAATCACAGAAATCAGATCTACCATTCCCTGAGTACAATTGATCCAATCAACATCGTACAAAACCGATTTATCTTATAGATCGACCACAAAAACAGCACATAGATCCAATCTACAGCCAACCGCATATCACATATGCACGATCTCGAGCCTAAAACCAGAAGCTATCGCTGTGATACCACCGTTGGGCCACGTAGAGATAAAACAAAACTTTTTCCTCTAACGTGATGATCCCAAGATCTAGCTGAGGCAGAAGGCCACGAGGATTACCACTAGACGCGCGGTTGCGGATTACTGATGAAGCACGTCAGTTGATGCAGTGCAGTTCTCACGATCTGATCCGATTACGACCGTCCTGGTGCTGATCGTACAACACCTCTGCTGGTATCCACACGTACGAGGAGGAGCGCCGGCGGCGAACTTCTAGGTTCGATACGACGGCTGGACTGCTGTGGAGCTAGGGTTTCCAACACATGGAATGACCTAACCGAACCAACCCTTTTGAGTTTCTGCACCCCACTATATATAGGGAGTGAACATGGACTCCACTCACTCGTGGCCCGTTCACTAAAGCCCATATAATATTAGTCGTTGTGAGTCTGACTCACTGAATCAGTCCAAAATCCGGCTCGGGTCCAACCCAACCACATTTCCAGTTCAGATCCAATCCGAACTTGCTCCCGCTCTTAAGTGTGTGACCCCGCAAGCTCCTGGTATCTTGGACACGATTGAAGTCTGACTCTCAATCGATCAATCGGTAGCGGCTCCTAGAAGAACGTGCCGACTTCCAAGTACCAAAGAGTCATGATAACTTGCCTTTCCAATGCGAATTGCGTCCGAGTCCCTTTTGCCTCACGATATACGTTGACTATAGGCGAATAACTTTCATCCCCGACTCTCTTCTCGATCCAAAATAAGTGATTCATCCGACTAACTCTTAGTCGATCGCCTCGGTTAACACTTAACTGAGTCATGCATGACCATGCTTTCCAAATCATATCATACGAGAGGGCCTAGAGAATATCTCTCCAACTGGAGGGGCAAAATCCCATCTTGGTTATTCACATCTCGCAGCTTGATTCTTAGTCGACCCGAACTCTTCTTTTATAACTTCCTAGTTACGGATCAGCGTTTGATAGAACCTAAGTCGGTGATCCTCAACTTGGATTATGCAACAACCTCATGTCTAATGATTACATTGATTGAGATATACAAATGACAACTTGTTCGTTGTACCTCAATATGGGTTAATCCGACTCGCTAAACTCTTTAGCCAAATCTGTGTAAATAGGAATAGCATCTCCATGCCCATGACAAGTGGAACCGAGTCATCAGCCGACTTTCACATTGGTCTAAGTTGTGTGTCCAGCATAACCTCGATGACCAAGGATATTTAGTACAAACAACATGAATGTATAGTTCCACAACTGAATCACATATTCAATGATATACATCAGATGTTTATATAATAATAACTTAATATCTTTATGAATACAATGGGAAATATCATTATACATGATTGCCTCTAGGGCATATTCTCAACAACATATACATGGCCAGAGCATTGACTAACCATGAGATCGAATAATGCCTCGACATGCATCGTGACACCAGGACGTTCATGACGAGAGAGGGTGTGACCCCGTTCCCGACGAGGTCTACATGATGTGTGTGTGTGTGCCTAGCTAGCAGTGTTGGTCGTGTGTGTCGTGTCGTAAACTTGACTATCCTCGTGATGTTTCTGAATTATCGTTTGACGTGTGTCGTAAACCTTAACGTCCCCAGGATCATAAAATCCTTTACGGTCGATGTTGGACTTGCTTATATGATCATCATCCATGCTATATTTCATTTTAGGTTCACGAATATTTGCTATACTTTGTGATCATGCAAGCATGTTTGTAGTTTTCTATTCTTTTTATTGCATAACATATAGTACATGTCTTGTCTACAGTGATGGCGAAGTGGTATGTGGTGTACATCGGTCGGGTTCCAGGGGTCTACGACGAGTGGGAGGAATGACATGCACAAGTGGACAACTTCAGCGGCAATAACTACAAAGAGTACAAGACAAGAGAGCTAGCGGTAGCCAAGTGAAGGAGACACATGTGGAAGAATAACCGGATGAAGATCTTGATCATGGTCTCGGTGTTGCTCACCGTCATCGTCATTATCGTCTATTCGATTAGTCTAGTTTGATATCTCTATTTATAATGTGGTGATCGAATTTGTACTACCATTTATGTAATAATTCAATACTTGAATTCATATTGATGTATTTCAGCACTTTGGATTATTATTATCTCAGTTTTGGTGTATTCCTGTATTACCCCCAAAAAACTAATATTTATTGGCGCACCGTTTTTTGCGTTCGGTGACACATCCTAACTGTGGCGCATCCAATCTAGGTACACCACTGAACTTATCCGTGACGCACGCAAGCCTGATGCGTCATTGAGTATTGAACTATCTATGGCGTGAGGTTACGTGCGCCACTAAACTTATCCATAGCGCACGAGTGCATGGCGCACCACTGACGTACACCGGTATGGGCCACAGATAAAAAATATTAGTAACGTAATATCCATGACGCACCAGGCGTGTGCCATCGACTCTATTTTCGTTGCGCCATGGATAGCCTTTTTTCTAGTGTTACTTTGGATCGTACTACTACGTGGACAAACGCACTCCAAACCCACACAACTCTGCCGTTTTGGAATTTTTTTGTTGAACCAAATCCCATCTAAGGGTAGGCAAACTTTAAGAGTATCCTCTACTCCCTTTACTACAATAAAAATTATGCTCCTTTCGACCCATATTAATTGACTTGGATTTGTCAAAAATTTGGATGAACCTATCACTAGTGGAAAAAAGACCATCCGTTCGCGCCCCCTCAGAGCATTAGTCCCGATTGCGCCACCAACCGGGACTAATGCTGGCACGCGTCCCGGTTCGAGCGGGCACGGGGCCAGGAGGCATGCGTCCCAGTTGGTAAGGGGGCATATGTCCCAGTTGGAGCCACCAACCGGGACTAAAGGTTTGGCCACAGCCACGTGGCGTGGCACACACCTTTAGTCCCGGTTGCTGGCTCCAACCGGGACGTATTCTCCCGCCCTCTATAAATGCAACGCCCCAGCCCCCTCTGCCTCCACTCTGTTTTTTCTCTTGGTGGAAGGTGTGAGGGGTGTGCTAGTTTTTTCTCTTCTATGCATGCATTGAAGGTGTTTGATGAAATGTTTGAGTGAATAATCCCGTTCAATTTCTCATAGAACAAAAATATAGAAGGTGTCCGAGACGCACTTGAGCTTTCTCCTCTTTATTTTCCTCGATCGAGGTTAGCAATCTGCTCTTTTCTCTGTCATTGATACAATTCATGTGTCGATGTGAATTGGTTATTTCACTATTTATGATGTCCTGTTTTTTGATAAACTTACTTATATGATGCAGATGAACGATCG
The DNA here is from genome assembly GCA_916181665.1 of Avena sativa. NCBI lineage: Eukaryota > Viridiplantae > Streptophyta > Magnoliopsida > Poales > Poaceae > Avena > Avena sativa. Next base: position 232,582,979 of record OV702279.1, read on the forward strand.
GGAATGGATGTACGGTGACCGGCGCGTAGCCGGGTATATGAAAGGCGTGGATAAATTTATCGATGTGGCTACGGCAAACAAAGAGAATGGTTTTATACGTTGTCCATGTGTTCAATGTCGGAACAACAAGGAGTACTCTTCTTCGAAAATCATTCGCGGCCAACTGATTATGAAAGGTTTCATGCCCAACTATAATTGCTGGAACAAGCACGGGGAAAGAGGGGTTATGATGGAATATGGTGAAGAAGAAGATGATGATAACAACTATCATCATATGTTTCCTGAATACAGTGATACTGCAATGGAAGACAATGGAGAGGAAAGAGGTGAAGAACGGGCATCATATGAGCCGGCTGATGAACTTGGTAGGGTCATTTCTGATGCAAAGCGAGACTGTGAAACAGAAAATGAGAAGTTGAAGTTAGAGGGCATGTTAGAAGATCACAAGAAATTGTTGTACCCAAATTGTAAAGGTGGCAGCACAAAGCTCGGTACCACACTGGAATTGTTGCGATGGAAGGCAGAGTGTGGTATAACTGACTCCTCATTTGAAAAGATGCTGAAAATAATGAAGCCGAGGTTTCCAAAACATAACGAACTTCCCGAGAGTACCTACGAAGCAAAGAAGACTCTCTATACTCTGGGATTAGATGTGCAAAAGATACATGCATGCATTAATGACTACATCCTCTACCGCGGTAAGGAGTATGAGAATTTAGATAAATGCCCGGTATGCAATGCGTTGTGGTATAAGATCAGACGAGATGACCCTGGTGATGTTGAGGAAGAGCCCCTCCGGAAGAGGGTTCCTGCTAAGGTTATGTGGTATGCTCCTATAATACCAAGGTTGAAACACATGTTCAGAAACAAAGAGCATGCCAGGTTGTTGCGATGGCACAAAGAAGACCGTAAGAAAGACGGAAAGTTGAGACACCCTGCTGATGGGTCACAGTGGAGAAAAATCGAGAGAGACTTCCCAGACTTTGCAGCTGACGCAAGAAACTTATGGTTTGGTCTAAGTACGGATGGCATGAATCCTTTTGGCGAGCAGAGCTTCAGTCACAACACCTGGCCCGTGACTCTATGTATCTACAACCTGCCTCCTTGGTTGTGCATGAAGCGTAAGTTCATTATGATGCCAATGCTCATCCAAGGCCCGAAGCAACCGGGCAACGACATTGATGTGTACCTTAGGCCATTAGTTGAAGAACTCTTACAGTTGTGGGGCAAACCAGGTGTATGTGCGTGGGATGAGAACAAACATGAGCCATTTGATCTACGAGGGTTGTTATTCGTAACCATCAATGATTGGCCTGCTCTTAGTAACCTTTCAGGACAGACAAACAAGAGATATAAGGCATGCACCCACTGTTTAGATAAGACTGAAGGTACATATTTGCATAAATGCAAGAAGGTTGTGTACCTAGCGAATCGACGATTTCTTCCGACCAATCATCTAGTAAGAAAGAAAGGCAAGCATTTCAAAGGTGAGGCAGATCACCGGAAGAAGCCTGAACTCCCTGCTGGTGATGATGTATTTGGTATGGTCAAGGACATAGAAGTAATCTTTGGAAAGGGTCCCGGCGGTCAATCAGTTCCGAACGACGTCGCTACAGGACACGCACCCATGTGGAAGAAGAAATCTATATTTTGGAAGCTGCCATATTGGAAAGTCCTGCGTGTCCGCTCTTCAATCGACGTGATGCACGTGACGAAGAATCTTTGCGTGAACCTGCTAGGATTCCTAGGCGTGTATGGGAAGACAAAAGATACACCTGAAGCACGGGAGGACCAACAAATTATGAAAGACCCAAAGAACATGCATACACATAACAAGACGGATAAAGGGCGTCACTTAAGTCGTGCCAGCTATGCTCTTACCAAAGCAGAGAAGGAAATCTTTTTTGAAGTCCTTTACAGTATCAAGGTGCCGTCGGGCTTCTCATCTAATATAAAGGGGATAATAAATATGGCAGAGAAAAAGTTCCAAAACCTGAAGTCTCATGACTGTCACGTGATTATGACGCAGTTGCTTCCGATTGCATTGAGGGGGCTTCTACCGGAAAATGTTCGAGTACCCATTATGAAGCTGTGTGCATTCCTCAATGCAATATCTCAGAAGGTAATAAATCCAGATATTCTGCCAAGGTTACAGAAGGATGTGGTACAATGTCTTGTTAGTTTTGAATTGGTGTTCCCACCATCCTTCTTCAATATTATGACGCATCTCCTGGTTCATCTAGTGGAAGAGATTGTCATTCTCGGTCCGGTATTTCTGCACAATATGTTCCCCTTTGAGAGGTTCATGGGAGTCTTAAAGAAATATTTTCATAACCGTGCTAGACCAGAAGGAAGCATATCCAAGGGATATGGAACAGAGGAGGTCATTGAGTTTTGTGTTGACTTTATTCCTGACCTTAAGCCGATTGGTGTTTCTGACTCGCGCATGAGGGAAGACTAAGTGGAAAAGGCACGCTGGGACAGAAAGCAATGATATGTAGGGACGGGGATTCTTTCACTAAAGCACACTACACAGTTATACATAATTCCACCTTGGCAGCTCCGTATATCGAGGAACACAAGAATATTGTACGCTCCAAAAACCCAGGGAAGCCGGAATCATGGATTACAGATGAACACATGAAGTCTTTTGGTGGTTGGATGCGGACACATCTCTTGAATGACACCACTGTTGGAGATCAGCTATACTTGTTGGCCGCGTCACCATCTTCTAATGTATTGAATTTCCAAGGGTACGAAATAAATGGGAATACATTCTACACGATCGCCCAAGATAAAAAGAGCACCAACCAAAATAGTGGTGTCCGCTTTGATGCAATAGACGAGAATGGACAAAAGGACACATATTATGGTTACATAGAGGAGATATGGGAACTAGACTATGGAGTCTCTTTTAAGGTCCCTTTGTTTCGCTGCAAATGGGTCAATCTGAATGGGGAAGGGGTAAAGATAGACCAGTTGTACGGAACGACAACAGTGGATCTCAACAATCTTGGTTATAGAGATGAACCATTCGTCCTAGCCAATGATGTGTCTCGGGTTTTCTATGTGAAGGACATGTCCTCCAGACCGAAAAAAAGAAAAATATGCAAACGAATACATCATATGATGAGCCAAAGCGTCACATAGTTCTTTCAGAGAAAAGAAACATCGTGGGAATCGAGGACAAGACAGACATGTCAGAAGATTATAATAAGTTTGATGAAATTCTGTCCTTCACAGTGAAAACTGACCCAAGCATTCCGTTAAGTAAAGAAGATGCTCCATGGTTACGTCTGAAGCGATCATAAGGAAGGACATATGCCAAGAAGTTCATGCTCATATTATGTAACTCTAGTTCATGTCTTTCGCGGTTTGTGGCTTGACCGAAGGATATCTTCGCGGTTTGTGGCCTTTAGTCCCGGTTTTGTAGTCTCAGTTTTTAATATTAATAAATGTCTTGAGTGTTAGTCCTGTTTTGTGGCTGAACCGGGACTATGAAGAAGTTGTCCCGATTCGTACTTACCATTAAGATCTGATATCCAAACGCGCGCAGTCACATATTAGGGAGTGCCTCTATGACCAGTTTCTTGGAGATGCCGGAGGACTGGGATCCGGCGGCATCTCCCTGAAACTGGTCGTAGTGGTGTCCCTGCTCTCGAAAACCATCTTGCAGCTTGTAACTTCTCTAACTAGATCAATACGCCTCGGAGCTAACTAATTTCACATATTAGGGAGTGCCTCTATGACCAGTTTCTCGGAGATGCCGGAGGACTGGGCTCCGTCGGCATCTCCCTGAAACTGGCCGCAGTGGTGTCCCTGCTCTCGAAAACCATCTTGCAGCTTGTAACTTCTCTAACTAGATCAATACGCCTCGGAGCTAACTAATTTCACATATTAGGGAGTGCCTCTATGACCAGTTTCTCGAAGATGCCGGAGGACTGGGCTCCGTCGGCATCTCCCTGAAACTGGCCGCAGTGGTGTCCCTGCTCTCGAAAACCATCTTGGAGATGCCTCAAACTGGCTGTAGGACTGGACTCGCAAGGATGCCTATTTATAGTACAAGCAGCTCGGCATAGTGTTGACACTTACGAAATAATGTCGACACTCACCCCTATCATTAGTGTTGACTCGTGTTTTGTCCCGGTTGGTGTCTCCAACCGGGACTACAGGTTGATCTTTAGTCCCGGTTGGTGACACCATCCGGGACAAGGTACACGCCGCACGACATAATGTCGACATAATGTTGTGCCCATATTATGCATGTGTGTGGACATTGGTATGGAGAACAATGTTGCAGGAGGAAGTTTTCCTTTTTGTCGCACGGAAAAGCCCTTTTCCATTTTCCGAGCGCAAAAAACGGGTCGTTTTGTGAAGTAACCACCAAAATGCCGTTTCAGAATGCTACTGTCCCATTTTCCTAAAATACTAGACCACATTACATGGACTATCTCCCAACCGGGACATCTCAAACCTTTTCGTCAATCCCGGGTAAAAAGGACAAATGTCTGCCGAATCGGTAGGAAGTGGGTCCGGTTTGTACTACAGGTACATGATCTATCGCCCGTGATTTTTTGAAAAAATCATTTTTAGACTCACAATATGTGGTTTATTCAGAGATCCAATGCAAGTTCTAACGATGCTCGTCCCCTATCTTCATGCACACCGGTTCGACCATAGTTAGAAATTCAGATAATTCAAAACGGGCATAATAAATTCAAAAAAAATCCGAACAATGAAAATCCTTCGCGTGGTGTCATATTATGTTACATAGTTGAAAGGAAAAATACCATACTTGGTATATTGATCATGTTTCGAAAAAACCTTCACAAAATGACCTATCATGTTCGAGGTTTCATGGCTTTCGGTCCAAATGACTGATGTTATGTGCTGAATCACGGCATAGTTTGTGATGTTGTGCTCATATTATGCATGTGTGTGGACATTGGTATGGAGAACAATGTTGCAGGAGGAAGTTTTCCTTTTTGTCGCACGGAAAAGCCCTTTTCCATTTTCCGAGCGCAAAAAACGGGTCGTTTTGTGAAGTAACCACCAAAATGCCGTTTCAGAATGCTACCGTCCCATTTTCCTAAAATACTAGACCACCTTACATGTACTATCTCCCAACCGGGACATCTCAAACCTTTTCGTCCATCCAGGGTAAAAAGGACAAATGTCTGCCGAATCGGTAGGAAGTGGGTCTGGTTTATACTACAGGTACATGATCTATCGCCCGTGATTTTTTGAAAAAATCATTTTTAGACTCGCAATATATGGTTTCTTCAGAGATCCATGCAAGTTCTAACGATGCTCGTCCCCTATCTTCATGCACACCGGTTCGACCATAGTTAGAAATTCAGATAATTCAAAACGGGCATAATAAATTCAAAGAAAATCCGAACAATGAAAATCCTTCGCGTGGTTGCATATTATGTTACATAGTTGAAAGGAAAAATACCAGACTTGGTATATTGATCATGTTTCGAAAAAACCTTCACAAAATGACCTATCATGTTCGAGGTTTCATGGCTTTCGGTCCAAATGACTGATGTTATGTGCTGAATCACGGTATAGTTTGTGATGTTCTGCTCATATTATGCATGTGTGTGCACATTGGTATGGAGAACAATGTTGCAGGAGGAAGTTTTCCTTTTTGTCGCACGGAAAAGCCCTTTTCCATTTTCCGAGCGCAAAAAACGGGTCGTTTTGTGAAGTAACCACCAAAATGCCGTTTCAGAATGCTACCGTCCCATTTTACTAAAATACTAGACCACCTTACATGTACTATATCCCAACCGGGACATCTCAAACCTTTTCGTCCATCCAGGATAAAAAGGACAAATGTCTGCCGAATCGGTAGGAAGTGGGTCCGGTTTATACTACAGGTACATGATCTATCGCCCGTGATTTTTTGAAAAAATCATTTTTAGACTCGCAATATGTGGTTTCTTCAGAGATCCAATGCAAGTTCTAACGATGCTCGTCCCCTATCTTCATGCACACCGGTTCGACCATAGTTAGAAATTCAGATAATTCAAAACGGGCATAATAAATTCAAAAAAAATCCGAACAATGAAAATCCTTCGTGTGATCTCATATTATGTTACATAGTTGAAAGGAAAAATACCAGACTTGGTATATTGATCATGTTTCGAAAAAACCTTCACAAAATGACCTATCATGTTCGAGGTTTCATGACTTTCGGTCCAAATGACCGATGTTATGTGCTGAATCTTGGCATAGTTTGTGATGTTGTGCCCATATTATGCACGTGTGTGGACATTGGTATGGAGAACAATGTTGCAGGAGGAAGTTTTCCTTTTTGTCGCAAGGAAAAGCCCTTTTCCATTTTCCGAGCGAAAAAAACGGGTCGTTTTGTGAAGTAACCACCAAAATGCCGTTTTAGAATGCTACCGTCCCATTTTCCTAAAATACTAGACGACCTTACATGGACTATCTCCCAACCGGGACATCTCAAACCTTTTCGTCCATCCCGGGTAAAAAGGACAAATGTTTGCCGAATCGGCAGGAAGTGGGTCCGGTTTGTACTACAGGTACATAATCTATCGCCCGTGATTTTTTGAAAAAATCATTTTTAGACTCGCAATATGTGGTTTCTTCAGAGATCCAATGCAAGTTCTAACGATGCTCGTCCCCTATCTTCATGCACACCGGTTCGACCATAGTTAAAAATTCAGATAATTCAAAACGGGCATAATAAATTCAAAAAAAATCCGAACAATGAAAATCCTTCGCGTGGTGTCATATTATGTTACATAGTTGAAAGGAAAAATACCAGACTTGGTATATTGATCATGTTTCGAAAAAACCTTCACAAAATGACCTATCATGTTCGAGGTTTCATGGCTTTCGGTCCAAATGACTGATGTTATGTGCTGAATCACGGCATAGTTTGTGATGTTGTGCTCATATTATGCATGTGTGTGGACATTGGTATGGAGAACAATGTTGCAGGAGGAAGTTTTCCTTTTTGTCGCACGGAAAAGCCCTTTTCCATTTTCCGAGCGCAAAAAACGGGTCGTTTTGGGAAGTAACTACTAAAATGCCGTTTCAGAATGCTACCGTCCCATTTTCCTAAAATACTAGACCACTTTACATGTACTATCTCCCAACCGGGACATCTCAAACCTTTTCGTCCATCCAGGGTAAAAAGGACAAATGTCTGCCGAATCAGTAGGAAGTGGGTCCGGTTTATACTACAGGTACATGATCTATCGCCCGTGATTTTTTGAAAAAATCATTTTTAGACTCGCAATATGTGGTTTCTTGTCCAATGCAAGTTCTAACGATGCTCGTCCCCTATCTTCATGCACACCGGTTCGACCATAGTTAGAAATTCAGATAATTCAAAACGGGCATAATAAATTCAAAAAAAATCCGAACAATGAAAATCCTTCATGTGGTCTCATATTATGTTACATAGTTGAAAGGAAAAATACCAGACTTGGTATATTGATCATGTTTCGAAAAAACCTTCACAAAATGACCTATCATGTTCGAGGTTTCATGGCTTTCGGTCCAAATGACCGATGTTATGTGCTGAATCTTAGCATAGTTTGTGATGTTGTGCCCATATTATGCACGTGTGTGGACATTGGTATGGATAACAATGTTGCAGGAGGAAGTTTTCCTTTTTGTCGCAAGGAAAAGCCCTTTTCCATTTTCCGAGAGCAAAAAACGGGTCGTTTTGTGAAGTAACCACCAAAATGCCGTTTTAGAATGCTACCGTCCCATTTTCCTAAAATACTATACGACCTTACATGGACTATCTCCCAACCGGGACATCTCAAACGTTTTCGTCCATCCCGGGTAAAAAGGACAAATGTTTGCCGAATCGGCAGGAAGTGGGTCCGGTTTGTACTACAGGTACATAATCTATCGCCCGTGATTTTTTGAAAAAATCATTTTTAGACTCGCAATATGTGGTTTCTTCAGAGATCCAATGCAAGTTCTAACGATGCTCGTCCCCTATCTTCATGCACACCGGTTCGACCATAGTTAGAAATTCAGATAATTCAAAACGGGCATAATAAATTCAAAAAAAATCCGAACAATGAAAATCCTTCGCGTGGTGTCATATTATGTTACATAGTTGAAAGGAAAAATACCAGACTTGGTATATTGATCATGTTTCGAAAAAACCTTCACAAAATGACCTATCATGTTCGAGGTTTCATGGCTTTCGGTCCAAATGACTGATGTTATGTGCTGAATCACGGCATAGTTTGTGATGTTATGCTCATATTATGCATGTGTGTGGACATTGGTATGGAGAACAATGTTGCAGGAGGAAGTTCTCCTTTTTGTCGCACGGAAAAGCCCTTTTCCATTTTCCGAGCGCAAAAAACGGGTCGTTTTGTGAAGTAATAACCAAAATGCTGTTTCAGAATGCTACCGTCCCATTTTCCTAAAATACTAGACCACTTTACATGTACTATACCCCAACCGGGACATCTCAAACCTTTTCGTCCATCCCGAGTAAAAAGGACAAATGTCTGCCGAATCGGTAGGAAGTGGGTCCGGTTTATACTACAGGTACATGATCTATCGCCCGTGATTTTTTGAAAAAATCATTTTTAGACTCGCAATATGTGGTTTCTTCAGAGATCCAATGCAAGTTCTAACGATGCTCGTCCCCTATCTTCATGCACACCGGTTCGACCATAGTTAGAAATTCAGATAATTCAAAACAGGCATAATAAATTCAAAGAAAATCCGAACAATGAAAATCCTTCGTGTGGTGTCATATTATGTTACATAGTTGAAAGGAAAAATACCAGACTTGGTATATTGATCATGTTTCAAAAAAACCTTCACAAAATGACCTATCATGTTCGAGGTTTCATGGCTTTCGATCCAAATGACCGATGTTATGTGCTGAATCACGGCATAGTTTGTGATGTTGTGCCCATATTATGCATGTGTGTGGACATTGGTATGGAGAACAATGTTGCAGGAGGAAGTTTTCCTTTTTGTCGCACGGAAAAGCCCTTTTCCATTTTCCGAGCGCAAAAAACGGGTCATTTTGTGAAGTAACCACCAAAATGCTGTTTCAGAATGCTACCGTCCCATTTTCCTAAAATACTAGACCACCTTACATGGAATATCTTTCAACCGGGACATCTCAAACCTTTTCGTCCATCCCGGGTAAAAAGGACAAATGTCTGCCGAATCGGTAGGAAGTGGGTCCGGTTTGTACTACAGGTACATGATCTATCGCCTGTGATTTTTTGAAAAAATCATTTTTGGACTCGCAATATGTGGTTTCTTCAGAGATCCAATGCAAGTTCTAACGATGCTCGTCCCCTATCTTCATGCACACCGGTTCGACCACAGTTAGAAATTCAGATAATTCAAAACGGGCATAATAAATTCAAAAAAAATCCGGACAATGAAAATCCTTCGTGTGGTGTCATATTATGTTACATAGTTGAAAGGAAAAATACCAGACTTGTTATATTGATCATGTTTCGAAAAAACCTTCACAAAATGACCTATCATGTTCGAGGTTTCATGGCTTTCGGTCCAAATGACCGATGTTATGTGCTGAATCACGGCATAGTTTGTGATGTTGTGCCCATATTATGCATGTGTGTGGACATTGGTATGGAGAACAATGTTGCAGGAGGAAGTTTTCCTTTTTGTCGCACGGAAAAGCCCATTTTCCATTTTCCGAGCGCAAAAAAGGGTCGTTTTGTGAAGTAACCACCAAATTGCCGTTTCAGAATGTTACCGTCCCATTTTCGTAAAATACTAGACCACCTTACATGGACTATCTCTCAACCGGGACATCTCAAACCTTTTCGTCCATCCCGGGTAAAAAGGACAAATGTTTGCCGAATCGGTAGGAAGTGGGTCCGGTTTGTACTACAGGTACATGATCTATCGCCCGTGATTTTTTGAAAAAATCATTTTCAGACTCGCAATATGTGGTTTCTTCAGAGATCCAATGGAAGTTCTAACGATGCTCGTCCCCTATCTTCATGCACACCGGTTCGACCATAGTTAGAAATTCAGATAATTCAAAACGGGCATAATAAATTCAAAAAAAATCCGAACAATGAAAATCCTTCGCGTGGTGTCATATTATGTTACATAGTTGAAAGTAAAAAATACCAGACTTGGTATATTGATCATGTTTCGAAAAAACCTTCACAAAATGACCTATCATGTTCGAGGTTTCATGGCTTTCGGTCCAAATGACCGATGTTATGTGCTGAATCACGGCATAGTTTGTGATGTTGTGCCCATATTATGCATGTGTTGGGACATTGGTATGGAGAACAATATTGCAGGAGGAAGTTTTCCTTTTTGTCGCACGGAAAAGCCCTTTTCCATTTTCCGAGCGCAAAAAATGGGTCGTTTTGTGAAGTAACCACCAAAATGCTGTTTCAGAATGCTACCGTCCCATTTTCCTAAAATACTAGACCACCTTACATGGACTATCTCCCAACCGGGACATCACAAACCTTTTCGTCCATCCCGGGTAAAAAGGACAAATGTTTGCCGAATCGGCAGGAAGTGAGTCCGGTTTGTACTACAGGTACATGATCTATCGCCCGTGATTTTTTGAAAAAATCATTTTTAGACTCGCAATATGTGGTTTCTTCAGAGATCCAATGCAAGTTCTAACGATGCTCGTCCCCTATCTTCATGCACACCGGTTCGACCATAGTTAGAAATTCAGATAATTCAAAACGGGCATAATAAATTCAAAAAAAATCCGAACAATGAAAATCCTTCGCGTGGTGTCATATTATGTTACATAGTTGAAAGGAAAAATACCAGACTTGGTATATTGATCATGTTTCGAAAAAAACCTTCACAAAATGACCTATCATGTTCGAGGTTTCATGGCTTTCGGTCCAAATGACTGATGTTATGTGCTGAATCACGGCATAGTTTGTGATGTTATGCTCATATTATGCATGTGTGTGGACATTGGTATGGAGAACAATGTTGCAGGAGGAAGTTTTCCTTTTTGTCGCACGGAAAAGCCCTTTTCCATTTTCCGAGCGCAAAAAACGGGCCGTTTTGTGAAGTAACCACCAAAATGCCGTTTCAGAATGCTACCGTCCCATTTTCCTAAAATACTAGACCACTTTACATGTACTATATTCCAACCGGGACATCTCAAACCTTTTCGTCCATCCCGAGTAAAAAGGACAAATGTCTGCCGAATCGGTAGGAAGTGGGTCCGGTTTATACTACAGGTACATGATCTATCGCCCGTGATTTTTTGAAAAAATCATTTTTAGACTCGCAATATGTGGTTTCTTCAGAGATCCAATGCAAGTTCTAACGATGCTCGTCCCCTATCTTCATGCACACCGGTTCGACCATAGTTAGAAATTCAGATAATTCAAAACGGGCATAATAAATTCAAAGAAAATCCGAACAATGAAAATCCTTCGCGTGGTGTCATATTATGTTACATAGTTGAAAGGAAAAATACCAGACTTGGTATATTGATCATGTTTCAAAAAAACCTTCACAAAATGACCTATCATGTTCGAGGTTTCATGGCTTTCGGTCCAAATGACCGATGTTATGTGCTGAATCACGGCATAGTTTGTGATGTTGTGCCCATATTATGCATGTGTGTGGACATTGGTATGGAGAACAATGTTGCAGGAGGAAGTTTTCCTTTTTGTCGCACGGAAAAGCCCTTTTCCATTTTCCGAGCGCAAAAAACGGGCCGTTTTGTGAAGTAACCACCAAAATGCCGTTTCAGAATGCTACCGTCCCATTTTCCTAAAATACTAGACCACTTTACATGTACTATATTCCAACCGGGACATCTCAAACCTTTTCGTCCATCCCGAGTAAAAAGGACAAATGTCTGCCGAATCGGTAGGAAGTGGGTCCGGTTTATACTACAGGTACATGATCTATCGCCCGTGATTTTTTGAAAAAATCATTTTTAGACTCGCAATATGTGGTTTCTTCAGAGATCCAATGCAAGTTCTAACGATGCTCGTCCCCTATCTTCATGCACACCGGTTCGACCATAGTTAGAAATTCAGATAATTCAAAACGGGCATAATAAATTCAAAGAAAATCCGAACAATGAAAATCCTTCGCGTGGTGTCATATTATGTTACATAGTTGAAAGGAAAAATACCAGACTTGGTATATTGATCATGTTTCAAAAAAACCTTCACAAAATGACCTATCATGTTCGAGGTTTCATGGCTTTCGGTCCAAATGACCGATGTTATGTGCTGAATCACGGCATAGTTTGTGATGTTGTGCCCATATTATGCATGTGTGTGGACATTGGTATGGAGAACAATGTTGCAGGAGGAAGTTTTCCTTTTTGTCGCACGGAAAATCCCTTTTCCATTTTCCGAGCGCAAAAAACGGGTCATTTTGTGAAGTAACCACCAAAATGCTGGTTCAGAATGCTACCGTCCCATTTTCCTAAAATACTAGACCACCTTACATGGAATATCTTTCAACCGGGACATCTCAAACCTTTTCGTCCATCCCGGGTAAAAAGGACAAATGTCTGCCGAATCGGTAGGAAGTGGGTCCGGTTTGTACTACAGGTACATGATCTATCGCCCGTGATTTTTTGAAAAAATCATTTTTAGACTCGCAATATGTGGTTTCTTCAGAGATCCAATGCAAGTTCTAACGATGCTCGTCCCCTATCTTCATGCACACCGGTTCGACCATAGTTAGAAATTCAGATAATTCAAAACGGGCATAATAAATTCAAAAAAAATCCGGACAATGAAAATCCTTCGTGTGGTGTCATATTATGTTACATAGTTGAAAGGAAAAATACCAGACTTGTTATATTGATCATGTTTCGAAAAAACCTTCACAAAATGACCTATCATGTTCGAGGTTTCATGGCTTTCGGTCCAAATGACCGATGTTATGTGCTGAATCACGGCATAGTTTGTGATGTTGTGCCCATATTATGCATGTGTGTGGACATTGGTATGGAGAACAATGTTGCAGGAGGAAGTTTTCCTTTTTGTCGCACGGAAAAGCCCTTTTCCATTTTCCGAGCGCAAAAAACGGGCCGTTTTGTGAAGTAACCACCAAAATGCCGTTTCAGAATGCTACCGTCCCATTTTCCTAAAATACTAGACCACTTTACATGTACTATATTCCAACCGGGACATCTCAAACCTTTTCGTCCATCCCGAGTAAAAAGGACAAATGTCTGCCGAATCGGTAGGAAGTGGGTCCGGTTTATACTACAGGTACATGATCTATCGCCCGTGATTTTTTGAAAAAATCATTTTTAGACTCGCAATATGTGGTTTCTTCAGAGATCCAATGCAAGTTCTAACGATGCTCGTCCCCTATCTTCATGCACACCGGTTCGACCATAGTTAGAAATTCAGATAATTCAAAACGGGCATAATAAATTCAAAGAAAATCCGAACAATGAAAATCCTTCGCGTGGTGTCATATTATGTTACATAGTTGAAAGGAAAAATACCAGACTTGGTATATTGATCATGTTTCAAAAAAACCTTCACAAAATGACCTATCATGTTCGAGGTTTCATGGCTTTCGGTCCAAATGACCGATGTTATGTGCTGAATCACGGCATAGTTTGTGATGTTGTGCCCATATTATGCATGTGTGTGGACATTGGTATGGAGAACAATGTTGCAGGAGGAAGTTTTCCTTTTTGTCGCACGGAAAATCCCTTTTCCATTTTCCGAGCGCAAAAAACGGGTCATTTTGTGAAGTAACCACCAAAATGCTGTTTCAGAATGCTACCGTCCCATTTTCCTAAAATACTAGACCACCTTACATGGAATATGTTTCAACCGGGACATCTCAAACCTTTTCGTCCATCCCGGGTAAAAAGGACAAATGTCTGCCGAATCGGTAGGAAGTGGGTCCGGTTTGTACTACAGGTACATGATCTATCGCCCGTGATTTTTTGAAAAAATCATTTTTAGACTCGCAATATGTGGTTTCTTCAGAGATCCAATGCAAGTTCTAACGATGCTCGTCCCCTATCTTCATGCACACCGGTTCGACCATAGTTAGAAATTCAGATAATTCAAAACAGGCATAATAAATTCAAAGAAAATCCGAACAATGAAAATCCTTCGTGTGGTGTCATATTATGTTACATAGTTGAAAGGAAAAATACCAGACTTGGTATATTGATCATGTTTCAAAAAAACCTTCACAAAATGACCTATCATGTTCGAGGTTTCATGGCTTTCGGTCCAAATGACCGATGTTATGTGCTGAATCACGGCATAGTTTGTGATGTTGTGCCCATATTATGCATGTGTGTGGACATTGGTATGGAGAACAATGTTGCAGGAGGAAGTTTTCCTTTTTGTCGCACGGAAAAGCCCTTTTCCATTTTCCGAGCGCAAAAAAGGGTCGTTTTGTGAAGTAACCACCAAATTGCCGTTTCAGAATGTTACCGTCCCATTTTCCTAAAATACTAGACCACCTTACATGGACTATCTCTCAACCGGGACATCTCAAACCTTTTCGTCCATCCCGGGTAAAAAGGACAAATGTTTGCCGAATCGGTAGGAAGTGGGTCCGGTTTGTACTACAGGTACATGATCTATCGCCCGTGATTTTTTGAAAAAATCATTTTCAGACTCGCAATATGTGGTTTCTTCAGAGATCCAATGCAAGTTCTAACGATGCTCGTCCCCTATCTTCATGCACACCGGTTCGACCATAGTTAGAAATTCAGATAATTCAAAACGGGCATAATAAATTCAAAAAAAATCCGAACAATGAAAATCCTTCGCGTGGTGTCATATTATGTTACATAGTTGAAAGTAAAAAATACCAGACTTGGTATATTGATCATGTTTCGAAAAAACCTTCACAAAATGACCTATCATGTTCGAGGTTTCATGGCTTTCGGTCCAAATGACCGATGTTATGTGCTGAATCACGGCATAGTTTGTGATGTTGTGCCCATATTATGCATGTGTTGGGACATTGGTATGGAGAACAATATTGCAGGAGGAAGTTTTCCTTTTTGTCGCACCGAAAAGCCCTTTTCCATTTTCCGAGCGCAAAAAATGGGTCGTTTTGTGAAGTAACCACCAAAATGCTGTTTCAGAATGCTACCATCCCATTTTCCTAAAATACTAGACCACCTTACATGGACTATCTCCCAACCGGGACATCACAAACCTTTTCGTCCATCCCGGGTAAAAAGGACAAATGTTTGCCGAATCGGCAGGAAGTGAGTCCGGTTTGTACTACAGGTACATGATCTATCGCCCGTGATTTTTTGAAAAAATCATTTTTAGACTCGCAATATGTGGTTTCTTCAGAGATCCAATGCAAGTTCTAACGATGCTCGTCCCCTATCTTCATGCACACCGGTTCGACCATAGTTAGAAATTCAGATAATTCAAAACGGGCATAATAAATTCAAAAAAATCCGAACAATGAAAATCCTTCGCGTGGTGTCATATTATGTTACATAGTTGAAAGGAAAAATACCAGAATTGGTATATTGATCATGTTTCGAAAAAACCTTCACAAAATGACCTATCATGTTCGAGGTTTCATGGCTTTCGGTCCAAATGACTGATGTTATGTGCTGAATCACGGCATAGTTTGTGATGTTATGCTCATATTATGCATGTGTGTGGACATTGGTATGGAGAACAATGTTGCAGGAGGAAGTTTTCCTTTTTGTCGCACGGAAAAGCCCTTTTCCATTTTCCGAGCGCAAAAAACGGGTCGTTTTGTGAAGTAATAACCAAAATGCCGTTTCAGAATGCTACCGTCCCATTTTCCTAAAATACTAGACCACTTTACATGTACTATATCCCAACCGGGACATCTCAAACCTTTTCGTCCATCCCGAGTAAAAAGGACAAATGTCTGCCGAATCGGTAGGAAGTGGGTCCGGTTTATACTACAGGTACATGATCTATCGCCCGTGATTTTTTGAAAAAATCATTTTTAGACTCGCAATATGTGGTTTCTTCAGAGATCCAATGCAAGTTCTAACGATGCTCGTCCCCTATCTTCATGCACACCGGTTCGACCATAGTTAGAAATTCAGATAATTCAAAACAGGCATAATAAATTCAAAGAAAATCCGAACAATGAAAATCCTTCGCGTGGTGTCATATTATGTTACATAGTTGAAAGGAAAAATACCAGACTTGGTATATTGATCATGTTTCAAAAAAACCTTCACAAAATGACCTATCATGTTCGAGGTTTCATGGCTTTCGATCCAAATGACCGATGTTATGTGCTGAATCACGACATAGTTTGTGATGTTGTGCCCATATTATGCATGTGTGTGGACATTGGTATGGAGAACAATGTTGCAGGAGGAAGTTTTCCTTTTTGTCGCACGGAAAAGCCCTTTTCCATTTTCCGAGCGCAAAAAACGGGTCGTTTTGTGAAGTAACCACCAAAATGCCGTTTCAGAATGCTACCGTCCCATTTTCCTAAAATACTAGACCACTTTACATGTACTATATCCCAACCGGGACATCTCAAACCTTTTCGTCCATCCCGAGTAAAAAGGACAAATGTCTGCCGAATCGGTAGGAAGTGGGTCCGGTTTATACTACAGGTACATGATCTATCGCCCGTGATTTTTTGAAAAAATCATTTTTAGACTCGCAATATGTGGTTTCTTCAGAGATCCAATGCAAGTTCTAACGATGCTCGTCCCCTATCTTCATGCACACCGGTTCGACCATAGTTAGAAATTCAGATAATTCAAAACGGGCATAATAAATTCAAAGAAAATCCGAACAATGAAAATCCTTCGCGTGGTGTCATATTATGTTACATAGTTGAAAGGAAAAATACCAGACTTGGTATATTGATCATGTTTCAAAAAAACCTTCACAAAATGACCTATCATGTTCGAGGTTTCATGGCTTTCGGTCCAAATGACCGATGTTATGTGCTGAATCACGACATAGTTTGTGATGCTGTGCCCATATTATGCATGTGTGTGGACATTGGTATGGAGAACAATGTTGCAGGAGGAAGTTTTCCTTTTTGTCGCACGGAAAAGCCCTTTTCCATTTTCCGAGCGCAAAAAACGGGTCATTTTGTGAAGTAACCACCAAAATGCTGTTTCAGAATGCTACCGTCCCATTTTCCTAAAATACTAGACCACCTTACATGGAATATCTTTCAACCGGGACATCTCAAACCTTTTCGTCCATCCCGGGTAAAAAGGACAAATGTCTGCCGAATCGGTAGGAAGTGGGTCCGGTTTGTACTACAGGTACATGATCTATCGCCCGTGATTTTTTGAAAAAATCATTTTTAGACTCGCAATATGTGGTTTCTTCAGAGATCCAATGCAAGTTATAACGATGCTCGTCCCCTATCTTCATGCACACCAGTTCGACCATAGTTAGAAATTCAGATAATTCAAAACGGGCATAATAAATTCAAAAAAATTCCGAACAATGAAAATCCTTCGTGTGGTGTCATATTATGTTACATAGTTGAAAGGAAAAATACCAGACTTGTTATATTGATCATGTTTCGAAAAAACCTTCACAAAATGACCTATCATGTTCGAGGTTTCATGGCTTTCGGTCCAAATGACCGATGTTATGTGCTGAATCACGGCATAGTTTGTGATGTTGTGCCCATATTATGCATGTGTGTGGACATTGGTATGGAGAACAATGTTGCAGGAGGAAGTTTTCCTTTTTGTCGCACGGAAAAGCCCTTTTCTATTTTCCGAGCGCAAAAAAGGGTCGTTTTGTGAAGTAACCACCAAATTGCCGTTTCAGAATGTTACCGTCCCATTTTCCTAAAATACTAGACCACCTTACATGGACTATCTCTCAACCGGGACATCTCAAACCTTTTCGTCCATCCCGGGTAAAAAGGACAAATGTTTGCCGAATCGGTAGGAAGTGGGTCCGGTTTGTACTACAGGTACATGATCTATCGCCCGTGATTTTTTGAAAAAATCATTTTCAAACTCGCAATATGTGGTTTCTTCAGAGATCCAATGCAAGTTCTAACGATGCTCGTCCCCTATCTTCATGCACACCGGTTCGACCATAGTTAGAAATTCAGATAATTCAAAACGGGCATAATAAATTCAAAAAAAATCCGAACAATGAAAATCCTTCGCGTGGTGTCATATTATGTTACATAGTTGAAAGTAAAAAATACCAGACTTGGTATATTGATCATGTTTCGAAAAAACCTTCACAAAATGACCTATCATGTTCGAGGTTTCATGGCTTTCGGTCCAAATGACCGATGTTATGTGCTGAATCACGGCATAGTTTGTGATGTTGTGCCCATATTATGCATGTGTTGGGACATTGGTATGGAGAACAATATTGCAGGAGGAAGTTTTCCTTTTTGTCGCACGGAAAAGCCCTTTTCCATTTTCCGATCGCAAAAAATGGGTCGTTTTGTGAAGTAACCACCAAAATGCTGTTTCAGAATGCTACCGTCCCATTTTCCTAAAATACTAGACCACATTACATGGACTATCTCCCAACCGGGACATCTCAAACCTTTTCGTCCATCCCGGGTAAAAAGGACAAATGTCTGCCGAATCGGCAGGAAGTGGGTCCGGTTTGTACTACAGGTACATGATCTATCGCCCGTGATTTTTTGAAAAAATCATTTTTAGACTCGCAATATGTGGTTTCTTCAGAGATCCAATGCAAGTTCTAACGATGCTCGTCCCCTATCTTCATGCACACCGGTTCGCCCATAGTTAGAAATTCAGATAATTCAAAACGGGCATAATAAATTCAAAAAAATCCGAACAATGAAAATCCTTCGCGTGGTGTCATATTATGTTACATAGTTGAAAGGAAAAATACCAGACTTGGTATATTGATCATGTTTCGAAAAAACCTTCACAAAATGACCTATCATGTTCGAGGTTTCATGGCTTTCGGTCCAAATGACCGATGTTATGTGCTGAATCACGGCATAGTTTGTGATGCTGTGCCCATATTATGCATGTGTGTGGACATTGGTATGTAGAAAAATGTTGCAGGAGGAAGTTTTCCTTTTTGTCGCACGGAAAAGCCCTTTTCTATTTTCTGACACTCACCCCTATTATTAGTGCTGACTCGTGTTTTGTCCCGGTTGGTGTCTCCAACCGGGACTAAAGGTTCATCTTTAGTCCAGGTTGGTGACACCATCCGGGACAAGGTACACGCCGCACGACATAATGTCGACACGCCATTTTTCCCGCCATTTTTGTTCCCGCCATTTTTTCCCGCCAGTTCTTCCCTCCAGTTCTTCACTATATATATGTAGGGTTGGCCTCCATTGTCATTGCACATCTCTAGACTCATATCTGCAACCTCATCACTCTTTCCCATGACTTCCACCGTAGCACTAACTCCCAGGGAGGCGGAGGCGCTTTGCGCCTCGAACTACCCCTGCCTGCCGGGCTACTGTGTCCCCGTCGACTGGATGCTGAGCGCCGGAGGCGTGCCGCTTCCTCCTGTCCCTCTAGGTGTGACGCGTCGGATGGCCATCACGAACCACTACTACTTCGAGCTCACGCCGGAGCAGCGGAGGAATCCCAGATGGCATCCCGACTATTTCCCGACTTGGGAAGCCTTCTTCGTGGATCGGCGTGAGAGGGCACTCGCCAGGCACGAGGAGGAGGGCCCACCTCCTCCGAACTTCAATGAGGCCGGCCGTCGGCTGTGGTGGCGGGGCCGGACTCTCCGGAGCATCATGGCCTATGACACGGCCGCCTACTCTAGCCCCCGCCTGCGCTACCCTCAAGTCCAGCCCACTCGTACTCAACCTTCAAGGTTCAACTACGGCGACCCCGACGACGATAGCGACGACGGACGCGGCGAGTACGACGACTATAGTGGCGAGTATTATAGGTGTAGGCAGGAGCATGACTAAATTATTCCGACATTGCAAAACAAGTTCGGCCGATTGTGGCTTAATCTGGCCATGTATCTTAATTTTCAGTTCTTCTATGTAACTTTGTGTTGGTTGCGTTATGTACTTTAATTCCAGTTCTATCCTAATCAAATTTTCTTTTCGCCCATTATTTCCGTCCTTTTTTTCCCACCCATTAAAAACAGAAAATGGTTTTGAATTACTTATTCAAATCCAAACACTTTTTATGTTTAAAGTTTTTCTAAATTCCAAATTGATATTAAAAAAATATAAGTTAATTCATTTTTAATTGTAAATGGTTCATATTTTAAATGGTTACATTAATTATTTTTTAAAACAGAAAATGGTTTTGAATTATTTCTTCAAATCCAAACACTTTTTATGTTTAAAGTTTTTCTAAATTCCAAATTAATATTCAAAAATATAAGTTAATTCATTTTTAATTTTAAATGGTTACATTAATTATTATTTCAAATAAAAAATGGTTTTGGATTATTTATTCAAATCCATACATTTTTTATGTTTAAAGTTTTTCTAAATTCCAAATTGATATTAAAAAATATAAGTAATTCATTTTTAATTTTAAATGGTTACATTAATTATTTTTTAAAAATAGAAAATGGTTTTGGATTATTTATTCAAATCCATACACTTTTTATGTTTAAAGTTTTTCTAAATTCCAAATTAATATTAAAAAATATAAGTTAATTCATTTTTAATTGTAAATGGTTCATATTTTAAATAGTTACATTAATTATTTTTTAAAATAGAAAATGGTTTTGAATTATTTATTCAAATCCAAACACTTTTTATGTTTAAAGTTTTTCTAAATTCCAAATTAATTATCATTTAAAAAACATTACAAATTTAAACCCCAAAATAAAAAATAAGGCGGGAATAGAGAGAAAATACCTGAAAAAATTTGAAAACAGGGGAATACGTTCCGGTTGGAGCCACCAACCGGGACTAAAGACCCCTGTGCGCTAACCCTTGGTCTGCTGAAAAAATTGGAGTATACGTCCCGGTTGGTGGCTCCAACCGGGACGTATAACCCTTTAGTCCCGGTTGGAGCCACCAACCGGGACTAAAGGTCCTTTGGTTATAACTGACGCGCCTCCTCTTCTTCTTTCCCATCTCACTTCTATGCTTCTCACCGACGCGCGCACAGGAACCGCCCCCGACGCCGGCAGGCTGCCCGAGCTCGCCGCCCCTGACGCCGGCAGGCTGCCCGAGCCCGCGCGTTCCGTCCGCCACCACCGCCGCCTCCGTCCGTGCGCGCCCCAGCTACTTCCCTCCCGCCCGCCGCCGCCGCCGCTCGAGCTCGACGGAGGCGACGCTCCAGTGACCAAGAAGGAGCAGCGCCGCCTCTCTCTAACGCGCGGTGAGCCTCTGCACCTCCCAGTGCCCTCCGTTTGCCTGCTTGCTTGTTGTAGCCACCACGCGTCGTGTCCCTGCAAGCACCGCCGCCGCTGCCCGCCGTGCGCCCAGCTCCGGTGACCTTCTTCGAGCGGCGCCGCCACTTTATTGCTTACCGCGACGCGCTGCTTCGATCAAGCCTAGCCCCGTCGGCCCGCACGCCTCACAGCGCCGTCCCCGGTGACCACCTGACGGTGGCCGCCGAGATGACGTCACCCCGGCGTCACGCTGACGTGGCCCACGGGCCCTCTGACCTTTGACCACCACGGTGGCTTGCTGATGTGGCCTAGGGCCCAGCACTCAGTCACAGTGGCTAGGTTCCGTCTGGGTAAAAAAAACCCAACCCTTTGCTAATGTCATATTGACACAGTAATTCAATTTTAAATGATTTAATAATTCCAGAAATTGATATAAACTTGTAAATTCAATATCTTTTTATTTATAAGTCAGAAAAATACAAATAATATATCAAATTGTTCAGAAAAAAGAAACCTATCTATTTAACCTATAATCATGCATTGTTCAACAACTTAAATGACAAGTATAATTAGAAGAACAAATGCACCCCTCTCATATGTTCCGGAGTTTCCCCGAGTTAGGGTTTTCACCCCTCGGAACCCCGATTAAATCGTCGAGCATGTCTTAGGGTTACATTCCAATGCAAATTAACTTGTCATATCATCATACTTGCTTGAGCATTGCATCGATGCCATGTGTTGATTGTTTCCCTTTCTTTTCGGTGTTTGGATTATTACGTTTATTATTAGTTAGGTATTATTAGGTTTATTAATTAGTTTGGTATTATTGTTCTTTGGCCCCACTGGTCAGTCACTGTGTGTAGCCATAGACCCGATTCACATTGTCAAGCAACTTAAAAGCCCTATCTTAGATAAGGAATCATTAATACCCCTTAGGTGCATGTGGGTTCGACGATGTGCCTTCGCCAGGGCATTCCGAACCCTCTTAAATCGATTCCAATATGGTATTTTGTTAGTATCTAGTGTTACCTATCTGCTGGATAGTTTCCCTTTTGTAGCCTTATACTCATGGTCCCCTCTCATATGCATCCGAGGTTTCTCCGAACTAGGTTTTACACCCCTCGGAACTCCAGAATATTGATTTTAGTTGATTTTAGCTAGAGTTACCTATCTACTACACGGTTTCCTTTTTGTAGCTAGGTTTAGGGTTTAGGGTTTCTCTTCATTTTATTATTGTGTATGTATATATTAGGGTTTCTCTGAATTAGGGTTTATATCTCTCAACACCATACCTAACTTTCTCCTTTGGCCGCTTTGACTTATTCGTTTTTCCACCTATGCAGAAAATATGGACCCACACGTCAGAGACGAAGAAAAGGAAGAGTTGATCCAAGGTGTGATCCGTGGGGAAGAAAATTTAGAGGTATCAACGTTTCTGAACAACTCCGGTGAGGGTGATCCTCTTTTTACCGGAATAGACGACTTGTTTGAGGTTGAAGGTGTTGCCTTCCGCGAGGGAGAAGGCGATGCCTTGTGTAATAGAGAAGACGACCGCTCCGGCGAGGTGCATGAAATATAATCAATTCATTAATTAATCATCTGCTATCTATATAGAAATAGTAACGACGATCTTTCTTCTTTTAGCCCTCCGGATCGAAGGAATCTACTGAAAAGAGCAGACGAGGCCCAACCAAAAAGTTGCAAGACCATGAGAGGTTTAGGATCGAAGATGTCGCTGAAGACGGCAAACCGACGGCTCTCGAAGTTGTCGCAAACAAATTTGTGGCACAATGCGGAGTAATCGTTAGGGACTTAATCCCGATCACCATTAGAAATTGGAATAGGCCTGCTAATGCGGATGAAGAGGGAACATGTTTATTTGTCCCTAACCACGCCAAAGATTTACTGTGGAAGAGGCTCATGGTTAATTTCAAACTACCGAAGATAGAGCTGGATCCAAATGCGGAGGATCCAGTTGAGGACGCCTTACAACATGGGAGAGCCATGGAGGCTAAGGTCAGGGAGTGGGCTTTGTAGAAGATGGCCCAGTGTTTCACCAACTGGAAGAAAAGATTTCACCTTGACTATGTCGTGAAAGAGAAGACTCCCGATTTCAAGAATATTCAGTTTGAGAAGATAAAACCATTCTGGGCTGAGTTTGTGGAATACAAGACATCAGAAAAAGCGATGAAAATGTCTGCAACGAATAAGCTGAATGCTGCTAACAAGAAGTATCACCATACTATGGGGCAAGGTGGCTACAGGGCTGGCATTCCTAAGTGGGAGAAACTTGAGAATGAACTGCGTGCTAAAAAGATCACCCCAGAGACAGACGATTGGGTAGAACGTGCAAGGAATTGGTTTTACGGGCATGGGGGCACGCTGGACTCGGAAGGGAGGTGTATATATAACATACGACATAAAGAAGACCCCTTGCCAATCGAGAGGATGAGAAAAGCAGTAAAGGCTGTTAAAGATGGGGACTTCATTCCCGATAGAGAGAATGATGAGCTCACACTCGCCCTTGGAAATAAGGAACATGATGGACGAACACGAGGCACGAGAGGCTCCCAACCATGGAGGACTGGGTTTCCCGAAGAGAGGAAGAAATATCCTGATAGAAGCCGTCAGAGGAGAAAGGACAGGGCGGAAGTTGAAGCAGATAGTCAGAAAGAGCGAATGCGTTTAATTGAAGAACGATTAAAGCAACAACAAGATGAAATTAACGCACTTAAAGAGAAAAGTACTACCGGCCCATCTCAGCAGCACACTGCATTCGATGCTACCGGCCTATCGAATAATCGAAAAAGCAGTGTGGCTTCCACCGAGGTCCCGGGTGATGACAATGGCGATGACGATGGTGCACCGACGATGGATCCTGTTGGCTACCCAGTGGATGATATCACAGAGATGACACACTGCGAGCTACATGTCAAAGTTGTGAACATATCAATGAAGGTGGCGGTCGGCTATGCCTTACCAATTGGACCCACACCAACTTACCACTGTCGTCCGGTTCCAAAGGGCTACGCTGTTGTCGGGGTGGATGAAATCATGCCCACCTTTGAAGTTTTGGATCTTCACTACCCTGCAGGTGAAGGGGATGTGACTGTACTGGGAGACGCAAAAAACATCACCATTCTATGGCCGAAGGAATGTATCGTGCTTCGAAATCACACGCCAAGGCCAGCTTCGCCGCCGCCTCACCCGTCTCCAGCGAGGTCGTCGCCGCCGCGGCAGCCGTCTTCGTCGCCTCACCAATCTCCGGCGCAACCATCACCGCAGGAGCCATCACCGGCGCCTCAGGATAAAAAGCGTAAGCGTACCGTTACTGTGCGTCGTGGTAAGCGATTGCCGAAACATAAACAAGAGCCTCTTCCAAAAGTACCAAAGGTTCCTCCCAAGAGAGCTTATGACTGTACTGAAGAGGAGACTGCGGCGATCGTTGATGCGGAAACGACAGCGTTTTTCGCTAAGCTGAGGCGGCCGAAAGAGCCAGAGTTCCCCAGCACCAAAGAAGAAAAAGCTAAAGTGTTGAAAATGCTAAAGACTCTTCATCAACCCGAGCCAAAGCTGTCATCAGACTATGAGCGTTCTATTCTCAAGTCACATGCGGCACAAAAAGCCTCGAAGAGCAGTACTGATGCAAGCGAGAAATCTGTTGCCCAGCTCGGAGAACAAGCAAAACAGACTTGCGCCCCTCTCAAGGTGATTTCCCAAACCAATGTGGGGTCGAGCAAATATGGGGCCGAAGAGCAGTATGATCCAGAGGTAGTTGCACAATACGGAGAAGCTGCCGCTGCTCAAGGTATGAGTATTGCCCAGTACTTATCCCAGTTAGAGTTCTTCCCCGTGAGTGAAGTAGCATACAAATACCAGTACGGCAAACCTCTCGTCAAACCTGAGGAGGTAAACAATCTTCCAACAAAAATGCGAAGATTGCATAACTGGTACATGCATGCCACAAAGGCCGGGGCTAACTGGATAGTGCTGAGGGTTACAAAAAAGCATCATGGGAAAGAAAAGGATGGCATGATATCCATTGAATTTGATGAACTATTTCAATTATTCAATCAAGTGCCTATTGTCTGTAAGTACTAATTCTGTAATTAATTTAGTCTCCAGCTATCTCACCTTGTTTATTGCATGTATATAATCATACTGTAATATGCAGAATGAAGATTCTCGAATGCAGCAGAGGACAAATCTATGACATTGGCTTCATTGACCCATATTGGGTTCATGAAGCTAATCTCAAAACAAGCCCCCAGGATACGGAGGATAATATAGTACACGCGTTAAGGTTTCAAGAAACCAGAAGGGAAATACTTTTTCCTTACAACTTCGAGTGAGTGTTATTGTCTTGTATACACTTTCTATTTCGCTTACTCGATGTTAAGTATATAATTGATTAGTTATGCATTCGCAGCTTCCACTATATTCTGTTAATCATTCAACTTGACAAAGGGCGTGTACTAGTCATGGACTCGAAACATAAACCCCTTGAGACGTGGAAGGACATGCAGATGCTTCTCCAGCGGTAATTCTAATCATTACGACACTATATCGGCAACGTTCGTGAATTTTATGATATCAAGTAATTAATAACTTCTTTTATTCGTTTTCTTCGCCGGGCAGCGCTTGGAAACGGTTCACCAACAAGGCTAGGGGTGTTTGGAAAGAGGATCTTACATTTCAACCACTAAATGTAAGCACCACTAGCTATATCCGCGCATCTCTTTGATTCTAGTTTTGATACAGTTATTATCATGCTTGATTATTATTTTGATTGAACTCTGTTCTCGTAAAGTGCCTGACGCAGGGACCAGGTAACAATCTATGTGGCTACTATGTTTGCGAGTTCATCCGGCAGACATGCGATGAGAAGGGCAGAAATTTAGAGCAACTCCACGTACGTAAACAATTTCTATAGTTTTTAATTACAAACAAATTGTGTTTAGTTTCATTCATATAGACTGACTCCTTCTTTAAATCAGATCGAACGTCTACGGGACGGTCTTCTGCCAAAGGATCGCGTACGAGCAATTCAGGAGGAATTGGCTGGATTCTTGGATGCAGAAGTCCTAAACCCAAAAGTGGAATACTATTCGGCTGTGTATAGACAATAGGGATTATAAAAATAGCAACTTTGAAGGAATTGGCCGGTAGCATCGAATAGCAACTTTTGTATGTAGTGCATGAACTCGATCCGTGTATTGAATGTAATATTGTCATGATGATTTTGTGTAATATAAGGTTCCTTCATTGATAAGTGCAAAACACTAAATAAACAATAAAACAACCTAAATGAATTCTCTGCCGCGGCACAAAAAGTGGCGAAAATGCTGCCGCGGCAACAAAATATGCCAAAATGAATTCTCTGCCGCGGCAGAGAAATGGGCCAAATCTCTGCCGCGACAGAAGGTTATTAGTCCCGGTTCGTGTTACAAACCGGGACTAATTCTCCACCCCCCTCGCCCTCTGCCGCGGCCACGTGTGCACCCATTTGTCCCGGTTGGTGGGGCAACCGGGACTAAAGGTTAGGACTTTAGTCCCGATTGCCCCGTCCCGGTTGGGCAACCAGGACTAAAGCCCCTTACCAACCGGGACCAATGGGGCTGTTTCCATCCGTGTATATCCTAAATAGTGTCTAGATTCATTCAAGTCTAGACACATGTGAGTCAATTAATATGGGTTGAAGGGAGTAATATTTCCAATTTTTTTGTTTGAACTAGACTAAATTAGAGAATAGCTAAACGTTCCAAACTTGCATAGCTATTCCCATCCTTGTATCGTGCCCCGGAACGTACGGGAGCATGCATGCATGCGCAGGCCCCAAAAGCATCACAATTAGTAAGCAAAACGAAAGCTCCATCACATTCATGCATGGGCGCCGCTGCCGTTCTGAGCCAGTACTACTGTGGCCGCTCTAACTTTAAAGTACCGTCCAGTGTCGCGCTGCTTGGCGTTGACACGGGCGCGCCCGCGCGCACGCCGGCCGGCCGGCACGATCCACCACTAGGTTTCGTCCAACGGACGGCCGCCGCCTTTGCCTGGTTGGCCGGCCGCTACTGTATCTTTCGGCGGCCAACATGTATAGTACTACGCGCAGATGCCGGTGATGTCTAGCGAGAGAAGATGCTCAGTGGAGAATTAATGTGCACAAGACGTAGGAGGAGTAGGACTGTAGGAGTACGCACGTCAAGAGAGAAATGATGCAGACAAGCAAGCAAAAGACCAGGAGCAGTATTACCACTATCGGCTGGTACATGCAGGCAATGAGCTTGGATTCGAGCGGCAGCAGCAGCCATAGCAAGATCGAGCAAGCAAACAAAGACTACCAGACTGTACACGCCCCCAAAGTACGCACGTGAAGAACAAAGAAGAAAAAGGGATAATTAAGGGGAAAACACATGAGAGAGGGAGTGCTGCTTCTCTTGGCTAGAATTAATTAATAACATATAGTACTAGATATTAGATCTGGCAAAATAGCAGTGTGTGCTACATAGATCGACTGACACGATCACTTAATTATAGGTCTTACGACGACGACGATACGAACTGAGGTAATTAATTAACAAGCGGGAGAAAAGCCCTAGCTAGAGATAGCCTGATAGTAGTTGGAGTAGGAGCTACTTAAGGAGGCATGCTAGCTTGGATATTGCTAGCTTGATCGACATCAGTACGGAGCAACGCCCATGTTGGCCGCCGCCGCAGCAGCGTAAAGCCCGTCCTTCAGAAGCCCGTGGCCGTCCTTTCTCTGGTGATCCTGATAGTTAAGCAACAAAAGGGTTGACATTCAGTTACATTAGGTTAACTGGAATAAAGAAAACATGACCACTTCTAATCGTTCTTATTTATGTCTACTTAAGTACGTGGTACAGTTCACTGTACTGGGGTAAATAAGGATCACCACTTTTCCATATAGAGGTATAAATAGTTTATCCACATGAGAAAATTAGAAGTAAGAATGCGGCGGTCTTGAAATAGCCAGGGTGATATCTAGAGACGTCATGGATATCGATCTAGCACAACATCAATCTATGATTCTCTTGGTAAAGAAAATATTTATGGTAGTATGAAACATTTTTCATCAACTTGGGAAACTAAAATGAATCATTCACGTATATTATTATATGTGCTAATTTTGGTTGCCCACGTGCAGAAAAATGTTGTCATCTATTTCAAAACAGGCGACACCAATTTATAATATTTGGGAGCAATTTTATTTCTCGTTGGCAATTAATTAATTTACTGAAAGGCCGGAAGGTGGTGCCAATTCTATTAGAAGGGAGGAAAAATATCGCATATGTACGGAAAAATTCAACATAATTATCATCAACAATCCTAAAGAAGGCCAAAACATGTGTGACCATGGCCTACTTTACAATTAATCATTTCAAAAAGTGTATTTTAGAAAACCTTTGCCTGACCTAGGCTTGAAGCTAGTCCGAGCAGTTGGGAGTTGTGACTATCATACATGCCCCCACCTAGGGACATATCCTAGTGGTCATTAGTTCTGCCCATGAAAAAGACACATATAAGCTTTTATGTGGAAGTATAGATATTTGTGGAGGTTTGCCAATCCTTGATTGACCGAGAATGAGATAAATCTCGGTCCTCGTCAATTTGTAAATCTCCAACTAGAAACTGCACAAAATAAACTGTGTGCACATATTGTTATCCTAAATTATATACCTCTATTTACCTTTATGTATTTTCTGAATTATTTTCATATCTCATGTTCTTTTTTGCTGACGAATCAAGACGCTAGGCCTCGCAACATTGACTGAAATTTTCACAGTAGGAATGCCCAAAACTTATTCATAGCGTGTTTTGGTTTAGATCGTTTGGAAAATAGGGTAAGTCACCGTCTCGCAAATTTTGCGAGAACCTGGATTGGTTCAAGGCCTGATCGATGGTTTGTCTCGGGTTTATGTCCAGGACCTCCTTGTAAACCCTATTGCTTAATATGTCCCCTTTTACCCACAAAAAAAGTACTTTCCAGTGTTCCCTTATGATTAGTGTGGATTACATTGCTTTAGAAATTTACTGTGGAGACTTAAAAATAGAAAAACACAAATAAAGTATATACTCCACACGAGTTTTGGTTAATTAGAACACCCTTTGATAGGAGTACAGTTCTATATTTCATCAAAAAGTAAATTATATACTCCATGTTTAGTTGATTAGTCACCTGAGGTAGGAGGGTGGTCTTTCTGATCCCCTGGTGATCCGGCATGAGGCCAAAGTGGATATGCGGAAAGTGAGCCCACTGCATCAACAACAAAACCACCACGCCAAACAAAGGTTTAGAAACCAATCATCGAATTCACATGAAAGATTGGGAAACCCTAGAAACAGTAAAGGCACATGACTGAGCAAAACCCTAGATATGAGAGCTGCAGGGATAGTGAGAGGAGTACTAGGTGAAATTAAGGAAGGGTACTGACGTTCTTGGCAGCCGCGCTGAAGGCCTCCCTGTGCGAGATGTCGGGATTGCCAGCCTTGATGCGTTGGATTTCGTCCCTGCAAATCCCGTTCCCCCAAAAGAACCAGAGCAAAGAAAAGAAAAGAAAAAGAGAGGAAAACGTCAGAAACAGCAGCTCAAACGACGACACCCCCATTATTTGAGCCATCACCATTGCATCATTTGCTGGAGTATGTCTCGCTCATTAAGTTAGAGAGAGAGAGAGAGAGAGAGAGAGAGAGAGAGAGAGAGAGAGAGAGAGAGAGAGAGAGAGAGAGAGAGAGAGAGAGAGGACGAGCGAGGAGGAAAGCAAAAGAAAACAAGGTCTCTTTGCGTTGCGTCTGCAAAGTGCTCACTTGTGCAGTTCTGCCGGCCCGGCCCCGGCCGTCTGCTGCCTGCCACCGAAGCGGCAATGGCGTTGCCGTGAGACCGAGACCGAGACCGAGACCGAGCACTCGCAGAGCTAGCTTAATTAGGAAATGTACTCGCAAGTACACTACTGCTACTACTTACTTGATGAAGCGGTTGTACGCCGACGGGACGCGCTGCCTCTTCTCCGGCGCTGCATAGAATCAAAGCAAAGGACTACATGTGTTAATTAGTGCCTTATATATATACGTCCACGAACAAATTAATCGCCTGCCATTGTTGCAGCTTCCGGCCAAGTGGAGACATGCGAGGCTGGAGGAGCAAGGCATCTAGCTACTATTCCCCACAGTGGAAAAAGGCTCGAGAGGGAGAAGGACGGACTGTTTCTATCACTCTATTTCTCTTGTGGATGTACAGTCGAGAGCGTGCAGTGGTGCCGTTGGTGGGTGTTGCACTTTGTTGCAGCTGCTACCACACCTACACTATACACACCTAGCTAGCTAGAGTATATAGTAGGTTTCATCCGTGTGTTCTTCTCTCGCCAGAGAGAGAGAGAGAGCATGGGGAAGCTCTACTCTAGACGAATTACTAGTGAAGATGGATCTCAAGAAACCAGAAAAATCCGCAGGAGAAGATTTGGCAAAGTGCATGCGGTCTGTATGTGTACCCACGTCTGTTGACGACGGAGTTGGTCCGCGGGGACGGCTCCTTTCCCCCTTTCCCCACCGAGGCTGGCGGCGGCAGCGGCAGCGGCAGCGGCACCGGTGCTGTGGCGTTCCTGCCTCCTGCAGCGGCGATCAGGCCGCCGAGGCCGTGCTGCTCCAGTAGCTGCAGGCTCGGGTTGGCGCTGGATATCTCATCCTGCGTACATGCACACGGCCAGGGGCACGATCAAGAATCATATATAGCCAGGGATACATCCACATGTATGCAGCTAGCAATGAAATCTCAGCACGCAGAAAATGTCAGCAGGTCATTTTGATGCATGCAAGAAGGACACGGCGTTAATTACCAGGAGGGAGTGGCGGGGAGGCAGGATGTTGAGCGAGCTGGGGTACTGAAACTGGCCGTGGTGAGCAGCGGGAGGCGGTGGCGGGGACGTCGTGGTGGTGGTGGTGGTAACGGCGGAGTTTGCTGACATGGTCGCAGTGGTGGTGGTGGTGGTGGTGGTCGGGACGAGGAGGCCCCTCATGTCTACGGTGAGCAGGCTGCTGCAGTGGCCGCACCGCACCGTCACCGTCTTGAACAGGCTGCTGCTCGGCACGCTCACCTGCAAACCACCAACAATACCTCCCGTTAAATCGATCCTAGAATTTCAGATGGAGAAGAAACTGTAGGAAGAGAGAGAGTGGCTTGATCACGGACGACGAGGACGGTGTCGCAGATGTGGCAGTGCACATAGCAGAGCTGCTCGGTGTCGGAGGGCGCCTCCTCCTGCACCGGCGCCGGGAGCTGCAGCGCCGAGCTGAGGTGCTCCGCCGCCGCCATCTGCTGCTGCTGCTGCTGCTGCTGCTGCTGGGATACCGGCGTGAACGCGGCGGTGGCCGAAGCCCCGGAGGAGGAGGAGGACGACATGCCGCTCGATAGATGGATCACACGACTGCTGCTGCTCTCGCACGCGGTGAAAGAAGCTGCGAAATACACTGGCCGGAGTGGCGAGAGCTGGGGTTTCTTGGGCTAGCTAGCTCGATCGATTTGACGCGGCAGCGAACGGGATATGATGGATGGACGCGAGTGGCAAAGGCGGCAAGCGACCTAGCTAACTGATTGCTCTCCCTCTCTCTCCCTCTCTCTCTCTCGCGGTCGCGGTTGCCTTTTCCCCACCTCTTCCGTTTGGGTCTGATTTGACGGGTGGTGGGCGTGTGTGTATATATGATCTGGTGATTTGATGGTTTGGGGTGACTGATGTGTGATGCAACAGAACCTAGTATGTATCGGATCTCTTGTTGCTGCTGCAATTTGGGAGGGAACTAGACAGAGAGGGGAGGTGGGAGAGAGAGAAAGAGAAAGGGGTTTGTTTGTTTGGTTGGTGCCTGTGCTGGTGTGATGGGAGAGGAGATATAGGCCGGCCGGGGTGTCTTGGGAGTTCTGGTCAACAATGAGGGACAGTGGTAGCCGCAGCTGTGTCTAGCTAAGGTACTCAGGCGACGGGTCTCTGGGGCTCTCTCTCTCTCTCTCTCTCTCTCTCTCTCTCTCTCTCTCTCTCTCTCTCTCTCTCTCTCTCTCTCTCTCTCTCTCTCTCTCTCTCCGCTTGCATCCATCTCTCGATTCTGCCATTCCACGACAAATACACACTAGAGGACTGATGCGGAAGATGAGCCGAAGAGAAAACCTAAGAGCTCGTTTGGCTCCCATAATTTCATTTCATTGGCATTGATGATATCATTTTATTTAGCAATTCCATAAAAATGACAGTGTATCAAAAGGAATTAAGGTTAGCATAAAAAGAAAACCATAGAATTTGTAAATGAATTCCTTAACCAATTCCATGGCAGCCAAACAGGTTGATTCTTAGAATCACAAATGAATTCCTTGATTCCAGTCCTAAATGATGGGAGCCAAACGAGCTCTAAGAGGTCGTTTGGCACCCATGTATTCATTTTATTTAGTAGAAATGAAATGAATACATGGATTCATTTCATTTATATTATGATTCCAAAAACAATGACAGGTGTGAGACAGGAATCAGGTTTATACATGGGGATATTTGGATGGATTTGTCAAATGAAATGGCAGCCCAATTCCGTGCCAACCAAACATCACAAGAATGGAATTGCAAAATAAATTCCAGGATTCCATGCCAAAATGATGGATACCAAACGACATCTAAATGATATTTCAGAAGAAGTCTCAAACTTTGGTTGAAAATGTTAGGCTTGTTTTCTATCAATAGAGGACGCTTTTATTACATAAAAGAGTTTTAAGTATTATACCCGGTGACATGGGTATGCCCTACGGGTAACATTAGCATATCCGGACTGGCCCAACAGAAGCCCATACAACGATGCACCCCTGATGACGAAGCCCAGGAGAAAGTCGGATAACCCAGGCCCATGAAGGACGCGACTCCTTGGAGAACACGACTAGATATAGATAGAAAATTAAAGGGTGAAACCCTAATCTAATCTGTAACCGACTCGACCTAACCCCGAGACATGGTGTGAGATCCAGCACATGGCTTAATAGGATTGATAGGATACTCATATCAACAAGTTGCAACTTTTTTCCGGAAGCTCATTCAAAAAGAACTCTAAGGTTAAGCGTGCTTGGCCTAGAGCAATTCTAGGATGGGTGACCGACCGGGGAGTGGGTACCGGGTGCGCACGAGTGAGGACAAAGTGCGCAGAAAAGACTAGTGTTGGTTTGTGGGGTTGACAGCCGTCGGTCCGGAGTGACTGGGGGTGTTACAAGTGGTATCAGAGCCGATCCTCGCGGTTAAAACGGGTGTGTGCGGGTCAGTGGAGGGACATATGGAGCATGGTGCGTGTGGCCCAGAGTGGACACGGCATGGCACATGTGCTGGCACTAGACGCACATACGCATGCCGGGTGTGTGCGGGTCAGTGGTGGCACATGTGGAGCATGGCGCGTGTGGCCCGGAGTGGACACGACATGGCACATGTGCCGGCACTACATGCACATACGCGTGCCAAGAGGGAACGTTCCTGGGGTGTGCTTGATCGATGAGAGCATCGATCTTCTAAAGGGTGGGTGTATGTGAGATCCATCACATGGCTTAATAGGATTGATAGGATACTCATACCAACAAGTTGCAACTTCTTTTCCGGAAGCTCATTCGAAAAGAACTCTAAGGTTAAGCGTTCTTGGCCTAGAGCAATTATATGATGGGTGACCGACCGTGAAGTGGGTATCGGGTGCGCACGAGTGAGGACAAAGTGCGCAGAAAAGACTAGTGTTGGTCTGTGGGGTTAGTCTAGAGATCCTATTGAGCTGCCAGAAGTGACAGCCGTCGGTCCGGAGTGACCGGGGGTGTTACGCATGGCCTCCCCATATAAAGGCCAGGAGGGCACGACGAGGAGGAACAATCCACAACCCTAGAATACTCACCTGTCAGATCTCATCTGCGCACCCCTTGTAACCTTCAGTATCGCCATCAATCAAGAACATAAAGCAGTAGTACGGTTTCCCTCCAGGGCCTGAACCTGGGCAAATCTCATGTCCCGCATTGCTTATTTGTTAGACGTTCCCGATCTCCGGTGTTCCCCTCTTCTCCAAAACCCAAGCCCATAATAATGGGCATTGACGAGTCGAAACCTCGTCAATTGGCGCCGTCTGTGGGAACTAGGGATGATAATGTTGCGATCGTGACGGCCCCATCACCCGCGATCTTCGATTCTTCTGCGGCATAGAATCATCTCCTCTTTGGCGCCATCGACTTCACCATCCACTCCTCGGCAACTCGTCCGGCCTTCAATTCCGTAGGAGACGGAGTCGATATGATGCTTGGGAGCCTGTGCTTCTAGGTTGGCCAAATCGGCACGCTTCGCCTCCCTGAGTGGGTGACGCCACCGACGATCACATCTACCTCGTGGATACCACCAATCGGCATGCTCAGCGCACCCACGCTGGCATACGACTCAGATAGCAACAACAGTTGAAACTCTGATCTATGTGACCCGCCATCGAAGTAAGGAGCCTATGGCTCCGGATCAGAAAGTTGCGGGAGCAACGATCTCCCCCACCGCTTCATGTGCGCGGTCGTCATCAATGGCCACGATACCCAAGACAACGGCGGTAATGGGACCGAACTGCAAGATCCCAACGCTGGAAACAGGGGCCATCCCCCGAACAACAACGCCAACGACACCCCCCTCCAAATCGCAAACGCCGCCAACGATGGGGAGTCAGTTCGTCAGCAGATCCACCTCAGTGATGCCGAGTGGTAGAGAGTCAGAGAGGCTCCGCGGGCAACCCTCTGCCAATCGATGCCTCCCGCGACATGTTAATGGGCTACCATTGGCTCCTCATAACGAAGCACAATCGACAAGTCACCCAACATGCTCAACTCGAGAAACGTAGGCAAGCGGCCGATGAATCAAGCGCTTGACGGGCATCACTCTCCTCCATAGGCGGGTCCTCCTCAAAGGACAATGGTGCCCACGACGCCCAAAAGAGGCGCTCTCGGCTGGAGCACATGGGCCCAGATGCAAGGCGTAAGGCCACCAAGGCCCTCGACCTGTCCTTCACGCCGGTGGACTCGCAGGGTAACATGATGCCTAAAACACCGCAGGCCGCAGTTATAGTAGCTACTACGTACCTGCTTACCAACCAACCACTAGTCGGGGATCCACGATCCGCCGTCCACAGGTCCGCAATTGCAGGCCTCGGGCTCATCGGAGCCACGCTGACTGGGAGGCGACTCCATAGCCGAAGAAAGCTGCGGTGACGTTTGCAAGGAACCACACACCCTCATCTAATGAGGATAACCATGACTTGTCAAGGCAACGCCACAGCCAATGGCGGAATATCCGCAACTATGACGCTCGTGACGAGCTCACGCAGCGCAAAATCGAAAAACTGCACGCCAAACGTGCGTGCTCCACGGAGTCGGAAGGCGAGGACACGGAGCTCTGCGGCACCACATGCTTCAGCCGAGCCATACGGTAATCGTGGATTCCCAAGGGCTTCAAACTTCCTTCGAATAATCCAAAGTTCAGTGGCCTGCATGAGTCAAAGATTTGGCTGGACGACCATATCTCGTTAGTCAAGTGTCATGGCGGAAGCAAGAACACAACCATGCAATGCCTTCAACTGCAGCTGAAGGGTGCGACGCACGCCTGGCTCAACAATCTCCCCTCCGGATCCATCCGCAGTTGGGAGGAGCCGGTGTACATATTTTTCCGTAACTTCAAAGGCACCTGCAAACGGCCGGCCTTAATCGAAGAGGTGCGCGCCTGTTGCCAAAGGTACAACAAGTCAATCCACTCCTACATCCAACGATGGTCCGTCATCAAAAACTCAGCGGAGGACATCTCTGAGGAAAAGGCAATCGACGCATTCAACGGCGGCGTCAGGAGCCACGAACTTAGGGAGGAGTTGGGCCGCATCAAGCCCAAAACCATCGATCACTTGATGAACATCGCCAATCGCTGGGCTGATGGCGAAGATGCCATCCACAAACCGAGCATGCTCGGATGATGAGTACGACCTCAGCCGCAGATGCGACCGCCAAGGGAAGAGGAGAGCACGCATTTACGACGACCACGAGGAAGTCGACATGGTCGCGGCTGGCTACGCCGATCGCCGCGACGACGAAAACCGCAACAGAGGCTACCGCAGAGGAAGCTACTACGATAGCAGAAAACCTACACAATTGTGGCAACGTCGCACCCGCGATGATGAACCATCTGCAATGGATAATCTATCGAGTACCCACAACATACACTTCTACATCAACAAGTAGGATGGCAAAAAGAAGTCCATCCACCTGCTCAAAGATTGTTGGGAGTTCCAAAAGCTCCATGATGTGTATGCCCATCTGCGACGTGATGCTATAAACAAGGGATTCGGTTCCGCCCCCGGACCCATCGCATATGGCGTCCCACTATCACTACCTGAAGGACCCACGCAGCTTGCGGCTGCGCCGACCCAAAACAACGGAGGAGAGCAATACCCATGTGCCCTGGGACCATGATGATACAGAAGGGCGTCCATCCAACAGGATCCAGAAGACGATTAGTCGCCAGATAAACCTAGATGTCACCTCCCCACTGGCCATACCCGAGTACCTCAGCGGCTCGGAATCATGTATCACTTTCGACAGATCCGATCACCCCCGCCAAATCCCTCTCCCAGGCCATTCTTCCCTGGTGCTCGAGGCTCAGATCGGTGGGTTTTAGATGAGGCGATTATTCATGGATGGTGGTATCGGCATAAACCTTATGTACGCCAGCACCTTGGCGGCCATGCGGATCCCACTCTCTAGCCTGGAGGCATCCGACACAACTTTCCATGGCATCGTCCCAGGAAAGGGGGTTTACCCTTGGGTAAGATATGGCTCGACGTCATCTTCGGCACCCCCAAGAACTTTAGGCCCGAGCGGCTTGAGTTCGAGGTGGTCAAATGGCCATCGCAGTACCATGCCATCCTCGGTCGCGTGGCACATGATTCTTGGTGGTACCGCGTTACACGTACCTCCTGCTAAAAATGCCAGGACCCAACAATGTCATCACTATTCCAGGGAGCTTCACCAGATCTGATAGCTGTGACAGAGACTTCAACAGAATCTTCCAGACTTTCGGCATGCAGGAGGAGCTTGCAAGGCTAAAGGAGTCAACGGACACCAGCCTCCCTCCTGTGACTAAGCAAAACGCTCCTGACCAGTCCTTCGACTCCATGGTCAACACCAAGGCGATCCATGTCCACCCGACGGATGCCACCAAGACGACCCTCATTGCCAACAACTTGAGTTCTGCATAGGAACTCATGCTTGTAAAATTCCTCCGTGAGCGCTGGGAGATCTTTGCCTGGTGTCCTGCGGACATGCCAAAAGTTCCTAGGGAATTCGCCAAGCAAACACTCAATGTGTATCCGAATGCTCGACCAGTCAAGCAGTCGATGCACCGACTGTTCGAAGGACGAGCCGAAGCGGTTGGCATGAAAGTCATTAGACTCCTTGATGCTGACTTCATACAATAAATCAATGAAAGCACCTAGGTAGCCAACCCTATGCTAATTCCAAAGAAGGAAATAGACATCCTACGCATGTGTGTGGACTTCACAACTCTTAACAAGCACTGCCTGAAGGACCACTTCCCATTACCGTGGATCGATCAAATCATCAATTCCATCGCGGGGTGTGAGCGCCTCTCCTTCCTTGATGCCTACTAAGGCTACAACATATTATAATGAAGGTGGAAGACCAGGAGAAAACAACATTCATCACGCCATTCATAGTCTTCTGCTACAACACAATGCTTTTCGGGCTCAAGACCGCAGATGCAACCTATCAACGTTGCATGCAGGCCTTCCTGAAGAACCAAATTGGTTGCAACATCCAAGTATATGTTGATGACATAGTGGTAAATACCAAGGAAAGCCGAACATTGATCGATGATCTCCGCGAGACGCTCGACAACCTTGATCGCTATAGGATGAAGCTGAACCTAGACAAATGTGCCTTCGGCGTCCCTTCCGGCCAATTACTTGGGTACCTCATCTCTGTGAGAGGCATGAAGGCGAAACTAAAGAAGATAAAGGAAATACTGGCCATAGAGAAACTAAAGAACGTCAAGGGCGTCCAACAACTGGCTGGGAAAATTGCAGCGCTCAGTCGATTCATCACTCGCATGGGTAAAAAGGCTCTCTTGTTTATCAACTCCTCCGCAAGTCAGAGAAATTCGAGTGGACGGCTGAAGCCCAGGATGCATTCGAAGACCTCAAGCGTCTACTATCCACCTCTCCGGTCCTGGTGACGCCCCAGGAAAAGGATCCTATGTTGTTATACATAGCTGCCACACATCAGGTGGTCAACACTGCACTCGTCGTCGAATGACCTAAAGAGGGAAAAACCCATGGGGTGCAACGCCCAGTGTACTACCTTAGAGAGGTACTGACACCAACAAAGCAGAGGTAACCTCACTACCAAAATCTGGCCTACGGCATGTTCATGACCGCACGTCAACCGCGCCACTACTTCCAAGAGCACCAAATCGTGGTAGTCAATGGCGCACCACTATCCCATATCCTCAATAACCCCGAGGCAACGGGGCGAGTGGCCCTCTGGGGCATCGAGCTGTCCCCACGGAACATCATCTATGAACGACGCACTAGCATCAAGTCATAGGTGTTCCCTGATTTCCTTGTTCATTGGATGGAGCTCCAGCTGCCTGACACTCCAGACTTATCGCAAGTCTGGATGGTACACTTCGACGGATCCAAGCGTTGAGGCGAAGTTGGAGCCGGAGTAATCCCGATGTCTCCTCGAGGTGATAAGATGTGGTGTGTGCTGCGAATGAA
The DNA here is from genome assembly GCA_916181665.1 of Avena sativa. Taxonomy (NCBI): domain Eukaryota; kingdom Viridiplantae; phylum Streptophyta; class Magnoliopsida; order Poales; family Poaceae; genus Avena; species Avena sativa. The sequence goes on from OV702279.1 coordinate 232,622,077, forward strand.
GTTTCGCGCATCTAACAACAAGGCGGAGTACGAGGCCCTGTTCCATGGTATACGGATGGCCAAAGCCTATGGCGCCACTCGACTGGTCATCTATGGTGACTCCAAGCTCATCGTACAACAAACGATGAACCAATGCGACGCCGTCAACTACAACATGATCGCGTGCCGCAACCTCTATGACACACTCGAAGGAGACTTCGACGGTTGCAAACTCCAGTATATTGGCCAAGAAAGCAACAAAGAGGCCAACCAGCTCGCCAACATTGGTTATACTTGTGCACCGATCCTGCCAGGTGTGCTCTTAGAACAAATCTGCGAATGCTCCATCAAGTGGAAGTCATCCAAGGGAGCACCAGACGCAATAACACACTTGGGGGTTACGCCACCCTAAGACTCCAAGGCGCCAGGAGAGGAGGAACCAGAGGCTCAAATCAAAAACCTCTTGGAGGTCATGATGATCGAGCAATCCTGGACTCAGCCATACGTCACGTACCTGCCGAGCAAGAAGCTGCCAGATGACCCGACCGACGCATGACACATCGCTCGTCATGCCAAGGCCTTCACCATCATCAATGGCGACCTTTACGAAGCATCACCGGGGTCTTCCAGCGATGCATCACCAACGGTGATGGAAAAAGCATCATCCTCGACATACACAAAGGCATCTGTGGTCACCATGCTGGAAGCGGTGTCCTAGTAGCCAAATCCTTACAGGATGGTTTCTACTGGCTAACGGCGATGTGTGACGCCAAGCGCATCATTGAAAGATGCAACGCCTACCAAAGGTTCACCGCAAGCCGCACGCACCGGTCTCGGAACTGTGACCCATACCACTGGCCTAGCCCTTTGCATAATGGGGACTCGACATGGTCGGCAAGCTGCAAAAGTCCTTACCTGGAGGCTACGTCTTACTCCTTGTTGCAGTCGACAAATTAACCAAGTGGATTGAGGCCATGCCGTCACCAACTAAACTGGCGCCACCACCGTCAAGTTCTTCTAGTCCATCATTTTCAGATTCCGTGTGCCGCACAACATCATCACCGACAACGGAATGAACTTCACCTCAAAGGAGTTCCAGGATTTCTGCGACGGCCTTGGCATCAACATCACCTACGCCTTAGTCTCGCATCCATAGACCAACAGTGAAGTCAAAAAGGCCAACGGCCTCGTCTGCAATGGGATCAAGAAGAGACTCCTACAACCTCCCAAAAGAGTGGCGGGAGCCTGGGCAGACAAACTACCATCCGTACTCTGGATCTTGTGCACAACACCAAATAGTTCCACCGGCTACACGCCCTTCTTCATGGTGCATGGCGCCGAAGCGGTGTTGCCAGCCGAGGTATGATACAAGGCCTCGTGGGTCGTTGCTTACAACGAGGTTGAATCAACGACCGCACTCGAGGACTCCATCGACCTGCTGGACGAGGCACGCGATATCGCCGCAACCCGTTTAATAGTGTATCAACAAGCCTCCGCAACTACGACCAAGGTCCTTCGTCGAAGGCGACCTTGTCCAACGACTCAAACATAAGGGGAATCTAAAATTCGAGTTACCCTGGGAAAGGACCCTACATGGTCACAGAGGTGATTCCAGGTGGCGCCTACCACCTCAAGGACATCGAGTCCGGAGTAGCAGACTCTAATCCTTGGAACGTCATGCAGCTGCGGTGCTTCTTCCCTTAGATGTTTTTACTTACAATAAGGTTTTTCAGCCAGGATATTCAGCCAAAACATGTACCTCCTCATATACGATAAATAAAAGCTAAGTTTCTTGGCCAATTACTTTTTTCTTCCGCAAATTTAAATTTAAAAATTATACTCGGGGGATATGCCTCACCAAACAACCTCGTCGGCTCCTTACCACTGCATTCACCTGAGTAGCTGACTATATCATCGAACCCTTGAAAACTGTAGCCTAGTTGCAACCTAACTGACAGGTTGGCAAGGAGCAAAGATCGATAGAGCTTCAGGCTAACGAAAAGGGCATGCATATTCACACAATTAAAGCATAACATGCACTATTTTATACAAACTTTACAAGGGAAACAATAGCCCAATCGACACTATACAGGCTTTACATGCTTTACATAGCACTTGTAGGAAAAAACTATCACTATTGGTGCTCAAGCATTACATTGGTGCGCCCGTCAAACAACCGAACAATATTCTCTGCATGCTGGGCAACCGCGTGATAGTGCGGACGCATATTCCACGCCATGCTGTCAGGAAGCACGGACGGCCCCGCCGCTATCTCCGCCGGATCCACATTAGAGCGGTGCAACCAAACAAGGGATAGTGCTGCCTAGGCACCTGGGATGAGTTGTTGTCGCACAAGCTCCCTAATGGCACCCACGCTCTAAAACTTTTGCAGCAAACCCCAGAAGTTGGACGAAGCTTCATCTAAGGGGAACATGGCAAAGAATATCAATGCAAAATCTGATCTTGCGCGCTTCAAGACCCCAAGAACTTGATGGACACTGTCCCGCACCATTGCCACAATGACCGCTCGATTGTGATCCGTCCAGAAGAACCCTTCGGGCTCCAGCTCCTGCTGGGTGAAGGAATTTAGTCAAATATCGACACGCTCCTTCTCATCCTGCGGAATGAGATTGAAAAAATGCAAAGAGCAACATCTTGTCAGCCAATCACACAACAACCAGTGCGGCAAGCGGAAATTCGAATGCCACGCACATTGAAGTTGCTCGCAAATCTGCCAAACTTCTTCAAGGAGATACTTCTCCCTTTTGACATCTTGCTCCGCCTTCAACTTCCACACGTCAGCATGGACATGGATGATGGAAACATCCTTCTCCAAGCTACGGATGTGCTCGCGTAGTAGTGGCAACTGTGATGCCTCATTCGCCCTTGGCTGAGCAGTAGCCAAGGGGACTGGCGAGGCCGTAATAATAACACTTGAAGAACCCTATGATGCATAAGGCAGCAAAACAATAATAACAAGACAAAGACGCACATGCGAAGAAAGAAACAACATACATTTACATCAAAAGCTACTGCGTAGCAATTCAAAAGGATGTTCAACACAAAAGCATCAGATACTACTTCTAAAGAACAACTACGACCTCTAAGCATGTGACTATGCAGAAGCACCCTAGGGCTTTGCGACACCCGTGGTAGCCTCCGTATCTGCAGCTTGCACCGTGGCTAGTAGCTTCTCCTTAGATGAGTAACTCGGGAGCATATCAATGAGCCGTGGTCCATTTTTATTGCAGTTGAAGTGAAGGGAGCAAACACTACCTTAGTACCATCAGCCGCTATTGATATCTTGGAGGTGGCTCTGTTGAGGTCCAGCTGTACGTCGCACGCCAATGACATGCTAGCCCAAGGGAGGCACCCGTGCCCTTATGCGCCTTCTTGTATTCGACAGGTGCATCCCTCGCTAGAGCCTCGGCCAATGAGTCTACATCCTCCAGAGCAGCGCTCTTCGGGAATATCTTTCGATGGAAGCGGTTGAGAACCTCCTTGGCCTTGCCCATGACGTCCCGGGTGGAGTTGCAACGGTCTTTGACCGCGGCAACTGTACCAGCCAAAATATCACCATGCTCCAAGACTTAGCGGTCAAAGGCGACGCCAGTTGCCTCTGCAAAACAGGGAATTTTCAACCCAAGAAAACCACAAGCACGGAGCAGAAAGGAGGAAAGTTTGTGCGACAAATGTAACTTACCGGACAACGCCTGAGAAGCAGCCATGGGCTGGACAGATAGCGCATTCTCCCTCTCGGTTGCATCCTTCACCCGCTTCTCCTCAAGCTCCTTAGCCTCTACCTTGAAGCGCTCGAGGGCCTCCACAACATCCTTAGCTTTGGTATCCGCCTGACTACGGCTCTTCTCAACCGAGTCGAGTCGATGGAGCACGTCGTTGTTCTCCTCTACAAACCAAAGTGAGAAGGTCAATCCAATATCCTCAAACATAAAAAGGCACCTAAAAAGCTGTAACACCCTCAGAATCGGACCTATGCAAGTTCTAGCGAAAACCGCCAAACCCGCATAGAAACGATTCAAAGGTGCCCACCAGGCACTTTCGTGCGGGTGGAAAACGAAGTAATAACATTACACAACAGTCCTCGATGGGACCCACAGAGCAGATATATATACATCAGCGACTCAAAGAGTCAAGAATACAGATATAATATACAAAGATCCAAATCACCTTGAAAGGATAGAGCGTCCGACTACGGACAAGATGCAAATGGGGCTAAGAGCCCTGAAGAATAACCGATGGCATCCATAACCCTGCCCAGGCCAAGCCGGAAGGGTAACCCTGCTAACGACGTCGATCTCAAAACCTGCTCAAACAAAAGGGGTGCCGACAAAGGGCAAAGGAAAAAGAGGAGCGTCAGTACTGAGGCCAGTACACGGCGAGACTAGAATTAGGCGGTCCTCGCCTACATAGGTATGGTGGACTGAGCGGCAGCGGCAGCATGCACTGAACAACCTATAGAGACTCGATACAACTGGCGGTTATCAGAGAGGGGTAAGAATGACCTATTCGGATCCAACCTGATACTACCATCAGACAAACCCTTCCTGGCGTTTCCCCCTCGAGACCAAACGAGGAAGTCAACCGAGGAACTCACACAGTTGGCAGTTTTATTTATTCAGTTATCGTTGCAGCAATTACTAGTCAGGTTTAGATAATCATCCTGATAAAGTAAGCAGTGGGCACTTTTAGTTGACCATTCCGTTATAGTGGCAACACTTACTAGTCAAATACAATTAACATGAGATAACCCAAAACCCAGCAGTTGTTGGCACTTTTATTCAGCCATTCCGTTGTAGTTGCAATACTTACTAGGCAGGTACAATGGTCGCTGGCGACGACCCAAACAAGCAATTGTGGGCAGTATTATTTAGCCATTCCATTATAGTGAAGCTGATTACTAGTCATTATAAAGTCAAATTTATAGCAATAAACTTTAGTTATGCTTGTCTATGGTCGAGATACTGTGCTCCAAGTCGTCCATAACCGCGGACACGGCTTTCAGAAAGTTTTACCCGGCCGGGGTGCACCAATAGCAACACACACTCGATCAACCTCGGAAAAACCAAATCAAAACCCAACGAGGCCTTCACGACAAAGCAATCACAGGATTCAGAAATATTTCAGGGGGCCACCCCATTAAGTAGACCCGCAACAAAGTAAGCAAGCTCCGAGACGGACTCAAGGTTTGCGCCAATGGCTGTAAACGACTGGGAACCCGAAAGTGTGGCTGGGCTTGTCGATACTGCGAAAACATTCCGCTTACCTAAACAGTACAGTGTGCTCCTCGCACAATCGTAAATAAAGCAGTAGCATGGCATAAGTACAGGATCGTAAATAAAACCTCAAACTAGTTTGTGGCCCCAAGAAATAAGACTGAATCAAGCTCTGGCTAAGGGGGGTCCCATATACCTCCCGGATGTGGATAGCGCGATAAATCAAGGAACAGGTATCAAGTACTCGGGGTCCTACGGGACACAAGTGGGCGTTCGGAAACCAAATATTATCTATCACCCACCGATGCCTCTGCTTATTTCAATTTTAGTTGTTAGACAGGAATTAAAGTGAGCGATAAGTAAAACCATGATCATATCCAACGTCAACATGCGGCAATACATCAACAACTGTGGCACTTGACGACACGCAACAGCACTTGAGCAAGCGACTACGACGCGCAAGTCCAACTATCTACCAAACAACAGGTAATAGGATGTGTCCAAGGCAATATAGGGCTGCACGGTAAATCCAGGTACGGAAAACTAAAGCATCGCAACACAGATAGCAATAGATCAACAGGAGGGAATAAATACTATAAAGTAAGATAGGTAGAAAGGGGGAGATGCTCGCCTGAAAAACATTCAAAACACTAGAAGAACACCGGATGCAATATTTAATGCTACGGCAAAAGATCGGGCATGCTTATGATATGATGCATGGCATGGCAAAGGTGCAATGCAATTAGGCCATATTAAGCGGAACCGGGGTTCCGACAATTAATTAGGTGGTTCACGTTGTTTAGATACCCCGCAATTTAAATGTTGTATTAACAAGGCAAGATGAGTTACCGGTTCGCTACACCAATTTAAATGAGGCCAATATGAGACTAGATTCGTCCGTATATGGGCCCCATATTTGATTATAGGGTGAATCGGCATAAGGCCCCCAAACCACAGACAAGCATGCATGCAGGTATGACAATTCAATATGCGACAAGTTGTTATTAGATTATAAAATAGGGTTCTCGGATAAGAGGTTCACACATTAGGGTTCGGCAGATCTTGGGGGTCCGGGGTTCCGGGTCGGGCTCAGGGGGTTAGGTTCTTCGGATCGGGGGTAGTTCTTGTCGCATGTGCCCGCGAAGTAGATCTCGTTGGGTCCGTGATTCGGGTCGGTCTTGGCGTCCGGGGTCGGTCTTCGGGATCGGGTCCGGGAAGAAGACCTTGGCTTCGGATGGTCCTTGTCGGAGTTCTTGTCGCGTCTACCGTCTTCGGGTTTGCTTCACCCGGGCCCATGACGAAGTACTTGTCGTTCCCTGTTGATGTGGTGCACCGGTAACCTGTTCACTTGTCAAACTTGGAAGGTACTGGGCCTCTGTCTTCGGCAGCGGGGCGGCCAAGGCGTCACTGCAGAACAGCTGGGCGGCGGCGTTGCTGACAGGCGGGGCTACCGGAGGTGAGGCAGGGCGGCGCGCGCGATGGTCCGAGGCAGAGGACGCGGAGGTCGGGGTTGCACGGCGACGGCGGACGCGGGGTGCTCGAGGGCGACGCCGGCCAGAGGGAGCCACCGGAGGAGGGGGTCGCGGCCTGGGGCGAGCGGGCCTTGGCGAGGCGCGGCGGCGGCAGGCCGGCCGACGGACAGGCAGACGCGGCGGGCGCGGGACGCACGGGACGGGGCGGGGTCGAGGCGCCGGCGCGAGGCGGAGAAGCACGCGCGGGCGGCGGCGCTGGAGGGGGCCGGAGCGGCGGAGGTTGGAGAGGGACGGGGCGGAGCGACGTGGGTCCGGGTGACGTCGGCGCGCGGGGTCGATGCAGGCGCTGGGCGGGCGTGCTCGGCCACGGCCGGGGCTAGCGGTGGGCGGCGGGCTCATGCGGGCCGGCGGCGAGCTCGGAGGGGCGCGCGGGGAGGCGTGGCGGACGGCGGAATGGTGAGGTGGTCGTCGGCGGCCGGCGGAGCGTAGGGGCGACGCGGGGTGGTTGCCGGAGAGGAGGGGGAGCGGCTGCGCGCGGCGGACGGGGCGGGGTGTGCGGGGCGCCAGGGAGGAGCAGGGGGAGCAGAGGAAGGGGAGAGAAGGAGAGGACGGGTGGGGCGCATGGTGGGACCCAGGGCGGGGCCGCGGTTGGTGGCTGGGGTGTGGGGATCTGGGCAGGAGCGGCCAGGGAGAGGATCAGGTGTGGGGGCTCGCGTGCGTGTGTGGTGTGTGTTGTGTGGGTGTGGTGGGGACAGGGTGAGAGGGGTGAGAGAGGAGGGGTGAGTTGGCAGCATCTGATTGGGTGGGAGGAGAGGAGGGGTGAGGTGGCGCGACGGGGTTGGCCGGGGTGATGTGGCCAGAGGGAATGGGTAGATAGGTTGGTAGTTTTAGGATTAAGGGGTGGGCCGTTTTATTTTTCTGGGGTGGTCGTTCGGGTCATTCGGCCCGTTCGACTGCCCCACTAAAAACAATTAAATGTTTTATTTAATTCCAACAAGCCTTTTGCAAACTAATAGCAGACAAAGTAAAATATTCCGGCGACCCGGTTTGATTTTTGAATAAAGGTGGGGCGTTTTAGAAAACAAAACGGGCTTTACAAAAATAGTTTTAGACAAACAACACATGATGATGACGATGCAATGCACAAATTCAACGCGATTTTCTAGTAGTGGTTTTGCGGGATGCCACAAAAGCATTGGCAGCAAGGCACTTACTGTGAAGCTTCTAAAACTCCGTCTCCAAGCATATATGCTGCTGCCCAAGGCGGTTCAACTCCCGCATATAGGGATACACAAGAAAAGCCTAAGTTAGAAACAAAAAGGACTCATGGGCGCATCTAAGAAAACTCAAGATCACTTACGTGTTCACCCGAAGACTCCGAGGTATGGTCAGTTCTCATCCAGGTATCAACCCGACGAGTCCTCGGCTTGGAGGAGCTCGATGATCTATTGCCGGAGTTGGCCACCGTCTTCGAGGAGGGCGCCACAGCTTCGACACTCGCCACCTTCGACTCCACGGCGACCTCATCTGTTTCGTCCTTCACAGACTCATCTGGTGTGGACCCCCTAACCCAACAACAAAACACTCGTTAGTCGCAAAACCTAGTGGCACACGTCAAAGACAAATGCCAAAGGTACTTACGAGGCAATGTCGGAGAGGTCAAAGAACGGTGCTGGATTTTGCTTCTTGGCCTACGGCTCAGGAGCCATAGCCCGAATAGGCACTGCCGGAATTGGCCCCGTGGCACCCTCAACAAAGGAGTGCTCCTACAAGAAAGCAGGCCGCTTCGGCGTCACCGACGTCGAGGCATCCGAGGCTTCACTTTGGCTCCTCTTGGGAGAATTACCATTTCTCTGCTCAGGGGATTCCTCCAGGGGAGACTGAGCAGCGGGGATGGTCGATTCCGACTCATCCATGTCCCCGCCGTCTAGAGCCTTCGTGTACTACTCAGGAAGAGGAGGAATCATCTCCTCGACCTGCAAGTCCTGCAAAACCACAAGTCAGTATCAGGCACCTCAACAACATGCAAGGCCACAAGAAGTATAAAGTACACATAAAACTCACCCGAGGAACCTCCTTGAGCGTGCTGAAGGCCTCAGTCGATGTTTCCACTGGAAAGACCTCATCGACTTTGAGGCACAACAATGGCCTAAGGGCCCTGTCGAGGTCCAATGATGACAGCTCCTCGGATGACACCCTCGTTGGGTCATTGATGCCAGAATATAAGAACATTGGGTCCTTCTCCAAGATAAGGATGCGCTCGCATAGTAGTGGAAGCTGCGATGCCTCATTCTACCTTGGATGAGAAGTAGCCAAGGGGACCGTCGAGGCCATCGTAACAACATTTGAAGAACCCTATGATGCATAAGGAAGCAAAACAATAATAAAAAGACAAAGACACACAAGAGAAGAAAGAAACAACATATATTTACATCAAAAGCTACTGCGTACCAATTCAAAAGGATGTTCAACACAAAAGCATCAGATACTACTTCTAAAGAACAACTATGGCCTCTAAGCATGTGACTATGCAGAAGCACCCTAGGGCTTCGCGACACCCGTGGTAGCCTCCGTATCTGTAGCTTGCATCGTGGCCAGTAGCTTCTGCTCAGATGAGTAACTCGCGAGCATATCGATGAGCCGCGGGCCATATTTCTTGCAGCGTGAAGTGAAGGGAGAAAATGCTACCTCAGTGCCATCAGCCGCTATCGATATCTTGGAGGTGGCTCTGTTGAGGTCCAGCTGTGCGTCGCACGCCAATGACATTGCTAGCTAAAGGGAGGCACCCGTGCCCGTATGCACCTTCTTGTATTCAGCAGGTGCATCCCTCCCTAAAGCCTTGGCCAATGAGTCTACATCCTCCAGAGCAGCGCTCTTCGGGAATATCTCTCGATGGAAGCGGTTGAGAACCTCCTTGGCCTTGCCCATGACATCCCGGGTGCAGTTGCAACGGTCTTTGACCGCGGCAACTGTACCAGCCAAAAGATCACCATGCTCCAAGACCTGGCGGTCGAAGGCGACGCCAGTTGCCTCTACAAAATAGGGAGTTTTCAACCCAAGAAAACCACAAGCACGGAGCAGAAAGGAGGAAAGTTTGTGCGGCAAATGTAACTTACCGGACAACGCCTGAGCAGCATCCATGGGCTAGCCAGACAGCGCATTCTCCCTCTCGGCTGCATCCTCCACCCGCTTCTCCTCGAGCTCCTTAGCCTCTACCTTGAAGCGCTCGAGGGCCTCCACAGCATCCTTAGCTTTGGTATCCACCTGACTGCGGCTCTTCTCAACCGAGTCGAGTCGATGGAGCATGTTGTTGTTCTCCTCTACAAACCAAAGTGAGAAGGTCAATCCAAGATCCTCAAACATAAAAAGGCACCTAAAGAGCATTGGCAGCAAGGCACTTACCGTGAAGCTTCTAAAACTCCGCCTCCAGGCTTATATGCTGCTGCCCAAGGCAGTTCAACTCCCGCATAAAGGGATACACCAGAAAAGCCTAAGTTAGAAACAAAAAGGACTCAGGGGATCATCAAAGAAAACTCAAGATCACTTACGTGTTCACCCGAAGACTCCGAGGTATGGGCAGTTCTCGTCCAGGTAACAACCTGACGAGTCCTCGGCTTGGAGGAGCTCGAGGAGCTATTGCCAGAGTTGGCCACCGTCTTCGAGGAGGGAGCCGCAGCTTCGGTGCTCGCCACCTTCGACTCCACGATGACCTTATCTGTTTCGTCCTTCACGGATTCATCTGGTATGGACCCCCTAACCCAACAACAACAAAACAATCATTAGTCGCAAAACCTAGTGGCATACGTCAAAGACAAACGACAAAGATACTTACGAGGCGATGTCGGAGATGTCGAAGAATGGTGCTGGCTTTTGCTTCTTGGCCTATAGCTCATGAGCCATAGCCCGAATAGGCACTGCCGGAATTGGCCCCGTGGCACCCTCAACAAAGGCATGCTCCTACAAGAAAGCAGGCCCCTTCGGTGTCGCCGGTGTCGAGGCATCCGAGGCTTCACTTCGGCTCCTCTTGCGAGAATTACCGTTGCTCTGCTCATGGGCTTCCTCCAGGGGAGACTGAGCAGCGGGGATGGTCGATTCTGACTCATCCATGTCCCCGCTGTCTAGAGCCTTCGTGTACTGCCCAGGAAGAGGAGGAATCATCTCCTCGACCTGCAAGTCCTGCAAAACCACAAGTCAGTATCAGGCACCTCAACAACACGCAAGGTCACAAGAAGTATAAAGTACACATAAAACTCACCCGAGGAAGCTCCTTGAGCGTGCTGAAGGCCTCAGTCAATGTTTCCACTAGAAAGACCTCATCAACTTTGAGGCACAACAATGGCCTAAGGTCCCTATCGAGGTCCAATGAGGACAGCTCCTCGGATGACACCCTCGTCGGGTCATTGATGCCAGAATATAAGATCATTGGGTATGCTCTAGCCTGGAGGGGATGTACCCGACGCTTGAGGAAGGTGCATATGATGTCGATGCCGGTCACTTCTTGGCCGTGCTGCAGCTGTAGGTCCTCCACACGCTTGTACAACACATCGACAACCTCAGTTTCACCCGAGGGAATGTCGTTCGTCCACGAGCGCTTCCTGGTGATCTCCGCACCCGTGCCGAATGGAGAGAGGCCATAAAGCTGGTTGGTCATCTTCTCGTCGCGGATGTAGAACCACTTGTTCCTCCATCCTTGCGCGGACTCAACGAGATTGGAGGAGAAATATTGTTGGTTTGGTCGGATATATATCCTGCACCCACCAAGCTATAGACCGCGCCGCCCTAGTCGGACTGCCACTTCAAGGAATAAAGCTTCTTGAAGATTCTGAAGTGCGACGCGATGTGGAGAATAGAATTGGGCGTCAACTGGTGCAACTGAATCCCGTAGAGGAAGAGAATCCCATGAACGAAATCGTGGGAGGGAAGAGAAAGGGCCCGGAGGACAAAGGCGAGGAACAAGACCCGAAATCTAGCAGGAGGGTCGAGGGTTACCTCTGGACTAGGGATTTTGCAATCCCCTTCATTCTGAGAGATCAGGTGGGCCTCGCGCAGGTGGCGCAGATCCACTGTCCTGATTGTCGACCGCCCCCAACTGCCGTTGGTGACGCGACCTGTGGTAGTCTTCTTGGCAGCGCCGGCAGCGCTCGTCCTAGCTTCGATGGTCTTCTTAGGATTGCCCATCTTAGCGCAGTGTGCCTTACGCTGCGCTCGGGTGTGGTAGGAAGGAAAAAAGGCAGAAGTTTTCTAGCGTAAGAAGAAGCAACGGAAGCACGAAGCGGCGCGCTCAAGATGAACATGGAAAAGAGAGGGCATAGTGAAGACGAAGGGGAAAATTTACTAGGGCCTCCGGCCGTATAAAAGGATGAATACGGCGAAGCAGAGCCATTGATACATAGAGAAAAATGCATGTCATGCATCGCAGAGTGCACATGGCAGCTACTGCCGAACCGTCGCCATCATGCTCTCCACTACGTGCGGAAATCGAGGAGACACAGTTAAAATCGTGTAATCTACGTGTGATGTAACATCCCAGGATTAGCACCTAGAATTATAGAGGACGTAGGTGTGTGCATTACATTCATGCATCAGAAAATCTGGGGATTTTTTGCACAAAACAAAAGAAGCTATAGAGGAATCGAGGTCTCTCTTGTTCTGATGGAAACATCAGGACAGGTGCGATGGATTTTGACATGACCTCTACTGTAATTTTGTGTTTGAGGGGAAAAAAAATTCAAATTTGAATATTTAATTGATAAATTTGAATACAAAAAGGATTTGAAATAAAATAGTAAATGGAAATTGAGTTGTAATCGGAAATAAGATATGAACTCTTATTTATGAATGAGATACAATAATTACAGTTATTCAGATAGAAAAGATGATGGAAATTAAAAAAACAAAAGGAAAAAGAACTATAACAATAAATAAGAATGGAATTAGTAGAAAGATATACATATTTATAAGTTCCAATTTACAATAGGAGAGGAAACATTTACTTTATTATTATACAAATAATATTACAATATCTTTACAATTTCCAGGAATAAACATAAGAGAATAACTTTAAAACAATAATACATATATTATTGTTCTTTACAAATGTTAAAAAGGGAAAAAGTAAATTACAAGAGTATGAATATAAAAATTACAGGAGAACAAATGAAATCATATACTAAACTTTAAGGAGATTTCTTCTTCTCCTGATCTTTTCTCCTTTATTGGATCCCTGCAAATGATACAAGCAAACGAGAAAAGCTAGTAGAAAATAAAAGCCAAAGGAAAGAATGTTGGGGAAATGAACTATCAGTTTAGGCAGAGAAGTGCTACTGCCAATATCATCAGAGTAATTAAAAAGGGGCAAAGTAGTAATCTGTTCTTATCATAAGATTGGACCTCAGAGCACCATCATGGGCCTTATGGGGCAAGTTTCACCAAAACTAGACAAGAAGGTAAAAAGGTAAAACATAAGGAAATATTAAGATTTTACTTGATCTGATCCTCAACTCACAACAGTCAAGCAGACAGCTTACTCACCAGCATGCATTAGTGTGCTGTCAACACCACAAGGAAACAACAAGTAGAGAAATAGCACTAGCCATTGCAGAGCTGCTACCATATCCTCTCTCCACACACACACAAACAGTTACAACCAGACCAACAAATTCTCATTAGCCCAAGAACACCACCAAGGACATCGTTGTTCTTATTAGATCTCTCCCAAGAACACATAAACCACAGGAAACCAACTTGCCACCAAATAAGAACATCCCTTTTCTTATCTGTCTATCATTACACCACAATGATCCCAACAACCAGCATACATAATAGCTTCCACAAACCAGTGGAAGAATATGTGGGAACAGGAAGAGGAAGGAGAGAGGAAGCTTACCAACAGAAAGAGGAACTGGCCAACAATAGCACAAGGGGGAGGGCCAGGAGCAAGGAAAGCATGCCACTAACAACATCAGGAGGATAGAGTAACAAGAAGAGGATCCAGTAGTAACACCACAAGATAGCTCTAATCTAACCTCACACTCCAGTTTGAGGTTAATCACTTTTCTCTTTTGTTCTCATCAATGATAATAAAAAAGGAGTGTTGTGAGAGTAAAGTACTTTCAGATTTGCATACAAGTGGTATGCAAAATCATCACCAAGTATTTGGGAAGCAAAAACATCTGTTCTTATCAAACTAGCCAATTAACAGCATATCATTTCACTATGGAGCATACTCCTGTGCACACTCTAATGAGGCACCACAGTAGAGTATCCACAAACAATATAAGCCATTATAGGGTACAATGATAACCATTAATGTTATCAAGATTAAGTTCCTCAGCCTTTGCATCATTGGCTGGGTCAAGAACTTCCTCCACAAGAATCAACCATAACAACTGATCTTAATCAGGTAAATAACATCCATGCATTATTCAGCTTCAGACCAACACCATTAGCTTATTATCAAGTTTTACTAGATAAACATATACAATAGCTGCTAGGCTACAAGGCACATTCCCAGAGGGTAGCACCTCTGTACCTAGCAGATTCAGAGTTTCTTGAGTACAAGCTCAAGTCTATTTTCTTAAACCCACAAATCATTTTCCTAAAAAAATTTAGGAATCATTTATATTGTTACTATCATATTGACAGAGCACTCCTTTTTGGCCATCCATTTACACTTACTAATATTACCCAAATAATGTTTATCATCTTCCTAGAAGTAATTCTAGGAATCATATCTACTCCTTATCTCACTGTCAGATTTGACAGAAAATAAATCATTCTCATAGAAGATGTTTCTAGAAAATAATTCAAGCCATCATTGAACCATATATTCAGATCACCAATTATACCTCATATATGATCATAGCACAGCCAGATAACAGGAGCAAACAGTCCTGGATAGGGGAATGCACATATCCAGGAAGATTCCACCTTAGTGGATATAAAAGGCCACCAAAGCTACTAGCTAAAACCTCCAGCAATCTCAATAATACAAGCAACCAACACAACTAACCTGACACTAGAATAAATTCTAGGAGGTTAGGAGGGGTCACTTTAACTCTATCCTTCTCCTATTTCCAAATGTGGCTGATACCCAAGTAATTCCAATTCCTTCCTTAGTAAATATCTAGGAATCATTCCAGTATGTTTCCATGACCACATCAGAGCAAAGACTGGTTGTGGTATAATACAAGTTCAGCTAATCCCAGAATTCTAGGATTTCAATATAACAGTGTTTGTGAGCATTGCCTAGCCAACACATTAGCAGTCATTTATAATTCAATTGGCATAACATCAGTAGATAGGACAAGGAATTCATGATATATATATATATCACCATGCTAACAGATGAACCACAATAGCACATGAACAATCTAATATCACACATCACTATCAGCACCAAATCATGATTCAACCAATATTGGTATACATCAAATACACAAGGAGCCCTTAAGTTGCATTCAAACATATGTTTGAAACCAAACATCTTTAATATAACCAAATTATTGGACAGATCTTAGCAGGCTTTGATATAACAACAGAGGATAGAAACCAAATTAGAGTCTGTCAGAGTAATAGTAAGGAATCGAAGGGGATACAGAGAACAAGGGGAAGGAAATCAGACTTACCCGGGGGTCCTCTTTTAGAAATTGGAGAGGAAGCAGATCGGTGGTGAAGATAGGCGTGGCGGCATGAGGAGCACCAGTGGCGCTCAAACCGCGCTAAGCCTTGCCAATATCAACCAAGGGAAATAGATAGCCATCAGCGAACACCCGCATCACGCCACCAACCCAACGAGCAACCTTGTAAGTTCATCGGAGCACAGCGAAGCCGCGGCGTCCGAAACCCTAGTCTTGCAGAACCAAAGGGGGCGAGCGGGGAAGGGCTCTATTTCCAAATCCAGTTGGGTGAGGAGATGCATCAGAGAGCGACACATGGTCCGCGACCAGCGGCAGCAACTGGAGTGGCCGCGTCTGCCGGAATCGAGCAGAGCTAGGGGCGTCCATGGCAGCGCCAGCGCGCGAACGAGGGAGATAAGGTCGAGCCTGAGGGAGAGGGAGAGGGCCGGTTTTGTCCATACTTTGGGCCAGTGTTGGGTCGAATCAACTATTGGGCTTTGTTTTGGGCTAATTCTAATCTAACCAGGCCATGCCAGCCCATGTTCCCAAAAATAATTAAACCAAACTTTAAGAAAATCAATAGATGGAATATAAAATTACCAAAATACTCAAAGATTGTTTCATCTCTAGAAAAATATAAAAAAATCCTAAAAATACATATGATATATAAAAATCATCACAAAAATAATATCCACCTAAGAAAAATATGACCTTACTTATTTAAGTTAAATAAAATACAAATAAATATTAACACCACTAAAGATTTAGAAAAATTTCATAAAATAAAGTAAAGTCCTAAAAAAATTAATAAAAATAATTTTTATGTATAAAAATAAATCTACTATTTTATAAAAATATTAGTCTAATTTTTATAGAAATAAAATTTGAAGCAAATATTTAAATACATTTAATCCTTTAGGGAATTTTATAAAAATAAAAATAATACTTAAAAATTAAATAAAAATCATTTTAAAGGTCTTAAATAAATATATTACACTAGAAAAATATTAAATATAATATTAGAAAAGTCTTTAATATTTTAAACAATAAATCCCTATGTAATACCTATTTTATGAATTCTTTAAAAACAATTGTTAAATAAGAAATAATCACAATTCCTATAAAACCTTGAGCAATTAGTGTCTTTGTACTAATTCCAAACCCATAACTTAAATTCATAATCAAACTTAAGTATAACTTTTAACTTCAAAATAGTCTTTTAAAAATCTTATTAAAAAAACTCTTTTAAATAAACATCGAGTATCACTCATTTATATAATATGGTGAATAATCATTATATTTTAACCATTATTAACATAACTTCAAATTCTAACAAATTACTAAGATCATCTAGTTATGCTTCCATTAAATAAATACATATTATTTTCATAATAGCAAAACAAATTTAATCTAATCATTCACTTAAATAGAAAGTGAATAATTCCACACCTTAGTTATACCTATCACAAATCTAAAACTTGGGAATAATTAAAACATATTACATCTTAAGTTTACTTACCCTTTTAAAGTTAACTTTAGTCTCAAAGCTTATAAACATCATGTCTAATACACTACTTATGTTTTTATAGTTAACTTTGGTCTATTTCAATTAAGACATAATGCATCTCAAGTCCAAACTAATCAATCAAATACCAGAAGGCATTCATCACATTCTATTAACAATGAAGATTGCTTAAACATTATAAAGGAAATATTTTCTTCAAATGTTATTCTTTTTGCCACTTCAAATAACAATCTTATAATAAGTTCTTCAACTCTTAACAACTCAATCCCAAGGACTTTTATCATAGTCACCACATGACAAATAACCATAATCACATCATTTTATACTTTACTTACATATTTTGGATTGTTAACACTTAGGTTCCTTATAAAGGTCATTACTTATAAAGTAAAATTTGAAGATAAACCAACTCTAAAAAGAATCACTTGAATTCACTTCACTCAAAGTATTGGGGATTCAATTTGGGAGTTTTACAAAATGCATAGCATTACTTATGCATAAAGCATCTTGCTTCTTTAAACATTAGTCCTTACCGGACCAATGATGTTGATTTTAGATATTGGATCTTTTATATTGTCTCGAAGACCGTGAGTGCATAATATTGCAATCACAAAAGGCAAGTTCACACTTGCTCATGTCCTTTGATTATTTTCTGTAAAGTATTATGCAAATCCAGTGTTGTCATCACTTGCATTTGAAAAAGGTCCGAAAACACTACTTTCATAATAATGTGATTATAGGTTATTTACCATGAGGTAATAACCTACTATGAAAGTTCCGGTGGTAAAGGAACATATTATCTAGGACTTAACAACCAATGTCGCTAGTGATTCTTGCGCTGTATATCACGCGTTAACCATGAGATTTGGAATGGGACAGAGAAGTCAGCTGTATCTTCTTCCTCTCGCATGAAGCCGGATGTGCAGGTCGTGGCTGTTATCCTCGAAGCGTGCATATTAATTGGTAATTCGTAGAGGATATGCAGCATATGGGTGGGAACCCTCATTGTCCCACGATAGTTCTGGCATCTAACGGTTTGTACAAACCATTGCCATAATTCATTATGTGGGCATGGTGTACACCAAGGAGGCATGCGGGGTCGCGAAGGGGGCAATGATTGGCTTGGATCTTAGACTGGGCCCCATACCAAGGAAGTATGGACAAGTTCATGACTTGGTTGTGCAACAAGTCTAAGGTCTCTCATGGGTAAAGGAACGCACCTCTGCAGAGTGTAATAACTGTAACTTGTTACTCCCTGTTCCGGGAAGGAGCTGCGAACGCTACGGGAAAGGAACTCTATGAAAGTTCTGGTAAACCCGTGAAGGCTGACAGACATAGATTTTCAGAATAAAAGCAACCTTTGAAGAAATTTTTATGAAAACTTGCATTGCCTACGACCTACGGTCTGTGGCTGTAGATATAGTGCATCAAACACTCCTTTTCTAGTGAACTTGTTGAGTACGCTCGTACTCAAAGTATCTTCTTAACCCTTGCTAGATTCTGAAGCCATTAAGACGACGTCTACATCAAGTCATGCTCCAGGAATCATCATCAAAATCTAAAGCTCTTCAATGAAGTCAAGAAAGTCAACATATACATCAACTTGAGTGAAGACGGAGTTACTGATTAGATAGGAATTTAATCTCTAGCCATAGAACATTTTTATTTAGTGTATTGCAATAGCAGCAATGCCAGACCATTAGTTAAGATACTAGTCTTAATAGTATAATAATTTTTGAGTTGTTTATCTCTGATTCTTCTTTGTAAGAAGATTCTTTCTCTCTCTTTAACCTAGAGTGTTCTTTGGATCTTGTGTAAAGAGTTGAGTTGTAACCTATAGTCATGTCTTGGACCTGTTGTGTTTCTGTTTTTACTACTCTGAGGGATGTAATACTAGTGAACGGTGTTTCATTGGTGTTATGTCAATGACTATAGTGTACTACATCATGCAGTGGTATGCTGGGTCACCGCATGTGACTAGTCAAATTCTAGTCATAGTGTGGGACACACGATCGTCTCGTCCCATCAACACTGCCGCCGCAGATGGATGACCTCACCATTCGCCTGCAATGACATTATCAATCATAAAAGTAGAGGCGAAGCAACAACTCTATGTCGTTCGAATCAAGAAAAGTACTTACTCGAGTCTATGACTCGACCAAATAGTCGGGGGCTACTCCTATCAGGAGCATTGGCCGTGCACCTGAAGTTTTAGTCAGGTCCCCGAGGCATTCGAAAATAACTATCATCAAGAATTGGTTATGCCTCGACTGCTTCTTCACGTCCACGACTCGATTACAGACTCGGGGGATACTCCCATAGGGAGCGCTGGTCACTATTCGGTTAATTTGAGTCATCAACTGCATTTGCAAAAATAAAGTGTCTGCTCGAGTCTATGCCTCGAACATACACTTGGGGGCTACTCCCATAGGGAGCGTTGATCGGGAACCCTATGAATCAGCTAAATATGATCCTTCGAATTCTTTGCAACTACTATGTCATAAAAAATGACATACAGTCGACTAAATTGGTGACTCCGCCTAATTTTTTTGCTAAGAGATAACGTCTCCTTGGCCACCCGAAGAGTCTCCGCGATCATAAACATTTGGATGTTGTTTCTACGACACAAAGATAAGACCTACAGACACAGTCTGATGGCCTGGTAACGCACCCGAATGCGCTCTGCAGTAATATTCCATGTCAATGGGCACGATGAAAAATCCCGAAGGATGCGTTGGGTACATACTTAAAAACACTGGAATTATACTCCTGTAAGACCTCCGCGGCCTGAGTCAAATTACACAAGAAATTTTCCGGATTCGAGTCTGGGGACTCGAATATGAGTAGATAGTGTTGTTTCTCCCAAAGGCAGTTAACCAACCCCGATCTGTCGACTAGGTCAGGCACGCATATCAACTATCCCTATGTACTATCACTATGATCTGAAATCCTATTCGGGTGAAGGCACTCAAAGACTTTGGAGTCTCCAGTCAAATCTAAGATTCAACTGAACACTCGTGGGCTACTGATGACTGTGAAATTTAGCCATCCACGTCCGTATTTAAACTAGATATTATTTATATATTTGATGAAATATCTCTCTAAAACCTTCCACTAATGCCTAATGATCAAAGGGTTATGCAATCCTTTCTTGCTATTTTTCCCTGTGTAGATAATGACGTATGATGATGGGAATCACTACATAAATGCCAAAGATACGAGATTTCAACACGTCAAAGAAACCAGGAGCCGTGAGGGCAATACCGCAAGCTTAACGACCAACTATATGACGAGAATTTTATTTCGGCCGTATAGTTGGCACCAACCTCATTAGGTCAAACAGAACAACTTTTGTGAAGGGACCCCTATATAAAGAGGCTTCGGGCGATAAGAAACAAGGGCTTCTTTTCAACCTCAACTCTTCCTGCCACTAGAAGCCGCCACACCGGTGGAATAGATCTAGATCTAAATCTCTAAACCCTTCTCCACCACCATAGCCATCTTCCACCACTTGTAATAGTAGATCTCATCTCCAATTGGCGATATTGTAAGACTATTTGCTATCAACCTTATGATCTCTATTACAATGTTTATGATTGTCGATTTCATCTCTATGTGTGAGTAATTCTCCTTGGGCTAAGGGCTTCGGCCTAGACATGTAGATTTTGTGCATATTATTTATCATAGATGGGATCATGTATTAGTTTGTATGATATGATGATTGTAGTACCCTCTCTTGCCTCAATCTAAGGACTTGTCAGATACCCAAGACCCCGAGGATTGATCCAGGTAAATGGAGTGTGAGTAATGACTGATTTGCAGGATAAGAACCTTAATGACAGAAAGGGTAGTACGGCTGTATGTGAGGAATTTACTTGGGATTAACGGTGACATCATGATTCATATCATTAGTTCTCTTTCATCTATGGATGAGACTAGTAGGTTATTGCTATAAGCGGTTGCGGAGGCGATAACAATTATGGATGCACTGTCCACATATAATTATCATGCTCTAACAATTACATGCATACTTTATTATTATCTATTATTCTCATCAGATGTTTTGCACAGCTACTAGTGAAAACCGAAGACCCTAGTACCTCTCTCTCTCCATCGTCAACAAGAACAAAAAGACCGCAAACTCTTAGTCTGGTGAAAACACAATAGGAATTCTAAAACTCTCGAAGGTGCGTTTAAGTAATCTCACTTTGCTTTCTGCTTCCCGAGGATTCGATAAACCTCGGTCTACTAGGGAAAAAGAGCTATACTACATCCGTAATCCGGATTGAAGGCATCAACCCTTTTTCTGACACCGTTGCCGGGGAAGCAATAGCTACCCTCGTGAGGTTAGTAGGAACCTTGTTAGTTTTAATTCTCATTTTTAAATTTTGTTAGTTTGCTTTCAGTTTTTATTTGAAAAAACAAAAAAATTAGTTATTATTTTAATTTTTGCTTTATCATCATTAGTACTTGTTTAAGAAAATCCAAAAACATAGGGAAGTATGGCCAAAAAGAAACTTGGGGAGTTTGCAACTCCTAACATTGATTTTTTGCATACTCCTATTACTCGGCCAGCAATTGCTGCTGAAGATTATGAAATTAAGCCTCACTATTTAAGTTTGGTTCAACAGAATCAATTTGGAGGCTCTGTTGTAGAAGATGCAGGTTTGCACTTAAATATTTCACTAAAATGTGATATGATACGCATTAATGATGTTGACCCCGATGTGATCAAGTTGCGCTTATTTCCTTTCTCTCTTAGAGGAAGAGCAAAAGAATGGTTGCTATCTTTTCCTAGAAATACTATTGCATCATGGGTGGAATGTACTTCTTTACTTATGACTAAATCTTTCCACCTGCAAATACTATGCAACTCAGATCTAATATTACTGGTTTTAGACAGGAAGAGCATGAGCCACTAGCGTTTGCATGAGAGAGAATGAAAGAATGCATGAGAAACTGTCCTAGCCATGGGATGGAAGATTGTTTAATTCTCCATTTATTTTATAATGCTCTTAACCCTGTTTCTAAGTCTATGCTAGATACTGCAGCTGGAGGAATATTTATGGGTAAGCAAATTACTGAAGCAAAGCAGCTGCTAGACAATATGCAAGACAACCATGCCCAATGGCATGTGGAAAGATCAAACACGAACAAGGTGAACTCCGTCACACCTCAATAAAATGAAGAACTCATTGCTAAGTTGGATGAGCTCATATTAGCCGTTAAAGGTAAGGAAACCCCGGTAAGAGCTACTCCCGAACCAACTATTGAAGAAAAAGACTTCGTAGCTCGTAATTATTATAACCCTGCTTGGAAGAAGAATTATAATCCAAAGTTTTTGAAACATTATTCTAGTCCTGCAGGAAACTCTAATAATAATATGGCATAAAGTAATACTAGTCTCCAAGAAACTCTTAAATATTTTATGGACTCATAAAATGAGAAAAACAATATTATAGTAAAAATTATGGAGAATCATGATGCTATGCTTAGTAAATTATCTAAGCAAGCTGTTAGTTTGAGAAATGATTCGCATGCCCTCCAAGAAAGAACAAGGATTGTTGAGGCACCACTAGGTAAGATAACTGAGAGTCAAACTCTCATTCTAGCTAAATTTGCAGGTAAAGCCGAGCCCAATCTAGTTGAATACCTCAGAATGATAAGGATCCAAAGGGAGGAGCCCGAACAACTTGATTATAGCAATGCTCCTTCACCAAACTACACAGTTGAAGATCTTGTAAAAAGGATCAATGTCAAGATTCCGGTAAATGAAGGAAATGAGGAAGCCATGTATCAACACTTCGTTAATCAGGTAGCAATAAAGGCACATGAGCTTGAGGAAGAATATAAGAAAATTGCTGAAAAAATGCCTGTTAAGCTAGATGATATATTTGAGCCTACTATTAAGATTAAAATTGGGACTAATGAAATAGCTGCACTCTGTGATCTAGGTGCAAGTGTTTCAACAATTCCTTAGTCTTTTTAATTAGTTAAATCTTGGATCTTTTGAAATTACCGAACTAAAGTTACATCTGGCAGATTCTACTTATAAACAAGTAGTTGGCATTAACGAAAATACCTTAGTATATATTAAAGGTTGTCCTGCTCTTATTTATTTTGTTATTGTTGACATGTCTGAAGATGCTACTGCCCCTATTATATTAGGCCATTCTTTCATAAGAGCTATTAAGTCTTTGATCAATTTGCATGAAGGAAACGTGAAGCTCCAATTGCCTTCGCTGGATTATTTTGTTATTCATTTCCCTAGGAAAAAGAAAGCCAAATAAGATGATATGGAGGCCATCACTTTGAAGGCCAACTACTTTGGAGTGGGTGTTCCACTCACATGGCCTAAGTGAGCAATATCAAGGTCAAGCTATTGACCATAAGAGACCGCTGCATGGGAGGCAACCCATGTGAAATACTCCCTCCAGTCTAGTTTATTAGGAACACACGTAGTTTAAAAAAAATCTCTGACCACCAATTTTGACCAATAAAATATGTAATATATTTTCTAAATATACCATTAAAAACTACTTTTGAAGATGAATCCAATGGTATAGTTTTTGTGACATGTTATGTAAAATTTATTGACCAAAATTATTTGTCAAAGTTGTTTATAAACTACGTGCGTGCCTAATAAACCGGACTGGAGGGAGTAAAGGTTTGAGTAAAGTTTTTAAGTTTTAGTTTAAGTTTTATATAGAATAAGGAGTGCTAAAAAACTCTAGTGATAAGGAGAGATTTAGCGGTACTAAAAATTCCTGTTTTATACATGCCATAGTTGGTCGAAATTTTAGTCTGTCATTTTTCTGTCAAAACAAGGTGTTTCGCTAAGTTTCAGTCTAAAAAGTAATTCTTGAAGAATTTTTTTTGATGTGTACAGAAGCTTTAACGACCAACTAAGCGGCGGGAATAAAAATTCCCGCCGGATAGCTCCGGCCATATAGTTATGCGAACCATCGACAATTTTTCATCCCAGGATACAGAAAGGTTGACGACCAACTATACGGCAAGAACAAAAGTTTTGGCCATATAGTTACAGCCGCCAGGAAAGAAATCCTAGAAACCCTAAAATTTGCCGTCAGACCAACTATACGGCAGGAACAAAGTGTTCCGGCCGTATAGTTGCCTCCGTATAGTTGCATTCGACCACTTAAACACACCGGGAGGTACCCAAAACATCAATCCTTTTTCTCTTTTCTACCTCCAAACTCTCTCAAAACCTCAAGGGATATTCACCCCCTACTCAATTTCGTTCGAATTCCTTGCACACAAGTGATCTACGATATGTTTCTCCTCCGATCCTCCAATTACTTTTCATGAATTCATCTCTAATCTATTGTCATTATCAATCTAGGGTGAGACTTAATTTGAACTATTTGCCATGATTATCTTGCCTATATTATTATGTTGAGGAGATTCTTTAGTGTGCTATGATAGGGATTATGCTATGACTATTACTGTGGGATCAAAAGGTTTTATATTTGTCTCTCTTATTTATTTTTAGAAGATGAACACGAGGAGCCAGACGCGTGCTCTTTCCGCCGCTAGTTCTTCTCGGGATGCAACTCAGGAACGCATGGGGATTCGATTCAAGAACGAATCCCACCGTGATCGTTTTGACAAGTTCAAAAACCGAGAAGTCAATGCAACCAAGTGGGCTTGCCCTGCCACTTTGAACCAACTCGGTATTTCTATTGACTTCAGTGTACTTTGCAATAGAGTTGGCCTAAAAAACTTTGTATTTCATGATGCACCAACCTATCGCCGGTTAACCCTTGAATTCCTTAGTTCTTTGCAAAGCACAGTTAAGACATGGCATGGGGAGGATAGAATTTCTTTTCGACTCATGAACAATTATTATTCTCTATCACCTGATGAATGGTGCAATTGTTTTGGTTTACCCAACAATGATCCTAATGCTCTGCGTGCAACTTTTACCGTCATGGAACCTTCCCCTGAATTCTGTTATACCAGTATAAGATTTACTTCTAGAGTCAGTAAAGGGAAGAATATTCAACATCCTGCTATTCACTATTTATTCTATGTTATTGCTAACACCTTGCAAGCGCACAATGAGTTTACAAGGCTCAATGAGGAGGACATCTTAGTCCTTGCAAAAGCTGCTCTCAACTATAAAAACTTGTCACTTCACTTGGGTGCAATTCTTGTGCGCTTCTTGGAGTACCAATCCCACCAAAGCCAAGGACCAATCACTTGTGGAGGCGTCATCACCGTGATTGCCAATGCACTAGGCATCGACCTAGGTGAGTTACAACCGGTACTAGGTGAGCGACGTGTTGGATTCTCTACTTTGAGGGCATGTGGAATGCTCACTAGGAGAGGTGGTGTTTATTATCTACATATTGCTAGAGCTGGGCGTCTCTAGCCTGCTCCTTTGCCTAATGGTATTTTCTCTATCGAGGAAGGACGTGTGCTTTATTAGTTACAGATTGAGCAACACCTTCCCGAGGAAGAGATTCCGGAGGAGGATGAGGACCAAGAGGAGCAAGAAGTCCCTCATCAGGAGCAGCAACCACCAAACCGGTTTGCAACATATCAAGATTTTGAAGAACTTGGATGAACTGTGGAGGGAATGCATAATATCGCCCTAAACCTCTGAGAAACAACAAGTAACCTCTCAACTCAATTTGCGGACTAGAGTTACAACTTTTCCCCCACCTCAGTGATTTGAAGGGCTTGCAAAAGCCTAAGCTTGGGGAGGTTTTCTATCTATTTTTATTTTTGGTTTTCATTTGCTTTATCTTATTTTCGAGTTTATGCTTTTATTTGAGTTTATAAGCACTCGTTTTTCCCTAACACTTTATTTTATTTTGTTTGAGATTTTCCACCAATTTTCTATTCTTTAACCCACCTTCTTAAAAACCACAAAAAGATTTCTCCGTTTATCTTTATTTTCCCTCTCTCTTTTTTTATTTTTGCTTCGAAGTTCTCGTTGATTTACATGAGAGTAATTGACTTTGAGTTTCCAAGAAACAAATAAAAAGGGAAGAGAGAAGTGGAACCAAAAATGAGAGGTATGCCTTATGACTCCCCACTTTTGAAGTTTGAGAAACCCATGCTAGCTAGTAGTGATGTTAAGATGTTATATCGGTGGAGTGTGTCTCCATATTGTAGTAAAATTTTGTTTGCATGGGTATTCAATTGGGTACGTTTTGTTCCAGCTCTTGTCGTTAACCAAAGTCTTGCCTAAAAATTTGCTAAACAATTGAAACAAGAAAATGTCTCACAAATAGAAGACTTGGGTGTTGTAGTGTTTAGTCTTGAAATCTTATTCCTAGATACACTCAACACCACAGAAAATAATGATTAACTTGATAGCTCTTTTTGAAAAGATTTGTTCAATTGAATTAATGTTTAGTGGTTTTTGTGAGCTTGCCAAAGTTTGACTTGTAAATCATAAGAATGATATAGCTTTATGCGTGTCAAACTTCATGGGATGCCAACAACTCCGCTAGCCTACGAACGATCTTCATGGAGGAAACTCCTAGATTTCGGCTATGAGTTGATTAAACATATGTAGCAGCAATGCTATAATGGGTAAGATTCTTGGTACTCCTGGGTACCTGTAACATGATGGAATCACTCCTCTGGCTGATATGAGAAATCATTATGCAAAAGGAACAAAACCTTAGTGATGCCACGAGTGTCCATCATAGCCCGATAAACTAATGATTTTTTTGGCATGCTCTCAATTACTTAAGAACTGAAATTCTCGAAGGGCAATGAATAGAAAAGTAGTGCTTGAAAATTCTTGATTTATTGATGTGGGAGAATTGAGATACTTTAGTGTATATGATTTTCATGACAAAATCTCACACTCTTAATTTTACATGATTACACTCTTAATTCTACATGCTTTAGCCGACCTCGCCTCTCTAGCTCCCTCCGTCGACCTGCGCCACCGTCAGAACCTCCAGCAGCCACCGCCAGGCTTCCCGTCGTGGCCTCCTTCGCCCCTATTTGTTTGTCGCCCTACCGCCCGACGGTGCTATCCTTCTTGCCGACTGAGCTATTCACCTCTGCCTCTCTGCAGCGAGCTCGGCCGCTGTCCTTGCCCCTGCCTCGGCGTGCACCACCGTCCTCCAGTCACGCGGTGCCTTCAAGCTTGCCCAGGCTCCCCCGTCTGCGCACCCCTCTCGCCGCCGGTCGGCGACCGCCTCACCACAGGTCCCGCCTCTGCCCATCAGCACTGCAAGCCTCCTCGTCCCGACGCATGGTCCTCCATCGTGTCATGCAGTTCCTGTCCCCTTGGAAAGTTGTGGCCTCCTCTTGAGTTTGGGCATGATAGTTCAAGTCAATCCCCGACGTTGTATTTTTATCCTTATGTGCTTGTGTTCACGGTGTTGTGCTATTGAAGTACCAATGTGGTGTATGTACTGATGTGGTGCCTCCCGAAGGACATTGGTGAAGATATGGGCATCAAGATCTTCTTCAGGGATTCAATGATCTATAGATGGCCGAGAGGAAATACCAATATCGTTTGGTGTCGGAACTAAGTTCGACACCGACCATCCAATTCCTCCTTCCTGGAACCGAAGACCCAACCCAATAAGCTTAGCAAGATCCCCTGAAGGCCCCGGTATCAAACAAGTTCTCCATCGACAACCAGATCGCCACACGAACTCCGACCGCGGAACGCCATGAACTCCTTCATGGAATCCAAGACCACCCAATGTTTCTTCTTCCTCTCGGAGCCAAAGATGCCAAGACCCCAATCCCGCCAAGCCCGAACCTTGTCGAAACCCAAACCCAAGATCACCAAACCCTCAAGTGTGATCCCCTTTTCTGAGCCCTATTTTATGGAATGTAGTATGAACTTGTGCATATTAATTCATGCTTGCATACATATTTGGTGGTTTAGGGGTCATTATGCTGATTCACCTCATAATTAAATATAGAGACCATATGCGGGCAAATCTAGTCTTATATTGGCCCCATTTAAATTTGAGTAGCGAACCGGTGCCATATTTTGCCTTATTAATGCAACATTTAAATTGCGGGGTATCTAAACAACTATAACTATACGATTAATTGTCGGGACCCCGGTTCCGCTTAATATTGCCTAATTGCATCGCACCTTTTCCATGTCATACATCATACATGCATCATGCCCGATCTTCTACTGTAGTATTAAATAGTGCATCTGGTGTTTCTTTTAGTGCTTTGCTTCTTCACGGATTGAGCCGATGAGTTGATACGAGTGTCGACCCGATCTTCGGATGAACCTTTGGAAATGTTTTCAGGCGAGCATTCTCCCCCTTTCTACCTATTTTATATTTCTAGTCTTTATTTCCTCCTGTTGATCTATTTCTATCTGTGTTGCGATGCTATAGATTCCGTGCCCCTTTATACTTCCCTGCAACCTCTATATTGCCATGGACACCTCCTATTACCTGTTATTTGGTAGATAGCCGGCCTTGCGAGTCGTAGTCGCTTGCTCAGGTGCTGCTTCGTGTCGTCGATGTTCCAATGTTATTGGGTGGTTGGCACATGCTTAATGGTGGAGATGATCATCGATTTAATTACCGTTTAATAACTAATATTGAAAGTAGGTAAATAATGCAGCGGCACCAGTGGGTAATAGACAATATTTGGTTTTTAACTTCCCACTTGTGTCCACCTACGACCTAGTTCTTGACACCTGTTCTGAGATTGAGCGCGCTAACCATAGGTGGGGTGTGTGGGCACCCCCATCGATTTAGTACATGATTTTAAAGTATTGTACCGGGGGCCACAAACTAGTTTGGGGCTTTATTACTATCCTGTACTTATGCCATGCTTTACTGCTTTATTTACTATTGCGTGTGGAGCGCCTGTATTGTTTAGGAACCCCGTTCCACGTTTTCGCTGTATCAACAAGCCCAGTCACACTTTCGGGTTCCCAGTTGTTTACAGCCGTCGCCACACACCCTGGGTCCGTCGCGGAGCCGACTGACTTTGTTGCGGGTAGCTTACTGGGGTGGCCCCCATGTGCTTGCTTTGGGTCTGGGAAACGTCGTGTCTGAAACCCCGTCGACATACCGTTGGGTGTATGTTTTGTGATCTTGTACCTACCTGATATGACAACAAGGGTGTAGGTGTGTGTGGAAACTTTGGTGCACCCCGACAGGGTTTAATCTTTTTGTGAAGTCGTGTCTGTGGTTATGGATGACTTGGAGCATAATTCTCGATCATAGACAACTATAACTAAAGTTTACTGTTATAATATGACTTGTAACCAATATGACTAGTAAGCTAGATAACCACCATGGAATGAGTGAATAAAATTGCCAACTGTGTGAGTTTTCTCGGCATTTCTTCCTCATTTGGTCTCGAGGGGGAAATACCAGGATGGGTATGATTGGTGGTAGTATTAGGTTGGTTCTGATTAGGTCTTTCTCATCTCTTTCTGCTAGCCGATAGTTGCCTCGAGTCTCTATTGGTTGTTTAGTGCATGCTGCGCTGCCGCTTCAGTCCCCCATACTTATGTAGGCGAGAGCCGCCTAATTCTAAGACTCGCCGTGTATTGGCCTCAGTACTGTCTGCTCCCTTTTTCTTTTGCCCGTTGCCAACACCCCTTTGTGTTTGACAGTTTTGAGATCGACGTCATTAGAAGGGTTACCCTTCCGGCTTGGCTTGTCCATGGTTATGGATGCCATTGGTTATTCTTCAGGGCTCTTATCCCAATTTGCATCTTAGTACTAGGACGTGGTATCGTTTTCATGGTGATTTGGATTTGTGTATTGCATTTCTGTATTCTTGACTCATCGAGTCGCTGTTGTATATATCTGTTCTGTGGGTTCCATCATGGACTATTGTGTAATGGTATTACTTTGTTTTCCACCCGCACGCAAGTACCTGGTGGGCACCTTTGAATCATAGGGCCGATTCGAAGGTGTTACAGTTACCGCCTCAAAAGCCGTGTTCGCCTGGGAACGACCTGGTACGGGCGCGCCGTACGGGCACCCGCCCGTACCAAGTGGTCATTACGATCGTATTTTCTTCATTTTTCATTTATATCTTTGCATTTTTGTTGGGATTATTTTCTTGGCTGACCCTTTTTCTTCCAGTCCGTATTTTTCCCTTACTCTAACCTCTTATAAGTCTCCTATAAGGCCTCTTTGTTTATATTATCAAGATAGATCTCCTCTGTGTCGCCTTTTACTTCCAAGAACCTTAGATCAATGTCCTATCCATGGAGTTTCGCTCAAGGGAGAGAAGATCCCATGGATCATCTTCAAGAATCACGGAGGAAGTCAAGGCTACTGAATCAAAGAAGGAGTTGGAAGTCGAGGACGAATTCAAGCTTATAGAAACAATACAAGATGGGCATAAGGAGTTCAGCCTCGGTGTTGGTATATAAGGAGACTCCGAAGAAGTCCAACTTGATTTCGAAGAAGATGGGGAACTCTATTTGAAGAAGGCAAAAGAACAGGGGAGAAGATCCAAGCATCCTTGTATTCCCTCGATCGACGTATTAAGAAGACTGAGGTAAAATCTCCAGCATCTTCTAAACATATTGAACTATTGCATCGTTATCTAGACAAGATGGATCTGAAGATAATGAAAGGTCTCGAAGCGAACCTCAACATCAGCCTTCAATCCATCAACACTCAGAAGCAAACAATAGAGATGTACAAAGCTCTTGTGGAAAAGTTGGAGAAAGTTAGCGAGCAGCGTCAGATCCGAATCTTGATCCTAGAAGAATCGAACAAGACGCTTCGAGCAAGCCTTCGTGCTTCAAGGGGTTACCCCTCTGTAGACTAAAGGGCATGCCACGGTATCGAATAAACGCAAGGAATTATTTGATCCACCCGGTTTGATTCCAAGTTTGGGGGATCTGTGAGAGCCTTGTAATCTATCTTACAATTTTTAGCATGTTTACTTTTCCGCATGCATTTAGACTTTAATTCCAGAGTTTGCATTAGTTGCATCAACTTCAAGTTCCCTTGTTCAAGAGATGATTTATATCTATTGGGTTGCGAAACTTTATGATATTTTAAGTATGTTATGATTCATGATTATTATATTAGATGATTGAACTAGGTTGAGTGTTATGATACTTGTACATCTGCCATGATTTTAGGGACTTCCACACCGACAAGAGTATTGATTAGGCTATGAGAAGAATGCTGGTAGCATATTATGATTAAGAGTTTTCTTCGTAGCCATCAAAGTAGTGAGCATGATCAAATAGTTGTATTAAAGAAAAAGAGAGAAAGAGAACGAATAAAAGAATAAAATATAAGCATAGATAGACAAAATTCAAAAGAAGCAAAAAGAGAGAGTAGCTATCAAAAGAATCAAGAGTAGAAGAAAAGAAAAATGATCATGAATCTTCATTACTAAACCAAGTGCTCAATATTTCTAAACTTAATGATTATATGATATGTTAAATTACCAGGAGTTTCTTATAATTTCATTAATACTAGAGAAGGTGTGGAAGTCTCTAAGTCATGTAATGTGTAAGGGTATGATAATACCCCCGACGCTTCTTTACATCCGATGGTGTATTCTTGTTTCAATTTTTTGCCTCATTTATTGTAACGACTCGTGTCTCATGAACATGATGATGTTTTCCATAAGCCACCATCATTCTCTGGGACGAGCAAGAGCCTAGCTTAGGGGAGTTGATGAGTCCAAAATTGAAGCATATTTACCATTTGTTTTTGCATAAATAGAGTAGGTATCTTTGTATTTCACGGCGTTCATGCGCACCTTTTTGTATTTATTTCAATAGGTTCCCAAATCATTAAGTCTATTGTGAACATATCAATTAGAGCTATCATATTATACTATAATATGATATTTTTAAGTGATAAAAGTCATTTTATGGATTTACCTTCGCTCCTCGGAAAATACCAATTGAGGAGAGGTAACCAGTCCCGATAACGACCTGTGGTACCCGTCCGCCCGTACCAGGTGCCATCGAGACTGCCTTGTCAAATACTTTCTCCTAGCGAAGACGATGGGGGGATGATCTGGCATTCACAGCCACTAGAAACCACAAAAAACCACATCTGAAAGGGATCTGAAGGAGGAACTTGGATGGGGAGAAATCCCTGCTAATCCACGCATCATTGGAGGACAACACATCATTCCCTTCATCATCAACAACTGCATCTACATCACCACCATTACCCCCATCCTTCATCCATTAGATCTTGTTGTAATTCCAAATCCAATTGTGGTTTGCACTAGATCTATTTCAATACTTTCATGCATCCATTTGATTATGATGATGTTTTTGATTGATTCCATGAGTGAGTAGTTCCTTTGTTCTTGGAGAGATGGAGAAACCCTAGCACTATTATGAATTTGCAATAAAGATGATCTATTCTTGTGTCCATATGACTTGTCGGTCTATGATTGGTTTATGATTTGTGTTTGATCTCTCCCTTTAGATGGTATGTGAAAGTTGACCACATACCATTACCCCCAGGACTAAAGGGAGGGAGAAACCTTTTGGACGTGCTTTGGGATCGTACTCGGAATGGTCCCATGACAGATTGGCATCAGCTCGTGAACTATGCGGTCAAAGGGAAATAAAGAGGGTTTCCTAAGCTAATTACAATATCCATAGGGAAACCCTTAATTGTGATGGTCTGTATGGGTGAAATCGCAGTGGTTATTTAGAGGTGACCTCACTCTTAGCTCAACAAAGTGGCTTCCTACGAGCATTGTAGTGAACATCATATTATGGAGATATCTCCACACATTTTATGACAAAGAAGTATGTTATCTTAAATTATTAATAATGACAACACCATGCTAGAGGAGTATCCTACATACTTGAGAATGTTTTAGCCCTATTGCATTCCAACGCGCTTTAATACAATCTTGTTACTTTCTTTTATTTAATTGTTTTAATTAATTTTCTACACACAACCAAAAACCTTTCAAACACTCTTTGATTGAGATCAAAGGAAACTTACAAGTATCCTTCGGTAGGTAGTGACGAGGGGAATTAATACATTTACCAATAGCCCTCTATGGGTTTGATATCTTTACTTCGAAACTAGCTACAATTGATCTGTGCACTTGCAGTCATCAGTCATATTATTGGAGAATGATATGATGAATAGTTACCCGAAGTAGATGTAGCAATATGATCATGTTCTCAAAAGGATCCCCTTGCCTTACTCCTCTTCTATAGTAATTTTTTTTCTAGGCACTCCATTTAACAGGATAGAAGATGAACCAGATCCAAAAATCAACTGAATCCAATTAATCCATTTCACACCAAAACCTTTGGCTTTGAGGATATTGATGATGGTGGAATGCTCAATTTTATCAAAAGCCTTTTCAAAATCTAGCTCCAAAACTAAAATTTCTTCCTTGGACTTATGACATTGATAAAGGAACTCAAAGGCCCATCCTAAACAGTCCTGAATAGATCTTTGCTTCAAGAAGCCATATTGGTTTTTGTGGACAAGCTTAAGGATAATTTTTTGAAGTCTGTTAGCAAGGAGTTTGGTGATAATCTTGAAAACCCTGTTTAGCAGAGAAATAGGCCTGAAATCTGCAGGTGTCAGAGGAGCCTCATTTTTTGGAATAAGGATGATAAAAGAAGCATTAATGCTTTCCAAAGAAGTCCTGCCTCCATAGAAATCCATTAGATGTTGTTTAACATCCTTAGTCCATTCTGTTTGTTATTCCTGCTGATCTTATTCATTCCATTCTCAACAAAGCAATGTGCCTTGGGCTTCTGCCTCCTCCCTTAGAAGGTGTTTTCTGCCCAGACTTCCCTGTAATTCAGTATGCAGATGACACCTTATTGGTCCTCAAAGCTGACTCAAAACAATTGATGTGCCTTAAAGCCCTGCTTCAGACTTTTGCCCTATCCACTGGCCTCAAAGTTAATTACTCTAAATCCAGTATGATGCCAGTCAATTTGGATCCTGATAGGCTAAGTCATTTTGCTAATACAATTTCCTGCCTCACTGGATCATTACCTTTCACTTATCTTGGATTGCCTTTAAGCATTAACAAGCCTGCAGTGGAGCATTTTGTGCCTATTGTTCAGAGAGTGGAGAGAAGACTATGTGGTATTGCAGATTTCCTAAATTATGGGGGAAAGCTACAATTGGTAAAATCTGTCTTATCTTCCCTTCCCATTTATTATATGAGCTGCTTTGAACTTCCTATCACTATTAAAGATCAGTTGATCAAGTACACGAGACAATGTCTGTGGAGGAAAAAAACCACTGATGTCCAAGCTAGAGGGCAAGCTTTAGTGGCCTGGAAAAAAGTTTGTAGACCAAAGGCTCATGGAGGCTTGGGTGTTCTTAATCTTAACATTCAAAACTCGACTCTTCTTTTGAAAATTTTGGATAAATTCTATAACCACAAAGACATTCCTTGGGTACATCTAGTCTGGAACACTTACTATAGCAATGGAAAATTGCCAGGAAGAGGTTTAGAGGGATCTTTTTGGTGGAAGGCTCACCTGAAGCTAGTTGACATCTTCAAAGGAATTGCAAAATGCTCGGTGGGAGATGGCAAGTGCACTCTCTTTTGGTCTGATATGTGGAAGGAAGAATGCCTGCAACATAAGTTTCCTCACTTACTATCTTTTGCAAAAAATCCACATATCTCTGTCAATGAGTTTATTCGGATACCCAACATGCAAGACCATTTCTTTCTTCCTCTGTCTCAGCAAGCTTACTCTGACTATCAGTGCCTGGAACACATTATCAGTGAGGGGATTCAGAGAGAATCAGACAATTGGAGCTACATTTGGGGAGGTGACTCTTTCTCTGTCAAAAAGGCCTATTCATCCTTGTTTGGACATATTGCAGTTCAGCCTCATTTCTCCTGGTTATGGAAGTTTTCTTGCCATCAAAAACACAAGTTTTTCTTCTGGCTTTTACTCATTGAAAGACTAAACACCAGAAACTTATTGAAGAGAAAAATATTTTCACTGCCCTCATATAATTGTGTGATTTCTGGTTGCATCAGTGAGGAAACCTTAAATCTTTTATTCTGGGACTGCCCTTTTGCAAAAGCATGTTGGGATGAAATCTGACCTGTCAGAGATAATGATTTAACCCTCTACGAGGCTTTGGCTGATTTAAAACTCAGATTAAAAGTCCCCTTTGCAATGGAAATTATTATATTGGGGGCATGGGGCATCTGGATTTGCAGAAACAATGAAATCTTCAACAACAAGCGTGCTTCCCTTAATGAATGGAGGGCTATTGTTTCTCAAGAATTAAGATGGGTTCTGTTCAGAATAAAGAAAAAGTATTTCTAGGATTTCAAAGCTTGGATCAACAACAATTTGGATAGGAAATAGTTAGCCTTGTAATGTTTTCCCTCTCAGAGGTGGCCTTGGATTTGTAAATATTTACTTATGTAACTCATAATGATTTATAAAAATTGCAGTGGGGGTTTTCCCCTACTATTTTACCCTCAAAAAATCATGTTCTCAAGTTTATATTGCTATCACATTTGGAGTAACTCAATGTACTTAGACCATGAGATCACATCAATCAGTTCACCGGAAAGGTACTTTGATTCCATCAAACGTCACACCATAACAGGCCGATTATAAAGGTGTCGTCGGGTACTTGGAAAGTGTTAGTTGAGGCTCGTGAATTAAGAGTGAGATTTGTCCATCCAGATGACAGAGAAATATTCTTAGGGCCCTCTCAGCGATATCACATTGACATAGCTTGCAAGCAAGTGAGTTGATCGAATGTCATATCATAGGAACAATAAAAATAGTACTTGTCGGGAAAGAGATTAAATAAGGTATGGATGATACCAAGTGATCAGATCTTGGACAAGTAAAATATCGTGAGACAACAAGAATTTGATTATAGCGAAAAAGGATCAGACGATCATTGGATTTTCATGGAACTAGTGGGAGTCATTATGGATCTCCAGGTCCTGCTAATGATTATTGACTGGAGAGAGTCTCGATCATGTCTACATAGTTCTCGAAATTTTAGGGAGACACACTTAAGTTTTAGTTGATGCAACTGAGTGGATAGGGAATGCACGAGAAGATAATTGACATCACAGGGATTTATTCTGTCGAATATGCTAAAATGGTTTCGGTGTATCGAAACAAAGAAAGAGATCAAAATGTTAATGTTTTCATTGAATGAAGTGTTCATTAAATAAAGTACTCATTAAATAAAGTGTTCACTAAATTGAGTTGCATTAAAAAAGATAATTAAAGTACTTTAATGGAAAGACCTTTGGATTTTGAGTGGAAATAAATGGGAGAAAGTGGAGATTGATATTATGTGAGTGGAGAGTCCACCCACATGAATGAGAGGAGGGGAGGGGGAACCCTCTTGGCCTCCGGCCAAGATACGGGCTTGCCCTCCTCCCTATGTAAAAGGAAGTGGATACCTCCCCCTCTCACACTCACTTGCCCATTCTCTCGTATGCCCTTTGGTTGGAATCTTCTCCCTCTTGCTAGCCTTGTCCATTGACACTAGAAAAGGTTCTTAGGCAAAGCCCTGATCGAGATCTTCCCCTCCACCACCTCTACCATGGCATAGCACTGTTGGAGTTACCGGGGATCCGCTACTTCCGCTGGCCGTCTGGAGCGAGGGTTCATGAGTCGTCGGCACACTATATGTGTGACCGATTATGCAGGTGCTGCCCGTTTGTGGCGCTGATCGTCTGCATGTCCTCGAGGAGGGCCGTGTACATCTACATCAACCATGTTTGTTTGCGAGAACGTTATCCTGCTAACGGTCTTCGAGGGTGAGTCCATTTGTAACCGTTACATAGTGTCGCCATGATTCAATCTTGGCAGTTGTAAACCATAGGAATTTTTTTGATTTCTATGCAACGAACCCTATCAACTGCCGCTGATGAACCAACATATTTTTGATGATTCATTGTGAGGATCAATGGGATCCAGAAGGAGTTTGTTGGACTCAGGCGGTAGGAAGCCGATGTAGAAAATGAGCATCTTTGTGTTGCGTCAAAATCTTTGTCTGTGGCAGAGCTGGGATCGGATTGGAAGCTGCGGGTGGCAGCCTCGATTCCACCGGCCATGCCAAAACCCCCCATATATTGATGCGCAGTCTCTAAAGCTTCTGACACTGGTCGCATCTTTGCTAACAATGCCCGCACCTAAACCATGGCTACATTTCGTGATTCCACGAGCTGGGTTGAAAGCCTCGTCGGCTGCAAAGCTTTCACTAAAGCCTACTGCGGAAGCGTCAAACATGTCCTTATCGGTGTATGATCTCACTTGTACACCTTTAACATTGTGAAAACTCAGTGATTTCACACTGAAATCCTTATCGGTCGGAACCCCTTCATCAGTGACCGCTAGTGCTTCTATGCGCCTATGGCTGCTTATTCATGGGAGGCATCTGATCATCAACTCAACCAATCGACCGCTTCACAAGTTCTACCTCCCTCAAGTGCCATGAGGTTAGATTCAGTGGATCGTTGATTTAACTCAAATCCGATGTGCATGTAGTCATAGATGAATCGATGATGCATTGTGAAGATTGCATAGTTTTGATGATACAGTGTGTTGTTTAGCTAGGTAACTCTGATTAATCACGCATTATGTTGTTTAGGTAATTTAGGTTATGCTGCCCTTTTGTTGTTTGGATATTTTATATGATGTAGTGTACTTATAGGTAACTAGGTGTTGATATCTGGCTTTTTAGGTAATTTTTCTGATCCATTGTGCTACCTGGTTAGGTGATTTGGATGATCCATTGTGTTGTTAAAGTAATTTACATGATGTCGTTTGTTGTTAGGATTATTTTGATGATGCAATGTGTCGTTTTGGCTATTTTGATGATGTGCATTTTGTTGGTATGTAGTTTAGATCATGTGTTGTGCATTTTTGCTGTCTTGTAAAT
Organism: Avena sativa; assembly: GCA_916181665.1. NCBI lineage: Eukaryota > Viridiplantae > Streptophyta > Magnoliopsida > Poales > Poaceae > Avena > Avena sativa. The sequence continues at coordinate 232,659,763 of OV702279.1, forward strand.
ATAGATTTAGATGATCATTTGTGCTATGGAAGTAATACAAGGATGCATGGTGTATCCCACATTGGTAAATACTGCGATGGTTTATTTATATGAAGCATCCGAAGGTATAACGCAGTGGTGGTTTTTATGTAGGACAGCCCAAAAGACATGGAGAAACTAGTTGGGCCTCCTATCGTGGGCTATGAACATTCATTCACCATGATCTATAGGAAGGATACTATGCTGGACAGGAGAGAGGAGGCATTAGTAAGGGCAGCTGCCACTGCCAGGTCGACATCTAGTCGTGTCAAACCGAGAAGCTTCCCAATGAAGGTTGGCCACTATGTAGCCTATCCTCTTCCTAAGAGTTTATTTTTTGTGTTGGAAAAGGACGACCTTTATATGCTTGTTATCCCGGAGGAGTTCCGGCCTTATGTGAATGGGCGCCCCTATCCGTGGAAAGTGACTATCCAGGGTGCTGAGGAATGTGAGAGGATTGTCCATGCCAATCCCTTTAACAAGGCGGTCATCCTATAGACGATAAGTGGGCTCCCTTTGCTTTTTTCCATAACTTGCAAGTGGGTGAGTACCTTACGGTCAAGATCACTACTGATGGGTTCAAGATGATAATCTATAACCGTATCACCTCCTGCAAGAAGGTGTTCATCTGTCGCGAGCATGCTGTTCTTAAGTATGTTCTTGTTATACTCAATTTAGACATTGTAATCCATTCATTATATCTACCTCCAACAAATTACCCTTAGAGTCACTGATTTGTGCAAAAAAGTAAATATTGGTTTGTGCACATAATGTATGCTCTACTACCATTTTTATATTATTATTACTTGGCAGATTCAAAAACTGAGGCAAAATCTTTCACCGAACACTAAACGATTTCGCACCTTTCCGTTTCAAACACTGAAAGTTAGTCATATTCAAAATCTTAGTCAAGTGGAAAAAACTTACGGCCTATCTTGTTTGAATCAGAGGGACCCAATTTTCTATGCAAATATGTTGGTCATGGATGATTAGTTGACGTGACTCTCGGACATTAATTTGTCAACAGATACAGTAGGGTCTACTACATTTTTCTATTATTACTTAGTCGATATCCAAATTCAAATCTCAATCGAGCGGTGTCGTGGGAATGGCCACGGCAGATGCAGCGAGTGGCATCAAGTAGTAGAACAAGGGGCAAGGGCGGCTAGCCATCTGCGGTGCGAGATGAGGGAAAATACATAGGGTATTACCCAGGTTCGGTCCCCCGGAGGGTAAATACCTACTCCTTCTAGAGTGTATTGCTGAGAGATTAAAAAGGGCGAGCTTGGTGGCTAGGTGGCGAGTTGATGGGGTTTATGATGGAACGTAAGTGCTATGCGTGCCCTAGGGAGGTTTATATAGGGTCACCTCGCTAGGGTTTACAGATCTACAACCGAGTTGGATAAGGACTCAGAGGGGTTTTACCTAATCCAACTGGGCCTAGCTATGCTTCTGGGCCTTCAGCTTCTAGTCGCCTGGCTTCCTCTTGAGTTGTGATCCAGTCGCCGTCCTGTAGGCCCACTCGCTGAGAGTATGATCCAGTAGGGAACTTCCTGATAGGTATATCCCACTCGGCATATCCCCATCAGTAGTCCCCGAGGCCGTCGTTGATTCGTCGCAGGTGTTCTTTGGTATTCGGAGTATTTGGTTCCAATTGGGATGCCTAGTCGAATCTGCGGTGGACTCCTTAAACGAAATAAAGAATCCTCAGCATGTGTCTTCAGTCGCAATATCGGCGACGAGTCGAATTGCCAATTTGGCAGGTAGTCGAATCGCAGCTTTGGCGAATGGGTCGGCGATTCGAATAGACGAAGTTGGACCATCATTTCTGGTCAAACTAGCCATTGGGTAATCCAACGGTAATATCGGCCTAATCACCGCGCGGTAACGGCTCCCTTGAAATTGGCGGGAGGAAACCGCTATATAAGGAGAGTGACTGGTGAGTTGCGAATACTCCTCACATTTCCTCTGAATCCGCGCGCCCTTCAGTCTCCAATTTCCTCTCGATCCAGAACATCCAGAGCGATTCAGCGAGTCCAGACTCCTAATCCGATGGCGTCTCCAAAGGAATTATGGGGGAAGTCCAAGTGCAACAGGGCGACACTGAAAACCTTTGAGGATGCATGAATTCTCTGCTTCGGAAGATGGCGACTCCCCTCGTCCGGAGAGGTGGAACCAGATTCCCGCGCTGGCGAGTTCATTTGATTCACTAGCCACCTAGAGAGGGGGCTTGGATTCCTTCTTCTTTCTCCGATTATGTGCCTACTACAGCATCGAACCTTCAGATCTAGGGCCCCACAGCATCGAGCAGCTCGCCATTTTTGTGGCGTTCTGTGAATGCTACTTAGGTTGCCGCCCGTACTTCCCCTGTGGCAGGACCTGTTCCATGGGTGGATCAGTCGCGTAGGGGCAGGCGGCCCGATGCTGGCGGTGCGCGGCCTCACTTTCCATTTGAAGACCAAGGCCTCCTTCCTCGACCTCATGCTGCTTAAGAAGGCGGCCAGCGAGTGGAAGAAGCACTGATTCTACGTCAGCGAGTCGACGCCGGACGGCGAGGTGCCGCTCCCAGCATACACCACTGAGCAGAGCGAGCCTCGCCAGCTGCTGGTGGCGAAGCTTCCGGACAACCAGAGGATGGTCGTGGACGAGATGCTAATGACCATCCGTCAGCTCAAGAAAGATGGGCTCGAGACCATCAATCTATAAAATTGTTGGCTCGGGCGATGATTGGTGCCGCTGGCCAGCCGCTCCCACTGGATGTATGAGTACACCGGTAGGGACGACGGGACCAAGGCCTGCACCATCAATTGGAAGGCCGATGACTACCCCTCCGCGTTGAATAAGATCACGGACGTGGAGTATAGCGATCCGAAGGCCGGGATCGCCCCATACACCACGAAGCGCAAGGTGCCGACGGTGAGTCTATTTTACCTTGTTAACTTTCACAGCCGCAGAAATGCAGTCGCGGTTCGCTAACATGTGTCATTATTTCAGCTGTTCCAAGTTGTGGAGGGCTGGCTCCCTCCCGCTGATGACAAGAGCTCAAAAGAGGTCGAGGGGGACGAGAGCGAGTCCTCCTCCGACGACGACGATGACGATGATGATGAAGCAGTGGAGGTTGCCGCACCCATAGCTCGGAAAACTCGTGGGCAGCGACAACATGAGCTTGAGGCCAGCAAGAGCCTCGAGGGTCACGATGGTGGTGAGGGCAACGTCCAAGAGCATAGCTCGCGGCGCGTGGCCATGCCGTCAAAAAGGAAATCGCCGAAGAAGAAGAAGACGCCCAAAGAAGTGTCTCCACCACGGTCGGCGACTTGCTCTGAGGCGACTAGCGCGGTCGACGACGCAGGGACTGAGGTGTCAACGAAGGCGACCGAGATGGCGGGTCCGGCCGTGGTGGAGGACGAGATGCCGGTAGTGTTGATTCCCCCCGTTCTCGTTAGTCACGGGCCTCGAGGCTGCTTCAGTCGTAGAGGCCTCTCCATCGAGGGAGGCAGCCGCGTCGACCAGAATGGAATTTCCTGCTGCCGTGGCCTCGTCGTCAAAGAAGGCTTCGGTGTCATGGGCTCTTGCTCTGTTCGATACGGGCATCAGCTGCAAGCTGGGCCCATAATTTGAGAAGCCGGCGCATATCCGCACCGGCCTACGTTACATCCCAGTCGCCAGGTAAGTGTTTACCGTGTCGACTTGGAGTGATAGTTTGTAGATGTCGCTTGACTCGCTGATCGCTTCTTTTATAGGACTGGTGTGAAGAAGATTGGTCACCCTTCGGTGGCCAAGGTACCAGCAGCCACCTCGGGGGAGGATGCTGACCCCTCAAACAAGAGGAAGGGCGACGACGTCGAGGCGCCTGCTGAGGGAGCGAAGAAGATGAAGGGCGCGATGTCGTCATAATCTTGGATGAGCCGGCCAATGCGCCAAGCAAAGCTCCGACTGGAGTGGATGCGGCCGTGAAGGCAGTCGTGTACGCTGGGTAGTAGCAGGTTGAACCAGCAGCGCAGATCGGGGCGTCAGAACCCACGACGAGTGCCTCGGGAGCGGTGGTGGAGACTTTTCCTCGCTTCATGACGAAGGCCTCCGCTACGAGTGCCGCGGCGCAATCGCCTCAAGTGCCCGAAATATTGGGCACAGACGTCGAGAAGCATCGCAGACGCATGCCCTTCGTGCTATCGTCAGTGGACGCAGTCCAGCTGCACAATATGCTGGGTGCAACTATTCAGGTATGTCCAGTACATGAGGATCTGCTAGCTGAATTTCAGTGGGTAGATTCTTATTGCTTTTTTGTTATCCAGTCCCCGAGTGGCTAGTCGCTGAATTTCAGGGGTAGACACTTAGGAGTTTTGTTGCCTTCTCATATCTTTTTATCAATGCAAGGCCTCCAGTGTGAATCGGCGGAGCGACTGGCCGCCAAGGAACGTCTGGAGCGCGACCTTCGATATGTGCAGGAGGTGAACCAACAGCTGCAGGCAACCGCAGGTAGGTGTTCGAGTTATCTTCTCCATTCCTTGCTTGTGCTTGATTGGGGTCTCAGCCCCGTTTTGATGCAGAGGGGCATTTTAACGCGGTTGCCAAGGCCCACGAGGGTTTTGTCCCTGCCGGCGAGTTGGAGGCTGCCCAGGCGTCGCTGACCGCCGCAGAAAAGCGGGTTGCCGAGCTGGAGAAGGAGCTCAAGGCCGCCAAGGCGGAAGCGAGATCGTCGAAGGAGAGGGCCAAGGATGCTGTCGCTGCAGCAGCGAACGAGCGGAAGGTTTACGAAGCTCTTGTCGCGGGGTTGTAGAACGATTTGTCAGGTCTTTAGGATTTAATCACCAGGCGCTGCCGTCCACTCATTGGTGACTTTCTTAAGCTTGTAGTTGTTGTGTTAGTGAGTCCCCGAGCATGCGATTCGCTTATGCCGTTGAGTCCCCAAGTGGGTGAGCCTGGAGTTTTGTGTCCTTCTGACACTGAGTTGTTGTTAATTGCAGGGAAGATACTCGACGACAAGCCCGAGGCACGGACGTTTGACGCTAAGCAGTGCGTCACCATGCTGGTGGATTCTGCCGCCCTCTCGGCGACCTATATTCGCGCATACCTGCAGGAGATCTCGCACATGGAAGTGATTCCCAGCGAGCTCACAGAGGTGTGGTGCTACCTGGACAGGGCACCGGCGGTAGTCAAATATAGGTCGCGGTCGGCCTTTTGCTGCGGGGCCGCAACTGCGCTTAGCCTTGGGCTTGCGCACTTCCCCAACGACTTTGACCTCGACGATGTTACCAGCGGGTATCCATCGGTGACTGGCTCGATGGAGATCGCCGAAGTCTTGAGGTTGACCGTGAAGGCGGGTGTGTACGCCGAGCGGGTGCTGGCGATGGGCGACCTTCTACCGTACCAGGAGACGATCGTTGCCCCGAATGACGCTGAGCCGACACACAGTGACTTCAAGACGGAGCAGCCGTTCCGGTCGGTGATGGCGGGCAGCTTGATGACGTACCCCTCGAACCCGTGGGTGCCCTTCATCCGCGTTCGTGGTGGCGGTGGCGCATTGTCTTCTAAGCCTGCAGAGTAGGTAGCTTGCCGACTGGCGTTTGTGTTAGTGAAAATAAATGTAACTCTGCCCTTGTAAGCAAACAATATTTTTTGCCATAAGGAATGGAAGTATGCTGAGTCAGTTTGTTTTGAGTTTGGATTTTTTTTGTTGTGCGATTCCCCGAGCGCGTCCGCCCTTTAATGGGGTTTACCTCGTGTTTATGTGTGTATGTTTGTTTGTATACTATTAGTTAGTGTAGGTCGACTCGCCATGGCTTGGAAAGCCAGTCGCTTGGCGACCCCAAGGGGTGCTCTATACTTAGCCGTTTTCTCGGACGCAAACAGGGTCGGTTGGACGAGTCCCCAAGAGTGGTACTTAGCTGTTCTAGTCGCATGCCCAAGGTAGGTGAGGACGGAGCGCGCTGTTCTTGGCGCGTCACTCCACCTAACCCGAGGAGTCAGTCGCGTGGTGAGTCCTAGGCGCGTTCTCATACTTGGTGTGTTCCCGAGCCACGCAGGTTTAGGCGAGTCCCCGAGCGTGGTACTTAACCGTTCGAGTCACTACACTGAGGATGCAGAGGACCCAGTCGCTATGGGAAGCGAATGCAGTTGTCTTGGCCCAGCGGGCTAGTCGGGCGGGATGAATCTGACGGGGGCTTCGGGTTGGCATTTTTCATCAACGATGTAAGGCCCGAATCTCTGCAATGCCCTTGGGTCGCAATACTTAGACGTGTCGGTCACGCAACCAAGGGTTGAATTCCGTGAATAGCGTAATGCTGTAGTTACGAGTTCGATTGGCACAAGGTTTGGAGAGTATACACAATTTGCACGAGTCGAATATTTTGTATTGCATGGCGGGGGGAATACAGGTCGGATTTCTAGGTGTAGAACTTCCTTAGGAGGTTTACATTCCACGGCCGCTTGATGTCGAGTTGTCCATCGCCTCGGACGTCGATGAGGTAGTAGGCGTCGTTGCCTAGGATTCACCCAATGGCGAATGGTCCCTCCCATGGGGGACAGAGCTGGTGCATGCCCTTCTTGTCACAGGACCAGGTCGCCTTCATGGAAGGTGCGAGTCCGGACTCGATGGCTGTGTTAGCGGCAAAGTCCCTGCTGGTAGATGGCGGTGCGGGAGCGAGCCAGGTCGCGGGCTTCGTCGAGTTGGTCGACCCCGTCTTGGAATGCTAGCTCGTTGTCGGCCTCCGCATAGTTGACAGCATGAGGCGAGTCGTGCTTGAGGTCAGTCGGCATGACGACTTTGGCACCATACACCATGAAGAAGGGCGTGAACCCCGTCGATCGGTTGACGGAGGTGCGGATGCCCCAGATGATGGAGGGGAGCTCCCTGGAGTTCACTCGAGGGGAACTTGCAGTCGCGGCTTGAGGCCGTGGAGGATGCTCTGGTTGGCGCGTTCCGCTTGGCCGTTTGACTCCGGGTGGGCGACTGAAGCGAGGTCGAGCTGTATGTTGTGGTCCTCGCAGTATTCGGCCATGGATCCCTTGGCGAAGTTGGTGTCATTGTCCGTGATGATGCTGTGCGGGAATCCGTAGCGGTAGATGAGCTCGTGGAGGAATTTGGCCGCCATCTTCCCGTCGCACTTGAGGACTAGCTTGGCCTCCACCCACTTGGTAAATTTGTCGACTGCGACTAGGAGGTGGGTGTAGCTGGAGGGGGCCTTCTTGAAGGGGCCCACCATGTCCATGCCCCATACAGCGAATCGCCAGGTGATGGGGATGGTCTTGAGCATCGAGATGGGTACGTGTGTCTGGTTGGCATACTTCTGGCATCCGACACAGCGTTGGACGATGTCAACCGCGTTGGCGTGCGCGGTGAGCCAGTAGAAGCCGTGTCGCATGGCTTTGGCGACTAGGGACCTGGTGCCGGCATGGTGGCCGCTGTCTCTAGCGTGGATGTCTTGGAGGATCTTGCGTCCTTCTCCTGGCTGCACACAGCGTTGGAACACGCTTGTTACGCTGCGCTTGTGGAGCTCGCCGTTGATGATGATGAAGGATTTGCAATGGCGCACGATCATGCGTGCCTCCGTATCGTCTGCTGGCAGGGTTGAACCCTCGAGGTACGTGGTGTATGTCGCGGTCCAGTCGCTGGGTTCGGCGACCATGGCGACCAGGGCTGGCTCTGGTTGCATCGGGATCCCGAGGTCGATCTCCTTCCGGGGAGAGATGGAGGGCTTGTGGATGGTATCGAGGAAGACGCCAGCGGGTGGCATTAGGCGAGCCGACCCAATGCGAGAGAGGGCGTCAGCCTCCTCATTCTTGCGTCGGTCGATCCACTCGATGGTGTAGCCGGCGAAGTGGCCCCCTAGCTGGTCCACTGCTTGGCGGTATGCTGCCATGGTGGGGGAGACAGCGTCGCAGGTTCCGGTGACTTGCGCGGTGACGAGGTCAGAGTCGCCGTAGCATCGTAGGCGAGTGACGTGCATCTCCTTGGCAGCCCGCATGCCGTGAAGGAGGGCCTCGTACTCAGCCATGTTGTTGGTGCAGGGGGTGAAGTTGAGGTATAGCACGTAGAGGAGCTTGTCGCCTTTGGGGGAGGTGACTATGATTCCTGCCCCTGCGTCATCCGCATTCTTGGACCCATCAAAGTGAAGCGACCAGTAGTGGAGGTATGGCAGCTTCTGGCTGCTGCGCCTCTTCCCATACGGTGAGGAAGTCCGCCAGGGCCTGCGACTTAATCACTTTGCACGGCTCATACTTGATGTTGTGGACGCCGATCTCGACGGCCCACTTGGTGACTCGCCCAGTCTCCTCGTGATTGTGGATGATGTCCTGCAACGATGCGGAGGAGACAACCGTGATTGGGTGCTCCTGGAAGTAGTGTGGTAGCCGCCACTGGGCTCGGAAGACCGCGTACACTAGTTTCTGGTATTGCGGGTAGCGTTGTCGCGAGTCGGTAAGGACCTCGCTGATGTAGTAGACTGGGCGCTGTACAGGGCACTCGTTTCCCTCCTTTGGCCGCTCGACGACCATGACGGCCCTGACGACTAGCTCGGATGCCGTGATGTAAACGAGCATCGGCTCCTTGTCGACGAGGGAGGAGAGTAGCGGTGCTGCGAGTAGCACTTCTTTGAGTGCGTGGAGCATGTCGTCTGCCTCCTTGTCCCACTGGAACGTGGTGTTCTTGCGCATCAGGCGGTAGAGGGGCATTGCCTTCTCGCCTAGATGGGGAATGAAGCGACTAAGAGCCGCGACTCGCCCGGCCAATTTCTGGACGTCTCGGAGGCACTCGGGTTTGCCGAGCCAGGCGATCGTGTCGATCTTGGTGGGGTTCGCCTCGATCCCTCGCTTGGAGACTACGTTCCCCAGTAGCTATCCAGTGGGTACACCGAAGGTGCACTTCCCTGGGTTGAGCTTAATCTTGTACCTCCGCGGATTTGTGAAGGTTTCGGCCAGGTCGGCGAGTAGATCGCTTTGGCGATTGGACTTGACCACCATGTCGTTGATGTAGACGTGGATGTTACGGCCAATTTGGCTCGCAAAGCACTCCTGCATGCACCTCTGGTAGGTCGCTCCGGCGTTCTTGAGGCCGAACGTCATGGTGGTGTAGCAGAAGGCACCGAATGGCATGATGAACACCGTCTTCTCCTTGGCCTCGACCACCATTTTGATCTGGTTGTAACCAGAGTATGCGTCGAGGAAGCACAGTGACTCCAAGCCCACGGTTGATTTGATGATCTGATCGATGCGCGGGAGGACGAACTACTCCTTTGGGCAGGCCCTTTTGAGGTTTGTATAGTCGATACACATTATCGAGGTCTTGTTCTTCTTTTCCACCAGGACTGGGTTTGCCAGCCACTTGGAGTATTTGATGGGCCGGATGAAGCCTGCAGTCAGTAGACGTTGCACCTCTTTGGCGATTGCTCGACGGTGCTCTTCATTGAAGGGCCGTAGCGACTGCTTGACGGGTCACGCTTTGGGTTCGGCGTTGAATTTGTGCCCAGCAAGTTCCCTCGGGACACCTGGCATGTCAGATGGCTTCCGTGTGAAGATGTTGCGATTCTCACGTAGGAACTGGATGAGCGCGCTTTCCTATGTGGGGCTCATGCCTGTCCTGATCGTGACCGTCTGGCTGGAGTCGCCTGGGACCAACTCGACAGTGCGGGTGTGCGTGGTGGCCTCGAACACGGTCGACCCGCCGTTGTTGGCATTGGGATTCTTCAGTATTGTGGGGTCGTCTTTGTTGACCCCGCTTGCGTACCTGGCGAGCTCCGCTGCGTGGTTGGCCTCCGCGGCGATGACAGCGTCGACGATGGCCATGTCAGGGTAGCCGTGGACGGTGATGATGCCGCATGGCACTGGGAGCTTCATCGTGTTGTACGCGTAGTGCGGCGCCGCCATGAACTTGGCGAATGCTTGTCGCCCCAGGACGCAATGGTAGGGGCTGGTGAAGTTGACCAGCTCGAAGACGGTCCGCTTGGTGCGGAAGTTGGCTGGTGTGCCGAAGGTGAATGGCAGCGTCATCTTGCTGATCGGGTACGCCTTCCGACCAGGGAAAATGTCGTGGAAGGTGGCGAGGGTCGTCTCAATCATCGACTGCAGGATCCGCAGTCGCCTGAATGTGTGCAGGTATAGTATGTTGATGGAGCTCCCGTCGTCCATCAATGTCTTGGGGAGCTAGTATTCGCCCACTTTGGGCTTGACCACCAGGGCGACTCGCCCGGGATATTCGATCCGTGGAGAGTGGTCCTCGCGGATCCACGTGATGCGCTGCTCGAACCAGTTTAGGAAGCAGGGGTCGTCGACCTGGGACACCGCGTTGACGGCGACGACGCGGGCGAGGACCTTCTTCTCGCGCTTGGTGCCAAGCCCGGTGAAGGTGTGGAGCGATCCGACGTTGTTGCTGAATGCCCCGTCATTTGGCAGGTTGTTGGGGTCCTCCCTTGTGCACCGTGCCTTCTCGATCTCCTTCAGGGAGTGGCAGTCAGCGGTCGTGTGCGTGGCGGCCTTTCCCTCCCTGCTGTGGAACACACATGGTTGGTTGAGGAGAGCTGCAGGGTCAAATTTCGGCCTTGCTCTGTAGTTTCCGCCATCGCGGTGTTAGCCTCTATTGCGGCGGAAGATTTTGGGGTCAGGTGGCGCGTAGCCGGTGTTGGCGACGAAGTCGACTCTCCCTTCACCATGGCGCTTGACGGTGAGGTTAGTGTTGCTGTAGCGCTGCTCGCGCTGCCTGCCGTTGTCGTGGCCACTTGGGCAGCGATTTCCACCTGACTCGTCGTTGGTTCAGATCCTCCTCCACGTACTGCTTGGCGATCTCGAGGAGGTCTGGGATGTTGTCGAGTGTCTTGTACACCTGCTTGATTTTGGTGACCAGGGGCTCGTATCGGCATGAGTTCTTGAAGCAGTGGATTGTCGTGTCCAGGTGGATGCCGACCGTGTTGATCCACAGGTCTTGCCGCCCTTGGACCCAGTTGCGGGTCGACTCGTGGGGCCCGTGGACGCACCGCTCTAGGTCCTCGATGGTGGTGGCGCGGGTGTAGGAACCCTTGAAGTGCCTGACAAAGGCCTCGCGCATCTCCTCCCAGGAATCGATGCTGTTCGCAGGGAGGGTGTTGATCCATTGCTGAGAAGCTCCCTCCGTCATCATGGGAAGGTAGCGAGCAGCAAGGAGGTCGGTGTGGCCGACGATTCCCATCGCCATAAGGTATGTGTCCAGCCACACGGCCGGATCGTACGTGGGATCGTACTTTTCGATCTCCTTCGGTGCTTTGAAGTTCGCCGGATATTTCTCGCCTCGGATCATCGGTCCGAAGCACTATGGGCCGACTCGACCGAGCGAGCCCCTTGGATCGCTGTCGTTGCGGTTAGTGAGGGTGTACCTCAGGTCGTTGGACTGGCGTGCTCGCCAGCTCTGATTGTTGATGATGTGGGTCCGCGTGTCGACTGGCTGCCAGTTGGCGGCGACCGTGTTGTTGAGCGGTCGCGCGTCGTTGGTGGAGAGCGTTGGATGCACGACCCATGGCTGGAGCTATAGGGGCTCGGGTGGCGTGCAGTTGAGGGTATTCGCCATTGATGGGTGGCCGCTCGAGGCCTCCCTGCTTCTGGAGGAGTAGGAGTACATGCGCCCCCGCGAGTCAGCTCCTGCGACTTGCTACTCGACAGCCTTGGCGAGTAGAGCCTTGACGTACTGAATTTGCAGCGCGCCCTCCCCTGTGACGTTGAGTTTGGCGACTGCTGCTTGTCCAGCAATGACATTGTCCATCGGGGTGGAGTATAGCGGGAGGTCGTGAAGCCTGGAGGCGCGTTCTCACAGATCTTGCGATCGGCCACGCGCGTCGGGTCATTGTCGTTGTCAAAGTTTAGGGCGCGACCCTGAATGGTGGGGTTCAGGCGCGTCCTGATGTGGCGCTGGTGGTAGAGCAATAACTCCTGCGTCGTCGATTGCTCGAGGTGAAATTTTTCGTGCTCGGCTTGCTCCTTGCGGACTGCCTCTTCCAGGCGCAGGCGCATCTCCTTGACCTCCCCTGCTATCGCGGTTGGCAGGATTGGCGTGGAGAAGGGATCCGGCGGGGCACTCGCCATGTAGGTCGCAATGAAGCGACTGGATCTGGCGCAGAGGTCACCAGAGTTCTCCGACCCAGAGTCGGAATCGAAGATCCCGAGGATGGATGGATCCTCGAAGTCCCCGACATTGGAGACCTGGATGATGGAGCCTTCTGGTGACGTGCTGATGATGGATCCGGCGACTGAAGCAGGGGTCGCCAAGTCGGCAACGTCGTGGAGGGCCGCATCGTCCGTGACCGCGTTGTTTTTGGCCACGTTGCTGTTGGCCAAGTCATACTCGGAGGCTAGGAGGTGGATCTTGCGGACCTGGCTCTCAGAGAGACGGTCACGTGGCGGTGACTCGCCGATGAGCTCCGAGTCCTCCAAGAAGATGACTTCGGTGAAGCTGACGAAGAGGCTGATCGTGCTGACTGGCATGATGACGCTGTGCGTGACCGGGCGCGACACCGGGACGTAGCTACTGGGCAAGATCTAGAGGATCTCGCCGATGGTGATCATGCGGCCGGTGGCGATCGTCCGGCTGATGGGAAAGTAGGGTCTCTCCGCAGAACATAGGCCTGACCGGCCAGGCCCCACGGTGGGCGCCACTGTCGTGGGAATAGCCACGGCAGATGCTGCGATTGGTAGCGATTAGTAGAACGAGGGGGCAAGGGCGGCCAGCCATCTGCGATGCGAGATGAGGGCAAAGACATAGGGTTTTACCCAGGTTCGGCCCCCTGGAGGGTAAAGACCTACTCCTGCTAGATTGTATTGCTGATAGATTACAAAGGGTAAGCTCGACAGCTAGGGGGCGAGTCGCTCGGGTGTATGATTGAACGTAAGTGCTATGTGTGCCCTAGGGAAGTTTATATAGGGTCAGCTTTCTAGGGTTTACAGATCTACAACCGAGTTGGATAAGGACTCGGAGGGGTTTGACCTAATCCGACTGGGCCTATCTACGCTTATGGGCCTTCAGCTTCCTCTTGAGTCATGATCCAGTCGCCGTCCTGCAGGCCCACTCGTTGAGAGTATGATCCATTAGGGAACGCCCTGTTGGGTATACCCTACTTGGCATATCGCCATCAAGTGGTAAAATCACCCACCGATGCTGAAATATTTCGTGCCGCTCTGATCCAAACACGGTGAGGCAAAATCTCTCACCGATCAATGAAACATTTCAAACACTGAAAGCTAGCCAAATTCAAAATCTTAGTCAAGCAACAAAAGTTACCGCCTATCTTGTTTGAATCAGCAGGACCCAATTTTCTGTGCAAATCTGGTCATGGATGATCAGTAGATGTGACTCTTGGCCATTAATTCCTAAGAAAATAGAGTACGGTATACACTACATTTTTTCTATTATTACCTGGCTGATAGCCAAATTCAAATCTCAATTGAGCGGCAAAATCACACACCGACACAGAAATATTTCGCACCCCTCCGATCCAAACCTATGAGGCAAATCTCTCACCGATCACTAAAACATTTCATGTCTTTCCATTTCAAACACTGAAAGCTAGCCAAATTCAAAATCACAGGCAAGCGGCAAAAATTACCGCCTATCTTGTTTGAATCAAAGGGACCCAATTCACTATGAAAATTTGGTCATGGATGATCAGTTGATGTGACTCTCGGCCATTAAATCCTGACCAGATAGAGTATGGTCTACCCTCCATTTTTCTATTATTACTTGGCCGATAGCCAAATTCAAATCTCAATCGAGCGGCAATATCACCAACCAAAGCTGAAATATTTCACGCCCCTCCGATCCAAACATTATGAGGCAAAATATCTCACTGAACACTGAAACATTTCACGCCGTTCCGTTTCAAATACTAAAAGCTAGCCAAATTCAAAATCTCAGGAAAGTGGCAAAACTTACTGTCTATCTCGTTTGAATAAGAGGGAACCAATTTCTGATGCTACTCTGGTCATGGATGATCAGTTGATGTGACTCTCATCTATTAATTCCCGAACAGATAGAGTACAGTCTATACTACATTTTTTCTATTATTACTTGGCCCGTAGCCAAATTCAAATCTCAATCGAGTGGAAAAATCACCCATTAACGCCAAAATATTTCGTGCCCCTCCTATTCAAACACCGTGAGGCAATTTCTCACCTTCACCACAAGTCCACAACCACACGCACTGGCCGGAACCTCCTGCCACATTTCCTTTGTCGGCCTTTACTATTCACCACCTCTATAGTCGAGATTCGCGTAGTTTCTCCCGCTGGCACTCCCAAAGAACCCAAACTTCTCTCTCATGATATCACCTCCATGACCATCGCATGCATCGGCCTTTCACACTACCCTGGCCAGCCGCCGTGCCCTCCCCACTTGGATACCCGCCACACCGGATCTAGTTAACCGAGTCTCTCTGCCAGTTCACTAGAGGTGCGGTCTCGTACACCGTGCCAATGGCATCATCGACCTCTCAAGATCTTCTACCCCGCTGCCGACAGCTACCCAACCATACCAGAGCCGCATCACTAATGTCCACCGGACGGATCTAGTTCAATGAGTTTCATGTCCATCGCTCTAGACCGGCTGCACGGGTGTCGCCATTCACTGCATCAGATCTGCCGTAGTGATGCTCTCTCCCATCACGCTTAAGCCAACATCAACCACCCAAGATCTGCTACCTCGACGCCAACAGTAATCGCAACCGCCACACCCTGGATGACCTGGATGTCACCCGCACGGTACCCACGATGCTTAGACGTCTCTCCGACCAAGGTAACCAAATATCCAACCTATTTTTGTTTTGTCAGCAGTATAGTACGTTCAAATATGTCACAGTGAACTACATTTTTGTAATTATGCTAGTACATATAAGTCACTACGAACCCATGTTCTTTGTGCTACATACAAGGTCACTAGACATGTTGGTTTGCACTCGCTTCTCTACAAATTCCAAGCTATGCACATGTTTGTTATTTTTTAATGCACATGTTCTTAGTTACACTTTACAACAGTAATTGCCTTCTATTGTGTACTTCTTGCAATATCTAAAGTCGGTGGAAAATATTAGTGTGGATTCCGTGCTCTACAATATCTAAGGATGCAACACTAACTATTTTATTTTTATTTGAATCAATATAACCCTCCAGTACCCTCAGATACCCGGTATAGTGAATGCTATAGCTCGTAGGTCCTTTTAGGTAGTGCATAACTCTTTCAAGAGCATTCCATTGATCATCTCTTGTATTTGAAACAAATCGACTGAGTTTTTTACAGCAAAATAAATGTCAGGCCTCATTGCGCTAGCTAAATACATAAGCGGGCCAATATTTCGAAAGAATCTCAGTTGGTCTCTAGAAGTTCCTTGATTATCACTACAAGAAAAATGTCCTTTTACAATGGATGATTTTCGTGGTTGAAGGTCTGTTTTTACAGTTGAAAAGCCTTCTACGACGGATGCCCTTCATGGTAGAAGCCCCATCACAAATGATTCTACCATGTTTTTTTCGACCATGGCGGATCACACCCTTCGGCCACGAAAAGCCGTTCTATCGTATATCTGTTCGCCAGCCACGTTGACTGCTGATGCCATGTAAACTGCCACATGATAAACGTTGTTAACAGCCAGTTAGCGTCGTTAACTGTCAATGAAACCATGGTAGAATCTAGGCCTAGCCAAGGCCTGATTATTATTAAGTGTGTCAGCCCATTAAGAGAGCCCAATAGTATCATGGCCCATTACTATTTCGTACAGCACTGTTTGAATTGGGCCCATCAGTTCTGCCCTCCTTGGCCCGTAATGTGTCTGGCCTGTTACTATTTCAACATGTACTATTTGAAATGGGCCCATTTGTGCGGCCCGTAACAGATCGGGCCTGTTACTGTTTTGACCAGTACTATTTGAAAACGGCCCCTTTGGACAGCCCGTCGTTGGCCCGTTACTGTATAATCCTACACTGTTTGAAGTGGGCCCATTTATGTAGCCCGTAGTGGCCCATAAACTTTCGGGCCCATTACTGTTCCGGCCTAAAGAAGGCCGGTCTACACCCATTAGCAGTCCGTTATAGTTGGTCCGTTACTGTTCTGGCCTTTTATTGTTCTGGCCTTTTACTGTTTTCGTCTTTTACTGTTGTCGTCCTTTTACTGTTTTGGTCTTTTACTGTTCTGGCCATTTACTGTTATGAGAAGTTACTGTTCTAGCCTTTTACTGTTTAAAGTGTACAGGTTAAACGTCCCTCTACCACATGGCGACATGGAAGATCCGTCACTATTAATTGGAGGCCCATCAAGGGTTGGTACAAAATGCGCAAATTAGGAGCGTATTCCCAGTACTATATTATCTATAGTACTAAAAAAATTCTGGAGCTGTGGAAGAATAACTTATAACTGTAAAAATAGTAAATTATTACAGGCCAGAAAAAATTCGTAGCTCAAACAACATCAATGTAGTACAACGCAACCGATAAATAAATAGAATCTCAGTTTAAAAATGTTCCTTTTAGGAACCTCGCATCGCCTCACATGTAACGACTAGCTTACCACATGATTTGCTGAGGAGATTATTGAGTAGTTTCTCCTTCAAATCTTGCTCGTTCTTCAACTCAGATAACTCACTCCATGCTATTGGAGACTACTGCATCTATTTTGTTGGCTTCCTGTCCAACTACATAAAGTGTATCTCGGAATGCAGCTCCAAAAAATCTTTCTGCTAGAATGTATGGAACAGTCGACATCATGTACCTAAGTGAGCAATACGCACTGTCACTGCTACTCTGTGCAAAGAGATCTGCATTTGAAGTAGTTGTTTTATGTTCTTCCTTCATATTTACATTTTCTATCTGAAACAAAAATAAATGTCCTATATCATCATTACCAAGGAAAATAAAAACCAAAGAATTTCAAATCAGTCAACTAGTAGCAGCAGGGCCTCATACGTCTCCATCTTCTGGAATAACTAGAACAGTTGACTTCATAAAGGGATGAGATCGTGTGCAACTGTCACTTCTGCCTTGTGAAATGACTTCTCTACTTGATGAAGGCTAAAACTAAGATAAAAAAGTTACAACATCATACGAAGGAACAAAACTACATGTTCATTCTCAAAAGATTATTTTGGTCTGATATAGCAATGTAAGCACTCAACCCAAGGACCTTAAGCAAACTGATCAAAGTATGTGTGACTTATGAATGCAATGAATCCATTGACTTAGAGCTCCTTAAACTGATAGAGAAGCATTGACCTAAGAACAAAATAAACATTTAACCATTGTGGCTGATATTAACTAGCCTAATCAATGTGTAGTTGGATCTGAATCTTAGGTAGGTGGAATTGTTGTAATCATCGACAAACTACTATAGTAACTCAGTCAAATTACAAATAGAACAATATTGTGCCTCTAATATACTAGCCATATAATTTCAGATAAATGATGAAACAATCTATCAAACAGTTTGATTCATAAACATTCAGATTTAAATTTTTTGATTGTCTGCCCAAAGACCATATTGAACTATCGTGTGCCTCATATTAAAATATCTAGACAAGTGGCAGATACCAGAGTGATATTTGAAGTGAATGGTTGATTATGATCCTTCGCTTTCTATTATATTAGATTCCGTTGCAAATCAGGCCTTGTTTTAATCATCCTATTGCCTCCCACAAAAATAAAATTGAACTAGACTAAATGGCCTGAAACTAGGAGACTTAAACCTTAAAAAACAGGGGGAGGGAGGTGCATACAGTAGCTCTATGTAGAGTCTCACGGTTTCTTATCTAGTTACATGTACGTTTATTGACGATGTCCGCTTCATCATGTAATTGGAATGGTAGTCTCCATACTTCAGTTGGGCCTCTACATAAAGGTGCAACGAATAGTAAACACAAAAAGGTTCCAATCTGATAGATGTTAGCATAAAGTGATACGAAAGGAATAGATACTTACTAGATTATATGGGCCCTTCATTCTATGATTTCTACTATAAACTGCACCTGTTTATTGCGTAACAATAGAAAACTATTAGGAATTATGGGGTAAGCAGAATCAAATAAACCCGACCTATTACTGGAAGCAGTATAATGAATGTAAACGTGTACTGCATAGATAAGAGAACAACATCAGACAGGAAATAACAGTTAGTGCCATAGCCTACGCCAAAACAGAGAGAAATTATAATGGAATCACTTATGGGCGGGCACTTTAATAAGGAGGTTTTTCTAAAAAACTTTAATAAAGGAGATAATGGAAACTAATGTGTTCACTGTTCGCTGGCCCATATTTCGCCATGATAACCAAAATCGCAGTTCAACGCCTTATAGTTAAACATGACTACAAAGAGTTTATTTAGGAAGATACGGATAACAGGTATAGAACTTGTAAGTTACTACAAAAGTAGCTTCAATACAAAATACAGTTAACTGCTCCATATTTATCATACTAAAATCGAAGGAGATCTAGTTACCTAGGTCGGGACGGCGTTTAGGCATCATGCGCATCCTGGGTGGTTATCTCGAGGTTGCCGAGGGTGCTGTAGTTGCGGTTCTTGTGGATGAAGGTGAAGCAGAACAGGGGTTGCTCCGAGCGCTGGACGACATCGATGAAGAAGCAGATTTAGGGTAAGGTGGTGAAGGTTAGATCTAGAGTTTTCCGCATGGCTTGCCCAACTGGGGACGAGGATTGTGTGTGTGGGGGGGGGGGGGTGGGTGTGGGGGTAGGGAGGGGAAGGGAGGGCTATAGAGGTAGTGAACCGGGAATTACGATTGAAGCCCTAACGAACTGCCTTAACTAGGGGTGGAAAGGGAATTCCAGTATGTTTGAACCACAGGGGCGCGAAATATTTCGGGGATAGCGGGAGATTTTCCTGCTCTACTAAATCTAAGCCGTACTCCCTAGAATCAAAGGTAGTCATGGTCCCATGTTCAGAAATTAAGGCACATTAGGCATTGATCATCGATGGCTCATATTGGACGTTTGGATGTCCCGAGCAAGCCCATTTAAGCGGCCATCAACAACGACCACCTCTCCCCATCCAGGCATGACACACACACTGAAGAACTTTCTCTATCTCTCCCCCTCCCTCTTGGTTGGCCAAGCCACCACACACACAAAAACGCTGCACAATTTCTCCGATTAGTGCACCTCCATTAACTAGTCCAACGCATGGGCCAACGGGGATATCAGTCCCTACCATGGTGATAGCAGGGAGTCCATTGACGGGCCGTACTATTCCGACACACCGAAAGGTAATTTTTCGACGAGGACCATGCTTACCGTCATCTGATGGAGGGGATGCCGCCAGAGAGCACAGAGGAGGAGGAGGAGGAGGGTGACGATGGTTTATCTTTCATCTATGATGGACCCGTCGTCTTCAAGAAGATTTCACGCGATCCACCCTTCTTCGGCAAAAAGAAGAGGAAGCAGGAGGATGAGGGGTCGGAAATGTTATACAAGACGAGTGGACTCGATCCCTTCTTCACTGGCAAGAAGAAGAGGAAGGAGAAGGAGGTAGGAGGCTTGAAGAGGAAGAAGGCGAGAGCTAGGGGATGCCACAGGAAGCGGAAGGACGACGCCAACAGGAAGGTCGCAGCGGAAGTATCCAGGTCCAAGAAGAAGTCTTATGATTAATTTAACCTCTAGTACTATGTATCTGTAATAAGGTTCGGAGATTGAATATCATCAATTACAAATTGGAACGTTGTTGGGATCTAGCACAAGTACTATGTTTGCCATTTCACTCCCCCACTGTGACACAATAAAACCTCTTGTACTCCGTATAACTTCCTCCCCTTAATTTTTGCATGCGTTATAGGAAAGAGGGGTGCCAATATAGAGAAAGCGACATCAATTAGTACTCATGTGATTTTAGGTAATTAATACTCCTACTAAAAGGAAGAAACTTGGGAAACCGCATGTATTCGTAGTGATTAAGTGAATTACGGAGTACTACTATCAAAGTCCTTGGATAAAAAATAACCTCTGTACAGCATAATTACACGTAAATAATCTCCTTGCTCGTCATTGAATTAAATTATTTAATGTCACATTGATATGAAAACTTTACTATACCTAATGTGGTATCCCCTGGCCAGAACTTCGGCATGTCAAAAAGGTTGTGTCGCCTGCAAAATCAAGCAAGCACGCAACCATCTATATGCTAGAAGAATCCAGCAGACACCACGCAAACATCAGAATTAGGAGACCGTGCTCCATGCCGAGAAACACACGAGCAGAGAGAAGAAAATCACCGAGAAATATAGAGGAGCATAACGAATTTCCTTGGCAGCAAAGACTTGCATCTCAGCACCTCTGTCTCTAGCGTGTCCCTAGGAACCGTGTAATGACAGCTGCATCTGAGTAGTACATTACTGTATTGTAGTCTCACTTCATGAAGTCACGAGAAATCGAGTACTGTAGGGGTTGATACCATGGAAAACAAAAAAAATTCTATCAAATGAACACACACAAGCCAAGATCTATCTACTAGATTGGTGCAACGAGTTGATAGAGTACTAACCCTCAAAGATCCAAAGCGGTTAACAATATTGGATTCTCATGGTTGATGTAGTCATTCACTTGCCGATCTCAAGATCACGAAGACGATCCTTCCACGCCGTGTTCTGGCAGCGCTCCCGCAGTCGGTCACACGTACGGTACTTGATGAAGACCTTACTCTCCCTTGTTCTAGTAGGAAGCAGAGGTTGTAGATATCTCCTCACGATTCCGGCAGCACGACGGCATGGTGTTAGAAGTAGAGGGGAGATTCGCCTAAGCCGGAGCGGGTATGATGGAGTAGAGGGAGCCCCAGTGATCTAGGGTTTAGGGGGCGAGGTTTAGAGGAAGCCAGCGTCTAGGGATTAGCTAGGCGGTAGTTGTCTAGAGGAGATCTAGATCGGCTGCAACTAGAGAGGGGGGGCAGCGAGCGACCTAGGGTTTCTTGTTGGATGCAAGGGGGCACTCCCTCCCCTCTATTTATGAGAGGGAGGGGCGGTTTGGGGAGGGGATTCCTCCCCAAACTCCACCTTGTGGCCGGCCACAGGGGAGAGGCAGGAATCCTCCCTTAGGTAGGATTCCTTCCCTCCCTCCACTAGGCAACCATGTTGGGATTTGACTTTTTCAAATTGGCGTTTGACTTTAAAACTAGAGTTTGATTTCTCTCTTCCCATTGCCTAGCCAAGTGACCTAGTACATGATGCAACCATTCCACTTTGTCATGACACATCCATGTACCCTTCCCACTCCGGATCGGTGGACCTTCTAGACCCTTCTAGAACATTCCGCTGAAAACACCGAAATCATTCCCGAACTCCGACACTGGACTTTCCTTATATGAATCTTATTCTCCGGATCATTCCGGATATCCTCGTGATATCCTGGATCCAATCCGAGACTTCGAACAACATTCGGTCTCTTACTCACATTCCATATCTACTAAACAACATTGAATCCTTAAGTGTGTCTCCCTACGGTTCGTGAATTATGGAGACATGATCGAGACTCTTCTCCGATCAATAACCAATAGAGAAATATGGAAATTCATATGGCTGCCACATAATTATACGATTACTTCATGATCAAATGAACCATTTACATACGATACCAATTTCCCTTTGTCTCACGATACTTTACTTATCCGAGGTTTGATCGTCGGTATCTCTGCATACCTAGTTCAACCTTGTTACCGATAAGTACTCTGTACTTGTTACTATGATATGTGATCCCTTGTGAGCCAGTCACATGCTTGCATTCTAATTGGATGACATTCCACCGAGAGGGCCCATAGTATATCTATCTGTTATATGGATGGACAAATCCCACTCTTGATCCATGTGTCTCAACACATACTTTCCGAACACTTAATGCCACATTTATAACCACCCAGTTATGAAGGGGTGTTTGATGTCATCAAAGCATCCACTCGGTGATGGTGATTAACATGATCTCATGGTCGAAGGATTTAGGTTACTATGTATTTGAAAGCTTATAGCAAGT
Source organism: Avena sativa (assembly GCA_916181665.1). Lineage (NCBI taxonomy): Eukaryota > Viridiplantae > Streptophyta > Magnoliopsida > Poales > Poaceae > Avena > Avena sativa. The sequence goes on from OV702279.1 coordinate 232,681,735, forward strand.
GAACTACTTAAATGACTTGATCTTATGCTACGCTTAACTATAGGATTATGCCATCACATCATTATCCTAATGATATGACCTTGTTATTAATAACATCCAATGTTCATGATCAGGAAACCATGATCATCAATTAATCAACAAGCTAGTTTAACAAGAGGCTTTACTAGGGAATCTTTTATGTTTACAAAACACACAAGTATTAATGTTTCCGGTTAATACAATTATAGCATGAATGTAAACCATTATCATAAACATAAAGATACGATAATAACCACTTTATTATTGCCTCTTGGGCATATATCCAACAGTCTCCCACTTGCACTAGAGATAATAATCTAGTTTCAAACCTTTGTGCATTCAACACATATGGCTTTCCGGTGTGTATTTACACGATTGCTAGTGGTCCACTGATCTTCGGATATGACACTTTCAGGTCCGTGTGTAATTGCATGTCTTTGCGTCTCTACGCATCACTGATTCTCTAATGAGATGGCATTGTATAAATTTGGTCTTTTGGTGAGACCTTTTAGTTCCTTTGGGATTAAACTATGTCGATAATTGTTGCACAATATATCTTCATAGTACCAGCTCGCTGTGAACTATACCTAGCTTGATAACAAACTACTTGACACAAATGCCCTCTTTTGCTGCTACAATGGCAGTCATATACTTAGCCTTTTATTGTAGTATCTGTCACAATGTCTTAACCTTGGAACTCATCCAAATCCATTATGGAACTTTCTTTCCATTACATTGTGCCACCCATAGTTTAAATTGAGACAAACTTAATTTGTACTTTGTGACAAAAATAGTATCAATGTAATACTTTACAATGAACTATCTATCTATTTGTCAACTTTATAAGAATAATATATTCTTAGTTCTTCCATAAGATAATAAGAATATCCTTACTATCGTCCAATGATCATCTTTATGAATCATTCTGGTATATGCTCATAACATTTAGAGCATAGGACATATATGGATTTTTACATATCACAATATAATTGATAAAATACTCTTTGTGATTTCATCTATCAAGTATCAAAAATACTTGAATCTTTGTTTCACTTACCAAGTGTAAAAAATACTTGAATCTTGATTCAATCCTTCATGTACGACAAGAACCTTTCTTGTAGTTTCTATATTGAACTTATTCAATATCTCATCTATGTACTTTTGGCACAACCATTAGCGTCTCATCCTATCCATATAGACATTGATCCCAAATATTTGGGTTTTTCCTAAGTCTTTCATTGAGATGAAATTCTTAACTTGTGTCAATAAAAGATACATCATTTCCAATCAACAATATGTCTTCCACATAATGTATTAGAAATATGTCTTAGCGCTCCCACTTAATTTCTTACAAATGCAGGCATCTTCATCATCTCCGATGAATTTAAACTCTTTGAACCGTTTCATCATGGTGAAGATTCCAACTCCGCGATGCTTACTTCAGCCATTGAAGTTTACATATGCTTTTAGCATCCTTTGAACTGACAAAACCCTTTGGACCATGTCATGTACACGTCCTAGGTAACCATTCTATTAGAAGAACTTGTTTTGTTTATTTAACTACCACATAACAAAATTATATGTTGTGGTTGCTACATTAATCCGTCTAGACTAAATATCGCTATGAAAGATCAAATCTTGTCATATTCAAGTGCTTGAAAATTGTCGTGAACTCTTTCCCGACATGTCGACTATTTCATAGATGTGAAACATCCATGTCCATTTTTTATAGATCCAAATATGGCTATATGGTATTACACCTTTTCAGACGGTCTTCCAAGTTCAAAACTTGATTTCTTGTGTATGGAACTATCACGGATTTTATGGCTTCAAGCCATTTGACGGAGTCAGGTCCCATCATTGCTTCTTTTCATATAGTCAGTTCATCATTATCAAATAACAATGATTTACTTTCAAATCCTAGTATTTGATTATTTACCCGACCTACTTGGTTCAATAGGAACTTAGACCTTCGTTACTACAACCTTTGAGGGACGTGAGCCATGAGCATTGTTGCTGCCTCCGAAACACTTTCTGGTGATGCGCAACTCAGCACATATAGCTAAGGTTCTTTTAACCTTATCAAAGTTCTATTTTCCTCCCACTTAACTTTTCATGAAAAATTTCTTCTTAAGAAACTTGACGTTCCAATGGACAAAAACTTTGTCTTTGGTGTTATGGAGAAATACTCAATGGTTATTTGAAATAACATACAAATACATGTTCATCCGGCTTTGGTTGCAAACATCTTTCTTATGCATAGCATACCAATGTTTAAGAAAGGACAACTTGGGTTTTTCCCAAACCATAACATTATATGGTGTCATTTCAACGGATCATGATGGAACTCTTTTCAGTGAAAAAGCGGTAGTCTCTAAAGATTTTAATATTTAATATATAATGGTTGTTTTATAACTCACACACCTTTGATATTACCATATCAAACAAGGTTGTATTACATATGTCAAACACTCCATACTCATATGGTGTTTCGGGAAACGCAAATCCATGGAACGATTCCTCAAATCTTAGGTGTTATTCTAAACTTGTAACTCAAATATATTCCTTTATGATCCTATCATAAACTATTTATATTCTTATTACAATGATTTTCCACTTCATCTTGAAAGTCTTCGAACATTTTCAAATGTTTCACACTTCATCCTTATTAAGAAAATATTCATATATTCACTCAAATTTTTGGAGAAAGCATATGAACTTGAAATCCATCACTCTTGACTACACATAATGGGCTTCATACATCTATATGTACAAGTTCCAATAAGCTAGTTGATGTCTATGCACGCTTCTATTCTTGTAGACAGTGTTGGGCCTACAAGTGTAGAGGTTTGTAGAACAGCAACAAGTTTCGCTTAAGTGGATCACCCAAGGTTTATCGAACTCAGGGAGTAAGAGGTCAAAGATATCCCTCTCAAGGAACCCTGCAATTAAGATACAAGAAGTCTCTTGTGTCCCCAACACACCCAATACACTTGTCAGGTGTATAGGTGCACTAGTTTGGCAAAGAGATAGTGAAATACAAGTAATATGGATGATTATAAGTGGTAATTGCAATCTGAAATAAAAATGGCAGCAAGCAAACATGTAGCATGACCCTTGTTAAAAAAATAGGCCGAATCAGCGATTAATAGGCCGTTTAATCGCTACTAGGGACCTGACCGTGTTGATTACCACTAACTATTTGTGTTAATCGTTTAGCTCGATTAATAGGTCTAGCACTCTGATTACTAGGTATATTCCCGATTAACCACTACACTTGGTCAAAAAAGTTGCAAAATTATCAACACATATCGCCCATCCATCTGATAGCCCACCCTAATGAAGTAGGTTTTGCGAAGCTCCCGCTCGATCCCTTCCTCTAGGAGCTTGATTTCCGCCATCACCAACCAGTTCCTTGTCATTGTTGACCAGTTCCTCGTAGTTGTTTACCAGACCTCAGATACAAGAGCTCGAGCTCCTTGAGGATCTCATCCGGGAGCTTAAGGCTAACCTTAATAGGGTATATGGTTGAGGTGCAAGAGGATTCATACATGTTTTAGGAGCTAATTTTTGTAGGCTGCACCGATTAATAGCCGACCGATTAAATCAGTTAATCGTCTGAATTCTGATTAGTCGCTACTCCCAAGCCAACCGAGCAGTTAACGATTACGGATTTCCTTACCATTGAGCATGACTGGTTGTAAACGGTGTTTCAATGCTTATAAACAAGGCCTAGGGATCATACTTTCACAAGTGGACACTCTCAACAATGATAACATAATTGAACACGTAAATATCTTATCTTCACTATGCTACCCTGAACTACTCTCCGGTTGGATAAAGAACACAAATTCACCGTGTAGGGCTATAAAAGCATACCTTAAAGTCCATATTCCCCATCTAGGTAACCCCACACTGTCACCTTGAGAGCTAGATGGTTCCAGACAAACACCACAATTTCATAGACATCCAACTCAAATTATAACTCATGATAAGTATTTCTGTAATCTTTAGCCTAAGAGCCACACACGGTGCGCACACTGTCACCTTCACACACGTGGGAAAAGGTGTCTCTGGAGATCACATTAATAAAAGCACTTGAGTAGCATAATAAACAAATAATAGCATCTACTTATTCAACTAGATTACAAAGCTCATGATCACAATAAGATCACACCATGGAGAGAGAGATGAACACATAGCTACCGGTAGAGCCCTTAGCCTCGAGGGAAAACTACTCCCTCCTTATCATGGAAGCCAGCAGCAACAATGGAGATGGCGGTGGAGTCGATGGAGATGGCTCCAAGGGCAATTCCCCGTCCCGGCAGGGTGCCAGAACAGAGACTTCTGTCCCCTGAATCTCGTCTTCGGTGGCAGCGGCGCTGCGGAACTTTTCATGGATTTCTGATATGATGTTTAGGGTTTTCGTCTCGGGGGGTTTATATAGGCGAAGGGGCAACGTCGGTGGACGCCCGAGGGGCCACACCATGGCCAGGCGCGGCCACGGGGACTCACGCCACCCTATGATGTGGCCACCTCGGTGCCCTCCTCCGTCTCTGCTTTGGACTCCATCTTTGTGTCGGAAAAAATAGAAGGTTTGGATTTTATTTCGTCCAATTCCGAGAATATTTCCTTTGGTAAAATCTAGAATAGAAAAACAACAGAAAACTGGAACTGGCACTGTGGCATCTTGTTAATAGGTTAGTTCCAGAAAATGCATAAAAATGCCACGAAGTGCAAGTAAAACATAAAGCAATTGGTGTAAAACAAGCATGGAGCATCAAAAATTATAGATACATTTGCAACGTATCAGCATCCCCAAGCTTAACTCCTGCTCATCCTCGAGTAGGTAAGTGATAAAAAGAATAATTTTTGAGGTGACATGCACCAACACAACCTTGATCAAGGTATTGCAAAGCACTGAAAGATGGGATTAAAATACTCTAAACATAAGCATGAAATATATATTTCTAACAATAGGACATAGCAACTATGTTACAACATGAAAGGCAACACAAAAAAAGATCATGAATAATCCTTTGAAAGACATTTGTTTGTTTCACATAGAGAAAACATAGAAAGAGTGGTATTCAGCTTGTTCTTCATGGAATAGCAAAACATAAATGCATAGGACACCTTCAAAGTTCAAAGGGTGACTAGATACAAATAATTTAAGAACAAATAATACCATAATTATGAATCAATCAACAAGTTTTGGGACAATGCACATTGAACTCGTAATGACAACTATGCTCTCTTAGCTGGTGCATAAATATAGAAGATGGAGACTCAACATAAAAGTAAAAAAGAAAGGACCTTCGTAGAGGGAAGTAGGAATTAAATGGTTTTATAAAGCTTCCAAAAATTATGGTACTTATTAGCTTTAAGCTCTCATTGCTCCTATCATAAGCATATTGAAGTGATTAAGGTTAAAAGTCAGTGCAAATATGAGTTATATGCTTGAAAAATCACAGGTTGAAAATCTCATGCCCCTTGAGTACAAGTACCGAGGCCTCATGCTACTCAACTTTGGTCCCAGGAAAGTTCTTGTCATTGTAAGTATATGTGTATCATAGAGAACCGCCAACGGGGTACCCCTTGCCCCATGACATAGGAGCTATCCCATATCAAAATGACAAGGCAACAGACAATGAGCATCTCAGCGATCTTTTTATTTGCTATTTGCATAGTTTTTTATTGAGGATGCTTCATAGAATTCCACTATGGTTTTGCTGCAAGTTTCCACCATGATTAGGCATGGCTTAGGCTAGCTGCCCAGGCATTTCTCAAACACATATATATATATATATACTCCATGGACTTACAAGCTCCCATCTTATTTCACACCGACGACATCCATAAACAAAAGAACATGATATCAACTAAATAGAATAAGTGCAATGTTGAAAGCTTACCCCATGACATCATGGTTTTGCTAATTCCCAACTTACAATTTGCAAGCATATAAGAATCATAAGATAGTCACGATGGTTCAGGTTTATTAAGTGCAAGAAATAAAATGTGCCTTCAAGTTCATGAGAGCTTTAATCACTAATTTTCACATAACAAAAATTTAATTTGGAAGGTAGATGAAAACAAGAATATACTTGGAATGGTGTAACACACCATGCAAATGAATTTATAGTGGACTCTTTGTAATAACTTGGTTTCTTGGGAGTTGGATGCACGAGTAGAGCTCATACTCAGTACAGGTGGAGGCTAGCAAAAGACTGGAAGCGATGAACTAAGAGATCAATAATGGCCATAATCATGTAGAGCGACAAAACATTATTAATCAAAGCATAAAGTGATATCAGAAGTCAAAAACTAAATGATCATAGAGGCTAAGGTGACTGGTTCATAGTCATAACATGGTGTAAGCATGTGCCAATTCAAACCAAATAAAGAATCAAAGGAGAATACCACAATATTATGCTTTTGTATGCTAAAACAACGCATGATTATTGCATGTCACATTGAGCAATCTCAATTGTTTGAAACAAGTCATGCTACAACAATAATCACTAAGCATATGGTCAAAGCAACACCTAACATGACATGATAAAGTTGTAACATCCCAAAAATCATGATTTATAAAGTTTGCACATCATGCATGCATTCATAAGCATTTGGGTATTTTCAAACAAGATTTCAATGTCAGAAACCATTTGTATGACTATTATTTTATGCAAGAAAGGCAATGGTTTTATTTCTAATTTGAAAGTATGAGAATACTTTGATTTAGCCAGAAATGTTTAAAGGTTGATTGCAAAGCTCACACAAAAAATTTCAAAACAAGATTCAAACATAAAACCACTTATATGCCTATTATCCTTATATTAATAAAGGCACGCTTTTATTTTTATTTTCAAACAAAAATAGGTTTTGAGTGTTAGTAGATGGTTGACACATCTTTGGACACTAGAAGCATAGTACAAAGTATGGAGAAAAATTTAAATGCAAACGGATTTGAATTAGCCATTCAAATTCAAACTAGAAAATCAAAACAGAAAAAGAAAAAGAGAAAAGGAGAAAAAAATAAACCCATCAACCTATCTAACCCAACCCACCCGCGGCCCAGCTACCAGCCCATCTAGCCCACCCAGGAAAACCCCCTCCCCCTCTCTGTTTCTCACCGCAAACGCTCGCACCCACCCACTGATGCGCGGACCCCATAGCCACGTCATCATCTTCCCCAATCAACGCTGCAGCGATGCCATCGCCGCCCGTTTCTGGCCGAGTGATTCGCGAATCAATTCTCGATTAATCCCGCAATAATTCCGCGCCCAGACCCCTCTACTTAACCCCCTCCCCACTCCGCTCTTTTCCCCTCACACGCCAACCTCTGAGCGCCGCTAGGCTATCCACATTCGAGCTCGCGCCGCCGCTGTCCCGAACCACTCCGGCGAAGGATCACGGTAAAACCTTAGCCCCCGTTTCTCTCTGGTTGATACGCGTGCACTTGCCGTGTCCATGCGCGTCTAACGCTGCCCCTGGTTCATTTTCCGTGCCTTGTAGCGTCGCCAACGTCAACTTCTGAGCGAGACCGATGCCGACGCCGACGCCAACTCCGACAAGGAATCAACGCCGTGTCCGTGCGCCCCAGCCCCGTCCACCAGCACACTGAGCTTCTCCGCGTCTCCAGGACCTCGGTAAGCGCCAAAACCCCCACCCTTGCCCCTGGCCTCGCCGGAGCATCACCGTCCAACGTGCAGCCACCGCGATGGCCATTTGCGCCGCCCTCGAGTGGTCAGAGCAACGAGATCCGCTGGATCTGGATCCAGCGGTCGCGATTAGAACATCTAGCGAAGGGGTACGCGAGGTTTTGAACCGTAGATCTTAGATCTGGTGGTGTAGATTAGATTAGATGCGAAAAGGGTAAAATCGATCTGGTGCGTTGGATCTGATTAGATCTAACGGCGCGGAAGCGCGATCCACCCCGAAGCGGTACTGACCAATCAGAAGATGCCGCATGTCTAGATTTTTTTTTAAATCCAGATTTGATTTAATTAGATGAATTAACTTGTAAAATTCATAACTTTTGTTTTGTTTATCCAAAAAATGCAAATAATATATCAATGGAATCACAAAAAAAAATCCTACACATCTGTAGGCTTGGTTTTGTGTTTTGCTTCTGTTAAAATAGAATTTTATGCAGAGACATTTGTAGGCTTATTTTGTGTATAGAAATTATTTAGGAAATGTTTTTAAAGCCAAATTAAGTTTATTTAGTGTATAAATGTTTACTTTAATGTTCAGTACTGTTTACGTGTCTTGTTTAGTTTAATAAAAATCATCACATGGCATTTGCATGCATTCATATATTTTTGCTTGATTGTTTGGAATATAAATTTGGTGCTATCATTTTATGTGTAGATTTTGGTGCTAGTGGTGATTGTGATTGTGATTGTGAGGATTGTGTCTACTCCCCCAACTACCAAGGCAAGTGGTGCTTCATATTTTTGTCCCAATATTTTGACTATGCATTAGTGATATTTTGTATAGGGCTTGCATGATGTTTTTACTAAGTATCTATATGCTATGCTTGGGAAATCCTAGTAGTTGTAGACTTGTTAGAATTTTCTCTAAGTTAAGATACTTGTTATATTGCCATGCTTAGCCTAGCTAGTAGCAAACAAGGGTGGATTATATACATGCTATGGAAAAATGTTGCTAAATCTTTGACTTGTGTTTTGCTTAATAAAACAACTAAGTGAATGAATCACCTGGGTGGAATGGTATGTTTGGGTTATGTTGAGTGGTTACACAAGTACCATATATATGGTCTACCTTGTGTATCACACTTGTGGAAAGCCACCCAGGAACAAAGGGATTTGAGATACTTAGTGTTTAGAAGCTTCTAGTGCAACCACATGGCATATGGGCTCTGCCTTGATCATATAGGTTGCAATAACTTAGCCAAATGGACAGTCGGTGGTAGGGTGATAGGTTGGAGCGCGTCCATTCTGGTCTAAGGCAAGGCTTCTGAAATATCTCGTCTTGATGCATGTCAAGTCTTGTAGGGAAAGTGCACCACCTCTCGAGAAGGAAAAATCTAAGTACTTAGCCGTGTCCCGGACAATGGAAAATTTGAGCATCAAGACACTGAAGCTATCAAGGATCTCCTCATCCCAATTTCTAAGTTAAAAACTTGTGGTTTAACAAGGGTAAAGGTTCACCAATGTCTATTTGTGGTTTCTTGGGAGTTTTGTCAAATAAAAACTTAGTGTTTTCAACTGATAGGCAAAACCTATTTTTAGCAAAGCAAGCCTAAGCTACACTTAGCCAAATTCATATAGAAGCTAGAAACTATTATTCTACTAAGGTGTCACTTGCCAATACTATTCCAATGTATTGACCCACTGTGGCTGTAACTTGTGATGTTGCAGGTTACTCTGATGATTAGGGTTATGAGTCTACACTCAACATGTTTGCCTGCGGCACATGAAGATGAATACTTTGCTTTATTTTGTTAAGTTGAACTCTTGTACTAGCCTATGGCTATGGAGTTGTAAAAGACTATGTTATCTCTGGAATGACGATGTAATAATGACCTTTGTTTCTGTGTACTTCATCTTAAACTGTGGATGCTAGCATTTGATCCAAGGACTAGCATTGCAATCACAGGGACCTTTATCTTTAAAAAGTTGGGGTCTTGGGGTCTTACAAAATTCTAAGTCACAGTCAAAACAAGCTTCTTTTTGTACTACCATAAGCATGAAACATTATACTCTTTTCGAACACCAATCAACTTATTTGAAACAACTCACAAATATAATAATCAATAAACACCAGAGAGCTTGTCTCACCTAACTAAAAAGAAGAACTAAAAAGTTCTAAGCAAAAAGAAGAAGAAAACTAAAGCTAAACGCAGTGCTAGCAAAGAAGAACGCTCATAGAACAATAAGAGTGAAAACTAGAGTGTTGTAGGCAATGAAGAACGGGGTGTGACTTCTCCAAAAGGAGTGTGCTGGGATCCAACCAACTTATTGCATCAAACAAAGAAAAATAAAACTAAATACCAAAACAAAGACGCTCCAAGAACAACACATAGTGCATGAAGAAAAAAATATAGTATCTTGAAAGAAGACCTGTGATTTTTGTTGATGAAGAAGGGGATGCCTTGGGCATACCCAAGCTTTGACGCTTGTACATCTTGAATATTTCTTGGGGTGACACTGGTGGCATCCCCAAGCTTGAGTTTTTGTCCATACTTCATCTCATCATGTCATTCTCTCCCTACACTTGAAAACTTCCTTCATACAAAACTTCACAAAATCTTCATTAGCAACATTAGTGTATGCAAGATAATAAACCTTTGGATTCAGTTTCAACTCAAGTATATCATCCATTAAAACATAAGCTACTGTAGAAATTCCTTTTAAAAGCTCCAGTGATCAAAAGAACTCAAAAGGAAAGAGATTAAGAGGCAAATGTAAATAGTGGCAGAAATCTATCAAAACAGAACATCAGGTAAAGATCGATTTTTTGAAAATCTTATATTGCTCAAATATAAAAGTGAAAATCCAACAAAAGTTAGATAATAACCCGGGGCATGCGCACAAAAAATATCATATCAATACGACGTTCTAGGATTTTTCACAATTTTTTACAGCGAAGCACAGAAATCTGTTTCGGGATAGCAACTTCCCCAAATCTTACTTCCCTCTCATTAGAGGCTATTCTTGGCACAAAAACCAAACAAAAATGATAACGAGAGGTTATTATAGAGTCAATAACTTCCAAGACTCAAAGAAACAAAAATAAACTAAAAGCAAAAATATCATGGGTTGTCTCCCAAAAGCTCTTTCTTTATAGCCATTAAGATAGGCATGATAATTTCGATGATGCTCACACAAGAAATATGAATTGAAGTAAAAGAGAGCATCAAGATGCAAATATAAAACAAATTTAAGTCTTACCCACTTCCTATGAAAAAGAATCTTGTAAAGAAACAAATCATGAAAGCACAAAGCAACAAGCATAGGAAAGCAAAACAAGTGTAACTTCAAAATTTTCAACATAAAGAGGGGAAACCTAATATTGTTGAGATACATAAAACCATGTTTCCCTCTCTCATAATAACTTTCAGTCGCATCATGAATAAAATAAAAAATATAACTATCACATAAAACATTCTTATCTGGAGCCACATGCATATAATAATTATTACTCTCCACATAAGCATAGTCATTATTATTAATTGTAGTGGGAGAAAATTCAAAAAAATAGCTATCATTATTATTCTCATCACCATAATCATCAAATATAGGAGGCATACCATGATCATAATTATTTTTTTCCTCAATAGTAGGTGGACTAAAAATAGTATATTCATCATTGTAATCATCATATATTGGAGGTATAGTATCACCATAGCAAATTTTCTCCTCTAAAGCTGTGGAACTAAAAAGATCATTTTCATAAAAAGTAGCTTCCCCAAGCTTAGACATTTTCATAGCATTGGCAATAATGGTGTTCAAAGAATTCATACCAATAACATTGCTATCGCATGCAAATAAAGTTCCATAGGTTTTTTAATTTTCTCTTCAAACACTTCATGTCCTAACTCAAGATAAATACTATAAAACTCTCTATTTTTTTATTGTTTTCCATTAAGCCTAACTAGTGAAAATAAAAACAAGAAACAAAAATATATAATTGCAGAATCTAAAGGAAATAACTTTGAGCACTCACGCACCAGCAACAGTCCTAAAAGATAGCTTAGTAGCCAGAGGATGTGAGTACCATTTACCTTACCTCCCCGACAACGGCGCCATAAAAGAGCTTGATGTCTATGCACGCTTCTATTCTTGTAGATAGTGTTGGGCCTCCAAGTGCAGAGGTTTGTAGAACATCAGCAAGTTTCCCTTAAGTGGATCACCTAAGGTTTATCGAACTCAGGGAGGAAGAGGTCAAACATATCCCTCTCAAGCAACCCTGCAATTAAGATACAAGAAGTCTCTTGTGTCCCCAACACACCCAATACACTTGTCAGGTGTATAGGTGCACTAGTTTGGTGAAGATATAGTGAAATACAAGTAATATGGATGATTATAAGTGGTAATTGCAATCTGAAATAAAAATGGTAGCAAGCAAACATGTAGCAGGACTGGTTGTAAATAGTGTTTCAATGCTTAGAAACAAGGTTTAGGGATCATACTTTCACTAGTGGACACTCTCAACAATTATAATATAATTGAACCTATAAATATCTTCTCTTCACTATGCTACCCTGAACTACTCTCCGGTTGGATAACGAACACCAATTGACCATGTAGGGCTATAAAAGCACACCTTAAAGTTCGCATTCCCCATCTAGGTAAACCCACATTGTCACCTTGAGCGGTAGATGGTTCCAGACAAACACCATAATTTCATAGAGATATCCAACTCAAATTATAACTCATGATAAGTATTTCTGTAATCTTTAGCCTAAGAGCCACACACGGTGCGCACATTATCACCTTCACACACGTGGGACAAGGTGTCTCCGTAGATCACATTAATAAAAGCACTTGAGTAGCATAATAGACAAAGAGTAGCATCTACTTATTCAATTAGATTACAAAGCTCATGATCACAATAAGATCACACCATGGAGAGAAAGATGAACACATAGCTACCAGTAGAGCCCTTAGCCTCGAGGGAGAACTACTCCCTCCTCATCATGGAAGTTAGTAACAACGATGGAGATGGCAGTGGAGTCGATGGAGATGGCTCTGAGGGCAATTCCCCGTCCCGGCATGGTGCCGGAATAGAGACTTCTGTCCCCCCGAATCTCGTCTTCGGTGGCGGCGGTGCTGCAGAAATTTTCATGGATTTCTGATCTGATGTTTAGGGTTTTCGTCTTGGGGGGTTTATATAGGCGAAGGGGCGAGGTCGGTGGACGCCTGAGGGGCCCACACCATGGCCAGGCGCGGCCAGGGGGGACCCGCGCCACCCTATCGTGTGGCCACCTCGGTGCCCTCCTCCGTCTCTACTTTGAACTCCGTCTATGTGTCGGAAAAAATAGAAGGTTTGACTTTTGTTTCGTCCAATTCCGAGAATATTTCCTTTGGTAAAAACCTAAAATAGAAAAACAGCAAAAAATAGAAGCACTGTGGCATCTTGTTAATAGGTTAGTTCTAGAAACTGCATAAAAATGCCACGAAGTGCAAGAAAAACAAAAAGAAATTTGTGTAAAACAAGCATGGAGCATCAAAAATTATAGATACGTTTGCAACATATCACTAGTGTTTCGTTCCCTTATGGCCTATGAACGGAGTTTTAATTATCTCTAGGAAAGTTTCACAAGCGTCATTTGATCAAAAATCAAAAGGCTCCAAAATTCCATCAAGCATGGAGTTTCTTCATGTTTTATTTCCATTATAATTTAAACAACAATGTCAGTTCCTAAGTGATCTTTCAATCTATTGTATTTCGACATTTATAGCATTAATTTTATGGATGTGATTTCTCCAACGAGATTTGTAAATCATCCATCTTTTATGGATTACGTTAATTATTTGAACAACCCTTTTGTTGTCATAATACCTGATTGGAATAAGAATTATTGGAACAAAGATTGAAGGTATGATTTGATGTTAATGAGCAACACAACAACACTTTTTTGTTTTTGATGAACATCATCACATATTCTTTTGCTAGTTACTTAGGTCATTGCAGTTCATGAATTGTGTTTTTTCGTATAACAATTCACACCAACAAATTTAGTATCCAATACTTAAGAACCACATTGTTTTAACAAGCAAAGAATATAGACATAACATGTATATCATCTATATACCTGAGCTGAACAATTCTAGTCTTTTCTTTTCTGCCAAATATTTCTTATATTTATTTTTCAGCATTCCCTTTTTTAAAAGAATCTATCAACATCAATAGTGGTGCCATACACATGACACATAGTCCAAAGCATGTACAGGCAAATACTAATATCTTTGGACTTGCACTTTGAAGTAGATCACCATCATCAAATGTTTGGCGTTCTTTCAAATTCCATTGTTTAGTAATCTTTTAGTGTAGTAAACATTTTACCTACATATTATATTCATCCTTATCATGTCAATTTCCATGATCAAGCTACTTTAGCTTATAACGGTGAATCGCGAGTATAATGTTTCTCTCCAAAACCTTTTGGAGGATTAGGACGACTAGCGTCTCCAACCTTTTGAAAATTCTCATCAAATATGAGATGATAAATTTCGCCATATTATACTCTTTTATGTTGCAACCAAAACTTTATTTCAGATATCGCAATATCTTCCACACATGATGGTTTCTAAAACAACTCTTTCAGCTTCTAAATAACATTGATATTAAAACAATCTTTTGAATATTAAGAATCATGGAGACAAACATGATACTTATATAATAACATTTGAATTGTTACTATTGATTTAATACCAATTATTAAACTTCACGGAGTAACCGAAAATTACTAGAAGTTTGCAATAGGACTTTTAAACTTTAGATTAACACTTCAAAACAATACGATACTAGTTCGTAAAGTAATTAACCATAATTCTATAGTTCTATTATCTCAACTGTAACTAAGCATAAGGTGGTAAACGAATGCCAATGACTACAACAACTATGCAAATTCACTTTGATTTAATTTATGATAAAAAGTGTTCAACTTTTAATCATATTTCTGTTGAAATCCCACTCAAAACAATATCCCTCACATTGTTTTAGTGATCACACAAACCAAATCCACTACACCAAGTCCGATCATCACGTCACATGATGTAGTTTCAAAGGCGAACAATCATCATGTTCATCATATCATCTATATGACTCATGCTTTACCTTTTGGTATTTCATATTCCGAGACCATGTCTGTCAACACTCGGATTTTTAATCCCAGATGCCTGTTATGCCATACATCGCAATCCCAGGATTACCATTTTTGCGAGACATAACAGAATTGGATACCACAGTACATCATCCATTACAAACCATACATAAGTTCTTACATAAATAGGGATCTCATGATCTAGTTCTTAATACAACTTCAAGCAGCGAAATACGTAATAATAATGGTAGCATAGGCGAAGCTCCATCTTCGGGGTCACAGGCAATGCTGATGATGGGAGATGATCCTAGTTGTCGTAACCTTCCTGGGGTCCATCCTCCAGGTACTCCTCTTCATAGTCTGGCCACGGGAATAGCCAGGGACAAAGCCATGAGTACTCTTTAAGTACTCGCAAACTAATACTAACAAGTGAAAGGGGTTTTTGGTACTAGGACACTAGGCTCTAGGATTATTTTGCAAAAGCCGGATTTATCTCTACTAAGTTTAGAAGCAACGAATGCTAGTTGAAATTTTATAACACCTAAGTGGGAACTTGTATCTCATGCCACAACCCTATTGTGGTCAAGTCAAAGTCTCATTTCATTTCACAAGTCATTTTGAAAAGTCTGACGGGGGAATAGTATGGCCACTCCAACTGTCCATAACCGCGGACGCGGCTATTCGAATAGTTTGACACTTTGTAGAGATTGTACACTTTCACCACAACATTCGATATATCTGTCAGGAACAAATCCTGAATTCACCATACTCAGTATGCGGATAATCAATCCTAACCTTTCAATTACACGCCCTAGTATAAGCACCTCTCCTGTGAGTTTGGCCTCCCAACCATGACCAACTGTAATCTTGGGTACTGCACAGGTGGACAATCTTCACAAGGTAGCCTCAGCTCAGACCTTGGTCGTGAGGGAATAATGCTAAGGTACATAAGTTTCCAGTCAAGCCCTACCCAATCTTCGGGTATTGTGGTTGTACGATAAAATTGGAATGGTATCGCATCCAGACAACCATCAGTTTTATAAAGGGCTAAGGCTCATGCCTCAATATTTTCATCACCAAAATCATCAGGTGTTCGGAAACACATGTCCAAAACATTTCAATAGAATGATCCATCATTCCAAGGTTTTCATAACCATTTTTACACCAAGTATTCCCATCTAAAGTTGATCAAGTTTTATGCTTAGCACTAGCATCTACAAGTGGGGGTAAGCACTAATGAGGTGTGGTAAACAAGTGGAGTTTAACTAAGTTTAATCTTATGCCTTAGGATGACATCAAGATTATCTAGCTTAGGCCAAATTTTATGCTCTTTATGCAACCTTCAATTATCTTTCTAATATCTACAATTTACTTAAGTAAGCTCTAAGTACTAGATTTGATAAAGAAATAAGGTATAAAGCTTGTAGGTAAAACTAGGATTGGTTTATCAAGTGGATATGATCACATAGGCTTAAGGCATATAGTGGTCATGGTAACAAGCAAGTATTAGCTTGCATAAGTATCAGTATAAGCTTGCATTAGTAGGGTATCTTGCAAGTGTTATCTTGCACATTCAACTGGTAGTCTTAGGCTTGCTAAAGTAGAGTATCTTGCAAGTTTTAGCTTGCCTTGTGCAGAGCAGTGGTTGAAGTTCTCCTCGGCTTCTTCTTCGTAGTATCCTCCTTCCTCCTCGTATCCTTGGTCGATACTAGCGTCTATAAATAAATACGATGTACACAATCACCAAACAATACTTAACTACTTGCAATCATCACACAAAAGGGTCCTATAGATGATCTAGCATCATCAATAACATTACAAGATTAAAGCTTGGTTTAATTCCTTTTATTTTTAGAAAAGTAATTTCTACTCATTGAAAAACTACTTAAGATTTAATATTCTCCAAACCAAACATGGGATCATGTTGACACATGTCATCACCACATATTTTAGTCCATGGGAATATGATTTAAAGTGGTGTCACAATTTAATAAGGTTTTACCCTTTTATTTTAATTAATTAAAGTGGCTAGAAATGCCTATGGGGCATTCTTTTATTACTTGAACATTATTTCTGTAAGTAAACCTATATATTTTTATATATTCTGAAAGGTATGGTTAAATGTGATTTTTGAGAGTTGGAATCAACTCAAAAGATATTATGGTTTAAATTTGAAAAATGTTTGAATGCAGAAAAGCTTATGCCTTGTTATTTTTACTATGGATGATCTATAGATCCAAATGACTTGAGTCCAACGGGCTTGGATTCAGCACTTCCAGACCTTTCTAACAAAATTGGTTTCATTCAATTTGCTGCACTGAATCGACCTGGGTTGATTTTTGAAACTGGGTACAGAAGTGTGTTTGAAATAAAATGGAAAAGGTTAAATTCAAATAGCTGGGCTGCGCGGGAAACGATACTGGGCCGGCCTGCTAAGAGCAGCGCTTCCGCGGGATGTTTAAGTGGCTGTGCCCACGCGTCAGTGAGATAGGGGGGTGCAAAGCGGTACGGGGCGATGTGGTGCGTTCGATCTGGTTCTAATCCAACGGCTGAGAGTCATCGTCGACGTTGGGCAATGCCGGCGAGATAGAAACCTAGCGCGGCCAGTGGGAGTCATTGGGGGCTCACCGGGGTTCAGGCGAGGGTCGGCGATGCGGGCGAATGACGAAGTCGACGACGGCGAACTCAGGGGTGGTCGCAGCAGCTCCTGGGGTGGACGAAATCGACGGCGCCCTTCTCTTCCAGAGGCGGCCTGCTCCGGCGCAATTCCGGTGATGCGTTGCTCGCCTTGCTCCGGGACTGAGGTGGGATGGTTCTGGGTGAGAGAGGAGTGGAATGGTGTGAAGAATTCGAGCGCGGAAGGCCTCTATTTATAGTCGCGACGGTGAGACCGAATGGCATGGGCAGGCGACGGTGGTGACACGGCTACGGGCTGCTAGAGGCATGGTCGGTGGTGGCGATCGCTTGGTGGTCTCTTGGCGATGCTCTACGGCTTTAATGCGCGCGTAGGAGCGGTGAGGTTTGGTCTGGAACACGCGACGCTCTTCGCGGCAGAGGCGGCGTCTTCGACGGCGAGCGGTGGCTGTGAGGCATGGGGCGGCGAACGGGGATGTCTGGCGGTCTCCTGGGACGGTGGTGATCGTGTATGCACGCGGCGAGGGCGACGCGCGGTCTATGGGCTTCGGTCGAGGGTGGCGCTCTGGCGCATGCTCGGCATGGTTGGTGGCGAGCTGGGCGCGGTTCGTGCGTGTGGTCCAGTGGCTGGCAACGTTCGAGCGCTAGACAGGGAGTGGTGGTGAACGGTGGGATGCCTCCCAGACATGCTGGCTAGGCTTGTTTCTCTTCCTAACTTGCTATCGACATGGGGGTGACAAGGTTGGCATTGGCTGTTCACCATTGATGACATTGGCAAGCTCATAGTGGTGCTAGTGATTAGTTAAGTTCGTTAGATGATCTACTAAGGCTAGTGCTGCCCACAGAGGGAACAAGTTAGGCTCAATTCACTGCTCAAAACAGTGTTTGCATTTTGTTTGATTTGTGTCTGCAATGTGTTTGATGAAATGGCCGCAAGAATTCAAGTTTTGAATTTTGAAAAGATTTTTGGTGGGTGTGCTAGGTTGGTGCTGGTGAGGCTGCAGATGCTTGGGTTTTGAAAGTTGAGCTTGTTTGAGTGTTTTTGAAAAAGTGGGATCTTCTCATATGATAAAGATTCAATTTTGAATTGCCATTTAAACTATGCATTTGAAAGTTTCTAGATGATCACAAAGTGGGCCTTGATACTTTGTTATGAGTACAATCAAGGGGTGCAAAGATCCAGAAAAGTTTCTGTTAGGTTTTGAAAGTTTGAGACATCCAAAGTAGGCATGGGAGTTAAATTGGTCAAAATGACCATTCCCTCATTTAGCTTTGTTTTGATTTATTTGTCTTTGAGAAAATTTTGGGAATTGTTTAGATGATGTTTATTTCACCTAAGAAACATTTTACAAGCAAAGAAACACACAGACAAGGTGGTTCAAAAGAATTCAAAATGAAATGCATACTCACATGCATGCTTCCATAATTTTATTTAGAAAAGTTTTTGTTAACCCTAATTTTGATGATTAGAGTTTGATGATTCAAGTTTAGTATTTTTGGGATGTTACAATGTCTGTACATGCTAGGATCGTCAAGATTAACCTTAGTTTCCACATGAGCAAATCTGGCTTGCTCCCGTTGTATGCACACGCAGAATCTATCACATTGATCATCATGTGGTGCTTCGAAACAACGAGTCTTGGCAAGGGTGCTTACTAAGGATGAACAATTTATTTACTTGATATTCTGTGAGAGGGATCATCTTATAATGCCACTGTCACGATTTAAGCAATACAAGATGCATAATAGGATTAACATCACTTGCAATTCATAATATGTGATATGATATGGCCTTTCTTCTTGTGCTTCCGATCTCCATATTCAAGCACGAACATGATCTCCATCATCACCGGCGTGGCGTCAAGGTCAATGGCACCTCTCCATGGTTGTGGTCCACCAGCATCAACTATTACAACTACTTTTAATAATAGACACGCCGGTCTTAACGAAATTAAAAGACAATCATAAGGCTCCTGCCGGTTGCCGACTTACAATAAGGAACATTGCCTACATCATATATAATCACAAGCATGGCCATATCACATCACAACACACCCTTGCAAAACAAAGTTAGACGTCTCTAATTTTCTTTGCATGTTTTACGTGGTTTGGGGCTTTCCAGTAAGTACCATTATAACTTACGAACAAGAACCACAACGTTTATGCAAGAACTATCAAGTGCTCGTTGCAAATTGAATCTTCACTATGATGGGAGAGACAGACACCCGCAAAGCTACTTATGCAATACAAGTTGCATGTCGAGCGTGGAGCAAGTCTCATGAACGATGTCATGTGAGGTTAGCCCGGGCCGCTTCATCCCACCATCCTGCAAGATGCAAAGTACACAAGAAGCAATTGATAATAAAAGAACCACCACCCACAGTGACTATTGAGTTCTATTCATGCAACATATCTACTTATAAACACGGCTCTGATACCACTGTAGGGGTTCGTAGCATGGAAACAAATAAATTCTATCGCATGAACACACACAAGCCAATATCTATCTACTAGATTGGTGCAACGAGTTGATAGAGTACTAGCCCTCGAATATCCAAAGCGGTTATCGAGATCGTATTCTCGTGGTTGATGTAGTCATTCACTTGCTAATCTCAAGATCCTGAAGACGATCCTTCTCCCGCCGTGTTCCGGCAGCCCTCCCGCAGTCGGTCACATGTACGGTACTCGATGAAGACCTTCCTCTCCCTTGGTCCAGCAGGAAGCAGAGGTTGTAGATCTCTCCTCGCGATTCCGGCAGCACGACGGCATGGTGTGGGAAGTAGAGGGGGGATCCCGTGATACGTCGGAAACGTATCTATAATTTTTGATGCTCCATGCTTGTTTAGTATCTACTTTGCTTTGCTTTGTCTACACTTTGAGGTGTTTTTACATGTTTTCTGGTACTAACCTATTAACAAGTTGCAACAGTGCCAGAAGCCTGTTTTATGCTGTTTTTGGTTTCAGAAAAGTTAGTAAATAATTATTCTCGGAATAGGACGGGACAAACGTCAAAGTCAATTACTTTCCATGGGGAACAAGAAGTCCAGAGGGGATCCGGAGAGGCCGGCCAGGGCGGCCAGACCCACCCTAGGAACGGGTGGGCCCTGCCCCGCGCGTGGGAGGGGTGTGGGGCCCCTGGCCGCCGCCTCGGCCTCCCCCTTCGCCTATAAGAAGCCCCCGATGCAGAAACCCTAAGAACCCGATCAAATATCCACGAAACCATATGTAGCCGCCGCCACCATCATCCTAGATTGGGGGGGATCTGAAGTTCTTCCCGGCACCCTGTCGGAGGGGAGATCATCCCGGAGGCCTTCTCTCCGGTATGATGCATGAGTAGTTCCACCTTGGACTATGGGTCCATGTAGTAGCTAGATGGTTGTATCTCCTCCTTTGTGCTTTCATGTATAGATCTTATGAGCTCCGTTCATGATCAAGATATAATCTATTTGTAATCATGCATGTTGTGTTTGCGGGGATCCGATGGATATTGAGATTATTATGTTGGTTTGATTAATGGTTTTGTCTTTATGATTCTATCATGTCTGTGTTGTTTGTGATCTTGCATTCTCTCCGTTGTTAGTAGCTATCTTGGCCAAGTAGTTGCTAGTGACTCCAAGAGTGGGTATTTATGCTCGATAGTGGGTTCATGCCTCTAGTTTCCAAGGGAAGTGACAGAAATCTCTTCGGTTGTAGATATGTTGTTGCCACTAGGGAGAAAACAACGGTCTCTTGTTCATGGAACATGTGGACTGTTTACCTTACAAACTTTGCTTAAAGCAGTTGTTTGTTGCTTGCAACTTAATACTGGAGGGGGTTCGGATGATAACCTGAAGGTGGACTTCTAGTCATAGATGCAGTTAGATGGCGGTCTATGTATCTTGTTGTATTGCCCAATCGAATCTCATAGGATCTTTCTGACTAGTAATTGCATTGTAATGCCTTGCTCAGTTCCTGTCAATTGTCCTGCTGTAATTTTTTTACCCTTCATGCCATGTTGTTTATCTAAGGAGAGCACCTCTAGTGAACTATGGACCCCGGTCTAATCTTTCGCATTGATACATCTTCCACTGTTACTTGTTTATTTGCTGCAAACCATTACCTTCCACACCATACGTATAATCCTTTGTTACAGCAAACCGGTGAGCTTGACAACCTCACTGCTTCATTGGGCCAAAGTCTTGAGTTTGTGTTGTGCAGGTCTCCGTGTTGCTTGCAACACCTGTGTGACATTTCCTTCCTCCTTCTGGTTCGATAATCTCGGTCTCAACTGAGGGAAAACTTGCTGCTTGCTCTTCACACCCTACGCTTGGGGTTACCAACAAAGTGCCACATCGAGCATCATCAAGACTTTCTGGCGCCGTTTCCGGGGAGGCTAAGGACGTCTTCACAAGGGGAGTCCTTCACTTCTTTTCTCTTTACTTTGTTTTTAGTTTGCTTTGTTTCTTTTGCTTGGTTTTGTTTGCCTCTTTTAAAAAAACACAAAAAAGTTAGTTCCTGCTCTAGTTGCTACCATGTGTGGTTTTGGACCAACCTTTGTCTGCCCTATGGTAGAAATCTCCACTTTTAAGCAAAAAAGTGAAGAAATTTTTAAAGAAGCTTGGTCTAGAATCTCTGCTTTACAGAGGGAAACTGAGCCTAAGGTGAGCCTTAGCTTGGTTATTGATAGTTTATACCGCGGTATTGCTCTTCGTTATAGATATGCTTTGAATGCTGTGGCTGAGAAAGATTTCTTCCTATGTACTGAGGATGAAGCTTTTGATGCCATAAAGAAACTAATCATGATTTATGGTACACCTAGCAAGTCCGATTCCTCTTTCACAAATATTTTTGCTAGGTTGAACACTCTTGAGACTAGTATTGCTGCTATGAATAGTTGCTATCACACGCTTAGGGCTTACCATGATTATGTTCCCATAAATTCTGAGCCTTCAAAGTGGTTTCCCACAATCAAAGTCTCAATAAACACTACACTTTTCGATGCTCGCTGTGATATCATGTCTGAATTTTGCCTCATGCCTAAATATATTTATGATTCCTTGAGTCTTTGGGAGCTTACTGAAGGAGGAGAGGAAATATCTCTTACCAACAATGCCACTATATTGCTCATTGGAATAGCTGAAGGCATGTTTACAAAAATCTCAGGGAAAATGGTGTCTACTAATTATCTTGTTATTGAATGTGTAGGCAAGGGACATATTACACTTGGGAGATCCCTACTGAAACACTTTGGAGCAGTAATAGATGTGGGAAAATGCATTATGCATTTTGCTCCTCCGGTAAGCAATCATATCTTCCCTAAAGAGAAGAAGAAAGGTAAGAACAAGAGGGGAAAATCTTCATTTGAAAATACTTGATTCTTCTTTCTTCTTGTGCCTAACTTAAAGGCGTTAAAGAAAAGTACTTGTTGGGAGATAACCCAAGAGTTTCCTTGAGTCTTGGAAGTTATTACTTCAGTAATGACCTCTCTTTATCCTTTTTGTTTGCTTGTTGTGCCAAGAATAACCTCTAATGAGAGGGAAGTAAGATTTGGGGAGTTGCTGTCCCGAAACAGATTTCTGTCCTCCACCAAAAACATTCGTGAGGAGTCTCTGTAACTCGGATTGAGCTAAAAATGTACAAATAATTCCCCCAGTATGTTAGCTAACTTTCATTAGTTCAACACTTTTTGATTTGAGCAACAGAAGATGTTTGAAAAAAATCGGTTTCTACCTGCTGGTCTGTTTTGATAGATTTCTGTCATTATTTGCATTTGCTTCTTATTGTTTCCTTTCTGAGTTCTCTTTAGGTGAATTGAGCTTTTTGAAGGAGTTACTACAGTAGCTTGTGTTTTTAGTGAAAATTCTTGTTGTTCCAAAGCTTTGCCAGAGGTCTAATATCTTTTGAATACACTAATGTTGCTAATGAAGATAGTGTGAGGTTTTGTATGAAAGAAAAATTTCAGGTGTAGAGAGAGAATGATGCAATGAGATGATGAATGGACAAAAGATCAAGCTTGGGGATGCCACCATGGTGTCACCCCAAGAAATATCCAAGAGGTACAAGCGTCAAAGCTTGGGGATGCCCAAGGCATCCCCTTCTTCATCAATAAAAAGATCAGGTCTGTCTAGACACTTCGTTTTTATTGTTTCATGCTCAGTTGTGTTGTTCTCGGAGCGTCTTAGTTTTTGTTTGCTTTGCTTAGGTTGTTTAGTTTGCTTTAATAAAGAAGTTTGGACCCCCGTTCTGCTGTGTTGTTTTGCAAATAAGTTGCTTGGTGTTGGAAAGGAGTAGTAAGTTCTTGCTTGAAGTGCAAGAGGAGCTTGCATTGACTATGACTTAGACTTTAGCATGACATGCTAGGTGTGGTTTTAGATTATGCTTAGTGATTATTGCTGTAGCATGTCTTGTTCCAAACAATTGGGATTGCTTAGTGTGCCTTGAAGAAATTTTGCGTTGTTTTAGCATGCAAAAGCATAGTATTGTGGTATTCTCCTTTGATGCTTTGCTTGGGTTGACTTGGCACATGCTCACACCATGTTATGACTATGACAAGTCACCATTTGCCTCTATGATCATTTAGTCCTTGACTTGTAGTACCACTCTTTTATTTGATTAGTATGCTTTGTTGCACTACATGATTATGTCCATTATGCTCTCTTTGTTGGTTGCTCCCAGTATTTTTCTAGCCTCCACTTGTATGAGTAAGTTCTACTCATGCTTCCAACTCCCAAGAAACCAAGTTATTCCAAAGTGTACACTATAAACTCCTATGCATGGTGTGTTACACCATTCCAAGTATATTCTTGTTTTCAACTATCTTCCAATTAAAAACTATTTTGTTATGTGAAAACTTAGCGATTAAAGTCCTCACGAACTTGATGGCACACTTTATATTCTTTGCCCCTAATAAACTTGAACCATTGTGAAAACTTTGTTGTATATGCTTGCACTTATAAGTTAGAATTAGCAGAACCGTGCTGTCACGGGGAACGTTTTCAACATTGCACTTGTACTTTGTACTCAGTTGATATCATGTTCTTTTGTCTATGGAAGTTACCGGTGTGGAATAAAGAGGGAACTTGTAAGTCCATGGAGTTTGTATCCTGTGTTAGAGAAACGCCTGGGCCGCTAGCCTAAGCCATGCGTAATCATGGTGGAAACTTGCAGCATCACCATAGTGAGCTATCTATGAAACATCCTCAATAAAAAGCTATGCATATGGTAAATAAAAAGATTGCTGAGATGCTCATTGTCTGCTTGCCTTGTCACTTTGGTTATGGGAAAGCTCCTGTACCATGTGCAAGGGGTACCCCGTTGGCAGTTCTCAATGATATGCAAATACGTACAATGACAAGAACTTACCTGGGCCCACAGTTGAGTATGCATGAGGTGTGGCCCTCGTATTCAAGGGACTTGAGATTGCCAACTTATACTTCGTCAATCATATACTCCATCTTTGCCACTTTAACCGTAACCACTTCAAGATGCTTATGATAGGGGCAATGAGGGCTGAAAGCTAAAAAGTACCATAATTTTTGGAAGCTCTTTTTGAAACTTGTAAACCCTGCTTCCTTTACAAAAAGGCCTTTCTTCCACCACTATTGAGTCTCCACCTTCTACCTTTAGGCACCATTAAGAGAGCATAGTTGTCATTATATGTGCAGTGTTCTAAATCTTATTAATTGATGCATATTGTGATATTACTTGTTCTTGTGCTATTTGTTTCTAGTCACCCTTGTGAACTTTGTGTCCTATGCATCTATATTGCTACTCTATGAGGGACAAGCTAATTGCCACTATGCCATGTTTTCTATATGTGAAACAAACAAACATTTTTCAATGCATGTTATTCATGGTCTTTGTTTGTAGCTTGTCATGTTGCATGCATAGTTACTATGTCCTATTGTTAGAACTCCATATTTCATGCACATGTTTAGAGTTCTTTGATCCCAGCTTTCAAATGCTTGCAAATGGTTGGATCTTTATTGTGATGGTGCATATCACCTTAGAAATTATTCTTTTATCACTTACCTACTCGAGGACGAGCAGGAGTTAAGCTTGGGGATGTTGATACGTCGGAAACGTATCTATAATTTTTGATGCTCCATGCTTGTTTAGTATCTAATTTGCTTTGCCTGTCTACACTTTGAGGTGATTTTTACATGTTTTCTGGTACTAACCTATTAACAAGTTGCAACAGTGGCAGGTGCCTGTTTTCTGCTGTTTTTGGTTTTAGAAAATTTAGTAAACAAATATTCTCGGAATTGGACGGGACAAACGTCAAAGCCAATTACTTTCCGTGGGGAACAAGCAGTCCAGAGGGGAGCCAGAGAGGCCGGCCAGGGCGGCCAGACCCACCCTAGGCACGGGTGGGCCCTGCCCCACGCCTAGGAGGGGTGTGGGGCCCCTGGCCACTGCCTCGGCCTCCCCCTTCGCATATAAGAAGCCCCCGATGCAGAAACCCTAACCACCCGATCAAATCTCCACAAAACCATCTGTAGCCACCGTCACCATCGTCCCTAGATCGGGGGGGAGATCTGAAGTTCTTCCCAGCACCCTGCCGGAGGGGAGATCATCCCGGAGGCCTTCTCTCTGGTATGATGCGTGAGTAGTTCCACCTTGGACTATGGGTCCATGTAGTATCTAGATGGTTGTATCTCTTCGTTTGTGCTTTCATGTATAGATCGTGTGAGCTCCATTCATGATGAAGATCTAATCTATTTGTAATAATGCATGTTGTGTTTGCGGGGATCCGATGGATATTGAGATTATTATGTTGGTCTGATTAATGGTTTTATCTTTATGATTCTATCATGTCTGTGTTGTTTGTGATCTTGCATGCTCTCCGTTGTTAGTAGCTATCTTGGCCAAGTAGTTTCTAGTGACTCCAAGAGGTGGTATTTATGCTCGATAGTGGGTTCATGCCTCTAGTTTCCAAGGGAAGTGACAGAAATCTCTTCGATTTTAGATGTGATATTGCCACTAGGGAGAAAACAATGGTCTCTTTTTCATGGAACATGTGGACTGTTTACCTTACACACTTTGCTTAAAGCATTTGTTTGTTGCTTGCAACTTAATACTGGAGGGGTTCGGATGATAACCTGAAGGTGGACTTCTATTCATAGATGCAGTTGGATGGAGGTCTATGTATCTTGTTGTATTGCCCAATCGAATCTCATAGGATCTTTCTGACTAGTAATTGCATTGTTATGCCTTGCTCAGTTCCTGTCAATTGCCCTGCTGTAATTTGTTTACCCTTAATGCCATGTTGTTTATCTAAGGAGAGCACCTCTAGTGAACTATGGACCCCGGTCCAATATTTACCATTGATACATCTTCCACTTTTACTTGTTTACTTGCTACAAACCAATTACCTTCCACACCATACGTTTAATCATTTGTTACAGCAAACCGGTGAGCTTGACAACCTCACTGCTTCATTGGGGCAAAGTCTTGAGTTTGTGTTGTGCAGGTCTCCGCGTTGCTTGCATCACATGTGTGACGTTTCCTTCCTCCTTCTGGTTCGATAACCTCGGTCTCAACTGAGGGAAAACTTGTTGCTTGCTCTTCACACCCTACGCTTGGGGTTACCAACGAAGTGCCACGTCGAGAATCATCATCCCGCAGTGCTTCTCCTAAGCGGGAGCGGGTATGATGGAGTAGAGGGAGCCTCGATGATCTAGGGTTTAGAGGGTCGAGGTTTAGAGGAAGCCGACTTCTAGGGATTAGCTAGGCGGAGGCTATCTAGAGGAGATCTAGATCGGCTGCAACTAGAGAGTGGGGCGGCGGCTGACCTAGGGTTTCTTGTTGGGTGCAAGGGGGGGTGAACCCTCCCCTCTATTTATGAGAGGGAGGGGCGGTTTGGGAAGGGGAGTCCTCCCCAAACTCCACCTTGTGGCCGGTGGCAAGGGAGAGGAGGAATCCTCCCTTAGCTAGGATTCCTTCCCTCCCTCCACTAGGCAACCATGTTGGGATTTGACCTTTTCAAATTGGCGTTAGAGTTTCAAACTAGAGTTTTTTTTCTCTCTTCCCATTGCCCAGCCAAGTGACCTAGTACATGATGCAACCATTCCACTTTGTCATGACACATCCATGTACCCTTCCCACTCCGTCTTAGTGGACCTTCTAGACCTGTCTAGAACATTCCGGTGAAAACACCGAAACCATTCCTGAACTCTGGAATTGGACTTTCCTTATATGAATCTTATTCTCTGGACTATTCTGGATCTCCTCATGATATCCCGGATCGAATCCGAGACTCCGAACAACATTCGGTCTCTTACTCACATTCCATTACTACTAAACAACATCAAATTCCTACTCCCTATGATACGTCGGAAACGTATCTATAGTTTCTGATGTTCCATGCTTGTTTAGTATCTACTTTGCTTTTTCTACACTTTGAGGTATTTTTATATGTTTTCTGGTACTAACCTATTAACAAGATGCCATGGTGCTAGTTGCCTGTTTTCTTTTATTTTTGGTTCCAGAAAAGGCAGAAAATCAATTTTCTTGGAATTGGACGGGACAAAAGGCCAAGTCAATATTCTACCATGGGGAACACAGATCCAGAAGACGAGACGGAGAAGAGGCACCAGGGGGTCACACCACCTGGCCGCGCGGCCAGGCCTGGCACACGCCTGGGAGGGGGTGCGGCCACCCTGGGTGCCCTCCTGCCTCGCTTCTTCACCTATAAGAAGCCCCTGATACCAAAACCCTAGGTACCCGATCAATCTTCCATGAAACTGTCTGTAGCCACCGCCACCATCATACCTAGATCAGGAGGGAATCTGAAGTTCTTCCCGGCACCCTTCCGGAGGGGAAACCATCCCGGAGGCCTTCTTCATCATCATACCAGCCTCCGGTATGAAGCATGAGTAGTTCCACCTTGGAGTGTGTGTCCATGTAGTACCTAGATGGTTGTTTATCCTCCTTTGTGCTACCATGTTTAGATCTTGTGAGCTCCGTTCATGATCAAGATCATCTATTTGTAATCATGCATGTTGTGTTTGTGGTGATCCGATGGATATTGAGATTACTATGTCAGATTGATTAATGGTTCTATCTTATTGATTCTATCATGTCTGTGTTGTTTGTGATCTTGAATGATCTCCATTTCTATTAGCTATATTGGCCAAGTAGATGCTAGTGACTCCAAGAGGGGGTATTTATGCTCGATAGTGGGTTCATGCCTCTATTTAATTTGGGGAAGTGACAGAAATATCTAAGGTTGTAGATGTGTTATTGCTACTAGGGAGAAAACAACGGTCTCTTGTTCATGGAACAAGTGGATTGTTTACCTTACACACTTTTCCTAAAGCGGTTTTCTGTTGCTTGCAACTTAATACTGGAGGGTGTTCGGATGATAACCTGAAAGTGGATTACTAGTCATAGATGTAGTTGGATGGCGGTCTATGTATCTTGTTGTATTGCCCAATCAAATCTCATAGGATCATGAATGTCTAGTATTGCATTATTATGCCTTGCTCTGTCCTATCAATTGCCCCGCTGTAATTTGTTTACCCAGCATGCCATGTTTGTTTATCTTAAGGAGAACACCTCTAGTGAACGATGGCCCCTAGTACAATCTTTACCATTGATACATCTTCCACTGTTCCTGTTTACTTTATGCAAACCACTATTACCTTCCACACCATACAGTTAATCCTTTGTTTTCAGCAAACCGGTGAGATTGAAAACCTCACTGTTCATTGGGGCAAAGTCTTGGGTTTGTGTTGTGCAGGTTTCCAAGTTGCTAGAAACACCTTTGGGTCGTTTCCTTCCTCCTACTGGTTCGATAACCTTGGTTTCTTTCTGAGGGAAGACTTGCTGCTGTGCTCATCATACCTTCCTCTTGGGGTCTCCCAACGAAGCTCTACATTGATCTGAGCGCATCACCCTACGGTTCGTGAATTATGGAAATTCATATGGCTCCCACATATTTATACGATTACTTCGTGATCGAATGAACCATTTACATAGATACCAATTTCCCTTTGTCTCGCCATACTTTACTTATCCAAGGTTTGATCGTCGGTATCTCTGCATACCTAGTTCAACCTTGTTACCGATAAGTACTCTTTACTCGTTCCTATGATATGTGATCTCTTGTGAGCTAGTCACATGCTTGCAAGCCAATTGGATGACATTCCACCGAGAGGGCCCAGAGTATATCTATTTGTCATATGGATGGACAAATCCCACTCTTGATGCATGTGCCTCAACACATACTTTCCGAACACTCAATGCCACCTTTATAGACACGTAGTTATGAAGTGGTGTTTGATGTCATCAAAGCATCCATCCGGTGATGATGATTAAAATGATCTCATGGTCGAAGGATTTAGGTTATTATGTATTTGAAAGCTTATAACAAGTGAACTATTTAAATGACTTGATCTTATGCTACGCTTAACTATAGGATTATGTACATCACATGATTCTCCTAATGATATGACCTTGTTATTAATAACATCCAATGTTCATGATCAGGAAACCATGATCATCAATTAATCAACAAGCTAGTATTACAAAGAGGCTTTACTAGGGACTTTTTTATGTTTACAAAACACACAAGTATTAATGTTTCCGGTTAATACAATTATATCATGAATGTAAAACTTTATCATAAACATAAAGATACGATAATAACCACTTTATTATTGCCTCTTGGGCATGTATCCAATAGGTACTACCTAGTAAAAACCTAAATAGCTACCGCCGCCCGCCCATCGCAAAATGCCTATACCTACCGGAGTACTGGAAAAGGCAATGTACTACTCGAGTATAAAAAGATATGTATTACCGGAGTATTAGTACAACTATACAACTACCGATTCTAATGTTCTACTTCGGTTACTACTCCGTGGAGTTTCCAAAATCCGGACCTATTTTTTTCTAAATTAATCCTAGTAAATGTATCTAGACAATCTTAACCACAAGAAAGAAATGAAACTGTGCTAAGGTTTTTTGTACCGGGGCATCGATCGTGACGTTTTTCATGTGGACCAGAATGCTGTAAACTTGGTTTCAACCGGGGCAGGTGCCCTTTCCCTCTAAAAAGAGAGAGAAACGAAAAAGCCAGAAGAGACAAGTAGATAGAATAAAATGCAGATCATGCTAAAGACATGCATGCAGTCCTCGATCTCTCCCCTACAGCACTGTACACTTTGCGCTAGACCCCAGGCTTCTATGTCTCTCTCTAGGAGTAGACCTTCACGTGGGTAGATCTGTTATTGTATAGTGTGATACCTACTTTACTCTCACCTGTCAACTTCCTGCAGCCTTATTTTGACCGATCAGTGTGAAGTATGGCGTTGAAGTAGCGATACCTACTTATTACTCCATTTTTATGCAGGAGCATGGCTCTAGGATGGATCAAGGGACCCCATATTCAATTCCCTCAATGCTGCAAAAAAATTCTAGATTGTGGGCACTACATCAGCGAGCCGAGCTTCCAAGGAACCACTCCAACGCCCGGTGTCTCAGTGGAGTCCACCAAGAGCTAGCCGAGAGGACGACTAGCGCGAGCGTGCTCTTTAGGAAGCGTGCGTTTCCGGCCGCTCGGCAGCGTGTGTATTTCCGGTCGCATGGCAGCCCGACATGTGGCGTGTGTACGCTCACCCGTGCATATTTCCAGCCGCTTGGCTGCGCGCGTATTTCCGGCTGCACGGCAGTCCGACACGTGGCTAGCTGCTCATGTAGTGCACGTGACCAAAGGCAGTTCAACAAAGTGCAATAAGGTAGTGCACGAGCAATGCAACTCGTGCATTGTTAACCGAAGCAGTGCAACGCAGTAAAACAAGACAGTGCATGAACCGTGCACTGCTAGAACACTGCACAGTGCAATATGACCGTAGGCAGTGCAACATAGTACAACAAGGCAGTATATGGACGGTGCACTGCCTGGACACCGCGCAGTGCACTACGACGGAAGATAGTGCAAGGCAGTATAACAAGGAAGTACACTGCTAGGACATCGCATAGTGCACTGTGACCCAAGACAGTGCAAGATGGTACAACGAGGCAGTACACTTCCAGGACACCGTATAGTGCACTGCGAACTAAGGCAGTGCAACACAGAACAACAAGACAGTGCATCAACAGTGCACTGCTAGAACATCGCGTAGTGCACTATGACCTTAGGTAGTGCAGCGCAGTACAACAAAGCAGTGCGTGTACGGTGTACTACTAGGACATGTCGTAGTGCACTACGACCTTAGGTAGTGCAACACAATACAACAAGTCAGTGCAATGCCAGGACACTATGCCGTGCATTACAACCGAAGGCACCATGCACTAGACCAAAAAGGCAGTGCAACCTATGCATCAAAGGCAGTACAAGAAAAAAGTTTGTCTAAACATATCAACAATGGATCTAGTTTTGAATATCTTGACATGACTAGCAAGGCCGTGAAAATGGATATTGATTGGGACTCTCCGTTTGAAAGATATTGCAGTTTTCGTGTTCAAATCTACAAAATGAAAAGGAAAAAGGAACTGCGACCCTCTCTGCATCCACCACGTGTTGCACCAGAGAAGGCCACGATAGCGCGTGAGGCACTCCGCGCCCGCCACTTGCAGGCAGCAGTAGTGACGCGCGAGTGACCTCCCAGGAGCATGCCCTTTTTCTAGCCTTTTCGGCTAGCTGACAATGGACAAAGACGATCTAGCATCGATAAATGTTCCATGCCCCCACGATGGTTGTCTCACCATGGTCTTCTACTACAAGCTCGACGAGCTAGCACTGATAACTGTTCCATGCCCCCACGACGGTTGTCTCACCATGGTCGCCTACCACGAGCTTGACGACCACAAGACCGCATGCCCATATAGCCCGTGCGGCTGCATGGAGGTGGGCTACATTTTCACTACCTCGCCGGTCGAGCTCCTTATCCACCTCGACGACCACCACAAGGTACAAGTGCATAGGATATAGTACGACCAACCCATAGAGTTTACAGTAACAATGTCATTACCGTCCTTTCCTCCATCCATGTTCATCGTCTACTATGATGACGCTAGCGTGTTCACCCTCATCATCGGCGAGCTCGGCTAGGCCGTTGCTATTTCCTCGGTGTGCGTCAGGGAGGCCGCGTGCTCATGGCCCCGGTACAGGGCGAAGCTATGCGCGACTGGCCCGCAGTCGCCAACAGACTTCTCGACGGACACCGTTAATGGGGTAATGGAGCTGACGAGCTGCGTATCGCCCCGCAGTGTCATCCTCGAAGATCTGATATTCCTCACGGTGCCGCCGCGTTACATAACCGCGGCTGCTGGATAGTACCAAAAGGTGTTCTCTTTCTCCGTTTGCATCGACAAGAAGAATTGATCTTAAACTTCTGCTAGTGATCCTAACGCGATGGTAATGATGTATTACTAGTTAATTTAGTTCTAGAGTTCCACTTGTTTACTTGTTACTGTAGTAGTAGTACTCGGAGATAAGGTCTATTTTGGCACTATGAAGGGTGTATTTTGGCTATAAAGTAAGTTTGCTGATAATGTTTATATTTAGGATTTAAGGGTTCCCTAAAATTATATGTCAAACTTCTATATATTACGCCACACTCACGTGCAAGGCACGTGCAACTTACTCATCCTACTACTTTTCCTTGCTTGATTTTAGGGCCCTTTGTGTTAAATGTTTGGATTTGGATGTAATTTTCTCTTCTGTGAGGTCCTTGGTGTAACATATATATACACATCCTATGACCATGTTGATTGAAGAATTTTGCTGCCTCGGGACATACCCCGGTCAGAAAAATAAAGTGCCACCACCCAGTTTTAAAAAAAGTGGTAGATGATGACCTTGGTCATTTGGCCTGAAACCCAAGAAAGTACACATGGAGTACGTGGTATAGTAGGCCATACCGTCAAACATTTTTTCAAGTATTTTTACTACTCCCTCTGACCCATATTACTTGACTTCGAGTTGTCAAAATTTGGATGAACCTATATACTAAATAGTGTCTAGATTCATCCAAATTTAGACAAATTTGAGTCAATTAATATGGGTCGGAGGGAGTAGTAGAATAAGTTAAAGTTCAAAGAATGCCCCCAACAAATTTTTGTACAAAGTGGACAATTATTTCTTACAGTTTACCAAGTTTAAGGATTTTCCCGGTTTCGAAATTCGAACATGAACCGTTGGATCAAGACTGGCAAATCCAAACATTGATAACCGTTGGATCTTCTTTTCTATTCTTAGCATCTAGATTCTATTGATAGTCTTTAGCACAATGAACGCTTTTGTGCGCAAACCTCAAAACACACTTCTTTGCTTAGTTTCAGGGACCATGTGCTAAATGCATGGAGTTGGATGTGATTTTCAGTTTTTATGAGGTCCTTGATGTAACTTGTACTTCCACGACCATGTTAACTGAAGCACCTTGCTCCGGGGGGGGGGGGGGCTACCACAGTTAGAAGAAAATGCAACCCTCCCAATCACACAAAGTGGACCACGGTTACTCATATAATTCCATTTTTCAAGCTTCCTAGATAACTTCGCACACTTAACTTACTTCCTTGTCGATTCAACAAAATTAGGTTAAACTTGAGCTACAAGTAAGCGTAGTAGATTAATTGCTCTTGAATGAAATGTAATTTCAGAGGTAGATGGGTGCGTCTTCTTGTAGCAAACAATGCTATCGGTGTGAGTTTCCAACTATCTGGAAAGAACCTTCTCAATTTCCCTAGTGATGACGAGATTTTTCTTTTCCGTAAAGAAAGTCCAAATAATATGGATCTGAATGCCACAATCCAGCAAGCTTCCAGACATATTAAGTGGACCAACATGTTGTACGTAATTAGATTTTGATGTTTTTTATGAGTTTTCAAAATACCTAGCTAACTCTGCCCACTTGTGTGAATTTATGCCGATTTATCGAAATTAGGTCAAATTTGAACAATGAGTAAATTTTAGGCTGCTTTGATAGTTTTACAAAAAATATTTTCGAGGTACGCATCGAGGGGTCGATTAATATATCACAAACCACCGAGAGTTTTGACAACAGGTTCAACTTCATGCTAAGATTATTCATCTTGACAACTTAATGAAATTAGGTCAAACTTGAGCTACAAGTAGGCACGATAGATTCTCTCGAATTAAATGTAATTTCACAGCGGTAGATGGGTGCATCTTCTTGAAGTAAACAATACCATCGGTGTAAGTTTCCAACTATCAGGAAATAACATTCCAATTTTTCTAAGTGATGACGATTGAGATTGTTCATTTCCAAAAAGAAAGTCTGAAGAATATGGATCTGAATGCCACGAGCCAAGCTTTCGACATATATAGTGGACCGACATGTTGTACTTATGATTAATTCCCATGTTTTAGATGTTTTGAAACTTCGGTCTAGCTAACTCTGTCCACTTGAATGACTTTATGTCTATTTACCGAGATTAGGTGAAAATTTTGAACTACAAGTAAATTGTAGGTTGCTTTGAAAGTTTATGAAAAAGCTTTTGGAAGGTACCCACTAGGGAGTTACAACTAATATATCAGAAACCACAAATGTTTTAGATGATAGGTCCAACTTCTTGCTAAGATTTTTCACCTTGACAATTTAACAAAATTTTGTCAAACTTGAGATACACAAGTAAGCGCAATAGATTTCTCTTGAATTAAATGTATTTTCAGAGGTAAATGGGTGCATCTTCTTGCAGTAAACAATGTCATCGGTGTGAGTTTTGAACTATGAGGAAATAACATTCAATTCTCAATTTTTCGAGTGATGACAACATAGTTATTTTCTGTAAAGAAAAGTTCAAAGAATATTGGATCTAGATGTCACAAGATAAGTTTACATACATATATATTGGACCAACATGTTATACTTACGATCCCTTGTTTTATGAGTTTTCAAACTTCCTAGCTAACTGAGCCCACCTGAATGAATTTATGTCCATTTATCGAAATTAGGTCAAATTTGAAACTACAAGTAAATTTAGGTTGCTTTGAAAGTTTGCCAAAAACTTTTCGGGGTACCCACCATCGGGGGCATAATTAATATATCAAACCACCGAGAGTTTTGACGATAGCTTCAACTTCTTGCTAAGATTTTGCATCTTGACAATTTAATGAAATAAGGTCAAACTTGAGCTACCAGTAAGGACAATAGATTTCTATTGAATTAAATGTCTTTTTGGAGGTTGATGGGTGCATCTTATTGTATTAAACAATGTTGTCAATGTGAGTTTCCAACTATGAGGAAAAAACATTCTCAATTTTCCGAGTGATGACGAGATTGTTCTTTCCTGTAAAAAAAGTTCGAAGAACATGGATTTGAATACCACAAGCCAAGTTTTTAGACATATACAGTGGACCAAAATGTTGTACTTACGATTTCCCATGTTTTATGAGTTCTCAAACTTTCTAGCTAACTCGGACCACTTGAATGACTTTATGCCGATTTATCGAAATTAGGTCAAATTTGACTAAAGCTAGTAAATCGTAGGCTGCTCCGTGAGTTTTATGAAATGGCGTTTGGAGGTACCCAGATCGGGCGGTCAATTAATATATCTGAAACCACCCAGA
Organism: Avena sativa; assembly: GCA_916181665.1. Lineage (NCBI taxonomy): Eukaryota > Viridiplantae > Streptophyta > Magnoliopsida > Poales > Poaceae > Avena > Avena sativa. Next base: position 232,717,704 of record OV702279.1, read on the forward strand.
GTTTTGACGACTGGTTTGACTTCTTGCTAAGATGTTGCATCTTGACAATTTTCAACCCCTTTTGAAAATGACCACATGAAATAAAGAAAAAGAAAAAATAAATTGAAAGATTTACGCATGACATTCCCTATCATGTCATTATGCGCTACGTGCCATAAAAACATTAACCATGGGATTTGATGAGTTTTGGAAAAAAAACCTTTGCAGTATAGTTCTGCCATGTATAGACACTATTGGGTTTCAAACAGAACGACTAAGGTTGTCAAGGCCATATCGACCAACACCGTAGTTTACGACCTGATGGAGTTCCCGCAGTAGATGGGTGCATCTTGGAGTAGTAAGCATTGTTGACCATGAGAGTTTTCATACATATAATGGATCATGCTTCCTATCTAATTCTAACTACATTGGTTAAATGAATTTCGCAAAAAAAATCGAGTCTAGTGCGGTGGAGATGGGAGTATAAATCATGAGTGTCTAAGGGCATCCATAATGTAGGACCCACCTGGCTTATGAGAATTACCACAATGTATAGGTCAACATTTGCCTTAACGTAGGACCCACATCGCTTGGTCATATTCCTCCATGCAAGAGCGAGGAGGGAGGGGAAATGATTTTTCTATTCCCTATGGGCAACCCACAAGTTTGAGGTAAATTTATTTTCTCCACAATGTACTACTATATGCCTTAAGGTGTGCATTTTTTACACATTGCGGATGCCCTAAGGGAAAAATAAAATAATGGGCCCACTTGGCATTGTATGGCCAAGCTATAAAACTCCCATGCAAAAGTTGTTCAGTTAGTGGGTCCCACGAATCATCTCATTTAGACACTGGTGGATATTATTACTTGTAGTATAGTAGTATTTCTGTTGCTTAGACATAATTATATGCTAACCTCTGTCCACGCGCTATACTTGCAGAGAGAATAAAACGTAGGCATGGGAAGAGGGAAGTTGTGAAGAGAGAAGAGGAGTTGAAGGCGGTTCAATGTGAGAGCAAAGTTTATGATGGGTTCCTAACACGAGGTACTCCTGACTCTACTAGTAGTAGTAAATGTCAGGACCTATGCATGCAAAAAATTAGAAGTGTGTTTTCTCTCTCCTTCGATGCCTCTCATATCTCCACCCCTCTTCCCTCGCGCACCGGCCCGGCTGATCTCTCCCTCGTCCACAGCATGGCGCTACGCACGTGTGCCTCGATACGGTGGCTTTGTTTTATTATTTTTTGAGTGAGAGGGCGGCTCTGTTTCTCTGGCGTGTTCGGTAGCCGCGTTGGTGTGCAGTAGGAGTAGTACATAGAATGAAACCACTTTGGTCCTTGGTGGCAAAAAGATTCAAACTTTTTCGGTTTCAAAATTTTCACTTGCTTCCCGAATATCGAGAGGGGAAGGTTATTTAAAAGACCGGCCATTCGCAGTAGTACTTCTTATCTTATCTTTTTTGTAAAAAAACTATATAGTGTACGGATAACTTTGAACATGGACCGTTGGATCAAGACTGGAAAATCCAAACATTGCTAACCATTGGATCTTCTTTTCCATTCTTGGCATCTAGAAGATTCTACTGATAGTCCTAAGCACAATGAACGCTATTGCGTGCCAACCTTTAAACAAACTTCATTGCTTAGTTTCAGGGACCTTGTGATAAAGGCATGGACTTAGATGTAATTTTTATTTTTTATGAGGTCCTTGATGTAACTTGTACTTCCACCGACCATGTTAATTAAAGCACCTCACTCCAGGGGGACCTACCATAGTTAGAAGAAAATGCAACCCTCCAAATTATCACACAACGTAGACCATAGTTTCTTATATAATTTCATTTTTCAAGATTTCTAGCTAACTTCGCACACTTCACTTACTTGTTTGTCGATTCAACAAAATTAGGTCAAACTTGAGCTACAAGTAAGTGCGGTAGATTAATTGCTCTTTAATTAAATATAATTTAAGAGGTAGATGGGTGCGTATTCTTGTAGCAAACAATGTTGTCGGTGTGAGTTTCCAACTATCTGGAAAGAACATTCTCAATTTCCCATGTGATGACGAGATTGTTATTTTCCATAAAGAAAGTCCGAATAATATGGATCTGAATGCCACAATCCAGCAAGCTTCCAGACATATTAAGTGGACCAACATGTTGTACGTAATTGATATTTCCATGTTTTTTGAGTTTTCAAACTCCCTAGCTAACTCTGCCCACTTGAGTGACTTTATGCCGATTTATCGAAATTAGGTCAAATTTGAACAGCGGATAAATTTTAGGATGCTTTGATAGTTTTATGAAAAAGATTTTCGAGGTACCCATCGAGGGGTTAATTAGTATATCAGAAATCACCGAGAGTTTTGACAACAGGTTCAACTTCTTGCTAGGATTATTCATCTTGACAACTTAACAAAATTAGGTCAAACTTGAGCTACAAGTAGGCGCGGTAGATTGCTCTCAAATTAAATGTAATTTCATAGCAGTTGATGGGTGCATCTTCTTGTACTAAAACATATAGTCGGTGTGAGTTTCCAACTATCAGAAAATAGCATTCTAATTTTTCTGAGTGATGACGATCGAGATTGTTCATTTCTGAAAAGAAATTCTGAAGAATATGGATCTAAATGCCATGAGCTAAGCTTTCGACATATATAGTGGACCGACATGTTGTACTTATGATAAATTTCCATGTTTTAGATGTTTTCAAACATCGGTCTAGCTAACTAAGTCCACTTGAATGACTTTATGTCTATTTACCGAGATTAGGTGAAAATTTTGAACTACAAGTAAATTTTAGGTTGCTTTGAAAGTTTACGAAAAAGCTTTTGAAAGGTACCCACCAGGGAGTCACAACTAATATATCAGAAACCACCAAGATTTTAGATGACGGGTCCAACTTCTTGGCAAGATTTTTCACCTTGACAATTTAACAAATTTTTGTCAAACTTGAGCTACACAAGTAAGCGCAATAGATTTCTCTGGAATTAAATGTATTTTTAGAGGTAAATGGGTGCATCTTATTGCAGTAAACAATGTCATCAGTGTGAGTTTCGAACTATGAGGAAAGAACATTCAATTCTCAATTTTTCGAGTGATGAGAACATATTTATTTTCCGTAAAGAAAACTTCGAAGAATATTGGATCTGTATGCCACAAGCCAAGTTTACATACATATATATTGGACCAACATGTTGCACTTACGATTTCCATGTTTTATGAGTTTTCAAACTTCCTAGCTAACTGAGCCCACCTGAATGAATTTATGTCCATTTATCGAAATTTGGTCACATTTGAAACTACAAGTAAATTGTAGGTTGCTTCGAAAGTTTGCGAAAAACTTTTCGGGGTACCCACCATCGGGGGCATAATTAATATATCAAACCACCGAGAGTTTTCACGATAGCTTCAACTTCTTGCTAAGATTTTGCATCTTGATAATTTAACGAAATAAGGTCAAACTTGAGTCATCAGTAAGCACGATAGATTGCTCTTGAATTAAATGTCTTTTCATAGGTTGATGGGTGCATCTTATTGTATTAAACAATGTTGTCAGTGTGAGTTTTCAACTATGAGGAAAGAACATTCTCAATTTTCTGACTGATGACAAGATTGTTCTTTCCCATAAAGGAAGTCCGAAGAACATGGATCTGAATACCACAAGCCAAGTTTTCAGACATATACAGTGGATCCAAATTTTGTACTTACGATTTCCCATGTTTTATGAGTTCTCAAACTTCCTAGCTAACTCCACCCACTTGAATGACTTTATGTCGATTTATCGAAATTAGGTCAAATTTGACTACTGCTAGTAAATCATAGGCTGCTCCATGAGTTTTATGAAATGGTGTTTGGAGGTACCCACATCGGGCGGTCAATTAATATATCTGAAACTAGTGAGAGTTTTGAAGACTGGTTTGACTTCTTGCTAAGATTTTGCATCTTGACAATTTTGAACACCTTTTGAAAATAACTACATGAAGTAAAGAAAAAGAAAGAAGAAATTAAAAGATTTACGCATGACATGCCCTATCATGTCGTGTGCGCTATGTGCCATGAAAACATTAACCATGGGATTAGACGAGATTTGAAAAAAAACACCTTCGCAGTATTGTTCTTCCATGTATAGACACTATTGGGTTTCAAACGGAATGACCAAGGTTGTCAAGGCCATACTGATCAATACCGTAGTTTACGACCTGATGGAGTTCCCGCGGTAGATGGGTGCATCTTGGGGTAGTAAGCATTGTTGACCATGAGAGTTTTCCCACATATAGTAGATCATGCTTCCTATCTAACTCAAGGTTTCGAATTTTAGACGAGATTACCGAAATTTCACCGAAATTCAACCATTTCGGCCAGGACTGGTAAGAGAATTTACCGAACGGAAACTTTGTAAATTTGGGATTTTTTGTTGAATTATCCAAAATATTTTATATTTGGTAGAATTTTATTCGAAACTATAAATTTTGGTCTAATTTCAGCCAAATTTCGTTTCAAAGTTTAAATTTGGATTCTTGCATTTCATGCGAGATTTGACCGAAATAACCGAATTTTGGCCATTTTGCTCTGACCCGGTAAAAAAGCAAAACCGAAATCCAAAACCTTGATCTAACTACATCGGTTAAATGAATTCCGCAAAAAAAATCAAGTCTAGCGCGACAAAGATGGGAGTACAAAGCACGAGTGTCTAAGGGCATCCGTAATGTAGGACCCGCCCGGCTGATGAGAATTACCACAATATGTAGGTCAACATTTTCCACAAGGTAGGACCCACATCGCTTGGTCATATTCCTCCATGCAAGAGAGAGGAGGGAGGGGAAATGATTTTTCTATTCTCTATGGGCAACCCACAAGTTTGAGGTAACTTTATTTTCTCCACAATGTACTACTATATGCCTTAAGGTATGCTTTTTTACACACTGTGGATGCCCTAAGGGAAAAAGAAAATAATGGGCCTACTTGGCAGTGTATGACCAAGCTATAAAACTCCCATGCAAAAGTTATTTAGTTTAGTGGGTCCCATGAATCATCTTCTTTAGACACTGGTGGAGCTTATTACTTATAGTACAATAGTATTTATGTTGCTTAGACATAAGTATATGCTAACCTCTGTCCACACGCTGTACTTGTAGAGGGAATAAAACGTAGGCAGGGGAAGAGGAGTTGAAGGAGGTTCGATGTCAGAGCAAAGTTTATGATGGGTTCCTGACACGAGGTATTCCTGACTCTACTAGTAGTAGTAAATGTCAGGACCTATGCACACAAAAAATTGAAAGTGTGTTTTCTCTCTCCTTTGCTGCCTCTCATCTCTCCACCCCTCTCCCCTCGCGCACCAGCCCGGTTGATCTCTCCCTCGTCCACAACGTGGCCCTGCGCACGTCTGCCTCGGTACGGCGTCTCTGTTTTTTCTTTTCTAAGAGAGAGGGCGGCTCTGTTTCTCTAGAATGTTCGGCAGCCGCGTTGGTGTGGAGTAGGAGTAGTACATAGGAAGGAAAACACTTTGGTCCTTGGCAGCAAAAAGATTCAAACTTTTCTGGTTTTGAAATTTTCACTTGCTTCCCAAACATCAAGAGGGAAAGGTTATTCAAAAGATAGGTGATACGTCGTAAACGTATCTATAATTTTTGATGTTCCATGCTTGTTTAGTATCAACTTTGCTATGCTTTGTCTACACTTCGAGGTATTTTTATACATTTTCTGGGACTAACCTATTAACAAGATGCGACAGTGCTAGTTGCCTGTTTTCTGTTGTTTTTGGTTTCAGAAAAGCTAGTAAGTAAATATTCTCGGAATTGGACGGGACAAAAGCCAAAGTCAATATTTTACCGGAAAAAACATGGAGTCTAAAGGCGAGACAGAGGGGTGCCACAAGGTGGCCACACCCCCCTAGGCGCGTGCCCACCCTAGGCCACGCCAGGGCAGGGTGTGGGCCCCCTAGCCACCCTCATGCCTCGCCTCTTCGCCTATAAAGTCACCCCGATGCAGAAACCCTAAGCACCCGATCAAATCTCCACGAAATAGTCCGTAGCCACCGCCACCATTATCCCTAGATCGGGGGATCTGAAGCTCTTCCTGGCATCCTATCGGAGGGGAGAGATCATCCCGAAGGCCTTCTTCATCACCATGCCAACCTCCGGTATGATGCTTGAGTAGTTCACCCTTATACTATGGGTCCATATAGTAGCTAGATGGTTGTTTCTCCTCCTTTGTGCTATCATGTTTAGATCTTGTGAGCTCCGTTCATGATCCAGATCATCTATTTGTAGTCATACATGTTGTGTTTGCGGGGATCCGATGGATATTGAGATACTATGTCAGATTGATCATTGATTCTATCATGTAATATTGATTATTGATTCTATCATGTCTGTGTTATTTGCGATCTTGAATGCTCTCCCTTGCTAGTAGCTATCTTGGCCAAGTAGATGCTTGTGATAACAAGAGGGAGTATTTATGCTCGATAGTGGGTTCATGCCTCTAGTAATCTGGGGAAGTGACAGGAATCTCTAAGTTTGTAGATGTGATGTTGCTACTAGGGATAAAACAACAATCTTTTGTTCATGGAACAATTGTATTGTTTACTTTACACACATTTCTTAATGCAATTATCCGTTGCTTGCAACTTAATACTAGAAGGGGTTCAGATGAAAACCTGAAGGTGGATTATTAGTCATAGATGTAGTTGGATTACAGTCTATGTATATTGTTGTAATGCCCAATCAAATCTTATAGGAGACATGATGACTAGTACTTGCATTGTTATGCTTGCTCAATCTGTCATTTGCCCCGCTGTAATTTGTTCACCCAGCATGTTATTTATCTTAAGGAGAACACCTCTAGTGAACTGTGGATGCCGCTCCAATCTTTATCATTGATACATCATCTACTGTTACCATTTACTTTCTACAAGCAACTAAAATCTTCCACATTATATGTTTAATCCGTTATTTTTAGCAAACCAGTGAGATTGACAACCTCACTGTAAGTTGGGCAAAAGTCTTGAATTTGTTTTGTGCAGGATTCCAAGTTGTTAGCAACACCTTGGAGTTGTTTCCTTGCTCCTACTGGTTTGATAACCTTGGTTTCATAACTGAGGGAAAACTTGCTATTGTGTTCATCACACCTTGCTCGTGGGGTATCCCAACGAGGCTCTACACTGATTTGAGCCCATCAATATTTTCTGACGCCGTTGCTAGGGAGTTAAGGATAGCTTTACAAGGGGATTCTCTCACAACCACTCTATTTACTTTGTTTTTGTTTTTCTTAGTTTTTTTTGCTTTGTTTTTCTTGTTCCTTTCTTTCAAAAATACAAAAAAAATTAGTCTCGTTTGGTTTGCCTTTTCTTATCAAAAACACAAAAAATTAGTTCCTACTCTAGTTGCTACTGTTGTTGGCTTGCCTCACTTTTGCAAAAATGAACACTTCTGAAACACCAAGTTGTGTGACTTCACTAGCACAAAAAACAATGATTTCCTTTGCACACCTATTTCTCCACCTTCTCCTGATGCTACCTTTTTATGAAATTAAACCTGCTTTGTTGAATCTTGTTATGTAAGAGCAATTTTCTGGTGCTAGTTTTGATGCTGCTCCTGCCCACCTTAATAACTTTGTTGAACTCTGTGAGATGCAAAAATATAACGATGTAGATGGAGATATTATTAAGATTAAATTGTTTTCTTTCTCTTTGAGAGGAAAAGCTAAAGAATGGTTGCTGTCCTCGCCTAGAAATAGTATTGATTCTTGGATTAAATGCAAAGATGCTTTTATTGGAAAATATTATCCTCCTGCTAAGATTATATCTATGAGAAGTGAAATAATGAAATTTAAACAAATTGATAATGAACATGTTGCTCAATCTTGGGAAGGAATGAAATCTTTGGTAAAGAATTGTCCCACTCATGGACTGACTGCTTGGATGACTGTCCAAACTTTTTATGCAGGACTAAATTTTTCTTCAAGAAATATGTTGGATTCTGCTGCTGGAGGTACCTTTATGACCATTACTTTGGGTGCTGCAACAAAGCTCCTTGATAATATGATGGTTAATTATTCTGAATGGCACACTCAGAGAGCTCTACATGGTAAGGTAAATTCTGTTGAAGAAACCTCCTCCTTGATTGATAAAATTGATGTCATTATGTCTATGCTTGTTAATGGGAAAGCTCATATTGATCCAAACAATGTTCCTTTAGCCTATTTGGTTGCTCAAGAAGAGCAAGTTGATGTGAACTTCATTAGAAATAACAATTTCAGCAACAATGCCTATAGGAATAATTTTGGTAATAATAATTATAGGCCTTATCCTCCCAATAATGGTAATGCTTATGGAAATTCCTACAACAACAATAGGAGTACTCCCTCTGAACTTGAAGTCATGCTTAAAGACTTTATTAGTAAACAAAGAACAAGACCGTGGAGGAAAATCTTTTGAATGTTGAGAAAAATATTTCCTCTTTGTCTGAAGCACAATCCTCTTTGATTAATAAAATGGTTGCTAAACCTAAAACCTTGGAAAATACCTTTGCTGTTGCTCATGCCATACAAGTTAATATTGATGAAAATGTTAGACTGTTACCTAAATTGCATGCTAAGTGGGAAAGAGAAGATGAAATTGCTAGAAACAATAGTATTTGTACTATTACCACCACCAATGTTGATGCTTGCAAACCACAAGATGTCCCCATTCCTTCTACAACAATGCCTAAACCCATTAAGAATGCTGAAATTTTTCGAACTATGGGAAACAATAAGTCTACTACCTGTAATGCTAAGTTTGATTTTGATCTGGATGGTTGCAATATTTCTGAAGTGATTATGTTCCTACAAAATCTTGCTAGATGTCCTAATGCTAGTGCTATGAATATGGCTTTCACAAAACACATTACATATGCTCTCATTAAAATTAAGGAAGAAAAATTGAAACACAAAGCTTCTATTCCTAGGAAAGTAGAACATAGTTGGGAACCCATCATTAATATGCAAGTGAATGACTTTGATCTCAAATCTTTATGTGACCTTGGTTCTAGTGTCTCTATTATGCCTAGAAAGATTTATGAAATGCTTGATTTGCCACCTTTGGAAGATTGCAATTTAGATGTCCCGCTTGATGATAATGATAAAAAGAAACTTATGGGGAGTATTAATAATATTCTTATTATGGTTAACAATGCTTATGTCCCTGTTGATTTCTATGTTTTGGATGTTGAATGCAATGCTTCTTGTCATATTACCTAGGGAAGACCTTTTCTTAGAACTATTGGTGCCATTATTGATATGAAAGAAGGCACCATCAAATATCAATTTCCATTCAAGAAAGGTATAGAACACTTCCATATAAGGAGAGATAAGTTACCTTTTGCTCCTCCTATTAAAGCAAAATTTGATGTTAATGCTTCTTCATTTGAAAATACTTGATTCTTGCTTCCTATGCCTAACTTAAAGGCGTTAAAGAAAAGTACTTCTTGGGAGATAACCCAATAGTTTTATTGAGTCTTAAAAGTTATTACTTATGTAGTAACCGCTACTTATACTTTTTGTGTGATTTTTGTGCCAAGAATAACCTCTAATGAGAGAGAAGTAAGATTTGGGGAAGTTAGTGTCCCGAAACATATTTTTGTGCTTCACTTTAAAAATTCGTGAAAACTCTCTGTATATCTAATTGAGCTGTAATTTTCTGATTAAATGCCCCATGTTGTTATCTAACTTTTGTTAGCTCAACACTTTTTGATTTGAGTAACATAAGGTCTTAGAAAAAATGGGTTTTTACCTGCCGGTCTGTTTTGACAGATTTCTGCCATTATTTGCATTTGCCTCTTATCGGGTTTTTTTAGTTCTCCTTGATCACTTGATCTTTTAAAATAAATTGCTACATTAGCTTGTATTCTAATGAAAGTTTTCATTGTTTTGAAACAAAACCCAAAGGCCTATTATCTTGAATACACTAATGTTGCTAATGAAGATTGTGTGAAGTTTTGTATGAAGGAAATTTTCAAAGTTTAGGGGAAGAATGATGTGATGAGATGAAGAATGGCAAAAGCTCAAGCTTGGGGATGCCACCCCGTGTCACCCCAAGAAATATTCAAGAGGTACAAGCGTCAAAGCTTGGGGATGCCTAAGGCATCCCCTTCTTCATCAATAAAAATCTCAGGTCTCTTTCTAGACACTTTGTTTTTATTGTTTCATGCACTGTTGTGTTGTTCTTGGAGCTTCTTAGTTTTAGTTTCATTAGTTTGCTTGAATAAAGTAGTTGGTCCCCCACATTCGCTATTTTGGTTCAAATAAGTTGATTGGTGTTGGAAAAGAGTAGAAAGTTTCATGCTTAAGTGGTACAAAAGGGAGCTTGTTTTTACTATGACTTAGACTTTATCATGTCATGCTAGATGTTGCTTTGAACTTATGCTTAGTGATTATTGTTGTAGCATGACTTGTTCCAAACAATTGATATTGCATAATGTGCCTTGCAAGAATCATGCGTTGTTTTAGCATACAAAAGCATAATATTGTGGTATTCTCCTTTGATGCTTTGTTTGGGTTAACTTGGCACATACTCACACCATGTTATGACTATGAACTAGTCACCCTATACTCTATGATCATTTAGTTTTTGACTTGTGATACAACTTTATGCTTTAATTGATAATTTTTTGTCGCTCTGCATGATTATGACCATTATTGCTCTCTTAGTTGGTCGCTCCCAGTATTTTGCTAGCCTCCACTTGTATTGAGTAAGCTCTACTCATGCATCCAACTCCCAAGAAACCAAGTTATTCCAAAGAGTCCACTATAAATTCCTATGCATGGTGTGTTACACCATTCCACGTATATTCTTGTTTTATCTATCTTCCAAATTAAACTTGTTATGAGAAAAATTAGTGATTAAAGCTTCACAAACTTTATGGAACACTTTATTTTCTTGCACCTAATAAGCTTGAACCATTGTGTCATCTATGTTGTATATGATTGCACTTATAAGTTGGGAATTAGCAGAACCATGCTGTCATGGGGAATGCTTTCAACACTTGTACATATCTACCTAGTTGATATCATGATATTTTGTTTGCGGATGTCGGTGGTGTGAAATAAAAGGGGAGCTTGTAAGTCCATGGAGTTATGTATATGTGTTAGAGAAACGTCTGGTCCGCTAGCCTAAGCCATGCCTAATCATGGTGGAAACTTGCAGCATAACCATACTGAGCAATTTATGAAGCATCCTCAATAAAAACCTAGACAAATAGCAAATAAAAAGATTGCTGAGATGCTCATTGTATGTTTCCTTGTCATTTTGATATGGGATAGCTCCTGTATCATGGGGCAAGGGGTACCCCGTTGGCGGTTCTTTATGATACACATATACTTACTATGACAAGAACTTACCAGTGACTAAAGTTGAGTAGCATGTGGAACGGCCCTCATACTCAAGGGACATGAGATTGCCAACTTATGATTTGTCAAGCATATACTCCATATTTGTTTCACTTTAACTTTAATCACTTCAAGATGCTTATGATAGGGGCAATGAGAGCTGAAAACTAACAAGTACCATAATTTTTTGAAGCTCTTAATTAAACTTGAAATCCCTGCTTCCCGCTGTGAAGGGCCTTTCTTCCCACTTTTGTATTGAGTCTCCACCTTCTATATTTATGCACCAATTAAGAGAGCATAGTTGTCATTCTTAGTTTTATGTGCATTGTCCCAAAACTTATTGATTGATTCATAATGTTGATATTTATTGTTCTTGAACTATTTGTATCTAGTCACCCTTATGAACTTTGAAGGTGTCCTATGCATTTATGTTTTGCTACTCCATGAGGGACAAGCTGAATACCACTATGCTATGTTTTCTATATGTGAAGAAAACAAACGTCTTTCAATGCATTGTTATTCATGAACATTTGTTTATACCTTTTCATGTTGCAACATAGTTACTGTGTCTTATTGTTAGAGCTACCTCTTTAATGCTCATGTTTAGAGTACTTTGATCCCAGCTTTCAATGCTTTGCAAATGGTTTGATCAAGATTTTGATGGTGCATGTCACCTCAAAAATTATTCTTTTTAACACTTACCTACTCAAGGACGAGCATCAGTTAAGCTTGGTGATGCTTTATACGTCGTAAACGTATCTATAATTTTTGATGTTCCATGCATGTTTGGTATCAACTTTGCTATGCTTTGTCTACACTTTGAGGTATTTTTATACATTTTCTGGGACTAACCTATTAACAAGATGCTGCAGTTCCAGTTGCATGTTTTCTGCTGTTTTTGGTTTCAGAAAAGCTAGTCAGGAGATATTCTCAGAATTGGACGGGACAAAATCCAAAGTCAATATTTTACCGGAACAAAAACGGAGTCCAGAGGAGAGACGGAGGGGATCCACAGGGTGGCCACCCCCCAGGCGCGGGCCCACCCTAGGTCGTGCCAGGGCATGGTGTGGGCCCCCTGGCCGCCCTCTTGCCTCTCCTCTTTGCCTATAAAGTCTCCCTGATGCAGAAACCCTAAGAACCCGATCAAATCTCCATGAAACAGTCCGTAGCCGCCAGCACCATTGTCCCTAGTTCGAGGGGGTCTGAATCTCTTCTTGGCACCCTGCCGGAGGCAAAAGATAATCCCGGAGGCCTTCCTCATCAGCATGCCAGCCTCCGGTATGATGCATGAGTAGTTCACCCTTGGACTCTGGGTCCATACAATAGCTAAATGGTTGTTTCTCCTCCTTTGTGCTATCATGTTTAGATCTTGTGATCTCTGTTTATGATCAAGATCATCTATTTGTAATCATACATGTTGTGTTTGCGGGGATCCGATGGATATTGAGATACTATGTTAGATTGATTATTGATTCAATCATGTCATATTGATTATTTATTCTATCATGTCTATGTTATTTGTGATCTTGCATGCTCTCCGTTGCTAGTAGCTATCTTGGCCAAGTAGATGCTTGTGACTCCAAGAGGGAGTATTTATGCTTGATAGTGGGTTCATGCCTCTAGTAATCTGGGGAAGTGGCAGGAATCTCTAAGGTTGTAGATGTGATGTTGCTACTAGGGAGAAAACAGCAATCTTTTGTTCATGGAACAATTATATTATTTACTTTACACACATTGCTTAATGCAATTATCCATTGCTTGCAACTTAATACTGGAAGTTGTTCGGATGATAACCTGAAGGTGGATTATCATTCATAGATGCAGTTGGATTACAGTCTATGTATATTGTTGTAATGCCAAATCAAATCTCATAGGAGTCATGATGACTAGTATTTGCATTATTATGCTTGCTCAATCTGTCAATTGCCCCGCTATAATTTGTTCACCCAGCATGTTATTTATATTAAGGAGAACACCTCTAGTGAACTGTGGACGCCGGTCCAATCTTTATCATTGATACATCATCAACTATTACCATTTACCTTCTACAAGCAACTATTATCTTCCACACTATATGTTTAATCCTTTATTTTCAGCAAACCAGTGAGATTGACAACCTCACTATAAGTTGGGGTAAAGTCTTGAGTTTGTGTTGTGTAGGATTCCGAGTTGTTAGCAACACCTTGGAGTTGTTTCCTTGCTCCTACTGGTTCGATAACCTTGGTTTCATAACTGAGGGAAAACTTGCTGTTGTGTTCATCACACCTTGCTCTTGGGGTATCCCAACGAGGCTCTATAGTGATCTGAGCCCATCAACTGGTCATTCGTAGTAGTACTTCTTATCTTATCTTATCTTTTTAGTCAAAAAAATATAGTGTATGGATAACTTTGAACATGGACCGCTGGATCAAGACCGCCAAATCCAAACATTGCTAACCGTTGGATCTTCATTTCCATTCTTAGCATCTAGAAGATTCTATTGATAGTCCTAAGCACAATGAACGCACTTCATTGCTTAGTTTCAAGGACCTTGTGCTAAATGCATGGACTTGGATGTAATTTTCATTTTTTTGCGTGGTCCTTGATGTAACTTGTACTTCCATCGACCATGTTAACTAAAGCACCTCGCTTTGGGGGGACCTACCACAGTTAGAAGAAAATGCAACCCTCTCAACTATCACACAAAGTGGACCATGGTTTCTTATATAATTTCATTTTGAAGCTTCCTAGCTAACTTCGCACACTTTACTTACTTTTTTGTCGATTCAATGAAATTAGGTCAAACTTGAGCTACAAGTAAGCACGACAGGTTAATTGATCTTGAATTAAATATAATTTCAGCGGTAGATGGGTGCGTCTTCTTGTAGCAAACAATGTTGTTGTTATGAGTTTCTAACTATTTGGAAAGAACATTCTCAATTTCCCAAGTGATGACAAGATTGTTCTTTTCCATAAATAAAGTCCGAAGAATATGGATCTTAATGCCACAAGCTAGCAAGCTTCTAGACATATTAAATGGACCAACATGTTGTACGTAATTGAGATTTCCATGTTTTATGAGTTTTTAAACTCCCTAGCTAACTCTGCCCATTTGAGTAAATTTATGTCGATTTATCGAAATTAGGTCAAATTTGAACATCAAGTAAATTTTAGGCTGCTTTGATTGTTTTACAATAAGATTTTGGAGGTACAAGTAAGCGTGATAGATTGCTCTCGAATTAAATGTAATTTTACAATGGTAGATGGTTGCATCTTCTTGTAGTAAAGAATACTGTCGGTGTGAGTTTCCAACTATCAGGAAATAACATTCTAATTATTCTTAGTGATGACTATCGAGATTGTTCATTTCCAAATAAAAAGTCTGAAAAATATAGATTTGAATGCCACAAGCCAAGATTTCTACATATATAGTGGACTGACATATTATACTTATGATTAATTTCCATGTTTTAGGAGTTTACAAACTTTGGTCTAGCTAACTCTGTCCACTTGAATGACTTTATGTCTATTTACCGATATTAGGTGAAAATTTTGAACTACAAGTAAATTGTAGGTTGCGTTGAAAGTTTACGAAAAAGCTTTTGGAAGGTACCCACGAGGGAGTCACAACTAATATTCCAGAAAACACCAAGATTTTAAATGACAGGTCCAACTTCTTGCTATGATTTTTCATCTTGACAATTTAACGAAATTTGGTCAAACTTGAGCTACACGAGTAAGCGCGATAGATTTCTCTTGAATTAAATGTATTTTCAGAGGTAAATGGGTGCATCTTCTTGCAGTAAACAATGTCATCGCCGTGAGTTTCTAACTATGAGGAAAGAACATTCAATTCTCAATTTTTTTGATTGGCGAGAACATAGTTCTTTTCCGTAAAGAAAAGTTCAAAGAATATTGGATCTCGATGCCACAAGCCAAGTTTACATACATATATATTGGACCAACATGTTGTACTGAGCCCACTTGAATGAATTTATGTCGATTTATTGAAATTAGGTCAAATTTGAAACTACAAGTAAATTGTAGGTTGCTTTGAAAGTTTGCGAAAAAAGCTTTTGGGGGTACCCATCGGGGGCATAATTAATATATTACACCACCGATAGTTTGACAGTAGATTCAACTTCTTGCTAACATTTTGCATCTTGAAAATTTAACTAAATAAGGTTAAACTTGAGCAACCAGTAAGTGCAATATATTTCTCTTGAATTAAATGTATTTTTAGAGGTTGATGGGTGCAGCTTATTAAATTAAACAATGCCATCAGTGCGAGTTTCCAACTATAAGGAAAGAATATTCTCAATTTTCCGAGTGATGACGAGATTGTTCTTTCCAGTAAAGAAAGTCCAAAGAACATGGATCTGAATACCACAAGCCAAGTTTTCAGGGGACCAAAATGTTGTACTTACGATTTCCCATGTTTTATGAGTTGTCAAACTTCCTAGCTAACTCTGCCACTTGAATGACTTTATGCTGATTTATCGAAATTAGGTCAAATTTGACTACTGCTAGTAAATCGTGGGCTGCTGTGTGAGTTTTTGAAAAAGTCGTTTGGAGGTACCCACATCGGGTGGTCAATTAATATATCAGAAACCACCAAGAGTTTTGACGACTGATTTGACTTCTTGCTAAGATTTTGCATCTTGACAATTTTGAACCCCCTTTGAAAACGACCACATGAAATAAAGAAAAAGAAAAAAGAAATTAAAAGATTTACGCATGAGACGCCCTATCTTGTCATGTGCGATACGTTCCATGAAAACGTTAACCATGGGATTTTACTAGTTTTGAAAAAAAATAGCTTCGCGGGATTGTCCTACCATCTATATAGACATTATTGGGTTTCGACCCGAACGGCCAAGGTTTATAGATGTGCTAAGAACCAAATATACACCCATACTTTATAGATGTGGCTCGGTTTTATAAATTTTTTGAGCTTTACGTATTATAATTAAATATAGTGATGTTATGTCATACTTCTGTATATTATGCATGTCTCACGTGCATATGCAACTTACTGGTAGTACTAGGAAGAACATGGCTCAGCCACCGGATTGTAAAACCGAGCATATTGCATGTCGCAGTATTAGTGCTAGAGGGCAAAACTGAGTACAACCAAATTGCCAGTGTTACTCTCGAGGATATAACCGAGTACACCTTCCTCGCCATAGTTTTAGACACGAGGAAAAAACGTGACCATGGTATGCGTGTCGCAGTGTACAGGGCATTATTAGCAGACGCGCGTGGCCGTACACGGTGCACCAGCATATGCAGGTTACGCGGTGCACGGTGGTGCAACGAAACATCCCTTCCATTCAACTTTATTATAGACACCATCTCCCTCTTTGCCTCCCCACTCTCACTCACTCAACAACCGTCTCCACTGTCCCATCACCTTCTGCAAACCCCTAGGAAAACCCCAACCACTCCAGCGATGGAGAAGAAAGGCGTGTTGGCCATCGTCGCCTGCAAGGCCGCCGGCGAGGAGTTCCTCGTCCTCATCGAGGCATCGCAGTCAGCCGCCATCCCCGTCTTGGCACCCGTGTTTGCTCACGGCGTAGCCGCCGGCGAGGAGGCCCCCGCCGGTCGCAGGAAGGTCCCGCTGGATTGGGACCCCTACGAGGATCATGAGTACATACGCCTAGAGAACCCCTACGACACCAGCATCGTCGACCCATGGTTCGAGGTAACTAGGGTTTTCTCCCCTTCCCTTGTTCTGCCCCCATTCCCATCATTGAATGCTAGATATTTTGTTATTAGGCTTCTGCTATTTGCATTTTCAATCGTTGGATGCTAGATATTTTTACATAAGCTAATTCTCTTGTGTTTCGATGAATCCCCATGTTCGTATTTCAATCCTATTTTATTTTTCCTCCGAGTTGTAGTTAAGGGATTCCCTAGTTGTTACTAGCGCCGATCTGTAGTTGGGATCAATATTTGATTTTGTTTGAGATTTGGGGATTGGGGAATTTAACCCACTCGCTTAATTTATGCAAATAATCATGGGATCTCAATCGGTTAATTTATGCAAATAATCAATCACAATAACAAAGGTATCTCAATCATGTCCTTATTGCATGCTACTATTTTTCCAACAGGTGGATAGCAGCAACGTCTGCAGCGACGACGAGTCAAAGCACTCCAAGACTTGTCAGGTGCTGAGGAGGCTGAAATCCGGCCAGTACGACCAGTACTTCATCGGCGACGTCTATAGATGCCTCTTCCGCGAGAGGAGACTCCACACCACTGACTTCAATTGCCTCGTGAAGCATGCCGAGGACGTGACCACCTGCAGCCACAACATGAATGTCCACGCCTTCAGAGCCAAGCACAAGGCGCTCGGCTTTCACCTCTGCAACCTCCAGAAGGTGGCCATTGAAGAGGTTCGCATGCGCCGATCAAGAGCAAGGAGCAAAAGGTCAAGGGAATGGGCAGAAAGAAGTGGAGGAAGCGCCAGAGGGAGGACGCGGAGGCCAGGAGGTGTCGTTGATCTTGTGTGTTGCTGCTGCTATAAAGCAGCTTCTTTTGTATTTCCGTGTTGAACTTGTCCGCTGCTGGTTCTGAGCAGCCTAATTTGTAGAACCTTGTTTAGTGATGTACTACATATCATATGTTAGCTTTGCCTACATCTGCTTTGTTTACTGAATGTGCTGGTTAGATTTGCTACCAGATTGGACAAAAACGAAGACCAAAATGAGCAATAAATGATGAAGAGAGAAGCTGCTACAGAATAAGGATACGAGAGAAGAGAGAGGGAGGAGGGGAAGAAAATGAGAGGGATGACAGGTGGGCCCTAGGTCCATGTCATTGCTTAATTGTGCGTCCGTCATGTTAGTTTAGCTATTAAAACGCTATTAGCCAAAAAATATTTACCTATTTGTAACAGCTCACCCTAAAAGCGGTACATATCCGCAAAAAATACAAGGCACTAACCTGTTACCCTGGCCCCAATTGTCATACTAAATGTAATTTACTTGAGAAATGTGGGTTCACATCCTTTCCTGAAATAGAATAAAACTTATTTATAGATATTCTATGTGATGAGCCAATACAATACTGAGCCAGGACGTGACCGCTTGCTAGTCTAACTATAAATCCAGTCGGCGTCCTCGATACAATTGTGCACTGCAGAAGACCGACGAGGAAACACGCAAACATCCCTCGTTCAAAGAGCATCCCGTCTTCTCCATCTCTAGTATGGCTAAAGCTGGCTAGCCTCATTTTGGATCCTATCGAGCTAGCGTGCACTTCGCAAATTTTTCTAGCCATTTCTCGCCCGCAGAATCTATCGGTTCTTGCAGGCCACCATCACTCTCCTCCAAGAAACCCCAACAATAATATTTGAATCTTCCCTCGCCACCAGTTCATCCAAACTCAATGGCGGATTCGATGCACAAGATTCGGTATCATGGCTAGAGCAAGTTCAGCGACGACGTCTTCTGAGAAATCGCTATGCGTATGGACACTACCAACGCTGTCCGGCTGGCCGCATGCTCCAATGAGTTACGCCGCCAAGTCGCTGGCAGAAAAGGTAGCAGATGCCCCAACAACGGCTACAGGACATTGGTCGCCTTCCACGACTTCCTCAACCAAAAGATGGCATGCCCTCATGGCTCGTGCAACTGCCCTGAGCCTGGCTGCGAGTTCGCCGCCCCGCCCACAGAGCTCCTCGCCCACCTCAAAAAATCCCACTCGATGGAAGTGCACAGTTTCCACTACGGCGTGGAACACACGTACATCTCTCAACCATTGTTGGCACCTGGATCATGGAGAGTAGAGACCATCATATCCGGGGACGATGGTACAGTGTTTGTCGTGCGATTTGACATGCTCTACTGATACGCCCAATTAAAATCACCATTCTATATCATAATTTACCTCTATTCATTGATATTTGTCTTATTATGAGGTATTACTTATGGATTTTCATCTGTTTATGCATGTTGGATGATTCTTGGAGGATGGACTGCCGGAGTCTGAATTCTGATGGAAAAGAAGGAGTTTCGGTGCAATTTCGCAAAGATCAGAAAAATATCAGAAAAATATAGAAACATATTATTTTATTATAAGACGAAGGAAGCCAGAAGGAGGGACGAAGAGGGGCCCACACCCCCCTAGGCACGGTCCCACCTGACCCCGCGCCTAGGGCAGGTGTGGCCCACCAGCCCGGCCTTCGACTCCGCCCCTTCGCCTATATCTTCCCTATGAAACCCTAAGGCTCGGGGAGCGACCACATATAGATTTCTGCCGACTCTAGGAGCGGAAAACAACGAGAGAGAAAGATCTCTCCAGCAGACAGATTTCTGCCGGGGGAATTCCTTCCCGAAGAGGGGAGACCGTCGCCATCAACACCGTCATCAAGCTAGGCTTCATCGGGATCATCATCATCATACACACCATCATCTCCACCATCACCAGCACCACCACTCCGTCCCGCTGTAACAATTGTGTTGGATATTGCTTTAGTTCTTAGGGGAAACTTTCCTGGTGTTGATTACTATTGTAGTTGATGCTTATGAGTGGAAACATTGGATTATTGTTTATGTTCAGATTGTTATCCATTACCATATCATCTTTGATCTTGATCCCTATGATGTCTTGTGAGTATTTCATTTAGTTCTTGAGGACATGGGAGAAGTCATGTTATTAGTAGTGAATCTGTGATGAGTTATTATTCAGTGGTTTAGTATTTAAGTTGTGGTGCTATTCTTCTAGTGGTGCCATGTGAACGTCGACTACATGATACTTCACCATTTATGGGCCTAGGGGAATGCATTGTGTATTTGGCTACTAATTGTGGGGTTGCCGGAGTGACAGAAACCTGAACCCCCGTTAGGACACCTTTGCACACAGGAGCGTAGAATCTCAGAGTTTAAGGCTGTGGTTAGATTTATATCTTAATTACTTTCCTGTAGTTACGGATGTTTGCAAGGGGTTTAATCACAAGTATGTATTAGTCCTAGGAAGGGCGGTATGTTAGCACAGGTTTACCCACACAACACTTATAAACACCAGAGAAGAGTACTCAGCTATTTGAAGCGAAAGCACTTGATAGAATTCCCATGTGTCCTCGAGAATGTTTGGTCCTTATAAGTATTTCCACCGGCTTATCCTTTTCTAAGAAAGGATTGGGACACTTGCTCCGTTTGTTCGTTACTTTTGTTACTTGCTCCTTGTTTTTTTGCCTTGTCAGAAAACCACTAAAAATCTGTTTGATAAGTATTCATAGAGATTTCCTACTCCATACCACTGTTCAGCACCTTCTGCTCCTCGTTGGGATCGAAACTCCTATTTATCGAAAGTACTATGATACACCCCCTATACTTGTGGGTCATCATCTACTATGGCCTCACCGCATCCGTCCAGTTCGTCAGGTCGGTGGCGTGCAAGTTTCCGTGGTATATGGTGGATTTTCACTTATATAAACCTTCAATGATGGGAGGGGACCTGGAGGAGTTCGCCAAATATAGCCTGTTTTCCGAGCTGAAGAGCAAGCGCATTGCTGGCCGCCGCCAGGATGACTAAAGATTTCTGGAATTTTCTGATTACTAAACATGATAAGTTCATCCTGGATTACTCATTCTGCATCCACAAGGTGGTAGATGACAGATATGACCGTCTTGATTCTGATGATGATCCGCAGTTCAAATTTGGGACTAAGTATTGATGTTGATTCTAGTCGAGGGGTTTCAGTGTGTCGGAAATATGGATTTTGGCTGCAAAGTAGTATAGTTTTGCTTGTGCTATTGTATTTTGCAGTATGTACTGGTAGTAATTGTTTGAATGAAATCGCTGGAGATGATCTAGCATTTCCTTTCAAACATGGCTCTGTAATGGGAGCTAGCACTACTCGCTTAGATCAAGTAGCTTTTCCTTTGAAATAACGGTCTTGCACATGTAGTCCATAGGTACTCCCTCCATTTGAAAATAGATTCAAAGAATTTGTGCAACACATGAATAGGGAAAATGTAGGAATAAAACGTCATGACACTTGATATCCTATTGGAATAAAAACTATAGCGATCAGTAAAATTAGCTGTTTGCTTGCATCGCTGGAAAAACATAGTAACTTTGTTGGGTTTAAGTACATGGCATATAGGAATTTTTCCAAGAGGTATCACCTCTTCTGATAAATCCTATAGGATTTTAGTGTAGGAAAGCAATGTATAGGAATTTTGTAGGATTCATTCCTTTCAAACAAACACACTCTATAGGATAAATTCCTATGGATATATAATTCCTTTAGAAATCTTTTGAATCAAACAGGCCCTAAGATGTTTTAGCTTTTGTGAAACGAGTGTATCTAGACTCTCTAATAGTGTGTAGTCCGGAGTGAACACATGCTATATAGGGGTCTAGATACAATTCACAAAAGCTATACCATCTTATATTTTGAAACGGAGGGAGTACTACATGTGTTTTATCGCAGTCAGGTTACTCATATTTTATTATAATATTTCACATGCTGCAATTTAGTCCACCGATTCAAAATGCAATTTACTTCCTTTAGTAACTCTAGGCACATCTCTCAGCCGACGTTGGCACCACGCTCATCGAGAGTAGAGAAGATCGGATCAGAGGATGATGGTATGGTGTTTGTTGTGCTATTTGAAATACGCGAGTCAGGCGACATCGCCATATCCGTCATGTGTGTCAGGCAGGACGTGTGATCATCGCCCTTATACAATGTGAGTCTCACTGCCTATACCCCGTCAATAGAGCTAGGTTTTTGGGATATAATCTGCAGTTCCACCATGTCTGGGATCAGGGCGATGTCGGCCATCATGCAGAAGAAAATTCTTTTCCTGTTGTTGTACCATGAAACATCTTATATTACCTAGGGCGTGCATTACTCAATATACATCAATTGAGTGGTAGAATTCCCAATTGACAAAGAATTGTAAGAAAGTGAGGCTAGCCATGAAGTAGTACTAGTATAGTACCGGTTATTGTACTTCAGAGTATTTTGTACAATATAGTGCTAATACGTGTTTAGGTCAAGGGCAGGAGATGGTCTTGCTTTTCCTTTGTTCTGTTGTTTGCTATTACCAAAGTATTTTTTTGAACTAATAGTGATGTATTGTTACCTATTTAGTTCAAGTGCAGCAGGTTGTCTTGCTTTTTTAGAAACCTAGCATTCTCACAATTATCTAGATGAGTCTTAGGCATTTTGGGTTGCATATGGGGGTTCACACAAGCATTGACGAAATGAGCTGGTATTTGCACAGAAGCATACTTGATCCTCAGGTTTGCTTGCTCCAATTATCGAGTTTGTTCAGAGAATAGGGCAAACTGATCGTGCGCCAAGGTTTTTGAGCTGGAACAAGAACTTATTCTCTCTGTACTTCTATTGAATTTCTGTTGGAATTATGCCCTAGAGGCAATAATAAAGAAGTTATTATTATAATTATTGTTCATGATAAAGTTTATATTCCATGCTAGAATTGTATTAAGCGGAAACTTTAATACTTGTGTGGTTTGTGAACAACACCGTGTCCCTAGTATGCCTCTATGGACTAGCTCATTGATTAATGATGGTTAAGGTTTCCTAACCATAGACATGAGTTGTCGATTAATAATGAGATCATGTCATTGGGAGAATGATACGATGGACAGACCCAATCTAAGCGGAGCAATTAGATCGTGTCATCGTGTTCATCTTTGCGAAGCTTTTCTTATGTCAAATATTGTATTACTTAGACCATGAGATAATACAACTCCCTGGTATCGGAAGAAAGCTTTGAGGTCATCAAACGTCATCCTATGAGAGGGTGATCATAAAGGTGTCTCTCAGGTGATCGGAAAGTACCTGTTGGGTTGTATGTATCGAGATGGGATTTGTCCCTCCCAAGTCGGAGAGATATACTTCGGGCCCACTCGGTAATCGATATCAACACCGCTTGCAAGAATGTGGTTAAGGAGTTAATCACAAAGTGATATCGGATTACGGAACGAGTAAAGTACTTGCTGTGAACGAGATTGAACTAGGTATGACGGTACCGATGATCAAATCTCGGGCAAGTAAAATATCGCGAGACGAAGGGAATATATATATATGGGATTGATTGAATCCTAGTATCGTGTTTCATCCAATATGATCATCGATGAATGTGTGGGAGTCAATATGGGTTTCCAGACCCCGCTGTTGATTATTGATAGAAGATCATGTCTGCATATTCTCGAACCCGAAGGGTCACACACTTAACGTGTCTCGACGCTAGGATAGATTGGATAATTGGTTTAATGAGTTTTTGTTCGGAGTCTCGGATGGTATCCGGGACATCACGAGAGGTTCCGGAATGGTCCGGAGAATAAGATTCATATAAGGCAATGCAGTTTTTGGAGTTCAGAATTGATTCAGGTTAATCGGTATTGTACTGGAAGCTTCTAGAACCTTCCAGAGGGGGACCAACGTGGCCCCACCTGCCGGGAGGGGGCATGGGCCTATGAGGGAGTGCCCTGGCCGCATTGGGCCAGGGGCACAAGGCCCCATAGGGCCCAACCGGCCAGACCTAGGGCAAACCCTAGGAAAGCTTCTAGAAGAGGAGGGGAACTTGCCCCCCACTCCTCCCTCCTTGGCCGCCGGCCTAGGGCTTGGGGGAGGGGATAGGGCTGGAGCCCACCCCTATATATATAGAGGGCTGGGGCGCACCCTCCCCCCACACCTCCTCCACAACCCTAGCCGCCCTGCTGCCCTCCTCTCTCTCCCTCCCGACTACACGTAGGCGAAGCCCTGCTGCAGAAACTCTCCACCACTTGCACCGCGCCATCGCGTTGTAGATCCAATCCGTCTCTCCACTATACTTTCTGTACCGAGGAAGGAGGAGACGTCGAGGTGCCGCACGTGTGCATCTCTCGGAGGCATCGCCACTTGCGGTGTTAGATCGGATCGGATCGCGAGGAGGAGAAGCGAGTACGACTACATCACCTACGTTCCGACGAACGTTCCGCTGTGCGAATCTTCAAGGGTATGAAGATCTCATCTAATCCCCCTCGTTGTTTGAATTTCCTAGATTAGATCTTGGCTTTCCCATTCGCATCCGTAGAAATTTTTTGATTTACTATGCTGCGAAACCCTTCAGTGCTATCAGAGCTAGATCTATGCGTAGATGTGTTTCACGAGTAGAACGCAACATGGTTGTTGCGGGCGTTGATGTTTTCTGTTGCAAGCCTCTTGTTTGTGTTCTTCTTATGACGCGGGATAGTGATATTGAAGCGGTCCAGGCCAACCTTACGCGACGTCGTTCGCGAGACCGGCTCCGCACTTGACGTGTGGCTTGATCCACACATGCGGCTGGTGGATGCCAGTTTCTCTCACTATAGTTGTCATGGGATTTACACCGGAGTTTGGCAACCATAATATCACCGTTGTGTCTTTCCGTAGATAAGAATCGTTCTTAGCTTGCTACTCCCATAAGCCACGTAAAACATGCAACAACAAAGTAGAGGCGTCTAACTTGTTTTTGCAGGGAGTGTTTTCTGTGATATGGTATGGCCCAAGATGTGATGTGTATGTTGTATGCAATGATCATGTTTTGTAATGTTTCACGACTTGCATGTCGATGAGTACACAACCGGCAGGAGCCATATGGTTGCCTTTATAATTGTGTATGACCTGTGTGTCAACTTCTTATACGCCATGTAATAGTTTCACTTTCTCGCTAAGTAGTTAGCAATAGTTGTAGTTGCTATTCGTGGTGGAGGCAATCATGGTGGAGTGATGGAGATCATGCCGGCATGCACAAGATGGAGATCATTGCGCGAAGATTGGCTATACCATGTCACATAAAGTTATATGCATGTGATGTTTATCCTTTTATGTATCTTATTATGCTTAGATCGCGACGGTAACATTATAAGATGATTCCTCACTTAAAGATCAAGATAAAACTGTGTTCTCCCCATGTATGCACCGTTGTGAAAGTTCGTCGTGTCCAAGCATCACGTGATGATCGGGTGCTATAGACTCTACGTTCACATACAACGGGTGCAAGCCAGTTTTTGCACACGTGGAAATACTTGGGTTTGACTTGACGAGCCTAGCATGTACAGACATGGCCTCGGAACACATGAACCGAAAGGTTACGCATGAGCCATATGAATGATATGATCGACACTTCGTTGTCCACCATTGAAGCCACATCTCTTCTCGTGAAGATCGGATTAGGTGTGGTGAATTTGGATCGTGTTCACTAAACAACTTGAGGGATGTTGAATTTAGTGGGAGTTCATCTAGTAATTTGATTAAAAGTTGAACTAGTTATCATGAACATAGTCTAATTTGTACTTGCAAATATTGTAGATCAAATGGCTAAGTCCAACTTCAACTTCAACGTTTTTGCTGAGAAGGAAAATCTTAGAAACAATGGGTCTAACTTCACCAACTGGTTCCGCAATCTGAGAATCATTCTCTCTAGCGGTCAAAAGGACTATGTCCTTGAGAATGCGCTAGGTCACGCCCCTGCTGTAGATGCGCCGGCTGATGAGAAAGCTGTCTATCAGTCGCGCAAAGATGATTATGGTGTGATTAAGAGCACGATGTTGTTTGCTATGGAATCGGACCTTCAAAATCGTTTTGAAGACTATCCCGGGCCCTTTGAGATTCTTGAGGAGCTGAAAACTATGTTTCAGACTCAGGCCCGCTTTGAGACATATGAGATCTCTGAGAAATTCTTTAACTGCAAGATGGAGGAAGGGAGTTCTATTAGTGAGCACGCCATAAAGATGTCGGGCTACACTCAACGCCTTGAGCAACTGGACTGCAAGATTCCAGAGGAGCTCAAGATTGACAGGGTTCTGCAATCACTCCCTCCTAGCTACAAAAGTTTTGTAGTGACTCATAATAAGATTGGTTCCACTGATACGATCACCGAGCTCTTCGCAAAGCTGAAGGCTGTAGAGGTGGACATCAAAAAGGATAATCATGTGTTGATGGTCAACAAGCCCCCCACCTTCAAGAAAGGTAAGGGTGCAAATAAGCCCTTCCAGAAAGGCGGCGGCAAGCGCGTTGCCCCTGCTGAGAAGAAGCTCAAGTCTGGACCCAAGCCGGACACTGAGTGCTTCTATTGCAAGGACAAGGGTCACTGGAAGCGCAACTGTCCGAAGTACTTAGCGGACAAGAAGGCTGGCACCATCAAAGGTATATTTGATATACATGTTATTGATGTTTTCCTTACTAGCCCTCATTGTAGTGCCTGTGTATTTGATACTGGTTCAGTTGCTAATATTTGTAACTCGAAACTGGAGCTACGGAATAGACGGCGGCTTGCGAGGGATGAGTTGACGATGCACGTTGGCAACGGATCAAGAGTTGATGTGATGGCCGTCGGCACGCTCTCCTTAGTTTTACCTTCGGGATTAGTTTTAAACCTTAATAAGTGTTATTATGTGCCTGCGTTGAGCATGAACATTATTTCTGGATCGTGTTTATTGCAAGACGGTTATTCATTTAAATCAGAGAGTAATGGTTGTTCTATTTATATGAGTAACATCTCTTATGGTCATGCACCTGTTGTGAATGGTTTATTTCTTCTGAATCTCGAAAGGGATGAAACACACATCCATAACATTGAGGCTAAGAGATGCAAAGTAGATAGTGATAATACTACTTATTTGTGGCACTGTCGTCTAGGTCATATTGGTGTAAAGCGCATGAAGAAACTCCATTCTGATGGACTTTTGGAGTCTCTTGATTTTGAATCATTTGACACATGCGAACCATGCCTCATGGGCAAGATGATAAAAACCCCGTTCTCCGGAATGATGGAGCGAGCAACGGACTTATTGGAAATCATACATACCGATGTATGCGGACCGATGAGTGTTTCGACGCGTGGTGGATATCGCTATTTTCTCACTTTTACCGATGACTTAAGTAGATATGGGTATATCTATTTAATGAAACATAAATCTGAAACATTTGAAAAGTTCAAAGAATTTCAGAATGAAGTGGAGAACCATCGTAACAGAAAGATTAAGTTTCTACGATCCAATCGTGGAGGTGAATATTTGAGTTATGATTTTCTCACGCATCTTAAAGCAAGCGGAATCGTTTCGCAACTCACGCCATCCGGAACACCACAGCGCAATGGTGTGTCTGAACGCTGGAATCGAACCCTATTAGATATGGTCCGATCGATGATGTCTCTTACTGATTTGCCGTTATCATTTTGGGGTTATGCATTAGAAACCGCTGCATTCACTTTAAATAGGGCACCATCTAAATCCGTCGAGACGACACCGTATGAACTGTGGTTTGGTGCTAAACCTAAGTTGTCATTTCTTCAAGTTTGGGGATGCGAAGCTTACGTCAAGAAGTTGATGCCGGACAAGCTCGAACCCAAAGCGGAGAAATGCGTCTTCATAGGATACCCTAAGGAAACTATTGGGTATACCTTCTATCACAGAACCGAAGGCAAAGTGTTTGTCGCAAAGAACGGTTCCTTTCTTGAGAAGGAGTTTCTCTCGAAAGAAGTGAGTGGGAGGAAGGTAGAGCTAGACGAGGTTGTTGAACCTTCTCTTGAGTTGGAGAGTAGCGCAGCACCTGAAATTGTTCCAGTGCCGCCTGCACCAACAATAGAGGAAGCTAATGACAAGGATCATGAAGCTTCGGACGATGCTGCTACTGAACATCGCAGGTCGACAAGGTCGCGTGCCCCTCCTGAGTGGTACGGCAACCCTGTCTTGACTGTCTTGTTAGTAGAAGACAGTGAACCTACGAACTATGAGGAAGCGATGATGAGCCCAGACTCTAAGAAATGGCTAGAAGCCATGAAATCCGAATTGGGATCCATGAGCGAAAACCAAGTATGGACTTTGGTGGACCCTCCTAGCGACCGAAAGGCCGTTGAGTGCAAATGGATCTTCAAGAAGAAAATGGACGCGGATGGTAATGTTACCGTCTATAAAGCACAGCTTGTCGCGAAAGGTTTTCGACAAGTTCAAGGTGTTGACTACGATGAGACTTTCTCTCCCGTAGCGATGTTTAAGTCCATTCGGATTTTATTAGCAATTGCTGTGTTTCATGATTATGAAATATGGCAGATGGATGTCAAGACTGCATTCCTCAATGGCAACATTGATGAAGAGTTGTATATGATGCAACCCGAAGGTTTTGTCGATCCTAAGGATGCTGATAAAGTATGCAAACTTCAGCGTTCCATTTATGGACTAAAGCAAGCATCTCGGAGTTGGAACCTTTGTTTTGATCAAGTGATCAGGAGCTTTGGATTTGTTCCAAATTGCTATGAAGCTTGTATCTACAAGAAAGTGAGTGGGAGCTCGGTGACATTTCTGGTACTATATGTGGATGACATATTGATTATTGGAAATGACATTAACATGCTTAACGATGTGAAGAGTTATTTGAACAAGTGTTTTTCAATGAAAGACCTAGGTGAAGCTGCTTATATATTGGGCATCAAAATATATAGATATAGACAAAGACGCCTGATAGCTTTAAGCCAGAGTACATACCTAGACAAAGTTCTGAAAAGGTTCAGAATGGATAAGGCAAAGAAAGGTTCAGTGCCTATGTTGTCAAGTAAGATATTGAGCAAGGCTCAGTGTCCAGCTACGGTAAATGATAGAGAAGCTATGAGCAAAGTGCCTTATGCCTCGGCCATAGGTTCTATCATGTATGCCATGCTGTGTACTAGACCGGATGTGTCCAATGCTCTTAGTTTGACGAGCAGATATCAAAGTGATCCAGGAGTGGAACACTGGACAGCCGTGAAGAACATCCTAAAGTACCTAAATAGGACTAAAGAAATGTTCTTAGTCTATAGAGGTGATGAATAGCTCATCGTAAAAGGTTGCGTCGACGCTAGTTTCGACACCGACAAGGATGATTATAAATCTCAGACAGGATACGTTTATATTTTGAATGGAGGAGCTGTGATCTGGAGAAGCTGCAAGCAAAGCGTGATCGCGGGATCTATAGTAGAAGCGGAATACATGGCTGCTGCAGAAGCGTCAAGTGAAGGAGTTTGGATCAGGAACTTCATCACTGAGCTTGGCGTGGTTCCAAGTGCATTGGACCCACTGGAGATATTGTGTGACAACACTGTCGCCATAGCACTCGCTAAGGAACCAAGATATCATCCAAAGACCAAGCATATCAACCGCAAGTTTCATATAATCCGAGATTATATAGCAGATGGAGATCTGAAGATCAGCAAAGTACATACAGATCTGAATGTCGCAGATCCATTGACTAAACCTCTTCCACGTGCAAAACATGATCAGCACCTTAGTGCCATGGGTGTGAGATTGTTGCCAAATGTAAACTAGATTATTGACTCTAGTGCAAGTGGGAGACTGTTGGAATTATGCCCTAGAGGCAATAATAAAGATGTTATTATTATAATTCTTGTTCATGATAAAGTTTATATTCCATGCTAGAATTGTATTAAGCGGAAACTTTAATACTTGTGTGGTTTGTGAGCAACACCGTGTCCCTAGTATGCCTCTATGGACTAGCTCATTGATTAATGATGGTTAAGGTTTCCTAACCATAGACATGAGTTGTCGATTAATAATGAGACCATGTCATTGGGAGAATGATACGATGGACATACCCAAACTAAGCAGAGCAATTAGATCGTGTCATCGTGTTCATCTTTGCGAAGCTTTTCTTATGTCAAATATTGTATTACTTAGACCATGAGATAATACAACTCCCTGGTATCGGAAGAAAGCTTTGAGGTCATCAAACGTCATCCTATGAGAGGGTGATCATAAAGGTGTCTCCCAGGTGATCGGAAAGTACCTATTGGGTTGTATGTATCGAGATGGGATTTGTCCCTCCCAAGTCGGAGAGATATACTTCGGGCCCACACGGTAATCGATATCAACACCGCTTGCAAGCATGTGGTTAAGGAGTTAATCACAAAGTGATATCGGATTACGGAACGAGTAAAGTACTTGCTGTGAACGAGATTGAACTAGGTATGACGGTACCGATGATCAAATCTCGGGCAAGTAAAATATCGCGAGACGAAGGGAATATATATATATATGGGATTGATTGAATCCTAGTATCGTGGTTCATCCGATATGATCATCGATGAATGTGTGGGAGTCAATATGGGTTTCTAGACCCCGTTGTTGATTATTGATAGAAGATCATGTCTGCATATTCTCGAACCCGAAGGGTCACACACTTAACGTGTCTCGACGCTAGGATAGATTGGATAATTGGTTTAATGAGTTTTTGTTCGGAGTCTCGGATGGGATCCGGGACATCACGAGAGGTTCCGGAATGGTCCGGAGAATAAGATTCATATAAGGCAATGCAGTTTTTGGAGTTCAGAATTGATTCAGGTTAATCGGTATTGTACCGGAAGCTTCTAGAACCTTCCGGAGGGGGACCAACGTGGCCCCACCTGCCGGGAGGGGGCATGGACCTCTGAGGGAGTGCCCTGGCCGCATTGGGCCAGGGGCACAAGGCCCCATAGGGCCCAACCGGCCAGACCTAGGGAAAACCCTAGGAAAGCTTCTAGAAGGGGGGAACTTGCCCCCCACTCCTCCCTCCTTGGCCGCCGGCCTAGGGCTTGGGGGAGGGGCTAGGGCTGGCGCCCACCCCTCTATATATAGAGGGTTGGGGCGCACCCTCCCCCCACACCTCCTCCACAACCCTAGCCGCCCTGCTGCCCTCCTCTCTCTCTCCCTCCCGACTACACGTAGGCGAAGCCCTGCTGCAGAAACTCTCCACCACTTGCACCGCGCCGTCGCGTTGTAGATCCAATCCATATCTCCACCATACTTGCTGGACCGAGGAAGGAGGAGACGTCGAGGTGCCGCACGTGTGCATCTCTCGGAGGCATCGCCATTTGCGGTGTTAGATCGGATCGCATCGCGAAGAGGAGAAGCGAGTACGACTACATCACCTACGTTCCGACGAACGTTCCGCTGTGCGAATCTTTAAGGGTATGAAGATCTCATCTAATCCCCCTCGTTGTTTGAATCTCCTAGATTAGATCTTGGCTTTCCCGTTCGCATCCGTAGAAATTTTTTGATTTACTATGCTGCGAAACCCTTCAATTTCAAGCAGTAAAGCTATTGAATCTCTTAAATGTTCTATCGTTGCTATTACTAAAGCATTTTGTGGAACTAGTATTGATGTATTGGTACTTGTTTAAATCAAGGAAAGTCGAAAGTCACAATCTTGATGAGACTTGGGAATTTTGGGTTGCATCGTGGGTCACACATGCATTGATGTGAAGAGAAGGTACTCAAAGCAGACTCGATCGTCAGTTTTGCATGCTCCAATGGTCGAGTGTGTTTGGAGAAAAGGGCAAACTGATCGCGCGACAAGGTTTTAAGAGCTAAAACAAGAACTGGTTCTCTATGTACTGCTATTGTGTTTCAGTGTCAATATTGCTGAAGCACTCACTTTGAAATGTTGCTGAATTGGCCAAGTGCTGTTGAATGTGAATTGCGAATCTGTCAATAATTTTTCTATATTATACTATATTATAGAGATTATATAAATATCTGCCAAAAAACATTATCGATTTTTCCCTCCCTCTTTGAGGTCTTTGTTTCGAATCTGGACGAGCCACATCAAAATGCATTTTTTTGAGAATCCTGCAATTTTTATATACCAGAAGAAGAAATCTAGCTCATCCGGCCCCTCTTTAGCTCATAATATTTTAATTCGGCCTTTTAGGAGTAATAAGGGGACTGCTGACAAAAGTCCAGGTAAATTTGAGAAATGATCCCATGAAGAATAGCCTATGGAGCATATACCATGTAGAGCAGCCCATGTAGAATAGCCAAACTCTTTTTAATTCGGCTTTTGGTCATTGCCCCCCACCTCTCAATTTTTTTTTAAAAACTTTGCCTGCAGTTTTTTGAGAGCGCCTACAGTCTGTAGTTTAGCTACCAGGAGCGTCGCCTTATTATTTGATGGGAGATAAAAATGGTAAAAAAATGTTTTTTTAAGGAGACAAATTAGTAAGTTATATTAGCAAAGTTTAACGGTTTTATTGTTTTAGCTATTTCTTTCGTAGTGACAATGCACCTAGTTCACCGCTGGTGAGGTCTCGAGTTTGAATCCTAGGAAATTTGTGTTAATATAGAGTTATATTTTTTGTACTCTCAGGCTGACATCTAGGACCCAGATAAACTGCTGTTGCATCTAGTAATGTTGCCAAGGTTAAGGACGACAGACTTGATCCAAAAAAATAGTCCAACACATTTAATTCAAATAGAGGTTGACATGTGGGACCCAACATAGACACGTTTAATCCATATAGAGACTGACATGTGGGACCCAGCATAGACATGTTTCCTACACAGAGAAGGCTGACATATGTGACCCAGCATACACATGTTTCTTGTACATAGAAGGCTGACATGTGAGACCCAGCAACAAAGTATAGATTAACATTTTTTTACTATATAAGGCTGACATCTGGGATCCAGATAAACTGCTGCTGCATCATAGACATGTTTTCCCGCAAAAAAACTACCAATATTGCCAAGGTTACAACGGCGGACTCAACCCGAAAAAACAGTCCAACATACATTTCTTTTATATAGAGGCTGACATCTGGGATCCAACATAGACACGTTTCCTGCACAGAGTTTGCTGACATATGGTACCCAGCTACGGACCAAAGTCAGAACAATGGAGGCGGCCAAAAAAAGTTTATCATAGAACATTTCATTTATGGAGAGGTG
The DNA here is from genome assembly GCA_916181665.1 of Avena sativa. Taxonomy (NCBI): domain Eukaryota; kingdom Viridiplantae; phylum Streptophyta; class Magnoliopsida; order Poales; family Poaceae; genus Avena; species Avena sativa. The sequence continues at coordinate 232,750,732 of OV702279.1, forward strand.
ACATGTGGAACCCACCAGAGAGACCTTATATAGGTGCTGCATCGAGCAACGTTGTCAAGTTCAAATAAGGTAGGCGCGAGCGATAAAAAAAGTCTAACATGCACACGTTCTTCTAATGAGATGCTGACATATGGAACCCATCAGTGTGACCAAATGGCAGATTCGTCGAGCAATGCTATGTAGTTCGGAACATGGTAGCGCTAGAGAAGAAAAAAATCCATCATATACACACTATTCTTCTAATGTGAGGCTGACATATGGGACCCACCAGCATATATAAACGGCTGATGCATCGAGCAACGTTTCCAAGTTTGAAATACGGAGGTGCGAGCGAGAAAAAAGTCCTACATGCACACGTTTCTTCTAATGAGATGCTGACATGTGGGACCCAGCTGCGTGACCAAACGGCAGATTCGTCGAGCAACACTATCTAGTTAGGAACAGGGTAGTGCTAGAGAAGAAAAAAATCAATCATATACACACGATTCTTCTAATGAGATGCTGACATATGGGACCCACCATCCTGAATAAATGGCTGATGCAGCGAGCTACGCTATCAAGTTAATAGGAAGGCGCGACCGAGGGCAAAAATTCCATCATACACACGTTCCTTCTAATGAGAGTATGGCATGTGGGGCCTAGCTATGTGATTATGCATATGACAGTGCTATCAAGTTAGGAACAAGGTAGCGCAACCGAGGGCAAAAAATCTATTATACACACGTTTCTTCTAATGAGAGGATGACAGGTGGATTCAGTTGCGTGATTAAACGACAGCGCAATCAAGTTCGAAACAGGATAGCGGAAGCGAAGGAAAAAATTCCATCATACACATGATTCTTCTAATAAAAGACTGTCATGTGGGACCTGACATCATGATTAATGGCAGATAGATCGAGCAACATTATCAAGTTCATATCAGGGAGTCACGACCAAGAAAAAATCTGTCATGCACACGTTTCTTCTAGTGTGAGGATGACACATGCGACCCAGCAGTCTGATTAAACGGCAAATGCAATGAGCGATGTTATCAAGTTCGAAACATGAAAGAAAAAATTCCATCATACATACGATTCCTCTAATGTGAGGCAGACCCAACAGCCTGACTAAACGAAAGAGGCATCGAACAACGTTATCGAATTCAAATCAGGGAAGCGCGAACGAAAAGTTTGGTCCGCTAGAGTCACTAACGTACGGGACCCACACGCAAAAAAATACTTCGGCGAGTCAACATCTCACGAGGAAGCGAAAATCTTACTTCTTTCACGCGTCCATCGAGCTTCCTCCATGTTTTTAGCGATTTCGTCATAGTAGAAGAGCGCGAAACTAGAAAAAAAAGTTTTACATTGGCCACAGTCAATGCGAGATTTTCGTCGCAGAAGACGCGCCTTCTACGACGACCGACGAGCCTAGTCGTTGCAGAAGAAAACATTTCTTATAGTGTATTTCGAAGCAACATATTAGGATCATACGGTGTAGAAGAAGACTTGTAGTCGCTATATCCTAAATGACTCAAGACCTTTTTCCACATAGTGAGACCGAAGCAATGTAATCCCACTATCATTATCTGTCAATAGTTTGATGTTTAGAATAACATCAGCTACAGATAGATCTTTCATCTCAAAAGAATAAGATAATAAATCCTTCACTTCCTTAATAAAATTAAGGTTGGTTCCGAAGATCAGTATGTCATCAACATACAAACGAATGATGACTCTCTTGCCCCCACCATGGCGACTGTCACATCCCAAGATTTTCCAAATCTTGTAATGTGAAAAATAAATGAATAAAATAAAACTTTGTTGATTTTCAGGGTGAGAAGAAACTTTTTTAATCCATTTGGCAACTTTCCAAAACCTTTTTGGATCAAATAAAATCCTAAAGGGATTTAAAAAGTTAAATAAACAATAAACTTCAAAATATTTAGGAATTACTATTTTGGATCTTTAAAATAAAAGGATTTGGTTTGCAAATGAAATAGAAGTTTTATAAACAAGGATTATTTTATAAAGCCAAATTAAACCTTGGCCAATATTTTGAAATAAAAATGTTTTGTTTTGATTAAAAATAGCAAAGGTTTATTTAAATAAAATAGTAAAGGATTTAATATCCAATTTTTATTTAAATAAAAGGTTTTAGCATTTTTATTAAAACATCAAAACTTATTTATTTATTTTAAATAAGATTTCCAAGTATTTTATACTCTCAAATAAAACCTACTGAAGTGTTTTTGGTTTTATTTTAGTTTTCAAAATAAATATTTTATTAAAACAAATCCTATTTCATTTAATAACTAAGGTCCATTCTATTTAATTATTAATGGAACCTAAAATAAAAATGTTATTTTATTTTAAACAAGTATTTCAAGTATCTTATATTTTCAAATAAAACCTACTGATTTGGTTTTGAAAATATTTAGTTTTCAAATGGAGATTTTATTAAATAAATCAAACCCTATTTGATGAAATAACTAAAGATCCCTTTTATTTAATTAATGAATGGATCCTAAAAAGAATAAAAATATTATTTTATTTTGGGATTTGGTTTATGTTGTTAAACAGAACCAAATTCAAGTGCAAAGTGTGTGGAATGTTTGAATTGTTTGAATGTTTGATTAGTTGATTGATATTCAAAACAGAAATTTGAATTAGAAAAAGAAAAAGCAAACAGGAAGAAAAAAAATATAGAAACTGGCCGACCCAACCCAGCAGCCCAACTAAGCCCAGTATCAGCCCAGTCTTTCTTCCCCTCCACGAAACGTTTTTCACTTAAAGCCACACCCACAGAGACACCGACGGGTGGACCTCGTTTCCTCTTCCTTCTCTCGCTGCCAGAGGACCCCACCGCCACGTCCCCCTTCTTCCCCACCCGCGGACTACGCCTCCCCCTCGCCGGCCGTTGCAGACGGAATAAATCCGGCGTAATACGTCTTAATCATGCGTTGAATCAGCCCCGTGACCACGCACGTTAAAGCGCCCCTCTCCCCTCTCCACTTCCCCTCTGTCGCCCCACCTCGACACGCCCCCAGGCTGCCAAATTCTGCTCAAACACTGCCACTGTCCGACGATGCTCCGGCGAGGATTCCGGCCAGCACACGCCACCTCTTGCCTCCTCGAGCACGCAGCTGTGATCAGCATCCCCCAGCGGACCTTTCTGCAGCCGCATCTCGCTCGCGCGCGTCCCCGAGCGTCGGCAACGTCCTCCCCGAGCTAGTGCCGCCGTCTGCTCCAACTGCGGCGACGTCTCCCCGGTAAACCAGACCTCCCCTCTCTTCCCCGTGGACACGATGATGATCGCCATGCTCTTGCGAACCTAAGAGTGTCTCCCTTTTGTCCTAGGGCGCCCCCTATCCTCGCCCTCGACGACCTCCAGCGCCGCCCGAGGCCCAGCTCATCTCCGACGAGCAATTAAGGGCAGCCACGTGCGCCCCTTCACCAACCAGTACCACGTTGAGCATCAGCAAGCGTCAACGATTCCGGTGAGCATCTCCCCAGCCACCCTTGCTTCCTGTATCGCCGGCGCCGCCACCGTCTGGTTGCTCCGCCGCCAGCCACCGCCGCAGCGCCGCTAGTTTTAGGTCGAGCCTGCAGCAACCGTTCGATCTCGATCCAGTGGCTAGGATAGAAGCTAGGTGAAAGGGTAAGTAGCATCTGCGCACCGCACGATCTGACTTGATCCAACGGCTGTAGCTGTGCGATCCGAGCGAAGCGGTACCGACGAATGAGAATAGGCCGCGTGTCACTGGATGATTTAAATTAGAATTTGAAATCAGATTTAGATGCCATTTTGAAACCCTTGTAACTTTTAAACCACACGTCCAAATTTTGCAAACTTTATATCATTGGAATCAGTGGAACAAGCCCTAGCCAACTATGCCTTTTGTTTACTAAAAAGCTTCTGGAAAAATGGTTGTTTTTGCAGAAACATTTGTATGCTTGTTAAGGATGTAAAAATTGTTTAAAAATGAATTTGGGGATAAAATCTTTGGCAAATGGTGTGATTTGAACCTACTAACATTAGGAAACACTTTGTGGATTCAAAAATGAATTTGGTGAAACAAAATAATGATTCTTTGATTTAAAACCATTTCTAGTCAAATAGAAATGTGTTTATTTTATAAAAAATGGTTTTGGAAGAAAACCTTTGGGAAATGGTTTGTTTTAAACTCTCTGACCCTAAACACCAAGTTTTGTGGTTTGAAAACATATTTTGTGAACCCTATAGATTAATGCCTTAGTAAAAATATTTCTACACCACATAAAATGATACTTTGTTTTGAAAATGGTTTAGGAAGTGAAACCTTTTGCAAATGACTTTGCCACTTGACAAAATGACCATTAGGTGTTTTCAAATGTTTATGACCCATTAGGAACCACTTTTTCAAGTAAAACAAAGCTTGGCATGCTTGCATGCATTACTTTGACTTTGTCATTTTATGTGTTGATTTTGCTTGTTTGGTAGATTGAGTTTGTGCCTTACTTGATTGAATTGTAGTGACTTGAAGAGTGTGATTGTTGCAAGGACAAGGAGTGAACCTATACCCTCTACCAAAAAGGCAAGTGATGCTCCATACTTTTTGTCCCATTACTTTCACTATGCATTAGTGATTTTCTCTAAGTAAAACTTGCATGGAATTTTGCTAAGTATAAACCTTGCTATAGTACAACCTAGTAGATGAAACCTTAGTGGAAATCTTCCTAAGTTAAGATTCCTATTACTATCAAGCTTAGACTAGCTAATAGAAAACATGGGTGGAATATATATTCACACTATGGAAAAATAATCTAAGTCTGTGGACTTGTGTTTTTGTTTAATAAAACAACTAAGTTAATGAATCACCTGGGTGGAATGGTAATTGCTTGGTGGTTTTTGGTTGAGTGGTTACACAAGGCCAGGGGACTGGTGAACCTTGTGTATCTCACTTGTGGATGGCCACCCAGGAACAAAGAGATTTGAGATGTCAAATGTTGAGAAGCTTCAAGTGCAACCACTTGGCAATATGGGCTCTGCCATGATCATATAGGTTGCAAGAACTTAGCCATATGGACAGTGGGTGGTAGTTTTTGATAGGTTGGAATGCGTCCATTTTGGTCTAAGGGAAGGCTTCTGAAAGATCTTGTCTTGGGAAACCAAGTCTTGTGGGGAAAGTGCACCACCTCTGCAGAGTGTAAAATCTAAGTACTTAGCCATGTCCCTGGTAAAGGACAATTTGAGCATCAAGACATGGAAGCAATGAAGAATCTCATCATTCAAATTTCTAAGATAAAAAAAACTTGTGGTTTGAACAAGGGTTAATGAAATCTTCAATCTTTGATTGAGAGATGCCTTGGAAAAGATTTTGTCAAAACAAAAACTTAGTGTTTTCAAAATGATAAGGAAAATCTATTTTGAGCAATGCAAGCCTCAACTCCACTTAGCCAAATGCATATAGATGATAGACTCCACTATACTACCATAGTATCACTTGCCAATACAATTCAAATGTATTGACCCTTTGTGGCTGTAACTTGTAATGTTGTAGGTTTGATTGATTTTAGTGAAGATTGATTGATTAGGATTACAAAGTCTACAACCAACATGTCTGCCTGTGGCACTTTGAAGATGAAGGACCCCATGCTATAGATATTCTGCTGCAATGTAATGTAATAGCCAAATGAGCTATGTAAGATGTAATAAAATTATGTTATTCCTGGTTATAAAGTTGTATTATGACCTTTGTTTCTTGGTATTACATCTTAACTGTGGATGCTAGCTATTGATCCAGGGACTAGCATTGTAAACACAGGGGACTCCACCTTATATTTTGTAAGGTTGGGACACTCCCTCTACAGCGACAGTACAAATATTTGTTAGTTTCATTCACAATAAAGCCTGCTGCGGTTAAAGTTCTTTCAAACTTCTTGTGCTACTGCTTAGGAGCTTGCTTTAGGCGTAAAAATATTCCAACAACTTGCACAAATTTTCTTCTTGTCCACTTACTACAAAACCTTCTGGCTGATCCATGTAAATTTTTCATTGAACTCTCCATTTAGCAAAGTTGTCTTAACGTCCATCTGATGAACGAGAAGACCAAATGAGGAAGGCAATGAAAGTAGTACTCGAATGGTGGTTAATCTGGCAATAGGTGAGTAAGTATCAAAAAAGTCTTCATCCTCCTTTTGAGTGTAACCCTTGGGTACAAGTCATGGCTTGAACTTCTCAATAGTACCATCGGGCCTAAGCTTCTCCTTAAACACTTACTTGCATCCTACAGATTTACACCCATAAGGACGGTTAGTGATCTTCCATGTTCCATAATCTTCTGTAGTGAGCATCAGCATATGCATAGGCTTATGAAATAGAAGTGGGAGTGTCATCCACGAGGTACAAAATAAAATCATCACCAAAGGTCTTTGTGGTCCTCTGTCTCTTACTCCTTTTAGAAATTTCATTATCATCCTCCTTAGGATTACTCCTTTTAGAAATTTCATTATCATCCTCCTTAGGATTTTCAAAGTGCTCAGTTGAAATGGTAGGTTCAAAAATTGTAACAAATTCGTGACTAGATGAACTAGGCAATTCCTGATTTTATGAGCTAGGTATATCCTTCGTAGGAAAGATATCTTCAAAGAAAGTCGCATTAGACGACATCATGATTGTACCAACATGCATGTATGGTACCTCAGATTATATAATCAAGAATCTATAGCCAACGCTATGGAAAGCATAGCCTAGAAAAACACAATCAACAATTTTTTGTCCAAGCTACGCTTCTTGGGGAATTGTACATGAACCTTTGCTAAACATCCCCAAGTCCGTAGATAAAGAGTCTAACATTTTCTTCTCCCACTCTTAAAATGGAGTAATTTCTTTGTTATTTGTGGGAACTCGGTTTAGTACATGACATGCGGTCAATAGTGCCTCCCCTCACTATTTTTTAGGAAGACCTGATGTATCTAACATGACGTTAATCAAATCTGTTACCGCACGCGGCATGACATGAGGTGACAAGATGAGGAGTGGCGTGATGAGGAGAGGAGAGAAGGAGAAGTGTGCGTGTATATGTCTTCTCTTCTCAGGCTCGTACAAGTGATGGAAATGCCCGTCTTATAATCTTGTCCAGCTTCCAGTCAACTAGCAATCTGAGACTAAACTTCGTCCCACCTCTTGCCTTGCATGAATGGGCCAAGTGGGCCTCTATAATTTCAGAAATTACTAGCATATAATAAATGGGCTGGGCCTACTTTTATACAAAATTTCAAAACATAGTTGCTTGACGTTTCACAATTTACATGTGTGATCGTACAGCAGAAACCAAAAAAATTGTGATAAACACAAATTCGAAAGACAAAAAAGGTCTGAGTTGTATACCAAAGAAAATCAATCTTAAAGAAATAGTAGAGAAAAAATGAACGGAAATATGGAAACATCTTTAGGCTAGACAAGGAAAGAACAAAAAATCAAACGAAAAACAAAATGCATGAAAACGCATAGTTGAAAATAGATGCAACGAAAGACAAATATAAACAAAAACGTAGAAACCCAAAGAAAAGAAAGACGTTAAGGAAAATAAGAAGAAAAGAGACATGAAAGAAGAAAGCAAATAAATCAGTAAACTAAGGAAACACGTTAGAGAAAGAAGAAGCAAAATGAAAAAAATCAGCAAAGGAAGAAAACACGGAAGAGAAAGAGAAAGCGAAAAATAAAAAAGCCCAACCCAAGAGCACAAAGATAAGGAAAAACGAAGCCGAGAAAATGACTCCAAAGAGAAAAGAACATGCGTGAACATAAGGCCATACGACGCACAGAAGAACGGCCGTGCTCTGGGCACGTCCTTGTGGACCAACAACACCGCTTAGAATAAGACCGGTAGAAAAACGAATATTGTGTGTTGCCAAATCTCCTCCCCTCCTCTCCCCTTCCTCCCCCTTGAGAGTCGTCTCAGTCTTACCGGGCCGATACCGGCCGGAGACGGCGGAGGAGAGGCACCAGAGTAGGAGTTAGGCTTAGGTGTAGTTTTTCCGGCGTTTTGACGTGTAGTTGGAGTAGGGCATGGGGATTTCTAGGACGATCCCTCTGCAGTTCGAGCTCTTCTCTCGTCGACGGCACTCTGGTGGTTAGAGTCATCGCTGGCGGTTGCTTCCTCAAATATCTCTACAATAAGGTCCTCCTTTGCGAGCCGCTGTTCGGGCTTGCCGTGCTGCTGCTCCTCCCGTTCCTGGCCGACCGTGGCGGCGAGGGGGAAGGGAGGTGCGTCTGGCCGGCGCCTGATTCCAGCGCTTCACGAAGATCCTCCTACATCTCGGTGCCTGTGTGTAGCACCGACTGGAGTCCACCTCTATTCTTATCCCGTTTTCCATGGTGGAAGCGAATGAGATCCCTGGCGGCGGATCTTCTCAATAATCACCTCTGCCTGCGCTTCATCATCTCCATCACTCAGGGCATCGTCCTGGCCGGCCAAGGTGGCGAGGGGGGATGTTGGTTTGGATGGTGGCCTTGCTATTTCGCGCAGGTTGCTGTTGCTCGAGCTCATCGCCGGGTGGCCATGGCTGCCACAGGCATCTTCGGCCGTAAGAGCGGCGAGATCGCGCGCCTCTGTGACGTGCATACAACCTCCATGAAGGAGGCTCTCTAGGAGCCCTGGGCCGGCGCTTCTCATCTTCTTCTCGCCAAGTGGTGCGTCCCCGGCGGGAGCAAGATGGCCGGCGGCGAGGCTCCATCCCCTTTGGTTTGGTCAAAGGATCTGATTGCTTTGTTCAGTCAAATATTAGGATCTTTCGTGCATATGTTCAGGACTGCTTTTATTTTTATTTTCTTTTTAGGTCATGTTTGTAAGTGCAACCGACTGACAGTTATCTAATGGCAGCGACGGTGTCCTTGGAGGCCCTTCCTTGTTCAGAAAAAAGACCGGTAGGAGCTGTCCGAACACGTACGCAGCGGAAAGCATGGCCACGGCATCTGCCTAGGTTCGTGCCCGAACGGCGACGCCTGCTTCGTCCAAGTTTAGGGAAGGGGAATCATCGTTTTTTCAGAACCAGTGGACCGTGTTCTTTTTGTTTCGGCTCCTGCCCGTGAGCAGCTATAATGCCCGCTCCGATTGTGTTCGTTGGACACACACATGTAACCGAGCACGGAAGAGGGACAACGCAACGGTGTTTTTCTGGAGCGCGAGCACGAGGACAACATTTTATAAGTGTGGGCTTAGTGCCAAAAAAGGTAGGCGGCTTAGCGGAAAAGCAACAACTGTCTTGTGGCGCAGACCACGTTTCGTGCGTCCTATCACCGTATGTGAGAGCCGTTTTGCCGTATGAACGGGACCCACCCAGGATTCTGGAGCAAAGACTTGCGGACAACGAGGGTTTCCACCGCCACCTAAGCTCTTGGATGCGAGAACCATGTGAGCAGCAAGGATTTCCATTGGCACCTCGGCTCCTATCCGCGAGAAGGCATGGTGAGCGAGGATTTCCTTTACCAGCTTAGAACCCACCCGCGAGAACCCGCAGGGCCGAGGGTCTCCGTTGCCACATATTCTACCAAAGTGCCCCACCACCCTGCGGGTGTGAAGCGTCTGTCTCCCTCTAAACGCCTCTCATGAAGCGCGTTTCTGCCTTCTTCTGCTGAAAATGGACCCATACCACGCGCACGGCCCACCGTCCAGCGACACGGGGCAAGAAAGGGCACGCGACACGCCCGCGGTGGGGAATCTCGGGCCACGGGGCCCACCTCCCCTGGAGAGCCAGGCTCCATGGCGATGTCGCCGCGCGTCCTCCTCATCATCCATCCCACAGCCAGAAAGAATCGTGGATACGTGGATAGCAGATTCGGCCAAAACTTTTATGCACAATTATTAACTTCGATATAGATAGTTTAAATTTAGATGTTCTTTGGACCTCTAATCTCAAGCTTCGCAGTTGGATCTTTATCTGATGTTATGGAATCATAAAGGCCATAGCATATGCAATTCATCACTGTCATCGATAGATAGTATTATTGCATCATCACTGCATGTTCCCATCTGATATAGAATTGTTTATGATCATGTAAAATTTAAATATAATCTAATATAGGAATCAATACTGGAAAACACAAAAACATTTCTTGTTATCTTACATTAATCATATTCTTATGTAAATAGTTCGAGCACATACTTGTTATCTTGTTCATCTAAGCTAATAAAACGCATCAACTTTTCTAAAATTTGAAATCATTGAATAAACACGATGCAAGCAGACTAATCAAATCACAATTTAATCTAACATGTCACAATTAAATTCTCTTGGGCAATGTACAATTTTGAATGCACACAATTAAATCAAACATCCATACCATATTGCAGAGTGTATGCACACACTAAAGTATGAGTATATGTCATTGTGTAAGCACACATCAAACTAGGAATATATACCTTCACTTGAAATCAGTTGCTAGTAAATCTTGCAATTCAAACACATCAAAGTAGGATTCTGAAAAGAGGCTAGGGAGGGGGCTTGTGCCGTGTGGCAGCACCATCGGATGTCTACAACTCGAAAGCTCTAAACCCTAAAATACAAATGAAAATTTTCATGCCAAAATTCCTAAAACAGATCACCGCATTAGGATTTTAGAGTTTGGTTCACACATACATACCTGGACGGCGTCAAGGGGTCCTCGAAGGCGAGGGAGCGTCGTCACTGCAGTGGACTGAGTCATCGGGGGCGGCGGGGAGGAGCGGTAGGGGACTGGAGGTGGCGGGGAAGGGCGGTGGCACCGACAACGGCTAATATTTGGACAGTGGGGGTCGGGACGGGTGAATGAGGAAAAGTGGCACCGTCCCTCAATTTTGTCCAAAATTTCAGATTTTACCGCCACTTATTCACTCTTATATGGCTGGAAAATAAAACCGTGTTTTAAATATGTAGCTTAGACGGTAAAAAACGAACCGTCTAACGCATGACCCGAATCCATGACCCTCACTCTTTAGGCGGTCAAAAAGTAGAACCGTGTCCTCCAATATTTTTATTTAAATTAAATACATTGTAAAACCAGATGGTTATGTTTCCAAAATATTATTTCTGAGAGGTTTGAACAGTAACCCACATCCACGAGGATGATGGGGGGATTTATAGCTCGGGGAAATGCTCGTTAAAAGATTTTTTTCATCCGGATAGTCCGTGTCTAAGGGCATCTTCACCGGGCCGATCTATCCGGTCGTCCTAAACTGTTTGTTTTTGTCCGTTTGGATCGAACCGCGGTTGATTTGGGACCGGGGTCCGGCCAGTCCGGCCGACCACGCCTAGCAGCGCGACCTAATTGTCCATCTTGCCCAACATTGGCCAGGGATTTTATATGTTTGAAAATTTTGTCACAAAATTATTTTTTGGGAAGCAAATAAACTAGATTAGGTAATCAAATTAAATTAGTGTTTACATATAAATAGTCTAGGATCGCATGGTTCGATACAAAGCAACTAAATCGTCCTTCAAATTACACAAAACAAATAAAGGATTGAACATTAAGATTTCCCACGCGAGCCCATATATGCTCGAAGTAGTTATCGTACTCCGTCACCCCATTGAGAATTTGCAAGAACAGGTCCCTTGACATCCGATAGCGGCGATGGAATGCCTTTTCTTTAAAGACTGGATCAGTTGAACGGAAATAGTCCTTATAAAGGTGTATGTGGCCATCTTCTTGATCACGCTCCTGGTTGGATTTGCGCCGCTTGGACGAGCCACCTCTGTGCGCCGGAAGGAGGTAGTGGTCGTGCACCATCTGTGCAGCCGCCCGCAGAATCTCGGTCTCACCATCGGACTCCTCCTCGGACGATGACTCCAGGAAATTCTTGTAGAAGAACTCCATTGCCCTTCGGCTGATGTCCATCTGCAAAGTATGCAGCCATCAATGGCGATGCCAACTCCCGAAGCAGGCCGGATAAAACCTAGAAAAGACCTGCGAACGTATCTCAGGCAAATGATCGAGCAGGTTGTGCGCCGCGCAGAGGGTATCGCGTGTCCAGTCCACGGGCGAAGGCTGAGGGCGGCGGGATTTCCTGCGGCGCGTCCAGACAAGTCGGGCAACGCGCGTGGCGTGCGGTGGCGCTCGCTATCGCGGGGGCATCGGCGGAAGTGAGCAGTGGCGGTGGCAAAGATTGCGCATGCTTGAGGCCCGGGATATGGAGTGCGAGGGTTTGAGGAAGGAGAGCGTCTATTGTGCCACTGGCGAGGGACTAGGTGAATTATTTGGGGGAGTACACGCGCGCCGGGCCGACGCAACCATTTCCTAGATTAAATGCACGAATAGATCGAGCCGGACGCGTTTGTCCAGATCGGTCGACCCGCTGGGGAACCACGCACGCCCCGCGTGTCCGCGCGGACTGGTTCTGACACGCTCGGATGAGATGCGTCGGCCCGGTAAAGATGCCCTAAAAACCCAAATGGCCCGGGTGTACAACATGGTCAATGGCGAGGCCAAGGTAGAAGCTCAAGATGTTGTGCACTACTCCTCGCGTTTAGAAATATAAAATATTTTAGCTTTATGAAATTAATGTATCTAGACGCCTCTTAGTATATAAGTTCACATCAAACCTCTACTCTACGAACTTATACACTAAAAGATGTTTAGGTAAATTCGATTCATAAAGCTAAAACGTCTTATATTTCTAAAATAAGTGAGTAGATAATTTGGCAATTTAACCGAGAAGCGATGGTGTCTACTCCCTCCGTTCATAAATATAAGACAGTTTAGCTTTGTAAAGTGAATGTTAGACCTTTTTTAGTGTATAGTTTCACTTTGAACCTCTACGAATCGACCTCTTTTAGTGTATAAGTTCATTTCGAACCTCTACACTAAAAGATGTCTAAATTCATTTGATTTATAAAGCTAAAACATCTTATATTTCTAAACAGACACTAGTAGAAAACATGACACTTCTCCCGGTTTGTAAGAGGCTTTAGTCCCGGATTGCAATCCGGGACTAACGTGTCGGGACTAAAGGTTAGGCCTTTAGTCCCGGTTCTGTTACAAACCGGTACTAGAATGTCTCCACGTGGCCCCGTTGCGCGCGTTGGCCTGAAGGATCTTTAGTCCCGGTTCGTAACACGAACCAGGACTAACGTTCTTCTCCCACGGCACGGTTTTGCTCTAAACTGCTGCCGCGGCAGGAGGTGGGGTTGTAGGGTTTTTTTGTGTTTGATTATTTTTCATTTTGTGTTTTCATATACATATTATTCTACGCTACAACATGTTGTATACATTGATGCATATATAATATAATTTCTCTCACAATTACATAAAGATATATAAATATATACACAACCGAGACTAGAGCTCGTCTAATTGATTTACACGAAGATCATTACAACGGATACTGTCCTTTTGTGTCTATCCACGATTACACGAAGGTCTATCCACGTTGTACTCTCCATTTGTGTTTATGATGTCCCTGAGCAAAAATTCCGACAACTCATCTTGAATTTCTAGTAGGTGTTCATGTGATAGGAGCTTATCCCGCATCACATCCAACTATATATAAAGAAGTAGATCATTATGAATGGAACTCAACAAAAACTATGGTATAGAATAAATTGCGATACATACTCGAAGAAAGTCTGTGCCCTTCTCCATACACCCACGAATAAACTAGCATACGTAATTTCCACATAAATTAGTCCCCTGTGACTAAGTCGCACACTTTTCGATCGATAATATAATTCAATCAAATAATAATCAAGCATGATAATTGTATGAATGATAATTATAATATCCACATAAATTAGTCTCCTATCTCTCGTACTACTTACCGGGACCGTACGAAAAGTGAGCTCCTCACGCCATTCACCCCGAACCTCCTTCGTGAACATTTTCCAAACCCTGTCCGGCAAAAAAGAAATGAATGAGTTATTAATTAGTTTACATCTCAGAGAATGAACGAAAGAGACATATATAGTGCGATAATGATTGAAATTACTTTTGGAGACAATCAATTATGCTGTGGTAGTCTTCCATCAGCTTCTTTAACGAGTCCGAGATTTCCACTTTTGCACGGTCAACGTCAATGTTTAGAAGAATCCAGTGGTAGTTGCGCATGTTTATATACACTTAACATCTAGTAAACAAAAATTGAATGTGTACAAGATAGTAAGACACTTACCTATAGTTGTAAGGAAATAGTATTTGCGTCTTGTAATGTTGCTCCATTAAAAACGTTAGCAAGTTATCCTCCGTTTCCTCGAGGTTATTTATTAGCGTATGTCCATTAACTCTGTTTGGGTGAACGAATCCAATGTTATAGATTGACTTTATTCTACATCCTTGAATCTTCATTCTGCATATACAATAGTATACAGAAGGATATATAGTGAGGATAATGACAGGAAATGAATTGAACGAGCTGAGTTAGTGACTTAATTACTTACAGACAATAGAAGATGAGGAGGGACTTGTCGAGGGCGTCTAGGTTGAATAAGTGAAATAGTTCACAAAGTTCAATGGAGATCTCGTCTGGACGGAAGTACTCCTCTCCAACTTTACATAAGGGAAATTGTCGCCCTTCCTTTGTGACTTTCAAGTACCAAATATGCAACAGTCACATATGTGTTGGCAGATCATCGAATACCTCATCGCTGACTAGAGGCTCCCCGTAGAAAAATTTCCGTACTATTGGTCCCTTGGCTACATTATCTCTGTCAGCTCGAAGTGCTTCGAGGGGCACGTTACACTCCTTGGAATATTTAATAGCTAATTCCATATCTATTACACCTTGTGTGGGCTAGGGTAACACCTTGAGCGGGGCGATGGATTGTTTTGCCTATTTGCCGAGCTGGGCAACTTTTTTTGATTTTCTCCCGCTTGCAGTACTGCTTGATGACTTCTCTTTTAGTGTCTTCGTAAGACAGCGTGTATAGTCATCTTTCCTATTTAACACATGTTGGGGTGGTTTCTCAAGGAATGCCTTGAAGTGCTTCTTGACTTTTGGATCAACTTGCACTTGTGGCTCGGGTTGTTTTGGTGCAAAATGGGCCTTCACTTCGGCCTGAGAGATCACCGCGCTTTCCTCATCAGTCCGGTGATAAGCTAACTTGGGAGGAGACGGCGGTACTCTTGGGAGGGGATCTTGTCGTTTTCGGCGTCGGGTCTCCCTCCACGTAGCGGTGTTATTCTTCCGCTTTATTCCTTTTGATTCAGTAGGCGGAGGCGGAGGCGCCGGAGATGGAGATACAGTCGCGCTACGATCCCTCTCAGGAAGGGGTGGACTATTGTTTCTGGGTGGAGACGGTGGACTCGGAGGAGATAGTGGCCTCGGAGGTGATGGATTGCTTCTCGGAGGAGAAGATTGCCTTGGCGTCCAGCCTGGAAACACGATGTGATGTTTTTTCCAAAGAATGATCCCACCCTCCACTTCTCCCAGTGTTTTCTCCCCTTCGCCTGCAGGGATGTCAAGCTCAAGTAATCGACATGTCGGTTCAACTTCATCCACACCGACACGAGCATAGCCAGCTGGAATCTGACTTCCATGGTAGGTCGCTTCCGGTGGACAAGGTAAAGCAAAGACAAGCGCCACCTAATAGAAATGTTCTTCAATATGACATGTAGCTCACAAGCTGTCCTTGCCTCGACTTCATCCACGGGGTAGCGAACCATCGTTGCACCGGCCATATCATCTATCGCCGGTGCATTATTCTCCATCAGCATTAGATTATTAGCTTGTACCTCCGTGGAAGCCACACTGCTTCTCCGCTGATATGGGCACACCGGACTGTCTAATGCAGGATCTTGCTGTCGGGCCAGCACTCTAAGTTCATTAATCTGCTCCTGCTGCAGCTTGAACATGGCTTGAAATTCCTCGTTCCTTTTTTCAACTGCCTCCAATCGTGCTGCCTCCTCCACCTTCTGCCGGTTCGTTTTATTCGATCGGCTTCTATAAGTGTCGATGTCATCGGGAAACCCTGTCTTCCATGGAACATATGGGCCAAAGCCTCGTGTTCGTCCGACTTTTTCAGGATTCCCGAGGGCATATGTCAGCTCATCGTTCTCTCTGTCGGGAATGAACTTTCCATATTTTCTCAGTTGTATCACTTTAACAAGTTCATCTTTGGGTTTAGTAATGGCCTTCTTTGTAACAATAATCTCCCCGGTTTCAGTGTCATACGACCCCCCATGCCCAAGGAGCCAATTTTTTGACCTCACGGGCCACTGATTTGAAGCTGGCGTGACCCCTTTTTCACGCATTTCTTTCTCGACTTTTGTCCACTTAGGTGCGGCCGTCTTGTAGCCACCTGTCCCCATAGTTTGGTGATATTTCTTTTTGGCCGCATTTAACTTATTCTTTTCTGACTTGGCTGTAGCTGCTTCTGATTCCTTGTATGTCACAAATGGGGCCCAGTTATCCCGCTGCTTCTCCAGCGGGCCAGTGAATGGTGGAGTCAGCCCCTTCTTTGCAAAGTTATTGTACAATCTTTTCTTCCAGTCCTTGAACTATCCGCCCATCTTCTTAAGGGACCACTTTCTGACTTTCAACCTCAATGCCTCATTGAGTTCACGAGTGTCCAATTCAGGCAGAGAGAAGTGTGCCATGAGTGAATTCCAAAGACCCTCTTTGGCTCTGTCATCGACAAAAGTTTCTCCAACTCGATCACTTTTCTTTCCTGGCTTATTCCACTTCAGAGTGGTGATCGGCATGGCGTCCCTGACTATCGCTCCGCATTGGTATACAAATACACTTGCGGCCTCTTTCAGATCCAAAGGTTCGTCAAACTCAGACTAAATCAATAGTGAAACGTGCACCATCGGCCAACTTTTTGGTCGGGTCTCGTTTCCTTGCAGAAGATTCGCCCGATGCGGAGGTCTAAGAGAAGAAACAATCATTAGTACATATATATATATATATGAATCAACTAATGCATCTACTAGCTCATGATCAGCAGAGGCTTTATATACCTCGCCGGTCTTTGCTATGGTGTCTCCACCGTCAGTTGCACCGTCGTCTCCACCAAAAAAATCATCATAGTCGTCTCTTCTGTCGACTTCATCCAAGTTGAGGTATTGGGAGCTATCATCATCTCCATCGTCGCTTGCTCCATCGCATTGATAACCTCATGTACCCTCATCTATCATGTTGTACATGATGTTCTCTTCGTTGTCCGTCCATAACTTAACTAATACAGAACAAAGATAAAATCATTTTGCTCAATGCGATAAAATAAAGGAAGATAAATTAATTCAGCTTAAACAATGCGATAAAGAAAGATAAAGTACCAATTAAACAACAATACATCTCGAATAATCCAGCTAGTACAACAATAAAGTACCAATTAAACAACAATACATCTCGAATAAACGATGGTATCCTATTACACATCTAGCTCAGCGAAGACGTCGAACCCCAGCTACTAAGCCATGGGAGGTGTGCACCCAAAGAGTAGGAACCATCGCCAGAAAATATCTTGGGTAAGGTGCCTGAAGAAGCTGCCAGGTATTAGCGACCCGGACTTGTAAAATGTACATGTAGTGTCAGAAGTGCTAGTCCTCCTCCCTGACACGACGTTGTACCACCTCGTCGGGGGCCGGCTCCCTCTGCACCGCACCTGGATCACTCCGCCGCCACCACAGAAGATCCGGGTCGACGACGACACCCGGATTCCTCACCAGACCACGTCCCCCGGCTAGTAGCACCTCCCAGTGCCAGTCCCGTGGATGCCCGGCGACACTGTCTAGTAATGCTCCGTTGTTCACGCCGAGTGAACGAGGATGAGTAATTGGCATAATTTCCTAAACACTAAAATTAAACCTATATACTTTAACCATGATGAAAATAAATAGTACCGACTAAAATAAACTATATTAAACGATAAATAAATTACACTATCAAAATTACACTAACAAATTACACTAACTAAACTATATTAACACTAATAGCACTAACAAAATTACACTAACTAAACTATATATATTAACACTAATAGCACTATATTAACACTAATAACACTAATAACACTAACTAAATTACACTAACAAATTACACTAAATAAATTACACTAACCCTAACTACGTGGCCGGAGAGGGGCGGCGCACGGGTGCGGGGGAGGCTCACCTGGGCGGTGTGCGGGCGGCGCGACGGTTGGAGAGGAGCGGGGCGGCACGGGGGAGGGGCGGCGGCGGTCGCCGGGACGGCAGAGGCGCGGGGCGGCGTGGGGGAGGGGCGGCACGGGCGCGGCGACGCGGTGGGCGGGCGGCACGGGCGCGGTGGCGCGATGGACGGCACGGGGGCGGCGGCGCTGGGGATCGCGAGGAGGAAGACAAAACATGCTCCGGTTCACTGCTCGAACCGAGGCGCACGGGGTGGGTATTTATACCCACCCCCTTTAGCCCCGGTTGGTAGTACAAACCGGGGCTAAAGGGTGACCTTTAGCCCCGGTTTATACTACCAACCGGGGCTAAAGGGTTTTCGGTGCCCCGCGTTTCGCGCGCAGTGCCGCACCCCTTTAGCCCCGATTGGTAGTACAAACCGGGGCTAAAGGTCCCTTTCAAACCTTTTTAAAAACAAAAAAAGGATTATGGGTTTAGGAAAATTAATTATTATATATAAAAATTTGCAGAAATAAAATTTACATCTACTCTGTTATATAGATGTAAATAAAATAATTAATAATTATTCCCAAGATTTAAATTGTTCGGACCTTTTTTGAATTTTTTATACCCGTTTTGAATTTTTTGCCATTTCGAACTTAGGTCAAAACGGCGTGCATGAAGATAGGGGATGAGAATGTTAGAACTTGCATTGGACCTCTGAAGAAACAACATATTTTGCGTCTAAAAATGGTTTTTTCAAAAAAATCACGGGCGTTAGATCATGTACCTGTAGTTCAAGTCGGACCCACTTCCTACCGCTTCGGCAGACATTTGTCTTTTTCACCCGGGAAGGACAGAAAGGTTTAAGATCCCCCAGTTGGGAAATAGTTCATGTAAGGTGGTCTAGTATTTTATAAAAATGGGATGGTAGCATTCTGTAACTGTATTTTGGTGGCTGCTTTACAAAACGGTCCGTCTTTTTGCGCTCGAAAAAATGAAAAAGGCTTTTCCGAGCAACGAAAAGGAAAACTTCCTCCTGCAACATTGTTCGCCATCCCAATATATACATGCATGCACAATATGGGCACCATATCACAAACTATGCCACGATTCAACACATAACATCCGTCTCTTGGACCGAAAGCCATGAAACCTTGAACAAGATAGGTCATTTTGTGAAGGTTTTTTTGAGACATAATCAGTATACCAAGTTTGATATTTTTACTTGCAACTATGTCACATAATATCACACCATGCGATGGATTTACATTGTTTGGACCTTTTTTGAATTTTTAATGCCCGTTTGGAATTTTTTGCCGTTTCGAACTTAGGTCAAAACGGCGTGCGTGAAGATAGAGGATGAGAATGTTAGAACTTGCATTGGATCTCTGAAGAAACAACATATTGTGAGTCTAAAAATGATTTTTTCAAAACATCACGAGCGTTATATCATGTACATGTAGTTCAAACCGGACCCATATCACAAACTATGCCACGATTCAACACACAAACATGCCCGTTTCGAATTTTTCCCGCCATATCCAAACCGCTTCCCACCATGTTTTCCCGCCCTTTCCCTCTGAAAGGTGCTTTTAGTCCCGGTTGTAGCCACTAACCAGGACTAAAGATATTTCCCGCCAGATCCCACCGCTTCCCGCCATGTTTTCCCGCCCTTTCCCTCTGAACGGTGCTTTTAGTCCCGGTTGTAGCCACTAACCGTGACTAAATATATTTCCCGCCATTTCCCACCGCTTCCCGTCATGTTTTCCCGCTCTTTCCATCTATATATAGGCCGACCATGCCATGGCTATCCATGCATCCACACCTTTCTCTCTCACAATAATGGACAGTGCCTACTGGGCCATTCTGACCCTAGAGGAGACCGAAGCGTTGTTCGCCTCCAACTACCCTTGCCCGCCGGGCTACCGGCCACCCGCCGGCTAGATGCTGAGCGCTGGAGGGGTTCCTGTCCCTCCTGTGCCTCAAGGCTCCGCCCGAAAGGCGGCCATCACGAACCACTTCTACCACGAGCTCACGCCGGAGCAGCGGATGGATCCCCAGTGGGATCTCGACAACTACAACACCTAGAATGCCTTCTTCGCTAACCAGCGGGAAAGGGAGCTCGCCAGGTACGAGGGTGATGGTCTGCCCCTGGTGAACCACAACGAAGCCGGCCGACGTCTGTGGTGGGCGAACCGTACTATCATCGGCGTGATGCGCTACATCGCCGGGGGAGACCATCCTCGCCCGCGGTTCCCACAAGTCCACCCGCCACAGAGCCAGAAGAAGGCCCCTCCCCCGCCCGGCGGTAGAAGCATCGTCTTCCAGGAGACCCCTCCCCCACCCGCCGTGAATCCGAGGCCGGAGTGGCAGGTGCCCCCGATATATGCCATGGCTGGGCTGAGGATTCCCGGAGTGGCAGGTGACGATGACGATGATGATGACGATAACGATAACAAAGAAGACCCTGAAGCTGTGTACTATAGGACTAGGCATGATTATGACTAAAGGGGGTGGCTTTAGTCCTTAGTGTTAGATAGTCCCGGTTTGTCCCGGTTTTTAATATTAATAAATGTCTTGAGTGTTACCTAGTCTAGTGTTTTGGTACCTGCCTACAGCAATCTCAGAAATTCTTGTTTGTCCCGGTTTGTCCCGGTTTTTAAAATTAATAAATGACGATGACAATGAAAAATAGGATTAATTCACAAAAGGTTTAATACATTATTACATCACCAACATCCACATCTAGTGTTTTGGTTCTCTTATAGTCCGTAACCATGGAGCATCTTCCTTATTTAGCGGTATGCTTGGGTCAGTTTTCACTTTGAATGGCGGAATTTCATGAAATTTGTCAGAATCTTCTCACATGTCTGTCATGTCCTCAACTCCCACCATGTTTCTTTTTCCTGAAAGAACTATGTGGCGCTTTGGCTCATCGTATGATATTGTATTCTTTTGCTTATCTTTCCTTTTTCTCGGTCTAGTTGACATGTCCTTCACATAAAAAACTTGAGCCACATCATTGGCAAGGACGAATGGTTCGTCTCCATACGCAAGATTATTGAGATCCACTGTTGTCATTCCGTACTGCTGGTCTACCATTACCCCACCTCCTGTCATCTTGACCCATTTGTATTGAAACAATGGGACCTTGAAATTAGGACCATAGTCAAGTTCCCATATGTCCTCTATGTAACCATAATATGTGTCCTTTTTCCCATTCTCATCCGTTGCATCAAATCGGACACCACTGTTTTGGTTGGTGCTCTTTTTATCTTGGGCGTGCGTGTAAAATATATTCCTATTTATCTCGTACCCTTGGAAAGTCAATATAGTTGAAGATGGAGACCTGGCCAACAAGTACAACTGATCTCCAACAGTGGTGTCATTCATGAGATGTGTCTGCAACCAACCACCGAAAGTCTTCATGTGTTCATCTCTAATCAACCTGTCAGACTGCCTCGGGTAGTTCGAGCGTACAATATTCTTGTGTACCTCGATATACGGAGCCACCAAGGTGGAACTTTGCAGAATTGTATAGTGTGATTTAGTGAAATAATGTCCATCCATACATATCTTTGCTTATTTTCCTAGCGTTCCTTTTCCACTAAGTCTCCACTCATGCCATGATTCAGGTACACCGATCGGTTTAAGGTCAGGAATAAAGTCAACACAAAACTCAATGACCTCCTTTGTTCCATAGCCCTTGGAGATGCTTCCTTCTGGCCTCGCACGGTTATGGACATATTTCTTTAAGACTCCCATGAATCTATCAAAGGGGAACATATTGTGTAGAAATACAGGACCGAGAATGGTAATCTCTTCGACTAGGTGAACTAGAAGGTACGTCATTATGTTGAATCAGGATGGTGGCAACACCAACTCAAAGCTGACAAGACACTGGACCACATCTTTCTGTAACCCTGGTAGATTTTCTAGATCGATTACCTTCTGAGAAATTGCATTGAGGAACAAACATATCTTCACAATGGATACTCTAACATTTTCCAGCAGAAGCCCCCTCAAAGCAACCGGAAGTAACTGCGTCATAAGCACGTGGAAGTCATGAGACTTCAGGTTCTGGAATTTTTTCTATGCCATATTTATTATTCCCTTTATATTGGACGAGAAGCCAGAAGGGACCTTGATACTACTCAGGCATTCAAAAAATATTTCCTTCTCTTCCTTGGTAAGAGCGTAGCTGTCAGTACCTTGAAACCGCTCTGGATGCCTACCTTCTCAGTCTTTCATATATTGTTGGTCCTGTCGTGCTTCTGGTGTATCTTTATTCTTTCCATACATGCCCAAGAAGCCTAGCAGTATCACACAAACATTCTTCGTCAGGTGCATCACGTTGATTGCAGAGCGGACCTCTAAGACTTTACAATAGGGTAGCTCCCAAAATATAGATTTCTTCTTCCACATGGGTGCGTGTCCACCAGCGTCCTTCAGAACAGACTGTCCGCCAGGACCCTTTCCAAAGATTACTTTTAAATCCTTCACCATATCAAATACAGCATCACCAGTATGACGGACAGGCTTACTCCGGTGATCTGCTTCACCATTGAAATGCCTGCCTTTCCTTCTTAGGGAATGCGTGGGCGGAAGAAAACGATGATTCCCTAGGTACACATTCTTCTTGCACTTATCCAAATAAATACTTTCAGTGTCATCTAAACAGTGTATGCATGCATTGTATCCCTTGTTTGTCTGTCCTAAAATGTTACTAAGAGCAGGCCAATCATTGATGGTTACGAACAACAATGCTCGTAGGTTAAATTCCTCACGTTTGTGCTCATCCCACACACTTACACCTTGTCTGTGCCACAGCTGTAAAAGTTCTTCAACTAATGGCCTTAGGTACACATCAATGTCGTTGTCGGGTTGCTTCGGGCCTTGGATGAGCACTGGCATAATAATGAACTTCCGCTTCATGCACAACCAAGGAGGAAGGTTATAGATACACAAAGTCACATGCCATGTGCTATGACTACAGCTCTGCTCCCCAAAGGAATTCATGCCATTCGTACTTAGACCAAACCATAAGTTTCTCGCATCACCTTCAAAGTCCGGGTACTTTCTCTCAATTTTTCTCCACTGCGACCCACCAGCGGGGTGTCTCAACATCTAGTCTTTTTTACGGTCTTCTTTGTGCCATCGCTACAATTTGGCATGCTCTTCATTTCTGAACAAATTTTTCAGTCGTGGTATTATAGGAGCATACCACATCACCTTGGAGGGAACCCTCTTCCTGGGGCGCTCCCCCTCAACATCACCAGGTTCATCTCGTCGGATCTTATACCGCAATGCAGTGCATAACGGGCATGCATCCAAATTCTCGTACTGCTCACCGCGGTAGAGGATGTAGTCATTAATGCATGCATGTATCTTCTGAACCTCTAATCCTAGAGAGAAGACAACCTTATTTGCTTCGTAAGTACTGGCGGGCAGTTCGTTATCCTTTGGAAGCAGCTTCTCATTATCTTCAACAATTTTTCAAATCCCTTGTCAGGCACACCGACCTCTGCCTTCCATTGCAGCAATTCCAGTGTGCTACCTAGCTTTTTGTGGCCATTTTCGCAATTCGGGTACAACAATTTGTTGTGATCCTCTAACATCTGCTCAAATTTGAACCTCTCCCTTTCGCTATCACATTACCCCTTTCCATCAGCAATGTCCCAACCAAGATCATCATCTGGCTCATATGATGCACGTTCTTCTGCTTCTTCATCATCATTGTCTTCCATTGCAGTACCACCGTATTCAGGGGACATAGGATAGCTGTCATCATTCTCTTCATATTTGTTGTCTTCCATCATAACCCCTCTTTCTATGTGCTTGGTCCAACAATTATAGCCAGACATAAAACCGGACCAAAATAAATGGCCATGAAGGACTCTTGAGGAAGAGTATTCCTTCTGATTCCGACACTCACCACATGGACAACACATAAAACCATTCCGCTTGTTTGCCTCTGCCACAACGAGAAAAGAACGCACGCCTTTAATGAACTCATCAGAGATTCAGTCAGCGTACATCCATTGCCGTCTCATTTGCATTTTATAAGTTCATCAAACAAAATCACAATGCTAAGAGTAGTACTAGTCTAAAAATAAAAGAACACATCATATACATCAAACAACTATGCACTGATTTAAAAATATTCTACTACATCTTTAGTCCCGGTTGGACACACCAACAGGGACTAAAGGGGTTGCGGCAGGCTGGGGCCGACCTGAGCCTGTTTAGTCCCGAATGGTGTCTCCAACCGAGACTAAAGGACACTCCAATCGGGACTAAAAGTGGGTGACGACACTATATGTCGTGAGTGGAGACACTATGCCAGTGAGTGGCGACACTGTTTCAGTGGGTGGTGACACTATGACAGGGGTGAGTATCGACATTATGTCACGAGTGTCGACACTATGTTGTGCTACTTAATCTATAAATAGGCTTCCTTGTGAACTATCAACTGCAAGGAAGATCGTGTGCGAGACCAGGGACACCACTACGGCGGAGCTTCTTGAAGATGTCTTAGGACCTCGTCCTCAGACATCTTCGAGGAGCTCTCCGTAGAGGCACTCCCTAATATGTGAAATTAGTTAGCTCCACCAGCATACTGATTTAGCTAGAAAAGATATGAACTGAAAGATGGTGTGCGAGAGCAGGGACACCACTACAGCAGAGCTTCTCGAAGATGTCTTAGGATGCCTCGTCCTCAGACATCTTCGAGGAGCTCGCCATAGAGCCACTACCTAATTTAATTTGGTAGCTCCTTGGCGTGTTCATGTTTTTGTTCTTTCTTGCTTAACTGGCCGATGATTAACTAAAATGCTAGGGCACCACTATATATATGTGTGCCTTCATAGTTTTGGTACTTATTTTTGTTCCAATGGATTTTCTGACGACAGGTAGAAGAAAGAAGAATATTTTTTGCTCGACGGTGACATGATGCACTGTGAACCGTCAGGATTTCAAGACAACGTGTCAAACCAAGATATGTAGATAGGATGAACTCATGTATCTATGTGCTCGATGAATCGAATGAATTTCGAGAACTATATGTGCCAAATTTACCAAATATATAGAGATAGAATCCACACAAATCTATCCATTTCTAGAGCATGAAATGAGCTAAAACAAGCAATGAAAGATGAAATGATGAAGTTGCTAACCTCTTAGGACCCTTGATAGATGTGGAGCCAAAAAATCTTCACAAATCTTGAGAAAAATTGGGAAAAACTCGAGCTTGAGGGGAGAAATTTGAGAGAGATGCTTGTGTGAGATTGAAATGGCTCGGGCTGGGAAGGGGAAGAAGATATCTGCACTTTTCCAGTGCCAGAACCTTTAGCCCCGGTTTGTTAAACAAACCGGGACTAAAGTTCCCATACGAACCGGGACTAATGTCTTCTGGGCCCTGCGGCTATTTCTAGCCGTTGGGACTAGGCATTAGTCCCGATTTGTACCAGAACCTGGACTAATGCTCTGGACCAAAGGTCCATTTTCTACTAGTGAGAGTAAGTATATAGTTTCTCGATCAGTACACCTTTAAATTAGGGCACCCAAATGGTGGTCGGATGTTCCAACTCCCTAATCGAGAGCTCTCCGATGGTGCCGTAGGGTTGCCCGGATGGTCTAGCACCGGAGGCACATCCAAACAACTCGTGTTGTGAGACCCAGATAGTCCGAGTGCCCCTTAGGCAACAACTTTGCTTAGGATATTAGGCAATGTGAACTGACATTGACTTGGGTTTTTGGTGTAGAGAGGAAGGATATGAACATTGAACATTTCAATTTCACCATCGAAATCCCCTATCAGTAGTGTGGCTTTCCTATGACTCAAAGTAATATATAAGATGGCAAATGGAATAGAGAAGCCTCACGTGTCGCTCCCAGGGCGACGCCAGGGGGGCCCCGCGCCGCCGCCATACACCTCCCCCACGCCTGCCTCTCTTGTCGCCGCTGCCGCCGGCCCTCGCCGTGGTGGCGATGCCCCCTAGCCTTCGAAAGAGGTTTAGGGTGGTGGTTGCCGGAGGTTCCCATTGGATCTGCTAGGGCAAGGATCGTCGGCGTACTGACGTTCAGTGGCTAGGGCGACAACCCTGGTCAGGGTGGTGGCGGAGATCCTCTCCCGACAGCGCCATGGCCGACAACGGAGGTAGGGGTGGACCTGGTGTCCATGGACGAAACCCTAGATTAAAATCTGGGTGTCTCCTGTGCCATCCCCCAATTCCTCTTTGATGCATGGTTGGGCCAGATCCGGTGGAGGGTCGATCCTGCTCTGCCACTGCCTTTATCGATGCTAGCCTATCCCAAGGGATGCTGCTAGGGGTCGGAACGGCGGACCTTGCAGGTTGCCGGCCGGTGGCGTGGGGGCTGTCGGCTAGACATGAATAATGGTGGTGGTCCTCGGATCTCTCGCACATCAAGACAAAGATATACTTGATGCGTGCCTAATGGATATTTCTGGAGTGTCTAGTTCCGGAAGGCTCTATCGGCGAACTCCTATGGGCGCATCATGCCTGGACATTGCTAGATCAGAAGGAATTCGGTTATGCGCACCTATGTTTTTTGCTGGCCATTTGGTTTCAGATGGAGCATGGCGAAGCTCTGCTACCTATTACCATCATGTGTCATGTCTTTAACGATCCATGGTGAAGTCAGATGTGGAGAATTTCATGAGGACAGGAACATAAGGGCTAGCTATGGTGGATTGAGTATTTGGGGTGTTGAGGATCCGGCTTGGTGATCTGTGACTCGCAGCACCGTCTGTTAGAGGGGGTGACAACACAGGAGATGTTCACGGTCTTTCGTTGCAGGGTGAAAACCCAAGGTCTGGACTTCATTGGTTGTGCCTGGCAATGGCCTTGTAGAAGGCATTGTTTTGCGAGCGAAGACTTCCTCCAGAGTGAAAACCTAGGATCTTCGATCGGGTGACGACAGCGCTTGAGCACTATTTCCTTCTTGGAGGCGTCATTTTTGAGGGGTTGGACTCTGGTTTGTTTTGATGGTGTTAGTGTCGCTGCGGCTAAGAATTTTATCGCTTTAGCGGGACTTTTTTTTTTTGTAATTCTTCTTTTCTTTTCTTTTTGGTTGTGTGCATCCGCAATACCAATAGGGTAATGTGTTTTTGTAGAGACCGGGTGTAATTGGTATTGTGCGCTCCTTTTCCAAAAAAAAATAGAATAGAGAAAATAGGGAAAAAGGCTAGTACAAGACCTCCTCTCTTCTTTTCCTTTTGGGGGGGGGGGAGGGGGGTGTCAATGATGCCCGGTAAATGGTACTCACGTTTGTATAACCTGGCCATAAAATTATCCCACATATTAGTCCGCTGATTGCTATCCTTATTTATCAAAATCAACATAGGCCAGGGTCTCGATGCACTTTTAGATATTTTGAGAACTTCATAGAAAAATAGCATGCACTCAACTTTCTCATACTTATGCTACAGGCGAGATATCAAAATATGAATAGTAAGCCTTAATAGCTTAGTTGGTTAGACATATGCGAACAACTAAAGAGATCTTGCGTTCATTGATTACACCCTTATGCGTGGGTATCAATTTTCCTTTGTATTTTTGTTGCTTGTTTCTTCTATGACTATTTTATTTTGATGCTAGTTTCTTTCCTTCACAAGAATAATGAATTATTGTTTTGGACACAATTATATGTATCAGTTTTTTTTCTTATGTTTCTGGAAACCTGACACACTTACAAATTACGAAGTGTACAGCAGCCCACTCTCACCTCACTGAAAGACAAAATTGCATTTATAATATTTTCAAGAAAAATACACATGTATGTTTTTACCTTGGTTTACTTGCAATTTTGTTTGCCAAATAACTGTTTCTATGTGCACAATATTTTTTGCCGACAGGAAACAAATAAGCCAAAAAACAATCACAACGCTAAAACAAATAAGCTTGTGTGATTGTTTTGAAGAGATTCACTATGGTCCCAAAACCCCATCTTTGTTACTGGTAGCTATTTTTTCTAGTACATAAAAAATCATAGGCCTGACAATGGAGTAGGTTTCAATCATTTTGAAAAGTGACAAGCCTTGTATTTTCGAACGACCAGGAGAATCAATATAATAATTCTACCATCTTTTATGTAGCACAAGCTCTCCATGCATGGTAGTAGCTTTTTGCCCACGAAAGAACAGACATACCAGGAAAAGAAGCGATGTGAAACAGGGAAAAGGATCACGACGTAGTACGTACATATGGAAATTAACTGCATCTACATGGTGAGAAAAACACGTGCTAGTACATGCTATAGGTAGCTAGCTACGACAGTTATGGGGAAAAGGACAGATCCCTAGCTACCTACGAATTAGTGTGCCCGGCGTCCCATAAGGTCTTTTACAGTGAAAGTTTCTTAACACGGTATCATAGCCACCTATCACTATACATAAGAAATCATAGTGCAAAATAATTTAAACTAATATCTTGTATATGACGACTAGTCCAAATTATTACTTACTATCTTCGTCCCAAGACTTAAGGCATATAACTTTTTTTAAAAGTCAAATTAACTAAAGTTTGACCAAGTTTTTTAAAAAAATATTAATATTTACAATACGTAATTCATACTCTTTCATATATATTAAAGACAATCTTACCACTGCAGCAGTCTATGTTAGCTCCAGCTGTACTAAGAAATGGTCTTTCAAGGATGATAGAAAGTTTGTCATCCTCACGAACATCAAGTATAATAAAATCAGTGGGTATAACATGTTGGTCTATTCAAAATAAAACATCTTCGATCATACCGACATTCGATCATACCGACAGGTTGTTTAGCTATCTTATCCGCCACTTGTAGGGTACCTGAAGTAGGGGAATACTCTCCCAAGTTTAATTTCTTAAATAAGGAATAAGGAATAACACTAACACATGCTCCTAAATCACAAAGAGCATTGGATATATTAGTTTTCCCAATCGCGAAGGAGATGGTTGGTATACCAAGGTCTCCAAGCTTAGCAGGAAGCTTGTCTCCAAAGCTTGTCATTACCGCTACATTCTTAGTTATCTTATTTTTTTTATTAAGGATCTCTCGCATATACTTTTTATAAGTAGAAACTTGAATAGCATCAGTTAGGGAAAGTTCTAAGTGAAAACTTCCTAGTGTCTCGGCAAAAGAATCATAAATAGCTTTATCCGGTTCATATTGAACCCGATTAGGATAAGGAATTTTCTTTTTGGTTGGTATTTACCTTCTCATTTACCTTTGACACTGGAGGAGTGTCTTTCTTAGTTTTTCTTGTCGCTGACTTTTGCTTATCAACGTGATCTTCCCATGATGTGACAACTTGCTCTTCTTGTTCCTTTCTGAGATTAGCTTCATCCCTTGAGTTAATCGTCTTAGCATCTGAATCATATAGTTTACGTTTATCTCCTGCTTCATCTTCCTCTTGTTGTGTATTGGAAGCCTCATGCGCTTTTTCTGGGCTTCATAATCTATGTCATCTTGAGGATCCACAAGGTTCTCTTCTTCTTGACTCATCTCTTGAGTCTCTCTTGCCTTGCGGGCTTGTTCCTATTGATACCAAGGTGGTCGATGTGGTTCATGTATTTATGTGCCACGTCTAGTGACAATGTTAGTAGACACTGTACCAAAATTTCCTTGGTTCAAAATCAAATTTTAGGTTTTAATAATTTGATCATATTGTGTTTTAACCATGCTTATATATTTATCTAAGTGTTTTGTAGCATGACCCAAGTCATCA
Organism: Avena sativa; assembly: GCA_916181665.1. NCBI lineage: Eukaryota > Viridiplantae > Streptophyta > Magnoliopsida > Poales > Poaceae > Avena > Avena sativa. The sequence goes on from OV702279.1 coordinate 232,780,487, forward strand.
AATACTCCGGTTAGGTCACTTATATTCTTTTCCCGTGTCATAAGACGTTTATAATTTTTCTCACGCAACTGATTCTGTTGGTACCTAAACTTTTGCATTACAAGATTTATATCATCTTCTATTACATAAGTTTGAAGAATATCAAGTTTAGTTTCTTTAAATAATTCCGAGGCTATACCATTTTCTTCCATGGAATTTTTAACTTCAGAAATGAGATCGGAGGGTATATGGATCATACCTTTTTGTGGTTCAACATCCTCAGCTGGATTGTATTGTTCGTCATTGAAAGATCTTACCTTGAAAATCTTTACACATTCTGGCGATGTTAAGTTACATATAGCTCCCCATGCAGATAGATCAATCATCTCTTTTATTTCGTCATTAAGACCATTGTAAAAATATTGGATAACCAATTGTTCTATAAAACCATGATTTGGGACTTTCATAAACATTGCATAAAATCTATTCCATGCTTGATAAAAGTTTTCTCCAACTGTTTGGAGAAAGCTTGTTATGCTACGTTTAATCTGCATGATCTTTGAGAATGAACAATATTTATGCATGAATTGTCGGATGCAATCTTTCCAGCCTTTTATCGTATGATTGGGAAATGATTGTAACCAATCTAAAGCATTATCTTTAAGTGACATGCCGAAATTTTTAAGGAGTACAAAATCTATTGGCAAACTTGCTGGTTTAAGGGTAGCGCAAAGGTCGTAGACCCTTGTCAAGTGGTTACTAGGATCTTCCTCTTCTTTTCCTGCAGAAGCAATCTCTTTTCATCATAAAAATTAGCTCAGGATATATTTCAAAATCCTGGCCTTCAAGTTCAGGACAAAGAATATGTATCTTTCTTAAGTGCCTACATGGATTCCCATATTCTCCCAATGGCAGCTTAGGTTCCGCCCCACTGGTGATGGTCAAGTGTTCCGTTAATGGAATCAAGCTGTTCACGTCTACGGTATTTGAGTTAGAATTTTTTTCAATAATCTCTAAACGTCTTTCAATCGGAACATGATCAATATAAGTTTTTCCTGATCGAGTGGTACCTCTGTCTTCAACGGAGATCATGAATGGTGTCAACAAATGTGTATTCAAGAAACAACACTTAGTGCTTAGCTCCCTGGCAACGGCGCCAGAAAATATCTTGATGGCTTGCAAATACACATGTTCGTCAGAGAATGTTTTCATAGAAGTATTAATTCCAGTTTTTATATTGATCCCAACAAGGAACTTCGGCAAGTCCTTTTAGGCTGCATTTCTGTCACACCCAAGGTGTCACAAGTCTTGAGTGAATTGACTACAATTGTTTATGGTGGAGGGTTGTGAGTAAAAGATAGAGGAAACTTGTGTAGAAAGTAAATAAGGAGTAAATTGCATAAAAGTAAAGACTGGAAATGAGAGTGGAGTTCCTGTAGATGAGAAATTAGGCACGGAGAGAAACGGTTCATGGTGATAGTGAACATGCCAAATAGATAAAGCAGGATAAGTAATTGTGATATTTCTTATTTGTAAGTGAGTACGCAAGCAACCCATATACCGACTAGGAGTCCTCATGGCCAATTCTTCGTAGTCTCAGTGATCCGTTTGTATGTGACTACGGCAATGGTCAACACATCATTTAAGGTCTTGCGATCAGATCAAGGCTTTAATCTTGATGGTTCCTTGTTGTACTCGAGTGATGCTAACTCCTCATTGATATCGGCCATGTCACTCAGGGGTCGCTGATTCGTTAGCACACAAGTTCATACCTATGATATCTTTAGATCATGTTACCTGGGCCCTTAAATTAGATAACAAGTATTAGGCAAACATAGATAATTATTCTCACAGATTAATAATCACTACAACAATCACAAATGGATGGATAGAAAGGAGGCATGACACATCTCACCAATTCCCTATATCTCCCTCGCCTATGGGGATTTACTCAGACATGAGAGGGAGAAAAATCAAAGACATAATTGTGTTGTAAATGGAAATCATCTGAAAATTATTATAGCAAACGATAAAAGTACTCAAAGATCAAATCAAATACAAACCAAAGGTAGATCAAAGTATCAAACCCTAATCTTACAATTACCAATGTCTCTATCTATCTGTCCAAATGATGATGGGGGTGATGATGGAGTGTATGTAGGAGAGGTGGAGATAGTCGAGGAACAAGGGGATGTTCTTCTCCTCTTCCATATCTGATCTCTTCTCTCTGATGAGTTTTGCGGTGGCTGTGTTCTCTTTTTCGTCGTCTCTCCTTCACGAAATTTGCTTCTATTGATATAGTGGAGCCGCTGGCAGGTAGTACGGGCGGGCGGTATGGGCGTGTTCCGACCATACCACCAGTCATTACGCGCACTGCACACCTCCAATGAAAGAGGCTCCAATTGGGATTTGCTTCTTTTGGTGTAATTAGCTCATAAATGCCATTAGATCTTCAATAAATGTTTATTACCTGAAAACCATCACAAGAAACCAAGGATTTGCTAATTGAGACATTAACATTAGTGGAAAAGGCATTCTTAAGTGAAATATGGCAATAAACAAGAGGGAAATCAATTGAAAAAGTCATGAAATTGGGATCTATCAGCCTCCTTGACGATTTGCGTGACTTCCACGACGAAGTCGCCCTTCTTCCATTTCTTCATCCCAAGGACAAGGTCGTCGGACCTCGTCTCCTCCATCTCCCTGACGTCTTTGCCCTTGACATCCTCACGATCTGCATGGGTCTTTGCCGAAGTCGCCCGCCTGGCTTTCTTCACGCCTCCCCTGGAGGAAGCACCAATGAGAATTTTAAAATACATATCAACTATGCATAACTCAAAATAGTTACACGCTTAATAAGGAAATCACCTGGTGACTAACACAGTCTGTAGCCCGACGCCGGCACGAACTGTCTCAACAGGCCCTGTTGCAAGCGATCAGGACACTTTGGTAGGGCTAGGCTAAGGACAAACCTTCACTAGAGTCGGAGCCCACCGTGAACTTTCGTCCCTGATGACGTCCAGATCATCGCCGAACCCTTCTAAATTCTGACTGGCCTCCGCTTCACGATGAAGTTGGTCATGCGTCTTTCAACTCATCGATGTTGGTTCAGGTTCTTCTTCAGCTTCCTTGGCTTCTCCTTCTTTGGAAGGCTCATCTTCTCCATCACCGAGAAGTTTTCCGGCATTTCATCCTCAAGCGAGGGCATCCAGTCTTCCTGACATGGATATACCCTACGGGTGCATAACATTGGTATACCCGGTCTAGCCCAAGGAAGGCCCATGTGGAGACCTGTAGCCCAGGGAGATTTCAGGTGGCCCAAGCCCATGGCGAGTTCGACTCCTTGGAGGACAAGTCTAGATGTAGATAGAATTTCAAAGGGTCCAACCCTAGTCTGTAACCGACTCGACCTATCCCCGGTACCTGGCCTATCTATATAAAGGCCGAGAGGGCACGGCGAGAAGTATCTCAACACCTCATATACACACCTCACGCCAGATTGCATCTGTGCACCCCCTGTCACCTTCGGTTCCGCCGTAATCAAGAACAAACAAGCAGGAGTAGGGTTTTCCCTCCAGGGTCCTGAACCTGGGTAAACCTCGTGTCCCCGCGTTGCTGCTGTGACCCAGCATACCACTTCATGATGTAGTACACTATAGTCGTTGATATAACACCAACGAAACACCGTTCACTAGTATTACATCCCTCAGAGTGGCACAACAGAAACACAGCAGGTCCAAGCCATGACTATAGGTTACAACTCAACTCTTTACATAAGATCCAGTGAACACTCTAGGTTAAAGAGAGAGAAACAAATTTCTTACAAAGAAGAATCAGAAATAAATAACTCAGAATCTATCATCCTATCAAGACTAGTATCTTAACTAATGGTCTGGCATTGCTGCTATTGCAATACACTACAGAAATAGGTTCTATGGCTAGAGATTATATTCCTGTCTAATTAGTAACTTCGTCTTCACTTGAGTTGGTGTATATGTTGACTTTCTTGACTTCATTGAAGAGCTTTAACTTTTGCTGATTATTCCTGGAGCATAACTTGATGTAGACGTCGTCTGTAATGACTTTAGAACCTAGCAAGGGTTAATAAGATACTTTGAGTACGAGCGTACTCAGCAAGTTCACTAGAAAAGGAGTGTTTGATGCACTATATCTATAGCCACAGACCGTAGGTCGTAGGCAATGCAAGTTTTCGTAAACATTTCTTGAAAAGTTGCCTTTATTCTGAAAAGCTATGTCCGTCAGCCTTCACGGGTTCGCAGCTCCTTCCCGAAACAGGGAGTAACAAGTTACAATTCTTACACTCTACAGAGGTGCGTTACTTTACCCATGAGAGACCGTAGCCTTGTTGCACAACCAAGTCATGACCTTGTCCATACTTCCTTGCTATGGGGCCCAATCTAAGATCTAAGCCAATCACAGCCCCCTTCGCGACCCCGCATGCCTCCTTGGTGTACACCATGCCCACATATTGAATTATGGCAATGGTTTGTACAGACCGTTAGATGCCAGAACTATCGTGGGACGTTGAGGGTTCCCACCCATATGCTGCATATGCTCTATGAATTACCAATTAATATGCACGCTACGAGTGATAACAGCCATGACCTGCACATTCGGCTACATGCGAGAGGAAGAAGATACAGTTGACTTCTCTGTCCCATTCCAAATCTCATGGTTAACGCGTGATATATGGCGCAAGAATCACTGGCGACATTGGTTGTTAAGTCCTAGATAATATGTTCCTTTACAACCGGAACTTTCATAGTAGGTTATTACCTCATGGTAAATAACCTATAATCACATTAATATGAAAATAGTGTTTTCGGACCTTTTTCAAATGCAGGTGATGACAACAGTGGATTTGCAAAATACTTTACAGAAAATAATCAAAGGACATGAGCAAGTGTGAACTTGCCTTTTGTGATTGCAAGATTATGCACTCACGGTCTTCGAGACAATATAAGATCCAATATCTAAAATCAGCATCATTGGTCCGGTAAGGACTAATGTTTAAAGAAGCAAGATGCTGTTATGCATAAATAATGATATGCATTTTGTAATCCCTAATATTGTAAGTGAAGTGAACTTAGGTGATTACTTTAAGAGTTGGTTTATCTTCAAATTTTTACTTCACATGAAGTGCATCTATAGGGATTTTAAGTTTTGATATTCAAGATATAAAAGTAGAGTGCAATAGTAATTTAAGATTTAGATTAGTTTCAATTTGGTGATTAGGATGGAAGTCTATGTATTGGATTATTAAGGTTTGAAAGAACTATCCTAGAGTTGTTGCTTGAAGTGGCAAAAAGAATAACATTTGAAGAAAATATTTCCTTTCTAAGGTTTAAACAATCATCATTGTTAATAGAACATGATTAATGTCTTTTGGTGTTTGATTTATTAGTTTGGACTTGAGATGCTTTATGTCTTAAGTTAAATAGACCAAAGTTAACTATAAAAACATAAGTAATTTATTAGACCTGATGTTTATAAGCTTTGAGACTAAAGTTAACTTTAAAAGGGTAAGTAAACTTAAGATGTAATATATTTTAATTATTCCCAAGTTTTAGATTTATGATGGGTATAACTAAGGTGTGGAATTATTCACTTTATATTTTAAGTGAATGATTTAGATTAAATTTGTTTTGCTTATTAAGAAAATAATTTGTATTTATTTAATGGGAGCATAATTAGATGATCTTAGTAATTTATTAGAATTTAAAGTTATGTTAATAATGGTTAAAATATAATGATTATTCACCATATTTTATAAATGGGCGATACCCAATGTTTATTAAAAGGATTCTTAATAAGATTTTAAAAAGAATATTTTAAAGTTAAAAGTTATACTTAAATTTGATTATGAATTTACGTTATGGGTTTGGAATTTAGTACAAAGACACTAACTGCTCAAGGTTTTATAAGAATTGTGATTATTTCTTACTTAACAATTATTTTTAAAGAATTCACAAAATAGGTATTAGGTAAGGATTTATTATTTAAAATATTAAAGACTTTTCTAATAATATATTTAATATATTTCTAGTGTAATATTTTTATTCAAAACCTTAAAAATGAATTTTATTTATTTTTAAGTATTATCTTTATTTTTATAAAATTCATCAAAGAATTAAGTGTCTTTAAATATTTGCATTATGTTTTATTTGTAAAACTCTAAGTTAGTATTTTTATAAAATAGTAGAGTTATTTTGATACACAAAAATATTTTTTTATTTATTTTTAGGGTATTTTTTATTTTATAAAATTTCATTTAATATTTAATGGTGTTAATAATTATTTTACTTTATATTTTAAATAATTAAAATTATATTTTTATTAGGTAGATTTTATTTTTGTGGTCATTTTGATATATCATATGTATTTTTGGGATTTTTCTATATTTTTCTAGAGTATATATTATGTTTAGGGGTAGTTTGGTCATTTAGTGATTTGATAAATATCTTATTATTATTATTATCATTTTCCTTTGGAATTGGGCCAGGTTCACCAACTGGCCCATCTGGTCCAAGGCAGAGACATAATCGGCCCTTACTCCCCCCTTCCCTACGCTCGACCTTATCTCTCTCGTCCTCTCTTTGGTGCAGCCATGGCCGCCCCCTGGCACTGCTCGATTCCGGCAGACTCCGCCGCCGTGGCCATGCCGCGGTGCAAGACTACTGAGTCTACACCGTCGCTCGATCCTGTTCAAGCCAATCCCCCTCTAGGATCTTCTCCCGGCCGCGCTGACCCTCGCCCGAGGCTAGGGTTAGGGTTCAGCCGCCTTGGTGCTTCGTTGACGCCATGCTGGGTTGCTCACGACCCTCACCCCTTCTCCACAGGTTGCTCCTGATGAGCTGCAGATGCGGGTTGCAGCGCCCCTCCGGGGGTGCTCCCCGTGCTGCCGCCTCTTCATCACCGTCGGTCTGCTTCCTCTTCGAACTCTAAGCGAGGACCACGGGTAAATAATGATTCTCCTCCCCCGTGTCCTCAGTCTCCCATTAGATTCCTTATTGCTACTCTAATTGATTCTAATTGGGGATAATCCCATGTTCTAGGGTTCATTTGCTTGACAAAATTACTTGTGACCTGTGACTTAGGAAGATGATTTGAATAACTTGGTGTAATTTCTTATGCTTGTACTTCTGATTTTGAGAAATGGTTAAAAAGAAATGAAACTGCTACAGAGGTGCTACCATTCCATAGAATGTGCCATGTAGTAGTTCATTAAAAAAATCTGCTGTCACCTAGTTCTAAACTAGTGAACAGTAGTTTAGGTCAATGGTGTATGATCTAAGACCTTGTCCACAGATGGAAAAATGTTGTTAGACCCTCCTCTAGTTATCCATGTTGATAAACATTTCATCTGAGTGTGTCTCTGAGGATATATTCTATCCAACAGATCTTACCCTCCTGATGGATGTAAATCCATAGGCAACTTGTAGAAAATGATCCCTAAAATGACAGGGAGATGATTTGATCCAATTTCCTGGTGGTAGATTATAAATGATGTACTTGGCTCAATGTTGAGTTTATATATGAAAGGTGCATGATGAACTGAACCTATGGTCCAGTAGTGATATTAATCACATATAAAAACAAATGATTCCTATCTTACTGAACTGGGAAAATGATAGAATTTGTTGGGTTTGGATAACTTGTGAGCTAGTTAATATGTAAGGATCCTTCTGGTGGCTTTAGCTGACTTTGGGCTGCTATTGTGGTGCCTCCAACCTTGGAGACTGCACAATAGTAGCCCATGTAGCATGGCTTCCTACAAAGAATAACTATAGTGGTATAGTTGATGTTGATATAAACAAGAGATAAACTTAGCTTGTGATGCAAAAGGCTAAAGCTAATTTGGTGGCTAAAAATGCAGATTCTTTCTCTTGCATTGAACTTAGCTCTAGGATGATATTGGAGTACCACTTCTACCCAGTCTGAGATCTCTCTCTCTCTCTCTCTCCAACCTCATGCTCTAAACAATATGATAAGAACAGATACTAAAAGTTGTCTTGATATACTGATAGAAATGGATAAGTGCTTAATTTCTTGGCTCAACCCATGATGCATAGGCTGAGGTTTTGATGATGCTTGGATAAATTAGTTATTGCTTGCTTATGAAAATTATCCAGTGATGATCTGGTACTCCACTTGAGTACAGATCTGAGGATTTTCTATCACCCCATCCATTTTCTAGGATGCAATAGTAAGATCAGATATAAAGGCATGATCTTAAATGGATAACCTGTGGTTCTAAAGCTGTGGTTTCTCTTGGAAAAATTGTCCTACTGATGTTGTTGATGTCTTGGTAAGCTTGTGATTCAACTGATGATACATCCCTCTTCTCCTAGTTCCTGACTTGATCTATTGGATTTGCTATGGTTTTTTCTTCTGGTATACTTGCCCCTCCTAGCTCTTGGATGGCTCTAGTGAGCAACCAGAATTAGAGATGTGGTGAGATGGTGGAATAATCTGTGTGGTTATTATCCAGTGGGTGGCTCTGATGATAGATAAGTATGTGTTCTTTTCTTGCTCAGAGAAGTGTTCTTGATACACTTTACTACAGGGAGAGAGAGATGTGGTTTTGGCTGGAATGGTTTGATATGTGAGAACAGCCCCTAGAAGTTCCCTTCTGCTACCTTTGCACTGTTATACCACTTACTATGGTAGTGACAACGCATGCCATGCATGTGTTGTGTGAGCTACTTGCCTGCTTCATCCATCATGTGGATCAGATCAAGTACACTAGATTTTGCTGGAATTACTGCTTTTACTTTTACCTATTACTAGTTTGGTGAAACGTGCCCCATGCCTGTGATGCATAGACTGAGGCCCTTTTTGGAATAAGAACAGATTGCACACTTTGGCCCTTTTTATCAGTTACTCAATGATGAGTTTTGCAATGCTCTTCATTGCCTAATCTGAGAGTAGCATAACCCCACATAATATCTGTTTTGTTTTCCATTTCTGGAACTTTGTTTTCTTTTGAGTTGTTTTGCAGGTACAGAAGGATAAGCAGAAAAGAAGGTTCAAGAAATAATATAGGAAAATACTTTAGGTTTTCTTTTTTATCAATCAATGTAATTTCTTTTCTGTTTGATTATTGTAAAGACATTGTATTATTGTACTTTATTTAATAAAATTACTTGTTTTCCTTTTCTTTTATGGTTCATTTGGAAATACAATGTAATATTGTATAATATTAATAAAGTTAAATTTTCTTTCTACTTGTAATCTAAATTCTTGTAATATTTATATCTTGTTTTAAAAAAACAAAATATGAATTCCATTCTTATTATTGTTGTAATTCTTTTTTCCTTTTGTATTTAAATTTCAATTATCTTTTCTAATTGGATATCTATAACTCTTGTATCTTATTTATAAATAAAGTTCATCTCTTATTTCCTAATACAATTCAATTTCCATTTACTATTTTATTTCAAATCCTTTTTGTATTCAAATTTATTAATTAAATATTCAAATCTTGAATTGTCTTCCCCTCCAACACAAAAGTATAGTAGGGGTCATGTAGAAATCCATCGCACTTGTTCTGATGTTTCCATCAGAACAAGAGAGACCTCGATTCCTCTATAGCTCCTTTTGTTTTGCGCAAAAATTCCCCGGATTTTCCGATGCATGAATGCAATGCACACACCTGCGTCCTCTATAATTCTAGGTTCTAATCCTGGGATGTTACAGACTCTCCCCCTTAAAATAAACTTCGTCCTCGAAGTTCGTAAACTCTCACGGTTTGGAGTAAAGAATTGACTTGTATTGGGTAATGTATTTCTCCACTTCATGGTAACCTCAAATGGAAGTAATGGTAGTATTCCATATCCAGATCCTTTTCTTGAATTCTCATCATACTCAACAATGTTTAACTTGTTGTCTACAATACTCCAAAGTTCCTTTTTCTATCCACCTTTAAGGATAGTTCCTTATTATAAACTCCTTAATCTGGGTTTCTTATTTTAGTTCCTTAATCTAATTATGTATCCTAATTCCACTTCTTTACTTGATCATCAAACTTCCCTACTATATTATGTAAGGTCTAGGAAGTCTCACTAACACAGGTTTTAAACTTTATTAGTCAATAGTGTGGTCAAAAGACTAATCTTTGCTTTGTCATTGTAGGAGTTGTGCTGGTAATCCTTCCGAATATTGGTTTTGAACACATTTAGTCCAAACCCAATTGGAATTTCTTGTTTCTCTACACATGTTCAATTGGATGTGCTATGTTACCTCTTAAGGATCACTTAAGAATTGTTTCTTTTTTAAATTAGTATTTTAGGACTATTCTATTTTATTACTTCGAGCTTTTACCTTATTAGGCTTTTAGACAATCTTTTGTTATTGTCTTGAGTAATTTTATAAGAATGACTTCCTTTTAACCTTATGCAAATAAGGCTTGCTGTTGTTGTAGGTTAGTCCTTCTCCATCCATTATTCGGAAAGTCAAATAATAATACCTTCATTTCTAAGGTTTACTCTCCCCCATAGGATTTACTAATGGTCTTCAAACTGTCTATATAGTATTTCTTAATTTTTATAAATAGAATATTGGTCACTATCTAGCTTATACTCTGCCTAATTAGGGTCTGATGAAATATTGTATGGTGTATCCACACATTTGTGGATATCCGAAGTGAATCTTTCAGCATTATTTGTCTTACTTACTATTTGGACATTTTCACTTTGATAGGTCAATTTTCGCGAAGAGTCTCGAAAGACTGTCACTTTCAATTTTTATACTCCTTTGTGTTTTACTTAACTTAGGGCAAATTTTATGCTCTTTATGCAACTTCTAAGAAGATCTGGTTAACTATGTCAACCAACACCGGTTGCAGACAAGATACCAACTGTGGATCAAATACCAGCTGCGGATATTTAACAGCTGCGAACCATCCTAGGGTATATGTATTACCCTATGGTTTCTGATATACCTCTGGCATTCTCTCTGAATTGTCAGAGTTTGAATACCATTTTGATTTCAAAGCTACTTCTTTGTATTTATTCATGATACTTCCATGAACTTGCATAATTACTCCATTGACTTCTTAGCAAAATTACCTATTTTGATTGAAATTTAAGTTCATCACTTCTTGTTGCTGACTAATAATGATATAATCTTGATCCATCCTCCAAATTGAGTTGATAATCCTTACACTTGACTTCATTCTTCATGTAAGTCTTCATTTTGGTCTTTGAAATTCGTCACTCCCTTACACGAATTCCCTTACTCTATCTAGGTCTATAACATCAAGTAGTGACTGGATGTTGCAACATGCATTTGCACACCAAGTCAAACTTCATGTACAGATCTAGTCAATCAAGAAGATCCAAGAAAAACAAATAAATCCAAATGTGGTACATATAACATACAGTTCTCTAAGCCCGGAATATAGTAGTTGAGTATAATATCTCTAGAATTCAGGCTTAGCTGTGTAGTATATGACACCTCCTCATATAGGTTTACGTTGTGATACTTAGCACTTAGGGTCAAACTATATTTTGTCTCAACATTTACCCAAATTGCTCAGTTGCAAATAGGATAATCTTAAGCAAAGGGGTCTCAATTTGGTTTCGACTAACCTTTGGTCTCATTTTTAGAAAGATTAACTATAACCAACCTTTCCTTATTAGTAAACTAACCTCACATGATCGCTCAAATGACTAATTAGTTTCTATTGAACACCTAAAACTAAATTTTATCCTGAATTATGGCACCTATGACTTCTATCATAGTTCTACCATGCTATCTTCTTACTTCTACCTCAAGATAGTTTATTAATTTACTTGTCATTTCTACACCTACATCATGGTTTTGGAGCTAATCTCACCATGATCTTATTATGTTCTACCTATTCATCATGATTTAAGAGCTAATCTCACCCTGATGACTTTACTTCTCATAGTATGATCATTGATCTTTGACATAATTTCACTCCTTCATGTAGAATTCTTAAATGAATACCACATGCTTTACTAGCTAATACAACTATACATACTCTAATGGTCTTCATTATGTTGTCTTTGGTTATCAACTGACACTAAGATTTTACTATTCTTACTTAAATTCTAGGATTAGGCTACACCATTAAAACTACTTTCACTAATATCTTACACTTGATCCTAATTTACTATGACCAATTAGCTTTCCTAATGTATCTTGGTGGTTTATGTCTCCTTTGGAAGACACTAAAGAGCACTATACTTGAGAAAAGATAAATAATTACTCCTAAGAAAGACTGACTTAAGCATATGACTTAGGTGTGACAAGGTTATCCTCAAGTGGATACTCATCACAAGTCATAAGATCATTTGGTTTAGATAAGATGGCTCCTATAGTCACTATCCAACCTACAGATCTTCCTAAAAGGGTTTTAATCCTAAGGTCAAAGCATATGCTCTGATACCAACTGCGGTGACCCAGCATACCACTGCATGATGTAGTACACTATAGTCGTTGATATAACACCAATGAAACACCGTTCACTAGTATTACATCCCTCAGAGTGGCACAACAGAAACACAGCAGGTCCAAGACATGACTATAGGTTACAACTCAACTCTTTACACAAGATCCAGTGAACACTCTAGGTTAAAGAGAGAGAAAGAAATTTCTTACAAAGAAGAATCAGAAATAAATAACTCAGAATCTATCATCCTATCAAGACTAGTATCTTAACTAATGGTCTGGCATTGCTGCTATTGCAATACACTACAGAAATAGGTTGTATGGCTAGAGATTATATTCCTGTCTAATCAGTAACTTCGTATTCACTTGAGTTGGTGTATATTTTGACTTTCTTGACTTCATTGATGAGCTTTAACTTTTGCTGATTATTCCTGGAGCATAACTTGATGTAGACGTCGTCTGTAATGACTTTAGAACCTAGCAAGGGTTAATAAGATACTTTGAGTATGAGCGTACTCAGGAAGTTCACTAGAAAAGGAGTGTTTGATGCACTATATCTATAGCCACAGACCGTAGGTCGTAGGCAATGCAAGTTTTTGTAAACATTTCTTCAAAAGTTTCTTTTATTCTAAAAAGCTATGTCCGTCAGCCTTTACGGGTTTACCAGAACTTTCATGGAGTTCCTTTCCCGCCGCGTTCGCAGCTCCTTCCCGGAACAGGGAGTAACAAGTTATAGTTCTTACACTCTACAGAGGTGCGTTACTTTACCCATGAGAGACCTTAGCCTTGTTGCACAACCAAGTCATGACCTTGTCCATACTTCCTTGGTATGGGGCCCAGTCTAAGATCCAAGCCAATCACAGCCCCCTTTGCGACCCCGCATGCCTCCTTGGTGTACACCATGCCCACATATTGAATTACAACAATGGTTTGTACAGACCGTTAGATGCCAGAACTATCGTGGGACGTTCAGGGTTCCCACCCATATGCTGCATATACTCTACGAATTACCAATTAATATGCACGCTACGAGTGATAACAGCCACGACCTGCACATCCGGCTACATGCGAGAGGAAGAAGATACATCTGACTTCTCTGTCCCATTCCAAATCGCATGGTTAACGTGTGATATACGACGCAAGAATCACTGGCGACATTGGTTGTTAAGTCCTAGATAATATGTTCCTTTACCACCGGAACTTTCATAGTAGGTTATTACCTCATGGTAAATAACCTATAATCACATTAATATGAAAATAGTGTTTTCGGACCTTTTTCAAATGCAGGTGATGACAACACTGGATTTGCAAAATACTTTACAGAAAATAATCAAAGGACATGAGAAAGTGTGAACTTGCCTTTTGTGATTGCAAGATTATGTACTCACGGTCTTCGAGACAATATAAGATCCAATATCTGAAATCAGCATCATTAGTCCGGTAAGGACTAATGTTTAAAGAAGCAAGATGCTGTTATGCATAAGTAATGATATGCATTTTATAAAATTCCCAAAGTGAATCCCTAATACTGTAAGTGAAGTGAACTTAGGTGATTCCTTTAAGAGTTGGTTTATCTTCAAATTTTTACTTCACATGAAGTGCATCTATAGGGATTTTAAGTTTTGATATTCAAGATATAAAAGTTGAGTGCAATAGTAATTTAATATTTAGATTAGTTTCTATTTGGTGATTAGGATGGAAGTCTATGTATTGGATTATTAAGGTTTGAAAGAACTATCCTAGAGTTGTTGCTTGAAGTGGCAAAAAGAATAACATTTGAAGAAAATATTTCCTTTCTAAGGTTTAAACAATCATCATTGTTAATAGAACATGATTAATGCCTTTTGGTGTTTGATTTATTAGTTTGGACTTGAGATGCTTTATGTCTTAAGTTAAATAGACCAAAGTTAACTATAAAAACACAAGTGATTTATTAGACCTGATGTTTATAAGCTTTGAGACTAAAGTTAACTTTAAAAGGGTAAGTAAACTTAAGATGTAATATATTTTAATTATTCCCAAGTTTTAGATTTATGATGGGTATAACTAAGGTGTGGTATTATTCACTTTATATTTTAAGTGAATGATTTAGATTAAATTTGTTTTGCTTATTAAGAAAATAATTTGTATTTATTTAATGGGAGCATAATTAGATGATCTTAGTAATTTGTTAGAATTTAAAGTTAAGTTAATAATGGTTAAGATATAATGATTATTCACCATATTTTTTAAATGGGTGATATCCAATGTTTATTTAAAAGGATTCTTAATAAGATTTTAAAAAGAATATTTTAAAGTAAAAAGTTATACTTAAATTTGATTATGAAGTTAAGTTATCGGTTTGGAATTTAGTACAAAGACACTAATTGCTCAAGGTTTTATAAGAATTGTGATTATTTCTTACTTAACAATTATTTTTAAAGAATTCACAAAATAGGTATTAGGTAAGGATTTATTATTTAAAATATTAAAGACTTTTCTAATAATATATTTAATATTTTCTAGTGTAATATATTTATTCAAAACCTTAAAAATGAATTTTATTTATTTTTAGGTATTATTTTTATTTTTATAAAATTCATCAAAGAATTAAGTGTCTTTAAATATTTGCTTTACGTTTTATTTGTAAAACTCTAAGTTAGTATTTTTATAAAATAGTAGAGTTATTTTGATACACAAAAATGATTTTTTATTTATTTTTAGGGTTTTTGTTTTATTTTATAAAATTTCATTTAAGATTTAATGGTGTTAATAATTATTTTACTTTATATTTATTTTAAATAATTAAATTATATTTTTATTAGGTAGATATTACTTTTGTGGTCATTTTGATATATCATATGTATTTTTGGGATTTTTCTATATGTTTCTAGAGTATAAGTTATGTTCAGGGGTAGTTTGGTCATTTAGTGATTTGATAAATATCTTATTATTATTAATTTTCTTTGGAATTGGGCCAGGTTCACCAACTGGCCCATCTGGACCCAACTTGGCCCATCTGGTCCAAGGCAGAGACATAATCGGCCCTTACTCCCCCTTCCCTATGCTCGACCTTATCTCTCTCGTCCTCGCTCTGGTGCTGCCATGGCCGCCCCTGGCACTACTCGATTCCCGCAGACTCCGCCGCCGTGGCCATGCCGCGGTGCAAGACTACGGAGTGTACGCCGCCACCCGATCTTGTTCAAGTCAATTCCCCTCTGGGGTCTTCTCCCGGCCGCGCTAACCCTCGCCCGAGGCTAGGGTTAGGGTTCAACCGCCTTGGTGCTTCGTCAACGCCTTGCTGGGTTGATCACAACCCTCACCCCTTCTCCATAGGCTGCTCCTGATGAGCTGCAGATGCGGGTTGCAGCACCCCTCCGGGGGTGCTCGCCGTGCTGCCGCCTCTTCATCACCGCCGGTCTGCTTTCTCTTCGAACTCTAAGCGAGGACCACGGGTAAGTAATGATTCTCCTCCCCCGTGTCCTCAGTCTCCCATTAGATTCCTTATTGCTACTCTAATTGGGGATAATCCCATGTTCTAGGGTTCATTTGCTTGACAAAATTACTTGTGACCTGTGGTTCGATTGAGTTAAGATTATTGAATCCTTGGTATTGTCCTTTATACATGGTCTTTGATCTTGTATATGATCAATGTGCTTCAGTAAGATTACTAGCTTATGAATATTGGTTTACTGGATGTGGTTCAGTCTAGTGGCCTGGTTTATTGAGGAATGGCTTTCAGATGTGTTTAGTTGAATGATTCCTAGCTGGTGTGACTTAGGAAGATGATTTGAATAACTTGGTGTAATTTCTTATGCTTGTACTTCTGATTTTGAGAAATGGTTAAAAAGAAATGAAACTGCTACAGAGGTGCTACCATTCCATGGAATGTGCCCTGTAGTAGTTCATTAAAAAAAATCTGATGTCACCTAGTTCTAAACTAATGAACAGTAGTTTAGGTCAATGGTGTATGATCTGAGACCTTGTCCACAGATAGAAAAATGTTGTTAGACCCTCTTCTAGTTATCCATGTTGATAAACATTTCATCTGAATGTGTCTCTGAGGAAATATTCTATCCAACAGATCTTACCCTCCTAATGGATGTCAATCCATAGGCAACTTGTAAAAAAATGATCCCTAAAATGTCAGGGAGATGATTTGATCCAATTTTCTGGTGGTAGATTATAAATGATGTACTTGGCTCAATGTTGAGTTTATATATGAAAGGTGCATGATGAACTGAACCTATGGTCCAGTAGTGATATTAATCACATATAAAAACAAATGATTCCTAGCTTACTGAACTGGGAAAATGATAGAATTTTTGGGTTTGGATAACTTGTGAGCTAGTTAATACGTAAGGATCCTTCTGGTGGCTTTAGCTGACTTTGGGATGCTATTGTGGTGCCTCCAACCTTGGAGAGTGCACAATAGTAGCCCATGTAGCATGGCTTGCTATAAAGAATAACTACAGTGGTGTAGTTGATGTTGATATAAACAAGAGAGAAACTTAGCTTGTGATGCAAAAGGCTAAAGCTAATTTGGTGGCTAAAAATGCAGATTCTTTCTCTTGCATTGATCTTAGCTCTAGGATGATATTGGAGTAGCACTTCTACCCAGTCTAAGAGCTCTCTCTCCAACCTCATGCTCTAAACAATATGATAAGAACAGATACTAAAAGTTGTCTTGATATACTGATAGAAATGGATAAGTGCTTAATTTCTTGGCTCAGCCCATGATGCATAGGCCGAGGTTTTGATGATGCTTGGATAAATTAGTTATTGCTTGCTTATGAAAACTATCCAGTGATGATCTGGTACTCCACTTGAGTACAGATCTAAGGATTTTTCTATCACCCCATCCATTTTCTAGGATGCAATAGTAAGATCAGATATAAAGCCATGATCTTAAATGGATAACATGTGGTTCTGAAGTTGTGGTTGCTCTTGGAAAACTTGTCCTACTGATGTTGTTGATGTCCTGGTAAGCTTGTGATTCAACTGCTGATACATCCCTCTTCTCCTAGTTCCTGACTTGATCTATTGGATTTGCTATGGTTTTTTCTTCTAGTATACTTGCCCCTCCTAGCTCTTTGATGGCTCTAGTGAGCAACCAGAATTAGAGATGTGGTGAGGTGGTGGAATAATCTGTGTGGTTATTATCCAGTGGGTGGCTCTGATGATAGATAAGTATGCGTTCTTGTCTTGCTCAAAGAAGTGTTCTTGATACACTTTACTACAGGGAGAGAGAGATGTAGTTTCGGCTGGAATGGTTTGATATGTGAGAACAGCCCCTGGAAGTTCCCTTCTGCTACCTTTGCACTATTATACCACTTACTATGGTAGTGACAACACATGCCATGCATGTGTTGTGTGAGCTACTTGCCTGCTTCATCCATCATGTGGATCAGATCAAGTACACTAGATCTTTTGCTGGAATTACTGCTTTTCCTTTTACCTATTACTAGTTTGGCGAAACGTGCCCCATGCCTGTGATGCATAGACTGAGGCCCTTTTTGGAATAAGAACATGTTGCACACTTTGGCCCCTTTTTATCAGTTCCTCAATGATGAGTTTTGCAATGCACTTCATTGCCTAATCTGAGAGTAGCATAACCCCACATAATCTCTGTTTTGTTTTCCATTTCTGGAACTTTGTTTTCTTTTGAGTTGTTTTGCAGGTACAGAAGGATAAGCAGGAAAGAAGGTTCAAGAAATAATATAGGAAAATACTTTAGGTTTTCTTTTTTATCAATCAATGTAATTTCTTTTCTGTTTGATTATTGTAAAGACATTGTATTATTGTACTTTATTTAATAAAATTACTTGTTTTCCTTTTATTTTATGGTTCGTTTGGAAAGAAAATGAAATATTGTATAATATTAATAAAGTTAAATTTTCTTTCTACTTGTAATCTAAATTCTTGTAATATTTATATCTTGTTTTAAAAAAAATATGAATTCCATTCTTATTATTGTTGTAATTCTTTTTCCTTTTGTATTTAAATTTCAATTATCTTTTCTAATTGGATATCTGTAACTCTTGTATCTTATTTATAAATAAAGTTCATCTCTTATTTCCTAATACAATTCAATTTCCATTTACTATTTTATTTCAAATCCTTTTTTGTATTCAAATTTATTAATTAAATATTCAAATCTTGAATTGTCTTCCCCTCCAACACAAAAGTATAGTAGGGGTCATGTCGAAATCCATCGCACTTGTTCTGATGTTTCCATCAGAACAAGAGAGACCTCGATTCCTCTATAGCTCCTTTTGTCTTGTGCAAAAATTCCCCGGATTTTCTGATGCATGAATGCAATGCACACACCTGCGTCCTCTATAATTCTAGTTGCTAATCCTGGGATGTTACAGTTGATTTCATGTTAACCGTCTCGCAACTTCCAGCATCCCCATCTTCTCCAAAACCCAAGTCCATAACAATGGGCATTGACGAGTCGAACCCTCGTCAATTGGCGCCGTCTATGGGAAGCGGGGACGCTGATCGTGCGGTTGTGATGGTCCCATCCGGAGCGATCTACGATTCCTCGGAGACAGAGAATCACCTCCTCTTCGGCGCTTTCGACTTCACCGCCCACTCACCGGCCACCCGCAAGAATTTCGAGTCCGTAGGCGACAGGATCGAGAAGCTGTTCGGGAGCTTCTGTTTCTAGGTGGGGCAGACCGACACCCTCTGCCTCCCAGAGCGGATGCCACTTCCATCAATCAGGCCCGATTCATGGACCCCACCCATCGACGCCCTGTGTACATCGACATTGGCGGACAATTCAGATGACAGCAGCTGCTGCAACTCCAATCTGTGCGATCCCCCTTCGGATGAAGGAACCTACGATTTTGGATCTGAGAGCTGTGGCAGCAGCGACCCACTCCGTGAGCGCTACCTGTGTGCCGTCATCCATGGTGGCGACATCAACAACGGAGCCAATCCACCACTAGGTGAAAATCCCAACCCCCTCCCAACCCTCCGGTTGAGAACGCGGGAAATAGGGTGAACCCGCCTAACTGGGCGGCTAGAGCCACTGAGGGCGTCAATCGTGCCTACAACCAAATCAACCTCAACGAGGAAGGCCGAGAGATCGCACACGAAGTCGTGTGGGGAAATCATATACTACCTATGGATGCCTCCCGTGACTTGCTGCTGGCCTATCACCGGCTCCTGATTGATGAGAAAAATCGACAGGTCAAGCTACAGGATGAGCTCGAGAAGCGCAAGCCGGTAGCCGACGAGTCAAGCATGAGGCAAGCTGCGCTCTCCACTGGAGGATCCTCTTCACACGGGAACAACTCCAAAAAATACCGCTCTCGCCTGGAGCGCATGGACCCTGCCTCACGATGCGAGGTCACCAAGGCCCTCGACACATCCTTCATAATGATGGACTCGCAAGGCAGCATCATGCCGAAAACACCGTAGGATGCAATCATGGTGGCCACCACCTATCTTGCGTCTAACCCGCCATCGGCGGGAGACCCAAAGAACGCGATCCACAAGTCTGCGCTAGCAGGCCTCAGACTCGTTGGAGCTGCTCTCCATGATGAAACTCCCGCGGAGACGAATAAAAAGGCCGCGGTCAAGTTCACTCGAAGCCGCACACCCTCATCCAAGGAGGAGGAGCATGACCTGCCTCAACACTGTCGGAGCTCACGGTGCCGCAGCAGCAACTACGACGCTCGTAACGAGCTCACATAGCGCAAGATCGACAAATCACGCACTAAGCACACATTATCAACTGAGTCCGAGGATGACGATGGAGAACTATGCAGAGCCAGATGCTTTAGCAGATCCGTTCGGCAATTTCGGATGTCGAGGAACTTCAAGCTCCCTTCGGACAACCTGAAGTTTGATGGCGCGCAGGAGCCAAAACATGGCTTGACGATCATTTACCGGCAGTCAAACTCCATGGAAGGAACAAGAACACCGCCCTACAGTGCCTTCAACTGCAGCTGACAGGCACAGCCAGGACCTGGCTCAGCAGCCTCCCCTCCGGCTCCATCCAAATCTAGGAAGAACTGGTGTACAACTTCATCCGCAACTTCAAGGGCACAACCAAGAGGCCAGCCTCAATCGAAGAGCTGCGGGCCTGCACCCAACGGAACAACGTGTCCATCCGCTCGTACATACTCCGCTGGTCTACCATCATGAATTCGGCCGCAAACATCTCCAAGGAGAGGGCAATTAACGCCTTCAAGGATGGCGTCAAACGCCGCGAATTCAAGGAGGAGCTCGGGCGCGTCAAGCCCAAAACCCTTGATCACCTCAGGGACATCGCCAACCGCTGGGCAGATGGCGAAGATTCCATCGACCGAACATATTCGGATGACGAAGACGACTTTGGCCGCAGGTGCGATCACCACAGCAATAGAAGATCACACGTCTATGATGACCCACAAGTATAGGGGATCGCAACAGTCTTCGAGGGTAGTATCTATCTTGAGTTAGGACATGAAGTGTTTGAAGAGAAAATTAAAAAACGTATGGAACTTTATTTGTATGCTAATATCAATGTTATTAGTATGAATTCCTTGAACACCATGATTGCTAATGTTATGGAAACGTCTAAGCTTGGGGAAGCTAGTTTTTATGAAAATGATCTTTTTAGTTCCCCAACTTTGGAAGATAGCTATTCTATTGCTTATGATGATACCAAACCTCCAATATATGATGATTACAATGATGAATATGATATTTTCAGTCCACCTACTATTGAGGATAAAATTAATTGTGATTACAATATGCCTCCTATATTTGATGATTATGGTGATGAGAATACTAATGATAGCTATTTTGTTGAATTTGCTCCCACTACGATTAATAAGAATGACTATGCTTATGTGGAGAGTAATAATCATTTTATGCATGTGGCTCATAATAAGAATGTTTTATGTGATAGTTATATTGTTAATTTTATTCATGATGCTACTGAAAGTTATTATGAGATAGGGAAACATGGTTTTATGCATCTCAACACTATTAAGTTTCCCCTCTTTATGTTGAAAATCTTGAAGTTGCACTTGTTTTGCTTTCCTATGCTTGTTGCTTTGTGCTTTCATGACTTGTTTCTTTACAAGATTACTATGCATAGGAAGTGGGTTAGACTTAAATGTGTTTTGAATTTGCTTCTGATGCTCTATTTTACTTCAATTCATATTTGTTATTTGAGCATCTTCTCAAACTATCAAGCCTAACTTAAAGGCGTTAAAGAAAAGTACTTGTTGGGAGATAACCCGGGAATTTTCTTGAGTCTTGGAAGTCATTACTTCAGTAATGACCTCTCCTTATCCTTTTTGTTTTCTTTTCGTGCCAAGAATGACCTCTAATGAGAGGGAAGTAAGATTTGGGGAGTTGCTGTCCTAAAACAGATTTCTGTCCTCCACCATAAATATTCTTCAGGACTCTCTGTAAGTCGTATTGAGCTGAAAATTTACGAATAAATCCCCCAGTATGTTATCTAACTTTCTTTAGTTTAAAACTTTTTGATTTGAGCAATATAAGGTCTTCGAAAAAATCGGTTACTACCTTCTGGTCTGTTTTGACAGATTTCTGCCATTATTTGCATTTGCTTCTTATTGATTCCTCTTTGAGTTCTTTTTGGGAAATTGAGCTTTTTGAAGGATTTGCTACAGTATAATTTGTCTTTATTGAATTTTTTGTTGTTTTCAAACTAAACCCAAAGGTCTATTATCTTTTGAATACAGTAATGTTGCTAATGAAGATTGTGTGAAGTTTTGTATGAAGGAAAATTTGCAGGTGTAGAGAAAGAATGATGTAATGAGATGAAGAATAGACAAAAGCTCAAGCTTGGGGATGCTACCCCGTGTCACCCCAATAAATATTCAAGAGATACAAGCGTCAAATCTTGGGGATGCCCAAGGCATCCCCTTCTTCATCAATAAAAATCTCAGGTCTTTCTAGACACTTTGTTTTTATTGTTTCATGCATTGTTGTGTTGTTCTTGGAGCATCTTAGTTTTCATTTTTGGTTTTCGTTTGCTTAGTTTGCTTGAGTAATTTTTTTGGATCACATCACACTTCTTTTAGAGAGAGACACACTCTGTTTTCATTGCCTAGAACACTCTAGTTTTCATCTTATTGTTCTGTGAGTGTTCACTTTTGCTAGCACTGTGTTTAGCCTTAGTTTTCTTATGCTTTTTGCTTAGAACTTTTTAGTTCTTCTTTGTGGATTTGTGAGACAAGCTCACTAATATTTATTGAGTATTATCTTTGTGAGTTGTTTCAAATAAGTTGATTGGTGTTGGAAAGGAGTAGGAAGTTCTTGCTTTAGTAGTATAAGAAGGATCTTGCTTTGACTGTGGCTTAGACTTTATCATGTCATGCTAGATGTTTTTTTGACCTTATTCTTAGTGATTATTGCTATAGCATGACTTGTTCCAGACAATTAGGATTGCTTAATGTGCCTTGAAAGAATCATGCGTTGTTTTAGCATACAAAAGCATAGTATTGTGGTATTCTCCTTTAATGCTTTGTTTGGGTTGACTTGGCACATGCTCACACCATGTTATGACTATGAACCAGTCACCTTAGCCTCTATGATCATTTAGTTTTTTACTTGTGATACCACTTTATGCTTTGATTAGTAATGTTTTGTCGCTCTGCATGATTATGGCCATTATTGCTCTCTTAGTTGGTCGCTCCCAGTCTTTTGCTAGCCTCCACTTGTATGAGTAAGCTCTACTCATGCATCCAACTCCCAAGAAACCAAGTTATTCCAAAGTGTCCACTATAAATTCCTATGCATGGTGTGTTATACCATTCCAAGTATATTCTTGTTTTCATCTACCTTCCAATTAAAAAGTCTTTTTGTTATGTGAAAACTTAGTGATTAAAGCTCTCACAAACTTGGTGGCACACTTATTTTTATTGCCCCTAATAAACTTCAACCATTGTGTCATCTATGTTGTATATGCTTGCACTTATACGTTGGAATTCGCAGAACCGTGTTGTCACGGGGAACACTTTCAACATTGCACTTGTACTTTGTGCACGGTTGATATCATGCTCTTTTGTCTATGGATGTCATCGGTGTGAAATAAAAGGGGACCTTGTAAGTCCATGGAGTTATGTATGTGTGTTAGAGAAACGCCTGGGCCGCTAGCCTAAGCCATGCCTAATCATGGTGGAAACTTGCAACATCACCTTACTGAGCAATCTATGAAGCTTTCTTCTTATAAAAAAAGAGAGACATATTGAAAGAGTAAAGAGAGAAAAAAAGCACCATTTTCCCATGGTAAATAAGAAGATTGTTGAGATGCTCATTGTCTGCTTGCCTTGTCATTTTGATTATGGGATAGATCCTGTGTCATGTGCAAGGGGTACCCCGTTGGAGGTTCTTTATCATACACATGTACTTACTATGACAAGAACTTACAGGTGACTAAAGTTGAGTAGCATGAGGAGCGGCCCTCGTATTCAAGGGACATGAGATTGCCAACTTATACTTTGTCAAGCATATACTCCATAGTTTGTTCACTTTAACCTTAATCACTTCAAGATGCTTATATAGGGTCAATGAGAGCTGAAAGCTAACAAGTACCATAATTTTTGGAAGCTCTTTATGAGACTTGAAATCCCTGCTTCCCTTTATGAAGGGCCTTTCTTCCACTTTTATATTGAGTCTCCACCTTCTATCCTTAGGCACCAATTAAGAGAGCATAGTTGTCATTCTTAGTTCTATGTGCATTGTCCCAAAACTTATTGATTGATTCATAATGTTGATATTGCTTGTTCTTGTGCAATTTGTATCTAGTCACTCTTATGAACTTTGAAGGTGTCCTATGCATCTATTTGCTACGCCATGAGGGACAAGTTGAATGCCTCTATGCTATGTTTTCTGTATGTGAAACAAACAAACGTTTTGCAATGCATGTTATTCATGATCTTTGTTTGTAACATTTCATGTTGCATCCATAGTTACTTTGTCTTATTGTTAGAACTTCATCTTTCATGCTCATGTTTAGAGTACTTTGATCCCAGCTTTCAATGCTTGAAAGTGGTTTGATCTTGCTTGTGATGGTGCATGTCACCTAAAAAATTATCCTTTTTTATCACTTACCTACTCGAGGACGATATGGAGTTAAGCTTGGGGATGCTTGATACGTCGTAAACGTATCTATAATTTTTTATGTTCCATGCTTGTTTAGTATCTACTTTGATTTGCTTTGTCTACACTTTGAGGTGTTTTTATATGTTTTTCTGGAACTAACCTATTAACAAGTTGCCACAGTGCCAGTTGCATGTTTTCTTCTGTTTTTGGTTCCAGACAGGCAGAAAATCAATATTCTCAGAATTGGATGGGACAAAAGCCAAAGTCAATATTTTACCGTAGGGGACATGAATCCAGAAGACGAGACAGAGAAGCAAACCAGGGCGGCCAAACCCCCCTAGGCGCAGACAGGGGTGGGCCCGTGCCATGGATTAGAGTGTCCAACTGGAGAGTAGTTAAGAGTAGTATCATGAAGAGAGGATATTTATATGAGAGAGTGTTCACTAGTGAAAGTATGATCCCTAGCCTTGTTTCTAAACATTAAAACACCGTTTGCTACTAGATCTGTTGCATGTTTGCTTGCTTCCAGTCTTTACCTCATCGTCAAGCACCATCAAAGCTCTTTTCTGGCACCGTTACCACTTGTATTTCACTATCTCTTCGTCGAACTAGTGCACATATACACCTGACAAGTGTATTGGGTGTCTTGTGGACACAAGAGACTTCTTGTATCTTGATTGCAGGGTTGCTTGACAGGGAATACCTTTGACCCCTTCCTTCCTGAGTTCGATAAACCTTGGGTAATCCACTTAAGGGGAACTTGCTGCTGTTCTACAAACCTCTACACTTGGAGGCCCAACAACTGGGACAACCGAAGGGATGGCTGTGATGTGAGGATCACATGTGTTCACGGAGTGTTAATGCTTTGCTCCGGTGCTCTATTAAAAGGAACACCTTAATTGCCAGTAGTTCCCTAGAGGCCCCACTGCCATGGGATGGCTGGACAGAAGATGTTGTGCAAGTTCTCATTGTGAGCACGTATGACTATATTTGGAGCACATGCCTAGGATTGTTTAGTACTTGTATGCTTGTTATTATTTATCTGCAGTGCCCTAGATCTTGAAGTTATATGTTTAGACCCGTCCATGCAACACCCGTCCATCCATCCCTATGCCTACCGCACTCGAATTCCACTGTTTATTGTTACTATTACTATTGTTCCTGTTGTCGATGTTGTTGCTGCTTTGCTGTTGCTACTATCAAAATGTTGCTACTGATAAACTTCTGTGAGCAAGAACTATTTCTAGGTGCAGCTGAATTGACAACTCAGTTTTTAAGGCTTGCAAGTATTATTTGGCTCCCCTTGTGTTGAATCAATAAATTGGGTAATACTACCCGTGAAGACTTGCGATCCCCTATACTTGTGGATCATCAACGAACTACTCACAAGACATCATATGGATCAAGATCAAAGATGATATGGTGATGTATAATAATCTAAACATAAACAATAATCCAATGGTTCCACTCACAAGCATCAACTACAATAGTAATCAATACCGAGAAAGTTTCCCCTAAGAACTATGCAAGTATTCAACACAATTGTTACAACGGGATAGAGTGGTGATGATGGTGCTGGTGGAGATGATGGTGTGGATGATGATGATGATCCCGATGAAGTCTAGCTTGATGACGGTGTTGATTGCGACGATCTCCCTTCTTCGGGAAGGAATTTCAATGGTAGAAATCTGTCTGCCGGAGAGCTCTTTCTCTCTCAGTGTTTTCTTCCCCGCAGAGGCGGTGGAATCTTTCTGTGGTCGCCCCCTTTTGTTTTAGGGTTTTGAGGAGAAGATATAGGCGAGAGGGCGGAGCTAGAGGTGGGCCAGGTGGGCCACACCCCCTGTAGGCACGGGGTAGGGGTGGCCCGCGCCTGGGGTGGTCTAGGCCCCCTGTGGCCCATCTCTGCCTCCCCTTCTGGCTTCCTTCGTCTTCTGGGAAAATATGATCTTTCGTAATTTTTCTGGTATTTTTCTGATCTTCGCGAAATTGCATGGAAACACCTCTTTTTCCATCAGAACCCTGAATTCGACAGTTTATCCTCCAAGAATCGTCCAATCATGCAAAAACAGATGAAAATACATAAGTAACACCTCTTAATATGAAATATATCAATAAATAGAGGCAAAATATGACATAGAATGGTGATGCAAATTGGACGTATCAGCAGTTGGTCTAGTAGTTTCCAGAGGGAGTCTAAATAAGCAAAAAGAAGTGTGTCAACCTTACAGCCGAATGTGTTTATCAAGAGCTGAAGCTGACTATTATCGACGTTGATCGGCATAAGGTAGGATTTTGAGTAATTAACTCTTAGTCCAGTAGCAGGAGCAAAAGACTGTAAGAGATTTTTAAGAGCCAAGAGTTGAAGAGGGTAGGCTTGGAGTATGAGAAGTGTGTCATCGGCATATTGAACGACCGGGAAGTCAGCTCCAGGGATTGGTAGGGGAGGGATCAACACTCATATTTCTACCAGCTTGTTGATCATGGATGGAAGAAGATCAGCACCTGCTACAAATAAGGTAGGATAAAAGGGGTCGCCTTGTCGCACTCCTCGTCGACAAGGAATTGTTTTCCTGGAACTCCATTTAATAACACTAAAGAGAAGCCAGATGAGAAAATGACCTGGACCCAACCAATCCATCTTTCCTCAAAACCCAAGCATCGAAGAATATTCAGTATAGCCTGATGTTCAATTGTGTCAAATGCTTTTGCAAAATACAGCTTTAATATTACCACCACTTTATTTGTTTGCTTGCACTGATGAATGTATTGATAGGCCCAAGCCACACAATCCTGGATCATTCTAGTCTTCAAAAAGCCATACTGATCCACATGAACTAGTTGAAGAATTCTTTGTTGTAAGCGATTTGCCAATAGCTTTGTAAGGATCTTTAAAATGATTCTTTCTCCGTTTCAGGGCTTAAGGCGTCCTCGGTTTGCGTGTTTTCTCTTTGACCAAGAATTACTCTAAATATGTAAAAAGTTTTGGTATAAAACTAGTATCACTGGAAAGTATTTTTCAATACGAATCCAACGGTACTAATTATGTATAATATAATCAAGATTTTGTTGCTCAATTCTTTTGGGCAAACTTTGCCTTGGAAAGCGTGTACGCCTTAAGCCCTGAAACGGAGGTAGTATTCAACAGAGAAATTGGCCTGTAGTCATTTGGACCTTCTGAAAACCTTGATCCTATCTAATCTAGACAATTCAAACCTGAAAAATATTCTTAAAGTTTCATCCAAAAAACATGCTATTTTATGCTACCCAATTTAAATATCTGAGTGTATCAAAGAATATTACTCCTTTGGATCCAAATTAATTGACTCAGGTTTATCTAGATGCAGATATATCTACATATTTTTGAGTGCTAGATACATATGAATCTAGAAAAAATTAAGTCAATTAATTCGGATATCTATATTAAATGTCAAATAGTTTCTTCTAGAAAACTCTAGGTGATCTCCAAGAAGCCCTGTCTTGGGCTCTTGATATATCTTGGGTTTTGATGTGTAGGAGTATCTTGAATTGGAAGGAATATCATTTGTCGAGCACACTGAAAACGGGCCAAAATCTCTCATCCCATCATCGGTCGCTCCCGTGTGACTTGGGGACAGAAAACCCTGACCTTTTGCCTCCCTCCGCCCTCTCTCCTTCCTCCCGGACGCCGCCAGTGTGAGTCTCCGGGAAAAGCCCGGGCGATGCCGATGGCGGCTGGTTATCCTCTACCTGGCGCGCGGACTCGAGCGGGACGGAGCTCTCCCTGGTGTCGGTGCATCTCAGCGGGGACGGACAAGACCTGGCACAGCGGTGGCCGGCGGGCAGGCATCCTCGCGCGCATATGGAGGCAGCGGCGACCTTTGCGCTCGTGGCTGCTGCAGCCTCTCAGTGGCGGCGACCCGTCCGCTGCTCGTGCAGCTCTATGGAGGCAGTGGCGGTGCAGCCCGTGGTGGCACGGTAGCGGTGTTGTGGCGCCAAGCAGCTGGGTGACGTGGAAACGACGGCCAGGCAGTGCACCGCTGGCCCAGATCAGGGCCCATCTGGGCTTGGCCAGGCCTACTGTTCTTACTGGTCGTCCTATTGAGTTGGAGATGGTGGCACGATTGGAGCAGGTTGGTAGTGGCGTGATGCGGCTCGTTTCACTTTAGAGCCTCGTTGGGAAACCCCAAGAGGAATGTGTGAAGAGCACATCAGCCAGTTTTCCCTCAGTTATGAAACCAAGTTTATCGAACCAGTAGGAGTAAGGAAACAACTCCAAAGTGTTGCTAACAACTTGGAACCTGCACAACACAAACTCAAAACTTTCCACCAACGTACAGTAAGGTTGTCAAACTCACCGGTTTGCTGAAAACAAAGGATTAAACGTATAGTGTAGAAGATAGTAGTTGCTTGTAGAAAGTAAACATTAACCGTAGATGATGTATCAATGATAAAGATTGGACCGGGGTTGATACGTCAGAAACGTATCTATAATTTTTGATGTTCCATGCTTGTTTAGTATCTACTTTGCTTTTCTTTGTCTACACTTTGAGGTGTTTTTATATGTTTTCTGGTACTAACCTATTAACAATATGCCATAGTGCCAGTTGCCTGTTTTCTTCCGTTTTTGTTCCAGAAAGGCAGAAAATCAATATTCTCGGAATTGGACGGGACAAAAGCCAAAGTCAATATTTTACCGTGGGGAACACGAAGACGAAATTCGAGACGGAGGAGATTCACCGGGGGGCACACCCCCTAGCCATGCGGGTGGGCCCACCCCGCGCCTGGGGGTTGCAGCCGCCCTGGCGACCCCCTGCCTCGCCTCTTCGCCTATAAACACCCCCTGATGCCTAAACCCTAAGTACCCGATCAATATTCCACGAAACCGTCTGTAGCCGTCGTCACCATCATTTCTAGATCGGGGGGATCTGAAGCTCTTCCCGGCACCCTGCCAGAGGGGGGTTCATCCCAGAGGCCTTCTTCATCATGCCATCATGCGGTATGAAGCGTGAGTAGTTCCACCTTGGACTACGGGTCCATGTAGTAGCTAGATAGTTGTATCTCCTCCTTTGTGCCATCATTTTTAGATCTTGTGAGCTCCGTTCATGATAAAGATCTCATCTATTTGTAATCATGCATGTTGTGTTTGCGGGGATCCGATGGATATTGAGATTACTTTGTCAGATTGATTAATGGTTTTGTCTTATTGATTCTATCATGTCTGTGTTGTTTGTGATCTTGCATGCTCTCCGTTTCTAGTAGCTATCTTGGCCAAATAGATGCTAGTGACTCCAAGAGGGGGTATTTATGCTCGATAGTGGGTTCATGCCTCTATTTAATCTAAGGGAAGTGACATAAATCTCTAAGGTTGTAGATGTGTTGTTGCCACTAGGGAGAAAACAGCAGTCTCTTGTTCATGGAACAAGTGGATTGTTTACCTTACACACTTTGCTTAAAGTAGTTATCTGTTGCTTGCAACTTAATACTGGAGGGGGTTCGGATGATAACCCGAAGGTGGATTTCTAGTCATAGATGTAGTTGGATAGCGGTCTATGTATCTTGTTTTATTGCGCAATCGAATCTCATAGGATCATGAATGTCTAGTATTGCATTGTTATGCCTTGCTCAGTCCTTTCAATTGCCTTGCTGTAATTTGTTTACCTAGCATGCCATGTTTGTTTATCTGAGGAGAACACCTCTAGTGAACTATGGACCCCGGTACAATCTTTACCATTGATACATCTTCCACTGTTACTTGTTGAAAACCACTATTACCTTTCACACCATACAATTATCCTTTGTTACAGCAAACCGGTGAGATTGACAACCTCACTGTTCATTGGGGCAAAGTCTTGAGTTTGTGTTGTGTAGGTCTCCAAGTTGCTAGCAACACCTTTGAGTCATTTCCTTCCTCCTACTGGTTCGATTACCTTTTGGTTTCTTACTGAGGGAAAACTTGTTGTTGTGCTCATCACACCTTGATATTGGGGTCTCCCAACGAGGCGTTCACAACACGCCAATCATCAAGCTTTTTCTGGCGCTGTTGCCGGGGAGGCTAAGGACGTCTTCACAAGGGCAGTCCTTCACAACCTTTCTCTTTACTTTGTTTTTGGTTTGCTTAGTTTCTTTTGCTTGGTTTTGTTTGCCTCTTTTTATCAAAAACTCCAAAAAATTAGTGTAGTTTGGTTTGCTTTCCCTTATCAAAAACACAAAAAAATTAGTTCCTACTCTAGTTTCCACCTTGCTCTAGCTCACCATGTTGATCCCCAAGTTCACCCTGAAAGACCTTTCATTAGGTAGTGGCTCCATAATCGGGAAAGAAAATATTAAAGAATTCTTTAATCATGTTAGCAAACATGAGGATATTGAGGATAGATATATAGCAGAACTTGCTCCTGATTATGAAATTGCTATAGCTTCTTTAGTTCATATGTTGGAGGCTAGGTTTGTTAACCTTAACCCCATGATGCAAATCTTATTCCTTAAACTAAAAGAAGAAAAGGATCCTGAAAAGAGAGATTTTATCCTAGAAACTTTACTAAAAGAGTTCAATGATGTTGCTAAGGAAGCCAAAAAGGTCTTTGAACGTTTTAATATGCTAGGCTCATGTGTAGATGTTATGGGTACTCTAGATAAAACCAAACCTAGAGAGGAAATTAAGATACCCATACCTTTTATACTTGTTGGAATGCATGAAGTCTTAGAAAAGAATTTTGATTGGATTGTCCTGAAAATCCTTTTGATGAAAGTAGTGAACCAAGGAGAGATGAGAAGGGATCCTCCAAAACTCATTTGTATGAGATACCTTTCGTAGTTGAAGATATTGCAATTATTGATCTTAATTCTTCATTTGAAAACACTTGCTTCTTGCTTCTTGTGCCTAACTTAAAGGAGTTAAAGAAAACTACTTGTTGGGAGATAACCCAAGAGTTTTATTGAGTCTTGGAAGTTATTACTTCAGTAATGACCTCTCCTTATCCTTTTTGTTTTCTTTTTGTGCCAAGAATGACCTCTAATGAGAGGGAAGTAAGATTTGGGGAGTTGCTGTCTCGAAATAGATTTTTGTGCTCCACCATAAAAATTCGTGAGGAATCTCTGTAAGTCTGATTGAGATGATATTTTATGAATAAATCCCCCAGTATGTTAGATAACTTTTGTTAGTTCAACACTTTTTGATTTGAGCAACATAAGGTCTTCGAAAAAATCTATCTTTACCTGCTGGTCTGTTTTGACAGGTTTCTGCCATTATTTGCATTTGCCTCTTATTGATTCCTTTTTGGGTTCTTTTTGGGAAATTGAACTTTTTGAGGGAATTGCTTCAGTGGCTTGTGTTTTTAGTGAAAGTTTTGCTGTTCTAAAGCCAAACCCAAAGGTTTATTATCTTTTGAATACACTAATGTTGCTAATGAAGATTGTGTGAAGTTTTGTATGAAGGAAAAAATTTAGGTGTAGAGAGAGAATGATGTAATGATATGAAGAATGGACAAAAGCTCAAGCTTGTGGATGCCACCCTGTGTCACCCCAATAAATATTAAAGAGGTACAAGCGTCAAAGATTGGGGATGCCCAAGGCATCCCCTTCTTCATCAATAAAAAGCTCAGGTCTTTCAAGACACTTCGTTTTTATTGTTTCATGCCTAGTTGTGTTGTTCTTGGAGCGTATTAGTTTTAATTTGGTTTGATTAGTTTTATTTAATAAAGTAGTTTGTACCCCCGTTCTCGCTGTGTTGTTTCAAATAAGTTGATTGGTTTTGGAAAGGAGTAGAAAGTTCTTGCTTGAATAGTACAAGAGGAGCTTGCTTTGACTGTGAATTAGACTTTAGCATGTCATGCTAGACATTGTTATGACCTTATGCTCAGTGATTATTGTTATAGCATGACTTGTTCCAAAAAATTGGGATTGCTTAGTGTGCCTTGAAGGAATCATTTGTTGTTTTAGCATACAAAAGCATAGTATTGTGGTATTCTCCTTTGATGCTTTGTTGGGGTTGAATTGGCACATGCTCCACCATGTTATGACTATGAACAAGTAACCATAGCCTCTATGATCATTTAGTCCTTGACTTGTAGTACCACTTTATGCTTTGATTAGTAATGTTTTGTCACTCTGCATGCTTATGGCCATTATTGCTCTCTTAGTTGGTCGCTCCCAGTCTTTTGCTAGCCTCCACTTGTATGAGTAAGCTCTACTCATGCATCCAACTCCCAAGAAACCAAGTTATTCCAAAGAGTCCACTATAAATTGCTATGCATGTTGCATTACACCATTCCAAGTATATTCTTGTTTTCATCTATCTTCCAATTAAAAAATATTTTGTTATGTGAAAACTTAGTGATTAAAGCTCTCACAAACTTGATGGCACACTTTATTTTTCTTGCCCCTAATAAACTTGAACCATTGTGTCATATATGTTGTATATTCTTGCACTTATACGCTGGAATTAGCAAAACCGTGCTGTCACAGGGAACACTTTCAACATTGCACTTGTACTTTGTACATAGTTGATATCATGCTCTTTTGTCTATGGATGTCGCCGGTGTGAAATAAAAGGGGAGCTTGTAAGTCCATGGAGTTATGTATGTGTGTTAGAGAAACGCCTGGGCCGCTAGCCTAAGCCGTGCCTAATCATGGTGGAAACTTGCAGCATCACCATAATGACATCTGTGAAGCTTTCTTCTTATAAAAAAAGAGACATACTGAAAAGAGGAAAGAGAGAAAAATCACCATTTTCCCATGGTAAATAAGAAGATTGTTGAGATGCTCTTTGTCTGCTTGCCTTGTCATTTTGATTATGGGATAGCTCCTGTATCATGTGCAAGGGGTACCCCGTTGGCGGTTCTCTATGATACACATGTACTTACTATGACAAGAACTTACAGGTGACTAAAGTTGAGTAGCATGAGGAACGACCCTCGTATTCAAGGGACATGCGATTGCCAACTTATACTTTGTCAAGAATATACTCCATAGTTTGTTCACTTTAACTTTAATCACTTCAAGATGCTTATGATAGGGGCAATGAGGGCTGAAAGATAACAAGTACCATAATTTTTGGAAGCTATTTTTGAGACTTGAAATCCCTGCTTCCCTTTATGAAGGGCCTTTCTTCCACTATATTGAGTCTTCACCTTCTACCTTTAGGCACCAGTTAAGAGAGCATAGTTGATATTCTTAGTTCTATGTGCATTGTCCCAAAACTTATTGATTGATGCATATTGTTGATATTACTTGTTCTTGTGCTATTTGTATCTAGTCACTCTTATTAACTTTGAACGTGTCCTATGCATCTATTTGCTACTCTATGAGGGACAAGCTGAATGCCACTATGCCATGTTTTCTGTATGTGAAACAAACAAACGTTTTTCAATGCATGTTATTCATGATCTTTGTTTGTAGCCTTTCATGTTGCATGTATAGTTACTTTGTCTTACTGTTTGAACTCCATCTTTCATGCTCATGTTTAGAGTTCTTTGATCCCATCTTTCAATGCTTGCAAATGGTTTGATCTTCATTTTGATAGTGCATGTCGCCTCAAAAATTATTCTTTTTATCTCTCACCTACTCGAGGACGAGTAGGAGTTAAGCTTGGGGATGCTTGATATGTCGGAAACGTATCTATAATTTTTGATGTTCCATGCTTGTTTAGTATCTACTTTGCTTTGCCTTGTCTACACTTTGAGGGTTTTTTATATGTTTTTTGGTACTAACCTATTAACAAGATGCCACAGTTCCAGTTGCCTGTTTTATTCTGTTTTTGGTTCCAAAAAGGCAGAAAATCAATATTATCAGAATTGGACAGGACAAAAGCCAAAGTCAATATTTTACTGTGGGGAACACGAAGCCGGAATACAGAATACGAGACGGAGGAGAGTCACTAGGGGGCCACACCCCCTGGCCGCGCGGGTGAGACCACCCTGCGCCTAGGGGGATGCAGCCACCCTGGCGAACCCCTGCCTCGCCTCTTCGCCTATAAAGACCCCCCGATGCCTAAACCCTAAGTACCCGATCAATATTCCACGAAACCGTCTGTAGCCGCCACCACTATCGTCCCTAGATCTGGGGGATCTAAAGCTCTTCCGGGCACCCTGCCGGAGGGGAGATCATCCCGGGGGCCTTCTTCTTCATCATGCCAGCCTCCGGTATGAAGTGTGAGTAGTTCCACCTTGGACTACGGGTCCATGTAGTAGCTAGATGGTTGTATCTCCTCCTTTGTGCTATCATGTTTAGATCTTGTGAGCTCCGTTCATGATTAAGATCTCATCTATTTGTAATCATGCATGTTGTGTTTGCGGGGATCCGATGGATATTGAGATTACTTTGTCAGATTGATTAATGGTTTTGTCTTATTGATTCTATCATGTCTATGTTGTTTGTGATCTTGCATGCTCTCCATTTCTAGTAGCTATCTTGGCCAAGTAGATGCTAGTGACTCCAAGAGGGGGTATTTATGCTCAATACTAGGTTCATGCCTCTATTTCATATAAGGGAAGTGGCAGAAATCTCTAAGTTTGTAGATGTGTTGTTGCCACTAGGGAGAAAACAACGGCCTCTTGTTCATGTAACAAGTGGATTACACACTTTGCTTAAAGCAGTTATTTGTTGCTTGCAACTTAATACTAGAGGGGGGTCAGATGATAACTCGAAGGAGGATTTCTAGTCATAGATGCAGTTGGATGGCAGTCTATGTATCTTATTGTATTGCCCTATCGAATCTCATAGGATCGTGAATGTCTAGTATTGCATTGTTATGCCTTTCTCAATCCTGTCAATTACCATGCTGTAATTTTTTTACCCAGCATGCCATGTTTGTTTATCTAAGGGGAACACCTCTAGTGAACTATGGACCCCGGTCCAATCTTTAACATTGATACATCTTCCACTTTTACTTGTTGCAAAGCACTATTACCTTCCACACCATATAGTTATCCTTTCTTACAGCAAACCGGTGAGATTGACAACCTCACTGTTCATTGGGGCAAAGTCTTGAGTTTGTGTTGTGCAGGTCTCCAAGTTGCTAGCAACACCTTTGAGTCATTTCCTTCCTCCTACTGGTTCGATAACCTCGGTTTCTTACTGAGGTAAAACTTGTTGTTGTGCTCATCACACCTTGCTCTTGGGGTCTCCCAACGAGGCGTTGACAACACGCCCATCATTAGGGGTCCACAGTTCACTAGAGGTGTTCTCCTGAAGATAGATAGCATGTTGGGTGAACAAATTACAGCGGGGCAATTGATAGATTGAGAAATCATAACAATGCATATACTAGACATCTTGACTCCTATGAGATTTCATTGGGCATTACAACAATATACATAGACAGTAATCCAATTGCATCTATGACTAATAATCCAACTTCAGGTTATCATCCGAACCCCTTCCAGTATTAAGTTGCAAGCAATAGATAATTGCATTAAGCAATGTGTGTAAAGTAAACAATACAATTGTTCCATGAACAAAAGATTTTTGTTTTCTCCCTAGTAGAAACAACACATCTACAACCTTAGATATTTATGTCACTTCCCCAGATTACTAGAGGCATGAACCCACTATCGAGCATAAATACTCCCTCTTGGAGTCACAAGCATCTACTTGGACAAGATAGCTACTAGCAACGAAGAGCATGCAAGATCACAAATAACACAGACATGATAGAAGCAATAATCAATCTAACATAGTATCTCAATATCCATCGGATCCCCGCAAACACAACATGTATGATTACAAATAGATGATCTTGATCATGAACGGAGCTCACAAGATCTGAACATGATAGCACAAAGGAGGAGAAACAACCATCTAGCTACTGTATGGACCCATAGTCCAAGGGTGAACTACTCACGCATTATACCGGAGGCTGGCA
Source organism: Avena sativa (assembly GCA_916181665.1). NCBI lineage: Eukaryota > Viridiplantae > Streptophyta > Magnoliopsida > Poales > Poaceae > Avena > Avena sativa. The sequence goes on from OV702279.1 coordinate 232,816,797, forward strand.
TGGTGATGAAGAAGGCCTCCGGGGTGATCTCTCCCTTCCAGCAGGGTGCCGAGAAGAGCTTTGGATCCCCCCAATCTAGGGACGATGGTGGCAACAGCTACGGACTGTTTCATGGAGATTTGATCGGGTACTTAGGGTTTCTACATGGGGGTTCTTTTATAGTTGAAATGGCTAGGTAGGTGGGTGCCCAAGGGGCCTGTCGGGGGGATCACCCCTGGGTAGGCTAACCGGAGAAGATACAAAGAGGCACAACCTGATAGCCGGCTGGGCAACCGGACGTAAGAAACTCAAGAACAGACCAGAAGGAAGGCTAGACAAAGAGCATGTTGGCGAACCAGTCAGCCGGATAAAAATCATCACCAAAGGCAGCTAGCTGGCTGGACCATGTCAGCCGGATAGAGCTAGACATACCAAGAGCGAACCGGCAGAACCATCAGCCGAATGAGACGAGCAAAGATAGAAGACTGCCGGGAGGAACCAACCACCCGGCCCAGACGGATCGGCCGGCTAGGCTACCCTAGCCGGCCACTCAAGACAGGCAAGGTACAAGATTACGTAGAGGACAGTGCGCCGTACGTGCAGGACGATGGACAAGACAGAACGGAGACCTAGACACTCGGCCCATATCAACGACTTTACCGATGATGGTTGTAACAGTGGACAGTAGGTGGTACTGTACATAACTACCCACACGACGTCTACTGTAGATGGCGTGGTGGCATGGGCCTGACTGTGGGTGCATGCCCTCCATGCCGGCCACTGTAGATGACCTAGCCGACTGGGGCCCGCCTGTGGGACCCTCCAGTTGGCCAGGCCGTTGCCCACGCCGCCTCTCCTATATAAGGGGCGGCAGGGGCAATATAGCAAGGGTTGGACTCTCATTCACTACTAGCTAGACCATATACAGCTCAAGGAGCCTTGTAGTTCTTTGTGTCCATCATCATAGTCAGATCGGCAGGAGTAGGAGTTTTACCTCATCCCGAGGGCTCCGAACCTAGGTACTTCTTGTGTCCTTGATGCTTGCTTGTTCCCAATCCCGCCTGCGGACGCCGTCGCTCCTTCCCTGCTCGCTCCCACACCTCTATCTCGCCTTCTTAGGCTTTGTCGTTTCCATAATGACGATAATTGGCGCCCACCGTGGGTCAAAGATGGCGGCGACCGGAGTGACGCTCCGCACGGGACCCCGCCCTTCATCCGGCGAGCGTGTGGCCTCTGGCCTCATGCTCACGCTGGGCAAGTTCGACTGTGTTATTGACAACGCTCGCTGCTTCGCCAGTGCCAGTTTCCTGGTTGGTGGCTCAGTCCTGCTGTTCGGCGACCTACCCGTCTACGTCGCCACCGTGCCGGAGAGTTTCCCTCGAGAAATCGTCTCCTTCACCGAGCCGTTGCCCTCAGCCGGTAGCGCGGTCGCCGCGTCCTGTACCGTGGATGTGATGATGGCCGGCTCCAGTCATGTCCGTCGTCCCCCCTCTCGAGCGCGGCAGCGACTTAGGCAGCCCGTCCACTCCAGTGCGTGAGAAAGGCGTGGTGGACGAGGTTATCGAGTAACTCCTCGAGCCGGTCAACCCCGGGGAAAACCCGGAGGAAGCCATGGACAAGATCGAGGCGGCGCGTGAACGTCTGCTTCAGCAGGCTCAGGGCCTGGCCTCCACCAAGTACCGGATGGATAGCAACATCCGCGAGTATCACCGCGCCCACGGCCTCACCCCGGCTAAAGAAGATCCTAGCTGATTGGGCTCCGTGCAGCGCCGCGGGGGATAACTGGGCGCCCGCTTCGAGCAAGATGTCGAGCCAGCTTCCCGCACGTACTTCCCACCGCCCGTGTATGACACCATGGTCAAGAATGTTCGGGCAGCGCGAGCCATCGCGGAAGACCTACCTCACCTGGAGGGAGAGGAAATGTTGCGCCAGTTCCAGCGAGTGCATCACCTGCTGTGCGTGGCCGACGAGCAGGCCGAGGCCGCTCAGATCGTGTTCAATGCAGGAGCCGGCTCCAGAGGGAACCGCCTGGCTGGGAACAGCCGGGGAGGACCCCGCTAGACCGAGTGCTCCGTGTCTCCGGGTGTGTGCTTCGGGCCACGCATCCGGAAGGAGCCCTTCCCTGACAAGTTCTCCCTGCCACGGGACACCCCCAAATACGACAGCAGCATGAAACCGGAGGACTGGCTGACCGACTACGTCACTGCAGTCGGAATCGCCCACGGCATCAAGCGCGTGGCGGTTTGCTACATCCCCCTCATACTGACCAGTTCGGCAAGGACTTGGCTCAACAGCCTCGCGCCCAACATCATCAATGCCTGGCCAGACTTCGAGAAAGCCTTCATCCGGAACTTCAACGACACGTTCAAGCATCCAGGCAGGCCCCGCGATCTTTCTCTATGCGTCCAGGGAGACCGCGAGTCGGATCGCGCGTACCTCGCCTGTTGGACCAAGCTGCACAACTCCTGCGAATGGGTGGTGGAGAACCAGGCAATCAGTTTCTTCATCAAGGGGTGCCGCGAAGGCACGATGCTGCGCCACCGGCTGCTGTGACGATCCCAAGACCATGGCAGAGTTGATGACCATCGCTGACCAGTACGCCATTGTGGATGCGTCCATGAAGAAGTCTCTCCGGGTAAACGCGGAGGGACGGCCGGTTCCCACCGAGCTAGCTCGAGAGAAGCACGCCGGCCAAGGCGGAGATGCCGGTTCGTCTAGGCGGCACAGCAACGACAGCCGCTACCAGGGCAAGCACCCGGTTGAGCAGCAGAGCCCGCGCTACCACCAGAGGCAGGACAATGATGTGCAAGGCGCGCCGGCCCACACCGACAAGAGGTAGAGGAACACCTTCACCTTCGAGAAGATGTTCCAAGGGCCATGCAAGTACCACAGCGGCGCCAAGTCGGCTATGCACACCACTCGGTAGTGCAGCTGGACCCGACAGATCAAGGAGCAGGCTGGCTTGCCCCCTCTCCCCCCTCCCCCTCTCGGCAGACCCCCACCACCGGCTAGGGCAGCCGGCAACAACCGCGGCAACGGAGGCTACCCCCAGACGCACGAGAACTACCACATCTTCGAGGCCGAGCCGATTGACAATCGCGACCGGAAGCAGCGCAACGCGGAGGTGAACGTTGTCGTTCCACCAGCCCCCCTGCGCCTCAACTGGTTAGAGACTCCCATCACTTGGAGCCAGGAGGACCAGCCGGATCTGCTCCCGAATCCCGGGGGCTACGCGATGGTGCTGGACCCTCTCGTCATCTCCGACGCGCGCACCTGTCGGTTCTCGCGCATGCTGGTAGACGATGGGAGCAGCCTCAACCGGCTCTACCGGTCTTCCATGGAGAAGCTGGGAATCCGGGAGTGCGACCTGCAGCCCTCAACCACGGTGTTCCATAGCGTCACGCCTGGGCCACCATGCGTCCCGCTAGGCAAGATCTGGTTGGATGTCATATTTGGTTTGGAGGACAACTTCCGGCGCGAGCCAATCTGGTTCGAGGTGGTCAACCTCGCCAGCACCTACCATGTCCTTCTTGGGTGTCCTGCCCTCGCAAAGTTCATGGCGGTCTCCCACTATGCATACCTCAAAATGAAGTTGCTGGGGCCGAATGGTGTGATCACTGTGGCCAGCTGCTACTGGTGGTCCATGGCCTGCGCGAAGGAAGGCGCCAAGATAGCTGAGGCCCTACTCATTGCCGAAGAGAAGCACAAGATGATGCGCAATGTGGCCATGCTGCAGCAGGAGGTGCCGGCTGGCATGAAGCCGGCTTGGGACATGGTGTTCCAGCCGTCCAAAGAGACCAGGCAGATCCCGCTCGACCCGGCTGACCCCTCCAAGTGCGTCACCATCAGCGCCGGCTTGGACAACAAATAGGAAAGCGCTCTCATCGACTTCCTCCGTGAGAATCGGGACATCTTCGCATGGTCTCCCAAAGACATGTCAGGTGTGCCGAGGGAGTTCGCCGAGCACTCACTTCACGTGCGTCTTGATTCCAAGACGGTCAAGCATCCCCTTCGTTGCTTTGTAAAGGACAAGAGAAAGGTCATCGGCGACGAGATCACCCGGCTACTTGTTGTCGGCTTCATCATGGAGGTGTACCACCCGGACTGGCTGGCCAACCCAGTCCTGGTGTTGAAGAAGAACAAAACCTGGCGTATGTGTATCGACTAGACAAGCTTGAACAAGTCCTACCTGAAATACCCCTTCGCCCTGCCCCGTATTGATCAAGTGATTGACTCTACGGCCGGCTGCGATCTGCTTTCCTTCCTTGATTGTTATTCCGGCTATAATCAGATCCGACTGAATCCAGCTGATCAATTAATAACGTCGTTCATCACCCCATATGTGGCTTACTACTATGTAACCATGCCATTCGGTCTAAAGAATGCAGGTGCTACCTATCAGCGTTGCATGCAGAAATGCCTGCACTCACAGATCGGCCGGAATGTGCACGCATATGTGGACGACGTCGTCATCAAGATGAAGGGGAAGCAGACCCTACTGGAAGATCTCGGCGAGATGTACGCGAACCTTCGCCGATACCAAATGAAGCTGACCCGGAAAAGTGCGTGTTCGGCATGCCAGCCGGACAGTTCCTCGGCTTCCTCATGTCGAGCTAGGGAATCGAGGCCAATCCGGAGAAGATCACGGCCATCGAGAGGATGCAGCCGCCCAAGAGCTTGCTCGGTGTCTAGAAGTTCACCGGCTACCTGGCTTCCCTCAGCCGATTTGTCAGCCGGCTTGGGGAGAATGCCCTGCCACTGTACCAGCTGATGAAGAAGACAGATAAGTTCACCTGGATGCCACAGGCGGACGCTGCATTCCACGACCTCAAACGCATGCTATCCATGGCACTGGTTCTCGCCACGTTGGCTGCGAAGGAGCCGATGTTGCTCTACATAGCTGCCACCAACCGGGTCGTTAGCGTCGTCCTATCGGTGGAGCGCCATGAGGAAGGCAAGGCCCAGCCGGTCTAGCGACCCGTATACTACCTCAGTGAGGTGTCTCCTTCTCCAAGAAGAACTACCCCCACTACCAGAAGATGTGCTACGGCGTGTACCTGGCTTGCAAGAAGCTCAAGCACTACTTCCAGGAGCACCCGCTCACCGTGGTGTCCACTACGTTGTTGGGTGAAATCTTTGGCAACAAGGACGCCACGGGCCGGGTATCCAAGTGGGCCATCGAGCTGGCCGCTTACTGCATCCAGTATGAGCCCCGGATCACCATCAAGTCCCAGGCGGTAGCAGACTTCTTCGTCGACTGGGCGGAGAGCCAGTACCTGCTGCCGGTTCCAGATTCCGACTACTGGAGGCTGCACTTCGATGGCTCGTTGGTATTTTCCGGCTGCTGAGCCTCTAGTACTGTGCGGAATGTATTGTCATCGCCCTTCGGTTTCGGTTCCATACCGCAACCTGGCCGCCCGGCAAGGTGCAGCGCAAACAGCATTACGCACGAGAAAGCGACTAAGTGTCCAGAAAAGCACGAGCTAGTTTTCGAAAAGGAAAAAATTCTGGTCGAACGGTAAAAATAACATGACAACGTACTTATAAGGAATCATTTTTTTGTTTTTCTCTTTTCTGCACAAACCGCATCGAGCCGGAAATCAAAAGCAGGGAAGATTCGAAGCACCTATCTGCGGTAGCCACTCCGAATCTCGGGGGCTACACCCAGTGGGTGCGCTGGCGCGCCCACACTGGAAGCATGCTGAGTACAGCTGAAGGGTGCATCAGCCGGACGGAGAGAAAGGACAAAGCTAGACGGAATACAATGGCGCCAGCCGTCCCGTCCGACCAAGCACCGCTAGTCGGGCGCGTCAGGCAGATCTATCCAGAAAGAGGAAAGATGGAAAGAGGAAAGAAAGAAAGAAAGAGAAAGATAGAGGAAGGAAAGAAGAGATAAGATAAGGAAACTAATAGAGAAAAAGGTCCAGGGAGCAACCGGACATGCATATTCGGATTGCGGTGCAGCTTCCCCGATCCGGATATGTGAGTGGTAGTCGGGAAGGCAAGGTGGAAGGGTAGATCGTCGCCAAGCCAGAAGTATCAGAACACAAGTGAAGGTTCGCAAAAAAGTACAAGACAAAAAGCAAGATAATGCCGGCTGGAGTGGACTAGCCGGAAAAGCTAGTCGACCTGGACGTAAACACAATGGGTGCATGAAGGCAAACCCAGCCGGACAATTACTTAAATGGCAGGGGACAAAGCCCCCGCATATCCAGATTGTTCAAAAGTGCAAGTACCAAAAACTAAAGTTATCTACAATTCCACCTGGCATCCCGGAGTCTTCCTCTTCAAGCGGTGATACGTTGGAAACATATCTATAATTTTTGATGCTCCATGCTTGTTTAGTATCTACTTTGCTTTACTTGTCCACACTTTGAGGTGCTTTTTACATGTTTTATGGTACTAAACTATTAACAAGTTGCAACAGTGCCAGATGCCTGTTTTTTTTGCTGTTTTTGGTTTCAGAAAAGGTAGTAAAAAATATTCTCGGAATTGGACGGGACGAAGGACAAAGTCAATTACTTTCCGTGGGTAACAATAAGTCCAGAGGAGAGCCGGAGGGGCCAGCCAGGGGGGCCAGACCCACCCCAGGCATGGGTGGGCCCAGCCCCGCGCCTGGCTAGGGTTTGGTGGCCCTGGCCGCCTCCTCGGTCTCCCCTTCGCCTATAAGAAGCCCCCGATGAAGAAACCCTGAGACCCGATCAGAAATCCACGAAACCGTCTGCAGCCACCGCCACCATCATCCCTAGATCGAGGGGATCTGAAGTTCTTCCCGGCACCCTGTCGGAGGGGAGATCATCCCGGAGGCCTTCTCTCCGGTATGATGCGTGAGTAGTTCCACCTTGGACTATGGGTCCATGTAGTAGCTAGATGGTTGTATCTCCTCCTTTGTGCTTTCATGTATATATCTTGTGAGCTCCGTTCATGATCAAGATCTAATATATTTGTAATCATGCATGTTGTGTTTGCGGGGATCCGATGGATATTGAGATTATTATGTTGGTTTGATTAATGGTTTTGTCTTTATGATTCTATCATGTTTGTGTTATTTGTGATCTTGCATGCTCTCCATTGTTAGTAGCTATCTTGGCCAAGTAGTTGCTAGTGACTCCAAGAGGGGGTATTTATGCTCGATGGTGGGTTCATGCCTCTAGTTTCCAAGGGAAGTGACAATAATCTCTTCGGTTGTAGATGTGTTGTTGCTACTAGGGAGAAAATAACGGTCTGTTGTTCATGGAACATGTGGACTGTTTACCTTACACACTTTGCTTAAAGTAGTTGTCTGTTGCTTGCAACTTAATACTGGAGGGGGTTCGGATGATAACCTAAAGGTGGACTTCTAGTCATAGATGCAGTTGGATGGCGATCTATGTATCTTGTTGTATTGCCCAATCAACCTCATAGGATCTTTCTGACTAGTAATTGCATTGGTATGCCTTACTCAGTTCCTGTCAATTTCCCCGCTGTAATTTGTTTACCCTTCATGACATGTTGTTTATTTAAGGAGAGCACCTCTAGTGAACTATGGACCCCGGTCCAATCTTTACCATTGATACATCTTCCACTGTTACTTGTTTACTTGCTGCAAACCACCATTACCTTCCACACCATATGTTTAATCCTTTGTTACAGCAAACTGGTGAGCTTGACAACCTCACCGATTCGTTGGGGCAAAGTCTTGAGTTTGTGTTGTGTAGGTCTCCGTGTTGCTTGCAATACCTATGTGACATTTACTTCCTCCTACGGGTTCGATAACCTCGGTTTATTACTGAGGGAAAACTTGTTGCTGTGCTACTTCACACCTTGCTCTTGGGGTTCCCAACGAAGTGCTCCTACATCAACTCAGCGCAGCCAACAAGCTTTTCTGGTGCCGTTGCCGAGGAGGCTAAGGACGTCTTCACTAGGGGAGTCCTTCACTTCCTTTCTCTTTACTTTGTTTTTAGTTTGCTTTGTTTCTTTTGCTTGGATTTGTTTGCCTCTTTTCAAAAACTCCAAAAAAAATTAGTCTAGTTTGGTTTGCTTTCTTTATTCAAAAATACAAAAAAATTAGCTCCTGCTCTAGTTGTTGCCATGTCTGGTTTTGTATCAACCTCTATTTCCGCTATGATAAAAATCTCCACTTTTAAGTAAAAAGGTGAAGAAAGTTTTAAGGAGGCTTGGTCTAGAATCTCTCCTTTTCAAAGGGAAACTGAGCCCGAGGTGAGCCTCATCTTGGTTATTGATAGTTTCTACCGCGGTATTGCTCTTCGTTATAGATATGCTTTGGATCTTGTGGCTGATAAAGATTTTTTTATTTGTACTGAGGATGAAGCTTTTGATGCAATAAGGAAATTAATAATGATCTATGGTACACCTGGCAAGTCTGATTCCTCTTTCACAAATATTTTTGCTAGGTTGAACACTCTTGAGACTAGTATTGCTGCTATGAATAGTTGCTATCACACTCTTAGGGCTTACCATGATTATGTTCCCATAAATTCTGAGCCTTCAAAGTGGTTTCCCACAATCAAAGTCTCTATAAATACTACACTTTTTGATGCTCGCTGTGATATCATGTCTAAATTTTGTCTCATGCCTAAAGATATTTTTGATTCCTTGAGCCTTTGGGGGCTTATTGAAGGAGGAGAGGAAATCTCTCTTACCAACAATGCCACTATATTGCCCATTGGAATAGCTGAAGGTGTGTTTACAAAAATCTTAGGGAAAATGGTGTCTACTAATTATCTTGTTATTTAATGAGTAGGCAAAGGACAGATCACACTTGGAAGATCTCTACTGAAACACCTTGGAGCAGTAATAGATGTGGGAAAAGGCATCATGCACTTTTCTCCTCCGTTAAGCAATCATATCTTCCCCAAGGAGAAAAAGAAAGGTAAGAAAAGAAGGAACAAGAGGGGCAATTCTTCATTTGAAAACACTGGATTCTTCTTGCTTCTTGTGCCTAACTTAATGGCGTTAAAGAAAAGTAGATAACCCAAGAGTTTCCTTGAGTCTTGGAAGTTATTACTTTTGTAATGACCTCTACTTATCCTTTTTGTTTGCTTTTTGTGCCAAGAATGACCTCTAATGAGAGGGAAGTAAGATTTGGGGAGTTGCTGTTCCGAAACAGATTTTTGTCCTTCACCAAAAAAAATCGTGAGAAGGATATGTAACTAGGATTGAGCTCAAAATTTACGAATAAATCCCCCAGTATGTTAGATAAATTTAGTTAGTTCAACACTTTTTGATTTGAGCAACAGAAAATGTTCGAAAAAATCGGTTTCTACCTTATGGTCTGTTTTGACAGATTTCTGCCATTATTTGCATTTGCTTCTTATTGATTCCTTTTTGAGTTCTCTTCAGGTAAATTGAGCTTTTTGGAGGAGTTACTATAGTAGCTTGTGTTTTTAGTTAAAATTCTTGCTGTTCCAAAGCTTTGCCAGTTGTCTAATATCTTTTGAATACACTAATGTTGCTAATGAAGATTGTGTGAAGTTTTGTGTGAAGGAAAAATTTCAGGTGTAAAGAGAGAATGATGCAATGAGATGAAGAATGGACAAAAGCTCAAGATTGTGGATGCCACCATGGTGTCACCACAATAAATATCCAAGAGGTACAAGCGTCAAAGTTGGGGATGCCCAAGGCATCCCCTTCTTCATCAATAAAAAGCTCAGGTCTGTCTAGACACTTCGTTTTTATTGTTTCATGCACAGTTTTGTTGTTCTTGGAGCGTCTTAGTTTTCGTTTGATTTCCTTAGTTTGTTTAATTTGCTTTAGTAGTTTGGACACCCGTTCTTGCTGTGTTGCTTTGCAAGTAAGGTTGCTTGGTGTTTGGAAAGGAGTAGTAAGTTCTTGCTTGAAAGTGCAAGAGGAGCTTGCATTGACTGTGACTTAGACTTTAGCATGATATGCTAGGTGTTTTTTTAGCATTATTCTTAGTGATTATTGTTGTATCATGTCTTGTTCCAAACAATTGGGATTGCTTAGTGTGCCTTGAAGAAATTATGCGTTGTTTTAGCATGCAAAAGCGGAGTATTGTGGTATTCTCCTTTGATGTTTTGCTTGGGTTGACTTGGCACATGCTTACACCATGTTATGACTCTCACAAGTCACCACTAGCCTCTATGATCATTTAGTCGTCACTTGTAGTACCACTCTTTGCTTTGATTAGTATGCTTTGTTGCACTGCATGATTATGGCCATTATTGCTCTTTTAGTTGGTTGCTCCCAGCCTTTTGCTAGCCTCCACTTGTATGAGTAAGTTCTTCTCATGCTACCAACTCCCAAGAAACCAAGTTATTCCAAAGTGTACACCATAAATTACTATGCATGGTGTGTTACACCATTCCAAATATATTCTTGTTTTCAACTATCTTCCAATTAAAAACTATTTTGTTATGTGAAAACTTAGTGATTAAAGCCCTCACGAACTTGATGGCACACTTTATTCTTTGCCCCTAATAAACTTGAACCATTTTGACAACTTTGTTGTACATGCTTGCACTTATAAGTTGGAATTAGCAGAACCGTGCTACCACGGGGAACGTTTTCAACATTGCACTTGTACCTTGTTGTACTAAGTTGATATCATGTTCTTTTGTCTATGGATGTCACCGGTGTGAAATAAAGAGGGAACTTGTAAGTCCATGGAGTTTGTATCCTGTGTTAGAGAAACGCCTGGGCCGCTAGCCTAAGTCATGCCTAATCATGGTGGAAACTTGCAGCATCACCATAATGATCTATCTATGAAGCATCCTCAATAAAAAGCTATGCATATGGTAAATAAAAAGATTGTTGAGATGCTCATTGTCTGCTTGCCTTGTCATTTTGGTTATGGGAAAGCTCATGTACCATGTGCAAGGGGTACCCCGTTGGCGGTTCTCAATGATATGCAAATACTTACAGTGACAAGAACTTACATGGACCCAAAGTTGAGTATGCATGAGGTGTGGCCCTCGTATTCAAGGGACTTGAGATTGCCAACTTATACTTCGTCAAGCATATACTCCAGCTTTGCCACTTTAACCTTAACCACTTCAAGATGCTTATGATAGGGGCAATGAGGGATGAAAGCTAACAAGTACCATAATTTTTGGAAGCTCTTTTTGAAACTTGTAATCCCTCCTTCCTTTACAAAAAGGCCTTTCTTCCACCACTATTGAGTCTCCACCTTCTACCTTTAGGCACCATTACGAGAGCATAGTTGTCATTTTGTGTGCAGTGTTCCAAAGCTTATTAATTGATGCATATTGTGTTATTACTTGCTCTTGTGCTACTTGTTTCTAGTCACCCTTGTGAACTTTGCAGGTGTCCTATGCATCTATATTGCTACTCTATGAGGGACAAGATGAATGCCACTATGCTATGTTTTCTGTATGTGAAACAAAAAAATGTTTTTCAATGCATGTTATTCATGATCTTTGGTTGTAGCTTGTCATGTTGCATGCATATTTACTATGTCCTATTGTTAGAACTCCATCTTTCATGCACATGTTTAGAGTTCTTTGATCCCAGCTTTCAATGCTTGCAAATGGTTGGATCTTTATTGTGAGGGTGCATGTCACCTCAAAAATTATTATGTTTATCACTTACCTACTCGAGGACGAGCAGGAGTTAAACTTGGGGATGCTGATACGTTGGAAACGTATCTATAATTTTTGATGCTCCATGCTTGTTTAGTATCTACTTTGCTTTACTTGTCCACACTTTGAGGTGCTTTTTACATGTTTTCTGGTACTAACCTATTAACGAGTTGCAATAGTGCCAGATGCATATTTTCTGCTATTTTTGGCTTCACAAAAGTTAGTAAAGAAATATTCTCGGAATTGGACGGGAAAAATGACAAAGTCAATTACTTTCCGTGGGGAACAAGAAGTCCAGAGGAGAGTCGGAGGGGCCAGCCAGGGGGGCCAGACCCACCCCAGGCACGGGTGGGCCCAGCCCCGCGTATGGCTAGGGTTTGGTGGCCTTGGCCGCCTCCTCGGTCTCCCCCTTCGCCTATAAGAAGCCCCCGATGCAGAAACCCTGAGACCCGATCAGAAATCCATGAAACCGTCTGTAGCCGCCGCCACTATCGTCCCTAGATCGGGGGGATCTGAAGTTCTTCCCGGCACCCTGCCAGAGGGGAGATCATCTCGGAGGCCTTATCTCCGGTATGATGCGTGAGTAGTTCCACCTTGGACTATGGGTCCATGTAGTAGCTAGATGGTCGTATCTCCTCCTTTGTGCTTTCATGTATAGATCTTGTGAGCTCCGTTCATGATGAAGATCTAATCTATTTGTAATCATGCATGTTGTGTTTGCGGGGATCCGATGGATATTGAGATTATTATGTTGGTTTGATTAATGGTTTTGTCTTTATGATTCTATCATGTCTGTGTTGTTTGTGATCTTGCATTCTCTCCGTTGTTAGTAGCTATCTTGGCCAAGTAATTGCTAGTGACTCCCAGAGGGGGTATTTATGCTCGATAGTGGGTTCATGCCTCTAGTTTCAAAGGGAAGTGACAATAATCTCTTCGGTTGTAGATGTGATGTTGCTACTAGGGATAAAACAACGGTCTCTTGTTCATGGAACATGTGGACAGTTTACCTTACACACTTTGCTTAAAGCAGTTGTCTATTGCTTGCAACTTAATACTAGAGGGGGTTCGGATGATAACCTGAAGGTGGACTTCTAGTCATAGATGTAGTTGGATGGCGGTCTATGTACCTTGTTGTATTGCCCAATCAACCTCATAGGATCTTTTTGACTAGTAATTGCATTGTTATGCCTTGCTCAGTTCTAGTCATAGACTGCTGCCACCGGCTCTGGCGGGGGCATGGTTTCGGTCGCGGGAGGCGAAGCAGCCATCGCAGGGGCATCCAGATGGGGAGGAGGATCGTGAGGCGGCGAAGCAGAGGGCGCGCTGCGAGCCGGGCTCAAACCAAACAAAGAGCAGCGCTATAAAAAGAAGGCGAGATCAAAATAGGAACAAGGGAAGATGCGAGAAAAAGAAAGAGGAAGAAAGAGAACAATACAAGAAACTTACCCTTGCACCACGGGTGCGGACCTCTTCCGGCCACCCGTGGTCCGGCCAGGGCGTGGAGGAACCCCCACCCGGCTACGCTTCGCAGTCGGGTCTTTAGCCGCGGTGGCGCTGCTCGAGGAGCCCTCGATGGCACACTTCCGGGTAGGCTCAGGCGGCGCGGTGTCGTCGCTCTCCTCCGGCGTGGGATCCTCCACCGCCTCGTCCCCCCAGCTGGGGAAGAAGCTGTCCTCGCCATCTGAGCCCTCGTCGCTGGTCCGATGCGGGCGTGGCTCAGAGAGGTCGGCGGTGAAGACCTAGAGGGGCTCCTCACCCTCTTCCTGGATGGTGCAAGGGAAGGTCTGCGAAAGAAGAAACATGTCAGTGCCGGATAAAGTGGTTTAGTCGGATGAAGCAAGAACAAAAGGAAGAATAAGAAAAGAAGCAAGTGCACTTACCCGGGGCGCGCGATTGTCGCGTGTGAAGGAGCCAGACCTAAGCGCCAGTCGGCCTTGATCTTCTCCTTGGTGATCATCCACACCCATTCGTAAAGGTTGCCGAAGGGGGATCGCGGTGGGAGAGTCAGGTCGGGTCGAGGCGCCCGGAGTAGTAGCACATCTTGTGCGCTCGTTGCTGCAGGGGCATCATTAGCCAGCTAGCCTAGCTCAGCGTCACGTCGACGCCGGTTAGGCCAGCCGTCACCAGCGACCTCATCCACTACAGCAAGGCATCCGACTCCGCCTTGACGCCGAATATTTTCTCCTCCTAGTGCACCCGGCTGGACTCCATGTCCAGGAAAGCCGGAAGGTTGAGGCGGTCTTCAGACCCCAAGTTCCGTACATAGAAGTACGTTTGCTGCCACAGTTTAACTGTGTCGTGCAACTTGAACTTGGGGTAGCCGGTTTGCAACCCAGAGTAGATGGAGGCGCCGCTGCAGGGCATGAGAGGCCCTTTGGCGTATTGCACCTATGCCGGATCAGGAAGAGCCGACAGTAGAGCCTGAGATCCGGTTGGATCCCGAGGTAGCATTCGCAGAATGCTACGAAGTTGGCCAGAATGCGGATTGCATTCGGGCCGAGATAGTGGAGGCGGAGATCAAAATGGGCGAGGAAGGAAAGGAAGAAGGCTCTGGCCGGAAAGGCCAGGCCACGCGCCATATGCGGGAGAAAAATAATGCGCTCACCGGCTTGAGGAGCTGGCGAGACTTCGCCAGCTGGGGCGAGGCGGACCCCGACCTTGCCGGCGGTCAGCAGGAGGCGCGACCGCCGATATTTTTTCACCTACGCCTCCGTCACGGAGGAGCCGCACCAAGCACCTCCGCTTTCGGCCATGGCGACGGTGGCGGAGTGCGGCAGAGAGGAAGAAGGAGGAGGGGAAGGTGAAAGGGGAGCCACGGAGGAGTGCCAATGACCCGTTGCTCCGGCAAGGGAATGGCTGGCGGCGTTGGTGGAGCGGAGCAGCGCGAGCTCGCCGGCGACGCAAGGGCAAGGCGGAGGCAGAAAACAGAGAGGAGGTGCAGCGTCGATGGCAAGGGGCAATGTAACAGCCCAAGTTTTTAATATATGTAATTAGTACCTAAGCATTGCATGCATGAGTTAAACTCAATAAAATATTGCATGTGTTCAAGTGTGTGAACCAAAGAACAAGTGCAAAACCCTAAACCCTAGTCTTTTTCCCTCTTTTTGGAACCCATTCAAATAGTTTGAATTTTGAAAATGACAAAATATTTGGAGCCCAATTGGACTAAAGGGACCTCACAGTATTTTGAATGTTTGCCAAAACCCCTCTGGTATTTTTCAAAATATTCAAAACAGATTTGGAATGAAAACTTAATCAAAAACAGAAAAGGAAAAATTGTTTTGACAGAAAAAATGAGCCAGAGCCCAACCAGGCCGCAGCCCATGTTGGCCCAGCCTCTCTTCTCCCTCTTTGTCGCGCTACGTAGTCCGCAGCAGCCCAGTGTGGCCCACCCGGGGCCCAGGAGCCAGCCCTGTACCGCTTCACAGAGCGTCGTCTTCGGCGACGACAAAGCTTTGCTTCGCTGTCCCCGGCGATGACGTCCGTCGCCGCGCCGCGCGCCAAGAATCGCGCCACCGACGCTGCCGGCGACTACAAGAACCCTGGCCGCCGCCGTGGAGAAACCTAGCTCTCTTTCTCTCCCTCGCGCGCTCTCTTTCCTCTCTACACCTCACATGGCCGAACCCTAGCCGGCGAGCCTCGCCGCCTCCAGCCACCCCGAGCCCAGCCAACACCACCTTGAGCTCCGCCTCGCCGACCACGTTCTCCCTGCCCAAGAACGCAAGAGGGGAAGCCCGCTGCTTGCCGGAATCGAGCCCGGAGTTCCGTCGGCCGCCGCGCTCGTCTACGTAGATTTGCCGTATCCCGACCTCGCCTCGCTTCCTCGACCGCTCCACTGTGTTCGTGGTGAGCTCCCTATCCTCCTGGACCTTCTCCCTTGCCCCCACTTCCTCTGGTTCACCGTCTCGCCGTGCGCCTCCGCCAACCGCCGCAGTACACGGTCGTCGGCGATGCTCCGGTGACCAAATCCGGGCGGCGCCACCACTACTTGGTCCGCCTCAGCCTCCTCTCTCTAGCAAAACCAACCTCGCTTCCTCTCGCGCTCGCAATCACCAGATCTAAGCTTCACCTGAGAGCAATGGAGTTGATGAAGTCAGCATGATGTCATGCTGACGCAATAAATTCCTTTTCTTTTTGATTAAATGTTTTCTGGAATATAAATAAATACTTGTGGCCACCCCTGTCAGCATTTTAACAATTTCAATAAATATTTCCAGAAATGAATAAAACTATGACATGTGGGCCCAATTTGGAAAAATAATTTAAATATTCCAAAAATGATTTAAAATTAATTAAAAGTTGAAAAACTCATAACTAATTCATTTTAAATCAGAAAAATATAAATAATATATCAAAATGTTCAGAAAAATGAGTTCTACCTATTTAAGCTATAATCATACATTGATCAACAACTTTAATGACAAGTTTAATTAGAGACCCCTCTCATGTGTTTCCGGAGTTTTCCGAATTAGGGTTTTTAACCCTCGGAACCCCATTTAAATTGCCAAGCATGTTTTAGGGTTTCATTTCAATGCAATTCAACTTGTCATATCATAATCCTTGTTTGAGCATTGCATCGATGCCATGTCTTGATTGTCGCCTTTGTTTCTGGTATTTGGTTCTCCGCGATAGGATCTGAACCCAAAGCTGAAGTCAACAACACCGAAGATCCGTACCTGTCTACTGACGGACAAGGCAAGCGTAGCCTCTCATTCTGTACCTATGTTTTATGAAGTATATTACTTTCTCGCTATGATGCACACGATTCCAATGTGGTCTTTTGTCAGTAGCTAGTGTTACCTATCTGTTGCACTGTTTCCCTTTTGTAGCCGTATACTCCTGATCCACTGCTCCTAGCATACCTAGGTCTGGCATCTGAGCGTTGCTAGAGCTTCTGAGGTCGACAGCTTAGCCATGCACAGTATCAATGTCTGATCTATCCAAACGATGAATACGAGGTGCCGGAGAATCTAGAAAGGTAGGAGGTGGTGACATCATCAAAGGAGTTAACTAATCATGCTAAGGCTTGTATGGGAGGCTATGTTGGGTGTGGTTTTTGTAGTCCCATGCTCGCCACCATTAGGACCCGAGTTCTTGCCTCTTGAACCAAGACGAGCGTACAACCACACGGGGCCTGGAAAACCCCACGAGCAACTAACTTGCCTAGTAGATTCCATGAGTCACATAGTTCAGGCTTTCCATCTGGCATACACATTGAAAATGTTTTCGAAAGAGGAGGTGATGGAGGTGCATCATAACAGGTAGGGAAGCGTGGCCGCGGTTGCTTGGGGTCGATGGTGCCCCTGGTGAACCAACCTCGCCTCACATCTTTAGGGACCGGCTTCGGGACTTGAACCGTTACGGCGGAACCATCCCTAGGGCATGACTCATGGTCTCGGCGAAAGCAAGGTAAAGGTCGTGGTCAACCACCCTCTGCCGGCCTTCCAAGGAAGAGGGCTAATAATTTGGCATTAAGAATCGGTTGGTACGTGTGGGTAAAGTTGTACACCCCTGCAGGGTATTAATCTTTTTGAAAAGACGTGCTCATGGTTAGAACGACTTCGAAATGGACGCGATGATAATAGAGAACTATAACCTAAGTAAAACTTGTTGATCCACGTGTGCTTAAGGATGCTTCCTCTAGGTTGAGGGGTGATCCTAGATAGGAGGTTCTGATGAAGCTGGTGGTTACCAAGATGTGATGATCAAGATGGAGAAGTCGCTATCTTATCCCTTTTAAAAGAATTTGAGTAGACGAGCCTCTTCTCTCTCTTGTTTACAAATAAAGATTGCTTTCTGCAAAAGAAAACCCAGAGAAAGCTTCTCTAGCCAGAGCATGTAGATACTAGGTTATCTAAGTCTTGCGGAGTACATTCTCGTACTCAGCCTAGCGCCATTGTTGTTTTTCTACAGAGGATCTGGTTGCAACTGAAGGTGGCTTCTACATTGACATCAACGAGTAGTTGGGGGTCCCAGGTAGCAGCCTGAGGACTATGGGATGGACGTCACTTTTGTTAATGGCCTCTTAGGCCTTTTGCTAAGTTGTTGTGTAGAACAACATAATTTGCTTTCGCTGTGTGATGTATTGTCGGGTCTATGACCTCTAGTTTGTAATAACTCTAATACCTTACTCTGTTAAGAGTTTAAACTTATGCTGTTGAATCCCTAAGTTCTGTAATGTTACCGAATAATACTATGATCTTCCGTGTTTGGAGTTGAACTTATCTTAGATGATGATCTGAGGTTAGTTTAACCCTGATCCCGAGGGGTGCTACAGGCAAGGGGGCAAATGGCTGTGGGGGGCGGGGTGCCACGGCCGCTACTTAAAGGGGCCGGGGAGGCAAACCACCGGCTCGCCACGTGGCGGCCCCCCACAGCCTTAGCCATGGCCAGATCCTTTGTGACGGCGCACAGCGCACAGAAGATCCCACGCACGGGAGACGAGGCGCTGACAGCGGTTCCCGAGGCGACAGGCGACGCGACCCCTCGACGCACGTCCCCCCACGATCATCATTCCGATGTGGCTGGCGTTAGTGATGACGCAGCCGGGCAGTTCAACCGCCAAATCTCAGTCGGCAAAAATTTCAAACTAGATTTTTGAGCCCGCGCACATTTTGCGTAAGGGTGGAATCTACACGGGCTCGGGGGCTAGTGTAGGGGGATCACCTCCGGGTAGGATAACCGGACAAGATACAAAGTGGCACAACCTGCTAGCATGCAGGGCAGCCGAACGTAAGAAACTCAAGAACAGACCAGAAGGAAGGCCAGACAAAGACCAGGCTGGCAAACCAGTCAGCCGGATAAAAATCATCACCAAAGGCAGCTAGCCGGCTGGACCATGCCAGCCGGATAGAGCTACACATACCAAGAGCGAACCGGCAGAACTATCAGCCGGATGAGACGATCAAAGACAGAAGACTGCCGGGAGGAACCAACCACCCGACCCATACGGATCGGCCGTCTAGGCTACCCTAGCCGGCCACTCAAGACAGGCAAGGTACAAGATGACGTAGAGCACAGTGCGCCGTAAGCGCATGACGATGGACAAGACAGAAAGGAGACCTAGACACTCGACCCATACCGACAACTTTACCGATGACGGTTGTTACAGTGGACAGTAGGTGGTACTGCATATAACTACGCGCACGGTGGCTACTATAGATGGCGTGGCGGCATGGGCTTGACTGTGGGTGCATGCCCTCTATGCCGGCCACTGTAGATGACCTAGCCGGCTAGGGGCGCCTGTGGGACCCGCCAGTCGGCCAGGCCGTTACCCATGCCGCCTCGGCCTATATAAGGGGCGGCAGGGGCAACATAGCAAGGGTTGGACTCTCATTCACTGCTAGCTAGACCAGATACAGCTCAAGGAGCCTTGTAGTTCTTTGTGTCCATCCTCATAGTCAGATCGACAGGAGTAGGAGTTTTACCTCATCCCGAGGGCTCCAAACCTGGGTACTTCTTGTGTCCTCGACGCTTGCTTGAGCCCAATCCCGCATGCGGACGCCATCGCTCGCTTCCCTGCTCGCTCCCACACAATAGTACATCAGAGACAAACCATCTAAAGGAAATAGAAATATTCAACACCACATGGCAAGATACAAATATCCTAGATAGAGATAATATTTTAGGATACATCCTCATACATCACACATCAAAGTATCATGCAAAAGTGGAAATCAAGATCCGGGTATGGATAATAAGCAAATTGGCATAAGATGCGCTGAAAATAAGCACATCCCGCCCACAGACCTCACGGATCTCCTTGCCCTAGAATCTCTACACCTAATGATCGTTGCCACCATCATCGGTATTCTCTACCCAGTAGCCTTCCTGTGGAAATACGTGTCCTTCTAAACAACTTGGAACTCAAAAGTGTGATTGGGCTTGTAGATACCGCAAAAACATTCCACGTTCCAAAATAGTACAATTGTAAATGCTCCTTGAGAAACAGTAGTAAATAAAGCAGTAAATCATGGCATAAGTACATGATAGTAATAACACCCCAAACTAATTGTGACCCCAAGAAATTAAATATGACTCAATCTAAGACTAAGGGGATCCATGGTCCCACATATGGATAGTGCGATAGTAAAGGAACAAGAATCAAGTACTCAGGATCCTACGGGACACAAGTGAGCGGATAAAAACCAGATCTCAAATATTTCTCACCGGTGCCTCTTTCTTTAGTTATCCTATTACTACTCAATTTAGTTGTTTAGTTGCCTCGTTATTCAAAGACACTTACAAACCCTACACATGCAATTCTACGACTCGCATGGCTCAAACAACTCCTATAGTAATGACTCATAGGATGGAGGAACAAGCTTTTATGGGGTTTAAAAGTAAAGGCTATGCAGTACTTGTGATTCAATTTATTTCGTGACGCGATTATGATGCAAGAATAAGACAGATGCAATAGGTACTATATGTAGTGCAAGAATGGGGAATTACTTGCCTGATGGATCAGTTGCAGAATAGTTGGGATCCAGGTAATACTCTTGAGGCTCCTGATAGTTCCCTTGCTCGACGTCTATCCGGATAAAAACCAAACACACAAGGGGCCAAAATAAATACAATGTGCAATCATATAAATCATATGCAACAAGAAAACAAGGTATGCCATGATGGAATGATGCACAATTACATGGATACCATAGCATGTCATGCATGAGGTGTGGGGTACAAGAATAAAGCATTTTATTAGTTGTTTAGTCACATTTTGCTCCCATATACCTTTCTGCCCCTTTATGATGCATGCTTCCATTCATATCATGGAATGCATGGTTAGAACAGGCTCATCGCGCTAATCATTTTAGACATATCATTTATCGAATTCGGAGTTACGGAATTAGAGGTATGCAATTAATATGAAAAGGCATTTATTAGCATTTAAATTGTTTCGAAATTTTAAATTGCTCAAATGATATTTTAATTAGCATATACATAATCCTCACATTTTTTGATTCAAAAACATATATTATTTACATTATTTGGATTTATAAATATAAAACAATATTTAAATCATTTTGTATTAAATGTGGCCATTTGTTAGTAGTTTGACTAGTTTGAATTAGTTTTGAAAAGAATTGAAATTATAAATGAATTCACGTATAGAAATAAGTCAAGTTCCATATTAAACTTTTATTCAAATTCAAATTTATTCAGAAGTTATGAATTAATTTGTATTTAAACAGAATATAAAACAGTTTAAAGTTTGAATCTGGAATTGTTCTGGAATTTTTACAACTGAGAGGATTCTAGCCATAGAGGTAGACAAGCGGGCCCAAGGCACTGCGGGTCCACTCGCGCGCGCGTCCAGCGGGCGCACGACACATGGTCAACCCGGGGATGGCGGGTCAAGGTTTAGAAACCTGGGATCCCTTTTTGCAATTATGTCTCGACGGTGGGAGCTGGAGCAGATGATAGGTGGGGTCAAACGGTGGACTGTGGGTTGGTTTACAGATTCGGCAAGCGCCTCGCTACAAAAACGCTACCGCGCTGCTAACTGAACTGCGTCGCGCGCTTAACTGAAACTCGACAGGACCACAACAACGATGAATTCCGACGAGGTTGGCGACGTGTCGGATGCACGACTCGTGGCGGAGCCAGAACCAAAACTGCAGAGGGTAGCAAGGCCTACCGATTTCATTTAGGTTGAGAAATCAAAGGCGAGATATTACGACAGAAAAACACAGGGGAACAGAGGCAGCAGGTTAGGCTGCAGCGACGCGAGCGGCTGTGACTGCGATAGCGCCCGCGCGCGCAGGGTTCTCGATAGAGGGAGGCGGCGCTACAGGACACGATTGGGCAAATGGACATGTCCATGAGGAACATGGGGGCTCACCTAGGGTTCTGGTGAAGGCGATTGCGGCGGGGTGAAGTGGATCGGCAACGGGACTGAGTGGCAGCAGCGTGTAGCAGCTTCGGGCACCATGAAGGCAGCGCGACTCTGGCGGCGCTGCGTCTTCTCCTGTTGGTTCACGACGGCGGCGTCTTCTCCTCGACTTCCCCAATTCCCTTGCTCCCTTCTCCGGTCTCCCCGTCGCTAGATATGGGTCTAGCCCGAGCTAGGGTTTAGCTAGAGTTAAAGATGGCCATGGCCATGGTGGTTAGAGGAGGGAGGGCGGATGGTGTTGGGGTTGTTGCTTGGGTTGGGTAGATAAGGAGGAGGGGAACACAGCACATGATGGGGCACGCTTTTGCAAAATCAAGAGAGAGGGAGTCTCGGGTTGGTAGCTTAGGGTTTTATTCCTCTCCTTTCCTTGCTGATATTGTCATGTACGTCGAGTGCGGGGGGAAGGGGTGGTCCAGGTCAGGTTAGGGTGTGGTCTGCCTCCAAGCAGAACAAGGGAAGGGGCTCGGTTAGATAGATGGCCAAGGTGTCTTCGGGTAGCTAGGTTAGGGTGGTGGTAGAAGATTAGGTGGGGTGGTGTTGGGTTTTTGGTTTGTAATCAAACCAAGAAGGAGCTCGGGTAGGATGGTGTTGGGGTTGGATGGTGTTGGGTAGATAAGGAGGAGGGGAACACAACACATGAGGGGCACGCTTTTGCAAAAGAAAGAGAGAGGGAGGCTTGGGTTGGTAGCTTAGGGTTTTGTTCCTCTCCTTTCCTTGCTGATATTATCATGTACGTCGAGTGAGGGGGGAAGGGGTGGTCCAGGTCAGGTTAGGGTGTGGTCTGCCTCCAAGCAGAACAAGGGAAGGGGATCGATTAGATAGATGGCCAAGGTGTCTTCGGGTAGCTAGGTTAGGGTGGTGGTAGAAGATTAGGTGGGGTGGTGTTGGGTTTTTGGTTTGTAATCAAACCAAGAAGGGGCTCGGGTAGGTCAGGGGTAGATGGCTTAGGTTAGTTTAGCTAGCTTATTTTTATTTCTTTTCATAAGATTTTTGTTTAGGTTGAGGAAAAATCATGTTAAAGCTTCACAAGGTTAATCAAACAATAAAATAATAAGATATCATGATGGATGAAGAATAGATAAACCATGGAATTTATTTGAATTGGAAGCTTCTTGTTGGAATTCAAATCAACAAGCCCAATCAAATCCAAAAGGAAGCAAAAGAAGGAAGTTGGTGCAGTCTTGCATGGGACATGCATAGGAAATAAATGCTCACTTATAATTTTAAGAACAATTATGATTTCTTGTGGTCACCTTCCCATCACTAGTAGATAAAACCTTATAGCCGGATTCCTTACCGCCGGCGAAGTGGGCCCAGGGTCGCCAGTGGTAAGGCCTTCCAGGCCTTCCTCGGGTTACCGCTGGCAATTGTATATGAGGGCCGTCGGGGCCAGCCCATATACCACCGGCGAATAGGCCTCATGCGCGTCGTGTTTGTGGTGGTTCGCATGCCCCCGGATGGGCCGCCCTTTAGCGCCGGTGAAATATTGCCTCGTTCTCCAGGGCTAGAGCCCATTACCACCAGCGAATAGAGCCCTAGGCGTCGTGGGTAAGTGTTGCGAGTCCCACATATAAGTGGGTGCTCAATTATCACTGGTGAATGCGCCCATTCGCCAGGGGTAAGTGATGCAAGTCCCACCTGTCAGAGCCCCTGTCTCACCCTCCTAAAAAATCCCCAATCCCCTCCTGATACAACCCTAGCGTTGCTCGATCCGTCGCGCCGCTCGCTCTGCCGTCGTCATCCCACGCCCCCCACGCCGTCGTCATCCCGCATCCCACTCTCTCTGGAACCTCGCACCGTCGCGCCCCCTTGCTCCGCCGTCGTCATCATGCGTCCCCCTTGCCATCGTCATCCCGCGTCCCCGTCTCTCTGGCTACCAGCACCGATGCTCCCCCTCGCTCCGCTGTCATAGTCCCGTGTCCCCCTTTCTAGCGACCCGCACCACCGCTCCCCCTTGCTCCGTCGTCATCATCTCGCATAGTAGAGGAGCAGTCTGTTCCATGGAGGAGGAGATCGTGCCAAGCCCATCCTCTCCAGCGTCGAGCAAGCCATAGAGGAGGAGCTTCTTCCATGTCATCGTCTCCGTCGAGGCTAAGAAGAGTCGCCATTCGCCGTTGTTCATCTCCGTTGAGTCTTGAGCAGACCAAGGGCATCCGCATCATCAGGGCCGGGTGAGCTCCTCGTTCCCCTACCCTACTCCTCTGTCCCATGCCTTCGTTGTGATTCACCAGCTAGTGCTTAGCTAGATTTTCTAAAACTCTGAAGGTAGCTTTGCAAACGGTCCTTAGTGCTTGACAGGCTGTTGTTCGCCAGTGCAAACGCTCCTTAGAGCTTAGCTAGATTTTTCTAAAACCTTGACAAGCGGTTGTTCATCAGTGCTTAGCTATATCCTTAGTGCAATTTAGTGTCCCAAGGTTGGATCTCTACACAAATCAGCAAGCAAGGGGGATGAGATGCAGATTTGGGGATGAGAATAGAAGCACTAGGGGGTACAGAGAACAGATGGAATAATTCAGATTTCATTAACAACATAGCCAATACACGGGCCACATGGTCCCTTTTATCCTTCCTCATTCTCACTTAAATCTGGATACGAAAGACACCGAGTAAAATAATTACTACTACTAATAGTACTAACATTTCCATGATGAATTCTTTGAGATAGTGCTTGAATTCTCTTTGTATGCCTTCAGACTTATAGCGTAGAAGATAGTGCTTTGGGATATCAGGTAGTACTTTTTTGCTCCTTTTTCTTTCAAATAATTGCACCTTTGTACATAAAAATTGATATTATCAAAAAACTTGTAATTTGGACCATTGTTCTTGCTAACAAAATTTCTGCAAGTTGAGCCAAATAAGTAGAGTGTCATTTTTAGTATATTTCAGTATATATTTAATCATGGAAGTAAAGTACTCCTTGATACTGTACTAGTTCATGAGTGATGGTCATAAATCATAAGATGCATAACATTTACCTGTTAGTATGATGACAACCATCTGTTAACTAAAGTAAATACATCTCCCATATCACTGTTGACACTTGAATAAATTGTTAGCGTTGATGTTTAGTACAAGAGGCCATGGACGCGGCCGCGAGCGCCAGATCTGAAGACCATGGCCGACGGGGACGAGTGCAGGGAACAAGGCTGCTAGGTTTATTTTCTGCAATTGTTAATTGGTACTATATAACTCACACTGCCTTGAGTTCAATCAGTCCTACATAGTTCAACTATCTCATTATAGGGTTATGGTTTAGCTGGATGACTGTCTTGTTTCATTTAGTTCAAATATCTCATCTCGTAGTCTCAAAGTCGAAAAGGACAAATATTTTCGAGATTCATATAGCATAGACATGATATGTCCAGTGGTAAGCCAAGAAAGGATTCTGGGTCCACAGCAACGACTCCTTTCGACACACCAAATTCGAAATGAGTCGTTGTCATGGAGACCAAATCCTTTCTTTGGCTCACCACCGACATATCATGCCCATGCTATATGAATCATGGAAGTATTTATCTTCTTTCATCTTTGGTGATACGATGAGATTAAAGAGCGTGAATTAAATAAAATGGTAAACTATGTAGTTTCAAATATCTCACTGTAGCCCCAAAGTCAAAAGGAAAGATATTACTTCACTATTCCTATAGCATGGTATTGTTATATGAATCGTGGAATGGTTTCTTTTCTTTCGTGTTTGTCGATTCAATGAAATGATAAACTATGTAGCCCCAAAGTCAAGTGGGGACAAATAAGTTCGTGATTCGTATAGCATGGCCGTAGAGAAACACAAGGAAAGGAGATCAGGGTTGGCAACCACTCCTCTCGAGCCACTAAACCTTTATTTGAACAGCTGAAGGTTTGGTGGTCCGAAAGGAGTTATTGCTGTCGAGACCTTGGCTCCTTTCCTTGTGTTTTAATGTTGCCATATAGGAAAGTATTTCTCTCCTTTCAACTTTGGCGAGACGATTTTACCAACTATATGGGGGTAATGATAAAAAATAGGAATTTGTTCTCATATAGGAATTTGATCTCATAGGAATTCGTTTTTGTTCTCATAGGGATGAGCAATGTCTGGGACTGGGCTCCACCGGGCTAGCACTTGGAGGTGCTACCTTCATCCGGAGCACGCAGGTTGGTGAGGAATCTGGGTCCCACCGTCAATTCAGAGCTTCTTTGGTGGCCGTCGCGTGGGCCACAGGCGGTGCAGAGAGAGCCGGGCACCGAGGAGGTGGTACGTCACCATCTCAGGGAAGAGGATGAGCACGTCCTTCGCTACATGGTTGCATTTGAGGTCAACTTCAATAATACCTAAAGGATTCAATCAAGGATATCACGTGAGTCATGTTCCTGTGATGGTTCCTAATCTTTGGGTGTTGACCACCCGTGACTAATTAACCGGGAGTTTGTGTGTTTATAACTCGACATGGATCTATGTGTGTTTAGAACTTGAGTAATATTGTACTATTATGAATCTTTTGTGCTTTTCGATGATGAATGTGACATTTGGATACTTCCTATATATGTTGTGCTACTGTTTTCTGTGTTAATATGTATTTTGCTATCATTATCCTGTATACTATGTATTCTCCTATATACTATGTATTCTGTCTATTTTCTTATTATTATTTTTGCTCTGGTACATAATATCCCCGGCGAAACAGGATGGGCGCCGGTGGTAAGGGCACTACCCCGGCGAATAGGCCTACTCGCCGGCGATAACATAGAATACCCCCTTGAATTTTGGAATCGCCAGTGATGTGTCCTTACCACCGGTGATATGGTCACTAGCGAGCCCCAACTCGCCGGCGGTAGGCCATGTTGGTTAGACGGTGGTAGGGTTTTCTCTACTAGTGCAAGCATGCACTCATAGATTTGAATGTGGCTTCACAAAAGAAGTAAAGCTTTCTACTAATTGAGATTATTCACTTATGCACACATATGAAGCCCATATGACCAAGCTAGCTAGTGTGTATTTTTTACTAGATCCACTTGTAGCCAAATGTACCACCACACATGAGCATATATTGAATAAAAACCACATGGAATCTTTAAAGAAACCTTCTACTCACATGACATGCAAAGGTGGCCATGAGGCTCCCTATACTTTAATATTTTGAAAACAATAGAGAACATATATGGAAGCATGTAGATTTAGAAGTGGATCCATCCTATTACATATGAGCAAGAAAAATGCCAAAAGAAATGCAAATGCTCATATATAGTTTGGATGGTGGGATTATAAGGTGGTGACAAGGAAATGTGGTGGAGTTGTAAGAGAGATGCCCACAACTCAACTTGGGCATGAAGCAATTTATCAAGAAGCAAATATAATATATCAAGAGGCAAATACAAGTGATTCAATATATAATGCATATGAGATAAGAACCAAATAGAGGGGTTTTATATGATGCTCAAATACAAGGTGGCATGGTGACATGAGCATGATATAATAATGATGCAAGGAATAACATGTAGGAAGGAGCATTTTATTATTATTTATGTAGCATTACATATATTAGACACATGTGATGCTACAATGGGGGTGGCATGGAGTGGGAGTCGGGGACTCCTGGCGGTGGTGGCGCCCATATCGCGTGTTGGAAGCTCGGCTCGGAGATCGGTGGCCTGGGGAAACAAATGTGGCGAGCGTTTTTTCGGGCAAAATCCCGGCGCTTTGGCGCCGACAACAGCGATGCTTGTGGGTGTCGTGACCCTCTTGAGGGTTTCGTTATGGCTACCCTTGCCGTATTGGAGCCCTGGGTGAAAACCCTAGACCCTTGTGGTCTCGGCGGAGGCGGCGCTTGTTGTGTCGTTACCTTCTTGGAGGCGGTGTCATGGAGCTCCGGGTTCCTTAGTCTCGATGTTTTGTGACAAGCTAGATGCTTCTTAGGCTTCATAGTTTATCATTGATCTGCTTATAAGAGGAATTCCTCATCACACTATGTACCGGTCGTGTGGCTTTATTTATAAAGCGGGACGAAAGACTATTTCGAGCGAATAGCTTTAATTGCTAACCGGTGATTGAGTAGAATTTCCTTGAGGATGGTTGTCCCCTCATCTTTTCTAAGTTTAGTGCAAGTTTAGTGGAGGACACAAGAATTACAAATGATTTGATTCTAAATCAGCGAAGTATGTGATGGAGCATTGGTGTGTTAACACACACAGAATGGAATACATCATTGTTTTTGCGGGTATAATCTCAGGCTTGCATGTAACTTGAGGGGTAACAATTTCCTACACATATATATGCCCCGAAGAGTCGGCACTTTTCAACTTGAAACAAAGAGCAACCTATGGAATAATTGAGTTAAAAGATGCAACATCGGAGCCATTGCTGTCACCTTTTAACTTGACGCTTGAATGGAAACCCTGCCGTTCACATATTCTTCATCAATGAGATATCGAGATCCCTCTCAAAGCTAGCTAGGGCATAGGCGCACTGTAGCTAGCGTTGTACACTCATCTCAGTTAATTGCCCATTAATTGGACCATTCAGAGGAGAAAGGAGCGGCCGGCCGGTCGGCGCGGAGCGGCCACGGTAAGCTTGGCGATCAAAGTCAGAACGAGACGCAGAGCTAGGGCGCTAGGCAAGCCACCACCGGCCGGAAGTAACTTAGAGTAGTAACATGCACATGTTACTAGTCTAAGTTACTATCTTTATAGTGAAAAATAACTTAGGTGTGATAACATGCGATGCCACATTAATTAGGTTGTAGACACATTTTGTCTTGGTATGTGTGATGTTACAGTAACATAGCTAGTTACTCAATCCATCTCTCTCTTCATTAAATCATTGCCACATAAGAAAAATGCTGACTTGGACTCTTAATTACTAGTGAAGTTACTCCCACTATGACCAGCCTTACTGTAGCTGAGAGGCGCCCCCAGCCCTAGCTCCATCATCGGAGCTAACTAGCCACCTAGCGGCGCTCGCTGTCCGAAAAAGATGGCAAGTAGTACGTGCGTAGTACCACTGCACACGTTCTGCGTGCGGGCGCGACAGCGTCGTTGACGACGATGGCGGATTCCTAGCGAGCTCTGCCTTGGCGCAGCAATGGCGACGGCGATGGGTGGTCGTGTTTGGTATATATAACAAATGTCCGTGCACTTCTCAGTGGGTTCCCGCAGGGCGCCGGCAACCGGTCCGACCAGGTTGGTGGTGAAGGCCGGCAGGTGGTGATGAGAACCGATCGACCGGGTGGGCGGTCGACGGGATAAAGGACTATCTGGACTGGCATCGCATGGTCGTTGTCGCACGAAAAAACAGCATTTTGCCTCCATCGATCCGTTGCTAGCGCGCTGCCCCGCCCCGCGCGATGCCCACCACCACATGTTGCCGGCTGGGCCGGGTAAAACGTCGAACAATGTGCGCGCGTTGCCTTGCCTTGCCCGAACGTGGCGTGGAACCTGCCTGCAAATTCTACGGGAGTTTTGCATGCATGCAGGGAAACGTACGTACAGAGCAAATTCTACGTACAGTGGACGGACCAAATTTATGTACGGACCCCACGGAAAAAGGAGCCTTGCCTCCCCCTCCGGCCGGCCTCACTTTGGAAAACTTCGAAGCTCAAAGCAGGAATTTTACAGAGAGTGTGTGCAAAAGCATCTTTAGAGGGCCATTGAAGCAGGCGAGAAGGGATGGACGCCATGCATGCCTGCCTTATCTGCTGCAGACGCTAGCTGCATGCATGGAGCAAGCGTAGGTAGAATAGAACACCCGATCGACCGACGGATTGAAATCGCTTAATTGGTCGCCTCACGCGCGTACGTACGTCGGCCGATCGGGCACGCCCGCGCGGCACGCTAAACCCTAAACCTTGGCGTCCAACAAGACCCGACCCACTGTGGCGTAGCAGTAAAGGAGATACTACTGCAATGTCGAGCAAAAAGGAGATAGTACTAGCTACCAGCCTTAGCAGCAGTGTGTATGCATGTAACGTAACGTACATACGCACGCCTTTCTTTCCCTCCCCATCAGGTTCCATCAACACGAATGATCCACACCCTCAAAATGAACTTTCCGCGGAAGGACCAACCATGATGATGATATGGCGATCATGTACCTCGATCGATCGGTCTAGGCATGGCTGTCTTGATTTTCATACAGCATAAATAATAGAGAGTGAACAGTTTATTTTTACAATGGTGAACAGTGTGTGTTAGTATTAGAGTTGAGGGTCAACCAAGCTTAAACCTTTGACAAATATATAATAGAGGGGCATAAATTAAAGTACTAGCAAGCTTTATATATGATCTATCTTGAATGTCAAGCTTTCCTTTTTCTCTTTGCATAATTTTTTACATATAAAAAGTGAACACTAACTAGCTAGGTGTGATCCCTGGGAGCCTGCAAGGACCATGATTAGATTACTAGACATACAAAAATAGTCCGCCAAACATGCACAAATATTTTCAGGCAAACTCTACGTAACAGATCGAGAAAGGAATAAACAGATTAGTACTACGAGTATGCTGCATGCAAATATAGTCCGTACTAGTGTACTCCGTAGCTAAGTCGTTTTTAGGCTGGTCCTGGTCCATGCACGCGTTGTATGATCGGTTATTAGGTCTACCGGCCCGCCGGCTGGCCCGGGGCCCTGCAAACCATAGGCACCTGCAGCTCGCTAGTAGACTAGCAGGTAGCTACTACATGCAGGAGCAGGAGCAGCAGCAGCAGCGATGAGTAGACGTAGCCATGCATGCATCTTGATCCTTGGCCCTCTCTCTTCTCGCTTCTACGGCCAAGACTAGCTAGCCACACTCCTCTCATCAGTGTACTATGAAGTGTATGCGTCCAAAAATAATGCGGTGGTCCCTCAGCAAGCTATAGATCATTAAACAAAGTGTCCTTGCTGAACAGAGAGAAGGAGGAAAATGAAAGAAAAAAAAGGGCCATTCACTTTTGGTGATTTGACCTTACCATGCACTGAGTAGCAACAGGAGGGCAGATGCATGCAGCTGCAGGGCTGTGCAGTGCAGTGCAGTACCTCCCCATCTCTTCTCTCTCTGCATGCATATGCGTATGCGTCTGCATGGCCAGGCCACCACCCTGCCCGACCATGCTAGGCCAGTACCACCTCTTTCACTGTACTTTCTACTCCATTCCACTTAAATTAATTGGATCCATCCACCAACACGTCTCTATTGCAAACCCCACGGATCGATGCGAGATGCATATGGACGCGTAGGGAATTCTGCTGACATTTTTACAATGAAGCATGTTGCACTTGCACGCCGCGCACAAGTTCTTGTTGAGGGGGCTGGAAGAGATCCCGTGGTACGTGATCTCTGAAGGTCAGTGAACAGTTGTTTCAAATCAGATTCGAGCATACAAATACGTTGGCTAGCAATTGGCAAAGCAATAGTACAACACGATTGTGACCACGATGGTTCATTCCCGTCTGCACTTCCTGATCGAGGTACCACGAAGTAAAATACCTACTGCTTGTACATCGATGGGCATTTTCCACCAACATGGCCGCCGTTCAAGGAGGATGTACAACACGTAAGTCATCTGGATTCAGAACATGTCTATAGCGTGGAACTTTGCCCAAAGGAAATCAAACAATTCGTTGGCACATATACGTGCATGCACACGCACAGCGCCTGTGGGCGGTGCACCTGACGGGTGACGACTCCGTGACCTTCCCATCGCGCAGCCCAACCTGTGGACCCACCCCACTCACTTCCGAGCTTAGCAGGTTTGCCGTACGTCATTCCCTCCTCTTGGCTAGCTCTCCTCCCCCTCCCTCTCTGCATGCATATCGATCTCATTCTTTTCTTCTTTCTTCAACTGGAGGGCACAGTGGGGATGGATGGATGGATTTCATCGAAACCCCGGCCGGCCTGGTGTCTCTGTATCGTGCCAGTTCCCACCACACACACCGTCTTAGTACCTTAGATTCTGCTTGCTGGGACACGCATGTCGCCATGGCCCCGGCCACGCCCCCAGGCATGGTTCTGCGCATGGGCCGGCGCCGGGCATCATCATGCAGCATGAATGGCCCCTGGTGTGACCTTTTGCGCTGCTTGTGCTTGTGCTTTTTTGTGTGGAAACCGGAACAGCTGCTCTGCTAGCTTCTCCTTGCCCGGCCACCATCAGCATCGATGCCATCTACCCGTGTAGCTAGAATGTTGCCACTCATGTTGTCGATCGACGTCAGGCGTAGTACTGTTTTATGTAACGATCCAGTGTTCTACTTCTACGTACCACTAATAAGCAAGCGCACTCTTTACTCTTGAATATTGCAAGGCATGTACTGCCACGAGTGAATAGTTCAGATCCGACAGAGTCACACCGAGACAATTAACTTAGGCCTTGCTCTCTCTTGTTGCTATCGAACGAACCGAGCGTCCGAGTTGTTCCATGTACTACCACTGTTTTGTGCGTTTTCTGCGAGACAGTCACAAGAACCGTTTTGCAGGGCATCGCATATCCCACATCCACATGATGAGGACCGATATCCCAATCTAGCTCCCATCCGAAGGGATTTTGTTTTCTCCCTCGCAAATCAAGGTCTCGCTGTCACGCCATCCCGCGCGCTTGTGACTTCTCTTCTCTTCCGGTTTGGCAGGTGATTGATGCTACGGAGTACATGCATCCATCCCGTGATGTGACCAACGGACTAGCCCGCCCCGCCCCGCCCGGCCGTACGGATCGGATGGAAACATCAATGATTGCTCATTTGCGAGGGCAACCTGGCGGCAGATAGATGTTCGGGGGTTTCTGATGCAAACATCTTCGGCCAGATTATTCATGATTAATAATTCTCGCGATTCACGATTTTTTTCAGTTGCGCATAATGAGAGGTAATTCTAGGAAGAACAGAATCCTCCAGCAATCTCACAACAGAAATTCAAAGCAGATACTACCATAGGAGAATCTGTTCTCCGCATTTAATCAAAACAGAAAGACGAAGCATGCTTACCTAGTGATGAATCAACGAAGGCAAAGCGGACTAGTAGCAGTAGTACGAGCTACAGCGTCCAAATTTATTACTCCTACAGCATTTGAACGTACAGTTTATAATGCGTAGGATAGGAGTGAATCTCAGCCGTCCACTGCTGGAACCCTAGGATTGTCAGATCTGTAACCTTGCTAACACCTCACGGGCCGCCGCCTCACCCCTTGCAGACGGCGGCGCGTCGGACGCAGCCATGACTCCGCCGGCAGAGGACGATGGCAACGGCGTCTCGCCCGCGATCTTGAACGCGCGCCACATCACCTCGATTGTCAGGGTCACACTGGTAGAGAGGTCGAATTAGGTAGGGAAATTGCACAGGTTGCAAGATAAAGAGCGATTTCTAGAGGAAAACTAGTAAGGATCTATCTAAAACAGGAAAGAAAGAAAATTGCAAGGTAAAGTAGTTTAGGGTTTTTTCTTCGACCAGCCACCCGTCCACCCCTCTCAGGCCTTATAACATGACCTGAGCCTCGTCATAAGTACATCATTACATTAACAACACTCTTAAGTGCAATTACGATGTTCCACTAATAATAATAGAGATTCACCCATTTGATCCATATCTAACGGTCAGAGGTATCCTGACAATGCTCGCCGCTTGAAACAAGACTTCAAGGCTTGAAATCTTTGAAAGTAGCCTGTATGAACTTGGCGTCCTCCCAAGTCGCTTCCGCCTCGATGAGATTCTCCCAGTGCACCAACCACTGAACAACTGGTATATCTTAGCTGCCAGCTGAACAGGAATTTGTCGACGCTGCAAAATCCGCAAATGATAAGTTTTGATTTTACCTTCAGATGTCACCAAGGGTAGAGTAGGATTAGGCACTGCAGCAGGTCCTAAATGCTTCTTCAGCTGATTAACGT
Organism: Avena sativa; assembly: GCA_916181665.1. Classification (NCBI taxonomy): domain Eukaryota; kingdom Viridiplantae; phylum Streptophyta; class Magnoliopsida; order Poales; family Poaceae; genus Avena; species Avena sativa. Next base: position 232,850,060 of record OV702279.1, read on the forward strand.
GGAACACATTGTGCAGTTTTACTCCCTCGGGTAACTGTAATCTGTAAGCCACCCTTCCCACTCTGGCCAATATTCGAAATGGGCCATAGTACTTGGAAGTGAGTTTCAATGAGTTCCTCAATCCCAATGCAGTTTCCCAGTAAGGTTGCATTTTTAAGTACACCATATCTCCTTCCGAGAATGTTCTTTCAGTTCTCTTGAGATCTGCATACTTCTTCATTTTGTTTTGTGCTTGCTGCAAATTGTGCTGTAGAGCTTGCAGAGCAACCTCCTGGTCCTTAAGTGTCACAACTGTCTTAGGTGAAACATCCACTAGTAATGCTATCTCTGAAATCTGAGGAGGAGCATAGTCGTACAATGCTTGGCATGGTGTCGTTTTTAGGGAGGTGTGGTAGGAAGAGTTATACCACCACTCTGCTGCTGGAAGACACTGAGCCCATTTCTTAGGTTCTCTGAATGCCATGCTTCTCAAGTACTGCTCCAGACACTGATTGACTCTCTCTATTTTCCCATCAGACTTAGGGTGATATGCAGAGCTGAAATGGAGATCAACCTTCAAAGCACCAAAAACTTCCTGCCACAGTTTGCTAGTGAAGATTCTATCTCTATCAGTTATGATAACTTTAGGATAGCCATGTAACTTGTGGATGTTTTCCATGAAGAGGGAGGTCACTTGATGTACAGTATAAGGGTGTGCCAAAGGTAGAAAGTGTGCATATTGGTTAGTCTATCCACTACTACCAAAATCACATCTTTTCCTTTTGACTTAGGCAAACCCTCAATGAAATCCATATTGATTTCGGCCCATTTCATTTTGGGAATGCTTAAGGGATCCAACAAGCCAGGGTAATGCACATGCTCTGTTTTTGATATCTGACACACATGACATTGTTGGACTTGTTCCAATATGTACTGTTTCATATTTGGCCAGTAAAAAAATTGTGTCAGTCTATGGATTGCTACCTTTTGTCCAGAGTGACCCCCCAATAGCTGAAGAATGAAAAGCCTCAAACAATTTCTTCTTGAGATCAGTGCTTTGTCCCACCAGAATTCTCTTTTTGTATCTAAGAACCCCAGATTGAAGAGTATAGGGAGGCTTGGTGTGTGGAGCAATGGCCAATTCCTGGAGAAGAGCTTGACATTTTTCATCACCAGCATAAGTCAATTCTACATCCTCTATCCATTTAGGCACAACCACAGAGATAGCACTACAACATTCATGTTCCTTAGTGCCCATTTTTCTGGATAATGCATCAGCCACACAATTGTCACTGCCCTTTTTGTATTCAATGGTATAATCATGCTCCAATAATTTTAACATCAATTTATGTTGAATGCCCTCCAGCAGCCTCTAACTAGCCAAGTATTTAAGTGCTTTTTGATCAGTTCTGATTATTAATTTGTTTCCCGGCAAATAATGTCTCCATTTTCTCACAACTTCAAAAATGGCCATAGCCTCTTTTTCATAAATTGACTGTGACATAGCTTTGCTTCCCAGGGTTTTGCTGTAGAAGGCAATTGGTTGTCCTTTCTGCATTAACACAACACCTAAGCCATAACCAGAAGCATCAGTTTCTATCACAAAAGGAATAGAGAAATCAGGTAAATGCTAGGACTGGGGGAGTAGTCATGGTTGTTTTCAGTAAGCTGAAAGCTGTTTCCTGAGCCTCAGTCCACTGGAATGCATTCTTTTTTAGAACCTCATGTGATGGTTTACAAATGGTGGCATAATTCTTGATGAACCTCCTGTAATAACCAGTTAATCCCAAGAATCCTCTGAGCTGAGTCACAGACTGAGGAGACTCCCACTTCAAAATATCTTGGATTTTAGTAGGATCAGTGGTTACCCCTTGAGCAGAAATTATGTGCCCCAAATATTCCTCTTGAGGGGTAAAGAAAGTGCATTTGGACAGCTTGGCTTTCAACTAGTGCACTCCAGCACTGTGTTTAGATGTCTTGCATGCTCCTCTGAGTTCTTGCTATATACCAAGATATCATCAAAGAACACCAGGACAAATTTCCTCAATAGTTGAGCAAACACTGTGTTCATCAATTCTTGAAATGTTGCAGGGGCATTAGTGAGGCCAAATGGCATAACTAAATATTCATAGTGTCCTGCATGTGTTCTGAATGTTGTTTTGCCAATGTCCTTCTCATGCATTCTAATTTGGTGATAGCCAGATCTTAAGTCTAATTTGGAAAATACAGTGGCACCTTGAAATTCATCCAACAAATCTTCTATCACAAGAATAGGTTACTTGTTCTTTACTGTTAATGCATTTAACCGTCTGAAATCTAAGCACAGCCTCCAAGTTTTGTCTTTCTTGGCTACAATGATTGTTGGGGAGGAATAAGGCCTGTAGCTGTGTCTGATCTCTTGGTTTAATAACATTTCCCTGATCAATGTGTCCACAATGTCCTTCTGTTTATGAGGCATCCTATATGGCCTTATATTAGGTGGGCTGGCTCCTTCCTTGAGCACTATTTGGTGGTCACAGCTTCTCTTTGGTGGAAGGCCAGAAGGTGCTGTGAAGATGTCCTCATAGTGAGTAAGGAGTTGTTGCACTTGTTTGGGATATGCTGACATATCAGGTGGCATTTGTGTTTGAGGTTCTCTGATGATGAATAGTTGAACAGCAATTCCCTTGGCTCCCTTTTTGAGCATCTCATTGCATTTCTTAGCTGAAATGATCTTGGGCTGTTTTAAGGACAAGAAATCAGTGAATACATGTTCCGTTCCACCCATAGTGATGGTCAATTTTCTATTTAGCCAATCAAATGTTGTGGGGTTGTACTGTTTCAACCAACTCACTCCCAAAACCATGTCATATCCTTTGAGAGGTAGCACTTTGAAATCAGTGTTGAATTTCACTTTCTGTATAGTGATGATGCTTTTCTTGATAACAACATCAGAAACTAGAGTGCCCCCTCCAGCTACTGTTACCTTTCTTGCTACAGCAACTTGCATAGGCAGGTTGTGCTTAATGGCAAATTCTTTGTCCAGGAATGTGTTAGAACTGCCTGAATCAATAAGTGCTCTGGTTTGGATCCCACCAATAGTGACCTCCAATGATATTGTTTCATCACTAGTGGTGCCCTGAACTGCTTGTGCTGATATTGACATCAAATTCTCTGGGAGTTGGTCCACTTTTCCCTGCTGTTGTTGTACTTCCTCTTCATTTTCATCCTCAGAATGGCCCTTCAATTCAATAGCATTCACCATACTTTGACTCCATTGCACTTGTGTCCATATGTCTAGTTTTCAGGACAGTACCAGCATTTCCCTCTTTCCCTTACCTTATTCACAGGTAGTTGTTTGTTATCTCTCATGGCCAAGTTCCTGTTTACCTGAGCATTTTGGACCCCTTTGTTACCAGCTTGAGATATATTTTTCTTGTTTGCCAAGTAGGACTGTTCCTGTCTTCTAGCAAACCAATATGCTGATCTTAACGTTGTTGGTTGATGGCACTTAGTATCATGTTTGATAGTGTCCTTGAGACCACACAAGAATCTAAGGAGAAAAAAGCTTTCAGGCAAGTAATGATGATCTCTTTTCATCAGGGTCATCCACTCTTCAAACTTGTCAATGTACACATCAATAGTACCAGTTTGTTTTAGTTCCTGGCATTGTTCCATTGACTCATCAGCACCCGGGCTAGGAAATATTTCACAGATGAGAGTGCAAAACTGCTGCCAATTCAAGAGATGTATGTCCCTGACATCATTGTTTAACCAAGTTTTTGCCTTTCCCCTAAGGTGTGCATTTGCCATTTTATCTTGTTCTCTTGAACTATGCCAGCTAACTCAAAAATGGCCCCACATTCCAAAATCCAACCCTGAGCATTCTCACCATGAAACAATGGTAACTCGATGCTGGGGGTTCTGATGAAAGGATCCTGATGTTGGGGTTGTTGTTGTCTAGGTTCCACAGGTTGATTGATCTGCCTCTGTTGTCTTTGCTCTGAGTCATTTGATGCATGTTTATCAACCCTGGGGTTTTTCCTCTCAGGTATGTCTGACTGAAAAGGCAACATCTGTAGCAGTTGGTTACTTTGAGGGATGGTAGGTTGGGTAGATGTGAAAGTGTATTGAGGGTGTTGCATAGGATTGGTAAAGTGAGGGTTTTGTTGTTGCTATGGCATGTAATAGAACTGGTTAGGTTGTGTCTGAGAAGGCTGTGGATATGGTGGGGGCTGTTGTTGAAAGTAAGAGTATTGGTATGGAATGGTTGGGGAAAATGGTTGGAAAAGGTTTGGGTTTTGTTGATAAAGATTTGGCTGGGTTTGGGGATTGGTGATGCACTGAAGTTGTGGAGGGTTTGTAAGTGGCATCTGTTGGGATGTGTTTGTAGGACAAGGCTGGGGTTGTTGACTTGGGTGAATGCTGGTTGGGTTGTTGTTCTGATCTTGGGGTGATGGTACGAAGGTTGGTTGTGGAAGTTGGCTTGGATGAGGTTGGATTATGGGTGGTGGAGTTTGGAAAGGTGTCGGATTTTGTTGTTGGTATGTTCCAGAAGTCTGCGATGTCCCTGGTGTTGATCCCTCCAAGATCGTACTGAGACATTGTTGGGCGTGGGTGGACTGAGATGTCTCATCCCCTGCATCAAAGACCGAATTTCCCCGAAACTGATTCGATCCTGCAGTGTTCCTGCCTAGACCCAATTCGAACATCAAGTTCTTCAGCTTAGACATGTTACCTTCGATTGATTCCATTGACCGCTGTTGCTGATCGAGGCGCCTGTTGATGTTGAGAACATCTCGAGGCAATCTGCGCTTGATTTCGGACTCTTCTTCTGCAAGCGCCTGTGCCCACTCCAGATCCCGAGCTTCCTCCTCCGCCCGGTCCAGCGCCTCCTGCGAGCGCGTACGCACGGGCGACATCAGGAGTTGTGGGAGTTCCACTGGTGCCAAGATCCGGCGACGAGAGGAATGAATCTTTCCGGCTATCTCGGCGACTCGGGAATTTTACAGCTGGATCAAGATGACCAGCAAACCCGGCCCGAAATTTTTTTGCTCCGAGGATTCACTGCTCTGATAACCAATTGTCAGGGTCACACTGGTAGAGAGGTCGAATTGGGTAGGGAAATTGCACAGGTTGCGAGATAAAGAGCGATTTCTAGAGGAAGATCTATCTAAAACAGAAAAGGAAGGAAATTGCAAGGTAAAGTAGTTTAGGGTTTTTTCTTCGACGAGCCACCCGTCCGCCCCTCTCAGGCCTTATAACATGACCTGAGCCTCGTCATAAGTACATCATTACATTAATAGCACTCTTAAGTGCAATTACGATGTTCCACTAATAATAATAGAGATTCACCCTCCGATCCATATCTAACGGTCAGAGGTATCCTGACATCGATGTCCAGCCTTCTCTCGACCGGGACACAACGAAGCCTGGCTATACCCGGTCCGTCCTAGTGGCGAGCAGCTCGTCCAACCGGTGCGGCGGTATCTTCTCCATGAACCCGAGGTTTCCTAGCCTGAGGCCGCGGAGGACGACGCAGAGGTCAGAAACATCGTCGGAGATCACGCGCTGGATCATGCGCAGGTCCGCCAGCCGCAGCTCCGACTGAGGGTGTGGCCCGGCAGCGATCTTTCTAGATATCTTCAACAAAACCTGGTTACGATCTGATATGGCGGCCATGACCTGCTACCGCTTGATCTCGGATGCGCCCTCTCCTGCCATCGACTTTTCTTTCTCCTCACGGGCACCACCGCGTGATCACTCTTTTTTTTCCGAAAAAAAGGGCTCGGCACACAGCCTTTTATCAGCTTTTTATTAAAAGTTCAATATCCAGACTAATACAAGTTCAAGGGTCACTCAAAGTCAATACTGTCTATCACGTACACCATCCAGTTCATAATAACATCCACGTTTTGTAAATTTCTTAAAGTGGACTTGGAAAGCTTTGACAATAGTCGTTATTCTAGATATTTGGATTAAAAACTTCAAATTTTGTCTCGACCAGTTGTTCAGTACTTTGAAACATTACGATTGTGATTATTCAAGTATATAGCAATAAAAGCTAGTTTTCATAGTAACAAATTTTAATATTCCCCTCGTCTTAAAATAGATGTCTTAGGTTTTTCAAAATTCATCGAACCTATATACTAAATAGTGTCTAGATTTATCCAAATTTGATAAAATATCTATTTTAAGATGGAGAGAGTAGGATTTTTATGATTGTGTCACTAGTTCTCATTGACCATTATGCATGTGCCACTACGATTCGGTCTATTAAAAAAATCCACAAACTCAATAGTATTTAGGGTATTAGAACTAGTTACAGGGAACGTGATAGTATTAGGGGACTAGAACTGACCCTCGCGCCATCCTCCTAGGGCGATTCGGAGGGAACCCTACAGCATGAGCCACTATCGCCCTTCCTTGACCTCCCTCCACAACCCCCTCCTCCTCCCCCCCCCCCCCCCCGCCGCCATCGGAGGAGGTTTTCTGGTAGCGGGCGGCGGAGGCGGGGAGCCTGTGCCCGCTTTTTTCCTACATCCTTGGTGTTCCCACCCCCAACAGCATCGATCTATCTTTGAGGTTGCTGACGAGACCTCGCTTGGACGCCTCACTCCTCATGTCGTGCCCAGAGGCAAGATGAGTGCCAGAAATCACCAGCTACTCGTGCACACGTGCCTCGTCTTTAGGGCGACGTATCGCGTTTGTGGGTACCAACGGAGCGTCGAGTGTGATCTTCCTTAACAAAGCTGTTGGATGCCACAATACATGGCAAGATTGCTTCGATTCGCGGTGTTGGCATGGTCAATTCCTTGACAAGATGTTCACTCCTACAATTGGATCGTCAGCTATCACCACTGGCGGCTGACCTGTCATCAGAGTGCGACTTTGGTTGGCACCATCTGATACGCCATGGCATATATTTCTACAATCACCATGTTGTTGACAATGATGAGTAAGAACAAGATGGTTGCACCAGATGAACCATCGATCTTGATGGCTCTTGTCTAGTTCGAGATCATAAGAGATGACAAAGACAAGTTTGGATGTGGTTAGGACTATGAGTCGGAGGATTGGTGTTTCGCAATAGTGTCGGAAAGTGGGGGCGGTAACATAGGGGGACTCCATTCTTGGTGGTGCTCTTGGGCACAAAGTCTTGATTTTCAGGATGAAAACCCCGACCTTCCCTGGTTGTACCTAGCAATGGCGGATCTATTTTCATCTCCTTGTTGAGGCATTGTCCGTAGTTCAGCCAGCCTTCTTTAGAGTGAAAACCTATGATCTTTGGTTAGATGACAACGGTGTTAATGCAATGTTTCCTTTCTCGAAGCATCGTTCTTAGAGAACCTTTTACGCAGTCTACGTGTGGATTTTGGTGGTGGTAGATCCTACTGCTTTGCTGATCAATTTGGCGAGGCTTTTTTATTTTTCTACCAGATCAGTACCGCGCTTACAGACGTGATGAATAATCTCGACGGACGCGTTGGGTACATATTTAAAACACTGGAATTCAACTATGTAAGGCCTCCATGGTGTGAGTCGAATTACTCTAGCAACTTTCCGAATTCGAGTTTGGGGACTCGAGTTTGAGTAGATAGCGTTTTTTCTGCCCGAGAGAAATTCACTGGCCCTGATCCGTCGGATGAGCTAGGCACGTGTATCAACTATCCCTATGAGTCGAATGATGCAACCTGATAAATTTTCGGATGACAAGCAAATACCTCTGATGGTCAAAGACTTCTAAGTCTCCATCTGAATGTATGATTCGAATGGACACTCCGGGGCTACTGACATAGCTATGCCCTACGGGTTCCTAAGATGGCCTATCTAGTCTGGCCTAGCGCAGGCCCACATGGCGATCCGTATCCGATGGCAAAGCCCATAAATATTAGGATGGCCTAGGCCCATGAAGGGCACGACTCCTTGGAGGATACGGCAAGATTTATATATAAAGTTTAAAGATCAAACCCTAATCTATAACCAACTCGGCTGCATCCTGAGACCTGGGCTACCCATATAAAGGACAGGAGGGATCAGCGAGGAGGGCATCGCAAACCCTAGCTCATAAACCCACCAAATTACATATGCGCAACATCGCCATCAAGGCACCATTGTAACCTTTGGTTTCATCATCAATCAAGAACAGACAAACATGAGTAGGGTTTTTCCTCCGGGGTCTGAACCTAGGTAAACGTTATGTCCCCAATTTGTTTGTCTGTTAGCCGACAAAGTCTCTAGCTCCCCGTTCTTCCTCAAACCGAAGTCCATAAACTATGGGCATTGACGTGTTAACCCCACATCACATCATTTTCATACTTCCCATGAACTTCTTCGATGGTCTCATTGTCAACGGGATCTTTGTTCTTGTTTGTGCCTTCCTGAATGTGAGAAATTAGAAACATGTGGGAAAAATGGCATGAATAGTACTGCATGGGAAGAAAAAATTATCGGTTGTGGTAAGTACGAACATCAATAGGAAGAAAGAAACAATTACTGGTTGTAGTAAGAAAGCTACCATGTTTCCTTTCTATATATTATTTTTGTTCATCATGCAAATGTAGTAAGGGATTGTTGGCTTGTATCTTTTGACTATCCTCCTTAGGTTTATCCTTCTTGATCTAATCATGGTGACAACAAGGGCAAAACCTATAGCGTATGTCGTACTTGTCTAAGAGGAGGCATATGATCCTGGAATGAATTTATATTATTTTACACAAATATATATATATATATTATTGAATACCTACAGATGGATATAAATGAATACGTGTCACGGTTCTTCTCCACAATAGACATTTCTAACCTAAAGAGTCCAACAAAGTTTCCTCGGATCTTTAGATCGAAATTCCAAACATACAGATCTTTCAGATTAATAGGATTTAACCATCGTCTAACAAATAAACTAATATCTTGGGACAAATTGCGGACAAGAATTAGGTACCAGCGAGGGGCGTGCAGTCCGATGGTCGAGGGTATCAGAGAGGTGCGCACAACCACAGTCGAGGACACCAGAGAGGTTAGGAATGGAGAGAGTGGATTGCGGTGGCATGGATAGAAGATAATTCAAGTGTTCCATATATTATATACTACTGCAACATAGATCTATGGATTATACTATGGGCCTGACTTCCTTAAAATTTCATAGGCCATGGTGGGATAATCATGTGGTCATAGTGCTATTTTAGCAAGATTCGATAGCATAGGACATAGTGGGCTAATCTGGTGATCTCCTTCTTAGTATATAACATAAACATTGCAATAAAAAAATAACAAGATTCGATAACATATTGCTCATGTATATTATTGAACACTACGGTAGAAAATTACATATCAGTATAGCAATGGCATTTCCTCTGGTGCCACCGGATCATGGGATTTTATCCTTTGTTCACCACACAACAGAAATTTCATATTATACCGGGTGTCCTCATCGTTGTTGTTGCCTTTGCTTCCTGTTCAAGAGAAGCTACATCCCCATCATGTTTAGAGGATCGATCCAAATTCGTAAGTTGCACACCTACGGTTTGTGGTGGCATCCGAGGAACCTATGGCCAACGTCATCACGACTGAAGGCCAGGAGGCGACGTGGCTAAAACCTATAGACGCACATGCAACCCATATGAGAGATTGACAAAATCCGCTCCAATCCAAGTGATTGTATAAAGATAAATATCCCCAAATTATATCTTCTGATTGGTAGAGAGATTGAAAATAACTACCAAGAAGTTAAAAAACAAACTAGATTAAACAAACATACTTGGTGCACCATCATCTTGGGTGTCACCGCCACTAAAGATTTCACGAGAGAGAATTAGGTAAAGTACTACGATACTAAGAGTAGTAAGATATAGATCAAGATAGAGATTAAGATTGTAGTTGTGAAAGGTGTAGAAGGAGATATAAATGCAAGTGTCGCCGGTAGTGGGCCATACAAGTTAGCAAGAGAGGACTGACCAGTCAACACGAGGTTCTTGACCAGTCTCTAGCATAGAACATGCTATAAATGATGTGTACAATGTGCAACGACTAATATATGCCTCCATCTTCTAGGGCATTATATGTGTCAGCCTCCCCTCCCACCGAACACGGCACTAATATATGACGATATTGATTTAGACATGGTGTATACGTGGCCACCGCGACAAAATGATGCCACGATTGCTCATCGGTCACGTTACCAACTTTTGCAGGTACTTTTTGCTTATGCCTCCCCAAAAATGTGTCGCGCATCGGGGTATTTTTATAGTGAAAGTATGTGAAGAAAACATGTGCCCTAGAGACAAATAATAAAGCAAATCATTTAACACATTCCATTAGTTCATAATAGTTTTATATCATGATATAACTATATCAATAGAAAATATTAATATAGGTGTGATATGTAAACAAATACAGGTCCCTAGTAGCCTCTATTTAACTAGTTCATTGGTCAACGGATGGTCAAGATTTCCTGATCATGTTGGTTATTCGGCACCTATTGACAATAGAGATATCTCATTAGAGAATGACATAGTGGACACCATTCCGCAGATGATTGTTGCAACATTATCGTATCATAAAGTTCATAGTTCCAATTGTCAGAAACATAGTGACTTGTTTCTCAGACCGTGAGACCATATTTAATCACTGTTACCCAAGAGTACTTAAAGAGCATCAAACATCACTCTGTGAAACGGTTATTATAAAAGTGTGATCAAGTACTCAGAGGGACAGGTTGAGGCGTATGTGTCAAGAGCGGGATTTGTATGTCCGTGTGATGGAAAATACTTTGGGCCCACTCAGATAATTTATATCTAATGTGTTGCGCAATATGTGACTAGGTCACAAGAATATCGCTTATCGGTACGAGTTAAAGTAGCATTGCCAGTAACGAGGTTGAACCCGACATAGTGATGTCGATGATCAAATCTCGAACAATGTAAGTATCACAGAGACAAAAGGAACATAACACATATTGTTTTATGTTTAGTACGATGGAGAATCATGAGTGCATAGGGGTCACCATGGGCATCTCGGTCCCGCTAGTGATCATTGATAGAGATCATGTATATGACATTTCTGAACCATAGGGACGCATGCTTAAGGGCATTACGACGCTTGGAGATCTATCTTTAAGAAGGAATCCTGAAAGAGAGAGAAACCAGAATGGTTCTGGGAGATCTGAAGTTGTTTGGAGAAAGAAAGAAGGAAAAGGACTGAAAGGAGTTTCAGATAAATGATAATTTAAATATACATTTATTATATGTTAATTATGAATTAATATATTCTAAATAAATATTTAAATTAAGATTTATAAAGCCAACTTTCTTATTAGGCTAAAACCCTGTAGGGATTTGACCTAGAAAGAAACCGCAACAAAAAAGATAGAAAACAGCAAATCTGGGTTGTTTAGAACAGCCCACACGCGTGGGCAGCATTTTTCTATTTGCCACACGCACGCAACAAGGAGTGCATGCCGCCAGGCCACCGCGGGGAGCCGTTGGGCCACGGTCGACCGACGGCCCACCTGGGCAGGCCAGCACCAGGCCCACCTAGGGTGGAGGCGTTGGGCACCAAGGCTAACGGGCTGGCTCGCGCATGGCCGCCCAGGCGATCTGCCACCGAGCAGGGGCGAAGGCGGGCGCGGGGTGGGCCACGGCCTAGGCCCACCTGGCCAGCGCCGCCTCAAGCTTTATTGGTTTCGAGATCATGGGTGATAGTGCCAATTGACAATGAGGTCACATTATTGGTTGAATAATATGATAGACAGACGCCCAAAGTTAATCACAATGAGATCTAGTTACTTAACGTTCATCATTGATGATAACACATAAGCACCGTGGCCTAAATCTTCGACTGTGAGATAATGCATAATCACCGTTTTAGAAGGAGATTTTGATGATATCAAGTATCAAGCAATGAAAAGGTGATCATAAAGGTATCATCGGGTTTCTCGAAGGAACGGGTTGAGGATTTTTATCAAGACCAGGATTTGTCAATCCAAGTAACAGATAGATACACGTTTCCAACTCGGTGACGTTGCATTAACAAAGCTTGCAAGCATATGTCTAGGTCATGAAATGCAAAGGCACGGGAACGAGTGAACAAGCTCATCGGAAACGAGATCGAACAGAAGTATGGAGATAATTGAGATCAAATCTCGGATGACCTAGGTATCGTATGGCAAATGGAATAGAACAACGCAGTGAACGGTTCAAGCGATGAGATTCGTGAATTCACGGGTGGTCATTATGGGCATCCAAGTCCCGTTGATGATCATTGACACGAGAGGGTTCTTGGTCATGTCCGGATAATCTCCGAACCGAAGGGTGGCACACTTAAGGTTGGGGACTCTTAGGGATCAAACCGGCACAGTAGAAGAAATAAGAGGGAGAAACCAGAAAGGTTTCGGGTAACATCTGATGTTGATCGAAGGGGTCTGGAAGGTGTTTCGGAGTATGAGATATAATAGTATATGTGTTTCATATATTAATTAGTTGAATTAATATTAAAACATATTTTATTGTTTATATTTTGGATAGCCAATTTATTATTGGGTCATTCCCTGGAGGGAAGGGCCCATGGGACAAGGCGGCTAGGAGGAGGAGGGGCCCATGCGCCAAGGCACATAGGCTCCCCCCCCGCATGGGGTCGTAGGGCCGGTGGCTTCCTACGATGGTGGCGCCCTAGAGGCGGCGGCGGGTGGGGTTCCCACCCCCTTCCCTAGGGTTTTCCCTACCCCTCCCTCCTATAAATAGAGGACCCCCTCCCCTCTATTTACACAACAATCTCTCCTCTATCCCTCTATTCCCTAGAGCTCTCTCCACCTAGATTGGATCTAGCTCTCTAGGATTAGATCTCCACCTCCGCACTACCTTCGTGCGTAGGACGGTCTGGCTTCCATCTTCTTCCGCTGCTCTGCTGGATCGGAGTCCGGGAGACGTCCCTACACCGGACATGTGTAGAGATTTGAGGCGCAACACTTGGGGCGCTCGTGTTCATCGATATAAGCCTACCTGCGTAAGTCATGCCATGATCTTCAAGGGTATGAACATCGTCCTCCTTCTTCATTACTTATGTCTATATAGAATAGATCTTGGTTGTCGTGTTCGTGTAGATAGAATTTTTTTGTTTCCTGCTGTGAACCCCTATAGTGGTATCAGAGCCAGATCTATGGGTAGACATGTCGTACGGATAGAATACATAGCAACATGTGGGCGTTGATTCTCTAGTTGAGACCCTCTTACGTGTTCTTGTTATATCGCGGGATTGATTGATGAAGTGGCCTAGGCCTACCTTGCGCGTAATCTTACGCGAGACTGGTTCCACGCTCGACATATGGCTAGTTCCGTATAAGTGGCTGGCGGGTGTTTGTCTCTCTTTCAATAGTTGATATGATTTTTACACCGGAGGGCCTTGAAAAGGGAGCGAAGAGGAAATCATTGAATCAATGTTGTGGCTTGATGTTCATAGGTGGGAAGGGGTTCTGCCATGAAAGCCCTAAAGCCGCGTAAAACTTGCAAAGGATAAAGTAGAGGCATCTAACTTTATTTTGCAGGGGCGAGTGTTGTGACATGGCAATGGTAAGTTTATGAAACGTTGTTCATTAGAGCTCTCGATGGAGATCAAGGTGCTACAACCATGTCATGACACCATACTTTTGAAGTATTTGTTTGTACATCTTGTTTGGCATAGTATATTAGATGTATGATGGTAGCTAAATAGGATGATCCCTCACACAATTCCAATGATAGTGTTCCCCTTGTGTGTGCACCACCAAGAAAGTTTTCTGGTATGAGGCACGCCGTGAAGATTGGGTGTCAGAGAAACCTTCATTCGCATACAATGGGTGTAAGCCATGTTCCACAACAATACACACAAGTTTGAGTTGGCGAGCCTAGAATGTCTAGACATGGCCTTGAAACACAAGAGACCGAAAAGTCGAGCATGAATCACATGGTGATGTGATTGACATTCATAATATCTACCTTTGGATCTATATCATCGGTCGTAACGCCCCAAAAATATTAATGAGGATCATTCCCTAATTAATCAAGATTAGGGTTAACAAAAGCTTTTATTAATTAAATTCAAATCTTAATGCTTGTGTGTATGAATGCTTGCAATGCCATGTATGATTGTTGTAAATGATGAGAAATGGTTTAAAGATCAAAACCATATCATATAGGTCACTATCAAACCAGATCAAAACAAAAGAAAATGAAAATATGAAGCCTAAGACCTAGTGGTCATTTCTGCCCAAGTTAACCACTAGCTCATTTTGAGCATCTCTAGCAACTAATCTCAAACAGAAACTTTTCCATTTCTTTTCTCCCCTTGCTATACCTAGTGACACTAAACCCAATGGAGTTTTCCAACTTGACAGAAACATTTTCAAACTCTTTTGAGAGGCAATTCAAATTTGAATATATCTTATGTATCAAGATAGCCATTTTTGGAACACCACTCAAACCATCACCACTTAGCAAACCATTGCACCCAGAGACTACCAAGATTAGTATCAGAACACCCACCAAAAATCACTAAATTTTATGATGGTTTAGTTCTTGCGGACATTTGATCGAACACTTGGTGATCACAGTACAACTCTACCAAATATCTACTGTTTTGATCAATCCTTTGCTCACCATTGTGACCTCACTGAAATCACACGTTGTGCACTTAACTCACCCAGTACTAGCCTGCGAAATTGACGCATCTCACTCGCCGTTTGACCCATGCAAAGTGATACCCGAGCTCGCCTTGCCACCGCAACATGGACACGATGCCACAGACCGCGTTGCCCTCTCCCACGATGTCTAGGAGGTAGCCCTGACCTCACCGCCTCTTCCTGTGCACGCCCCGACCAAATACAGCTCGAGGAAACGCCAGCACAAGCGTGCCCATTTGACACCGAACCATGCCAGTCTCCACGCCAGAGCACCGAGCAATCCCGCACATATACGCCGTGCCTCGCCCTCACCTTGCGCCACTACGTCCTCCATGACTCCAGCAAGCTCCCAGACATGATATTTTGACTGTGCGATCGCCGTGACCACCGTACGCCATGACGAATGCCACCGGTACAGCCGCAGGGCATGGATGATTAAGAACAATTTAGACCGCGCCTCGCCGTGCCACTATGCGTATGACGTTCGCCCTGAAGCACCGCATCGACCTATGCCCTTGGCCATGCCTATAGCTCACTGTAATTGTGTCGCCGGTGAGCCTGATCCATGTCGTCGTGCCCCCTTCGCCGCTGTATAAATAGAGCCCTTCTCCGACCCCAAAACGCACACTATTCCACTCCTCTGTCACCCAGGAACCTCTCTGACCCAACCCTGGAGCAAGGCGAGCACCACTGCGCCGGAATTTCACCAGAATTCGCCGCTTCAGAGGAAGGAAAGAGCCGAAGCTACGAGCCACCCCAGGAGCTGCCGCGACCATCGTTCGAACTGCCATCGTTCACTCGTTCGTTTGCCCCCATCGCCGCACTTAGCTGGAGCCCTGGTAAGACCCCGACGACCCCCGCCGTAGCACTAGAGTTCTGACTCGCGCGTGCCCTATGCCGGAGACGACGACGCTCAGCCGTTGATCGCGCTCTAATCGTAAGTCTTAGATTCACCGATACCGCTTCGCGTTAGATGAGCCACTGACAGGTAGGACTAGTCCCGGAGTAGCCCGCCGCGCGAGCATTGCGTATTTGGGCTAGCCCATTAGCGTTCCCGCGCACAACTCGTCAGTTCAAACCTAGTTTTATCTTTTATTTGAAAATCTCATTCTATAGTGAACTTTAAAAATCAATTCAGGGAGATTCACTGCACCAAATTGAATGAATCCAATTTTATTTGAAAGTAGATGAAAATATCTAATCACTCCCATTGGATTCAAACAGTTTGAAACTATGGATCACCTGTAGCACCCCGGGTAAAACCACTACCAGAAAACCACAAGGTGGGCTCCTGGTGGTGAGAGGAACGGCGGGGAGGCGCCTCGCAGGCGGCAGCAGATGCGAGAGGAAGGAGTTTGCGAGGGGAAAAAGCGAGCGGGGTAGGATCGCATGAGGAAAGTGGGGTCAGGACGGTGCGTGCGCTCCCGCGAGTGCGTGCCAGTAAGGGAAGAGGTGGGCCGTTCGGAAGCACGGGAAGGTGGGTGCGTGACCGTTTTGGGTGGTTCAGTGACGTGGTCGCATGCGACGCATCTCGGTCTGGGTCGGGTTGTGTGCGTGCGTGAGTAGGTTTAGGCGCGTGCGTGCGCTTGGGTAGTGCGCATCGGTGGCAGTGGTAGGTGGTGTTTGGGTTAGGGTTTTGAGGTGGGACTAGGGTTTGGTTTAGGCCTAGGTTTAGACGGGTCGGGTAGTAGGTAGTCGGGCCCGGTTGGGCCTCTAGCCTGACCGGCTGGATTGCCTCCCTGGGGTTTTATAAAACGGTTTTATTATTTCACTACTGCAAAAAGGCTTATAGCCTCCAGGTGGTTAGTGACGGGCAAAACCATGCCTGTCACTAGTAAGTATTCCTAATGACGGACAAAGATAAGCCTGTCACTAGTATGAAATACTAGTAACGGGTACAAAAAATTGACTGTCGCTAGTACCTTTTATAAATGCAGGTCGAATGAAAAAAATACTTAGTGACAGACGTTTATAAATACCTGTCACTAGATAAGCTTTAAATAGTGACGGGTCCAAAAATATGTCTGTCACTAATATCGAAAGCCTTAGACGGGACAATCGCGCAAGAGTTATGTTACACGTACCGGCAGATTTTGTAGAAATCTCATAAGGACTCTGACAGACATAGGAATGAAAATATAAACAGTTTCTATTTTTTCAAGCAAGAGATAAATGTTCAACCAATCAACTATTCACACGATGAGTTCGTAGAGTTTCAATAAGCCATGCGGTCCGTAAGTCATTACAAACCGCTTACTATTGTTTATTTTCCCCAGATCCCATCGAAGAACCGTTTCCTGATAGATTGCCAAAGCCGCCTCAGCCCATTGCCGCTACCCCATGCCGCCACCGCCGCTGCTGCCAGATGCCATTCTGTCGGCACGAGAGTCAACCCCGCCGCTGGTGCGCCGGCATCCTCCACAGCTGGACGAGAGACTGCCCTACATCCAGTGCACCAAGAATCCAAGATCCGGCATGCCAGGTTGAGAGGCCGCCCACCCGCCGGGGCGAAGACACCCGCGCCATGGAGCAAGTCCCCTTCACATCTTCAGGTTTGACGTCTTCTTGATCTTATTAAACTGTATTTTAACAAATACCTGATTGGGTAAATTTTGTAATCAAGTTGCCCTAGTTTGAGGTAATATCTCTCCCGGTTATCCTAATCATTTATGTTTCCATATGTTACTACTGGCTCTAAAATATCCTTAATATATGAGTATTTTGTTTGTGTTCATGAGTTTATCTACCGGCCGATTTTTTCCTTACAAGAAGCCGATGCTAAAATTTTCCTGTGAGAAATTGATTGTGCAGTTCGCATGAAAGATCTTGTGTGAGAAAAGCTGCATGAATATTTGTGGTTAAGACTTTGAGGTAGCTAATAGTTTTTTAACATGGATTTGCAGCTTAAATACTATCTAGATAATTGATTTGAAAATAGAGGACATGTCAACTTTGTATGTTGGAAACGAGATTGAGATATTGTATTAAAGGTGTAGTATTTAGATCAGTTCTAGATTTAACCCTTGCGATAGTTCAGTTGCTCATGTGCCTTGTATGTTCTTGGATGATGCTCACTTAGTGCACCAACTTTGATTGGGCTGAGAACATTTTCAATCTTGGCCTTGATTTAATAAATCTGCAAATATTATATTTTAGCAATGAAACATAGAGGCTCACTTTTTGTCTGTTAGAAATGCTACAGATGCCGCCTTCTACCTTTCTTGATCATTTTGATCTTGGGAAAGAATACAATGCATTCAGCAGTAATGAGGTATGATCATCATGAATTCATGTCAGAGAGATGGCAAGAGTTGTACAATTTATTTGTCTTCAAGAACCAATACCATGCATTGACTATTTATTCTGCTCTAGTTGGTTCGTTAGTTCTGTGGCGACATGAAAAGTACTTTATAAATGATTATAATTTGTGATCAATATTTAAGGGCTATTGTTGACATTAAGACTGTAGTTCTGTTAGAGGGGTTGGTGCCAAACAAATATGGAACAAGGAAGTTAGGGATTGAAAGTGATTGCATGTAATCATTTTCCACATAGAGGGACATGTATGCCTACGCTTTCCCCGGTATTGTATGAACCAAAATGTCTTCCAACTATGCATAGCTATATTTGATTAATTAGCACAAGTGGTAAAATAAGTACTTCTAGCACATTTCTTATTCCGGATTTTCTGGTTGTATTCTCTACGATCAACGAAAAAAATACTTGTCTAAATTATGTTTTCACATAGTTGTAAATAAAGAGTTGTAGATAATAGTTTCTTGACATGGAAACTGCAGCTTAAGTACTATCTAGATAATGCATTGCTGTGCACGCACCAATACCATGCATTGACTATTTATTCTTATAAGCAATTCTTTTTATAAAGTATATATGATTGTGCTTAAATCGTATAAGCTATACTTAATGTGATGTGCCCATTTTTATGCATTCCACTGCAAACTTGTGGTTTATGCTTCTCCCTGTCCTGATTGTTAAATAATAAAATGCGCATAAGGAAAGTAGATAATTTACCTGCAGAAATAGAGAGAAGGAGAGGCGGCGCATGGTGTGGCGGTCCGCCCCGTAGCCATGGAGAATTTGGGGGCAGAGGGAGATGGGATCCTGAAGGATTGTACGTGGGGTATTTTTTTAGACAACATACGTGGGTAACAGCATAACAGGCCAGGAGGATCGTGACTAGCTAGCGGGCTACTGTGTGGCGTATTGGGCTAGGCTGTTTAGTGGTTTCAGCATTAACATGTTTCTTCGGTTGTTCGGTTTGTTCGGGCAACCGAGTCTCAATACCGAAATGCCTGAATTGATTTCGGTTTTTAGGAATTGCTGACCGAATTAGGAACATGATACTTCGGTTCAGGTTAATTCGGTGTCGGTCTTGGTTCTTTTGGTCAAGTATTTCGGTACTCGGTTTAAATGCCTACCCCTATTCGTAGCTTCATAGGTGTTACTACTATTTTATTAAGGAAGTTATATAGTCTGAACATGGCGAAGGCTCATAAGTGCTCGCTACTATTTAGTGCTAGATAAAACTATTTATATTAAATCTTGTGTTTCCTCATAAGTCTGATCTCGCTATTGCATCTTTTGTTTTCATGATGTAGATGGACTACCTACTAGGAAGCATTGCAAACAGACCCTCTTGGAGCAAGTACATTATGCCTTCCCGTTACATGAGGAGCAAAGGTATTGGTAATTCCTTTCTCAAGGCATGAACCCTTTATCTAACTAAAGAAAGCATTAAGAAACTATTCTTTCTTAGTCTCTAATGGATTGCAAGTTCTTATGCTAGCAAATATTATGTCATATTAGTTCATGTGAGTATCATTGCTATAACATTTTATTGTGCTATCTGAAATATTTGTGGAAATACATTTTATATTCTTATAAAATCTTATTGTGCTATCTGAAATATTCATGGAAAACGCATTTAATTTTTTTTATTATTGAAATTCAAACTAGTGACAGGCAACATAATGTGTCTGTCACTACAAACATCTATGGGGATGCCCTCCTTGATCGCAATAGGTGACAAGCATATGTTTTGCCTGTCACTAGTATACACATACTAGTGACAGGCACTTGTCTGTCACTAGTAGCCTCATACCAGTGACTAGTCATTAGTGACAAGCGCTTTGCCTGTCACTAATGGGTGTTTTGAGCCTGTCACTGATAGCCTATTCTGTAGTAGTGTTTATTTCTTTTATCCGTTTTAAAACAAGACATTTGTAAATAGGGTTTTAGACAAATAAAAGATCTGGAAAGATCTAGGGTTTTAATTTGAAATGAAGACGAGGAATATCTAGAAAACAAAGAGGAGCTTTTTGAAAATAGTTTTAGATTCAAACATGCATGCCGATATCATGGTGATGCACATATGTAAATGCAGGTAATTTTCTAGTAGTGGTTTTACCCGGGGTGCTACAATTCGACACCACTAACAATGGATCTCGCCCTCGAGATCTGCCTCGTGGTATGGGAAAGAAGGTCATCTGCCTGAATCTTCTCACTTCATGTAGATCCTCGCGACACCACTAACAAAGATTCTTTATCCATCTTGAAATCGGCGACACCACCAACAAGGTTGGTTGCTCACGTTCGTCGAGAGAACACTCCGGATACATAAAAGACGAAGGTAAAGGTGTCAAAAGGGTAAGGCCAACACTAACTTCCATGGAAGGAGTATAATTGCATCGCTCCACCATTCAATGTACAAGAGCGAATGATAAGAGTAGTCGAATGGTGATCAGTCCATCGCGCACCCAAAGCATTACTCTGTACATGAATAGGAGAATTATGCAACCAACTCTCAGAATTCAGACTGAAGATCTTGAAAAGTGATGTTCGGAAACAGTGGAATGATGCAGGCTCTTCATCAGATCTGATGTAGATGTCATCGCGTTGAAAACACCGGAAGATACAAAGAAAATTTTTAGTGAATTTTTGATCCAATGAAAGGTACAATAGAGGAAAATTCCTCATATAGCATGAAGACCAGTTGTTGAAGCATCATTACAAGAGGATGGAAGCGAAACCCTGAAGGTACGACCGAAACCCAACCATGAGAAATCCTGGACTCGAAGAAAAGATAAGAGGGCAGATTCAAAACACGCAGAGGTAAGAAGAGAATAGCACAGGGGTAAGGAGTAAAATCAGACCTAATCAGATCTATCTAACCGATTTTCCAAAATAGTTTTGACACTCAACAACGTCTGTTAGCTAGGTTATCCTACCGTCTGGACCAGTGGGGTATCGTAACTGCTGAGCTCTGATACCACTCTGTAACACCCTCGGATCGGTCCTATGCAAGTTTTAGCGATTCTCGCCAAACCCGCATAGAAACGATTTAAAGGCGCCCACCAGGCACTTTCGTGCGGGTGAAAAACGAAGTAATACCATTACACAATAGTCCACGATGGAACCCACAGAACATATATATACAACACGACTCCATGAGTTAAGAATACAGATATACAATACAAAGATCCAAATCACCTTGAAAACGATACAACGTCCGACTACGGATAAGATGCAAATGGGGCTAAAAGCCCTGAAGAATAACCAATGGCGTCCATAACCCTGCCTAGGCCAAGACGGAAGGGTAACTCCGCTAACAACGTCGATCTCAAAACCTGCTTAAACAAAAGGGGTGCCGACAAAGGGCAAAGGAAAAAGAGAGCGGTCAGTACTGAGGCCAGTACACGGCGAGTCTAGAATTCGGCGGTCCTCGCCTACATAGGTATGGTGGACTGAAGTGGCAGCGCAGCATGCACTAAACAACCTATAGAGACTCAATTCAACTGACGGCTATCAGAGAGGGATAAGAAAGACCTATTCGGATCCAACCTGATTCTAACACCAAACATACCCATCCTGGTGTTTCCCCCCGAGACCAAACGAGGAAGTCCACCGAGGAACTCACAAAGTTGGCAGTTTTATTCATTTCATTATAGTTGCAGCAATTACTAGTCAGATATAGATAACATGAGGCATCCTGATATAATAAGCAGTGGGCACTGAGAATTATTCTGTTGTCGTTGCGATACTTACTAGTCAGATACAATTGTAACAGGTGACAACCCAATCCAGTTGTTGGCACTTTTATTTAGCCATTCCATTATAGTGAAGCTGATTACTAGTCATTATAAAGTCAAATTTATAGCACTATTTTAGTTATAGTTGTCTATGATCGAGATATTGTGCTTCAAGTCGTCCATAACCGCGTACACGGCTTTCAGAAAGTTTTACCCTGTAGGGGGGCACAAATAGCAACACACGTGTAACATCCCAGTATTTAGGACCTAACGAAGGGTAGATTTAGGAATATGAATTTTTGCATGCATTCATTTGTGAAAATGTGGGTAAAATTTTTGCCAAATCAAAAACCTTGAGTGATCAATGTTTCTTTCTTACTTTGAGAGTAGGATTAGTCTTAAAGGAGGATTGCTATAAACTTTGACATGATCTTAAAGGAATGGTGTGTGTCTTTAAAAATGAATTTGAATTTTAAATTTCAATGTTTGAGTAATTATTTAAATGATTTTGGTATAAGCTTTGAATCTTAAATTAATTAAGAGAAAAGTATTATAAATTAAATCTTATCTAAAATCAATATGGTATATGAAATTTATTTCATATACATAAACAAGTTACAAAGAATAACTTACTGAAGTTATTCCAAACTTCACAATTTACAAAGGTAAAGAATAAGAATATTCTTCATTAATAAACATATAATCTTTATTACAAATGAACCAAATAAATATTACAAGAAATATAAAAGAAAAATTACAAAAGATTAATAAAAGTACATTTGTATATCTACTAACTATCCTATATCTAAAACTACACTAAATCTTCATCTTTATCTTTGTACCTGCAAAACAAAGATTAAACAGAAAACAAAATAAGAATTAGTGTTAGTATGTTTCTCTCAGATATGTCAGTGAGGTGCACTTGACAAACTCATCATTGAGAAATATCAAAAAGGGGCAAGTTTCACCAATACGAAAGATTTTATCCTTCATAAATTCAAAGCCAGAATTCAAATGACAGCCAAAAGGGACCAATTCACCAGCCAGGTAAAAGTAGTTTGGTAATGGTAAGTTCAAAAATTCTGAACCTATCCACAGGTGCATAGCAGGCACACAAGCTGCACACACACAAGCATGCAAGTGGTGTGTTGTCGACTTCTCAAGCACAGCCAAACAACACAAAACCACAGCACAGCCGTGAGTGAAGAACTAGTGCATTTCTTCACTACACAACACACCAGCACAGCCAGATTGAACAACAGCTAGACCAAGAACAGCAGCCAAACCTAACCACCCAGATCAACCCAAACATCACCAGGATGGTGACATAAGGAGGGGGATGGATCTGGTGAATAGCAAGGTCAAGGCCAAGAGCTAGGAGGATCAGGCAAGCTCAAGAGAAAGCTCAGGAGCCAGCAAAAGCAGATCAAGATCAAGATCATCATCAGTCTACTACACCAACATCAAATATTGTGGTGAGTCTCATAAAACCATCACATGATTTCATCAGAATATCTAAATAAAAGCATGTGTTGCTTTATGTAATGATCTCTCAATAAGCACCCAATAAGGGTGAATCTATCCTATAGATTTCAAGTAAAA
This sequence comes from Avena sativa, assembly GCA_916181665.1. Taxonomy (NCBI): domain Eukaryota; kingdom Viridiplantae; phylum Streptophyta; class Magnoliopsida; order Poales; family Poaceae; genus Avena; species Avena sativa. The sequence continues at coordinate 232,873,322 of OV702279.1, forward strand.
GGATAAGAAATCAAGCTCAACCACAAACACTAAACCTCAGACCAGCATCACTGGGTTCAGTGTTATTTTGCAACTTAGATGATTTTCATTTGATCTTATCAAGATTAGGGCACATCTCTCAGAGAGAGTAGCACCTCTAATCTTGCAAGATTCAAACAAACTAATAATCAACCAACTAGGAATTAAATCCTAAATCCTCAGACCAACATCATAGGCAGGAAAGTTAATACAAGTTTTCATGTCAACTTGTCAGTATTAATCACAAGCATAATCAAGCCAAGCCTAGAAATAAAAACCCAATCACTTGTGTGCTAGAATACAATGGTATCACAAGGAAAAGTTCTTAATGAACTAAAACCAATATTTACTTAGCTTCCACAGATAAAAAGGGACAACCACTACATATCATTTTCCTGAAGCTAAGTGCTAGGAATCAACATTAAAATGAATCTATACATCCACAGAAAATCATTACATATAATGATTTGATTCAGAGTGTATCATCTCAAACAAGCCCACATTATAATTGCAATAAGCAACTGCTGAGAGAAATCCACTGTTAGTACAAGTATTCTGATAGTAGGGAAACTTATCAGATCAACCACATAATCCAATCAAGGATTTCATTAAGACACTAGCATAGATCATGGTGGATTTCCACTAGACTAAATCTGACAGGCAACTAGTATCATCAAAGCTACTATCAATCCTTAATCACAGCATGCAATCATTTCCCATGATCAAATATGATCAACACTAGATCTAAAGCATCATAGATATGATCAACAGGGGGGTTATGAACCCTAATCCAGAGATGAACCCTAATCCAGAGATGAACCCAATCAGCACATAGTCACTCAACATGCGAAGCCACTAGATACACACCAAAAAGAATCAAGGCAGTAGCATGGACAAACACCACAGAGACCACTTACCCGAGGTCCTCGCTGATGAATCGAAGAGGAAGCAGAGGGGCCGACGAACCGTGGTGGCACAGGGAGCACCCAGAGGGGCGCTGCAACCTGCACCTGCCACGGCGGCGGCCGCAGCAGCGCATGAGACCAGCACACCACTGCAAAAGGGATCGCAGCGGCAGCGACAACATCTCACTACTGCAAAAAGGCTTATAGCCTCCAGGTGGTTAGTGACGGGCAAAACCATGCCTCTCACTAGTAAGTATTCCTAATGACGGACAAAGATAATCCTGTCACTAGTATGAAACACTAGTGACGGGTGCAAAAAATTGACTGTCGCTAGTACCTTTTATAAAGGCAGGTCGAATGAAAAAATACTTAGTGACAGACGTTTATAAATACCTGACACTAAAGAAGCTTTAAATAGTGACGGGTCCAAAATTATGTCTGTCGCTAATATCGAAAGCCTTAGACGGGACAATCGCGCAAGAGTTATGTTACACGTACCGGCAGATTTTGTAGAAATCTCATAAGGACTCTCACAGACATAGCATACAAGGAATGAAAATATAAACAATTTCTATTTTTTCGAGCAAGAGATAAATGTTCAACCAATCAACTATGCACACGATGAGTTCGTAGAGTTTCAATAAGCCATGCGGTCCGTAAGTCATTACAAACCGCTTACTATTGTTTATTTTCCCCAGATCCCATCGAAGAACAGTTTCCTGATAGATCACCAAAGCTGCCTCAGCCCATTGCCGCTACCCCATGCCGCCACCGCCGCTGCTGCCAGACGCCATTCTGTCGGCACGAGAGTCCACCCCGCCGCCGGTGCGCCGACATCCTCCACGGCTGGACGAGAGACTACCCTACATCCAGTGCGCCAAGAATCCAAGATCCGGCACGCCAGGTTGAGAGGCCGCCCACCCGCCAGGGCGAAGACACCCGCGCCATGGAGCAAGTCCCCTTCACATCTTCGGGTTTGACGTATTCTTGATCTTATTAAACTGTATTTTAACAAATACCCGATTGGATAAATTTTGTAATCAAGTTGCCCTAGTTTGAGATAATATCTCTCCCGATTATCCTAATCATCTATGTTTTCATATGTTACTACTGGCTCTCAAATAACCTTAATATATGAGTATTTTGATTGTGTTCATGAGTTTATCTACCAGCCGATTTTTTCCTTACAAAAAGCCGATGCTAAAATTTTCCTGTGAGAAATTGATTGTGCAGTTCGCATGAAAGATCTTGTGTGAGAAAAGCTGCATGAATATTTGTGGTTAAGACTTTGAGGTAGCTAATAGTTTTTTAACATGGATTTGCAGCTTAAATACTATCTAGATAATTGATTTGAAAATAGAGGACATGTCAACTTTGTATGTTGGAAACGAGATTGAGATATTGTATTAAAGGTGTAGTATTTGATCAGTTCTAGATTTAACCCTTGCGATAGTTCAGTTGCTCATGTGCCTTGTATGTTCTTGGATGATGCTCACTTAGTGCACCAACTTTGATTGGGTCGAGAACATTTTCAATCTTGGCCTTGATTTAATAAATCTGCAAATATTATATTTTAGCAATGAAACATAGAGGCTCACTTTTTGTCTGTTAGAAATGCTACAGATGCCGCCTTCTACCTTTCTTGATCATTTTGATCTTGGGAAAGATACAATGCATTCAGCACTAACGAGGTATGATCATCATGAATTCATGTCAGAGAGATGGCAAGAGTTGTACAATTTATTTGTCTTCAAGAACCAATACCATGCATTGACTATTTATTCTGCTCCAGTTGGTTCGTTATTTCTGTGGCGACATGAAAAGTACTTCATAAATTATTATAATTTGTGATCAATATTTAAGGGATATTGTTGATATTAAGACTGTAGTTCTGTTAGAGGGGTTGGTGCCAAACAAATATGGAACAAGAAAGTTAGGGATTGAAAGTGATCGCATGTAATCATTTTCCACATAGAGGACATGTATGCCTATGCTTTCCCCGGTATTGTATAAACCAAAATGTCTTCCAACTATGCATAGCTATATTTGATTAATAAGCACAAGTGGTAAAATAAGTACTTCTAGCACATTTCTTATTCCGGATTTTCGGGTTGTATTCTCTACGATCAACGAAAAAAAATACTTGTGTGAATTATGTTTTCACATAGTTATAAATAAAGAGTTGTAGATAATAGTTTCTTGACATGGAAATTGCAGCTTAAGTACTATCTAGATAATGCATTGCTGTGCACGCACCAATACCATGCATTGACTATTTATTCTTACAAGCAATTCTTTTTATAAAGTATATATGATTGTGCTTAAATCGTACAAGCTATACTTAGTGTGATGTGCCAAGTTTTATGCATTCCACTGAAAACTTGTGGTTTATGCTTCTCCCTGTACTGATTGTTAAATAATAAAATGCGCATAAGAAAAGTAGATAATTTACCTGCAGAAATAGAGAGAAGGAGAGGCAGCGTATGGTGTGGCGGTCCGCCCCGTAGCCATGGAGAATTTGGGGGCAGAGGGAGACGGGATCCTGAAGGATTGTACGTGGGGTCTTTTTTTAGACAACATACGTGGGTAACAGCATAACATGCCAGGAGGATCGTGACTAGCTAGCGGGCTACTTTGTGGCGTATTGGGCTAGGCTGTTTAGTGGTTTCAGCATATTAACCTGTTTCTTCGGTTGTTCGGTTTGTTCGGGCAACTGAGTCTCAATACCGAAATGCCTGAATTGATTTCGGTTTTTATGAATTGCTGACCAAATTAGGAACATGATACTTTGGTTCAGGTTAATTCGGTGTCGGTCTTGGTTCTTTTGGTCCAGTATTTCGGTACCCGGTTTAAATGCCCGCCCCTATTCGTAGCTTCATAGGTGATACTACTATTTTATTAAGGAAGTTATATAGTCTGAACATGGCGAAGGTTCATAAGTTCTCGCTACTATTTAGTGCTAGATAAAACTACTTATATTAAATCTTGTGTTTCCTCATAAGTCTGATCTCGCTATTGCATCTTTTGTTTTCATGATGTAGATGGACTACCTACTAGGAAGCATTGTAAAAAGACCCTCTTGGAGCAAGTACATTGTGCCTTCCCGTTACATGAGGAGCAAAGGTATTGGTAATTCCTTTCTCAAGGCATGAACCCTTTGTCGAACTAAAGAAAGCATCAAGAAACTATTCTTTCTTAGTCTCTAATGGATTGCAAGTTCTTATGCTAGCAAATATTATGTCATATTGGTTCATGTGAGTATCATTGCTATAACATTTTATTGTGCTATCTGAAATATTTGTGGAAATACATTTTATATTCTTATAAAATCTTATTGTGCTATCTAAAATATTCATGGAAAACGCATTTAATTTTTTTTATTGAAATTCAAACTAGTGACAGGCAAGATAATGTGTCTGTCACTACAAACATCTATAGGGATGCCCACCTTGATCGCAACGGTGACAAGCATATGTTTTGCCTGTCACTAGTATACACATGGTAGCCTCATATCAGTGACTAGTCATTAGTGACAGGCGCTTTGCCCGTCACTAATGGGTGTTTTGAGCCTGTCGCTGATAGTCTATTCTGTAGTAGTGTCTTCTCTGAACCCTAGAGTTTGGGAATGGGGTGGAACTGACCACGGGGAAGCCCCGGAGTCAAATCCAAGCGGATAGAACGAAAGAGCGTCGTCGACAACCCCAACTCGCACCATGGCGGCGGCCAGAACGGCCGACGACGGCGAGAATCGACGGTGGCGGCATCGCCGGCCACGGGGGCGAGTCAGAGGAGGAGGAGATAAGGTCGAAGGAGAGAGAGGAGGCAGAGTGGGCTGGGTAGGCCAAAACCCTTCGGGGTAGCCATTTGACCCTGCCCTATTAGGCCACTTTGGCCCAATAAGCCCAAGGGGCCAACCCAGGTTATTTAATAAATCTTTTGATCAATTGGAAAAGACCCAAATACCCTTGACTTCAATAAAATTATAGAAAATAAATTAATAGTCCAAAAATTATAAATAAAATATTTTTGGATTGACAATAATCCACTCTGTCCAAATAAAATAAGATATCAAATTTTGGACATTCAAATTTTTATAAGAATTTTGTAATTTAAATATTCCTTAGGCTTCGTTTGGATGTTTGCATTGAGATGCTAGACATTATATTGGGATGAATACCCAATACCTAGGATATTGATATTGACCCGAAATGAGGATATTTCTGTTTGGATGTGCTAGATATTTGGAAGAGAACTAAATATTGAGATCAAATGCCAAATGTTGTTTGGATGGTCAAAAGTGTGACATTGCAGGGTATGACACTTTGATCATTAAATTGTTCTATACGTGTAAAAATTGTATTGTACACATCAAGCCACAACATTGTAGTACCCGCAACATCAATATTTGATGAAGTACCAAAAATTCATATAATTAAATATAAATCAGGGCAGCTCATGCCTATGACACGTGGGTCCCATGAGAGGTAAAATACTTGTGGAAGAGTATATATATATATATATATGATATTGGACTCATTTTACAGAGTTCATTATCTGCATTACAATGGTGCAAACAGCTTACAATTTTGATAAACTATTTGTAAGATATGATTTTCCAAAGGCTTGAAAGGTGTACGTGTAAATGAGCTTGCTAGCTAGTTTTTATTGCACACAACATCGATCAGCTGCATGCATGCAATCTGTAATATTCGATGGCGCCGAGCCGAATAGACGAGAGCCATACCCTTTGTACGAATACACGGAAATGTCGAGCTCCAGGGGTAAACATTCGGGACCAGGCCATGGAGGCAAAAGATCGGAACCTCAATATTCAGCTCAAATACACCGACCGAATACCTAGACCAACCAAACAGCCTCAATTGTGGAATTCGGGGCTCACACCACCAGAATAACAACTTACGAAGTGATCCTAATCCTTAGACCATGAGATCATGTCAATCACTAACACCGGAAGAGTTTCTTGATAACATCAAACGTCACACCGTAACAGGGTGATTATAAAGATGGGTTCAGAACTACTAAAGTGTTATGTTGAGGCCCATGGATCGAGAGTGGAATTTGTTCATCCCGATGACGGATAGATATGCTCTGGGTCCTCTCGGTGATATCACATTGATTAGCTTGCAAGCAAGTGATTTGATCACTAGAATGTTATATCACGGGAACGAGAAAAGAGCGCATGTCAGTAACGAGATCAAACTAGGTATGGAGATACCGATGATCGAATCTCGAACATGTAATATATCGCGAAACAAAGGGATTAAGATACTAGCATAAAAGGTTCCGACGATCACAAGAAAGTCATCGTTGAATGTGTGGGAGTCAGTATGGGTCTCCAGATCCCGCTTCTGATTATTGATCTGAGAGTAGTCTCGATCATGTCCGTATTATTCGCGAACCGTAGGGTGACACACTTAAGAGACACCGACATCCATTTGGAGCAAAAGTTTCATGCCAAAAAGAAAAGGAAAGCGCATGAATTTATTTCACTAGACACCGAAACTGTTTCGGTTGAAATTGCTGAAACTGGTTCTGCATGTAAAATGGAATACTAGCAAGGGGTTTTATGTGAATGTTTGTTAATTAAAGTAATTAACAAAATTCTGAATAAATAAATAAAAGAGTTTTATTTAAATGAGAGCTTGCATTAAATTTGGTGGAAATTTAATGCATGTGAGTGGATTTTTGAGTGGAGGCTTTTTAATGGGAGTGGAGGCTTTTCATTTTGAGTGGGATCTCCACCCACATGAATGTGCAAGAGGTGGGGGCAGCCCCCATGGCTGGGCGCCATGCCCCTTGGGTGCCCCCCCTCTCCTCCTCTCAAAGCACACCTCCTCGTGAAGGATCTCTCTTCCCCTCTAGAATTTATTCCCCATGGTCTCGGACTAGCGAGATACATGTTCTCAGTGGCTATTCGGCAAGAAAGAGTTGTGCTTCTGCTGCATCGCTGGAGCGAGGAGGCGGAGGTTGCTCGGTGCCTCGAACGTGTGTGCGAGCACGGATGCGCTGCTGTTTTGCGGCGCTAGGACTTCCTCTCGATCTTGAGATCGGCAAGACATCGTCTACATCAACCACGAGTTTGGACTCGTTAAGCTTTGTCGGTCTTCAAGTGTATGTTCTCTACGGATATACATCCACCCGTTGTTTGTATCTAGTAGATAGATCTTGGTACATAGTTGTTCCCATCGTAGGAATTTTTTTGTTTTCTATGCTGCGAACCCTACATTTGTTAACCCTAAATTTGATGATTAGAGTTTGATGATCCAAGTTTAGTATTTTTGGGATGTTACAAACCTTCCCCCCTTAAACAAAATCTCGTCCCGAGATTTGAGAAAGGACGAAAAGATTACCTAGGATTTGAAGAGATCGGGAAACTCCGTCCTGATGTGATCTTCGTGCTCCCAGGTAGCTTCCTCTTCTGTGTGGTTGCTCCACTGAATCTTGAGAAACTTGATGCTTCGGGTTCGGGTAGTTCGAAAAGCTTCTTCCAAAATACGGATGGGTACTTCGGGATAGGTCAGGTCATCGTTGATCTCTATGGTCCGATGGTCAATATTCTTGAACACTTCAGTCTTCTCGGGGACTTCGAGACACTTGCGAAGTAATGAGATATGGAATACATTGTGCACGGCTGACATCTCTTCGGGCAGTTCCAGTTGATACGATACTTCTCCTCGACGGTTCAGAATCTTGAAAGGTCCGATATATCTGGGGGCTAACTTTCCCTTGAGTTGGAAACGCTGCATTCCCTTCAATGGCGACACTTTCAGATAAACAAAATCTCCTATGTTGAAGGCGAGGTCTCTACGTCTCTTGTCGGCGTAACTCTTCTGTCTGGATTGGGCGGTCTTGAGGTGCTCACGAATCTTGTGAACCTTCTCTTCTGCTTCTCGCAGGATGTCGGGTCTGAAAATCTGACTTTCTCCTACTTACGACCAGTTCAAAGGGGTACGACATTTCCTTCAGTACATGAATTCAAATGGGGCCATTTGCAAGCTGGCTTGATAACTGTTGTTGTATGAAAATTCTGCAAATGGCAGACAGTCTTCCCACTTGGATCCATATTCTAACACACATGCTCTAAGCATATCTTCGAGTATTTGGTTTACTCGCTCCGTTTGTCCATCGGTCTGAGGGTGATATGCGGTGCTGAAATCTAGGCGGGTTCCTAACCCTTCTTGGACTTTCTTCCAGAATCTCGAGGTAAACTGAGTTCCTCGATCCGATACAATGTTCTTGGGGACTCCATGAAAACTAACTATTCTAGCGATGTACAACTCCGCTAGCTTCGAACTCTGATACGTGGTTTTGACGGGAAAGAAATGGGCGACTTTGGAAAATCTGTCCACTATGAACCAGATAGAGTCATTTCCCCTACTAGAAGTAGGCAGTCCAGTGATAAAGTCCATTCCTACAGAATCCCATTTCCATTCCGGAATCTGCAAGGGTTGCAACAATCCACCGGGTCTTTGATGTCCTGCCTTGACTCGCTGACAAATATCACACTTGGCGATATAGCTTCCAATTTCTCGCTTCATCTTATGCCACCAAAATTGCTCTTTCAAATCTTGATACATCTTAGTTCCTCCGGGATGGGTAGAATAAAGAGTATCATGAGTTTCCTTCGGAATAACTTCTTTCAACTCAGAATCTGATGGTACACAAAGGCGTCCTTTGTACCACAGAACTCTTTCTTCGTCCTCGGTGAATCCAGGTACTTTGCCTGTACCGATACGACGCTTGATTCCGTCAATACTAGCATTTTCCTTCTACGCCTCTTTAATCTGACTGATCAAAGTGGGCTGAAGTTCTATACTAGCCAAAAATCCTTCGCTCACTAATTCCATTCGAAACTCTTCCATCTCTTTGTGCAAACTTGGTTGCTCTTTCAAGATCATGGAGTTCAAGTGGCACGGCAATCTGCTAAGGGCATCTTCCACCACATTGGCTTTACCAGGGTGATAGTGAATGTCCAGGTCATAATCCTTGATTAGCTCAATCCATCTTCTCTGCCTCATATTCAGCTCCTTCTAAGTGAATATATACTTTAGGCTCTTGTGATCCGTATAAATCTCACAACGATTTCCCATTAGGTAATGCCTCCATGTCTTCAGGGCTAGAACTACGGCTGCGAGTTCGAGGTCATGGGTTGGGTAATTTTGCTCATGTGTCTTCAATTGTCGAGATAGATAAGATATAACTTTGCCTTCTTGCATTAGCACACATCCGAGACCGATCTTGGATGCGTCACAATACACATCGAAGGGCTTTGTGATATCTGGCATGATTAAGATTGGGGCTGAAATCAATCTCCTCTTGAGTTCTTGAAAACTCGCTTCACACTTGTCGGTCCATTCAAACTTCTTGTCCTTCTTCAGCAATTGGGTCATGGGTCTAGCGATACTCGAGAATCCTTCTACGAATTTGCGGTAATATCCCGCCAATCCGAGAAAAGCACGGACTTGGGTTTGAGTGGTTGGGGCTTGCCAATCTTCTACATCTTTCACTTTGGCAGGGTAAACGGCAATTCCTCCGGCTGATACAATGTGACCGAGGAATCCTATCTCCTGTAACCAGAATTCACATTTGCTAAACTTGGCATACAACTGATGCTCTCTAAGGGTTTCAAGAATGGTCCTTAGGTGTAGCTCATGTTCTTCTTCCGATTTGGAGTAAATCAGAATGTCATCAATGAAAACGACGACAAACTTACCCAGGAAGTCCATAAAAATCTTATTCATGAGATTCATGAAATAAGTGGGGGCATTGGTTAGTCCGAAAGACATGACTGTATACTCATACAATCCATATCTAGTGGTAAAGACAGTCTTTGGAATATCCTCTGCACGAATCTTGAGTTGATGATAACCAGTTCTAAGATCAATCTTAGAAAACACCTTGGCACCGGTCAACTGATCAAACAAATATTCTATCTTGGGCAAGGGGTACTTGTTCTTGATAGTGACATCATTCAATTTACGATAATCCGTACACAAACGGTTACCTCCATCCTTCTTGTCCACAAACAAGACAGGTGATCTCCATGGGGACGCACTTGGTTGAATCAATCCAATTTCCAGCATGGAATCCAGTTGCTTCTTCAGTTCTGCGAGCTCTGACGGGTTCATACCATAGGGTCTCTAGGCTATGGGTCCTATTCTGGGGATTAGTTCGATGATGAATTCGATATCCCTATCTGGGGGCATACCGGGCAAAACATCTGGAAATACATCGGGTATTCACAGACTATCCGGACTTGGTCAATGGCAGGTTGGGCTATACTCTTGTTGCACTTGAATTGACGAGGTAAGGTTTCAGATATATGTTCGACTGATATTCCGGCTGTACTGGTCATGGTGATGGCTTTCTTGGCACAGTCAATCAATCCTTTATGTTTGGACATCCAATCCATTCCTAGTACTACTTCCAATCCTTTAGTTCCGAGTACTATCAGATTAGCATAAAAATCTATGCCATGGATTTGGATAGGGACGGATTTGCAAATTTGCCTAGCCTTGGTGGTTGATCCGGGAATTTGAACAATCATTACATGCTTCAATTTGGTTGGTTGAATTTTACTAGTGCATGCAAATTCTTCGGTGACAAATGAATGCGATGCACCAGAATCAAACAACACTCTTGCAAGTATTAAATTAACAGAAAACATACCCAGCACGACGTCTGGCACTTCCTGAGCTTCTTCAGCATGCATGAGAAAAAGACGGCCATTGCGGTTGAGTGAATTCCCTGGGGCAAATCTTCTTCCTGGCTGAACACGACGCTGCTTCTGAGCTGGGATATTGGCATTGGGGGCTGTAGCATTCTTCTTGTTGGGGCACTCGTTGGAATAGTGGCCTTTATTTCCACAGTCATAACAGGTCACTTGTGACTTGTCCTTGGTTGCGGCAGGCACAGCATTGCTTCCAGTCCTCGGGGCAGTGTTGGTGTTGGTGGTAGCATTGTTGGTGTTGAACTTGGGTGGGGCACGGTTGAAATTGCTAGAGTTGCCGGGGTTGTTGTGATTTCCTCCGGGTCTAGGGTTTCCACGGTTGGGATAGGTCGGACGGTTCGTCGGGGGTCTGTTGGTTCTTGGGGTAAATCCTGAAGATGGGTTGGGGCGATACTTTGGGGTCTGATGGGTTCCTGGTTGATGCATCATGCGACGCTTGCGGTTCTCATTGGCTTGGTTGATCTTTCCTTCCATCTGGATAGCTGAGTCCACAAGGGCTTCAGTATCCGCAAAGGGGATATTTACTTACACCGTCTGCATCTCGTCATGCAGACCATTCAGGAATCTTTCTTTCTTCTTGGCTTCGGTGTCGATCTCATCCGGGGCATACCTAGCTAATGACAAAAATTTGTCACGGTATTCCACTACAGTCATCCTTCCTTGCTTCAGTTCTCTGAACTCGTCTCTCATCCTCTTGATTAAACCCGGTGACACATGGGTTCTGCTGAACTTGACCTTGAATTCCTCCCAGGTCATCATCTGGCCTCCGGTCATTGCACGAACACTGTTCCACCAGGCCCTGGCATCTCCGGCTAGGTATGGGTGGCAAACAGAACTTTCTCGTTGGCTTCCACTCCGGCGACTTCTAAGTTATTTTCCATGGTTTGCAGCCAATCATCAGCGTCTAGGGGCTCTTCTGACTTAGTGAAAATAGGTGGGTTGGTATTCTGGAAATTCTTAAGCTTAGGTCCATGGTTGTCCTGATTTCTGTGGCCTTGGTTGTTGTGGGCCAGTCTGCTGAAGGGTGGCTAGGTTGGCTTGACGTTCCGCTCTTTCAGCTTCGCGGTCAGAAGTCAACATTTGCAGTATCTACAACATCGGGTCCGGGGATGAACCACTTCCTCCGCGTGGCATCTGAAGATTGAGGTAGATCATGAGAAAAGAGGGAAATTTCTAGGGTTTCGGGGACTTCGAAAAGTTTTTAAAGTTTGACTCAGATTTTCTAGCAACTTGCTTTTTCATTCATTCCTTCACACGATACAACACACACCACAGAACAAGAAAAACAGATGGTTTTAAGAACCATTCTGAAAACTATGATACAGTGGGACCGAATACTACTCACTACGCTAGTGCTCAAGTGCTACTACTCCTTGGAATCCATGGCTTCATCATCTTCATCATCATCGATGAAGGCAAAATCATCCTATCGGTGAAGAAGTCCATGGCCTGATCCTCCAGAAAATCATCGTCATCGCTGAGATAGGACTAAGGGTCTCCACGAAGGTCCTCTCCGGCATTCTCCCTTTCCTCCAACTGCATGTCTCTCTCATGGATGGTCTCCTCCAAAGATGAGATGCGGTGGCGAACACGGGCAATGATGCGCTCCTTCTTGTCGAGATGACGGCGGCGAGACTTGCGATCCTTTGCTAGCATGGCGATGGTCCGATCCTTCGTCTTGATGATGGCAGACTTATGGTTGCAGTAGTCACGGCAGTTGTCCAACTCCTGCTGACGATCGTACATCATGAAGCTAAGGTGGTCCAATTGAGTCTTCAGCTCGGGGTGGTATGGGGCTTCTAGGGGTTGTCCATTTGCATCACGCCTTGGGCAAAACTCAAAGCGAGTACCCTTGATCTGATTGATGCTCTGCCCACACAGACGGGAAAGAGCTTCCTGCATGGCCCTGGCAAGTCCATCGAGCCAGTTGTTCTCTCTTAAGATAAACTGAATTCCTTCCGCAGTGGGAGGTTCAATCTTTCCTCTGAGACTTGCAACAATTAGCCACTTCAGATCTTCTCCTCCTTGATCATTGAGCTGAGCTCCGAAGAACTCGGGGTGCGGACGCTCCAGAAGTTCCGAAAGCTGGTCCAAATCCCTCTCAAAGATAAGGTATCCCCAACTGATAAAACTTGCTGTACTTCACGTCCATCTATAAGAATAGAGAATGAGTAGGTTAGCAGAGTGATCAAGTGTGTCAAAACTTTATGTATTCACAAGAGTTTTTGAGGAATATGAATTTTCATGAAAGAATCAAAGGGATAAGAATGAGAATAGGTTTTTGTAAATATTTGTTTTCTTTGGTTTTGGAAACTAAGTTTTTGATTCAAACGTCCAATCTAACTAGGGTCTCCTATGGTCAACCTGGCTCTGATACCAACTTGTCAACACCCGGATTTTTAATCCCAGATGCCTGTTATGCCATACATCGCAATCCCAGGATTACCATTTTTGCGAGAAATAACAGAATTGGATACCATAGTACATCATCCATTACAAACGGTACATAAGTTCTTACGCAAATAGGGATCTCATGATCCAGTTCTTAATACAACTTCAAGCAGCGGAATACGTAATAATAACGTTAGCGTAGGCGAAGGTCCATCTTCGGGGTCACAGGCAATGCTGACGATGGGAGATGTGGCATCCCGCAAAACCACTACTAGAAAATCGCGTTGTTTTTGTGCATTGCATCATCAGGACCGCATGCTCATGTCATCATGCCACATTGCATTTGGGCATCGTCATCATCTTGCATGTGCTTGTATAAAACTATTTTCGGAAAAACCTGTCTTTATTTTCTAAACGCCCCGTTTTGTTTTCAAAATGCAAACCCGGGTCGCCGGAATATTTTGTTTTGGCTAAATATGTTTTGCAAACGATCCGTTTAAATAAATAAAATATTACATTATTTTTGGTGGGGGCAGTCGAACGGGCCAAATCGACCCGAACGACCACCCCAGAAATTAATCGGTCCAACCTAAATCCTAAGGCTACCAGATAATCTACCCACACCCCTTTGGCCACCTCACCCCGGCCTATAGCAACTCGCCACCTCACCCTTGGCCACCCCCCCTCCAATCAAAATCTGCCACATCACCACACAGCCTTGCCCCCAACCCACCAGCACACACTCCCACCCACCGACACGCACGCACGCCTGCCTCTCCCTGGCCCGCCTGGGACCCACCCGACCCTCTGCCCCACACACGCACCCGCGCGCAGCCTCTCTCTCCCCTGGCGCGTCCCACGTTCCCCACCCCGACGCCACCCCGCAGTCCCCCCTCTCCTCTCTTCTTTCTCCTCACCGGCAACCGCCGCCGGCCTCCTCAGCCTTCGCGCGCCTGCCCCTCCCCGCCGCCTCTGACCGCTCCCCGCGGCCGCGCCGCCGCCCTCCTCCCTCTAGCCCGCGCGCGCGCCTCTCCCACATCCCAGCGCCGCCGCTCAGCCCCCTTCCCCTCCGACGCGCTCCGCCCGCCGCCCGTCGCCTCGCCCCGACGCGTCCCCGTCGACCCTCGCCGGCCCCGCGCCCCGCCACCGGAGCCCTCCGCAGCCTCGCCTCCGGCCACCCTACCTCTCCCGCGTTCCCCGCCACCGCGCCCTACCCGACCTCGCCGGCGCCGCTTCGCGCCTCGCCTCCCCGCCGTCTCTGGCCCTCACCGGCGAGTCCCGCCGTCGCCGATGCGCCGCCGCCGGACCCTCCCCTTGCTGGCTCGAGCGCGCCCCCGAAGCCGGCCCTGCGCGGACCCGCCTGCACCGAGCCCACCGCCGCCACAGGCCCTCCGCGGCGACCTCGCCTGCGGCCGCCTCCTCGCCTGCGGCCCCGCACGCCCCTCGAGCTTCCCCTCGCCGCCACTGTCCGCTTCCCCGCCCCAGGCCCCTCGCTGCAGCGAGCCCGTCCACCGAGCCTGGCCGTGGCCGTACCACCGTCGGCCGCCCCAAGTACCCGGCCCGAACCACCTTGGTGTATCCAGTACGTTGTTGGGAGCATCTGCCTGTGCCATCTCGCTGATGTGCTGGTAGTCGAACCGTTCCGCGTGTGTGCCGCTGGTGCTCAAGCGGAAGCCAAGACCAACACGGGACCCCGAGGGACCGCACGAGACCACGGGCGCGAGACTCCAAGACCGTACCGAGCCGAAGGTGTCCGAAGAATCTCCGACAAGAACTTCATCGCGGAACATCTAGCACTCCGACATGGAACACCAAGGTCTACCTCATGGATCCGAAGACCGATCTTCAAATCCTCCGAAGCCGCCAAGATCGCCATGTAGCGACAAGCACTTCACCCCGGATGCCAAGACCGACTCGATGGCGCGGGCCCGACAAGACCCTCGCAACGGCAAGACCGACCCCGTGGGACCCGACAAGACCTTCGCGACGACAAGACCGGCATCGACCCGGGAGAATCCGATGCGCCCGGCGCCGAACCAAGTCCTGATACCCGGATGCAACAAGATCTACCCCAGTAATCCGAGAACGACCCGTCGAACCCTGAACCCCGAGACCTACCCCGAACCCCGGAACCCCAAGAGCGTCGAATCTCAATGTGTGACCCTTACCCGAGAACCCTATTTTATAATTTGCCAACTATATAAATTGTTGCATATTAATTGTTCATGCATGCATCCTTGTCTGTGGTTTGGGGGCCTTATGCCGATTCACCTAATAATTAAATATGGGGCCCATATGCGGCCAAATCTAGTCTCATATTGGCCTCATTTAAATTTGTGCATCGAACCGGTACCATATCTTGCCATGATAAACAACATTTAAATTTGCGGGGTAACTAAATAACTTGAACCACCTAATTAATTGTCGGGACCCCGGTTCCGCTTAATATGACCTAATTGCATTGCACCTTTGCCATGCCATGCATCATACATGCATCATGCCGATCTTCTGCCGTCGTATTAAATATTGCATCCGGTGTTTCTTCTAGTGTTTTGCTTCTTAGCGGATAAGGCCGTTGAGTTGATGTGAGCTTCGCCCCGATCTTCGGTTGAACCTTCGACAATGTTTTCAGGCGAGCATCTCCCCTTTTCTACCTATCTTACTTTTATAGTATTTATTCCCTCCTGTTGATCTATTGCTATCTGTGTTGCGATGCTTTAGTTTCCGTACCTGTGATATACCGTGCAGCCCTATATTGCCATGGACACATCCTATTACCTGTTGTTTGGTAGATAGTTGGACTTGCGCGTCGTAGTCGCTTGCTCTAGTGCTGTTGCGTGTCGACATTTGCCACAGTTGTTGGAGCCGTGCCGCATGTTTGTTGTTGGAGATGATCATGGCTTTACTTATCGTTCAATTTAATTCCTGTTTAACAACTAAAATTGAAGTAAGCAGAGGCATCGGTGGGTGATAGATAATATTTGGTTTCCGAACGCCCACATGTGTCCCGTAGAACCCCGAGTACTTGATACCTGTTCCTTGATTTATCGCGCTATCCACATCCGGGAGGTATATGGGACCCCCCTTAGCCAGAGCTTGATTCATACTTATTTCTTGGGGCCACAACTAGTTTGAGGTTTATTTACTATCCTGTACCTATGCCATGCTTTACTGCTTTATTTACGATTGTGCGAGGAGCACACTGTACTGTTTAGGTAAGCGGAGTGTTTTCGCGGTATCGACAGTCCCCGTTTGGGGATTTGCTGTCGTTTACAGCCACTGACGCAAACCTTGAGTCCGTCTCGGAGCTTGCTTACTTTGTTGCGGGTGTACTCCAAGGGGTGGCCCCCTGAAATATTTCTGAATCCTGTGATTGCTTTGTCGTGAAAGCCTCGTTGGGTTTTGATTTGGTTTTTCCGAGGTTGATCGAGTGTGTGTTGCTATTGGTGCACCCCGGCCGGGTAAAACTTTCTGAAAGCCGTGTCCGCGGTTACGGACGACTTGGAGCACAGTATCTCGACCATAGACAAGCATAACTAAAGTTTATTGCTATAAATTTGACTTTATAATGACTAGTAATCAGCTTCACTATAATGGAATGGCTAATTAATACTGCCCACAATTGCTTGTTTGGAGTGTCGCTTGCGACCATTGTACCTGACTAGTAAGTATTGCAACTACAACGGAAAGGCTAAATAAAAGTACCAACAACTGCTGGGTTTTTGGGTTATCTCATGTTAATTGTATTTGCCTAGTAAGTGTCGCAACTACAACGGAATGGTTAACTAAAAGTACCCACTGCTTACTTTATCAGGATGATTATCTAAACCTAACTAGTAAAGTGCCGCAACTATAACTGAATAAGTAAAACTGCCAACTGTGTGAGTTCCTCGGTTGACTTCCTCGTTTGGTCTCGAGGGGGAAACGCCAGGATGGGTTTGTTTGATGATAGTACCAGGTTGGATCTGAATAGGTCTTCCTCACCCCTCTCTGACAGCCGCCAGTAGTATCGAGTCTCTATAGGTTGTTTAGTGCTTGCTGTTGCTGCCGCTTCAGTCCACCATACCGATGTAGGCGAGGACCGCCGAATTCTAGTCTCGCCGTGTACTGGCCTCAGTACTGACGCTCCTCTTTTTCCTTTGCCCTTTGTCGGCACCCCTTTTGTTTTAGCAGGTTTTGAGATCGACGCCGTTAGCAGGGTTACCCTTCCGGCTTGGCCTGGGCAGGGTTATGGACGCCATTGGTTATTCTTCAGGGCTCTTAGCCCCATTTGCATCTTGTCCGTAGACGGACGCTGTGTCGTTTTCAAGGTGATTTGTATCTTTGTACTGTATATCTGTATTCTTGACTCATTGAGTCGCTGTTATATATATCTGTTCTGTGGGTCCCATCGAGGACTGTTGTGTAATGTTATTACTTCGTATTCCACCCGCACGAAAGTGCCTGGTGGGCACCTTTGAATCGTTTCTATGCGGGTTTGGCGGGTTTCGCTAAAACTTGCATAGGTCCGATTCTGAGGGTGTTACAGGAGATGATCCTAGTTGTCGTAACCTTCCTGGGGTCCATCTTCCAGGTACTCTTCTTCATAGTCTGGCCATGGGAATAGCCAGGGACAAAGCCATGAGTACTCTTTAAGTACTCGCAAACTAATACTAACAGGTAAAGGGGTTTTTGGATAATAGGACACTAGGCTCTAGGGTTGTTTTGCAAAAGCCAGATTTATTTCTACGAAGTTCCAAAGCTAGTCACAATTTTATCCTAAGTGGGATCTTGTAAATCATGTCACAACTCTGTTGTGGTCAAGTCAAAGTCTCAATTCATTTCACAAGTCATTTTGAAAAGTCTGACGGGGGAACAGTATGCCCACTCCAACTGTCCATAACCGCGGACGCGGCTATTCGAATAGTTTGACACTCTGCAGAGATTGTACACTTTCACCACAACATTCGATACATCCTTTAGGAACAAATCCTGAATTCACCATACTCAGTATGCGGATAATCAATCCTAACCTTTCAATTACACGCCCTAGTATAAGCACCTCTCCTATGAGTTTGGCCTCCCAACCATGACCAACTGTCATCTTGGGTACTGCACAGGTGGACAATCTTCACAAGGTAGCCTCAGCTCAGACCTTGGCCGTGAGGGAACTAATACTAAGGTACATAAGTTTCCAGTCAAGCCCTACCCAATTCTCAGGTATTGTGGTTATACGATAAAATTGGAATGGTATCGCATCCAGACAACCATCAATTTTATAAAGGGCTAAGGCTCATGTCTCAACATTTTCATCACCAAAATCATCAGGTGTTCAGAAACAAATGTCCAAAACATTTCAATAGAATGATCCATCATTCCAAGGTTTTCATAACCATTTTTCCACCAAGTATTCCCATCTAAAGTTGATCAAGTTTTATGCTTAGCACTAGCATCTACAGGTGGGCGTAAGCAATAATGAGGGGTGGTAAACTAGTGGAGTTCTAACTAATTTCAATCTCATGCTTTAAGATGACATCAAGATTATCTAGCTTAGGCCAAATTTTATGCTCTTTATGCAACCTTCAAATATCTTTCTAGTATCTACCAATCTCCTAAGTAAACTCTAAGTAAGCTTTGATAAAGAAATAAAGTATAAAGCTTGTAGGTAAAACTAGGATTGGTTTATCAAGTGGTTATGATCATATATGCTTAAGGCATATAGTTGGCATGATAACAAGCAAGTATTGGCTTGCATAGGTAAAGTATCTTGCAAGTGTTAGCTTGCCTTGTGCAGAGTAGTGGTTGAAGTTCTCCTCGGCTTCTTCCTCGTAGTATCCTCCTTCCTCTTCGAATCCTTGGTCGGTACTAGCGTCTATGAATAAATACCAGGTACAAAATCACCAAACAATACTTAGCTACTTGCAATCATCACACACAAGGGTCCTATAGATGATCTAACATCATCTCTAACATTACAAGGTTAAGGCTTGGTTTAATTCTTTTTAATTTTAGAAAAGTAATTTCTACTCATTGAAAAACTACTTAAGATTTAATAATCTCCAAACCAAACATGGGATCATGTTGACACATGTAATCACCACATATTTTAGTCCATGGGAATGTGATTTAAAGTGGTGTCACAATTTAATAAGGTTTTACCCTTTTATTTTAATTAATTAAAGTGGCTAGAAATGCCTATGGGGCATTCTTTTATTACTTGAACATTATTTCTGCAAGTAAACCTATATATTTTTATATATTCTGAAAGGTATGGTTAAATGTGATTTTTGAGAGTTGGAATCAACTCAAAAGCTATTATGGTTTGAATTTGAAAAATGTTTGAATGTAGAAAAGCTTCTGGCTTGTTATTTTTACCATGGGTGATCTATAGATCCAAATGACTTGAATCCAATGGGCTTGGATTCAGTATTGCCAGACCTTTCTAACAAAATTAGTTTCGTTCAAATTTGTGCACTGAATAGATCTGGATTGATTTTTGAAGTTGGGTACAGAAGTGAGTTTGAAATAAAATAGAAAAGATTTAATTCAAATAACCGGGCTGCGCGGGAAAATATACTGGGCCGGCCTGCTAAGCGCAGTGCTCCCGCGGGCTGCTTAAGTGGGTGTCCCCTCTCGTCAGTGACACAGGGGGGTGCGAAGCGGTACGAGGCAATGTGGGACGTTCGATCTGATTCTAATCCAACGACTGGGAGTCATCGTCAACGTTGAGCAACGCCGGCGAGAAAGAAACCTAGCGCGGCCAGTGGGGGTTGCGCGGCGAGGCGGGCGAACGACGAAGTCGACGACGGCGAACTCAGGGGTGGTCGCGGCAGCTCCTGGGGTGAAATCGATGGCTCCCTTCTTCTCCAGAGGCGGTGGGCTCCGGTGAAATTCCGGCGATACGCTGCTCGCCTTGCTCCGGGAACGGTGTGGCACGATCAGTGATGAGAGGGGAGTATAATGGTGTGAAGAATTTGAGCGGGGGTGGCCTCTATTTATAGTCGAGCGAGGGGACCGACGGGGTGCACGGTGATCTCGTCGGGGGCGGTGGTACAGACGGCTATCGGCATGGGCGACGGTAGGGGACGGTGCGGTGTTCCCTGGCGATGCTCAACGACATGGTTTCGAGGCATGGGGCGGTGCGGCTTGGTCTGGAACACGCGACGCTCTGCGCGGTAGAGGCGGCGTCTTCGACGGGAGCGGTGGCTGTGCGGCGTGGGGCGGCGAACGGGGATGTCTGGCGGTCTCCTGGGTCGGTGGTGATCGTGTATGCACGCGGCGAGGGCGGTCCGCGGTCTGTGGGCTTCGGTCGAGGGTGGCGCTCTGGTGCACGCTCGGCATGGTCGCTGGCGGTCTGGGCGCGGTCCGTGCGTGTGGTCCAGGGGTTGGCAAGGTTCGAGCGGTGGACAGGGAGTGGCGGTGGACGGTGGGCTGCCTCCCAGACATGCTGGCTAGGCTTGCTTCTCCTCCTAGCTTGCTGTCTCCACTGGGGTGGCATGGTTAGCTTCGGCTGTTCACCATTGATTAATTTGGCAAGCTCACAGTGGTGCTAGTGCTTGGTTTAGCTTGCTAGATGATCTACTGAGATGGTTGTGAGCTAAAGAGGGAACAAGTTAGGCTTCAATCACTGCTCACTATAGTGTTTAGATTTTGTATGATTTGTGTGTGCAAGGTGTTTGATGAAATGGCCGCAAGAATTCAAGTTTTGAATTTTGAAAAGATTTTTGGTGGGTGTGCTAGGTTGGTGCTGGTGTGTCTGCAGATGCTTGGGTTTTGAAAGTTGAGCTTGTTTGAGTGGTTTTTGAAAAAGTGGGATCTTCCCATATGATAAAGATTCAATTTTGAATTGTCATTTAAACTATGCATTTGAAAGTTTCTAGATGATCACAAATTGGGTCTTAATACTTTGTTATGAGTACATTCAAGGGGTGCAAAGATCCAGAAAAGTTTCTGTTAGGTTCTGAAAGTTTGAGGCAGCCAAAGTAGGCATGGGAGTTAAATTGGTCAAAATGACCATTCCTTTATTTTATTTGTTTTGATTTACTTGTCTTTAGGAAAAGTGTGGGAAATGTTTAGATGATGTTTATTTCACCTAAGCATCCATTTACAAGCAATGGAACACATAAACAAGGTGGTTCAAAAGAATTCAAAATGAAATGCATACACATATGCATGCTTTCAAAATTTTATTTAACAAAGTTTTTGTTAACCCTAAATTTGATGATTAGAGTTTGATGATCCAAGTTTAGTATTTTTGGGGTGTTACACAAGTTCATGGAAGAGTTGCTGGGCGAGCAAATCAGAGGGCACCTGAAGGAGGAGGAGTGAGTTTATCTGATTTCCAGAATGCAAGACCGTTACCTTTTGCATCAGCTCCTGAACCAATGGATGCAGAAGACTGGCTAGCAGATACAGAAAGGAAGCTGAAAACTGTGGGTTGCAATGATGAGGAAAAATTGAGGTATGCAACTCATCTGCTGACTGGACCTGCAACATCATGGTGGAAAAATCAGTTAGCCATGCAACAACCAGGTAGGGAGTTTACCTGGGAGGAGTTCATGCAGAGATTCCGTGAATATCATGTTTCAGAAAGTGTGATGGAGTTGAAGCAGAGAGAATTTGAGGAGCTTCGGCAAGGATATACTAGTGTCATGAAGTACATCCGGGAGTTTAGTCAACTGTCTCGTTATGCTGAGGAGGATGTTAACACTGAAGAGAAGCAGAAGAAGCGTTTCATGCGTGGATTAAGTCCGTTTGTGAGGATGCAGCTAAGGTTAGCCAATAAGCAAATTTATCAGCAGTTGTTGGATGCAGCCATTACTTTTGAAGATGATTACAAGAATGTCCAAGAGGATCGGAGGAAGAGAGCCAAGAAGGAAACCAAGAGAATTCAGGCAAGCAAACCAAAACCTAACGTGGAGTTCAAACCTCGGAATAGGAATTATGGCAACAATAACAACAACAATAAAAATAATAAGGGAAGTGGTGGAAATCAATCTAATCCGAGGAGGAATGTTATTTGTAACAACTGTGGAATTCCAGGGCATTTCCAGAGGGAATGCAAAAAGCCTGTAGTGATCTGTTACGGTTGTGGTCAGAAGGGGCATATCAAGCCAGATTGTCTGAGCAAACCACCTGGAGGATGGCCTACCAAGGGAGGAGGACAAGCTAGTGGAGGAAATGGACAGCCGAATAAAGGGGGAAACAATGGCAAGAGAAACCGACCAACCGGAACACTAAACTGTGCAACTCTCGAGGAGGTGGATAATTCGGAGCAGGCAGTGATAGGTACGCTCAATATCCTTACCAATCCCGGCAAAGTTCTGTTTGATAATGGTGCAACTACTTCATTCATTTCTAAAGAATTTTGTGATAAGTTCGGGATTAGAAGGGCAACGTTAGAAAGTCCTATGACCATAATTACGGCAGGAGGGAATGTGATTGTACGCCACATAAAACAAGATCAGGTTATCTCGATCTGTGGTTGTACATATTTCGCAGACCTTTATGTGATTCCTTTGAAGGGAATTGCAGTAGTGCTGGGGATGGATTGGATGATGGAACATGGAGCTCAGATAAATTGTGAGGAGAAAACTGTCTCAATCAAAAATCCAAGTGGAGCAAGGATAGTTTACCAGGCAGATAAACACAGTCATATCATGGTGGATCTGCATTTGAATTCAATGAAAGAAGTTAAATTAGAAGAGATTCCTATAGTTAATGAATTCCAAGATGTTTTTCCAACGGAATTACCCGGAATGCCACCATACTGGGAGATAGAGTTCACAATTGACCTAATACCTGGTACAGCACCAATTGCTCAAGCACCATATAAAATGGGACCCAAAGAGTTGAAAGAACTCAAAGAGCAAATTGATGAGTTAGCGAGAAAAGGATTTATACAGGAAAGTGTATCCCCATGGGGAACACCAGTAATCTTTGTGGATAAGAGAGATGGTGGAAGACGGATGTGTGGTGATTATAGAAATCTAAACAACATGGCTATCAAGAATAAGTATCCTTTACCAAGAATTCAAGATTTGTTTGATCAAGTGAAAGGAGCTAGAGTATTTTCAAAGATCGATTTAAGATCTGGATACCATCAAATAAAAATCAAGCCGAAAGATGTTCCAAAAACAGCATTTGTCTCAAGATATGGACACCATGAGTATCTGGTAGTGCCATTTGGTTTGACCGATGCACCGACAATATTCATGAATCTGATGAACAAGATCTTCATGCCATATTTGGATAAGTTTGTCATCGTCTTTATTGATGATATTTCGATATATTCCAAGGATAAGGAAGAACATGCTGACCATTTGAGAATAGCATTGCAAACTTTAAGAGAACATAAGCTTTATTCTAAGTTCAGTAAGTGTGGGTTCTGGTTAGATGAGGTAGAATTTCTCGGTCATGTGATCAGTAAGGATGGAATTGCTGTGAATCCATCTAAAGTTCATTCGATACTAGAGAGGACTGCACCGACCAATGTGAAGCAAATTCGAGGTTTCTTAGGAATGGCTGGTTATTATCGGTGATTCATTGAAGGGTTCTCCAAAATAGCCGGACCAATGACCAAATTATTAAGGAAGAATACACCATTCAAGTGGGATGAGAAGTGTGAAGCAAGTTTCCAAGAGTTAAAGACTAGATTAACCACAGCTCCAATCTTAGCAGTTCCTGAAACAGGGAAGGATTTCACTGTATACTGTGACGTGTCTAAAGATGGTTTGGGATGTGTGTTAATGCAAGATCGGAAAGTGATTGCTTATGGTTCAAGACAATTGAAACCACATGAAGTCAACTATCCAACTCATGATTTAGAATTAGCCGCAGTAGTCTTTGCGCTGAAAGGATGGAGGCATTTTTTTATGGAGCCAGATGTGAGTTATAGACTGACCATAAAAGTCTAAAGTACTTCTTTACTCAAAAGGAATTGAACATGAGGCAGAAGCGTTGGTTGGAATTAATCAAGGATTATGATTTAACAATCAATTACACCCCAGGGAAATCAAATGTTGTAGAAGATGCTTTAATAAGAAAGAGTGCAGATATTTAGCCAAGCAATAGAGAGTTACCAAAAGAGTTACAAATGGACTTGGAAAGGTTAGAACTTCAATTCATCAGAATAGAGGTTCTTGGAGGATTAGCAACTATGCAGGTAGTTGTAGAGCAGGACAGTGATCTTAAGCAAGAAATTTTTAGACATCAAGAAAAAGATCCTTTTATTGCTGAAGAAATTCGGAGGATATCCCAATGGCAAAAATCAGTTTTTTGCCTTGGAGATTATGGATCTTTATGGTTTCAAGACCGTCTATGTGTTCCAGATGTGACTGAGATCAGAAATGTCATACTCAAAGAAGCACATGATACACCCTATTCTATACATCCAGGGAGTACTAAGATGTATATGGATTTGAAGGAATTATTCTGGTGGAATAACATGAAAATAGATATTACTAAATATGTATATGAATGCCATACTTGTCAAAGGGTGAAAGCTAAACATCAAAGTCCAGCAGGACCATTACAACCCTTAGAAATTCCTGAATGGAAATGGGAGGAAATAGGCATGGACTTTATCACAGGATTACCTATGACACCAAAAAGGAAGGATATGATATGGGTAATTGTGGACCGACTCACTAAGAGTGCACATTTTATTCCACAGAATCAAAAGGATAATGCCGAGAAGTTAGTTGAAGTATATGTTAAAGAGATAGTAAGTAAGCATGGAGTACCCAAAAAGATCGTAACTGATAGGGGATCAGTGTTTACTTCAGCATTTTGGAAGCAATTGCATGAAGCACTTGGTTCAAAATTAGATTTCAGCACGACATATCATCCTAAAATAGGAGGTCAAACGGAAAGAACAAATCAAATACTATAAGACATGTTGAGAGCCTATGCACTAGATTTTGGAGGAACATGGGAAGATCACCTACCATTGGCAGAATTTTCTTATAACAATAGCTATCAGAGTAGTCTGAAGGCAGCTCCCTATGAGATTCTGTATGGAAGGAAGTGTAGATCACCTATATGTTGGTATGAACCTGGTAGCAGCAAAGAATTTGCACCAGATTATATCAAGGAGAGACAAGACATCATTGATAAGATCAGGGATAGAATGAAAATAGCCCAGAGCAGGCAGAAAATTTATGCGGATCAAAGCCGAAGATCATGGCATCCAAAAGTGGGAGATATGGTCTATTTGAAAGTAAGTCCAATGAAAGGAGTAAAAAGATTCGGAGTTAAAGGGAAATTGAGTCCAAGATATATTGGACCATTCAAGATACTGAGTCAAAACAGAACCATAGCTTATGCTTTAGAGTTACCATCAAGATTGGCTCAAGTGCATAATGTTTTCCATGTGTCACAACTTCGCAAATGTTTGAAAGTTCCAGATGACTCAATAACACATCAAGAGATAGAATTACAAGCAGACCTGACTTATATTGAAAATCCCTACAAGTTTCTGGAAGAAAACTGGAAAAGATTGAGGAACAGGACAATCAAATATTGCAAGGTACAATGGGAACATCACCCTGAGAGACAAGCCACATGGGAGAAGGAAGAGGATTTAAGAAAAGCTTATCCAGAACTATTCAGGTACATCTCCACAAACTTCGGGACAAAGCTTAATTTAAGGGGGGAAGTCTGTAACATCCCAGTATTTAGGACCTTTTAGAGAATCATTCTGTTGTCGTTGCGATACTTACTAGTCAGATACAATTGTAACAGGTGACAACCCAATCCAGTTGTTGGCACTTTTATTTAGCCATTCCATTATAGTGAAGCTGATTACTAGTCATTATAAATTCAAATTTATAGCACTATTTTAGTTATAGTTGTCTATGATCGAGATATTGTGCTCCAAGTCATCCATAACCACGGACACGGCTTTCAGAAAGTTTTACCCTGTAGGGGGGCACAAATAGCAACACACGTGTAACATCCCAGTATTTAGGACCTAACGAAGGGTAGATTTAGGAATATGAATTGTTGCATGCATTCATTTGTGAAAATGTGGGTAAAATTTTCGCCAAATAAAAAACCTTGAGTGATCAATGTTTCTTTCTTACTTTAAGAGTAGGATTAGTCTTAAAGGAGGATTGCTATAAACTTTGACATGATCTTAAAGGAATGGTGTGTGTCTTTAAAAATGAATTTGAATTTTAAATTTGAATGTTTGAATAATTATTTAAATGATTTTGGTATAAGATTTGAATCTTAAATTAATTAAGAGAAAAGTATTATAACTTAAATCTTATCTAAAAGCAATATGGTATATGAAATTCATTTCATATACATAAACAAGTTACAAAGAATAACTTACTAAAGTTATTCCAAACTTCACAATTTACAAAGGTAAAGAATAAGAATATTCTTTATTAATAAACATATAATCTTTATTACAAATGAACCAAATAAAGATTACAAGAAATATAAAATAAAAATTACAAAAGATTAAGAAAAGTACATTTGTATATCTACTAACTATCCTATATCTAAAACTACACTAAATCTTCATCTTTATCTTTGTACCTGTAAAACAAAGATTAAACAGAAAACAAAATAAGAATTAGTGTTAGTATGTTTCTCTCAGATATGTCAGTGAGGTGCACTTGACAAACTCATCATTGAGAAATATCAAAAAGGGGCAAGTTTCACCAATATGAAAGATTTTATCCTTCATAAATTCAAAGCCAGAATTCAAATGACAGCCAAAAGGGACCAATTCACCAGCCAGGTAAAAGTAGTTTGGTAATGGTAAGTTCAAAAATTCTGAACCTATCCATAGGTGCATAGCAGGCACACAAGCTGCACAAACACAAGCATGCAAGTGGTGTGCTATCGACTTCTCAAGCACAGCCAAACCACACAAAACCATAGCACAACCGTGAGTGAAGAACTAGTGCATTTCTTCAGTACACAACACACCAGCACAACCAGGTTGAACAACATCTAGACCAAGAACAACAGCCAAACCCAACCACCCGGATCAACCCAAACTTCACCAGGATGGTGACCTAAGGAGGGGGATGGATCTGGTGAATAGCAAGGTCAAGCCCAGGAGCTAGGAGGAGCAGGCAAGCTCAAGAGCAAGCTCAGGAGCCAGCAAAAGCAGATCAAGATCAAGATCATCATCAATCTACTACACCAACATCAAATATTGTCGTGAGTCTCATAAAACCATCACATGATTTCATCAGAATATCTAAATAAAAGCATGTGTTGCTTTATGTAATGATCTCTCAATAAGCACCCAATAAGGGTGAATCTATCCTATAGATTTCAAGTAAAAGGATAAGAAATCAAGCTCAACCACAAACACTAAACCCTCAGACCAGCATCACTTTGTTCAGTGTTATTTTGCAACTTAGATCATTTTCATTTGATCTTATCAAGATCAGGGCACATCTCTCAGAGAGAGTAGCACCTCTAATCTTGCAAGATTCAAAAAAACTAATAATCAACCAACTAGGAATTAAATCCTAAAGCCTCAAACCAACATCATAGGCAGGAAAGTTAATACAAGTTTTCATGTCAACTTGTCAGTATTAATCACAAGCATAATCAAGCCAAGCCCAGAAATAAAAACCCAATCACTTATGTGCCAGAATACAATGGTATCACAAGGACAAGTTCTTAATGAACTAAAACCAATCTTTACTTAGCTTCCACAGATAAAAGGGATAACCGGTACTTATCATTTTCCTGAAGCCAAGTGCTAGGAATCAACATTAAAATGAATCTATACATCCACAAAAAACATTACATATAATCATTTGATTCAGAGTGTACCATCTCAAACAAGACCACATTATAATTGCAATAAGCAACTACTGAGAGAAATCCACTGTCAGTACAAGTATTCTGACAGTAGGGAAACTTCTCAGATCAACCACATAATCCAATCAAGGATTTCATTAAGACACTATCATAGATCATGGTGGATTTCCACTAGACTAAATCTGATAGGCAACTATTATCATCAAAGCTACTATTAATCCTTAATCACAGCATGCAATCATTTCCCATGATCAAATATGATCAACACTAGATCTAAAGCATCATAGATATGATCAACAGGGGGGTTATGAACCCTAATCCAGAGATGAACCCTAATCCAGAGATGAACCCAATCAGCACATAGTCACTCAACATGAGAAGCCACTAGATACACACCAAAAATAATCAAGGCAGTAGCATGGACAAACACCACAGAGACCACTTACCCGAGGTCCTCGCTGATGAATCGAAGAGGAAGCAGAGAGGCTGACGAACTGCGGCGGCATAGGGAGCACCCAGAGGGGCGCTGCAACCTGCACCTGCCATGGCGGCGGCCGCAACAGCGCACGAGACTAGCATACCACCGCAGGCGGGATCGCGGCGGCGGCGACAACATCTTCTCCGAACCCTAGAGTTCGGGAATGGGGTGGAACTGACCACGGGGAAGCCCCGGAGTCAAATCCAAGCAGATAGAACGAAAGAGCATCGTCGACAACCCCAACTCGCACCATGGTGGCGGCCAGAACGGCCGACGACAGCGAGAATCGACAGTGGCGGCATCGCCGGCCACGGGGGCGAGTCAGAGGAGGAGGAGATAAGGTCGAGGGAGAGAGAGGAGGCAGAGTGGGCTGGGTAGGCCAAAACCCTTCGGGGTAGCCATTTGACCCTGCCCTATTGGGCCACTTTGGCCCAATAAGCCCAAGGGGCCAGCCCAGGTTATTTAATAAATCTTTTGATCAATTGGAAAAGACCAAAATACCCCTGACTTCAATAAAATTATAGAAAATAAATTAATAGTCCAAAAATTATAAATAAAATATTTTTGGATTCACAATAATCCACTCTGTCAAAATAAAATAAGATATCAAATTTTGGACATTCAATTTTTTACAAGAATTTTGTAATTTAAATATTCCTTATGGAATTTTACAAAATTATTGAAAGGTGATAAAAATAAATAAAAATCACTTTCATCATTTATTAATATTATAGTATTTTTGAAAAATACTAAATAAATTTTTAGTAATAAAATTAATGTATAATTAATAATTCCTAGAAGAATTATTAAATCAATAAAAGTCAAATAAAGGGAAATAAAATAAAATAACTCAATATATGTTATAAATATTAAAACGAAATATTTATAAATCCTTTATTACTCAAAAAGGAACTTTTTGGGGTAAATGCATATAAATTTAAATAATGCATTACATTACTTGCATAATCATTTTGCTTCTTTAATTATTGTCCTTACCGGGCAATAATGATGTTTTTGTAGAAGTAGAAGTTCAAGGTCCAGTGCAAGCATCAGACTTCACTACCTTGCCATCACAAGGCAAGTTCATCACTTGCTCATGTCCTTTGAAGAGTCTTTATCAAAGTATTTGCAAATTGTGTGTTATCATATACGCTATAAAAGAAAGAAAATAATATTTTCATAAATAAAGAAATCATAGCTATCATCCTAAGTGGTGATATAATGGAGCAATATAACCTAGGGTTCTATTTGCAACAATGATGATCAAATAGGGACTTAATAACCCCTGACATTAGTGATTCTAGTGCCGTATATTACGTGTTAGCCATGAGATTTGGAATGGGACAGAGAAGTTAACTGTATCTTCTTCCTCTCGCATGAAGCCGGATGTGCAGGTCGTGGCTGTTATCCTCGTAGCGTGCATATTAATTGGTAATTCGTGGAGGATATGCAGCATATGGGTGGGAACCCTCATCGTCCCACGATAGTTTTGGCATCTAACGGTTTGTACAAACCATTGCCGTAATTCGTTATGTGGGCATGGTGTACACCAAGGAGGCATGCGGGGTCGCGAAGGGGGCAGTGATTGGCTTGGACCAACTACTGGGCCCCACATCATGGAATTGTGGATGGGAAAGTACGCCCGGTTGTGCAACAAGGAGTTGATCTCTCATGGGTAAAGTAACGCACCTCTGCAGAGTGTAAGAATTGTAACTTGTTACTCCTTGTTCCGGGAAGGAGCTACGAACGCGGCAGGAAAGGAACTCCATGAAAGTTCTGGTCAACCTGTGAAGACTGATTGTCATAGTTTTTCGGAATAAAATCAATCTTCGAAGAAAGATTTACAAAAACTGCATAGTGCCAAGGATTTATAATCCGAGGTGGTAGTTAGAGCATCAAACTTCCCACCTTGCATATAATGAACTTGTTGAGTAACGCTGTTACTCATTCTTTCCTTTGATCCCGTGCTTAGACTCTGAGGATACCGAAGACGTGCCAATGTATGCAGCCGAATGCCAAGAAGAAGTGTTCTATGAGGAACCTGACCTGTCCGGAGGAGTTGAAGGCATGGATTACGAGATCCTCTATGGTGTCGATGAGAACGAGTACACTTAAGTATCTAGTTAGTAGTAACTAACGGAGCTAAACAACATGAACTCTATAGAATAAGTTGTTGAGCCCCACTCCTAGTCGGAGTTGTTACTTTTAAATTTCCGCTGAACACTTTATATTTTTGTTTGTAAGCTGGATCTTTTGGAAGTCTTGAACTTCCAGTATTGTAATTATAATAATGTGTGAACTTTTGTAAAATGGACTCGCAATGTTTCTGTTGTACCACTCTAAGGGATGTGATATTTACAGAACGGTGTTCTGTGGATGTCATGTCAACGACTATATTGTACTACACATGCAGTGGTATGCTGGGTCACCGCAACACGCATGATCAACCTCGGAAAAACCAAATGAAAACCCAACGAGGCATCACGACAAAGAAATCGCAAGATTCATATAATATTTCAGGGGGCCACCCCAACAAGCCACCCGCGACAAAGTTGGTCGGCTCCGAGACGGACCCAGAGGTTTGTCCCAATAGCTGTAAACGACTAGGAACCTGAAAGTGTGACTAGGCTTGTCGATACCGCGAAAACATTCCACTTACCTAAACAGTACAGGCGCTCCACACGCAATAGTAAATAAAGCAGTAAAGCATGGCATAATCATGGCATAAGTACATGATAGTAATAAATCCCCTAACTACTTTATGGCCCCAAGAAATAAGATATGACTCAAGCTCATGCTAAGGGGATTCATGGTCCCACATGCGGATAGTGCGAATATTCAAAGAACATGTATCAAGTACTCGGGGTCCTACGGGACACAAGTGGACGGTGAAAAACCAAATAACATCTATTGCCCACATGTACCAGCTTTTGCAACTTCAAACATTTTTCTAAAATCAACCATAAGTGATTTTGAGTTGATTCCAACTCTCAAAAATCACATTTGACAAGACCCTTCTGAATATGTAAAAATCGACATACTTACATACAGTAGTCCTAGACCAAAACTAAAAGAATGACTTTCTAGTCATTTTTAGCCACTTAAATATTATTAAATAATAGTGTGAAACTTTATAAATTAGGCCAACCACTTTAAATCACATTCTCAAGTATTAGAATATGTGGTGATGACATGTGTCAATATGATCCCATATTTTTGGAGAATATTAAATCTTAAGTAACTTTTCAATGAGTAGAAATTACTTTTCTAAAAATAAGATAAATAAAATCTTATCACCCTTTCTTGTAAAAATAGAGATGATGCTAGATCATATGGTGTGACCCTTGTGTGATAAATAGAAGTAGTTAAGTATTGTTTGGTGATTGTGTACCTTGTATTTATTTTTAGACGCTAGTATCAATCTGGGCTACGACGAGGAGGAATTCTACGAAGACGAGGACGAGAACTTTGACAACCTTACCAATCAAGGAAAGCTATACTAAGCATTCGAGACCATGCAAGCCTTATTATGCATACCTTTAGGATACTATGTTGAGTCTAACATTTTCCTAGTTTTACTTGCAATCTTTTACTTTCTTTCTTTTATTAAAGTTGTTCAAGTAGTATGGTGATCCGTAGAAGATTAGGAAGGATGCCATCAAGAGCTTGGAACTTCATGTAGGTAGCAATACTAGTTGATACCCCTCAAATAGTGACACCCCCATTTGATAGATGCTAGTGCTAAATTAATTTTGATCACTAGATGGGAACAAATGATTATGAAAACCTTGGAATGATGAGTCATTCTATTGAAATGTTTTGACATGTGTTATGGACACAATGACTTGAAGATGATGGCGAAGGAAGTATGTGACTTGACTTTGATAAAAACTGATTGTTGGGTTTGGATGCGATACCATTCCAATGTTTACCGTATAACCACAATACCCGAATTTGGGTAGGGCTTGACTGGAAGTTTATGTCTTAGTATGGGTTCCCTCGTGGAACGAGGTGAGCTGAGGCTACCTTGTGAATGTGACTGTCCACCTATGCAGTGCCCAAGATGACATATGGTCATGGTTACGAGGCCAAAATCATAGGGGAGGTACCTATACTAGGGTGTGTAATTGAAAGGTTAGGATTGATTATCCGCATACCAAGTATGATGATTCAGGATTGTCCCTGACAGATGTATCGAATGTTCTGGTGAAAGTGTACCACCTCTGCAGAGTGTCAAACTATTTGAATAGCCGCGTCTGTGGATATGGATAATTGGATGGCCATATTGTTCCGTTGTCAGATGTTTTCCAAAATGACCCGTGACTGGAATGATGACTTTGACTTGACCCCACAAGTTGTGGAGATGAAGCTAGGTTCCCACCTAAGTAACTTAGACAACTAAAGTTAGGCTTTATTACTAGATACTGGTTGAAATAAAATTGGCTTGTGGCAAACAAACCTAGAGCTTAAGATTCCTATTAGAATGGCCTTACTGCTTTAATGAAAGTTTGCAAGTACTTCAAAGTACACATGGCTTTGTCCCTGGCTATTCCCATGGCCAGACTATGAAGGAGACTACGAGGAGGATGGACAACAGGACACTTACGATAACTAGGATCATCTCCCATCGTCAGCATTGCCTATGACCCTGAAGATGGAGCCCCGACCATGCTACTATTATTATTCCACTGCTTTGGTTGTAATCAGACTTGATCATGAGATCAACTATTTGTAAGACTATTATGGTGTGTAATGGATGATAAACTATGATACCAATCTGTTATGTCTCGCAAAAATGGTAATCCTGGGATTGCGATGTACGGCATAACAGGCATCTGGGATTAAAAACGGGGTGTTGACAAGTTGTTATCAGAGCCATCCTGACCATAGGAGACCCTAGTTAGCATGGACGTCGGAAAAACTTAGTTTACAAAACCAAGAAAGTGAGTATCTTTGAAAACCTATTATCACTCTTACCCCTGAAATTCTTTCAAAAAGAGAGTCATATGTTCCTTAAAATCTTTGCAACTTTACCTAAAATTTGGCACACTTGATCACTTCTCTAACTTACTCCTCTCAAATTGATTATAGATGGACTATGCCTATATCAAGTTTTATCAGTTGGGAAACGGAGGGAATCTCATCTTTGAGAATGGCCTAAGTCAGCTTGTGGAATTTCTGGAGCGCCCGCATCCGGAGTTCTATAGAGCTCAACTCCATGATCACCCCGGAGGGGAGCTGCAGTGGCTGATAGTTGCAGACCTGTGCGGAAAGATGGAGCCACCTACCCCGGAGAAGATCCATTTCACCATCACAAAGAACAACTGGATCGATGGACTGGCTAGAGCAATGCAGGAAGCACTTGCCCGACTATGTGGGAAAAATATCAACAAGATCGCTGGCACCCGCTTTGCTCACTATGCTAGAAGTGACTCCAATGGACAACCCCTGGATCTGCCAGGTCACCCTGAGTTGAAGCACCATGTGGACCACCTTGCATTCATTCTTCATGAGAATCAGAAGGAGCTGGACAACGCTCGTGCTGACGCGAACGAGAAGCAACTTGCTGCCGCCAAGAAGGACCAGACCTTCGCCATCCTCGTGAAGGAGCACAAGTCACTTCGCCATCTATGTGACAAGAAGGATCGCATCATTTCCCGCCTTCGTCACAAGTTGTCATCTTTGGAGGAGCCCATCCATGAGCGGGACATGCAGCTTGAGGAGAGGGAGAATGAAGGGGAAGATATCCGTGGAGATCCCTACTCATATCTCAGTGATGATGATGACTACTTTGAGGACATGGACCAGGAGTTCCACACTGATGATGAGGACCGCGACTTCATTGATGATGAAGAAGCCATCGGTTCTGGTGAGTAGTATCACTTGAGCACTATCATAGGTGTGAGTTGTATCCGGTCCCACTGTATCGTAGCATGCCAGAATGTTTCTTAAAACCATCTGTTTGTTGTTGTGTTGTGTTGGAATGTGTTGTTTGTATTGTGTGCTTGGAATGAATGAGAATGAGTTGTTGGCTTTCAAACCTTAGCCTTACTCAAAAGTTTAAAAGATTTTAAACCAAACCCATAAACCTTAGAAAAATTTCCCTCTTGTTTCAGGATCTATCTCAATCTTTAGATGCCTCGCGGAGGGAGCAACTCATCTCAAGACCCGATGGTCCAAATCTTGCAAATGTTAGTAGCCGACCGAGAAGCCGATAGGACCGAGCGTTAAGCCAATCTAACCACTCTTCAACAAATCGCCCAACTGGTGCATGGCAACCAAGGCCCTGGAAATTAGGATCATCATGGATCCAAACTTAAGAACTTCCAGAACACCAATCCCCCTATCTTTAGCAAATCAGAAGAGCCCTTAGATGCCGATGACTGGCTGCAGACTATGGAGAACAACTTGGAAGTAGCCGGAGTAGAGGAGGCAGAGAAAGTACTGTTCGCCACCTACTATCTGGTTGGTTCTGCAAGAGCATGGTGGAATAGCACCCGTACCATGAATGGAGGACAGATGATGACTTGGGATGAATTCAAACTCAAGTTCAGCCGAACCCATGTGCCATCGGGTTTGATTCTGCGGATGAGGGATGAATTCAAGGATTTGAAGCAGGGAAGGATGACTCTGGTAGAGTACTGCGACAAATTTCTATCTCTGTCTAGGTATGCCCCTGATGAGATTGGTATTGAAGCTAAGAAGAAGGAGAGATTTCTGAATGGTCTGCATGATGATATGCAGACGATGCTAGTCAATATCCCATTTACTGATCTAGCAGCTTTAGTTGATTCATCAATACAGATGGAAGGAACGATCAACCAAGCTACTGAAAACCGTAAGCGTCGGATGATGCACCAACCTGGACCCCACCATACCCCAAAGTATCGCCCCATTTCGTCTGCTGGATTTGCACCAAGGAACACTAGGCCACCCATGTCATGCCCGAACTTTCCCAACCGTAGAGGAGGAAACCCAAGGTCCGGGGGCAACAACCACTACAACCATGGCAACCACAATAACTTCAATCGTGCGCTGCCAAGGCCCACCAGTCCCAATAACAATACTGCCCCAAGGACTAGAAATAATCCCATACCTGTTACCGGAAAGGACAAGTCAACAATCACCTGCTTTGAGTATAGAGTGATGGGTCACTATTCCAATGAGTGCCCCAAGAAGATTGCTACAGCATCCAATGTCACTGCACCTGCCTAGCAGCAGCGTCATGTCCAACCTGGAAAGAGATTCGCCCCAGGAAACCCGAATAACCGTGCTGGCCGTCTATTCCACATGAATGCTGAAGAAGCCCAAGAAGCGCCAGATGTCATGCTGGGTATGTTTTCTGTTAATTCATTACTTGCAAGAGTGTTGTTTGATTCTGGATCATCGCACTCATTTGTTACGGAAGAATTTGCATGCACTGGTAAGATTTAACCAACAAATTTTAAGCATGTCATGATAGTTCAAATACCTGGGTCAACTACCAAAGATAGAAAAAATTGCAAAGGCGTACCTATCAGAATTCATGGAATAGATTTCTATGCCAATCAAATTGTACTCGGAACAAAAGGTTTGGAAGTAGTTGTCAACACCCGGATTTTTAATCCCAGATGCCTGTTGTGCCAAACATTGGAATCCCAGGATTACCATTTTTGTGAGACATAACAGATTGGTACTATTGTTCATCATCCATTACAAATCATAATAAAGGTTTTATAAATAAAGGATCTCATGATCTAGTCTTAATACAATCAACGCAGAGGAATAATATAATAATGGTAGCATGGTCGAAACTCCATCTTCAGGGTCACAGGCAATGCTGGCGATGGGAGATGATCCTAGTTGTCATAGACTTCCTGCTGTCCATCATCCTGGTAGTCCTCTTCATAGTATGGCCATAGGAATAGCCAGGGACAAATCCATGAGTACTCTTTAAGTACTCGCAAACTATCACTAACAAGTAAAGTAGTTCGAGTAGGAATCCTAAGCTCTAGGTTTATTTGCAAAAAGGCAGGTTTATTTCAAACCGAGTTTAGAAGTAAAGAAAACTAGTTTAATGTTTTACAACACCTAAGTGGAAACTTAGTTTTCATGTTCACAACCCTGTTGTGGTCAAGTCAAAGTCATAGTTCATTTCACAAGTCATTTTGAAAACATCTCACGACGGAACAGTATGGCCACTCCAACTGTCCATAACCGCAGACGCGGATATTCGAATAGTTTGACACTCTGCATAGGTGGTACATTTTCACCATAACATTCGATACATCCGTCAGGAACAATCCTCTTCCGCAAGGGAACTCATACTAAGATATATAAACTTCCAGTCAAGCCCTACCCAAATTCGGGTATTGTGGTTGTATGGTTAAATTGGAATGGTATCGCATCCGAACCCAACCATCAGCTTTTATAAGAGGGATAAGGCTCATGCCTCAGCATTTTCATCATCAAGTAATCTTGTGTTCATAACACATGTCAAAACATTTCATTAGAATGACTCATCATTCCAAGGTTTTCATCATCATTTTCACCAAGTACTCCCATCTAAAGTGAGAAAATTTTATGCTTTAGCACTAGCCACTAAAGTTGAGGGTAATAACTAATGAGGGGTGCTAATTAGTGTGACTATCCCAAATCTAGTCTCATGCCTTAGTATGACATGTAGTTCTAACTAACTTACGCCAAGTTTTATGCTCTTTATGCTACCTATAAGATCTTTCCAAAACTCACAAAACACTAACTAAAAGCAATAAAAACTTTGGTAAAATAAACAAATAAAGCTTGCAAGTAAAACTGGAATTTGGTATAATCAAGGTTGCATAACCAAGGTATGCCTAAGGCATATTGTATAGGTTATCTAGCTTGCATATATGGCTTGCAAAGTTGCAAGTGTTATCTTGCATAGTTAAATTGTATTGTGAGGCTTGCCTTGATTGGTGCAGAGGTTGAAGTTCTCTTCTTCTTCGTAGTACTCCTCCTCCTCGTAGCCTTGGTCGGTACTAGCGTCTATAAGTAAATACAAGGTACACAATCACAAAACAATACTACCTCTATTTAGCACACAAAGGTTCAAACTAGATGATCTAGCATCATCACAATTATCACCTCAAATAAAGACCTAGTCTTATTTATTTTATTTTGGAAAAGTAATTTCTACTCATTGAAAACTACTTAAGATTTAATATTCTCCAATTAAAATATGGGATCATGTGGACACATGTCATCACACATATTCTAATACTTGGGAATGTGATTTAAAGTGGTGGTCATATTTTATAAAGTTTAAAATTACTACTTTAAATAATTAAGGTGACTAGAAATGCCTATATGGGGCATTCTTTTAATATTAGTCCAAGATCACTGCATGTAAACCTAAATATTTTTATATATACAGATAGATCTTGTCAAATGTGATTTTTGAAAAATGCTTGAATGTGGAGAAGTCTCTATCTTGTTATTTTTACTATAGGTGATCTATAATTTCAAATGATTTGAATCCAACGGGCTTGGATTGATAATTTGAATACCTTTCTAGAAAAATTGGAATCATCCAATTTGGTACAGTAAATCTCTGGAATTGATTTTTGAATCTACTGACAAAACTAGGTTTGAATTAAAATGGAAAATATCTATTTGAACTGCTGTGCTACGCGCGGGAACTAAACTAGGCCAGCCCAACTGCACAGCGCGCACGCAGCGGGCTGCTAACAGAGGGGTCTCACGCGTCAGTGGCTCAGTCCAAGCGAAGGGGTATTTTTTTAATCTGGGTCGTGCGATTAGACTACGAACTACGGCTCACGGGGCGGTCGAGAATGGTCGGAATGGGTCGATGCTTTGTACGGCACCGACGGTGTTTTAGATGACGTACATTGGCTTCGTGTCGCGCGGCGGCGAACGATCATGTCTGGGAGGTAGCTAGGGGCATGGAGAGTGTAGTTATGCACGGCGAGGGCGAGGCGCGGCGTGTGCGAGCGTGTCGGCTGCGGCGCTCTGGCGCGCTCTCGGCATGGCAGAGAGAAAATGGGCACGGCTGTTCTCAGTGGTCCAGGGCGTGGCTGCGCTCGAGGGTTGGACAGGGGGTGGCGGTGGACGTTGGCCTGCCTCCTGGACATCGTGGACGGGCGTGGCGTGTCCTCTTGCGTGTTGGCCACAATCGCGCGGCAATGGTGGCTTCGGGTGGCATGGCACTGGTGTAGGCAGTGAAGAGGGGGCTGGTTCAATGTCGTGTTGGGTGCTAGGGGTGACAAGGGGAGT
The DNA here is from genome assembly GCA_916181665.1 of Avena sativa. Taxonomy (NCBI): domain Eukaryota; kingdom Viridiplantae; phylum Streptophyta; class Magnoliopsida; order Poales; family Poaceae; genus Avena; species Avena sativa. Next base: position 232,911,894 of record OV702279.1, read on the forward strand.
AAGTTGAGGACAATGGTTTGATCAAATACTACTCAAAACAGTAGAAGTTACGCAGTTTAATCTAAGCTCGCCAACTGTTTGATGAAATGGCCGCATGAAATTTAGTTTTGAATTTTTGTATGAATTTTGGGGAGTGTTCTGGTCAGATGCTTGGTAGTCTGAGGGTGCTTGGGTTTGGCAAGGTGAACTGGTTTGAGTGGTTTTGAGAAATGGTGATCTTAGTACCTATTAAGGATTCAATTTTCAATTGTCCTTTGCATAGATTTGGAATTTGTTTATGTTGGTTTGTAAAGTGGGCTTGGGTTCACTTTTACTTGGTCTAGCAAGGGGTGAAAATAATTGGATTTGTTTCTGTTAGAAAACATGGACTAGGAACACTCAAAGTGGTCTAGTGGTTAACTTTGGTCAAAATGACCATTTGCTCATATTGCTTATTTTTTATTTTCTCTTCATTTGATTCTGCTTGGAAATGATCTAGATGATATTGTTTTCATCTTTAAACCAATCCTTGCCATTCATAGCAATCAAACATGTCATTGCAAGCATTCATGCATTAATCACACACACATGCATTCATATTAATTTTAATAACAAAAGTTTTTGTTAACCCTAAACTTGGGTGTTTAGAACTTGATAATCTTGTTTAATATTTTTGGGATGTTACAAATCTTCCCTCCGGTAACATCCTAGGATTAGGACCTGGAAATAGAGAGAACACATGTGTGCATTGCATTCATGCATAAGAAAATCCGGGATTTTTTCGCGCAAAACTAAAAGAGCTATGGAGGGATCGGGATCTCTCTTGTACTGAAGGAAACTTCGCAGCAAGTGTGATAGATTTCGACATGACCTTTGTAGAATTCTTTGTTTCTGGGAAAATTTGTTCTAACATATATTTGAATTTCAAATATGAAATTCAAATGAATTTATAAAATTCATAAATAGAAATTGGAAATATTTAATAACTTGAAATGAAATGATTACAAAAATGATAAAAAAGGATTCTTTATTAATATATATAGTATTATATTGAACTTTTACAATAGATAAATAAAAGTAAAGTATTAGGAAACAATAAGTAGAAAAAGGAATTACATTACTGAAATAAATAAAAGAATTCTTTATTACAACAAAATTTATATGACATTGTCTTTACAAAAGAATTGTAAAAGAAAAAATAAATAAGTAAACTTTATTGAATAAAATACAACAGTACAATGTTTTTACAATTTTCAAAAAGAATATAAATTACAATATTTGATACTAAGAAACTCATAAAGCTAATGTTCTCTTATCCCTTCATCATCTGGCATTTCGTTTCTTCTTTTCATTTCCTACAAACACAACAAAAAGAAAAGGAAAACAAAACAAAAATAAAATAAAAGAATGATTAGTTGGTTAGAGTTTTGCTCTCAGATTTGACATAGAAATGTCATGTATAATTCATCATTGAGCTAATCTGTAAGGGGCAAGTTTCACCAAATTAAGCATCTATTATTATCTAGTGAGGGCCTTAGTACAACATCACAGGCTTGGAGAGGGGCAAGTTTCACCATGGCAGTAAAAATAATAAGATAAAGATTCCACAAATATCAAGTTTTCACTTGATCTCATCCACACCAGCAGGTCCCACTTGCAAGAAGCTTGCACGTCAACATGTAGGTATCTATTGTCAACACAGGAGCACACAAGGGGAGGATAAGAAGGAACCAGCCGTGGCAGTCACTGCTGCTAGCTACTCCTTCCACCCCAGCTCATTTCTTAGCACTAGAACTCCCAAGCCCACACATGAACAACCACAATATAGAATTAGATGATCACTGATCTATCCAGCTTTATCAACTAGAAACCAGATCATTCCACCAAACCATCTCTAGACCTGGTTGCTCCTAGGAGCCATCCAAGAGCACCAGCAGAAGGAAAAGCAGTAACAGATTCAATAAATCAAGTCAGGAGCACAAGGAGGAGGCCTAGGTGCTAAGAAGAGAAGTATCAGTAGCTACATCAGAAGAAGGGAGGAAGGCATGCCACTAAGTAATAGTGGCTAATCAAGATCAACACCAGCCAGCAACTACAACAACTCCACAATCACAGGTTAACCACCAAAATCATGCTATAGTATTTGTTCTTATTTTCTGCAGTCAAGTAATGGAAATAGAGAAGGGATTATTGGGTTAATATTAAAATGTTTCCCTCATCAAAGATGAGGCATTATCTATATTGGAACCCAACTTAGGGAAATCAAGAACTAGTCTTGATTTCCACAGTATTGGCTAGAGGGATCAATTTTTAATCTAAAACAACAATAGTTTATGGATCATGCTGGAATCATCTAGATCAATGGATACATCAGGGACAAGTAGGCAAAAAGGCAACATTGGATGATCCATATCAGGAAAGGGACAGAGGCAGCCACCTTGATCCATTTATTCATTGGCAAAAGTGCAACTAATCAATCCCTCTAACCAAGTTCAGTTCCTAAATAAAAAGGCAACTTTTGAAATTTTGAGTGTTCCTCTGTTGGTATTGATTACCAACAAGAAATTTAGGAGCCACTAGTTTTAAAATGGCACAAGTAGAATCTTATTAAGAAAGGCTACAATAATCAGATGTGTAGCAGGCCAAGCACAGCACTAGGGTATCTATCAACCTTAGGAAATTCAAATCATCTTCCCAGATCATCTGATCTAGGAATCATAAATCTAGTTATCAAGAAATTAAGTAGATAAATAAATCTACTATACATCTTTTGATTCATATTTATCCAAGATCATGCCTTGCATGATATAGCATCATCATTTTATTCTCTAGTTTTACTAGACAAGCATTACCACAACTGCTAGGCTACAGGGCACATTCCCGGAGGGTGGCACCTCTGTACCTAGTAGATTCAGAATATTTTTAGCACAAACCCATGTCCATTTTAAATAAACCACAATCTCACTTATGAATAAGTTCATATCATCTTCCTAGATTATACTAGGAATTAGCTCAGATATTATTCTCTATCATATTGTCAACAAATAATGTTCACAACAAAGATTCCAATCTGGGAAGTTTTAATCCCAAAGAAATTATATCCCAACATGAACAGATAAGCAGCACAACTGCACTACTAAATGGACATTGACATAGCCAGGGTCCATGCTAGTCAACATAATCAAGTACAGTAATTGTTCTCACATCATAACCTTTATGTGAATCTCTTATTAAATTTAGGATTCAGCAAAGAGCAACTCTAGCATATTCAGATAACAGCAGAAGTAACCACATTGATGCCACACATAGATAAATGAAGAGCAAGCCAAGAAAGAGTACCACTATCAGCTCTAGAGCATAGAAATGTTTTAGTATAGAAGATAAAACATAGCAAACCTTTCCACCTGGCCTAGTAAACCACAACCTCGAGCTCACAATCAGGATATCACCATTCTCATAGTTTCACAACCAATACAGTTCATCTGCTCGATGGCCGGTCGCAGGAAAGAACTCACCGAGGGTGCCGAGCACCTGGAGCGCAGGTTTGACGAAGCCATAGAACCAATCCTATCCAACACCATCCACGAATCAGCGGAAGCACCTAATGCCGGGGTTGCGCTATCCGTTTCGTCCCGCGGGTTTCAGGAACAAGGGACACCGGGGTTGTGCCGACGAACCTTCCCACCAGCATCGAGTTAAGTAAGGTGAAACCCAGGTCAACAGAGATCATTAGGAGACCATAGCCAACCATGGCCTTAGACAGTAGCAGTAGCACCACACCACCATGGGAAGGCCGAGGCCAGGTGGTTGAGACAGGGCTCGATGCAAAGCACACGGGGGTCGAGGCCGTGTAGCAAAAACTCAGCGGGCACGAGGAGGAGGCTCGCTCGATTAGGGGAGGCGGCCAAACTCCGGTACAGGGTGATGCGCTCGGGTGGACCAAGCCCTAGGCAGATATTAGGGTTTCGGTCGGGCGGGGAAGCAGAGAGAGAGCAGCGGCATAGCACAGGGAGTCGGTGGAGGAGGCGACGATCGAGCCGTATTAGCGGAAGCGGCTGGTGGTGGCCGGAGGAGCAACAGAAGGCGGCGCTGGCGACGGTGGAAGTGCCCAGGAGCGTGAGAGAGAGAACGAGTGGAGGAGAGAAGCTTCGAGGGGATGAGGCGAGCTACAGGATGGGTCGGTTTGACCGCTCCAGTACCCAGCTGGTCTAATTTAGCCCATTGTTGGGTGCTAGGCCCATCTTAAAATTAAATAAATTAAATAAATGCAAATTTATAAAAATGACCCTGAAGATATTTAAAGATCTAAAAAATATAGAAAAAACTTAAAAATATTTATGATATATAAAAATTCATCACAAACATAATATCCACCTAACAAAAATATAACTTTACTTATTCAAGTTAATAAAATGCAAATAAAGATTAAACACTATTAAATTTTAAGTGAAATTTCATAAAATAAGAAAAACCCTAAAAATAAATAAAAATCATTTTTGTGTACAAAATAACTCCACTATTTTATAAAAATACTAACTTAGAGTTTTACAAATAATATATAAAGCAAATATTTAAAGACACTTAATTCTTTGAAGAATTTTATACAAATAAAGATAATATTTAAAAATAATTAAAATTCATTTTTAAGATCAGTACTAAGTATATTTTACTAGAAAAATACTATATATATTATTCAAAAACATTTTAATAACATTAGATAATAAAACTCATTTACTTATTTTACTAAAATAAAATAACCACTTTGTTAATTCTTTAAATTTATTTACTAAAAAAGAAATAATCACATTTCTTAATAAAACCCTAAAATCTTTAAATTTAATTTCTAAGTATAAATCCATAATCATAGTAAAACTTAAGTATAACTATTAACTTTTAAATACTCTAATTAAATATTAAAATCTAAATAAAACTCCTTTTAAATAAATATTATATATCACTCATGTATAAAATGGTGAATAATCTTCATCTCTTAACCACTCTTAAAATGACTCTAAACCCTAACAAATTTATAAGATCATCTCATTATGCTCCCATTAATAAGTTGTATGTTATTAAACTCATCTTCCACTTAAATTAAAAAGGATCATCCCTAATCATATTTGTCAAAACCCTAAAACTAGATGATATTATAAAAGCTCACCATATCTTAAAATTCACTTCTATTTTTATAGTTAACTTTGGTCTAAACAATCATAAACATCTCATTTGAAGTTTATTCATGTTTTTTAAAGTTAACTTTGGTCACTTGTATCATCAATTGAAATATGATAACTCAACATCATTCATAACCATCACAAAACCTAATGTAAAACCTAAATAACCCTCAAGACTAATTAACCTTAACTAAACACTAGTTTCTTCAAATGTTATTCTTTTTGCCACTTCACACAAACAAGTCTATAATAGTTCCTTCAGCTCTTAAGAACTCAACCCAAGGAATTTTTATCCTAGTCACCAGATAACAATTAATCATAATCACATTACTATATCCGTACTTGTATATTTTGGATTGTTAACACTTAAGTTCCTTATCGATGCCATTGCTTATGAAATAAACTTAAAGATAAACCCAATTTCAAATAAGATACCTAAGATCAACTTATTTATAATGCAAAGGGTTTCACTCTGGAAATTATAAAAGTGCATAGCATTATTTATGCATAATGGTATCTTGTTTCTTTAAACATTAGTCCTTACCGGACCAATGATGCTGATTTCAGATATTGGATCTTCTATTATCTCGAAGACCGTGAGTGCATAATCTTGCGATCACAAAAGCCAAGTTCACACTTGATCATGTCCTTTGATTATTTTTTGTGAAGTATTTTGCAAATCCAGTGTTGTTATCACCTGCATTTCAAAAAGGGTCAGAAAACAATATTTTCATAATAATATGATTATAGGTTATTTACCAAGAGGTAATAACCTATTATGAAAGTTCTGGTGGTAAAGGAACATATTATTTAGGACTTAACAACCAATGTCGCCAGTGATTCTTGCGCCGTATATCACGCGTTAACCATGAGATTTGGAATGGGACGGAGAAGGCAGCTGGATCGGCTCCCTTTCGCATGCCAACGGATGACGGGCCGTTGTTGCAACTCCTCTTATAGAGGGTTAGCAGGTTATGGGTGGGATCCCTCAACGTCCCACGGCTTCTGGTATCTATGAGGGTTGTACACCTTAGGCTGATAATGGAAACAAGTTTTATCCTAGGCCTGATGTGCAATTCGTCGGGTATGCGGGGTTGCGGAGAAGGACAGTGATTGTCTTGGATCTTAGTCTGGGCCTCACACCAAGGAAGTGTGAACGAGCCTATAACTCGGATGTGCAACAAAGCTAAGATCTTTCATGGGTAAAGCAACGCACCTCTGCAGAGTGTAAAAACTGTAACTTGTTACTCCCTGTTCTGGGAAGGAGTTACGAACGCGGCAGGAAAGGAACTCCATGAAAGTTCTGGTAAACCTGTGAAGGCTGACGAACATAGTTTTTCAGAATAAAAGCAACCTTTGAAGAAATATTTTCAAAAACTTGCATTGCCTACGACCTATGGTTTGTGGCTTTAGATAGTGCATCAAACACTTCTCTTTAGTGAACTTGCTGAGTACGCTCGTACTCAACCGTATCTTCTTAACCCTTGCTAGATCTCAGAGAAACCAATGGTGTTCCTAGGAAATAAGTTACCTGAAGAGTTGAAGATATCTGATGGAGGTCAACAGAGTCGAAGACCTTACCAGAAGCTATGGAAGTCTAGCTGAAGCGTAGAGTATAAATAAAACTCCTAGAATCTAGAACAATACTATAGTAGTACTTTCAAGCCTTATACATATACTAATAGTAGTACTTCTAAAGTAAACTTCCAAGTGGATCTTTTTGGTTCTTTCTGTACAATATTCCTCACTGTTCAAGGAAGTTCTCTGGATCTTTTGTAATATGTTATATGCAATTTAAAGTGATGTATTGGACCCGCAATGTTTTTGTTGTAACACTCTGAGGGATATAATGCGGATGGAACGGTGTTCCATTGGTGTTATGTGAACGACTATAGTGTACTACATAATGCAGTGGTATGCTGGTCACCGCACCTCCTTAAAAAAAATCTCGTCCCAAGATTTAAGAAAAAGAAAACTAGGAACTAAAGAGATCTGGAAACTCAGTCCTAATGTAATCTTCTTGTTTCGAGGTAGCTTCTTCTTCAGTATGGTTGCTCCCTGGATCTTGAGAAACTTGATACTTCGGGTTCTGGTGGTTCTGAAGGCTTCTTCCAAAATATGAATGGGCACTTCACGATAAGTTAGGTCCTGGTTGAGCTCTATGGTTTTGTGATCAATATTCTTGAAAACTTCGGTCTTCTCCTGGACTTCTAGGCATTTGCAAAGTAACGAGATATGGAACACATCATGCACGGCTGACATCTCCTCTGGCAGTTCCAGTTGATATGATACTTCTCCTAGGCGATTCAAAATCTTGAAGGGTCCAATATATTTGGGGGCAAGATTTCCTTTGAGTTGGAAACGTTGCATTCCCTTCAAGGGTGATACTTTCAGATACACAAAATGTCTGATAGCGAAGGCTAGATCTCGACGTCTCTTGTCGGCATAACTCTTCTGTCTGGATTGGGCGGTCTTAAGGTGCTCACGGATCTTGTGAACTTTCTCTTCTTCTTCTCCTAGGATGTCGGGTCCGAAAATCTGAATCTCCCCTACTTCCGACCAATTCAACAGGGTACAACACTTCCTTCCATACATAAATTCAAATGGGACCATTTGTAAACTGCCTTGGTAACTATTGTTATATGAGAGTTCTGCGGAAGGCATACAATCTTCCCATTTTGATCCATATTCCAACACACAAGCTCTCAACATATCTTCGAGTATCTGGGTTTACTCCCTCCGTTTGTCCATCATTCTGAGGGTGATAAGCTATGTTGAAATTCAGTCTGGTTCCTAATCCATCTTGGACTTTCTTCCAAAATCTCGAGGTAAACTGAGATCCTCGATCCGACACAATGTTCTTGGGGATTCCATGCAAACTGACTATCCTAGCAATGTACAACTCTGCTAGCTTCGAACTCTGGTAAGTGGTCTTGACTGGTAAGAAATGTGCTACTTTGGACAGTCTATCCACTATGACCCAAATAGAGTCATTTCCCCTACTAGATGTAGGCAAACCGGTGATAAAATCCATTCCAACTGAATCCCATTTCCATTCTAGAATTTGCAATGGTTGCAAAAGTCCAGCGGGTCTCTGATGTCCTGCTTTGACAGATATCACATTTGGCTATGTAGCTTCCGATTTCTCTTTTCATATTATGCCACCAAAATTGCTCCTTCAAATCCTGATACATCTTGGTTCCTCCAGGGTGGATAGAATAAAGAGTATCAAGGGCTACTTGCAAAATAACTTGTTTCAACTCTGAATCTGCTGGTACACAGATACGTCCTTTCTAACACAAAACTCCTTCATCTTCGGTGAATTCGGGTACCTTCCATGTACCGATACGACATTTAATTCTGTCGATACTAGCATTTACTTTCTGCGCCTCCTTGATCTGACTGATCAAGGTGGGTTGAATTTCTATGCTAGCCAAAAATCCTTCACTAACTAGCTCCACTCTGAAATCTTCTAACTCCTTATGCAAACTTGGTTGGTATTCTTTTATCATGGTGTTCAATCGATACGCCAATCTGCTAATAGCATCCGCTACCACATTGGTTTTGCCGGGGTGATAGTGAATGTCAAGGTCATAGTCCTTGATTTACTATATCCATCTCCTTTGCCTCATATTTAGCTCCTTCTGGGTGAAAATATACTCCAGACTCTTGTGATACGAATAAATCTCATAGAGGTTAACCATGAGGTAATGCCGCTATGTCTTCAAGGCTAAAACTATGGCTACTAGTTCGAGGTCATGGTCGGGTAATTCTGCTCATGTTGCTTCAGTTGTCGGGATAGATAGGATATGACTTTGCTTTCTTGCATTAACACACATCCGAGACCAACCTTGGATGCGTCACAATACACATCAAAAGGCTTCGTGATATCTAGCATAATCAAGATTGGGGATAAAATCAATCTCTTCTTGAGCTCTTGAAAACTTGCTTCATATTTGTCTGTCCATTCAAATTTCTTATCTTTCTTCAACAATTGGGTCATGGGTCTTGCGATGCTCAAAAATCCTTCTATGAATTTGCGGTAATATCCCGCTAATCCGAGAAATGCGCGAACTTGGGTTTCAATGGTTAGGGCTTGCCATTCTTCAACATCCTTAACCTTGGAGGGATCGACTGTAGGGTTCGTAGCATGGAAAACAAAAAAATTCTACCACATGCACACAAACAAGCCAAGATCTATCTACTAGATTGTAGCAACGAGTCGATAGAGGAACTCACCCTCGAAGATTCCAAAGCGGTTAACGAGAGCAGATTCTCGTGGGTGATGTAGTCGTACACTTGCCGATCTCAAGATCGCGTAGACGATCCTTCCGGCGCTGCGTTCCGGCAGCGCTTCCGCAGTCGGTCACACGTTCGGTACTCGACGAAGACCTTCCTATCCCTTGTTCCAGCAGGCAGCGGAGGTTGTAGCACTCTCCTCGCGATTCCGGCAGCACGACGGCGTGGTACCGGAAGTAGAGGGGAGATCTCGCAGGGCTTCGCCTTAAGCCGGAGCGAGTATGGTGGACTATGAGAGAGCCTTGGTGATCTAGGGTTTAGACACACCAATTAGAAGGGGGCTAAACCAGCGGCTAGGGCAATTAGAAGCTCTAACTCGGCGGCTTGGGAGAAATCCCTAGGCTGTGGCTAGGGTTTAGGTTTAGAGGGAGGCAACTTGTGTGTGCTAGGAGGGAGCCCTGCCCCTCCTTATATAGGTGGAGGGGCCTGCGGCCAAGGGGAGGGAGTGGAGTCCCTCCCCAACTCGGCTTGGGTGGTGCGCCGGCTTGGGGAGGAGGACTCCCTCCCCAACTCGGTTTCACCTCCTCCTCCTCTTTTCCATTTCCAAATTTAGCCGTTTGACTTTTCAATTTAGCTATTTGACTTTTCAAACTAGGATTCAATTAATCCTTTATTTGGAACAGCAATGACACTTAGTACATGATGCAATCATTCCATCTTGCAATGACACATTCATGTACCCCTTCCCCTCCGGAGTGTCGGACATTCCGGAACCTTCTAGAACATTCCCGATGAAAACACCGGAATCATTCCCGAACTCCGAAACGGGACTTTCCTTATATGAATCTTATTCTCCGGACCATTCCGGATCTCCTCGTGATATCCCGGATCCCATCCGAGACTCCGAACAACATTCGGTCTCTTTCTCATAATACCATAACTACTCAAACAACATCGAATCCTTAAGTGTGTCTCCCTACGGTTCGTGAATTATGCGGACATGATCGAGACACTTCTCCGAACAATAACCAATAGAGGAATCTGGAAATTCATATGGCTCCCACATATTTCTACGATTACTTTGCGATCGAATGAACCACTTACATACGATACCAATTTCCCTTTGTCTCATGATAGTTTACTTATCCGAGGTTATGATCGTCGGTATCTCTGCATACCTAGTTCAACCTCGTTACCGATAAGTACTCTTTTCTCGTTCCCATGATATGTGATCCCTTGTGAGCCAGTCACATGCTTGCAAGCTAATTGGATGACATTCCACCGAGAGGGCCCAGAGTATATCTATCCGTCATATGGATGGACAAATCCCACTCTTGATCCATGTGCCTCAACACATACTTTCCGAACACTCAATGCCACCTTTACAGCCACCCAGTTACGGTGTGGTGTTTGATGTCATCAAAGCATCCTTCCGATGATGGTGATTAGCATGATCTCATGGTCGAAGGAATTAGGTTACTATGTATCAGAAAGCTTATAGCAAATGAACTATATTAAATGACTTGATCTTTATGCTACGCTTAACTATAGGAGTATGTCCATCACATCATTCTCCTAATGATATGACCCTGTTGTTAATAACATCTCTATGTTCATGATCAGGAAACCATGATCATATATTAACCAACAAGCTAGTTTAACAAGAGGCTTTACTAGGGACTCTTTTATGTTTACAAATCACACAAGTATTAATGTTTTCAGTTAATACAATTATAGCATGGTATGTAAACATTTATCATAAGTATGAAGATATGATAATAACCACTTTATTATTGCCTCTTGGGCATATCTCCAACATCGACAGCAATTCCTCCGGCTGACACAATATGTCCTAGGAATCCTACTTCCTTTAACCAGAATTCACATTTGCTAAACTTGGCATACAATTGATGCTCTCTAAGGGTTTCAAGGATGTTCCTTAGGTGTAGCTCATGTTCTTCTTCTGATTTGGAATAGATCAGAATGTCATCGATGAAAACAACGACAAACTTATCCAGGAAGTTCATAAAAATCTTATTCATGAGGTTCATGAAATAAGTGGGGGCATTGGTTAATCCAAAAGACATGACGGTGTACTCATACAATCCATATCTGGTGGTAAAGGCAGTCTTTGGAATATCCTCTGCGCGAATCTTGAGTTGATGATAACCAGTTCTAAGATCAATCTTAGAAAACACGTTGGCACCTGTCAACTGGTCAAACAGATCTTCTATATTCGGTAGTCGATACTTGTTCTTAATGGTGACATCATTCATCTTCCGATAATCCGTTCATAAACGGTTACCTCCATCTTTCTTATCCACAAACAAGACAGGTGATCACCATGGTGACACACTTGGTTGAATCAGACCTATCTCCATCATAGCATCCAGTTTCTTATTTAGCTCCGCTAATTCAGACGGGTTTATACTATAAGATCTCTGAGCTATGGGTCCGGTTCCAGGGATTAGTTCAATGATAAACTCAATATCCCGATCTGGGGGCATAGCGGGCAATACATGTGGGAATATGTCGGGGTATTCAAATACTACTCTGACTTGGTCAATGGTTGGTTGGGCTAGAATCTTGTTGCACTTGAATTGACGAGGCAAAGTTTCAGATACATTCTCTATTGATCTCCAGTGGCACTAGTCATGGTTATGGCTTTCTTGGCACAGTCGATTAATCCTTTATGTTTCGACATCTAATCCATTCCTAGTACTACTTCCAAACCTTTGGTTCCAAGTACTACTAGATTAGCATAAAAATCTATTCCATGGATTCTAATAGGTATGGCCTTGCAAATTTGTCTAGCTTTGGTGGTTGAGGCAGGTATTTGAACTATCATAACATGCTTCAATTTTGTTGGTTAAATCTTACTCATACATGCAAATTATTCTGTAACAAACGAGTGCGATGCTCCATAATCAAACAACACTCTTGCAAGTACTGAGTTAATAGAAAACATACCTAGCACGACATCCGGCGCTTCCTGGGCTTCTTCAGCATTCATGTGAAACAAACGGCCGTTGCGTTTGCGTGAGTTCCCTGGGGAAAATCTCCTTCCAGGCTGAACACGGCGCTGCTTCTGAGCTGGTGCATTCACATTGGTGGCTGCTGCAAGCTTGTTGGGACACTCGTTGGAATAGTGACCATTGACTCCGCATTCAAAACAAGTAACCTGAGACTTGTATTTTCCTGCAACAGGAACGGCATTGCTTCCAGTCCTTGGGGCAGTATTGGTGTTGTTGGGGTTCTTGTTGTTGGTCTTGGGCGGTGCACGGTTGAAATTGTTGGAGTTGTCGGGGTTGTTGTTGTGGTTTCCTCTGGGCCTTGGGTTTCCTCCCCCACGGTTGGGATAGTTCGGACGGGACATAGGGGTTCTATTGTTTCTCGGGGCATATCCTGCAGACGGGTTGGGGCGATACTTTGGGGTATGGTGGGATCCTGGTTGATGCATCATTCAACGCTTGCGGTTCTCATTGGCTTGGTTGATCATGCCTTCCATCTGGATTGCAGAATCCACTAAGGCTTCAAGATCAGCAAACGGGATATTGACTAACACCGTCTGCATCTCATCATACAAACCATTCAAGAATCTCTCCTTCTTCTTGTCTTCAGTACTAATCTCATCAGGGGCATACCTAAACAGAGACAGAAATCTGTCACGGTACTCTACCACAGTCATATGATACGTCATAAAAGTATCTATAATTTTTTATGTTCCATGCTTGTTTAGTATCGACTTTTCTTTGCTTTGTCCACACTTTGAGGTGTTTTTATATGTTTTTTGGTACTAACCTATTAACAAGTTGCCATAGTGCCAGTTTCCTGTTTTCTGCTGTTTTTGGTTCTAGAAAAGCTAGTAAGGAAATATTCTCGGAATTGGACGATACAAAAGCCAAAGTCAATATTTCACTGAGGAGGACACAGAGTCCAGAGGAGAGACGGAGGGGAGCAGCAGGGCGGCTGCACCCCCCAGGCGCGGGCCCACCATAGGCCACGCCTAGGCAGGGTGTGGGCCCCCTGGCCGCCCTCCTGCCTCGCCACTTCACCTATAAGAAGCCCCCGATGCCTAAACCCTAAGTACCCGATCAATATTCCATGAAACCGTCTATAGCCGCCGCCACCATCGTCCCTAGATCGGGGGGATCTGAAGCTCTTCCCGGCACCCTGCCGGAGGGGAGATTATACCGGAGGCCTTCTTCTTCATCATGCTAGCCTCCGGTATGAAGCGTGAGTAGTTCCACCTTAGACTACAGGTCATGTAGTAGCTAGATGGTTGTATCTCCTCCTTTGTGCTTTCATGTCTAGATCTTGTGAGCTCTGTTCATGATCAAGATCTCATCTATTTGTAATCATGCATGTTGTGTTTGCGGGGATCCGATGGATATTGAGATTACTATGTCAGATTGATTAATGGTTTTGTCTTATTGATTCTATCATGTCTATGTTGTTTGTGATCTTGTATGCTCTCCGTTGTTAGTAGCTATCTTGGCCAAGTAGTTGCTAGTGACTCCAAGAGGGGGTATTTATGCTCGATAGTGGGTCCATGCCTCTATTTAATCTAAGGGAAGTGACAGAAATCTCTAAGGTTGTAGATGTGTTGTTGCTACTAGGGAGAAAACAATGGTCTCTTGTTCATGGAACAAGTGGATTGTTTACCTTACACACTTTCTTAAAGCAGTTGTTAGTTGATTGCAACTTAATACTGGCGGGGGTTCGGATGATAACCCAAAGGTGCACTTCTAGTCATAGATGCAGTTGGATGGAGGTCTATGCATCTTGTTTTATTGCCCAATCGAATCTCATAGGATATTGATTTCTAGTATTGCATTGGTATGCCTTGCTCAGTCCTGTCAATTGCCCTGCTGTAATTTGTTTACCCTGCATGCCATGTTTGTTTATCTAAGGAGAACACCTCTAGTGAACTATGGACCCCGGTCCAATCTTTACCATTGATACATCTTCCACTGTTATCGTTTACTTGTTGCAAACCACTATTACCTTCCACACCATACATTAATCCTTTGTTACAGCAAACCGGTGAGATTGACAACCTCACTGATTCGTTGGGATAAAGTCTTGAGTTTGTGTTGCGCAGGTCTCCAAGTTGCTAGCAACACCTTTGAGTCGTTTCCTTCCTACTACTGGTTCGATAACCTTGGTTTCTAACTGACGAAAAACTTGCTACTGTGCTCATTATACCTTCCTCTTGGGGTCTCCCAACGAGGTGCTGTTGCACTCATCACGCCTTTTTCTGGTGCCGTTGTCGGGGAGGCTAAGGACGTATTCACAAGGGGAGTGCTTCACAACCTTTCTCTTTACTTTGTTTTTGGTTTTCTTAGTTTCTTTTGCTTGGTTTTGTTTGCCTCTTTTTATCAAAAACTCAAACAAAATTAGTTTAGTTTAGTTTGCTTTCTCTTATCAAAAACACACACAAAATTATTTCTTGCTCTAGTTGCTGCTGCTGTTTGGCTTGCTGCACTTTTGCCAAAATGAACTCTGCTGAGAACACCAAGTTGTGTGACTTCACTAGCACAAACAACAACGATTTCCTAAGCACTCCTATTGCTCCACCTGCTCCTGATGCTACCTTTTATGAAATTAAGCCTTCTTTGTTGAATCTTGTGATGAGAGAGCAATTTTCTGGTGCTAGTTCTGATGATGCTGCTACCCATCTCAATAACGTAGTTGAACTTTGTGAGATGCAAAAGTATAAGGATGTAGATGGAGATATTATTAAGATCAAGTTGTTTCCTTTCTCCTTGAGAGGAAAAGCTAAAGAATGGTTGCTATCCTTGCCTAGAAATAGTATTGATTCTTGGATTAAGTGCAAAGATGCTTTTATTGGAAAGTACTACCCTCCTGCTAAGATTATATCTATGAGAAGTGATATTATGAAATTTAAACAACTTGATAATGAACATGTTTCTCAATCTTGGGAAAGAATGAAATCTTTGGTTAAGAATTATCCCGCTCATGGACTTACTTCTTGGATGATTATCCAGACTTTTTATGCAGGTTTGAACTTCTCTTCAAGAAACCTGTTGGACTCAGCTGCTGGAGGTACCTTTATGACCATCACCTTGGGTGCTGCAACAAAACTCCTTGATAATATGATGGTTAATTATTCTGAATGGCACATTGAGAGAGCTCCACATGGTAAGAAGGTAAATTCTGTTAAAGAAACCTCCTCTTTGAGTGATAAGATAGATGTTATTATGGCTATGCTTTTTAATGGGAAAGCTCCTTTAGATCCAAATAATGTTCCCTTAGCCTCTTTGGTTGCTCAACAAGATCAAGTTGATGTGAACTTCATTAGAAATAATAATTTTGGCAACAATGCTTATGGTAATAACTATAGGCCTTATCCTCCTAATAATGGAAATACTTATCATGGTAGGTCTGGAATGCCTAGTGAAGATAGGATTCTAGAAGTTGAAAGATTCACTAAAAACTTTATGCAAATGCAATATGAGAAAAACAAGATATTCACTAAAACTATGGAAGAACAATCTGTTATCTTGAAAAATATTAGTCATCAGCTTGAGAATCTGAATAGAGAAATTCCTAGTTTACAGTCAAAAAAATTGAGTGCTGAGAAAAATATTTCCTCTTTGTCTGAAGCACATTCCTCTTTGATTAATAAAATGGCTACTAAACATGAAACCATGGAAAGTACCTTTGCTGCTACTCATGCCATACAAATTACTATTGATGAAAATGTTAGATTGTTAGCCCAACTTCATGCTAAGTGGGAAAGGGAAGCTGAAATTGCTAGAAACAATAGTGTGTGCACCATCACCACCACCAATATGGATGCCACTAAACCACAAGAAGTCCCTATTCCTCCTCCAACAATGCCTAAGGCTAATGAGTCTACTACTAGCGATGCTAAGTTTGATTTTGATCTTGATGGTTGCAATATTTATGAAGTGATTATGTTCATGCAAAAGCTTGATAGAAGTCCTGATGCTAGTGATATGCATGTTGCTTTCACCAAACACATTACAAATGCTCTTGTTAAAATTAAGGAAGAGAAGTTGAAACACAAAGCTTCTATTCCTAGTAAAGTAGAAGATAGTTGGGAACCCATTATTAATATGCAAGTGAATGACTTTGATCTCAAATATTCATGTGATCTTGGTTCTAGTGTCTCCCTTATGCCTAGGAAGATTTATGAAATGCTTGATTTGCCACCTTTGGAAGATTGTTATTTGGATGTCCCACTTAATGATAATGCTAAGAAGAAACTCATGGGGAGTGTTAATGATGGTCTCATTATGGTTAACAATGCTTATGTCCCTGTTGATTTCTATGTTTTGGATGTTGAATACAATGCTTATTGTCCCATTACTTTGGGAAGACCTTTTCTTAGAAATGTTGGTGCCATCATTGATATGAAAGAAGGAACCATTAAATATCAATTTCCATTTAAGAAAGGTATTGAAAACTTCCCTATGATGAGAGAGAAGTTGCTTTTTGATCCACCTTTGAAAGCAAGGTTTGATGTTAATGCTTCTTCATTTGAAAATAATTGATTTCTTGCTTCTTGTGCCTAACTTAAAGGCGTTAAAGAAAAGTACTTGTTGGGAGATAACCCAAGAGTTTTCTTGAGTCTTGGAAGTTATTACTTCAGTAATGACCTCTCCTTATCCTTTTTGTTTGTTTTTTGTGCCAAGAATGACCTCTAATGAGAGGGAAGTAATATTTTGGGAGTTGCTGTCCCGAAACAGATTTTTATGCTCCACAACAAAAATTCGTGAGGAGTCTCTATAAGTCGTATTGATCTGAAAATTTACGAATAAATCCCCCAGTATGTTAGCTAACTTTAGTTAGTTCGACACTTTTTATTTGAGCAACAGAAGGTCTTCGAAAAAATCGGTTTCTACCTGCTGGTCTGTTTTGACAGATTTCTGCCATTATTTGCATTTGCTTCTTATTGATTCCTTTTTGGGTTATTTTTGGGAAATTGAGCTTTTTGAGGGAATTGCTTCAATAGCTTGTGTTATTAGTGAAAGTTTTTCTATTCTAAAGCTAAACCCAAGGGTCTATTATCTTTTGAATACACTAATGTTGCTAATGAAGATTGTGTGAAGTTTTGTATGAAGGAAAAATTTCAGGTGTAGAGAAAGAATGATGTAATGAGATGAAGAATGGACAAAAGCTAAATTTTGGGGATGCCACCCCGGTGTCACCCCAATAAATATCCAAGAGGTACAAGCGTCAAAGCTTGGGGATACCCAAGGCATCCCCTTCTTCATCAATAAAAAGCTCAGGTCTTTCTAGACACTTCGTTTTTATTGTTTCATGCAATATTGTGTTGTTCTTGGAGCATCTTAGTTTTCATCTTCTTTCTTAGTTTGCTTAAATAAATTAGTTTGGACCCTAGTTCTCGACGTGTTTTTTTCAAATAAGTTGATTGGTGTTGGAAAGGAGTAGAAAGTTCTTGCTTAGTGCAAGAGGAGCTTGCTTTGACTGTGACTTAGATTTTAGGATGTCATGCTAGGTGTTGTTTTGACCTTAGGCTTAGTAATTATTGTTGTAGAATGACTTGTTACAAACAATTGGGATTGCTTAGTGTGCCTTGAAGGAATCATGCGTTGTTTTAGCATACAAAAGCATAATATTATGGTATTCTCCTTTGATGTTTTGTTTGGGCTGACTTGGCACATGCTCACACCATGTTATGACTATGAACAAGTCACCATAGCCTCTATTATTATTTAATACTTGACTTGTAGTACCACTTTATGCTTTTATTAGTAATGTTTTGTCGCTCTACATGATTATGGCCATTATTGCTCTCTTAGTTGGTTGCTCCCAGTCTTTTGCTAGCCTTTACTTGTATGAGTAAGGTCTACTCATGCTCAGCGGCGGGCCCAGGATTTCTGGTGTGTGTATTCAAAAATTTCAAAGGGTCCAATTTTTTGGTTTTGACAGTCCAAACTCTAGTTTCTGGCATGCATAAATTATTATAGGAGCACCATATAGTACTAACTACATAATATAAAACATATATAACACATTATGACCATCATATAATAGATTCATAGGAGATCATAACTCGAAATTATAGAACATAAACAATTGTTCAACATATAAAAGGGGCAACATCTCAAATATCTCGATGACAGAACTAGCAAAATGATAGGAGAGCTTACATATTAGAGGATAACTTTCCGTTGCTTCAAGGCTTGAAAACTATTGATGATGTCCTCTTCCGTGACTTGCAAGAAGAAATCCATTTCAATGAATGCGACATGACCATCCTTTCTCTTCATGTTTCAGACCAAATGAAACTGATGCAGTCTGAAAAGGCAAAATGAAAAATAACATTTTAGTCTACTTAATTTCGGACAGGTTATATCTGATTTTTCTAAATTTCTACAACACCTCAAGTCTCAACAATTGGACTGGTTTCGAGAAGCTGGAGCAGGGATCCTGACGGTAGTAGCCGACCAGTAGACAGAAACTATGGAAGCGAGGAGTAGCGATGGTCGGCGAGCTCCAACTAGCGAGGCGGCTACGCAGATGAACTAGTGCGGCAACGCAGCCATGGATGTCCTGGTGGTGGAGCAGGGAGAAAAAGACGAGCAGACTCTAGGCCGAGGAGATTCACACGAGTGCTGCATGTCGTCGTGCACTGGGAGTCCGCCGTCGTGTCTCGCTGTCGCCCGTCTAGTTTATTTCATGGTTCGTCAACTGCTTCAGTTTGGGGAATTGCAAAACTGCGGGCTTTCCAATCGTGAGATCTCGAGAGGAGACTCTTATATTGCTCGGCGTCCAGTAGCAAGTTAAGGAATTAATTAACTGGGCCAGCTAGGATGTTGTCCTCATAGAGGAGGGAGCAGGGACAAACGGAGTACGAAGATGGGCTTGCGTGTGCTTAATAGTAGTCTGTGTCTCTCGTACGTATTTTTCTGGTTTTTCCATTTATATACCAGCCATATGCTGTGTATGACTAGTTTTTTGTCAAATTTTTTTGGGTATTCACTTGAATACCTTTGAATTGAAGTGGGACCGCCCCTGCTCATTCTTCCAACTTCCAATAAACCAAGTTATTCCAAAGTGTCCACTATAAATTCCTATGCATGATGTGTGATTACCCCATTCCAAGTATATTCTTGTTTTCAGCTATCTTCCAATTAAAAAGTATTTTGTTATGTGAAAACATAGTGATTAAAGCTCTCACAAACTTGATGGCACACTTTATTTTTATCGCCCCTAATAAACTTGAACCATTGTGTCATCTATGTTGTATATGCTTGCACTTATACGTTGGAATTAGCAGAACCATGCTGTCATGGGGAACATTTTCAACATTGCACTTGTACTTTGTACACAGTTGATATCATGTTATTTTGTCTATGGATGTCGCTGGTGTAAAATAAAATGGGAGCTTGTAAGTCCATGGAGTTGTGTATTTTGTGTTAGAGAAACACTTGGGCTGCTAGCCTAAGCCATGCCTAATCATTGTGGAAACTTGCAGCATCACCATAATGACATCTATGAAGCTTTCTTCTTATAAAAAAGAGACATATTGAGAAAAGAGGAAAGAGAGAAAAAAGCACCATATTCCCATGGTAAATAAGAAGATTGCTAAGATGCTCATTGTCTGCTTGCCTTGTCATTTTGGTTATGGGATAGCTCCTGTACCATGTGCAATGGGTACCCCGTTGGCGGTTCTCTCTGATACATATGTACTTACTATGACAAGAACTTATAGGTGAGTAAAGTTGAGTAGCATGAGGAGCGGCCCTCATATTAAAGGGACATGAGATTGCCAACTTATACTTTGTCAAGCATATACTCCATAGTTTGTTCACTTTAACCTTAATCACTTCAAGATGCTTATGATAGGGGCAATGAGGGCTGAAAGCTAACAAGTACCATAATTTTTGGAAGCTCTTTTTGAAAATTGAAATCCTTGCTTCCCTTTATGAAGGGCCTTTCTTCCACTATTATATTGAGTCTCCACCTTCTACCTTTAGGCACCAGTTAAGAGAGCATAGTTGCCATTCTTAGTTCTATGTGCATTGTCCCAAAACTTATTGATTGATACATATTGTTGTTATTGCTTATTCTTGTGCTATTTGTATCTAGTCACTCTTATGAAATTTGAAGGTGTCCTATGCATCTATCTGCTACTCTATGAGGGACAAGCTGAATGCCACTATGCTATGTTTTCTGTATGTGAAACAAACAAATGTTTCTCAATGCATGTTATTCATGATATTTGTTTGTACCTTTCATGTTGCATGCATAGTTACTTTGTCTTACTGTTAGAACTCCATCTTTCATGCTCATGTTTAGAGTTCTTTGATCCCAGCTTCCATTGCTTGCAAATGGTTTGATCTTGGTTTTGATGGTGCATGCCACCTCAAAAATTATTCTTTTATCACTTACCTACTCGAGGACGAGCAGGAGTTAAGCTTGGGGGTTCTTGATACGTCGGAAACATATCTATAATTTTTGATGTTCCATGCTTGTTTAGTATCTACTTTCCTTTGCTTTGTCCACACTTTAAGGTGTTTTTATATGTTTTCTGGTACAAACCTATTAACAAGTTGGCGGCAGTGCCAGATGCCTATTTTCTGTTGTTTTTGGTTCCCGAAAAGCTAGTAAGGAAATATTCTCGGAATTGGACGGGACAAAATCCAAAGTCAATATTTCACCAAGGAGAACATGGAGTCTAGAGGAGAGACGGAGGGGAGCCACAGGGCGGCTGCACCCACCAGGCGCGGGCCCACCCTAGGCCGCGCTTGGGCAGGGTGTGCCCCCCCTGGCCGCCCTCCTTCCTCGCCTCTTCGCCTATAATAAGCCCCCGATGCCTAAACCCTATGTACCCGATCAATATTCCATGAAACCGTCTGTAGCCGCCGCCATCATCGTCCCTAGATCAGGGGGATCTGGAACTCTTCCCAGCACCCTGTCGGAGGGGAGATCATCCCGGAGGCCTTCTTCATCATGCCAGCCTCCGGTATGAAGCATGAGTAGTTCCACCTTGGACTACGGGTCCATGTAGTAGCTAGATGGTTGTATCTCCTCCTTTGTCCTTTCATGACTAGATCTTGTGAGCTCTGTTCATGATCAAGATCTCATCTATTTGTATTCATGCATGTTGTGTTTGCGGGGATTCGATGGATATTGAGATTACTATGTCAGATTGATTAATGGTTTTGTCTTATTGATTCTATCATGTCTGTGCTATTTGTGATCTCGCATGCTCTTCGTTGTTAGTAGATATATTGGCCAAGTAGTTGCTAGTGACTCCAAGAGGGGGTATTTATGCTCTATAGTGGGTACATGCCTCTATTTAATCTAAGGGAAGTGACATAAATCTCTAAGGTTGTAGATGTGTTGTTGCTACTAGGGAGAAAACAACGGTCTCTTGTTCATGGAACAAGTGGATTGTTTACCTTACACACTTTGCTTAAAGCAGTTGTCTGTTGCTTACAACTTAATACTGGAGGGAGTTCAGATGATAACCAAAAGGTGGACTTCTAGTCATAGATGCAGTTGGATGGCGGTCTATGTATCTTGTTGTATTGCCCAATCGAATCTCATAGGATCTTGATGTCTAGTATTGCATTGTTATGCCTTGCTCAGTCCTGTCAATTGCCTTTCTGTAATTTGTTTACCCTGCATGACATGTTTGTTTATCTAAGGAGAACAACTCAAGTGAACTATGGACCCCGGTCCAATCTTTACCATTGATACATCTTCAACTGTTACCGTTTACTTGTTGCAAACCACTATTACCTTCCACACCATACAGTTAATCCTTTGTTACAGCAAACCGGTGAGATTGAAAACCTCACTGATTCGTTGGGACAAAGTCTTGAGTTTGTGTTGTGCAGGTCTCCAAGTTGCTAGCAACACCTTTGAGTCATTTCCTTCCTCCTAGTGGTTCGATAATCTTGGTTTCTAACCGAGGGAAAACTTGCTGCTGTGCTCATCATACCTTCCTCTTGGGGTCTCCCAACAAGGTGTTGCTGCACTCATCATCATCCTCCCCTGCTTCAGCTCCTTGAATTCATCCCTCATCCGCAGAATCAAACCTGGTGGGACATGGGTTCGTCTAAACTTGAGTTGAATTCATCCCAAGCCATGATCTATCCTTCATTCATGGTGCGAATGCTATTCCACCAAGATCTTGCATCACCTGCTAGATAATGGGTGGAAAATAGTACTTTCTCATTGGCCTCCACTCCTACGACTTCTAAGTTGTTCTCCATGGTCTGCAGCCAGTCATCAGCATCTAATGGCTCTTCAGAATTGCTAAATATGGGTGGATTGGTGTTCTGAAAGTTCTTGAGCTTGGATCCATGGTTGTCCTGGTTTCCATGTCCTTGATTATTATTGGCCATCTGAGCTATCGGTTGAAGGGTGGCTAAGTTAGCTTGAAGTTCAGCTCTTCCAGCTTCACGGTCAGCAACCAACATTTGCAAGATTTGGAACATTTGGTCTTGAGACGAGCGGCTTCCTCCACGAGGATCTAAAGATTGAGATAGATCATGAGACAAGAGGGAAATTTCTAAGGTTCATGGATTTGTTTTTGAAAAGCTTATAAACTTTGAGTTTGACTCTAATTTTGCCAACTAGCAACTTGCTTTTCAATCATTCATTCATTCATATCACCCAATACAAACACACACCACACTAAGGTAACAGATGGTTTTAAGAACCATTCTGTGAAGCTACGGTACAGTGGGACCCGATACAACTCACACCTACGATAGTGCTCAAGTGCTACTACTCATCAGAACCGGTGGCTTCGTCATCATCAATGAAGGAGGAATCATCATCATCAGTGTGGAAGTCCATGGCTTGGTCCTCCAGGTAGTCATCATCATCGCTGAGGTAGGAGTAGGGATCTCCACGGATATCTTCACCTTCGTTCTCCCTCTCCTCAAGCTGCATGTCCCGCTCATGGATGATCTCCTCCAAGCTTGACACTTTGTGATGAAGGCGGGCAATAATGCGATCATTATTGTCACGCAGACGGTGCAGTGACTTGCGCTCCTTCACAAGGATGGCGAGGGTGTGGTCCTTCTTGAATGCAATGGCATAGTTGTGGTTGGCATAGGTGTGGGCGTTGTCCAACTCCTTCTACCTGCCATACAGCATGAAGTCGAGATGATCCACTTGATGCTTCAGCTCCGAATGTCCTGATACCTCCAATGGTTGCCCCATAGCATCACGCCTTACGTAGTACTCAAAGCGAGTGCCCTTGATTTGTTTGATGCTTTTCCCACACATACGGGCAAGAGCTTCCTGCATGGCCCTGGCGAGTCCGTC
Organism: Avena sativa; assembly: GCA_916181665.1. Lineage (NCBI taxonomy): Eukaryota > Viridiplantae > Streptophyta > Magnoliopsida > Poales > Poaceae > Avena > Avena sativa. Next base: position 232,935,593 of record OV702279.1, read on the forward strand.
TAGCCAGTTATTCTCCCTCAAGCTGAATTGGATCCCCTCTGAGGTGGGTGCCTCCATCTTGCCTCTGATATTTGAAACAATCATCCATTGTAGTTCTCCTTGCTGATCATTGAGTTGTGCTCCAAAGAACACGGGGTGCGGGTGCTCCTGAAGTTCCGAGAGTTGGTCTAAATTGCGCTCTAAGATGAGCTTTCCTCCACTTCCCAACTGGTAGAACTTTTTATACTTGACTTCCATCTATAAGAATGTAGGATGATTAAGTTAGTGAGGTGCTCAAGTGTGTCATATTTTATGTAGTATTGCAAGAATTTTTTAGGACATGAATTTTCTTGAAAGAATCTCAGTGATAAGAATGAGAATAGGTTTTCATAAATACTCACTTCTTTTGTTTTGAAACTAAGTTTTTGATTCTAGCGTCCATTCTAACTAGGGTCTCCTATGGTTAGGATGGCTCTGATACCAACTTGTCAACACCCAGATGCATGTTATGCCATACATCGCAATCCCAGGATTACCATTTTTGCGAGACATAACAGATTGGCACCATAGTTCATCATCCATTACAAACCATAATAAAGGTCTTAAAATAAAGGATCTCATGATCCAGTCTTAATACAATCAATGCAGCGGAATAATATAATAACGGTAGCATGGTCGAAGCTCCATCTTCAGGGTCACAGGCAATGCTGACGATGGGAGATGATCCTAGTTGTCATAGACTTCCTTCTGTTCATCATCCTGGTAGTCCTCTTCATTGTCTGGACATAGGAATAGCCAGGGACAAATCCATGAGTACTCTTTAAGTACTCGCAAACTATCACTAACAAGTAAAGTAGTTCGAGTAGGAATCCTAAGCTCTAGGTTTATTTGCAAAAAGGCAGGTTTATTTCAAACCGAGTTTAGAAGTAAAGAAAACTAGTTTAATGTTTTACAACACCTAAGTGGAAACTTAGTTTTCATGTTCACAACCCTGTTGTGGTCAAGTCAAAGTCATAGTTCATTTCACAAGTCATTTTGAAAACATCTCACGACGGAACAGTATGGCCACTCCAACTGTCCATAACCGCGGACGCGGATATTCGAATAGTTTGACACTCTACAGAGGTGGTACATTTTCACCACAACATTCGATACATCCGTCAGGAACAATCCTGAATCACCATACTTAGTATGCGGATAATCAATCCTAACCTTTCAATTACATACCCTAGTATAGGCACCTCCCCTATGAGTTTGGCCTCCCAACCATGACCATCTGTCATCTTGGGAACTGCACAGGTGGACATTCATCATGAGGTAGCCTCAGCTCAAACCTCTTCCGCAAGGGAACCCATACTAAGATATATAAACTTCCAGTCAAGCCCTACCCAAATTCAGGTATTGTGGTTGTATGGTCAAATTGGAATGGTATCGCATCCGAACCCAACCATCAGCTTTTATAAGAGGGCTAAGTCTCATGCCTCAACATTTTCATCATCAAGTCATCTTGTTTTCATAACACATGTCAAAACATTTCATTAGAATGACTCATCATTCCAAGGTTTTCATAATCATTTTCACCAAGTACTCCCATCTAAAGTGAGCAAATTTTATGCTTTAGCACTAGCCACTAAAGTTGAGGGTAATCACTAATGAGGGGTGCTAATTAGTGTGACTATCCCAAATCTTAGTCTCATGCCTCAGTATGACATCTAGTTCTAACTAACTTAGGTCAAGTTTTATGCTCTTTATGCTACCTATAAGATCTTTCCAAAACTCACAAAACACTAACTAAAAGCAATAAATAACTTTGGTAAAATAAAAGAATAAAGCTTGCAAGTAAAACTGGGATTTGGTATAATCAAGGTTGCATAACCAAGGTATGCCTAAGGCATCTTGTATAGTTATCTAGCTTGCATAGGATGGCTTGCAAAGTTGTAAGTGTTAGCTTGCAGTGGTTGAAGTTCTCTTCTTGTTCTTCGTAGTAGTACTCCTCCTCCTTGTAGCCTTGGTTGGTACTAGCGTTTATAAGTAAATACAAGGTACACAATCACCAAACAATAATACCTCTATTTAGCACACAAAGGTTCACACTATATGATCTAGCATCATCACAATCATCACCTCAAATAAAGACCTAGTCTTATTTATTTTATTTTGGAAAAGTAATTTCTACTCATTGAAAACTACTTCAAATTTAATATTCTCCAATTAAAATATGGGATCATGTGGACACATCACCACATATTCTAATACATGGGAATGTGATTTAAAGTGGTGGTCATATTTTATAAAGTTTAAAATTATTGTTTTAAATAATTAAGGTGACTAGAAATGCCTATGGGGCATTCTTTTAATACTAATCCAATATCACTGCATGTAAACCTAAATATTTTTACATATTTAGATAGATCTTGTCAAATGTGATTTTTGAGAGTTGGGATCAACTCAAAAGCCTTTATGGTTGATTTTTGAAAAATGCTTGAATGTGGAAAAGTCTCTGTCTTGTTATTTTTACTATAGGTGATCTCTAATTTCAAATGATTTGAATCTAACGGGCTTGGATTGATAATTTGAATACCTTTATAGAAAAATTGGAATCATGCAATTTGGTTTAGTAAATCTTCTGGAATTGATTTTTGAATCTACTGATAGAATTAGGTTTGAATTAAAATAGAAAATATCTATTTGAAATGCTGGGCTACGCGCGGGAACTAAACTGGGCCGGCCCAACTGCACGGCGCGCGTAGCGGGCTGCTAACAGAGGGGTCCCATACGTCAGCGGCTCAGTACAAGCGAAGAGGTATGTTTCAATCTGGGCTGTGCGATTAGACTACGATCTACGGCTCATGCTCGTCGTCTCCGTCGAACAGCTCCGACGAGAACGAACCCTAACGGCGATGGTGGGGGTATGTGGTGGCTCACCTGGGCTCCATCTAGGGTCGGCGATGGGGGCGAACGACGTTGTCGACGACGGCGGTTTGAATGGTGGTTGCGGCGGCTCCTAGGATGGCTCCAATCAATGGCCCTTATCCTCCTCTGCAGCGGCGGGCTCCGGTGAAATTCCGGCGGGCACCTGGGAAGGGTCAGGGGTGGTTCTAAGAGAGAGGGGAGTGAGATGGTGAGAGGGGCTGCGCGGGATGGTCAGGGTTCATCGGTGACGATGGTGCAGTGAACGACATGGAGAAGGGCGTAGGATGGCGCGGTGTCTCCTGGCGATCATCACGGGCTTAATGGCACAACACGGGGCGGTCAAGAACGATCGGAACGGTTCGACGCTCTGTGCGGCACCGATGGCGTTTTAGATGACGTACTATGGCTTCGTGTCGCGCGGCGGCGAACGATCATGTCTGGGAGGTAGCTAGGGGCATGGCGAGTGTAGTTATGCGCGACGAGGGCGAGGCGCGGCCTGTGCATGAAATGGACGCATGAAATTTAGTTTTGAATTTTTGGATGAATTTTGGTGAGTGTTTTGGTCACATGCTTGGTAGTGTGAGTGTTCTTGGGTTTGGCAAGGTGAACTGGTTTGAGTGGTTTTTGAGAAATGGTGATCTTAGTACCTATTAAGGATTCAATTTTGAATTGTCCTTTGCATAGATTTGGAATTTGTTTCTGTTAGTTTGTAAAGTGGGCTTGGGTTCACTTTTACTTGGTCTAGCAAGGAGTGAAAAGAATTGGATTTGTTTCGGTTAGAAAACTTGGACTATGAACACTCAAAGTGGTCTAGTGGTTAACTTTGGTCAAAATGACCATTTGCTCATATTGCTTAATTTTGATTTTCTCTTCATTTGATTCTTCTTGAAAATGATCTAGATGATATTGTTTTCTTATTTAAACCAATCCTTGACATTCATAGCAATTAAACATGGCATTGCAAGCATTCATGCATTAATCACACACACATGCATTCATATTAATTTTAATAACAAAAGTTTTTGTTAACCCTAAACTTGGGTGATTAGAACTTGATAATCTTTTTTAATATTTTTGGGCTGTTACAGTAGTACTAGGAATGGATTGGATGTCGAAACATCAAGGACTTATAGATTGTGCTAAGAAAGCCATAACCATGACCAGTAGCACCGGAGTATCAGTTGAGCATGTGTCTGAGACCTTGCCCCGTCAATTTAAGTGCAACAAGAGTTTAGCCCAACCAACCCTAGACCAAGTCAGAGTAGTCTGTGAATACCCCGATGTGTTCCTAGATGAATTGCCCGGTATGCCCCCAGATTGGGGTATCGATTTTATCATTGAATTAATCCCTGAAACTGGACCCATAGCTCAGAGACCTATAGTATGAACCCATATGAGTTAGTGGAGCTCAAGAAGCAACTGGATGACATGATTAGCAAAGATCTGATTCAACCAAGTGGATCGCCATGGAGATCACCTGTTCTATTTGTGGATAAGAAAGATGGTGCCACCTGTTTATGTATGGATTACCGGAAGTTGAATGATGTCACCATCAAGAACAAGTACCCGCTGCCAAAGATAGAAGACTTGTTTGACCAGTTGACCGGTGCCAGAGTATTCTCTCAGATTGATCTTAGAACTGGTTATCATCAACTAAAAATTTGTGCAATGGATATTCCAAAGACTGCTTTCACTACCCGATATAGATTGTATGAGTACAAGGTCATGTCTTTTGGATTAACCAATGCCCCCGCTTATTTTATGAATCTCATGAATAATATTTTCATGAACTTCTTTGATAAGTTTGTCGTTGTTTTCATTGATGACATCCTAATCTACTCCAAATCGGAGGAGGAACATGAACAACACCTAAGAACAATCCTTGGAACCCTTAGAGAGCATCGGTTGTATGCAAAGTTCCGCAAATGTGAATTTTGGTTAAAGGAAGTAGGATTCCTAGGACATATCTTGTTAGCCGGAGGAGTTACTGTTGACCCTGCCAAGATTAAGGATGTTGAGTAATGGAGAGCCCCAACCACTCAAACCGAAGTTCGTGCATTTCTTGGATTAGCGGGATATTACCGCAAGTTTGTTGAAGGATTTTTAAGCATCGCTAGGCCGATGACTCTGTTACTAAAGAAAGATCAGAGGTTTGAATGGACGGACAAATGTGAAGCGAGTTTTCAAGAACTCAAGAAGAGGTTGACTTAAGCCCCAATTTTGATCATGCCTCATATCACCAAGCCCTTTGATGTGTATTGTGATGCATCCAAGATTGGTATCAGATGTGTGTTGATGCAAGAAGGCAAAGTGATATCATATTTGTCCCGACAATTGAAGCAGCATGAGCAGAATTACCCCACCCATGATTTAGAGTTAAACGCCATTGTTTTAGCCTTGAAAACATGGCATCATTATTTTATGGGTAATTGCTATGAGATTTATTCAGATCAGAAGAGCTTGAAGTATATCTTTACTCAGAAGGAGTTGAATATGAGGCAAAGGAGATGGGTAGAGTTAATCAAGGATTATGACCTTGACATTCACTACCACCCCGGCAAGGCCAACGTGGTAGCGGATGCTCTTAGTAGACTGCTGTGTAGGTTAAACACCATGATTCTGAAAGAGCAACCAAGTTTGCATAAGGAGTTGGAAGATTTCAGAATGGAGATAGTTAGCGAAGGATTCCTAGCTAGTATCGAACTTCAACCCACCTTGATAGATCGGATAAAGGAAGGTCAGAAAGGAAATGCCAGTATTGACGGAATTAAGCGTCGTATCGGTACAGGGAAGGTACCCGGATTCACGGAAGATGAAGAAGGAGTTCTGTAGTATAAAGGGCGAATCTGTGTGCCAGTAGATTCAGAGTTGAAACAACCTATTTTGCAAGAAGCCCATGATACTCTTTACTCCATCCACCCGGTAGGAACCAAGATGTATCAGGATTTGAAGGAGAAATTTTGGTGGCATAAGATGAAGCGAGAAGTTGGAAGCTACATAGCCAAATGTGATATCTGTCAGAGAGTCAAAGTGGAACACCAACGATCCGCATGACTTTTGCAACCTTTGCAGATCCCAGAATGGAAATGGGGTTCTGTTGGAATGGATTTCATCACTGGTTTGACTATATCTAGTAGGGGAAATGATTCTATTTGGGTCATAGTGGATAGACTTTCCAAAGTAGCTCGTTTTTTACCTGTCAAAACCACTTATCAGAGCTCGAAGATAGCAGAGTTGTACATTGCTAGGATAGTCAGTTTACATGGAATCCCCAAGAACATTGTGTCGGATCGAGGAACCCAGTTTACCTCAAGATTTTGGAAGAAAGTCCAAGAAAGTTTAGGAACCAAACTGAACTTCAGCACAGCCTACCACCCGCAGAACGATGGACAAACGGAGAGAGTAAACCAAATACTTGAAGATATGTTGAGAGATTGTGTGTTGGAATATGGATCTAAATGGGAGGACTGTCTTCCTTTCGCATAATTCTCATACAACAACAGTTACCAAGCCAGTTTGCAAATGGCCCCATTTGAATTTATGTATGGAAGGAAGTGTCGTACCCCGCTGAATTGGCCGCAAGTAGGAGAGAGTAGGATCTTCGGACCAGACATCCTAGGATAAGCCGAAGATAAGGTTCACAAGATCCATGAGCACCTCAAGACCGCTCAGTCCAGACAGAATAGTTATGCCAACAAGAGACGTTGAGATCTAGCCTTCAATGTAGGAAATTTTGTTTATCTCAAAGTATCACCCTTGAAAGGAATCAGCGTTTCCAACTCAAAGGAAAGCTTGCACCCAGATACATTGGAACCTTCAAGATTCTAAGTCACTAAGGAGAGGTATCTTATTAGATAGAACTGCCAGAAGAGATGGCAGCCGTGCATGATGTGTTTCATGTCCCGTTACTTCGGAAGTGTTTAGAAGTTCCATAAACGACGGAAGTTTTCAAGAACATCAATCACCGAGATGTGGAGATCAACCCGGACTTGACCTACCGAGAAGTACACATTCGTATTTTGGAAGAAGCTTTCTGGACCACCCAGAACAGGAGTATCAAGTTTCTCAAGATCCAATGGAGCAACCATACTGAAGAAGAAGCCACTTGGGAGCGCGAGGATTACATGAGGACTGAGTTTCCCAATCTCTTTAGTTCCTAGTTATTCCTGAATCTCGGGACGAGATTCTGTTTAAGGGGGGGAAGGTTTGTAACACCCCAAAAATATTAATGAGGATCATTCCCTAATTAATCAAGATTAGGGTTAATAAAAGCTTTTATTAATTAAATTCAAATCATAATGCTTGTGTGTATGAATGCTTTCAATGCCATGTATGATTGTTGTAAATGATGAGAAATGGTTTAAAGGTCAAAACCATATCATCTAGGTCACTACCAAACCAGATCAAAACAAAAGAAAATGAAAATATGAAGCCTAAGACCTAATGGTCATTTCTGCCCAAGTTAACCACTAGCTCACTTTGAGCATCTCTAGCAACTAATCTTAAACGGAAACTTCTCCATTTCTTTTCTCCCCTTGCTAGACCTAGTGACACTAAACCCAATGGAGCTTTCCAACTTGATAGAAACATTTTCAAACTCTTTTGAGAGGCAATTCAAATTTGAATCTATCTTATGTATCAAGATAGACATTTTTGGAAAACCACTCAAACCATCACCACTTAGCAAACCATTGCACCCAGAGACTACCAAGATTAGTATCAGAACACCCACCAAAAATCACTGAATTTGATGATGGTTTAGTTCTTGCGGCCATTTGATTGAAAACTTGGTGATCATGGTACAACTCTACCAACTATCTATTGTTTTTATCAATCCTTTGCTCACCATTGTGACCTCACCGAGCTCACACGTCGTGCACTTAACTCACCCAGTACTAGCCTGTGCAATTGAGCTCATCTCACTCGTTGTTTGACCCGTGCAAAGTGGTACCCGAGCTCACCTTGCCATCCCGACATGGACAGGATGCCACAGACCATGCTTCCCTCTCCCACGATGTCTAGGAGGTAGCCCTGACCTCACCGCCTCTTCCTGTGCACACCTCGACCAAAGAAAGCTTGAGGAAATGCCAGCACAGCCGTTCCCATTTAACATCGAACCATGCTGGTCGCCGCGCCAGAGCACCGAGCAATCCTGCGCATACACGTCGCGTCTCGCCCTCACCTTGCGCCACTACGTCCACCATGACTCCATCAAGATCCCATACATGATATTTTGACCGCGCGATCGCCGTGACCACCATACTCCATGACAAATGCCACCGGTACAGCCGCAAGGCATGGATGATTAAGAACGATTTAGACCGCGCCTCACCGTGCCACTGTGCGTATGACATTCGCCCTGAAGCACCACGTCGACCTATTCCCTTGGCCATGCCTATAGCTCACTGTAACTATGTCACCGGCGAGCCCGATCCATGCTGTCGTGCCCCCTTCGCTGTTGTATAAATAGATCCCTTACCCGACCCCAAAACGCACACCATTTCACTCCTATATCACCCAGGAACCTCTCTGACCCAACCCTGGAGCAAGGGGAGCACCACCGCACTAAAATTTCACCGGATTTCGCCACTGCAGAGGAAGGAAGGATCCGAAGCTAGGATCCACCCTAGGAGCTGCCGCAACCACCGTTCGAACCGCCGTCGTCGATGTGGTGACCCAGCATACCACTGCATGATGTAGTATACTATAGTCGTTGACATAACACCAACGAAACACCGTTCACTAGTATTACATCCCTCAGAGTGATACAATAGAAACACAGCAGGTCCAAGACATGACTATAGGTTACAACTCGACTCTTTACAAAAGATCCAGAGAACACTCCAGGTTAAAGAGATCGAAAGAAACTTCTTACAAATAAGAATTAGGAATAATCAACTCATAACTATTATACTAATAGACTATATCTGAACTATTGGGGTTTGCATTGGTGCTATTGCAATACTCTACAGAAGTAGGTTCTATGGCTAGATATTATATTCGTAGGAATTAGCAACTTCGTCTTTACTTGAGTAGATGTATATGTTGACTTTCTTGACTTCATTGAATAACTTGAGTTGTTGATGATGATTTCCTTGAGCATAAGTTGATGTAGATGTCGTCTATATTGGCTTCAGAATCTACCAAGGGTTAATAAGATACGTTGAGTACGAGCGTACTCATCAAGTTCACTAGAAAGGAGTGTTTGATGCACTATGTCTACAGCCACAGACCATAGGTCGTAGGCAATGCAGGTTTTCATAAACATTTCTTCAAAGGTTGATTTTATTCTGCAAAGCTATGTCCGCCAGCCTTAACAGGTTTACCAGAACTTTCATGGAGTTCCTTTCCTGGCGCGTTCATAGCTCCTTCCCGGAACATGGAGTAACAAGTTACAGTTCTTACACTCTGTAGAGGTGCGTCACTTTACCCATGAGAGAACTTAAGCTTTGTTGCATGGCCGGGACTATGTCCCCGTTCAAACTTCCTTGGTTTGAGGCAAACCTAAGATCCAAGCCAATCATTGTCCTTCTCCATGACCCCGCATACATCGCAATTGTTGTATGTCCACACTCAAGGTAGAATTTTCCCCGTATAAAATGGTTATACCTTAGTTGGATACACCCAACAACCATTGACACTAGAAAACTTTCTTTTGTAAGCCCAGATCCACGGTAGACCCCCATATAAAATGGCTATACCCATGATCTGCAACTTACAAATGCCCAGAACAGTGTCTAATGCATGCGAGAGGGAGCCGATCCAGCTGACTTCCCTAGAGCTATATATATCTCATGGTTAACGCGTAATATACGGCGCAAGAATCACTAGCGACATTGGTTGTTAAGTCCTAGATAATATGTTCCTTTACCACCGGAACTTTCATAGTAGGTTATTACCTCAGGGTAAATAACCTATAATCATATTATTATGAAAATAGTGTTTTCTGACCTTTTTGAAATGGAGGTGATGACAACACTTGATTTGCAAAATACTTTACAAAAAATAATCAAAGGACATGAGCAAGTGTGAACTTGCCTTTTGTGATTGCAAGATTATGCACTCACGGTCTTCGAGACAATATAAGATCCAATATCTGAAATCAGCATCATTGGTCCGGTAAGGACTAATGTTTAAAGAAGCAGGATGCTATTATGTATAAGTAATGTAATGCAATTTGGTGAACTCCTATCCCCAGAATAAGCGTTGATCTAGGGTTTGGAAACTAGAAATGGTTTCTTTTGAATGTGTTATACTTTTAGATAAGATTCACACTTGTGCTTCTTATTAAGGCTTGTGAGTGTGTGGTACACAACATATAATAGTAAGATCATTCAAAATTTTACTTTACAAGTAATGACATTTATAAGGAACTTAAGTGTTAACAATCCTAGATATACCAGTAGTGTATGAAGTAATGTGATTATGATTAATTTTTCATCTGGTGTCTATGATAAAAGTCTTGGAGTTTAATTATTAAGAGTTAGAGATACTATTACAAAATTTGTTGTTTGAAGTGGCAAAAAGGATAACCTTCAAAGAAAGGTTTCTTTTCTAAGGTTTGAACAATCTTTATGGTTAATAGAATGTGGTCGATGCCTCTTGGCGTTTGTTCGATTAGTTTGGTCTTGAGATACTTTATGTCTTAATTGTAATAGACCAAAGTTAACTATAAAAATATAAGTAGTTTATTAGACATGATGTTTATAAGCTTTGATACTAAAGTTAACTTTAAAAGGGTAAATAAACTTATGTTTTAATTACTCCCAAGTTTTAGATTTATGACAAATGTGATTAAGGTGTGAGATAATATATTTGGTATTTAAGTGAATGATTGGTTTAAATTTGGTTAAAGGTTTCAAAAGAGTATTATAAAGTTAATAATTTACATTTAAGTTTTATTATGAATCATAACTATGGATTTAGGCTTAGAATTTAGTGTTTTATAAGGAAATGAGATTATTTCTTACTGAGGAAATAATTTTAATGAATTAACAAAATAGTTATCTTATTTTAGTAAAATATGGAAATAAAATTTTATTACCTAAAAATCTTAAAATGTCTTGGAATATGATAATTAATATTTTTCTAGTAAATTATATTTATTTAGGATCATGGAAATGAATTTTATTTATTTTTAAATATTATTCTTGTTTTTAAAAAATTCCCCCAAGGTTTAGATGTACTCAATTATTTGTTTTAAGTTTTATTTGTAACATTCTAAGTTAACATTTTTATACAATGGTAGATTGGTTTTAATACACAAAAATGATTTTTTAATGATTTTTAAGACTTTTCCTTATTTCATGAAATTTCACTTTGCATTTAATATTGTTAATATTTATTTGTATTTTATCTAATTTGAACAAGTAATATTATATTTTTACTAGGTAGATATTATTCTTGTGGTCATTTTGATATATCATATGTATTTTGGGATTTTTCTATATTTTCCTAGGGTATAAATTATGTTCAGGGGTAATTTGGTCCTTTAATAATTGGGTAAACAATTTATTTGGTAATTTAATTTGGAACTAGGCCAGGCTCACCGACTAGCCCAACTGGCCCAACTTTGCTCAACTGAGACCAACTGTGCTCGGGTCAAACCCCACACCGGCCTAGTCTCCCCCATCCACTCTCTCTTACACCTCACGCTCTTGCTTTCCCCTTCTGGCTACTGGCGACACCGTCGCCGTCGCCATTCGATTCCGATGGGGCAGGCCGTTGCGGTTGCTGTCGTTGGTCGCCAGATCTTCGCCTACTCGAGCCTGCCCTGGCCCTCCAACTCGATTTGGGAATAGGTCTTGTACCAGGCTACATCCATCCTGTTGGAGATATGCCCTAGAGGCAATAATAAATGTGGTTATTATTATATCTTTGTGTTTATGATAAATGTTTACATTCATGCTATAATAGTATTAACAAGGAAACATTAATACTTGTGTGATTTGTAAACTTAATTTGAAGTCCCTGGTAAAGCCTCTATATAATACCAGCTTGTTGGTTAATAGATGATTGTGGTTTCCCTATCATGAACATTGAGATGTTATTAACAACAAGATCATATCGTTAGGAGAATGATATGATGGACATACTCCTATAGATAAGCGTAGCATAAAGATCAAGTCATTTTAATAGTTCAAGTGCTATATGCTTTCTGATACATAGTAATCTAATTCCTTTGACCATGAGATCGTGCATATCACCTTTACCGGATGGATGCTTTGATGACATCAAACACCACACCGTAACTGGGTGGCTATAAAGGTGGCATTGAGTGTTCGTGGATCAAGAGTGGGATTTGTCCATCCATATGAAGGATAGATATACTCTGGGCCCTCTCGGTGAAATGTCATCCAATTAGCTTGCAAGCATGTGACTGGCTCACAAGGGATCACATATCACGGGAACGAGAAAAGAGTACTTATCGGTATCAAGGTTGAACTAGGTATGCAGAGATACCGACGATCATAACCTCGGATAAGTAACATATCGTGAGACAAAGGGAAATTGATATCGTATGTAAGTGGTTCATTCGATCGCAAAGTAATCGTAGAAATATGTGGGAGCCATATGAATTTCCAGATTCCTCTATTGGTTATTGTTCGGAGAAGTGTCTCGATCATGTCCGCATAATTCACGAACCGTAGGGAGACACACTTAAGGATTCGACGTAGTTTGAAAAGTCAAATAGCTAAATTGAAAAGTCAAACGGCTAAATTTGGAAAGAGGAAAAGAGGAGGAAGGTGAAACCGAGTTGGGGAGGGAGTCCCTCCTCCCCAAGCCGGCGCACCACCCAAGCCGAGTTGGGGAGGGACTCCACTCCCTCCCCTTGGCCGGCCGGCCCCTCCACCTATATAAGGAGGGGCAGGGCTCCCTCCTAGGAAACACAAGTACCTCTCCTCCAAACCCTAGCTTGGCGCCACCACCTCCTGCAGCTGCCGCCGCCCCCTAGGGTTGCCCTAGCCGACGACTTGGGGTGTCCCAAACCCTAGCCGCCGGCTCTAGCACCTCCTCCTTGGTGTGTCTAAAACCTAGATCGCCGAGGAGCTCTCTCATACTCCACCATACTCGCTCCGGCTTAAGGCGAAGCCCTGTGAGATCTTCCCTCTACTTCCGGTACCACGCCGTTGTGCTGCCGGAATCACGAGGAGAGTGCTACAACCTCCGCTGCCTGCTGGAACAAGGGAGAGGAAGGTCTTCGTCGAGTACCGAACGTGTGACCGACTGCGGGAGGGCTGCCGGAACGCAGGGCCGGAAGGATCGTCTACGCGATCTTGAGATCGGCAAGATTACGACTACATCACCCACGAGAATCTGCTCTCGTAAAACACTTTGGAATCTTCGAGGGTAAGTTATTCCATCGACTCGTTGCTACAATCTAGTAGATAGATCTTGGCTTGTTTGTTTGTATGCGGTAGAAAATTTTTGTTTTCCATGCTACGAAACCCAACAGTGGTATCAGAGCCGTGTCTATATGTAGATCTGTTGCACGAGTAGAACACAATGGTCATTGTGGGCGTTGATGCTTTTATTGTCGATTGCTTCTTGTGTAATTTGCATCTTGCGGTATGTTGGGATGAAGCGGCCCGGGCTAACCTTACATGACATCGTTCATGAGACTTGCTCCACACTTGACATGCAACTTGTATTGCATAAGTGGCTTTGCGGGTGCCTGTTTCTCCTAGCATAGTTAAGATCCAATTTACAACGGGTGATTAACAATACTAGTATCAATGTTGTGGTTCTTGTTCGTAAGTTAGAATGACACTTATTGAAAGCCCCAAGCCACGTAAAACATGCAAAGAAAGTAGAGGCGTCTAACTTTGTTTTGCAAGGGTGTGCTGTGATGTGATATGGCCATGATTGTGATTATATTTGATGTATGCAATGTTCCTTATTGTAAGTTGGCAACCGGCAGGAGCCATATGGTTGTCTTTAATTTATGTTAAGACCCGCGTGTCTATTCAAAGTAGTTGTAATAGTTGAAGCCGGTGGACGACAACCATGGAGAAGCGTCATTAACCTTGATGCAATGCCGGTGATGATGGAGATCATGTTCGTGCTAGAAGATGGAGATCGAAAGCACAAAGAAGAAAGGCCATATCATATCACATATTATGAATTGCATGTGATGTTAATCCTTTATGCATCTTGTATTGCTTAGTTAACAACGGTAGCATTATAAGATGATCCCTCATGCACATGAATTTCAAGTCATAAAGTGTTCACCCTTAGTTAGCACCGTTGCTAAAGCTTGTTGTTTCGAAGCACCACGTGATGATCGGGTGTGTTAGATTCTGCAAGTGTATACAACGTGAGCAAGCCAGATTTGCTCATGCAGAAACTAAGGTTTGATCTTGACGAGCCTAGCATGTACAGACATGGTCTCGGAACACGGATCACCGAAAGGTAAAGCATGAATCATATAGTAGATATGATGAACATGTCGATTGTTCGCCATTGAAACTATATCAACTCTCGTGATGATCGGTGTTGATGTGGTGGATTTGGTTCGTGTGATCACTAAAACAATGTGAGGGATATTGTTTTGAGTGGGAGTTCACCTAGATTAATTTTAATATTAATTTGAACTCAATTTGTCATAAACTTAGTCTAAACTATTGCAAATAGGTTGTAGATCAATGGCAGCCCCTACCATCAATTTTAATGCGTTCCTAGAGAAATAAAAGTTGAAAAACAATGGAAGCAACTTCGCGGATTGGTTCCGCAATTTGAGGATTGTCCTCACAGCTGGTAATTTGACCTATGTGCTGGATGCACCGCTGGGTGACCCACCTGCAGCTGATGCCTCCGATGAAGTAAAGAATGTTTACCTCACTCGGAAGACTCGGTACTCCACAGTTCAGTATGCTATCTTGTATGGTTTAGAATCGGAGCTTCAGAAAAGGTTTGAGAATTCAGACCCATATGATATTGTCGAGGATCTCAAATTGATGTTTGAGAATCATGCGGCAATTGAAAGCTATGAGGCTTCTGAAAAGTTCTTTAACTGCAAGATGGAAGAGGGCAGCTCCGTCAGTGAGCATGTGCTTAAGATGTCTGGGCACGCAAACAAACTTCAAAGCTTGGGTATAGTGATTCATAATGCTTTGGGGATTTACCGTGTCCTCCAATCACTACCACCAAGTTACAAGAACTTTGTGATGAACTACAACATGCAAAACATGAACAAGACCTTGCCAGAACTCTTTGCCATGTTGAAGTCTACAGAAGTGGAGATCAAGAAAGAGCACCAAGTGTCGTTGGTCAATAAGACCACCAAATTCAAGAAAGGCAAGTCTAAGCAGAAGGGACACTTCAAGAAGGGTGGTAAGAAAGTTACCACGCCGACGAAGAAGACCAAGGCTGGACTTAAGCCTGATACTGAGTGCTTTTACTGCAAGGGAGAAGGTCACTGGAAGCGGAATTGCCCAAAGTACTTGGCGGATTTGAAGAACGGCAACATCAAGAAGAAAGGTATATCTGATATACATGTTATTGATGTGTATCTCACTAGTACTCGTAGTAGTGCTTGGGTATTTGATACTGGTTCGGTTGCTCATATTTGTAACTCGAAACAGGTGCTGCAGAATAAACGGAAGCTAGCGAAGAACGAGGTGACGATGCGCGTGGGAAACGGATCAAAGGTTGATGTGATCACGGTCGGCACGCTACCCCTTCATCTACCATCGGGATTAGTTTTATACTTAAATAATTGTTATTTGGTGCCTGCGTTGAGCATGAACATTATATCGGGATCTTGTTTATTGCGAGACGGTTACTTGTTTAAATCCGAGAATAATGGTTGTTCGATTTATATGAGTAATATGTTTTATGCACATGCACCTTTGATAGATGGTCTATTCTTATTGAATCTCGATAGTGGAAATACACACATTAATAACATTGAGGCTAAACGGTTGAAATCGAGCGATAACTTGACCTATATGTGGCACTGTCGTCTTGGTCACATTGGAGTGAAGCGTATGAAGAAACTCCATTCCGATGGACTTCTTGAATCACTTGATTTCGAATCACTTGATAGATGCGAAGCATGTCTGATGGGTAAAATGACTAAGACTCCATTTTCTGGTATAATGGAGCGATCTACGGACTTATTGGAAATCATACATACCGATGTGTGTGGTCCAATGAGTGTAGCATCGCGCGGTGGTTATCGTTATGTTCTTACCTTCACGGATGACTTGAGTAGATATGGGTATACCTATTTCATGAAACATAAGTCCGAAACTTTCGAGAAGTTTAAGGAATTTCAAAGTGAGGTAGAGAATCAACGTAACAAGAAGATTAAATTTCTACGTTCTGATCATGGAGGTGAATATCTAAGTTACGAGCTTGGCGAGCATTTGAAGAAATGCGGAATACTTTCGCAATTGACACCGCCGGGAACACCACAGCGTAATGGTGTGTCCGAACGTCGTAATCGAACTCTCTTAGATATGGTTCGTTCTATGATGTCACTTACAGATTTACCACTATCATTTTGGGGTTATGCATTAGAAACAGCCGCATTCACTTTAAATAGGGCACCGTCTAAATCTGTTGAAACGACACCGTATGAATTATGGTTTGGGAAGAAACCTAGATTGTCGTTCCTTAAAGTTTGGGGATGCGAAGCCTATGTAAAGAAGTTACAGCCGGACAAGCTTGAACCCAAAGCGGAAAAATGCGTCTTCATAGGATACCCGAAGGAAACTATTGGGTATACCTTCTATCATAGATCCGAAGGCAAAATCTTTGTTGCCAAGAATGGATCCTTTCTAGAGAAGGAATTTCTCTCGAAAGAAGTGACTGGAAGGAAAGTAGAACTTGACGAGGTTGTCGAACCTTCTCTCGAAATTGCGAGTAGCGCAGCACCGGAAGAAGTTCCTGTGGTGCCTGCACCAATAAGAGAGGAAGCTAATGATGATGATCATGAAACTTCGATTGAAGTTGCTACAGAGCCTCGCAGGTCAACGAGAACTCGTACCACTCCAGATTGGTATGATCCCGTTATGAGTGTCATGTTGGTGGACAACACTGATGACCCTGAGACATATGAGGAAGCGATGATGAGCCCAGATTCCAATAAATGGCAAGAAGCCATGAAATCCGAGATTGGATCCATGTACGAAAACCAAGTATGGACTTTGGTGGACTTACCGGATGGCCGGAAGGCTGTCGAGAACAAATGGATCTTCAAGAAGAAAACAGATGCTGATGGTAATGTTACTGTCTATAAAGCTCGACTTGTCGCAAAAGGGTTTCTACAAATTCAAGGAGTTGACTACGATGAGACTTTCTCACCAGTAGCGAAGCTAAAGTCTGTGAGGATTATGTTAGCAATCGCTGCATATTATGATTATGAGATATGGCAGATGGATGTCAAAACAGCATTCCTCAATGGAGACATTGATGAAGAGTTGTATATGATGCAACCCAAAGGTTTTGTCGATCCTAAAGATGCTAACAAGGTATGCAAACTTCAACGGTCCATTTATGGATTGAAGCAAGCATCCCGAAGTTGGAATCAACGTTTTGATAAGGTGATCAAAAGTTTTGGTTTTATACAAACTTATGGAGAAGCTTGTATTTACAAGAAAGTGAGTGGGAGCTCTGTAGAATTCTTAATACTATATGTGGATGACATATTATTGATTGGGAATGATGTAGACCTTCTTAATAGTGTCAAGGAATATTTGAATAATAGTTTTTCAATGAAGGATCTTGGCGAAGCAACTTACATATTAGGCATAAAGATTTATAGAGATAGATCGAAACGCCAAATATCATTGTCACAGAGTACATATTTGGACAAAGTTCTAAAGAGGTTTGGAATGGAAGATAGCAAGAAAGGGTTCTTGCCCATGTTGCCCAATACGACCTTGAGTAAAACTCAAAGTCCGACATCGGCAGAAGATAGAGAAAGGATGAGTAAGACTCCCTATGCCTCAGCCATAGGATCTCTAATGTATGCCATGCTATGTACTAGACCCGACATTGCATATGCTGTTAGTTTCACTAGCAGATATCAAAGTGATCCAGGAGTGGATCATTGGACAGCAGTCAAAAACATCCTTAAGTACTTGAGAAGAACTAAGGATATGGTTCTTTCTTATGGAGGTGATGAACAGCTCGTTGTTAATGGTTACACCGATGCTAGTTGGAACACCGATCCGGATGATTCTAAGTCACAATCTGGATACGTATTTATTTTGAATGGTGCAGCAGTTAGCTGGAGGAGTGCAAAGCAAAGCGTTGTGGCGAGATCTTCAACTGAATCGGAATACATTGCTGCTTCGGAGGCTTCACAAGAAGCGATATGGATGAAAGAGTTCATTACAGAGCTGGGTGTGGTTCCTAGTGCGCTGGACCCAATGTCTATCTACTGTGATAACATGGGCGCCATAGCCAATGCGCAAGAACCAAGGTCACACAAGAAGCTGAAGCATATCAAGCTACGTTTTCACGCTATTCGAGAACATGTCCAGGATGGGGATATAAAGATTTGCAAAGTACACACAGATCTGAATGTGGCGGATCCGTTGACTAAACCTCTCCCAAGGGCAAAACATGACCAGCACCAAACTGCCATGGGTGTTCGGTATATTACCATGTAATCTGGATTAGATGACTCTAGTGCAAGTGGGAGACTGTTGGAGATATGCCCTAGAGGCAATAATAAATGTGGTTATTATTATATCTTTGTGTTTATGATAAATGTTTACATTCATGCTATAATAGTATTAACAAGGAAACATTAATACTTGTGTGATTTGTAAACTTAATTTGAAGTCCCTGGTAAAGCCTCTATATAATACCAGCTTGTTGGTTAATAGATGATTGTGGTTTCCCTATCATGAACATTGAGATGTTATTAACAACAAGATCATATCGTTAGGAGAATGATATGATGGACATACTCCTATAGATAAGCGTAGCATAAAGATCAAGTCATTTTAATAGTTCACGTGTTATATGCTTTCTGATACATAGTAATCTAATTCCTTTGACCATGAGATCATGCATATCACCTTTACCGGATGGATGCTTTGATGACATCAAACACCACACCGTAACTGGGTGGCTATAAAGGTGGCATTGAGTGTTCGTGGATCAAGAGTGGGATTTTTCCATCCATATGACGGATAGATATACTCTGGGCCCTCTCGGTGAAATGTCATCCAATTAGCTTGCAAGCATGTGACTGGCTCACAAGGGATCACATATCACGGGAACGAGAAAAGAGTACTTATCGGTATCAAGGTTGAACTAGGTATGCAGAGATACCGACGATCATAACCTCGGATAAGTAACATATCGTGAGACAAAGGGAAATTGATATCGTATGTAAGTGGTTCATTCGATCGCAAAGTAATCGTAGAAATATGTGGGAGCCATATGAATTTCGAGATTCCTCTATTGGTTATTGTTCGGAGAAGTGTCTCGATCATGTCCGCATAATTCACGAACCGTAGGGAGACACACTTAAGGATTCGACATAGTTTGAAAAGTCAAATAGCTAAATTGAAAAGTCAAACGGCTAAATTTGGAAAGAGGGAAAGAGGAGGAAGGTGAAACCGAGTTGGGGAGGGAGTCCCTCCTCCCCAAGCCGGCGCACCATCCAAGCCGAGTTGGGGAGGGACTCCACTCCCTCCCCTTGGCCGGCCGGCCCCTCCACCTATATAAGGAGGGGCAGGGCTCCCTCCTAGGACACACAAGTACCTCTCCTCCAAACCCTAGCTTGGCGCCACCACCTCCTGCAGCTGCCGCCGCCCCCTAGGGTTTTCCTAGCCACCGACTTGGGGTGTCCCAAACCCTAGCCGCCGGCTCTAGCACCTCCTCCTTGGTGTGTCTAAAACCTAGATCGCCGAGGAGCTCTCTCATACTCCACCATACTCGCTCTGGCTTAAGGCGAAGCCCTGCGAGATCTCCCCTCTACTTCCGGTACCACGCCGTTGTGCTGCCGGAATCACGAGGAGAGTGCTACAACCTCCGCTGCCTGCTGGAACAAGGGAGAGGAAGGTCTTCGTCGAGTACCGAACGTGTGACCGACTGCGGGAGCGCTGCCGGAACGCAGCGCCGGAAGGATCGTCTACGCGATCTTGAGATCGGCAAGAGTACGACTACATCACCCACGAGAATCTGCTCTCGTTAAACACTTTGGAATCTTCGAGGGTAAGTTATTCCATCGACTCGTTGCTACAATCTAGTAGATAGATCTTGGCTTGTTTGTTTGTATGCGGTAGAAAATTTTTGTTTTCCATGCTACGAAACCCAACACATCCCTCATTGGTGCTAGGGTTTTGATGCCCGCGGCGCCGCCATTTCACCGATGTTGTACTGCTCTTATCACTGGGCTGCTCTGATGCTATGGTGGTCGCGGTGTGGCAGTGTGGCTTGGCACGAGTTAAGCATTGTGGTGTTCCTCGTGTCGCCATGCCGTAGTGTTCTATTTTGCCGTTGTCGTCGATATTACTTTTGCTTCCTCTCCGGCGAGATGTGAATCGCCAAAGGTAGGTACTGCTTCTGGCTACTCTCCCCCTCTTTATAATTTTGCTTCATCTGCTATTGACTCTAGTCTCACAGGAAAATGTCTCTATAAAGATGTTGAGCAAATATTGCTCAGTGGTTCTATTTGTAGTACTGCTAATCACATACCTATGAGTATTTTCTAGTGAGTTGGTTGGGTTTAGTATTACTGTGCTCTCCAACGTTCAGACGATTCATATGATGTCTAGCTGCTATTATTATGAAACACCCATGGATTCGAATGTTGATTTTGAATTTAAACACAATCAGACTAGTCTCTGAACTGGTGTTGATGGTTTTTGGTTTGTGCTTTACTGAATTATGTGCTCAATGTTACCTGCTATTTGATACAGTATACATGATAGTGTACATAGTAGTACTTTACTTAACATGATCTTCCATGTGAATAGCTTGGATCAAAATTATCCACTTCTAGATATCCAAGTATAAAGCTGTTTGGGAAAAATTAGCTCTGGCTAGTGATATAGAGTCTAAGGCCTTGTCTTGGGTAATAATAAGCGTTTCTAATTATTTCTTCTTCTTTGTTCATGGTAATGTGATGATCCTCTGATCAAGCATGATACAAAACACATATTGAGTAGTTTTGTTCTAAAGATAAATGATTCCTATTTTAGTGTCTTAGGAAATTGATTTATATTCCAATTTGGAATTGGTGGTAGCCATGGTTTAAGATAATGGATTCGGTTGCATTTGGTATCCAGAAGTATGTATTCATATCAAGACTTGTTATTCCTATTAACTGGTTGTGCTATGCTTATATATGAGATACACCTAGTGAACTGAACATATGGTTCGGTGATGATTTAGAATATTTACAAGATAGTTTCTTTTGAAATTAAATGAATCCTAAGTTACTGAACTAGGAATATGGTTGCAAGAAAGATGATCTGGATTCATTTAGTATGCTTTGCATGTATATCCTGCTTTGTTTGCTTACACTGTCAACCTGACAGATTACTTTAAACATGATTCCTAGCAATTAAAGCTAGGGAAATGATTTAGATTACTTGGTGTGTTTGGAATTTGCTTTCTGGATCTGTTGGCTATTTCCTGTATACAACATGTGTGGCTTCTGTAGATGACCTTGCTGTTGTGGCACCTCTTTGGAGGAGGCACAGTGGCCTAGATCATCTACATGATCTGCTACCTTATTGCTTGTTAAAAATCTGGCTTGTCCCTAACCAATGATGCAAAAGACTGAGGCACTAATATTCATAAAAACAGATACTTACTTGGTTGCCTTCTACTCTCTATGATGAATTTGCATAGCACTTCTATGCAATTCTTAGAGATAAACTATTCTCCTAACTCTCCTAGACAGATTCTAGTTGTAGAGTAGTTGATTAGATATTGATTTGCAATAACCCCCTTTCTTCCCTTGTTTATGATGGTGAAATAAAACAAGAACAGATACTATGCATGATTAGTGGTATAGCAACCTTTTGTTGTTGCTGATTCTGTGTTGTGACTTGTGGTTCCTAATGGATCTTGTTCCTGGATGCTTCTTGATCTGCTCCTCCTTGCTGCTCACTTGGCTTGCTCCTTCTAATACTGCTGCCTTGCACTTGATCAGCCTACACATGTGAATCTTGTGCTCCTGAACCTTGTCCTTCTAGATCCTATAGAACTGGCTTCTTATGATTACTTATTCTCCTGTGATACGCCTCCTTCCCCCCTCCTTCTACTACTTGATATTCCCTTGGATGGCTTAAGTAAGCAACCATATGCTGATTGGGTGGTGGATTTGGTGGTGGTGTGAAGAAATGAATGGGTGTTCTTGAGAAGAACATGTTGTGTGAATAGAACTGGATGGATGTGGTTGTGAATTGGTTTCGACAGAAAATAGAGCAGTGTTGGCTTTAATGCTACGGCAGTAGGTTGCCTTATCAGTTCCCTGGTATCTCTATGTGTTAACAACACACACATTTCCATATGTTGTGTGAGCTATCGGTGGGCTTGCCTCACTCAAATGGATCAGATCAAGTGAAAATCTGATGTTTTACCATTTGCCTTTTTATTTGACTTTGGTAAAAATTGCCCCTGGCCAATGATGGTGCTCTGAGGCTATTATCTGATAAGAACAGTTACTATTCATTTGGTCAAACTTGCCCCTTCTAAAAACAACTCAGCTCAATGAGGAGACAAAACAGTGCACTACACTATTGATACCTAAGAGCAATATATTATACTAACCCCTCCTTTCTAGCATGTTTTGTTGATCTTTTGTTTTGCGGGAAATAAAACAAAGAAAAAAGAAGATACCAGATTTAGTTTAGGTTTTATTTTTAATATTATTGTAATTTCTTTTCTATTTTAATAATGTAAAGACATTGTATTGTTGTATTACTTTCAATAAAGTTTACTTGTTTTATTTTTCTTTTATAATTAATTTGCAAACAATGTAATATATATATATATATATATATCTTCTTGTAATAAAGAATTATTTTAGTTAATCCATTTATGTAATTTCTTTTTTCTATTTATTTGTTTCCTCTAATGTACTTTCAGTCTTCTATTTTAAAAGAACAACAATATTATATGTATATATTTAAATATTATTATGGTAATCAATTCATTTATTGAATTGTTTCAATTTACTCAATTATAAGTATGATTATATGTTCATATTATATTATAGAATAATTCAATTCTTTTCTTTTGTATTACTAACACTTGTGAGTAATTATCTTACTTATAAATAAGAATTTCATTCTTATTTATTATTATAATTCATTTCATTCAATTTTATTTATTAATTGAGACTTGTAATTATTGTATCTTTTCATAAATAAGAGTCCACCTCTTATTTCTTATTACAATTAAATTTCCAATAATTATTCTATTTCAAATTCTTTTATTATTCAAATCTATCAATTAAATATTTAAATTTGAATTGGCTTCCCCTAAAACACAAAAGCACAATAGAGGTCATGTCGAAATCCATCGCACATGTCCTGATGTTTCCATCAGAACAAGAGAGATCTCGATCCCTCTATAGCTTCTTTAGTTTTGCGCGAAAATTTCCCGGATTTTCTTATGCATGAATGCAATGCACAAACATGTGCCCTGTCTATTTTGAGGTGCTAATTCTGGGATGTTACAGTCGACTCGTTCATTCACCCCCATCACCGCACCTAGCTGGAGCCCTGGTAAGCCCTCGGCGACCCCCGCAGTAGCGCTAGGGTTCTGACTCGCGCGTGCCCTACGACGGAGACGACGACGCTCAGTCGTTGATCGCGCTCTAATCGTAAGGCTTAGATTCACCGATATCGATTCGTGTTAGATGAGCCACTGACAGGTAGGACCAGCCCCGGAGCAGCCCGCAGCACGCGCGTTGCATAGTTGGGTCAGCCCATTAGCGTTCCCGCGCACAACCCGTCAGTTCAAAACTAGTTTTATCTTTTATTTGAAAATTCCATTCTATAGTGAACTTTAAAAATCAATTCAGAGAGATTCACTGCACCAAATTGAATGAATCCAATTTTGTTTGAAAGTAGATGAAAATCGCTAATCACTCCCGTTGGATTCAAACAGTTTGAAACTATGGATTACCCTTGGTAAAAATAACAAGACAGTAACTTTTTCAACTTCAATTTTTTTCTAAAATCAACCATAAGTGATTTTGAGTTGATTCCAAGTCTCAAAAATCACATTTGACAAGACCTTTCTGAATATATAAAAATCTACATACTTACATACAATAGTACTAGACCAAAACTAAAAGAATGACTTTCTAGTCATTTTTAGCCACTTAAATATTATTAAATAATAGTGTTAAACTTTATAAATTAGGTTGGCCACTTTAAATCACATTCTCAAGTATTATAATATATGGTGATGACATGTGTTAATATGATCTCATATTTTTGGAGAACATTAAATCTTAAGTAACTTTCCAATGAGTAGAAATTACTTTTCTAAAAATAAGATAAATAAAATCTTATCACCCTTTCTTGTAATGATAGAGATGATGCTAGATCATCTAGTGTTACCCTTGTGTGATAAATAGAAGTAGTTAAGTATTGTTTGGTGATTATGTATCTCGTATTTATTTTTAGACGCTAGTATCAATCCGGGCTACGACGAAGAGGAATTCTACAAATATGAGGACGAGAACTTCGACCACCTTACCAATCAAGGAAAGCTATACTAAGCATGATAGACCATGCAAGCCTTATTATGCATACCTTTAGGATACTATGTTGAGTCTACCATTTTCCCAGTTTTACTTGCAAGCTTTGCCTTTCTTTCTTTTATTAAAGTTGTTCAAGTAGTAATTAATTGGTGATCCGTGGAAGATTAGGAAGGATGTCATCAAGAGCTTGGAACTTTATGTAGGTAGAAATACTAGTTAATACCCCTCAAATAGTAACACCCCCATTTGATAGATGCTAGTGCTAGATTAAACTTGATCACTAGATGGGAACAAATGATTATAAAAACCTTGGAATGATGAGTCATTCTATTGAAAATGTTTTGACATGTGTTATGGACACAATGACTGGAAGATGATGGTGAAGGAAGTATGTGACTTGACATTGATAAAAACTGATGGTTGGGTTCGGATGCGAGACCATTCCAACGTTTACCGTATAACCACAATATTCGAATTTGGGTAGGGCTTGACTAGAAATTTATATTTCTTAGTATGGGTTCCCTCGCGGAACGAGGTGAGCTGAGGCTACCTTGTGAATGTGACTGTCCACCTATGCAGTGCCCAAGATGACAAATGGTCATGGTTGGGAGGCCAAACTCGTAGGGGAGGTACCTATACTAGGGTGTGTAATTGAAAGGTTGGGATTGATTATCCGCATACCAAGTATGATGATTCAGGATTATCCCTGATGGATGTATCGAATGTTGTGGTGAAAGTGTACCACATCTGTAGAGTATCAAACTATTTGAATAGCCGCGTCCGTGGATATGGACAGTTGGATGGCCATATTGTTCCGTTGTCAGATGTTTTCCAAAATGACCCGTGACTTGAATGATGACTTTGACTTGACCCCACAAGTTGTGGAGATGAAGCTAGGTTCCCACCTAAGTAACTTAGACAACTAAAGTTAGGCTTTATTACTAGATACTGGTTGAAATAAAATTGGCTTGTGGCAAACAAACCTAGAGCTTAAGATTACTATTAGAATGGCCTTACTGCTTTAATGAAAGTTTGCAAGTACTTCAAAGTACACATGGCTTTGTCCCTGGCTATTCCCATGGCCAGACTATGAAGGAGACTACGAGGAGGATGGACAACAGGACACTTACGATAACTAGGATCATCTCCCATCGTCAGCATTGCCTATGACCCTGAAGATGGAGCCCCGACCATG
This sequence comes from Avena sativa, assembly GCA_916181665.1. Lineage (NCBI taxonomy): Eukaryota > Viridiplantae > Streptophyta > Magnoliopsida > Poales > Poaceae > Avena > Avena sativa. Next base: position 232,961,374 of record OV702279.1, read on the forward strand.
CTACTATTATTATTCCGCTGCTTTGGTTGTAATCAGACTTGATCATGAGATCAACTATTTGTAAGACTATTATGGTGTGTAATGGATGATGAACTATGATACCAATCTGTTATGTCTCGCAAAAATGGTAATCCTGGGATTGCGATGTACGGCATAACAGGCATCTAGGATTAAAAATCCGGGTGTTGACAAAACCCAAAACTTGAGCTCATTATATTATGAACATAGTCTAAATACTTTGCAAATCCATTATAGATGTCTTGCCCACCCACCTTCAACCTTAGTACATTCCTAGAGAAGGACAAGATGAAAATCGATGGGTCCAACTTCACCGCCTGGCACCACACCCTAAGAATCCTCCTGGTCCCCTACAATCTCAACTATGTCTTAGAGGAAGAAATCCCCGCCAAACCCGCTGATACAGCCACACAGGACGAAAAGAATGCCTGGCAGCCCAAGGCGGATGATTCCTCCCTCATCCAGAGTGGAATGCTCTATGCCATTGAGCTGGAGCTTCAAAATTATTTTGAGAAGATGAATGCTTTCGAGATCCTTGAGGATCTTAAAGCTATCTTTACTCCGTAGGCTCGGGATGAGAGGTATGAAGCTTCTGATCTCTTCTTCTCTGCTAAGATGGAAGAGCATAGCAGTATGAGTGAGCACGTGGTCAAGATTTCTGGCTATGGTCAATGCTTGAACTCCCTGGATAATCCGCCCCTTAGGGGGCCCGGATAATCCGCCCCTAGGTGTTTTGCAAAGGGATCCAAGGCACGGCGCTCGGCATGGGGGCGTAATTTCCCCCAGAAATTCCGATTCCGGGGCAGTGTTTCTCCGGGCCGGATAATCTGGCCCCCACTCAGGCCGGATAATCTGGCCCCCAAAGTTTCCAACGATCGAGTTTTGGTAGGGGGTATTTATTCCCTATCAGTCCCTCCTACCAGTACTCTTGATTCATTCAAAAAAGCTCAGTACTGCTCTTCAAGTTCCAAGTGATATCTCCATCCTCATCCACCTAAAGGCTTCGATCTTTGGGGAATTGAAGCAGGAGGCCTCGATCTTCATCAACACCAATCAAGTGCTCAACTTCCCCTCTATTCACTTGGAGGATTCTCCATCTAGTATTTCTTGCAAATATCTAGATCTCCCTTTTGATTATTTGATAATCCTTGTTCTTGTGGCAGCTTGTTGTCATCACGAGAGCCTCCAATTCGGTTGTGGATGTGTGCCCCGCTAGTGTTGTAAAAGGATTCGGTTCCCACCTTGAAGGGTACCAATAGTGGAAAGGTGGATCGGGACTTTGGTGGCGAGATCCATCGGTGAATAGGGTGAGGCCTATTGTGGCGTGGTGGTCTTAGAACCTCCCACCCCTTCAACACAGATGTACTTCCCTTAACAAGGAAGGAACTGCGGTCAAACAAATCTCTGTGTCTCCACGTGCTCCACTACGGTTTCCTCGCTCCTCACTTTTACTCGCTAGTAGTTAGGTTTGCATATAGGGAAATTTTTAGTAGTTGCTTATCTAGAGAATTTACCTTTGTGTCAAGCCTAAAACTGAAAAAGTATTAAAATTTGGAGTAGCACCTATTCACCCCCCCTCTAGGTGCCCATATGATTCATTTTAGACAGTTACAACAGTTAGATGTCGAGCACTATCAGGGCCACATCATGGTTAGCACACACTCTTGCTCTTGTGTCAATTGATCATCCATGACTTGCACAACTAGTTAACCGCTTGTCTTCCTTACTTAGGATGAATTCCTCAAGAGGCCCATTACCAACTACAATGAGATGCACATCTTCTCATTCGGCCTCGCCACTAGTGAGTTCTCCATGGGCTCTAATGAGCCCCTCGCTACACCAAGTCCTTCACCTAAGGAAGAAGATGATAAACATGAGTCTGAAATTGTCATCATTGATGGCCCATCACCAAGGCCTTCAGGGATGCCGCTCAAGCGATTAGCGACAACAAGCCAACATACATGCAACTGGGCCTCTACCAGGCTGTCATGAACATCGTTGATTTCTCCAGGAGACTCTCCTAGCAATGTTAGGCCACCTCGTCAACCACAAGGCCCAGGGCACCAACTTTGTTGGTATGGACAATCAGCACAAGATCCTGTGGCTCACGGCCTACCTAGACAAGCACTACTATTAGTGTGAGGGTTCATCGGGGATGGTCATGCATGCTTGTTGGTGATGGTCTAGATAGGATGATGATGATGATGTTTTAGATGTACATTTGGTGATAGATAGGGCTTAAAAACTTATATGGCCTGTATAATTTGATGAGGTGGTACATACTTAACCAACATGTGATGGAGAACTTGATGTGGTGTAGGTTAACAACATAGTGGTAGGATCTAGGATGAACTTATTATTCCCTTTTTTAATGAACAGGCATGCTCTCCTTAGTTTATGATCTTGTGTGAACTTGTCATGCCTGTGATGTTCTTGCTAACTTGCTATTTCTAGCCCATGTTAGTGGTATGTGGTGTATAGAGGGAGGTGCCCAGGACTTTACAATTCATAAGGATCTGCCAAGATCAGGTCAATGGTTTATCCAACAACAGTTATAGAGGGTATACAACATTAGAGGTGGCAGAAGATGAGTATAACAATTTCTTAGACGATGAAGTTGTGGCTGATCAAGTTGTGGTTGTTAAAGTTGTCCCAATGGCTACTAAATCTATGGCTGTTCAAGCTATGGATGTTGAAGCTGTGCAAATTGAGGATCGGGTCCGAGAGAGTAGGCTGCGAGATTTCATCATCGTAGTCTTGCTTGTGGTGATCATGAAACTCCTTCTTTTATGATCCCTCTCTATGGTCTTCTTGTGTGTATGATCAGATATAATGGTAATCTCACCATTTGAACGTGGTTACCACATATAGGCTCATGCATGCAACCGAAACGCTTCTATTTATATCAACCGAGCACAAAACCTTGTATACAACACACCAAATAAAATGGTCATAGATGCCTCGCATGTAGAGGCAACCAAACAAACTTCACCATGTTTATGTGGCCAGGCAAGCCAGAGCCCCCGACGCTTTCTGATTTGATGCTTTGATGTCTCATAAAAAGACAAAATATTTCTCACTAGGAGACGATATTTCTGTTGATAGCACGAAGTCTATAATAACTTTATCAATCTCAAGACCCATGGGATCACGTGTTCTTGAAATCCTCCCTCACTCCGAGTCTGGCAGCAGTGACTGGGTTGGCCGCACTGGCGCCACGCGCGGGTGAACTCCGATACGTACCGACGACCACGGTAATCCTTTCACGTACGCGGTGTACGCGAACATTTGTCCCGATGCAGTGATGGAAAGGGGTTTTGCCGGTTTGGATGTACTCTCTCTGGTGCGTGGAGGTGGAGCGGACGAGCGGTGGCTGGCGTTTGCTCCGTACGAGTGCTCGCCGATTTCAGCTAGGCGTGGAGTTCTCGGGGTTCGTCTGTGACAGTGGACGAGTACATGTCCTCGTCGGGGCTCGGAACCCCCGTTTGTTGGTTGATTTGTCGAGCAGCTCCGCTTGGTCGCGACAATGGCTGTGCCTGCGCGCACACAGAAGGCCGAGACGAGATATCATCATGCTTTCTGTCGCTAGACGTTCTCAAGTTCTGATATACTCCCTCAGTTCCGGGCCCTAAGTCGTCCTTGTTTTACGTGTTTTTTTTTTTTATCAAGAATTACTCTAAATACGTAAAGAGTTTTGGTATAAAACTAGTATCACTGGAAAGTATCTTTCAATACGAATACAACGGTACTAATTATGTCCAATATAATTAAGATTTTGTTGCTCAATTTTTTTGGTCAAACTTTATTTTGAAAAACGTGTGCGCTTTAAGCCTTGAAACGGAGATAGTAATAGTTAGCTCTCGGAGAGAGAAAAAGTGTGATATGACTGTCCTCGGTACATAACGTAGTATTTATATAGAGAAAAAAGGAACTTCTTTTGTTTAAAACTGACTGAGGTTTTAGTCACGCCTCCAGTTTGTCTGACTGTTGCCAGCCTCCCACTAAATCTACAGCTTGGAACACTTGCAGTAAAACACAACTACTGAATCCCGGGTCTGCATAGGCGAGCCCTTACATTCAGAAGAAGCCACCAATTTTTTCGTTTTTGCGGGAAAGAAGTAGCCAACCAACGCCACGCTTTTCTGGACACGATGCGACCGTCTCAACGCAGCTCCAGATAATTTCTGGAGAAGACTAGGCTAAAGAACAGGGTGTATGTTAGACGAAGCTTATCTAATGTGCAATGTCAACTTGTTTTGCTTGAGAATTTTTCCATGATTCCATTTTTAAAGAACATTTGTAAACTCTAGAGGATAGCGAACAACCATCGAGCGTCAGTCGAGGACTGTCGAGGGTTCTTCACTATCCTCGAGAGTGAGTCCACGCTTTCCTGGACACCATCTCAAAGCAGCTCCAGATAATTTATGGAGAAGCTACGCTAAAGAACAGGGTGCATACCCGCAAAAAAAAAAGAACAGGTTGCATCTCGGACGAAGCTTATCTATCTACTTGTGGGTGTATATAGGCATATAGCATAAGCATGTGTGATAACACTAGCGGCAGCACGCAGCGTCGACCGACTGACGTCTGACTGTATCCACATGCCTGTTGCAGCGAAAAATGCGGAACGGCCCGATGCAGCTGAGAAAGAAACGTACGGGACGAAAGGCCTCTGCTCGACAACACTTCTGCCCAAGAGCCACAACATTGGGCCGTGTTTGCCTACCATGCCGAGCCACCCAATTACGGTACATATTCCATCTGTGACCCGATTTGGGGATTTTAGCTAGGGTTTTTGCGTGTGATAACCAAGGGCTCGATTTTAGCTCTTGCTTTATTGATGGCGTCCTCTTGTACTCCCTTCGTTTCAAAATATAAGATATTTTAGGTTTGTGAAGAGAATGTATCTAGACTTGTTTTAGTGTGTAGATTCATTTCAAACATGAGTGAAGAGAATGTATCTAGACTTGTTTTAGTGTGTAGATTCATTTCAAACATGAGTGAACCTATATACTAAAAGTAGTTTAGATACATTTGTTTCACAAAGCTAAAACATCTTATATTTTAAAACAGAGGGAGTACTAGTTAGCTTAAATTGCTAGGGCTGCTCTTCTTACGTCGGAATTTGGTGGTTTTGGTCTGTAACCGTTGGTCCAAATAGTTGCAGTGAAGGAAATAGTAAAATTTCGTGTATTTTGATGCAATGTAGGTCCAAATGATGATCATTTCAGTATTCAAGTATTCCATGGAGGTTTCTTCTGTGGATTAGGGCTAGACAAAGCATATCTTGATACCAAAGCTGATATCTTTGGTGAGTTCAGTAGGGATAGTTTCAGTTGTGATTTTCTGGACTATGTGTTGAAGGAACTGGAATACATACTGGTCCTGCAGAAGAATAAGCTATCCTTGAGAACCCTCGAGAGTAAGTCGAGGACTATCGAGGGTTCTTCCCTATCCGCTCGATTCACTCTCGGTGGTCCTCGACTATTCTCAAGAACCCTCGAGAGTCCTCGACTAACTCTTGGTGGTTCTCGACTATTCTCAAGAACCCTCGAGAGTAAGTCGAGGAACATCTTTAAACTCTATAGGATTCTAAATCACATAATTCAAAATGACATTCAAACTCAAAAGGATTATAACTCAAGAGGATTGAAACTAGCGGTGGTTCAAACTTACAAGGATTCAAACTCCGTACACATTCATCACAAAGGCCAACATAGGCATGATTCAGTACAACAAGCCAAGCGAGACATTATTTAGTGCACATTCAAAGGCAAAAGAGGCATAATTCGATACAACGAGCCAATAGAGGGAGTAAACACAAAAACAATCCTCCAGGCGAGACGTTTAACGGCATGACGTGCCACATCAGCTCGACCAACGAGCGACATGAGTGATCATGCTGCTTATAAAACGGACCTAAGTGACTAGCGCACCCCTAAAGATAGCGGGACTAATCTCCTTTTGGGATTACCATGTAACACCATATCTTTTTTAAATATACAACCTTTTGGAAGTTCAATTTAAACACTTACATTTTAGAATCAGTGGTACTGTTTTTTTCTAATCTAATATTTTCATATATTCCAGATGTTGACAAAATATGATTTGTGTACTTCGGAATTTCTTGAAACATTTTAATAAATGGCTTGTGCATCAATTGATCCAAATGCTAAGGTTTTACTCTTTTAAAAAAAGATATTACTCTGATCCATATTAATTGGTCTTAATTTGTCAAAATTTGGATAAACCTATATACTAAATAACGTCTACTCCCTCTGTTTTAAAATATAAGATGTTTTAGATTTGTGAAGAAAATAAATCTAGACTTCTTTTAGTGTTTAGATTCACCCCAAAGTTGAGTGAACCTACATATTAAAATAAGTCTAGATTCATTTTCTTCACAAACCTAAAACATCTTATATTTTAAAACGGAGGGAGTAGATTCATTCAAATCTAGACAACTTTGATTCAATTAATATGGGCCAGAGGGAGTAACAAAGTTTTAGTAATCTGATCTTCTCATAGATTCAAGATGTTAACAAAATATGATCTGTGAACTTTGGAATTCTTGAAACGATTTAATAATTGGCTATGTGCACCTATTGATGCAAAGGCCAGGGTTTTACGTACTCCCTCCGATCCATATTACTTGTCGTTGAAATGGATGTATCTAGCACTAAAACATGTCTAGATACATCCATTTTAATGACAAGTAATATGGATCGGAGGGAGTACTAATTTAAAAAAAAAGATGTTAACAAATTTTACTAAATAAGTAGAAGCCCTAAGCAACCACAAACTTGCCCTGTAATACACCTGATGTAATAACTACTGAAAACTGTAAACAGCCACATTAAGGGAATAACGAGTACACATTGATTGAGGATTGTCTTCACATTGATCATCACAAACAAGTTCAATAACCCACAACAGCATGATTCGGCCAATTATTACAGATAACATACAACAAACAAAAATGCCAAAACATCATTAGGCTGAAGTCTATAAGTAGACCACAAGAAACCAATTGGCAGCATGACAACCATTGACACCTGCTGAAATGAAGATGATATTCCTGAGTTAACAGGACTTGCCAGGGCTCTCAAGTTTCAGCTCATGTATTCACCAGCCCGGTTAAGCTGGTAGTTCCTCCCTAGTATGCCTCACCTTCCTCCGGGCCTTCAGGTTCTGCATCGTCAGGTTGCCCCGGATAAATGGTTGCCATTTTACTGTGTGAATCATCAGGGTAATGATCATGTCGCTTTGGGCGCTCAGTCTCAGGCCCATATCCATCTTGGCTATAACCATACTGCTCATGGCTTCTGTGATGTTCATGTTGGTTATAGCTGCGCTCACCATTACCATATTCAGCATCAGTTTCCTGCAAGTGACCACACATTGATTGAGGATTGTCTTCACATTGATCATCACAAACAAGTTCAATAACCCACAACAGCATGATTCGGCCAATTATTACAGATAACATACAACAAACAAAAATGCCAAAACATCATTAGGCTGAAGTCTATAAGTAGACCACAAGAAACCAATTGGCAGCATGACAACCATTGACACCTGCTGAAATGAAGATGATATTCCTGAGTTAACAGGACTTGCCAGGGCTCTCAAGTTTCAGCTCATGTATTCACCAGCCCGGTTAAGCTGGTAGTTCCTCCCTAGTATGCCTCACCTTCCTCCGGGCCTTCAGGTTCTGCATCGTCAGGTTGCCCCGGATAAATGGTTGCCATTTTACTGTGTGAATCATCAGGGTAATGATCATGTCGCTTTGGGCGCTCAGTCTCAGGCCCATATCCATCTTGGCTATAACCATACTGCTCATGGCTTCTGTGATGTTCATGTTGGTTATAGCTGCGCTCACCATTACCATATTCAGCATCAGTTTCCTGCAAGTGACCACGCTCATGTTCATGTCGGGCACGCTTGTAATCTCGGTCCCTGGCAGGGTCCTGCTCGTGACCTGTACGCTCGTAATCTCTGTCACGGTCCCTGCCGCGGCCATGAGAGCGCTCACGTTTCCTATCTCTATCCTGGTCTCGGTCCCTGCCATGATCCTTGTGCCTATCTCTATCACGGCGGTCACGCCCTCGGTCTCTCTCTTGGTCTCGTTCTCGGTCCCTATCCCGAGTTCTCTCACGGTCTCTATGAGGGTGCCTCTCTTCCCTTGGATCACGACTCCTGTCATGGGATCGTTCGCGGGGTCTCTCATCACGCTCTCTTTCCCGTACCCTTTCACGAGATTTCTCACGATCCCTGCAACAAAGTAATATGTCACCAAAGCATAGTATAAGCATCACCGTAAGATGATCGATGTAAGGATATCAAAGGCTTACCGATCTGCAGGACGATCATCCCTCCTAGGCTCTTCTGATCTGGGGCGCCCAGCAGCATTCTGTTGCTCTCTGATAAGTCATAACAAAATCATATTAGGACAAGACACAAACTAGATAATAGTGTAACATGAACATCAGTATTACCCCAAAGCCCCCAGAGTGCTACTGCAAACCATCTGTACTACGTACTACTCCCTTTTGTGTCTAGATGCCTTTTGTGTATAGGTTCAGAGGAAAATGAGTGAATCTACACACTAAAAGGCGTCTAGATACATTTGTTTCAGAAAAAGGCTAAAACATATTATATTTTGAAACGGAGGGAGTACAACCAAAGTTACTCTATTTTATATTAATAGTGATCTATATCCTAGCATAGCAATAATGCAGCTTGAAACCTAAACTATAGACAACGGGAGTCATCTTGACCAATAAGGCATAAATGTATACAAGACATTATAGGGCAAAAGGTGGTCTAACAAACAAGAAACTACAGCAATATGTAAGGCATTTGTAATCAATACTGGAGCAATCATATCAGTTCTTATATCATTCTAAGAAGAAATAATGCTTCAAGAGACTAAAACAAGGAGATTAATGTACCTAGAAGTATGCTTCTGGGCAGCATCTTCACCACCAATCCTGCTTGATCCAAGTCCACCACCCAATCTCCTAGGACGCCAATTTGGAACAGTTCTACCACGTTCTACATCAACAAGCACCCTCTTGTTGTCCACTTTTCTCCCATCAGCTTGCTTGTAAGCACCTGCAACAAAAGAGAAAGGGCATAAAATGGTCACACATCAACAAAGGCAAACAAGCCTACATTGAACGATTTCTGAACACGAACTTACTTTTCATGTCCCGAGTGTGTGCAAACTCTACAAATGCATATCCTCTAGGTTTATTTGTTACCTTGTCAGTCACAAGTCGTACCTGCATAGCTCAGAAACAGTAATTAGCAACTTCTAAGAAAAAACTGCATCAAATTTAAGAAATACTATTGGTATTGGGTATTACTACAGATATTAGTTTGTTGGCTAAAAACATATTTTATGGTGCACGACAGGAAGGCATTAGCCTAACTAGCCGCGCTAACCTTGCATATGTAGAGCTTCCACATGAGGATTGAAATCCAGCACACATGAACACATGAAGTCTGGCTGATTCGCGCATGTAGGAAAATTCACTGACCACCCCCTTACCAGGGAACTTACTTAAAAGAAGGGAAAGTGTACATAAGAGGCTAAATACTATACCAAGTTGCCCTCACCGTTGTTGCCTATAAATGTTCAACCTTTGTGATCCAAGACAAACAAAACAGCCAGAGCAATTACATGAATCAAGGTGAAAATAGTGCAGGATGGTAAGTATTCCTTACACACAGGGAAATGAAGAGGATTCTTTAACTCTCTAATTTCCTGTCGTTTCCTCCATGAGAAGCAGAACTTGGCAGCAGCACTAGTACAGCTCAAGGAAAGTAACTATAAATACTACACTCACCAGCGGACCTACCCAATTAAGTTTCAGTGTAGACATCGCCTGCAGATAAGCTGCTTTTTAAGACAGAATGATCTACGCTTCTGCCATTGTAAGAATTCTTCAAGATTATCTGCTCCAGTTTATCAATTTGGGAGATTTGTGGGATAGGAAAAACCAATCATGAAAGCAACACTACCTTGGTGTTGGTGCCGTTCGGCAGAGGCAAATCATTTGTTATGCTCCCAAGATTTTTTCTCAAGATAAAAAAGACTGATAATCAAGCATCAAAATTACCTGTGCATGCACATTTGTTTACCAGAAAAATCTTCCAGTCTTCACATGTTCAACCAATAATCATCGACTAAAATGGCTTACCAAAGGATTCAGTGTTACATACCATGCCAGAACTGTGTTTTACTCATCTAACAAGATAATCAATTTACTACATTGACATCTACTTCCCACATAGTCAAAAGAAGGCTTACAGGAAGAAATGGTGTCTATGCCTCCCAAACTGAAAGATGCCTACACAAGCTATGTGGAGAAAACACAAATGCACCAAAAAGATAATATATTATCATCTCTAAATGTAAAGTAATACTACATTTTCTAAAAACAAGGAACAGAAACAGAATAGAACACAAGAGGGAAAGTTCCTCAATGTCCTTTGGAGAAGGAGCATTTTGCTACAGCTTTCCAAAAACATTTTGAACAGAACAAACTTAGCAAACATTTTCAGCTTTTCAGGTTAAAAAAGGTGTTGAAGGTTCCTAATTTGGTATGAGCAACAAAGTGAAAACCTATAAGACATGTTTCCAAGTAGCGCTCTGTGATAAAAAACTGACGCAAGCTAAATAAGGCAGTGAAACAATTTTCCCCAGACTTCATCCATGACGGCTTACCAACTACAATTATTGACAACCTTACCAATCAGGAATAACTTCACCTGCACTGGGATTTGCCACATATACTTACCCTTTTAATAGGTCCATAAGCTTCAAAATCCCTTTTGACCTTCTGCTCGGATGTCTCATAGTTCTGCAATAGTTTTGCAAATTCACCAAGCATTAAGTTACAACATATCCACTAATGTTGTTTCCACGGAAAAGTACGCCTGAATAACACGGTAGAAATACTCACAAGTCTTGCAACAAAGAGTGTTTTGTATGGATCTCCAGTGACATTGGGGTCGTTTTGTGGGTCATCTGCATAAAATAATTTCAAAATTAATATTGCTCTATATATATAGTGGAAAAAAAGGGAGTATGACTTCAGAAATAACTTACACTTCTGAAGCTCTTCAGCAACCTTAGCTGCACCCTGCTCAAGCTTAAGCTGGCGGATTCTATCCTTCTTTTCAGCCTGTATACAGAAAATTTGTGACTAACAAAATTAGAGAGAGAAAGAGTAGCAACATAGATAAGTACAAAACGGATAACCTTGGAGCAGTAACAATGGACGGAATTTGAGCAAAATAGTTCTGAATAATCTGTAGATTGATCTCACACAAATATTTGCTGGAACAAAGGGTAACATCCCAGTGTGCGCATTGGAATCTAAACCTAGCTTATTTGATACCTCCGAAGTAAAATTCAGATGTAATTATGGCAACAAGTAATATTCACATGATAACATTGATACCATAACATTTTGATGCCAGCATTCTTAACAATATCTTTATCCTCTGAACACACTATTTCAGTGGAACTAAAATGCTAAGTACAACCACTGTAAAAATCCTACTAGCATAATAGCATATCATGAGGTGCTATATGATTACAATCACTGTAATAATATCTTTATTCTCTTAGCATACTATCTCAGTGGAACTAAAATGCCCAAGTACAACCCCTGCAAAGACTAATTACAAAATGACAATTATTAAAATCTTATTACTAGCATATTAGCGTTTCATGATGTACTATGATTATGACCACACAGCTTGGGACAAGGATACCGCTGCAGAATGCCAGCATCAGATAATTCAGCACAAATTGCAGGAGCAATGTCCGAAAACATACCCTAGTCTCGCACGTTGGGACAGGCGGAGCATACTCGGGGTCGCCAGGCTCCGCAAATCCCGACACGAACTGTGCCATCCCTGAAAACCAATAAAAAAGAGACTGTCAGCAACGCCGCTGGTGGCTCGGATCAATCGAGGACATTGCACGATGGGGGCACACCTACCAGAATAAGCTGGCAACTTGCGCTTCTCGAGCGGCGGCTTGTGCTCGAGCGGGGGGCGCGGCTCGAACAGCTTCAGCAGGTTGGTCGTGAGCCCCGTCGGATGGCTCTGTCCGATCTGCCACCAAAGCGCAACATAGAATTCAGATCTCAGATAGAAAAGGAAATCGAACGGCGAAGGCGGGGATCTAGGGTTAGGGTTTAGGGGCGCGGCTAAGGCTTACGAGCTTGAGCTGGAGGAGGTTGGCACGGCTCTGCGCCTTCACGCGGGACTGCACGCCCGCGTCCTGGTTCCGCATCATGGCGTTGCCGTAGTCGCCCATGGCGGCGGCGGCGAGTGATTTGCGAGCTCGGGGGAGACTGGAGAGGCGATGGGGAAGAAAAGGTTTGCTAAATTTTATAGGCTTGATGATGGAGCCCGTGACCGTGAGGCCGGGGTCGATAGGGTCACTGATTGGGAGGACCCATCCGTAGTCGAACCGACCCACATGTCAGCTAGTGCTTCCTATCCCCAGGCATCCAATTTCCCTGTCCTGTGGGTCCCACGTTGCCACCCAGACCCAGTCAAGTGTGCCGAGCTCCTCTCCTCGCTGCTCTGCCGAGGTCGCCGGCTCGCCGCTCGCACGCGCGCGCCGTGGCCTCACGATCACGAGTTGGCCAGGCTCACTCACACTGACCCAGCCGTCACGGTCGCACTCGTGACCTTCACTCACGCAACGTTGCCTCGACGCTGTCCTACTTCCATAGTTCAATCTCAACTAATCCGGCTACGCCCCCTCGGCCATCTCCAGCGCAATGTGCGTGGCTGCCGTGTACAACGGCGACGGACCATTTTGTGCTCTAGGACGGCGATCAAAGTTCCAACTCCTCATCCTGGGGTTGTGCTCGAAGGGCGCAGTCGTCAAAGCCCGCTTCTTGTTCGATGAAATGCCTACTTCGGGTTTGGCACCGCCAGTCATTTGTGTTTGCGTACAGCAAAGAAATTCTCTTGCTCGAGGCCCACGAGATATTCCAGCTCATGGTAAATAACGGCGTGCATTTGGATAGGGGGCTAGGCACAACCCTTGTCCAGGGGTTCTGCCTCGAGGGGGTGGCTAGAGCTGGCGTTGGATGTGTTTCATTGGATGTGAGTAGATGAAGGTGTTTGAGTTGGATGCGCGTGCTTATACAACGATGATCGGTGGTTTGTTTGAGCATGGACATGTTGACTGGTCGAGAGCTGCACAAGGACATGAAGTACACGGGCATGACACGGAGCCTGGTGTCTGGTGATGTACAATGTGATGATGCAGTGCAGCAGTGCAGCAGTGGTACTGTAGGAACAAATGCGTTGGTGCAGCAATGGCGCTCTAGATGCAATGGGGAGAGGCGGTGTCACCTGCGACTTGAGGTGTTATGCTATTCTGATGCCATCACTTTGCAAGGGAGGAAAAGTGGTAGAGGCTGAGAAGATGATAAATAAGATGCTGGAGAGGGGTGTTTTCCCTGATCACGTGATGTTTATTTCAATAGCTAGGTTCTTACCCAAGGGCTGGGAGGTTGTATTCGTGGGGAAAGAATTGAAGGTTGTTGCCAAGTTGGATTGTAGTGGCGAGCTGCTGGAATTTTCTTCCCTGGCCAGCGGTTGCTCAAACATGAGTGTGCAGCAGGAGGCCGAGCGTCTTCTTTACAAGATGGTGAGAAGCAATCTGCTCAGTATTGGTGATGTTTTCAGTATGGTGATAATTGTCATGTGCTCAGAGGGGAAACTAGATCGTTTGTTCTATCAATTGAACAAGTTGGTGGCTTATGGCTATGAACCTTCAGTCTTAACATATAACATTGTGATCAAATGTCTGTGTAGACAAAAGCTACACCCATTAGTCTTATGCAGAGCAGAGGTGTCAGGCCTGATATGTCCACGGCCACGGGCTCACTGTTTGAGGATTTTTTTTATTCCAATGGGTCTTATTGCAGTATTTGATTTCATCATAACATGCATGTGCAGAATGGGGCACCTTAAAGAAGCAAACTTTTTGTGCTACACCAAATAATTAAAGCCAGACTGGTACCCGATGAGGTTATTTACACATCACTCCTTAGTGGATAGTCCAATATGTGGTAAACAAAGGGCGCCTGCCATGTTTTTGATGAAATGCTAGCGCGACATTTGCAACCTGGTTCCCATACTTATGATGCCCTAATAACTGGGTTGATAAAGGAAAATAAAATCAGAAAGGTTCATCATTATCTGGAATGGATGCTGGAAGAAGGCTTTGCAACCCAAACAGTCATTTAAACAATCTTATAAATCATTTATTCAGGAAAGGAGATGTGAGGTTAGGTTTGGGTCTTATTCATGAAAAACCATGTTGAACCTGATCTGATTACCTACGGGGCACTAGTCATTGGCATTTACTGAAGTATAGATCGTCGAGGCATGAGGCCATCTTTGGCTGCAATTCTGTATATGTTGTGTAGACTGCTAACCCATATACCTTTTTACATGGGAAACACAAGAACAAGCACATATCTACAGAAGAAAAGGTTGGGCTTGCTCAGAGTACAATACATGATCTTGCTGAAATTGGGATGATGCCTGATTTACACATCTATGCTGGGATGAGTAATGGCATCTGTAGAGCAAACAAGATGGATGATGCTTACAGTTTCTTGTCACTGATGGAGCAAGCTGGTGTTCTTCCCAATCATGTGACATATACAATACTTATGAATACCAATATAAGATTAGGAGACAGCAATCCTGCTATCCAACTACTTAACTTGCTAAACAGTGATGGTCATGTTTTTGATGGAATAGCATACGCCACTTCTATTAAGGGTCTTTCCTTTGTTGGAAGAACGAAAGAAGTATTGTCGGTTTTCCTGATGGAGCTGCTTCTTGCTGAAATTTCAACAGCTCTCGCCCTAAAACTATTTGAGGATATGGTTTATCATGGCTATAGACCTACAGTCCATGATATAGAAGCTATAGTTCTTTGCTATTGATTCTTGCAGAGGATAACCAGTGGAGAGAGGCTGAGAATTTTTATGATGATGCTGAAGAAAGGGAGATCTCTGAATACAGAAATGAAGAAATTACTAGAGGAGCTATGCTGCAAGAAAGGAGAGCTCGATTTGGCTTTTGAAATGGAGTGTACCAAGATCATGTCTTTTTATGTGGTAAGATAACTCATGTAGCTATAGTAGGCATCAAATGTTTATAAGTAATTACATGCTGACTTGTTTCATGAATGGGTGTTGCTGTACATGTTGAATTTTGGAACTGAAACTGGTTTCATTTAATACAATTGACAGGACTGATGGTGATAATGATGAAGCACGTGGAACTCTGTTACCGGTATAATTTGCAACCGAAATTATCTTGCCCTGAAGTTATTTGAGGCAGTTCAGTTTTGTTGTTGGATATCTTTTGCCTATCCTCTAGAACAACGGCTGGGTGAAATTATTGTTGCAACAACAAGAACATAAACAATGCTTGGTGATAATGCTATAGGTGCTCATTCTTAGGATGAAAGGAGTATTTGCATGGAAAATATGTCCTCTGTCCCTTTTATGGCTGACAACTTGAAATAATTTGCATGTGTGACGCTAAGGTAGTGGTTCTTACCATTGGGAATAGTGCTCTCAAGTTAGATATGCTCACCTGAAGAGGTAGTTTGTAATTTGTACATATCTACATATTTGTGTTAGTTACTTAGTTACATTCAGCAATCAACGCCCACTCTATCTTCTTTTTCGCTGCTATCTGTGTACATATTACACCAGTTCATGATGCCAATGACTTCAAGGTTGGGAAACAACATCTTGAGATTATCAATATTTTCACTTTTGACAGGAACATAAACTAAAATGGAAACCCCCAATTTCAGGGAGTGCCAAGTTTCACCGCTCGAGTTGCTGTTATTGGTGCATTAAAAGGCAGAGGTATTATTAGATTATTCATTTTTTTCCATTTGTCTTACAATTAGTTCTGTGATGTTCATATAGCATGCATCTGCATAGAAACTTCCGTTTTTTGGAAAAGGTGTTTCAACATTGTCATAGTGGAACAAAAACTTGTAAATTTAAAAAACTGACAGCACAGGTGGGCCAGATCACATGGAAACAGTTAGGGGGATTCTGTATGTGGATTACAACACCCCGCATAAATGACATTATATGGCTCCAATTCCCGAAAGGAGATGGGTCTAGAATCGTGGCTATGGTGTCAAAAATTGCCTGTTGTTTATTAATTAAAAATATGTAGCCGAATTTTATCAATTAGTGTCTATAAAGAGACACAAAAAATTATGAGATGTGTTTGGGACACTGTTCAAGAACTAATATATCTTGGAGCCAATGGTCAAAACCCAATGGTTTTAATTGAGAAAATATTTATGATAAAAGACTGCTGAAGATTATGTACGTTCAAGAACAGTTGTCCTATTTACTGATGGAAAAAATTATTTCCAGCAGTGTGGATTTGGAGTGGGCAGTAAGAGTAATTCTTCACCAGTTTCTTGTCTATTGATTGCAATACTTATTAAAATATATATCATGTATAATTGTGTCATCCTGGTATATGTAAAACTAGCATACCTTAATCAGATCTTTTAATGCTTAGTTGCTCACAGAAGTACTTTTCTTGCACTAGAAATTGAATTACTGCAATCGTCTTGGAAATAAGTTCTTGTGGGTTTAGATTTATACGTTTGGTGACCTTGACCCATAAAGGTCTTGAAAATAAGTGCTTGGTGCATGTGCATGGTGCTTGTATTGTGATTTAAAATACATACTGGTAGTCCATCTTGATTAGGTTCCAACCATATCATATCCATGATTGGTGAAGCTTCTCCATGTCAGCTATTGCAGCAAACCTGTGTTTTCACTCTTCAGGCCTTTTGGTTTTACCATTCGATTGCCCGTAGTATGAGGAAAGTTTTGACATCAGCTTTAGTGTGGTATCATTAAGATTAGATATCAAATACATATGATGAAGGGAAAAGATAGATGTACCCAATGAGTCATGATTTTTGTATGGACTCTTCTGTGTTACCAGATGTATGACCAATTAACCATGTGGTTACACCCAGGTTGAAGGTAATATGAGTCTATACATATAACTGATGGCTGATAATTATTGTCGGGCTTCCTATGAACTTTTTATAGTTTTGTTTACTGTTGATGTTTTATATATGTAGTTCTTTAACAAACAAAAAGTTCCTAGTTGCTTTGGTGCCTTCTATTCTAAATACTGACTCAAGTCTGCTCATAAAATTCGTGTAATTATCACCGGTTCTATTAATTCAGTTCAATTTGATGATTTAAATCTGTCAAAACTCACATGATTCTACATTTTTTCCCTACGTTTAATCCTATGCATTTTCTTCTTCTTGTAAATCTTACAAGGGTTCTGTATTGCAGTCTATTGAGGCTCTCGTCACTAAAAATGTTTTATTGAACAAGGAGGTGAGGTGGTTTTAGCAATGTGAGAACTGGTGAAAGTATATTTATAGATGGCACATATATGGTTGGTGAGTATTACGATCTGGGAGGCTATATGTCCATGCTTATACCATTCAATTGTAAAGTTGGATGGAGAACATGTATATGGTGGCAGATAAACCAAAAAGATCATGTTACACCATAATTCAGAAGAGTGTGTTATGTCCAGACTAAATTGAAAAACTTGTACCGTGTAATTTTGATTTATCATAAATCAGACCGTTTTGCTGCCAAAAAACCTTTTTCCCATATTAGTTATGTTTGCTTTAAGCAACTTTATAACTTGTATATCATGTGGACTTAAACAGGGGCATGGTGGCTTCTATAGGGAACTGGTTACTGGGCTCTGGGCTGAAAGCATGAAGGAACTTCAGAGAGTTAGGCTAAGGGCATGTCAGTCCTTGGATATATTTCTTCACAACTCGATGGAACTGACACTAAGGTGCTATCTCAGCAACTCACTTCCCTGAACCACATGCTCAAGGTAAAATCATCGGATGAACGAGGAGCATGGAATGTAGATCTTTTGAATGAGTACCTGCTGCAAGTGGACTTGCTGGAGATTGTGAAAATTCAGACATTGCTGAGCCAGGAAGATCATTTCATTGCCTTGCAGCCAGACAAGTCAGGGAGTTTCACTGTGAAAAGGGCATAACACCTAACAGTGTACTGTCCACGACCATATATTGCAGTTCTCTAGAAGTACGAGCTGTACAAGGCCTAGAGGTGAAAGAACTTTGTATGATTGTGTTTGGCATGTCCCCCAGAAAATGAAGATTATAGGCTTCGAAAGCAATTGTTGGAGGTTTAGCATCAAATGAGAACAAGCTGAAGCATCACTTGGAGGTGTTAGCAACATGTGATATTTTTGGCACTGACGATGATAAATGATATGGCAATTACCAGAAAGTGAACAACTGAGATATACTGGTAGAGAGTGGCTGTTTAGTGTTTCGGGTCTTTGCAAGCGCTGCGGCTGATGTTAGGGTGTTGGTGTTGCTATTAATTTGGTGGATCTGGCAATTGTGAAACGATCTGTTGCATAATAAGCTGGGTCCTCCTATACTGAAGCTAAAAGACGACGAGATAATCGGGACATTGTCAAGGGAAACCAAGCTCTATTCAGAATGGCAATTTACGGTCCGAAACCGAAAGTGATTTAACCATGGCCCCCCAGCCAAAGCCAGGTTGGATGGTGTTATTTGTAGACGGATCCTTCTCGGAATCGGTGGTACCGCTGTGGCAGGAATGGTATTATGTGTGGATGCGGCCGAGTTGATATTTTCAGCATGATGATGATATTTTACAAGTCGATTCATGTGCGGTGATGGAAGGAATGTATGTGACAATGCAATGGGTACATCCCGGAACGGAGTAGGACAGAAATGAGTACCGCATGCAGGTTACATCACACTCTGAATTTTACTGCACTCTTCTGTTTTTTTAGAGAAAGCACTAGGCTTTATTACGAAACAATTTGGGCAGAATCGCACATTACAGAACTACTGGCACACTCTGGTTTACATTGCAGTTTAAACCATACTGAGCCAGGTCATTGGCAGCTCTATTCGTATCACGTTTTCTATACCTGACTGAACACATAGAAAACCACGTTCTACTCTGGATCTTTAGGTCCTCAATGACCGACGCCTCCCTGGAGAAGCCACAGCCCTTCCTGCTATTTAGCGCCATAGCTAAAACTTGTGTATCAGTTTCAAATTCAGCCCTGATCACTCCCAACTCTGCTGCAAGGTTGAAGGCTTCTTCCATTGCCCGTAGCTCTGTGGTGAAAGTGTCATTAATTGCATCAGAACTACATGCTCGAGCCGCAACAACCTCCCCATCTGCCGATCGCACAATAATCACCTTCTGGGGGTTGCCTCCAGGCATGCACTACTGTTCTTGATGCGCTAGGCTCCTTCCCAAAACAGGTTAAATATTATTCAGCTGCGGTGCATTTTACTCGATGTGCCAAGTCCGATATATGCATAGGAATTTCCCCTTCTCTTGCTCTGTTTCTCTCCTGCCACCATATCTACCACATAGTGATGATTTTTATCTTTTGTGCTTCATGCAGATCCCAAATCACATCCATCGTATCTTCAATATTTCTACACACATCAAGCTTCTGTCTTAATCTTTCATACCCAAGCTAGTGTTGTCCAGAGCAGTTTCACTTCCTTACACTTCACAAACAGATGACACTCATCCTCATGCACTCATTCTGTATTTGTGCAGCTATGTTGAGTCCTTTAGAACATGCAATGCAAAGGACCTGCACCGGACGCTAAAGGCAAACAACTTATGCTACTACCTGTTCCAAGACTCGGTTCTGAGGGCCCTCCGGCTTCACGGTGGGCCGTGGGCAGCACCAGTAGCAGGCTGTCTGAAAGCAAACATGGATGCTGGTTGGGATCCGATCAGTAAAACAAGATGGGCTTGGGCAGCACCAGTAGCAGGCTGTCTGAAAGCAAACGTGGATGCTGGTTGGGATCCGATCAGTAAAACAAGATGGGCTTGGGGCATCACCAGTAGCAGGCTGTCTGAAAGCAAACGTGGATGCTGGTTGGGATCCGATCAGTAAAACAAGATGGGCTTGGGATTATAGTCAGAGATGATAATCAGCTCTGAATGGAAATTCGTCCCTTGGTGCGTTGGCAGTGCAGACGACGGTGAAGACCTGGCATGCGTAGAAGGTCTGAAGATACTGATTAACACAGAGTGCAATGCTGCAACCCTGGAGTCAGATTGCCTCCGAGTTGTGCTAATTCTAGCAGATAATGGCATGGATCCGTCGCCAGGTTGAAGCTTGATGCAGGAAGAAGGACAGGAGCTTCTGAAAATCTATCGTCACATCAAGGTGGCTAAAGTGGATCGAGTGAGCAATGGCGCGGCGCATAGCTTACCGCAGTTGCAAGAGTGGCATGAGTGGTGCTCTATGTGGGGGTCTGTCCCGGCCTGTTTGTCTGCGGCTATCACGAATGATTGGAATAATATTATGCCTAATTAATAAAGCTCACTGAGTTCCTTAAGAAAAATGCTTTGTTTTGTTTGGGCATTTGAGTACCAAATTCGCCACCATATTTGTTGACCCTCTCGTAAAGAAAAAAAAAAGCCTCCTTCGAGATCACGCAGTGTAGCCACAGGTTATTCGATACGGTTACGAGCTCAGCAAAACCAAATAAATTCTGGATCAAGGTCTAGTACTCCACAAGAGTCGTCTGTTGTTGCGAGGATTTGCAGCCTGACACTTGTCTGGCGACGGTGATTCTGTGTCAGTCCAATCCTCTACCTAACCACCCCTCTCACGATCACATCAGCCGTCTGCAATTCCCCTTCCACCTGTGCTGTTTCACCCCATCAGGTAACCGTTTGGAACGCAGAAAAGGCCACTAGCCGTCGCGCTCTTCCATTGCGTTGCGTGCAGCCAGGGAGCAGGGTGGCGTTACTGTCCACGACAGCGACGGCGAGTAGAATTTGGTTTGACATCCACATTCCACGGCTGGCTGGGGCTGCTTCGGCGTTAAGTTTACCGGGTACGCTGGCTGCAAGTTATTCAGTGACTAGACGACGACGACGGACGCGAGAATTTTACAGGAAACAGCTGTATCTCGGCTTGGTAAGAATCTGCAGGAGCATGTTTTGTGTGACGACGAGGCAGTTGGAACCGACGCGACGTCCGTAGGTGGTGAAGGAGATGATGCCCACCGCAAAGGAAAACCGTGCGTGTCTCACTTTCGTATATATCCTTCATATTTTAGAGCTGCTGGATCCAGCAGTACGCTTTTCTTACGTTCGCTGTAACTTCCAGCCCGACTCACACGGGCTCACTGTAAGGGCATGAGCAATGGTACAGACGACTCGTGTCTGTATAATGTCTCCACGTCACCAGCAAAGAAAACTAAAGACACCCTGTATAGTAAGCTGTCTATTAGGCCATCTGTAAGCGCCGCAAAATCAGGAAATTCTGTTGTTAACTTCCGCTGATGGATTAGCACAAGAGAAGTAACTCGATGGAAAAAATTCACAAGCAAAGAGAAAGCTTTATTCGTTCTGCTAGTTTATTCTCAAAGATTATAAGTACAACACGTGTGTACTGGATGATTACAAACGAAAAATTACAAATTAACTAAGCCCTTATTACATAGAATGAATTGAAAGGGAATTTGTATCATGTATGAAGAAAAAACATGAAAATATAATCGAGATAGTAATAAATCACTCGTCTCCCATGGTTCTCCAAATATGCTCAACCAAATCTTCCTTGAGTTGTTTATGTGTTGGTCTAGCACGAATATTAGAATTCCTCTGCAGAACATCCGCGAAGCATATATTAGGTCCACTATTGACCTCTGGCGGTAAAGCGAAAGATGACCGTGGATTCTCGTTCAAGTCCAAAGGAATGTTAATCATTTCTCCCTCGTCTTCCACAATCATGTTATGGAGAATGACACAAGCTTCCATAACTTGAGCGACAGAAGCACGCTTCCAAAACCGTGCTGGACGTCGAACAATATTAAAACGAGCTTGTAGAACTCCAAATGCACGTTCTACATCTTTCCTCGCCGCTTCTTGTTGCCGTGCAAACAATTTGTGCTTCTCTGTCTGGGGGAGCGCTACAGTCTTTACAAAGACAGCCCATTCTGGATAAATTCCATCGGCAAGGTAGTAACCCCGATCATATTCTCGTCCATTAACACTGAAGTGCACACGTGGAGCTTCCCCTTTCAACTCTTTAATAAACAAAGGTGACTTATTAAGAACATTGATATCATTGTTTGACCCTGCAGTACCAAAATAAGCATGCCATATCCGAAGGTCTTGCGAAGCCACTGCTTCAAGGATCATGGTAGGAACCCCATGATCACCACGGGTAAATTGACCCCTCCATGCGGTCGGGCATTTTTCCCATTGCCAGTGCATACAATCTATACTACCTAGCATGCCAGGAAAGCCACGAGACTCACCAACTTGAAGCAAATATTCCACTTCATCAACTGTGGGTGGCCGCAAATACTCACCGCCAAATATGTCAATCACACCTTGGGCAAAATAACCCAAGCACTCCAATGTAGTACTTGCGGCCATCATTACTACCTCATCAAGTTGGTCCGCAGATGTGCCATATGCCAACATGCGGATGGCCGCAGTACACTTTTGCAATGGCGTGAGCCCTTGTCGATTGGTGGCATCTGTCCTATCCGTGAAATAAGGATCCCACTGAGTGAGAGCATTCACTATCCGTAGGAATAAAGGTCTTCTCATCCGAAATCTTCTACGAAACATCTCATCGGTGTACATTGGTTTTTCAGAGAAGTAACAATGCACAAGGTTCTGGTGGGCGACTTCACGATACCTTAGTATGTACCTCCTAGTACCACTTCGGCGACTAGATTGTTCCCCGAGCCTAGCCATCAACCTATTAGTAACCCGCTCGCTAATCCTATCAGAGATTCCGTCAAAGATTTCATCCTCTGGGTCGAAGTCTTCGTCCTCATCAGAGTAAGACGAGTACTCGGTTGTTGGGCTACCATTGTCGATGTCGTCACCATCATCAGATGAAACATCAGAGCCAGACTGATATGACATATTGTGTCAATGAGGTCCTACATTATGTTAAATCAATGTGAGCTTACGTTTTGTTATTTGTTCAATTCCACTAGCAGTACTTGTGTTGGAGAAGAAGCTTGATAAATCATACTCCCTAGGTTCTCTCTTAATCTACATTATATACCAAATATTTATTTCATATTAATCTACGTTCTAGCAGCTGAAACAACAAGAACATACAAAACTAAGTGATCCTGGTTACATAGTATATAAGTAGTACTACTAAATACAATATTAGTTTGTCTAATTTTTCCTAGAATGTAGACTGAAATAGAATGTAGGGAGGATATTATGTAAGAAAGTGCCGGTAATTGCAACTAAAATTGAGAAGGCATGCATCAAAAACCCAATTTAAACAACAAGATTAAACAAATAAACAGAGACTTTGAAAAACAGAGAGACTTACAATTTGCAATGAGAAGTGAAGTAGGTGTGGTGTTGATCAAATAAACAGAGGCAAGGCGTTCTTATGGACTGGTGTTGGTTAGCGCCACAACCAGTACATATATAGTGGTGGGAATTATTCATGGTGTGAGTTACTAGATCCAAGTATTCCTCCATGCAGATATTGACTTTGAAAAACAGAAGTAGATATGTAGTGGTGTGAATTAGTCATGGCTTGCCGTACTAGATCCAAGTCTTCCTCCATGCAGAACCGTACTTTGAAAAGGTACCAGTACTTATATGCAAAAGAGTCTCCCAGCTTGTACGTGACCTTTAGCAAACTAGCAGGCCCATACAATGCATTATCACTCGAACCGTTTCAATATAATTCTAGCAAAAGTACATTCATTCAGTAGCAAAGGCTATCAATTCAATAGAATACATAATTAACTTGGAGTACTAGGAAAGTAAGCTCGAAAATAAAGCTGAAACAGATAAACAAAGATCACCCGTGCTTGGACTTAGAAGAAACAACATAAGTACTAAAAATAAATCAAACCATCTAAAAGCTTGTTGACATAAAAGTGCAGGATCAATATGCTTCAGATCCTACACACCAAATAATCTCTCTCTCATAACCTTCAGTGTCTTCACATGCTCACTCTTCATTTCATCTGTCATCCCTACTGTATCTTGCACAAGAAGTGTCCTGTAAGCTCTCATCATTTCAGCCTCCTTATCTAGCTTTCTAGCTTCAATATTATCCTTTGCTGCAAGGGCTGAAAGCCTTGCTGTTTCTGCCGATAGCCTTGCTGTTTCAAGCTTCTCAGTTGAGACACGTTTCCTCACTTCTATTGCCTCACTACGAGTTTTCTGAGCTTCGGCTTGAGCAGCTACCAACTTCTCGAGCAATTCCATATCAGCTGCAACCTCCTTTGACTTGCCTTTCCCATTACGCTCGGCCTTTGCTGCTTTTGTTCCCATTGGTTTAGGGATATCTTCAGCATCTTTTGGTGAAGAAGTGTCCTTTCCCGCCTCCCCTGCATCTGATGTCTTTCTTTTCTTCGTGTTTCCGAGCCATTCATTGTAAGTACACCATTTTGGCCACACATTAACAGCCTTCCAACAATCATAGTGATGAAATTGTCCTTTATAGTCATCTTCATAGAATTTGTAGGCTTTCTCTAGCAGCTGAGCATCTGACTGTCCACTAGCATATATGGCAGAAGCCTTGGTATAACAGCAGTGGAACTGATAGACCAGCTTGTTAAGACTATGCCATGGTCTTTTGCTTGCTTCACATTTCTTTTCCGATTTTTCGGAGTGGTGCTGTTGTAGACCCTTGTGACATCTCCCCAATATTGATCACTCTTCTTGTTGTTTCCATTGATTGGATCATTTGAATTGTTTAACCAAGCACTCATCTACATTTGTGAACAAAAATATTATTTCTCCTACAAACATGGTTAATTCAGATTGCCAAATGTAGTACACGAGAGAGTTACCAGTCTTTCATCTTCATCTTTTGTCCACGCAAGTCGCTTCTCAGTCCTAACATCTCCATCCTCATCACCACTGTCAACACTGATAGCTCGCTGTAAACGAGATGGTTGAAGTGGAGTTCTCTCCTTGGCAAGTGATGGTGACGGAATCCCTCGGGCCACAGATGGTTGAAATGGAGCACAAGGCAAAGGACCGCCGACAAAATGAAAATTTTGTGCCATGCCATGTTGATTACGTGGTTGCTGAGGTAAAGGGACACTTGATGGATCATGCAAGTAGTTTAGAAAACCACCTGGAGGGCGAGGATCGACAAACCTAAAAAAGGAAAAATAAACCTTGCGTGAACTTAATGGTTCAATATAGCATAAAGTAGCACAATTATATAACTTGAAGATTAAAGAACATATTGTCATATATATTATACCCTTATACAAGTCGTATTGATTATATTCATGTGAGTTGAAACACTAACTAGTCAATTGCCGTTGTGTGCAACTATTAGTATGTCTTGCAGCATGGCAACAACGCAAAATTGAAGTGAGCTTTCGTATGCATGGGCTATTTATCCAGGACTAGAACATAAGTCATAGCTAGTGGCAACTCCATGAATCATATTTACATTAGCAAGTTGACGAAACAAGGGGCGACACCTCCTATAGAAACCAATTCATGCAATATACTAGTATACTACTAATCAACGGGTAAGAGCTTAATTAGGAGGGTAGTGCGGACAAATTTGTCCAGCTATCATGACCTCAAGGATTTAATCCCCTTCCCCAACGCCCAGAAAATATCAGTGAAATTTGAGATCCACCGCAAGGAAGTAAAATTACTTAAACATACACTCGATTTATAGGATGAATAACATCAGATCCAGAAATCTGACAAAAGTAGAGCTTTGGGTAATTAAGAGATGTACCAATCTGGGGTTGGAGATGAGAAGCCGGTGGCCGGGACATTCCACGGCTGCTTGTCCGCTGGAGGAGGCTGACTCGAGGATGCTCTGCCTCTAGGCATCTCGCCCCACCAAGATACTGGCGTGGTTCGGGAGAGGGCGGCCGTCTGTTCAGCTGAGGTGACCTGTTGAGGTTCCGGTGGTGGCGGAGGAGCAGGAATTCGTGTTGATTGCTTCCCCATTCTCTCCAACTAGGAAAAGCAGTGCGTGCTTCGTGGTCCTCGTGGAGAAGAAGGGCGAGTGGGGATGAGGGCATAGTGGAGAAGAAGGCGTAGCTTGCTGGTTTTCCTTCGCGCGTGAAAGCTGAATTTCGCGGGAATGGGGAAAAGCTCCGCGCGAGATTCTCGGCCCACGATAGACGACGACCTCCATACAGCGGGGGAACGCCTGTCGATAAGAACCGTTTTCTGCGGGAATCGCCCGTCCGTATTTCTCCAGACGATGATTTTCTCTCTCTTCGATCTCTCTCTCTTCCACCTACGATATATTTAGTACATGGTAGACCTTACGGACGGCTGAGGTGTACTACTGTACATGCCCTAACTCTGGCCTACCGTACGGATGCAGCACACATAACAGAAGAGCAGATTCGGTTTCAGCCCACCTCCTTGTCACGGTGTAATCCTCAGCCCGAGCTGATTAAAAAAGGAGACTCCTATTAATGGAACTGTAGTGGTACTCGGCCGTCGAGTCATGCGATCGAGATGCTTTGCAGCGAGTCATTCCTGGACGCCGTCTGGCATGTTTCTTTCTGCATTGGCCAAAGCTCCACAGTATTTAGACTGGCACCGTTTAACGTACGTACATTTTCTCACTGCATGTTTTATAGACCGCTATCGCATCACGCATATACTTACTGGTAGATAGATGACCACTGCCACACGCGGTTTCATAGAAAGTACAGTAGGAGTGCAATATATGATACTCTACTCTAGTAACAATTTCAGAATACGGATGCAGCAAGCAAAGTGTCTTACAAAGAGACCAACACAAAAACGTGCACCTGAAGAATCTGGAATCGGGGGAGATCCAACTAGGCATGATCCTTTTCCTCCACGGTCGAGTCCTGCCGGTACTTAATTACCACGAGATCATTTATTACTACCTGTTTCCGTACCAATCAACCACCAAATACTACTACTCCCACCGCTGTTCATCTTTGACTCTGAACAGCCCGATCGTGTACCCCGAATTCACACATGTCAAAGCTGAACAAACTCGCAGTCAAAAGTAAACATAAATGCCTCTCTGGCTCTCTTGACCGATCGAGATGACGATCAACTTTGCTTGTGGCCTTGCGTGAAGAACCGAAACATTTGGCGCGGATCGACCCTGGATTTTCCGGTACCGATCCCCTCTCACTTTGGCACAAGAGCCAGCCAGAGCCGTGCGGCGCGCTGGAATTTCCTGATGGATACGGTCACCACCGCACGCGTGTAGCAAGGGGAGGCAGCAGTGACGGCACCAACGGGGGTATGGTGTGGCGGAGGGGATCGCGATGCGGAGTGGCGGCATCCATCGTTAGGGAGGGGATCGTGATGCGGAGTGGCAGAGTGGCGACGGTAGCGGCCGAGCCGTGGGTGTCTGCGAGAAATAGTCGCTTTATGATTGGCCTCCACTTTTGGGAAAATAGGTGGGATCGGCTGGTAGCGCCGTGGGCAGCCCAGTCCCACCTACAGGTTGAGGCGAACGTCCTTATTTTTTTTTGCAAGAATCCACCAACCTATTAATAATCATCAATGGTTGTACAAAAAGATCAAAAAGTAGTAAAAATTACAAATAAATCATTGACCCAACCGAGAAACATATCAGGTGCAATGCGCACCTGACCTGGCTCTAACTAACTAAATCAAGCAGTAGTAGTACTAACCTCGCAGCATGTGACTTGCACTTTGTGGCGGTACCGTCTTTTCGTCTAAACATTATTTCAGACTCAAGTGCAGCTGAAACAACAAAGTCTTCGAAGCTTACAACGTTGGATGTGGCTCGGAGTCCGGTCGAGCTGTAGGGTTTTCAGGGATGTACGTACCGCGGAGTAACTATGAACTGGACTCTCAACTCTGAACAATCCAAAGGGCATCTTTATCGGGCCGACCTATCCCGTTCTTGTGTGTCCGAACTCGTCCGAGCGGACTGGCGGATAGGTGCGCAGCGACCCATCCGGACAAACGCGCACGGACCGACTCATCCATGCACCAAATCTGGTCCTCTGTTAGGTCGACCCGGACTGCGCACTTGTCCTCCCGTGTCCTTCTTTTATCTTTGGTGGCCCCTCCCGCCAGTGACACAAAAACCACACCACTTCTTCCTTTAAAAAACCTTTCCTAAATTTTCACTGACGGGAGCAGAAGGGAAGATGATGGATTCCGTTGCCATGGACGATGTTGCGCTCTCCGGCGTTCCTGCCACCAAGAAGCGCGGCCGACCGAAGAAGCTCGCCAAGGACCCACGCTGGCGGAGCAAAAAATTGAGACGGGGAAGCGCGTTGGCCGGCGGGAAGCGGCGAGAGCTCGAGTCGTTGCTGCCTGGCTCAAGAACGAGCGTTGGGATGAGAACGAGCGCTTTCAGGCCAACCAGAACATGGTCGACCTCAACGAGCTGTCAGTGAGTGTCGTCAACATGATCAAGCAGGAGGCCATGACCGTAGCTTTCGGCGGTGCCATCTGTTTCGATGGCGTCGTCGCTCTTCCATACACGTTCTCTACCAGCTCCATCACTTTCACGCCTAGCGGCCGGCCACCAGCTCAGCCCAGGACGCCAGGGCCGCACACGACCTCGCTTGGAGGCCAAGGTAGGAACACCTCGCTCTCCTGGTTCGTCCTTCCCCGCACGGCGTCGTCGGAGGCGGGAGAGCCCGCCATCGATCTGAACCGCACTCCAACCACCACGGACACTGACGAGGTTTCGACTCGTCAATGCCCATTGTTATGAGCTTGGGTTTTGGAGAATATGGGGATGCTAGAGATCGCGGAACGGTTAGCAAACAAGCAACACGGGGACACGAGGTTTACCCAGGTTCAGGCCCTCGGAGGGAAAACCCTACTCCTGCTTGTCTGCTCTTGATTACGGCGGAACCGAAAAGTACAGGGGTGCGCAGATGCAATCTGGTGTGGAGGTGTGTATGCGGTGGTATGAAGTGCCCTCCTCGTCGTGCCCTCCTAGCCTTTATATAGAAGTAGGCAGGTCTCGGGCACAGACCAAGTCGGTTACAGGTTTTAGGGTTTGCCCCTTTGAATATTCTATCTACTCTAGTCTTGCTTTCCAAAGATCCGAAGACGTCATGGGCTTGGACCATCTGAAAATCTTCATGGGCCGCGTATATTCTTGTGGGCCTTCCTTGGACTGGACCAGGTATGCTAAGGTCATGTACCCGTGGGGTATAACCATGTCAGACACAACCCCGGAGGCGTCGACGAAGCGGCGGTCCATCTTTGCCACGAACATTGCCAACGCTAGTCAACCTGTTCGGCGAAATGATCGCCGAGCCGCGGGCCGCCGCCGACATGGTATGGTCGCCATATTTCTTTGCCATTGCTAGTATACTGCTCCCGTCGCTTTATGATGGCCAAATTGGGTGTAGGATTTCGTGGCCAACGACAGCGAGGACACCCTGCACGACATGACCAACGAGGGTGGTGACGGCTATGCCGACGATGGTGAGACCCAGCAAGAGACCCAACATGATGCCTACAACATTACAGACGAGGCACTGTTTGAAAACGATGGCACTTCCATGGGCGAGGGGGTCACGGACGCGTCGTTGGCCACTTCACTTGCGGCGTCACTTGTCGACGGCAAGAAGTTGAGCCAACGAACCACGAGCTACACCATTGAGGAGGACAAGCTCCTATGCAAGGCATGGATGGAGATTTTACAAGATCCACTATGCGGTGTCAAGCAAAAGGGCTTTGCCTATTGAAAAAAGGTGGGCATGTTCTTCCATGAGCATAGGAAATTCGGGAAGGACGCCTTCTTTAGCAGTCGAAATGATCTCTCCCTCTCCAAGCGTTGATGCACAATCCATGCCGAGTGTAGTAAGTTCCAAGGCTCCTATGAGATGGTGACAAAAAGGAAAATAAGCGGCATGCAGCCGGTTGACAAGGTAAAACCTCTTCTTCTCTTTGCCAATATCTTGCATTTGCATTGAGCCATTGTTGGCATTCATATGGAGCACTTTAAGACGGTGAATGATAACAAGACATTCACCTTGACCCATCATTGGATGTTGATCAAGGACACGAAAAATGGAAGACTAGCTATGCCCTTTGGAAAGAAATGGACAACAAGAAGAAGGGAAAGATAAATGCTTTGACAGGCGGTGTCGTCGACCTAGACGACGACAATGACGAAGGATTCATCAACTCTATAAGCGATGGGACTATCGGCCGTGCCCGCCGGCCTGGTGGCCACAAGGCCACGGAGCCCGACCTCGCCGGCCAGGCTGGTCCCTTGGCATTCCAGGAGACCTTGAAGAAGATCCTGGAGAAGAAGCAAGAGGCCATCGCCGAGAGGGAGGAGAGGCGGCGCAAAGAGAAAGAGGCCACCGCCAAGACCTTTGTTGACTATAGACGAGGTCTATCGAGGTGGAAGAGGCCAATACCAAGGCTAGGCTAATGGAGATCGAGGCCAAGACAAAGGCGAGGCCGAAGCCAAGGCCAAGACAAAGGCGACGGAGGCCGAGGCCAAGGCCAAGGAGGCCGAGGCCAGGTCTAGGGTGCTGAAGGCAAAGGCGAAGGCCAAGGAGACCGAAGCCAAGATCATGGCCGAGGAGAACACCATCATGCTCACCGACCTGGATAGCATCACCGACCCCGATCTCGGGCTTGGATCACGAAGAAGCAGCATACCATTAGGGTCCGCGATGTCTAAAGGGCAATGGCGACGGCAGTTGCAACTTTTTGGGCAGAGAAGCTGCATTTTTTGTATATTGTGTATGATATTGCCTCCTTTTGCACATTTCAGATCCACTGGCCACTTGTTGGCGATACCCAAAGGGCGATGGCACACGTCTGCCATGTTGTTTGATAGTCAATTTGTGTGTTTCTGAATTATCAATTTAACAGTTTAAACTGATTGACAATCTCTTGTTCAACGATGACTCCAACAAACGCCAGGACGGACAGATGGGTCGCACTGCTGGGCGCGGTCGGCCAGACAAGCTAAACCATGACCAAAAAATAACCACAACCAATCCAAACAAATAGAAAAATACTGTTTGGATGAGTCGATCCTGAAGATGCCCTAAGAGCAAGCACAGCGTTGTGTCTAGCACGGTGTCTAAGAGCATCTTTTCTCTTCAAGTTGTATCTAACACGGTGGAGAGCATGGTGCTAGGAAGAAAATTCTTAGTCCTATGTCTAGTACAAGACACACGTGTCTAAAAAAAGCAACTAATGGTCCCACTTGACAGTGTATGACCAAGATTCAAAAATACTAGTATCTTATATTGAATAAACCCTAAAAGTTTTGTTAGACACCGTAAACAGTGAAGCTCACTCCTTTTTTTAGACACATCCATACTTTTTTCTTAGACGATGTCCATACAATGTACATGCTCTACAATCGGAGGGCGCCCATCTTTTTCCACCTTTTACTCGTGGAGATACAGTAGAAAAATAGCCTCGCCGAGCGCGATATACTTGGCCTCAGGAGAGCCATATGGGTGGCGGCTAGTCAAGGCTGTGGCTGCCTGAGCTATAAGTGTTGCTGCGAGGGTGGCAAACAGTGATTGATGCGGCTATTCCATGATTCTTCCAGTTTCTTTCTTCCAACGAGGAGGCATCTCGGTAAGTCATTGTTGGGCTCAAAACAGGAGTTTGTGACCACAGGGCACGGTTAACTTTATAGGTTTGCCACAGTCCTTCTATCTAGCTTGCTAAAAAGACTTATATATTGTAAAACGAAAGGGAGTATAATATAAGACTATCATTATAACATTAGCGGATATTGTTTTTGGCACATGGACACCAATGGTTTCGGTTTTTTAAATAAAACTTGTACTTTTAGGTTTTTAAAAAATCTGAAAATAAATATATAATTAGATATGTACACCTAGAATGTATGCAAAAAATTCGTTCAAAAATATGTTTATTTTGGGTTACGCAAAAAAGACAAATTTTTGACAAAACATACATATTTCTAGTCTTATTTCTGTCAGGAAAAAAATCCTGTAACCTAAAATAAAAAGATTTTTTACTAAATTTATTGCACAAATATATAGACCAGGAGCATACATTTTCCAGATTTTTTTTCAAATTTTTAATATGAAAATTACTATTTTTTATTTTTCAAAACGAAGAAAACACGGGTGCCCATGTACACCAAATCTCCACGGATTAATTAGTTATAGTAACATTCTCTATATATTATTGGATAGAGGGAGTACATATTAGGATAGCAAAGTAGTAAGTTTCCTGCTATTACGTTCTAAACCTATTTTATGATTTGCTATGAAAAAGAACACGAAAGTCAGAAAAGATGTTTAAATGTAATCTATAATATAAGAAGCAATCTGTTATACAAATATAGTTATGATAATGCATCTCAATATCAAATGAAATCTCGATTACAATATTGTCAGAGATAAGCGGGGCCAGCCGGCCAGGTTGCACTCCCATACGGCCTTGCGCCCTCTTTTAGCCCAAGATATGCACATGATAATTACGTCATGAAGGCTCCCGTCCAGAAGCTCCAACAACGGCCTACATGTGTCGTGCTACACCAAGACTTCGATGAAGAGTCCTGCTCAGCAACGGTGGAGGGAGTGAAGGACCTGATTGATTTTCTAGTTTTCTTCTTAGGGTTCTCCTTGCTTATTCGTAGGCCTTCTCTGTAATTTTCTTCTTGTAAGGGGTCTGTTTGCATATTGTACCCACCGACAGATGATTAATGGCAGCTTGACCCCATTTCAGTTCAAAAAATGAAGAGTCCAGTGACCAAACATAAAACGAAGGAAGGTTACAAGATTAATTCAGTGTGCAAGACATCCAAGACCTAACGTGTAACATGGAGACACCTACCACCGATACATATATACATTTGAATACCATTCATCTGAAGTCAAGCTGCGCAACCACGCCTAAGTCGAAGGCCTAGTCGACGTAGTCTTCATAGCCATAAACACGAGATTCATATACTTTCGCCGGGTGCATCTATAAATCCAATGAGATCCATCCTGTAATAGTCATCTATGATCTTATGATGGATCCTCATCATTGATATGATTGTCTCTTTTGATCCAAACCTGTTGACCCTGATTTCCTACGGATAAACACTCTTCCAGCTTCCGAGATTGTGATTGCCGAGGGATCTTGAAACAATCCTTTGTAAAAATATCATGACAGAGTAAGAAATAAATAAATTCTTGATTTCTTCTTGCAACTTAACCAGGTTCTAATTTTCTCCCCCAAACCTACATCTGCAGTGAGCTACTAGAATTTGTCTTGGTTCTAAATATGTCCTTTCCAACAGTGATCACTTGTTGAATGTTAAGTCCTTCTTTGGAAACATTATCTTGCACCTAGCTTATAGCGATGTTTCATGAATTCTTAGCTATTGACGTATTTGATAACACATGTGATTTTGCCATTTTGGGTAGCTCATGTGATTGTTGGAGTATTGTGGCAACCGACGACCATGTTTGTCGGTGGAGTTGCAAGGCCTCTAGATCTGGACAAGCATGAACAATAGGATATGACATCTCGGTGGTGCGACTGGAAGCAGCAATGTGATGTCCTCGATAAGCTTCCGGTGAATTCTCCTATTTATGCTATACGTGAGCATGACGATAGAAAGGGTGGTTGATGAGGTTTCTAACGATGACTTTCTCCGAGCGAAAACCCATGGTCTGGACGTGTGTCTATATCAAGCAATGACGAGATTTCTATATCGTTTTCTTGTTGAAGGTGTTGCCTTCAAGCTCTGCTTGAGTGGTGATAGCTCATGTTTGACCTTTGGTTGAACTTGGCAGCAATGACTTAATAATTAAGGACATAGTTTTCTTTTTGAAGACGTTGTCTTAGAGTGCATTTGTCAAGTCGCTCTAAAACGGTAAACGACAAGGCGAGCCACGAGGTCAAATCAGCTTCCCCGGGAGAAAAAAAAACAGAAGGGAGCTATTAGCTGTGCGGTACCGTGCAAGCACGAGGCCTTGTTCACCGGTCGACTCGAGTCCACGTTTCGCAGCGGTCACTAGCCAACATGCATGTCGGTGTCGGGTGTACATGCTCGTGATAGTTACTGACAGCTGGGTGGTGCGGACTCGATTAGTTACAATAGCCCCCTTGGTTAGTTAGTTAACGCGTGTGGATTGAAGGGCCGCCTCATCCGTACGATCGATCGATGATTTAGCAGCAATTCGCCATCTTGAGCGTTGAGCATGCATGCAAGTACATGCTTCCTCGTTTCAAAATATAAGATGTTGGATAACAGCGGAAGTTGGATAACAGCGCTGATGCCACACACCTACGCGCGCGTGTGCCGTTTTCCCACGCACGTGTGGTTAGCTGCATGGGAAGCGGCGCCATATCTTGCAGATCCTTTGCTGCACGCAAAAATTCAGAGGCGCACCGGCCGTGTTGCAAATCATTTTCATCCATCATGGTCGAAAGATTCAGAAGCCACAACTTGCAGAGGCCAGAGGCTGCTGCAAGTTGGGAGATATGTAAACCGATCCCCACAGTACACTAGCGTGTTGGATTTCGGGGATTGTGATAGATCGATGGATGAAGCTTTTACTCTTCGATGGATCGATCGATGGAGTATCTTCATTGCTGCTGCTTCTACATGTCGGTTTTCATGATTCAGACACAACGAAGATTTGTAGATCAAAAAGTTGGTTGCGGATCAGTAAGCGGCAGGTCCGCGCACAAGATTATTGCGTCAATTGTGAACCGGTGACACGGGGCGTCTTTTCTTCTTCAACGCAAACACCCGTTTGCGCATGTAAGTAAACAAATAAATTCGGAGCCGAACTTATCCTTGTCGACAGCAATGTCGCCGTTTGCAATATCCTTTTATCAAGCTGCTGCTGCTGCTACGTACGCGCAGAACGGCAGCACCGCAAATGCTTCCTTGGCCTGAAACAAGGAGCAATCAGGCGGCATGCATGCAGGCCGTGTCGAGTTACTTAATCGAATTAGGGAACTTTTTTTTTCTACATTTAAGCCTATGCATTCTTTTTATTCTTGTGTAAATCATACAAGGGCTACATTGTATTGCAGTCTATTCAGGCTCTCCATACTAAAAAGGTTTTGTTGAACAAGGAGATGAGGTGGTTTTAGCAATGCGAGAACTGGTGAAAGTATATTTATAGATGACACATGTATGGTTTGTGAGTATTACGATCTAGAAGGCTATATGTCCAGCTAATTTTTTTAAAATAATACACAAACTTTAGAATTTTAGAATCTAGTGCGGCTAATCGGCACACCATGTTCCGATAGGTAGGGCACACTCTGTGATGTAGCCGCGCTAGATTCTAAAATTCCAAATTTTGTGTACTATTTTGGGAATTGATTAAAAATATATATTATTTTTAAAAAATAGCTACAAGTCCATGCTTATATTCATTTGTGAAGTTGGATGGAGAACATTTATATGGTGACGGATAAACCAAAAATATCATGTTACATCATAATTTAGAAGAGTCTGCTATGGCCGGACTAAATAAAAAAATACGGTATCATATAACTTTCTTTTATCACAAATCAATAATGTAAATCCTCAGTCAGAAATTACTGAATGAGATCACACTTTCATAGTATAGGAAACAAGACCATGTGAGGATACTTAGTTATATGATGTTGAATGAGTGTTTTGCCGCAGAATAACCTTTTTGCCATCTTAGTTATGTTTGCTTTAAGCAACTTTATAACTTGTATATCATCTGGACTGCCATAATGCAGAGACCGTAACCCTCCCCTCCCCTCCCATAACCCTCCCTTCCCGTGGCGACCCCCAGGCGCCGCAGGAGGGCCCCCCGCCGCTGACCTCCCTCCTTTAGATCCCATCCCTCCGCCGCTGCCGCCGGCGTCAACCGCGGTGGCAGCGCCCCCCTAGTACCTAAGGTGCTAGGGGTGGCGGCTCTGGCGGTCTTCTTTGGAGGAGCGGCCGGGCGGCACCGACGGAACGGGTCGGGGGCGATGGTCGTGGCGGCGACCTCGGCCAGGCGGCGGCATCACGCCGTGGGACTAGAGCTCCTGCCTAGGCCCGTCGTTTTTTGGGCGGCGCTGATCGAGGGCTTGGGGAGGAGGAGGTGCCGTGGTGGCAGCATTGGAGGCAATCTTGTGAGGTCTTCCTCGGTGGCGCTGACGTGCGGCCGCCATGGAGGGTGGCGGTTGCATCGGGTCTGGCCTGGATCTGATCTGGGCTGCGGAGGCAGCTGCACGCTAGGTTCTGGCGAGCCGATTTGGTGGCATGTTGGACTGTCTTCTCCTCTACCTTTTGCTGGTGGCGAGGGGACCGCTGTCTCGGATTGAATAAAGGGGGTGGTCCTAGGGTTCATCTCACGCCAAGATGAAGACCCGCTTGATGTTTGTCTCCATTGATATTTTTGCAGTGTTGTGTTCCGGAAGGCTCCGCCGGCGAACTCCAAAGTACGCATATGCCGAGAGATCGCTGGATCAGGTGGGATTCGTTCGTGCGCACCCATGTTTTTACTCTGGCCATTTGGGTTCAGATAGAGCGCTTCAAAGCTCTGTTGGCTGTTAATATCATGGGGCATGTTCTCGTCCCATGGTGCCGATGGAGAATGTCATGAAGACCAAGATCTGAGGACTAACAACGGTGGTTCGAGTCAGGGTGGTGATGAGGAATTGGCTTGGTGTGACTTGGAGCAGTGGTATGCAAGCGGAGGCGATAGTATATAGGTGAAGATCATGGTCCTATCTTTTAGGGTGAAAACTCAGGGTCTGGCCTTAATTGGTTGTGCCTGGCAATGTCTTTGTTGAAGGTATTGTTTTGAGAGCGTGGACTTTATTCAGGGTGAAAACCTAGATATTTGATCGGGCGATGAAGGTGTTTGTGCATTGTTCCCTTCTTGGAGGCATCGTTTTTGGAGAAGATGGACTTTTGGTTCTGTCTTGGTGGTGGTAGTATTGTTGTTTCAATGAATGAGGAACTGTAGCGGGACTTTTTTTGTAATTCTTCTTTCTTTTTTGGTTGTGTTGTTGGATATATTACTTCAGAGGCAATGTGTTGTTGCAGAGGCTAGGTGTAATTGGTATCCTCTGATATTAATATATGCTCCTTTCCCAAAAAAAGCATCTGGACTTAAAAAGGGGCATGGTGACTTCTATGAACTGGTTTCTAGGCTCTGAGATGAAAGTATGAAGAAACTTCATAAGGTTAAGCTAAGGGCATGTCAGTCGTTGGATATATTACTTCACAACTCGATGGAACTGACACTAAGGAGCTATCTCAGCTCCTCGGTTCCCAGAACCAGATGGTCAAGGTAAACTCATCGGATGAACGAGCAGAGCATGGAATATACTCCCTCGGATGTTTTAGCTTTGTAAAGCAAATATATCTAGTCTACTTCACAAACATCTTATATTTTAAAACAGAGGGAGTAGTACATATTTTGAATGAGTACATGCTTCAAGTGGACTTGCAGAAGATAGTGAGAATTCGGACATTGCTGAGCCGGGAAGATGATTTCACTGCTTGGCAGCCAGACAAGTCAAGAAGCTTCAATGTTAAAAGCGCATAACACCTGACATTCTACTATCCGCGACCATATATTGTAGTTCTCTATAGAGGTGTTTGGTAGCCTGCATCACTTTCTTAGCCCGTCCAGGAAGTATTGCCGAGGGCACTGTCACACTTATCTGACCTCTGAGTCAACTTTTGTATCTTGGTTGATAGGTTGAATGGAATGAGGATAGCAATAAATGCATGTTGTTTGGTTGTTTGTGTTGGAGATATGCCCAAGAGGCAATAATAAAAGTATTTATTATTATATCTTTGTGTTTATGATGAATGTTTGCATCCCATGATATACTTGTATTAATCAAAAACTTTAATACTTGTGCGATGTAAACAGAAAAGGGTCCCTAGTAAAGCCTTTTGTTAAACTAGCTTGTTGTGTCACATCCCAAATTTTAGATTTGGTCTTGCATATCATTCATATCATTGCATCATGCTTTTCCATACTCGAGTGAAAAGGTACGGCGAAACGCTATTTTCAAAACCCTATTCTATTTTACTACGAGGCTCCTGCGGGAGGCTTTAGTAGGACTTGTGTAGTCCACCCCTATAGCCTAGTGGTTTCGCTCAAACCTTGACCCTAGATTGTTCCCCTCGACTATACAAAACCGTAGGAGCAAGAATCGCTCGATTCGGAGCTCGTACGGAGAAGTTACGGCCATTTGTTTATTAGATCGGAAAACGGTCCGAATTTCGGACCGATTTCCGAGTCCGAAACCAACTCCGCGCCGAATCAGTTTAGATTTCCGCGAGAGGGCCCACTTAAGGGTACCCACCCCGGCCTCGGGACCCGTGCCCACCGACCCCGCCTGCCCCCGATCGCCTCGCCTCCCCGCGCGATCGCCCCCGCCGCCTCGGTTCCTGGACCGCGCCGCCGCCCCTCCTCCTCGGCCTCCGCGCCAACCCCGCCGCCAGGTACCCCCGCGCCGCCTCCTTCTCCCCCTGGCCGCGAGCCGCCCCACCTCCGCGCCATCCCTGCCCCGCACCCGCGCCCCCGAGCCGCGCCAACCCCGCCGCCATCGTCGCCTGCGCGCTGCAAGCTGCTGCCGCCGCCGCCTGCGCGCTGCTGCGCTGCAAGCTGCTGCCGCCACCGCCTCGCCGCTGCGCTGCGCCGCGCGCACACACGCACGCGCACGCGCGCTGCCCGCTGTGCCGCTGCCGCTTGCCGCACCGCGCGCTAGCGCGCCTTCGCGCGCGTGTCTACGCACGCACACGCACGCACACGCTGCGCGTCTTCGCGCGCGCAACTACCCACGCACGCGCGTCGTCTAACGTCGCGCCGCTCGTCCGTGCCGTGTCGCACGCGCGCCGTCTTGCGCGCCGCGTTGACGATCTTGAACCGCGCGCTGAACGTTTCCCTTACCGCGCAGGTAACACCGTCGCCGAAGTCGATCGCTGCACCGTCCGGAACTCGCCGCCGTCCGTTTCGCCGTTCGTTTCCGGTAAGCCTGCAGCCACCGTCAGATCTCAGATCAGCGGTTCAGATCAGTTGTTGACCGGTCAGACTCAGGCGTTGACTAGTCAGACGCCCAGTCAGCGCCCAGTCAGCGGACGTGTTGACCAGTCAACAGACACAGTTGACTGGTTAATTTCGTTAATCCTTTTAGTTGACAGATTTCGGTAGAAACTTGTAAATTGCATAGAAATTAAACCGCTTTGCTAAAAATTGCAAATAAAATATGTGTAGATTCAGTGAGTCGCGTAAAATCTCGCTGTACCTTTGGTTCAGACTTTTGCAGCAAGGTTTAGTACAGTTTAATCAAACTAGTTAGTAGCCTTTTCGGAGTAATAAATTCGTAGAAAAAGATCCGTAGCTCCAAAAATCGCGTATGATATGTCCCTGGATTCAGTGGAACGAGGGGAATCTCATCGTGAATTAAAAAGATAGGCTTACAGTAAAAACTTCTGCAGAAACTGTCTAGTGGCTTTCTGCAGTGTTTTAATTACTCGGGGAGTTTTATAATTCCTTTTTGAGTAATTCCAATTGGTACTGTTTCTAATCAGAGATGCCTATGCGGTAGAATTTTCCCAAGATTTTACAAACAGTATACTACCGGTAGTGAATTAATTGAGTTCTAGCTCTAGTTTGGAGCATTACTTTTACTTAATAGTTTTCCTTGCGCTAAAACTATTTTCCATGCATGCAATCAGTATTATTATAGGTTAGGATTATGTGGTGCAGCTGTAGCACCAATTCACTTGCCTTGCATACCTTCATGCATCATCTTTGTTGCATATGCTTGTGGAATTGTTTGTTTATGAATGCAATTGTATCGTGTAGATTGTGACGAGTGCAACGCTTGCTCGTGTGTGGATTGTTCTTCCGACCGCTACAACCAAGGCAAGTAGATGCTACTTTGTTAATGATATCGTCCTACTATTTTATATGCATTGTCGTGTATTTTGTAGATGCATGTGTAGGATGATACTATCGCTATGCTATGTCCTTTTATGTGGTAGGACCCTCCTTGTAGATGAACCACCGTTAGTAGATGTGCTTAGCCATGCTATGTTGAACGAGGGCTGGATTACATCATTGAGACTTGTTTCTAAAAGTGTTGGTTTGTGAAAACTAAAACAACTTAATCAATGAATCTCCTGGGTGTGATGGTATTGATAATTTTTGGTGGTTTCATTGCGGAAAGGCACCCAGGTATCAAGAGAGAATGATTGGCTTCTTTATTGTGTAGCTTACGTGTACAACCATGTGCCAATAATGGAATGGCGGTTGGTTGGACTTAGTAGGTTGTGGTAACTCGAACCCGCGTATCCAGAGATGTAGAATTTTGGTAGGTTGGACCGGTGCGCGTCGGGATTGAGGAGCTACTTTCCGAACAGTCTCTTCTTGGACTTCTCCCTATCATCACCCAAAATGTGAGTGATGGTACGAGCTGGGCTGGCCAAGTCACATGGGTAAAGTGTACTAACCCCTGTCGGGTGTATAATCTAATCGATTAGCCGTGTCCCCGGTTATGGACATCTGAGTTGCTTGATATTGATTTCATGACATGTTTCTCGCTCATTCTAATTTTATAATTGCTTTAATATTGTTGGGTTAACTTAATTGGGATCTTTTCAAAGAAAATCAAAAACTGTTTATGAAAGTAGGACAAATGTATTTGCAAATGCAAGCCAGACACAGCTCCACTTGCCAAGTATGCATGTAGATGTTAGCACTATTGTCTCCATTACTAGCTCTACTTGCCATACATTCCATGTATTGACCCTTCGGGGATGCTACGTTTCATGCTGCAGGTTATTCCGATTCTGATTAATTGATATAGGCCACGGTACTCCACTCGGCACTTGTTCACTTGTGGGCAATTTGAAGAATGGAGGATTTACTTTATTTATGTTGCTACCTGAATAATTTGAGCTAGCCTTGAGCTAAGATTTTATTGTAATAATGGTACTCTGGATATTCGTTATCTATGATACACGGATATTTTGCTATGTTATTCATCTTATTCTATTGTGGGCCAATGAACCGATCCAGGGATTGGCATGTCACATAGAAGCCACGGTCCTTTCAGAACTGCGGTGTTACATGTTGATTGATTGATGATCATGGTGTCCTGATCATGAACATCGGATGTTATTGATAACAAGGTCATATCATTAGGAGAATTATGTGATGGACATACTCCTATAGTTAAGCGTAGCATAAGATCAAGTCATTTCAATAGTTCGTTTGCTATAAGCTTTCAGATACATAGTAACCTAAATCCTTCGACCATGAGATCACTTTAATCACCATCACTGGATGGATGCTTTGATGATCAAACACCGCTGCGTAATTGGATGGTTATAAAGGTGGCATTAAGTATTTGGAAAGTATGTGTTGAGGCACATGGATCAAGAGTGGGATTTTGTAAGATCCCTCCTTTATAAAGGAAAAGGATCCCTGTGATTGCAATGCTAGTCCCTGGATCATTGCTAGCATCCATAGTTTAAGATGAAGTACATAGATACAAAGGTCATTTATTACAGCCATTCCATAGATAAACATAGTTATTACAACTCCAAGGCCACAGGCCTAATACAAGAGTTTGAATAAGTAAATAAATAAAAGTCTTCATCTTCATGTGCCACAGGCAAACATGTTGAGTGTAGACTCATGACACCTAATCCTCATCAGAGTAACCTGCAACATCACAAGTTACAGCCACAGTGGGTCAATACTTTGGAATAGTATTGGCAAGTGATACCTTAGTAAAATTTTAAGTGGTCTAGATACTATATGCAATTTTGGCTATGTGTAGCTTGGCTTGCTTTGCTCAAAATAGGTTTTTCCTATTAGTTGAAATCACTAAGTTTTTCTTTGTCAAGTTTTTTTTCCCAAGGAACCACCAATAGACATTGAGGTCCTTCACCCTTGTTCACCCACAAATTTTTCTTAGAAATTGGGATGAGGAGATTCTTGATAGCTTCCATGTCTTGATGCTCAAGTTGTCCATTTCCATGGACTTGGCTAAGTACTTAGATTTTTCCATATGCAGAGGCTGTGCACTTTCCCCACCAGACTTGGTTTCACCAAGACAGGACCTTTCAGAAGCCTTCTCTTAGACCAAATGGACGCGCTCCAACCTATCATTCCCACTACCACCAACTGTCCAAATGGCTAAGTTCTAGCAACCTATATGGTCCAGGCAGAGCCCATATTGCCAAGTGGCTGCACTAGAAGCTTCTTAACACTTGGCCTCTAAAATCTCTTTGTTCCTGGGTGGCTTACCACAAGTGAGATACACAAGGTAAACCATAGAAATGGGCCTTGTGTAACCACTCAACATAAACCTTTCCTTCCATTTCACCCAGGTGTTTCATTAACTTAGTTGTTTTATTAGGCAAAACACAAGTCCAAAGGACTTAGAAATATTTTTATCATAGCATGTATATATTTTACCAACCCTTGGTTGCTACTAGCTAGGCTAAGCATGGCATAGATAGTAACTTAACTTAGAAATTCCCTAGCATTTCTACAACTACTAGGATTTCCCAACATGGCATATAAGCAAAATATAGCATGCAAGTCTAACAAAATATTTCTAATGCTTAGTAGAAAACATAGGAATGATAATATTCATGAAGTACCACTTGCCTTGGTAGTTGGGAGAGTAGCACTCCTCACAATCACAATCACTAGCCAGGGCCGGCGCT
Source organism: Avena sativa (assembly GCA_916181665.1). Taxonomy (NCBI): domain Eukaryota; kingdom Viridiplantae; phylum Streptophyta; class Magnoliopsida; order Poales; family Poaceae; genus Avena; species Avena sativa. The sequence goes on from OV702279.1 coordinate 233,004,211, forward strand.
GAGGGGTCGCCACCTGGCATCGTCCAGGGGCCCACGGCCGGAAGGGGCCCAAAAATTTGTACTCATTTACTCTCTTTGTATACAATAAATGTACTTCTAATCTTGTTCTAAGTTAAAGTTAACAACGTTTGACTAATTTTTATAGAAAAATGTAGTGATACTTATGACTCTAAATTATTACCAATAGATGTGTTTTAAAATTTAGTTTCATGATATGTTAATTTGATGTACTCCCTCCGATCCATATTAGTTGACTTGGATTTATTAAAATTTGGATAAACCTATATATTTAATAGTATCTAGATTCATTCAAATTTAGATAAAGTTGAGTCAACTAATATGGGTCAAAGGGAGTAATATATGTTGCTATATTTATCTATAAAGTTGGTCAAATTTAATAAACTTTAACTTGGCTAAACGCTAGACGTACCGAACGGAGGAAGTATATATATACGGGTATACATCTGCTGCCCATGACGCGAGAAACGAATAGGGCCCTCAAACCAGACACAACACGTCGCGAACTTGTGATCTCCCTTCTCTTCTCTTCTCCTCGCCTCTTCAAAAATCGGCCGGACTCCGTGCCTCAATCTCTAGGGCCCTTCCTCCCTGACTCGATCGACGATCGCAGATTTGCAGGTCATCTATCGTCTATCGGGGATCACCAATTCACCAGGGGCAGGTCTGATCCTCACTCCTGACTTATTATTATTAGAATTATTTCTTATTTGAGGTAATCAAACTAGCAACAAATACTATTTATTATATTTTGAGTCTAAAATGTTTGGTTGGATGTTAACTTTATTTTAAAAGTGCCGGTAGATACATATATATTAATTTTTTTTAATATGTCTCTATATACATTAGCCTTAAGGGCCCGTGCCGTCGACTTTGCCTAGGGCCCTGAAAAACATAGAGCCGGCCCTGTCACTAGCACCAAAATCTACACAAAGATTGGTAGCAACAAATTACACACAAAACATATACAATCAAAAATATATGCATGCATGCAAGATGGTAAATGATGATTTTTAAAATTCAACCAAGCAAGTAAATAGTACTGATTCACTAACAAATTGAAAACTTGCCAAACAACCAATATTTAAACCCTAAATCAATTCCTAAACATTTCATAAACTCTAATTAGTCCTACACAAGTTTCTGCAAACAAAACCCTTTTAACAGAAGCTAAACATTAAACACATTGCATATTTAGAAAGATCTTGCTCTCCTGATTCCAACGGTATAAAATTTGTCAAATTCTAACGTGGGGATCAAAAGTTATAGCCCAATCAAATTTGAATAACAATCAGATTCAAATTCTGTTTTTAAACTCTAACAGCTGCCACGCGGCGCTATCCTATTGGCGCGTACCGGTTCACACGGATCGGTCGACGTAGATCGTTGGATTAAAGTGATCGCGCACGGCTCAGATCTAAACGTACCGTTTCGTTAAGTGATTCTGTTGCACGCGTTAGATCTAGATCTAACGGCTCTTGATCAAATGACCAAGGTCTGGCGGCGCGCGGCGACGGCGAGCGGCGGCGCGCTCGGTCTACGGCATCGCGGTGGATACAGAGAGGGCTGGGGTCAGTGGCAATGCTTACCAGACTCACAGCGACGCACTGAAGCTCAACGTGGTGGTAGCTTGGCAAGGGGCGCGCTGTAGTGGCCGTGGGATCTCGTCGGAGTGGATGACAGAGTCGGGCTCGGGTGGACGGCGACGTTGACGATGTTCTGCTCCGCCCTAACGCAAACGGAGGACATCAGTGGGTGCGCATAGGTCAGGCGAACAAGTCAGCATCAAAGGGAAGGCACGGGGTTGGAGACGGCGTCGGGGACTGGTAGTGCTCGTTGGAGTCGACGGCCTGGAGCAGTACAGGACGAACTAGAGGTGTCAGTAGGAGCGCAAGGAGGTTGCGAAGCTGTTCGCATGAACCAGAGAGGAAGGGGCGCACGGGGTTTACCAGGATTGGTCGCCGGAGTAGGTTCTGTCTGCGGCGGTGCAAGGGCGAATACTGGCAGCCTGGTGGCGCTTCTATCTGGCTTTGTTGGGGGAAATGGCCGCGAGGGGGAGAGGTTTATGTAGCCGGAGCTGGGCGTGGAGTTACTCGCGGAATCAATGGGAATCAACGCGGCAGTGACTGTGGCGAGTAACGGCGGAGTGAGCGCCGCAAGCGCGCGTGATTGACGAAGACGACGACGTGGTCACGGGTCCACTTGTCAGCGAATAAAACAGAGAGGGGGTGGGGTCCGGGCGTCAGCGACTCTATGGGTGCGTCTGCGAGTGAAAGAGAGAGAGAGGGAACCCGGGTGGGCTTAATGGGCTACTTTCTCAGTTGGGCTAAATTAGCAGCGCCAGCCTTTTTCCTTTTCTTTATTCCTTTTCTATTTTTGTTTTGAATTTCTAGAATGAATTTCAAATGATTTCAAAAGCTTTTTGAATTCAAACTTTTCCAGGATTTTTGCAGTGTGCAATAGTCACAAATCTGGGCATAAAACCAAGTGGTCACTTTGAATTGGCTTGGTCATTTGGAATAAAATAGAATAAACAGTGACATAACACTTGTTTTATATTGGTTTTGAAATTGGTTTTAAAATTTGTATTTGCTTTGAAATTTTAGTCTAAACCTTAGCAATCTAGCAAAACAACCTGAGAGCAATAAGACATCAAAGTTTGGTTTCATGAACAACAATCTCTCATTAGAGAGTAGCATTTGTTTCAAATGCTGATCACATAAAATAATGAGCTCATATGCTCCTGTTTTGAAATGGTTTTCTGAAATTGAAACCCTAAATGATTATGGATGCATGGATGATATGCATGAGTTTGAAACATGATTTTGAGGATGTTACAAATCTAACCCCCTTAAGGTGAATCTCGCCCTCGAGATTCGGATTGGCTAGCAAATAGGTGAGGTTGGTCTTTCCGAAGATCATCTTCTCTTTCCCATGTTGCTTCCTCTTCGGAATGATGGTTCCACTGAACTTTGCAAAACTTGATAGTCTTAGTCCGTGTGACTCTTTCTGCAGTCTCAAGAATCTTGATAGGTTTCTCTTCATAAGTGAGATCACTTTCTAGTTGAACCTCCTCCAAAGGTATAGTATCCTTCAAAGAAGTTTCCTCCATTTCTGGATGACATTTCTTAAGTTGACTCACATGAAACACATTAAGGACAGCTGACAGGGATTCTGGCAGTTCAATTTCATAGGCAACTTCTCCTTTGCGACTCAGAATCTTGAATGGTCCAACCTATCTTGGTGCCAATTTTCCTTTGACTCCGAATCTCTTCACTCCACGAAGTGGTGACACTCTAAGATAGGCTCTATCACCAACTTCGTAGGTGACTTCTCTACGCTTAGGATCCGCGTAGCTTTTCTGTCGGGACTGTGCTATCTTCAACCTATCCTTAACCAACTTGACCTTCTCTTCGGCTTCTTTGATAAGATCTGGCCCGAATAAACTTCTTTCTCCCACACCATTCCATAACAATGGGGTGGTACACTTTCTTCCGTAGAGAAACTCAAATGGTGCCATCTCAATGCTGGCTTGATAGCTGTTGTTATAAGAAAATTCTGCGTAAGGCAGACTTTCATCCCAACTGGCTCCATAGTCTAGGGCACATGCCCTCAACATGTCTTCGAGAATCTGATTAGTCCTTTCGGTTTGTCAATCGGTTTGAGGATGAAAAGCAGTACTGAATTCCAACCTCGTTCCCAATGACTCATGTAACTGTCTCCAAAAATGGGAAGTGAATTGGGTTCCCCTATCAGACAAAATACTCTTGGGCACTCCATGTAGACATACAATTCTACTCATGTAGATCTTAGCCAACTTAGCACTTGTATATGTTGTCTTCACGAGTATGAAATGAGCCACTTTAGTTAGGCGATCCACTACTACCCAAATAGAATCATATCCTGACCTGGTCCTTGGTAATCCGGTAATGAAATCCATGCCAATCTTGTCCCACTTCCAATCAGGAATAGGTAGTGGTTGAAGCAAACCTGCGGGTTTCTGATGTTCCGCTTTCACTCTACTACACACATCACACAAGGCAATATGTTCGGCGATGTCCTTCTTGAGATTATTCCACCAAAACCTTTCCTTCATGTCCATGTACATTTTGGTGTTACCCGGATGAATGGAATACGACGAGTTGTGTGCTTCTTGCAAAATCAGTTTCCGCAGCTCCGGATCTTGTGGAACACAGATACGTTTCCCATGCCATAAAGTACCCTGTTCGTCTTCATGGAACCCTTTGGCTTTTCCTTTGCCAATCTTTTCTTTAATCTCTTCAATTTCCTTATCAATCTTCTGGGCTTCTTTGATCTTGTCCAACAAAGTGGGTTGAACATCCAAAGTCATGAGATGGCACAATCTCCAATCTGAGTTTTCTAAATTGGGTACACAGATCATCTGGCAATTCTCCTTTGGTAAGGCTATTCACAAAAACCTTACGACTTAGAGCATCTGCTACAACATTTGCTTTACCGGGGTGGTATTGCAAACTTATGTCATAGTCCTTGATAAGTTCTATCCATCTTCTTTGTCTCATATTAATTTCCTTCTGGGTGAAGATATACTTCAAACTTTTGTGATCCGTGAACACTTCACAACGTTTTCCCAAAAGATAGTGTCTCCATGTTTTGAGTGCATGGACAACAGAGGCTAACTCTAAATCATGAGTAGGGTAGTTCACTTCATGAGTTTTGAGTTGTCTCGAGGCATACACCACAACTTTACCATCTTGCATAAGTACTGCACCCAAACACTGATGAGATGCGTCACAATATACTTGGAAATCTTTTTCCAAATCTGGCAGACACAAGACTGGTGCTGTCACAAGTCTCTTCTTCAATTCCTGAAAGCTGAGTTCACAACCTTCAGACCAAGCAAACTTCTTGTCTTTCTTTAGCAATTCAGTCATAGGCTTAGCTACCTTGGAGAAATTTTCAATGAACCTTCGGTAGTAACCTGCTAAGCCAAGGAAACTACGAACCTCTTTCACTGCCTTGGGAGATTCCCATTCTGTCACAGCTGAAACTTTAGCAGGATCAACTGCTACACCATCCTTTGTCATAACATGTCCAAGAAATCCAACTTCATTCAACCAGAATTCACACTTGCTGAATTTGGCATAAAGTTTATGCTCTCTTAACTTCTCAAGTATTAAACGCAAATGTCCTTCATGCTCTTCTTTGCTCTTGCAGTAGACTAAGATGTCATCGATGAAAACGACAACAAACTTGTCAAGGAATTCCATGAACACCTTGTTCATCATATTCATGAAGTATGCTGGAGCATTGGTCAAACCAAATGGCATTACGGTATACTCATACAATCCATACCTTGTAGTGAACGATGTCTTAGGTATGTCTTGTTCTCTTATCTTGAGTTGAAAATAACCTGACCGGAGATCAATCTTTGAGAACACACAAGCTCCTTCTAGCTGATCAAACAAGTCATTGATTCTAGGCAAAGGGTATTTGTTCTTGATAGTTACCTCGTTGAGTGAACGATAATCTATGCATAACCTTTGACTTCTATCTTTCTTCTCCACGAACAAAACTGGGGCTCCCCAAGATGAAGAACTTGGTTGAATAAATCCTTTCTGCAACTGTTCTCCAAGTTGTTTATTGAGTTTTTTCAGTTCATCCACTGAAATTTTATATGGTCTCTTTGCTATTGGTCCAGACCCTGGTACCAAATCTATAAGAAACTCCACATCTCTATCTGGTGGCATTCCCAGCAATTCTTCCGGAAACACATCCGGATACTCACTCACAATTGGCACACTGTCCATGCTAACCCCCTTAAGAGAATTTAGCTTACTTCCTTTTGATTCAAAGTTGGACTTGAATTTAATCCGTTTTCTTCCCGGGGTTGTGAGTGCAACAGTACGATTAGCACAATCTAGTACTCCTTCATACTTAGCCATCCAATCCATTCCCATTATTACGTCCAGTCCTTGGGAATCTAGGATTATCAGACTCACTGGAAATTTATGCTTTCCAAACTCTATTACTAGATCCCGGCATCCAAGACTTACTATCATATCTCCACCCGGAGAACTAACTTTTATTGGACACCCAATGTTTTCAGTTGGAAACCCATTTCTATCAACAAATGCTTTTGATATGAATGAATGCGATGCTCCAGTATCAAAAAGAACAAATGCTGGAATAAAATTGAGTCTGAACTTACCAGCAACAGCATTAGGCTCCTCATAGACCTCCTCCACACTGATGTGGTTCACCCGTCCCTTCTGAAAAGGGTTGGGCTTGTTGGGTCCTTCAACTTTCTTTTCTGGGCATTCATTTGCATAATGCCCCATCTTCTTGCACTTGAAGCATTCAACCTGACTTATGTCTTTCTTGACAGGCTGGCTTCCACTTCCACTTCCATTACCACTGTGGTGGCTCTTGTATCCACCCTTGTGGTTCTTGTACTTGTCATTGTCATGACTACGGTGATGCTTGTTGTCATGACGGTTGTGGTTGTGGTGCTTGTTGAATTTCCCATGCTTGTGGGATCCTGAGCTTCCACTGTCATCATAATGGGAACGTTTGTGAGACGATCCCGAGCTGTGCTTGTCTGAGTGCTTTCTCTTCCTGCTTTCAACTTGCTTCGTTTTGTTCTCCAAAATAGCAGCCTTGTCACAGAGAGACTGATAAGTGGGAACATAGGCCACAACCAACTGCAGATTCAGCTCATCATTCAACCCTTAGAGGAACTTTTCTTTCCTCTTAGCATCTGTGTCAACTTCATCTGGTGCATATCGCGCCAGATTGTTGAACTCCTCAATATATTCGGCCACGCTGCGGTGGCGCTGCTTCAGGTTATGGAACTCCTTCTTTTTCAGACTCATCACTCCAGATGAGATATGAGCAGTACGAAAGCCATCCTCGAAGATAGCCCATGTCACATCTTCGATGGGAGTGGTGATCTGGAAGTTGTCCCACCAAGTGGCGGCTGGTCCTTCCAGCAAATGTGCTGCAAATCTGAGCTTTTCAGCATCCGTACAGCCCACGGTTACCAAGTCCTTGTTCACAGAACGTAGCCAATCATTTGCCACCATGGGATCAGTCGTCCCTGACAACTTTGCTGGCCTCAATCTCAAGAACCTGGTAAGCATATCAAAACCCGGTGGGTTGTTGTTGTTGTTATTGTTGTTGTTATTGTTGTTGTTTTGGTTCTGGATGAACGTCGTCATCATCTGCATCAGCTGAGTTTGAGCGGTCATCATTTGCTGCATTTCTAGAGTGATGTTGTTGTTGTTGTTGGGGTTGGGGTTTGCACGACGGGGAGGCATCTGTGGTTTGTTCAATAAAGATAATAATGAGATACCCATAGATGTTTTCATGCACATTACATCACATAAGCAAACACAAAGCATGCAACACAATGATAAAGGTTCAACAACAAGATAACAAGTTCGCAAAGTAAAACACACAAGTATCAAGCCATCCACATGTCGGATGGTCAAATAACAAGTTCTCAAACAACAAGTATGATAATAAATGATAAATGAGTAGTCAAATCTACTCCTCGGCATCAATCTCCTCCTCGACAAAGGTAAGACCTGCGTTCTCCATCGCGGTCTTGTATTCCTCGACACTAGTGGTCAAGGTCTCTATCTTGGCTTTGAGAGCCCTCTTCTGGGAACGAAGTCTCTCAATCACCGTCTGCTGCAGCTCGAGCTCGAAGTCCTTGGACTGCAGTTCTTCAGTCATGTCCCGGATCTTCTTGTTCCTATCCTGGACACGCTTCTCCTGACTCTTGAACTTCCTGTCCTGGCTCTCGAACTTCGCCTCCATTTCCTTGACTATCTCGTCTTGCTCCGCGAAGAGCTTGTCCTTCTCGCGAAGCTGCACCTGGAGTTCGTCATTGTTGAGCATGACGTTGGTCCTGTCAGTGTCCACGTGCCTAATGAGAGACTCTAAGTCCTGGAGTACAGGCTAATCGGCTCTGCTGTGTCCCTCGAATCGTCCTCGAAGTCAATGGACTCTCCATCCTCATCACGTCTACCAAAGACGTGGAAGTGAGTACCTCTAACCTGTCGGGAGTGTCTCCCTAGCAGACGTCCTATCAGATCCTGCATAACTACCTCAAGGCCTCTCTCCTTGTCATCATGCATGAGCTTTAAGACGATGGCCTCTGTGGTAGGCTCTGTCTGGCGTCCGGGCTGGTTGACCTTGAAGCCCCAGAGGTCCTTCCTCTCAAACTTGGTGAGGGGAAGCACCATGATGGTAGGAAGAGGAAGATTGAGCAAAGTAGTAAGCTCAACGATACGAGGACCAAAGCGAGTAACCTGGAACTCCTCAACAGTGCTGATGGTAACAGTACGAATCTATTTATAAGATAGAAAAGTTAGAACAACACAATTCAAGATAAAACAAAAGACAAAACATCACACACATATCCTTGGAAATCAAAACACACAAGTCATGGCATACATGGATCCATTACAACAACCAAGGTTCAACTTATTTTAAAGTCACATTTTGGAAAATAAGGTGATAAGTGGTGGTCCAACTAGCGAAGTACGTTTACAATCCTATCTCACTGGATCTGTTGGCTAACACAATGTTTCTAGAAGCAATCAGCCTATCTTGCTCACATGACTCCATCACTAAGTCTATAATGTCTCCTCTTAAGGTTTGGTTGGTAGCTTCCAACTCTTGGGTATGTTCCTTTTCTTTCTTTAGATCATTTTGGAGGTCGAGCATTCTGCACTTGACTCTATCACCAAGTTCTTTGATGGTCTTCCAAGCTGCATCCTTTGCTGATTCAAAGAATGTAGTGTGCACCACTGAATTGGTGAACATGCAGAATCCTTTTTCCTGATGGTTGTCTTCCTTGTTTTTATACAAGTGAAGTTGCACCCACCAGTATTCCACTCCTTCATCCATCACAGGAAAACCCTTATACACAGCTGCACCTTGTATCTCTAATGCAACCATGAGGTCCTTGAGAGCCTTGGGGAATTCTGTCTCACACTCCAAAGTCATTGTCATGAGTGGTACTTTCCTCACGGCTTCGTTGATGGAGTTCATCTACAAATAGAGATGAGAGAGAAGATTAGAAAAGTTTTACGAGAAGAATAGACAAGTGTAGAAGTTGAAATTTTTTCCTTAGTGGTTTCCAATCCTAGGGTCATAATCCTACAGGCAACACAGTGCTTTGATACCATCTGTAAGATCCCTCCTTTATAAAGGAAAAGGATCCCTGTGATTGTAATGCTAGTCCCTGGATCATTGCTAGCATCCACAGTTTAAGATGAAGTACATAGATACAAAGGTCATTTATTACAGCCATTCCAGAGATAAACATAGTTATTACAACTCCAATGCCACAGGCCTAATACAAGAGTTTGAATAAGTAAATAAATAAAAGTCTTCATCTTCATGTGCCACATGCAAACATGTTGAGTGTAGACTCATGACACCTAATTCTCATCAGAGTAACCTGCAACATCACAAGTTACAGCCACAGTGGGTCAATACTTTGGAATAGTATTGGCAAGTGATACCTTAGTAAAATTTTAAGTGGTCTAGATACTATATGCAATTTTGGCTATGTGTAGCTTGGCTTGCTTTGCTCAAAATAGGTTTTTCCTATTAGTTGAAATCACTAAGTTTTTCTTTGTCAAAAATTTTTCCCAAGGAACCACCAATAGACATTGAGGTCCTTCACCCTTGTTCACCCACAAATTTTTCTTAGAAATTGGGATGAGGAGATTCTTGATAGCTTCCATGTCTTGATGCTCAAGTTGTCCATTGCCATGGACTTGGCTAAGTACTTAGATTTTTCCATATGCAGAGGCTGTGCACTTTCCCCACCAGACTTGGTTTCACCAAGACAGGACCTTTCAGAAGCCTTCCCTTAGACCAAATGGACGCGCTCCAACCTATCATTCCCACTACCACCAACTGTCCAAATGGCTAAGTTCTAGCAACCTATATGGTCCAGGCAGAGCCCATATTGCCAAGTGGCTGCACTAGAAGCTTCTTAACACTTGGCCTCTAAAATCTCTTTGTTCCTGGGTGGCTTACCACAAGTGAGATACACAAGGTAAACCATAGAAATGGGCCTTGTGTAACCACTCAACATAAACCTTTCCTTCCATTCCACCCAGGTGTTTCATTAACTTAGTTGTTTTATTAGGCAAAACACAAGTCCAAAGGACTTAGAAATATTTTTATCATAGCATGTATATATTTTACCAACCCTTGGTTGCTACTAGCTAGGCTAAGCATGGCATAGATAGTAACTTAACTTAGAAATTCCCTAGCATTTCTACAACTACTAGGATTTCCCAACATGGCATATAAGCAAAATATAGCATGCAAGTCTAACAAAATATTTCTAATGCTTAGTAGAAAACATAGGAATGATAATATTCATGAAGTACCACTTGCCTTGGTAGTTGGGAGAGTAGCACTCCTCACAATCACAATCACTAGCACCAAAATCTACACAAAGATTGGTAGCAACAAATTACACACAAAACATATACAATCACAAATATATGCACGCATGCAAGATGGTAAATGATGATTTTTAAAATTCAACCAAGCAAGTAAACAATACTGATTCACTAACAAGTTGAAAACTTGCCAAACAACCAATATTTAAACCCTAAATCAATTCCTAAACATTTCATAAACTCTAATTAGTCCTACACAAGTTTATGCAAACAAAACCCTTTTAACAGAAGCTAAACATTAAACACATTGCATATTTAGAAAGAGCTTGCTCTCCTGATTCCAACGGTATAAAATTTGTCAAATTCTAACATGAGCATCAAAAGTTATAGCCCAATCAAATTTGAATAACAATCAGATTCAAATTCTGTTTTTAAACTCTAACAGCTGCCACGCGGCGCTATCCTATTGGCGCGTACCGGTTCGCATGGATCGGTCGACGCAGATCGTTGGATTAAAGTGATCGCACACAGCTCAGATCTAAACGTACCGTTTCGTTAAGTGATTCTGTTGCACGCGTTAGATCTAGATCTAACGGCTCTTGATCAAATGACCAAGGTCTGGCGGCGCGCGGCGACGGCGAGCGGCGGCGCGCTCGGTCTACGACATCGTGGTGGATACAGAGAGGGCTGGGGTCAGTGGAAATGCTTACCAGACTCACAGCGACGCACTGAAGCTCAACGTGGTGGTAGCTTGGCAAGGGGCGCGCTGTAGTGGCCGTGGGATCTCGTCGGAGTGGATGACAGAGTCGGGCTCGGGTGGACGGCGACGTTGACGATGTTCTGCTCTGCCCTAACGCAAACGGAGGGCATCAGTGGGTGCGCATAGGTCAGGCGAACAAGTCAGCATCAAAGGGAAGGCACGGGGCGGTCGGTTTTTACCTTAATTGCTTGCCGGAGTTGGAGACGGCGTCGGGGACTGGTAGTGCTTGTTGGAGTCGACGGCCTGGAGCAGTACAGGATGAACTAGAGGTGTCAGTAGGAGCGCAAGGAGGTTGCGAAGCTGTTCGCATGAACCAGAGAGGAAGGGGCGCACGGGGTTTACCAGGATTGGTCACCGGAGTAGGTTCTGTCTGCGGCGGTGCAAGGGCGAATACTGGCAGCCTGGTGGCGCTTCTGTCTGGCTTTGTTGGGGGAAATGGCCGCGAGGGGGAGAGGTTTATGTAGCCGGAGCTGGGCGTGGAGTTACTCGCGGAATCAAATGGGAACCAACGCGGCAGTGACTGCAGCGAGTAACGACGGAGTGAGCGCCGCAGGCGCGCGTGATTGACGAAGACGACGACGTGGTCACGGGTCCACTTGTCAGCGAATAAAACAGAGAGGGGGGTGGGGTCCGGACGTCAGCGACTCTGTGGGTGCGTCTGCGAGTGAAAGAGAGAGAGAGGGAACCCGGGTGGGCTTAATGGGCTGCTTTCTCAGTTGGGCTAAATTAGCAGCGCCAGCCTTTTTCCTTTTCTTTATTCCTTTTCTATTTTTGTTTTGAATTTCTGGAATGAATTTCAAATGATTTCAAAAGCTTTTTGAATTCAAACTTTTCCAGGATTTTTGCAGTGTGCAATAGTCACAAATCTGGGCATAAAACCAAGTGGTCACTTTGAATTGGCTTGGTCATTTGGAATAAAATAGAATAAACAGTGACATAGCACTTGTTTTATATTGGTTTTGAAATTGGTTTTCAAATTTGTATTTGCTTTGAAATTTTAGTCTAAACCTTAGCAATCTAGCAAAACAACCTGAGAGCAATAAGACATCAAAGTTTGGTTTCATGAACAACAATCTCTCATTAGAGAGTAGCATTTGTTTCAAATGCTGATCACATAAAATAATGAGCTCATATGCTCCTGTTTTGAAATGGTTTTCTGAAATTGAAACCCTAAATGATTATGGATGCATGGATGATACGCATGAGTTTGAAACATGATTTTGAGGATGTTATAGATTTGTCCATCCATATGATGGATAGATATACTCTAGTCCCTCTCGGTGGAATGTCATCCAATTGGCTTGCAAGCATGTGACTGGCTCACAAGTGATCACATATCACATGAACGAGTAAAGAGTACTTATCGGTAACGAGGTTGAACTAGGTATGCGGAGATATCGACGATCAAACCTCGGATAAGTGAAGTATCACAAGACAAAGGGAAATTAGTATCATATGTAAATGGTTCATTCAATCACAAAGTAATTGTATAAATATGTGGGAACCATATGAATTTCCAGATTCCTCTATTGGTTATTGATTGGAGAAGAGTCTCGATCATGTCTGCATAATTCATGAACCGTGGGGAGACACACTTAAGGATTCGATGTTGTTTAGTAGATATGGAATGTGAGTAAGAGACCGAATGTTTTTTGGAGTCTCAGATAGGATCAGAGACATCACGAGGAGATCCGGAATGGTCCGGAGAATAGGATTCATATAAGGAAAGTCCAATTCCGGAGTTCAGAAATGTTTTCGGTGTTTTCACCAAAATGTTCTAGAAGGGTCTAGAAGGTTCACCGTTCTAGAGTGGAAGGGTACATGGATGTGTTATACCAAAGTGGAATGGTTGCATCATGTCCTAGGTCACTTGGCTAGGCAATGGGAAGAGAGAAATCAAACTCTAGTTTGAAAAGTCAAATGCCAATTTGAAAAGTCAAATACCAACATGGTTGTATAGTGGAGAGAGGATAGGAAACCCACTTAGGGAAAGTTTCCCCTCCCTCCCAAGCCGCCGGACATGAAGAGGAGTTGGGGGAGTGATGACCCACAAGTATAGGGGATCACAACAGTCTTCACGGGTAGTATTACCCAATTTATTGATTCGACACAAGGGGAGCCAAAGAATACTTGCAAGCCTTAAGAACTGAGTTGTAAATTCAGCTGCACCTGGAAATAGTTCTTGCCCACAGAAGTTTATCACTAGCAACAGTTTGTAGTAGCAATAGCAAAGCAACAACAGCAGTGAAACAGGAGCAATAGTAACAGTAGTAGCAAACAGTAGGATATGAGCGCGGTAGTCATAGGGATGGATGGACGGGCATTGCATGGACGAGTCTAAACATGTAAATTTAAGATCTAGGGCATTGCAGATAAATAAGAACAAGCATCCAAGTACTAAGCAATCCTAGGCATGTACTCCATATATAGTCATGCGTGCTCACAATGAGAACTTGCACAACATATTCTGTCCAGCCAGCCCGTGGCAGCGGGGCCTATAGGGAACTACTGGCAATTAAGGAGCTCCTTTTAATAGAGCACCGGAGAAAAGCATTAATACTCTGTGAACACATGTGATCCTCACACCACAACCATCCCCTCCGGTTGTCCCAATTTCTGTCACTTCGGGGCCTTTGGATCCGAACAATGATATGTGTACACAAATTGCAGATAAGATCACAAACAATACTATCATAATGATCAATAATAAGTTCAGATCTAAGATCATGGCACTCGGGCCCTAGTGACAAGCATTAGGCTCAACAAGTTGCAACAAAGTCAAATAGCACTAATAGAGATACTAGGCACTATGCCCTAACAATCTTATTCGATTACATGATAGAACTCATCCAATCCCTACCATCCCCATATCCTACAGTGGGGGATTACCCCCCCTCGGTTTTTAGGTCAAGGGGTAACTTATAGGCGATGAGGGAGCCCGAGGGGGTGCCTGGGGTGGCCGCACCCCCTAGGCATGGGCTAGGCCCATCCGCGCCTAGAAGGGGTGTGGGCCCCCCAGGCCTCCACCCCGTCTTGTCTTCTGGCTCCTTGGATCTTCTGGTGAAATTGTATTTTTGGCATATTTTCCGGGATTTTTCCTGATAGTTGATTTTCTACACAAAAACTAGACACCAAGGTAACTCTGTTGAAAACAACATCAGTCCGTGTTAGTTGTATCCAAATCACACAAGTTTAGAGGAGAAACAATAGCAAAAGTGTTCGGGCAAGTAGATACATTTTGGACGTATCAACTCCTCCAAGCTTAGCTTATTTCTTGTCCTCAAGCAATTCAGTTGAAAACTGAGTGCGATAAAAGAACTTTCACGAACACATTTTCTTCATATGATGTATATATTCTCAGCACAGGAGTAGATAATTAAACCATTCATAATAAGAAGTATGCAACTAAGTCTACTCAATAGTCATTGCAAGCTATGAAGAGAAACCTACTCAATAATAATAAGTAGCATGGAACATAAACATAAGCAACATTGCAATGCTCATAAAAAGGTATGATAGAGTGGTATCTCGCTTGCCTTTGTTTCAAGAGCACAATATAAATGCCAAGGAACCTCTAAAGTTCACATGAAGACTAGAAGTAAAGATATCAGAGATACAAGCATCAAAGTCATGACATAATCAACCAAGTTTTGAGACAAACACAAGAATGAAAACTATGCTCTCAAGAAGGTGCTCATAGAATAAGTGGTGACTCAACAAGGAAGTGAAAAGGTTTTGAAAAGTTTGAAAGGCTTCCAAATGCTGAAATAAGGTACTCATTAGCTTTGAGCTCTCATTGCCCCTATCATAAGCATCTTCATGTGGTTTAGGTGAAAGTGAGGTCCAATCTGAGTTATATGCTTGACAGACCATAAACTAGAAATCCCATGTCCATTGAGTACGAGGGCCGCTCTGCATTCTACTCAACTTTGGTTACCTATAAGTTCTTGTCGTTGTAAATACATGCATATCATAGAGAACCGCCAATGGGGTACCCCTTGCACATGATACAGGAGCTATCCCGTGATCAAAATGACAAGGCAAGCAGACAATGAGCATCTCAGAGATCTTTTTATTTACTATGTGCTTAGATTTTTATTGAGGATGCTTCACAGAATGCTCATTATGGTGATGCTGCAAGTTTCCACCATGATTAGGCATGGCTTAGTCTAGCGGCCCAGGCGTTTCTCTAACACATATATATAATCCATGAACTCACAAACTCCCCTTTTATTTCACACCGACAGCATCCGCAAACAAAAGAGCAAGGTATCAACTGGATGGGTATCCATAAGTGTTGAAAGTGTTCCCCGTGAAATCACTGTTCTGCTAACTCCCAGCCTATAATTTGCAAGCATATAACTTTCATGGACAGGTCACAATGGTTCAGGATTATTAAGTGCAAGGAATAAAGTGTGCCATCAAGTTCGTGATAGCTTTACTAACTAACTTTCTCAAAAAGAAAAATATTTTAATTGGAAGAAAACAAGGCATATAGAATATGCACTGAAATAGCAAATGATGCTAATAGGTAGGTATGGTGGACACAGTTGGAAATAGTTTTGGGGAGTTGGAAACACGAGTAGAGCTCATACTCAGTGCAAGTGAAGTCTAGCAATAGAGAGGGAGCGACAAACGAGAGAGCAATAATTGTCATAATCATGCTTGCAACAAAACATGACTAATTATGGCATGAAGTGATACAAGAACTCTGAGGCGAAATAAATCATCGAGGCTTACTAACTATTGTTTAGTCATATGCATGCATGAGCATGTGCCAAGTCGATTCATATGAAACTTTTAGAGGAGGATACCACAATATCATACCAAAATATGAATAAAACAATGCAAGCAAACATTCATATGACATGCTACAGACTATTAGCAAGCTGGAACTAAACACAAACAAGCAAGAACTACTAAGCATCCATCAGTAACATACATCTTACATGAACAGACTAAGCATGCTCACAATGATGAGTATATGTACATAAATGAAAACAAATAGAGTTCATTACCAGCCTCTTACCACACCTCAAGTTGTCTTAATCTTCATTATTGCTCTTCACTTGTGTGACTTGAATAATAACATGAAACCAAATTCCACTGAGGACGTCTGGACCCTGCAAAGAACTCACAAAACCAAAGAAGAAGAACAAATATTTTTGGTGTTTTCGATTTTTCAAACAAGCCAACAAAGCAAAAACAAACAAAGCAGAAACAAACAAAGCAAAATCTTTTTGGATTTTTTCTTTTAAGGCAAACCAAAGCAAAGAAACAAACCAAGAGAAACAACAAAAATATTTTTGGTATTTTTGCGTTTTGAGAAGGCAGAAACAAGGACCAAAAAGAAAGTGAAACAATGGATATACAAAGAACCGACCGAACATGATATATAGATGAGTCTGATGTCGGTATACCTCCCCCAAGTTTAGGATTTTGGCCTAAGTGCGGCTCAATAGCGCGGGTAGTAACTCCAAGCTGGTGGGTCATCATAGGAATGATCATAGTCAGGCGCTTGCGATGAAGAATAAGACGCGCCCCAATCATAGGAGGGCTGAACCGAATCATCTTCGGCATCCTCTCCGACATTCTCCTCTTGCTGGGAGAGCTCTGCCACGTATGTGTCAAACTCCTCCTCCGTGAGCGACCATTCTCGCCTGTTATCAAAATTAAACAAAGCAGGCGCAGGCAAATAAACTATTTTCTCAGTCCTACCCCCTCTCCAACCACGCTTGCCAAATGATAGTTCATAAGGAAAACTTCTCATAGTATCCCCTAGGGAAACAAAATTATGCTGAATCGTGGATTCAAGATTAAGCCTCTCTATGGGGAACCGGTAATCTAAATGGTGAGGCTATAAACCATGGAAAGCTAGCAACCTATAAGCAATGAGACCTCCACAAATTCCACCCTTCTCGCGGTTAGTGGTGAGACGGTAAGCTATCAAAGCACCCAGGTTATAAGATCTATCCCTATTCAAAGTAGCTATGATAAAATCTAGATCAAAAGAAGAAAATTTTCTAGCAATCTTTCTAGCGAGAACACACTTGGTAATGAAATAGGCAAAATATCTAATGGCTGGGAACTGAATGTTCCGAATTTTACCACTTTCCTTTGAGAAGTCGAAACCTTGGCAAATCTCAGCATATAAATCTATAAGTGACTTGGGCCTCTCCTTGATCTTCTCACAAGATCCCCACCGAGGTACTCTAATTGCTGCACAGAAATCAACAAAAGGCAGGTCAACAGCTATATTGTATATTTTATAATGGACCATGGGATTAGATGAGGACCAAGTAAACCAGAAGTCCTGCACAACAGCCATGGTTATCTTAACATATTGAAGTGGTTCCCCTTTAACAAAGTGTTCCAACACTGCATTGGTAATCAAAGTTTGGAAATCCTGGAGGATTCCCGCAGTTCTCATAAATTCATGGCATGTATATATGGAAGGAAAGACTCCTTACTCACGATGAACTTTCATTGGCTCATGCACCATCAAGTAATATTAATACAATGGGTATGCACTCATCTTCTTTTTTGAAATTTTTAGACAAACATCAAACCAAGTGATTTCCAAGTTGATAAATGATGAGAAACTACTATAGGAACTTGCTAGAGGGCTACACATGCATAAAAATGAAATATCTAAGCATAGAACAAGCATGCAAGCTCACACAACCTGTCACCTATAGCAGCAAAATACTCAAGATACAATCTATCAATCACAAATCTAATTGGACAAGTGGAGGAGGCACATACCAATGAGCAATCCCTCCAAAAATCAGCAACAAAGATGGGCTGAGCAAGGAGATCGAAAATCGCGAGCAAGAACAACAAGAACTCGAGCTTGATAAAGTTTTCTGGTGTTTTTCGGGAGAGAGAAAGAAGATGGCTGGAAGGAGGCACCTTGGAGGGGCCTAGGTGGGCCACACCCCACCCAGGCGCCACCTGTAGGGAGGTCGTGCCCACCAGGGGTGTGGGTGCCTGGGATGGCCCCCTGGGTCACTCCAGGTGTCCCTCCGCCCCTTTTTTTGAGGAAAAATTTATTTTGATTTTTTTGAAATTTTTCAGGAAACTTTATTTTTGGCCAATTTTCAGGGTATGAAAATTGATTTTCTCACAGAAACAACTTTTTTAGAAGAAGCAAAAGCAAACAAAAAACCAAAACTACAGAAGTCTTAAGACACTCTAACAAGCGAATAACTAATAAAACCAAAGCTAACAAAAGTGAAATCAAAGACTATGAAGGAGAAAAGTAAAAGAAAGCAAGTATAACCAGAGTGAAAACATTATTTTGTTCATTAAAATCCTTTTGTTAACAAGGTTGATCAAGTCTTGTTACCAAAACAATCTTATATGAAACAAATTTTTGTATTCCACAAGGTGATTATGTTACCTCATACTTGATAGCAATGGTCCCAATCATAATAGTTTCAAAATTTTCTTGTGGAATGTGACAATAAATTTCTCCAACCTTGATGCTCTCAATATTTTCAATGGAATTCAGGCAATAGCTCTTAGCAACCTTCTTGGGGAAATAGACAGTATGCTCTTTGTCATTAGTATTGAAAGTTACTTTCCCTTAATTACAATTAATGACAACACCTACAGTATTAAGAAAAGGTCTCCCAAGAATAATAGACATATTATCATCTTCAGGCATCTGAAGAACAACAAAATCAGTTAAAACCAAGCAATTATGAGCCACTTGAATAGGAACATCCTCATATATACCAACATGAATAGCAGTTGACTTATCAACCATTTGCAAAGATATATTAGTTGGTATCAACTTTTCTAGCTGGAGTCTCTTGTAGACTGAAAAAGGCATAACACTAACTCCAGCTCCCAAATCACATAAAGCAGTTCTAACATAATTATTCTTAATAGAGAAAGGAATAGTTGGTATACCTGGATCACCAAGTTTCTTTGGAACCTTACCATTGAAGGAGTAATTAGCAAGCAAAGTAGAAATCTCCTCATTAGGAATCTACCTTTTATTAGAGACAATATCCTTCATATACTTTGAATAAGGAGGCAACTTGATAGCATCAGTCAAAGGAATTTGCAAAAATAAAGGCTTCATCCACTCACAAAACTTGTTGTAGTGTTCTTCCTCCTTTGACTTGTGTTTCTTACCTGGAAAAGGCATAGGTTTCTGCACCCAAGGTTCTCTCTCTTTACCATGCTTATTAGCAATAATATATTCCTTAGTGTACCTAGTATTCTTAGTGTGCTTCTCATGTTCTTCCTCAACTTCCTCCTTATCAGGAGCATCATTTTTATCATTACCCCTCTCAGTTTCAGCATCAGAAACAGATATACTATTAGGATCTACAGCAGGTTCAAGGGGTTCCTCAACTACCTTATGTTTCTTTTTCTTTCTCTTACAAGGACTACCACTACTTTCACCTTGTTGAGAATCCTTCTCAATTATTTTAGGGTTTCCTTCAGGATGTAAAGGATCTTGAGTAGCTATACCACTCTTAGTTCTAATTCCATAAGCATGTTTATCTCCTGAGGCATTAACTAGTATATCCTTTTGTACCTTAGCAAGTTGATCAAGTTGGGTTTGAACCATTTGAAAGTGTTTACAAAGCATTTTAATATCATTAGAAGTTCTTTCCACAATATCTTTCAACTCTTTAATGGCTCTAGAGTTTTCCAATAAATGATTCTGAACTTGTTTATTAAAATTACCTTGTTTAACAATAAATGTGTCAAGTTCCTCTAAGCATTGATCAGGAGGTTTACCATAGGGAATATCACCTTCATCAAAGTGGAGAGAGTGTACCTCAATACTGAATGAGTGGGGAGTTGGCTTGCATAGTTCTTCTATAGGAGGTAAATTCTTCACATCTTCAGCTCTAATACCTTTCTCCTTTAGACATTTCTTAGCTTCCTTCATCACTTCATCATTTAATGCAATAACTCCCCTCTTCTTTGGTGTTGGTATTGGAACTGGTTCAGGCACAACTGGTTCAGGAGTAATAGGGTCAGGTGTATTTAGCCCAGTTGAAGTCCAATCATCATAATTCTTGCTTATCTTAGCCATTAATGCTTCAGCATCTGTAGGAGTTCTTTTCCTGAAAACACAATCAACAAAGCTATCTAGGTATGTCCTAGAATCATCAGTTAGTCCATTATAATAAATATAAAGAAGTTCAACCTTAGGAAATGGACATCCAGGATGTACATGAATCAAGGCACAGAACCTTGTCCATGACTCAGGCAATTTCTCTTCTTCTCCATGTTTAAAATCAAAAAGTCTCTGCAAAGCAGCATGTCTAGCACTAGGAGGAAAATATTTCTGGAAGAAAGAAGCAATCAAACAATCAGGGCTATCAATGGAACCAGGAGGTAATCTATTAAACCAAGCCCTAGCTTCTCCTTTTAGTGAAAAAGGGAAGATCTTAGTAACAAAGTACTTGCGCATCTTAAAATCATCAGAGATTAAAGCACGCATAGTAGAAAGCTCATTCATATGAGCCACAACACTCTCATTTTCAATCCCACAAAAAGTTTCTTTCTCAACAATGTCTAAATAGGATAAATCAAGAGAGAAATCCTAATATTTATCTTTAATATATATGGGAGAGGTGGCAAACTTAGGACCAGAGGACAGTTTAGGAATAATAGTACGTCTTGCAAGGAGACTCTTAACAGAACTAGTACCATGTGTGTTTCAGCACTCTTCAACAAATTCATCAGTGAACTCAATGTAACCATCATTAATATCATATCTCTCTCTACACCAAGGTGATCTAACAGGTGTAACAGTGTCTTCACTAGGAGTTTCAGTATTTCCTAGACTAGCCATAGTAGCATCTAGGAAAGGACCTAATGAACCACTCGCATCAAGCATAGTAGAAGTAACATCATGAGTATCAAGAGCAGTTTCAGACTCAGCAGTAGTAGTGTTTAGGACTGTACCTCTTCTTGTAGTGGATGGTAAAATAGGAATATTTCTATCACGAGACTTCCCTATGATGAAAGGAGTAGCCGTGAACAATAGTAAATCCAAGTGAACTTACAAATAAAGCTATGCTCCTCGGCAACGGTGCCAAAAAATAGTATTGATGACCCACAAGTATATGGGATCGCAACAGTCTTCGCGGGTAGTATTACCCAATTTATTGATTCGACACAAGGGGAGCCAAAGAATACTTGCAAGACTTAACAACTGAGTTGTCAATTCAGCTGCACCTAGAAATAGTTCTTGCTCACAGAAGTTTATCAGTAGCAACAGTTTGTAGTAGCAACAACAACAGTGAAACAAGAGCAATAGTAACACCAGTAGAAAACAATAGGATATGAGCGCGGTAGGCATAGGGATGGATGGACGGGTGTTGCATGGATGAGTCTAAACATGTAACTTCACGATCTAGGGCATTGCAGATAAATAAGAACAAGCATCCAAGTACTAAGCAATCCTAGGCATGTGCTCTATATATAGTCATGCGTGCTCGCAATGAGAACTTGCACAACATCTTCTGTCCATCCATCTCGTGGCAGCGAGGCCTCTAGGGAACTACTGGCAATTAAGGTGCTCCTTTTAATAGAGCACCGGAGCAAAGCATTAACACTCCGTGAACACATGTGATCCTCACACCACAGCCATCCCCTCCGGTTGTCCCATTTTCTATCACTTCGGGGCCTTTGGATCCGGACAATGATATGTGTACACAACTTGCAGATAAGATCACAAACAACACTATCATAATGATTCAATAATAATTTCAGATATGAGATCATGGCACTCGGACCCTAGTGACAAGCATTAAGCAGAACAAGTCGCAACAAAGTCAAATAGCACTAATAGAGATACTAGGCACTATGCCCTAACAATCTTATTCGATTACATGATAGAACTCATCCAATCCCTACCATACCCATAGCCTACAATGGGGGATTACTCACTCATGGATGAGGGAAACATTGATGGTTGATGGAGAGGCGTTGGTGATGACAAGGGCGATGATCCTCCCCAAATTCCCCTTCCCGGCAGGGTGCCATAACGGAGTTTTTGGATCCGAATCGTGGCTTCTTGTGGTGGCAGCGCAACGTAACTCTTTCTGGGAAACGTCAAACCCCCCTCGATTTTTAGGTCAAGGGGTAACTTATAGGCAAATAGGGAGCCCGAGGGGGTGTCTGTGGTGGCCGCACCCCCTAGGCGCGAGCTGGGCCCACCCGCGCCTGGCAGGGGTGTGGGCCCCCAGGCCTCCACTCCATCTCGTCTTCTGGCTCCGTGGATCTTCTGGTGAAATAGGATTTTTGGCATATTTTCCAGAATTTTTCCTGATAGTTGATTTTCTGCACGAAAACTAGACACCAAGGTAACTCTGCTGAAAACAGCGTCAGTCCGTGTTAGTTGTATCCAAATCACACAAGTTTAGAGGAGAAACAATAGAAAAAGTGTTTGGGAAAGTAGATACGTTTTGGACGTACCAGGGAGGACTCCCCTCCCCCCAACCGCCTCTCCTACGTATATATAAGAAGGTATAGGGCGCCTCCCTACCCCTCACCCATAAACCCTAGCTCGGTCGTGCCCCCCCAAGTCACCGCCGCCCTAGTGCCTCCTCAAGTCTTCGCCGCCTAGCCCTCTCTAGCCTCTGTCCACCTCCACCCCCTTGGCCTCTAAACCCTAGTTGCCAAGGGACCTCTCTACTCCAACATACCCGCTCTGGCTTAGGCGAAGCCCTGCGGGATTTCCCCTCTACTTCCACCACCACGTCGTCGTGCTGCTGGAATCGCGAGGAGAGATCTACAACCTACGTTGCCTGCTGGAACAAGGGAGAGGAAGGTCTTTATCGAGTACCGAACATGTGACCGACTGCGGAAGCGCTGCCGAAACACGGCGCCGAAAGGATCATCTATGCAATCTTGAGATCTGCAAGTGAACGACTACATCAACCACAAGAATCCGATCTCGTTAAACGCTTTGGATCTTCGAGGGTTAGTACTCTATCAACTTGTTGCACCGATCTAGTAGATTAGATCTTGGCTTGTGTCTGTTCATACGATAGAATTTTTTTGTTTTCCATGCTACGAACCCCTACATCTTGCACCGGATTTCCTGGCACACTAATATGCAAACCTAAATAGTCATTAGCATCTCTTATTCTTCGTGTTTATCTACTACATCCCGACGATAGAGGGTGGCGGGATAGCTGCTGCGGCTATGTCGGCAACGGAGAGTGGGAGGACAGTTCCTACGGCTGCGTCGACAATGGAGGCCAGCAGGACACATCATGTGGCCGTGTCGGCCATGGAGGCCGGCGGGACAACTATTGCGGCTGCACTAGTGTCGGAGACCGCAAACACAACCATACACAGTAGTGTGCCTCGATGACGGGCCGGACTAGGAACTGCATGATCTTGCTTGTTGTGTTGGCGTCCTTGCCCACGGCATCCAGGAACTCGAGCTCGAACACGGCGGATTGGACCTCATAGAACACATAAACGGCGAAGGGGAGCTATGATCTGTCACAACGCGGTCGAAGACGACGACGACCTTGGCATTCCTCTACCCATCTGACTCGTCCATCGAGTAGGCATTCTTCCTCTACCACATCTTCAACCTCACGTACAAGTTAATAAACTACATATGAAGTTCATCCTCACGTATGTACACCTACAGTTCAGAGAGTAGTTCAACATATGGATCCTTACCTCCATGAAAATGAACCACTTGCAACAAAAAAATTGTGTGAGATCAATCTAATCCTACAAGGAAATTTCAAACGGTAGATTCTATACGGTGAATCTGAAGAAATTCCCCCCAAAAAACTCCAACTTTGACCATAAATCTGAGAAGATATAGTTCACGAATCTCGAAGCCGATGGTTAGAATGGAACCCCATCATCGATGCACATATTTTTCATGTAGATCTTGTTTTGAATCGGGGCATCTTTGTGCTAATTACAAAGTGTCAAAATTAAGCTTGTTTACATAGGAGAGAGAAGTGACACGGTTGTATGCGCGGGTGCACTCGTGGGCTCGCCTAAGTCAAGCCCGCTGAAATGGCCGATTCAAGCGTAGTAGTTGGACCTGGTCCCGGGATGCTTTACGGTTCGCGCTAGCCACAAATCGGGGTCCATATAGGAATCAATCATGCCGATTTTATTACTAGCGGGCCTATACTGGACCTCATGCAGGCTACCAAATGTGTAGGGTTCGCTGCATAGAAAAATCTATAGCAAGAGCACGTAAAACCAAGATCCAATCTATGGAAAAGCCAAGATCTAATCTACGAGATTAGTGCAACGATATTGTAGAGAACTAACCCTTGTAGATACAAAGCATTAACAACATCAGATCTTGTGGTTGATGTAGTCGATTACTTGCCGATCTCAAGATCGCGTAGACGATCCTTCCGGTGCCACGTTCCGGCGGCGCTTCCGCACTCGATCACACATACAGAGTCGATGAAGACCTTCCTCTCCCCGTTCTAGCGGGAAGCGAAGGTAGTAGATCCCCTCAGAATCCCAGTAGCACGATGACGTGGTGGTGGTGGTGGAGGAGAGAATCCTGCAGGGCTTCGCCTAAGCCGGAGCAGGATGATGGAGGAGGGAGAGGGACGGAGGCTAGGGTTAGGTACAAGGGACAAGGGGTGCTCCCCCACCCCTGTTTATATAGAGGGGGGTGCGTCCAAGGGTTCCCACCCCTTGGCCGAGTCCTTCCCCAACTTGGCGGCCAAGAGAGAGAGGTGGGAACTTTCCCCCAAGTTTCCCTTCTTTCCTTTTTATGGTTTTCCCCTTTTTCCTTGTGGTGGCCTGTTTGACCCCTTGGGCTTGGTGCGGCTGGCCCTAGGGCCCCCACGGCATGCCATAGCCCAAGTAGCCCCTCTTGGGGTGCTGGACCCACTTGTGGTACCTCTAAAACATTCTAGAAGCTTCCGGTCAAAACACCGAAATCATTCCAAACCCCGGAAAATTGACTTTCTTTATATGAATCTTATTATTCGGACCATTACAATCTCCTCGTGATGTCCTGGATCCAATACGAGACTCTAAACAACATTCAATCTCCAACTCATATTCCAAATCTACTTAAACAACATAGAACCTTAAGTGTGTCACCCTACGGTTCGTGAACTATGTAGACATGATCGATACACCTCTCCGGTCAATAACCAATAGCGGGATATGGAGATCCATAATGGCTCCCACATATTCAATGATGGCTTCGTGATCTAATGAACCATTAACATACGATACCGATTCTCTTTGTCGCACGATACTTTACTTATCCGAGGTTATATCGTTGGTATCTCCATACCTAGTTCAACCTCCTTACCGATAAGTACTCTTTACTCGTTCCATGATATGACATCCCTTGTGACCTAGTCACATGCTTGCAAGAAAATTGGATGACATTCCACTGAGAGGGCCCAGAGTATATCTATCTGTCATATGGATGGACAAATCCCACTCTTGATCCATGTGCTTCAACACATACTTTCAGAATACCCAATGCCACTTTATAACCACCCAGTTAAGGAAGTGGCGTTTGATGTCATCACAGTACTCATTCGGTGACAATGATTAACATGATTTCATGGTCGAAGGATTAGGTTACTATGTATCTAAAATTGTAACATCCCAGCATATAGGATCTAACGAAGGGTAGAATTAGGAATATGAATTGTTGCATACGTTCATTTGAGAAAATGTGAGTAAAATTTTCGCCAAATAAAAACCTTGAGTGATCAATGTTTCTTTCTTAATTTGAGAGTAGGTTTAGTCTTAAAGAAGGATTGCTATAAACTTTGATATGATCTTAAGAGAATTATGTCTGTTTTGAAATAAGTTTGGATTTTAAACTAAAAGTGTTTTATAATTTAAATGATTTTGATTTTAAGATTTGAATCTTAAATTAATCAAGAGAAAAGTACTATAACTTAAATCTTATCTAAAAACAAGATTGTATATGAAATTCATTTCATATACATAAACAAGTAAAAAGAATGAACTTACTGAAGTTATTCAAAACTTCACAATTTACAAAAAGAATAAAGAAAAAGAATATTCTTTATTAATAAATATATAATCTTTATTACAAATGAACCAAATAAAGATTACAAGAATTATAAAAGAAAAAATACAAAAGATTAAGAAAATTACATTTATTTATATACTAACTATCCTATATCTAAAACCACACTGAATCTTCATCTTTATCTTTGTACCTACAAAACAAAGATTAAAAAGAAAACAAAATAGGATTAGTGTTAGTATATTTCTCTCAGATATGTCAGTGAGGTGCACTTGACAATCTCATCATTGAGAAATGTGGTAAAAAGGGGCAAGTTTCACCAATATGAAAGATTTCATCTTTCATAAATTCAAAGCCAGAATGTAAATGACAGCCACAAGGGACCAATCCACCAGCCAGGGTAAAAGTAGATTGGTAATAGTAAGTTCAAACTTTCTGAACCTATCCACATGTGCATAACAGGCACACAAGCTGCACACGCACAAGCATACAGATGGTGTGCTGTCGACCTCACAAGCACAGCCAGCAACACAAAACGACAGCACAACCGTGGGGGTGAACATCAGCACATTACTCCACTACACCACACCACAGCACAACCAGGGTGAACAGCAACCAAACCAAGAATAGCAGCCAAACCAACCACCAGATCAACCCTAACATCACCAGGATGGTGACATAAGGAGAGGGATGGATCTGGTGGACAACAAGGTCAAGCCTAGGAGCTAGGAGGAGCAGGCAAGCTCAAGAGCAAGCTCAGGAGCCCATCAAGAACTAGATCAAGATCAAGATCAAGATCATCATTACTCTATTACATCCACATCAGAATCTGTGGTGACCCTTATAAAACCATCACATGATTTCATCATATATCTAAATAAAAGCATGTGTTGTTTTATGAGATAATCTCTCAATAATCACCCAAGAGGGGTAAATATATCCTAGAGATTTCAAGCATAAGGTTAAGAAATCAAGCTCAACCACAAACACTAAACCCTCAGACCAGCATCACTGGGTTCAGTGTTATTTTTTTTACAACTTAGATCATTTTCATTGGATCTTATCAGATCAGGGCACATATCTCAGAGAGAGAGTAGCACCTCTAAATCTATAAGTTTCAAACAAACTATTGCTCAACTAACTAGGAATTCCATCCTAGAGCCTCAGACCAGCATCATAGACAGGAAAGATAATAAAAGCTTCCATATCATCTTATCAGTTTTAATCACAAGCATAACCAAGCTAAGCCTAGAAATAAAAACCAAATCACTTGTGTGCCAGAATACAATGGTATCACAAGGACAAGTTCTTAATGAGATACAACCAATCTTACTTAGCCTTCACAGATATATAAAAGGGACAACCAATAAATATCATTTCCCTGAAGCCAAGTGCCAGGAATCAACCTTAAAATGAATCTATACATCCACAAAAAATCATTACATGTAATGATTTGATTCAGAGTGTATAATCTCAAACAAGCCCACATTATAATTGCAGTAAGCAACCACTGAGAGAAATCTACTGTCAGTACAAGTATTCTGACAATAGAGAAACTTCTCAGACCAACAACATAATCCAATCAAGGATTTCATTGAAACACTAGCATGGATCATGGTGGATTACCACTAGAATTAATCTGACAGGCAACTAGTATCATCAAAGCCACTATCAATCATTAACCACAACAGACAATCATTTCCCATGGTCCGATATGAACAATACGAGATCTAAAGCATCATATATATGATCAATAGGGGGTTATGAACCCTAATCAAAGCAAGAACCCTAATCCAGTGATAAAATTAACCAACACATAGTCACTCGGCATGAAAGCCACTAGATACACAGAGAGAATCATGGCCGTAGCATAGACAAACACCACAGAGACCACTTACCTGAGGTCCTCGCTGATGAATCGAAGAGGAAGCAGAGGGGCCGACGAACCGCGGTGGCATAGGGAGCACCCAGAGGGGCGCTACAACCTGCACCTGCCACGGCGGCGGCCGCAGCAGCGCACGAGACCAGCACACCACCGCAGGCGGGATCACGACGGCGGCGACAGTATCTTTTCCGAACCCTAGGGTTCGGGAATGGGCTGGAACTGACCACGGGGAAGCCCGGGAATCAAATCCAAGAGGATAGAACGAACAATCGTCATCGACAACCCCAACTCGCAGGAATCGATGGTGGCAGCATCGCCGGCCACGGGGTCGAGTCAGAAGAGGAGGGGATAAGGTCGAGGGAGAGAAGGGAGGCAGAGTGGGCTGGGTGGGCCAAAACCCTTCGGGGTGATCTTTTGACCCTGCCCTATTGGGCCACCCTGGCCCAATAAGCCCAAAGGGCCAGCCCAAGTTGCTTAGTAATTTTTTTGAACAAATGGAAAAGACCAAAATACCCCTGACCTTAATAAAAGTATAGAAAATAAACTAAAAGTCCAAAAATTATAAATAAAATATTTTTGGATTCACAATAATTCACTCTGTTAAAATAAAATAAAATATAAATTTTTGAACACCTAAACTTTTATAAGAATTTTGTAATTTATATCTTCCTTATGGAATTTTACAAAATTATTGAAAAGTGATAAAAATAAATAAAAATCACTTTCATTATTTATTAATATTATAGTATTTTTGAAAAATACTAGATAAATATTTAATAATAAATTTTAATGTACAATTAATTATTCCTAAAAGAATTATTAAATCAATAAAATTCAAATAAAAAGGGAAATAAAATAAAATAATTCAATATATGCAATAAAAATAAAAAGTTAATATTTATAAATGCTTTATTAAAAGGCACCTTATATAGGGAAAATGCATATAGAAGTAAAAGATGCATTACATTACTTGCATAATCATTTTGCTTCTTTAAATATTGTCCTTACCGGGCAATAATGATGTTTTTGTAGAACTAGAAGCTCAAGGTCCAGTGCAAGCATCACACTTCACTACCTTGCCATCACAAGGCAAGTTCATCACTTGCTCATGTCCTTTGAAGAGTTTTTATCAAAGTATTTGCAAATTGTGTGTTATCATATATGCTATAAAAGAAAGAAAATATTATTTTCATAAACAAAGAAATCATAGATATCATCCTAGGTGGTGATATAATGGAGCAATAGAACTTAGAGTTCTAATTGCAACAATGATGATCAAATAGGGACTTAATAACCCCTGACATCAGTGATTCTAGCGCCGTATATTACGCGTTAGCCATGAGATATTGAATGGGACAGAGAAGTCAGCTGTATCTTCTTCCTCTCGCATGAAGCCGGATGTGCAGGTTGTGGCTGTTATCCTCGTAGCGTGCATATTAATTGGTAATTCGTAGAGGATATGCAGCATATGGGTGGGAACCCTCATCGTCCCACGATAGTTCTGGCATCTAACGGTTTGTAAAAACCATTGCCGTAATTCATTATGTGGGCATGGTGTACACCAAGGAGGCATGCAGGGTCGCAAAGGGGCAGTGATTGGCTTGGAACAACTACTAGGCCCCACATCATGGAATTGTGGACGGGAAAGTACGCCCAGTTGTGCAACAAGGAGTTGATCTCTCATGGGTAAAGTAACGCACCTCTGTAGAGTGTAAAAACTGTAACTTGTTACTCCCTTTTCCGAGAAGGAGATACGGACGCGGCAGGAAAGGAACTCCATGAAAGTTCTGGTCAACCTGTGAAGGCTGATTGTCATAGTTTTTCGGAATAAAATCAATCTTTGAAGAAAGATTTAATAAAAACTGCATAGTGCCAAGGATTTATTATCCGAGGTGGTAGTTAGAGCATCAAACTTGCCACCTTGCATATAATGAGCTTGTTGGGTAACGCTGTTACTCATCCTTAACTTTGATCCCTTGCTTAGATTCTGAGGATTTCGAAGACGTGCCAATGTATGCAGCCGAATGCCAAGAAGACGTGTTCTACGAGGAACCTGATCTATCCGGAGGAGTTGAAGGCGTGGACTACGAGATCCGCTACGGTGTCGATGAGAACGAGTCCACTTAAGGGTCTAATTAGTAGTAACTAATGGAGCCGAGTAGCATGAACTCTATAGAATAAGCTGTTGAGCCCCACTCCTAGTCGGAGTTGTTACTTTTAAATTTCCGCTGAACATCTTATATTTGGTTTGTAAGTTGGATCTTTAGGAAGTCTTGAACTTCCGGTAATGTAATAATAATAATGTGTGTACTTTTGTAATATGGACCCACAATGTTTCTGTTGTAACACTTTGAGGGATGTGATATTTACGGAACGGTGTTCTGTGGATGTCATATCAACGACTATAGTGTACTACACATGAAGTGGTATGCTGGGTCACCATAGTTGGTATCAGAGCAAATTGCTTTGACCTTAGGTTGGAAACCAAGTAAAGGGTATTACTTGTAGGAAAGATAGCAACGATAAAGAATTCTCTAAAAGTAATATAATGGGTATTCAAATGAGAATATTCCGTTATATATTTTAGTGTGATAATTCTTTGTTATGATGCAATATATCATTGGATACTAATCAAAATTATTTTTCTGATATACAGAGATATGGCACCAAAGTTTCCAAAACAGACTTTGGTCAAGAATGAGGAGACTCTTGATGATTATCAAGGATCATTTACAGACCAACTTCGTCAACTTTTAAAGCTCTTTAATTGTCCCACTAGAATTCTAGTGAACACTATCACTTACCTTGATGGCCGAATGTTATCCAAGTATCGTGTGAGTATCCAACTTCGGGAGAAGCTTGGATTATATCACGATCTACCCATAGGAGAAGGTAGGAGTCATTTAGCAGCCTATCATGTTGCTGTTGTGGAGGCGATAGCTAATATCTGGGAGCATAAAACTAAGGAGTTAGAAGGTAGCACATTCTCTGTGATACCTCATGATTCTATAGACTCGGAGCCTATACCAGATCATCTTACTTTGGTTAAGAAGCATCCTAAGTTTGCTTCCAAGTTTATGGATAGATACCGGACACTAGTTGCGTCTTTTTATAAGACTCATCAAGTGATTGTCAAAGACAAAAATGACATGCTAGAGGATCTAACTGATCCGGAAAGGAGGAAGCAGTTAGCATTCCAGCTAGAGAAAGAAGCAGGTAGTAGTGCAACACCTATTTTTAAAGATATACCGATAGATCCAGAATCTACACCATATCCTTATTCACCAAGACCTGAACCTACACATGATCCTACTATCGATATGCGGTATGCAGTACCACAGGGCTCAGAGGATGGTTCTGATTCAGAACTTCCTATTGAGAATTCAGATGGTTGGAGGATGGGATCATATAATGGATCTCATGAACACCAGATATCCACAGATGGTTCTGACAGAAATGTTGGACAATCCAGTTGGATGGGTGCAAGAATGAACCCTAATAATAGTAGTAGAAATCCCATGTCAATAGATGATCAGGATGAAGAAGAAGATCCTGAGGAGTGTTTGAATCATCAACATCTTCTCAAAGCCCAAGGAATATACATTATCTAGTATTCAATTATCTTGTCCACGAGAGCACCTGAGGAGCAGCAGGATCTGCGTATCCTGTTGACAACTCAATAAATGAAGCTTAGGAGATGCAGGTTGGAGATAATGTTGAATATGTTTCTGAAGACTTTTCAGCTGAGCTGGAGGGAGTTGATGCGCTCAGGTTGAGTAATGACTCAAGTCCTGACACTTCAGATACAGAGTATGTTCCTTCTGGAAGGCCATTTGTTCCACAAACTGTGCGACGGACAACACGTCATCACGGTTGGACATCAGGCATGTATGATGAGCGTAGTTACTACTAGAAAGAGACAAGTAGTCAACAGTATCAAGCACTGTGTATTGTACTTTAAGGAATAAGGTAGTGATATGAATACGGTAGTTTTGTGAATATACCCATACGGTATATGCTGTAAGAACTTTGTATCATTATGATATTATGTATATTATGTGAAATGCATATTTGGATTTTCTTTGGATCTTCATTGCGTGACTAGTTCTGTGCGTAAAGTCGAGCTCAGAACACATGTGCATGATGTAATTATGAGTATTCGCTTTATGTTGCAGGACTAGGGGGTCATGGATACGGGTGTAGAAATGGAAACTGAGCAGCAGCGGATGGAGCGTGAGGCCAAGGAAAAGGCCGATGCCGATGCAGCAAATCAAGAAGCATTACCACCACCACCAATCAGTCCGTTAATGGAGCAGAACTTTATGCAATACATGCAAATGATGCAAGAAAATCAGAACAAGTTCATGGAAGAGCTGCTGGGGCGAGCAACTCAGAGGGCACCTGAAGGTGGAGGAGTGAGTCTATCTGATTTCCAGAATGCAAGACCATTACCTTTTGCATCAGCTCCTGAACCAATGGATGCAGAAGATTGGCTAGCAGATATTGAAAGGAAGCTGAAAACTATAGGTTGCAATGATGAGGAAAAATTGAGGTATGCAACTCATCTGCTGACTGGACCTGCAACATCTTCGTGGGAAAATGTGGCATCCCGCAAAACCACTACTAGAAAATCGCGTTGTTTTTGTGCATTGCATCATCATGACCGCATGCTCATGTCATCATGCCACGTTGCATTTGAGCATCGTCATCATCATGCATATTAGTTTGCCTAAAAACTCTTTGCGAAAGACAATCGTTTTCTAAAATTAACCCTCCTTCTATTTCAAAGTAAACCCCCGGATGCTTCCGGATATTTTTGTTTGTCTAAAATCTATTTATACAAGCTTATTGCAAAAGTTAAATAAAAATTATATTATTTTAGTGGGGGCAGTCGAATGGGCCGAAACGACCCGAACGACCACCCCCAGTCCAACAATCGGCCCACCCGTAATCCTTTTGCTACCAGACAACCTACCCAGCCCTCCTCTCCACCTCACCCCACCCTATAGCAACTTGCCACCTCACCCTTTTCCCTTTCCCCAACCAACCAGACGCAGCCACCTCACCCACACCCCCTCTCTCTCCCTCACCCACCACACACAAGCACACACGCACACAGCGTCGCATGCAACACACGCTGCCACGCACGCAGCCCTCCCGGATCCCACCTCCCCCTGACCGCTCACTCCCTCCGTCCCACGCGACCCCCAGGCCCCACACCGCCCTGGCCCACCTCTGCTCCCCGTCCTCTTCCTCCCACCTCTCCCTCTGCCCGACCGCGAGCCCCCCGAGCCCCGCGTGCACCCTCCCTTGCTCCCGCCGGCGTGCCGCCCCGCCCCTCTCACCGGCGCCTTCTCCGGCCCTCGCCGCTCGCCGCTTCCACGCCACCGCCCGCCGGCCTCCCTCTCCACCCCGCGCTCGCCTCCCCCTCCCAAGCTCCTCCCCGCCGCCGCTCGCCCCTGTTCCCCCCGGCCGGCGCCGCTCCTCCCTCGCTTCCGCTCCCGCCGGCCACCCAACACCCCCTCCCCGGCGCGCCGAGCTCGGCCTCCCCTCTCCGGTCGCCGCACCCCTCCGCCTCTCCGCCCCTCCGCGCCTCTTCCGCCCTCCGGCGTCCGGCCGCGTCAGCCGCCAAGCAGCGCCGCCATCCGCCCTCGGCGCCGTCTCCCCGAGCACCCCTCTCCCCGTGCCAGCTGGAGGCGTCGTCGACCGCCCTGCCAAGCTCTGCCCGGAGCTCGCCGCGCCCTCCGGCTCTCCGCGCGCCTGGCCCGCGTCGCCGCTGTGGCCGCCCTAAGCCGCCGTCGGCCTGCAGCCGCTCTCCCGACAGCGCCTCCTCGCCCACGTGCAGGAGCTCCTCTACGAGCGCCTCCACCTGCGGGGCATGGCCCTGCTGGCCTGGGCAGAGCATGCGTGCACCAGGAGGGTGAGCCGCGCTGCTCGACTTGTGTCGGTATAGTGTTTTGTCAATTCATGTGTGGGGTCTGATGTCCGAAGAACAGGTTCCTCAACATGAATTTGACACTTCGAGATCGACCCCACGAACCCTTGTGCTCGCTCCCGGAACTCGAAGACCGAACACGATGTTCTTCTCCCCGGACCGAAGACCGATCCCGTAACCGACGCAACGCCAAGTAGTTCCCTCGGACGTCATGACCTCCTTCAAGGATCCGATGGCCGAGACCCTGAAGACCGATCTAGAGCGCCAAGGTCTTCGCATGGAGTCGGCAAGATCATCCGGTAACACCAAGATCAACTGCGCGGGCCGACAAGAACGGCACCGACCCGGAAGAAGCCGATGCGCCCCGACACCGACCCAAGTCCTGCTTCCGGAGCGTCAAGACCTACCTCTTATCTGAGAACGCTTCCGTCGAACCCCGAACCCCAGATCCGTCGAGCCCTGAGACCGGACCCCGAACCCCGGAACCTCAAGACCGTCGAGCCCCTAATGTGTGACCTCTTATCCGAGAACCCTATTTTATAATATAAATAACAACTTGTTGCATACTAATTGCCATACTTGCATGCATATTTGCGTGGTTTGGGGGCCTTATGCCGATTCACCTAATAATTAAATATGGGGCCCATATGCGGGCAAATCCAGTCTCATATTGGCCTCAATTAAACTTGTGTAGCGAACCGGTGATATATTTGACCTTGCTAAACAATATTTAATTGCGGGGGTTAGCTAAATAACATGAACCACCTAAATAATTGTCGGGACCCCGGTTCCGCTTAATATGGCCTAATTGCATCGCACCTTTGCCATGTCAAACATCATACATGCATCATGCCGATCTTCTGCCGATGTATTAAATATTGCATCCGGTGTTTCTTCTAGTGTTTCGCTTCTTCGCGGATAAGACCGTTGAGTTGATGCGAGTGTCGACCCGATCTTCGGTTGAACCTTCGACAATGTTTTCAGGCGAGCTCTCCCCCTTTCTACCTATCTTACTTTTATAGTATTTATTCCCTCCTGTTGATCTATTGCTATCTGTGTTGCGATGCTCTAGTTTCGTACCCGTGATATCCCTCGCAGCCATATATTGCCATGGCCACCTCCTATTACCTGTTGTTTTGTAGATAGTTGGACTTGCGCGTCGTAGTCGCTTGCTCAAGTGCTGTTGCGTTTTGTCAAGTGCCACAGTTGTTGGAGTAATGCCGCATGTTGATGTTGGAGATGATCATGGCTTTACTTATCGTTCACTTTAATTCCTGTTTAACAACTAAAATTGAAGTAAGTAAGCAGAGGCATCGGTGGGTGATAGAAAATATTTGGTTTCCGAACGCCCACTTGTGTCCCGTAGGACCCCGAGTACTTGATACCTGTTCCTTGATTTATCGCGCTATCCACATCCGGGAGGTATATGGGACCCCCTTAGCCAGAGCTTGATTCAGTCTTATTTCTTGGGGCCACAAACTAGTTTGAGGTTTTATTTACGATCCTGTACTTATGCCATGCTTTACTGCTTTATTTAAATTGTGCGACAGATAGCACCTGTACTGTTTAGGTAAGCGAAATGTTTTTGCGGTATCGACAAGCCCAGTTTTGGGTTCCCAGTCGTTTACAGCCATTGTCGCAAACCTTGAGTCCGTCTCGGAGTCAGCTGGCTTCGTTGCGGGTCTACTCAATGGGGTGGCCCCCTGAAATATTTCTGAATCCTGTGATTGCTTGGTCGTGAAAGCCTCGTTGGGTTTTGATTTGGTTTTTCCGAGGTTGATCGAGTGTGTGTTGCTATTTGTGCACCCCGGCCGGGTTAAAACTTTCTGAAAGCCGTGTCCGCGGTTATGGACGACTTGGAGCACAGTATCTCGACCATAGACAAGCATAACTAAAGTTTATTGCTATAAACTTGACTTTATAATGACTAGTAATCAGCTTCACTATAATGGAATGGCTAATTAATACTGCCCACAATTTCTTGTTTGGAGTGTCGCTTGCGACCATTGTATCTGACTAGTAAGTATTGCAACTACAACGGAATGGCTAAATAAAAGTACCAACAACTGTTGGGTTTTGGGTTATCACAGGCTAATTGAATTTGACTAGTAAGTGTCGCCATTACAACGGAATGGTTAACTAAAAGTGCCCACTGCTTATTTTATCAGGATGATTATCTATACCTGACTAGTAATTGGTGCAACGATAACTGAATAAATAAAACTGCCAACTGTGTGAGTTCCTCGGTGGACTTCCTCGACTGGTCTCGAGGGGGAAACACCAGGATGGGTTTGTTTGATGTTAGAATCAGGTTGGATCCGGATAGGTCTTTCTTACCCCTCTCTGATTGCCGCTAGTTGTATCGAGTCTCTATAGGTTGTTCAGTGCATACTGCCTCTGCCGCTTCAGTCCACCATACCTATGTAGGCGAGGACCGCCGAATTCTAGTCTCGCCGTGTACTGGCCTCAGTACTGACGCTCCTCTTTTTCCTTTGCCCTTTGTCGGCACCCCTTTTGTTTAAGTAGGTTTTGAGATCAACGTCGTTAGCAGGGTTACCCTTCCGGCTTGGCCTGGGCAGGGTTATGGACGCCATTGGTTATTCTTCAGGGCTCTTAGCCCCATTTGCATCTTGTCCGTAGTCGGACGCTGTATCGTTTTACAGGTGATTTGGATCTTTGTATATTATATCTGTATTCTTGACTCTTTTGAGTCGCTGTTATATATATCTGTTCTGTGGGTCCCATCGAGGACTGTTGTGTAATGTTATTACTTTGTTTTCCACCCGCACGAAAGTGCCTGGTGGGCACCTTTGAATCGTTTCTATGCGGGTTTGGCGGGTTTCGCTAAAACTTGCATAGGTCCGATTCTGAGGGTGTTACAGAAAATCAGTTAGCTATGAAACAACCAGGAAGAGAGTTTACCTGTGAGGAGTTCAAGCAGAGATTCCATGAATATCATGTTCCGGAAAGTGTCAAGGAGTTGAAGCGGAGAGAATTTGAGGAGCTTCAGCAAGGATATACTAATGTCATGAAGTATATCCGGGATTTCAGCCAGTTGTCTCGTTATTCTGAGGAGGATGTTAACACCGAAGAGAAGCGAAAGAAGTGTTTCTTGCGTGGATTAAATCCATTTATGAAGATGCAGCTAAGATTAGCCAATAAACAAACTTATCAGCAGTTGTTGGATGCATCCATTACTTTTGAAGATGACTACAAGAATGTCCAAGAGGATCGGAGGAAGAGAGCCAAGAAGGAAACCAAGAGAATTCAGGCAAGCAAACCTAAACCTAACCTAGAGTTCAAACCTCGGAATAGGAATTATGGCAACAACAACAATAACAATAACAAGGGAAGTGGTGGAAATCAATCCAATCCGAGAAGGAATGTTATCTGTAACAATTGTGGAATTCCAGGGCATTTCCAGAAGGAGTGCAAAAAGCCTGTAGTGATCTGTTATGGTTGTGGCTAGAAGGGGCATATCAAGCCAGATTGTCCGAGCAAACCACCGGGAGGATGGCCTACCAAAGGAGGAGGACAAGCCAGTGGAGTAAATCGACAACCCAATAAAGGGGGAAACAATGGCAAGAACAATAATGGCAAGAGAAACCGACCTACTAGAAAACTAAACTGTGCAACCCTCGAGGAGGTGGATAATTCGGAGCATGCAGTAATAGGTACGCTCAATATCCTTACCAATCCCGGCAAAGTTCTATTTGATACTACTGCAACTACTTCATTCATTTCTGAAGAATTCTGTGATAAGTTCGGGATTAGAAGGGCAACGTTAGAACGTCCTATGACCATAGTTACGACAGGAGGGAATGTGATTGTACGCCACATAAAACAAGATCAGGTTATCTCGATCTATGGTTGTACATATTTCGCAGACCTTTATGTGATTCCTTTGAAGGGAATTGCAGTAGTGCTGGGGATGGATTGGATGATGGAACATGGAGCTTAGATAAATTGTGAGGAGAAAACTGTCTCAATCAAAACTCCAAGTGGAGCAAGGATAGTTTACCAGGCAGATAAACACAGTCATATCATGGTGGATCTGCAGTTGAATTCAATGAAAGAAGTTAAACTAGAAGAAATTCCTCTACTTAATGAATTCCAAGATGTTTTTCCAACAGAATTACCCGGAATGCCACCAGACCGGGAGATAGAGTTCACAATTGACCTAATACCTGGTACATCACCAATCTTAGCAGTTCCTGAAACATGGAAGGATTTCACTGTATATTGTGATGCATCTAAAGAAGGTTTGGGTTGTGTATTAATGCAAATCGGAAAGTGATTGCTTATGGTTCAAGAAAATTGAAACCACATGAAGTCAACTACCCAACTCATGATTTAGAGTTAGCAGCAGTAGTCTTTGCGCTGAAAGGATGGAGGCATTTTCTTTATGGAGCCAGATGTGAGTTATACACTGACCATAAAAGTCTCAAGTATTTCTTCACTCAAAAGGAATTGAATATGAGACAGAAGCGTTGGTTGGAATTAATCAAGGATTATGATTTAACAATCTATTACACCCCAGGGAAAGCTAATGTTGTAGAAGATGCTTTAAGTAGAAAGAGTGCAGACATTCAGCCTATCAATAGAGAGTTACCAAAATAATTACAAATGGACTTGGAAAGGTTGGAACTTCAATTCATGAGAACAGAGGTTCTTGGAGGATTAGCGACTATGTAGGTAGTTGCAGAGCAGGACAGTGATCTTAAGCAAGAAATTTTTAGACGTCAAGAAGAAGATCCTTTTATTGCTGAGGAAATTCGGAGGATATATCAAGGGAAAAAAAATCAGTTTTTCGCCTTGGAGATTATGGATCTTTATGGTTCCAAGATTGTCTTTGTGTTCCAGATGTCACTGAAATCAGAAATATCATACTCAAATAAGCACATGATACACCCTATTCTATACATCCAGGGAGTACCAAGATGTATATGGATTTGAAAGAACTATTTTGGTGGAATAACATGAAAAGAGATATTGCTAAATATGTATCTGAATGCTATACTTGTCAAAGGGTGAAAGCTGAACATCAAAATCCAGCCGGACCATTACAACCCTTAGAAATTCCTGAATGGAAATGGGAGGAAATAGGCATGGACTTTATCACAGGGTTACCTATGACGCCAAAAAGGAAGGATATGATATGGGTAATTGTGGACAGACTTACTAAGAGTGCACATTTTATTCCAGTGAATCAAAAGGATAATGCCGAGAAGTTAGTTGAAGTATATGTTAAAGAGATAGTAAGTAAGCATGGAGTACCCAAAAAGATCATAACTGACAGGGGATCAGTGTTTACTTCAGCATTTTGAAAGCAATTGCATGAGGAACTTGGTTCAAAGTTAGATTTCAGCATGACATATCATCCTGAAACAGGAGGTCAAACTGAAAGAACTAATCAAATACTAGAAGACATTTTGAGGGCTTGTGCACTAGATTTTGGAGGAACATGGGAAGATCACCTACCATTGGCAGAATTTTCTTATAACAATAGCTATCAGAGTAGTCTGAAGGCAGCCCCATATGAGATTCTGTATGGAAGGAAGTGTAGATCACCAATATGTTGGTACGAACCTAGAAGCAGCAAAGAATTTGCGCCAGATTATATCAAGGAGAGACAAGACATCATTGATAAGATTAGGGATAGACTGAAAATAGCCCAGAGCAGACAGAAAAGTTATGCGGATCAAAGTCGAAGATCATGGCACCTAGAAGTGGGAGATATGGTCTATTTGAAAGTAAGTCCAATGAAAGGAGTAAAAAGGTTCGGAGTTAAAGGGAAATTGAGTCCAAGATATATTGGACCATTCAAGATACTGAGTCAAAACAGAACTATAGCTTATACTTTAGAGTTACCATCAAGATTGGCTCAAGTGCATAATGTTTTCCATGTGTCACAACTTCGCAAATGTTTGAAAGTTCCAGATGATGCAATAACACATCAAGAGATAGAACTACAAGCATACCTGACTTATATTGAAAAGCCCTGCAAGAGTCTGGAAGAAAACTGGAAAAGATTGAGGAACAGAGCAATCAAATATTGCAAGGTACAATGGGAACATCACCCTGAGAAAGAAGCCACATGGGAGAAGGAAGAGGATTTAAGAAAAGCTTATCCGGAACTATTCAGTGTAGGGTTTCGTAGCATGGAAAACAAAAAATTTCTACCGCATACAAACAAACAAGCCAAGATCTATCTACTAGATTGTAGCAACGAGTCGATGGAATAACTCACCCTCGAAGATTCCAAAGTGTTTAACGAGAGCGGATTCTCGTGGGTGATGTAGTCGTACTCTTCCCGATCTCAAGATCGCGTAGACGATCCTTCCGGCGCTGCGTTCCGGCAGTGCTCCCGCAGTCGGTCACACGTTCGGTACTCGACGAAGACCTTCCTCTCCCTTGTTCCAGCAGGTAGCGGAGGTTGTAGCACTCTCCTCGCGATTCCGGCAGCACAACGGCGTGGTACCGGAAGTAGAGGGGAGATCTCGCAGGGCTTCGCCTTAAGCCGGAGAGAGTATGGTGGACTATGAGAGAGCTCCCCGGCGATCTAGGGTTTAGACGCACCGAGGAGGAGGCTTGGCCGACGGCTAGGGTTAGCTAGGTGGCGGCGTCTTGCCCTAGGGCGGCGGCGGCTGCAGGAGGGCCGGTGGCTTAGGGCTAGGGTTTGCGGGTGGAGGTGTTGGGTGCTAGGAGGGGCAGCCCTGCCCCTCCTTATATAGGTGGAGGGGGCGCGCCAGGGGAGGGGAGTCCCTCCCCAACTCGGTTTCCCAAGGGGGCCGGCAGTGGAGGGGAGGAACTCCTCCCCAACTCGGTTTCCACCTTCCCCTCCACTTCCCAAAATAGCCGTTTGACTTTTCAAATTGGCGTTTGACTTTTCAAACTAGGATTTGATTAAACCCTTTATTTTGTTCAGAGATGACACCTAGTACATGATGCAATCATTCTAACTTGGTATGACACATTCATGTACCCTTCCCCTTCGGAGTGCCGGACATTCCAGAACCTTGTAGAACATTCCCGATGAAAACACCGGAACCATTCTCCAACCCCAAAACAGGACTTTCCTTATATGAATCTTATTCTCCGGACCATTCCGGATCTCCTCATGATATCCCGGATCCCATCAGAGACTCCGAACAACATTCGGTCTCTTACTCATCATTCCATAACTACTCAAACAACGTCGAATCCTTAAGTGTGTCTCCCTACGGTTCGTGAATTATGCGGACATGATCGAGACACTTCTTCGAACAATAACCAATAGAGGAATCTGGAAATTCATATGGCTCCCACATATTTCTACGATTACTTTGCGATCGAATGAACCACTTACATACGATACCAATTTCCCTTTGTCTCACGATAGTTTACTTATCTGAGGTTATGATCGTCGGTATCTCTGCATACCTAGTTCAACCTCGTTACTGATAAGTACTTTTTTCTTGTTCCCGTGATATGTGATCCCTTGTGAGCCAGTCACATGCTTGCAAGCTAATTGGATGACATTTCACCGAGAGGGCCCAGAGTATATCTATCCGTCATATGGATGGACAAATCCCACTCTTGATCCATGTGTCTCAACCAATACTTTCCGAACACTCAATGCCACCTTTATAGCCACCCAGTTACGCTGCGGTGTTTGATGTCATCAAAGCATCCTTCCGATGAAGGTGATATGCATGATCTCATGGTCGAAGGAATTAGGTTACTATGTATCAGAAAGCATATAGCAATTGAACTATTAAAATGACTTGATCTTTATGCTACGCTTATCTATAGGAGTATGTCCACCATATCATTCTCCTAACGATGATCTTGTTGTTTAATAACATCTCAATGTTCATGATAGGGAAACCACAATCATTTATTAACCAACAAGCTAGTAATATATAGAGGCTTTACTAGGGAATTCAATTTAAGTTTACAAATCACACAAGTATTAATGTTTCCTTGTTAATACTATTATAGCATGAATGTAAACATTTATCATAAACACAAAGATATAATAATAACTACATTTATTATTGCCTCTAGGGCATATCTCCAACAGTCTCCCACTTGCACTAGAGTCATCTAATCTAGATTACATGGTAATATACCGAACACCCATGGCAGTTTGGTGCTGGTCATGTTTTGCCCTCGGGAGAGGTTTAGTCAACGGATCCGCCACATTCAGATCTGTGTGTACTTTGCAAATCTTTATGTCCCCATCTTGGACATGTTCTCGAATAGCGTGAAAATGTAGCTTGATGTGCTTCAGCTTCTTGTGTGACCTTGGTTCTTGCGCATTGGCTATGGCGCCCATGTTATCACAGTAGATAGACATTGGGTCCAGCGCACTAGGAACCACACCCAGCTCTGTAATGAACTCTTTCATCCATATCGCTTCTTGTGAAGCCTCCGAAGCAGCCATGTATTCCGATTCAGTTGAAGATCTCGCCACAACGCTTTGCTTTGCACTCCTCCAGCTTACTGCTGCACCATTCAAAGTAAATACGTATCCAGATTGTGATTTAGAATCATCCGGATTGGTGTTCCAACTAGCATCGGTGTAACCATTAACAACGAGCTGTTCATCACCTCCATAAGAAAGAACCATATCCTTCGTTCTTCTCAAGTACTTAAGGATG
The DNA here is from genome assembly GCA_916181665.1 of Avena sativa. Classification (NCBI taxonomy): domain Eukaryota; kingdom Viridiplantae; phylum Streptophyta; class Magnoliopsida; order Poales; family Poaceae; genus Avena; species Avena sativa. The sequence goes on from OV702279.1 coordinate 233,046,873, forward strand.
TTTTTGACCGCTGTCCAATGATCCACTCCTAGATCACTTTGATATCTGCTAGTTAAACTAACAGCATATGCAATGTCGGGTCTAGTACATAGCATGGAATACATTAGAGATCCTATGGCTGAGGCATAGGGAGTCTTACTCATCCTTTCTCTATCTTCTGCCATTGTCGGACTTTGAGTTTTACTCAAGGTCGTATTGGGCAACATGGGCAAGAACCCTTTCTTGCTATCTTCCATTCCAAACCTCTTTAGAACTTTGTCCAAATATGTACTTTGTGACAATGATATTAAGCGTCTCGATCTATCTCTATAAATCTTTATGCCTAATATGTAAGCTGCTTCGCCAAGATCCTTCATTGAAAAACTATTATTCAAATATTCCTTGACACTATTAGGAAGGTCTACATCATTCCCAATCAACAATATGTCATCTACATATAGTATTAAGAATGCTACAGAGCTCCCACTCACTTTCTTGTAAATACAAGCTTCTCCATAAGTTTGTATAAAACCAAAACTTTTGATCACCTTATCAAAACGTTGATTCCAACTTCGGGATGCTTGCTTCAATCCATAGATGGACCGTTGAAGTTTGCATACCTTGTTAGCATCTTTAGGATCGACAAAACCTTTGGGTTGCATCATATACAACTCTTCATCAATGTCTCCATTGAGGAATGCTGTTTTGACATCCATCTGCCATATCTCATAATCATAATATGCAGCGATTGCTAACATAATCCTCAAAGACTTTAGCTTCGCTACTGGTGATAAAGTCTCATCGTAGTCAACTCCTTGAATTTGTCGAAACCCTTTTGCGACAAGTCGAGCTTTATAGAAAGTAACATTACCATCAGCATCTGTTTTCTTCTTGAAAATCCATTTGTTCTCGACAGCCTTCCGGCCATCCGGTAAATCCACCAAAGTCCATACTTGGTTTTCATACATGGATCCAATCTCAGATTTCATGGCTTCTTGCCATTTATTGGAATCTGGGCTCATCATCGCTTCCTCATATGTCGCAGGGTCATCGGTGTTGTCCACCAACATGACACTCATAATGGGATCATACCAATCTGGAGTGGCACGAGTTCTCGTTGACCTGCGAGGCTCTGTAGCAACTACAACCGAAGTTTCATGATCATCATCATTATCTTCCTCTCTTATTGGTGCAGGCACCACAGGAACTTCTTCCGGTGCTGCGCTACTCGCAAGTTCGAGAGAAGGTTCGACAACCTCGTCGAGTTCTACTTTCCTTCTAGTCACTTCTTTCGAGAGAAATTCCTTCTCTAGAAAGGATCCATTCTTGGCAACAAAGATTTTGCCCTCGGATCTATGATAGAAGGTATACCCAATAGTTTCCTTCGGGTATCCTATGAAGATGCATTTTTCTGCTTTGGGTTCAAGCTTGTCCGGCTGTAACTTCTTTACATAGGCTTCGCAACCCCAAACTTTAAGAAACGACAATTTAGGTTTCTTCCCAAACCATAATTCATATGGTGTCATTTCAACGGATTTAGATGGTGCCCTATTTAAAGTGAATGCGGCTGTTTCTAATGCATAACCCCAAAATGATAGCGGTAAATCTATAAGTGACATCATAGAACGAACCATATCTAAGAGAGTTCGATTACGACGTTCGGACACACCATTACGCTGTGGTGTTCCCGGCGGTGTCAATTGTGAAAGTATTCCGCATTTCTTCAAATGCTCGCCAAACTCGTAACTTAGATATTCACCTCCACGATCAGAACGTAGAAATTTAATCTTCTTGTTACGTTGATTCTCCACCTCACTTTGAAATTCCTTAAACTTCTCGAAAGTTTCGGACTTATGTTTCATGAAATAGATATACCCATATCTACTCAAGTCATCCGTGAAGGTAAGAACATAACGATAACCACCGCGCGATGCTACACTCATTGGGCCACACACATCGGTATGTATGATTTCCAATAAGTCCGTAGCTCGCTCCATCATACCAGAAAATTGAGTCTTAGTCATTTTACCCATCAGACATGCTTCACATCTTTCAAGTGATTCGAAATCAAGTGATTCAAGAAGTCCATCGGAATGGAGTTTCTTCATACGCTTCACTCCAATGTGACCAAGACGACAGTGCCACATATAGGTCGAGTTATCGCTCGATTTCAAACGTTTAGCCTCAATGTTATTAATATGTGTATTTCCACTATCGAGATTCAATAAGAATAGACCATCTATCAAAGGTGCATGTGCATAAAACATATTACTCATATAAATCGAACAACCATTATTCTCGGACTTAAACAAGTAACCGTCTCGCAATAAACAAGATCCCGATATAATGTTCATGCTTAACGCAAGCACCAAATAACAATTATTTAAGTATAAAACTAATCCCGATGGTAGATGAAGGGGTAGCGTGCCGACCGCGATGACATCAACCTTTGATCCATTTCCCACGCGCATCGTCACCTCGTTCTTCGCTAGCTTCCGTTTATTCTGCAGCACCTGTTTCGAGTTACAAATATGAGCAACCGAACCAGTATCAAATACCCAGGCACTACTACGAGTACTAGTGAGATACACATCAATAACATGTATATCGGATATACCTTTCTTCTTGATGTTGCCGTTCTTCAAATCCGCCAAGTACTTTGGGCAATTCCGCTTCCAGTGACCTTCTCCCTTGCAGTAAAAGCACTCAGTATCAGGCTTAGGTCCAGCCTTGGTCTTCTTCGTCGGCGCGGTAACTTTCTTACCACCCTTCTTGAAGTGTCCCTTTTGCTTAGACTTGCCTTTCTTGAATTTGGTGGTCTTATTGACCATCAACACTTGGTGATCTTTCTTGATCTCCACTTCTGCAGATTTCAACATAGCAAACAGTTCTGGCAACTGCTTGTTCATGTTTTGCATACTGTAGTTCATCACAAAGTTCTTGTAACTTGGTGGTAGTGATTGGAGGACACGATAAATCCCCAAAGCATTAGGAATAACTATACCCAAGCTTTGAAGTTTGTTTGCGTGCCCAGACATCTTAAGCACATGCTCACTGACGGAGCTGCCCTCTTCCATCTTGCAGTTAAAGAACTTTTCAGAAGCCTCATAGCTCTCAATTGCCGCGTGAGTCTCAAAGATCAATTTGAGATCACGGACAATATCATGTGGGTCTGAATTCTCAAACCTTTTCTGAAGCTCCGATTCTAAACCATACATGATAGCACACTGAACTGTGGAGTACTGAGTCTTCCGAGCGAGGTAAACATTCTTTACTTCATCGGTAGCAGTAGCTGCAGGTGGGTCACCCAGCGGTGCATCCAGCACATAAGTCAAATTACCAGCTGTGAGGACAATCCTCAAATTGCGGAACCAATCCGCGAAGTTGCTTCCATTGTTTTTCAACTTTTCTTTCTCAAGGAACGCATTAAAATTGATGGTAGGGGCCGCCATTGATCTACAACATATTTGCAATAGTTTAGACTAAGTTTATGAAAAATTGAGTTCTAATTAATAGTTAAATTAATCTAGGTGAACTCCCACTCAAAACAATATCCCTCACATTGTTTTAGTGATCACACGAATCAAATCCACCACATCAACACCGATCATCACGAGAGTTGATATAGTTTCAATGGCGAACAATCGACATGTTCATCATATCTACTATATGATTCATGCTTTACCTTTCGGTGATCCGTGTTCCGAGACCATGTCTGTACATGCTAGGCTCGTCAAGATCAAACCTTAGCTTCTGCATGAGCAAATCTGGCTTGCTCACGTTGTATTCAATTGCGGAATCTAACACACCCGATCATCACGTGGTGCTTCGAAACACAAGCTTTAGCAACGGTGCTAACTAAGGGTGAACACTTTATGACTTGAAATTCATGTGCATGAGGGATCATCTTATAATGCTACCGTTGTTAACTAAGCAATACAAGATGCATAAAGGATTAACATCACATGCAATTCATAATATGTGATATGATATGGCCTTTCTACTTTGTGCTTCCGATCTCCATCTTGAAGCACGAACATGATCTCCATCATCGCCGGCACTACATCAAGGTCAATGACGCTTCTCCATGGTTGTCGTCCACCGGCTTCAACTATTACAACTACTTTGAATAGACACGCGGGTCTTAACAAAATTAAATACAACCATATGGCTCCTGCCGGTTGCCAACTTACAATAAGGAACATTGCATACATCAAATATAATCACAATCATGGCCATATCACATCACAGCACACCCCTGCAAAACAAAGTTAGACGCCTCTACTTTCTTTGCATGTTTTACGTGGTTTGGGGCTTTCAATAAGTGCCGTTCTAACTAACGAACATGAACCACAACATTGATACTAGTATTGACAATCACCCGTTGTAAATTGAATCTTAACTATGCTGGGAGAAACAGGCACCCGCAAAGCCACTTATGCAATACAAGTTGCATGTCAAGCGTGCAGCAAGTCTCATGAACGATGTCATGTAAGGTTAGCCCGGGCCGCTTCATCCCAACATCCCGCAAGATGCAAAGTACACAATAAGCAATCGACAATAAAAGCATCAACGCTCACAATGACCATTGTGTTCTACTCGTGCAACAGATCTACATATAGACATGGCTCTGATACCACTGTAGGGTTTCGTAGCATGGAAAACAAAAATTTTCTACCGCATACAAACAAACAAGCCAAGATCTATCTACTAGATTGTAGCAACGAGTCAATGGAATAACTCACCCTCGAAGATTCCAAAGTGTTTAACGAGAGCGGATTCTCGTGGGTGATGTAGTCGTACTCTTCCCGATCTCAAGATCGCGTAGACGATCCTTCCGGCGCTGCGTTCCGGCAGCGCTCCCACAGTCGGTCACACGTTCGGTACTCGACGAAGACCTTCCTATCCCTTGTTCCAGCAGGCAGCGGAGGTTGTAGCACTCTCCTCGCGATTCCGGCAGCACAACGGCGTGGTACCGGAAGTAGAGGGGAGATCTCGCAGGGCTTCGCCTTAAGCCAGAGCGAGTATGGTGGACTATGAGAGAGCTCCCCGGCGATCTAGGGTTTAGACGCACCGAGGAGGAGGCTTGGCCGGCGGCTAGGGTTAGCTAGGCGGCGGCGGCTTGCCCTAGGGCGGCGGCGGCTGCAGGAGGGCCGGTGGCTTAGGGCTAGGGTTTGCGGGTGGAGGTGTTGGGTGCTAGGAGGGGCAACCCTGCCCCTCCTTATATAGGTGGAGGGGGCGCGCCAGGGGAGGGGAGTCCCTCCCCAACTCGGTTTCCCAAGGGGGCCGGCGGTGGAGGGGAGGAACTCCTCCCCAACTCGATTTCCACCTTCCCCTCCACTTCCCAAAATAGCCGTTTGACTTTTCAAATTGGCGTTTGACTTTTCAAACTAGGATTTGATTAAACCCTTTATTTTGTTCAGAGATGACACCTAGTACATGATGCAATCATTCTAACTTGGTATGACACATTCATGTACCCTTCCCCTTCGGAGTGCCGGACATTCCGGAACCTTCTAGAACATTCCCGATGAAAACACCGGAACCATTCTCCAACCCCGAAACAGGACTTTCCTTATATGAATCTTATTCTCCGGACCATTCCGGATCTCCTCATGATATCCCGGATCCCATCCGAGACTCCGAACAACATTCGGTCTCTTACTCATCATTCCATAACTACTCAAACAACGTCGAATCCTTAAGTGTGTCTCCCTACGGTTCGTGAATTATGCGGACATGATCGAGACACTTCTCCGAACAATAACCAATAGAGGAATCTGGAAATTCATATGGCTCCCACATATTTCTACGATTACTTTGCGATCGAATGAACCACTTACATATGATACCAATTTCCCTTTGTCTCACGATAGTTTACTTATCTGAGGTTATGATCATCGGTATCTCTGCATACCTAGTTCAACCTCGTTAATGATAAGTACTCTTTTCTCATTCCCGTGATATGTGATCCCTTGTGAGCCAGTCACATGCTTGCAAGCTAATTGGATGACATTTCACCAAGAGGGCCCAGAGTATATCTATCCGTCATATGGATGGACAAATCCCACTCTTGATCCATGTGTCTCAACCAATACTTTCCGAACACTCAATGCCACCTTTATAGCCACCCAGTTACGGTGCGGTGTTTGATGTCATCAAAGCATCCTTCCGGTGAAGGTGATATGCATGATCTCATGGTCGAAGGAATTAGGTTACTATGTATCAGAAAGCATATAGAAATTGAACTATTAAAATGACTTCATCTTTATGCTACGCTTATCTATAGGAGTATGTCCACCATATCATTCTCCTAATGATATGATCTTGTTGTTTAATAACATCTCAATGTTCATGATAGGGAAACCACAATCATTTATTAACCAACAAGCTAGTAATATATAGAGGCTTTACTAGGGACTTCAATTTAAGTTTACAAATCACATAAGTATTAATGTTTCCTTGTTAATACTATTATAGAATGAATGTAAACATTTATCATAAACACAAAGATATAATAATAACTACATTTATTATTAAGCCAGATTTATCTCTACTAAGTTTAGAAGCAACGAATGCTAGTTGAAATTTTATAACACCTAAGTGGGAACTTGTATCTCATATCACAACCCTGTTGTGGTCAAGTCAAAGTCTCAATTCATTTCACAAGTCTTTTGAAAACATTTGACGGGGGAACAATATGGCCACTCCAACTGTCCATAACCGCGGACGCGGCTATTCGAATAGTTTGACACTCTGCAGAGATTGTACACTTTCACCACAACATTCGATACATCCGTCAGGAACAAATCCTGAATTCACCATACTCAGTATGCGGATAATCAATCCTAACCTTTCAATTACGCGCCCTAGTATAAGCACCTCTCCTGTGAGTTTGGCCTCCCAACCATGACCAACTGTCATCTTGGGTACTGCACAGGTGGACAATCTTCACAAGGTAGCCTTAGCTCATACCTTGGCCGTGAGAGAACTAATACTAGGGTATATAAGTTTCCAGTCAAGCCCTACCCAATCTTCGGGTATTGTGGTTGTATGATAAAATTGGAATGGTATCGCATCCAGAAAACTATCAGTTTTATAAAGGGCTAAGGCTCATGCCTCATCATTTTCATCACCAAAATCATCACGTGTTCGGAAACACATGTCCAAAACATTTCAATAGAATGATCCATCATTCCAAGGTTTTCATAACCATTTTTCCACCAAGTATTCCCATCTAAAGTTGATCAAGTTTTATGCTTAGGACTAGCATCTACAAGTGGGGGTAAGCACTAATGAGGGGTGGTAAACCAGTGGAGTTTTAACTAAGTTCAATCTCATGCCTTAGGATGACATCAAGATTATCTAGCTTAGGCCAAATTTTATGCTCTTTATGCAACCTTCAAGTATCCTTCTAGTATCTACCATTTATTCCAGTAAACTCTAAATAAGAGATTTGATAAAGAAGTAAAGTAATAAACTTGCAAATAAAACTAGGATTGGTTTATCAAGTGGTTATGATCATATATGCTTTAAGGCATATAGTGGCATGGTAGCAAGCAAGTAGTAGCTTGCATAGGTCAACTTGATTAGTAAGGCTTGCAAGTATTGGCTTGCATAATATCAGTATAAGCTTGCTAAATTGCAAGTGTAGCTTGCACATTCAACTGGTAGTATTAGGCTTGCCTTGTGCAGAGCAGTGGTTGAAGTTCTCCTCGGCTTCTTCTTCGTAGAATCCTCCTTCCTCTTCGTATCCTTGGTCGGTACTAGCGTCTATAAATAAATACGATGTACACAATCACCAAAAAATACTTAACTACTTGCAATCATCACACAAAAGGGTCCTATAGATGATCTAGCATCATCACTAAAATTACAAGATTAAAGCTTGGTTTAATTCCTTTTATTTTTAGAAAAGTAATTTCTACTCATTGAAAAACTACTTAAGATTTAATATTCTCCAAACCAAACATGGGATCATGTTGATACATGTCATCACCACATATTTTAGTTCATGGGAATGTGATTTAAAGTGGTGTCACAATTTAATAAGGTTTTACCTTTTTATTTTAATTAAATAAAGTGACTAGAAATGCCTATGTAGCATTCTTTTATTACTTGAACATTATTTCTGTAAGTAAACCTATATATTTTTATATATTCTGAAAGGTATGGTTAAATGTGATTTTTGAGAGTTGGAATCAACTCAAAAGCTATTATGGTTTTAATTTGAAAAATGTTTGAATGCAGAAAAGCTTCTGTCTTGTTATTTTTACCAAGGATGATCTACAGATCCAAATGACTTGAATCCAACGGGCTTGGATTCATCACTTCCAGGCCTTTCTAACAAAATTGGTTTCATTCGATTTGGTGCACTGAATCGACCTTGGTTGATTTTTGAAATTGGGTACAGAAGTGTGTTTGAAATAAAATGGAAAAGGTTAAATTCAAATAATTGGGCTACACGGGAAAGGTTACGGGCCGGCCTGCTAAGCACAGCGCTTCCGCGGGCTGCATAAGTGGATGTCCCCACGCGTCAGTGATACAGGGGGGTGCGAAGCGGTATGGGGCGATGTGGTGCGTTCGATCTGGTTCTAATCCAACGGCTGAGAGTCATCGTCGACGTTGGGCAACGCCGGCGAGACAGAAACCTAGCGCGGCCAGTGAGGGTCGCTGGAGGCTCACCGGGGTTCAGGCGAGGGTCGGCGAGGCGGGCGAACGACGAAGTCGACGACGGCGGTTATCCTGGTACCGACAACTTCTCCTGGGGCGGCTCCAATCGCTGGCCCCCTTCTTCTCCAGAGGCGGCGGGCTCCGGCGAAATTCCGGCGATGCGCTGCTCGCCTTGCTCCGGGACTGAGGCGGGGTGGTTCTGGGTGAGAGAGAGGAGTGGAATGGTGTGAAGAATTCGAGCGGGGGAGGCGACGGTGAGACCGAACGGCATGGTCAGGCGACGGTGGCGACACGGCTATGGGCTGCTAGAGGCATGGCCGGCGGTGGCGATCGATTGGCGGTCTCCTGGCGATGCTCTACGGCTTTAATGCGCTTGTAGGGGCGGTGCGGTTTGGTCTGGAACATGGGACACTCTGCGTGGCAGAGGCGGCGTCTTCGACGGCGAGCGGTGGCTACAGGGCACGGGCGTGAAATGGGCATGTCTAGCGTGTTCCTGGGACGGTGGCGATCGTGTATGCACGCGACAAGGGCGGCGCGCGGTCTGTGGGCGTCGGTCGAGTGTGGCGCTCTGGCGCATGCTTAGCATGGTTGCTGGCGGGCTGGGTGCGGTCCGTGCGTGTGGTCCAGTGGCTGGCAACGTTCGAGCGCTGGACAGGGAGTGGCGGTGGGGTGTTGTCTTGCTCCTAGACATGTTGTTTCGGCTTGGTGCTTGCTCTGGCTAGCTAGCCATTGTCGGCTGGCAAGGGGATGCTCGGGTTGGCATGGCATGGGGCAAAGGGTAGGGGCTAGGGTTTGTCCAAGCATTGGTTGGCACTGGGGGATACAAGGGTGATCAATGGTGAACATTGCTTAGCCAAATTACTGCTCCAAACAGTGAAGTTAAGCCAGTTTGATTTGAATCTGCCAAGTGTTTGATGAAATGGCCGCATGAATTCAAGTTTTGAATTTTGAAAAGATTTTTGGTGGGTGTGCTAGGTTGGTGCTGTTGAGTCTGCAGATGCTTGGGTTTTGAAAGTTGAGCTTATTTGAGTGGTTTTTGAAAAAGTGGGATCTTCCCATATGATAAAGATTCAATTTTGAACTATCATTTAAACTATGTATTTAAATGTTTTTGGATGATCACAAAGTGGGCATTGATACTTTGTTATGAGTACAATCAAGGGGTGCAAAGATCCAGAAAAGTTTCTGTTAGGTTCTGAAATTTTGAGACAGCCAAAGTAGGCATGGGAGTTAATTTGGTCAAAATGACCATTCACTCATTTAGCTTTATTTTGATTTATTTCTCTTTGAGAAAAGTTTGGGAATTGTTTAGATGATGTTTATTTCACCTGAGCAACATTTTACAAGCAAAGAAACACACAAACAAGATGGTTCAAAAGAATTCAAAATGAAATGCATACTCACATGCATGCTTCGATAATTTTATTTAGAAAAGTTTTCTGTTAACCCTAATTTTGATGATTAGAGTTTGATGATCCAAGTTTAGTATTTTTGGGATGTTACATTCAAAACTTCACAATTTACAAAAAGAATAAAGAAAAAGAATATTCTTTATTAATAAATATATAATCTTTATTACAAATGAACCAAATAAAGATTACAAGAATTATAAAAGAAAAAATACAAAAGATTAAGAAAATTACATTTATTTATATACTAACTATCCTATATCTAAAACCACACTGAATCTTCATCTTTATCTTTGTACCTACAAAACAAAGATTAAAAAGAAAACAAAATAGGATTAGTGTTAGTATATTTCTCTCAGATATGTCAGTGAGGTGCACTTGACAATCTCATCATTGAGAAATGTGGTAAAAAGGGGCAAGTTTCACCAATATGAAAGATTTCATCTTTCATAAATTCAAAGCCAGAATGTAAATGACAGCCAAAAGGGACCAATCCACCAGCCAGGGTAAAAGTAGATTGGTAATAGTAAGTTCAAACTTTCTGAACCTATCCACATGTGCATAACAGGCACACAAGCTGCACACGCACAAGCATGCAGATGGTGTGCTATCGACCTCACAAGCACAGCCAGCAACACAAAACCACAGCACAACCGTGGGGGTGAACATCAGTGCATTACTCCACTACACCACACCACAGCACAACCAGGGTGAACAACAACCAAACCAAGAATAGCAGCCAAACCAACCACCAGATCAACCCTAACATCACTAGGATGGTGACATAAGGAGAGGGATGGATCTGGTGGACAACAAGGTCAAGCCTAGGAGCTAGGAGGAGCAGGCAAGCTCAAGAGCAAGCTCAGGAGCCCATCAAGAACTAGATCAAGATCAAGATCATTATTACTCAACTACATCCACATCAGAATCTGTGGTGACCCTTATAAAACCATCACATGATTTCATCATATATCTAAATAAAAGCATGTGTTGTTTTATGAGATAATCTCTCAATAATCACCCAAGAGGGGTAAATCTATCCTAGAGATTTCAAGCATAAGGTTAAGAAATCAAGCTCAACCACAAACACTAAACCCTCAGACCAGCATCACTGGGTTCAGTGTTATTTTTTTACAACTTAGATCATTTTCATTGGATCTTATCAGATAAGGGCACATCTCTCAGAGAGAGAGTAGGACCTCTAAATCTATAAGTTTCAAACAAACTATTGATCAACTAACTAGGAATTACATCCTAGAGCCTCAGACCAGCATCATAGGCAGGAAAGATAATAAAAGCTTCCATATCATCTTATCAGTTTTAATCATAAGCATAACCAAGCTAAGCCCAGAAATAAAAACCAAATCACTTGTGTGCCAGAATACAATGGTATCATAAGGACAAGTGCTTAATGAGCTACAACCAATCTTAATTAGCCTTCACAGATATATAAAAGGGACAACCAATAAATATCATTTCCCTGAAGCCAAGTGCCAGGAATCAACCTTAAAATGAATCTATACATCCACAGAAAATCATTACATGTAATGATTTGATTCAGAGTGTATAATCTCAAACAAGCCCACATTATAATTGCAGTAAGCAACCACTGAGAGAAATCTACAGTCAGTACAAGTATTCTGACAGTAGAGAAACTTCTCAGACCAACAACATAATCCAATCAAGGATTTCATTGAAACACTAGCATGGATCATGGTGGATTACCACTAGAATTAATCTGACAGGAAACTAGTATCATCAAAGCCACTATCAATCATTAACCACAACAGACAATAATTTCCCATGGTCAGATATGAACAATACTAGATCTAAAGCATCATAGATATCATCAACAGGGGGTTATGAACCCTAATCAAAGCAAGAACCCTAATCTAGTGATGAACTCAACCAGCACATAGTCACTCGGCATGAAAGCCACTAGATACACAGAGAGAATCATGGCCGTAGCATAGACAAACACCATAGAGACCACTTACCCGAGGTCCTCGCTGATGAATCGAAGAGGAAGAAGAGGGGCCAACGAACCGCGGTGGCACAGGGAGCACCCAGAGGGGCGCTGCAACATGCACCTGCCACGGCGGCGGCCGCAGCAGCGCACGAGACCAGCACACCACCGTAGGCGGGATCGCGGCGGCGGTGGCAGTATCTTTTCTGAACCCTAGGGTTCGGGAATGGGGTGGAACTGACCACGGGGAAGCCCCAGAATCAAATCCAAGTGGATAGAACGAACAAGCGTCATCGACAACCCCAACTCCCACCATGGCGGCGGCCAGAACGGTCGACGACGGCAGGAATCGACGGTGGCGGCATCGCCGGCCACGGGGTCGAGTTAGAAGAGGAGGGGATAAGGTCGAGGACAGAAGGGAGGCAGAGTGGGCTGGGTGGGCCAAAACCCTTCGGGGTGATCTTTTGACCCTGCCCTATTGGGCCACCCTGGCCCAATAAGCCCAAGGGGCCAGCCCAAGTTGCTTAGTAAATTTTTTTGAACAAATGGAAAAGACCAAAGTATCCCTGACCTCAATAAAATTATAGAAAATAAAATGAAAGTCCAAAAATTATAAATAAAATATTTTTGGATTCACAATAATTCACTCTGTTCAAATAAAATAAAATATAAATTTTGAACACCTAAACTTTTATAAGAATTTTGTAATTTATATCTTCCTTATGAAATTTTACAAAATTATTGAAAAGTGATAAAAATAAATAAAAATCACTTTCATTATTTATTAATATTATGGTATTTTTGAAACATACTAGATAAATATTTAATAATAAATTTTAATGTATAATTAATAATTCCTAAAAGAATTATTAAATCAATAAAATTCAAATAAAAAGGGAAATAAAATAAAATAATTCAATATATGAAATAAATATAAAAAGTTAATATTTATAAATGCTTTATTAAAAGGCACCTTATATAGGGAAAATGCATATAGAAGTAAAATATGCATTACATTACTTGCATAATCATTTTGCTTCTTTAAATATTGTCCTTACCGGGCAATAATGATGTTCTTGTAGAACTAGAAGCTCAAGGTCCAGTGCAAGCATCAGACTTCACTACCTTGCCATCACAAGGCAAGTTCATCACTTGCTCATGTCCTTTGAAGAGTCTTTATTAAAGTATTTGCAAATTGTGTGTTATCATATATGCTATAAAAGAAAGAAAATATTATTTTCATAAACAAAGAAATCATAGATATAAGCCTAAGTGGTGATATAATGGAGCAATAGAACTTAGAGTTCTAATTGCAACAATGATGATCAAATAGGGACTTAATAACCCCTGACATCAGTGATTCTTGCGCCGTATATTACGCGTTAGCCATGAGATTTGGAATGGGACGGAGAAGTTAGCTGTATCTTCTTCCTCTCGCATGAAGCCGGATGTGCAGGTCATGGCTGTTATCCTCGTAGCGTGCATATTAATTGGTAATTCATAGAGGATATGCACCATATGGGTGGGAACCCTCATCGTCCCACGATAGTTCTGGCATCTAACGGTTTGTACAAACCATTGCCGTAATTCATTATGTGGGCATGGTGTACACCAAGGAGGCATGCGGGGTCACGAAGGGGGCAGTGATTGGCTTGGACCAACTACTGGGCCCCACATTATGGAATTGTGGACGGGAAAGTATGCCCGGTTGTGCAACAAGGAGTTGATCTCTCATGGGTAAAGTAATGCACCTCTGCATAGTGTAAAAACTGTAACTTGTTACTCCCTGTTCCGGGAAGGAGCTACGAACGCGGCAGGAAAGGAACTCCATGAAAGTTCTGGTCAACCTGTGAAGGCTGATTGTCATAGTTTTTCGGAATAAAATCAATCTTTGAAGAAAGATTATAAAAACTGCATAGTGCCAAGGATTTATTATCGGAGGTGGTAGTTAGAGCATCAAACTTCCCACCTTGCATATAATGAGCTTGTTGGGTAACACTGTTACTCATCCTTTCCTTTGATCCCTTGCTTAGACTCTGAGGATTCCGAAGATGTGCCAATGTATGCAGCCGAATGCCAAGAAGACATGTTCTACGAGGAACCTGATCTATCCGGAGGAGTTGAAGGCGTGGACTACGAGATCCGCTACGGTGTCGATGAGAACGAGTCCACTTAAGGGTCTAGTTAGTAGTAACTAATGGAGCCGAGCAGCATGAACTCTATAGAATAAGCTGTTGAGCCCCACTCCTAGTCAGAGTTGTTACTTCTAAATTTCCGCTGAACATCTTATATTTGGTTTGTAAGTTGGATCTTAGGAAGTCTTGAACTTCCGGTAATGTAATAATAATAATGTGTGTACTTTTGTAATATGGACCCGCAATGTTTCTGCTGTACCACTCTGAGGGATGTGATATTTACGGAACGGTGTTCTATGGATGCCATATCAACGACTATAGTGTACTACACATGAAGTGGTATGCTGGGTCACCGCAGGAATCTTGTAGCAAAACAAACTTAATGACTTGATCTTATGTTATGCTTATTATGGGTGTGTGTCCATCACATCGTTCTCCTAATGATATGGTCTTGTTATTAATAACATCCAATGTCCATGATTAGGAAACCATGATCATCTATTAATCAACAAGCTAGTTTCAACAAGAGGCTTACTAGGGACTCTTTTATGTGTACAAAACACACAAGTATTAATGTTTCCGTTTAATACAATTATAGCATGGGATGTAAATATTTATCATAAACACAAAGATATAATAATAACCACTTTATCATTGCCTCTTGAGCTTATCTCCAACAGTCTCCCACTTGCACTAGAGTCAGTAATCTAGATTACATGGTAATGTACCTAACACCCATGGCGTTCTGGTGTTGGTCATCTTTTGCTCTAGGGAGAGGTTTAGTCAACGGATCTGCCATATTCAGATCTGTGTGTACTTTTCAAATCTTTATGTCACCCTCTTGGGCATAGTCTTGAATCGAATAGAAATGTAGCTTGATGTGCTTTAGCCTCTTGTGTGACCTTGGCTCCTGTGCATTAGCTATGGCACCCATGTTATCACAATAAATGGGCATCGAGTACAACGCACTAGGAACCACACTAAGCTCGGTAATGAACTCCTTCATCCATATCGCTTCTTGTGAAGCCTCCGAAGCAGCTATGTATTCTGATTCAGTTGAAGATTTTTCCACAACGCTTTTCTTTGCAGTCCTCTAGCTCACTATTGCACCACTCAAAATAAATTCGTATCCAGACTGTGACTTAGAGTCATCCGGATCGGTGTTCCAACTAGCATCGGTATAACCGTTTACAACAAGCTCTTTGTCACCTCCATAAGAAAGAACCATATCCTTAGTCCTCTTTAGGTACTTTAGGATATTTTTTACTGATGTCCAGTGTTCCACTCCTGGATCACTTTGGTATCTGCTGGTCAAACTAACAGCATGTCCTATATCCGGTCTTGTACACAACATGGCGTACATGATAGAACCTATGGCCAAGGCATAGGGGACCTTACTCATCCTTTCCCTCTCTTTTGCCATAGCCAGACTTTGAGTCTTACTCAAGGTCTTACCTTCAAACATGGGCAAGAACCCCTTCTTGCTTTCTTCCATTCTAAACCTCTTTAGAACCTTGTCCAAGTATGTACTTTGTGAAAGCGCTATTAAGCGTCTTGATCTATATCTATAAATCTTGATGCCTAAGATCTATGCTGCTTCGCCAAGATCCTTCATTGAAAAACTATTATTCAAATATCCTTTGACACTTTCAAAAAGTTCTATATCATTCCCAATCAACAATATGTCATCCACATATAGTACTAGGAATGCTATAGAGCTCCCACTCACTTTCTTGTAAATACAATTTTCTCCAAAAGTTTGTATAAATCCAAGGTTTTTGATCACCTTATCAAAATGTTGATTCTAGCTCCGGGATGCTTGCTTCAGTCCATAAATGGAACGCTGAAGTTTGCATACCTTGTTAGCATCTTTAGGAATGACAAAACCGTCAGGTTGTACCATATACATCTCTTCCTCAATATCACCATTAAGGAACGTTGTTTTGACACCCATCTGCCAAATCTCGTAATCGAAATATGCAACGATTGCTAACAAAATCCTCATAGACTTTAGCTTTGCTACCGGTGAGAAAGTCTCATCATAGTCAACTCCTTGAATTTGTCTGATACCTTTCGCAACAAGTCAAGCTTTATAGAAAGTAACATTACCATCATCATCTATTTTCTTCTTGAAAATCCATTTGTTCTCGACAGCCTTGCAGCCATCAGGTAAGTCCACCAAAGTCCACACATGGTTTTCGTACATGGATTCAATCTCGGATTTCATTGCTTCTTGCCATTTGTTGGAATCTGGTCTCATCGTTGCTTCCTCATACGTCATAGGGTCTTCGGTGTTTTCCACCAACATGACATTCATGACACGGTCATACCAATCAGGAGTGGTACTGATACGTCCAAAACGTATCTACTTTCCCGAACACATTTTCTATTATTTTTCCTCTAAACTTGTGTGATTTGGATACAACTAACACGGACTGATGCTGTTTTCAGCAGAATTACCTTGGTGTCTAGTTTTTGTGCAGAAAATCAACTATCAGGAAAAATCCCGGAAAATATGCCAAAAATCCTATTTCATCAGAAGATCCACGGAGCCAGAGTACGAGACGGAGTGGAGGCCGGGGGAGCCCACACCCCTGCCAGGAGCGGGCCAGGCCTGGCCGTGCCTAGGGGAGGATCGGCCACCCCAGGCACCCCCTCGGCCTCCCTCTTCGCCTATAAGAAGCCTCTTGACCTAAAAATCAAGGGGGGTTTGACGTTTTTCCAGAAAGAGTTCCGCTGCACAGCCACCACCAGAAACCAAGATTCGGATCCAGAAACTCCGTTCTGGCACCCTGCCGGGACGGGGGATTTGGAGAGGATCATCGCCATCATCATCACCAATGCCTCTCCATCAACCATCCATGTTTCCCTCATCCATGAGTGAGTAATCCCCTGCTGTAGGCTATGGGGATGGTAGGGATTGGATGAGTTCTATCTTGTAATCGAATAAGATTGTTAGGGCATAGTGCCTAGTATCTCTATTAGTGCTATTTGACTTTGTTGCAACTTGTTGTGCTTAATGCTTGTCACTAGGGCCCGAGTGCCATGATCTTAGATCTAAACTTATTATTGAATCATTATGATAGTATTCTTTGTGATCTTATCTGCAAGTTGTGTACACATATTGTTTTCGGGATCCAAAGGCCCCGAAGTGACAGAAATTGGGACAACCGGAGGGTATGGTTGTGGTGTGAGGATCACATGTGTTCATAGACTGTTCATGCTTTGCTCCAGTGCTCTATTAAAAGGAGCACCTTAATTGCCAGTAGTTCCCTAGAGGCCCCGGTGCAACGGGCTGGTAGGACAATAGATATTGTGCAAGTTCTCATTGCAAGCACGCATGACTATATATGGAGCACATGCCTATGATTGTTTAGTACTTGGATGCTTATTCTTATTTATCTGCAATTGCCCTAGATCTTGAAGTTACATGTTTAGGCTCGTCCATGCAACGCCCGTCCATCCATCCCTATGCCTACTGCGCTCATATCCTACCGTTTGTTGCTACTGTTACTATTGCTCCTATTTTGCTGTTATTGTTGCTTTGCTGTTGCTACTACAAACTGTTGCTACTGATAAACTTCTATGAGCAAGAGCTATTTCTAGGTGCAGCTGAATTGACAACTCAGTTGTTAAGGCTTGCAAGTATTCTTTGGATCCCTTGTGTCGAATCAACAAATTTGGTAATACTACCCTCGAAGACTGTTGCGATCCCCTATACTTGTGGGTCATCAAGACTATTTTCTGGTGTTGTTGCCGGGGAGCATAGCTTTATTTTTAAGTTAACTTGGATCTATTATTGTTCACTGCTACTCCTTTCATCATGGGGAAGTCTCGTGATGGAAAGTTTCCTATTTTACCATCCACTACAAGAAGAGGTATAGTCCTAAACACCTCTGTTGCTCTTGATTCACCGTTTGTTATAAGTAAGCTTGTTACACCACCACCACATACTCATGCTACACACACTGCTACCACTGTTGAATCTGAAAATGCATTTGATACTCATGATGTTACTTCTACTATGCTTGATGCTAGTGGTTCATTAGGTCCTTTCCTAGATGCTACTATGGATAGTCTAGGAAATACTGAAACTCCTAGTGAAGACACTGTTACACCTGTTAGCTCACCTGAGTCTAGAGAGAGTTATGATATTAATGGTGGTTACATTTAGTTCACTGATGAATTTGTTGAATAGTGCCAAAACACACATGGTACTAGTGCTATTAAGAGTCTCCTCGCAAGACGTACCATTATTCCTAAGCTATCCTCTGATCCTAAGTTTGCCACCTCTCCCATAGATATCAAAGATAAAGATTATGATTTCTCTCTTGATTTATCCTATTTGGACATTGTTGAGAAAGAACCTTTTTGTGGGATTGAAAATGAGAGTGTTGTGGCTCATATGAATGAGCTTTCTACTATGAGTGCTTTATTCTCTGCTGATTTTAAGATGCGCAAGTACTTTGTTACTAAGATCTTCCCTTTTTCACTAAAAGGAGAAGCTAGGGCTTAGTTTAATACATTACCTCCTGGTTCCATTGATAGTCCTGATTGTTTGATTGCTTCTTTCTTCCAGAAATATTTTCCTCCCAGTGCTAGACATGCTGCTTTGCAGAGACTTTTTTGATTTTAAACAGGGAGAAGAAGATAAATTGCCTGAGTCATGGACAAGGTTCTATGCCTTGATTCATGCACATACTGGATGCCCATTACCTAAAAATGAGCTTCTTGATATTTATTATAATGGACTAACTGATGATTCTAGGGCATACCTAGATAGCTTTGCTGATTGTGTTTTCAGGAAAAGAACTCCTATAGATGCTGAAGAATTAATGGCTAAGATAAGCAAGAATTATGATGATTGGATTCAGTTGAGTTAAATATACCTGAGCCTATTACTCCTGAACCAGTTCCAACACCAACACCAAAGAAGAGGGGAGTAATTGCATTAAATGATGAAGTGATGAAAGAAGCTAAGAAATGTCTAAAGGAGAAAGTTATAAGAGCTGAAGATGTGCAGAATCTACCTCATGTAGAAGAATTATGTAAGCCAATTCCCCACTCATCCACTATTGAGGTACACTCTCTCCAACACTTTGATGAAGGTGATATTCCTTATGGTAAGCCTCCTGATAGAGGAACTTGATGTTTTTTTGTTAACCAAGGTAATTTTAATAAACAAGTTCAGAATCATTTATTGGAAAACTCTAGAGCTATTAAAGATTTGAAAGATATTATGGAAAGAACTTATAATGATATTAAAATGCTTTATAAACACTTTCAAATGGTTGAAACCTAACTTGATCAACTTTCTAAGGTACAAAAGGATATGCTAGTTAATGCCTCAGAAGATAAAAATGCTTATGGAATTAGAACTAGGAGTGGTATAGCTACTCAAGATCCTTTATATCCTGAAGGACACCCTAAGAGAATTAAGCAAGATTCTCAACAAGGTGAAAGTAGTGGTAGTCCTCGTAAGAGAAAGAAAAAAGAAACACAAAATAGTTGAGGAACCCCTTGAACCTGTTGTAGATCCTAAGAGTATATATGTCTCTGATGCTGAAACTGAGAGTGGTAATGATAAAAATGATGCTCCTGATAAGGAGGAAGTTGAGGAAGAACCTAAGAAACACACTAAGAATACTAGGTACACTAAGGAAGATTTTATTGCTAATAAACATGGTAAAGAGAGAGAATCTTGGGTGCAGAAACCTATGCCTTTTCCAGGTAAGAAACACAAGTCAAAGGAGGAAGAACACTACAACAAATTTTGTGAGTGGATGAAGCCTTTATTTTTGCAAATTCCTTTGACTGATGCTATTAAGTTGCCTCATTATTCAAAGTATATGAAGGATATTGTCTCTAATAAAAGGAAGATTCCTAATGAGGAGATTTCTTCTTTGCTTGCTAATTATTCCTTCAATGGTAAGGTTCCAAAGAAACTTGGTGATCCAGGTATACCAACTATTCCTTGCTCTATTAAGAATAATTATGTCAGAACTGCTTTATGTGATTTGGGAGCTGGAGTTAGTGTTATGCCTTTTTCTCTCTACAAGAGACTCCAGCTAGAAAATTTGATACCAACTGATATATCTTTGCAAATGGCTGATAAGTCAACTACTATTCCTGTTGGTATATGTGAGGATGTTCCTATTCAAGTGGCTCATAATTGCTTGGTTTTAACTGATTTTGTTGTGCTTGAGATGCCTAAAGATGATAATATGTCTATTATTCTTGGGAGACCTTTTCTTAATACTGCAGGTGCTGTCATCAATTGCAATCAAGGAAAAGTAACATTCAATATTAATGACAAAGAGCATACTATCTATTTCCCCAAGAAGGTAGCTAAAAGCTATTGCCTGAATTCCATGAAAATATTGAGAGCATCAAGGTTGGAGAAATATATTGTCCCATTCCACAAGAAAATTTTGAAACTATTATGATTGGGACCATTGCTATCAAGTATGGGGTAACATAATCACCTTGTGGAATGCACCGTTTTGTTTCATATAAGATTGTTTTGGTAACAAGACTTGATCAACCTTGTTAAGAAAAGGATTTTAATGAACAAAATAATGTTTTCACTATGGTTATACTTGCTTTCTTTTACTTTTCTCTTTCCTAGTCTTTGCCTTTTATTTTGATAGCTTTTGGTTTTGTTAGTTGTTTGCTTGTTAGACTGTCTTAGAACTTCTGTAGTTTTGTTTTTTGTTTGCTTGTGCTTCTTCTATAAAAAAACTGTTTCTGCGAGAAAACCAATTTTCATACCCTGAAAATTGGCCAAAAAAAGTTTCCCAAAAATCCCAGAAAATTCAAAATAATCCTAGAAAAAAGGGGAAGAGGGACACATGGAGTGACCCAGGGGGCCACCCCAGGCCAGCACACCCCTGGTGGGCGCGGCCAGCCCCCAGGTGGCCTGGCTGCGGTGTGCCCCCCAGGGCCCCTCCAAGGTGCCTCCTCCTAGCCATCTTCTTTCTCTCCCGAGAAACACCGGAAAACTTTCTCAAGCTCGAGTTCCTGATGTTCTTGCTCGCGATTTTTGATCTCCTTGCTCAGCCCATCTTTGCTGCTGATTTTTGGAGGGATTTCTCCTTGGTATGTGCCTCCTCCGCTTGTCCAATTACATTTGTGATTGATAGATTGTATCTTGAGTATTTTGCCGCTATAGGTGACAGGTTGTGTGAGCTTGCATGCTTGTTCTATGCTTAGAGATTTCATTTTGATGCATGTGTAGCCCTCTAGCAAGTTCCTATAGTAGTTTCTCATCATTTATCAACTTGAAATCACTTGGTTTGATGTTTGTCTAAAAATTTCAGAAAAAAGGAGGTCATGCAGGATGAGAGCGTGCAATATGCAACGCTCACTAAAACATTTGTGGAGAGCTTTTCTTTTACTAACAACTTGTTCAAGCCAGATGTGTCTTTCAAAATTTATGGCAGCCCTTACACCATGACATTGAAGAAATTTTGTGAGGTCCTGGGACTTGGTACAGCTGGGTCGGCGAAGAATATTCCAGCTCAACCCGCTAATTTGATGGAGCTCTACCGTGGGATAACTAATGATGATGACCGTAGAGCCCAACGGGGAAAGATAAGAAATATTCAACTCCAGCCATCAGGTACTTTGCTTATTATCTTGCCACTAGTGTTCTTGGTAGGGAGAACACTAGTAATATTTCCAACTATCATTTGGCCTTCATAGCTGCCGCGCTCAACAATGAAACTAAGTACAATCTTGGTTTTCTCATTGCTCGTTGTTTAGCTGCTAAGGGACCCATTTATGGGGGAATTATTGTTGCACGTGTTGTTGCTGCTGTAGTGACCTGGGATCGAGAAAGATCCTAAGTCCCTGTGATTAACATGCTAGTCCCTGGATCAATAGCTAGCACTCATAGTCGATGAAATATCATGTAAAACACAAGTCATTATTACAAGAATCGAAATATTCCAGAGTATAATTTATTACAACCTTTGCGTAGCTTTTAGCTAGCTCAATAAAAAAACGACGAAAACTTAGATAAATCTTCAGTGCATCAACGCCTCAGGCTAGTTGAGTGAAGACCCGCGATCCTAGTGCACCTTTCAGCAACCTCCGAATTCTGCACATGAAACGTGCAGCCAAACGAGTTGGTCAATACTTTGAATGTATTGCCAAATTACACCATGAAGGAAAAGACTTGACTATCTATACATGCATAGGCTGACAAAAGGCTTGAGGTTCATTAGCACAAATCCAATTTTTCTTAAGTCGATAAGAAGAGAGAAAATCTTTTATCCTACTTTGTAAACTTTTAATAAGTAAAATACGGTCAAGTGGCTCGCACTGGATTCCACCAGGCTACCATCTTTCAACCCAACACATGGAGTACACCATGCAATCCAAAATTCCATCTATGGACGATTCCATGGCCATAGAGTTCTAGTTTTAGAAAAGAGAGAGAGGAAATCCTTCAGAGGGTCCATCCTTCAGACGCTCAAAGTTGTTCTTTTCCGTGAACACGGCTAATCGATCAGGTTGATACTCTCGAGAGTTTGTACACTTTACGCACAATCCACGATCAAGTCCTTTTACAAACAAGACCATGGCGAAGCTTTCCCTTAGTAGCCCCTCTACCCTGTTCCACGGGAGCCCAATTGTGGTACTCAGGTGAGGTTTCCCACTAAATACTAGGCCAAGACAGATCCCATATGTATTGTGGTTGCACTGGAAGCTTTTGAATTCTGAATCATGGCAGACTTCTTTGATCCTGGGCAATGGAGGGCACAAGCAGAGCCAATCCAGGTTACTTCCCCTACTAGTAGATCCAGACATACCACTTCGCCTAGAGAAAAACATAGTTTTATTTTGGAGTAGATTTGAGGAGAAAAACTTGCGCTCATACACAGAGCTCTTATACTTAGAAAAATTTCTGTCTTTCGAACCCCCATTGGTTTTTGCATATATATAGCATAGCATAAGCATAATACTTAGAAAATTCAGGTGATCCTAGTAGGAGTGTAAATATTTTTAAGTATAAAGATACTCATGGCATACTACAAAACAACATAGCACTTGTAAAATATTTCTCTTCTACTAAAACATCCTACACATGCATACTACTATTTTGAGGATCAAAACATGCATAGTAGTAAAACTGGGACAAGGATATGAACAAAGGTGTAACTAGCCTTGATAGTTGTTGAAGTTGTTCAAACACTCGTTGCAATCACACACTATGCACTCCTCGCAATCTATCGATCAAACAATTGCATACAACATAAGCAATCACACAACCATAAACAAATGCACACATGCATGCATGATGATCTAATATATCACATTAGTTGTATTTAGTTATTTATACATTAATAGATCATATGGTCCATGCGAGAGATTACTTAATGAAATAAAGTATTTGTTTTATTAATTGATTGCCATTAATGGGGTTTTTAGAAGATCTACTGTACATCATGTTCTCATTGTTGAATTAAATTTGGATCTGAAGATCAATACATAGAGGGAATTAATATGAACGAGTATAAATTGGATTCACCCTAATCGAAGTTGCAGATCTTTTCTTATGATATATTTGGTATTTTATAGAGTTTAAATCACTAAAATAATTTTCATTGTCAAAAATTAGATCCAAAACCAGATCTGTAATCTACACGATATTGTGAATCCAGGGACATATTATTCATATTTTTCTGACCTATAAATAATTTACTATGGATTTATTAATATAAAAGGACATTAAAACTATTTAAATTATTACCGTAAATATATACAGTAAAGCTTAGATCTAACTCCATAATAATGTTCTACACAATTTTATGAATCCATAGGTATATTAATTGCATTTTTTTGCCAAGTAGATCCTTTATTATGAATTTTCTAAGTTCTATCTATTTCCTGCAATTTCCTTTTGATTATTATTAATGCAGGCGAGCTAACGGCACGTGGCGGCTGCTGATTGGCCGAGCTAGATGACGCGGCACTGATGCAGACACTGACTAACCGATGTGCCACGCAGCACGATGCCACTGGACGATACCCCTTCGCCTCTACCTCAAATCTACACCGTGCGTTGCAGATCAAACGGCCAGGAACCAAAGTTTCTAAGCTCACCGTGGTAACGTCAATGGCCGGTGGCGGATGGGGCAGATGGTGATGCTTGCAGGCGTTCTGGACGTCCTCCAACATGGATGGTAGGTCTACGAAACGCGGCGGGTCAAGGAGGTTCTCCTCGTATGCTTGGCGACTTCCCCTTATTCATGTGGCGCTGGTGGTGTTCAGTTGGAAAGCTTCGGTGTCACATCCCAAATTTTAGATTTGGTACTGCATAGCATACATGTCATTGCACCATGAACATCATTGCAAAAATTCAGTTTGAAAAGGTTTTGGCAAAACCCCTCACTTGCATTTGCATTTTGTCACCTACACTTGAGTGCTCGGTTTCTACCTTGCATCTGCTAGAATGGTATATTTTAGTTGTTTGGAAGGCACACGTGCGTAGTGGGTTCCGACATGAATACGTAGTACTTTTAATCGCCTCAATTGGAGCTTCGAAGCAAAATCTACAACAATCTGAATTTTTGCTTATCTATAGACAGTTTCAGACAGACAAAAATTCAATTAAGAATTGCTTAGGAAAAAGAAAAAGAAAAATAAAAAAAAAGAGGAGCAGCGCCGGCGCAGCCAGCCAGCCCGTGGCCTGCCAGCGCTGCGAGGCCGCGGTCCGCGGCAGCAGCAGAAGCAGCCGCGCGCGCAGCAGATACTAAACGCCGCTGCCTTGCCCAGCGCCGCTGACGAGCGGGCCCCGTCCGTCAGCCGCCCGTGTGCCACCGCCAAGTGGGACCCGCCTATCATCATCCCCAAATCGAGTTGTTCTCAGACTCTAACGAACAGCGGGAATCCGCGAGGAAATCGCAACGAATCCGAACGTCCCCGCGTTTTTGTTGACCCTCGTCTTAATCCCCAGTTTCCCCTCTTCGAAAGCCCCCAAACGCCATCGCCCGGGACGCCTCCGTCTCCGCGAAATCTCTCGCCGGAGGTAGAAGCCGCCGCCGTCGCCATTGAGCTCGGTGAGAGCTCGGCCGCCAGGGATCGGTCGCCCCCCCGCACGCCGACGACCCTCCCATCTTTCCCTCAACCGACTCCGTCTCCCTGACCCCTTCCCCCTTCGCTGCAGGCCCCCGAAGCTCCCCGCGAGCACGCCGGAGCACGCCAACGCTGCCGCCGCTCCAGCCGCCCGCTGCCGCCGCCCGCGTACGCGCCAACCAACGCCTCCATCCCCATGAGCTCCGCCGCCTCGCCCCGCACGCCGTCGCACCATCCGCCACCGCCGGTGACCGCCGGAGACGCCGCCCCCTCGCCAACCGACGCTGCTGGTGAGCTCCCTTCCTCCACGCGCCTCCCTGCCCTTCGATATGGAACGGACGGTCCAGATGGACCGTGGACTGCTGCTTTGACCGCTGACTGGTGAGCGTGCCACGTCAGCGTGGTCAAAGTCAGTCGGTTGACTGATTTTTATTTAATTCGATTTAATTTGGCAGAAATTAGATAGAACTTGTAAAATTCGTATAAATTAATTTACTGGGCCAAAAATTACAAATAAGGTATGGATGGATTCAGTTTTTCACGTAGAACATTGCTGTAAAATTGTTTCATACTTTTGCAGCAAGGTTTTGCCATGATTAATTAAATAGTTTAATGTCCTTTTTAGAGTAATAAATTCATAGTAAAAGTTCTACAACTCCAAAAATTGCAAATGAGATGTCCCTGGAATCAGTAGAGCAAGAGGAATCTGTTAGTGAATTAAAAAGGTAGACTTATAGTACTAGAAATTGCAGAATCTATAAAAAGGATTACTGGAGTATTTTAATTGCTCAGGAAATTTTATAAATCCTTTTTGAGTGCTTCCAGTTGGTACTGGTTCTATTTTAGGTTGCCTACACAGTAGATATTTTTCCAAAATTTTACAAACTGTTAAATAGCAGTGGCTTAATATTTGGGTTATAGCTCAATTGTTTGGTCATTTAAAATTGCATGCCTTGTTTCCAATGCATTTAAAATATTTTCCATGCATGCATACAGTAGGAGTACTGAATAAGGTTATAGAAAGCTACTGTAGCATTGTTCAACTTGTCATGCATACATCTTGCATTGTCATGTTTGTATATGATTGTGTTTCGCTTGTTTATGTGATTGCAATTTTATCGTGTAGATTGTGACGAGTGCAACGCTTGCTTGTGTGAGGACTGTTCATTCGACTGCTACAGCCAAGGCAAGTAGATGCTACCTTGTTCATGATGTTGTCCTACCATTTTAATGCATTGTCGTGTATTTTGTAGATGCATGTGTAGGATATTACTATCGCTATGCTATGTCCTATTATGTGGTAGGGCTTTCCTGTAGATGAGCCACCGTTGGTAGATGTGCTTAGCCATGCTATGATGAACGAGGGCTGGGTTATATCACTGAAGGTTGTTTCTAAATGTGTTGGTTTGCGAAAACTAAAAACAACTTAATCAATGAATCTCCTGGGTGTGATGGGATTGAAAATTTTGGTGGTATCATTGCGGAAAGGCATCCAGGTATCAAGAGAAAATGATTGGCTTCTTTATTTTATAGCTTACGTGTACAACCATGTGCCAATAATGGAATGGGCGGTTGGTTGGAATCAGTAGGTTGTGTTAACTCGAACCCACGTATCCAGAGATATAGAATTTTGGTAGGTTGGACCGGTGCGTGTCTGGTTTGGGGAGCTACTTCCCGAACGGTCTCTTTTTGGACCTCTCCCTATCACCACCCAATATGAGAGTGGTGGTACGAGCTGGGCTGGCCAAGTCACATGGGTAAAGTGTACAAACCCCTACAGGGTGTATAAACTAATCGATTAGCCGTGTCCCCGGTTATGGACATCTAAGTTGCTTGATATTGAGTTCATGACATGTTTCTCGCTCATTCTAATTTCCTAATTGTTTTAATGTTTATGGGATTACTTAATTGGGATCTTTTCAAAGAAAATCAAAAACTGATTATGAAAGTACGACAAAGGTGTTTGCAAATGCAAGCTAGCCGTAGGTCCACTTGCCAAATATGCATGTAGATGTTAGCTCTATTGTCTCCTTTAATAGCTCTACTTTCCATACATTCCATGTAGTGACCCTTCGGGGCTGCTACGTTTCATGTTGCAGGATATTCAGATTCTGAGTGATTGATTTAGGCCCCGGTACTCCACTCGGCACTTGTTCACTTGTGGGCAATTTGAAGAATGGAGGAGTTATTTTATTTATGTTGCTACTTGAATAAGCTGAGATAGCCTAGAGCTAAGCCTTTATTGTAATAATGTACTCAGGATCTTCGTTATTTATGATACACGGATAGTTTGCTATGTTATTCATGTTTATTCTATTGTGGTCCAATGAACCGATACAGAGATTGGCATGTCACATAGAAGCTACGGTCTTTTCAGAACCGTAGTGTTACATTTGGCCAGTGGCGAATTCCGGCGAGCAATCCCTGACGCCTTGGTGTGCTCCAGAGGGTAAAAACAGATGGGGCGATGCAGTAATTAGTAGCGGTCTCAAAGGTGGAGAAAAAGAGAGAGGGGAGCTCGGTATTGATGGCATCTCAACCTTCCTGAGGGTACTGCGGCGGAACTCCGGCGGCGAGATTGGAAGCTTCGAAAAAAACAGAGGCTAGGGTTTTGAGGGAAAATCCGAAGGGGAAAAGTGGCGGCGGGGTTGGGTTTTTATGGGGAAGGGATTCATGGAGAAGGGGCAAGAAATCGACCGGAATCGATCGGATTTGAAACAGGGACGACATCGTGTTCATCGCGGTCTCCTGCCGCGAGGTGGAAGAAGACGGGCGGGCCCTACCTGTCGGTGACAGAGAAGGAGAGAGGGCCGATGGCTGCTGCTGTTGTGACGGGTCAGCCTTGGGCCGCTGCGGCTGGTTGCGCGCTGCGCGCGACAAGGAAGTGAGCGGTAGTTAGCTAGGTGGGCTGGGCTGCGGGGTCAGTGGCTGGGCCAGGGGGTTCGGCCAACAGGATTAGGTTAGTTTTTTTAATTCTTTTCTCCTTTTCTATTTTCTTATTTCCTTCATAACTTTTTCATATGACCTTCAAATGAGTTGATTCCCGTCTCCAAAATTTTCAAAAAAATTGTAGATCCTCTTAGGATCATTTTTGCAAACTTTTATTTAGTTCAACATATCGTATATTCAATTCTCTTAATAATCCCCTATAGGAACATTAGTAAAATCGAATGGAGTTGAAACTAGTTTTTTTTTCAATTTTTTACATGAATGCAATGCAATGCAACGCAAGAGAATACATACGCATGCAAAATTTTCCAATTTTAGAAAATTGGGATGTTACCGACTACCACCCTTAAAAGGAATCTCGTCCTCGAGATTCGAGAAGACTAGAAGGTAAATAGGTTCGAGAAATACCAGGGTGCTACCACCCATAAAAGAATGTCTTTGATGAATCCTTTAGACTTATCTCCACTTATAAATTTTGAGGCCTTATCATTGATTATCTTGGGGCGATGAGTCATAAACTTCGTCCATGAAGACATGATTTACCATGGCCTTGCCGAAAGGATTTGGTTTCTTGACATTTCTATTACCGTTCCCATTGTCGTTTCCATTACCATTGCCACTTCCACTATCATTGGCATGTCCATTAACATTTCCATTTCTATTCTTCCGCTTTTGTGGACAATCAGTACCATAATGCCCATTTTCCCCACACCTGTAGCATGTCACCTGACTAAGATCCTTCTGGTGATTACTATTGTTGCCATTTCCCTCATTGCCATTGTGGTACTTATGGCCATTATGATTATTGGGTGGTGGGGAGGAAGTACACTGGTTTTGGTATGGAACATGGTTATGCTTGTGGGATGTAGACTTCCTCTTACGATCATCAATGCTCTTCTTTTTAGCTTCGACCACGGCTGCCCTATCCAGGAGTTCTTGGTAGTTGTCAAACTTCTAAGCCACAAGCTGGATAGATATCTCGTCATTAAGTCCCCTTAAGAACTCCTCCTACCTATTGGCATCAGTGGAAACATCATCGGGCGCATATCGGGCCAGCTTATTAAAAATCTCCCCATACTCGGTGACAGAACGATGCAGCTGGTGTAAGTCACGAAACTCGCGCCTTTTCAGAGTCATGACACCAGCAGCCACATGGTGAGTGTGGAAAGCTGTCTCAAACTGGTTCCATATAATAGCATCAATATCTGGGTGGGTGACTTGATAGTTGTCCCACCATTCAGCAGCGGGTTGATGTCTACGCACTTCTATTCTTGTAGACAGTTGTTGGGCCTCCAAGTGTAGAGGTTTGTAGAACAGCAGCAAGTTTCCCTTAAGTGGATTACCCAAGGTTTATCGAACTCAGGGAGGAAGTGGTCAAAGGTATTCCCTCTCAAGCAACCCTGCAATCAAGATACAAGAAGTTTGGCCAAGATTTAATTTGGATTTTAAATATTCCTTCTTTCTTTCTTTCTTTCTTTGTCTTATAAAATCCATATCTTTTTATTTTATAGATCCAAAATTGGTGATTCCAATTTGTATTATTTTATTTAATATTTGTTTATCCTTTTAAATATCTTTAGGATTATTTTGTTCACAATTTGGTATGGATTCTAGATAAGAGCTTTATTATCCTTGGAAATTCAATTTCTTTATCTTATTAAATTTATAAGATTTTATCCATGACTCCAAATTAAATGAAACCAATTTCTATGGTTTTATAATATTTTTGTTTATCATTTTTGATCATTTATAAATGTTTGTTGACAAATTTTTATATGGAAACAAATCCATAGTTTTTAGCGAGATCTTGGAATTGATTTTCTTCCATTAGGGTTTTAGGGTTTTGGTTTATTTTTCCAAAGGTTTAAATTTCAAGATTCATTCATTGATGAATGCATTTCACTTGATTGAAATTTGTTGGATTCCCTTTTATTCACATTTTGTTCAAGAGGGGTTTTGAAGTTTCCCTTTAGAAGCAAAAAGTTTCTTTTCACCCTAAATTTCAACAATTATTTCTGTTGTTTATTTATTTTTCACATTTCAAAATTTGGAAAATTTTGGGATGTGACAATGTGAGTACCTTTTACCTTACCTCCCCGGCAACGGTGCCAGAAAAGACTTTGATGGAGCTTGACATGGAGGAAAGGTAAAAGCCCAAAACCTCCCCGGCAACGGCGCCAGAAAAAGGCTTGATGTCTACGCACTTCTATTCTTCTAGACAGTTGTTGGGCCTCCAAGTGTAGAGGTTTGTAGAACAGTAGCAAGTTTCCCTTAAGTGGATTACCCAAGGTTTATCGAACTCAGGGAGGAAGTGGTCAAAGGTATTCCCTCTCAAGCAACCCTGCAATCAAGATACAAGAAGTCTCTTGTGTCCCCAA
Organism: Avena sativa; assembly: GCA_916181665.1. NCBI lineage: Eukaryota > Viridiplantae > Streptophyta > Magnoliopsida > Poales > Poaceae > Avena > Avena sativa. Next base: position 233,077,444 of record OV702279.1, read on the forward strand.
CACACCCAATACACTTGTCAGGTGTATAGGTGCACTAGTTCGGCGAAGAGATAGTGAAATACAAGTGGTAACGGTGCCAGAAAATAGCTTCTAACTTGTTGTTGACGTGGGGTAATGTGTGTGAGTGAGGTAAATACTAAAGAAAGCAAACATGCAACAGATCTAGATGCAAACGGTGTTTCAATGTTTAGAAAGAAGGCCTCGGGATCATACTTTCACTAGGGATCATACTGTCACCTTGAGCACTAGATGGTTCCAACAAACACCAAAAATTCATAGAGACATCCAACTCCAAATATAACTCATAACAAATATTCAATCTAGCCAAAGTGCCACACACGGTATGCCCGCTGTCACTTTCACACACGTGGGGAAAAGCATAGATCTATTAAAGCACAAAGAGTATTTATGTAGACTCAAGCCTAAGTGCCACCATGGCGTGCACGCTGTCACTTTCACACACATGGGGAGAGCAGAGATCTAATGAATCACTTGACTAGCAAGGTAGATCTACTTGATTACAAAGCTCATGACCACAAGGTCATGCATAGAGAGAGAGAGAGAGAGAGAGAGAGAGAGAGAGAGAGAGAGAGATGAACACATAGCTACCGGTAGAGCCCTTAGCCCCGAGGAAGAACTACTCCCTCCTTATCATGGGAATCAACAATGGTGATGAAGATGGCGATGGAGATCGATGGAGATGGCTCCGGGGGGACTTCCCCATCCCGGCAGGGTGCCGAAACAGAGACTTTCTGTCCCCCGAATCTCCCTTTCGGTCGCGGCGGAGCTACAGAGGTTTTCGTGGAGTTCTTCTCGACCCCCCAGGGTTTTTGGGTCGGAGGCTTCTGATAGGCGTAGGAATCAAGGTCGGTGGGGTTCCAGGGGGCCCCCACCCCCTCGGGCGCCTCCAGGGCTTGCCCGCGCCTGGGGGGAGGGTGAGGCCACCCTGTGGCCCCCCTTCGGCTCTGCTTCATGGTTCCGTGTTGCTCCGGGAAAAATAATAACTTTAGCTTTTGTCCCGTCCAATTCCGAGAATATTGATTTTCTGCCTTTCTGGAACCAAAAACAGAAGAAAAAAGACAACCGACACTGTGGCATCTTGTTAATAGGTTAGTTCCAGAAAGTCTATAAAAGTACCTCAAAGTGTAGAAAAAACATAAGACAAATGATATAAAACAAGCATGGATCATCAAAAATTATAGATACGTTTCCGACGTATCAAGCATCCCCAAGCTTAACTCCTGCCCGTCCTCGAGTAGGTAAGTGATAAAAAGAATAATTTTTGAGGTGACATGCACCATCAAAACCAAGATCAAACCATTTGCAAGCATTGAAAGCTAGGATCAAAGAGCTCTAAACATGTGCATGAAAGATGGAGTTCTAACAATAAGACAAAGTAACTGTGCATGCATCATGAAAGGCTACAAACAAAGATCATGAATAGCATGCATTGAAAAACGTTTGTTTGTTTCACATACAGAAAACATAGCATAGTGGCATTTAGCTTGTCCCTCATAGAGTACCAAATAAATGCATAGGACAGCTTCAAAATCACAAGGGTGACTAGAAACAAGTAGCACAAGAACAAGTAATATCACAATATGCATCAATCAATAAACTTTGGAACACTGCACACAGAATGATAACTATGCTCTCTTAATGGTGCCTAAAGGTAGAAGGTGGAGACTCAAATAATGGTGGAATAAAGGCCTTTTCTGTAAAGGAATCAAGGATTACAAGTTTCAAAAAGAGCTTCCAAAAATTATGGTACTTGTTAGCTTTCAGCCCTCAATGCCCCTATCATAAGCATCTTGAAGTGATTAAGGTTAAAGTGGCAAAGCTAGAGTATATGCTTGACGAAGTATAAGATGGAAATCTCAAGTCCCTTGAAGACGAGCGCCACACCTCATGCATACTCAACTTTGGGCCCAGGTAAGTTCTTTTCATTGTAAGTATTTGCAATATCATTGAGAACCGCCAACGGGGTACCCCTTGCACATGGTACAGGAGCTTTCCCATAACCAAAATGACAAGGCAAGAAGACAATAAGCATCTCAACAATCTTTTTATTTACCATATGCATAGATTTTTATTGAGGATGCTTCATAGATAGCTCATTATGGTGATGATACAAGTTTCCACCATGATTAGGCATGGCTTAGGCTAGCGGCCCAGGTGTTTCTCTAACACAGGATACAAACTCCATGGATTTACAAGTTCCCTCTTTATTTCACACCGGTGACATCCATAGACAAAAGAACATGATATCAACTGAGTACAGAGTACAAGTGCAATGTTGAAAACGTTCCCCGTGATAGCACGGTTCTGCTAATTCCAACTTATAAGTACAAGCATATACAACAAAGTTGTCACAATGGTTCAAGTTTATTAGGGGCAAAGAATAAAGTGTGCCATCAAGTTCGTGAGGGCTTTAATCACTAAGTTTTCACATAACAAAATAGTTTTTAATTGGAAGATAGTTGAAAACAAGAATATACTTGGAATGGTGTAACACACCATGCATAGGAGTTTATAGTGGACACTTTGGAATAACTTGGTTTCTTGGGAGTTGGAGGCATGATTAGAACTTACTCATACAAGTGGAGGCTATCAAAAGACTGGGAGCAACCAACTAAGAGAGCATAATGGCCATAATCATGCAGAGCAACAAAGCATAGTAATCAAAGAAAAGAGTGGTACTACACGTCCAGGACTAAATGATCATAGATGCTAATGGTGACTTGTCATAGTCATAACATGGTGTGAGTATGTGCCAAGTCAACCCAAACAAAGCATCAAAGGAGAATACCGAAATACTATGCTTTTGCATGCAAAAACAATGCATAATTTCTTCAAGGCACACTAAGCAATCCCAATTGTTTGGAAAAATACATGCTACAACAATAATAACTAAGCATAAGGTCAAAAAAACACCTAGCATGTCATGTTAAAGTCTAAGTCACAGTCAATGCAAGCTCCTTTTTGTACCACTATAAGCAAGAACTTTCTACTCCTTTCCAACACCAATCAACTTATTTGAAACAACTCACAAAGATAATAATCAATAAATATCAGTGAGCTTGTTTCACAAATCCACAAAGAAGAACTAAAGATTTCTAAGCTGAAAGCACAAGGAAACCAAGGCTGAACGTAGTGCTAGCAAAAGTGAACACTTACAAAACAATAAGATTGAAAACTAGAGTGTTCTAGGCAATGGAAACAGAGTATGTCTCTCTCCAAAAGAAGTGTGGTGTAACCAACCAACTTACTCAAGCAAACTAAGCAAATGAAAACCAAAAACGAAAACTAAGACGCTCCAAGAACAACACAACAATGCATGAAACAATAAAAACGAAGTGTCTAGAAAGACCTGAGATTTTTATTGATGAAGAAGGGGATGCCTTGGGCATCCCCAAGCTTTGACGCTTGTACCTTATTAATATTTCTTGGGGTGAAACGGGGTGACATCCCCAAGCTTGAGATTTTTTCCATTCTTCATCTCATTACATCATTCTTTCTCTACACCTGCAAATTTTCCTTCATACGAAACTTCACACAATCTTCATTAGCAACATTAGTTTATTCAAAAGATATTAGACCTCTGGCAAAGCTTTGTAATAGCAAGGATTTTCACTAAAAACACAAGCTACTGTAGTAACTCCTTCAAAAAGCTCAATTTCCCAAAAAGAACCCAAAATGGAATCAATAAGAAGCAAATGCAAATAATGGTAGAAATCTGTCAAAACAGACCAGCAGAGAGAAACCGATTTTTTCGAAGACCTTATGTTGCTCAAATAAAAAAAGTGTTGAACTAAGGAAAGTTATCTAACATAATGGGGGATTTATTCGTAAATTTTCAGCTCAATCTGAGTTACATAGACTCCTCACAATTTTTTTTGGTGGAGGACAGAAATCTGTTTCCGGACAGCAACTCCCCAAATCTTACTTCCCTCTCATTAGAGGTCATTCTTGGTACAAAAAGCAAACAAAAATGATAAGGAGAGGTCATTACTGAAGTAATAACTTCCAAGACTCAAGGAAACTCTTGGGTTCTTCTTCTTTTCTGGACATTCACTGGCATAGTGTCCCAATTCTTTGCAATTATAACATTGCACTTGGCTTTTGTCCTTCTTCTTCTTCTTATTCTTTTTGGGTCTCTCCAAAGCTAGGAGTTCTTCTAGTTCATGTTCTTCATATTTCACCACAAAGGTGGGAAATCTTTCTCTCTTCTTGGGGCAGTTACTAGAGATATGACCTTCTTCTCCACAAGAGTAGCAACACTTTGTGGTCACCTTGGGTATGGCTCTATGAGGCATGGTTCTGACTTTGCGTTCATCCTTCTTGGTAGAATGTGTTCCCTTATGAAGTTTTCCAAACATTTGATGCATTCCATATTGTATCATTTGTTGAACTATAGGATAGATGGGGCATTGGATAGGGACATGATCATTTCCTTCACATAGGAAACAAGTAACTTGAGATGTGGGGCATTGTTTAGTTGGGTGTTTCTCTTCACAATTAGGGCATTGATCCACATTCTCCTTAGAAGTGTGTTCCATGTCTCCACAAATATTGCAAGATTGAGTTCCTTCCATAATATCATCCTTGATATCATTTTTGTCACAATCTCCTTGGGAAGGGTTATCTCTCATGTTGATCATTTGGTTGGTCATCCCTTGCAACAATTGGGATTGTATTTCCAAAAATGTTTGCATGGTTGGGTTTAACTCATTGTTGTTGGTTTTGTCACTTGATTCAACTGGGCTTGGGTTGCTATAAGTTGTTCTCTCATGTGCATCTCTTGGTTGTTGTTGTTATCACCATCCTTGATGTTGGAGTCTCTTGGAGAAGTCATCTGTTTGGGTTGGATTGGGATTAGAATAGGAAAAAGATTTCTAGGGAAGAAGTCTAATCACACAAAACAATTCACACAAGCAATGTGCAAGCAATCACAATCAAACATTCCACTCAAACATCAAAGTTCAAACATATTTTTAGGCAACAAAATATTTTTTGCTACACCACATAAGTTGGTGTGATCAATATATGATCTAAACTAAACACTAGTATGGTGGTCCAACTATGGGATTTTCTTGAGATCATTCCATTCTTCTTAGTTGTTTCTTCTTGAACAAGCTCATGGTATCCTTGGAAAATTTCATGCATTTGGGTCACAAATCTTCAAAGGTGATGATGATTCCTTCTAGGTTGTGTTTCCTTAGTCTTCAAGTCTTGAGTAACATTCTTGTCTCACTTGTAGTTCTTAGTAATGTCCAAGTTGAAGTCCTTGGTGAAACTAAAGTTGAAGTCATTAGAGTTGGTGAAGTCCTTTGCTCATGGTGAAGTCTTTGTCCATCAAGTTCGAAAAGGAAGAGATGTAGAATTAAAACAAAAAGGTTGAGGAAAGAGTTTACAAGATTGTTTGTAAATAAGTTTTGGAACAAATACAACTCCTATTTTTCTAAGGGGTTTTTTCCAATCCTAGGGTTACAATCCTACAGGCAACACAGTACTCTGATACCATCTGTAGAGGTCCCAACCTTTAATAAGGTAGAGATCCCTGTGTTTACAATGCTAGTCACTAGATCAATAGCTATCATCCACAGTTAAGATGTAATATCAAGAAACAAAGGTCATAATACAAATTTATAACCAGGAATAAAATAATTCATTACATCTTACATAGCTCATTTGGCTATCTCATTACAATGCAGCAGAAATAACTATATAGCATGGAGTCCTTCATCTTCAAAGTGCCACAGGCAATCATGTTGGTTGTAGACATGTAATCCTATTCAACATACTTCACTAACATCAAACAAACCTGCAACATAATAAGTTACAGCCACAAGGGTCAATACATTTGAATTGTATTGGCAAGTGATACTATGGTAAAATAGTGGTATCTATCATCTATATGCATTTGGATAAGTGGAGCTTAGGCTTGCTTTGCTCAAAATAGATTTTCCTTATCATTTGAAAACACTAAGTTTTATTTGTCAAAATCACCCAAGGCATCTACCAATCAAAGATTGAAGATCCTTTAACCCTGTTCAACCACAAGTTTTTTACTTAGATATTGGGATGAGGAGATTCTTGATAGCTTGCATGTCTTGATGCTCAAATTGTCCATTGCCAGGGACACAACTAAGTACTTAGATTTTACTCTCTCGAGAGGTGGTGCACTTTCCCCACAAGACTCGACATGCATCGAGACAAGATATTTCAGAAGCCTTCCCTTAGACCAAAATGGACGCGTTCCCAAACCTGTCACCCCCTACCACCAACTGTCCATCTGGCTAAGTTATTGAAACCTATATGATCCAAGCAGAGCCCATATTGCCAAGTGGCTGCACTTGAAGCTTCTCAACATTTGACATCTCAAATCTCTTTGTTCCTGGGTGGCATTCCATAAGTGAGATACACCAGGGTCGGCCATGAATATGGGGGCCTGAGTAACCACTCAACATAATCCATCCTTTCCATTCCACCCAGGTGATTCATTCACATAGTTGTTTTATTAAACAAAACATAAGTCATAGACTTAGAAATATCTCATAGCATGAATATAATCCACCCTTGTTTTCTACTAGCTAAGCTAAGCATGATAGTAGTAGGAATCTTAACTTAGGAACATTCTACTAAGGCATCATCTACTAGGATTTCCCATGGCATAGCATACTTAGTAAAAATTCCATGCTAGTCCTACTTAGAAATATCACTAATGCATAGTGAAAATAATGGGATAAAAAGTATGAAGCACCACTTGCCTTTTTAGTAGAGAATATATATTCACTCCTTGATATTGAAATGGTCACTCTCTTCAAAGTTCACTACAATTCAATCAAGGCACAAATTCAAACTAACATTCAAACAATTCACCACATAAAATAATGAAAACAAAATAATGCATGCAAGCATGCAAAGATTGTTTTATTTAAAAAGGTGGTTTCTAATAGGTTATAAACATTTTAACACACATATTGGTCATTTATAAAAGTGGTAAAGCCATTTGAAACTAAGTTAGTGAAAATGAGCCATTTAAATCACTTTTGTTTGCTAGAAATGATTTAAATCAAAGTAATAATTTCTAATGTTGGCCAAAATGTTTTTAAACACCAATATTAATGTTTATGGTAAATGTGTTTTAAAACAAATCTATTTACAAAAGGTTTCACTCAAAAACCATTTTTAAATCAAGCACCATTTTGATTTTTCTAGAAATGCCTTTAATCAAAGTAATAATTTTTCTAGGGTTTAATCAAATACATTTTTAAATCTAAAACTTTGTGTTTAGGGTCAGAGAGTTTAATTCAAACCATTTTCAAAAAGTTCTACTCAAGAAGCATTTTTAAACCATAATCAATATTTTTATTTAACTAGAAATGCTTTTATTCAAGGATTAATTCCTTAGTGTCACAAAATTTACTTGTAAATCCAAATGTTGGTTTTTATGGTTAGTAGGTTCAAAAAAACATTTACCAAAGATCTTACCCTAAAAAAATTTTTAGAATAAATTTTATACTCAAAATATGCCTACACATGTTTCTGCAGAAACAACCATTTTTACAGAATCAATTCACTAAACAAAGGGCATGGTTGGAAAGTATTCTTTTTCCTGATTCCAATGATATAAAGTTTACAAAATTTGGACGTGTAGATTTAAAGTTATGAATTTTGTAAAATCAATTCACTAATAGATCTAATTCTGTTTTTAAATTCTGAGTCTGGCTACGTGGCTGCTTTCTATTGGTCGGTAACGGTTCATGCGGATCGAGCAACTACAGCAATCAGATCTAACTAACAACGCACGGCACAGATTGAGCATACCGGTTCGTTTAAGTCAATCTATCGCGTCCGCTGGATCACAATCTAACGGCTCAGATCGAGACGACCATAGATGGGCGGCACAGCGACGGTGGATGGCGGCGGCGCGCTCGGGCGGTGATGTTGCCGGCGATATAGGAAGCGAGAGGAGGAGTGGGATGGCTCACCAGACTCGCAGGAAGGTGACGATGCTCAACGTGTCCGTGGTTGGCGAAGGGGCGCACGGGGACGATGGTAATTCCTCACCGGAGTTCCTTCTGGCGACAGGTGCTCTCTGTTGAAGACGGAGGCGACGCTATAGTGCGAGCTAGGACACGGAAACGGCGGCATTAGATGCATACGAGGTCACTGGTCACACGTGTATCATCGGGAGGAAGAGGGGTGGTCGGAATTTTACCAGGGGCGTCGTCGGAGTTGGAGAAGTTCATGGTGGCGTTATGTCGAGGTTGTTGCCGACGATGTGGAGCGCACGCGGGCGAGCTGAGGGTACTGGAGGGTACGCCTGGCGATGGGGAGAAAGCCAGTAGGTGCCAGGGAGCAAGGGGAGGTGAGGAGTGGCCGGAATCGTTGCCGGAGTGTCGTCGGGCAGTGGCACGTTTGGCGAGAAATTGAAGCAGCCTAAGGGCAGTGAGAGGATGGCGAGCGAGGGGGAACAAAGGGGAGAGGTGAGCGTTTAGTAGGACATCGTCGCAGCGAGTAATGGTCGCGGCATTTAGGCGAATTAAATCGGTGAAATCAAAGGCAGAAACGGTCGGGGATTTGGGGAAGAACGGGTCTGCGGGGTTGAAGACGATGTCTAGGTAGTGGGACCTGGTGGTCAGTGAAAGAGAGAGGAGGTGCGGTGGGGTCACCAAGTCAGTGGCTGAGGGGGTCGTTCTGCGAGTAAGAAAATGTTTCAGAGGGAGAGGTAGTGGGCTGCGAGTTGGGCCTGGGGCTTTGCTGGGCTGGGCTGGGCTGGTTTGTTTCTTTCTTTTTTTCCTTTTCCTTTTCTATTTTCTTTTTATTTTTCCTTTTCTATTTTTCTGTTTTGATTTTTGTTCAAATAATTCAAACCCCATTTGAATTCAGATCTTTACCAAACTTTCAGCAAGCTTTTAATATTGTTTAATATTGAATTTTAAAGACCATTTTGGAATAATTCTTTTATTCATTTTTGGTTTATTATTTATTAAAATAGGCACTTGCCTTTATTCAAATAAAATTTTAATTATATTTTCAAACTCTTATTTGAATTCTAATTTTCACCAAACCCTTTTCAGTAGGATTTATTTATTCAATAGTGTGTTAAATAATTCACTTGAATCATTTAAAATATTTTAATATGATTTGATAATCATTTAAATTGGGCATTTGTCTTTATTCAAATAAAATCAAATATGGTTTTAATTCCATATAAATTTTATTCAAATGATTCCTTTATTCCATTTAAGTTAATTAAGTAACTTTTATTCCACTTGGGCAAATTACAATTTATTATTTCCTCATGATTTAATTAATCATTTCTATTAGGGATTTTGTCTTCCATTTAAATATAACTAGAATATGGTTTAATCTCATATACTTTTATTTGATTATTCTTTATCCCTTTATTTTATTTGGGTTTGGATTATCTTTATTCCATTTGCTTATTCAATTCAAGATTTAAATTGCCTCCTAAAGAATTTTATTAGGATTTATTATTTAGTTTAGGCATATTATCTTTATTTAAATAAAATTGGATATTGTTCAATCCTTATGATTTTATTTAAATAATCTTTTATTTCATTTGTTTGTCCAAGATTTAATTTGGATTTTAAATATTCCCTATTTATTTATTTCTTTGTCTTATAAAATCCATATCTTTTTATTTTATAGATCCAAAATTGGTGATTCCAATTTGTATTATTTTATTTAATATTTGTTTATCCTTTTAAATATCTTTAGGATTATTTTGTTCACAATTTGGTATGGATTCTAGATAAGAGCTTTATTAGCCTTGGAAATTCAATTTCTTTATCTTATTAAATTTATAAGATTTTATCCATGACTCCAAATTAAATGAAACCAATTTCTATGGTTTTATAATATTTTTGTTTATCATTTATAAATGTTTCTTGATAAAATTTTATATGGAAACAAATCCATAGTTTTTAGCGAGATCTTGGAAATGATTTTCTTCCATTAGGGTTTTAGGGTTTTGGTTTATTTTTCCAAAGGTTTAAATTTCAAGATTCATTCATTGATGAATGCATTTCACTTGATTGAAATTTGTTGGATTCCCTTTTATTCAAATTTTGTTTAAGAGGGGGTTTGAAGTTTCCCTTTAGAAGCAAAAAGTTTCTTTTCACCCTAAATTTCAACAATTATTTCTGTTGTTTATTTATTTTTCACATTTCAAAATTTGGAAAATTTTGGGATGTGACAATGTGAGTACCTTTTACCTTACCTCCCCGGCAACGGCGCCAGAAAAGACTTTGATGGAGCTTGACATGGAGGAAAGGTAAAAGCCCAAAACCTCCCCGGCAACGGCGCCAGAAAAGAGCTTGATGTCTACGCACTTCTATTCTTCTAGATAGTTGTTGGGCCTCCAAGTGCAGAGGTTTGTAGAATAGCAGCAAGTTTCCCTTAAGTGGATTACCCAAGGTTTATCGAACTCAGGGAGGAAGTGGTCAAATGTATTCCCTCTCAAGAAACCCTACAATCAAGATACAAGAAGTCTCTTGTGTCCCCAACACACCCAATACACATGTCAGGTGTATAGGTGCACTAGTTCGGCGAAGAGATAGTGAAATACAAGTGGTAACGGTGCCAGAAAATAGCTTCTGACTTGTTGTTGACGTGGGGTAACGTGTGTGAGTGAGGTAAATACTAAAGCAAGCAAACATGCAACAGATCTAGATGCAAACGGTGTTTCAATGTTTAGAAACAAGGCCTCGGGATCATACTTTCACTAGTGAACATTCTCTCATATAAATATCCTCTCTTCATGATACTACTCTTAACTACTCTCTGGTTTGACACTCTAATCCAAGGTAGGGCTATAACAGCACACCTCAAAGTCCGCCTTCCCCAATCTAGATAACCCCACAATGTCACCTTGAGCACTAGATGGTTCCAACAAACACCACAATTTCATAGAGACATCCAACTCCAAATATAACTCATAACAAATATTCAATCTAGCCAAAGTGCCACACACGGTATGCACGCTGTCACTTTCACACACGTGGGGAAAAGCATAGATCTATTAAAGCACAAAGAGTATTTATGTAGACTCAAGCCTAAGTGCCACCATGGCGTGCACGCTGTCACTTTCACACACATGGGGAGAGCAGAGATCTAATGAAGCACTTGACGAGCAAGGTAGATCTACTTGATTACAAAGCTCATGACCACAAGATCATGCATAGAGAGAGAGATGAACACATAGCTACCGGTAGAGCCCTTAGCCCCAAGGAAGAACTACTCCCTCCTAATCATGGGAATCAGCAATGGTGATGAAGATGGCGATGGAGATTGATGGAGATGGCTCCGGGGGAACTTCCCGTCCCAGCAGGGTGCCGGAACAGAGACTTTCTGTCCCCCGAATCTCCCTTTCGGTGGTGGCGGTGCTACAGGGGTTTTCGTGGATTTCTTCTCGATCCCCCAGGGTTTTTGTGTTGGAGATATGCCCAACAGTCAATAATAAAATGGTTATTATCATATCTTCATACTTATGATAAATGTTTACATACCATGCTATAATTGTATTAACCAGAAACATTAATACTTGTGTGATTTGTAAACATAAAAGAGTTCCTAGTAAAGCCTCTTGTTAAACTAGCTTGTTGGTTAATATATGATCATGGTTTCCTGATCATGAACATAGAGATGTTATTCACAAAAGGGTCATATCATTATGAGAATGATGTGATGGACATACTCCTATAGTTAAGCGTAGCATAAAGATCAAGTCATTTAATATAGTTCATTTGCTATAAGCTTTCTGATACATAGTAACCTAATTCCTTCGACCATGAGATCATGTTAATCACCATCACCGGAAGGATGCTTTGATGACATCAAACACCACACCGTAACTGGGTGGCTATAAAGGTGGCACTAAGTGTTTGGAAAGTATGGGTTGAGGCACATGGATCAAGAGTGGGATTTGTCCATCCATATGACAGATAGATATACTCTGGGCCCTCTCGGTGGAATGTCATCCAATTAGCTTGCAAGCATGTGACTGGCTCACAAGGTATCACATATCACGGGAACAAGAAAAGAGTACTTATCGGTAACGAGGTTGAACTAGGTATGTAGAGATACCGACGATCAAAACCTCGGATAAGTAAACTATCATGAGACAAAGGGAAATTGGTATTGTATGTAAGTGGTTCATTCGATCGCAAAGTAATCGTAGAAATATGTGGGAGCCATATGAATTTCCAGATTCATCTATTGGTTATTGATCGGAGAAGTGTCTCGATCATGTCCGCATAATTCACGAACCGTAGGGAGACACACTTAAGGATTCGATGTTGTTGAGTAGTTATGGAATGATGAGTGAGAGACCGAATGTTGTTCGGAGTCTCAGATGGGATCCGGGATATCACGAGGAGATCCGGAATGGTCCGGAGAATGATATTCATATAAGGAAAGTCCCGTTTCGGAGTTCGGGAATGATTCCGGTGTTTTCACCAGGAATGTTCTAGAAGGGTCTTGAAGGTCTGGCACTCCGGAGGGGAAGGGTACATGAATGTGTCATGACAATGTGGAATGGTGTAACATCCCAAAAATATTAAACTTAAATCATCAAACTCTAATCATCAAAATTAGGGTTAACAAAAACTTTTCTAATTAAAAATTATGAAGCCATGCATATGTGTATGCATTTAATTTGAAATTCTTTTGAACCACCTTGTTTGTATGTTTCCTTGCTTGTAAAATGTTTCTTAGGTGAAATAAACATCATCTAAACATTTCCCAAACTTTTCCTAAAGACAAATAAATCAAAACCAATAAAATAAAGGAATGGTCATTTTGACCAATTTAACTCCCATGCCTACTTTGGCTGTCTCAAACTTTCAGAACCTAATGGAAACTTTTCTAGATCTTTGCACCCCTTGAATGTAATCATAACAAGGTATCAAGGCCCACTTTGTGATCATCTAGAAACTTTCAAATGCATAGTTTAAATGACAATTCAAAATTGAATCTTTATCATATGGGAAGATCCCACTTTTTCAAAAACCACTCAAACAAGCTCAACTTTCAAAACCCAAGCATCTGCAGACTCACTAGCACCAATCTAGCAAACCCACAAAAAATCTTTTCAAAATTCAAAACTTGATTTCATGCGGCCATTTCATCAAACAGGTTGCAGACACAAATCATACAAAATCTAAACACTATAGTGATAAGTGATTGAAGCCTAACTTGTTCCATCTTTGGACACCACTAGCCTTAGTAGATCATCTAACAACCTAAACTAACCCTTAGCATCACTGTAAACTTGGCATTGCCATCAACGGTGAACAGCCGAGCACACCCATGTCACCCCCATGTCGACAGCAAGCTAGGAAGAAAAGCAAGCCTAGCCAGCATGTCTGGGAGGCAGCCCACCGTCCACCGCCACTCACTGTCCCAGGCGCGAGCGTTGCAAGCCCTAGACCACACACACGAACCATGCCAACCTCGCCAGCAACCATGCCAAGCGTGCGCCAGAGCGCCACCCTCGACCAGCGCCCACAGACCGCGTGCCGCCCTCACCGCGTGCATACACAATCCCCACCGACCCAGGAGACCACCAGACATCCTCGTTTGCCGCCCCGTGATGCACAGCCACCGCTCGCCGTCGAAGACGCCGCCTCTGCCGCGCAGAGCGTCGCATGTTCCAGACCAAGACGCACCGCCCCACGCCTCAAAACCATGTCGTTAAGCATCGCCAGGGAACACCGCACTGCCCCTACCTTCGCCCATGCCAATAGCTGCCTGTAACATCGCCCTCGACGATCTCACCGTGCGTCCCGTCGGTCCCCTCGCTCGACTATAAATAGAGGCCACCCCCGCTTGATTTCTTCACACCATCTCACTCCCCTCTCCTCACTGATCGTGCCACACCGTTCCCAGAGCAAGGCGAGCACCACCTCGCCGGAATTTCACCGGAGCCCGCCGCCTCTGGAGAAGAAGGGCGCCATTGATTTCGTCCACCCCAGGAGCTGCCGCGACCACCCCTGAGTTCACCGTCGTCGACTTCGTCGTTCGCCTGCCTCGCCGACCCTCGCCAGCACCCCGGTGAGCCCCCAACACCCCTCACTGGCCGCGATAGGTTTCTTTCTCGCTGGCGTTGCTCAACGTCGACGATGACTCTCAGCCGTTGGATTAGAACTAGATCGAACGATCCACATCGCCCCGTACCGCTTCGCCCCTCCCTGTCTCACTGACGAGTGGGGACACCCACTTAAGAAGCCCCTGGGAGCACTGCGCTTAGCAGGCCGGCCCGTTAACTTTTCCCGCGCAGCCCAGTTATTTGAATTAAACCTTTTTCATTTTGTTTCAAACTCACTTCTGTACCCAACTTCAAAAATCAACCCAGATCGATTCAGTGCACCAAATTGAATGAAACCAATTTTGTTAGAAAGGTTTGAGAATGCTAAATCCAAGCCCGTTGGATTCAAGTCATTTGGATCTATAGATCACCCATGGTAAAAATAACAAGGCAGAAGCTTTTCTGCATTCAAACATTTTTCAAATTTAAACCATAATAGCTTTTGAGTTGATTCCAACTCTCAAAAATCAAATTTAACCATACCTTTCAGAATATATAAAAATATATAGGTTTACCTTCAGAAATAATGTTCAAGTAATAAAAGAATGCTACATAGGCATTTCTAGCCACTTTAATTAATTAAAATAAAAGGGTAAAACCTTATTAAATTGTGACACCACTTTAAATCATATTCACATGGACTAAAATATGTGGTGATGACATGTGTCAACATGATCCCATGTTTGGTTTGGAGAATATTAAATCATAAGTAGTTTTTCAATGAGTAGAAATTACTTTTCTAAAAATAAAAAGAATTAAACCAAGCTTTAATCTTGTAATGTTAGTGATGATGTTGGATCATCTATAGGACCCTTGTGTGTGATGATTGCAAGTAGTTAAGTATTGTTTGGTGATTGTGTACCTCGTATTTATTTATAGATGCTAGTACCGACCAAGGATACGAGGAGGAAGGAGGATACTACGAAGAAGAAGCCGAGGAGAACTTCAACCACTGCTCTGCACAAGGCAAGCTAACACTTGCAATTTAGCAAGCTTATACTGATATTGTGCAAGCTTTATTAACTAAGTGGACCAATGCAAGCTAACCCTTGCAAGATACCCTACTGATGCCACAAACCACTACTTGTTACTCTGCCCACTATATGCCTTAAGCATATATGATCCAACCCACTTGACCAACCAATCCTAGTTTTTACTTACAAGCTTTATACTTTATTTCTTTATCAAAGCTATTCCTTAGAGTTTACTTAAGTGAATTACAGATACTAGAAAGATATCTGAAGGTTGCATAAAGAGCATAAAATTTGGCCTAAGCTAGATAATCTTGATGTAATCTTAAGGCATGAGATTGAACTTAGTTAGGACTCCACTAGTTTACCACCCCTCATTATTGCTTACCCCCACCTGTAGATGCTAGTGCTAAGTATAAAACTTGATCAACTTTAGATGGGAATACTTGGTGGAAAAATGGTTATGAAAACCTTGGAATGATGGATCATTCTATTGAAATGTTTTGGACATGTGTTTCCAAACACCTGATGATTTTGGTGATGAAAACGATGAGGCATGAGCCTTAGCCCTTTATAAAACTGATGGTTGTCTGGATGCGATACCATTCCAATTTTATCGTACAATCACAATACCCGAAGATTGGGTAGGGCTTGACTGGAAACTTATATACCTTAGTATTAGTTCCCTCACGGCCAAGGTCTGAGCTGAGGCTACCTTGTGAAGATTGTCCACCTGTGCAGTACCCAAGATGATAGTTGGTCATGGTTGGGAGGCCAAACTCACAGGAGAGGTGCTTATACTAGGGCGTGTAATCGAAAGGTTAGGATTGATTATCCGCATACTGAGTATGGTGAATTCAGGATTAGTTCCTGACGGATGTATCGAATGTTGTGGTGAAATTGTACGATCTCTGCAGAGTGTCAAACTATTTGAATAGCCGCGTCCGCGGTTATGGACAGTTGGAGTGGCCATACTGTTCCCCGTCAGACTTTTCAAAATGACTTGTGAAATGATTTGAGACTTTGACTTGACCACAACAGAGTTGTGATATGAAATACAAGTTCCCTCTTAGGAGTTATAAAATTGTGACGAGCATTCGTTGCTTCTAAATTTAGTAGAGATAAATCTGGCTTTTGCAAAACAACCCTAGAGCCTAGTGTCCTATTATCCAAAAACCCCTTTACCTGTTAGAATTAGTTTGCGAGTACTTAAAGAGTACTCATGGCTTTGTCCCTAGCTATTCCCATGGCCAGACTATGAAGAGGAGTACCTGGAGGATGGACCCCAGGAAGGTTACGACAACTAGGATCATCTCCCATCGTTAGCATTGCCTGTGACCCCGAAGATGGAGCTTCGCCTACGCTACCGTTATTATTACGTATTCCGCTGCTTGATGTTGTATTAAGAACTGGATCATGAGATCCCTATTTGTGTAAGAACTTATGTATCGTTTGTAATGGATGATGTACTATGGTATCCAATTCTGTTATGTCTCGCAAAAATGGTAATCCTGGGATTGCGATGTATGGCATAACAGGCATGTGGGATTAAAAATCCGGGTGTTGACAAGTTGGTGTCAGAGCCATCCTGACCATAGGAGACCCTAGTTAGACTGGACGTTTAAACCAAAAACTTGTTTCCCAAAACCAAAGAAAAAAATATTTACAAAAACTTATTCTCATTCTTATCCTTTTGATTCTTTCATGAAAATTCCTGTTCCTCCAAAAGCTCTTGCAAAATACATAAAATTTTGACACACTTAATCACTCTACTAACTTACTCATCCTATATTCTTATAGATGGACGTGAAGTACAGCAAGTTTTACCAACTGGGGAATGGAGGAGACCTGATCTTTGAGAGGGATTTGGACCAGCTTTCGGAACTTCTAGAGCGTCTGCACCCCGAGTTCTTCAGAGCTCAGCTCAATGTTCAAGGAGGAGAAGATCTGCAGTGGCTAATTGTTGCAAGTCTCCGAGGAAAGATTGAACCTCCCACTGCGGAGGTAATTCAGTTTACCTTGAGGGAAAACAACTGGCTCGATGGACTTGCCAGAGCCATGCAGGAAGCTCTTTCTCGTCTGTGTGGGCAGAGCATCAATCAGATCAAGGGTACTCGCTTTGAGTTTTGCCCAAGGCGTGATGCTAATGGACAACCACTGGAAGCCCCATACCACCCCGAGCTGAAGACCCAATTGGACCACCTTAGCTTCATGATGTACGATCGTCAGCAGGAGTTGGACAACTGCCACGACTACTGCAACCACAAGTCTGCCATCATCAAGACGAAGGACCAGACCATCGCCCTGCCAGCAAAGGATCGCAAGTCCCGCCGCCGTCAGCTCGACAAGAAGGAGCGCATTATTGCCCGTCTTCGCCACCGCATCTCATCTATAGAGGAGACCATCCACGAGAGAGACATGCAGTTGGAGGAAAGGGAGAATGCCGGAGAGGATCTTCGTGGACACCCCTACTCCTATCTCAGCGATGATGATGATTTTCTGGAAGATCAGGCTATGGATTTCTTCACCGATGAGGACGATTTCGCCTTCATCGATGATGATGAAGATGACGAAGCCACAGATTCCGAGGAGTAGTAGCACTTGAGCACTAGCGTAGTGAATAGTATTCGGTCCCACTGTATCGTAGTTCTCAGAATGGTTCTTAAAACCATCAGCTTTTCTTTGTTGTGGTGTGTGTTGTATCGGGTGCTATGAATGAACGAAAAAGCAAGTTGCTAGAAAATCTGAGTCAAACTTTCAAAAAAAAAATTTAAAGGCCCAAAACTTTTGAAATTTCCCTCTTTTCTCAGGATCTATCTAAATCTTCAGATGCCAAGTGGAGGAAGTGGTTCAAACCCGGACCCGATGTTGCAGATACTGCAAATGTTGACTTCTGACCGTGAAGCTGAAAGAGCGGAACGTCAAGCCAACCTAGCCACCCTTCAGCAGATAGCCCAGCTAGCCCACAACAACCAAGTCCACGGAAATCGGGACAACCACGGATCTAAGCTCAAGAACTTCCAGAATACCAACCCACCTGTTTTCACTAAGTCCGAAGAGCCCCTAGACGCCGATGATTGGCTGCAAACCATGGAAAATAACTTAGAAGTAGCCGGAGTGGAAGCCGACGAGAAAGTCCTGTTCGCCACCCACTATCTAGCCGGAGATGCCAGAGCATGGTGGAACAGTGTTCGCGCAATGACTGGAGGCCATATGATGACCTGGGAGGAATTCAAGGTCAAGTTTAGTAGAACGCATGTGCCACCGGGTTTGATCAAGAGAATGAGAGACGAGTTCAGAGAGCTGAAGCAAGGAAGGATGACTGTAGTGGAATACCGTGAAAAAATTTTGTCATTAGCTAGGTATGCCCCGGATGAAATAGACACTGAAGCCAAGAAGAAAGAAAGATTCTTGAATGGTCTGCATGATGAGATGCAGACGGTGTTAGTCAATATCCCCTTTGTGGATATTGAAGCCCTTGTCGACTCTGCTATCCAGATGGAAGGAAAGATCAACCAAGACAATGAGAACCGCAAGAGTCGTATGATGCATCAGCGAGGAACCCATCAGACCCCAAAGTATCGCCCTAACCCATCTCCAGGATTTGCCCCAAGGACCAACAGACCCCCGATGAACCGTCCGACCTATCCCAACCGTGGAAACCCTAGACCCGGAGGAAATCACAACAACCCTGGCAACTCTAGCAATTTCAATCGTGCCCCACCCAAGTTCAACAACAACAATGTTACCGCCAACACCAACACTGCCCCGAGGACTGGAAGCAATGTTGTGCCTGTAGCAGCCAAGGACAAGTCGCAAGTCACCTGTTATGACTGTGGAAATAAAGGCCACTATTCCAACGAGTGCCCCAACAAGAAGAATGCTATAGCCCCCAATACCAATGTCCCAGCTCAGCAGCAGCGTCGTGTTCAGCCAGGAAGAAGATTTGCCTCAGGGAATTCGCTCAACCGCAACGGCCGTCTTTTTCTCATGCATGCTGAAGAAGCTCAGGAAGCGCCAGACGTCGTGCTGGGTATGTTTTCTGTTAATTCAGTACTTGCATGAGTGTTGTTTGATTCTGGTGCATCGCACACATTTGTCACCGAAGAATTTGCCTGCACTAGTAAAATTCAACCAACCAAACTGAAGCATGTTATGATTGTTCAAATTCCCGGATCAACCACCAAGGCTAGGCAAATTTGCAAAGCCGTCCCTATCCGAATCCATGGCATATATTTTTATGCAAATCTGATAGTACTTGGAACTAAAGGTTTGGAAGTAGTACTAGGAATGGATTGGATGTCCAAACATAAAGGATTAATTGACTGTGCCAAGAAAGCCATAACCATGACCAGTACCGCCGGAATATCAGTCGAGCATATATCTGAAACCTTACCTCGCCAATTCAAATGCAACAAGAGTATAGCCCAACCTACCATTGACCAAGTCCGAATAGTCTGTGAATACCCCGATGTATTTCCAGATGTTTTGCCCGGTATGCCCCCAGATCGGGATATCGAGTTTATCATTGAACTAATTCCTAGAACCGGACCCATAGCCCAGAGACCATATAGTATGAACCCGTCAGAGCTTGCAGAACTGAAGAAGCAACTGGATTCCATGCTGGAAATTGGATTGATTCAACCAAGTGCGTCACCTTGGAGATCACATGTCTTGTTTGTGGACAAGAAGGATGGAGGTAACCGTTTGTGTACGGATTATCGGAAATTGAATGATGTTACCATCAAGAACAAGTACCCCTTGCCCAAGATAGAAGATTTGTTTGATCAGTTGACCGGTGCCAAAGTGTTTTCTAAGATTGATCTTAGGACTGGCTATCATCAACTCAAAATTCGTGCAGAGGATATTCCAAAGACTGCCTTTACCACCAGATATGGATTGTATGAGTATACGGTCATGACTTTCGGATTAACCAATGCCCCCGCTTATTTCATGAATCTCATGAATAAGATTTTTATGGACTTCCTGGATAAGTTTGTCGTTGTTTTCATCGATGACATTCTGATTTATTCCAAATCAGAAGAAGAACATGAGCTACACCTAAGGACCATTCTTGGAACCCTTAGAGAGCATCAGCTATATGCAAAGTTTAGCAAATGTGAATTCTGGTTACAGGAGGTAGGATTCCTCGGTCACATTGTATCAGCCGGAGGAATTGCCGTTGACCCTACCAAAGTGAAAGACGTAGAAGATTGGCAAGCCCCAACAACTCAAACCCAAATTCGTGCATTTCTCGGATTGGCGGGATATTACCGCAAATTCGTAGAAGGATTCTCGAGTATCGCCAGACCCATGACCCAATTGCTGAAGAAGGACAAGAAGTTTGAATGGACCGACAAGTGTGAAGCGAGTTTTCAAGAACTCAAGAGGAGATTGATTTCAGCCCCAATCTTGATCATGCCGGATATCACGAAGCCCTTCGATGTGTATTGTGATGCATCCAAGATTGGTCTCGGATGTGTGCTAATGCAAGAAGGCAAAGTTATATCTTATCTATCTCGACAATTGAAGCAACATGAGCAAAACTACCCAACCCATGACCTCGAACTCGCAGCCGTAGTTCTAGCCCTCAAGACATGGAGACATTACCTAATGGGAAACCGTTGTGAGATTTATTCGGATCACAAGAGCCTAAAAGTATATATTCACTCAGAAGGAGCTGAATATGAGGCAGAGAAGATGGATTGAGCTAATCAAGGATTACGATCTGGACATTCACTATCACCCTGGTAAAGCCAACGTAGTAGCCGATGCCCTTAGCAGATTGTCGTGCCGCTTGAACTCCATGATTTTGAAGGAGCAACCAAGTCTGCATAAAGAGATGGAAGATTTTCGGATGGAATTAGTAAGTGAAGGATTTCTGGCTAGCATAGAACTCTAGCCCACTTTGATCAGTCAGATTAAAGAGGCACAGAAGGGAAATGCCAGTATTGATGGAATCAAGCGTCGTATCGGTACATGCAAAGTACCCGGATTCACCGAGGACGAAGAAGGAGTTTTGTGGTACAAAGGACGCCTTTGTGTACCAGCAGATTCCGAGTTGAAACGAGTTATTTTGAAGGAGGCTCATGATACTCTTTATTCTATCCATCCCGGAGGAACTAAGATGTATCAAGATTTAAAAGAGCAATTTTGGTGGCATAAGGTGAAGAGAGAAATCGGAAGCTATATCGCCAAGTGTGATATATGTCAGCGAGTCAAGGCAGGACATCAAAGACCCGCTGGATTGTTGCAAACCTTGCGGATTCCGGAATGGAAATGGGATTCTGTAGGAATGGACTTTATCACTGGACTACCTACTTCTAGTAGGGGAAATGACTCTATCTGGGTCATAGTGGACAGATTGTCCAAAGTCGCCCAATTCTTGCCCGTCAAGACCACATATCAGAGTTCGAAACTAGCGGAGTTATACATCGCTAGAATCATCAGTTTGCACGGAGTCCCCAAGAACATAGTATCGGATCGAGGAACTCAGTTTACCTCGAGATTCTGGAAGAAAGTCCAAGAAGGTTTAGGAACCCGTCTAGATGTCAGCACCGCGTATCACCCTCAGACCGATGGACAAACAGAGCGAGTAAACCAAATACTCGAAGATATGCTGAGAGCATGAGTGTTAGAATATGGATCCAAGTGGGAAGACTGTCTGCCGTTTGCAGAATTTTCATACAACAACATTTATCAAGCCAGTTTGCAAATGGCCCCATTTGAATTCATGTATGGAAGGAAGTGTCGCACCCCTTTGAACTGGTCGGAAGTAGGAGAGAGTCAGATCTTCGGACCCGACATCCTACGAGAAGCAGAAGAGAAGGTTCACAAGATTCGTGAGCACCTCAAGACCGCCCAATCCCGACAGAAGAGTTACGCCGACAAGAGACGTCGAGACCTCGCCTTCAACATAGGAGATTTTGTTTATCTGAAAGTGTCGCCATTGAAGGGAATGCAGCGTTTCCAACTCAAAGGAAAGTTAGCCCCCAGATATATCGGTCCTTTCAAAATTCTGAACCGTCGAGGAGAAGTGTCGTATCAATTGGAACTACCCGAAGAGATGTCAGCCGTGCACAATGTGTTCCATATCTCGTTACTTCGCAAGTGTCTCGAAGTCCCCGAGAAGACCGAAGTGTTCAAGAATATCGATCATCGGACCATAGAGATCAACGATGACCTGACCTATCCCGAAGTACCCATCCATATTTTGGAAGAAGCTTTTCGAACTACCCGAACCCGAAGCATCAAGTTTCTCAAGATTCAGTGGAGCAACCACACAGAAGAGGAAGCTACCTGGGAACGCGAAGATCACATCAGGACGGAGTTTCCCGATCTCTTCAAATCCTAGGTAATCTTTTCGTCCTTTTTAAAATCTCGGGACGAGATTTTATTTAAGGAGGGAAGGTTTGTAACATCCCAAAAATATTAAACTTAAATCATCAAACTCTAATCATCAAAATTAGGGTTAACAAAAACTTTTCTAATTAAAAATTATGAAGGCATGCATATGTGTATGCATTTAATTTGAAATTCTTTTGAACCACCTTTTTTGTATGTTTCCTTGCTTGTAAAATGTTTCTTAGGTGAAATAAACATTTCCCAAACTTTTCCTAAAGACAAATAAATCAAAACCGATAAAATAAAGGAATGGTCATTTTGACCAATTTAACTCCGATGTCTACTTTGGCTGTCTCAAACTTTTAGAACCTAATGGAAACTTTTCTGGATCTTTGCACCCCTTGAATGTACTCATAACAAGGTATCAAGGCCCACTTTGTGATCATCCAGAAACTTTCAAATGCATAGTTTAAATTACAATTCAAAATTGAATCTTTATCATATGGGAAGATCCCACTTTTTCAAAAACCACTCAAACAAGCTCAACTTTCAAAACCCAAGCATCTGCAGACTCACTAGCACCAATCTAGAAAACCCACCAAAAATCTTTTCAAAATTCAAAACTTGATATCATGCGGCCATTTCATCAAACAGGTTGCAGACACAAATCATACAAAATCTAAACACTATAGTGAGCAGTGATTGAAGCCTAACGTGTTCCCTCTCTGGACACCACTAGCCTTAGTAGATCATCTAACAACCTAAACTAACCCTTAGCATCACTGTAAGCTTGGCATTGCCATCAATGGTGAACAGCCGAGCACACCCATGTCACCCCCATATCGACAGCAAGCTAGGAAGAAAAGCAAGCCTAGCCAGCATGTCTGGGAGGCAGACCACCGTCCATCGCCACTCACTTTCCCAGCCGCGAGCGTTGCCAAGGCTTGGACCACACGCACGAACCATGCCAACCTCGCCAGCAACCATGCCGAGCGTGCGCCAGAGCGCCACCCTCGACCAGCGCCCACAGACCGCGCGCCGCCCTCACCACGTGCATACACAATCCCCACCGACCCAGGAGACCACCAGACATCCTCGTTCGCCGCCCCGTGACGCACAGCCACCGCTCGCCGTCGAAGACACCGCCTCTGCCGCGCAGAGCGTCGCATGTTCCAGACCAAGCCGCACCGCCCCACGCCTCAAAACCATGTCGTTGAGCATCGCCAGGGAACACCGCACTGCCCCTACCTTCGCCCATGCCAATAGCCGCTTGTAACATCGCCCCCGACAAGCTCACCGTGCACCCTGTCGGTCCCCTCGCTCGACTATAAATAGAGGCCACCCCCGCTCGATTTCTTCACACCATCTCACTCCCCTCTCCTCACTGATCGTGCCACACCGTTCCCAGAGCAAGGCGAGCACCACCTCGCCGGAATTTCACCGGAGCCCGCCGCCTCTGGAGAAGAAGGGCGCCATCGATTTCGTCCACCCCAGGAGCTGCCGCGACCACCCCTGAGTTCGCCGTCGTCGACTTCGTCGTTCGCCCGCCTCGCCGACTCTCGCCAGCACCCCGGTGAGCCCCCAGCACCCCTCACTGGCCGCGCTAGGTTTCTTTCTCGCCGGCGTTTCTCAACGTCGACGATAACTCTCACCCGTTGGATTAGAACTAGATCGAACGATCCACATCTCCCCGTACCGCTTCGCCCCTCCCTGTCTCACTGACGAGTGGGGACACCCACTTAAGTAGCCCGCGGGAGCACTGCGCTTAGCAGGCCGGCCCGTTAACTTTTCCCGCGCAGCCCAGTTATTTGAATTAAACCTTTTTCATTTTGTTTCAAACTCACTTCTGTACCCAACTTCAAAAATCAACCCAGATCGATTCAGTGCACCAAATTTAATGAAACCAATTTTGTTAGAAAGGTCTGAGTATGATGAATCCAAGCCCGTTGGACTCAAGTCATTTGGATCTATGGATCACCCATGGTAAAAATAACAAGGCAGAAGCTTTTCTGCATTCAAATTTTTTTCAAATTTAAACCATAATAGCCTTTGAGTTGATTCCAACTCTCAAAAATCACATTTAACCATACCTTTCAGAATATATAAAAATATATAGGTTTACCTTCAGAAATAATGTTCAAGTAATAAAAGAATGCTACATAGGCATTTCTAGCCACTTTAATTAATTAAAATAAAAGGGTAAAACCTTATTAAATTGTGACACCACTTTAAATCATATTCCCATGGACTAAAATATGTGGTGATGACATGTGTCAACATGATCCCATGTTTGGTTTGGAGAATATTAAATCTTAAGTAGTTTTTCAGAGTAGAAATTACTTTTCTAAAAATAAAAAGAATTAAACCAAGCTTTAATCTTGTAATGTTAGTGATGATGTTGGATCATCTATAGGACCCTTGTGTGTGATGATTGCAAGTAGTTAAGTATTGTTTGGTGATTGTGTACCTCGTATTTATTTATAGACGCTAGTATCGACCAAGGATACGAGGAGGAAGGAGGATACTACGAAGAAGAAGCCGAGGAGAACTTCAACCACTGCTCTGCACAAGGCAAGCTAACACTTGCAATTTAGGAAGCTTATACGGATATTGTGCAAGCTTTATTAACTAAGTGGACCAATGCAAGCTAACCCTTGCAAGATACCCTACTAATGCCACAAACCACTACTTGTTACTCTGCCCACTATATGCCTTAAGCATATATGATCCAACCCACTTGACCAACCAATCCTAGTTTTTACTTACAATCTTTATACTTTATTTCTTTATCAAAGCTATTCCTTAGAGTTTACTTAAGTGAATTATAGATACTAGAAAGATATCTGAAGGTTGCATAAAGAGCATAAAATTTGGCCTAAGCTAGATAATCTTGATGTCATCTTAAGGCATGAGATTGAACTTAGTTAGAACTCCACTAGTTTACCACCCCTCATTATTGCTTACCCCCACCTGTAGATACTAGTGCGAAGCATAAAACTTGATCAAATTTAGATGGGAATACTTGGTGGAAAAATGGTTATGAAAACCTTGGAATGATGGATCATTCTATTGAAATGTTTTGGACATGTGTTTCCAAACACCTGGTGATTTTGGTGATGAAAACGATGAGGCATGAGCCTTAGCCCTTTATAAAACTGATGGTTGTCTGGATGCGATACCATTCCAATTTTATCGTACAACCACAATACCCGAAGGTTGGGTAGGGCTTGACTCAAAACTTATATACCTTAGTATTAGTTCCCTCACGGCCAAGGTCTGAGCTGAGGGTACCTTGTGAAGATTGTCCACCTGTGCAGTACCCAAGATGACAGTTGGTCATGGTTGGGAGGCCAAACTCACAGGAGAGGTTCTTATACTAGGGCGTGTAATCGAAAGGTTAGGATTGATTATCCGCATACTGAGTATGGTGAATTCAGGATTTGTTCCTGACGGATGTATCGAATGTTGTGGTGAAAGTGTACAATCTCTGCAGAGTGTCAAACTATTCGAATAGCCGCGTCCGCGGTTATGGACAGTTGGAGTGGCCATACTGTTCCCCCGTCAGACTTTTCAAAATTACTTGTGAAATGATTTGAGACTTTGACTTGACAACAACATAGTTGTGATATGAAATACAAGTTCCCACTTAGGAGTTATAAAATTGTGATGAGCATTCGTTTCTTCTAAACTTAGTAGAGATAAATCTAGCTTTTGCAAAACAACCCTAGAGCCTAGTGTCCTATTATCCAAAAACCCCTTTACCTGTTAGTATTAGTTTGCGAGTACTTAAAGAGTACTCATGGCTTTGTCCCTGGCTATTCCCATGGCCAGACTATGAAGAGGAGTACCTGGAGGATGGACCCCAGGAAGGTTACGACAACTAGGATCATCTCCCATCGTCAGCATTGCCTGTGACCCCGAAGATGGAGCTTCGCCTACGCTACCATTATTATTACATATTCCGCTGCTTGATGTTGTATTAAGAACTGGATCATGAGATCCCTATTTGTGTAAGAACTTATGTATCGTTTGTAATGGATGATGTACTATGGTATCCAATTCTGTTATGTCTCACAAAAATGGTAATCCTGGGATTGCGATGTATGGCATAATAGGCATCTGGGATTAAAAATCCGGGTTTTGACAAATGGTTGCATCATGTACTAGGTCACTTGGCTGGGCAAAATAAAGAGAGAAATCAAATCGAAGTTTGAAAGTCAAACGCCAATTTGAAAAAGTCAAATCTCAAGTTTGCTTGGTGAGGGAGAGTAGGAAACCTACTTGGGGAGGAAGTCCCCTCCTCCACCCGCCGGCCAAGGAGGAGGAGTTGGAGGAGGACTCCCTCCTCCCAAGCCGCACCGTCCCACCTATATAAGGAGGGGTAGGGCTGCCCCTCTCCAATACACCTCAAACCCTAGCTCCTGGCACCACCACCTGCTGTTGCCGCCGCCTAGGGCCTCCTCCCAAGTCGCCGACTAGGGTTTCCCCAAACCCTAGCCGCCGGCTACACCCCTACCCTTGGTGCTTCTAAACCCTAGATCGCCAAGGCACCTCTCTTGCTCCACCATACTCGCTTCGGCTTAAGGCGAAGCCCTGCAAGATCTCCCGTCTACTTCCGACACCACGCCGTCGTGCTACCGAAATCGCGAGGAGAGTGCTACAACCTCCGTTGCCTATATGTAGATCTGTTGCACGAGTACCGAACGTGTGACCGACTGCGGAAGCGCTGCCGGAACGCAGCGCCGGAAGGATCGTCTACGCGATCTTGAGATCGGTAAGAGTACGACTACATCATCCACGAGAATCTTTTCTCGTTAACCGCTTTGGAATCTTTGAGGGTGAGTTCCTCTATCGACTCGTTGCTACAATCTAGTACATAGATCTTGGCTTGTTTGTTTGCATGCGGTAGAAAATTTTTGTCTTCCATGCTACGAACCCCTACAGTGGTATCAGAGCCGTGTCTATATGTAGATCTGTTGCACGAGTAGAACACAATGGTCATTGTGGGTGTTGATGCTTTTGTTGTCGATTGCTTCTTGTGTACTTTGCATCTTGCGGGATGGTGGGATGAAACGGCCCGGGCTAACCTTACATGACATCGTTCATGAGACTTGCTCCACGCTTGACATGCAACTTGTATTGCATAAGTGGCTTTGCGGGTGCCTGTTTCTCCCAACATAGTTAAGATTCAATTTACAACGGGTGATTGACAATACTAGTATCAATGTTGTGGTTCTTGTTCGTAAGTTAGAACGACACTTATTGAAAGCCCCAAACCACGTAAAACATGCAAAGAAAATTAGAGGCGTCTAACTTTGTTTTGCAGGGGTGTGCTGTGATGTGATATGGACATGATTGTGATTATATATGATGTATGCAATGTCCCTTATTGTAAGTTGGCAACCGGCAGGAGCCATATGGTTGTCTTTTAAATTCCGTTAAGACCTGCATGTCTATTCAAAGAAGTTGTAATAGTTGATGCTAGTGGACGACAACCATGAAGCTGCGCCATTGACCTTGACGCCACACCGGTGATGATGGAGATCATGTTCGTGCTTGAAGATGGAGATCGGAAGCACAAGAAGAAAGGCCATGTCATATCACATATTATGAATTGCATGTGATGTTAATCCTTTTATGCATCTTGTATTGCTTAGTTCATGACGGTAGCATTATAAGATGATCCCTCAAGCACACAATTTCAAGTTTTAAAGTGTTCATCCTCAGTAAGCACTGTTGCTAAAGCTCGTTGTTTTGAAGCACCACGTGATGATCGGGTGTGTTAGATTATGCGAGTGTATACAACGTGAGCAAGCCAGATTTGCTCATGCGGAAGCTTAGGTTTGATCTTGACGAGCCTAGAATGTACAGACATGGTCTCGGAACACGGATCACCGAAAGGTAAAGCATGAGTCATATAGTAGATATGATGAACATGTTGATTATACGCCATTGAAGCTACATCAACTCTCGTGATGATCGGTTTTGATGTGGTGGATTTGGTTAGTGTGGTCACTAAAAAAATGTGAGGGATATTGTTTTGAGTGGGAGTTCAATGGCAATATGATTAAAAGTTGAACACTATTTATCATAAATTAAATCAAAGTGAATTTGCATAATTGTTGTAGTCATTGGCATCCGTTTACCACCTTGCGCTTAGTTATAATTGAGATGATAGAACTATAGAATTATGGTTAGTTACTTTACGAACTGGTATCGTATTGTTTTGAAGTGTTAATCTAAAAGTTTAAAAGTCCTATTGCAAACTTTCAGTAAGTTCCGGTTACTCCATGAAGTTTAATAATTGGTATTAAATCAAGAGTGACAATTCCAAGTGTTAGTGTATGAATATCATGTTTGTCTCCATGATTCTTGATATTCAAAGGATTGTCTTAATATCAAGGTTATCTAGGATCTGAAAGAGTTGTTTCAGAAACCATGATGTGTGGAAGATATCGTGATATCTAAAACGAAGTTTTGGTTGCAACATGACAAAGTATATTATGGCAAAAGTCATGTTCTCATATTTGATGAGAATTTGCAAAAGGTTGGAGACACTAGTTGTCCTAATCCAACAAAAGGTTTTGGAGAGCAACATTATACTCGCGATTCACCGTTATAAGATAAAAGTAGCTTGATCATGGATAATTCCATGATAAGGGTGAATATTTGATGTAGGTAAAATGTTTACTACACCAAGAGATTACTAAAGAAAGGAATTTGAAAGAACACCAAACATTTGATGATGGTGATCTACTTCAAAGTGAAAGTCCAAAGACATTGGTATTTTACTATACATGCTTTGGACTATGTGTCATGTATATGGATCCACTATTGATGTTGATAGATTCTTTCAAACAGAAAAGGAAATACTGAAAGAGAATCTCATAAATATATGGCAGAAAATAAAAGACTAGAATTGTCCATCTTAAGTATATAGATGATACATATTATGGCTATATTCTTTGCTTACTAAACAATGTGGTTCTTAAGTATTTGATACTGAATTTATTGGTGTGAATCGTCATACGAAACAACACAATTCATGAACTACAATGGCCTAAGTAACTAGCAAAAGAATATGTGATGATGTTCATCGAGAACAAATAAAGGGTTATTGTGCTGCTTGTTAAACATCAAAGCTTGCCTTCAAGATTTGTTTTATCAGGTATTATGAGAACAAAAGGGTTGTTCAAATAATTGCCGTAATCCATAAAAGATGGATGATTCACAAATCTCGTTGGAGAAATCACATCCATAAAACTAGTGCTAAAAATGTTGAAAGACAAATTGATTGAAAGATCACTTAGGAAGTGACATCACCGTTTAAATTATATTGGAAAGAAAACATGAAGAAACTCCATGTGGATGGAATTTTGGAGTCTTTTTTATTTTTGATCAAATGACGCTTGTGAAACTTTCCTAGAGATAATTAAAACTTCGTTCATAGGCCAAAAGGGAACGAATGACTAGCTTATTGGAACTTGTACATATTGTTGTATGAAGTCCATTATGTGTAGTCAAGAGTGATGGATTTCAACTTCATATGTTTTCTCCGAAAATTTGAGTGAATATATGAATATTTACTTAATAAGGATGAAGTATGAAACATTTGAAAAGTTCAAAGATTTTCAAGATGAAGTGCAAAATCATTGTAACAAGAATATAAATAGTTTATGATCAGATCATAAAGGAAGATATTTGAGTTACAAGTTTAGCATAATACCTAAGATTTAAGGAATCGTTCCATGGATTTGCATTTCCCGAAACACCATAAGAGTATTGAGCGTTCGAGATATGTAATTAAACCTTGTTTGACATGGTAAGATCAAAGGTGTAATTCATAAAACTGTCATTATATTTTAAAGATTAAAAGCTTTAGAGACTACCGTTTTTCCATTGAAAAGAGCTCCATCATAATCCGTTGAATTGACACCATATAAAGTTATGGTTTGGGATAAAACCCAAGTTGTCCTTTCTTAAACATTGGTATTCTATGCATAAGAAAGATGTTTGCAACCAAAATCGGCTGAACATATCTTTGTATGTTATTTTGAATAATCATTGAGTATTCCTCCTTAAACCAAAGACAAAAATGTTTGTCGCTTAGAACGTCAAGTTTATTGAGAAAGAAATTTTTCCGTGAAAAGTTAAGTGGGAGGACAATAGAACTTTGATAAGGTTAAAAGAACCTTAGCTATATGTGCAAAGTTGCACAGCGCCTAAAAGTGTTCCGGAGGTAGCAACAATGCTCATGGCTCACGTGCCTCAAAGGTTTTGGTCACGGAGATCTAATTTCCTATTGAAGCAAATAGGTCGGGTAAACAATCAAATACCAAGATTTGAGAGTTAAATCATTATTTGACAATAATGATCCGACTACATGCAAAGAAGCGATGATGGGCCTTGACTCCGTCAAATGGCTTGAAGCCATAAAATCCGTGATAGTTCCATATACGAGAGATCAAGCTTTGAACTTGAAAGACCCTATGGAAAGGTACAAGACCTTATAGTCATATTTGGATCTATAAAGAAATAGACATGGATGTTTCACATCTATGAAATTATCGACATATCGGGAAAGAGTTCACGACAATGTTCAAAGAATTGACTATGACAAGATCTGATCTTTCATTAAGCGATATTTAGTCTAGATGGATTAATATAGCAACCACGACATATAATTTTGTTATGTGGTAGTTGAATAAACAAAACAAGTTCTTCTAATAGAATTGTTACCTAGGACGTGTGCATAACACGGTCCATAGGGTTTTGTTAATTCAAAGGATGCTAAAAACGTATGCAAACTACACTGGTTGAAGTGAGCATCGCGGAGTTGGAATCTTCACCATGATGAAATTGTTAAAAGAGTTTAAATTCATCAGAGACGATGAAGATGCTTGCATTTGCAAGAAATTAAGTGGGAGCGCTAAGACATATTTCTAATACATTATGTGGAAGACATATTGTTGATTGGAAATGATGTATCTTTTATTAACACATATTAAGAATTTCATCCCGATGAAAGACTTAGGAAAAACCCAAATATTTGGCATCAATAGATGCTAATATGGTTGTGCCAAAAGTATATAGATGATGTATTGAATGAGTTCAATATAGAAACTACAAGAAAGGTTCTTGTCGCATAGAAAGGATTGAATGAGTTCAATATTGATGATATATTCAAGTGTATTGACACTTGGTAAGTGAAACAAAGATTCAAGTATAGATTGATACTTGATGTATGAAATCACAAAGAGTATTTATATCAATCATACTGTGATATGTACAAATCCAGATATGTCCTATGCGCTAAATGTTATGAGCATATACCAGAATGATTCATAAGATGATCATTGGACAATAGTAAGTATATTCTTATGATCTTTTGGAAGAACTAAGAATATATTATTTTTAGAAGTGACAAATAGATGGTTTGTTCATTGTAAAAGTACTACATTGATACTAGTTTTGTCACAAAGTACAAATTAAGTTTATCTCAATCTAAACTAAGGGTGGCACAATATAATGGAAAGTAAGTTCCATAATATGAGTTCCAAAGTTAAGACATTGTGACAGATACTACAACAAAAGGCTAAGTATATGACTGCTATTATAGCAACAAAAGAGGGCATTTGTGTCAAGTAGTTTGTTATCAAACTAGGTGTAGTTCACAGCGGGATAATACTATGAAGATATATTGTACGACAATATTGTCAACATGTTTTAACCTCTAGGAACTAAAGGTATCACCAAAGGACCAAATTTATACAAAGTCATCTCATTAGATAATGAGTGATGCGTAGAGACGCAAATACATGCAATTACACATTGACCCGAAAGTGTCGGATCCGGAGATCAGTTGACCACTAGCAATCGTGTACATACAACATCGGAAAGCCATAGGTGTTGCATGCACAAAGGTTTGAAACTAGATTATTGACTCTAGTGCAAGTGGGAGACTGTTGGAGATATGCCCAAGAGGCAATAATAAAGTGGTTATTATCATATCTTCATACTTATGATAAATGTTTACATACCATGCTATAATTGTATTAACCGGAAACATTAATACTTGTGTGATTTGTAAACATAAAAGAGTTCCTAGTAAAGCCTCTTGTTAAACTAGCTTGTTGGTTAATATATGATCATGGTTTCCTGATCATGAACATAGAGATGTTATTAACAACAGGGTCATATCATTAGGAGAATGATGTGATGGACATACTCCTATAGTTAAGCGTAGCATAAAGATCAAGCCATTTAATATAGTTCATTTGCTATAAGCTTTCTGATACATAGTAACCTAATTCCTTCGACCATGAGATCATGTTAATCACCATCGCCGGAAGGATGCTTTGATGACATCAAACACCACACCGTAACTGGGTGGCTATAAAGGTGGCATTGAGTGTTTGGAAAGTATGGGTTGAGGCACATGGATCAAGAGTGGGATTTGTCCATCCATATGACAGATAGATATACTCTGGGCCCTCTCAGTGGAATGTCATCCAATTAGCTTGCAAGCATGTGACTGGCTCACAAGGGATCACATATCACGGGAACGAGAAAAGAGTACTTATCGGTAACGAGGTTGAACTAGGTATGCAGAGATACCAACGATCAAAACCTCGGATAAGTAAACTATCATGAGACAAAGGGAAATTGGTATCATATGTAAGTGGTTCATTCGATCGCAAAGTAATCTTAGAAATATGTGGGAGCCATATGAATTTCCATATTCCTCTATTGGTTATTGATCGAAGAAGTGTCTCGATCATGTCCGCATAATTCACGAACCGTAGGGAGACACACTTAAGGATTCGATGTTGTTGAGTAGTTATGGAATGATGAGTAAGAGACCGAATGTTGTTTGGAGTCTCGTATGGGATCCGAGATATCACGAGGAGATCCGGAATGGTCCGGAGAATGAGATTCATATAAGGAAAGTCCTGTTTCGAAGTTCGGGAATGATTCCGGTGTTTTCACCAGGAATGTTCTAGAAGGGTCTGGAAGGTCTGGCACTCCGGAGGGGAAGGGTACATGAATGTGTCATGACAATGTGGAATGGTTGCATCATGTACTAGGTCACTTGGCTGGGAAAAATAAAGAGAGAAATCAAATCAAAGTTTGAAAGTCAAACGCCAATTTGAAAAAGTCAAATCTCAAGTTTGCTTGGTGGAGGGAGAGTAGGAAACCTACTTGGGGAGGAAGTCCCCTCCCTCCACCCGCCGGCCAAGGAGTATGAGTTGGAGGAGGACTCCCTCCTCCCAAGCCGCACCCTCCCACCTATATAAGGAGGGGTAGGGCTTCCCCTCTCCAATACACCTCAAACCCTAGCTCTTGGCACCACCACCTACTGCTGTCGCCGCCTAGGGCCTCCTCCCAAGTCGCCGACTAGGGTTTCCCCAAACCCTAGCCGCCGGCTACACCCCTTCCCTTGGTGCTTCTAAACCCTAGATCGCCAAGGCACCTCTCTTTCTCCACCATACTCGCTTCGGCTTAAGGCGAAGCCCTGTGAGATCTCCCCTCTACTTCCGACACCACACCGTCGTGCTGCCGGAATCGCGAGGAGAGTGCTACAACCTCCGCTGCCTACTGGAACAAGGGAGAGGAAGGTCTTCATCGATTACCGAACGTGTGACCGACTGCGGACCCGCAAGGATCTTCTACGCGATCCTGAGATCGGCAAGAGTACGACTACATCATCCACGAGAATCTACTCTCGTTAACCGCTTTGGAATCTTCGAGGGTGAGTTCCTCTATCGACTCGTTGCTACAATCTAGTAGATAGATCTTGGCTTGTTTGTTTGCATGCGGTAGAAAAAATTTGTCTTCCATGCTACGAACCCCTACATTTTGCATCGGAGGTCATTATTACAAGAATCGGAATATTCTAGAGTATAATTTATAACAACCTTTGCATAGCTTTTAGCTAGCTCAATAAAAAACAACGGAAACTTACATAAATCTTGAGTCCATCAACGCCTCAGGCTAGTTGAGTGAAGACCCGCGATCCTAGCGCACCTTTCAGCGACCTCCAAATTCTGCACATGAAACGTGCAGCCAAACGAGTTGGTCAATACTTTGAATGTATTGGCAAATTACACCATGAAGGAAAAGACTTGGCTATATCTACATGCATAGGCTTACAAAAGGCTTCAGGTTCATTAGCATAAAGCCATTTTTTCTTAAGTCAAGAAGAAGAGAGAAAATCTTTTATCCTACTTTGTAAACTTTTGATAAGTAAAATACGGTCAAGTGGCTCGCACTGGATTCCACCAGGCTACCATCTTTCAACCCAACACATAGAGTACACCATGCAATCCAAAATCCCATCTATGGACGAGTCCATGGCCATAGAGTTTTAGTTTTAGAAAAGAGAGAGAGAGGAAATCCTTTAGAGGGTTCATCCTTCAGACGCTCAAAGTTGTTCTTTTCCGTGAACACGGCTGATCGATCAGGTTGATACTCTCGAGATTTTGTACACTTTACCCACAATCCATGATCAAGTCCTTTTACAAACAAGACCATGGCAAAGCTTTCCCTTAGTAGCCCCTCTACCCGGTTCCACGGGAGCCAAACTGTGGTACTCAGGTGAGGTTTCCCACTAAGTACTTGTCGTGGGAATGACCACGGCAGACGCTGCAATCGGCAGCGAGTACTAGAACAAAGGGCAAGGGCGGCCAGCCATCTGCGGTGCGAGATGAGGGCAGAGACACAGGGTTTTACCCAGGTTCGGCCCCCCGGAGGGTAAAGACCTACTCCTGCTAGATTATATTATGATGGAAGTACAATGGGGCGAGCTCGACGGCTAGGCGGCGAGTCGCTTGGGTGGATGATGGAACGTATCCTCTACACGCCCTGTAGGGAGGTTTATATAGACTCACCTCCCTAGGGTTTACATATCTCAACCAAATCAGTTAAGGTTTTGGTACTCGTTTAACTAATCCGACTGGGCCTATCTACTCTCCTGGGCCTTCAGCTTCCAGTCGCTTGGATCCACGCCAGGTCTTGATCCAGTCGCCGTCCTGCAGGCCCACTCACCAGTTCCTGGGCCAGTCGGAAACGTCCTGCTGGGTATACCCCGGTAGGCATATCCCCATCAGTAGTACTCGAGGCCGTCGTCGATTGGGCGCAGGTGTTCGTTGGCAGTCAGAGTATACGGGTCCAATGCGGACGCCCAGTCGAATCGGTGGCGGGCTCCTGAATAAAGTAAAAAACTAATTACTCTGGTCGCAATGACAGTGGTTAACCGGGTCGCAGCTCGGCGAACGGGTCGGCGAAATGTCTAGTCACTGTTGTAGTGATTGGGTCGTCGAGTCGAATGGATCAAGTTGGACCGTCAGGTGCAGTCAAAACTAGCCGTTGGGGCAATCCAACGGTAACTTTGGCGTAATCGCCGCGTGGTAACGGCTCCCTGATTTGGCGGGTAACAACCGCTATATAAAGGGAATGGTAGGCGATCGGGGAACCATTTCTTCGTCATTTCCTCCGATTTCGCCCATCTCTGTTCTCCTCCGCATCGCGATCCAACCGATCCAAAATCCCCTGACCTCCACGAACCTTTCCGCCAATGGCCCCCTCCACCGAACCATGGGGCAGGTCCAAGTGCACAAGAGCGCTACTGGCATCCTTCGAGGAGGCCGGGATCCTGCGTGCTGGCAGGTGGCGCATACCCGCGGCCGGAGAGGTGACTCCGGATCCGCGCGAGGGAGAATTTGTTTGCTTCACCAGCCATCTGGAACGGGGGTTGGGGTTCCCCACGTCTCTCTTCTTCTGGCGCTTCTGCGCGTTCTACGGGATCCAGCCGTCGGACCTCGGCCCGCACAGCATCGAGCAGCTCGCCATTTTCGTGGCGTTCTGCGAGTGCTACCTGGGCTGCAGG
Source organism: Avena sativa (assembly GCA_916181665.1). NCBI lineage: Eukaryota > Viridiplantae > Streptophyta > Magnoliopsida > Poales > Poaceae > Avena > Avena sativa. The sequence goes on from OV702279.1 coordinate 233,113,766, forward strand.
CCCTACTTCCCCCTATGGCAAGATCTGTTCCACGGGAGGATCAGCCGTGAAGAAACAGGCGGCCCAATGCTTGCTGCGGGTGGCCTGACGTTTCAGTTGAAGTCGAAGGCCTCCTTTTTTGACCTGATGCTACCTGCCAAGGCGGCGAGCGAGTGGAAGAAGTCCTGGTTTTACGTCACCGAGGCGACTCCAGACGGCGAGGTGGCGATCCCAAGGTACTCCGCCGACCGGCCCGAACCGCGCCGACTCCAAGTCGGCAAGCTCCCAGTAGACCAGCGGATGGTCGTGGATGAGATGCTCCAAACCATCCGCGGCCTGAAGAAGGGTCTTCAGACCATCAATTTGTACAACTGTTGGCTCGGACGGCGACTCGTTCCCCTGGCCTGCCGTGACCATTACATGTACGAGTACACGGGCCGGGAAGACTCGACGAAATCCTGCCTCGCCGAGTGGAAACTCGAAGACTACGTCCCGGCGTTGCAGAAGATCACCCAGGCAGCGTACCTGGATGCGAAGGCTGGGGTCGCCCCTACACCGCGAAGCATCCAGCCCCGACGGTAAGTCACTATCTATCATTCGCAGTCGCAGTTGATGCTGTCACGGTTATACTGATATTGTCTCATGCCTACTGCAGCTATTTCAAGTGGTGGAAGGGTGGCTTCCACCCGCGGACGACGAGAACTCGAGCTCGTCCGTCCAGGACGGGGGTGAATCGCCTCCTGCCAAGGGCGGCGTCGAGAGCGACAGGAGCGACGATGACGACGAGCCCGAGGAAGAGGCCGCCCCACTGGTTCGCAAAACTCGCGGGCAGCGTCAGCGCGAACTCGAGGCGAGTAGAAGCCTTGAACGCCATGACGATGACGACGACTAGCTTCCCGAACACACCTCGCATCGCGGGGCCACTTCGTCGAAAAATAAGAAGAAGAAGAAGAAGAAGGAAGTGAAGGCCCCACCGAAGAGGAAGACGAAGCCGGCGAAACAAGCATCTCCGCCTCGCTCGACGAGTAGTTCCGACGCCACCAGCCTGTCCCGGGATGAAGCGCCGCAAACGACAGCATCACCGGATGCCACTGCCGCCCCGAGTGAGGTACCTCTGGCCTCGCTTCCTCCCCCATTCGCCCCAGTCTCTGGGTCGGGGGCTGCTCCAGCCGCGGCAGCTTCGCCTCCCAGGAGAGCTCCTGCCGAAATCGTTTCGGAGGCTCCTGTCGCGGCCTCGTCAACGAAGAGGCCTTCCGTGTCTTGGGCGCATGATATTTTTGAGATGGGCCTCAGTCAGAAACTGGGCCCCGAACTGGAGAAGCCGGCTAGCATCCGCACGGGCCTGCGGTTCATACCAGTCGCCAAGTGAGTTTTGTTCACCTGCCCTGCTTTTCGTTGTACTCGGAGCATTTCGCTCATGTAGTCAATTTGCAGGACTGGAGTTAAAAAGATAGGCCACCCGTCCGTGGCCAAAGTTCCTCCAGTCGTCGCCGAGGAGGACCCCTCTCGGAAGAGGAAGGCTGATGAGGTCGCTGCCCCCACAGACAGTGCCAAGAAGGCCAAGGGCGACGATGTCGTCACGGTGTCTGACGACACGACGATTGCTCCTAGTGATCCTGCGACGGGGGCGGCCTTGAAGATCAAGGAGGGTGCTTCCTCGCCTGGGGTGGCCGAGCCAGTCTCTTTTGGTGTCGGCGCATCCACCGCGACCTTCCCCCGCTTCATGGCTAGAGCGGCTACGGCGAGTGGTACCACGCCATCGAGCCGCGTACCTAGGGTCGCTGAAACGGAGATCGAGCAGCATCACGGGCACACTCCGGCTCTTCTCGCATCCGTGGACGCGCTACAGCTTCATGGCATGCTTGGCGCAGCCATCCAGGTATGTCCAGTCCCCGAGGATCGGGCCACTGAATTGCAGTGGTCAGATTCTTTTGGTGTTTTGTTTTTATTTCTCGCGCCCAGTCTCCGAGTGCGCAATCGCTGAATTTCAGTGGGTGGGCACTTAGGATTTTTGATCTCCGGTCCCCGAGTGTCCAGTCGCTGATTTTCAGCGGGTGGGCACTTAGGATTTTTTATCTCCAGTCCCCGAGTGTGCAGTCGCTGAATTTCAGCGGGTGGGCACTTAGGATTCCGTTGTTGTTAACTGTTTGACTTGTGCACAGGGTTTGCAGTGTGAATCAGCCGACCGGAAGGTGGGGTTCTTGCGCATCAGGCGGTATAGGGGCATCGCCTTTTCGCCCAGCCGGGGATGAAGCGACTGAGAGCCGCGACTCGCCCGGCCAGCTTCTGGACATCGCGCAGGCACTCTGGTTTGCCGAGTCGAGCGATCGTGTCGATCTTGGTGGGGTTCGCCTCGATCCCGCGCTTGGAGACGACGTAGCCCAGTAGTTGTCCTGCTGGTACACCGTAGGTGCATTTGCCTGGGTATAGCTTTATCTTGTATTTCCGCAGGTTGGCGAATGTTTCCGCCAGGTCGGCGAGTAGGTCGCCCTGGTGAGCGGACTTCACTACCACATCGTCGATGTAGACGTGGATATTGCGGCCAATTTGGCTCGCAAGGCATTCCTGCATGCACCGCTGGTAGGTTGCCCCGGCGTTCTTGAAGCCGAAGGTCATGGCGGTGTAGCAGAAGGCTCCGAATGGCGTGATGAACGCCGTCTTTTTCTCGTCCTCGACAGCCATTTTGATCTGGTTGTACCCAGAGTAGGCGTCGAGGAAACACAGCGACTCCGAGCCCGCGGTGGAATTGATTATTTGGTCGATCCGCGGGAGGACGAATTGCTCCTTCGGGCAGGCGTTGTTTAAGTTTGTGTAGTCGATACACATCCTCCAGGTCCCATTTTTCTTCTCGACCAGGACTGGGTTTGCCAGCCACTTGGAGTATTTTATTGGCCGGATGAAGCCTGCAGCGAGTAGACGCTGCACCTCCTCGGCGATGGCTCGGCGGCGCTCTTCATTGAAGGTCCGCAGCGACTGCTTGACAGGTCACACTTTGGGGTCGGCGTTGAGTTTGTGCTCAGCGAGTTTCCTAGGGACACCAGGCATGTCAGAGGGCTTCCATGCGAAGATGTCCCTGTTCTCACGGAGGAACTCGATGAGCGCGTCTTCCTATGCTGGGCTCATGCCCGTCCCGATTGTCACCGTCTGGCTGGAGTCACCTGGGACCAACTCGACGGTGCGGGTGTGCGTCGTTGCCTCGAAGGCTGAGGTGTTGCCGCCCTTCGAATTGGGCTTCTTGAGTATGGTGGGGTCATCGTTGTTGACCCCGCTCGCGTACTTGGCGAGCTCGTCGGCGTGGTTGGCCTCTGCCGCGATGACGGCGTCGGCGAGTTCGGCTCCTTTGGCCTCGCACTCGGCAGCCATGTCGGGGTCGCCGTTGATGGTGATGACGCCGCGCGGCCCGGGGAGCTTCATCGCGTTGTACGCGTAGTGGGGCGCTGCCATGAACTTGGCGAACGCCTGGCGCCCCAGGACGCAGTGGTAGGGGATGTCGAAGGGTACCAGCTCGAAGACGATCCGCTCGGTGCGGAAGTTTGCTGGTGTGCCGAAGGTGACTGGCAGCGTGACCTTGCCGATCGGGTACGCCTTCCGACCGGGGACGATGTCGTGGAACATGGTGTAGGTCGTCTCGACCATCGACTGCGGGAGCCGCAGTCGCCTGAAGGTGTCCAGGTACGGGATGTTGATGGAGCTGCCACCGTCCATCAATGTCTTTGGGAGCCAGTAGTCTCCCACCTTGGGCTTGACCACCAGGGCGACTCGGCCTGGGTACTCGATGCGTGGCGAGTGGTCCTGGCGGCTCCAGGTGATGGGCTGCTCCGACCAGTTGAGGAACTAGGGAACGTCCACCTGGGCCACTGCGTGCCGGCGACGGCGCGGGCGATGACCTTCTTCTCGCGCTTAGTGTTGAAGCCTGTGAAGGTGTGGAGCGAGCCGGCCACACTGCCGAATTTTCCGCCGTTTGGCGGGTTGTTGTCGGGGTCCTCCCGCGCTCGCCGTGCCTTCTCAATCTCCTTGAGAGAGTGGCAGTCGGCGGTCGTGTGCGTTGCGGGCTTCCCTTCCCTGCTGTGAAACGCACAAGGCTGGTTAAGGAGAGCCACGGGGTCAAACCTTGGTTTCACCTTGTAGTTGCCATCGTCGCGGCGTTGCCCTCCGTCGCTGCGGAAGCTCTTGGGCTCGCGCTGTGCGTGCCCGGCGTTGGCGACGAAGTCGACTCGCCCGTCACTGCGGCGCTTTCCGGTGAGGCGAGTGTTGCTGTAGCGTAGGTCGGACCTTCGTCCGTTGTCGTTGCCATTTGTGCGGCGTTGACCACCCGAATCATCGTCGGTTTCCTGGTTTGGGTCCTCCTCCGCGTATCTTTTGGCGATCTCAAGGAGGTCCGGTATGTTGTCGAGTGTGCGGTATGCTCGTTTGAGCTTGGAGACCAAGGGCTCGTAGCGGCACGAGGTCTTGAAGCAGTGGATCGCGGTGTCCGGGTGGATGCCGACCGCGTTGTACCATAGTTCCTGCCACCATTGGACCCAGCTTCGGGTCGACTTGCGGGGTCCCTGGACGCATCGTTCCAGGTCCTCAATGGTGGTGGCGCGGGTGTAGGAACCCTCGAAGTGCCTGATGAAGGCGTCGCGCATCTCGTCCCAGGAATCGATGCTATCCGGGGGGAGACTATTGATCCACTGCCTGCACGCGCCCTCCATCATCAGGGGGAGGTAGTGGGCGGCTAGCAGGTCGGTGTGGCCGGCGATCCCCATCGCCATGAGGTAGGTGTCCAGCCACACGGAGGGGTCATACGAAGGGTCGTACTTCTCTATTTCCTTCGGCGCTTTGAAGTTCGCCGGGTACTTTTCGCTTCGGATCATTGGTCCGAAGCATCGGGGCCCGAGTCAGCTCAGCGACCCCATCGGCGCGCCGTCGCGGCGATTGGTTAGGGTGTGTCGCAGGTCGTCGGGCTGGCGTGCGCGCCAGCTTTGGTTGTTGATGATGTGGGTGCGGGCGTCGACGGGCTGAACGTTGGCGGCGACGAAGTTGGTCGCTGGCCTGGGGTCGTTGGTGGAGAGTGCCGCGTTCGCGGGTCGGTGTTGGAGCTGCAGTGGTTCAGGTGGCGGGCAGTTGAGGGTGTTTGCCGCCAATGGACGGCCGCTTGAGGCCGCTCGGCTGCCCGATGAACGCGAGTATATCCGACCCTGTGAGTCGACGCCTGCGTTTTGTTGCTCGACCGCCTTTGCGAGCAAGGCCTTGACGTACTGGATCTGTAGGGCGCCAACATCGGTGGCCGTGATGTTGTCGGCCGCTGCTCGGCCCGCCACGAGGTTGTCCATCGGGGTGGAGAACCGTGGTAGGCCGTTCGCATCTCGCTCCCGTGAGGAGACCACGATCCGCGGCTGGTACCTAGGGGGTGCGCGGTTGGGTGGAGGTGGGGCGCCATTCGCTGTCGACCCTGGCGGGGGCCGGGCGCTTCCACCGGGTGGCGCGTTCTCGCAGATCGCGCGCTCGGCCACACAGGTCGGGTCGTTCTCGTCGTCGAAGTTCAGGGCGCGCCCCTAGACGGTGGGGTTCAGGCGACCTGATTCGCTGCTGGTGGTAACGTGACAGCTCCTGCGCCGTCACTTGCTCATGGCAGAATTTTTCGCGCTCGGCTTGCTCCTTGCGGACTGCCTCCGCCAGCTTCAGGCGGAGTTCCTCGACCTCCGTTGCCGTGGCGTTAGGGGGATCGGGGTGGAGAAGGCATCCTTCGGCGGGTCGGTGCCAGTTGCCATGTAGGTCGCGGCGTGGCGACCAGTCCCGTCGCGGAGATCGACGGAGTTTTCCGACCCGGAGTCGAAGTCGAAGATCCCAAGGATGGAGGGATCCTCGAAGTCTCCCACATTGGAGACCTGGGTGATGGAGCCCGCGGGCGAAGCCGCGATGATGGATCTGGCGAGTGACGCCGGAGTCGCCGAGTCGGTGTCGTCGTTGAGGGCCGCGTCTTCCGCGGCCGCGGTGGTTTCGGCCACGTTGCTGTGGGCCGAGTTATACTCGGAGGCAAGGCGGTGGATCGTGCGGACCTGGCTCTCAGAGATCCGGTCGCGTGGTGGCGACTCACGGATGCGAGCCGAGTCCTCCGAGACAATGACGTCGGTGAGGCCGACGAAGAGGCTGATCGTGCCGACTGGCAAGATCATGTTGTGCGTGACGGGTCGCGCCGCTGGGACGTAGCTGCTTGGCAAGATCTGGAGCATCTCGCCGATCGCTATCATGCGGCCGGTGGCGACCGTCTCGTTGATGGGCAGATTGGATCTCGCCACAGAACACCGGCCAGACCGGCCAGGCCCCACGATGGGCGCCACTGTCGTGGGAATGAGCACGGCAGACGCTGCAATCGGCAGCGAGTAGTAGAACAAAGGGCAAGGGCGGCCAGCCATCTGCGGTGCGAGATGAGGGCGGAGACACAGGGTTTTACCCAGGTTCGGCCCCCCGAAGGGTAAAGACCTACTCCTGCTAGATTATATTATGATGGAAGTACAATGGGGCGAGCTCGAAGGCTAGGAGGCGAGTCGCTTGGGTGGATGATGGAACGTATCCTCTACACGCCCTGTAGGGAGGTTTATATAGACTCACCTCCCTAGGGTTTACATATCTCAACCAAATCAGTTAAGGTTTAGGTACTCATTTAACCTAATCTGACTGGGCCGATCTACTCTCCTGGGCCTTCAGCTTCCAGTCGCTTGGATCCACGCCAGGTCTTGATCCAGTCGCCGTCCTGCAGGCCCACTCGCCAGTTCCTGGGCCAGTCAGAAACGTCCTGCTGGGTATACCCCGGTAGGCATATCCCCATCAGTACTAGGCCAAGACAGAGCCCATATGTATTGTGGTTGCACTGGAAGCTTCTGAATTCTAAATCATGGCAGACTTCTTTGATCATGGGTGGTGGAGGGCACAAGCAGAGCCAATCCAGGTTACTTCCCCTACTAGTCGATCCAGACATACCACTTCACCCAGAAAAAACATAGTTTTATTTTGAAGTAGATTTGAGGAGAAAAACTTGCGCTCATACACAGAGCTCTTATACTTAGAAAAAAATTATGTCTTTCAAACCCCCATTGGTTTTTGCATACATATAGCATAGCATAAGCATAATACTTAGAAAATTCAGGTGATCCTAGTAGGAGTGGAAATATTTCTAAGTATAAAGATACTCATGGCATACTACAAAACAACATAGAACTTGTAAAATATTTCTCTTCTACTAAAACATCCTACACATGCATACTACTATTTTGAGGATCAAAACATGCATAGTAGTAAAACTGGGACAAGGATATGAACAAAGGTGTAACTAGCCTTGATAGTTGTTGAAGTTGTTCAAACACTCGTTGCAATCACACACTGTGCACTCCTCGCAATCTATCGATCAAACAATTGCATACAACATAAGCAATCACACAATCATAAACAAATGCACACATGCATGCATTATGATCTAATATATCACATTAGTTGTATTTAGTTATTTATACATTAATAGATCATATGGTCCATGCGAGAGATTACTTAATGAAATAAAGTATTTGTTTTATTAATTGATTGCCATTAATGGGGTTTTTAGAAGATCTACTGTACATCATGTTCTCATTGTTGAATTAAATTTGGATCTGAAGATCAATACATAGAGGGAATTAATATGAACGAGTATAAATTGGATTCACCCTAATCGAAGTTGCAGATCTTTTCTTATGATATATTTGGTATTTTATAGAGTTTAAATCACTAAAATAATTTTCATTGTCAAAAATTAGATCCAAAACCAGATCTGTAATCTACACGATATTGTGAATCCAGGGACATATTATTCATATTTTTCTGACCTATAAATAATTTACTATGGATTTATTAATATAAAAGGACATTAAAACTATTTAAATTATTACCGTAAATATATACAGTAAAGCTTAGATCTAACTCCATAATAATGTTCTACACAATTTTATGAATCCATAGGTATATTAATTGCATTTTTTTGCCAAGTAGATCCTTTATTATGAATTTTCTAAGTTCTATCTATTTCCTGCAATTTCCTTTTGATTATTATTAATGCAGGCAAGCTAACGGCACGTGGCGGTTGCTGATTGGCCAAGCTAGATGACGCGGCACTGACGCGGATGCTGACTAAGCGATGTGCCATGCGGCGCGATGCCACTGGACGGTACCCCTTCGCCTCTACTCCTAATCTACACCATGCATTGCAGATTAAACGGCCAGGGACCGAAGTTTCTGAGTTCACCGTAGTGACATCGATGGTCGGCGGCGGACGGGGCAGATGGCGATGCTTGCAGGCGTTCTGGACGTCCTCCGGCATGGATGGTAGGTCTACGAAACACGGCGGGTCAAGGTGTAACTACCTCGGTAAATTACGCTCCTAGTTACAAGCCTGGATGAGCGGAAATGGTTGAAATAGTACGGTGGGGCCCAAATGCCACTCACAGGTAGACCTTTCGGCCGTCCCAACCATTTCCAAACATCGGGACAAGAACGGGCGGCGTAATCGGCAGGCGAAGGGATCAACTACATACACAAATGAGTATGTATGCAAGCCACCATACAACAGTACATCAGAGCCATTCCATCTAAAAGAAATAGAAATATTGCAACGCCATACGGCAAGATCCAAATATCCTAGATAGATAATAGTTTAGGATATCTCCTCATACATCAAACATCAGAGTATCAGGCGGAAGAAGAAAACAAGATACGAGTACGGATAAGAAGCAAATCGGCATAAGATGCCCCATAAATAAACACATCCCGCCCACAGATCTCACGGATCCCCGTTCCCGGAATCTCTACACCGAATGATCGTTGTCCACATCGTCCGTCTCCTCCACCCAGTATCCATCTCGTGAGTGTACCTGTTCATCTGAATCAAACAATTTATCGTTTGAGACCCTAGGGGTACTCAGCAAGTCTTTATGCCTCTAAAGGGGACACAACCTGGGGTGACGCAATTGCAGCAAAAGATAATACCTAACAGTTCTATAGATACTCGCTAACCATCCGCCTAACCAAAGATAGACGGATGCCCGGGAATTAATGACAACAGTTATAACAGTAATATTAACAGATCCATCCTCCTCCTCGCTTACCAACGAGGAAGCGGACGAACAACCCCCCCATCCGTTGGCAGTTTTATTATCCATTCCATGAGTGTTGCACTATTTACTAGTCAGTTACTTAGGCAAATTTAAAAGCGGTACTTTAGTTATGCTTGTCTATGATCAAGAAACTGTTCTCCAAGTCGTCCATAACCGCGGACACGGCTTTCAGAAAGTTTTACCCTGCAGGGGTGCACAAATAGCAACACACACTCGATCAACCTCGGAAAAACCAAATCAAAACCCAACGAGGCTTTCACGACAAAGCAATCACAAGATTCAGAAATATTTCAGGGGGCCACCCCATTAAGCTACCCGCAACGAAGTTAGCTGACTCCGAGACGGACTCAAGGTTTGGGTGGACGGCTGTAAACGACTGGGTTTCCGAAAGTGTGACTGGGCTTGTCGATACCGCGAAAACGTGTCCGGATCCTAAACAGTACAGGTGCAGTACATCGCACAATTTAAATAAAGCAGTAAGGCATGGCATAAGTACAGTATAGTAAATAAAACCTCAAACTAGTTTGTGGCCCCAAGAAATAAGAATGAATCAAGCTCTGGCTCAGGGGGGTCCCATAAGCCTCCCGGATGTGGATAGCGCGAATATTCAAGGAACAGGAATCAAGTACTCGGGGTCCTACGGGACACAAGTGAGCATGAAAAACCAAATAGCAGATATTGCTCACCGGTGCCACTTTCATTAGTTATCCCATACTACTCAGGTTAAGTTGTTTAGGTACCTCGTTATCCATCAGACACTCACATACCCTACACATGCTGTTATACGACTCGCATGGCTCAAACAACTCCTGTAGTAATGGCTCATGGGATGGAGGAACAAGCTTTGGTGGGGTTTAAAAGTAAAGGCTATGCAATACTTGGGATTCAGTTTAATGCAATCGCGACTCAATGATGAAAGAATAAGATAGAGGCAATAGGTACTATATGTATGCAAGCATGTGGTAGTGCTTGCCTGGCATCTCAGTTGAAGCGAGAGAAGGATCTGGGTAGTGCTCCTGGTTTTCTTGGTATATCCTCTGCTCAGCGTCTATTCAAAGAAGAACCAAACAAACAAGGGCCAATATAAATAAAGTGCACAAGCATAGGAATAAAATGCGACAAGCAAACAATCATGCCATGATGAATGATGCACAATTTGCATGGCAATAAAGTAGCATGGCATGGGTGAGGTGTGGAATACAAGAATAAAGCATTTTATTGAGTTTTAGTCACATTTTAACCTCATATTAGTTGCTGTATACTTTATATTTATATGATGCATGCTGCAATTCAGAACATGGAATGCGTAAACAGAAAGGTCTCGTCGAGCTAATCATTTTAGACATATTATTTGTTAAATTTGGAGTTATAACACAAAAGTTATTAATTAAATAAGGAAAAGGGCATTTTATTGTAATTTTAATCAACTTGGAATTTAAAGTGTGCAAAATATATTTTGGATAGCATAATTGAATTCCTCATGTTTTTCTGATTTCAAAACATATATTACATGCATTATTTGGAAATACAAATTAAAAGTTATTAAAAACAGATTTAATTCATCTTTAAAACATTTACTGAAATTGTTTTTATTAAACAGAAAAACGAAACGACTTTTTGTACTCAGCACCAGCTAGCCATAGCCACCGACGAGTGGGGCTGACGCTGACTAGGCCTAGCTGGAAACGTTGCACAGGTGCGGGGTTTTCTCACTGCAGCAGTAGCTAGCCGCAGCCACTGCTCGGTGGACCCGACGCACACGTGGGCCCACGCGTCAGCGGGGAGGGGGAGAGACTGCCACGCGTCACAGCGGGGAGCGCGGGTTGAGGAACTAGGAAACCCAGGTGCCTATCTGTAAAAAGACAGGAAGGCCGACCGGTGGGGCTCAGGCGGACCGCGGGTCAAGGCGCAAAAAGGCAGGGGGGTATGCGAAAAAGGGCCACGGCCACTATTTTTCTTCTACGCGATCTGTCGACCGATCGGTGCGCGGCGTGGGGCGGGGGATCGAACCCAGGTCGCGGCGCTGGCGCAGGGGATGGTGGCCAGTGCGGATGGCTTCAGGATGATGACAGAGGAACGGGTGAGGCCTAGCTAAGCCTCTGCGAGGCGCATCGACTCGCAGACAACAACGGCTTCCATGCACGGAGGGCGTTCGGCGAAAGCTCCGGCGAGCACAGACCGCGGCAGCGACAAAGGAGATGTCCGTCAGGACGAGGTACTCACCTAGGGGAGGTTGATGGCGATGGATCGGCTTGGGATTCGTCGGAACGGCGAGGAAGCAGACGCTCCGGCGAATCTAGGGTTTCGGTGTGCGTGCTGGTGGTAGCGAATACAGGGGTCGTCTCCTCCTTGTCGGCGTGTACTGGGCGATGCAGGGCGGTGTAGAGGGACGTCCTCGATCTCCTCGACCACTCCCACGTCGTGCTCGCTGGCTGGAACGAGGAGGCGGCGGGGTAGACGGCGGCGGCTGGCGGCAGAGCTGGGCGTCGGTGAAGAGGAAGGGGAGGAGAGGCATGGCTCTGGGCGGATCTGGGAGAGACAGAGGAAACGTGTGGAGGGAGGAAAAGAGGGAGAGAGGAAGGACGAGGCCGGTGGGCACGGGGTAGATAAAGGTGGCTTCGGTGCCACCTTTTCCCTCCTCCTCGAGCACGTGCTCGGCCGGCTGGGCTGGCTGGGGCTGGTCCAGGGCGAGGTAGAGGCAGGCAGGTGGGCCAGGAAGAGGGGAAGGGAAGCTCGGGTGGGACCTGGTGGCAGCAAGAGAGAGAGAGGGGAACCGAGAGGGGAGGGGTAGGTAGCTGGGGTATGGCCAGGGAGAGAGGGTGGCCAGGTGGGGCCAGCTAGGTAGAGAGAGGGGGTGAGGCCGAGAGAGGGCAGCTAGGGTTAGCTTGGAGGAAGCTCGGTTTATGTTAGATGGTGCCCATGGTGGTGGTAGGGTGTACTAGGGTAGATGAGGGGTTAGGTTTAGGGTTTTTGGCATGATCCACATGACCATGCATGGATGGAGGTGAAAGGAGAGGAAGGTGAGGAAAAGAGAGAGAGAGAGAGAGAGAGAGAGAGAGAGAGAGAGAGAGAGAGAGAGAGAGAGAGAGAGAGAGAGAGAGAGAGAGAGAGAGAGAGAGAGAGAGAGAGAGAGAGAGAGAGAGAGAGAGAGAGAGAGAGAGAGAGAGAGAGAGAGAGATGTGGTGTGGTTTTAGCAAGACCAACTAGATCGAGCAAAAGAGGGGTAGAGGAAGATGGAAGATGATCCACTCAAAATTCAAATAAAATCCAAAAGACTAGAATGTGGTGGTTCTCGCATGGGCCATGCATAAATAATAAATGCCTCCTCTAGTAGTGAAAACCACTAGATTATCTCATGGCATTTGTATAAGCAAGCTTCCCAAATTTTGGAATAAGGCCCAACAAAAGAAAAGAGAGCTTGTTTACCACATGGATTGAATAAAAGATCATGCATGAATATAAGGTGGCCAAGCTTGTGTGTATGTGCCACTAGCCAACATGACCCCAATGGTATTCCTACATGAGCTTATATTCATATTTAAACCATATGAAAGCTTGACAAGGGGTTCCACTCACATAGCATGCAAAGGTGGCCATGTGGCTCTCATATACCAATAATGTGAAAACAACATGGTGCATACATGGGAGCATGTGGAGCTAGAATTGGATCCATCCCAACCCACATGAGCTAGATGTAAAACCAAATAAGTTGCAATGCTCATATATGGTGGAATGGTGGAATGATGGGGTGATGAAAAGAAAGGTGGTGGAGTTGAATAAAAGATATGCCCCCAACTCAACTTGGGCATTAAACAATATATCAATAACCAAATACAATATCAAGAGGCAAATACAATTAATAATGCATATGAGAGAAGAACCAAATCAAAAGGGTTTTATATGATGCTCAAATGCAAGGTGGCATGATGACATGAGCATGATATAATTATGATGCAACAATTATATATAGGAAGTAGCATTTATATAGACTAGGCTAGTAGCATTGCAATTGTTAGACAATTGGGATGCTACAACTCTCCCCCACTAAACAAGAATCTCGCCCCGAGATTCCTAGGAAAAAGAAAACAACACAAGGAGAGGCGGGTGTTCGAACGAAGGTGACCCTCACATTCCCAAGTTGATGAACAACGGAATGGGGCGACCGCTACACCTTGCAAAACTTGCTAGACTTGTTGCGAGTCTTGCGTTTTGCTTGAGAAACAACGGGTTAGAAGAGTTGAAGGATTGTCGTGAGACAAGAAGGATATGATGGACATAGCTCCGGTTTTCTCAAGAAACATGATAAAAGAATAGAACCACTTGTGAAAGAAAAAGAAAAGATGATGTATCATGAACAAAGAAAGACACACCGTTAAGATTAAAGATTTACCGATACGAGAGAGGATGAATCTTTGTCTCGCCGGAAGAAAGGAGCTAGATTGGAGAGGTTTTGAACCACTATTACAATAGCATCGTATCTTCTCTCGGATTTGAGAAAAGAAGTTCGGAAACAATATTGCCTTCAAACAATAGAGTCCCTTGATAACCACGGAAAGATTTAGTTAGACATCGTCGGATTAGATTCTTGTTGCGCCGGTAAGAACCAAGGATCACGCAATTTAGGTGCGCAGATATAACTTCCAGAGATGGATGTGAAGCCAGATCATGGTGGAATCCCGAGAAGCAAAGAATATGGAGGATCTGGAGTTTATTGTAGAGATACTTATTGCTTTCTTTAGCCTTGAGGCTAACGCAATAGATTTGCGGCTGATGGCGTCAACCATAATTGGCTTTACCACAGAAAAAGAATTGATGAAACAAAGAGAGAGATAGTTTCCTTTAATCTTGTTTGGGGATATCGAGCATCGGTAGAAAGACGAGGATAGAAAAAGGTTTGCGTTTGTTTCCACCAGATAATTGAGGATTTTGCTCCATCTAGAATAGACAGACCACCAACAAGAGATTATTGATTACTTTCTTCGAGAGAGCACTCCGGAAAAACAAGGACGGAAGTAAAAGTATCAAGGGATAAAGGCCACTTGTAACTTCCGTGGAATGAGTGAAATCACATTAATTCACCAATTCAATGTACAAGAGCGAATGATAAGAGTAGTGGTATGGTAGCTACTCCATCCCGCACTCAAAGCATTACTCCGCACATGAATAAGAAAATCATGCAACCCCACTACCGAAACAGACTGAAGGTGTTGGCAAAAACTCATAGAACTCCGTTAGAAAACAAGGATAGATGCAAACGATTCGCCGGATTCATAGATAGATAAAGATGATGATGTTGTCGTCATGTCGGAAGTACCACGCCACCGGAAAGATATAAAGGAAGATCACGGAGACAACTGCAAAATTTCACAGATATAGAAAAAGATAGCACCACTTGAACAGAAGGAATACAAGATCTGGAAGGTCTTCATGGCCTCCGGTGGATTAAGCATAGACGATAGAGCGAGAGGGTTTCAAGAGATTACTTAACGAGATTGAGGTGAAAGAACTCCATGTTCTTCTTGAAATGATTGAGAGAGATTTAGCAGCCTTGAGGAAATCTTCAGCGGTACGACGATGATAACTTGCCAACAAGGAACAACTCCGGATTGGTTGAAGATGGAGGATGGAATTAACAATGGACTTGCTGATTCCAGAGTTGAAGTAATGTATTTAGCAGAAGGACGTGGTCGAGATATGTGACTTCAAAAAGTCAGAATTCTCACTTTGAGACTTTGCACGCAGGCAGTGCTCACGAAGCTTGAGAGAAAAAGACTCAGATGATCTTCCATGTCCTTCCATAGATATCGAATAGTCAAGCATATTATCAACATATACCACCATGGATTAACAAGATATTCCCAGAATACCAAGTTCAAGAGGCGGAAGAACGAACAAATGCTCGAAACACTTTCTGAGCTCAACGCTCTTTGAAAGATCAACGTTACGAGTAAGGATTCCTGTTGAAGAAGATGCGCTGACAGAATAGGTTAACTGGTCCTTCAGAAGAAAAAGAGATGTCACCTGGTTCACATTGTCGATCGGATCACCGGTTACAAAGATAAAGAGATCTTGGATAAGAACCGATGATAGCTCATACCTTAAGCAAAGCTATCAGAGACGAAAAGATGCAATTCCCTCGTATCCAGGAGAATTGTGCAGATATGGGGTTCAAAAGGATGTGCAGCATGACGGACAGATGATAGACCGCCGTACCGCTTTGAGAAAACTCCGGATTGCCAAAGATGCTTGAATATGCATAGATATGATCACGGTGTACTCAAAATCACAGGAGATAACCGTCACCATTTGAAGGATAGTGGTGATTGCATTTTCCATATTCCACTCCATCATCCAGACCGATATGACACTTATCATGAGTGGAATATAGCTATGCCGAGAACCAAATTACAATCACCAGTATCGGATCGACACATGTTATGTAATTAGCCCAAGAGAATTGGAGATGAAATGAAACTCCGGATTAAGCGCCGGTGACAAAAGAATGAGTTAGCATGGACATGCTGATAAAAGGAAGATAGATAATGTTTCACACACGACTGAAAAGGAGTGTGGAAGCACAGATGTATCAAAGAAAAATTTTCCGCATTTTTCGGCATTAAAATACCAATAGATGCGCAAAATCACTTATCAGGTAGAGATTAGCAACTGATGATTTCACAGAATGTGGAGTTGCTAGAAGGAAGGACACCCTTAAGAAGATGGCACCGGTTAACAAGGAGTCAGATAGATCGCGTCAGTTTTCAAAAGCCTGTCAGTATGGAATGTACCAACAGTTGATAACCAAAGGCAGATAAAGATAACATGTTGGATGCAACAGATAGACAAGGAATTACACACACACACACACATTCAACCTATGGTACTACGGAAACCCAGAACACGTGAATCCTAGTTTGAATTTAAGAAGAGGATAGAAAACGTTACACTTCCTTACCAGAAAAGGGTGGGTGGGTGGGTAAGAAGAAAAGTGGAAGCAGTCCTACTCTCGCGTTTTGTTTTTCCCTAGTATACATAGCTACCAAAAATATTTGCTAGACTGACAACGACCATTTCCGGTGGTCTGTGAGTTCCCAGATGTCTTTCCTGAAGAGTTGTCGGGTATGCCTCCGGATCGTGAGGTTGAGTTTGTAATTGAGCTTGAACCTGGAACGGCTCCTATCTCCAAGCGGCCTTATAAAATGGGTCCTGCTGAGTTGGCTGAACTCAAACGTCAGCTTGATGAACAAGAGAAGTTGGGTTTCATTCAACACAGTACTTCTTCTTGGGGTAGCCCAACAATCTTTGTGAAGAAGCGAGACAGGACTGATAGACTTTGTGTTGACTATCGGGCTCTCAATGCTAAAACCATCAAGAATAAATATCCCCTTCCGCGGATTAATGATCTCTTCGATCAGCTAGCTGGAGCTGTGGTGTTCTCTAAGCTTGACTTGAGAAGTGGTTATCACCAAATCAAAATTCGCAAGGAAGATGTTCCTAAAACAGCTTTCACCACCCGCTATGGCCTGTATGAGTACACGGTCATGTCCTTCGGTCTCACCAACGCACCTGCCACCTTCTCGAGGCTCATGAACTCGGTTTTCATGGAGTATCTTGATAAGTTCGTTGTGGTCTATCTGGATGACATCCTAGTCTATTCTAAGTCAAAGGAAGAACATGAAGAACACCTTCGGTGTGTCCTAAACAAGCTTCGTGAGAACCGTTTGTATGCAAAGTTCTCCAAGTGTGAGTTTTGGCTGCCTCAAGTAACCTATCTTGGTCACGTCATCTCTGCCAAGGGCATTGCAGTCAACCCGGAAACTGTGAAGACAATTGTTGAATGGCTTCCTCCTGTTAATGTCAAAGAAGTGCGGAGTTTCCTTGGTTTGGCTAGTTATTGCCGTCGCTTCGTTCAGAACTTTTCAAAGATAGCAAAGCCTCTTACCGATCTCCTCAAGAAAGGCAAGAAATACCTTTGGACTCCTGCATGTCAAGCAAGCTTTGAGACACTCAAAGAGAAGCTCACTTCCACGCCAGTCTTGGTTCCTCCGGACACATCTAAGCCTTTCCAGATATTCTGTGACGCCTCTTTGCAAGGATTGGGTGCGGTCCTTATGCAATAAAAACAAGTTGTTGCTTATGCCTCTCGACAGTTGAAGACGCATGAGATCAACTATCCTACACATGACCTCGAGCTCGCAGCAGTTGTCTTTGCTTTGAAACTATGGAGGCACTACTTGCTTGGCAACCGTTGTGAAATCTTTTCTGATCACAAGAGTCTGAAGTATATCTTCACTCAGCCTGATCTCAACCTTCGGCAGAGGAGATGGATTG
This sequence comes from Avena sativa, assembly GCA_916181665.1. Classification (NCBI taxonomy): domain Eukaryota; kingdom Viridiplantae; phylum Streptophyta; class Magnoliopsida; order Poales; family Poaceae; genus Avena; species Avena sativa. The sequence continues at coordinate 233,131,201 of OV702279.1, forward strand.
AAGCAATCAATGACTTCGATTTGACCATAAACTACACTCCGGGCAAAGCTAATGTCATGGCCGATGCTCTCAGTCGCAAAGCTTATGTCAACAACCTCATGATGGAAGAACAACAGCCTCACTTGTGCGAAGAATTCCGTCAGCTCAACCATGAAATTGTGGAACAAGAGTATCTCCTGAACCTTCTGGCTACTCCTCTCTTGGAAGAGAAGGTTCGCTCCTTTCAGCTTGGTGATCCGCACACCAAAAAGATCATCTCCAAACTTCAGCTTCCGAAGTATGAGTCCTTCCACGTCGATGATCAAGGCACGCTTTTCTTTGAACACCGGATGTGTGTTCCGAACTACCCGGGTTTGAGAGAGCAAGTTCTCAAGGAGGCGCATGAATCTGTTCTTTCTATCCACCCTGGCAGCACAAAGATGTACATGGACTTGAAAACACAATATTGGTGGCCGGGTTTGAAACGATATTGTGCCAAGTATGTCTCGGAGTGTGATGTCTGCCGTAGAGTTAAAGCTGTCCATCAGAAACCTTCCGGTCTTCTACAGCCATTGAAACCCCCGGAATGGAAAAGGGAGAAAGTAGAAATGGACTTCATCACGGGTTTTCCAAGGTCGCAGAAGGGCAACAATGCAATCTTTGTTGTCATTGACAGGCTTTCTAAAGTGGCTCACTTCTTCCCCGTCAAGGAAACAATTTCTGGAATTCAGTTGGCTGAGCTCTATATCAACAGAATTGTCTCTCTGTATGGGGTTCCGCTTGAGATCAGTTCAGACCGTGGGAGCATCTTCACTTCCAAGTTTTGGGAAAGTTTCCAAAATGCTTTGGGAACAAAATTGAACTTCAGCACAGCTTACCACCCTCAGTCGCAAGGACAAGTTGAAAGGATCAATCAGATTCTGGAGGATATGCTTCGTGCTTGCGTCATCTCTTTTGGGATGAAGTGGGAGGAATGTCTTCCTTATGCTGAATTCTCTTACAACAACAGCTTCCAGAAAAGTCTGAAGATGGCACCATTTGAGGCTCTCTATGGTCGCAAGTGCAGAACTCCGATTGGTTGGTCGGGTGCAGGAGAAAGAATATGGTTTGGCCCTGACATTGTAACTCAAGCGGAGGAGAAGGTGCACATCATTCTTGAAAATCTGAAGATAGCTCAAAGTCGCCAGAAGGGCAATTATGACAGAAAGCACACGGACATGGAGTATGTCCCTGGTGATCTCGTTTACCTTCGTGTCACTCCCATGAGAGACACGCACCGTTTTGGTATCAAAGGAAAGCTGGCTCCTAGATACATCGGTCCTTTCAAAATTCGTGGAAGAAGAGGAGAAGTTGCTTATGCTCTTGAGCTCCCGGAAAAACTCAAGGTCCATGATGTGTTCCACATCTCTCAACTCAAGAAGTGCTTCAAGGATCCCGGTAGGACCGTGGATCATGAGCTAATCAATCTCCAAGAAGACCTGTCTTATCAAGAACACCCCACAAAAATCCTTGAGATCGCAGAAAAAAGGACTCGCAACAAGTCCATCAAGTTCTGCAAGGTGCAGTGGTCGCACCATTCCGTTGATGAAGCCACTTGGGAGCGTGAAGATGAGCTCCGTGCCAACTATCCTACCCTCTTTGAGTCTTCTTCTTCTTCCTAGAATCTCGGGGCGACATTCCTGTTTAGTGGGGGAGAGTTGTAGCATCCCAATCGTCTAACAACTGTAATGCTACTTGGTCTAGTAATATAATGGCTACTTCATATATATAATTGTTGCATCATCATTATATCATGCTCATGTCATCATGCCACCTTGCATTTGAGCATCATATAAAACCCTTTTGATTTGGTTCTTCTCTCATATGCATTGTAAATTGTATTTGCCTCTTGATATTGTATTTGGTTCTTGATATATTGTTTAAATGCCCAAGTTGAGTTGGGGGCATATATTTTATTGACTCCACCACCTTTCTTGTCATCACCCCATCATTCCACCATTCCACTATATATGAGCATTGCAACTTATTTGGTTTTACCTCTAGCTCATGTGGGTTGGGATGGATCCAATTCTATCTCCACATGCTCTCATCTTAGCATCATGTGGTTTTCACATTATTGATATGTGGGGAGCCACATGGCCACCTTTGCATGCTATGTTGCAGATTTTCCTCTACTAGCTTCCATGTGGGAACTATCCTATATGTGTACATGCATGAAGCTATAATTTGGCCATGTGATGATCTAGTGGAGAAACACACACTAGTATGGTCATATAGCTCCATATATGTGCATAGGATCAATATTTTCCATATTGCATGGTAGTATTCAAATTTGAGTGCATGCATGATATAAATGCCATGTGTATTTCTAGTTGTTTTCACAATTAGCAATGGGGCATTTAATGCTTATGCATGGGCCATGCAACCTTCTCCAACTTTGGTCCTCCTTTGTTTTTATTTGAATCTTTGAGTGGATCATCCCCCATATCTCTCTCTTACCCCCTCTTCATGCTTGATCTTGCTTGATGCATGCAAGCATCTAAAACCCTACACCCATCTCCATCCATTCCATCACCCCATTATCTCACCCATATCTTTTCTTTTAAATAAAACTTTTATGCTTGATCATATGAGGCTTATTCTTTTCTTCTCTCTTTCTCTCCTAGCCTAGTTCTTCTAAACCCTAATCTCTCTTACCCCCTCTCACCTATCCTCTCCCCTAAACCCTAGCCTCTCTCTAACCCTAACCCAAGCTCTAAACCTAGTTACACCCTACCCCATCTTCACCTCTCTCACCTTACCCTCCCCTTGGTCTCTCCATGCCGAGCCCCCTTGCTGCCCCACCTGGCTACCCCCCTCTCCCTGGTCCCACACCCCATCTACCCCAACCCTAAAACCAACCCTAACCCGAGGCTACCCCGACCCTAGCTCCATGCCACTCCCCTCCCTCTCTCTAGCTCCCTCTCTGCCACAGCAGCCCCACCCGAGCAAACCCCTCCTTGAACGCTCCCTGGCCCCACCTGGACGCCCCCACCCGTGCCTGCCTCGCCTCAAGATCGAGCACATGGGGGTAGAGGAGAAAAAGGTGGCCGAAGCCACCTTTATCATCACCACCTCCCCACGGTAGCCCCTCTCCTCTCCCGTCCTTATCTACCCCTCTCTCTCGCCTACTGCCTCCCCCAGATCTACCCAGGGCGCCTGCCGCTCCTCCCCTCCTTCTCCACCAACGCCCACCCTCTCTCGCCGATCACCGCCAGCACCGCGTCGCCTCGACGATCCGGCCGTCAAGCTCGACATGGAGGTGGTCTGGGGGAACGAGGAGGACCCGCTGCGTCACCCCATACACGCCAGCGAGAAGGAGAAGCCCCAGGAGCCCCAGAACCAGCACCGCCCCGACGAAACCCTAGCTTCGCTCGACCCCTGCCTCGTCGACGATCGCCGGCGCCTCTGCCCGAACCACCACCGTCAACAGCCTCGCGGTGAGCCTCCCGTCTCCCCTGACATGGTTCGCCTCGCGGTCGTCGCCTGTACTCGTCGTTCGTTTCGTCGAACGCCCACCGTGCGCCGCCGCTCGCTGCTGTCTGTACGCTCCCCCGTCGCGTAAGCCCTATCTAGGCCCCGTCCACCCTCCTAACACCAACCCCGTCCTAGCCCAGCGGTAGCCGCCTCCGCGCGTACGCCCAGGTCGCGTGTTCGAGCCCTGGTCGCCCCTGTTTTTCCTCTGCAGAGCGGCGCCGTCAGTTTCGTCAGAAACAGAGGAAGAGAAACAGTAGCCCGTGTGCACTTTGCAAATAACCCCCAACCTTTTTATCCCGTCAACCCGCGCTCCCCTCCGACCCCACCTGTCTGCCTCTGTGCGGTTTTATAAAAAGGCACCGCTACTTTGCGGTACTCAACCCGCAGTCCCTGGGTCCGCCGCGTGTCACAGATGCGGCCAACCACTGGCGCGTGGGTCCGCTCGCGCGTCGGGCCTACTGGTCAGCTGCTGCGGCTAGATCAACTCGCGGTGAGGAAAGCTTTTGCGCGCTTCTTACGCCCAGTCAGCAGCGGTCCCACCCGTCAGCGTCTGTGGCTAAGTTTGCCTGAGTAGAAAAAGTCCCTGTTCTTTTCTGTTTTAAATCAAACTTTTCAAATTAATTTAAATTCAAAATTCAAATCAGTATTTAAATAACTTTTAAAATATGAATTCAAATAATACAAATAATATATGTTTTGAAATCAGAAAAATGTGAGGATTTCAAATATGCCATCCAAAATACATTTTGAACACTTAAAATTTCAAGTTAATTTAAATTACAACAAAATGCCCCTTTTCTTAATTATTTAATAACTTTTGCTTTATAACTCCAAATTTGACAAATGATATGTCTAAAATGATTAGCTCGACGAGACCTTTCTGTTTATGCATTCCTTGATCTGAATTGAAGCATGCATCACATAAATATTGCAAAACCAGAACTGTTTATGAGAGTAAAACATGCCTAAATACTTTAACCAAGTGTCTTATTATTTTTTTCTCACCTCACCCATGCCATGCTACTTTATTGCCATGTAAATTGTGCATCATTCATCATGGCATATTTGTTTGTTTGTCGCATTTTATTCCTATGCTTGTGCACTTTATTTATGTTGGCCCTTGTTTGTTTGGTTCTTCTTCGAATAGACACTGAGCAGGGGATATATCAAGAGACCCAGGAGCACTACCCAGATCCTTCTCTCGCTTCAACTGAGCTGCCAGGCAAGCACTACCACATGCTTGCATACATATAGTACCTATTGCCTCTATCTTATTCTTGCATCATTGAGTCGCGTTTGCATTAATCTGAATCCCAAGTATTGCATAGCCTTTACTTTTAAACCCCACCGAAGCTTGTTCCTCCATCCCATGAGCCATTACTACAGGAGTTGTTTGAGCCATGCGAGTCGTAGAACAGCATGTGTAGGGTATGTGAGTGTCTGATGGATAACGAGGTACCTAAACAACTTAACCTGAGTAGCCTGGGATAACTAATGAAAGTGGCACCGGTGAGAAATATCTGCTATTTGGTTTTTCATGCTCACTTGTGTCCCGTAGGACCCCGAGTACTTGATTCCTGTTCCTTGAATATTCGCGTTATCCACATCCGGGAGGATTATGGGACCCCCCTGAGCCAGAGCTTGATTCATTCTTATTTCTTGGGGCCACAAACTAGTTTGAGGTTTTATTTACTATCCTGTACTTATGCCATGCTTTACTGCTTTATTTAAATTGTGCGATGTACTTCACCTATACTGTTTAGGATAGGGACACGTTTTCGCGGTATCGACAAGCCCAGTCACACTTTCGGGTTCCTAGTCGTTTACAGCCATCCACCCAAACCTTGAGTCCATCTCGGAGTCAGCTAACTTCGTTGCGGGTAGCTTAATGGGGTGGCCCCCTGAAATATTTCTGAATCCTGTGATTGCTTTGTCGTGAATGCCTCGTTGGGTTTTGATTTGGTTTTTCCGAGGTTGATCGAGTGTGTGTTGCTATTTGTGCACCCCTGCAGGGTAAAACTTTCTGAAAGCCGTGTCCGCGGTTATGGACGACTTGGAGCACAGTTTCTCGATCATAGACAAGCATAACTAAAGTACCGCTTTTAAAGTTGACTAAGTAACTGACTAGTAAATAGTGCAACACTCATGGAATGGATAATAAAACTGCCAACGGATGGGGGGGTTGTTCGTCCGCTTCCTCGTTGGTAAGTGAGAAGGAGGATGGATCTGTTAATAGTACTGTTGTAACTGTTGTCTTTAATTCACGGACATCCGTCTATCTTTGGTTAGGCGGATGGTTAGCGAGTATCTATAGAATTGCTAGGTATTATCTTTTGCTGCAATTGCGTCACCCCAGGTTGTGTCCCCTTTAGAGGCATAAAGACTTGCTGAGTACCCCTAGGGTCTCACACGATAAATTATTTGATTCAGATGAACAGGTACACTCACAAGATGGATACTGGGTGGAGGATACGGACGATGTGGGCAACGATCATTCGGTGTAGAGATTCCGGGAACGGGGATCCGTGAGATCTGTGGGCGGGATGTGTTTATTTACGGGGCATCTTATGCCGATTTGCTTCTTATCCGTACTCGGATCTTGTTTGCCGCTTCCGCCTGATACTCTGATGTTTGATGTATGAGGATATATCCTAAACTATTATATCTATCTAGGATATTTGAATCTTGTCGTATGGCGTTGCAATATTTCTATTTCTTTTAGATGGAATGGCTCTGATGTACTGTTGTATGGTGGCTTGCATACATACCCATTTGTGTATGTAGTTGATCCCTTCGCCTGCCGATTACGCCGCCCGTTCTTGTCCCGATGTTTGGAAATGGTTGGGATGGCCGAAAGGTCTACCTGTGAGTGGCATTCGGGCCCCACCGTACTATTTCAACCATTTCCGCTCATCCAGGCTTGTAACTAGGAGCGTAATTCACCGAGGTAGTTACAATTGGTATGGTTCCCTTATCACGTCGTCTGGTGGTACAATCTCCTGGTTCAAACATGAGGGCTGTTCATATCAGCCATGGCAATCAAATTGAGATTGGTGGCTCTTCGTTCTCGGCGTCCTTAATTGTTCTGGGCAATTCTGACATTGATGTCATCTTGGGCATGGATTGGTTGACAGCAAATGCAGCTGTGATTGATTGTGCTGAACGCTCGGTTTCTCTGAAGATTCCTGAAGGCCATATAGTCTATTCTCCAAGTCTGACTCCTGCTATCCAGCTTTTCTCTTTGGCGGCTCTGAATGATGATGCTATGGAAGCTATTCAGAGTGTTCCGGTGGTCTATGAGTTCCCAGATGTCTTTCCTGAAGAGTTGCCGGGTATGCCTCCGGATCGTGAGGTTGAGTTTGTAATTGAGCTTGAACCTGGAACGGCTCCTATCTCCAAGCGGCCTTATAAAATGGGTCCTGCTGAGTTGGCTGAACTCAAACGGCAGCTTGATGAACAAGAGAAGTTGGGTTTCATTCAACACAATACTTCTTCTTGGGGTAGCCCAACAATCTTTGTGAAGAAGCGAGACAGGACTGATAGACTTTGTGTTGACTATCGGGCTCTCAATGCTAAAACCATCAAGAATAAATATCCCCTTCCGCGGATTAATGATCTCCTCGATCAGCTAGCTGGAGCTGTGGTGTTCTCTAAGCTTGACTTGAGAAGTGGTTATCACCAAATCAAAATTCGCAAGGAAGATGTTCCTAAAACAGCTTTCAGCACCCACTATGGCCTGTATGAGTACACGGTCATGTCCTTCGGTCTCACCAACGCACCTGCCACCTTCTCGAGGCTCATGAACTCGGTTTTCATGGAGTATCTTGATAAGTTCGTTGTGGTCTATCTGGATGACATCCTAGTCTATTCTAAGTCAAAGGAAGAACATGAAGAACACCTTCGGTGTGTCCTAAACAAGCTTCGTGAGAACCGCCTGTATGCAAAGTTGTGTGAGTTTTGGCTGCCTCAAGTAACCTATGTTGGTCACGTCATCTCTGCCAAGGGCATTGCAGTCAACCCGGAAACTGTAAAGACAATTGTTGAATGGCTTCCTCCTGTTAATGTCAAAGAAGTGCGGAGTTTCCTTGGTTTGGCTAGTTATTGCCGTCGCTTCGTTCAGAACTTTTCGAAGATAGCGAAGCCTCTTACCGATCTCCTCAAGAAAGGCAAGAAATACCTTTGGACTCCTGCATGTCAAGCAAGCTTTGAGACACTCAAAGAGAAGCTCACTTCCACACCAGTCTTGGTTCCTCCGGACACATCTAAGCCTTTCCAGATATTCTGTGACGCCTCTTTGAAAGGATTGGGTGCGGTCCTTATGCAAGAAAAACAAGTTGTTTCTTATGCCTCTCGACAGTTGAAGACGCATGAGATCAACTATCCTACACATGACCTCGAGCTCGCAGCAGTGGTCTTTGCTTTGAAACTATGGAGGCACTACTTGCTTGGCAACCGTTGTGAAATCTTTTCTGATCACAAGAGTCTGAAGTATATCTTCACTCAGCCTGATCTCAACCTTCGGAAGAGGAGGTGGATTGAAGCAATCAATGATTTTGATTTGACCATCAACTACACTCCGGGCAAAGCTAATGTCATGGCCGATGCTCTCAGCCGCAAAGCTTATGTCAACAACCTCATGATGGAAGAACAACAGCCTCTCTTGTGCGAGGAATTCCGTCAGCTCAACCTTGAAATTGTGGAACAAGGGTATCTCCTGAACCTTCTGGCTACTCCTCTCTTGGAAGAAAAGGTTCGCTCCATTCAGCTTGGTGATCCGCACACCAGAAAGATCATCTCCAAACTTCAGCTTCCGAAGTATGATTCCTTCCACGTCGATGATCAAGGCACGCTTTTCTTTGAACACCGGATGTTTGTTCCGAACTACCCGGGTTTGAGAGAGCAAGTTCTCAAGGAGGCGCATGAATCTGTTCTTTCTATCCACCCTGGCAGCACAAAGATGTACATGGACTTGAAAACACAATATTGGTGGCCGGGATTGAAACGATATTGTGCCAAGTATGTCTCGGAGTGTGATGTCTGCCGCAGAGTGAAAGCTGTCCATCAGAAACCTTACGGTCTTCTACAGCCATTGAAACCCCCGGAATGGAAATGGGAGAAAGTAGAGATGGACTTCATCACTGGTTTTCCAAGGTCGCAGAAGGGCAACAATGCAATCTTTGTTGTCATTGACAGGCTATCTAAAGTGGCTCACTTCTTCCCCGTCAAGGAAACAATTTCTGGAATTCAGTTGGCTGAGCTCTATATCAACAGAATTGTCTCTCTGTATGGGGTTCCGCTTGATATCAGTTCAGACCGTGGGAGCATCTTCACTTCCAAGTTCTGGGAAAGTTCCCAAAATGCTTTGGGAACAAAATTGAACTTCAGTACAGCTTACCACCCTCAGTCGCAAGGACAAGTTGAAAGGATCAATCAGATTCTGGAGGATATGCTTCGTGCTTGCGTCATCTCTTTTGGCATGAAGTGGGAAGAATGTCTTCCTTATGCTGAATTCTCTTACAACAACAGCTTCCAGAAAAGTCTAAAGATGGCACCATTTGAGGCTCTCTATGGCCGCAAATGCAGAACTCCGATTGGTTGGTCAGGTGCAGGAGAAAGAATTTGGTTTGGCCCTGACATTGTAACTCAAGCGGAGGAGAAGGTGCATATCATTCTTGAAAATCTGAAGATTGCTCAAAGTCGCCAGAAGAGCAATTACGACAGGAAGCACACGGACATGGAGTATGTCCCTGGTGATCTTGTTTACCTTCGTGTCACTCCCATGAGAGGCACGCACCGTTTTGGTATCAAAGGAAAGCTGGCTCCTAGATACATCGGTCCATTCAAAATTCATGGAAGAAGAGGAGAAGTTGCTTATGCTCTTGAGCTCCCAGAAAAACTCAAGGTCCATGATGTTTTCCACATCTCTCAACTCAAGAAGTGCTTCAAGGATCCCGGCAGGACCGTGGATCATGAGCTTATCAATCTCCAAGAAGACCTGTCTTATCAAGAACACCCCACAAAAATCCTTGAGATCGCAGAAAGAAGGACTCGCAACAAGTCCATCAAGTTCTGCAAGGTGCAGTGGTCGCACCATTCTGTTGATGAAGCCACTTGGGAGCGTGAAGATGAGCTCCGTGCCAACTATCCTACCCTCTTTGAGTCTTCTTCTTCTTCCTAGAATCTCGGGGCGAGATTCCTGTTTAGTGGGGGAGAGTTGTAGCATCCCATTTGTCTAACAATTGTAATGCTACTTGATCTAGTAATATAATGGCTACTTCATATATATAAGTGTTGCATCATCATTATATCATGCTCATGCCATCATGCCACCTTGCATTTGAGCATCATATAAAACCCTTTTGATTTGGTTCTTCTCTCATCTGCATTGTAAATTGTATTTGCCTCTTGATATTGTATTTGGTTCTTGATATATTGTGTAAATGCCCAAGTTGAGTTGGGGGCATATCTTTTATTAACTCCACCACCTTTCTTGTCATCACCCCATCATTCCACCATTCCACTATATATGAGCATTGCAACTTATTTGGTTTTACCTCTAGCTCATGTGGGTTGGGATGGATCCAATTCTATCTCCACATGCTCTCATCTTAGCATCATGTGGTTTTCACATTATTGATATGTGGGGAGCCACATGGCCACCTTTGCATGCTATGTTGCAGATTTGCCTCTACTAGCTTCCATGTGGGAACTATCCTATATGTGTACATGCATGAAGCTATAATTTGGCCATGTGATGATCTTGTGGAGAAACACACACTAGTATGGTCATATAGCTCCATATATGTGCATAGGATCAATATTTTCCATATTGCATGGTAGTATTCAAATTTGAGTGCATGCATGATATAAATTCCATGTGTATTTCTAGTTGTTTTCACAATTAGCAATGGGGCATTTAATGCTTATGCATGGGCCATGCAACCTTCTCCAACTTTGGTCCTCCTTTGTTTTTATTTGAATCTTTGAGTGGATCATCCCCCATATCTCTCTCTTACCCCCCTCTTCATGCTTGATCTTGCTTGATGCATGCAAGCATCTAAAACCCTACACCCATCTCCATCCATTCCATCACCCCATTATCTCACCCATATCTTTTCTTTTAAATAAAACTCTTATGCTTGATCATATGAGGCTTATTCTTTTCTTCTCTCTTTCTCTCCTAGCCTAGTTCTTCTAAACCCTAATCTCTCTTACCCCCTCTCACTTATCCCCTCCCCTAAACCCTAGCCTCTCTCTAACCCTAACCCAAGCTCTAAACCTAGTTACACCCTACCCCATCTCCACCTCTCTCACCTTACCCTCCCCTTGGTCTCTCCATGCCGAGCCCCCTTGCTGCCCCACCTGGCTACTCCCCTCTTCCTGGTCCCACACCCCATCTACCCCAACCCTAAAACCAACCCTAACCCGAGGCTACCCCGACCCTAGCTCCATGCCACTCCCCTACCTCTCTCTAGCTCCCTCTCTGCCACAGCAGCCCCACCCGAGCAAACCCCTCCTTGAACGCTCCCTGGCCCCACCTGGACGCCCCCACCCGTGCCTGCCTCGCCTCCAGCTCGAGCACATGGGGGTAGAGGAGAAAAAGGTGGCCGAAGCCACCTTTATCATCACCACCTCCCCACGGCACCCCCTCTCCTCTCCCGTCCTTATCTACCCCTCTCTCTCGCCTACTGCCTCCCCCAGATCTACCCAGGGCGCCTGCCGCTCCTCCCCTCCTTCTCCACCAACGCCCACCCTCTCTCGCCGATCACCGCCAGCACCGCGTCGCCTCGACGATCCGGCCGTCAAGCTCGACGTGGAGGTGGTCTGGGAGAACGAGGAGGACCCGCTGCGTCGCCTCGTACACGCCAGGAGGAGAAGCCCTAGGAGCCCCAGAACCAGCACCGCCCCGACGAAACCCTAGCTTCGCTCGGCCCCTGCCTCGTCGACGATCGCCGACGCCTCTGCCCGAACCACCACCGTCAACAGCCTCGCGGTGAGCCTCCCGTCTCCCCTGACATGGTCCGCCTCGCGGTCGTCGCCTGTGCTCGTCGTTCGTTTCGTCGAACGCCCACCGTGCGCCGCCGCTCACTGCTGTCTGTGCGCTCCCCCGTCGCGTAAGCCCTATCTAGGCCCCGTCCACCCTCCTAACACCAAACCCGTCCTAGCCCAGCGGTAGCCGCCTCCGCGTGCACGCCCAGGTCGCGTGTTCGAGCCCTGGTCGCCCCTGTTTTTCCTCTGCAGAGCGGCGCCGTCAGTTTTGTCAAAAACAGAGGAAGAGAAACAGTAGCCCATGTGCACTTTGCAAATAAACCCCAACCTTTTTAAACCGTCAACTCGCGCTCCCCTCCGACCCCACCTGTCTGCCTCTGTGCGGTTTTATAAAAAGGCACCGCTACTTTGGGGTACTCAACCCGCAGTCCCTGGGTCTGCCGCGTATCACAGATGCGGCCAACCACTGGCGCGTGGGTCCGCTCGCGCGTCGGGCCTACTGGTCAGCTGCTGCGGCTAGATCAACTCGCGGTGAGGAAAGCTTTTGCGCGCTGCTTACGCCCAGTCAGCAGCGGTCCCACCCGTCAGCGTCTGTGGCTAAGTTTTCCTGAGTAGAAAAAGTCCCTGTTCTTTTCTGTTTTAAATCAAACTTTTCAAATTAATTTAAATTCAAAATTCAAATCAGTATTTAAATAACTTTTAAAATATGAATTCAAATAATACAAATAATATATGTTTTGAGATCAGAAAGATGTGAGGAATTCAAATATGCCCTTCAAAATACTGTTTGAACACTTTAATTTTCAAGTTGATTAAAATTACAATAAAATGCCCTTTTCCCTTAATTAATTAATAACTTTTGTTTTATAACTCCAAATTTAACAAATGATATGTCTAAAATGATTAGCTCGACGAGACCTTTCTGTTTATGCATTCCTTGATCTGAATTGAAGCATGCATCACATAAATATTGCAAAACCAGAACTGTTTATGAGAGTAAAACATGCCTAAATACTTTAACCAAGTGTCTTATTATTGTTTTCTCACCTCACCCATGCCATGCTACTTTATTGCCATGTAAATTGTGCATCATTCATCATGGCATGATTGTTTGTTTGTCGCATTTTATTCCTATGCTTGTGCACTTTATTTATGTTGGCCCTTGTTTGTTTGGTTCTTCTTCGAATAGACACTGAGCAGGGGATATATCAAGAGACCCAGGAGCACTACCCAGATCCTTCTCTCGCTTCAACTGAGCTGCCAGGCAAGCACTACCACATGCTTGCATACATATAGTACCTATTGCCTCTATCTTATTCTTGCATCATTGAGTCGCGATTGCATTAAACTGAATCCCAAGTACTGCATAGCCTTTACTTTTAAACCCCACCAAAGCTTGTTCCTCCATCCCTTGAGCCATTACTACAGGAGTTGTTTGAGCCATGCGAGTCGTAGAACAACATGTGTAGGGTATGTGAGTGTCTGATGGATAACGAGGTACCTAAACAACTTAACCTGAGTAGTATGGGATAACTAATGAAAGTGGCACCGGTGAGCAATATCTGCTATTTGGTTTTTCATGCTCACTTGTGTCCCGTAGGACCCCGAGTACTTGATTCCTGTTCCTTGAATATTCGCGCTATCCACATCCGGGAGGCTTATGGGACCCCCCTGAGCCAGAGCTTGATTCATTCTTATTTCTTGGGGCCACAAACTAGTTTGAGGTTTTATTTACTATCCTGTACTTATGCCATGCTTTACTGCTTTATTTACGATTGTGCGAGGAGCACCTGTACTGTTTAGGATCGAGACACGTTTTCGCGGTATCGACAAGCCCAGCCACACTTTCGGGTTCCCAGTCGTTTACAGCCGTCCACCCAAACCTTGAGTCCGTCTCGGAGTCAGCTAACTTCGTTGCGGGTAGCTTAATGGGGTCGCCCCCTGAAATATTTCTGAATCTGGTGATTGCTTTGTCGTGAATGCCTTGTTGGGTTTTGATTTGGTTTTTCCGAGGTTGATCGAGTGTGTGTTGCTATTTGTGCACCCCTGCGGGGTAAAACTTTCTGAAAGCCGTGTCCGCGGTTATGGACGACTTGGAGCACAGTTTCTCGATCATAGACAAGCATAACTAAAGTACCGCTTTTAATTTAACTAAGTAACTGACTAGTAAATAGTGCAACACTCATGGAATGGTTAATAAAACTGCCAACGGATGGGGGTTGTTCGTCCGCTTCCTCGTTGGTAAGCGAGGATGAGGATGAATCTGTTGATATTACTGTTATAACTGTTGTCATTAATTCACGGACATCCGTCTATCTTTGGTTAGGCGGATGGTTAGCGAGTATCTATAGAATTGCTAGGTATTATCTTTTGTTGCAATTGCGTCACCCCAGGTTGTGTCCCCTTTAGAGGCATAAAGACTTGCTGAGTACCCCTAGGGTCTCACACGATAAATTATTTGATTCAGATGAACAGGTACACTCACAAGATGGATACTGGGTGGAGGAGGCGGACGATGTGGACAACGATCATTCGGTGTAGAGATTCCGGGAACGGGGATCCGTGAGATCTGTGGGCGGGATGTGTTTATTTATGGGGCATCTTATGCCGATTTGCTTCTTATCCGTACTCGGATCTTGTTTGCCGCTTCCGCCTGATACCCTGATGTTTGATGTATGAGGAGATATCCTAAACTATTATATCTATCTAGGATATTTGGATCTTGCCGTATGGCATTGCAATATTTCTATTTCTTTTAGATGGAATGGCTCTGATGTACTGTTGTATGGTGGCTTGCATACATACTCATTTGTGTATGTAGTTGATCCCTTCGCCTGCCGATTACGTCGCCCGTTCTTGTCCCGATGTTTGGAAGTGGTTGGGACGGCCGAAAGGTCTACCTGTGAGTGGCATTTGGGCCCCACCGTACTATTTCAACCATTTCCGCTCATCCAGGCTTGTAACTAGGAGCGTAATTCACCGAGGTAGTTACAATTGGCTCCCTTATCACGTCGGTAAATTACAATTGTAACTACCTCGGTAAATTACGCTCCTAGTTACAAGCCTAGATGAGCGGAAATGGTTGAAATAGTACGGTGGGGCCCAAATGCCACTCACAGGTAGACCTTTCGGCCATCCCAACCATTTCCAAACATCGGGACAAGAACGGGCGACGTAATCGGCAGGCGAAGGGATCAACTACATACACAAATGAGTATGTATGCAAGCCACCATACAACAGTACATCAGAGCCATTCCATCTAAAAGAAATAGAAATATTGCAACGCCATACGGCAAGATCCAAATATCCTAGATAGATATAATAGTTTAGGATATCTCCCCATACATCAAACATCAGAGTATCAGGCGGAAGCGGCAAACAAGATCCGAGTACGGATAAGAAGCAAATCGGCATAAGATGCCCCATAAATAAACACATCCCGCCCACAGATCTCACGGATCCCCATTCCCGGAATCTCTACACCGAATGATCGTTGCCCACATCGTCCGTCTCCTCCATCCAGTATCCATCTCGTGAGTGTACCTGTTCATCTGAATCAAACAATTTATCGTGTGAGACCCTAGGGGTACTCAGCAAGTATTTAAGCCTCTAAAGGGGACACAGCCTGGGGTGACGCAATTGCAGCAAAAGATAATACCTAACAGTTCTATAGATACTCGCTAACCATCCGCCTAACCAAAGATAGACGGATGTCCGTGAGTTAAGAACAACAGTTATAACAGTAATATTAACAGATCCATCATCCTCCTCGCTTACCACCGAGGAAGCGGACGAACAACCCCCCATCCGTTGGCAGTTTTATTATCCATTCCATGAGTGTTGCACTATTTACTAGTCAGTTACTTAGTCAAATTAAAAGCGGTACTTTAGTTATACTTGTCTATGATCGAGAAACTATGCTCCAAGTCGTCCATAACCGCGGACACGGCTTTCAGAAAGTTTTACCCTGCAGGGGTGCACAAATAGCAACACACACTCGATCAACCTCGGAAAAACCAAATGAAAACCCAACGAGGCTTTCACGACAAAGCAATCACAAGATTCAGAAATATTTCAGGGGGCCACCCCATTAAGCTACCCGCAACGAAGTTAGCTGACTCCGAGACGGACTCAAGGTTTGGGTGGACGGCTGTAAACGACTGGGAACCCGAAAGTGTGACTGGGGTTGTCGATACCGCGAAAACGTGTCCCGATCCTAAACAGTACAGGTGCAGTACATCGCACAATTTAAATAAAGCAGTAAGGCATGGCATAAGTACAGTATAGTAAATAAAACCTCAAACTAGTTTGTGGCCCCAAGAAATAAGAATGAATCAAGCTCTGGCTCAGGGGGGTCCCATAAGCCTCCCGGATGTGGATAGCGCGAATATTCAAGGAACATGAATCAAGTACTCGGGGTCCTACGGGACACAAGTGAGCATGAAAAACCAAATAGCAGATATTGCTCACCGGTGCCACTTTCATTAGTTATCCATACTACTCAGGTTAAGTTGTTTAGGTACCTCGTTATCCATCAGACACTCACATACCCTACACATGTTGTTCTACGACTCGCATGGCTCAAACAACTCCTGTAGTAATGGCTCATGGGATGGAGGAACAAGCTTTGGTGGGGTTTAAAAGTAAAGGCTATGCAATACTTGGGATTCAGTTTAATGCAATCGCGACTCAATGATGCAAGAATAAGATAGAGGCAATAGGTACTATATGTATGCAAGCATGTGGTAGTGCTTGCCTGGCAGCTCAGTTGAAGCGAGAGAAGGATCTGGGTAGTGCTCCTGGTTTTCTTGGTATATCCTCTGCTCAGCGTCTATTCGAAGAAGAACCAAACAAACAAGGGCCAACATAAATAAAGTGCACAAGCATAAGAATAAAATGCGACAAGCAAACAATCATGCCATGATGAATGATGCACAATTTGCATGGCAATAAAGTAGCATGGCATGGGTGAGGTGTAGATTACAAGAAATAAACATTTTATGGGGTTTTAATCATAGTTTATACTCCAATAAGTTGCTGTAATCTTTATATTTATATGATGCATGCTGAAATTCAGAACATGGAATGCATAAACAGAAAGGTCTCGTCGAACTGATCATTTTAGACATATCATTTGTCAAATTTGGAGTTATAAAGCAAAAGTTATTAAATAATTAAGAAAAGGGGCATTTTGTTGTAATTTAAATTAACTTGAAATTTTAAGTGTTCAAAATGTATTTTGGATGGCATATTTGAAATCCTCACATTTTTCTGATTTCAAAACATATATTAATTGTATTATTTGGATTTATATTTTGAAAGTTATTTAAATACTGATTTGAATTTGAATTTAAAACAAATTTGAAAAGGTTTTAATTAAACAGCACGCAGAAAACATTTTGTACTCGCTCAGACCTAGCCACAGACACAAACGGGTGGGACCGTTGCTGACTGGGCGACACACCGCGCAGAAAAGGGTTTCCTCACCGCGGTCTCACCTAGCCGCAGCAGCTGACCAGTAGGCCCGACGCGCGAGCGGACCCACGCGCCAGTGGTTGGCCGCATCTGTGACACGCGGCGGACCTAGGGACTGCGGGTTGAGTACCGCAAAGTAGCGGTGCCTTTTTATAAAACCGCACAGAGGTAGACAGGTGGGGTCGGAGGGGAGCGCGGGTTGACGGGATAAAAAGGTTGGGGGTTATTTGCAAAGTGCACACGGGCTACTGTTTCTCTTCCTCTGTTTCTGACGAAACTGACGGCGCCGCTCTGCAGAGGAAAAACAGGGGCGACCAGGGCTCGAACACGCGACCTGGGCGTGCGCGCGGAGGCGTCTACCGCTGGGCTAGGACGGGGTTGGTGTTAGGAGGGTGGACGGGGCCTAGATAGGGCTTACGCGACGGGGGAGCGCACAGACAGCAGCGAGCGGCGACGCACGGTGGGCGTTCGACGAAACGAATGAAGAGCACAGGCGACGACCGCGAGGCGGACCATGTCAGGGGAGACAGGAGGCTCACCGCGAGGCTGTTGACGGTGGTGGTTCGGGCAGAGGCGCCGGCGATCGTCGACGAGGCAGGGGCCGAGCGAAGCTAGGGTTTCGTCGGGGCGGTGCTGGTTCTGGGGCTCCTGGGGCTTCTCCTCCTCGCTGGCGTGTACGAGGCGACGCAGCGGGTCCTCGTATCTCCTGCTTTTCGGGTCCATGGCGGCGCTGGTGAGGTTCCGGCGAGAAAGGGTGGGCGTTGGTGGAGAAGGAGGGGAGGAGCGGCAGGCGCCCTGGGTAGATCTGGGGAAGGCAGTAGGCGAGAGAGAGGGGTAGATAAGGACGGGAGAGGAGAGGGGGTGCCGTGGGGAGGTGGTGATGATAAAGGTGGCTTCGGCCACCTTTTTCTCCTCTACCCCCATGTGCTCGAGCTGGAGGGGAGGCAGGCACGGGTGGGGGCGTCCAGGTGGGGCCAGGGAGCGTTCAAGGAGGGGTTTGCTCGGGTGGGGCTGCTGTGGCAGAGAGGGAGCTAGAGAGAGGGAGGGGAGTGGCATGGAGCTAGGGTCGGGGTAGCCTCGGGTTAGGGTTGGTTTTAGGGTTGGGGTAGATGGGGTGTGGGACCAGGGAGAGGGGGTAGCCAGGTGGGGCAGCAAGGGGGCTCGGCATGGAGAGACCAAGGGGAGGGTAAGGTGAGAGAGGTGGAGATGGGGTAGGGTGTAACTAGGTTTAGAGCTTGGGTTAGGGTTAGAGAGAGGCTAGGGTTTAGGGGAGAGGATAAGTGAGAGGGAGTAAGAGAGATTAGGGTTTAGAAGAACTAGGCTAGGAGAGAAAGAGAGAAGAAAAGAATAAGCCTCATATGATCAAGCATAAGAGTTTTATTTAAAAGAAAAGATATGGGTGAGATAATAGGGTGATGGAATGGATGGAGATGGGTGTAGGGTTTTAGATGCTTGCATGCATCAAGCAAGATCAAGCATGAAGAGGGGGTAAGAGAGAGATATGGGGGATGATCCACTCAAAGATTCAAATAAAAACAAAGGAGGACCAAAGTTGGAGAAGGTTGCATGGCCCATGCATAAGTATTAAATGCCCCATTGCTAATTGTGAAAACAACTAGAAATACACATGGCATTTATATCATGCATGCACTCAAATTTGAATACTACCATGCAATATGGAAAATATTGATCCTATGCACATATATGGAGCTATATGACCATACTAGTGTGTGTTTCTCCACTAGATCATCACATGGCCAAATTATAGCTTCATGCATGTACACATATAGGATAGTTCCCACATGGAAGCTAGTAGAGGCAAATCTGCAACATAGCATGCAAAGGTGGCCATGTGGCTCCCCACATATCAATAATGTGAAAACCACATGATGCTAAGATGAGAGCATGTGGAGATAGAATTGGATCCATCCCAACCCACATGAGCTAGAGGTAAAACCAAATAAGTTGCAATGCTCATATATAGTGGAATGGTGGAATGATGGGGTGATGACAAGAAAGGTGGTGGAGTCAATAAAAGATATTCCCCCAACTCAACTTGGGCATTTACACAATATATCAAGAACCAAATACAATATCAAGAGCCAAATACAATTTACAATGCATATGAGAGAAGAACCAAATCAAAAGGGTTTTATATGATGCTCAAATGCAAGGTGGCATGATGGCATGAGCATGATATAATTATGATGCAACAATTATATATAGGAAGTAGCCATTATATTACTAGACCAAGTAGCATTACAATTGTTAGACAAATGGGATGCTACAACTCTCCCCCACTAAACAAGAATCTCGACCCGAGATTCCTAGGAAAAAGAGAACAACACAAGAAGAGGCGGGTGTCCGAACGAAGGTGACCCTCACGTTCCCAAGTTGATGAACAACGGAATGGTGCGACCACTACACCTTGCAAAACTTGCTAGACTTGTTGCGAGTCTTGCGTTTTGCTTGAGAAACAACGGGTTAGAAGAGTTGAAGGATTGTCGTGAGACAAGAAGGATAGGATGGGCATAGCTCCGGTTTTCCCAAGAATCATGATAAAAGAATATAACCACTTGTGAAAGAAAAGGAGAAGATGATGTATCATGGATAAGGAAAGACACACCATTAAGATTAAAGATTTACCGATTCGAGAGAGGATGAATCTTTGTCTCGCCGGAAGAAAGGAGCTAGATTGGAGAGGTTTTGAACCACTATTACAATAGCATCGTATCTTCTCTCGGATATGAGAAATGAAGTACGGAAACAATATTGCCTTCAAAACTGGCTCTGATACCAATTGTAACTACCTCGGTAAATTACGCTCCTAGTTACAAGCCTGGATGAGCGGAAATGGTTGAAATAGTACGGTGGGGCCCAAATGCCACTCACAGGTAGACCTTTTGGCCGTCCCAACCATTTCCAAACATCGGGACAAGAATGGGCGGCGTAATCGGCAGGCGAAGGGATCAACTACATACACAAATGAGTATGTATGCAAGCCACCATACAACAGTACATCAGAGCCATTCCATCTAAAAGAAATAGAAATATTGCAACGCCATACGGCAAGATCCAAATATCCTAGATAGATAATAGTTTAGGATATCTCCTCATACATCAAACATCAGAGTATCAGGCGGAAGCGAAAAACAAGATCCGAGTACGGATAAGAAGCAAATCGGCATAAGATGCCCCATAAATAAACACATCCCGCCCACAGATCTCACGGATCCCCGTTCCCGGAATCTCTACACCGAATGATCGTTGTCCACATCGTCCATCTCCTCCACCCAGTATCCATCTCGTGAGTGTACCTGTTCATCTGAATCAAACAATTTATCGTGTGAGACCCTAGGGGTACTCAGCAAGTCTTTATGCCTCTAAAGGGGACACAACCTGGGGTGACGCAATTAGCAAAAGATAATACCTAACAGTTCTATAGATACTCGCTAACCATCCGCTTAACCAAAGATAGACGGATGTCCGGGAATTAATGACAACAGTTATAACGGTAATATTAATAGATCCATCCTCCTCCTCGCTTACCAACGAGGAAGCGAACGAACAACCCCCCACCCGTTGGCAGTTTTATTATCCATTCCATGAGTGTTGCACTATTTACTAGTCAGTTACTTAGGCAAATTTAAAAGCGGTACTTTAGTTATGCTTGTCTATGATCAAGAAACTGTGCTCCAAGTCGTCCATAACCGCGGACACGGCTTTCAGAAAGTTTTACCCTGCAGGGGTGCAAAAATAGCAACACACACTCGATCAACCTCGGAAAAACCAAATCAAAACCCAACGAGGCTTTCACGACAAAGCAATCACAAGATTCAGAAATATTTTAGGGGGCCACCCCATTAAGCTACCCGCAACGAAGTTAGCTGACTCCGAGACGGACTCAAGGTTTGGGTGGACGGCTGTAAACAACTGGGAACCCGAAAGTGTGACTGGGCTTGTCGATACCGCGAAAACGTGTCCCGATCCTAAACAGTACAGGTGCAGTACATCGCACAATTTAAATAAAGCAGTAAGGCATGGCATAAGTACAGTATAGTAAATAAAACCTCAAACTAGTTTGTGGCCCCAAGAAATAAGAATGAATCAAGCTCTGGCTCAAGGGGGTCCCATAAGCCTCCCGGATGTGGATAGCGCGAATATTCAAGCAACAGGAATCAAGTACTCGGGGTCCTACGGGACACAAGTGAGCATGAAAAACCAAATAGCAGATATTGCTCACCGGTGCCACTTTCATTAGTTATCCCATACTACTCAGGTTAAGTTGTTTAGGTACCTCGTTATCCATCAGACACTCACATACCCTACACATGTTGTTCTATGACTCGCATGGCTCAAACAACTCCTGTAGTAATGGCTCAAGGGATGGAGGAACAAGCTTTGGTGGGGTTTAAAAGTAAAGGCTATGCAATACTTGGGATTCAGTTTAATGCAATCGCGACTCAATGATGCAAGAATAAGATAGATGCAATAGGTACTATATGTATGCAAGCATGTGGTAGTGCTTGCCTGGCATCTCAGTTGAAGCGAGAGAAGGATCTGGGTAGTGCTCCTGGTTTTCTTGGTATATCCTCTGCTCAGCGTCTATTCGAAGAAGAACCAAACAAACAAGGGCCAACATAAATAAAGTGCACAAGCATAGGAATAAAATGCGACAAGCAAACAATCATGCCATGATGAATGATGCACAATTTGCATGGCAATAAAGTAGCATGGCATGGGTGAGGTGTGGAATACAAGAATAAAGCATTTTATTGAGTTTTAGTCACATTTTAACCTCATATTAGTTGATGTATACTTTATATTTATATGATGCATGCTGCAAGTCAGAACATGGAATGCGTAAACAAAAAGGTCTCGTCGAGCTAATCATTTTAGACATATTATTTGTTAAATTTGGAGTTATAACACAAAAGTTATTAATTAAATAAGGAAAAGGGCATTTTATTGTAATTTTAATCAACTTGGAATTTAAAGTGTGCAAAATATATTTTGGATAGCATAATTGAATTCCTCATGTTTTTTTGATTTCAAAACAAATATTACATGCATTATTTGGAAATACAAATTAAAAGTTATTAAAAACAGATTTAAATTCATCTTTAAAACATTTACTGAAATTGTTTTTATTAAACAGAAAAACGAAACGACTTTTTGTACTCAGCACCAGCTAGCCATAGCCACCGACGAGTGGGGCCGACGCTGACTAGGCCTAGCTGGAAACGTTGCACAGGTGCGGGGTTTTCTCACTGCAGCAGTAGCTAGCCGCAGCCACTGCTCGGTGGACCCGACGCACACGTGGGCCCACGCGTCAGCGGGGAGGGGGAGAGACTGCCACGCGTCACAGCGGGGAGCGCGGGTTGAGGAACTAGGAAACCCAGGTGCCTATCTGTAAAAAGACAGGAAGGCCGACCGGTGGGGCTCAGGCGGACCGCGGGTCAAGGCGCAAAAAGGCAGGGGGGTATGCGAAAAAGGGCCACGGCCACTATTTTTCTTCTACGCGATCTGTCGACCGATCGGTGCGCGGCGTGGGGCGGGGGATCGAACCCAGGTCGCGGCGCTGGCGCAGGGGATTGTGGCCAGTGCGGATGGCTTCAGGATGATGACAGAGGAACGGGTGAGGCCTAGCTAAGCCTCTGCGAGGCGCATCGACTCGCAGACAACAACGGCTGCCATGCACGGAGGGCGTTCGGCGAAAGCTCCGGCGAGCACAGACCGCGGCAGCGACAAAGGAGATGTCCGTCAGGACGAGGTACTCACCTAGGGGAGGTTGATGGCGATGGATCGGCTTGGGATTCGTCGGAACAGCGAGGAAGCAGACGCTCCGGCGAATCTAGGGTTTCGGTGTGCGCGCTGGTGGTAGCGCGTACAGGGGTCGTCTCCTCCTCGCCGGCGTGTACTGGGCAATGCAGGGCGGTGTAGAGGGACGTCCTCGATCTCCTCGACCACTCCCACGTCGTGCTCGCTGGCTGGAACGAGGAGGCGGCGGGGTAGACGGCGGCGGCTGGCGGCAGAGCTGGGCGTCGGTGAAGAGGAAGGGGAGGAGAGGCATGGCTCTGGGCGGATCTGGGAGAGACAGAGGAAACGTGTGGAGGGAGGAAAAGAGGGAGAGAGGAAGGACGAGGCCGGTGGGCACGGGGTAGATAAAGGTGGCTTCGGTGCCACCTTTTCCCTCCTCCTCGAGCACGTGCTCGGCCGGCTGGGCTGGCTGGGGCTGGTCCAGGGCGAGGTAGAGGCAGGCAGGTGGGCCAGGAAGAGGGGAAGGGAAGCTCGGGTGGGACCTGGTGGCAGCAAGAGAGAGAGAGAGGTGGGAACCGAGAGGGGAGGGGTAGGTAGCTGGGGTGTGGCCAGGGAGAGAGGGTGGCCAGGTGGGGCCAGCTAGGTAGAGAGAGGGGGTGAGGCCGAGAGAGGGCAGCTAGGGTTAGCTTGGAGGAAGCTCGGTTTATGTTAGATGGTGCCCATGGTGGTGGTAGGGTGTACTAGGGTAGATGAGGGGTTAGGTTTAGGGTTTTTGGCATGATCCACATGACCATGCATGGATGGAGGTGAAAGGAGAGGAAGGTGAGGAAAAGAGAGAGAGAGATGTGGTGTGGTTTTTAGCAAGACCAACTAGATCAAGCAAAAGAGGGGTAGAGGAAGATGGAAGATGATCCACTCAAAATTCAAATAAAATCCAAAAGACTAGAATGTGGTGGTTCTCGCATGGGCCATGCATAAATAATAAATGCCTCCTCTAGTAGTGAAAACCACTAGATTATCTCATGGCATTTGTATAAGCAAGCTTCCCAAATTTTGGAATAAGGCCCAACAAAAGAAAAGAGAGCTTGTTTACCACATGGATTAAATAAAAGATCATGCATGAATATAAGGTGGCCAAGCTTGTGTGTATGTGCCACTAGCCAACATGACCCCAATGGTATTCCTACATGAGCTTATATTCATATTTAAACCATATGAAAGCTTGACAAGGGGTTCCACTCACATAGCATGCAAAGGTGGCCATGTGGCTCTCATATACCAATAATGTGAAAACAACATGGTGCATACATGGGAGCATGTGGAGCTAGAATTGGATCCATCCCAACCCACATGAGCTAGATGTAAAACCAAATAAGTTGCAATGCTCATATATGGTGGAATGGTGGAATGATGGGGTGATGACAAGAAAGGTGGTGGAGTTGAATAAAAGATATGCCCCCAACTCAACTTGGGCATTAAACAATATATCAATAACCAAATACAATATCAAGAGGCAAATACAATTAATAATGCATATGAGAGAAGAACCAAATCAAAAGGGTTTTATATGATGCTCAAATGCAAGGTGGCATGATGACATGAGCATGATATAATTATGATGCAACAATTATATATAGAAAGTAGCATTTATATAGACTAGGCTAGTAGCATTGCAATTGTTAGACAATTGGGATGCTACACAAGGCGGTTTTCCTCGTATGCTTCGCGACTTCCCCTTATTCCTGTGGTGCTGGTGGTGTTCAGTTGGAGAGCTTCGGCCGGTGGCGAATAACGGCGAGCAATCCCTGATGCCTTGGCGTGCTGCAGAGGGTAAAAACAGATGGGGCGATGCAGTAATTAGTGGCGGTCTCAAAGGTGAGAAAACGAGAGAGGGGAGCTCGGTATTGATGGCATCTCAACCTTCCTGAGGGTACTGCAGCAGAACTCCGGCGGCGAGATTGGAAGCTTCGGAAAAACAGAGGCTAGTTTGAGGGAAAATCCAAAGGGGAAAAAGTGGCGGCGGGGTCGGGTTTTTATGGGGAAGGGATTCGTGGAGAAGGGGCAAGAAATCGACCGGAATCGATCAGATTTGAAACAGGGACGGCATCATGTTCATCGCGGTCTCCAACCGTGAGGTGGAAGAAGATGGGCGGGCCCTACCTGTCGGTGACAGAGAAGGAGAGAGGGCCGGTGGTTGCTGCTATTGTGACGGGCCGGCCTTGGGCCACTGTGGCTGGTTGCGTGCTGCGCGTGGTGGGGAAGTGAGCGGTAGTTAGCTAGGTGGGCTGGGCTGCGGGGTCAGCGGCCGGGCCAGGGGGTTCGGCCAACAGGATTAGGTTAGATTTTTTAAATTCTTTTCTCCTTTTCTATTTTCTTATTTCCTTCATAAGTTTTTCATATGACTTTCAAATGAGTTGATTCCCGTCTCCAAAATTTCAAAAATTATGTAGATCCTCTTAGGATCATTTTTGCAAACTTTTATTTAGTTCAACATATCGTATATTCAATTCTCTTAATAATCCCCTATAGGAACATTAGTAAAACCAAATGGAGTTGAAACTAGTTTTTTTTCAATTTTTTTACATGAATGCAATGCAATGCAATGCAAGAGAATACATATGAATGCAAAATTTTCCAATTTTAGAAAATTGGGATGTTATAGCTGCCTTGGACCTTGTTGTTGATCCAAATGATACAGTTTTGGCTCCTCAGAGGCTTGATCTTGCTGCTATGAAAGCACGTCACTTTGTCACTGCTGGCTCTACCTTGAGAGCTTGGTTTATAGAATGATGTTTACTGACAGGGAAGAGAGAGAGATACCTCTCCCCCAAACCACTTTGTTCAGTATTTCTCAGGGACCTTTGTCACGCTCCAAGGAGGATATGGATGACAACCTACGCATTCTTGGCTTTCATGGACATTATCAGGGGGATGCGCCCTCATACGACCCCTCTATGCACTACACAGGCGAGTCCTTCATCACGTATCAGGATGAAGGGGCCTCCTCGTCGTAATATGGAGGTGCACCTTCTTGGTCACCATGGAGTTGAGCCCCACTTAGGCCAAAAGCCTAAGCTTCGGGGGAGGTATACCGACATCACGCTCATCTATATATTATGTTTTATTGGTTCTTTGTGTATCCACTGTTTCGCTTTCTTTTTGGTTCTTGCTGCTGCTTCCTCAAAAACACAAAAATACCAAAAATATTTTTGTTGTTTCTCTTGGTTTGTTTCTTTGTTTTCTAGCTTTGGTCTGCCTTAAAGAAAAATCCAAAAAGATTTTTCTTTGTTTGTTTTTTGATTTGTTTGCTTGTTTTAAAAAATCGAAAACACCAAAAATATGTGTTGTTCTTCTTTGGTTTTGTGAGTTCTTTGCAGGGTTCACCGTCCTCAGTGGATTTTGGTTTCATGTTATTATTCAAGTCACACAAGTGAAGGGCAATAATGAAGATTAAGAAAACTTGAGGTGTGGTAAGAGGCTAGTAACTAACTCTATTTGTTTTCATTTTTGTACATATACTCATCATTGTGAGCATTCTTAGTATGTTCATGTAAGGTGTATGTTATTATGGATGCTTAGTAGTTCTTGCTTGTCTGTGATTAGCCCCAGTTTGCTAATAGTTTGTAGCATGTCATATGAATGTTTGCTTGCATTGTATTATTCATATTTTGGTATGATATTGTGGTATCCTCCTCTGAAATTTTCATGTGAATCGACTTGACACATGCTCATGCATGCATATGACTAAACAATAGTCAGTAAGCCTCGATGATTTATTTTGCCTTAGAGTTCTTGTATCACTTTAATGCCATAATTAGTCTTGTTTTGTTGCAAGCATGATTATTACAATTATTGCTCTCTTGTTTGTCGCTCCCTCTTTATTGCTAGCCTTCACTTGCACTGAGTATGGCTCTACTTGTGCTTCCAACTCCCCAAAACCAATGTTGCAAACAATGTCCAACATACCTACCTATTAGCATCATTTGCTATTTCAGTGCATATTTATTATGCCTTGTTTTCTTCCAAATAAAATATTTGTCTGTTTTGAGAAAGTTAGTTAGTAAAGCTCTCACGACCTTGATGGCACACTTTATTTCTTGCACTTAATAATCCTGAACAATTGTAACATTTCCATGAAAGTTATATGCTTGCAAATCATAGGCTAGGAGTTAGCAGAACCGTGCTGCCATGGGGAACGCTTTCAACACTTATGGAGACATATCCAGTTGATACCTTGCTCTTTTGTGTGCGGATGTCGTCGGTGTGAAATAAAAGGGGAGCTTGTGAGTTCATGGAGTATATATATATGTGTGTTAGAGAAATGCCTAGGCCGCTAGCCTAAGCCATGCCTAATCATGGTGGAAACTTGTAGTATTACCATAGTGAGCATTTGTGAAGCATCCTCAATAAAAATCTATGCAAATAGTAAATAAAAAGATCGCCGAGATGCTCATTGTCTGCTTGACTTGTCATTTTGATCACGGATAGCTCCTATATCATGTGCAAGGGGTACCCCATTGGCGGTTCTCTATGATATGCATGTATTTACAATGACAAGAACTTACAGGTAACCAAAGTTGAGTAGCATGTGGAGCGGCCCTCGTACGCAAGGGACATGGGATTTCCAGTTTCTGGACTGTCAAGCATATAACTCATATTGGACCTCACTTTCACCTTAACCACATGAAGATGCCTATGATAGGGGCAATGAGATCTCAAAGCTAATGAGTTCCTTACTTTCAGCATTTGGAAGCCTTTCAAACTTTTCAAAACCTTTTCACTTCCTTATTGATTCACCACTTATTCTATGAGCACCTTCTTGAGAGCATAGTTGTCATTCTTGTGTTTGTCTCAAAACTTGGTTAATTATGTCATGACCTTGATGCTTGTATCTCTGATATTTTTACTTCTAGTCTTCACTTGAACTTCAGAGGTGCCTTGGCATTTATATTGTGCTCTACAAAAAAAGGCAAGCGAGATACCACTCTATCATACCTTATTATGAGCATTGCAATGTTGCTTATGTTTATGTTCCATGCTACTTATTATTATTGAGTTGGTTTCTCTTCATAGCTTGCAATGACTATTGAGTAGACTTAGTTGCATACTTCTTATTATGAATGGTTTAAGTATCTATTCCTTTGCTGAGATATATACATCATATGAAGCAAATGTGTTCGTGAAAGTTCTTTTATCGCACTCGGTTTTTAACTGAATTGCTTGAGGACAAGCAATAAGCTAAGCTTGGGGGGAGTTGATACGTCCAAAACGTATCTACTTTCCCGAACACTTTTGCTATTGTTTCTCCTCTAAACTTGTGTGATTTGGATACAACTAACACGGACTGACGCTGTTTTCAGCAGAATTACCTTGGTGTCTAGTTTTTGTGCAGAAAATCAACTATCAGGAAAAATCCCGGAAAATATGCCAAAAATCCTATTTCACCAAAAGATCCACGGAGCCACAGTTCGAGACGGAGTGGAGGCCTGGGGTCCCACACCCCTGCCAGGCGCGGGCCAGGCCTGGTCGCGCCTAGGGGGTGCGGCCACCCCAGGCACCCCCTCGGCCTCCCTCCTCGCCTATAAGAAGCCTCTTGACCTAAAAACCGAGGGGGGTTCGACGCTTTTCCAGAAATAGTTCCTCTGCGCCGCCACCACCAGAAACCAAGATTCGGATCCAGAAACTCCGTTCTGGCACCATGCCGGGACGCGGAATTTGGAGAGGATCAATGCCATCGTCATCACCAACGCCTCTCCATCAACCATCCATGTTTCCCTCATCCATGAGTGAGTAATCCCTCGCTGTAGGCTATGGGGATGGTAGAGATTGGATGAGTTCTATCTTGCAATCGAATAAGATTGTTAGGGCATAGTGCCTAGTATCTCTATTAGTGCTATTTGACTTTGTTGCAACTTGTTGTGCTTAATGCTTGTCACTAGGGCCCGAGTGCCATGATCTCATATCTGAACTTATTATTGAATCATTATGATAGTATTGTTTGTGATCTTATATGCAAGTTGTGTACACATATCATTGTCCCGATCCAAAGGCCCCGAAGTGACAGAAATTGGGACAACCAGAGGGGATGGTTGTGGTCTGAGGATCACATGTGTTTATAGAGTGTTAATACTTTGCTCCGGTGCTCTATTAAAAGGAGCACCTTAATTGTCAGTAGTTCCCTAGAGGCCCCGCTGCAACGGGCTAGCAGGACAAAAGATGTTGTGCAAGTTATCATTGCGAGCACGCATGACTATATATGGAGCACATGCCTATGATTGTTTAGTACTTGGATGCTTATTCTTATTTATCTGCAATTGCCCTATATCTTGTAGTTACATGTTTAGACTCGTCCATGCAACGCCCGTCCATCCATCCCTATGCCTACCGCGCTCATATCCTACTATTTGCTGCTACTATTACTATTGCTCATGTTTTGCTGCTGCTACTGTTGCTTTGTTGTTGCTACTACAAACTATTGCTACTAATAAACTTCTATGAGCAAGAACTATTTCCAGGTGCAGCTGAATTGACAACTCAGTTGTTAAGGCTTGCAAGTATTCTTTGGTTCCCCTTGTGTCGAATCAATAAATTGGGTAATACTACCCTCGGAGACTATTGCGATCCCCTATACTTGTGGGTCATCAGGTACAAACCCTCGTCGACCTGCGAGGTTCAGTAGCAACTCCGTTTGAAGTTTCATGATCACCATCATTAGCTGCCTCTCTTATTGGTGCAGGAGGCATAGGAACATCTTCCGGAGCTGCGCTAATCTCAAATCCGAGAGAAGGTTCAATAACCTCATCAAGTTCTACTTTCCTTCGAGTCACTTCTTTCAAGAGAAACTCCTTCTCAACAAAGGATCCATTCTTGGCAACGAAAACTTTGCCTTCAGATCTATGATAGAATGTATACCCAATTGTTTCTTTAGGGTACCCTATGAAGACGCATTTTTACGCTTTGGGTTCAAGCTTGTCGGGCTGTAACTTCTTTACATAAGCTTCACAACCCCAAACTTTAAGGAACAACAACTTAGGTTTCTTAACAAACCACAATTCATACGGTGTCGTTTCAATGGATTTACATGGTGCCTATTTAAAGTGAATGCGGCTATTTCTAATGCATAACCCCAAAACGATAACGGTAAATCTGTAAGAGACATCATAGAATGAACCATATCTAAGAGAGTTCGATTATGATGTTTGAACACACCATTACGCTGTGGTGTTCCAGGCGGTGTCAACTGCGAAAGTATTCCGCATTTCTTCAAATGCATGCCAACTCGTAACTTAGATATTCACCTTCGCGATCAGATCACAGAAACTTAATCTTCTTGTTACGTTGATTTTCTACTTCACTTTGGAATTCCTTAAACTTCTCAAAAGTTTTGTATTTATGTTTCATAAAGTAGATATACCCATATCTACTCAAGTCATTCGTGAAAGTAAGAACATAACGATATACACCGCGTGATGCTACACACATTTTACCGCACCCATCGGTATGTATTATTTCCAACAAGTCCGTAGCTCGCTCCATTATCCCAGAGAATGGAGTCTCAGTCATTTTTTCCATTAGACATGCTTTATATCTTTCAAGTGATTCAAAATCAAGTGATTCAAGAAGTCCATTGGAATGGAGTTTCTTCACGCGCTTCACTCCAATGTGACCAAGACGGCAGTGCCACATGTATGTGGAATTATCATTCAATCTCATTCGTTTAGCATCTATATTGTGAACATGCGTATTACTACTATCGAGATTCAATTAGAATAGACAATCCATCTCAAGCGCATGACCATAAAATATATTACTCATATAAATAGAACAACCATAATTCTCTGACTTAAACGAGTAACCGTCTCGCAATAAACAAGATCCAGATATAATGTTCATGCTTAATGCAGGCACTAAATAACAATTATTTAGATTTAAAACTAATCCCGATGGTAGATGAAGAGGGAGCATGCCGACGGCGATCACATCAACCTTGGAGCCATATCCAAAGCGCATCATCACCTCGTCTCTCGCTGGTCTTCGTTTATTCTGCAGCACCTATTTCGAGTTACAAATATGAGCAACCGAACCAATATCAAATACCCAGGCACTACTATGATTACTAGTAATATACACATCAATAACATGTATATAAAATATACATTTCTTCTTGATGTTGTTGTTCTGAAGATCTGCCAAGTACTTGGACCAATTCTGCTTCCAATTACCTTCGCCCTTGTAGTAAAAGCACTCAGTATCAGGCTTAGGACCAGCCTTGGGATTTTTAGTAGGTGCGACAGCTTTCTTGCCGCCCTTCTTGAAGTTTCCCTTATTCTTAGTCTTGCCATGCTTCTTAAAATTGGTGGTCTTATTGACCATCAACACTTGGTGCTCTTTCTTGATCTCCACATACGCAATCTTTAGCATGGAGAAGAGTTCGGGCAACGACTTATTCATGCGCTGCATGTTGTAGTTCATCACAAAATTCTTGTAACTTGGTGGCAGTAATTGGACGACACGATGAATCCCCACCGCATTAGGAATCGTTATTCCCAAATCTTGGAGTTTGTTTGCGTTCCCAGACATTTTTAGCACGTGCTCGCTTGATACGTCGGAAACGTATCTATAATTTTTTATGCTCCATGCTTGTTTACTATCTACTTTGATTTGCTTTGTCTACACTTTGAGGTGTTTTTATATGTTTTCTGGAACTAACCTATTAACAAGTTGGCACAGTGCCAGTTGCCTGTTTTTGGTTCTAGAAAGGCAGAAAATCAATATTATCGGAACTAGACGGGACAAAAGCCAAAGTCAATATTTTACCGTGGGCAACACGAAGCCAGAAGACGAGACGCAGAAGGATCACCAGGGGCACACCCCTGGCCGCGTGGGTGGGCCCACCCCACGCCTGGGGGGTGCAGCCGCCCTGGTGGCCCCCCTGCTTCGCCTCTTATCCTATAAGAAGCCCCCGATGCAGAAACCCTAGGCACCTTATCAAAACTCCACAAAACCGTCTGTAGCCGCCGCCACCATCGTCCCTACATCGAGGGGATCTGAAGTACTTCCCGGCACCCTGCCGAAGGGGATATCATCCTGGAGGCCTTCTTCTTCATCATACCTTGCTCTTGGGGTTTCCCAACAGGGTGTTCAACACGCATCAAGACTTTCTGGCGCCGTTGTCGGGGAGGCTAAGGACGTCTTCACAAGGGGAGTCCTCCTCAACCTTTCTATTTACTTTGTTTTTAGTTTTCTTAGTTTCTTTTGCTTGGTTTTGTTTGACTCATTTTATCAAAAACTCCAAAAAAATTAGTTTAGTTTGGTTTCCTTTCTCTTATAAAAAACACAAAAAATTAGTTCCTGCTCTAGCTGCTGCTACTGCTTTTGGCTTGCTCCACTTTTGCCAAAATGAACTCTGCTGAGAACACAAAGTAGTGTGACTTCACTAGCACAAACAACAATGATTTCCTTAGCACTCATATTGCTCCACCTGCTCCTGATGATACCTTTTATGAAATTAAGCCTGCTTTGTTGAATCTTGTGATGAGAGAGCAATTTTCTGGTGCTAGTTATGATGATGTTGCTGCCCATCTCAATAGCTTTGCTGAACTTTGTGAGATGCATAAGTATAAGGATGTAGATGGAGATATTATTAAGCTCAAGTTGTTTCCTTTCTCCTTGAGAGGAAAAGCTAAAGATTGGTTGCTATCCTTGCCTAGAAATAGTATTGATTCTTGGATTAAGTGCAAGGATGCTTTTATTGGAAAGTACTACCCTCTTGCTAAGATTATATCTATGAGAAGTGATATTATGAAATTTAAACAACTTGATAATGAACATGTTGCTCAAGCTTGGGAAAGAATGAAATCTTTGGTTAAGAATTGTCCCACTCATGGACTTACTACTTGGCTGATTATCGAGACTTTTTATGCAGGTTTGAACTTCTCTTCAAGAAACCTGTTGGATTCAGCTGCTGGTGGTACTTTTATGGGCACCACTTTGGGTGTTGCAACAAAACTCCTTGATAATATGATGGTTAATTACTCTGAATGGCACACTGAGAGAGCTCCACATGGTAAGAAGGTAAATTATGTTGAAGAAACCTCCTCTTTGAGTGATAAGATTGATGTTATTATGGCTATGCTAGTTAATGAGAAAGCTCGTTTAGATCCAAATAATGTTCCCTTAGCCTCTTTGGTTGCTCAAGAAGAGCAAGTTGATGTGAACTTCATTAGAAACAACAATTTCAACAACAATGCCTATAGGAATAATTTTGGTGGTAACAACTATAGGCCTTATACTCCTAATAATGGCAATACCTATGGAAACTCCTAAAACAATGCTAGAAGTGCCCCCTCTGAACTTGAAGTTATGCTCAAAGACTTTATTAGTAATGTTTTATCGCTCTGCATGATTATGGTCATTATTGCTCTCTTAGTTGGTTGCTCCCAGTCTTTTGCTAGCCTCCACTTATATGAGTAAGCTCTACTCATACTTCCAACTTCCAAGAAACCAAGTTATTCCAAAGTGTTCACTATAAACTCCTATGCATGGTGTGTTACACCATTCCAAGTATATTCTTATTTTCAGCTATCTTCCAATTAAAAATCATTTTGTTATGTGAAAACTTAGTGATTAAAGCCCTCACGAACTTGATGGCACACTTTATATTCTTTTCACCTAATAAACTTGAACCATTGTGTCATCTATGTTTTTATATGCTTGCACTTATACGTTCGAATTAGCAGAACCATGCTGTCATGGGGAACGTTTTCAACATTGCACTTGTACTTTGTACACAGTTGATATCATGCTCTTTTGTCTATGGATCTCGCCGGTGTGAAACAAAGAGGGAGCTTGTAAGTCCATGGAGTTATGTATTTTGTGTTAGAAAAACGCCTGGGCCGCTAGCCTAAGCCATGCCTAATCATGGTGGAAACTTGCAGCATCACAATAATGAGCATTCTGTGAAGCATCCTCAATAAAAAGCTATACACATAGTAAATAAAAAGATCACTGAGATGCTCATTGTCTGCTTGCCTTGTCATTTTGGTTATGGGATACTCCTGTACCATGTGCAAAGGGTACCCCGTTGGCGGTTCTCTATGATACACATGTACTTACTATGACAAGAACTTACAGGTGACTAGAGTTGAGTAGCATGCGGTGCGGCCCTCGTATTCAAGGGACATGAGATTGCCAACTTATACTTTGTCAAGCATATACTCCACCTTTGTTCACTTTAACCTTAATCACTTCAAGATGCTTATGATAGGGGCAATGAGGGCTGAAAGCTAACAAGTACCATAATTTTTGGAAGCTCTTTTTGAAACTTGAAATCCATGCTTCCCTTTATGAAGGGCCTTTCTTCCACTATTATATTTAGTCTCCACCTTCTACCTTTAGGCACAATTAAGAGAGCATAGCTGCCATTCTTAGTTCTATGTGCAGTGTCCCAAAACTTATTGATTGATGCATATTGTGATATTACTTGTTCTAGGCTACTTGTATCTAGTCACTCTTATGAACTTTGAAGGTGTCCTATGCACTTATTTGCTACTCTATGAGGGACAAGTTGAATGCCACTATGCCATGTTTTCTGTATGTGAAACAAACAAATGTTTTTCAATGCATGTTATTCATGATCTTTATTTGTAGCCTTTCATGTTGCATGCATAGTTACTTTGTCTTATTGTTAGAACTCCATATTTCATGCACATGTTTAGAGTTCTTTGATTCCAGCTTTCAATGCTTGCAAATGGTTTGATCTTGGTTTTGATGGTGCATGTCACCTCAAAAATTATTCTTTTATCACTTACCTACTCGAGGACAAGAAGGAGTTAAGCTTGGGGATGCTTGATACGTCAGAAACGTATCTATAATTTTTGATGCTTCATGCTTGTTTACTATCTACTTTGCTTTTTTTTGTCTACACTTTGAGGTGTTTGTATATGTTTTCTGGAACTAACCTATTAACAAGTTGCCATAGTGCCAGTTGTATGTTTTCTTCTGTTTTTGGTTCCAGGAAGGCAGAAAATCAATATTCTCGGAATTGGATGGGACAAAAGCCAAAGTCAATATTTTACCATGGGCAACACGAAGCCAGAAGACGAGACGGAGAAGGCTCATCGGGGGGCCACACCCCCTGGCCGCACGGGTGGGCCCACCCCGTGCCTGGGGGTGCAGCCGCCCTGGTGGCCCCCCTGCTTCGCCTCTTCGCCTATAAGAAGCCCCCGATGCAGAAACCCTAGGCACCCGATCAAAACTCCACGAAACCGTCTGTAGCCGCCACCACCATCGTCCCTAGATCGGGGGGATCTGAAGTTCTTCCCGGCACCCTGCCGGAGGGGAGATCATCCCGGAGGCCTTCTTCTTCATCATACCTTGCTCTTGGGGTTTCCCAACGAGGCGTTCAACACGCATCATCGCTAACAGAGACGCCTCTTCTATCTTGTAGTTAAAGAACTTCTCGGAAGCTTCACAGCTTTCCACGGCCGCATGAGTCCCAAATGTCATTTTGAGATCATTGATAATATCATGAGGGTCAAATGGCACACTAAAATGTGGAGTAGTGATTCTTTCGAGTGAGGTAAACATTTTTCACCTCATTGGTAGCATCAGCTGCATGCGGGTCACCCAGCGGTGCATCCAGCACATAGGTCAACTGACCAGCATTGAAGACAATCCTCATGTTACAGAACTAGTTCGTGAAGTTGCTTCCATTGTTTTTGAGCTTTTCTTTCCCTAGGAACACATTAAAATTGATGGTAGGGTCTCCATGATCTACAACATATTTGCAAAGAGTTTAGATTAAGTTTATAATAAATTGAATTCAAATTTAATTATTAAATTAACTAGGTGAACTCCCACTCAAAACAACATCCCTCATGTTGTTTTAGTGATCACACGAACCAAATCCACTACACCAAGTATGATCTTCACGAGAGAAGATGTAGTTTCAAAGGCGAACAATCAACATGTTCATCATATCATTCATATGACTCATAATTTACCTTTCAGTATTCCGTGTTCCGAGACCATGTATGTACATGCTAGGCTCGTCAAGATTAACCTTAGTATCCGTATGTGCAAATATGGCTTACACCCGTTGTATGCACACGTAGAATCTACACCCGATCATCATGATATGCTTCAAAACGACGAGTCTTAGCAACGGTGCCTACTAAGGACGAACACTTTATTACTTGATATTTAGTGAGAGGGATCATCTTATAGTGCTATCGTCGCGATCTAAGCAATACAAGATGCATAAAAGGATTAACATCACATGCAATTCATAATATGTGATATGATATGGACTTTCTTCTTGTGCATTTGATCTCCATCTCCAAAGCACGGATGTGATCTTCATCATCACTAGCGTGGCATCAAGGTCAATGGTGCCGCTTCATGGTTGTCCATCACCAACAGCAACTATTACAACTACTTGGAATAAAGCTATTACATGATGAATAGACACACATGTCTTAACAAATTTGAAGACAACCATTAGGCTCCTGCCGGTTGCCATATTACAATAAGGATCATTACATACATTAAATATAATAACAATCACATCATGGCCATATCACATCACATGCCCCTGCAAAAACAAGTTAGACGCCTCTAATTTTCTTTGTATGTTTTACGTGGCTTCGGGCTTTCGAATAGAACTGTTCTTACCTACGAACAAGAACCACAACGCTGATACAAGTGTTGTTAAGTGCCCATTGTAAATTGAATCTTAACTATGGTGGGAGAGACAGACACCCGCAAAGCCACTTGTGCAATAAAAGTTGCACGCTAAGCGTGGAGCAAGTCTCATGTGCAACGACATGTAAGGTTAGCCCATGCGCTTCATCCCACCATCCCGCAAGATGCAAAGTACACGAAAATCAAGCGACAACAAAAGCATTAACGCCCACAAAACCATTGTATTCTACTCATGCAACAGATCTACGCATAAATACGTCTCTGATACCACTTTGGGGTTCGTTATGGAAAATAAAAATATTCTATCGCAAGAACACATAAAACAAAGATCCAATCTATGGAAAATCAAAGATCTAATCTACGAGATCGGTGCAACAAGATTGTAGAGAACTAATCCTCGTAGATCCAAAGCATTAACGAGATCGGATCTCGTGGTTGATGTAGTCGGTCTCAAGATTGCATAGACGATCCTTCTGGCGCCATGTTCCGGCAGCGCTTCCGCACTTGGTCAGACGTACGAAGTCGATAAAGACCTTCCTCTTCCTGTTCTAGCGGGCAGCGGAGGTAGTAGATCCCCTTGGAATCCCAGCAGCACGACGGTGTGGTGGTGGTGGTGGTGGTGGAGGAGAGAATCCTACAGGGCTTCGCCGAAGCCGGAGAAGGATGATGGAGGAGGGAGAGGGACGGCGGTTAGGGTTAGGGACAAGGGGTGCGACCCCCCATCCCTCTTTACATAGAGGGGGATGCGTCCAAGGGTTCCCACCCCTTGGCCGAGTCCTTCCCCAACTCGGCGGCCAAGAGAGAGAGGTGGGAACTTGCCCTCCCCCCCCCCAAGTTTCCCTTCTTTCATCTTTAGGGTTTTCCCCTTTTTCCTTGTGGTGGCCGGTTTGACCCCCTTGGGCTTGGTGCGGCTGGCCCTAGGACCCCCACGGCATGCCACAGCCCAAGTGTCCCCTCCCGGGGTGGTGGACCCACTGGTGGTCCCTCTAGAACATTCTAGAAGCTTCCGATCAAAACACCGAAAATATCTCTGAACCCCAGAAATTGACTTTCCTTACATGAATCTTATTCTCTCCGGGCCATTCCCGATCTCCTCGTGATGTCCTGGATCTAATCCGAGACTCCGAACAACATCCGGTATCTAACTCATATTCCATATCTAATTAAACAACATCGAACCTTAAGTGTGTCACCCTATGGTTCGTGAACTACGCAGACATGATCCAGACACCTCTCTAGTCAATAACCAATAGCGGGATCTGGAGATCCATAATGGCTCCCACATAATCAACAATGACTTCGTGATCAAATGAACCATTAACATACGATATCGATTCCCTTTGTCGCGCGATACTTTACTTATCCGAGGTTCGATCATCGGTATTTCCATACCTAGTTCAACCTTGTTACCGAAAAGTACTCTTTACTCATTCTGTGATATGACATCCATTGTGACCTAGTCAGATGCTTGCAAGCCAATTGGATAACATTCCACCGAGAGGGCCCAGAGTATATATATCTGTCATATGGATGAACAAATCTCACTCTTGATCCATGCGCTTCAACACATACTTTTAGAATACCAAATACCACATTTATAACCACCCGGTTACGGAAGTGGCGTTTGATGTCATCATAATACTCATCCGGTAACGGTGATTAACATGATCTCATGGTCGAAAGATTAGGTTACTATGTATCTGAAAGCTTGTATCAAAACGAACTTAATGACTTGATCTTATGCTATATTTACTATGGGTGTGTGTCCATCACTCGTTCTCCTAATGATATGATCTTGTTATTAATAACATCCAATGTCCATGATCAGGAAACATGGTTATCTATTAATCAACAAGCTAGTTTCAACAAAGGCTTACTATGGACTCTTTTATACTTATAAAACGCACAAGTATTTATATTTCTGATTAATACAATTATAGCATAGGATGTAAACATTTATCATAAACATAAAGATATAATAATAACCACTTTATTATTGTCTATTGGGCATATCTCCAACAAAACGCGCCCTACAAGTACGAGCTGTACAAGGCCTAGCGGTGAAAGAACTATGTATGATTGTGTTTGGAATGTCCCCCAAAAAATGAAGATTATAAGCTTGGAAAGCAATTGTTGGAGCTTTAGCGTCAAATGAGAGCAAGCAGAAGCATCACTTGGAGGTCATACCAACACGTAATATTTGTGGCACTCGCAATGATAAATAACTAGGAAAGGTGGCGCGGCAACATGCCGCGCCCGTGACAAATATTTTTATATGTATATAATTAGGTCTAACATACATAGTAGTGCATCTCAAATTTCAACTTCGACAGGAACTATAACTGGAATTAGTACATAATATTAAACCATGTCACTCATTACCTAAAAAATGTTCATGGCTCGTTAGCCAATAGTAGTACAATTTCTTTAGTAAGCACATAAAAAGATGGGCGGAAGCACGGTATCAATTACCACTGCCATGTTCATAACTTTAGAATATTTTGTGTTAGTTGCGTGTCTCTGCACTTTGTTCTGCAAGTACCATCATACCGATTCTTGCAGATTATTTTGTACCTAAAACATTGGCCAAAGCACGTTTATTCAGCCAGATGTTAGATAATCACGCCAATTGAGACGTCATCCCATAGAGGGATAGATCAGAAGAAGTGAGCTAGAAGTCCTAAAGGTAAACACAAACAAGTAAGCCAACGCAGACTGCATTATATGGAGAAATGATAAAAAATATAAATGCAGAAGTTGTTAATTTGTACGAACTAAGGCTAAGAGGAGCAGTCAGGCCTGAATTTTAAGCCAAGCGATTCTCATCTTGTGAGATCCTTCTTCCTACCCGTCAAGGGGCGTCAAAGTACCGCGTGCAGCGTTGCGCCACAGAGAACTGGACGTGTTGTAGTTTGTTCCTGCCAGACGTGGAAGGACATCATGGCTCCAGGCGCAGCTCTGGTGTCCTACCTATGTCCCCACCGCTGTCGATCCCTGTAATTCACCAAGCCCATTTCAACCCATCTAGCTAATAATCAAGTTTCTGTGTAAACGTTTCCTGTAAGTAAATGCTCTTTCCTTAAAATCATACCTAGTGGATAGAAGATGAAATTATCTGTTGCCGCAACTCATATGATCTACACATATCCTGTCTGAAAATCGCGTTTACACGCAGGGGAAAGAGCGATGGCGACGAAGCAACTCTGAATTGGCACAAGAGATAAGATGCAATTATAAACATAGTGGAGAAGCAACTCTGGGATTTATATTGAAAATGTTAATCTAATAAAAAATACGACCATGACTATATGCATATGTCCTATGATATAAATGTCAATTACTATATTAACATGTGAACATTTCTATAAGAACTATCGCATAGAAAATGTACGAACAAATAAAGAAGTACCTGCCGGAAGAAGGCCTTCAACTCCATTTCGCAAGATCCACCTCACTATGTAGGGATGTAGAAGCAAAAGCTTGCTGCCTTGCTGGAGGCCAAACAGATTCAAAGATTGATCTGAACATGTTTACATATCAATTAGGAAGAATCAACAGCCAACATACGTATAGAAATGGTATACAAATTGAAAAAAAAAAGTTCAAAGGTAGATATAATAAGTATATATCGACAACAGTAGTAACCAGCAACAGTAGCAACCAGGATGATAGCTAAAAAGAAATCTTGAAAATAAAGAGAAGGGATACACCTCAATTGAAGAACCAAAAACCAACATATTTACAGAATTCACTCAATGTGAATGCATTACACGCGTAATAACAATCAAGATGGTAAGCCACTTACGAAATAAACATAATGAAAATTTTGAAATCGAGAACCTGAGCGTTGATAGCTCAAAATGTTGGACCATCTCCGATCCCTTCTATATATTCATAAACCTTCATGGATGCATACTTGTGGTAAAATATCTGCTCGATGTGAATAAGATCGGGCACCCATTATTTCGTCCCATTCAGGATTATAAGGTTGTCTCGTACATGACTGAGGAGAAAATGAATAACTCAGAGAAAAGTTACTACATCCATCCCAGGAAGTATTGTCTTGATTGGATTCGCACGCGATTTCTGTATCCAGAAATGGCCAATCCAGTCTACCGGCAAGAAGTTATCCTTTTCTACATCATCAAGAAGTTATAAATTGAGAAGACAATGTCCATAAAAAAACACAATGTCATGTATGAAAAACTCTAATCGCATCAATTTACAGGCTAAACTCCCTTGTTTGCTGGTAAAAAAAGTTAGCATGAATATACTACTTGCAGGAAGAAACTGATTTGGAGTTTGTTTATGAACATAAAGGAATTTTGGCCTCTACCAAAAATATACTACTTGCAGGGAGAAACTGAATTGGAGAAGTTTGTTTCTGATCATAAAGGAGTTTCGGCCTCTACCATGAATATACTATTTGCAGATAACATAAGCTGCAACAATTAGTGTAACTTAACCTGAATGAGCTGCGATAATTAGTGTAACTTAACCTGAACAAAGTAACCACACTCTGAGGCTCTATATGAATATAAAACATTCGAAGCCAACAAAATACAAACTGTTTGGAGCCATTCAAAATACAAATCAGTATACTACATTACTACTTCCCAGTAATTGCTATGTGAAACTAAAGTAGAGAATGCCCTGGGAGGGAATATTTACCTCGATCCAAAATTAGTCAAAATTATTGGTACAAACCACACAAACAAAGTTCAAATGCCAGCTTGGTGCATTCTAAACGTGCTATCTCTAATAAATGAAGGCCTTCTTTCTTGAACAAAGCAACACGAATGTCAGCTACATGTGGCTTTTCTATTTTCTTAAGTTATGCAGTAAAGCAAGAGACACAACGAAAAAGGACAACATATTGTCCTCCATCAATCAGTCTGAAATGTCGACAATTTAAAATTTCCTAAGAAACATGTTGATTATTTTAAGAACCAGCCACATAATAAGCAGGGTTCATATGCTTTATGTAGTATATACGCAGCACTTCTGAACTTGAAGTAACAATTGGTATCCTGGTTGTTGGGCTGAATGCCCTAAACTAAAGCGCGAAGGGAGAATTAAGTTATAGTAATACACCTGCATCGCACCGATCAAATTCGGCTAAAAATCACACCAAAGCCACTTCAAGTAACACATACACACCAAGTTGGTAGCCTCGGGGCTGATGGAGGCATATGCGCCCTCATCTTCCTCCTCTGGATCTCGAGAAGATCTACAAAAAAAAGAAGAAATTATAAGTTGAGGATGACAATGCCGCGGTGAAACCAGAGGCAATAAAAAGGCAATGAAAGAAATCAAGGAATCGGTTGAACTCACTCATCCTAGCATGTCTCGCGGGCGTCGTCTTTTGCTGATCTGCCATCGGAGACAGAGGCTGCTGTTCGTTTCCTGCCAAGTCCACCTCCACGCGGCTAGCCGACTCGGGAAGAAAAGATGACCACGGTCGCCCTGAGCATGGGCTGCCACAACGTCACAGAGGCGGACGGCGAGGTGGAGCAGGGTCTCATGCCACCACGATGTAGCGCCAGTCGACGACGGCCTCCACACGTGCCTTGTCGGCGATGGAACCCGCGTCCACCAATTTTTTCCTCCACAGAGGCGTGCACTCACCTAGGGCAGAAATCCGACAGCGAGACTGCGCGCTGGCTGCTGCAGCAGTCCACGCTGGATCCGTCCTTGCCATGGCCACCACCGTCGATGGGTGCCCCAGATCCACACAGTCCACGACCTCTGCTTCTTCCTTCTCCACCGTCCTCGATGACAGCGAGGAAAGGCCTCCTTCAAGCGTCGCCAAAAATTGTAGGCCACGCACGCCGGCGCCATGGTCCCATTCGCCGCCACTGAGCCATAAATTTGTGACCTGCCCCCTCGCTGGACAATTTGTGACTATGCCTCCAGAGGAACGGAAGGAAAAAAAGGCAAATCAAATCCACGCAATAAAAAAGGAAATTCAAAAGAGAAGTGGCGGCGCAGCGGTTCTCCCCATCTCCGGCTGTTCTGCCAGGTTGAACTCCCGAGCCACCTAACACGCGCTGCAATCAAAGAAGGGCCACGAGCACAAAGAGAGGGAGGAGGTGGCGGAGGACGTGCCTCGGGTGAGGCAACCAGGCCGGGGGCGTGCAGCCGCCGAGTTTTCTCCGGCATGGGGCTGGGATGACGACCGTCCGCTCCGCTCGATGCGGAAAAAGCAAACGGCCAGAATTAATCTATGAAAGGAAAACGGGAGGTTGGCAGAGAAAGTATAGGTGGCAGTCGTGGCACGGTCGCACCGCTTAGCCTCCAACCACGCGTACGCTGCGGAATCAATCGGAGAAAAAAAAAACGGAAGGAAAAAAAATCGGTGAGGTATATAAGTAGACGCGCGTCGCTTTGTACCATGGATGCCCGGTTACTGTAGATCGCGATCTACAGTACCAACGCCTGATTTGGCATGCCTAACAGTGCGCTGAGATGCTCCACTTTCATATATGTAGTTATATGGCAATTACCGGAGAGTGAAGAGCTGAGAGATACTGGTAGAATGTGGCTGTTTAGGGTCTTTGCGAGTGCTGCAGGCCTGCAGCTGATGTTAGGAATTTGCTGTTGCTGTTAGTTTGGCGGATCTAGCAATTGTGAAACGATCTATACTGAAGCTAAAAGACGACACTAGTACAAATCCGATAATCGGGACATTGTCAAGGGAAACAAAGTTGGCAATTTAAGGTCCGAAACAGAAAGTGATTTAACCATGCCCCCAAGCTAAAGCCAGGTGGAATGGTGTTATCTGTAGACTTATCCTTCTCGGAATTGAACCAAATAAATTCTAAATCAAGGTCTAGTACTCCACAAGAGTCGTCTGTTGTTGCGAGGATTTGCAGCCTGACACTTGTCTCGCGACGGCGATTCTCTGTAAGTCCAATCCGCTACCTCTGGCAGTCTCATCACTCGTCTCCAACTCCCCTTCCACCTGTGTGCTGTTTCACCCCAATAGGTAACCGTTTGGAACGTATAAAAAGCCACTATCCACCGCTTTTCCCTTGCGTGCAGCCGGCGAGCAGGGTGGCGTTACTGTCCACGACATCGACGGCGAGTAGAATTTGGTTTGACATCCACATTCCACGGCTGGAGCTGCTTCAGTAAACGGTGAAGTAAAACTTAGAGAAATGAAAAAAATACTCTAGAGGAGTAAAACTATGTTTTCTTATTTGCAATACAATAGGTTTATACAAAAATATATATTATCATAGATTACTAGTCAATATATACCGATACAATTCGATACACCTAATACATACCGATACAATCGATACATAGAGAATACATACTTCCGACATAAACCAAAGTATTCGAGTTATGCATTCGAACACATAACAAAAATGTGACATCTATTCAAGATCGAGTTAATCGATATACTTCCTCCTGTCTTTTTATTAAAATTTTCATAAATCTTTTTCCAAAATTATTGAAATGGTCAACGAACACCACTTTCTTTGTATAATGCATCATCTAAAATAGTTTAATGGTGCCATGCAAAATACAACTTGTTGTCTTCGTCCTCGATTCATATAGAATTTCTTTTACTTCATTTGTAAAAAATCAAGGAAGTCACGAATTCTTTTACTCCATTTTACAAAAAAAAATGATAAAAAATCACCGTTTCCCCCAAATGTGTCGGTTGTGGCCGGCGGTGCCGGCGATCCATCTCCAGCCGGAGCTACCATCCCTTCATCACTCAACTCCGGCCAGAGATCCCGCACGCAGACCCAACCCCATGTGGGTGGTGCCAATCCTAGGCCGCACGGGATCTACGGTGGGCGAGGAGAAGGGGGCGAGCTTCGACGCGACATTGGTGGTTGTTGGCCTCAGGGGAGCCGACGGGTTGTCGTGATCACCAGAGGTGACGCTGGCTCCGCCTTGCGATGAATCGAGCCGGACGATGGCCGATCTAGAACAAATCGGGGCGGAGGCCGGCGAAAATCGATCCCCTCATCGATTCCGACGACGATGAGAAGCGAGCGACGGAGAGGTGGGCTGGAGGGCGGCGCAGGGACCGGGGTGGGGTGGCGGGGTATGGCGGTAATAGACGATGACGCCGACAGGAATGAGTGCGGGGGCGACG
This sequence comes from Avena sativa, assembly GCA_916181665.1. Lineage (NCBI taxonomy): Eukaryota > Viridiplantae > Streptophyta > Magnoliopsida > Poales > Poaceae > Avena > Avena sativa. The sequence continues at coordinate 233,175,741 of OV702279.1, forward strand.
AGGTGGTACTTTTTCTCTAGAGTGACGGCCGACTCCTAAAATTAGTCCTCCGTGACCTGTTTTACTCATCCAACTCCTATTTTTTTCTCCTTTAAGAGCATCTCCACTAGCGTTCCCAGGAAGGCGTTCCCGGGGCGATTTTTTACTTCCGGATGGCAAAATTTCACCCAGTTGCGTTCCTAGGCACCCACTTCGCCGAATTTGGCCCAATTTACATCCGGCGTTCCCAGGTCGTATCTGGGGCGCTGGGAACCGCGTGGGAACATTGAATGAAGAGAAAAAACGGGTGGGCCAACCCTTTCAGCGACACAATGCCGAGCTCCCGCCTTTCTTCTCCCCCTCCCACCTTTCTTCTCCATTCCCCGCCACATCTCCCGCCAGTTCCTCGAGCTCCCGCCCACCATGCCACCCAAGGGTTTCGTCAAACCCCGATCCACTGTCAGTATACCAAAGGTGAAGAAGCCGAGGAAGCCGACACCGATGCCGGAGGGCTTGACAGACGCTGAGTGGTTGCACGATTGCCGGTGGAGGAAGATCGAAACAGACATCCGCAAGGATAGGACGGCAAGGTGGAGGAGGAGCAGCGGCTTTGGAGCCCGCCGCATGTAAGGAGATGTTCGCCCGACACCGATCATCGTCGCGCAGTACGCCACGCATTGGGGGAGCCAACCAAGCGTGGAATCTCCGGCCGGGTTCTCGCCGACCTCACGGGCCATGTTCCAGGAGAGTCGGGTGAACCCGCGCCAGAGGTTCTCGTCATCCCCCGAGTTCGACGGCGGTTTCAATCCGAACGTGCTCTTCCCCTGCCCCGTGCCTCACCCTCCGGCCTTCAACATCGACATCAACGTCCCCTACGCCAACTCTCCCCCATACGCCGACACTTCGTTGGCCATGCAGAGCGGTCCTCTTCTATTCGTCGGCAGCTGCTCCTCACCCATCCCCTTCGGTGACTCGGGCGCCCGCAACGTTTTTAGCGGAATGGCGGGCAACGCTTACATGTCGAACATGATCGCCTTGGGTTCCGTGGTGGCTCCTTCTTCACTCAAGAGCAGTCCTAGTCCAACGCCAAACATGGCCTCAAATCCCGGGATTTCGCTGAAGGACAGGTCGACCAGACGCAAGATGAGGATAGGAAGGAGGCCGAAGAGGACGCCTTGGCAGTGGCGAAGGGCAAGAGAAAGAAGAAGGCGAGGACGTCGGTGGCGCCGGAGCCCCGCGTCAAGTAGACGCCACTTGAGGACCTTTGCCTCACCAAAGCATGGAAGTCCGTGAGCATGGACCCCATCACCGGCGCAAACCAAAACTTAGAGAATTACTGGAGGCGTGTGAAGCTGGCGTTCGATGAGCGCAACCTTTTGGACCCAAAGTTTAGCAAGGTCCACATGGAGCGCGAGGAGAAAGCCATGACCAATCACTAGGGAATCGTGCAGTAGGCGTGCAGCAAGTGGCACAGCATTTCTTGAAGAGATCGAGCGCACTCCAGTCAATGGTGCAGGCATGGATAACAAGGTAGTTCGTCGACCTCTAGCCGAAACTATGCCGACTTCATGCCTTTCCTGACACACTTCGCCTTGTCTTTGCATCTCGTTTGTGCACTTGGCATGTATCGGGACGAAACCGGCATAGAGTTCAAGTTCTGCCATGTGTTCACCGAGATACAGACTGCCATAAATGGGTGGACACTCGCATGAGCCTCTCCAAGAACAAGGATGGTGTGTACAACCCGGAGGCTCCCCCCAGCTGCCGACGAAGGAAGGTGTGGCATCCCGCAAAACCACTACTAGAAAATCGCGTTGATTTTGTGCATTGCATCATCATGACCGCATGCTCATGTCATCATGCCACATTGCACTTGAACATCGCCATCATCTTGCATTTGTTCGCATAAAACTATTTTCGAAAACGCCTAGTTTTGTTTTCTAAATACTCCCGTCTTTATTCAAATTAAAACCCGGGTCTCCGGAATATTTTGTTTCGTCTGCCAATGGATTTCAAACGCCCCGTTTTAAATAATAAAATATTTATTTTATTTTTAGGGGGCAGCCGTACCGGGCCGATCCGACCCAGTCGGCCACCCCCAAAACAAAACCAGCCCCCCCTAAACCCTTTTCCTACCCAGTCCTATTCTACCCACCCTTCAGCCACCTCACCCCGGCCAATCGCAAACTGCCACCTCATCCTCTCCCTTCCTCCCTCCAATCCCATGCCGCCACCTCACCGAACCCCCTCCACCTCATCTCCCCTCCTGCCCACGCCACCTGCGCGTGTCCCACCCCACACAGCCGCCTCCACTCCCTGCATCCCACCTGACCCATGCAAGAAGCACACACACGCAAAACACGCCCCCGGTCCCACCTGCTGACCCCACTCTCCCTGGCCCCACCCCGTTCGATCCCCTCTCCTACCTACCGCACGCCCCGCGTTCCCCCACCTACCGCCCCGTCCCTCTCCTCCTTGCCCCGCCGCCGCTCCTCCTCTCCGCCGACCCAGCGCCCCGCCGAGCCCGTGCTCAAGTGACCCCGCCGCCAACCGCCTCCGCGTCGCCGGCCTCGCCTCTGCTCCCCTCCTCGCGGGCAGCAGGGTGCCGTCCTGGACCTCGCATCGCCGGCCCGAGCCACCCCTCTCCTCGCCCGGCCTCGATCTCTCCGCCAGGGCGCCTCCGACCGCCACCATGGCCTCCGTCCTTGCCAAGCCCCCCTTCAACCTGGACCTCCTCGCCGTCCGCCAGCGCTTCCCTCCCCTCTGGCCAAGGTCTTCTTCCACGCGCCCACGTCCTCCTCTGCCTCGAGCTTCCGACCGCGCCATCGTCACGACGCCGCCCTCCTTAGGTCGGACCGTCGTCGCCACCTCTAGCTTCGACCGCGTCCTCCCTGCACCATGCGACCCTCCACCTCGCCCAGAACCCGCACCCCCGCCTCGAGCCCCTCTCCCTCACCTCGCACCCTCGCCTCCATCCTCGGCGCGGGCGCCGCCAGGAGCTGTGCCGCCGCTCCCCCTCGCGGTCTCCCTCGCCTCTCCCGGCCACCTCCTCGACCCGACTTCCTCTGCACCTCGGCCATGTCGTGCTGCCGACGTCCATCTCCACCCCGCGAGTGCCTCTACTCCTTCCGCGGACGTCCTACCATCGTCTCCCTCGTCTCTGTCCCGCCCAGAACCAAGCTCCATGCCACCTGAGTCGTTTCCCTTCGGTGCAGCGGGAACCGTGGGTGCTCGATGGTATGTCTGAATGAGTCAAGGCTCCTTGCAATGCTCCTTGAGTTCTTCTGCTTTTGCACATGTTGGTGCTATCTGTTGATGCCACGCATAAGTACTGCTTGGCATGATGCTTTGCCTCACCAGGACCAACCATGTGATGTTGGTGTGATGCCCCTCGAAGGTCAAGTTCTGTGTCGATGAATGGAGACGAAGCTAAGTACCGGTACCTGATCTATTCAAGTTCGCCTTCCACGGCAAGATCGCCTTCCCGGAATGCCATGACCGTCTACATGGAACTGAAGTCGCCGGTACCCCAAGATCTACCACACGGACGAACCACGGACCTGGAGAATCCCCGGACACCAAGACCGATCCCGTCGAACCCTGAGACCGAACCCCGAACCCTCGGAACCCCAAGATCGCCGAGACCCCCTCCATGTGTGACCCTAAGCCTCTATATTTTTATAACATGATGTTTAACTCGTCGCATATTAAATTGATCATGCATGCATATTTGTGTGGGTTGGGGGCATTATGCCAATTCATCTCATAATTAAATATGGAGTCTATATGCGGGATATCTTTGTCTTATTCCGGACTCCATTTAAATTGGTGTAGCGAACCGGTGCTATCTTTTGCCATGTTAAGACAACATTTAAATTGCGGGGTATCTAAACAATTTGAACCTATTAAAATAATTGTCGAGGCCCGGATCCGCTTAATTTTGCCTAATTCCATCGCATCTTTGCCATGGCATACATCATACATGCACCATGCCTGATCTTCTGCCGTAGTAATAAATAGTGCATCCGGTGTTTCTTCTAGTGTTTTGCTTCTTCGCGGATAAGGCCGTTGAGTTGATGTGAGCTTCGTCCCGATCTTAGGATGAACCTTCGGCAATGTTTTCAGGCGAGCATCCCTTCCCCTTCTACCTATTTTGCATTTATAGTCTTTATTCCCTCTTGTTGATCTATTGCTATCTGTGTTGCGTTGCTCTAGTTTCCGTACCCGTGATTTCCTTGCAGCCTTATATTGCCTTGGACACATCCTATTACCTGTTGTTTGGTAGATAGTTGGACTTGCGCGCCGTAGTCGCTTGCTCAAGTGCTGTTGCGTGTCGTCCAGTACCGCAGTTGTTGGAGTATTGCCGTATGTTTAATGTTGAAGATGATCATGGCTTTAATTATCGTTCAATTCAATTATTGTTTAATAACTAAAAATTGAAGTAGGTAATGCAGAGGCACAGGTGGGCAATAGATGTTATTTGGTTGTTAACCGTCCACTTGTGTCCCGTAGGACCCCGAGTACTTGATACCTGTTCCTTGAATATTCGCGCTATCCACATCCGGGAGGATTATGGGACCCCCCTGAGCCAGAGCTTGATTCATTCTTATTTCTTGGGGCCACAAACTAGTTTGAGGTTTTATTTACTATCCTGTACTTATGCCATGTTTTACTGCTTTATTTAAATTGTGCGAGGTACTGCACCTGTACTGTTTAGGGAAGCGGAGTGTTTTCGCGGTATCGACAAGCCCAGTCACATTTTCGGGTTCCCAGTCGTTTACAGCCATTGACGCAAACCTTGAGTCCGTCTCGAAGTCAGCTAACTTCATTGCGGGTAGCTTAATGGGGTGGCCCCCTGAAATATTTCTGAATCTTGTGATTGCTTTGTCGTGAATGCCTCGTTGGGTTTTGATTTGGTTTTTCCGAGGTTGATCGAGTGTGTGTTGCTATTTGTGCACCCCTGCAGGGTAAAACTTTCTGAAAGCCGTGTCCGCGGTTATGGACGACTTGGAGCACAGTATCTCGATCATAGACAAGTATAACTAAAGTAGTGCTATAAATTTGACTTTACAATGACTAGTAATCAGCTTCACTATAATGGAATGGCTAAATAAAATTGCCAACAATTGCTTGTTTGGGTTGTCGCTTGCTACCATTGTATCTGACTAGTAAGTATTGCAACTATAACGGAATGGCTAAATAAAAGTACCAACAACTGCTGGGTTTGGGATATCTCACGCTTATTGCATCTGACTAGTAAGTGTTGCAACTACAATGGAATGGTTAACTAAATTGCCCACTGCTTATTATATCAGGATGACTATCTATACCTGACTAGTAATTGCTGCAACGACAACTGAATAAATAAAACTGCCAACGGTGTGAGTTCCTCGGTTGACTTCCTCGTTTGGTCTCGAGGGGGAAATACCAGGATGGGTATGTTTGGTGGTAGTATCAGGTTGGTTCCGAATAGGTCTTTCTTACCCCTCTCTGATAGCCGCCAGTTGTATCGAGTCTCTATAGGTTGTTTAGTGCATGCTGCACTGCCACTTCAGTCCACCATACCTGTGTAGGCGAGGACCGCCGAAATCTAGCCTCGCCGTGTACTGGCCTCAGTACTGACCGCTCTCTCTTTTTCCTTTGCCCTTTGTCGTCACCCCTTTTGTTTAAGCAGGTTTTGAGATCGACGTCGTTAGCAGGGTTACCCTTCCGGCTTGGCCTGGGCAGGGTTATGGACGCCATCGGTTATTCTTCAGGGCTCTTAGCCCCATTTGCATCTTGTCCGTACTCGGACGCTATATCGTTTTCAAGGTGATTTGGATCTTTGTATATTATATCTGTATTCTTGACTCATGGAGTCGTGTTGTATATATATATCTGTTCTGTGGGTCCCATCGAGGACTGTTGTGTAATGTTATTACTTTGTTTTCCACCCGCACGCAAGTGCCTGGTGGGCACCTTTGAATCGTTTCTATGCGGGTTTGGCGGGAAGCGCTGAAACTTGCATAGGGCCGATTCTGAGGGTGTTACAGAGAGGTATCAGAGCTCAGCAGTTGTGATACCCCACAAGTCCAGCCTGTAGGATAACCTAGCTAACGGCCGAAGTAGAGTGTCAAAACTAGTTTTGCAAAATCGGTTGGATAGTTCTGATTAGGTCTGATTTTACTCCTTACCCCTCTGCTGCTCTCCTCTTACCTCTGCGTGTTTTGAATCCGCTCTCTTCTCTCTCTTCGAGTTCAGGATTTCTCGTGGTTGGGTTCCATCGTACCTTCAGGGTTTCGCTTCCTCCTTTGGTAACGGTGTTGCTACATCTGGTCTTCATGCTATCCGAGGAATCCTTCGCCTGGTGGACTTCTCTTTGTTCCTTCTCGTGCCTTCCGGTGTTTTCCGACGCGACGACATCATCTACGCCAGATCCAATGCAGAGTCTGCATCACTCCTTTGTTTCTGAACCTCGCTTGTCGAGATCTACAATCTGAATTCTGAGAGTTGGTTGCATAATTTCCTATTCATGTGCAGGGTAATGCTTTGGGTGCGCGATGGACTGATCACCATCCGACTACTCTTATCATTCGCTCTTGCACCTTGAATGGTGAATCATTGCAGTTATACTCCTTCCGCGGAAGTTAGAGTTGGCCTTACCCTTTTGAGACCTTTACCTTCATCTTTGTTTCTCCGGAGGGTTCTCTCGACGAATGGGGAACAATCCTTGTTGGTGGTGTCGCCATTTTCAAGCTGAAGAAAGAACCATTGTTAGTGGTGTCGCGAGGATCTTCACGAAGCGCGAAGGATCAGATCGTCGGTCTTCTTCCCTGTACCATGAGGCGGATCTCGAGGGCGAGATCCATTGTTAGTGGTGTCGAATTGTGGCATCCCGCAAAACCACTACTAGAAAATCGCGTTGATTTTGTGCATTGCATCATCATGACCGCATGCTCATGTCATCATGCCACATTGCACTTGAACATCGCCATCATCTTGCATTTGTTCGCATAAAACTATTTTCTAAAACGCCTAGTTTTGTTTTCTAAATACTCCCGTCTTTATTCAAATTAAAACCCGGGTCTCCGGAATATTTTGTTTCGTCTGCCAATGGATTTCAAACGCCCCGTTTTAAATAATAAAATATTTATTTTATTTTTAGGGGGCAGCCGTACCGGGCCGATCCGACCCAGTCGGCCACCCCCAGAACAAAACCAGCCCCCCTAAACCCTTTTCCTACCCAGTCCTATTCTACCCACCCTTCAGCCACCTCACCCCGGCCAATCGCAAACTGCCACCTCATCCTCTCCCTTCCTCCCTCCAATCCCATGCCGCCACCTCACCGAACCCCCTCCACCTCATCTCCCCTCCTGCCCACGCCACCTGCGTGTGTCCCACCCCACACAGCCGCCTCCACTCCCTGCATCCCACCTGACCCATGCAAGAAGCACACACACGCAAAACACGCCCCCGGTCCCACCTGCTGACCCCACTCTCTCTGGCCCCACCCCGTTCGATCCCCTCCCCTACCTACCGCACGCCCCGCGTTCCCCCACCTACCGCCCCGTCCCTCTCCTCCTTGCCCCGCCGCCGCTCCTCCTCTCCGCCGGCCGCCGACCCAGCGCCCCGCCGAGCCTGTGCTCGAGTGACCCCGCCGCCGACCGCCTCCGCGTCGCCGGCCTCGCCTCTGCTCCCCTCCTCGCGGGCAGCAGGGTGCCGTCCTGGACCTCGCATCGCCGGCCCGAGCCACCCCTCTCCTCGCCCGGCCTCGATCTCTCCGCCAGGGCGCCTCCGACCGCCACCATGGCCTCCGTCCTCGCCAAGCCCCCCTTCAACCTGGACCTCCTCGTCGTCCGCCAGCGCTTCCCTCCCCTCTGGCCAAGGTCTTCTTCCACGCGCCCACGTCCTCCTCTGCCTCGAGCTTCCGACCGCGCCATCGTCACGACGCCGCCCTCCTTAGGTCGGATCGTCGTCGCCACCTCTAGCTTCGACCGCATCCTCCCTGCACCATGCGACCCTCCACCTCGCCCAGAACCCGCACCCCCGCCTCGAGCCCCTCTCCCTCACCTCGCACCCTCGCCTCCATCCTCGGCGCGGGCGCCGCCAGGAGCTGTGCCGCCGCTCCCCCTCACGGTCTCCCTCGCCTCTCCCGGCCACCTCCTCGACCCGACTTCCTCTGCACCTCGGCCAGGTCGTGCTGCCGGCGTCCATCTCCACCCCGCGAGCACCTCTACTCCTTCCGCGGACGTCCTACCATCGTCTCCCTCGTCTCTGTCCCGCCCAGAACCAAGCTCCACGCCACCTGAGTCGTTTCCCTTCGGTGCAGCGTGAACCGTGGGTGCTCGATGGTATGTCTGAATGAGTCAAGGCTCCTTGCAATGCTCCTTGAGTTCTTCTGCTTTTGCACATGTTGGTGCTATCTGTTGATGCCACGCATAAGTACTGCTTGGCATGATGCTTTGCCTCACCAGGACCAACCATGTGATGTTGGTGTGATGCCCCTCGAAGGTCAAGTTCTGTGTCGATGAATGGAGACGAAGCTAAGTACCGGTACCTGATCTATTCAAGTTCGCCTTCCACGGCAAGATCGCCTTCCCGGAATGCCATGACCGTCTACATGGAACTGAAGTCGCCGGTACCCCAAGATCTACCACACGGACGAACCACGGACCTGGAGAATCCCCGGACACCAAGACCGATCCCGTCGAACCCTGAGACCGAACCCCGAACCCTCGGAACCCCAAGATCGCCGAGACCCCCTCCATGTGTGACCCTAAGCCTCTATATTTTTATAACATGATGTTTAACTCGTCGCATATTAAATTGATCATGCATGCATATTTGTGTGGGTTGGGGGCATTATGCCAATTCATCTCATAATTAAATATGGAGTCTATATGCGGGATATCTTTGTCTTATTCCGGACTCCATTTAAATTGGTGTAGCGAACCGGTGCTATCTTTTGCCATGTTAAGACAATATTTAAATTGCGGGGTATCTAAACAATTTGAACCTATTAAAATAATTGTCGAGGCCCGGATCCGCTTAATTTTGCCTAATTGCATCGCATCTTTGCCATGGCATACATCATACATGCATCATGCCTGATCTTCTGCCGTAGTAATAAATAGTGCATCCGGTGTTTCTTCTAGTGTTTTGCTTCTTCGCGGATAAGGCCATTGAGTTGATGTGAGCTTCGTCCCGATCTTCGGATGAACCTTCGGCAATGTTTTCAGGCGAGCATCCCTTCCCCTTCTACCTATTTTGCATTTATAGTCTTTATTCCCTCTTGTTGATCTATTGCTATCTGTGTTGCGTTGCTCTAGTTTCCGTACCCGTGATTTCCTTGCAGCCTTATATTGCCTTGGACACATCCTATTACCTGTTGTTTGGTAGATAGTTGGACTTGCGCGCCGTAGTCGCTTGCTCAAGTGCTGTTGCGTATCGTCCAGTACCACAGTTGTTGGAGTATTGCCGTATGTTTAATGTTGAAGATGATCATGGCTTTAATTATCGTTCAATTCAATTATTGTTTAATAACTAAAAATTGAAGTAGGTAATGCAGAGGCACAGGTGGGCAATAGATGTTATTTGGTTGTTAACCGTCCACTTGTGTCCCGTAGGACCCCGAGTACTTGATACATGTTCCTTGAATATTCGCGCTATCCACATCCGGGAGGATTATGGGACCCCCCTGAGCCAGAGCTTGATTCATTCTTATTTTTTGGGGCCACAAACTAGTTTGAGGTTTTATTTACTATCCTGTACTTATGCCATGTTTTACTGCTTTATTTAAATTGTGCGAGGTACTGCACCTGTACTGTTTAGGGAAGCGGAGTGTTTTCGCGGTATCGACAAGCCCAGTCACATTTTCGGGTTCCCAGTCGTTTACAGCCATTGACGCAAACCTTGAGTCCGTCTCGAAGTCGGCTAACTTCGTTGTGGGTAGCTTAATGGGGTGGCCCCCTGAAATATTTCTGAATCTTGTGATTGCTTTGTCGTGAATGCCTCGTTGGGTTTTGATTTGGTTTTTCCGAGGTTGATCGAGTGTGTGTTGCTATTTGTGCACCCCTGCAGGGTAAAACTTTCTGAAAGCCGTGTCCGCGGTTATGGACGACTTGGAGCACAGTATCTCGATCATAGACAACTATAACTAAAGTAGTGCTATAAATTTGACTTTATAATGACTAGTAATCAGCTTCACTATAATGGAATGGCTAAATAAAATTGCCAACAATTGCTTGTTCGGGTTGTCGCTTGCTACCATTGTATCTGACTAGTAAGTATTGCAACTATAACGGAATGGCTAAATAAAAGTACCAACAACTGCTGGGTTTGGGATATCTCACGCTTATTGCATCTGACTAGTAAGTGTTGCAACTACAATGGAATGGTTAACTAAATTGCCCACTGCTTATTATATCAGGATGACTATCTATACCTGACTAGTAATTGCTGCAACGACAACTGAATAAATAAAACTGCCAACGGTGTGAGTTCCTCGGTTGACTTCCTCGTTTGGTCTCGAGGGGGAAATACCAGGATGGGTATGTTTGGTGGTAGTATCAGGTTGGTTCCGAATAGGTCTTTCTTACCCCTCTCTGATAGCCGCCAGTTGTATCGAGTCTCTATAGGTTGTTTAGTGCATGCTGGGCTGCCACTTCAGTCCACCATACCTGTGTAGGCGAGGACCGCCGAATTCTAGCCTCGCCGTGTACTGGCCTCAGTACTGACCGCTCTCTCTTTTTCCTTTGCCCTTTGTCGGCACCCCTTTTGTTTAAGCAGGTTTTGAGATCGACGTCGTTAGCAGGGTTACCCTTCCGGCTTGGCCTGGGCAGGGTTATGGACGCCATCGGTTATTCTTCAGGGCTCTTAGCCCCATTTGCATCTTGTCCGTACTCGGACGCTATATCGTTTTCAAGGTGATTTGGATCTTTGTATATTATATCTGTATTCTTGACTCATGGAGTCGTGTTGTATATATATCTGTTCTGTGGGTCCCATCGAGGACTGTTGTGTAATGTTATTACTTCGTTTTCCACCCGCACGCAAGTGCCTGGTGGGCACCTTTGAATCGTTTCTATGCGGGTTTGGCGGGAAGCGCTGAAACTTGCATAGGGCCGATTCTGAGGGTGTTACAGAAGGCCGGAGGTCGGTCAGAAGAAGGCGAAGATGCTGAAAGCTACAAGACCTCCTGCCGAACGTCTCCACGCGTCCATCGAGAATGGCATCGCCGACTCCAAGGCCCATGCCGAGAAGAGGGAGGAGAAGGCCGACGAGAGGTGGACGCAGCTGTTGCAGAACCAAGACAGGAATCTCGACCTCCTCAAGGCGAAATTCGCTGCCAAGAAAAGGAATACAGACCTCCAGTTTCCCGTGGGCGGCAAAGACACCTCGATGATGAGCCCCCTGATACGTCCAAATTGCATCACCATTCTATATCATAATTTGCCTCTATTCATTGATATATTTCTTATTATGAGGTGTTACTTAGGTCTTTTCCTCTGTTTTTGCATGTTTGATGATTCTTGGAGGATGGACTGCCGGAGTCAGGTTTCTGATGGAAAAAGAGGTGTTTTGATGCAATTCCTCGAAGATCAGAAAAATACCAGAAAAATATTGGAAAATTATATTTTCCCAGAAGACGAAGGAAGCCAGAAGGGGAGGCGTAGCTGGGCCACAGGGGGCCACACCCCCCTAGGCGGGTCCCCCCTAGGTCGCGCCTAGGGCAGGTGTGGCCCACCTGGCCGGCCTCTGACTCTGCCCTCTCGCCTATATCTTCCTCTCGGAACCCTAATACCAAGGGGCGACCACAGAAAGATTTCTGTCGCCCCTACAGGGCGGAAAACACTGAGAGAGAAAGAGATCTCCGGCAGACAGATTTCTGTCGGGGAAATTCCTTCCCGGAGAGGGGAGATCGTCGCCATCAACATCGTCATCAAGCTAGACTTCATCGGGATCATCATCATCATCCACACCATCATCTCCATCAGCACCATCATCACCACTCCATCCCGCTGTAACAATCCTGTTGGATCTTGCATTAGTTCTTAGGGGAAACTTTCCCGGTGTTGATTACTATTGTAGTTTATGCTTGTGAGTGGAACCATTGGATTATTGTTTATGTTCAGATTGTTATCCATTACCATATCATCTTTGATCTTGATCCATATGATGTCTTGTGAGTAGTTTGTTTAGTTCTTGAGGACATGGGAGAAGTCATGTTGTTAGTAGTGGATTTATGTTGAGTTATTATTCAATGGTTTAGTATTTAAGTTGTGGTGCTATTCTTCTAGTGTTGTCATGTGAACGTCGACTACATGATACTTCGCGATTTATGTGCCTAGGGGAATGCATTTTGTATTTGGCTACTAATTGTGGGGTTGCCGGAGTGACAGAAACCTGAACCCCCGTTAGGACACCTTTGCACAAGGGAGCGTAGGATCTCAGAGTTTAAGGTTGTGGTTAGGTTTATATCTTAATTACTTTCCTGTGGTTGCGGATGCTTGTAGGGGGTTTAATCACAAGTATGTATTAGTCCAAGTAAGGTCGATACATTAGCACAGGTTCACCCACACAACACTTACAACACCAAAGAAGGGTACTCAGCTATTTGAAGCGAAAGCACTTGACAGAATTCCCATGTGACCTCGAGAACGTTTGGCCCTTATAAGTATTTCCACCGGCTTGTCCTTTGCTAAGAAAGGATTGGGACACTTGCTGCATTTGTTCATTGTCTTTATTATTTGCACTTTGTTTCTTTGCTTTATCAGAAAACCCCTGAAAATTCGTTTGCTAAGTATTTACAGAGATTTCCTGCTCCATACCACTAGTCAACACCTTCCGCTCCTCGTTGGGATCGACACTCCTATTTATCGAAAGTACTATGATACACCCCTATAATTGTGGGTTATCAAGACTATTTTCTGGCGCCGTTGTCGGGGAGTGAAGCGCTATTGAAGAGTGGAACCGGTAAAAGAAACTTCTACTGTGAGTATTGATTTTTGTTTCTGTTTGTTACTTTGTTTCCAAAATGGATAACCAACTTGGTTTTCTGTTTGGTAAAACTACTACCACTGTTAGGGTAGTATATGAACCACCACCTGTTGAGATAGATCCTTTTAAGATACCTACAAGTATTGTTGATCGTGTTATGGATAATTATTATTTAGGGGATGTAACTGTTCATCCTGGTGATCACTTGCTTTTTATCCATGAATTATGCGGGTTGTTTAAGTGTGCAGGTATCACAACTAAACAGGTGAAGAAAAAGTTACTCTCTATATCCTTGAAAGGGAGAGCTGAAGAATGGTATAAGATGCTGAAGAATAGACAATCCATGGAATGGGAGGAAATGGCATCTCTCTTTTATTCTAAATTCTATCCTCCCAGTGAGATTCATAAGGATAGGAATCTGATATATAACTTCTGGCCTCGTGATGGAGAGAGTACAGCTCAAGCTTGGGGGAGATTGAAATTACTAATGCTTAAATGTTCTATTCATGAACTCCCTAACAATATTATTATCAATAATTTTTATGCTCGGCTTTCTCTTCATGATAAAGATTTACTAGATGCTTCTTGTGCTGGATCATTCACACGTATGAAGGAAGAAGCTAAATGAGATCTCCTAGAACGTATTCAAGAGAACACTGAAGCTTGGGATAATGACAAAGAAAGAAAGTCAGGTATAAACTATGATTATGAATGCATTAAATATTTTATGGGAACTGATGACTTCCGTGATATTAGTACTGAGTATGGTCTTGATCCTCAAGTTCAATGTTTTAAGGCATTTGCCTCTTACATAGAAATTCCCAAGAAGAAGTGGAATAAGTACCATGCACCTTATAAAGATGTTGTTAGTCATGTTCCGATTAGAAGCACTAAAGTTTGTACTACTAAACATATTGTGCCTAAACCTTATGTTGACAAAATACCTTTCCGAGGTAAGGTAAAGGAGTATTCTATGATGATTAGTGCAAATAATAGAGGTACTAAGAAAACTGTGGAGCCTGATGAGCAATTGAATATTGAACCTATGGTAGCTATTGTGAAAGACCCTGTCACTAAAAATATAGAGGATGAACACATTTTATTCTGTGAAGACGCTTCTAATATTATCTATCACCCTAGTAAGGCTAGAAAAGCTAGTGTTCATGTGCTTTCTGTTAAAATTGGTGATCATTGCTACTATAGTTTATGTGATATTGGTGCTAGTTCTAGTGCTATTTCTTATGATCTTTACAGGGAAATTATGCATGAAATTGGTCCTTGTGAGCTTGAGGACATTCATGTGGTTATTCACCTTGCAAATAAGGAAACCATTTGCCCCATTGGTATTATACGAGATGTGGAGGTTCTCTGTGGTAATATTAAGTATCCTGCTGATTTTCTAGTACTTAATTCAGCAGCTAATAAAACTTGTCCTATCATTTTTGGTAGACCCTTCTTGAATACTTGTGGAGCTATTATAGATTGTAAGAAGGAGAAAGTTTTAACTAATTTTTATGGAGATTCTTATGAGTTTAAATTTTCCAAATTTGCTAAAGCTCCTTGTGAAAATAGCTTGCCTAATGAAGATTTCAGGATGAAACAACTTGCTTCTATTGATTCAGTTTATGACCTTGGACCTCTTTTTGGTGATAGTAAGTATGCTCATTTTGATGATAAAGTTGTTGCCAGTGATAGTTATATTGTCAACTTTATTCAAAGTGCTACTGAAAGTTATTATGAGAGAGGGAAATGTGGTTTTATGCATCTCAATAATGTTAAATTTCCCCGTTTTATTTTGGAAGCTTTGAAGTTGCATTCGTTTTGTCTTCCTATGCTAGTGCCTTTTTGTTTTAACAATTTGTTTTCTCATGATACCCCCATGCATAGGAAGTGGGTTAGACTCAAATGTGTTGGTTATTTCCTTCTTGATGCTCTCTTTCACTCCAGATATATATCTCCTTTGTGAGTATATTTGAAACTTTCAAGCCTAACTTAAAGGCATTAAAGAAAAGTACTTGTTGGAAGATAACCCAAGAGTTTGGTTGAGTCTTGGAAGTTATTACCTCAGTAATAAATGCTCCTTATCCTTTTTGTTTTGGTTTTTGTGTCAAGTTCAACTACTTTTGAGAAGTCGGGGAGTTGTGAAAAGTGGCTGTCGTGGGACAGATTTTTTGTGCTATATTGTAAAAATTCGTGAGGGATATTAGTACGTCGGATGAAGATGTATTTTTTTGAGATTGTTCTCCAAGTTGTTACCCAACTTTCATTAGTTTTGCACTTTTTGATTTGAGCAACAGAAAGTTTTCGAAAAAAATCAATCTTTACATGTTGGTCTGTTTTGACAGATTTCTGTCATCATTTGCATTTGCCTCTTAAAGAAGCCTTTATTTTGATGGATTTCAGTTGAAGTGTGAACCTAAAGGTTTATTGTTTTTGCTTACACTATTGTTGCCATTGAAGTTTGTGTAATGCCTTGCATGAAAGAAATTTCCAGGAGAAGGAGGAAAGGAGTCTGCAGAGTTCGTCTTTGAATAGGTAAAAGCGGTGAAAACGGAAGGTTCGTGAAAACCCAATATTTTTATATTTTTGATGTTTTTATTACATAAGGAAAGTTACGAGACGGAACAGAGGAGGAAACGGAGGCTGGGGTGGCCAAACCCAGCCTAGGCGCGGGCCCCAGCTGGCCGCGCCTGCAGGGGGTGTGAGCCCCCCGAGCTCCGTCTCCGCCTTGTTTTCGTATCAACACCTTCCTTATGCATTGAAACTTCGTAATATATAACCCCCTGGATCCCCTGAGGTTCGTGCATCGTGTTCTCGTCGTGTTTTCATTTCGATCTATTTTCTGTCAGGAAATCTTCTCAAGTTTAGAGCGCCATGGTCTCCGCCGACGACAAAGGCAAGAAGCCCGAGGAAGATGATCCTCAAAACCCCAAGGAGAGGAGATTTTTGTTGGGGATGAACAAGACATGGAGGAGGACAAGCATTCGGACACCCGCGCTACCGTCGCAAGCATTGGAGTGGTGGAAAAACCTACCAAGCTTAGGAGGATAGCACGGATGTCTACAGGAGGGAAACCTCCGCGTCATACCCTCGCTCCACGGTCATCTCATCCACGTACCAAGAGACCCTTCCGTACTCTTATACATGAGCATAAATATCAACAGGTACCCAAAGGGAACTTGCCCTCGATGTGGGATTTGCCTCGTTCAACCATGCAGGGGAGGAACACACTAAGAAGGAAGAGTGGGGAAAGAATAACAAGGACTGGAATTCTCGGCCCGACATGATCATGAACCGTATTGAGCAGAATTCGGAGTTGGTTCGTACTCTGACCTTTGAGATTGAGGATTTGAGGAAATTGATTGAGGAGCTTATCAAGAGAACACCACCATCGAAGGAGTAATTCGTCATCAGGTTTTGCATCCCCTTGGCTTTTTCCAAGCTTGGGGGAGTGTCGCGGTATCACACCATTATCTTTTTATCTTTTACCATTTTTTGGATTCATATCTTTGGTAGAGAGGTTATCTTATAGGTTGGTTTGCATGTGGAAGTATCTCTCCTTTAGTTGATTATCTATGTATCCCTTGGTGTGAGTGCCTTTATAGAATATTAATGATAGGTTTCATCTTTTACTTTTTGCACTTCTTATTTTAGTTTGCAATATCTATTATATGATGGATATTGTTGATCAGTATTGGCATCACTTTGGGAGCATCAAGTAAATCTAAATTGGTTTTGGCAAACCGAGCTCTGGTCGATAGCAACACTTTTTGAGGTTTGAAAGGAAAAGAGAAAAAGCTTACATGTATTTTGTATCATTTATTTTCTTTCTTGTTGGCTCATAAGATTAGTATTCTTTATTTAAGATATTTTGTGTCTTCAAGGAAGTTTGCATGTTTGGCTCTATCACTTGTATGTTTGCTTGTTTCTTTCAACTCTTTTGCTTGCTACCTAGCCTTGCTAGCCAAAAACCTGTTTTGAGAAGGCATACTTCTCATGCTTCCAACCCCTTTGAACCAAAACATGTGCTATTTGTGTCCATCATATCTACCTATTAGCATTATTGCTATTCCAAGCAAATTCTCAAGCTTCATCTATTTTTCGAATTAAAAACTATTTTGTTATGTGAAAACTAGTTAGTAAAACTCTCACGAACTTGATGGCACGGCTTATTTTCTTGCCCCTAATAGACTTGAACCATTGTGTCATCGAAGTTGCATATGCTTGCATCTATACGTTGGAATTAGAAGAACCGTGCTGTCACGGGGAACGCTTTCAACATTGCACCTATATGTTGTACATAGTTGATATCATGCTCTTTTATTTGCGGATGTCGACGGTGTGAAATAAAAGGGGACTTGTAAGTCCATGGAGTGATGTATGTGTGTTAGAGAAACGCCTGGGCCACTAGCCTAAGCCATGCCTAATCATGGTGGAAACTTGCAGCATCACCATAATGAGCATTCTGTGAAGCATCCTCAATAAAAAGCTATGCACATAGTAAATAAAAAGATCGCTGAGATGCTCATTGTCTGCTTGCCTTGTCATTTTTGTTATGGAATAGCTCCTGTACCATGTGCAAGGGGTACCCCATTGGCGGTTCTTTATGATACACATGTACTTACAATAACAATAACTTACCGGTGACTAAAGTTGAGTAGCATGAGGCGTGACCCTCGTACTCAAGGGACATGAGATTGCCAACTTATATTTCGTCAAGCATATACTCCATCCTTGTTTACTTTAACCTTAATCATCTCAAGATGCCCATGATAGGGGCAATGAGGGCTCAAAGCTAGTAAGTACCATAATCTTTTGGAAGCTCTTTATGACTTGAATTCCCTGTTTCCCTCTATGAATGGACCTTTCTCCTATTTCCAAGTTGAGTCACAAACCTACTTCCTCTCTATCTCCAGCAAGCATTTGAGTTGTTGTGTTTCAAGCATTCATACGGTGATTTATTCAATCATGTTCTTTATCTTCCTTGTTTGCAAAAGACTCTTATCTATTGAGTATTACTTTGAGAGCCTTCTTAAAAACCTTTTGAGCAAAGAGTGCTCCTGTTTTGAAGACTTCTACAAAAAGATTTTTGTGAAACTGTTTGCTAGCTTTTCTCTGACCAAGAACAAGAGTTTTCCAATTCCAATTATGATTTATCTTTATGCATCTCTATTGTGACTCATGTACTTGTTGCAAGCTAAGTTATATAATGGTGAGTTGCTTTTTTCTATGAGTTGTGTATTGGTAAGTGTGATGCTTCTTGTTCGTATTCTTTTATCGACACTTCACTCCATAAACCTGTGGACATGTTTACTGAGCTCAGTTTTCGCTTGGGGACAAGCGAAGGTCTGATCTTGGGGGGAGTTGATACGTCCAATTTGCATCACCATTCTATATCATAATTTTCCTTTATTCATTGATATATTTCTTATTATGAGGTGTTAATTATGTTTTTTCCTCTGTTTTTGCACGTTGGATGATTCTTGGAGGATGGACTGCCGGAGTTAGGTTTCTAATAGAAAAAGAGGTGTTTTGATGAAATTTCGCGAAGATCAGAAAAATAACAGAAAATTATTGGAAAATTTTATTTTCCCAGAAGACGAAGGAAGCCAGAAGGGGAGGCGTAGCTGGGCCACAGGGGGGCCACACACCCCCTAGGCACGGGTCCCCCTAGGCGGTGCTTAGGGCAGGTGTGCCCACCTGGCTGGCCTCCGACTCCGCCCTCTCGCATATATCTTCCTCTCGGAACCCTAATACCAGGGGGTGACTACCGGAAAACACCGAGAGAGAAAGAGCTCTTCGGCAGACAGATTTCTGCCGGGGAAATTCCTTTCCGGAGAGGGGAGATCATCGCCATCAACACCGTCATCAATCTAGACTTCATCGAGATCATCATCATCATCCACACCATCATCTCCATCAGCACCATCACCACTCCATCCCGCTGTAACAATCGTGTTGGATCTTGCATTAGTTCTTAGGGGAAACTTTTCCGATGTTGATTACTAATGTAGTTGATGCTTGTGAGTGGAACCATTGGATTATTGTTTATGTTCAGATTGTTATCCATTACCATATCATATTTGATCTTGATCCATATGATATCTTGTGATTAGTTTGTTTAGTTCTTGAGGACATGGTAGAAGTCATGTTATTAGTAGTGGATTTGCATTGAGTTATTATTAAATGTTTTAGTATTTAAATTGTGGTGCTATTCTTCTAGTGGTGTCATGTGAACATCGACTACGTGATACTTCACCATTTATGGGCCTAGGGAAATGCATTGTGCATTTGGCTACTAATTGTGGGGTTGCCGGAGTGACAGAAACCTGAACCCCCGTTAGGACACGTTTGCACAAGGGAGCATAGGATCTTAGAGTTTAAGGTTGTGGTTAGGTTATATCTTAATTAATTTCATGTAGTTACGGATGCTTGTAGGGGGTTTAATCATAAGTATGTATTAGTCCAAGTAAGGTCGGTACATTAGCACAGGTTCACCCACATAACACTTACAACACCAAAGAAGGTTCTCAGCTATTTGAAGCGAAAGCACTTGACACAATTCCCATGTGTCATCGAGAACGTTTGGTCCTGATAAGTATTTTCACTGGCTTGTCCTTTGCTAAGAAAGGATTAGGCCACTTGGTGCGTTTGTTCGTTGTTTTTATTATTTGCACTTTATTTTTTTCTTTATCAGAAGCCCCTAAAAATCCGTTTGCTAAGTATTTACAGAGATTTCCTGCTCCATACTACTAGTCAACACCTTCTGCTCCTCGTTGGGATCGACACTCCTATTTATCAAAAGTACTATGATACATCTCCTATATTTGTGGGTTATCACCCCCAGGTCAAGGCATGGTACATGGCGCGATGCACCGCCATCCTCGACAAGGACGTCACCACCAACACGCTGAGCCCTGCGTCGACCATCTCGGCCACCACTCCTTCGCCGAGCTCTGCCTCCACCTCCACCTCCTCTAATATGTCGGCGGGCCCTGTCCTGGCGAAGGAGCCCATCCCCGTCGACGAATGATCGTCGGATTTCATCCTGTTTTGTAATAATTTGATCGTCAAACCTTTTTTGGGCATACTTCTGTCGAACTCTTTTGGCCGATTTATATCAAATACCTTTGGACAAGATTTTGCCGGCGGAAACAAAAAAAATTCAAATATGTCGTCAGATTCTGGGTTCGGTTGGAAATGCGAGTGGGAAAACGAACATTCACACACTGTATATCTGTCCGATGCTAAATCACGCCGAATTTCGGCCTAGGAATGCCCAACAAGAGCAGGTGTTCTAATCACTTTGTGATCGATTAAGTGCGTCTCGCTGATTTTTATTCCTCTAACCATTTTTTTTTTAGATCGGTTAGATATGCCTAAGTTTACCGCGTACGCTGCTGAAGTTATTCAGAGACTAGACGACGAGCACGATGGTTTTACACGAAACAGCTAGCTCGGCTTGGTAAGAATTGCAGGAGCATATTTTGTGTGAAGACGAGGCAGTTGGAATTGGAACCTCGTCGTCCCTCGGTGGTGAAGGAGATGATGCGTACCGCAAAGGGAAAACCGTGTCTCTATCCTTCTCATATATATATGCTGTCCCATGGAGTACTTGACTGACCAAACTCACACGTACTGTACATAAGAGCATCTCTATTCGTCTACTCAGCAGGCCGATTCAGATCCGAAATTACGTTCGGACGATCGACCCAGACGCGTATCCAGGGACCTCTTTTCGACCGGATTTGGACCAACTTTGGTCCGGACTACCCAGGCCAAACCTAGGATTCCGGATACGTCCTGGAGACGTCGGACACAGTGAATTGGCCGAGTGGACCAGTCTGTCAGCGACAGAAGCCGAGTCGCCGCCATCCTTTCCGTCGTTTTCCTTTTCCCGCCCTCGCCGCTACACCCCTCCCGTTCTCGCCGCCGAACTCCGCCTATAAAAGGCATACATCTCGTCGTCTTTCTTCACAGTCTCTCACACCACCCCCAACTCCGGCGAATTTCGGATGTTCGCACATTTCTTCCTCCTCAACTCCGCCGAGAAGCCATGGCCGAGGGCCGACGCACGATGCCGCCGTGGGAAGCCCGGCTGCTCCGCGAGGCGCGCTATACGGCACCGCCGGACACTCGTCTCCCCTTAGGCTGGCAACTCAGCGCCGACGGGATTCCTGTTCCGCTGGTGCCGGCCGAAGAGAACCTCGCCGGAGAGATCCAGGTGGCTATCGCCGCCATGCAAGACCCAGATCTCGCCGAGGATCCTGGCAACCTCGTCTTCTAGAGGCAGTTCTTCGCCGACAGGCGCCTCGAGGAACTCGCCCGACACGACGAACCGCCGGGCTCGCCGCCGCTGGTGGAGCGTTCCAGGGCGGACTCTCGCCGGTGTCATGGAGCACATCCAGGCCGGCAACCACCCCCGCCTCGGCCTACAGTAGCGGCGTCTGGCGTCGACCACGGTGGCGGCGGCCTTTTCCTACTTATTAAATTCGATGTAATATGTGTGCCCTTGCCCTGGTTAATAAAATCCGCCCATATTTCACCGAGTTTAATTGAATTTCGCCGAAACCTGGAACTCGGCCTGGGTACGCGAGTGGGAAGCTCGGCAGACCCAGGCCGAAAACGCGTTTCGTCTGGCCAAAAAAAGTCCGGTTTTCGGTCTGGGTTCGCCCAACGAGTGAAGAGTGCAGCTCCGTTGCTTCTCCCAATGCACGAACAGATCGGGCACCATGCAGGCCATGTTCAGTTACTATGGGATTGGGATAGATTGACATCGATTGACCTGGATTAGATCCTATCAAGTTCAAAAACCTCTCTAATCTTCCTCAATCCACTCCAATCCACCTCTGACGTGGATTAACCAAACAGGGCCGCATGATGGTCAGAACCAGGACGGATCTGATGCAACACACATAGGGTAATCTCCATCAGGAGACACAAACGGACGTCCAATTATGTCTGTTTGGGTTGGGCCACGGACAATTTAGATTCGTGGTCCAGTCTGTTCGGCCAACCGTGCACAGCAGCACGATCCAAAACGGACATGCCAGTCCAATAGAAGAAGGTCCATATGCGTCTGCATCTAGGTCATCCTGTGTCCGTGTCTCTGGACAGACTCATCCATGCATCATATCTGGGTCACGGATTGGTCGGTCCGCCCGAATTAATCCGGATAGGTCACACTGTTGAGGCGTCGCGCACGTTTCGCGCGTCCGCATGGACCCGTTCGAACACGCGCGGACCGTTTGGATAGTCGTGGTGGCGGCCAGCATGTCGCCGACTCGGAAGCAGAGGAGGAGCGCGTGGGTCTGGCCACTGAGGCGGCGGTCTCGTGGGGTCTCGTCGACGACGACGAGGAGGGTGACGAGGTTTGTTCTCGTCAATGCTCATTGTTATGAGCTTGGATTTTGAAGAAGATGGGGGTGCTGGAGATCGCGAAACGGTTAACATACAAGCAACCAGGGGACACGAGATTTACCCAGGTTCAGGCCCTCGGAGGGAAAACCCTACTCCTGCTTGTCTTCTCTTGATTACGGTGGAACCGAAAGTTACAGGGATGCGCAGATGCAATCTGGCGTGGAGGTGTGTATGCGGTGGTATGAGAGGGATCTAGGTCGTGTCCTCCTCGTTGGACCCTCCTAGCCTTTATATATGGGGAGGCTAGGTCTCGGGTGCCAATACGATTTGGTTACAAGTTGTATTCAAACTCTAGTCTTGAGATTTCCTTGTCTTGTGCGCTTGGGAGTCCGTGTCCATATGAGCTTTATAGCAGCCGAAACGTCGTAGGCGTCATGGACCCTGGCAGGTCGTCGAGTGGGCGTTCCATTGGGCTCGACCAGGTAGGCTAATATCAGGTATCCGTAGGGCATATCCATGTTAGAGGGGGAGGAGGTGGACCAGCTGGAGGCGTCGATCGCCGTCCCCGTGCAGATAGCGCAAGCGCTGGGCTTCGGACCCAATGATGCTCCGATTCCGGCTCCGGATCCTTCTCCGATAGAGTTGCTCGCCGAACAGGAGACGAGGGATCACTAGGCCGCCGAGATGGACAAGGCCCTGGGAAACCGGGCGGCGGAGGACCGAAGGAAGGCGGCGGGCAAGGCGGTGGGTCGCGACCATGCGTGTGGCCGTCACCGCGAACGCGTCCAGCTGCGAGCCATCTGGTCCGCTAGGGCGGCGATCGACGGGGCCGGCAACAGCGGCAACGGTGGCCGTGGCAATGGAGGCAAGCAGTCGTCATGCTGTCCTCCTCCAGTAGTAGCCATAGCCGTAGTAGCAGTAGCAACCCCCTAATTTGTTTGAATGGACTTTTTGTAACTGGGCAGGGCGTAATCTAATGAATAGCTATCTTAAGCATTAATGTCTCACTTACATATGGGGCCCCGAGGCGCCAACGGACCGGACACCCGCGGTGTTCGTGCGTGTCCGTGCCAACGCAACCATCGCCCAGATTAGATACACGGATGGATCGAGCCGGACGCGTTTGTCCGGATGGATCGGCCCGCTCGGACGCCGTGCACGTCCCCGCATTCGCGCGGACAAGTTCGGACACGCTCAGACGGGATGTGTCGGTCCGAAGAAGACACCCTAAGTCATGCGTGAATAAGTAGGTTGCTAATTTGAACAACAAAATATAAATAGTGTAGCATAAAAATTATATCATTAGAAATTTTAGAGGTTATATTTTCTAATGATATAATTTTTGTAATATATAAATTATTTTTTATTGTTCAAATTAATAACCTAGGTATATGCGTAGGACCTATAATTTCAAACAGAGTAGTTTTACTCAAAGCTTCTACGAACCTCTAAAAGATGTCTAAATTTTTTCGATTCACAAAACTAAAACATCTTATATTTCTGAACGGAGGAAGTACACGTCATTTTCTCTTGGGCTTAAGTTACTGCACGCTTTATACACCACTCTCGCATCACACATATACTAAAAAACCTATATTTTAAAACGGAGATAGTAGATAGATGATCACTGCCACTCGTGGTTTCATAGAAAGTACAGTACAATATATGATACTCCAGTCACAATTTCAGAATACGGATGCAGCAAGCAAAGCGTCTTATTTTTCAGTGTTGCCTACAGTGTCCAACACAAAAACGTGCACCCGAAGAATCTGGAATCGGGGAAGATCCAACTAGGCATGATCCTTTTCCTCTACGGTCGAGTCCTGCCGGTACTTACTTACCACGAGGTCATTTATTACCACCCGTTTCCGTACTAATCAACCACCAAATATTAACCCGAAAAAGAAAAAACGTGCCCTCCACCGCTGTTCATCTTTGACTCTGAACAACCCGATCGAGTACCCCGAGTTCACACACGTCAAAGCTAAACAAACTCGCAGTCAACGGTAAACATGAATGAAATCAATGAATGCCTCTCCCTCCGGACCGATCGGGCTGACGACCACAATTGCTTGCGTGAAGAACCGAAACATTTGGCGCGGATCGTCCCGGGATTTTCCGGTACCGATCACCTCTCTCTTTGTGGCACAAGAGCTGGCCAGAGCCGTGCGCGGCGCTGGAATTTCCTGATGGATGCGGCCACCCCACCACCGGACGCGTGCCGATGGTTACCGGCGCCGCCGTGCCGGTGTCGGGCGAACGTCCTTGCCTGGTGGAACTTAATACCAGCCGAACTATTAGAAACCAACAGATCAGATCAGATCAGGTGCAGTGCAGTGCGCACCTGACCTGGCTCTAACTAACTACTCAAGCAGTAGTACTACTAACCTCGCAGCATGTGACTTGCACTTTGTCGCGGTACCGTCTTTTCGTCTGAACATTATTTCAGGCTCAAGTGCAGCTGGAACAATAAAGTCTTCCAAGCTTACCACGTTGGATGTGGCTCCGTCCGGCTGAGCTGCATGGTTTTCAGAGATGTACGATGCCCCGGAGTAACTACGAACTGGACTCTGAATGATGAGTTCAGAGACTGAATGTTTGAACTCTGAAGCTTTGGCCTTTGCAGCGCAACTCTCTGCTGTTGTTCCTAAACACTACTAGACGGATTGCGTCCCTGTAGCCAGGTGCCAGCCAACCAACCAGCCGGTCAGTGTCTTCAACTGCAATCCATGCATGTGTGTGTGTGAGAGATGTTGTGGCAGAGATCGCTCGACCTCCGTCTCCTTCCTTCACCTCTCTATCTCCCCTCTATACGTGAGAACGGAAAAGAAATGGCTTCCCTTTCTGGGGCTCTCCAACGTTTCCGGCAAAACCCGTCTCTTTCGCTCGGAGGCCGCGTGGAGGGCGCCCATCTTTTTCCACCTTTTACTCGTGGAGATACAGTAGAAAAATGGCCTCGCCGCGCGCGCGATGCTTGGCCTCGGGAGAGCCACATGGGTGGCGGCTAATCAAGGCTGTGGCGAGCTGAGCTATCAGTGTTGCTGCGAGGGTGGCAAACAGTGATTGATGCAGCTATTCCACGATTCTTCCAGTTTTTCTTTCTTCCGACGAGGAGGCATCTCGGTAAATCATTGTTCGGGCTCAAAACAGGAAGCGGGGGAAGGTGATTGTGACCACGGAGCACGCGGTTAACTTTATTGTTTTGTCATGTTATTACTAGGCAATCCTTCCGTCCCATAATAAAAAGTGTCGTTACAAGTTGGAAATCAATATATTAGTAGTTGGAGTACTACCTCCATACTACTTTATTAGGCTAACACGAAGTTTTAAAAAAAAATGACCATAAAATTTATCAATAAAACGTGAGTTATATGTTACAAAAATTATACCACTGAATTGGTATTGAAAAGCTCTTTTCAATGATATAATTTTTGTGACATATGATTCATATTTCGTTGGTTGAATTTGTAGTTAAACATATTTTTTAGGCTTCATGTTAGTCCAATAAACCGGTATGAAGGGAGTAGTAAGTTTCAGCCTATTAAGTGCTAAATTTATTTTATGATTTGCTATGAAAAATACCACGGAAGTCAGAAAAGATACTTAAATATAATCTGGAATATAAGCAACAATTTGTTATACAGATTTAGTTATGATAATCCATCTCAATACCAAATGAAATATCAATTACAATATTGTTGGAGATATGTAGGGCCAGCCCGCATTCCCACGATATACAGCCATGCACCACTTTTAGCCCAAGATATGCCCATGATAATTACAGCATGAAGGCCCTCATCCAGAGGCTCCAACCGCGACCTACATATGTCATGCTAGGCAAAGACTTTAATGAAGACTCCTATGACCAGACATAAATTGAAAGAAAGTTACAAGATCAACTTAACATACAAGACATCCAAGACCTAACGTGCAACATTGCGACACCTACCACCGATGCATATACATAGTACTCCCTCTGTTTGGGATTATAGGTCCTGCGCGTATAGCTAAGTTGTTAATTTGACTAACAAAACATAATTTATATATCACAAAAATTATACCATTAAAAAATATAACCTCTAAAGTTTCTAATGGTATGACTTTTATGCTATACTATTTATGTTTTGTTGTTCAAATTGGCAACCTAGTTATCCGCGCGGGACTTATAATCCCAAACGGAGGGAGTATATTTGAAGACCATTCATCTAAAGTCAAGCTACGCAACCACGCCTAAGTCGAAGTCCTAGTCGTAGTAGTCTTTATAGTCATAAATCCTAGATTCATATACTCTATCCAGATGCATCCATAAATCCGCCGAGATCCATCTTATAATAGACTTGCACAATCTTATGATCACACTAGGAATAAATTCTGAGAGATCCTCATCATTGATATGATTGTCGCCTTTGATCCAAACATGTTGACCCGAGCCCCTATCAAACAAACAAACACTCTCCCGACCTTCGTAGATTGCCGAGGGATCGTGAAATAATCCTTCGTCAAATATCATGACAGAGTAAGAAATAAATAAATTCTTGTTTTCTTCTTGCAACTTAACCAAGTTCTAGGTTTCTCCCAAAAACTACCTACATCTGCAATGAACTACTAGAAGTTGTCCTACTTCCGAACATGTCCTTTTTGATAGTGATCATTTGACCGTTAAGTCCTTCATCGAAAAAGCTATCTTACACCTAGCTTATAGCGATGTTTCATGAATTTATAACGATTGAGGTCTCTGATAACACTTGTAGTTTTGCCATTTCGGGTAGCTCATGTGATTGTTGGAGAGTATTAATCAATCTTCGCTGACAAGCACGAACAACAGGATATGGCATCTCGGTGGTGCGTCCGGAAGCAGCAATGTGACGTCCTCGACAAGCTTCCAATGAATTATCCTATGGTGTCGAGCAAGCCTAGGGTTTTTACGCATCGGGATCCATCTAGATTATGCTCTAGGTGAGCAGGCCGACCGAAAGGGTGATTGGCGATATCGAGATTCTGATAGACACTCTCCGAGTGAAAATCCATGGTATGAATCTGGTATATCAAGCAACGTCGAGGTTTCTATATCGTTTCTTTGTTGAAGGTGTTGCCTTCAAGCTCTGGTTGAGTGGCACCGGCGGAGCTACACGAGGGCCAACCCGGGCCATGGCCCGCCCAAGGTTTTGGCTAAAAAACATTCACGCCTACGTATCTATGGCTCAGCTGCTCAATCCACCAGTTCTACCAAGAGCTGAAGCTGCTTGCATACCCAAGCCAACCAAACGAGAAAGCACCGAGCAATTAGGAGGGACCCAGGCAGACAACGACCACGAAGAGCTTATTCCTAGCTAAAAGAACACATACGGCGTACTACTACTGTCTATTGGGTAGCGAGGGCATCTTCACCGTCACGACCCAAACGGTTCAAATACGTCTGAATCGGTCTACGCGGACTGGCGGACAGCTGCACGCCGGCCCACCGGGGCGACCCATCCGATCGACTCGCGGGGGATAACTCATCCATGTACCAAATTTTGGGGACGGTTGCGTCAGTCCAGACGACGCGCTTGTCCTCCCGCGTTCTCTCCTAGTATGTCCGGGCGCTTTGCGAGTGGCTGGCCAGCGCAAATAGATGGATCGCGCGGCTGGGCGCGGCTGACTGAACAAGCCGGACCACGACCCAAAATTATCCGCGGCCTGACCCAAACAGACAGAATCAGATTGTATAGGTCCTGTCGGTGGAGATGCGCTGAGAACTATAGATGCACGCGTATGTCTGCCTCCCTTTCCTAAGGCCAACTCCAACGATCCCTCGTATTTCGGACATCGATTTTGTTCGATTCGGTCTGTTTTCGGGGGTAGAGGATAGGCCGTCCGGGCTCAGCCCTGTTGCAATGGCCTGTACCCCCAACTAGCAACCCCATATGCGTCCCCTGTCCACGGGGAGCCATCAAGCTCAAGCTCCCCGCCATCAAGCTCAAGCTGATGGTACTCTCAACGCTAGGCCATGCCATTTCCTGCCCGCCTCTCCCTTCCCGCTCGTCGTTCCTGCCGAGCCCTCCTGCGAATATGAATAGGGGGCGGCCGTCGGGACGGAGCACCAACCCCTCCCTCGCCATTGCCTCTCTTGCCATGCCGAACAACCTCCATATGACCTGGGACAAGCTTAGCAAGTTCGCCCTCGCCGCGTACCCCCTTCTTCCCCTTCCCCTTCCCCCCGAGCGCCGGTGAATCTTCCGCGAAATCCCAAAAAAGATATCCTACAGCCATACAAAATCCCAATGCGAAATTCTTTTTATTATAGGCTACATAAAAATGACAAAATCTAAAACATTTTGAAATTTGAAAATGTGATACTCACATCCACCATTTTGTCATTTTTATATAGCTCAAAATAATCATTGTTTTTAATTGTACATGGCTAGTTATATCCTGATTTGTTTTCTTAATTTTTTGGTAAAAATAAGGATATGTGCCAAATCTCCACTCCTAGTATCTTCGCTAGTCTAGCACGTGTTATTTATTCTTTGCCCAAATCTTTTAGCAGTTTAAGAGCGTGATTTTCACTCATATTTCTCTCCAAATTCCCAGTTAGTGAAAAAAAGCGTCATTTTTTTGTTTGGCCCGCCCAACATTTCCTTTGAAGCTCCGCCACTGTTGAGTGGTGATAGCTCATGTTTGACCTTTGGTTGAACTTGGCAACATCGATGTATAGTTTTCTTCTCGAAGACGACGTTGTGTTGGAGTGCATTTGTGAAGTCGCTCTAAAACGGTAAGCGACAAGGCAAAGGCACGAGGTCAAATCAAGTGACGAACGCCCGGTTAGCTCCCCGGGAGGAAAAAAACAGAGGGGCGCTATTAGCTGTGCGGTGCCGTGCAAGCACGAGGCCTTGTTCAGCGGTCGACTCGAGTCCACGTTTCGCAGCGGTCGCTAGCCAACGACATGTCGGTGTCGGATGTACATGCTCGTGATAGTTACCGAAAGCTAGCTGGGCGGTGCGGACTCGATTAGTACCGGCTTTTCTGGTAAGAGACCCGTTCTTGTTTGGTTAGTTATATTAACGCTTATGAATTGAAGGGCCGCCTCATCCGTACAATCGATCGATCGATGGTTTAGCAGTAATTCGCCGGCTTGAGCGTTGAGCATGCGGTAGTGCCGTGTCTGACTTGGAAACACGGGGTGCAAAATGCAAAAGCAACCGTGTGCTATCCGTAAGGTAGAGGAAACCACACATCGTGGTGCCTTATATTACTCATTATATAGACTTACAAGGATAGAGTCCGTACCGTACAATACACGGACAATTATACATATACAACCATATATCTATACAAATACAATATGGTTATATATTCTAACACCCTCCCTTAGTCGTAAACGGGCGTCGACGAATGTTAAGACTGTCCAAAAAATCCAAAAAGAGAGGCGACCATAATCCCTTGGTAAAAATGTCCGCAAACCGGAAAGAACTCGGAACGTGTAGAACCCGGACCTCACCGGGGGTGACGCGATCTCGTACAAAATGCAAGTCGATCTCCACATGCTTGGTGCGCTGATGATGTACAGGATTCTGTGTCATGTAAATCGAGCTCACATTGTCATAGAAAACCACAGTGGCACCAGTCACCGGTCGATGAAGCTCCTGAAGAAGCTGCCGTAACCAACAAGTTTCAGCCACCACATTCGCAACCGCCCTGTATTCGGCCTCGGCGCTGGAGCAAGAGACCGTGTGATGCGGCTTAGCAGACCATGACACCAGATTAGCGTCGAGGAAGACACAGTAGCCTGAGGTAGACTGTCTAGTGTCTGGACAACCTGCCCAATCAGCGTCAGAGTAGGCCGTCAACTTGTTGGAGCTATGCCGAAACAAGGTGAGACCATAGTCGGTGGTGCCACGGATGTAGCGAAGAACATGCTTGACGAGAAGCAAATGATTAGCCCGAAGATCATGCATATGGAGACGAATCTGCTGCACGGCATAAGAGATGTCTGGCCGAGTAAACGTAAGATACTGAAGACCACATGCAATACTACGGTACTCGGTCGGGTCTGTAACAAGATCACTGGACTTGGCTGAAAGTTTGGAGGCAGTATCAACTGGAGTAGAGATGGATTTGCACTGTAACATACCAGCTTTGTCAAGAAGATCCCTTATTGTAACACCCTCAGAATCGGCCCTATGCAAGTTTTAGCGAAACCCGCCAAACCCGCATAGAAACGATTCAAAGGTGCCCACCGGGCACTTTCGTGCGGGTGGAAAACGAAGTAATAACATTACACAACAGTCCTCGATGGGACCCACAGAACAGATATATATACAACAGCGACTCAAAGAGTCAAGAATACAGACATAATATACAAAGATCCAAATCACCTTGAAAACGATAGAGCGTCCAGCTACAGACAAGATGCAAATGGGGCTAAGAGCCCTGAAGAATAACCAATGGCGTCCATAACCCTGCCCAGGCCAAGCCGGAAGGGTAACCCTGCTAACGACGTCGATCTCAAACCTGCTTAAACAAAAGGGGTGCCGACAAAGGGCAAAGGAAAAAGAGGAGCGTCAGTACTGAGGCCAGTACACGGCGAGACTAGAATTCGGCGGTCCTCGCCTACATAGGTATGGTGGACTGAAGCGGCAGCGGCAGCATGCACTAAACATCCTATAGAGACTCGATACAACTGGCGGTTATCAGAGAGAGGTAAGAAAGACCTATTCGGAACCAACCGGATGCTACCATCAAACAAACCCGTCCTGGTGTTTCCCCCTCGAGACCAAACGAGAAAGTCGACCGAGGAACTCACACGGTTGGCAGTTTATTTATTCAGTTATCGTTGCAGCAATTACTAGTCGGGTATAGATAATCATCCTGATAAAATAAGCAGTGGGCCGTTTTAGTTAACCATTCCATTGTAGTTGCGACACTTACTAGTCAGATTCAAATAGCATGAGATATCCCGAAAACCCAGCAGTTGTTGGTACTTTTATTTAGCCATTCCGTTGTAGTTGCAATACTTACTAGTCAGATACAATGGTCGCAAGCGACACCCAAACAAACAATTGTTGGCAGTTTTATTTAACCATTCCATTATAGTGAAGCTGCTTACTAGTCATTATAAAGTCAAATTTATAGCACTACTTTAGTTATAGTTGTCTATGATCGAGATACTGTGCTCCAAGTCGTCCATAACCGCGGACACGGCTTTCAGAAAGTTTTAACCCGGCCGGGGTGCACAAATAGCAACACACACTCGATCAACCTCGGAAAAACCAAATCAAAACCCAACGAGGCTTTCACGACAAAGCAATCACAGGATTCAGAAATATTTCAGGGGGCCACCCCTTGGAGTACACCCGCAACGAAACTGGCCGGCTCCAAGACGGACTCAAGGTTTGTGGGGCCGGCTGTAAACGACTGGGAACCCGAAAACTCGGGGTGTCGATACCGCGAAAACGGGTCACAATCCTAAACAGTACAGTGTGCTCCTCGCACAATCGTAAATAAAGCAGTAAAGCATGGCATAGGTACAAGATAGTAAATAAAACCTCAAACTAGTTTGTGGCCCCAAGAAATAAGACGGAATCAAGCTCTGGCTCAGGAGGGTCCCATAAGCCTCCCGGATGTGGATAGCGCGAATATTCAAGGAACAGGTATCAAGTACTCGGGGTCCTACGGGACACAAGTGGACGGTTAACAACCAAATAACATCTATTGCCCACCTGTGCCTCTGCTTACTTACTTCAATTTTAGTTGTTAAACAGGAATTAAAGTGAACGATAAGCAAAACCATGATCATCTCCAACATCGAGCATGCAGCAATACACCAACAACTGTGGCACTTGACGACACGCAACAGCACTTGAGCCAGCGACTACGACGCGCAAGTCCAACTATCTACCAAACAACAGGTAATAGGATGTGTCCAAGGCAATATAAGGCTGCAAGGGATATCACGGGTACGAAAACTAGAGCAACGCAACACAGATAGCAATAGATCAACAGGAGGGAATAAATACTATAAAAGTAAGATAGGTAGAAAGGGGGAGATGCTCGCCTGAAAAACATTGCCGAAGGTTCAACCGAAGATCGGGTCGACACTCGCATCAACTCAACGGCCTTATCCGCGAAGAAGCAAAACACTAGAATAAACACCGGATGCAATGTTTAATACTACGGCAAAGATCGGGCATGCTTATGATATGATGCATGGCATGGCAAAAGTGCGGTGCAATGCAATTAGGCAAGATTAAGCGGAACCGGGGTCCCGACTATTAATTAGGTGGTTCAAGTTATTTAACTACCCGCAATTTAAATGTTGTCTTAACAAGGCAAGATATGACAACGGTTCGATGCACAAATTTAATTGAGGCCAATATGAGACTAGATTTGCCCGCATATGGGCCCCATATTTAATTAGAGGTGAATCGGCATAAGGCCCCCAAACCACAGACAAGGATGCATGCATGAACATTTAATATGCGACAAGTTGTATATATTATAAAATAGGGTTTTCGGGAAGGGGTTCACACATTGAGGGGTCTCGACGGTCTTGGTTCCGGGGTTCGGGGTTGGTCTCAGGGTTCGGATCTGGGGTTCGGTCTCGGCGGGAGCGTTCTCGGATAACTGAGGTAGATCTTGTCGTCTCCGGGAAGCAGGACTTGGTTCGGTGGCGGGGGCACATCGGACTCGCCCTGGTCGGTGTTGTTCTCGTCGTCGCACAGATCTTGTCGTGTCCTCGTGTCGGGTCGGTCTTGGCATCTGGCTGAAGTACTTGGCGTATTCGAGATGAAGCGCTTATCGTCCCATGTGGCGGTCTTGGCGTCCGGGCGACGATCTTGTCGCATCCGCGGTCGTCGGTCTTGTCGTTACACCGTGGAGATCTGGTCGTCGGTGCACTCAGGGTTTCGGGGACCTGTCTTCGAATCGAGGGATCGGAGATCTTGGTTAGGGTTCGGTCTTCATATCCTTGTAGGAGTGCTTGATGGTACGAGAGGGAGAACACGGGGTCGGTGTCTTCAGTAGAAGTCCTTGGAATGTTAACTGATGGTCTTAGGTTATTCCAGACAGGAGTATCTCTTGTTCGTCCTCCCAGTGTCTTGTCATATGTTGTGCTTGCTGACAGTACTGCCAGCTCCAAAGGGCCACGGGAACACACGTATGCTCCGGCCAGCAGGTGTACGGCTGGCGTGCGCTTGCGAGGAGCAGAGAGGCTAGCGGGCGCGAGGCGACACGGAGATGCGCAGGTAGGACACAGCTCGCCGGATAGGGTGGCAGGCGGCGGTCGCCGGCGGGGAAGGGAAGGCGGGGTTGGGCTCGGAGGCACGGCCGGCGGGGAGAAGGCCCTGGCGGCGCGGGGCCCGGCTAGGGATGGCGGCGGCGGAGGGCGACGGCGAGGCGGCCGCTGGCCGGAGGAGAGAGCGGGCGGTGGGTTGCGGGGAGCGGCCGAGGGCACCGGCCGGAGGCGCGCCGGCGGCGGACGACGAGGAGGGCGGCGGCCGACGGGATGCTCGGGGCGGGCGCGCGTCAGACGAGCTCGAGGCGGGAGAGGCCGGCGGCGGGGCTCGACGCGGCCGAGCGGGAGGAGGCGGGAGCCGGCGCCGGAGGTGGAGAGGAGGACGAGGGCGGTGGCGGCCGGGCTCCGGCCCGAGGAGCTCGAGGGGTGACGGTGGTGAGGATGGAGGCGGCGGAGGCGGGCGGCCGAGGCCGAGCGGGGCGGAGCGGCGAGGCGAGCAGGTCGACGACGGGGTGGAGCCGGGGTCGGCCGGCGCTCACGCGGGGAGGTGGGGAGGCAGCGCGCGGTGAGGGGAGGAGCGGCGCATGCGGGAGAGAGAGATAGAGCGGGGCAGGGGAGAGAGCGGGGTCGCGACCAGGGGGAGGTGGGGATTGGGGCGGGTGTGGCCTGCGTGCGTTGGGTGCGTGTGTGGGCCGCTGCGGGGTGGGGTCGGCCGTGGGTGCAGGTGCTGTGTGCGTGTGTGTGTTGTGTGGGTGCGTGCTGTGTGCTGAGAGAGAGAGGGAAGGGAGAGAGGGCTGTGGCCAAGTGGCGGTGTCTGCTTGGGTGGGGGTTGGGGACAGGGCGACGTGGCGAACACTGATTGGATGGGGTGAGGTGGCTGGAGGGGTGGGTAGATTAGGACTAGGTAGACTAGGGATTTTGTGGTGGACCAATTATAATTCTGGGGGTGGTCGTTCGGGTCAAATCGGCCCGTTCGACTGCCCCACTAAAAATACTTAACTATTTTATTTATTTCAAACCGGACTTTTGTAAACCGATAGCAAACAAAACAAAATAATCCAGAGACCCGGGTTTGCGTGTTGAACACAGACGGGCGTTTAGAAAACAAATTAGGTTTTCCTGAAAATAGTTTTATGCAAGCAAATGCAAGATGATGACGATGCTCAAATGCAATGTGACATGATGACATGAGCATGCGGTCACGATGACGCAATGCACAAAAACAACGCGATTTTCTAGTAGTGGTTTTTGCGGGATGCCACACTTATCCTGTGAGAGGAACAGACTGTCCTTGCTGCGTGTCACAGAGATGCCCAGAAAATAATGAAGATCGCCCATATCTGTCATATTAAACTCTGTACGAAGAGAGGCAATCAAGCTGTGCAACAATGTTGAGGAAGACGCAGTCAGGATTATATCATCCACATAGAGCAGGAGATATGCCATGTCAGCACCACGCCGATAGACGAACAACGAACTATCGGACTTGGAGCCAATGAAACCAACCGAAGCAATGAATGAGGCAAACCGTTGAAACCATGCTCTAGGTGTTTGCTTCAAACCATAAAGTGATTTGTTGAGACGACAGACCTTATCAGGATAATTCGTATCAGTGAACCCAGAAGGCTGACGAGCATAAACAGTTTCTGTGAGAGTGCCATTGAGAAACGCATTCTTGACGTCAAGCTGATGAATAGGCCAGTCACTTGTTAATGCAAGAGAGAGCACTGTGCGAATAGTGGCTGGCTTGACGACAGGGCTGAAGGTTTTATCAAAATCAATACCTTCGCGTTGAGTAAATCCTCGGAGCACCCAACGATCTTTGTATCGTTCTAAGGAACCATCAGACTTCATCTTGTGACGGTAGATCCACTTGCCTGTAACAATATTAGCATTGCGAGGTGGATCAACGAGGTCCCAAGTGTTGTTGGAGAGAAGAGCGCCATACTCCTCAACCATGGCAGAGTGCCAATTCGGATCCTTGAGAGCACCACAATAAGTCTTCGGTATTGGAGATAATCCCTCAACATGAAGATCAAAAATCATCTTGGGCTGCACAATCCCCCGTTTAGCACGAGTGACCATTGAGTGAGACGGTGGAGGAGGCGGGTCCCTCTGATGGCGGGGTGGAGGTCGTGCCGGCGGGGGCGACCGACGACGTAGCAGGCGACGGCGCTTCCTGGCCTGTCGCGGCAGGAAAACTGCCCAAACCGCTGTCGCGGCAGGCTGCCGCGGCAGGAGAAGCACCAGAACCGCTGTCGTGGCAGGCGGAGACAGCGGCGACAGGGCTCGGGGCATAGCTCGGCGCTACTGGGGGCGACGTGGCCATCGATGATGGCGTCACGACTGGCGACCTTGGCGACCGTGGCGTCGTCGAGGGTGGTGCGGTGGAGCCTGCGGCCGGTGATGTCGTGCTTGGCACGATAAATGGCGTCTATGACGCCAGCTGCTCAGGTTCCTGCAAAAAATCATACGAGTGCAGGGAGGGAGTAGGGGACGGCGCGGATGGAGTGGAGGCAAAGGGAAACGTGGACTCGT
This sequence comes from Avena sativa, assembly GCA_916181665.1. NCBI lineage: Eukaryota > Viridiplantae > Streptophyta > Magnoliopsida > Poales > Poaceae > Avena > Avena sativa. The sequence continues at coordinate 233,211,811 of OV702279.1, forward strand.
CGAACACAACATGGCGAGAGATGATGATCTTTTGGGTGGAGCAATCAAGGCAGCGATAGCCATGATGCCGGGATGGATAGCCAAGGAACACGCAGGGAACGGAGTGCGGCGCAACGGCGGTAGTGTTGGGGTAGCATAAACATCCGAAGACCCTAAGACCAGCGTAAGCAGGATCTACGCCAAGTAAAGCACGAAAGGGAACACGATCCGAAATTGCCTTGGAAGGAAGCCGATTGTGCAACAAAATGACTGTGTTGAGTGCCTCAACCTAGAAACGAAGCGGCATGCTATCCTGAACAAGAAGTGTGCGAGTAATGTCATTGAGAGTGCGAATAATGCGTTCGGCTTTACCATTCTGTTGAAAAGTGTATGGACATGAAAAGCGGAGTGCAATTCCATGGCGCTGGGCAAAAGAATGGAGTTGGGAATTATCAAACTCGCGGCCGTTGTCACACTGAATAGCCTGCAAGTGCGTACTAAACTGGGTGAGTGCAAGAGCGTGAAGGGACGACAAGTGAGAGAAAACTTATGACTTAGCCCGAAGAGGATAGACCCATGCATACTGAGTAAAATCATCGAGACACACAAGGTAATAATTAAAGCCAGTAATACTCTCAACAGAAGATATCCATAAATCACAGTGAATGATATGAAACGGAGTAGTAGTTACACGATTGGTAGAAGAGAAAGGAAGAAGAATATGACGACCTAACTGACACGCATGTCACAAGCTACTTTTATTCTTTTCCCTAGGAATAATAGAAGAGCGAGCTAAAGTCTCCATGACTGGCTGCCCAGGATGCCCAAGCCGGCAGTGCCAAAGTGCAGGATCTACGACGAGGAAGGCAGATGGCTGGCTGGTGGATGAAGGGCGGATGGAGTAGAGAGGTCCGAAGCTATTGCAGCGAATAATCTCGGTCCTGGTTAGAAGGTCCTTCACAGAAAAACCAAGAGGGTCAAATTCGACAGAGACACGATTATCAATAGAGAATTGACGAACAGACAAAAGGTTTTTGACAATGGTAGGAGCAACTAAGACATTACGAAGGTAAAGAGGGCGCGAGGAAGTAGAGATAGGGATACGTGCCTCGGCGTGTAGCTGGGAGGCGGGGCGTAGACGGGTCGCTGCCTGCCGAGCACGGCACCCTGGTCGTACGGCCACATCTGGATGGCACCATTCCAGGGATGCTGCGGGGACGGCCAAGAAGGAGGGGCGGTGGTCGGCGCAGCTAGGGGCGTGGGCGCCTGTGGGGGCGCGACGTCCTTGGCGGTGTCAGTGGCGTTCTTCTTCATCTTGTTCTTTCCCTTGCCGGTGCTCTTGCCAGATTTGCCAGCGTTGGCGAAGAGGGCCGTGTCGGTGTGGCGGGCGCGGCGATTCTTCCGCTTCATATCCTGAAGCGAGAGCAACGAGCGACACTGTGCGAAAGTAATCCCAGGCATGAGGGAGATCAGATCGGCGGCAGACTCATACTGCTCGGAGAGGCCATTGAGGTAGTGGATCACCATCTCAGCATCGTCAACAGGGGAACCAAGATCCGCAAGTCCATCAGAGAGTGACTTGACCTTCTGAAGATAGTCGGTCATGCTCATCTCGTCCATCTTGACATCGCCTAGCTCGCCGTGAGGTGGAGTTGGCGATTGATCTTGTGGTCGTTGAAGAGGCCGTTGATGCGGATCCAAAGCTCGACGGCGAGGGGATCGTCGCCAGGTGTCATGACGGCGTCAAGGATATTGAGCGAGACAGATCCATAGAGCCATGAGACGACCGTGGCGTCGAGGAGAGACCACTCCGGGGTCGGCGCGGCAGGGGCGTCGACGTCGAGGTGATCCAGTAGGGCGTACTTGCGGCACGTGAAGCGGAAGAAGGTGCGCCACTGGCGATGGACGCTGGTGTCAAGCGCGAGCTCGACGGGGACGTGCCCCTTGATGGAGGATAGACCGACGGCCTGGGCATGCAACGAGGTCAGGGAGAAAAACCTCGCGCTCGACCCGGAGCCAGATGCGTGGGCGGTGGAGAGGAGGGCGAGCTTGGCCTTCTCGGCCGTGGCGTCCTTCTCGGCGGCAGCGATCTTCTCGGCGTCAGGTGCGTCCTCGGTCCCCTTGGCCGCAGCGAGGGCCTTAGAGACCTGATCTCCATCGGAGAGAGACATCGAAGGGGTGCGCGGGTGGGGACGGCGCGCTAGGGCGCTGGCCGCCGCGGCGCGGCTTTGGCAGCGGCGAAAGGAGGGGGGTCGGCGCAGGTCTAGGGTTTAGGGTTTTGCGTCTGATACCATGTAAGATAGGGGAAACCACACATTGTGGTGACTTGTATTGCTCATTATATAGACTTACAAGGCTAGAGTCCGTACCGTACAATACACGGACAGCTATACATAAACTACACAGATACAACCATATATCTACACAAATACAATATGGTTATATATTCTAACACTATCTGCTTTTTAACAGTTTTGCTTACGCACTTTGGTCTCGATCTTACGTTTCTTGATCTGGTACGATGAAGGAGCATTGTTTGTTGCCGGTGCCGCCAGAGATACTGCCCGGATGTGAGCGGCAGCCGAACGGGTCAATTCCCGCACAGATATCAGCGAATCACGTCTGGAATTAATCCTCCAGCCATCGGACTCGGACAGGAATCCTCGAGCCGTAATCTCGCACTCTGAGTGACAGTGCCGCACGCATGCACACAAGTCGGAGCCACGCGCGCGTGTGCCGTTTTTTCCCACGCACACGCACGTGTGGTTGGTTGCATTGGAAACGGCGCCATATCTTGCAGAGAATGCTTTTCCTTTGCTGCACGCAACAAAGCGCACACAGAGTTGCGTATCATTTTCATCCATGGCCGTCGATGAGAGATTCAGAAGCCACAACTTGCAGAGGCTGCTGCAAGATGGGAGATATGGGAACTACGTATTACACTAGCGTGTTGTGTTTCCGGGGATTGAGATGGATCCATCGATGGCTGAACCTTTTACTCCTCACTGGTATAGTATATATCTTTGGTTGCTGTTGCTTCTACATGCATGTCTGTCGGTTTTGATGATTCAGATACATCGCAGCAGCCGCCGCTGTAGGTCAAAAAGTTGGTTGCGGAAGTAAGCGGCAGGTCCGCGCACACGATTATTGCGTCAGGTGTGAACCGGCCGGTGACACGGGCGTCTTTGCTTGCTTCTTCAACGTAAACACCCGTTTGCGCATGTAAACAAAATAAACTCGGTGGCCGAACTTATCCTTGTCGACAGCAACGTCGCCGTTCGCAATAATATCTTTTATCAACGGACGCGCAGAACGGCAGCGGCCAATGCTTCCTTGTCCTGAAACAAGGAGCAATCAGGGCATGCAGGCCGTGTGGAGTTTACTTAATCGAGTTACGGAGCTTTCTACAAGTGTGAAAGGACTGGGAGGCCGGTCTTCGCCGCGTATAATAATAATAATAACAGTTAATAATAATCCCTATATACACTGTTGCACGTTGAACTGGTTAGGTTTTAGGTCTGCTTTGGTTGGATGTGAAATCTTATGCACCCGGCCCCTAGGCCCAACCCACGGCCAACTGCCCACAGCGGCGGCATATCGCCATTTGGCCGGATTTCGGAGAAAGGACGTCGTGCCCGCCCTTTGCTTGCTTGCTGTCCTACGAACGGATCAAACTCGACTCCCCTCACAAGGTGCAGATAGTAGACGGATAAAGCGAAATTGGTATCACGAACGTGCGTGCAGAACCGGAAAAAAAAAAACCCGACCCGAGGGAGGGAGATCCAAAGGCCTCGGCCCCTAGCGGCCGTTCTCCCCGTGCAGGCCACGCGTTCGGGCATATAGTCCAGTGCGCCTCCCTGCCGCGCGCGCACTCGCAACTCGCAGCGCCAGTCGTCAGGTTATTTGGAGGCGTCCGTTGTTGCAGTTGCAGTTGCAGATTCAGGGCCGGTCCCTCGCGACGCCAACGATGCCAGACGTGATGCGGTTCAGTGCTACTACCAACAAAGCTGCCGAAAGGGCCTCTGCCCTCTGCGTACGTACGGCGCCACGGCGCCGCCCTGCGCTCTGCCGCCGCTTCTGCGTGCACTGCTGCTCAGGGTGCCTCCTAGCTTACCTAGTACCTAGTGGGTCTTCGTTAAAACCTCTGCCACCTACTACGCTCAGAAAAGATGTCCAAATTGGGGAGGTGCCATGCAAGTTACTACTCACTGCAACATCACGCTCCATCTCACAGTGCCAGACGAACTGCGGGAATGGAAATATTGAAACGGCGAAATTTTTTCTACTTCCTCTGTTTTAAAATATAAAATATTTTAGTTTTGTTAAACAAATATATCTAGACTTTTTTTCAGTACGTAGGTTTATTCATATTTAGAGTGAATCTACCCATAAAAGAAGTCTAGATTAATTTTCTTTACAAAATTAAAACATTTTATATTTTAAAATAGAGAGAGTACTATTTTTTTTAATAGAGAGAGTACTATTTTGCTCTGGAGACACCGAGATTGTGACTCAACTTAACACCCTGAATTGAATAGACTAAACATAAGTTTAAGAGCTGCTTAAACACAGCATCTCTCCGCTGGAACGCTTCCTTTAAGAGCATCTTTAGCACACAGCGTAAATGGGCGAACCGAAAAACGCGTTCTCGGATCGCATTTGGCGGGTTTTTACAGGCCACGAGTGGCGGGGCGGAACAGAAACCAGAAACCCTAACCAAAAATAGAATATTCGATTTAGATTCCGCTCGTCGCTTCGTCGTCCTCGTGTACAAATAGGAGGCGCCATCCATCCCCTCCCTCTCCAATCTCTACCACGCCGCCATGGAGGTGCCCTCGCTGAACTTCTACGAGGGGGTGATGTTCACGCATTTTGACATCGTCGCGTCGCCGGCCGCGACGGTTCCCCACGGATGGCGCATCAGCTATGCGGGGGTGCCAGTGGCTCCGCTCCCAGGCCGAGCCGAGATGGAGAGCAACATCGCGGTGCGCCGCCGCCAGATGCCCGCGTGGAGAGAGGGCGCTGAAATGGATCGTATGGGCACCTAGAGGGGGTGAATAGGTGCTACTCAATTTTTAGTTCTTTTTCAATTTTAGGCTTGACACAAAGTAAATTCTCTAGATATGCAACTACGAGAATTTCCCTATATGCAAACCTATCTATTAAGCACGTAAAGAGAGGAGCGAGGAAACCGTAGTGGAGCACGCAGAGACATAGGGATTTGTTTTACCGCAGTTCATTCCTTGTTAAGGGAAGTACATCTGCGTTGGAGGGGTGGGCGGTTCTAAGACCACCACGCCACAATAGGCCTCACCCTATTCTCCGATGGATCTCACCACGAAAGGCCTGATCCACCTTCTCCACTATTGGTACCCTTCGAGGCGGGAACCGATGCCTTTACAACTCTACCGAGGCACACACCCACAACTGAATTGGGGGATCCCGTAATGACAACAAACTGTCACAAGAACAAGGATTATCAATATAATCAAAAGAAAGGATCTAGATATTTGCAAGAAATAAATACTAGATCGGTGATTCTCCAAATGAATGGAGAGGAGATGAAGCGCTTGATTGCAGTTGTTGAAGATCGAGTTCTCCTCCTTTGATTCCCCAAGGGACGGGGCCTTTGGGTGGATGGAGGTGGAGCTCTCTTGGATGAAGCTTTAAGAACAGATCTTGACTTTTTTGAATGAACCAAGAGTTCTGGCAGGAGGGGAAAGGCTGGCTTAAATACCCCCTGCACAGATCTGGCCGTTGGTGAAGTTTGGGGGCGGATTATCCACCCCCTACTAAGGGCAGACTATCCGCCCCCTGGACGGAAAGTCCAGGGGAAAATCCGCCCCCCATACAGAAGGTCGCGTCGGTCTTGACTTGGTAAAAATCCTCGAGGAGGGTGGATTATCCGCCCCCTCAAGGGGCGGACTATCCGCCCCTCGGGGAAAATCCACCCCATAGACGGAGAGTCCGGGGGAAACTCCGCCCCCTCTCTGAACGATGTGCCTTGGCAACCTTGGAGACAGATCCTGGGGGCGGACTATCCGGCCCCTGGAGGGGCGGATTATCCGGCCAGGCCAGAAAATCTATGGGATATTCCGCCCCCATTCTGAGGGTTGCGCCCTTAGGGGCGGATTATTGATGTCTACGCACTTCTATTCTTGTATATAGTTGTTGGGCCTCCAAGTGCAGAGGTTTGTAGAACAGCAGCAAGTTTCCCTTAAGTGGATTACCCAAGGTTTATCGAACTCAGGGAGAAAGTGGTCAAAGGTATCCCTCTCAAGCAACCGTACAATTACGATACAAGAAGTCTCTTGTGTCCCCAACACACCCAATATAGGTGCACGAGTTCGGCGAAGAGATGGTGAAATACAAGTGGTAACAGTGCCAGAAAATAGCTTCTGACTTGTTGTTTACGTGGGGTAACGGTGCTAGAAAAGAGCTAATGGCGTGGAGGAAAGGTAAAAGCCCAAAACCTCCCCGGCAAACGGAACAAAGATGGAAGCAATCAAACATGAAATATATCTAGATGCAAATGGTGTTTCAATGTTTAGAAAGAAGGTCTAGGGATCATACTTTCACTAGTGAACACTCTCTCATAATAAATATCCTCTCTTCATGATACTACTTGTAACTACCTCGGTGAATTACGCTCCTAGATACAAGCCTGGATGAGCGGAAGTGGTTGAAATAGTACGGTGGGGCCCCAAAAGCCACTCACGGGTAGACCTTTCGGCCATCCCAACCACTTCCAATTCATCGGGACCTGTACGGGCGGCGTAATCGGCAGGCGAAGGGATCAACTACATACACAAATGAGTATGTATGCAAGCCACCATACAAAAGTACATCAGAGCCATTCCATCTAGAAAGAAAGGAAATATAGCAACGCCATACGGCAAGATTCAAATGACCTAGATAGATATAATATTTTAGGATAATTCCTCATACATCACACATCAGAGCATCAAGCGGAAGCGGCAAAACAAGTCCGAGTACGGATAAGAAGCAGATCGGCATAAGATGCCACAGAAATAAGCACATCCCGCCCACAGATCTCACGGATCCCCGTTCCCGGAATCTCTACACCGAACGATCGTTGCCCAGATCATCAGCCTCTTCCACCCAGTATCCGTCCTGCGAGGGTACCTGTTCATCTGAACCAATAATTTATCGTGTGAGACCCTAAGGGTACTCAGCAAGTCTTAATGCCTCTAAAGGGGACACAACCTGGGGTGACGCAATTGCAGCAAAAGATAAACCCTAGCAGTTCTATAGATAAACGCTAACCATCCGCCTAACCAATGATAGACGGATGTCCATGAATTAATGTCAACAGTTATAACAGTAATTTCATCAGATCCATCCTCCTCCTCGCTTACCAACGAGGAAGCGGACGAACAACCCCCCATCCGTTGGCAATTTTAGTAACCATTCCATGAGTGTTGCACTATTTACTAGTCAATTACTTAGTCGGGTTAAAAGTGGTACTTTAGTTATGCTTGTCTATGATCGAGAAACTGTGCTCCAAGTCGTCCATAACCGCGGACACGGCTTTCAGAAAGTTTTACCCTGCAGGGGTGCACAAATAGCAACACACACTCAATCAACCTCGGAAAAACCAAATCAAAACCCAACGAGGCCTTCACGACAAAGCAATCACAGGATTCAGAAATATTTCAGGGGGCCACCCCTTAAAGTAGACCCGCAACGAAGCCGGCCGACTCCGAGACGGACTCAAGGTTGTGGGGACGGCTGTAAACGATTGGGAACCCAAAACTGAGCTTGTCGATACCGCGGAATCGTGCCACTACCCTAAACAGTACAGGTGCTCCTCGCACAATCGTAATAAAGCAGTAAAGCATGGCATAAGTACAGGATAGTAATTAAAACCTCAAACTAGTTTGTGGCCCCAAGAAATAAGAATGAATCAAGCTCTGGCTCAGTGGGGTCCCATAAGCCTCCCGGATGTGGATAGCACGAATATTCAAGGAACAGGTTTCAAGTACTCGGGGTCCTACGGGACACAAGTGAGTAGGAAAAACCAAATAGCAGATATGGCCCACCGGTGCCACTTTCATTAGTTATCCCATTACTACTCAGGTTAAGTTGTTTAGGTACCTCGTTATCCATCAGACTCTCACATACCCTACACATGTTGTTCTACGACTCGCATGGCTCAAACAACTCCTGTAGTAATGGCTCATGGGATGGAGGAACAAGCTTGGTGGGGTTTAAAAGTAAAAGCTATGCAATACTTGGGATTCAGTTTAATGCAATCGCGACTCAATGATGCAAGAATAAGATAGAGGCCATAGGTACTGTATGTATGCAAGTATGTGGTAGTGCTTGCCTGGCAACTCAGTTGAAGCGAGAGACGGATCTGGGTAGTGCTCCTGGTTCTCTTGATATATCCCCTGCTCAGAGTCTATCCGAAGAAGAACCAAACAAACAAGGGCCAACATAAATAAAGTGCACAAGCATAGGAATACAATGCGTCAAGCAAACAATCATGCCATGATGAATGATGCACAAGTTGCATGGCAATAAAGTAGTATGGCATGGGTGAGGTGTAGAACACAAGAAGTAACATTTTTATGGGGTTTTGGTCCCATTTTATTGTCATAAAAGTTGATGTATACTTTATATTTATATGATGCATGCTGCAATGGAAGTCAAGGATAGCATAAACAGAAAGGTCTCGTCGAGCTGATCATTTTAGACATATCATTTGTTAAATTCGGAGTTATAAATCAAAAGTTATTAATTTATTAAGTTCCAGTGGCATTTGTTGTAATTTAATCAACTTGGAATTTTAAATGTGCAAAAGGTAATTTGAATAGCATATTTGAAATCCTCACATTTTTCTGATTTGAAAACATATATTATTTGTATTATTTGTGATTATGGATTTAAATTTATTTTAAAGTCAAAAAAATAATTAAATAGGGTCAAAGTCAAAGGTTGACTATTTAAATTAATTCTGAAAATATTTGATTAAAGATTTGAATTATAATTCAAAAACTAAACATTTTTCATATAAGGTTTGAATTCAAATTCCAAACCTTTAATAAGTTATGAATTCTTTTAGGTTTAAACAGATTTGAAAATTTGAATTTGAATTCAGAAAACAGAAAACATTTTAATACTCAGGCTAACCTAGCCCTAGACACCGACAGGTGGGACCCGAGGGTGCTGACTGGGCTGCCGCGTGGGACAAGGTGGGGTGTACCGCGGGTTGAGAATCTAGAAAAGCGGGGTGCCTTTTTACAAAAAGACTGGGCATCGAGGGGCTGTGGGTTGAGCTGCACATAGTCTAGGGGCCTATTTAGAAAAGCGTCCTGGGCTAACTGAAGAAACTGTAATTTTTACTCGCGAAAAACAGCTAGCTGTTCCGAGCTTTGAATGAAGATGGCGAGGAAACGGTGGAGATTTTGAACAAGACACAAAAAGCAAAGTTGGAGAGGGAACACCAGGCTACAAGTTTTATGTTTGGGGTGCCACCAACGGAGGACTCTACGCGCCGAGAAACTACGACGAACAGAGGCCGACCCGAGGAAAAAACTGAAAACATCGACAGGTAAAAGAGGGTTTTTCTCAGGATCTTTCGAGGATGATGGCGAAGGATACAACGCGATTCTGGGGATGATGTAAAAACTAAAAACGCAGAGGAAAGGTAGGGCTAAGATTTTCATGTTGGGGATTTTTGCGGAGGAGGGCTGTAGCGGACGGGGCGAGGTGAAGAAACAGAGGATGCGCTCGGGCTTTGCTGAACTGGTGAGCGGCGTCGTCGACAGGGTTCAGTTAACGCGCGCGCTGACAGCAACGGCTACCGATGGTTGGGGACGCCGGCCTGGTGAGGATCCTCGACCGAGGCGAGGCTACGGAGCACCACAGCAGCGGAGGAGGAGGGGAAAAGGAAAAGGGGGCTCACCTGGACCGATTCCAAGCGGAAACGAGGAGGGAAAAGGTCGGTGGTGATGTCGGCGACGGCGGCGATGTCTGTGCCTGCCCAGGAAGAAGAGGGAACAGCGTCGCCACGTCCAGCTCCTGCTCGAGTTCGCGAGGTGGTCGTCGGAGGCTGTCTGCACGCTCTCCGGCTCCAGTAGGGAAATCAAGACGACGGCGCGGCGTCGCTCTCCTCGCCGAAGCTCTCGGAAAGGGGGGGCATAGGCGGGCGCAGAGGTAGGGGAAGGCGGCGGAGAGGAGGGGAAGGAAGACTAGGGTTGCAGGGGGCCTCCACGGCTTGGGGATAAGAAGAGGAGGGGAGGGTGACGCGGCTGACGGCGGGAGACGGCCACCTGCTCGCTGCCGCTGCTTTCCGTCTGCTGCCGAGGGTGAGCGGCCGAACGGCGTCAGGCAGGAAGAAGAACAGGAGCGCGCGACGGCGACGAAGCGGTATTGGGCCAGGGGAGGCGAGTTGGGCCGGAGGAGGGTTTGGTCTGATGGGCTGATACTTCCTCTTGGGCTGCTGCGGCTGGTCCAGGGTGGGCCGTTGCCAGGTCTGTTCCTCTCCTCTTTATCCCTCTTCTTTTTATTTTCATCTGTTTTGAATGTTTCAAATTCAACCATCCTTTTTATTTCAAAACCTGTTGAACCTAGCAGATGATTTTGAACAGAGAAAAGGGAAGGCCAAAGGATAGAAAAGGGAGACAAAAGAAAGGGGGGTGATTGATGCATACATACATAATTTATGAATGTGCCAAAAGGGGCATTTTCCAAGAACAAGAAGATATGGGGTTTTGCAGAAATAGATGAAAACATTTGTAAAAGTAGGGAACCCTCACATGGAACCAAGGCTTGAAGAATACAAAACAGAGGGAAAGAGATGAGGTGGTTCTTGCATGGCCCATGCAAATGCATTAAATGTTAGGTCTTATCCTGTGAAAACAAAACAATATCTCATGGCATTTATTTATTTGCATCCTCCAAAGTTGGAGTAAGGCCAAGCAAAAGATTATGAGTGGAATCCACCCAACCCACATGAGCTAGAAGTAAACTCAGTTAAAATGCCAAGCTCATATTAATTGGATGGTGGAATTATATGGTGGTGAAGACAAGGTGGTGGAGTCAATAAGAGATATGCCCCCAACTCAACTTGGGCATTTAACAATATATCAAGAACCAAATACAATATCAAGAGACAAATACAAATATTAATGCATATGAGATAAGAACCAAAACAAAAGGGTTTTTGTATGATGCTCAAATGCAAGGTGGCATGATGACATGAGCATGATATGATGATGATGCAACAATTATATGTAGGAAGTGGCCCTTTTATTACTAGATCAAGTAGCATTACAGGTGTTAGACAACTGGGATGCTACAACTCTCCCCCACTAAACAGGAATCTCGCCCCGAGATTCTAGGAAGAAGAAGAAGACACAAAGAGGGTAGGATAGTTGGCACGGAGTTCATCTTCACGTTCCCAAGTGGCTTCATCAACAGAATGGTGCGACCACTGCACCTTGCAGAACTTGATGGACTTGTTGCGAGTCCTTCTTTCTGCGGTCTCAAGGATTTTGGTGGGGTGTTCTTGATAAGACAGGTCTTCTTGGAGATTGATTAGCTCATGATCCACGGTCCTGCCGGGATCCTTGAAGCACTTCTTGAGCTGAGAGATGTGGAAAACATCATGAACCTTGAGTTTTTCCGGGAGCTCCAGGGCATAAGTGACTTCTCCTCTTCTACCACGAATCTTGAAAGGACCGATGTATCTAGGAGACAGCTTTCCTTTGATGCCAAAGCGGTGTGTGCCTCTCATGGGAGTGACACGAAGGTACACGAGATCACCAGGGGCATACACCATGTCCGTGTGCTTCCTGTCATAATTGCTCTTCTGGCGACTTTGAGCAATCTTCAGGTTTTCAAGAATGATATGCACCTTCTCCTCCGCTTGAGTTACAATGTCAGGGCCAAACCAGATTCTTTCTCCTGCACCTGACCAACCAATCGGAGTTCTGCACTTGCGACCATAGAGAGCCTCAAATGGTGCCATCTTCAGACTCTTCTGGAAGCTGTTGTTGTAAGAGAATTCAGCATAAGGAAGACATTCTTCCCACTTCATGCCAAAAGAGATGACGCAAGCACGTAGCATATCCTCCAGAATCTGATTGATCCTTTCAACTTGTCCTTGCGACTGAGGGTGGTAAGCTGTGCTGAAGTTCAACTTTGTTCCCAGAGCATTTTGGAAACTTTCCCAGAACTTGGAAGTGAAGATGCTTCCACGGTCTGAACTGATCTCAAGCGGAACCCCATACAGAGAGACAATTCTGTTGATATAGAGCTCAGCCAACTGAATTCCAGAAGTTGTTTCCTTGACGGGGAAGAAATGAGCCACTTTAGAAAGCCTGTCGATGACAACAAAGATTGCATTGTTGCCCTTCTGCGACCTTGGAAAACCAGTGATGAAGTCCATCTCTACTTTCTCCCATTTCCATTCCGGGGGTTTCAATGGCTGTAGAAGACCGAAAGGTTTCTGATGGACAGCTTTCACTCTACGGCAGACATCACACTCCGAGACATACTTTGCACAATACCGTTTCAAACCAGGCCACCAATATTGTGTTTTCAAGTCCATGTACATCTTTGTGCTGCCAGGGTGGATAGATAGAACAGAATCATGCGCCTCCTTGAGAACTTGCTCTCTCAAACCCGGGTAGTTCGGAACAAACATCCGGTGTTCAAAGAAAAGCGTGCCTTGATCATCTACGTGGAAGGACTCATACTTCGGAAGCTGAAGCTGGGAGGTGATCTTTCTGGTGTGCGGATCACCACGCTGACGAAAACGAATCTTTTCTTCCAAGAGGGGAGTAGCCAGAAGGTTCGAGAGATGCCCTTGTTCCACAACTTCCAGGTTGAGCTGACGGAATTCCTTGCACAAAAGAGGTTGTTGTTCTTCCATCATGAGGTTGTTGACATAAGCTTTGCGGCTGAGAGCATCGGCCATGACATTAGCTTTGCCCGGTGTGTAGTTGATGGTCAAATCAAAGTCATTGATTGCTTCAATCCATCTCCTCTGCCGAAGGTTGAGATCAGGCTGAGTGAAGATATACTTCAAACTCTTGTGGTCAGAAAAGATCTCACAACGGTTGCCAAGCAAGTAGTGCCTCCATAGCTTCAAAGCAAAGACAACTGCTGCGAGCTCGAGGTCATGTGTGGGGTAGTTGATCTCATGCGTCTTCAACTGTCGAGAGGCATAAGCAACCACCTGTTTCTCTTGCATAAGGACCGCACCCAATCCTTGCAAAGAGGCGTCACAGAATATCTGGAAAGGCTTAGATGTATCTGGAGGAACCAAGACTGGTGTGGAAGTGAGCTTCTCTTTGAGTGTCTCAAAGCTTTCTTGACATGCAGGAGTCCACAGGTATTTCTTGCCTTTCTTGAGGAGATCGGTAAGAGGCTTCGCTATCTTCGAGAAGTTCTGAACGAAGCGACGGCAATAACTAGCCAAACCGAGGAAACTCCGCACTTCTTTGACATTAACAGGAGGAAGCCATTCAACAATTGTCTTTACCGTTTCCGGGTTGACTGCAATGCCCTTGGCAGAGATGACATGACCAAGATAGGTTACTTCAGGCAGCCAAAACTCACACTTTGAGAACTTTGCATACAAGCGGTTCTCGCGAAGCTTGTTTAGGACACAACGAAGGTGTTCTTCATGCTCTTCCTTTGACTTGGAATAGACTAAGATGTCATCCAGATAGACCACAACGAACTTATCCAGGTACTCCATGAAGACCGAGTTCATAAGCCTCGAGAAGGTAGCAGGAGCGTTGGTGAGACCGAAAGACATCACCGTGTACTCATACATGCCATAGCGGGTGGTGAAAGCTGTTTTAGGCACATCTTCCTTGCGAATCTTGATTTGGTGATAACCACTTCTCAAGTCCAGCTTAGAGAACACCACTGCTCCAGCTAGCTGATCGAAGAGATCATTAATCCGCGGAAGGGGATATTTGTTCTTGATGGTTTTAGCATTGAGATCCCGATAGTCAACACAAAGTCTATCAGTCCTGTCACGCTTCTTCACAAAGATTGTTGGGCTACCCCAAGAAGAAGTACTGTGTTGAATGAAACCCAACTTCTCTTGTTCATCAAGCTGACGTTTGAGTTCAGCCAACTCAGCAGGACCCATTTTATAAGGCCGCTTGGAGGTAGGAGCCGTTCCAGGTTCAAGCTCAATTACAAACTCAACCTCACGATCCGGAGGCATACCCGGCAACTCTTCAGGAAAAACATCCGGAAACTCACAGACCACTAGGACTCTCTGAATAGCTTCCATAGCATCATCATTCAGAGCCGCCAAAGAGAAAAGCTGGACAGCAGGAGTCAGACTTGGAGAAAAGACTATATGGCCTTCAGGAATCTTCAGAGAAACCGAGCGTTCAGCACAATCAATCACAGCTGCATTTGCCGTCAACCAATCCATGCCCAAGATGACATCAATGTCCGAATTTCCCAGAAGAATTAAGGACACCGAGAACAAAGAGCCACCAATCTCAATTTGATTGCCATGGCTGATATAAGCAGCCCTCATGTTTGAACCAGGAGATAGGACCATTAACTTCTTAAGGAGAGGATCCAAAGCTAACACATTCTCATTTGCAAACTTGTGAGAAACAAACGAATGCGATGCACCAGAATCAAACAAAACTCGTGCAGGGACTGAGTTAACGGAAAGCATACCCATCACAACTCCAGGTGCATGCTCAGCTTGAGCGGCGTTGACACAATTGGCACGAGCAACAGTAGACCCGGGCTTGGTGTTGATGTTGAGAGCCCGAGGTGGTGGTGCACGAACCATAGGAGAGCTTGCCGCAGATCTTGGAGGGGGTGGAGGGAGAGCTTTGTTCTTCAACGGACAGTTCCAGTTGAGATGTCCAGGATCTCCACATGTGAAGCAAGCACCAGGTGGACGTGGAGCAACGTAGCCAGGGACTCCGCCAGGCGCTCCAGGGTAGTTGTGGGTGTAGCCCCTGGGAGCCGCAGTGATGGAGTTTAGTGGCCTTGACGTGTAGCTTGCAGGTCTTGGTGAAGCCGGGAGCGACGGTGGGGTGTTAGGAACCCAGACACGCCGCTTAGAAGGAGCTGCCATAGCTGAAGAGCTTGATGCATCACGGTTGTGTTTCTTGGACTCCTCAAACACTTGCCTGCTTGCTTCCTCTTGCAGAGCTGTGTGCTGTAGTTCCAGGAAAGATGCCGGCCTTGCATGTGTGATTGCATACTTGATCGATGCATTGAGCCCTTGCCTGAACCTCTTTTGTTTCTTCTTGTCATCAGATACCTCATCGCCACCATAACGAGAAAGATTCATGAAGTTCCTGATGTAGGTGTTGACGTTATCATTTCCTTGCTTTAGGTTGAGAAATGCTTCCTTCATCCTTTCCATTACAATCTCTGAGAGAAACTGCTCTTTGAAAGCTGCAGTGAACCTTTCCCAAGTAGGCTGAAAACCAGTGCAGCTTGCCTTCAAGTAATTCTCCCACCAGAGAGCTGCATCTCCCTTCAGAAGGTGAGTAGCACACTTCACCCACTCCTGCTCAGGAACATCAGCAGTCTCGAGCAACCTTGACATCTCACGTAACCAATCATCCGCATCCAGTGGTCGATCAGAAACATCAAACTGACGAGGGTTGAATTTCAGGAAGCTTTTGATGTCGCCCCGCTTGGGAGGTGGAGGGAGTGGAGCAAACTCATTCCTCCGAACGCTCTCTTCCAAACGCTGTTGGTTCTGCTGCATTGCTGCCAAGGCATTGGCTATGTTTGACAACGCGGCCCCCAATTCCGGTGGTATGTCTTCATCTGAACGGCGTGGTGGAGCCATCCTGAGATTGATATAAAACACAAGTCAGTACTATAATGGAGAATAATAATAATCCAAAATAGTACCAAGATGGAATTAACCAAGATTAAAGGATACAATTTACTAAGATGATATTAAAATATCAACAAAGTTCAAAGCACCTAAAAGATATTAAGCATATCGCACACGACTGAAAAGGAGTGTGGTACACAATATATCAAAGAAAAATTTTCCACAAATTTCGGCATTAAAATACCAATAGATGCGCAAAAATTACTTAACGAATCAATATTAGTGACTCTACCAATTCAATATACAAAAGCGAATGATAAGAGTAGTGGTATGGTCGCGACTCCATCCCGCACTCAAATCATTACTCCGCACATGAAAAAAGTGGAACACATATCCTAACCCCTTCTTCTCACGTTGAACCTAAAGATTAGCACTACGGAAACGAACACCCCAAACAAGATAACGTCGGATAACAAAGAGTAAGACAGATCGCGTCGGTTTGCAAAAGACTGTCGGTATGGAATGTACCAACAGTTGATAACCAAAAGGCAGATTAGATAACAACTTGGATGCAACAGATAGACAAGGAATTACACACACACACACACACACACAACCTATGGTACTACGGAAACCCAGAACACGTGAATCCTAGTTTGAATTTTAAGAAGAGGATTGAAAACGTTGCACTTCCTTACCAGAAAAGGGTGGGTGGGAGGGTAAGAAGAAAAATGGAAGCAGTCCTACTCTCACGTTTTATTTTTCCCTAATATACATAACTACCAAAAATATTTACTAGACTGACAACGACCGTTTGGCTGAGACCCTGAAGGTCGGGATGGCTCTGATACCAATTGTAACTACCTCGGTGAATTACGCTCCTAGATACAAGCCTGGATGAGCGGAAGTGGTTGAAATAGTACGGTGGGGCCCCAAAAGCCACTCACGGGTAGACCTTTCGGCCGTCCCAACCACTTCCAATTCATCGGGACCTGTACGGGCGGCGTAATCGGCAGGCGAAGGGATCAACTACATACACAAATGAGTATGTATGCAAGCCACCATACAAAAGTACATCAGAGCCATTCCATCTAGAAAGAAAGGAAATATAGCAACGCCATACGGCAAGATTCAAATGACCTAGATAGATATAATATTTTAGGATAATTCCTCATACATCACACATCAGAGCATCAAGCGGAAGCGGCAAAACAAGTCCGAGTACGGATAAGAAGCAGATCAGCATAAGATGCCACAGAAATAAGCACATCCCGCCCACAGATCTCACGGATCCCGTTCTCGGAATCTCTACACCGAACGATCGTTGCCCAGATCATCAGCCTCTTCCACCCAGTATCCGTCCTGCGAGGGTACCTGTTCATCTGAACCAATAATTTATCGTGTGAGACCCTAAGGGTACTCAGCAAGTCTTAATGCCTCTAAAGGGGACACAACCTGGGGTGACGCAATTGCAGCAAAAGATAAACCCTAGCAGTTCTATAGATAAACGCTAACCATCCGCCTAACCAATGATAGACGGATGTCCGTGAATTAATGTCAACAGTTATAACAGTAATTTCATCAGATCCATCCTCCTCCTCGCTTACCAACGAGGAAGCGGACGAACAACCCCCCATCCGTTGGCAATTTTAGTAACCATTCCATGAGTGTTGCACTATTTACTAGTCAATTACTTAGTCGGGTTAAAAGTGGTACTTTAGTTATGCTTGTCTATGATCGAGAAACTGTGCTCCAAGTCGTCCATAACCGCGGACACGGCTTTCAGAAATTTTTACCCTGCAGGGGTGCACAAATAGCAACACACACTCGATCAACCTCGGAAAAACCAAATCAAAACCCAACGAGGCCTTCACGACAAAGCAATCACAGGATTCAGAAATATTTCAGGGGGCCACCCCTTAAAGTAGACCCGCAACGAAGCCGGCCGGCTCCGAGACGGACTCAAGGTTGTGGGGACGGCTGTAAACGACTGGGAACCCAAAACTGAGCTTGTTGATACCGCGGAATCGTGCCACTATCCTAAACAGTACAGGTGCTCCTCGCACAATCGTAATAAAGCAGTAAAGCATGGCATAAGTACAGGATAGTAATTAAAACCTCAAACTAGTTTGTGGCCCCAAGAAATAAGAATGAATCAAGCTCTGGCTCAGGGGGGTCCCATAAGCCTCCCGGATGTGGATAGCGCGAATATTCAAGGAACAGGTTTCAAGTACTCGGGGTCCTACGGGACACAAGTGAGCAGGAAAAACCAAATAGCAGATATGGCCCACCGGTGCCACTTTCATTAGTTATCCCATTACTACTCAGGTTAAGTTGTTTAGGTACCTCGTTATCCATCAGACTCTCACATACCCTACACATGCTGTTCTACGACTCGCATGGCTCAAACAACTCCTGTAGTAATGGCTCATGGGATGGAGGAACAAGCTTGGTGGGGTTTAAAAGTAAAAGCTATGCAATACTTGGGATTCAGTTTAATGCAATCGCGACTCAATGATGCAAGAATAAGATAGAGGCCATAGGTACTGTATGTATGCAAGCATGTGGTAGTGCTTGCCTGGCAACTCAGTTGAAGCGAGAGACGGATCTGGGTAGTGCTCCTGGTTCTCTTGATATATCCCCTGCTCAGAGTCTATCCGAAGAAGAACCAAACAAACAAGGGCCAACATAAATAAAGTGCACAAGCATAGGAATACAATGCGTCAAGCAAACAATCATGCCATGATGAATGATGCACAAGTTGCATGGCAATAAAGTAGTATGGCATGGGTGAGGTGTAGAACACAAGAAGTAACATTTTTATGGGGTTTTGGTCCCATTTTATTGTCATAAAAGTTGATGTATACTTTATATTTATATGATGCATGCTGCAATGGAAGTCAAGGATAGCATAAACAGAAAGGTCTCGTCGAGCTGATCATTTTAGACATATCATTTGTTAAATTCGGAGTTATAAATCAAAAGTTATTAATTTATTAAGTTCCAGTGGCATTTGTTGTAATTTAATCAACTTGGAATTTTAAATGTGCAAAAGGTAATTTGAATAGCATATTTGAAATCCTCACATTTTTCTGATTTGAAAACATATATTATTTGTATTATTTGTGATTATGGATTTAAATTTATTTTAAAGTCAAAAAAATAATTAAATAGGGTCAAAGTCAAAGGTTGACTATTTAAATTAATTCTGAAAATATTTGATTAAAGATTTGAATTATAATTCAAAAACTAAACATTTTTCATATAAGGTTTGAATTCAAATTCCAAACCTTTAATAAGTTATGAATTCTTTTAGGTTTAAACAGATTTGAAAATTTGAATTTGAATTCAGAAAACAGAAAACATTTTAATACTCAGGCTAACCTAGCCCTAGACACCGACAGGTGGGACCCGAGGGTGCTGACTGGGCTGCCGCGTGGGACAAGGTGGGGTGTACCGCGGGTTGAGAATCTAGAAAAGCGGGGTGCCTTTTTACAAAAAGACTGGGCATCGAGGGGCTGTGGGTTGAGCTGCACATAGTCTAGGGGCCTATTTAGAAAAGCGTCCTGGGCTAACTGAAGAAACTGTAATTTTTACTCGCGAAAAACAGCTAGCTGTTCCGAGCTTTGAATGAAGATGGCGAGGAAACGGTGGAGATTTTGAACAAGACACAAAAAGCAAAGTTGGAGAGGGAACACCAGGCTACAAGTTTTATGTTTGGGGTGCCACCAACGGAGGACTCTACGCGCCGAGAAACTACGACGAACAGAGGCCGACCCGAGGCAAAAACTGAAAACATCGACAGGTAAAAGAGGGTTTTTCTCAGGATCTTTCGAGGATGATGGCGAAGGATACAACGCGATTCTTGGGATGATGTAAAAACTAAAAACGCAGAGGAAAGGTAGGGCTAAGATTTTCATGTTGGGGATTTTTGCGGAGGAGGGCTGTAGCGGACGGGGCGAGGTGAAGAAACAGAGGATGCGCTCGGGCTTTGCTGAACTGGTGAGTGGCGTCGTCGACAGGGTTCAGTTAACGCGCGCGCTGACAGCAACGGCTACCGATGGTTGGGGACGCCGGCCTGGTGAGGATCCTCGACCGAGGCGAGGCTACGGAGCACCACAGCAGCGGAGGAGGAGGGGAAAAGGAAAAGGGGGCTCACCTGGACCGATTCCAAGCGGAAACGAGGAGGGAAAAGGTCGGTGGTGATGTCGGCGACGGCGGCGATGTCTGTGCCTGCCCAGGAAGAAGAGGGAACAGCGTCGCCACTTCCAGCTCCTGCTCGAGTTCGCGAGGTGGTCGTCGGAGGCTGCCTGCACGCTCTCCGGCTCCAGTAGGGAAATCAAGACGACGGCGCGGCGTCGCTCTCCTCGCCGAAGCTCTCGGACAGGGGGGGCATAGGCGGGCGCAGAGGTAGGGGAAGGCGGCGGAGAGGAGGGGAAGGAAGACTAGGGTTGCAGGGGGCCTCCACGGCTTGGGGATAAGAAGAGGAGGGGAGGGTGACGCGGCTGACGGCGGGAGACGGCCACCTGCTCGCTGCCGCTGCTTTCCGTCTGCTGCCGAGGGTGAGCGGCCGAACGGCGTCAGGCAGGAAGAAGAACAGGAGCGCGCGACGGCGACGAAGCGGTATTGGGCCAGGGGAGGCGAGTTGGGCCGGAGGAGGGTTTGGTCTGATGGGCTGCTACTTCCTCTTGGGCTGCTGCGGCTGGTCCAGGGTGGGCTGTTGCCAGGTCTGTTCCTCTCCTCTTTATCCCTCTTCTTTTTATTTTCATCTGTTTTGAATGTTTCAAATTCAACCATCCTTTTTATTTCAAAACCTGTTGAACCTAGCAGATGATTTTGAACAGAGAAAAGGGAAGGCCAAAGGATAGAAAAGGGAGACAAAAGAAAGGGGGTGATTGATGCATACATACATAATTTATGAATGTGCCAAAAGGGGCATTTTCCAAGAACATGAAGATATGGGGTTTTGCAGAAATAGATGAAAACATTTGTAAAAGTAGGGAACCCTCACATGGAACCAAGGCTTGAAGAAGACAAAACAGAGGGAAAGAGATGAGGTGGTTCTTGCATGGCCCATGCAAATGCATTAAATGTTAGGTCTTATCCTGTGAAAACAAAACAATATCTCATGGCATTTATTTATTTGCATCCTCCAAAGTTGGAGTAAGGCCAAGCAAAAGATTATGAGTGGAATCCACCCAACCCACATGAGCTAGAAGTAAACTCAGTTAAAATGCCAAGCTCATATTAATTGGATGGTGGAATTATATGGTGGTGAAGACAAGGTGGTGGAGTCAATAAGAGATATGCCCCCAACTCAACTTGGGCATTTAACAATATATCAAGAACCAAATACAATATCAAGAGACAAATACAAATATTAATGCATATGAGATAAGAACCAAAACAAAAGGGTTTTTGTATGATGCTCAAATGCAAGGTGGCATGATGACATGAGCATGATATGATGATGATGCAACAATTATATGTAGGAAGTGGCCCTTTTATTACTAGATCAAGTAGCATTACAGGTGTTAGACAACTGGGATGCTACACTACTCTTAACTACTCTCCGGTTGGACACTCTAATCCATGGTAGGGCTATAACAACACACCTCAAAGTCCGCCTTCCCCAATCTAGATAACCCCACACTATCACCTTGAGCGCTAGATGGTTCCAACAAACACCACAATTTCATAGAGACATCCAACTCGAAATATAACTCATAACAAATATTTAATCTAGCCAAAGTGCCACACACGGTATGCCCGCTGTCACTTTCACACACATGGGGAAAAGCATAGATCTATTAAAGCACAAAGAGTATTTATGTAGACTCAAGCCTAAGTGCCACTATGACATGCACGCTGTCACTTTCACACACATGGGGAGAGCAGAGATCTAATGAAGCACTTGAGTAGCAAGGTAGAACTACTTGATTACAAAGACCATGACCACAAGATCATGCATAGAGAGAGAAATGAACACATAGCTACCGGCAGAGCCCTTAGGCTCGAGGAAGAACTACTCCATCCTCATCATGGGAATCAGCAACGGTGATGGAGATGGTGGTGGAGATCGATGGAGATGGATTCGGGGGCACTTCCTTGTCCCTGCAGGGTGCCGGAACAGAGACTTTCTATCCCCCGAATCTCCCCTTTGGTGGCGGCGGCGCTACGGAGGTTTTCGTGGATTTCTTCTCGATGCCCTAGGTTTTTTGGGTCAGAGGCTTATTATAGGAGAAGGGGGGGGGCAGAGGAGGCGCCCAGAGGGCCCACACCCTCCCCAGGCGCGGGCCAGGCTTGGCGCGCCTAAGGGGGTCAAGCCAACCTCTGGTGCCTCTCTGTCCCTCCTTCTGGATTCGTGTCCCTCACGGAAAGTTATTGACTTTGGATTTTGTCCCGTCCAATTCCGAGAATATTGTTTTTCTGCCTTTTTGGAACCAAAAACAGAAGAAAACATGCAACTGGCACTGTGACAACTTGTTAATAGGTTAGTTCCAGAAAAGATATAAAAACACCTCAAAGAAAGACAAAGCAAAGCAAAGTAGATACTAAACAAGCATGGAACATCAAAAACTATAGATACATTTCCGACGTATCAAGTATCCCCAAGCTTAACTCTTGCTCGTCCTCGAGTAGGTAAGTGATAAAAGAACAATTTTTGAGGTGACATGCACCATCAAAATCAAGATCAAACCATTTGCAAGTATTGAAAGCTGGGATCAAAGAACTCTAAACATGAGCATGAAAGATGGAGTTCTAACAATAGGACATAGTAACTATCAACATGAAAGGCTACAAACAAAGATCATGAATAGCATGCATTGAAAAAACGTTTGTTTGTTTCACATACATAAAACATAGCATAGTGGCATTCAACTTGTCCCTCATGGAGTAGCAAATAGATTCATATGACACCTTCAAAGTTCATAAGAGTGACTAGATACAAATAGCACAAGATCAAGTAATATCACAATATGCATCAACCAATAAGCTTTGGGACACTGCACACAGAATGACAACTATGCTCTCTTAATGGTGCCTAAAGGTAGAATGTGGAGACTAAAATAACGGTGGAAGAAAGGACCTTCACAAAGGGAAGCAGGGATTTTAAGTTTCAAAAAGAGCTTACAAAAATTATGGTACTTGTTAGCTTTCAGCCCTCATTGCCCCTATCATAAGCATCTTGAAGTGATTAAGGTTAAAGTGAACAAAGATGGAGTATATGCTTGACGAAGTAAAAGTTGGCAATCTCAAGTCCCTTGAATACGAGGGCCACACCTCATGCTACTCAACTTTAGTCACCTGTAAGTTCTTGTCATTGTAAGTATTTGCATATCATAGAGAACCGCCAACGGGGTACCCCTTGCACATGGTACATGAGCTTTCCCATAACCAAAATGACAAGGCAAGCAGACAATGAGCATCTCAACAATCTTTTTATTTACCATATGTATAGCTTTTTATTGAGGATGCTTCATAGATAGCTCAGTATGGTGATGCTGCAAGTTTCCACCATGATTAGGCATGGCTTAGGCTAGCGGCCCAGGCGTTTCTCTAACACAAAATACAAACTCCATGGACTTACAAGTTCCCTCTTTATTTCACACCGGTGACATCCATAGACAAAAGAGCATGATATCAAGTGAGTACAAAGTACAAGTGCAATGTTGAAAACGTTCCCCGTGACAGCACGGTTCTATTAATTCCAACGTATAAGTGCAAGCATATACAACATAGATAACACAATGGTTCAAGTTTATTAGGGGCAAAGAATATAAAGTGTGCCATCAAGTTCGTGAGAGCTTTAATCACTAAGTTTTCACATAAAAATAGTTTTTAATTGGAAGATAGTTGAAAACAAGAACATACTTGGAGTGATGTAACACACCATGCATAGGAATTTATAGTGGAAACTTTGGAATAACTTGATTTCTTGGAAATTGGAAGCATGAGTAGAGCTTACTCATACAAGTGGAGGCTAGCAAAAGACTGGGAGCAACCAACTAAGAGAGCAATAATGGCCATAATCATGCAGAGCGACAAAACATTACTAATAAAAGCATAGAGTGGTACTACAAGCCAAGGACTAAATGATCATAGAGGCTATGGTGACTTTGTGAGAGTCATAACATGGTGTGAGTGATGCAGTGCTTAGTTGATGTAGGAGCGCTTCGTTGGGAACCCCAAGAGCAAGGTGTGAAGCAGCACAACAACAAGTTTTCCCTCAGTAAGAAACCGAGGTTATCGAACCAGTAGGAGGAAGGAAACATCACACAGGTGTTGCAAGCAACGCGGAGACCTGCACAACACAAACTCAAGACTTTTCCCCAACGAATCAGTGAGGTTGTCAAGCTCACCGGTTGCTATAACAAAGGATTAAATGTATGGTGTGGAAGGTAATGGTTTGCAGCAAGTAAACAAGTAACAATGGAAGATGTATCAGTGGTAAAGATTGGACCGGGGTCCATAGTTCACTAGAGGTGCTCTCCTTAGATAAACAACATGGCATGAAGGGTAAACAAATTATAGCAGGACAATTGACAAGAACTGAGCAAGGCATAACAATGCAATTACTAGTCAAAAAGATCCTATGAGATTCGATTGGGCAATACAACAAGATACATAGACCGCCATCCAACTGCATCTATGACTAGAAGTCCACCTTCAGGTTATCATCCGAACCCCCTCCAGTATTAAGTTGCAAGCAACAGACAACTGCTTTAAGCAAAGTGTGTAAGGTAAACAGTCCACATGTTCCATGAACAAGAGACCGTTGTTTTCTCCCTAGTGGCAACAACACATCTACAACCGAAGATATTCTAGTCACTTCCCTTGGAAACTAGAGGCATGAATCCACTATCGAGCATAAATACCCCCTCTTGGAGTCACTAGCAACTACTTGTCCAAGATAGGTACTAACAACGGAGAGCATGCAAGATCACAAAGAACACAGACATGATAGAATCATAAAGACAAAACCATTAATCAAACCAACATAATAATCTCAATATCCATCGGATCCCCACAAACACAACATGCATGATTACAAATAGATTAGATCTTGATCATGAATGGAGCTCACAAGATCTATACATGAAAGCACAAAGGAGGAGATACAACCATCTAGCTACTACATGGACCCATAGTCCAAGGTGGAACTACTCACGCATCATACCGGAGAGAAGGCCTCCGGGATGATCTCCCCTCCGGCAGGGTGCCGGGAAGAACTTCACATCCCCCTGATCTAGGGACGATGGTGGCGGTGGCTACAGACGGTTTCATGGATATTTGATCGGGTGCTTAGGGTTTCTGCATCGGGGGCTTCTTATAGCACTACTAGGAAAACGATTATAGGTAGATTTTAATCCTGTGGTGCATATAGGGAAAATGATCTACTAAAATTAATTATGTGGCGCATATAGCAAATGCTCCACAGAATTCTTGCAATTCTGTGGCGCATATAGCATATAGCTATATGCGCCACAAAAGTGAGAATTTTGTGGCGCATATGGCCATATGCGCCACAGAATTCTTGTGGGCCCCATGTGGGCCTGACCCAGCACATGGGCATGCCAGAATTCCAAAATTCTATGGCGCATATAGCGTATGCGCCACATAATTCTCACTTTCTGTGGTGCATAAATTTTGAAATTTTATGGCGCATATAGCCGTATGCGCCGCAGAATGTATGAAACAGATCTAAAAAAGGTGGCATCCCCTCCTACCTACCACCACCCTTTCCTTTCTTCACCAAAAGCCTATTTTTTTAAATTAGTCCTTCCTTTAATTTCAAATCAAAACCATGGTCTATTTCAAATCTTTTATTTGTCTAAAAACTATTTACAAAAGTCTTTTAAAAATAAAACAAATAAAAATAAAAATGTTCTAGGGGAGGCAGCTGGCCAAGCCCAAAGGCCCAGCTATCCACCTACTACCCTGCACTGCAAATCCTAAACCAGAGTACCAGACCTAAACCTAGACACACACCAGCCGCCGCTGCTACCGCAAACTACACACACACGCACCTAGAACCACACACCTGACCAAACCCAAACCCAAACAGATCTCACGCACACAACACGTTCTCACGCACTCTTCCCCCACCAAATCACGCCAAATCCGCATGGGCGCCTCGCGCCAATGGCGGCCGCGTCACCCAAGCTCTGCTACCCCAAACCCCTTGCCTTTGCCAGGCTCCCCCTCCTCCGCGCGCGCCCCATTGCCAGCGCGCGGCCCTTCACCGGACCCCTCCCGCCGGACAGCATCGCCGTGAAGCCTGCCACCGCGTCACCACCTGCCGTGTCTGTCCCCCCGTGTTGCGTCTCCTTCGAACAGGTGCGCGCCGCAATGCCTCTCGCCTCCCGTCTCTCCCCCCATTGTTCCTGCTGGGCTGTCCCGATCGGTGATTCGTGGTTGACCCTTTCGTTTGTGTGGTCGTGGGTGACGCCAGGTGCTGGAGCAGCTGATCGTCGGGGCCCACTTTTCGGAGCATGAGGCGGAGGCGACACTACAGCTGCTTCTCAACAAGGAGAACGAGGCTCGAATCGCCGCTTTCCTCATGCTCCTCTGCTCCAGGGGAGAGACCTTCGAAGAGGTGTGTGATCTATTGAAACTGACACGCTAGTAGAAATGAAACAAAATTTCTGCCCACTAATTTGGGTTCTGTCGATTCGTTCAGATCGTTGGGTTGGCCAAGGCGATGATGAACAACTGCATCTGTGTCGATGGGCTGGACAACGCTGTCGACATTGTGGGCACCGGCGGCGATGGTTCTGACACCGTCAACATCTCCACCGACTCCACCATCCTCGCCGACGCCAAGGTCGCCAAGGTACTTTGTTTTTTCTCCCCCACCTCCCATCCTTCTTTTCATTACACTAGTTGGCATATTTATAATCAGAGGCAATTTTCTGTTGTCTTGACTTTGTAGCACATATGAAGTTAGGAGCTGTGAGCAGAAGTCGCACAAACATCTTAAAACCAAGGTGTGATGGAGGCAACCGGGAGCCTCGCCTTTATCTGAATCATTGTGTTGTGTTTTAGTTTTGAGATGGATACGTAGATTCAGGCCTTCGACTTTCATCTTTATATTGGCATTATTTTTGGGAATGGTCGGCTCTACAACCTAGAGGACTTTAGTTATCATTACCTGTGTCCATTATCTCTGTCTCGCCAAGTTCGCCTTGCTTGGAGCTAGTCTGGTCTGCCAAGAACTTCGGATGCATTGTGTCCATGCCACTGCCAAGTTGTACTACCTCCATGTATGTAGACTGATGAGACATCAAGTAAAGACGATGCTGACGCATCGAGATGAAGAGCCTGAGACAGAACACGAGTACGCGGTGATGACGGTGTACTACATTCTGCCCTAAGGTAGGCAGTTACAACATCGCGCGGTTGTAGTTTATATGAGTGAGATGAACACTTGTGAAATGTACTTGTACACTTATTCAGTTCTAAGTGATGTGATTGATGAACACTTGTGAACATTCATGCTTATTGATGTATTATATGTGAACTGGAACATTTGTACTACTGTGTTCAGCTTTTCTGTGTATTTCTGTCAAATTTGTGTGTATTTCTTGTAATATACCTGTATTTGTACCAAATTCTAAAAATTTTGAAATTCCAAAAAAAATGATTCTGTGGAGCATATGCCATATGCGCCATAGAATGTTGTCCCAGATTCTGTGGCGCATATGACATATGCGCCACAGAATGTTGAGAATTCTGTGGCGCATATGCCATATGCGCCACAGAATATTGACAATTATGTGGCGTATATGCATATGCGTCACAGAATTTAAAATTTTAGTGGCGAGGATTTAGTGGCAACAATCATATGCGCCACAAAATTCCAATTTGGTGCGCCACTGATAACGTTTTTCCTAGTAGTGTAGGCGAAGGGGGAGGCCGAGGCGACGGCCAGGGGCCCCACACCCTAGCTAGGCGCGGGCCCACCTGTGGTCGCGCCTGGGGGGAGTGGCCCCTCTGGCTCGCCTCCCCGGCTCCCCTCTGGACTTCTTGTTCCCCACGGAAAGTAATTGACTTTGACGTTTGTCCCGTCCAATTCCGAGAATATTTCTTTACTAACTTTTCTGAAACCAAAAACAACATAAAACAGGCATCTGGCACTGTTGCATCTTGTTAGTAGGTTAGTACTAGAAAACATGTAAAAAGCGCCTCAAAGTGTGGACAAGTAAAGCAAAGTAGATACTAAACAAGCATGGAGCATCAAAAATTATAGATACGTTTCCAACGTATCAACATCCCCAAGCTTAACTCCTGCTCGTCCTCGAGTAGGTAAGTGATAAAAATAATAATTTTTGAGGTGACATGCACCCTCACAATAAAGATCCAACCATTTGCAAGCATTGAAAGCTAGGATCAAAGAACTCTAAACATGTGCATGAAATATGGAGTTCTAACAATAGGACATAGTAACTATGCATGCAACATGACAAGCTATAAACAAAGATCATGAATAACATGCATTGAAAAACGTTTGTTTGTTTCACATACAGAAAACATAGCATAGTGGCAATCAGCTTGTCCATCATAGAGTAGCAAATAGATGCATAGGACACCTTCAAAGTTCACAGGGGTGACTATAAACAAATAGCACAAGAACAAGTAATAACACAATATGCATCAATTAATAAGCTTTATAACACTGTACACAAAATGACAACTATGCTCTCTTAATGGTGCCTAAAGGTAGAAGGTGGAGACTCAAATAATGGTGGAAGAAAGGCCTTTTATGTAAAGGAAGCAGGGATTACAAGTTTCAAAAAGAGCTTCCAAAAATTATGGTACTTGTTAGCTTTTAGCCCTCAATGTCCCTATCATAAGCATCTTGAAGTGATTAAGGTTAAAATGGAAAAGCTGGAGTATATGCTTGACGAAGTATTAGATGGCAATCTCAAGTCCCTTGAATACGAGGGCCACACCTCATGCATACTCAACTTTGGGTCTAGGTAAGTTCTTGTCATTGTAAGTATTTGCATATCATTGAGAACCGCCAACGAGGTACCCCTTGCACATGGTACAGGAGCTTTCCCATAACCAAAATGACAAGGCAAGCAGACAATAAGCATCTCAACAATCTTTTTATTTACCATATGCATAGCTTTTTATTGAGGATTCTTCATAGATAGCTCATTATGGTGATGATGCAAGTTTCCACCATGACTAGGCATGGCTTAGGTTAGCGGCCCAGGTGTTTCTCTAACATAGGATACAAACTCCATGGACTTACAAGTTCCCTCTTTATTTCACACCGGTGACATCCATAGACAAAAGAACATGATATCAACTGAGTACAGAGTACAAGTGCAATGTTGAAAACGTTCCCCGTGACAGCACGGTTCTGCTAATTCCAACTTATAAGTACAAGCATATACAACAAAGTTGTCACAATGGTTCAAGTTTATTAAGGGCAAATAATAAAGTGTGCCATCAAGTTCGCGAGGGCTTTAATCTCTATGTTTTCACATAACAAAATAGTTTTTAATTAGAAGATAGTTGAAAACAAGAATATACTTGGAGTGGTGTAACACACCATGCATAGGAGTTTATAGTGGACACTTTGGAATAACTTGGTTTCTTGGGAGTTGGAGGCATGATTAGAACTTACTCATACAAGTGGAGGCTAGCAAAAGACTGGGAGCAACCAACTAAGAGAGCATAATGGCTATAATCATGCAGTGCAACAAAGCATACTAATCAAAGCAAAGAGTGGTACTACAAGTCAAGGACTAAATGATCATAGAGGCTAATGGTGACTTGTCATAGTCATAACATGGTGTGATCATGTGCGAAGTCAACCAAAACAAAGCATCAAAGGGGAATACCACAATACTATGCTTTTGCATGCTAAAACAACGCATAATGTCTTGGAATAATCACAATTGTTTGGAAAAATACATGCTACAGCAATAATCACTAAGCACAATGCTAAAACAACACCTAGCATGTCATGCTAAAGTCTAAGTCACAGTCAATGCAAGCTCCTCTTGCACTTCAAGCAAGAACTTACTACTCGTTTCCAACACCAAGCAAACTTATTTGCAAAACAACACAGCGAGAATGTTAGACCCCTCCTTTATAAAGGAAAGGATCCCTGCGATTGCAATGCTAGTCCCTGGATCAGTGCTAGCATCCACAGTTTAAGATGAAGTACACAGATACAAAGGTCGTTTATTACATTCATTCCAGAGATAAAACATAGTCTTTTACAACTCAGGGCCATAGGCCTAATACAAGAGTTTAAGGAATAACTAAATAAACATAAGTCTTCATCTTCATGTGCCACAGGCAAGCATGTTGAGTGTAGACTCATGACTCCAACTCATCATCGGAGTAACCTGCAACATCACAAGTTACAGCCACAGAGGGTCAATACTTTGGAATAGTATTGGCAAGTGATACCTTAGTATATTTTAAGTGGACTATATTACTATATGCATATGGCTAAGTGTAGCTTGGCTTGCTTTGCTTGAAAATAGGTTTTACCTATTAGTTGAAATCACTAAGTTTTTCTTTATCCAAATCATTCCCAAGGAACCACCAATAGACATTGAGGTCCTTCACCCTTGTTCACCCACAAATTTTTACTTAGAAGTTGGAGTGATGAGATTCTTGTAGCTTCCATGTCTTGATGCTCAAGTTGTCCATTTCCTTGGACTAGGCTAAGTACTTAGGTTTTCCATCTGCAGAGGTGGTGCACTTTCCCCACAAGACTTGGTTTCCCAAGACAGGACCTTTCAGAAGCCTTTCCTTAGTCAAATGGACGCGCTCCAACCTATCACCCCAACTACCACCAACTGTCCAAATGACTAAGTTCTAGCAACCTATATGATCAAGGCAGAGCCCATATTGCCAAGTGGTTGCACTGTAAGCTTTCTCAACACTTGGCCTCCAAATCCCTTTGTGCCTGGGTGGCATACCACAAGTGAGATACACAACCCAAGTCCATGGCCTTGTGTAACCACTCAACATAACCCAATCTTTCCATTCCACCCAGGAGGTTCATTTGACTTAGTTGTTTTATTAGGAAAGCATAAGTCTCATGACTTAGAAATATTTTCATCATTGTAAGTATAGATTTTCACCAACCCTTGTTTTCTAAATAGCTAGGCTAAGCATGGTAAGATAACTCAACTTAGGAAATTCCCTAGCAATTCTACAATTCTACACTACTTAGGATTTCCCAACTTAGCATTTAGGCAAAAATAGCATGCAAGACTTAGCAAAATATCTAATGCTAGTACAAAACATAGGATAGAAATATTCATGAAGATATCACTTGCCTTGGTAGTGGGGAGAGCTGCACTCTTCACAATCACAATCACTAGCAAAATCTACACAAAATTATAGCATACAATTACACACAATTATATACAATCAAAAATAATATGAATGCATGTATGCAAGAATTTACCAAGTGGTGATTTTGAAAATTCTACCAAGCATGTGCATGATACTGAAACACAACAGGACACAAAATTTGCCAAAACAAACTTATTTGACACCAAAACCACTTACCAAAATAAATCTATACTCAAAATAGCTTTAAACATGATTCCACAAATAAAGTCATTTTAATGGTTACTATTTGTTAAACACCTTGCATAATCAGAAAGGTCTTGAATCACTGAATCCAACGGTATAAAGTTTGTAAAATTCTAACATGGCATTCAAAAGTTATAGCAGTTTGAAGTTTGGATCTAAATCAGGTTTAAATTCTGTTTTTGAATTCATCCTAGCCACGCGTCGCAACCTCACTGGCGCGTACCGGTTCGCGCGGATCGAGCTCTGCGGACCGCACGATCTAAATGAGATCTGGCGGCTCAGACACACGCGTACCCCTTCGTCCTACTTCTATTCTACGCCACAGGATCTAGATCCAACGCTCCCAAACATTCTGACCACACTCTGGCGGCGCTAGCGGCGCTGACCGGCGGCGGCGAGTCAGACTACGGTGGTGCCGGCGTTCTAGATCGTCTCAGGAAGCAGGGAGGTGCTTACCAGATTCGCAAGGTCGTGCTGAAGCTTGACGTGGTACTGGTTTGCGGAGGGGCGCTCGGAGAGGGACTCTGGATCTCGTCGGAGTTGCGTCTGGCGTCGGGTGGATGTTGTCGGAGTCGTTGCCGAGGCTCCGCGTCGCCCTAACACGAACCAGGGGGTTTAGGAGGTGCGCAAGACAGTTGCGAACACGCTCGTGTGAAGGAAAAGGCAAGGGGTGCACGGGACTTACTGAGATTGGTCGCCGGAGTTGGGGTGGTCGTCAGGTGCTTACGGTGTCAAGCGAGTATGGCGACCTGGGGCAAAACAGGATGAGCTAGTGGGTCAGGAGGTGCGCCAGGAGATTACAAAGTGGCTCGAACAATCCAAAGGGGAAGGGGCGCACGGGGCTCACCTGAATCGATCGCCGGAGTGAGCTCTGTCTGCGGCGGTTTTGAGCGAGTCGTGGGCAGCCTGGTGGCGTGAATGCAGAATTGGCTGGGGGAAAATGACTGCGAGGAGGTGGGGTTCTTATAGCCGGTTCCTCAACAGGAAACTCCCGAGGTTTAATGCCCAATTAAGCCGCGCCATTACCGGCAGTGACTGCAGCTGCGACGTGGTCGCGGGCGCGGTTTGGGGAAGACGATGACAGCGTGGACAGGGCCCGCTCGTCAGCGATGTGTGCAAAATGGGGGTGGGGTCCGTCTGTCAGCGACAGCCTGCGTGTGCTCGCGCGTGAGAAAAGGAAAGGAAACTCCCGGGTGGGCTAGTTGGGCTCGATCCTCTGCTGGGCCAGATATCTGGCGCTCGGCCCTTTTCCTTTGTTTAATTCTTTTTCTTTTCTAATTTGGTTTTCAGGAATGATTTAAGTATGAATTCAAATCCTTTTGAATTCAAACAATTCTGGGGATTTTTGCAGGGTACTGTGGTTTCAAAAATCAGTTATTTAACCATGTGGTTACTCTGTAAGGGCTTTGGTCAAGTTTGGACTTAAATCAATCAGAGACATTGCCTCTGGTTTGCAATGTTTCTGAAATTAGGGTTTTGAATTTATTTCCAATTTTGAAAACTTTGGTCAAACTTTTTACTCTAAACTTTCCAATAATGGAGACAAGCAAACAAGTTCTTAAACATTCAATTTCAAATGGTGTTGGTCTTTTGAATTAAATCTGTCCACATAAAATCATAACATCAAAAGCTCCTGTTTTTCTGAAATGATTTTGAGAAAATCTCTAAATGATGATGAATGCAAGCATGATATGAATGAGTTTTGGAATATGAATTTAGGGATGTTACAAATCTAACCCCCTTAAGATGAATCTCGCCCTCGAGATTCGGATTGGCTAGCAAATAGGTGAGGGTGGTCTTTCCGAAGATCATCTTCTCTTTCCCATGTTGCTTCCTCTTCGGAATGATGATTCCATTGCACTTTGCAAAACTTGATAGTTTTTGTCCTTGTGACCCTTTCTGTGGTCTCAAGAATCTTGACAGGCTTTTCCTCATAGGTGAGATCACTTTCTAGTTGGACTTCTTCCAAAGGTATGGTATCCTTCAAAGATGATTCTTCCATCTTTGGGTGACATTTCTTAAGCTGACTCACATGGAACACATTATGGACAGCTGACAGAGATTCTGGCAATTCGACTTCATATGCAACTTCTCCCTTGCGACTTAGAATTTTGAATGGTCCAACATATCTTGGTGCCAACTTTCCTTTGACTCCAAATCTTTTCACTCCGCGAAGTGGTGATACTCTAAGATAAGCTCTATCCCCAACTTCGTAGGTGACTTCTCTACGCTTAGAATCTGCGTAGCTTTTCTGTTGGGACTGTGCTATCTTCAATCTATCTTTAACCAATTTGACTTTCTCTTCGGCGTCTTTGATAAGATCAGGTCCAAATAAACTCATTTCTCCCACTCCATTCCATAGCAATGGGGTGGTACACTTCCTTCCGTAGAGAAACTCAAATGGTGCCATCCCAATACTAGATTGGTAACTGTTATTGTAAGAAAACTCTGCGT
Source organism: Avena sativa (assembly GCA_916181665.1). NCBI lineage: Eukaryota > Viridiplantae > Streptophyta > Magnoliopsida > Poales > Poaceae > Avena > Avena sativa. The sequence goes on from OV702279.1 coordinate 233,245,640, forward strand.
AAGGCAGACTTTCATCCCAACTTGCTCCATAGTCTAAGGCACATGCCCTCAACATGTCTTCAAGAATTTGGTTAGTCCTTTCCGTTTGTCCATCAGTTTGAGGATGAAAGGCAGTACTGAATTCCAACCTCGTTCCCAAAGATTCATGAAGCTGTCTCCAAAAGTGAGAAGTGAACTGAGTTCCTCTATCTGACACAATACTCTTAGGCACACCGTGAAAGCATACAATTCTGCTCATGTAGATTTTAGCTAACTTGGCACTTGTATAAGTTGTCTTCACGGGTATAAAATGAGCCACTTTAGTTAGGCGATCCACTACTACCCATATGGAATCATACCCTGACCTGGTCCTTGGTAATCCGGTAATGAAATCCATACCAATATTTTCCCACTTCCATTCAGGAATAGGTAGTAGTTGAAGCAAACCCGCTGGTTTCTGATGCTCCGCTTTTACTCTGCTACACACATCACACAAAGCAATGTGTTCGGCGATGTCCCTCTTAAGATTATTCCACCAAAATCTTTCTTTCATGTCCATGTACATCTTGGTGTTTCCCGGGTGAATAGAATACGGAGAGTTGTGGCCTTCCTGTAAAATCAGTTTCCGCAACTCCGGGTCTTGTGGAACGCATATATGTTTCCCGTGCCATAAGGTACCTTGTTCGTCTATCTGGAAACTCTTAGCTTTCCCTAGACTTATATTTTCCTTAATCTTTTCAATTTCCTTATCAGTCTTCTGAGCTTCTCGGATCTTGTCCAATAAAGTGGGTTGAACATCTAAGGACATGATATGTCCTTCTGGCACAATCTCCAATCTGAGTTCTTTGAATTTCTTACACAAATCATCTGGCAATTCCCCTTTGGTAAGGCCATTTACAAACGTCTTACGACTTAGAGCATCTGCTACTACATTTGCTTTACCGGGGTGGTACTGCAAACTTAAGTCGTAATCCTTGATAAGTTCTAGCCATCTCCTTTGTCTCATGTTGATTTCCTTCTGGGTGAAGATATACTTCAAGCTCTTATGATCGGTGAACACTTCACATCGCTTTCCCAAAAGGTAATGTCTCCATGTTTTGAGTGCATGGACGACAGAGGCTAACTCCAAATCATGAGTAGGATAGTTTACTTCATGAGTTTTGAGTTGTCTCGAGGCATAAGCCACAACTTTACCGTCTTGCATAAGTACGGCACCCAACCCTTGATGTGACGCATCACAATATACTTGGAAATCCTTTTCCAAATCTGGCAGACATAGAACTGGTGCTGTTACAAGTCTCTTCTTCAATTCTTGGAAGCTGACTTCACAACCTTCAGACCAAGCAAATTTCTTGTCCTTCTTTAACAATTCTGTCATTGGCTTGGCAACCTTCGAGAAATTTTCAATGAACCTTCTGTAGTAACCTGCTAAGCCGAGGAAACTACGAACTTCTTTCACATTCTTGGGAGATTCCCATTCTGTCACAGCTGAAACTTTGGCAGGATCCACTGCCACACCATCCTTTGTCATAACATGACCAAGAAAACCAACTTCCTCTAACCAAAACTCACACTTGCTGAATTTGGCATAAAGTTTATGCTCTCTTAACTTTTCAAGTATCAAGCGTAAGTGTCTTTCATGTTCTTCCTTGCTCTTGGAGTAGACCAAGATGTCATCGATGAAAACGACAACGAACTTGTCTAGGAATTCCATGAATACCTTGTTCATCATATTCATGAAGTACGCTGGAGCGTTGGTTAAACCAAAGGGCATTACGGTGTACTCATACAATCCATACCTTGTGGTGAATGCGGTCTTAGGTATGTCTTGCTCTCTTATCTTGAGTTGAAAATAGCCTGACCGAAGATCAATCTTCGAGAACACACATGCTCCTTCTAACTGATCAAACAAGTCGTTGATTCTTGGCAAAGGATATTTGTTCTTGATGGTTACCTCGTTGAGAGAACGGTAGTCAATACATAATCTTTGTGTTCTATCTTTCTTCTCTACGAACAATACTGGAGCTCCCCAAGATGAAGAACTTGGTTGAATAAACCCTTTCTGCAACTGTTCTCCTAGCTGCTTCTTGAGCTCTTTCAGTTCATCAACTGACATTTTGTATGGTCTCTTAGCTATTGGTCCAGAACATGGTACCAAATCTATCAGAAACTCCACATCTCTATCTGGTGGCATTCCTGGTAATTCTTCCGGAAATACATCCGGATACTCACACACAATTGGCACACTGTCCATGCTAACCCCCTTAAGAGAATTCAGCTTACTTCCCTTGGATTCAAAGTTTGACTTGAATTTTATTCTTTTTCCTTCTGGGGTTGTGAGTGCAACAGTACAATTAGCACAATCTAGTACTCCTTCATACTGAGCCATCCAATCCATTCCCAAAATTACGTCTAGTCCTTGGGAATCTAGGATTATCAGGCTCACTGGAAACTTATGCTTTCCAAACTCTATGACAAGATCCCGGCATCCAAGACTTACTATCATGTCTCCACCCGGAGAACTAACTTTTATTGGACAACCAATGTTTTCAGATGCAAACCCATTTCTATCAACAAATGATTTTGATATGAATGAATGAGATGCACCAGTGTCAAAGAGTACAAATGCTGGAATGGAATTGAGTCTGAACTTACCAGCAACGGCATCAGGCTCTTCATAGACCTCCTCCACATTGATGTGGTTAACCTGTCCTTTCTGGAAAGGATTTGGCTTGTTAGGTCCTTCCACTTTCTTCTCAGGGCACTCATTAGCATAATGCCCCAGCTTCTTGCACTTGAAGCACCCAACCTGACTGATGTCCTTTTTTGCAGGCTGACTTCCACTTCCACTACCATTTCCACTATAGTGGCTCTTATGTCCACCCTTGTGGTTCTTGTACTTGTCTTTGTCATGACTGCGGTGATGCTTGTTGTCATGACGGTTGTGGTTGTGGTGCTTGTTGAATTTCCCATGCTTATGGGATCCTGAGCTGCCACTGTCATCATAGTGAGATCGTTTGTGAGACGATCCTGAGCTGTGCTTGTCGGAGTGTTTCCTCTTTCTACTCTCGACTTGCTTCATTTTACTCTCCAAAATAGCAGCCTTGTCACACAAAGACTGATAAGTTGGAACATATGCCACAGACAACTGTAGGTTCAGTTCATCATTCAAGCCCTCCAAGAACTTTTCCTTTCTTTTGGCATCTGTGTCAACCTCATCCGGTGCATAGCGTGCCAGATTGTTGAACTCTTCTATGTACTCAGCCACGCTGCGGTGGCGCTGCTTCAGGTTGTGAAACTCCTTCTTTTTCAGACTCATCATTCCTGATGAGATATGAGCAGTGCGAAAGCCATCTTCAAACATAGCCCAAGTCACCTCATCAATAGGAGTGGTAATTTGGAAGTTGTCCCACCATGTGGCGGCTGGTCCTTCCAACAGATGTGCTGCGAACCTGACTTTTTCAGCATCCGTGCAACCCACGGTCACTAAGTCCTTGTTCACAGAACGTAGCCAGTCATTGGTTACCATGGGATCAGTTGTTCCCGAAAACTTAGCTGGTCTCAGACGCAGAAATCTGGTGAGCATATCAAAACCCGGAGGGTGGTTGTTGTTGTTGTTGTTGGGGTTGTTGTTGTTGTTGTTGTTGTTGTTGTTGTTATTGGGGTTGTTGTTGTTGTTATTGGGGTTGTTGTTGTTGTTGTTGTTGTTGTTATTCTGGTTTTGAATGAATGTTGTCATCTTTTGCATAAGCTGTGTTTGCGCATTCATCATTTGTTGCATTTCCGGGGTGATGTTGTTAGGGTTGGGGTTTGCGCGACGGGGAGGCATCTGTGGTTTGTTCAAATAGATATGAATGAGATACCCATAGATGTTTTATGCACAATACATCATAAGCAAACACATAGCAAGCAACATAAGAATAAAAGTTCAACAACCACATAATACGTTCATGAAGTAAAACACACAAGTGGCAAGCCATCCACATGTCGGATGGTCCAATAATAAGTTCACAATAACAAGTATGAATATGAAAGATAAACGAGTAGTCAAGTCTACTCATCAGCATCAATCTCCTCCTCGACGAAGGTAAGACCTGCGTTCTCCATCGCGGTCTTGTTCTCCTCAATCGTAGTGGTCAAGGAATCGACCTTGGCCTTGAGAGCCCTCTTCTGGGAGCGAAGCCTCTCAATAACCATCTGCTGCTGCTCAAGCTCGAAATCCTTGGACTTCAGTTCCTCGGTCATGTCCCGGATCTTCTTGTTCCTATCCTGGACGCGTTTCTCCTGACTCTTGAACTTGCGGTCCTGGGCCTCGAACTTTGTCTCCATTTCCTTGATCATCTCATCCTGCTGTGCGAAAAGCTTGTCCTTCTCGCGTAGCTTCACCTGAAGCTCGTCATTGCCAAGCATGACGTTCGTCCTGTCCGTGTCCACGTGCCTGAGGAGAGTCTCTAAGTCCTGGAGGTAGAGACGTATCGGCTCTGCCGTGTCCCTCGAGTCGTCCTCAAAGTCGATGGACTCTCCATCAACATCACGCCTTCCGAAGACGTGGAAGTGAGTGCCCCTAACCTGTCGGGAGTGACGGCCTAACATACGTCCTATCAGGTCCTGCATGACTACCTCCATGCCTCTCTCCCTGTCGTCGTGCATCAGCTTGAAGACGATGGCCTCCGTAGTGGGCTCTGTCTGGCGTCCAGGCTGGTTCACCTTGAAGCCCCAGAGGTCCTTCCTCTCGAACTTGGTGAGTGGGTACACCGTGATGGTGGGAAGAGGGAGATCGAGCAAAGTGGTAAGCTCAATGATACGGGGACCAAAACGGGTAACCTGGAGCTCCTCAACAGTGCTGATGGTAATAGGCATCTATTTATAAGATCGAAAAGTTAGAACAACACAATTTTAAGATAAATACAAGACAACCATCTCATACATAACCATGGAATACAAAACATCACACAAGTCATGCATACATAAATCCATTACATCAATCAAGGTCCAACTTATTTAAGGTATCATTTGGAAAATAAGGTGATAGATGGTGGTCCAACTAACAAAGTGTGCTCACAATCCTATCTCATTGGATCTATTAGCAAACACAATGTTCCTAGAGGCAATCCACCAATCTTGTTCTCTTGATTCCATCACTAAGTCTATAACATCTCCCCTTAACTCTTGGTTGGTGGCTTCCAACTCTTGGGTAAGTTCCTTCTCTTTCTCTAAGTCTTTTTGGAGGTTGAGCATTCTGCACTTGACTCTAGCACTTAGTTCTTTGATAGTCCTCCAAGCTGCATCTCTGGCTGACTCAAAGAATGTGGTGTGCATTACAGTGTTGGTGTACATGCAGAACCCCCTTTCTTTGTGGCTGTCTTCCTTGTTTTTGTACAAGTGAAGTTGCACCCACCAATACTCCACTCCTTCATCCATCACTGGAAAGCCCTTGTACACAGCTGCACCATGTGCTCCCATTGCCACCATGAGGTCCTTGAGAATATTGGGAAACTCAGTTTCACACTCCAAGGTCATGGTCATGAGTGGTCCTTTCTTCACGGCTTCGTTGATGGGGTTCATCTACAAATGGAGTTGAGATTGAAAAGATTAGAAAAGTTTTACGAGAAGAATAGACAAGTGTAGAAGTAGTTGAAAATTTTTCCTTAGTGGTTTTCAAATCCTAGGGTCATAATCCTACAGGCAACACAGTGCTCTGATACCATCTGTTAGACCCCTCCTTTATAAAGGAAAGGATCCCTGTGATTGCAATGCTAGTCCCTGGATCAGTGCTAGCATCCACAGTTTAAGATGAAGTACACAGATACAAAGGTCGTTTATTACATTCATTCCAGAGATAAAACATAGTCTTTTACAACTCAGGGCCATACGCCTAATACAAGAGTTTAAGGAATAAGTAAATAAACATAAGTCTTCATCTTCATGTGCCACAGGCAAGCATGTTGAGTGTAGACTCATGACTCCTACTCATCATCGGAGTAACCTGCAACATCACAAGTTACAGCCACAGAGGGTCAATACTTTGGAATAGTATTGGCAAGTGATACCTTAGTATATTTTAAGTGGACTATATTACTATATGCATATGGCTAAGTGTAGCTTGGCTTGCTTTGCTTGAAAATAGGTTTTACCTATTAGTTGAAATCACTAAGTTTTTCTTTATCCAAATCATTCCCAAGGAACCACCAATAGACATTGAGGTCCTTCACCCTTGTTCACCCACAAATTTTTACTTAGAAGTTGGAGTGATGAGATTCTTGTAGCTTCCATGTCTTGATGCTCAAGTTGTCCATTTCCTTGGACTAGGCTAAGTACTTAGGTTTTCCATCTGCAGAGGTGGTGCACTTTCCCCACAAGACTTGGTTTCCCAAGACAGGACCTTTCAGAAGCCTTTCCTTAGTCAAATGGACGCGCTCCAACCTATCACCCCAACTACCACCAACTGTCCAAATGACTAAGTTCTAGCAACCTATATGATCAAGGCAGAGCCCATATTGCCAAGTGGTTGCACTGTAAGCTTTATCAACACTTGGCCTCCAAATCCCTTTGTGCCTGGGTGGCATACCACAAGTGAGATACACAACCCAAGTCCATGGCCTTGTGTAACCACTCAACATAACCCAATCTTTCCATTCCACCCAGGAGGTTCATTTGACTTAGTTGTTTTATTAGGAAAGCATAAGTCTCATGACTTAGAAATATTTTCATCATTGTAAGTATAGATTTTCACCAACCCTTGTTTGCTAAATAGCTAGGCTAAGCATGGTAAGATAACTCAACTTAGGAAATTCCCTAGCAATTCTACAATTCTACACTACTTAGGATTTCCCAACTTAGCATTTAGGCAAAAATAGCATGCAAGACTTAGCAAAATATCTAATGCTAGTACAAAACATAGGATAGAAATATTCATGAAGATATCACTTGCCTTGGTAGTGGGGAGAGCTGCACTCTTCACAATCACAATCACTAGCAAAATCTACACAAAATTATAGCATACAATTACACACAATTATATACAATCAAAAATAATATGAATGCATGTATGCAAGAATTTACCAAGTGGTGATTTTGAAAATTCTACCAAGCATGTGCATGATACTGAAACACAACAGGACACAAAATTTGCCAAAACAAACTTATTTGACACCAAAACCACTTACCAAAATAAATCTATACTCAAAATAGCTTTAAACATGATTCCACAAATAAAGTCATTTTAATGGTTACTATTTGTTAAACACCTTGCATAATCAGAAAGGTCTTGAATCACTGAATCCAACGGTATAAAGTTTGTAAAATTCTAACGTGGCATTCAAAAGTTATAGCAGTTTGAAGTTTGGATCTAAATCAGGTTTAAATTCTGTTTTTGAATTCATCCTAGCCACGCGTCGCAACCTCACTGGCGCGTACCAGTTCGTGCGGATCGAGCTCTGCGGACCGCACAATCTAAATGAGATCTGGCGGCTCAGACACACGCGTACCCCTTCGTCCTACTTCTATTCTACGCCACAGGATCTAGATCCAACGCTCCCAAACATTCTGACCACACTCTGGCGGCGCTAGCGGTGCTGACCGGCGGCGGCGAGTCAGACTACGGTGGCGCCGGCGTTCTAGATCGTCTCAGGAAGCAGGGAGGTGCTTACCAGATCCGCAAGGTCGTGCTGAAGCTTGACGTGGTACTGGTTTGCGGAGGGGCGCTCGGAGAGGGGCTCTGGATCTCGTCGGAGTTGCGTCTGGCGTCGGGTGGATGTTGTCGGAGTCGTTGCCGAGGCTCCGCGTCACCCTAACACGAACCAGGGAGTTTAGGAGGTGCGCAAGACAGTTGTGAACACGCTCGTGTGAAGGAAAAGGCAAGGGGTGCACGGGACTTACTGAGATTGGTCGCCGGAGTTGGGGTGGTCGTCAGGTGCTTACGGTGTCAAGCGAGTACGGCGACCTGGGGCAAAACAGGATGAGCTAGTGGGTCAGGAGGTGCGCCAGGAGATTACAAAGTGGCTCGAACAATCCAGAGGGGAAGGGGCGCACGGGGCTCACCTGAATCGATCGCCGGAGTGAGCTCTGTCTGCGGCGGTTTTGAGTCGTGGGCAGCCTGGTGGCGTGAATGCAGAATTGGCTGGGGGGAAATGACTGCGAGGAGGTGGGGTTCTTATAGCCGGTTCCTCGACAGGAAACGCCCGAGGTTTAATGCCCAATTAAGCCGCGCCATTACCGGCAGTGACTGCAGCTGCGACGTGGTCGCGGGCGCGGTTTGGGGAAGACGATGACAGCGTGGACAGGGCCCGCTCGTCAGCGATGTGTGCAAAATGGGGGTGGGGTCCGTCTGTCAGCGACAGCCTGCGTGTGCTCGCGCGTGAGAAAAGGAAAGGAAACTCCCGGGTGGGCTAGTTGGGCTCGATCCTCTGCTGGGCCAGATATCTGGCGCTCGGCCCTTTTCCTTTGTTTAATTCTTTTTCTTTTCTAATTTGGTTTTCAGGAATGATTTAAGTATGAATTCAAATCCTTTTGAATTCAAACAATTCTGGGGATTTTTGCAGGGTACTGTGGTTTCAAAAATCAGTTATTTAACCATGTGGTTACTCTGTAAGGGCTTTGGTCAAGTTTGGACTTAAATCAATCAGAGACATTGCCTCTGGTTTGCAATGTTTCTGAAATTAGGGTTTTGAATTTATTTCCAATTTTGAAAACTTTGGTCAAACTTTTTACTCTAAACTTTCCAATAATGGAGACAAGCAAACAAGTTCTTAAACATTCAATTTCAAATGGTGTTGGTCTTTTGAATTAAATCTGTCCACATAAAATCATAACATCAAAAGCTCCTGTTTTTCTGAAATGATTTTGAGAAAATCTCTAAATGATGATGAATGCAAGCATGATATGAATGAGTTTTGGAATATGAATTTAGGGATGTGACAGAGAATGAGTGTACAAACTACTTTATTCAAGAAAACTAAACAACCTAAGCAAAGCAAACGAAAACTAAGACGCTCCAAGAACAACACAACTGAGCATGAAACAATAAAAACGAAGTGTCTAGACAGACTTGAGCTTTTTATTGATGAAGAAGGGGATGCCTTGGGTATCCCCAAGCTTTGACACTTGTACCTCTTGGATATTTCTTGGGGTGACACCATGGTGGCATCCCCAAGCTTGATCTTTTGTCTATTCTTCATCTCCTTGCATCATTCTCTCTCTACACCTGAAATTTTTCCTTCATATAAAACTTCACACAATCTTCATTAGCAACATTAGTGTATTCAAAAGATATTAGACCTCTGGCAAAGCTTTGGAACAGCAAGGTTTTTCACTAAAAAAGTGTTGAACTAACGAAAGTTATCTAACATACTGGGGGATTTATTCATAAATTTTGAGCTCAATCCGAGTTACAGATACTCTTCACGATTTTTTTTGGTGGAGGACAGAAATCTGTTTCGGGACAGCAACTCCCCAAATCTTACTTCCCTCTCATTAGGGGTCATTTTTGGCACAAAAAGCAAACAAAAAGGATAACTAGGGGTCATTACTGAATTAATAACTTCCAAGACTCAAGGAAACTCTTGGGTTATCTCCCAATAAGTACTTTTATTTAATGCCTTTAAGTTAGGCTTGATAGCTTGAGAAGATGCTCACATAAGAAATATGAATTGAAGTCAAAGAGAGCATCAAGAAGCAAATTCAAAACACGTTTAAGTCTAACCCACTTCCTATGCATCGAAATCTTGTACACAAATAAATTCACAAAGAACAAAGTGACAAGCATAGGAAGATAAAACAAGAGTAACTTCAAAACTTTCCGAACATAGAGAGGTGTTTCAGTACCATGAAAAATTCTACAACCATACTTTCCTCTCTCATAATAATTTTTAGTAGCATCATGAATAAACTCAACAATATAGCTATCACATAAAGCATGCTTTTCATGATCTACAAACACATAATTTCTATCAAGCACAAAAATAGTGGGATTAAAACCTTCACAAGTTTTACCCAAAGTAGATATTTCAAAAGGATCCACAGGAACATAACATTCATCCTCCTTTGGTAAGCATGGAGGACAATCAAATAATGTAAGACGTAAGTAGTTACTCTCATTAGAAGGTAGACATGGGTAGATCCATTCTTCCTCCCTTTGTTCATCACTCTCCTCCTCTTTTTCATCTAATGAGCTTTCAGTTTCAGCAATTTCTTCTTCCATAGGCTCCTGCAAAGCGTTAGTCTCTTACATGTGTGGAAAGCATCTATTAAAATATTCAAGGATATAGCCATTTGCTTCCTTGTAATTATCAAAGCAAAATTTAAGTATCTCGTAAACCTCATATTCATAAGGTGCATCATCAGTATTTTCAAGCAAACTGGCAAGTTCAAATGCACCCTTGAAGGCAATAAATTCTTCAATTTGTTCCACATCATAAAAGTCATAATTTTCTTTAACATAAGAAGATATGGTAACATTATCATTATACTCACATTGAAAGGGTAGGTGTTTATACCTCCTGCAGCAACAAGCTTTATCAAAGCAATAAGTAACATTATAAGTGGAGCACACCTCTCTAGCAATAGTATTCAACTTATCAATTTGTTCCCATAAGTGTTTCCCTTTTTGTGACAAACGGTGTTCCTTATAATAATAATTTTGTTCTTCCGTGAACCCACCTTGCCAATAAGAACTAGTTTCAAAGAAACCATCCATTGATAGAAAGCATGACCAAGCAAGGCAATCACAGACCACCAAATAGAGTAGGAACTAATTTTTTGTGTTTTTTTTAAAAGAGGCAAACAAAACCAAGAAAAAGAAACAAAGCAAACTAAAAACAAAGTAAAGAGAAAGGAAGTGGAGGACTCCCCTAGTGAAGACGTCCTTAGCCTCCCCGGCAACGGCTCCAGAAAAACTTGATGTAGCGCTGAGTTGATGTAGGAGCGCTTCATTGGGAACCCCAAGAGCAAGGTGTGAAGCAGCACAGCAGCAAGTTTTCCCTCAGTAAGAAACCGAGGTTATCGAACCAGTAGGAGGAAGGAAACGCCACACAGGTGTTGCAAGCAACGCGGAGACCTGCACAACACAAACTCAATACTTTGCCCCAACGAATCAGTGAGGTTGTCAAGCTCGCCAGTTTGCTGTAACAAAGGATTAAACGTATGGTGTGGAAGGTAATGGTTTGCAGCAAGTAAACAAGTAACAGTGGAAGATGTATCAATCGTAAAGATTGGACCGGGGTCCATAGTTCACTAGAGGTGCTCTCCTTAAATAAACAACATGGCATGAAGGGTAAACAAATTACAGCAGGGCAATAGACAGGAACTGAGCAAGGCATAACAATGCAATTACTAGTCAGAAAGATCCTATGAGATTCGATTGGGCAATACAACAAGATACATAGACCGCCATCCAACTGCATCTATGACTAGAAGTCCACCTTCAGGTTATCATCCGAACCCCCTCCAGTATTAAGTTGCAATACAACAGACAACTTCTTTAAGCAAAGTGTGTAAGGTAAACAGTCCACATGTTCCATGAACAAGAGACCGTTGTTTTCTGCCTAGTGGCAACAACACATCTACAACCGAAGAGATTTCTGTCACTTCCCTTGGAAACTAGAGGCACGAACCCACTATCGAGCATAAATACCCCCTCTTGGAGTCACTAGCAACTACTTGGACAAGATAGCTACTAACAACGCAGAGCATGCAAGATCACAAACAACACAGACATGATAGAATCATAATGACAAAACCATTAATCAAACCAACATAATAATCTCAATATCCATCGGATCCCCGCAAACACAACATGCATGATTACAAATAGATTAGATCTTGATCATGAACGGATCTCACAAGATCTATACATGAAATCACAAATGAGGAGATACAACCATCTAGATACTACATGGACCCATAGTCCAAGGCCAGGAAGAACTTCAGATCCCCCCGATCTAGGAACAATGATGGCGGCGGCTACAGACGGTTTCGTGGATATTTGATCGGGTGCTTAGGGTTTCTGCATCGGGGGCTTCTTATAGGCGAAGTGGGAGGCCAAGGCGGTGACCAGGGGCCCCACACCGTAGCCAGGCGTGAGCCCACCTGTGGCCGCGCTTGGGGGGGTGGCCCCTCTGGCTCGCCTCACCGGCTCCCTTCTGGACTAGAAGTCCACCTTCAGGTTATCATCCGAACCCCCTCCAGTATTAAGTTGCAAGCTTCTTGTTCCCCACAGAAAGTAATTGACTTTGACGTTTGTCCAGTGCAATTCCGAGAATATTTCTTTACTAACTTTTCTGAAACCAAGAATAGCAGAAAACATGCATCTGGCACTGTTGCAACTTGTTAGTAGGTTAGTACCAGAAAACATGTAAAAAGCACCTCAAAGTGTGGACAAGTAAAGCAAAGTAGATACTAAACAATCATGGAGCATAAAAAATTATAGATACGTTTCCAACGTATCAGTGAGCATGTGCCAAGTCAACCCAAACAAAGCATCAAAGGAGAATACCACAATACTATGCTTTTGTATGCTAAAACAACGCATGATTCCTTCAAGGCACATTAAGCAATCCCAAATGTTTCGAACAAGACATGCTACAGCAATAATCACTAAGCATAAGGTCAAAACAACACCTAGCATGTCATGCTAAAGTCTAAGTCACAGTCAATGCAAGCTCCCTTTTGTACCACTTCAGCATAAAGCTTTCTACTCTTTTCCAACACCAAACAACTTATTTGAAACAACTCACAAAGATAATAATCAATAAATATCAGTGATCTTGTATCACAAACCCACAAAGAATAACTAAAAAGTTCTAAGCTGAAAGCACAAGAAAACTAAGGCTGAACACAGTGCTAGCAAAAGTGAACACTCACAAAACAATAAGAGTGAAAACTAGAGTGTTCTAGGCAATGGAAACAGAGTGTGTATCTCTCCAAAAGAAGTGTGGTGTAACCAAACAACTTACTCAAGCAAACTAAGCAAACAAAAACCAAAAATGAAAACTAAGACGCTCCAAGAACAACACAACAATGCATGAAACAATAAAAACGAAGTGTCTAGAAAGACCTGAGATTTTTATTGATGAAGAAGGGGATGCCTTGGGCATCCCTAAGCTTTGACGCTTGTACCTCTTGGATATTTCTTGGGGTGACACGGGGTGGCATCCCCAAGCTTAATCTTTTGTCCATTCTTCATCTCATTACATCATTCTTCCTCTACACCTGAAAATTTTCCTTCATACAAAACTTCACACAATCTTCATTAGCAACATTAGTTTATTCAAAAGATATTAGACCTCTGGCAAAGCTTTGGAATAGAAAGTATTTTCACTAAAAACACAAGCTACTGTAGTAACTCCTTAAAAAAAGCTCAATTCCCCAAAAGAGAACTCAAAGAGGAATCAATAAGAAGCAAATGCAAATAATGGCAGAAATCTGTCAAAATAGACCAGCAGGTAGAAACCGATTTTTTCGAACATCTTCTGTTGCTCAAATAAAAAAGTGTTGAACTAACGAAAGTTATCTAACATACTGGGGGATTTATTCATACATTTCATATCAATCTGACTTACATAGACTCCTCACGAATGTTTATGGTGGAGAAATCTGTTTCGGGACAGCAACTCCCCAAATCTTACTTCCCTCTCATTAGAGGTCATTCTTGGCACAAAAAGAAAACAAAAAGGATAAGGAGAGGTCACTACTGAAGTAATAACTTCCAAGACTTAAGAAAACTTTTGGGTTATCTCCCAACAAGTACTTTTCTTTAACGCCTTTAAGTTAGGCTTGATAGTTTGAGAAGATGCTCACATAAGAAATATGAATTGAAGCAAAAGAGAGTATCAAGAAGAAAATTCAAAACACATTTTAAGTCTAACCCACTTCCTATGCATAGGAATCTTGTAAAGAAACAAGTCATGAAAGCACAAATCAGCAAGCATAGGAAAGCAAAACAAGTGCAACTTTAAGACTTTCAACATAAAGAGGGGAAACTTAATATTATTGAGATGCATAAAACCATGTTTCCCTCTCTCATAATAACTTTCAGTAGCAACATGAACAAAAATAATATAACTATCACATAAAACATTCTTATCATGATCCACATGCATAAAATGACTATTACTCTCCACATAAGCATAGTCATTCTTATTAATTGTAGTGGGAGCAAATTCAACAAAATAGCTATCACTATTATTCTCATCACCATAATCATCAAATATAGGAAGCATATTGTAATCACAATTAACTTCCTTCTCAATAGTAGGTGGACTGAAAATATCATATTCATCATTGTAATCATCATATATTGGAGGTTTGGTATCATCATAAGCAATAGAATAGCTATCTTCCAAAGCTGGGGGACTAAAAAGATCATTTCCATAAAAACTAGCTTCCCCAAGCTTAGACTTTTCCATAGCATTAGCAATAATGGTGTCCAAAGAATTCATACTAATAACATTGTTATTAGCATGCAAATAAAGCTCCATAGGTTTTTAATTTTCTCTTCAAACACTTCATGTCCTAACTCAAGATAAATGCTATAGAGCTCTATAATTTTGTTGTTATTTTCCATTAAGCCTAACTAGTGAAAACAAGAAACAAAAAGACAAAACTGCAGAATCTAAAGGAAATAACTTAGAGCACTCACACCGGAGGATGTGAGTACCTTTTTACCTTACCTCCCTGGCAACGGTGCCAGAAAAGAGCTTCATGTCTACACACTTATATTCTTGTAGACAGTTGTTGGGCCTCCAAGTGTAGAGGTTTGTAGAACAGCAACAAGTTTCCCTTAAGTGGATTACCCAAGGTTTATCGAACTTAGGGAGGAAGTGGTCAAAGGTATCCCTCTCAAGCAACCCTATAATTAAGATACAAGAAGTCTCTTGTGTCCCCAACACACCCAATATAGGTGCACTAGTTCGGCGAATAGATAGTGAAATACAAGTGGTAACGGTGCCAGAAAATAGCTTCTGACTTGTTGTTGACATGAGGTAGCGGTGCCAGAAAAGATCTGATGGCGTGGAGGAAAGGTAAAAGCCCAAAACATCCCCGGCAAACGGAACAAAGATGGAAGCAAGAAAACATGCAACAGATCTAGATGCAAACGGTGTTTCAATGTTTAGAAACAAGTCCTAGGGATCATACTTTCACTAGTGAACAGTCTCTTATAATAAATATCCTCTCTTCATGATACTACTCTTAACTACTCTCCGGTTGGACACTCTAATTCATGGTAGGGATATAACAACACACCTCAAAGTCCGCCTTCCCCAATCTAGATAACCCCACACTGTCACCTTGAGCGCTAGATGGTTCCAACAAACACCACAATTTCATAGAGGCATCCAACTCCAAATATAACTCATAAAAATATTTAATCTAGCCAAAGTGCCACACACGATATGCCCGCTGTCACTTTCACACACGTGGGGAAAAGCATAGATCTATTAAAGCACAAAGAGTACTTATGTAGACTCAATCCTAAGTGCCACCATGGCGTGCACGCTGTCACTTTCACACACATGGGGAGAGAAGAGATCTAATGAAGCACTTGAGTAGCAAGGTAGATCTACTTGATTACAAAGCTCATGACCACAAGATCATGCATAGAGAGAGAGATGAACACATAGCTACCGGTAGAGCCCTTAGCCTCGAGGAAGAACTACTCCCTCCTCATCATGGGAATCAGCAATGGTGATGGAGATGGTCATGGAGATCGATGGAGATGGCTCTGGGGGCACTTCGCTGTCCCAGCAGGGTGCCGGAATAGAGACTTTCTATCCCCCGAATCTCCCCTTCGATGGCGGCGGAGCTACAGAGGTTTTCATGGATTTCTTCTGGATGCCCTAGGGTTTTTGGGTCGGAGGCTTCTTATAGGCGAAGGGGGAGGCCTAGGAGCCGGCCAGAGGGCTCACACCCTTCCTAGGTGCGGGCCAGGCTTGGTCGTGCCCAGGGGGGTCTGGCCACCCTCTGGTGCCTCTCCGTCCCTCCTTCTGGATTCGTGTCCCTCACGGAAAGTTATTGACTTTGGCTTTTGTCCCGTACAATTCCGAGAATATTGATTTTCTGCCTTTCTGGAACCAAAAATAGAAGAAAACAGGCAACTGGCACTATGGAAACTTGTTAATAGGTTAGTTACAGAAAAGATATAAAAACACCTCAAATAAAGACAAATCAAAGCAAAGTAGATACTAAAAAAGCATGGAACATAAAAAATCATAGATACGTTTCCGACGTATCAATTATCCGCCCCCCTAAACAGTTTCTGTTTCCTTTTCAAGGTAGAGATCTGCAGCACTTCAACACACATTAAATAATACTTGATATTGTTATCTAACACACAAAACACTAGGGATTATGATTTTTTTCAATCTCCCCCTTTTTGGTGTTAGATGACAATACTAGGATTTACAATGAAACCTAATAACAACACCTTAAGGAAATGAAAGAGGCTCCCCCTAAATGTGTGCATATTTATAATTTGCATTTGAATACAAATGCACACACTAAAGAGCAAGCCAATTTCATAACAAAGACACTTAAAACAAGGTGAGTTAGGAAACAAAGTCATACCACCGGGAAGTGAAAATAGCCAATGTGAATAATGAGATTATTAGGCTTCAAGCACATCCCACAATATTGATGCAATCAATAGATAATTCCATAATTCCATTTGTCATTAATAGAATACCATACTCCATAGATAAATCCAGAGTTCCATATGAGTAGTTCCACACGATAAATCCAGAATTCCAGAGATCCATACACGAGCACAAAGTATCACACGACAAAGTCTTGTACAAACCAAGCACACAAAGTTCAACGCTAAAAGGGCACAAGCAAGCAAATAAAACGAATGAAAAAGAGGCAAGTGCTTGTGCCCAACCCATGCAAATCCGTGACCTAATAGAACTACTTCTCTCCCTTTGGCATCAAAACGCCAAAAAGGAAGAAGAGCGATGCTATCGTCCCATAAGATCACTCCTCTTTGTCTTTGTCCTCGTCGTAGTCATCCCCGTCCCCTTCCTCGTCATACTCATCATCGTCATCAACCGAAGGAGTAGGCGCCCTCGGTGGTGGAAGAAACAGGTGACTCTCGAGCTCTCCATAGTTGATCCCTGATGTGTTCCACTAAGCATATGATTCCGAAGCTGTAGGAGGTGGTGGATGGCCAGTTGCCCCAGACACATGGTGGAGAATGAGATGCTGGGTGTGGGCCATCTCATGGCTCCTCCTGTACTCCTCATACTGTCCCTTGTGAGTATCAATGCCCATGCAAAGAATGTGCCGATGAAACCAATTGAGCTGCTTGACCTCGCGTGCCATTGGGGACACGGCGGGACGATGACCACTAGCCCTTGCATCACGCATGAAGTACTCAGGGGCAGTGGAAGGGTGAGAGGTCTTCTGAGCCTTGTTGTAGATCTTCTTGGGCTTGTGAACACCATCCAAACCAGTACCAAAGTACTCATGTGGCAACATGTGCTTGATGAGCATCATAATAAAGGGAGCATACGGGATGGAGAGCCGGTTGAGCATAGCATCAGTCATCTCGTGATGGATATAATCCATAACATCCAGCTTGTAACCTGTAGACAAACCAGCATTGGTGACATACTCATGGGCAAAAGAAAGCAAGGGAACCAGGTGACCGTGGATCTTATCATTGTTTCCCCCACTTGGAGAGATGCTATCCCGAAACATGCCAATAAGAGTGGCATACAAAGGATAGAGGCCAGAAAAGGTACCAGCAATGCCATTAGATGTCAGACATGGAGCAAGAACAGTGTCCTTGGATGGCCTGAGCGGAGAAATGATGCGGTGGCCAGAAGCTGTGGCACGCCCATGAAAGTCATACCCAAGTACCTGACCAAAGGTACAGAAGTCCGACTGAATCATTGTTGTCCCAGTCATCCACTTCATGGTGCGAAGCTCATCTCCGTAGATCACAAGAGTAGAGAAAACTGCTTCACCACCGAGGAGTCATAGTGGCACTGAAGAGTCATAAGGTGAAGCAGCCCCATCTTATTAGTCACATCCAAGGCTTCACGAAGTCTTGCCTTGGTTTGGGCCTCAGTCATATTCAGAGGATGCATATGGAGAATCTTGAGAGGAACATAAACATCATCATGAATGGACCAAAAGTGAGAGCACCAAAACATGGAATCCTCCGGAGAACCATCACTGTCAGCATCAGCATAATAATTGGTTTGGCGAATGGAGGAGTACTCAACGCTGTCCATGGCCTCGTAGTTGGGCTGGGACTGCTTGCCCTTGCCCTTGCGAGATGCAAGCCTCTTGGCTTTCTTTGCTGCCTCAGCCATCCGTTCAGACTCTCTTGCCAACCTGCGGGCCTCAATTTCGTCAACAAACTTACCCTCTGCAGTGGGCCTGTGATAATGGGCACGGGGACGACGTTTGTAGGTCTTAGGAGCACTTGAACCACCTGTGAAAAGCATGGGAGAGGTAGCATGGGGATAAGCACACACACAAGTCCAAGAGGAATATTAGAAACAGTAGGAAAACAATCCACGGTCCAAAGTTGTGCATGGTAAACATCTGAGACAAACCAGAACAGACAGTGAACCTCTAGGCTGGATTATCCGGCCCTGGCGGGGGCGGATAATCCGCCCCCCCGTAGAAATTGTCTGGTTCGGACCAGATTCACCAAGGCAACACAGATCGTGCACTAGAATTACAATACTAATGAATCTAGCAAGCAAGGGAAACACATAGTATCTTCTACAACGAGATTTCCACCAAAAACAATGAATCCCATACAAAGGAGATGGATGAGGGAGTTACCCTCACTCATTGGAGGAAAATCTCAGAGGAGAAGGTACCCAGAGGCGTAGGGAAGAAGATCTGGGGAGGGCCCGGAGAATCCGGTGGTCGAATTGACTCCGGGGAGGGGCGGAGGCTCCGTCGGCGGCTTGGGGCAGAGCACGGGTTGGGGGAGGACTGGCTGCTCTGTTTGAGCCCTTCTTCCCCGAGCCTAGCCCTTAAGGGGTAGATTTCTCCTAGGGCGGATAATCCGACCACCACTTGGGGCGGATAGTCCGCCCCCTCTGAATTTCTGTAAACACAGATTCAGGCCGAGCACTTCTTGCAAAACCCCTCAAAAGTGTATAAAGGACTTGTGTGCAAGAATAGATGGTTCAAGGAGGGAAAAGGCTTGGGTTTAGAGCAACAAACTGAGATGGTACTACACACCCAAAGTTGCAAGAACAAATACACCAAAAGCCAAAATTGGGTGTGTTTTCCATAAGAACAAAAGATATGCAAGAAAATCCAAAGAGAGCCACTAGAAACCAACTCTTCTCAAGGAAGAGGGTGGTGGCCGAAGCCACCATGTTGGAGTGCATGGCATGACACCGCGAAGATGTATCTTGAGTTCAAAACCAATTCTCATTGATGACCCACATATCACAAAATGATATTAAGAGAAATGATTTTTCTTGCTTTCGGCATTATGGGGGGAGGGTTAGCCCAATCAATTAGGACCACACTCCCCCTATGTCTATGCCCGCATCTAAACCAAATACATGAAGAGTGAGTATGCAAGGGTAGTCAAGCCAAGCTCCTTGAATCTATGATATTTAGCTCATTCCTCAAATAACAAAATCTTGCTTCATCAAGAGGCTTTGTGAAGATATCAGCAAGTTGGTTCTTCGTGCTCACAAAATATAGTGCAATATCGCCACGAGCAACATGATCCCGAATGAAATGATTATGAATATCAATATGTTTTGTTCTTGTATGCTGCACCAGATTGTAAGCAATTTTGATAGCACTTTCATTGTCACATAAAAGAGGCACTTTGTCACAATTGACACCATATTCCTTAAAGTTTGCCTAATCCATAATAATTGCGTACAAGCACTTGCAGCAGCAACATATTCAGCTTCGACGGTTGAGAGTGATATGCAATTTTGTTTCTTCGAAGACCAACACACTAGAGACCTGCCCAAGAATTGACATGCACCAGAAGTTGATTTTTAATCATCTTTGTCACCAGCCCAATATGAATCAGTGTAACCACATAGAGAGAAACTGGAGCCTTTGGGATACCATAAACCAAAATTTGGGGAATGAACCAAATATCTAAAGATTCTCTTGTCCGCCACTAAGTGGCTTTTTTAGGAGCGGCTTGGTACCTTGCACACACTCCTACACTCAACACGATATCGGGCCAAGATGCGCAAAGGTAAAGGAGAGAGCAGATCATGGATCGGTATACCTTTTGATCCACGTCTTTACCCTTTGGATTAAGCTCAAGATGACACTTAGTTTGCATTGGAGTAGCAACACCATTGAGATCCGTCATCTTGAACCTCTTGAGCATGTCTTGGATGTACTTATCTTGATTAATGAAAGTTCCATCTCTAAGTTGTTTGATCTCGAATCCAAGAAAGAACCTCAATTCACCCATCATAGACACCTCAAACCTGTCAGTCATAAGAATAATGCCATTTTCATCTTGTTTGTTCTTGAAAATCTACTTGGTGCTGATAACATTGCGGCATTCTTTGGGTTTCTCTACGATCTTCCAAACCTTGTTGCACTCGAAGTTATTTAGATCTTCATGCATTACAACCACCCAATCGGGATCTTCAAGAGCATCAAAGACCTTCTTTGGTTCAACCATTGAAATGTGTGCTTGATGATCATAGAAGCTAGCAAGTTATATTCTAGTAGACACTCTTCGTCATAGATCACCTACAACTTTGTCAAGAGTGTGGCCCCTGAACTCAAGATTCTGATCAACGCGAGATTTACGACGAGCCTCAATTTCCTTATTGTTTCTTGATGGAGTTGATTCAGCACTTGGATCCTTGTCTTGGCCACTACCCTGCCCTTGGTCTTGATCTGAGATGATAACAGGAGGCTGGTGCTGAACAGGTTCTTCAGGGCCGGATAATCCGCCCCTGGGTGGGGCCGGACTATCCAGCCTGGGAGATGCGGCTGCATTTTCTTCTTCCTGAGTGTCCTTGGAAGAACTTGGAGTGCCAAGGCCGGATAATCCGCCCCTCGGGGCCAGAGAATCCGGCCTGGGATTTTCAAGCCTTGTTTGCTCTTCATGATGTCCTCTGGAGTGAGTTGGAGTGCCAGGGGCGGACTCTCTGCCCCTTGGAGGGGGCGGATAGTCCGGCCTGGGACTACCATTGACTTGGTTATACCCCACGGGTACACAGCGTTGGCATACCTAGTCCAGTCCAAGGAAGGCCCACGACAAGATACGTAGCCTGCGGAGATTTCGGGTGGCCCAAGCCCATGACGCCTTTGGATCCTTGGAGAAAAAGACTAGAATAGATTGAATTTTGAAGGTTACACACCCTAATATGTAACCGACTCTTTTGGGGATATGCTATATGAGTATCCTCATAGCATGTCCTCTATCCGGATAACCCGGGTGGCCCACAGTTGGTAGCATGGCCCATGGCCTGCTGGGCAGCCCAGTTAGATGGATCCAGAAGGGAGGCCCATGCCGGATAAAGGAAGGCTACGGAGGAATCACCAACGTACCCGGAGCCTTGGAGTGCAAGACACGCTAGACTAGTTGTAGGCAGTGTAGGACTCTATAACCTGTTCGGCTAGGACTTTTCCCTGTAACCCTAGGACCTAACAACTATATAAGTCGGGCCTATGGGATCCTTTAGGGAAGATAATCTCAGACAACCTAGTGTCTACTATGACGCACCTCGCACAGCGAACCAATCCCTGTAACTCGGCGTATTGCCCTTATAGTGATTTATAGCAGGAGTAGGATTCTGCCACCATTGTGGGATCTGAACCTGGGTAAGCTATGTTACCTCGTACCCTTCAACCGACCGCCTTCCCCCATGTCTCTAAACACGCACTGTGAGGAGCCCTCCATGGCGTACTCGTCAGCAATACCACGACAGTTGGCGCCCACCGTGGGGCAAGAGGCGCTTCAGGCTCTACAACGGGCGAGGACCAAGATCTTCACAGGAATCGGCGAAACCGTAGCCATCAGTCATGTTCTCTTCTCCGGCAATGTTCTGATCGTCCCTCCCGACGACTTCTGGATCCCGGTGAAGGCGAACCCTACGCGGTGCCTGATCGTCCCCATCAGAGATATCCATCTCTTCATCGGCGAAACCGACTCGCGCACTAGTTCCCTAGGAGTCGGAGGAGCATCAAGACCCGCACGGACCACCTACAGGCAGGATACGTTCGTGGATGGATCGATGTCGGATCTCTCTTCGGAGTTTGCCGTCAAAGATCGAAAAAATTCAAGGCCCACCCAAACCTCCCCTGTGCAGGATATAACGGTGGAAGATCGCTGCAAGTCCGCCGGCTTCGTCCACGCGTCTAGACAATAGGGATCCAAGTTCATCGGCGTGGTTACCATCTTCGATCTGGCGCGTTGCGTTCAGAGAGAGGGCGAAAACCCCCGCGATTACCTCGCCAGGTGGCTCCGTATACGGGCCGATCTGGCGCATTACCCCAATGATGATGCCATGTATCACTTTGTCGAAGGACTGGACCAAGGTACGCTTCTCCGGCATTCTCTAAGGCGGCAGCAGGCTTCGGGACGTCTCACCTTCGAAAGCATGGTGAACACCGTCAACAACTACGCGGAGGCCGAAGAGACAGCTCAGACAGCTCTTGCGCTCATTGATGGAGCCCCTCCGATTCAGCCACCACCTCCCGCTGCCATCGCCGCAGCTGCGCCACCACCTCTAGTCATCGTCACTTCTATTGCACCTCCACCCCCCGTCATCGAGGAAGCCCCGACACCCTCCGACTCTGTGATTGACGCGCTCTACGCTGACTTCAGTGCAGATTCGGAGGAGATATATTTCAGCCCGGAGGAGCTAGCCTCTGCCATGCAGGAGATGGAGGAGGAGTACACGCGCGAAGAGCAGGCTAACAACGTTGTCACGTCCCGAGAGGTGTTCATCACCATTGGGACGGCGATGGATGAAGATCAACCCGGAAGAGCTCGGCCTACAGCACTAGACAAGGGGAAGGGACCACCTGTTGCTGCCGACAATGATCGCGCAAAGGACATGCCCCCTCCGCCTAACCCAGTGCAAAAGCCGCAGGAACTCGGCACCGGCCCAAGCAACAACAACACCGCAAACACGCCGCCTCCGGCATCTACGTCTGCGGCTGCCCAAGATACTCTAGCTGATAGAGTGATGAACGGCAATCTCCTCGTTGAGCCTATGACCGTGGCTCATATTCGTAGTGTAGTCCAGCTTGATGAGAAGCGCCAGCAGCTGCTGGAGGAAGCGCAGGCCATCGTGGAACAAGGCGCAAAGCTAGATCGAGATCTGGCCAATGCGTAGAAGTCCATAGAGAAAGCTAGAGCAATGGAGGCCGAGTACAAGACTCTGCTGCAGCAGCAGAAGGCCAAGAAAGCTCCGACTTGCGTCATCAACGATCTTGGTGTGCGGCAAAACCTAGGATAGGCTCCCCTGAAGCCGGCACAAGACAAGCCATACATTGACAATGAAGGCAGACAGGTGATGCCCACTCCTCTCCTCAACCTCGCCATCGCCAAGCCCCTTCTGGAGCAGGATAAATCGCCTGAAAAGCGGTGGACCAGGTCTATGACCTAGTGGCCAAGGCGGTGAAACAACAGGAAAAGGCCACCTCTCAGAGGCTTGAGTCTGACCCAGCGTTTTGCCAGTCTAGCCAGCATAAGCCGCCAAGGGATAGATCTCCTCTTGATGTCAGGTCTCAGACGGGTTTGTCAGAACGAAGACGGAGGGATGCGCGCAACAGGAATGATGCTATCCCCATATCCTCCGACCATGGAGGTAAGGCCCAACCTCGTCGCCCATCGCCACCGCCCCGCTCACCCCGACATCGCGAAGAAACCAAGGCTCACCGTCGTACGGATATGCCTCCGCCAAGGCAAAGCGGCATCATCATCCGCGACAACACGGAGCAGACCCGTCATGAAGGAGAGCGCAACCAAGGACACAAGAGCAGGTCGTGCCATGACCCTCCGCGTCCGACAAGCAATCGCAACAAGCGTGAGGCGTCGCAGGAGGGTAACAGCAAGAAAGCAAACCCACCGCCACCTCCGCCTCCGTCACCACCTAACAGCCACCATGGCGGAGGGGGCCCTCGTTGTTCACGCAGTCCACCCCCTGATGGCAAGAACAAGAAAACAAGCCTGGAGCCATACGATGCATGTTCGTGCCTGGGCAAGATCCACGAGGCCCGGAAAGGACCATACCTGGGACCACATTGCTTTGGACCTGTAATACGGCCCGCAACTTACCCCAAGGGTTTCCGGATTGACAAGACCATCAAGCCCTATGACGGCACCGCCAAGCCAGCTACATGCTTGCAGGATTACGGTAACGTGGTGGAGATCGCTGGGGGTAACCCCAACGTTGCCATCAAGTACCTCCCATTGATGTTGGCGGGCACGGCCCATCAATGGATTGATGATTTGCCGGAGAGATCCATCTGCAACTGGTTGGACATGCAAGAAGCGTTCACCAAGAACTTCGAGGGTACATAAAAACGTCCCTGCACTGTTGGCGATCTACAGCGGTGCGTGCAAGATAAAGACGAGACATCTCGCGCCTACCTCTCCCGCTGGCTGGATATGAAGAATTCCTGCGCGGGAGTGCATGCTCAGACCGCCATGGCCGCCTTCATCGATGGGTTGGAAAGGGGCACGTTGCTATGACATAAACTGAAGCGCTTGCAGGACAATCACCAGCTAGACTTGAACCAGATGATTCAGTTAGCCAGTGAGTTCGCAGCTGCCGACGACGATGCTCGCGGCTCTTTGCCCGCAACGGCCATTCCAACTCAAGCTCGGAGGAACAACAGCACAAAGTGGAAGACCATGCTTGATGAAAAGCAAACCCCTGACATGGTCTCTATGACCTTTGCAGTATGAGGTGATGGCGGACAACGCGGCCGAGGACAGGGAGCAGGCCGGGGGCAGCAGCGATGAAGTGAAACTACCTCGGCAGCGCTCCGCGTTCCCTAGACCTACGAGGAGTACCGCGATATGCCATGCCTCGTACACCTCGATGCCAACGGCAAGGCCACCCACACCAATCGCCACTGCAGGTTCGTTAATGACCTCAAGGAGGACCCAGAGTCCGGCTACAAGCAAAGTCGGAAGAACAGACCGCGAGGAAAGGGCAAATGGAAGAAGAAGGAGGAGGAGTCCAAGGATTCAAGTGACATGGACGAGGATGTTGACCCCAAGCACGCCGCCAAGAGCGACGACAAAGGAAAGAACCCCTTCGAGAAGAAGGCGGCAGTTTTCCACACTTTCCTTGGCACCCCCACCGTCCGACAACAGAAGACCTCCATGAGGATACTGATGGCCACTCTACCCCCAGTTCCCCAGTTCCTGCGCTGGTCGGAGATTCCAATTACTTGGGACAGGAAGGATCATCCGGACCTCATCCCTACGGAGAACCAATACGCCATGGTCATCAACCCCCTGATTGAAGGCAATGAGTTCACCAAATGTATGGTGGATAGTGGAAGCAGCATCAACATCATGTACCTGGATACACTGCAGAAGATGAACTTGACGGAGGCAAATCTAAGGCGGACCAACACCATCTTCCACGGCGTAGTTCCTGGTCGAGAGGCTCGGTCCCTTGGGTGCATCACACTTCAGGTCGCTTTTGGTGATGTTAATAATTACCGCCAAGAGCGCATGACCTTTGAGGTGGTCCCCTTCAAGAGCGTGTACCATGTCATATTCGGCCGCGACATATTCCACATCTTCATGTCCAAGCCATGCTTCGTCTACAACAAACTCAAGATACCCGGACCAAACGGTGTCATCACCATATCCGGAAGCTTTACCAAAGCAAGGGACTGCGGAATTGGAGAAGCAGTCTACGCAGAATCTGTCCTCTACAGCGAAGAATTCAAGGAGATCCAGAGCAAGGTTAATGCCTCAAAGATGCCCGCGTCGAAGAAGCATATTTCTGACTCCGCCCCAGCATTCAAGGCCGCCATCGAGACCAAGCCGGTGGAACTTGTGGTAGGCGATGCCTCCAAGACCACCGCCATTGGGACAAACCTGGATCCCAAATAGGAAAGCACGCTCGTCGAGTTCCTCCGTGATAATAGGGACATCTTTGGCTAGCAACCTGCCGACATGAAAGGTGTACCTAGGGAACTTTCCGAGCACAGCCTGAATATTGATCCAAAATGTAAACCAGTGAAACAACCTCTACGACGCTTTGGAGATGAGAAGAGACGCACCATAGGCAAAGAGATAGTTAGGTTACTTAAGGCTAGTTTTATCCGAGAAGTCCTTCACACCCAATGGGTGGCCAATCCTGTACTTGTCCCCAAAAGGGAACCAAAGAATTAAGAATGTGCGTTGATTACACCGGCTTGAACAAAGCATGTCCCAAAGATCCGTTTGCTTTGCCTCGCATTGACCAAGTCATTGACTCGACGGCTGGCTCGGAGCTTCTATGTTTTCTCGATGCATACTCAGGATACCACCAGATCAAGATGAGGAAGTCAGACCAATTGGCCACTTCATTCACTACACCCTACGGCACGTTTTGCTATGTCACGATGCCCTTTGTGCTGAAAAACGCAGGTGCTACGTACCAGCGGACAATGCAACATTGCCTGCATGATCAAATTGGTCGGAACGTTCATGCCTATGTGGACGATATAGCGGTGATGTCTAAAAAGTCAAATGACTTAATATCCGACTTAAAAGAAACCTTTGATAATCTCCGGAAATACAACATGATGCTTAACCCTAAGAAGTGCGTCTTCAGGGTTCCAGCTGGCAAATTGTTGGGCTTCATCGTTTCCCAGGCAGAATCGAGGTCAACCCAGAGAAAATCAAGGCCATCCTAAACATAAACCGTCCGACATGCCTAAAATACATACAACGACTAACAGGTTGTGTTGTAGCAGTTAGTCGGTTCGTCAGCCGACTTGGAGAGAAGGCTCTGGCGCTGTACAAGTTGCTGAAGAAGGCGGACAAATTCACATGGACGGACGAAGCAAATGCAACATTGAAGCAGCTCAAGGAGATTCTTTCCTCAGCGCCTATCCTTGCAGCGCCTGAGCCTGGAGAGCCCATGTTAATTTACATGGCGGCCACCAACCGGGTAATCAGCATCGTCATCGTGGTAGAGCGGAAGGATCCAGGCTATGAGCACGGAGTTCAACGACCAGTTTACTATGTAAGCGAGGTCTTGACGGAGTCCAATCAGCGTTACCTGCACTACCAAAAGATATCTTATGGAGTATTCCTTGCTTCTCGGAAGCTGAGGCACTATTTCCAGGAGCACCCCATCACAGTAGTGAGCAAGACTCCACTGTCCGACATTACCAACAACAACAACGCTATAGGAAGGATCGCGAAGTGGGGCATTAAACTTGCCGCCTTCGAGATCACCTACAAGAGACGCGACGCTATCAAGTCACAAGCCCTGGTGGATTTTATCGCAGATTGGACGGAGATGCCAGATGCTACCCCATTGTCGGAGCCAGAATACTGGGTGATGCACTTTGACGGATCAAAGCTGCTCAACGGCTCGGGGGCTGGTGTACTGCTACAGTCACCAACTGGGGACAAGCTACACTACGTTCTGTAGATCCACTTCGAGGCTACGAACAACATGGCGGAGTATGAAGCACTCATTCACAAATTACACGTAGCCAAGGATATTGGCATCAAGCACATAGTTTGTTGTCGAGATTCTGACTTGGTTGCCCAGCAGGTGGCTGGCACCTAGAACGCGCGGAACCCTATGATGGAGGCATATCAAGACGAAGTGGACGAGATAGCCAAGAGATTCTTGGGCTACGAGGTCAAGTATATACCTAGGGAGCAAAACGAGGCGACTGTCTAAGCTTGGATCAGGGTGCAAACGAATTCCGCCTGGAGTTTTCCTGGAGCATCTACGGACACCATCCGTGAAGGGCGCAGATATAGACAACCCGGACAGAGTTGACTCTTTCGTTCACATAGTGACAAAGATCCCTCCGGCTTGGACAAAACTGTTCATGGAATATCTCATACATGGAACTTTACCTAACGACAAAGTCGAAAGACGGCAAATAGTATGTCGAGCAAAGGGCTATACCATAATCAATGGATAGCTCTACAAAATAAGCACTACCGGTGTATACCTTAAGTCTGTTTCCCAGCAAGAAGGTATTGAAATCCTCCATGAAATCCATCTCGGAGATTGCGGGCATCACGCCGCTCCCCGATCGTTGGTTGCTAAAGCTTTCTGGCAAGGATTCTACTGGCTGACCGCAAAGTCGGACGCTGACAAGTTGGTTGAGACATGCATGGGATGCCAGTATTATGCCCGACAACCACATGTTCCAGCTGAAGAATTGTGAATAATACCAATAACTTGGCCGTTTGCAGTTTGGGGGCTGGACATGGTTGGTCCGTTGCAGACGACACCATGTGGGTTTACGCATCTGCTAGTGGCAGTTGATAAATTCACCAAATGGATAGAAGCTAAACCCATTAGAAAGCTCGATGGGGCAACTGCCCTTAGGTTTGTCCGGGATCTAGTGGTGAGATTTGGTCTCCCACATAGCATTATCACCGACAATGGCATCAACTTATCACTCGGAGAAGTGGAAGCTTATTGTTGGGAGAAGGGCATCCGACTTGACCTTGCATCTGTGGCACATCCACAGTCCAATGGTCAGGTTGAGCGCACCAATGGATTAATTATGCAGGGAATCAAGCCACGTCTTGAGGCACCGCTACATAGAGCAACTGGAGCCTGGGCGGAAGAATTGCCATCTGTGTTGTGGAGTTTACGAACTACACCCAACAGATCTACCGGCTACACCCCTTACTTCATGGTATATGGAGCAGAAGCCATCCTGCCTTCTAACATCCTTCACGATTCACCAAGAGTTTCCGCCTACGACAAAGATGATGCTGAAGAATCCAGACACATAGGTGTGGACATTCTCGAGGAGGAGCGTGTTTTGGCATCCCAAAGATCCGACATCTGCCAGCAGAAGCTACGCAGCTACCATAGTCGCCGCGTCCGGCATCGCTCGTTTAAAGAGGGGGATTTGGTGCTCTGACTTAAGCAGAAGAAGTCACACAAATTATCCCCACCATGGGAAGGACCGTTCATCATAAACAAGGCGCTACTCAATGGGTCTTACTACCTCGTTGACAATCGTGAACTGAAGGATAGACCCAATGAGGATCATAAGCATAAGCAACGTAACCCGGATGATAACTACCCGGAGCTTGATCGGCCATGGAACATAGCACAGCTACGTCGTTTCTACACTTAGCATTTTTTATCTATTGTGTACCTCTTATATGATCAATGAAATAAAGCTCTCTGGTTCACTCATATTTCTGAGTCTTTTACCTTCTTTAGTGTTCATTTTTGGATCGTATAAAACCTTTATGAACAAGCTTTGCGATTGCACTTGTGAAAATTCCGCCTACGGGTGTTAGCTTAAGTTTTCTGGTATACACGTTCTTTGTTGTTTTTATGTGGATTCTGGAGTAGTGACTTTTGGCACTTATTGTCGGCAATTTTGTGCTTAGGTTCATGACGGTGCCATTAGGCATCATCACCTGAGAGCGTAGTTCCGACAACGAGTCTTCCGACTCATGAAAGGTCAAGCATAAAAGCTAAAGTAATGTATAAGACCGCACTTGCTTAAAAAATATATACATGCTGGAACCAGTTCTTGAGTAGCAGGAAATGACAACCATTGTTTTCCGCCTTAAGTTAACAAGTAATTTTTCCGCATACACATTATAGAGGAAACAAATATTACATAATTGTTTTTCATTCCTCTGGCGCAGGCGGCTTGGACGCATCATCGTCAGCAGCAGGAGAGCCACCTTCCTCGAAGTCGGCAGTGTTGAGGGACTCGGAGGAGCTTTGGCTACCGCCATCAATAGTTTTCATGGGCACAAAGACGTTAGGGTCGACCAACTCGGCGACTCTGGTGTCAAAACCCACGAGCGACGCCAATATAGCCTTGTGATCTATCTTTTGGCCTTCGTCGTCGACGTCGGGGATACCGGAGGTCACCGTGTCGATGTCGGCATTTTCGTAGTGTGCCTTGACCATTGACAACGCCATCCTTGCGCCGTCCCGTGTACACGAAGATTTCCAGCTTGAGATACGCTCGAGGGCTTGGTGCAGGATCTCCGAGAATTTCACCATAGAGTCCACCGCCTTGATATTAATCTGGAGGGGCTTGGCTATCTCCTTGGTCTGCTTGATGGCGGTGTTGATAAAGTTGCCGGCAAGGACCATGCATTCCTTCGGCGGAGGAGGCGACCGGGTTAACCCCATAGGAGCTGCAAATTTCCGATAAAGGAGCACATGAGTTCAATAACACCAAAAGTTCAGAGTATATAGCTTATAGAAGTACAAGGCGGAGAATCACTTACTAAAGATGCTAATCTAAGCCTGCTGGAGAGTTTCCGCCATGGAGTCCCGTTCTTGTCGGAGGATCCTATACACGTGCAGATGGAGCT
Source organism: Avena sativa (assembly GCA_916181665.1). Taxonomy (NCBI): domain Eukaryota; kingdom Viridiplantae; phylum Streptophyta; class Magnoliopsida; order Poales; family Poaceae; genus Avena; species Avena sativa. Next base: position 233,276,100 of record OV702279.1, read on the forward strand.
GATTTTGCTCATCGGCGGCTTTCTTCTGATATTTCAGGATCGTGATTTCCTCCTTCAAGAGGTTCATCTCCTTGTTGGCGGAGTCTTGCAGGACTTTCATTGAGTCTGCATGCATCTTCAGCATGTCCTTTCTCTCCTGCTTAAGGATCTTGTTTTTGCTATCCAGCTGCTGGATATGCTTGGATTGCTCAACAATATCCTTAGCCTTGGAAATGGCTTCTGCAAGTTGGAGAAAGAATAGTACACAGTGAGTACTCGGAGAATATTGGCATAAGAACAAGTCGAAATACGAAAAAGAAAGGAAAACCAGACACTTGCTCTTGGTGATTTGTTCCTTCAAGAAGGCAGTTTTACCCTTTTCGGCTTCCAAGTCAGGGCGCATCTTCTGGTACTTCTCGTTGGTCACGCCCCTCCGAGCATTCTCATTCTATGGAAGAAAAAGTTTAACGCTGTTTAAGTCTACTTGAAGCATCTAGCCAGATAAATATCCACCTAGAGGCTTGGGGGCTACAGTGAGAGTTTTTAACTTAGCAATATGCTTGGTCATTCTTTAAGCATCTAGTCAGAACTGATTCAGTTACAACTAGAAGCTTGGGGGCTACAGTATAAAGTTTTAATTCAGTCATATGCTTAGTCTTTCTTTAAGCATTTAGTCAGAACTAATTCAGTTACAACTAGAAGCTTGGGGGCTACAGTATTGAAGTTTATAAACACTGCGTATGCTACTCTGAAAGCATCTAGTCGGAATAATTCATTCAAACTATATGCTTGGGGGCTACAGTGAGAAGTTTTCTTGCTTAGTCACTCTTAGAGCATTCAGATGCAAAATACCTACGGTTTTCCGTCTAAATTCTCGTGGTCTACAGTGGGATAACCATATGAAATGCAAAAGGCAAATAAAACTTACAAGTGCGATGATTTTGAGGTTTGTAGCACTCTCATCAAGCAACTTGCCGAAGGATAAACTATTTCCTTGCAAGATTTCTGCTTGCCGGAGAAGCTCCTCAAGACCGCAAGTTGGAGATGTCGGTGTCACACCGGGAACCACGGCGGAGCTACCCGGTGTAAGTACCGGGTAGACTATCTTTGGGAACTCTATGGTTTTCTTGGGTGCGGAGGCGCCGCCTTCAGCAAACGCACCACTCTCCATCACCGCCTTACCGCTACTGATGGCATCCTTAGCCGGAGCTTCATCCATTTGGGTTGTGGCACTCTCTTGTGTCGCCTGTTCGCCGACAACGGCCAGCTCTGTGGAGGCACCTGAGTCCACTTCCATGGCGGAAGGGTCAGATGCATCTTTGGCCTGTGAGCTTGTCGGGACGGACATAGGCTGGACGCTAGGAGTGACAGGGGCGATGGCGGGAGATGCATGGGCAGACACGTCACGATACAACATATCCTTGATGTTTCTAGAAGCCCCCAAAGTTTTGGAGGTCTTCTTCAAACTGGTAGTGGCCTTCTTCCTGAAACGTGCGAAAAGTATAAGTACAGGAATAAAACAAGCAATAGACAATGTCGGAGAGAAAGAAGCTTACACAAGAGGGGTGCTTTGGCAAAAGGGATCCCGGTAACCTTTCTTTTCTCCGCCTCCAGGGCGGCGATAGTCTTCTTGGAGGCTCCACCCTCCGTCTTCTTCTTCTTTCCTCCGTCGGCATCGTCAGAGGTGGAGCTCTTCCGCTTTCGTGCCAACGGGACATCGTTGTCAGACACGACCGTGACTTCCTTCATCTTTGGATCATAGATTTGGATAGCCATGCTATCCTCCTCTAGATCGATGAGCTGTTAAATGAAAACCCACAGTGTTAGATGAGATGTTAATGGCTAGACGGAAGAACTGGAGTATATGTCATATACGGAAAATAAACGGGTACCTTTGGGCACTTGCTCTCTACGAACATGTCGTAGGTGATGGTGAAGCAACGCTTCTTATCCTTCACCTTGACGATGTCCTTGAGACGGAGCTTGACGGAGTCGCTCGATAATTTGTCCTCGGAGATGCGGAGGCTATCCTTTCTCTCGTTGGTATACTCGTGCATCAACTTCGAGCGGTGCTGCAGAGGCTGGATCCGCCTGACGAACCAGCACATGGCCAGGTCCAATCCGGTCAGACCCGTCTCTACAAACCACTCTATCCGCCTTATAGCACGGTAAGCGCCGATGTCGGAGGGAAGGGAGGCCTGGGATCTCCATGTCGAGGCTTCGGCGGTAGCTCCCTCGACGAAATCCGGGTACGTCACTTCTCAGCCAGCCAGGGGGATATCTGGGCCATAGAAGTACGTCCGTTGCTAGTTCTTGCAGGACTCATGGCCGACTATGTCGAGGAAGCGCCGGCCAGGCCGGATCATAAAACTAATGGTGCCACAGTTCCTGAGCTTGTCCTTGCCGGCTCCGGCTTCCCGCTTGACGGTAAAGAATTAGATAAAGAGATCTAGCCTAGGCCTAATCCCTAAGTAACCCTCAAAAAGCGCCGCGTAGTTCCTAAGCGCGAGGATGCTATTGGGGGAGAGGTTCTGAGGCTGTACTCGGTAATGGTTGAGGACAGATAGGAAGAAATTGGAGATGGGCAGGGAGACGCTGCGTACCGGTTAGGCTTTAAGGTACACCTTTTCTCCGGCTTGGGGAGAAGGAGTGACCTCGCCGGCCGGCGCCGCCCGCCAGACGAGCCCCTCCGTCGTAGGTAGGTAGCCCTCGATGATTAGCTCTTTGATTCCGTGGTCCATAATATCCGAACCACGCCAGTCGCCCTTGTGGGTGTTGTATTCCTCCTTTAGCAGCTCCAGCGCCACTGAGTTATGGTCGCCGCCGGTGGTTTCGACCATCGCGGATTTGGGGATCACCAGGCCCTCTGGGGGAACGATGACGGTGCTCGCCGGCTTCGCCGTGGTATCGCTTGACGCCGCCATGGAAGGGGTGGAACTGCTGCTGGCCATTGGAGAGGTTAGGGTGGTCATTGAGAAAAGTTGAAAAGGTAGGGTTTTTAGCAATGGCGCGGAGAGCTCGAAGAGGCACTCGCTAGAGGAAGAAGACGATGCAGAGGAGAATGAGGTGAAAAGTAAAATTCCCACCGCTGTTACAATTTATAACCTCCGGCATCAAGATTCATGCAAAACGATCGAATGGTTGACGCATGGACGACGTGTGCGGAAGCGTGCGCGGAAATTTCGCCATGTTGCCAACCGTCGCCGCCAATGGTTCGTATCGCTCGCGCGGGAAAAACGGACATGATTGTGTCTCTACATGTGTGAGTTACGAGGCGTTGATGACCTATGTCTACGTCGCCCTAGCTGTCACTAGCAGATGAGCCATCACATCGGAAGATTCTTGCATGGACGGATTCAGTCCAGCTACGGAAGAGTACGATGGAAGATTCAACAATTCTCCGACTTACAGGTTGAAGATGGAGAAAACCTTGCAGGGTTCTTTGGGAGGACTACAAGATATTGCTTGATGATTTGCCGACATCCATCTAGACGGAGCATTTAACTTGAAGAGGCAAGACAGCGCAAGATCTTGGAGTTCTCCGGGGGCTACTGTTGGGGATATGCTATATGGGTATCCTCATAGCATGTCCTCTATCCGAATAACCCGGGTGGCCCACAGTTGGTAGCATGGCCCATGGCCTGCTGGGTGGACCAGTTAGATGGATCCAGAAGGGAGGCCCATGCCGGATAAAGGAAGGATACGGAGGAGTCACCGACGTACCCGGAGCCTTGGAGTGCAAGACACGCTAGACTAGTTGTAGGTAGTGTAGGACTCTGTAACCGGTTCGGCTAGGACTTTTCCCTGTAACCCTAGGACCTGACGACTATATAAGTCGGGCCTATGGGAGCCTTTAGGGCAGACAATCTCAGACAACCTAGTGTCGACTACGACGCACCTCGCTTAGCGAACCAATCCCTGTAACTCGGCGTATTGCCCTTATAGTGATTTATAGCAGGAGTAGGATTCTGCCACCGTTGTGGGATCTGAACCTGGGTAAGCTGTGTTACCTCGTACCCATCAACCGTCCACCTTCCCCCACGTCTCTAAACACGCACTGTGAGGACCCCTCCATGGCGTAATCGTCGGCAATACCACGATAGACTCGACCTACACCTGGTACCTGCCTATCTATATAAAGGCTAGGAGGGCACGACGAGGAGACCTCCTCAACTCACCTCATACACATCTCACGCCAGATTGCATCTGCGCACCCCTGTAACCTTCGGTTCCACCGTAATCAAAGAGCAGACTAGCAGGAGTAGGGTTTTCCCTCTGGGGGCCTGAACCTGGGTAAACCTCGTTTCCCCGTGTTGCTTGTTTGCTAACCGTTCCGCGATCTCCAGCATCCCCATCTTCTTCAAAACCCAAGTCCGTAACAATGGGCATTGATGAGTCAAAACCTCGTCAATTGGCGCCGTCAGTTGGAGATTGAGCCAGAGGAAGTTCGGACTCAGAGTCCTCAACATCATTGTCCGGTACAATCGGAAGTTTCTCAGGTAGCGGGGGCATCATCCTAGCTACCTTGCGGTCCTGCAAAGCAAAGAAGTCAAAATATTGTGATTAGTCACAATATTCATAAGCAAACAGCACTCGAAAAAATGCGCAACGCGCATGACGCAATTCTACACCTGAGGAGCCGCATTCGAAGAACTGAAGGGGGCGGTCAAGGACTTCCCCGGGAGGTCCTCATCGGCCTTGAACTTCAGCAGCGGCCGAAGAGCTCTATCGAGGTCGCCCCTGGACAGCTCCTCAGCTAGGACCCTCGTCGGGTCATTGTGGCCAGTGTAAAGAAACATCGGATGCGCCCTTGCTTGGAGCGGCTGCATCCGACGTTTGAGGAAGGTGCAGATGATATCCAAACCATTGACCTCTTTCTCAGCAACCATCTGGATAGCCTCCACCCGACGGTAGAGCTCTTCCACTTCCGCCACCTCATCCTCCAAGATGTGGTTCTTCCAGGATCTCTTCGGAACGATTTCCTAGGAGGAGTCGAAGGGAGCAAGGACAAAATCTTGTATGTCCACCGTGGAGTCGCGGATATAAAATCACTTCTTCTGCCAGTATTGGATGGATTCGCACATGGAAAAGGAAACGAAAATAACGGAAGATCAGATGGATATGATGCAGCCACCGAGTGGGTAGACCCCGCCGGTGCCAGACTGCCTCTACACGGAATAGAGCTTCCGGAAGAGGCCAAAGTGCAGCTCGATACCGAGCCAACACTCGCAGAAAGTGATAAAGCAGTCGATGTGAAGGAGCGAATTGGGAGAGAGATGATGAACTTGGATGCGGTAAAGGAAAACAAGTCCACGAAGGAAATCGTGGACAAGGAGCGAAAGAACACGAAGAACAAAGTCGACGAACATCACCCGAAACCCTACGGGTGGACGGGGGATTACCTCATCGCCAGGAAGCTTCACATCATCCTTGTTCTGCGGGATCAGCCCCGCGTCGCGTAGCTTGCACATGTCAGCGTCACGCGCCTCCGTGCGCCTCCATCTGCCGTCGGTGATGCGAGGGGCAGCGGCAACCTTGTTGCCGGCGGCGGCGGCACTCGAGCCAACTCCTGCAGCGCCCTTCCTCGATTTTCCCATTGCATGGCGGTGAGCACGGAGAAATGAAGAAGGAAACGACCGGAGAACTTCCAGTGCGCATAAACGAGGGCGTGCTCGTGAAAAGGGAGGCAATGGCGAAAGCAAATGGCAAGGGGTGAAACAGAATCACTATTTTCCCACGGTTATGAAATACGAGGACGATAAACAAGAGCCGTCGATCCAGAAGCCCTAACATGCAAGAAAAATCTAACCTTACACGTGTCAGCACAGCAACGAACCGTCACCAGCACGCCGTACACTACACACGAAAACCGAGGAGACGCCGTAATTCTCGCCACGCCACGCATGACTAGTCAACTCCAAGTTAGTAAGTGGGACCCATGTTCATCCTGTCGCGTCATCTCTGGCGCCGAAGACGATTGAGATCACCGATCGTCAGCACTGACGTCATCAAAACCAATCTAGCAATGGATGGAAATCTTCGGCTGACAAAACAAGTACTCACTCGAATCTACGATTCAAGCAACTACTCAGGGGCTACTCCTATCAGGAGCACTGGTCGCGCACCTGAGACATGATTAAGGTAACGCACCTCTAAACTATCTTCGAGTCCCACGTCGAGTCTACGACTCCACTAAGGACTTAGGTGCTACTCCCATAGGGAGGATTGATCAAGCATCCGAAAAAATTGTGTCCTTCGGACCGGAACTAAAAACAACTGAACTAAAGTCTTTGCTTGAGTTTGCGACTCGAATAGACACTCGGGGGCTACTCCCATAGGGAGCTGGTCGCGCACCCTATGAATTTTTCGACTATGATCCTTCGGGTCAAAATATAAACTTTTTCTAGCAACTTTGACCAAACAGACGCTAAGTGAGAAACATTCTCCTTGGCCACCCGAAACACCTCTGCGGTGATAACTTTTCGGATGTTGTGTCTACAACACAAGGATAAGACCTACAGATATCATCTGATGGCCTGGTAACGCACCTGACTGCGCTCTGCCAGTAAAATACCGTGTCAATAGACACGATGAAAAATCCTGATAGACGCGTTGGGTACATCATTTTAAAACCACTGGGATTCAACTCCTATAAGACCTCAACGGCCTGGGTCGAATTACGCCAGCATCTGTTCCGGATTCGAGTCTGGGGACTCGAGTCTGGAGAAGATCGTGTTGTTTTGTCCTATGACAGTTAACTGACCCTGATCCGTCGGGAGAGTCAGGCACACGCATCAGTAATCCCTACGAACTAAATCTTTGTCTCTTAAAAACAGGTTTAACTGCACCCGAAAGATTGAAGAGTCCTCAGCCGAATCTGCGATTCGACTGAGCACTCGGGGGCTACTGACATGGTTATACCCCACGGGTACACAGCGTTGGCATACCTAGTCCAGCCCAAGGAAGGCCCACGATAATATACGCGGCCTGCGGAGATTTCGGGTGGCCCAAGACCATGACGCCTTTGGATCCTTGGAGAACAAGACTAGAATAGATAGAATTTTGAAGGGGACAAACCCTAATCTGTAACCGACTCAACCTATGCCCGGGACCTGCATATCTATATAAAGGCTAGGAGGGCACAGGAGACCTCCTCAACTCACCTCATACACACCTCACGCCAGATTGCATCTGCACACCCCTGTAACCTTCGGTTCCGCCGTAATCAAAGAGAACACAAGCAGGAGTAGGGTTTTCCCTCCGGGAGCCTGAACCTGGGTAAACCTCGTGTCCCCGTGTTGCTTGTTTTCTAACCGTTCCGCGATCTCCAGCATCCCCATCTTCTCCAAAACCCAAGTCCGTAACAATGGGCATTGACGAGTCGAAACCTCATTAACCATTTTGCCCAAAAGATGGGTGATCTTTAGGAGGTTGTGGTGTTGGTGCAGAGGTATCTCCAGGAGCAGGGGCTTGTTGATCTTGTGTAGATGAGGGCTCCACTTGAGTGGAGCATTGTCCTTCCCGATCCGCCACAAGGGATTCCTCAGTGGGGCGGAAAAATCCCACACCCATTCTTCTTATGGCATCTTGGGGTATTTCAACATCTGCATCACAACATCAACTTGCCCCACATGGGAGCCATCATTTTCATCGAATTCCACACTACAAGATTCTACAACAATTCCGGAGAGCTTGTTGTAGACTCTATAAGTGTGGGATTCAGCACCGTAACCAACAAAAATACCTTCTAAATCCTTAGACTCAAATTTAGACAAGCGTACTCCTTTGATGAGAAAGAAACATTTACAACCGAATACTCGGAAGTACGAAATGTTGGTCTTGTTACCAGTAAGTATTTCGTATGGAGTTTTGTCCAAGATCTTGTGGAGGTAGAGCCGATTTGATGAGTGACAAATGGTGGATATGGCTTCAGCCCAAAAGTTGTAAGGAGACTTGAATTCAGCCAACATTGATCTAGCCATATCCATCAAAGTGCAGTTCTTCCTCTCGGCTACACCATTTTGTTGAGGGGTGTACGCAGCGGAATATTGATGTCTTATCCCCTCTTCACTTAGAAATTCATTTAACGTGTAGTTCTTGAACTCGAAGCCGTTGTCACTTCTAATTGCCAAAATAGGGACGTTGTGTTGACGCTGAACTTCATTGGCGAAATCAATAACAGTTTGTTGAGTCACACTCTTTAGCTTGAAGAAATAGACCCAAGTGTATCTTGAGTAATCATCAACTATCACCAAGCAATATTTCTTCCCACCGAGGCTAGCATGAGATGGAGGACCAAATAAGTCCACATGAAGTAACTCCAAGATCCTCTTTGAGGAGACAATAGTTTTCCTCTTGTGGGGAGAGTGATGCATTTTTCCTTCAACACAAGCCCTGCAAACACGATCTTTGGCAAAAGAAACATTGTATTTTAGTCCAAGGATGTGGCCACCCTTGTGAAGACTTTGCAAAGTTCTCATGTTGACATGACATGGGCTAAACGGCGATGCCATAGACAGCCCACATCGGCCTTTCCGAATAAGCACATCAGACCCGAAGTGGTTTTCCCCGAAAAGTCCACCACATACAGGTCATTTTTTACGTACCTAACGAAAGCGACCTTTAGAGACTTGCTCGACAAGAGTACCACTAAATCACCATCAATGAAAACAGCAAAGCCTATATTACCAAGGGCACGAACAGAAAGTAAGTTGTAGGGTCTCAAAAAGCATGACGTCCACGAGGGAGATATCGTGGGCGACCACAACCTTGCCAAGACCCAATACCTCAGATTTAGACTTATCACCTTAGGAGACTGTAATATGATCATGATTGGGTCGCATCACCGTGATGATCTCCTTGCTTCTGGTCATATGACTAGTGCATCCACTATCCAGCACCCATTTAGACCCACTAGAAGCATAGCCCTGCAAGAGAATTACTTCTTGGTTTCAGGTACCCATTTTTCAATGGGTCCTCTCATGTTAGTAACAAGGGTATTTGGAACCCAAATATACCAAGCAACATATTCATCAAAAGGACTAACATAATAAGCATACACATCGCCATAATAATCACAAAAGAGTTCACAATTTGGATTGTGAGACCCTGCAAAACCAATATGGTTAGTTTTGTCTTTTCTGACATTCTTCTCAACGGTGTTTGTCTTTGCTTGTTCAATCTTGGTCTTCTTCTTGTTCTTATTCTTCTTCTTGGACTTGGTGACATATCCAAGTCCTTCTTTTCCAAGATTTGATCTTTGCTTGCCAAGAATATCATCAAGAACATCCTTACCTTTAGGTGTGAAGTCATTAACAAGCTCATCAATCACCCTAGCATTTTCCTTGTGAATATATGTTGATTTAGATGTGCTAGGAACATCATATTTGGACAATCGAATTTGGAGCTGATCATGCGACTCATTGAGAATAGAGAATTCACCTTTCAAAGCCTTGTGAGCAATGTCAAGTTTCTCCAATTCCTCGGAGAGTCTAGCATGAGCAGCCCCAAAGTCAACCTTTTCTTTCTTTAGCTTCTTTGCTTTTGCTACTGCATTTTCACGTTCCTTAACAAGCTTTGTCATCATTTCTTCATGTGACTCCTCAAAAGACTCAAGCCTCTCCTCAAGAGAAACCCGAGCCTCTTCTTCTTCTTCTTCTAGAGAATTTTTTAAGGATGCAATTTCCATTGCATCCTCCCTTTCAATCCTGCCCTTTTCTTCAAGAAGCACTTCATTTTGGGCCAGCTGGTCAATAAGAGCCTCAAAATGTATTTTGTTCTCACCTTGCAAGTTAGTGAAGAAATAGTCCAAATCAATAATCTCTTCTTTAACATTAAGACTAGTAGGATCATCCATGTCAATCATAGCCTTTGGAAAAGAAGTGTTGGAAGTTGATTCCTCAGAACCTCTTGCCATGAGACAAGTAGCGTTCTTGTTGATGACATTTTCGTTCGGAGAGTCGAAGAGAGATGTTGGTGTATATGTGGTGACTATAGCAGCCACCTCTTGAGAGCTATCATCCTCGTCTTCATCTTCACTTCTCGAAGAATATTCTTCTTGAGCCACTAGAACAATCTTTGGTTGCTTCTTGAAAGGAGCATTCTTCTTTACAAATTGTTTCTTGCATGGAGCCTTTGACTTTTCCTTGAGAATGATTCTTCCTCCGTTATCTTGCCTACTTTGGTTCGGACACTCGGCTACAAAGTGCAGCCGGTCTCCACAGTTGAAACAAGTTCTCAGCTTGGGACCATTTTCTTTTCTTCCATATGCTCCACTCTTACGTTCTAGTTTAGATTTGGCTTTGACTGGATCCTTCCAAAAGTTTCTAGCATAGAAGGCCATGTATTGTCCATGAATTATTTTTACATCCTCGGGACAGTCCATATCTTATATGTCATATTCATCATGATCAGCCACACTTGTCTTCAAGGCCACGTTGACTCCCTTTTGCATCCCCATAGCTCGTGCATGAGCATCTTCGGCATTCTTGGCAGCCACTTTGAAAGCTGTCATTTCTTGCATTACCTCATTGGATATCATTAGGTGGTAGTTATGACTTCATTGGAGACTCTTCAAATTTGTGGGCTCAAATGACATAAGAGCACTGACATACTCGCGCTTGATCCAAGCATCATCAACATGAGAGGCACCATGATTTCTGAAAGTGGTGACTATCCGGCCCCTGGAGGGGCGGATTATCCGGCCAGGCCGGAAAATCCGTGGGATATTCCGCCCCCATTCTGAGGGTTGCGCCCTTCTGAGTTTGGGTAGGGGTGGATTATCCGCCCCCAAAAACAGTTTCTGTTTCCTTTTCAAGGTAGAGATCTGCAGCACTTCAACACACATTAAATAATCCTTGATATTGTTATCTAACACACAAAACACTAGGGATTATAAAATATTATTTCAGGCGCTGCCTCGGTACGCGGCGGCTGGCTCGTACTGTTCGGCGCTGTTCAAGAAGGAGCGGAAGGCCAAGATAGGAAACCGCATCTTCTACGGGCGCGTGGTGCATCGGGATCTCCACAACCAAGAAGGGCGGGGGAGGTTCTGGTCCGTCCAGGGACGGACCAAGTACACCGCCATCGCCGCCGCTCGCCGCGAAGAGGTCCTCCGTCTCGCGAACAATGCGGAAATCCTGGAGGTTCCGTCCGACAACCAGGAGGAAGCCGGCGGCTTGGAGGAGGAGGAGGACGGCGCGGAGGACAACGGCACCGGAAGTGAAATTGTTGACTAGTTGTTGAATCAATTAATGTAGGATGTGAAATCGTAGCTTTGTTTAGGAAGAATTCATGGTTAAATCAATGAAATGCAACCATGTTTCCGCCTCGATGTAGATCTCCGTCCTGGATCAATTTCTGTCATAGCGAGGGGTGGGAACGTGACCATCGAGTGGCGAAGGCCTTGTTGGCGGGCGGAATTTGTCTGCCAGGGTGGCGGGACGAAAGTTTCAGCGCGTTCCCCTCCCTTTCGCGTCCACCCGTCGCCAGCGACGGGTGGACGCGGAAGGGAGGGGAACGCGCTAAAACTTTTGTCCCGCCAAGCATCCCGTGGTTCCCAGGCCGGCTACGGGTGGGGCTTGAAACCTAGGGATTTAATTTTTTTCGGTTCGGACGGTTTTAGGGTGTTTGTTCTGTCCACTTTTAGCACACGAAAACGAATAATGACGGTTATTTTGCTGGTTTCATCCTTTTATTGTGTGTCCGCTAGAAATGCTCTAGGAAGCTAAGCACGTCACATCCCAAGTGAACCAAAACGAATTAGAAAACCACGAGAGCTACGCATGAAGTTTAGTTGATTATTAAACTGACGATACATCCCTGAACTGGAACAAAATAATTAAGGAAAACAGGGGAGAAGATGCCCGATACTCATAACTGAATAACTTACTGAAGAAAAATGAAAGGGAGAATAGTTGATGTGACGCAATGCGTCGGGTTTGTGACTTTGTGTGATGTCCAATTTAATTTTGATCAGGGACGATATTCCAAAGTTAACAACTCCGTCAGATCCGATCTAAACGTACTCCCTCCGTTACAAAGCTTAAGTCTTATTTTTTTCAGAAGTCAAACTATGTAAAGTTTGACCAAATTTTTTAAAAAATATATTAATCTTTAAAACATGAAATCCATACTGTTTGATACATCATGAAACATAGTTTCACATGATACCTATATAATATTATAATTTTTCTAAAAGTTGATCAAATCTTCCGTAGCCTGACTTTAAAAAAATATATAAGCCCTTAATTTTTGAAACGGATGGTAGTACTTTCTAGCTTAGAGGTTACTACAGTCATTCACTTGATTGAGCTATTATGGTAAACTGCCAATTGACGTGCATGCAGCGCGTCGCATCAGAAAGTGACGCCGCATCACGCCTAAGTGGATGTTGAGTTAAAATAGGGGGTGAGGGAGCAGCTACAAGAAACCACAATTGAAGTCACAGACAGTTGTGGATTAACACGCCGCCAATACGGTCAGGAAAGTTGGGCATCTGCTTGCAGATGCGTAGGGCCCACATTTGTGCAATGATACATGGGATTAAGGCATTGTGATGGTACTATGCAAATACTAGACTGAGGAATATGGTTATGAATTTACATACACACCCTAGCTAAATTGGTTTATTTTTAGCAAAACACAGTACTCCCTCTGTTCACTAATGTGAGACATTCTATCTTTTTTCTAAAACACATGTATGTACACATGTTTTAGTGCGCAGATTCACTCATTGCAGAGTGTATCTACTTCATTTTAAAATATTTAAAAGGTATTACATTAGTGAATGGGGGAGTATATGATACGTGGTTAGATATGTATGGCGGGAGTACTCTGTACTATGTGTAACAAATATGTTACTCAACAACAAGGACATACCTTAATTTGTAAAATAAGGACAACATGTATCCAAAATTTAACATGCAAATCCAAACAAACCTACGATATTTAATTCGTCGAAACGGATAAAGTAGTATTCTTTGCCTTTCTATTTTTCAATGCTATAAAAAAAATACTCAGATCCTACATCTCAAGTAAAATCCTTACAGTCATGATACGATTAATTGTCATCATAGTTAGCATTGAATTTACATCACCTGTTATTTTTCATCAGGCGGCTGGTGATATGGAACTCGGATAACTTATTGCCTACCTCAACAACCTTCAATTCTAACCATTGTTCTTCTAATACAGTTTATTGCAATGTGATAGGATCAGTAGCTTGAATAATTTAGTGATCAGCGAGCGACGGTGGCTTTTACAACCCTCAAGGCATCATCAATCATTATCCTACCTCGCAGATCATGGGTGATGCAGGTGGGATCGTGTGCCACCTGGACGGGAAAGATTCCTCTTTCTCTCACCCTTGATTTCAGCATATTTCCTACCTACGGTAATGCTACACGCACATGAGTACCTTACCCGCAAAAAAACTACTTATGAGTGAAAAATTGGTGCATATTTTTTTGACCTAAATTTGGTGCATATGGATATAAGTGATCTGGTTTATAAAAACAAAAACCATATATCTACATTTAATTTTTAAAAGGCAATGCAATGTGGCTTATGATGTACCCATGATATGTTTATAGTTGTGAGTACATGCTAGAGATACGTAAACCGTCTCCAGCAGTTAGAAAATAAAGCCTAAAAGAGAAAGAATAAATCTTCAAACTCTCCTTCTTCTTCCATAACACTTTTGTACTTCTCTAAAGGCAGCCAAAGAAAAATAACTTACACATCAAACAAATACATGTAAATATCAATAGGGTTCTTCCATAATTTCAATTTGAACTGCAATGTCAAGGCTACATGCACGCACAAAACTATGGAAGTAATCAACCAACATTAGCAAGAGTCACTACAAGAAAAGTGTCCATTCACAACGATTTTGTCTGTAGAGCGTCGTAGAAAGCACGCCTTCCACGACGAATTTCTTCATTTGACTGTGGCCAATGGAAAACGGCGACTGACCGTAACGGCGTTTTCCACGTGGTCGTTTGCATGACGTCAGCAGTCAATGCGGCTGTCGAATAGATCTACGATGACACAAGTTTCCGTAGCTGAAGAGTGTGATCCATCACGGTCACGAAAAAACCGTGGTAGCTTCTTTTGTGACGGGCTTTTACCACGATGGCCATCTACCGTAGAAGACTTTGTAACCATGAAAAACGGGCCTTCAACCACGAAAATCGACCGTTATAAAAGCCAATTTTTCTAGTGAGTATCAGCACTAGTATTTCAGAAAAAAAACCGAACAGCCTGATCGATATCGCTAGAGAGCCGAGAGTACAAATCACCATTATCGAGAACATAGCATACATGAAAAATATCGCGGGGATTATCCTCCTCGTGGCAACCACGATAAAAACTCCAAAATTGATATGGCTAAACAAGATCTAAAATAATACATATGAGAATTTAATCTTACAATTTCACCATTGACATCAGGAAGAAGATCTTCTCATCGAACGAAAGGTCGAGAATCACTTATTATGGACGATTCCCTCTCCATTGACATAGATGCCAAAAAGAATATGACTAGCAAAACCATAACCTAATTTTTGGAAACACTACTTTTATTTAAAAAGCCACCCATAGATCTGGTTCCCCACTCCTCCCGAGTCCAGCAAGGCCGGCCAAAGGAGGGGGAACCGATCTAGGGGGGAGATGGAGGTGGAGGCAGCATATTTGTCTGCAAAGGCGTTGCCTTGGGGGGGGGGGAAAGAAACAGGATAATTTCAAATACTTTGTATTATGAGTTACACAAAATGAAAAAGTGTGAATCTAAGTATGCATTGTTTTAAATCTCCAAATTTGTCATATTTTGTGATTTTTGTGTATCCAAAAATACACAAAATTTTGGGTGGCGATTTTGCATGCTTATAGGTTATAAAATGAACAATGGCTATAATTTATTTTCATATTTTTACATAACTTATAAATATGATTTTTTTATTTTTTATTTTTGATTTTTGGCGTGCAGCGATGGTTGATGAGTATAGTGCTCTTCTCTCCAACAACACTTGGGACCTAATATATCCACCTCGCAATGCAAATATTATCACAGGCAGGTGGATCTTTCGTCATAAGTTAAAGTCTGATGGTTCTCTTGATCAGTACAAAGCATGGTGGGTTTTGCGAGGATTCACATAACGTGAAGGTATTAATTTTAATGAAACTTCCAGTCTGGTTGTTAAACCCGCCACGATACGAACAGTTCTGTTACTTGCTCTTTTCAGTGAATGGCATATTTATCAGCTGGATGTCAAGAATAATTTCCTTAATGGCAAATTTGATAAGACGGTTTATGCTCGACAACCTTGAGGTTTCATTGATCCCAATTCTCCTAAGAAGGTGTGCCGCCTAAACAAATTCTTGTACGGGCTGAAGCAGGCTCCACGGGCATGGTTTCAGCTGTTTTCCTCCTATATTGCATCTCTTGGGTTTCTAAGTGCCAAGATTGACAGCTCATTGTTCGTCTATCGCCGTGGCTCTGATTTATCTTATCTCCTGCTCTATGTGGATGACATAATTTTGATTACGTCTTCCTCAACACTGCTGCATAGTTTGTTTGCTTCACTCTGTTTTGGGTTCACCATGACGGACATGGGTGATTTACATTACTTTCTAGGCATTTTCGTCAAGAGCAGTAAGGACTGCCTCTTTCTCTCGCAGGAGAAGTATGTTATGGAGCTCCTTGACCGCACCGGTATATTATAGTGCAAGTCTATCTCCACAACGGTTGATACAGCTTCTAAGCTTGAAGCCCAGTCTAGTGATTCCGTGGCTGATCCTATAGAGTATCGCAGTATTGCAGGAGGTCTCTAGTACCTCACTTTTACTCGGCATGATATATCCTATGTAGTACAACAAATATGTCTTCGTATGCATGATCCACGGGCTAATCACTTGCTCCTTGTGAAGCGTGTTCTACGCTACATTCATGGCACCACCGAATATGATCTCACTTTTTATCGACGCACCTCAAACAAACTGATGGCCTACGCTGACGTTGACTGGGCAGGTTGTCCAGACACTCGACGGTCTACTTCTGGCTATTGTGTGTTCCTTGACGCAAATATGGTGTCTTGGTCGGCCAAGAGACAACACACTGTTTCACACTCGAGTGCGGAGGCTGAGTATCGGACAGTAGCAAATGTGGTGGCCGAACTATGTTGGCTACGACAACTACTTTAGGCGCTTCATCGATCGGTGCCTGATGCTACCGTCGTCTTTTGTGACAATATGAGTTCAGTTTACATGACACAAAATCCAATGCATCATCAGCGCACCAAACATGTGGAGATTGATCTACACTTCGTCACAGATCGCTTGACAACTAGCGAGGTCAGGGTTCTACACGTTCCTAGTTCATCTCAGTTCATGGACATCTTCACCAAAGGATTACCGCCGCCTCTCTTCTTAAATTTTCGGGACAGTCTTAATATTTGTCGGATGCCCATTTTTGACTGAGGGAGGGTGTTAGAATATGTGACTGTGTTGTATTTGTATATGTATACGGTCATATTATGTATTTATTTTGTATGTGTCCGTGTTGTATGAGACTAGGACTCCTCTTGTAATCCTCCTATATAATAAGCAATACAAAGCACCACTACGCATGGTTTCCCCTATCTTACATTCATATGTGCCTACACTATATGTTTTGTTATCTACTTTAGTAACATTAGAATGGGGATAACCACTAAATTTCAACGATACATATATGTACCTACAATTATGCATCTAGTTAGATAGAGCGACAACTATATTTCCATTTATGCATGGACCAAAGATATGTACACATATAAGAGGTACAAAATTTTTTTTGTTCAAATGAATCAATTGGAGATGTTTAATTATTCATTGGACCATGATTTAAATAAGATACACAATACCTTCAATAGATGAGTAATAAGATATACTTTCTCTCCTCTAATGCACAATCAATTTCACTTCAGTAATCCCTCACATTTGCGTTTACTCCTTATATTGCATCACAAATGTCGTGAGATATATCCAGAAAATATTTTGAATACGTAATTACTCTACAAGACCATGATATACTATCAAATATGATAATACATATTGATTCCTTCAAATACAATAATATCATTTGTAGGATTGTGAGATATATGCCACGAACAACATAGTTTTTACATCAATTATGATTATATTACTTGCCACATTGAATTGTAAAATTACACTGATTATTTTAATATAAATATGGTTTCTATATTTGAAATATAATTAAAGGAATACATTGTAGCATTACAAAAAAACATGCGTTACACAGATCTGTTGCCAGCATATCTAAACCGGTGGCATATACGCTCAAGATTTTGTTGATTCAATATTACCTGTATCCATCTCATTTACTGATTTGTTTTGTTGTTCTCAATCCAAAGATACGCTAAAATATCTATGGGCACCTGCGTTTTAATTCGTAGTTGTGCGTGCATATTTATTCGTTTAGATACGCTGTCATTTTTGTGCATGACTCCAATCTTTAATGTGAAACCTCATAAAGAAAATACATACTTCCTCTCTTTCAAGCATATTATTTAGCCTACCAAAATATTTTATAATTTGAGATGGATGTAATACTGTGTATACACATGCTGAGTAGATTTTGTAGTTGTTGTGGTACAAAATGTTTGTGACCATAGCAATGCTGCAATTCAACTCTCTACCCTCAAATTTGTAAAATTTAATTAAATACATGTGAACGAAAATGCCCATATACTTAAGTAGGGGAATAATAATGGAGGTGGTTAACTTAATTAATCACCCAGATTTTTTTGCCTAATCAATAAAAAAGGGTCACATGGCCATTTATTACCTGGAAAGGGAGGGATTAACCCACAACATGCCAATGCATGGCCATTTCTATACGCCTCAGTCTACTCTACGCACATGGGTTCGTCTTGCCAGAACACATGACGCATGGGTCAAGCGAAATCCCGGGCCCGTTACTCAGTGGCGTTTGCGTGCAAGGCTGTGCGTCAGTTTTTCCCGGGCGCGTGGTGATGCGGGCCGGGGGGGGGGGGGGGGGGGGGGGGGGGGGGTCCGCGTTAATCGCCGGGCACGTTCTGCGCCTCTTTCGCTCTCCGGACGGGCCCACGGTACAGCTGTTATAATGTGGTATTGTCTGCTCCTTCTCACACTGCTCCCACTTTGTTCTTTCTCTCTCTCCCATTTTCTCCTAACTAATTTTGTTCTCTGATGCATAGGAATATATCTTTTTTTTCTAGCCTTGGAGGTTGAATTTATTTGGAGTATTTGACAAATTTGCACCGCTGGAAGAGGAAATAAATCTTGCTGTAACAAATTGTTTTCTTGCCCTTTGGAGTCCCCAATGGACCTTGCTCACTGTTCCGACTACTAGGTCACAAACTCACAACTGCAACCAGTTGCTTCTATAAGCCTCTAAATTGGCTTCATGAAAATGTTGTGAAGGTGATTAATACTGATGGTTAGTGTTAGCAAAGGTGATTAATACAACATGTAGTAGTAGTAGTAGTACAAACAAGCAAAGTAAATCCGGTGGATGATAGTAATATATGACTAAATATTCTATGGGGGAAAATAAGTAAGATCATCACAGAATCCAACATATTCCTCCATGGGGATTGAGGTAGGGGAGTTTTGTAGAGAGGTATTTGTGCCCCGCTCCCTTTCATTACAAGCCTCTCCTCTCTCTCTCTCACCCCACAGACCTCACATGTTCCTCTCTTTCTCTCTCTCTCTATAACCATTGCCCTGCACTCCTCTCCCTCTCGTCTGTCCTTTTGGGTTTTTAACTAGCAGGGGGCATTCGGCAGGGAGGTAAAGCCACCCTGACAGCGCGGCATCTCGTTTGTTTTATCTCCCTCCCCCTCCCAGCATCATCTCCCTCATCATCGTCTGCACACAAACAACCCTCTCTCTCTCTCTCCCTGGTTCTACTCAACTTTCACTTGCTCAATACTCCCATCCCCTCTCTCTCCCCATCCACCCTATTATTTATTGCAGGCTTACCCATGGTATCTTAATTCTTTTTTCCTCTCTCTTCTTCTCCCTCCTGCAGAGTATTTTTCTCTTTGCTAGTCTTCTTGTACTAGTGCTCCTCTATTCTTCTTCTCCATCTTCATCTCTCCCTGTGCCTAGTACCTCATCTCCCTTTCTTTCTTTTTCCCCCTCCCCCTCCCCCTCCCCCTCCTCCTTTGCCTTTGCTTCTCTCTCTCTCTCTGTCTTCTTTCCGCTTGTCCTGGCCTCCCATCTTTTTCACCTCCTCCTCTCGTGTACTGATCATTCCATCACCTCCATTCCCTATGCCCCAGTGGTAACACTCTCGGTCGGCGACGTGCGCCGGGCGTGTACTAGCTAGCATGCAGCAACAGCAGCAGCACCAGGGAGGTGGAGGAGGAGGAGGGCCGGCGCAGCAGTTCGGCTTGCATCCGCCGGATATGCCGCCATTCTCGCCGCCTGGGAGCGCCGCCCAGCAGCGGATCTCGATGCCCGAGGGACCCTCGCCCATCAGCAGCCGCCCGCCGGCGCCGCCGCCTGTGCAGCAGCAGCAGCAGCAGCTCAGCAACGACCTAGCCAGCGCTGGCGCCGTGGGCTTCGACGAAGAGGCGCTCGCGGCGGCGGCGGCCGGCGAAGAAGGCGCCAGCGGGGGCGCTGGCGGCAACCGGTGGCCGCGCCAGGAGACGCTGGCGCTGCTCAAGATCCGGTCGGACATGGACGCCGCCTTCCGGGACGCCACCCTCAAGGGCCCACTCTGGGAAGAGGTCTCCAGGTAAATCACAGCCCGCAATTTTCGGCAATTCCGCACGCCGGAGCCCGGAATTCTCGTCGGCGGAATGCCGCATGAAATCTCGGCGGTGGCGTGGTGTGATTTTTTCCTAAGGGAACGCGGCTGTTTAATTACCAGCTAAAAAAACACTTCTTTTCACGCTTTTCCTTAACTATCCTTCACGGGCACAGTGACTTTTTCCATTTTAAAATCATATCGCTCTCCTTCCTTCCCCCTACCTTTCCCTGAATTGTTTTTGTCAGAGCCATCTCTTCGACATGAGAGTAGCAGTAGTAGTACCCCCGTCGCGTAAGCTTCAGATCCGGAGGCATCAATCCCACAGAAGCTGTCTCTTGGCCCTCTGAATTTCTGCAAGCAAAAGTTGGATTTTTGTTCCCAATTGATTTTCTTTTCTGCTATTCTTCTTGGGATTTGCTATATATACTTGCTGCATGTATGCATCGGCCTTTCTTTATCTTTTGACATCTTGGTGCCCAAATCGAGTAAAATTCTACTCTACATGCATGCAGCTTTTGTGTGAGGGTTACATGATGCGTTTGTTTGTTACATGATGTGTGCGTGCGCGCGCGCGCGCGCTGAGGAAGAATATGCATGTGTGCAATTGTGGTTGTAGCGTAGAACTCCATTGACGAGGTTTTGTTGCTGACGATGATTGGTGGTGGTTGGCAGGAAGCTGGCCGAGGAGGGGTACAGGCGGAACGCCAAGAAGTGCAAGGAGAAGTTCGAGAACGTGCACAAGTACTACAAGCGCACCAAGGACAGCCGCGCCGGCCGCAACGACGGCAAGACCTACCGCTTCTTCCAGCAGCTAGAGGCGCTGCACGGCACGCCTGGTGCGGCGTCTCCGGTGGCGCCGCGAGCGACGGCCGTCGGAGTGCCCGGGGTGGTGGGACCCTCGGCCGTCCGGCCCCTAGCCGAGCCGCCGCCTGTGGCTGCCACGGCTGGCATGGCCACGCCGGTGGTTGGGGGCAACCTGAGCTTCTCCACTTCCAACACGGAGGACTACTCGGACGAGGACTCCGACGACGAGGGCACCGATGACATGGGCGAGCGAGGGAAGAGGAAGAGGTCGTCTGAGGGTGACGCCCCCGCTGCTGCCGGGAGCGGGAAGATGATGAAGTTCTTCGAGGGTCTGATGAAGCAGGTCATGGAGCGGCAGGAGGCTATGCAGCAGCGGTTTCTGGAGGCCATCGAGAAGCGGGAGCAGGACCGCATGATCCGCGAGGAGGCGTGGCGGCGGCAGGAGATGGCGCGCCTCGCGCGCGAGCAGGAGATACTCGCGCAGGAGCGCGCCATGGCCGCCACCCGCGATGCCGCCGTGCTCTCCTTCATACAGAAGATCACCGGGCAGACCATCCCCATGCCGTCCATCGCCGCGCCCGCCATCTCGTTCATGCCGCCACCGCCGCCGTCGTCGTCGCAGAATCACGCCACGCCCATCGCCTTCTCCGTCGCACCACCGCCGTCGTCACAAATACCCGCGACCGCGAGTACGCACTCCCAGCGCCAACCCTCGCCGCGGCCGCAGAAGCCGCCGACAATGCCGCCCGCGGCGCCGCAGCCGCTGAAGTCACCAGCGCCCGCGACGCCTCAGCCACCGCCGCCGCAGCAAGCGCTCGTAGTACACCAAAGCAGCACGGACATCGTCATGACGCCCGCCGAGACGCCGCCCGACGCGTCGGGGTACGACGGGTCCGGTGGCGGAAGTGGGGCGGCGTCGTCGTCGCGGTGGCCCAAGGCGGAGGTGCACGCGCTGATCCAGCTGCGGAGCAACCTGGACATGCGGTACCAGGAGGCCGGGCCGAAAGGGCCACTCTGGGAGGAGATCTCTGCCGGGATGCGTCGGATGGGCTACAGCCGGAGCTCCAAGCGGTGCAAGGAGAAGTGGGAGAACATCAACAAGTACTTCAAGAAGGTGAAGGAGAGCAACAAGAAGCGTCCCGAGGACTCCAAGACGTGCCCCTACTTCCACCAGCTCGAGGCGCTCTACCGCAACAAGGCGGCGCTCGGCTCCCCTTCCGGTGCCGGCGGGGCGGCCGCCCTGCCGCTGCCGGCCGCGGAGCACGCCAATGCAGCTCCGCAGGACCGCATCGAGGCGTTCACTATCGCGGCGCCGATCTCGCAGACGGCTCCGCAGCCGCACACCCTGCCAGCAGTGGCCAAGAACGGCGTTACCAACAATGACGGCAACGGGCACGGCGTTGGCGGCGCCTCCGGGGGAACGCAGATGCATGCGAGCAACGGAGGCAGCGTAGCGGCCAACAGGTTCGTCTTCAGCGAAGCCGGCGGCCGCGCGGCGACGAAGAAGGTAATTGAGCTGTGCATTCTCGTGTGGCCGTAGCAAATTGGCACGTACATGTGGTACCCTGCTGTTCGTTTCTTCCGTGATCCAATGCTGATTGCATAACACTGCGCATTTAAAGCCAGAAGACATTATGAAGGAGACGACGATGAGGCCGCAGCCGCAGCCGCAGCCGCAGGTGTCGCAGCAGGCGACGATCAATAGCTACAGCCGTACGGGCGGCGGCGGCGCGGCGGACAGCGACAACATGGACGATGAGGAGGAGGATGAGGACGACTACGACGAGGAGGAGGAGGATGATGACGACCTGGACGGCAACAAAATGCAGTACGAGATGTTCCAGAGGCAGCAACATCAGCATCAGCACCAGCACCACAACGTTGTCAGGGCGAACACCGGTGCCACCAGCGGCGGCGGTAACCCACCTGGCACCACGGCTCCCAGCGCGGCACCGGCGGCAACGACGACAGCCGGATCTTTCTTGGGCATGGTCCAGTAGATCCGTCCGTCACCCGGTGACTCTCTGCCGCCCATACCTCCCCTCAGTCGATTCAATCAATGGCTTTTTTCCTCTTCTTCCTTTTCCCCCTTGTACCATTTGTATCTAGCCATCCACCTATCTATCCCCTCCCCCATACCCAGTGCCCATACCCTTCCGTATCTCCAATTCTCCATACAAATCGAAACCTAAAAACCTCAAGAGCTCTCCTCCTCCAAGCTCCAGCGCCCTCTCCACCTCTCATGCGCGCATGCACGTAGCAAACGGCATGTCCATGTCAGAATCATTCGCCATGCATGCATGCATGGGCATCGTCGTCATCGACGTTGCAACTCCGATACACACATCCTCCGCCATCATATCCCATATACAGCTACAAGCTGCTGCATCCATTTCTTGATTCGTTACTGTGCTAATTACAGTGCGTGGTCGCGTCGCGGCCTAGGTGTTTACAGTAAAAAAAAATGGTGGTCCGGTTATTTATTGATTTGTCGTGGTAATTAATAAGAACCCCTTCCCTGCCGGAGGGGTTCACTGAGAGGTTAATTAAATTGGTGTGGTGAAAAAGAAGCGGTAATAAGATCGATGGTTAAAATGAAGAGGAGTACACATGCAAATGATGCGTGTAGTGCGTGTACCTTGGTGCATATGCGGCTACTACTACTCTACAGCGTAGTACTGTAGTGTTGTTATGGAGGGGTGAAAATGAAAACGAACAATGGTGTACTCGCCGGCCATGAGGAAGAAGGCGCTGGAGCATGCGGTTTATTATTTTTACCTTTTGATGTTACATAAGTTTTTTTATATCTTTTTGAAATTACCAAAATTGTCCATTATGTATTACCGAAGGTTTTGTTTTCTTACTCAAAATGTTTTTACTGAACTATTACAGTGTATACTTGCGACATATTATATGTTATATTCTTCTTATTCTTGTACCAGCATTCTTCTCGGTATATATGAACTCAATACATACATGTGAACCGTGTTAATATTTAATATCTCCAAGGTGGATGCAGGTTCAAATTACATGTTGACCTCTAATTATACTCTAGATTCAGTGCTTAAACTATTCCATGATTTTGGTTTTAGATACCACAGGGTTCAAATTGCCAAGCCAATTAACATGCTCTGGGACATAGACCTCACATGCATGCCAGCCTAAATCACTATACTATGAAATGTAAGTGGAGGAGTGAGGCATACAAAATAGGTTATTAGTAGTAAATTCCACAACTAAGGCGCAGTCGTATGCACACCATAAGAAAGTTAAATACGATTCCGATTAACAAGGTAAAGAGAGCTAATACGATAGTCACAAGTTGTCTCGTATCTGCACATTAGCCACACAAGTTAAAAAGTGCAGGTCCTAGTCTAAACCTTGGCAAAATAAGCACTTGACACCATTGTGCCTTTCTCTTCTTCAAAATACACCCCTAACTTTTGATAGGGATATGTACAGGTTCCATTTTACTGCTCTTGTTAACGGAATAACAAATTTCACTTGTGGATTCCATCTAGTCTTGTGTTGAAATTTTTCAAAGACATGTCAAATCAACAAAAGTCTAAGGACTCAATCATAGTCAACAAATCAAAGAAGAGAGAAGATAAAAGAAAAACTTCAAGAGAAGAAACCCAGCACAAAGAGTCCAAGATGGTGGATGGCTAGGTGGGCTAGTACGCTATGTAGTATCACTCCCTCTCCCTTAGTCTATCATGGAACAATAGACCATGTATTTTGTGTGTATTAACTTCTTCTCTCCCTCAAGAGTAGTATTTGTCATGTGTGAAGGCACCACGGGCTATAAATACCCCCATTAGCATGTACTCTCATTCTCGCTCCCTTGTATAGTTTTTATCAAACTCAAGAGGGAATGTACAATATTCCAAAGCACCATGTAAGGCTTGGGGTTGCGTTTTAGGATTTGTGGGACCTTATAAGACTTGGATCTTTGCAAGAAGGGTGCACGTATGTTGCATTTCGTTGGAGGTTCTAGTCAAATAGTCGAGTGTTCCTCTTGTCAACTGATCTTAAAAAGGCCTCACTTCATGCTCGAGTGACTCTTAGGGCACGTTTGGTAGGTTGCATAAAATCCATCCAGGCCCTGGGAGAAGGAAACATGCCGATTGGATGCCTATGCCACCTTCACATTGTGCCAACGCGCTGCACAAAGCACTCCCCAGCCAGTCCCGCTTGGAACTACCGAATTGGCAGTTTCTGTGGAGCCAGCCCCACGGGATTGCAAAAGGGTCCTTCCCCTGCACGCATCGGGAAGGGCGACGGACTCCACATTCCCTTGGTGTCGCGACATAATCACCTCACCGCTCACTCTCCCTCTTGTTAGTCTCGTCCACAATTGTCTAGCCGGCGACAAAACTTTGGCGCAAATATCTCAAGGACGAGTCCGAAAGTTTCCATGCCCAGCAGGAATGACGGCGAGAGAGCTTGACCTAGTCGTATCTAGGGGTAAGTTCAATTTCCTTCAAAGGATTAGGATTTGTTGTCGACTTGTGAATTTCCGGTTTGGCCTAGGTGAAACTCGATTTGCAATGTCATGGTATTTAGTGATGGGGTTTGTAGCGTGGAAAACAAAAAAAAATCCTACCCGCAAACCACTATCTAGCCAAGATCATCTACGAGATGGTAGCAACGAGTAAATCACCCTCGAAGACCATAAGCGGGATTACGTTCCCGCACAAAGGTTGTCAATGAAGGTGTACACACGACGATCTCAAGATCGGGTACTCACGGCGCAATAACCAGCGGCACCTCCGTACTCGGTCACACGTGCGGCTTGTTGACGTCCTCCACACCCTCGGTCCAGCAGGGCAGCGGAAGAAGGGATCTGCCGGTAACTACTACTCCACTTCTCTAAGTGTAGACTTCGAACTATTTTGCGGCAGAGCTTCGCTAAGAAATGGAAATGGTGGAGCAACAAGGGAGGGAGAAGGAGGATCAAGTGTGTAAAGGAAGAGAAGAGAGGTGTCCACCTTTTATAGGAGAGGAGGGGGCAGCCCCTAGGAGGGTGCGTGTAACACCCTTGGATCAGCCTTACGCAAGTTTTAGGGATTCCCGCCAAACCCTAATATAAACGATTCAAAGGTGCCCTCTAGGAAATTTCGTGCAGGTGGAAAACAAAGTAATACCATTACATATTAATCCACGATGGAACCCCCAGAACAGATATATACAACACGACTCCATAAGTCAGGAATACAGATATAAAGTATAAAGATCCAAATCACCTTGAAAACGACATAACACCCTACTATGGTAAAGATGCAAATGGGTCTAAGAGCCTTGAAGAATAACCAACGGTGTCCATAACCTACCCAGACCAATCCGGAAGGGTAACCCTGCTAGCGACGTTGATCTCAAACCTGCTACAATAAAAGGGGTGCCGACAAAGGGAAAAGAAAAAAAAAGAGCGCTCAGTACTGAGGCCAATACATAGTGTGACGAGGGTTCGACTTGTCAATGCCCATTGTTATGGACTTAGGTTTTGGAGAAGGAGGGGACGCTGGAGATCGCGGAATGTTTAACAGACAAGCAACACGGGAACACAAGGTTTACCCAGGTTCAGGCCCCCGAAGGTAAAACCCTACTCCTGCTTGTCAGCCCTTTGTTAATGGTGATGCCGAAGGTTAAAGGGGTGCGCAGATTAGATCTGGTGAGGTGTGTGCTAGGTTATGAGTTAGGTACTAATATTATATCACTTAATTAAATAATATACCAAAATTATTGAAAAAATAAGAACTAAAATGTAAAATATAAACATAAAATATTATATCACTTAATTAAATATTTATTATTTATTAAGTGTTTATAAAATAATAAATCTTATAAAAATCATATTTTAATATTTAAAATCATAAAAATATTCATAATATACCAAAATGTTCACAAAAATAATATCTACATGTTAAAATTCCACTTTTGAAGTAAGTACAAATTTGGTATCCTAATAAATTGAATTCAAACTTATTTCCTTAATTGATAATTCATATAAGGATAAATAAAAATTGCTAATATTACTAAAAATATTGCTTTGAGGTATAAAAATAATATTTGCCTTAAGTATGATAGTATAAACTCAAACTAATTCAACACATTTTAACTACAATTTTGTTGAATTATCATATACCTATAAGTATGTATTATTTTCTAAAAAGAATCTTATGAAATTATAAAATCTTCAAGAGTGATATTTTTAACCAAATAAAACTTTAACCATTACTTCAACCACAAGTTTATACACATACTATAAATCCAAAGATACTTCATAAGTAGTTAAGTAATATTGTTTCCATATTTAAAACTTATAACCACTCATTTATAAGAAGATAAATAATTCTATTCAATTATAAAATTAAGAAGCCACTACTCAAATAGAAGTAATACCACTCTTAATTAACCTCAAAGATGTTGGGCCACGTGGAGATAAAACAAAAATTTCCCCTCTAACGTGGTGATCCCAAGATCTAGCTGAGGTAGAAGGCCACGAAGTTTACCACTAGACGCGCAGTTGTGGATTACTAATGAAGCGCGTCAGTTGATGCAGTGCAGTCCTCACGATCCGATCGTCCTAGTGCTGATCGCACAACACCTCTGCTGGTATCCACACGTACAAGGAGGAGCACCGACGGCGAACTGCTAGGTTTGTATCCACGGTAGGACTACTGTGGAGCTAGGCTTTCCAACACATGGAATGACCTAACCGAACAACGATTCCACTTTCTGGGTTACGGTGCTCCACCATATATAGAGAGTGAACGTGGGCTCTGCTCGTGCGACCCATTCACTAAAGCCCATATAACACTAGTCACCATGAGTCCAACTCACTAACTCAGTCCTAATCTGGTTTAGGTCCAACCCAACCAGATTACAGGTTTAGATCCAATCCGAACTTGCTCCCGCTCTTAAGTGTGTGACCCCGCAGGCTCATGGCTACTTGGACACGATTGGAGTCCGACTCTCAATCGACCAGTCGGTAGCGGCTCCTAGCAGAACGTGCCGACTCCCAAGTACCAAAGAGTCATGACGACTTGCCTTTCCAATGCGACTTATGTCCGAGTCCCTTTTGCCTCACGATATACCTTGTCATACTATAGGCGAATATATGTCATCCCTTAAATAGTCCGACTCTCTTCTCGATCCGAGATAAGTGATTCACCCGACTAACTCTTAGTCGATCGCCTCAGTTAACACTTAACTGAGTCGTGCATGGCCATGCTTTCCGAATCATATCTCACAAGAGGGCCCAGAGAATATCTCTCCAAGTGGAGGGGCAAAATCCCATATTGGTTATTCACATCACACAGCTTGATTCTCAGTCGACCCGAACTCTGCCTTTATAACTGCCCAGTTACGGATCAGCGTTTGACAGAACCTAAGTCGGTGATCCTCAACTCGGACTATGCAACAACCTCAGGTCTAAGGATTACATTGATTGAGATATACAAATGACATCTAGTTCATTGTACCTCAATATGGTTCAATCCGACTCTCTAAACTCTTTAGTCGAATCTGTGTAAGTTGGAATAGCATCTCCATGCCCATGACAAGTGGAACCGAGTCATCAAGCCAACTTTCACATTGGTCTAAGTGTGTGTCCAGCACAACCTCAACGACCAAGGATATTTAGTACAAACAACATGAATGCATAGTTCCACAACCGAATCACATATTCAATGATACACATCAGATGTTTATACAAGGACTACTTAATATCTTTATGAATACAATGGGAAATATCATCATACATGATTACCTCTAGGGCATATTCCCAACAGTCTCCCACTTGCACTAGAGTCAATCTTCCGACATCACATGTCTAAGCATCTAATGCCCATGGCTCTCAGGTGCGCCTCATGCTTCGGCTGTGGTAACGGCTTTGTCAACGGATCCGCAATATTTGCATCGGTGTGTACCTTGCATAACTTGATATCACCCTGATCCACGAACTGGCGAATCAGGTGGTACCGCATGAGTATGTGCTTGTTCTTCTGGTGTTGTCTAGGTTCCTTGGCTTGTGAAATAGCACCATTGTTGTCACAATACACGTCCAACGGATTGGACGAGCCCTGAACCACACCAAGATCCATGAGGAAATTCCTCATCCAAACAGCTTCCTTTGCTGCCTCCGAGGCGACAATATACTCAGCCTCTGTTGTAGATGCAGACACAGTCTCTTGCTTGGAACTCTTCCAGCTCACAGCACCTCCGTTTAAAATAAACACGTATCCGGATTGCGAACGAGAATCATCAGAGTCGGTAAGATAACTCGCATCCGTGTAACCCTTTACACTGAGTTCATCTTCACCACCATAAACCAAGAACATATCCTTAGTCCTTCTCAAGTACTTTAGGATATTTTTAGCCGCTGTCCAGTGGATCTCTCCAGGATCAGCCTGGTATCTGCTCACAACACTTAGAGCATAGGAAACATCCGGCCTAGTACAAATCATGGCGTACATGATGGATCCGACTGTAGAAGCATATGGAATCGCACTCATCCGACTTCGCTCATCAGTTGTCGAAGGACACTGAGTCTTGCTAAGTTTTACACCATGGGACATCGGTAAGAACCCCTTCTTAGACGATTCCATGTTGAACTTCTTCAACACTTTGTCCAAATAAGTACTCTGACTCAATCCAATGAGCCTCCTTGATCTATCTCTATAGATCCGGATTCCGAGGATGTATGTTGCCTCATCCAAGTCTTTCATTGAGAAACTCCTTTCCAATGATTCCTTGGTTTCTTGCAATATCTGGACATCATTTCCAATCAGTAATATGTCATCCACATATAAGATTAGAAAATTTACTTTGTTCCCACTAAACTTCTTGTACAAACAAGAATCATGATCACTCTTGATGAAGCCAAACGATTTGACTACCTCATCAAAGCGAATATTCCAACTCCGAGATGCTTGCTTCAACCCATAAATGGATTTCTGAAGTTTACATACTTTGTCAGCATTAGCCGGATCGACAAAACCCTCGGGCTGTATCATATACACGTCCTCGGTTAAATTCCCGTTAAGGAAAGCTGTTTTGACATCCATCTGCCATATCTCATAGTCGAAATAGGCCGCTATAGCTAACATGATCCGAACTGATTTAAGCATCGCTACGAGCGAGAAAGTCTCGTCGTAATCAACTCCTTGAATTTGTCGGAACCCCTTCGCGACAAGGTGTGCTTTATAGACGGAAACATTTCCATCCATATCAGTTTTCTTCTTAAAGACCCATTTGCACTCGACGGGTCTTGCACCGTCTGGCAGATCAACGAAGTTCCAAACTTGATTTTCATCCATGGACTTTAAGTCGTATCTCATGGCTCCAAGCCATGACTCGGAATCAGATCCCACCATCGCTTCCGAATAATTTGCCGGCTCATCACTGTCTAACAGTAACACATCACGAACACTTCGTAATCTTGCCGATCTTCGTAGTATAGGTGCTTCTGCCGGCTTAGTTGCCATGACCGACTCAACCTCCAAGGTTTTTGACGACTCGCTACTAGCCGGTTCCTCTCGAATTTCTTCGAGTTGCACCGTGCTCCCTCTTACTCCCTGACTGAGAAACTCTTTCTCAAGGAAGACACCGTTCCGAGCGACAAACACTTTGCCCTCTTCTCGGTTGTAGAAGTAGTAACCCAAGGTTTCCCTCGGATACCCCACAAAAATACACTTATCCGACTTGGCTGTAAGCTTGTCTGACTAAAGTCGCTTGACAAATGCTTCACAACCCCAAATATTAAGAAAATACAAACTCGGCCTTTTGCCAGTGCACATCTCATGTGGTGTCTTCTCTAACGATTTTGATGGTACTCTGTTTAGTGTGAACGTCGCTGTTTCTAGGCAATAACCCCAAAATGATAAAGGCAGATCTGTCCAACTCATCATTGACCATACCATGTCCAACAAGGTCCGATTCCGCCTTTCCGAAACACCGTTACTTTGCGGCGTTCCTGGCGGAGTAAGTTGAGGAACTATTCCATAACTTTTCAGATGGTCATCAAACTCATGGCTCATGTACTCGCCTCCTCGGTCCGACCGAAGAAACTTTATTTTCTTGCCGAGTTGATTCTGTGCTTCATTCTGGAATTCTTTGAACTTTTCAAAGGCTTTCGACTTATGTTTCATCAAGTAGATATATCCATACCTACTCAAATCATCAGTGAAGGTAATGAAGTACTCATAACCACCCCTGGCTGCCGTGCTCATTGGTCCACATACATCACTACGTACTAGTCCCAACAAGTCGGACGCCCTTTCGCAACTCTTTGCAAAAGGTGTCTTGGTCATTTTGCCGAGTAGGCAAGATTCGCATGTCTCGAACGACTCCAAGTCGAACGAAGTTAGGAGTCCATCAACATGGAGCTTCTTCATGCATTTCCAACTTATATGACCAAGCCGACAGTGCCAAAAGTAAGTCATATTTAGATCATTTGGTTTCAACCTTTTAACTTTTATGTTATAAACCGACTCACCATCAAGATTCAAAATAAATAACCCGTCCTGGACGGGTGCAAAGCCGTGAAACATATCATTCAAATACAAAGAACAACCATTATTCTTGATATTCGACTCATAGCCTTGCCTCATCAAACATGAAGCAGAAATAATGTTTCGAATGAGCACTGGAACATAATAACAATTATTCAGTTCCATAATGAATCCGGAAGGTAAATGAAGTTGCATCGTGCCGACTTCCAACGCAGCAACTCTTGCTTTGTTGCCGACTCGAATATCAACCTCGCCTCTTGCTACGCTCCTAGTTCTTACCAGTCCCTGCAACGAGTTGCAGATGTGAATAACTGATCCGGTATCATATACCCAAGAACTATTAGGTGCATCAGCAAGATATATGTCTATAACATTGAAAAAAGTGTACCTGAGTCGGAAGTCATACCTCCACTCTTGGCTTTGTCGGCCAAGTACTTGCTGCAGTTCCTATTCCAGTGGCCATCCGCCTTGCAATAGAAGCAAGTGGATCCGGCTGAAGGAGATGGCGTAGTCCCCGAGGAAGTGCTTGGGACCGGGTCCTGAGCCTGCTTTCCTCCTGACTTAGCCTTCTTCTTAGTCCAAGAACTCTTCTTGAACTTAGCCTTATTCTGCACCATCAACACTTGACTGGCGCCCTTCTTGAGATCCGCCTCTGCCTGCTTGAGCATCCCATGTAATTCAGTGAGCTTCTTATCCATACCATGCATGTGGTAGTTCGAAATGATCTGCCCATATGCACTAGGAAGAGAGTTCAGAATTATATCCGTAGCGAACTCTTCGCTAATGGGGTAGCCAAGCCTCTCTAGAGACTGCACATAACCAACCATTTTGATCACATGCGGACTCAGTGGATCACCATCCTTAAGCTTGCAACTCAGCAAAGCCTGAGAGACTTGATACCTCTCAGTCTTCGCCTGAGCCTGGAACATACTTTTGAGGCTTTCGATCATATCGTAGGCCTCAACATGCTCGAACTGCTTTTGCAAGTCCGGTTCCATGTGAGCAAGCATAAGACAGCTAATATCCGTGGACTCATCCTTAGCCCGACGGTAGGCATTGGTGGTAGCGACAGTCGCATTCTCATTCGGCTCATCTGGAAGTGGGTTGTATAGGACATGGTCCTTCTTTTCTTGTTTGAGAACAATTCTCAGATTTCGATACCAGTTGGTAAAATTAGTGTCGTACAATTTATCTTTCTCAAGAATGGTTCTCAACGCAAAACCGGATATCTGAGAGTGACTGCTACTTGGTGCCATGATCTACAACAGAAAATATGCAAAACACTTAAGACATGTATTCATAAAAGAGCAAGCATATTAAATTTTTTAATATTTTATGCTCCCACTAGAACCAACACCCCTCCGATGGTTACTTAGTGATTCAGGATCCTAAATAAGCAAGTCGGCTAGTGAGCTTTAGCATCACCGCTAGCCGCCAAGTGATCTAGGTAGACAACTCCTTGTCAATCGTATCTCATACGACTTCTGTTGGACGGGTGGCATCACATGCCCCGGCTCCCATCCGACTTTTCTCCGAGTCCCACAACTGTTGTGATAGACCCGTCTAGCTTACCGAGTGTTTCTGCAGTAAGAGTCCGACTCGAACCCACCTAGTCGGAAAGAATTGGCAGCACATCAATTTTATGAGCCCACTACCAAAAATGTCCGACTTGTGATGGTGCAAACACTGGCGGGAAAACCGACTAGACCTTCTTTGAGGGATTAAATTTTACCGACTATCTAATAGAGGTAAAACTGAGACATAACAATATCACAAAGTAAAGCAATTATAATGTGAAATGGTATGGCTCTCTTCATGGCGATCTCCATCTCCACAAAGCCTGTAATCCGACTCGTGCCAACTCTTGTCACTTGCCGTCTTACTCCATGTCGCCGACATGTACAACTCCTTGCATGCCTTCCGGGTTCTCTAAACAGCTACACTAGCTTAGTAAAGTAAATTACATGGAAAATCCGACACGCAGGTCGTTATACAATAAAATGACAACACCTAGGCTCCAGCCGGTTGACAAAAACCGTGATTCGCAGATCACATATGGATTACACACACACATCACATGCACATGAACCATACCATTCACAACTTCCTACAAAAACAAGTTATGCATAGATACAATATCTACCGGCGTTGGGAAACTCGCAACGACATCTAAGGCGCTACGACAGGGCGAAGCCGGCGGTCCCGCTAGCCGGATAGCGGGCGGGGATCGAAGGGGCAGCGCCCGACGATTTTTCTGAAAACATAGATCTCATCTACGATCCAAACATGGATTCCGACCATCGTTCCGATTAGATCAAACTCTTTGATCTTTGATCACCGCTTCTGGATTTATGTGTCACAGTCTACCCCGATGGCGGAAGCCGACCGGTAGGGGTATGTCGTTCCACGACCTCAGCAATATGATCACGGAAATCAGATCTACCATTCCTCGAGCATAGTTGATCCAATCAACCTCGTACAAAACCAATCTATCTCATAGATCGACCACCAAAACAACATATAGATCTCATCTACATCCTACCGCATATCACATATGCGAGATCTCGAGCCTAAAACCAGAAGCTATCGCTCTGATACCACTTTTGGGCCACGTGGAGATAAAACTTCCCCTCTAACGTGGTGATCCCAAGATCTAGCTGAGGTAGAAGGCCACGAAGTTTACCACTAGACGCGCAGTTGCGGATTACTGATGAAGTGCGTCAGTTGATGCAGTGCAGTCCTCACGATCTGATCGTCCTGGTGCTGATCGCACAACACCTCTGCTGGTATCCACACGTACAAGGAGGAGCACCGGCGGCGAACTACTAGGTTCGTATCGACGGTAGGACTGCTGTGGAGCTAGGGTTTCCAACACATGGAATGACCTAACCGAACAACGATTCCACTTTCTGGGTTACGGTGCTCCACTATATATAGGGAGTGAACGTGGGCTCTGCTCGTGCGACCCATTCACTAAAGCCCATATAACACTAGTCACCGTGAGTCCAACTCACTAACTCAGTCCTAATCTGGTTTAGGTCCAACCCAACCAGATTACAGGTTCAGATCCAATCCGAACTTGCTCCCGCTCTTAAGTGTGTGACCCCGCAGGCTCATGGCTACTTGGACACGATTGGAGTCCGACTCTCAATCGATCAGTCGGTAGCGGCTCCTAGCAGAACGTGCCGACTCCCAAGTACCAAAGAGTCATGACGACTTGCTTTTCTAATGCGACTTATGTCCGAGTCCCTTTTGCCTCACGATATACCTTGTCAGACTATAGGCGAATATATGTCATCCCTTAAATAGTCCGACTCTCTTCTCGATCCGAGATAAGTGATTCACCCGACTAACTCTTAGTCGATCGCCTCAGTTAACACTTAACCGAGTCGTGCATGGCCATGCTTTCCGAATCATATCTCACAAGAGGGCCCAGAGAATATCTCTCCAAGTGGAGGGGCAAAATCCCATCTTGGTTATTCACATCACACAGCTTGATTCTCAGTCGACCTGAACTCTGCCTTTATAACTGCCCAGTTACGGATCAACGTTTGACAGAACCTAAGTCGGTGATCCTCAACTCGGACTATGCAACAACCTCAGGTCTAAGGATTACATTGATTGAGATATACAAATGACAGCTAGTTCGTTGTACCTCAATATGGGTCAATCCGACTCGCTAAACTCTTTAGTCGAATCTGTGTAAGTTGGAATAGCATCTCCATGCCCATGACAAGTGGAACCGAGTCATCAAGCCAACTTTCACATTGGTCTAAGTTGTGTGTCCAGCACAACCTCCATGACCAAGGATATTTAGTACAAACAACATGAATGCATAGTTCCACAACCGAAATCACATATTCAATGATACACATCAGATGTTTATACAAGGACTACTTAATATCTTTATGAATACAATGGGAAATATCATCATACATGATTGCCTCTAGGGCATATTCCCAACAAAATAAACCTTGTGAAATGAACAAATTATAATACCATCTAATGACCAAGATAGATAATTCTCAAATACTAGTATGGTCATTATTCCAAATAAAGTAAATCTGTCTTCCTTAAGAACCATAGCTTGTAATATAACCGAAGAATATTAACTTAAAATTTAAATACTTTTGTTTAGTTAAGTAAGATTTTCTTCAAAAGTTATTCTTTTAAAATACATTATAAAGCAAGACATAAGCATTCTTATGAAAGATCTAAATGATAAACAATCCTTATATAAGCAGCCTTTAAATAGTATTCCACATTTGTGTGTCTTATTATTGTGTGTACTTTATTATACTTACATGTGTTTCACACACATCCTCACAAGCCTTAATAAGAATCACAAGTGTGAAGCTTATCTA
Source organism: Avena sativa (assembly GCA_916181665.1). Taxonomy (NCBI): domain Eukaryota; kingdom Viridiplantae; phylum Streptophyta; class Magnoliopsida; order Poales; family Poaceae; genus Avena; species Avena sativa. The sequence goes on from OV702279.1 coordinate 233,311,559, forward strand.
AAAGTACAACACATTCTAAGGGAACCACTTCTAGCATCCAAACTCTAGATCAACGCTTATACCGGGGATTCGAGTTTAACAAATTGCGTTACATTACTTATGCATAATAGCATCTTGCTTCTTTAAACATTAGTCCTTACTGGACCAATGGTGCTGATTTCAGATATTGGATCTTATATTATCTCGAAGACCATGAGTGCATAATCTTGCAATCACAACAGGCAAGTTCACACTTTCTCATGTCCTTTGATTATTTTCTGTAAAGTATTTTGCAAATCCAGTGTTGTCATCACCTGCATTTCAAAAATGTCAAAAAATACTATTTTCATAATAATATGATTATAGGTTATTTACATGAGGTAATAACCTACTATGAAAGTTCCGGTGGTAAAGGAGCATATTACCTAGGACTTAACAACCAATGTCGCCAGTGATTCTAGCGCCGTATATCACGTGTTAACCATGAGATTTGGAATGGTACGGAGAAGTCAGCTGTATCTTCTTCCTCTCGCATGTAGCCGGATGCGCAGGTCATGGCTGTTATTCTCGTAGCGTGCATTAATTGATAATTCGTAGAGGATATGCAACATATGGGTGGGAACCCTCAATGTCCCACGATAGTTCTGGCATCTGACGGTCTGTACCAACCATTGCCGTAATTCAATGTGTGGGCATGGCGTACACCAAGGAAACATACGGGGTCACGAAGGGGGTAGTGATTGGCTTGGATCTTAGACTGGGCCCCATACCAAGGAAGTGTGGACAAGCTCATGACTTTGTTGTGCAACAAGGCTAAGGTCTCTCGTGGGTAATGTAATACACCTATGCAGAGTGTAAGAACTGTAACTTGTTAGTCCCTGTTCCGTAAAGGAGATGTGAACGTGGCAGGAAAGGAACTCCATGAAAGTTTTGGTAAACCTGTGAAGGCTGATGGACATAGATTTTTAGAATAAAAACAACCTTTGAAGAAATGTTTATGAAAACCTGCATTGCCTACGACCTATGGTCTGTGGCTGTAGATATAGTGCATCAAACACTCCTTTCTAGTGAACTTGCTGAGTACGCTCATACTCAACGTATCTTCTTAACCCTTGCTAGATTCTGAAGCCAATACAGACGACGTCTACATCAACTTATGCTCAAGGTAATCGTCATCAGCAGTTCAAGTTCTTCAATGAAGTCAATGAAGTCAACTTATACATCAACTAAAGTGAAGATGAAATTACTAATTAGATAGGAATATAATCTCTAGTCATAGAACCTACTTCTGTAGAGTATTGCAATAGCATCAATGCAAGCCCATTAGTTTAAATACTAGTATATTAGTATGATAGTTATGAGTTGATTAATTTTGATTCTTCTTTATAAGAAGTTTTTTTCTCTCTCCTTAACCTATAGTGTTCTCTGGATATTTTTTAAAGAGTCGAGTTGTAACCTATACTCATGTCTTTGAACTGTTGTGTTTCTGTTGTACCACTCTGAGGGATGTAATACTAGTGAACAATGTTTCATTGGTGTTATGTCAACGATTATAGTGTACTACATCATGCAGTGGTATGCTGGGTCACTGTCGTGGTATTGCCGACGAGTACGCCATGGAGGGGTCCTCATAGTGCGTGTTTAGATATGTGGGGGAAGGCGGACGGTTGACGGGTACGAGTTAACACAGCTTACCCAGGTTCAGGTTCCACAACGGTGGCGGAATCCTACTCCTGCTATAAATCACTATAATGGCAATACGCCGAGTTACAGAGATAGGTTCGCCATGCGATGTTATGTGAAGTTGTCGTGTCCTAAAGGCTCCCATAGGACCGACTTATATAGTCGATAGGTCCTAGGGTTACAGGAAAAAGTCCTAACCAGACAGGTTACAGAGTCCTACACCGTCTATTACTAGTCTAGCGTGTCTTGTACTCCAAGGCTCCGGGTACACTGGTGACTCCACCGTAGCCTTCCTTTATTCGGCATGGGCCTCCCTTCTGGATCCTTCTAACTGGGCCGGCCAGCAGGCCATGGGCCATTCTACCAACCGTGGGACACCCGGGTTATTCGGATAAGAGACATGCTATGAGGATACCCATATAGCATATCCCTAGCAGTAGTCCCCGGAGAACTCCGAGATCTTGCGCCGTCTTGCCTCTTCACGTTGAATGATCCGTCTAGATGGATGTCGGCAAATTGTCAAGCAACATCTTGTAGTCCTCCCAAAGAACCCTACAAAGTTTTCTCCGTCTTCAATTCGTAAGTCGGAGAATTGCTGAATCTTCGATCGCACTCTTTCGTAGCCGGACTGGATCCGTCCATGCCGGAATCTTCTGATGTGATGGTTCATCTGCCTATGACAGCTAGGGCTACGTAGACATAGGTCAGCAACGCCTCGTAACTCACACATGCAGAGAACGCAATCATGTCCACTTTTCCCGCGCGAGCAATACGAACCGTTGGCGGCGACAGTTGGTACGTGGCGAAATTTCCGCGCACGTATCTGCACACGTCGTCTACGCAACAACCATTCGATCAAGCTGCACGAATCTTGATGCCGGAGACCATAAATAGTAACTACGGTGGAAAATTTACTTTTTCACCTTATTCTCCCCTGCATCGTCTTCTTCCTCCAGCGAGCGCCTCCTCGAGCTCTCCGTGCAACGTGCGAAAAACCCTAGCTCTCCAATCTTTCCCAGTCACCGTCGAACACAATGGCCAGTAGCAGTTCCTTCCCTTCGATGGCGGCGTCGGGCGAAGCCACGGTGAAGCCGACGAGCTCCCTTGTCGTGCGCTCAGAGGGCCTGGTCATCCCCAAGTCTGCGGTGGTCGAAACCACCGGCGGCGACCATAATCCAGCGGCGCTGGAGCTACTGGAGGAGTACGACTCGCACAAGGGCGACAGGCGCAGTTCGGATATCACGGACCACGATATCAAAGATCTGATCAACGAGGGCTACCTCCCTGCGACGGAGGGGCTCGCCTGTCGAGCGGCGCCGGTCGGCGAGATCACACCTTCTCCCCAAGCCGGAGAAAAGGTGTACCTCAAAGCACAGATGGTACGCGGCGTCTCCCTACCCATCTCCAACTTTTTCCTTGCTGTCCTGAATCATTACCGAGTACAACCACAGAACCTCTCCCCCAATAGCATCTTAGCACTCAACAATTACGCGGCGCTCTGCGAGGGTTATTTAGGAATCAAGCCTAGGCTATATCTCTTCATATAATTCTTTACCGTCAAGCGCGAAGCCGGAGCCGGCAAGGACGAGCTTAGGAATTGTGGAACCATTAGTTTTAAGATTCGGCCTGGCCGGCGCTTCCCCGACATCGTCGGCCATGAATCCTGCAAGAATTGGCAGCGGACGTACTTCTACGGCCCAGATATCCCTCTGGCTGGCCGAGAAGTCACGTACCCGGACTTTGTCGATGGAGCAGCTGCCGAAGCCTCGACATGGAGATCCCAGGCCTCCCTTCCCTCCGACATAGACGGTTCCCGCGCTATAAGGCGGATAGAGTGGTTCGTAGAGACGTGTTTGACCGGACTGGACCTAGCCATGTGCTGGTTCATCAGGCGGATCCAGCCTCTGCAACACCGCTTGAAGCTGATGCACGAGTATTCCAATGATAGAAGGGATAGCCTCCGCATCTCCGAGGACAACTTCTCGAGCGAGTCCATCAAGCTCTGCCTCAAGGACATTGTTAAGGTGAAGGACAGGAAGCGTGGCTTCACCATCACCTACGACATGTTCGTAGAGAGCAAGTGCCCAAAGGTAACTGTTTATTTTCCGTGTATGTCATATACTCCAGTTCTTCCGTCTAGCCATTACCATCTCATCTAACACGGTGGTTCTTCACTTTAACAGCTCAGCGACATAGATGAGGACATCATGGCTCCTCAAATATATGATCCAAAGATTAAGGAAGTCACCGTTGTTTCCGACGACGATGCTCCGTTGGCGCGAAAGCGGAAGAGCTCCACCTCTAACGCTGCCGACGGAGGCAAGAAGAAGAAGACGGAGGGTGGAGCCTCCAAAAAGACTACTGCCGCCCTGGAAGCGGAGAAAAGAAAGGTTACTGGGATCCCCTTTGCTAAAGCACCCCCTCTTGTGTAAGCTTCTTTCTCTCCAACATTGTCCATTTGTCTGTCTTGTTCCCATACTTATGCATTTTGCACGTTTCAGGAAGAAAGCCACGACCATCTTGAAGAAGACCTCCAAAACTTTGGGGGCTTCTAGAACCATCAAGGATATGCTGCATCGTGACGTATCTCCCGCCATCGCCCCTGTCACTCCCATCGTCCAGCCTTCGTCCGCTCTGACAAGCTCACAAGCTAAAGAAGCATCTGGCCCTTCCGCCATGGAAGTGGACTCAGGCGCCTCCACAGATCTCGCTATTGTCGGCGAACAGGCGACACAGGAGAGTGCCGCACACCAAATGGCTGAAGCTCCAGCTAAGGATGCCATGGGTAGTGGTAAGGCGATGGTGGAAGGTGGTACATCTGCCGAAGGCGGCGCCCCTGCACCCAAGAAAACCATAGAGTTTCCGAAGATAGTCTATCCGGTACTTACGCCGGGTAGCACTTCTCTGGTTCCTGGTGCGGTGCCGACATCTCCAACGTGCGGTCTCGAGGAGCTTCTCCGGCAAGCAGAAATCTTGCAAGGAAACAGTGTATCCTTCGGCAAGTTGCTAGCTGAGAGTGCTACCAACCTCAAGATCATTGCACTTGTAAGTTATATTTGCCTTTTTGCATTTCATATGAATATCCCACTGTAGCCCCCGAGGATTTAGATGGAAAACCATAGGTCTTTGCGTCTAAATGCTCTAAGAGTGACTAAGCTAAGAAAACTTCTCACTGTAGCCCCCAAGCATATAGGTGGAATGAATTATTCCGACTAGATGCTTTAAGAGTAGCATACGTAGTGTTTATAAATTTCAATACTGTAGCCCCCAAGCTTCTAGTTGTAACTGAATTAGTTCCAACTAGATGCTTAAGGAGAAGCTAAGCATATGTCCGAGTTAAAAAACTTTATACTATAGCCCCAAAGCTTCTAATCGAAAAATGAATTAGTTCCAACTAGACGCTTAAAGAAAGACTAAGCATATTGCTAAGTTAAAAAACTATCGCTGTAGCCCCCGAGCGTCTAGGTGGAAATTTTTCCGGATAGATGCTCCAAGTAGACCAAACAACGTTTAACTTTCTTTTTTTCCACAGAATGAGAATGCTCGGAGGGGCATGGCCAACGACAAGTACCAGAATATGCGCGCGGATTTGGAAGCTGAAAAGGGTAAAACTGCCTTCTTGAAGGAACAGATCATCAAGAGCAAGAGTCTGTTTTTTTTCTTTTTCGTATTTTGACTTGGTCTTGTGCCAACATTCTCCGAGTACTCACTGTGTACTTTTCTTTCTCTGACTTGCAGAAACCATTTCCAGGGCTAAGGATATTGTCGAGGAATCCAAGCACATTCAGCAGCTGGATAGCGAGAACAAGATCCTTAAGAAGGAGTGGGAGGAGATGCTGAAAATGCATGAAGAATCGATGAAAGCCCCGTAGGACTCCGCCACCAAGGATATGAACCGCTTGAAGGAGGAAATCACGATCTTAAAAGATCAGAAGAAATTTGTCGATGAGCAAAATCAACGCCATCATGAAGCGTATGAGATCCTCCAACAAGAACGGGACTCCATGGCGGATACTCTCTGGCAGGCTGAGGCCAGCATCTTCAGTAAGTGATTCTCCGTCTTGGATTTTTGTAGTCTAGATACTCTGAATTTTTGAACTCATGCGCTCCTTTGTCGGGAACTCGCAGCTCCTATGGGTTTAACCCGGTTGCCTCCTCCGCCAAAGGAATGCATGGTCCTTGTGGGCAACTTCATCAATACCGCCATAGCGTAGACCAAAGAGATTGCCAAATCCCTCCAGATTAACATCAAGGCATCAGACTCAGTAGCGAAGTTCTCAGAGATCTTGCGCCGAGCCCCCGAGCGTATTTCAAGCTGGAAAGCTTCATGTGCATGGGCCGGTGCCAGGATGGCATTGTCAATGGTAAAGGCACACTACGAGAATGCCGACATCGACACGGTAACCTCTGGTATCCCTGACGTAGACGATGAAGGCCAAAAGATAAACCACGAATCTATCTTGGCGTCGCTTGCGGGTTATGACACCAGAGTCGCCGAGTTGGTCGACGTTAATGTTTTTGTGTCCATGAAAACCATTGAAGACAAAGGCCAAAGCTCCTCCGAGTCCCTCAATACTGTCGACTTCGAGGAAGGTGACTCTCCTGCTTCCGACGATGCTGCTTCCAAGTCGCCTGCGCCAGAGGAATAAAAAACAATTTGTAATATTTGTTTCCTCTGTAATGTGTATGCGGAAAACTATGTGTTTACTTAAGGCGGAAAACAGTGGTTGTTAATTCCTGCTACTCAAGAACTGATTCCAGCATGTATATATTTTTTAAGCAAGTGCTGGCTTATCCATTACTTTGGTTTTTATGCTTGACTTTTCGTGAGTCGGAAGACTCGTTGTCGGAACCATGCGCTCAGGCGATGATGCCCAATGTGTAGCATCCCAGTTGTCTAACACCTGTAATGCTACTTGTTCTAGTAATAAAAGGACCACTTTCTACATATAATTGTTGCATCATCATCATATCATGCTCATGTCATCATGCCACCTTGCATTTGAGCATCATATAAAACCCCTTCTTGTTTGGTTCTTATCTCATGTGCATTATTAATTGTAGTTGCCTCTTGATATTGTATTTGTTTCTTGATATATTGTTAAATGCCCAAGTTGATTTGGGGGCATATCTCTTATTAACTCCACCACCTTTCTTTCACCACCTTATAATTCCACCATCCAACTAAATATGAGCTTGGCATTTATGGGTTTACTTCTAGCTCATGTGGGTTGGGATGGATCCAATTCTTTTCCACATGTTCTCATCTTGGCATCATTTTGTTTTCACATTATTGATGCATGAGAGCCACATGGCCACCTTTGCATGCCTTGTGAGTGGGACCCTTTCTCCCTAGCTTCCACATGGGTGTTGTTGGGGTTATCATCATGTGGGGATATTTTGTGGGCTTATTAAATATCTAGTGGCATATACACACTAGCAAGTCCCAAATATATTCCAATGTGATCATCTCCTCATACCCCACTTGGAATTCTTTCTATTTTCTTTTGCTTGGGCCTTATTCCACACTTTGGATTGCATAAGAAATGCCATGTAAATAATCTTGTTTTCACAAAGATAAACATGGTGTTAATTAACTATGCATGGCCCATGCAAGTACCCCTTAGCTTGACATTTGTTTTTATTTGGATTTTACAATGGATCATCTTCCTCTACCCCCTTAGGCTTGGTCTTGTTTGATCATGCCTAAACCATCATCACCTTTTTCCCTCTTTTTCTAGTCTTGGTCTTGTTGGGGTTTGATTGGTGCATGGTTTGATATTGCCGAAATAAACCTAGCAACTATCTTCCCCCTCTCTAGACCAAACCCTAATCCACCCCTCTCTCTCTAATCCTCTATCCTAGTTCTCTCTAACACCTACCCCTTATCCCATATCCCATCTTGGCTAACTCTAAGCTACACCTAATCTAACTAAACCCTAGCTAACATGTCCCTCCCTCTCTCACCTAAACCTACCACACCCTAAGTGTCCCCTCACCTCTTCTCTCCCCAACCCTCTCTAAACCGAGCCTACCTCTCTAGCTAAACCCTAACCGATCCTAGCTCCACCCTCTTCCCTCTCTCTCTATGCCATGAGGCCCCCACCGGCCGAGCTACCCCTCTAATCTAGCTCCTAGCCGAGACCACCCTCTCCTCCTCTCTCTTGCTCTCTTCCTCCCTGCCGGCGTGCCCCACCACGAGCTCCCCTCCCTAGCCCACTCAGCAGCCTCACACCACACCTGCCTGCCTCCCTGGCCTCGCCCTACCCCACCTGGCAGCCTCCTCCCTCCCCATGTGCCTGCCGACCCATGCACGTGAGGTGCAAAGGTGGCCGAGCCGATCTACTCCTCCCCCACGCAATCCCCCACCTGCCCCTCTCGTTCTTATCCTCTCCCTCGCCCTCTAGCCGTCCCCAGATCCGCCCAGGGCGACGCCCTCATATCCCCTTCCTCTCCTCTCTTCCACCTAGCCTTGCCGTCCACCGCCAGTCTACCCCTGCCCCCATCTCCCTAGCCGGTGGCGTGACAGCTGCGGGTGCCGAGGAAGCTCCGGAGGTCGCCTGCGTCGCCCCCGTACCCAGCAGCAAGGAAGGAGAAGCCCAGCATCGCCAGAACCAGCGCTGCGCCGGCCGAAACCCTAGCTACGCCCGACGTCTGCCCCGTCGTCGATCCGCTGCTCGCCGAACCGATCCAACGCCACCAACACCACCGCGGTAAGCCCAGCTCCCTCCCAGACATCTTTGCCTTCGCCGCCGTCGTCTGTTCGCGCCGCGCGTTTCGTCGAGCGCCCTCGGTGCACGGCGTGGTCGACAACATCGTCTCGCTTCCGTGCACGCAGACCCTATCTAGCACGCGCCCTCCCTCCTGTCAGCAACCACGCAGCCACCGCAGCGGTAGCCGCCCCCGCTGGCGCGCCCGTGGTCGCGGGATCGAGTCCGACGCGCCCTGTTTTTTCTCTGTCGCGCGGTGTTGGGTTCAGTTCGTCAGGCGACAGAGAAGATCCACAGTGGCGTGTGCGTTTCGCAGTTAACCCCCTGGCATTCCTTTTTCCTCAACCCGCGCTCCCCCTACACCCCTCTGTCAGTCTCTGTGTGCTTTTTATAAAAAGGGTCCCCTAGTTTTGTTTAATTAACCCGCGGTCCCCGTCCCTCTCAGCCGCTGGCGTGTGGGTCAGTATGTGCCTGGCCCCACATGTCTGTGACTAGGGCTAGGCTGGCCTGAGTGTTAAAACGTTTTTCAGATTCTGTTTAAATTCAAAACTAACTAAATTTAATTCAAATTCAAATTTCAATTCAGTTTTAAATAACTTTTCAATTATAAATCCAAATAATGCATATGTTATATGTTTCTGAATCAGAAAAATGTAAGGATTTCAAATATGCTATTCAAATTACCTTTTGCACGTTTAAAATCCCAAGTTGAATTAAATTACAACAAATGCCACTGGAACTTAAATAATTAATAACTTTTGAAATATAACTCCGAATTTAACAAATGATATGTCTAAAATGATCAGCTCGACGAGACCTTTCTGTTTATGCTACCCATGACTTCAATTGCAGCATGCATCATATAAAAATATAGTGTACAGCAACTAATATGACAACAAATGTGATCCAGAACCCCATTAAAATGTTATTTCTTGCCTTCCACACCTCACCTATGCCATGCTACTTTATTGCCATGCAACTTGTGCATCATTCATCATGGCATGATTGTTTGCTTGACGCATTTTATTCCTATGCTTGTGCACTTTATTTATGTTGGCCCTTGTTTGTTTGGTTCTTCTTCGGATAGACTCTGAGCAGGGGATATATCAAGAGAACCAGGAGCACTACCCAGATCCGTCTCTCGCTTCCACCGAGCTGCCAGGCAAGCACTACCACATGCTTGCATACATACAGTACCTATTGACTCTATCTTATTCTTGCATCATTGAGTCGCGATTGCATTAAACTGAATCCCAAGTATTGCATAGCTTTTACTTTTAAACCCCACCAAACCTGTCCCTCCATCCCATGAGCCATTACTACAGGAGTTGGTTGAGCCATGCGAGTCGTAGAACAGCATGTGTAGGGTTTGTGAGTGTCTGATGGATAACGAGGTACCTAAACAACTTAACCTGAGTAGTAATGGGATAACTAATGAAAGTGGCACCGGTGAGCAATATCTGCTATTTGGTTTTTCCTGCTCACTTGTGTCCCGTAGAACCCCGAGTACTTGATTCCTGTTCCTTGATTTATCGCGCTATCCACATCCGGGAGGTATATGGGACCCCCCTGAGCCAGAGCTTGATTCAGTCTTATTTCTTGGGGCCACAAACTAGTTTGAGGTTTTATTTACTATCCTGTACTTATGCCATGCTTTACTGCTTTATTTACGATTGTGTGAGGAGCACGCTGTACTGTTTTGGAAGCGGAGTGTTTTCGCGGTATCGACAGTCCCCGTTTGGGGATTTGCTGTCGTTTACAGCCATTGTCGCAAACCTTGGGTCCGTCTCGGAGTCAGCTAGCTTCGTTGCGGGTGTACTCAATGGGGTGGCCCCCTGAAATATTTCTGAATCTTGTGATTGCTTTGTCGTGAAGGCCTCGTTGGGTTTTGATTTGGTTTTTCCGAGGTTGATCGAGTGTGTGTTGCTATTTGTGCACCCCTGCAGGGTAAAACTTTCTGAAAGCCGTGTCCGCGGTTATGGACGACTTGGAGCACAGTTTCTCGATCATAGACAAGCATAACTAAAGTACCGTTTTAATCTGACTAAGTAAATTGACTAGTAAATAGTGCAACACTCATGGAATGGTTAATAAAATTGCCAACGGATGGGGGGTTGTTCGTCCGCTTCCTCGTTGGTAAGCGAGGAGGAGGATGGATCTGATGGTATTACTGTTATAACTGTTGTCATTAATTCACGGACATCCGTCTATCATTGGTTAGGCGGATGGTTAGCGAGTATCTATAGAACTGCTAGGGTTTATCTTTTGCTGCAATTGCGTCACCCCAGGTTGTGTCCCCTTTAGAGGCATAAAGTCTTGCTGAGTACCCTTAGGGTCTCACACGATAAATTATTGGTTCAGATGAACAGGTACCCTCGCAGGACGGATACTGGGTGGAAGAGGCTGATGATGTGGGCAACGATCGTTCGGTGTAGAGATTCCGGGAACGGGGATCCGTGAGATCTATGGGCGGGATGTGCTTATTTCTATGGCATCTTATGCCGATTTGCTTCTTATCCGTACTCGGACTTTGTTTTGCCGCTTCCGCTTGATACTCTGATGTGTGATGTATGAGGAATTATCCTAAAATATTATATCTATCTAGGTCATTTGAATCTTGCCGTATGGCGTTGCTATATTTCCTTTCTTTTTAGATGGAATGGCTCTGATGTACTTTTGTATGGTGGCTTGCATACATACCCATTTGTGTATGTAGTTGATCCCTTCGCCTGCCGATTACGCCGCCCGTACAGGTCCCGATGGATTGGAAGTGGTTGGGACGGCCGAAAGGTCTACCCGTGAGTGGCTTTTAGGGCCCCACCGTACTATTTCAACCACTACCGTTCATCCAGGCTTGTATCTAGGAGCGTAATTCACCGAGGTAGTTACACAATGGCACGTCAATAACCTAAGCACAAAATCGCCGACAATAAGTGCTGAAAGTCACTACTCCAGAATCCACATAAAAACGACAAAGAACGTGTAGACCAGAAAACTTAAGCTAACGCCCATAGGCGGAATTTTCACAAGTGCAATTGCAAAGCTTGTGCATAAAGGTTTTATACGATCCAAAAATGAACACTAAAGGAGGTAAAAGACTCAGAAATATGAGTGAACCAAAGATCTTTATTTCATATATCATATAAGAGGTACACAATTAGATAAAAAATGCTAAGTGTAGAAAGGACATAGCTGTGCTATGTTCCATGGCCGATCAAGCTCCGGGTAGTCATCATCCGGGTCACGTCGCTTACGCTTATGATCCTTGTTGGGTCTATCCTTCAGTTCACGATTGTCAACGAGGTAGTAAGACCCATTGAGTAGCACCTTGCTTATGATGAACGGTCCTTCCCATGGCGGGGATAATTTGTGTGACTTCTGCTGCTTCAGTCGGAGCACTAGACCCCCTTTTTAAACGAGCGATGCCGAACGCGGCGACTATGGTAGCTGCGTAGCTTCTGCTGGTAGATGACGGATCTTTGGCATGCCAAAACACGCTCCTCCTCGAGAAGGTCCACATCTAGGCGCCTGGATTCTTCAACGTCATCTTCGTCGTAGGCGGCAACCCTTGGTGCATCGTGAAGTCTGTCGGAAGGTAGGATGGCTTCTTCTCCATATACCATGAAGTAAGGGGTGTAGCCGGTGGATCTGTTGGGTGTAGTTCGTAAACTCCACAATACAGATGTAAATTCTTCTGCCCAAGCTCCAGCTGCTCTATGTAGCGGTGCCTCAAGACGTGGCTTTATTCCCTGCAGAATTAATCCATTGGCTCGCTCAACCTGACCATTGTATTGTGGATGTGCCACAGATGCAAGGTCAAGTCGGATGCCCTTCTCCCAACAATATGCCTCCACTTCTCCGAGTGACAAGTTGCTACCGTTGCCAGTGATAATGCTATGTGGGAGACCAAATCTCACCACTAGATCCCGGACAATCCCGAGGGCAATTGCCCCATCAAGATTTTTAATGGGTTTAGCTTCTATCCATTTAGTGAATTTATCAACTGCTACTAGCAGATGCGTAAACCCACATGGTGCCGTCTGCAACAGACCAACCATGTCCAGCCCCTAGACTGCGAACGGCCAAGTTATTGGTATTGTTCGCAATTCTTCAGTAGGAACATGTGGTTGTCGGGCATAATACTGGCATCCCATGCATGTCTCAACCAGCTTGTCGGCGTCCGCCTTCGCGGTCAGCCAGTAGAATCCTTGCCGGAAGGCTTTCGCGACCAACGATCGAGGAGCGGCGTGATGCCCGCAATCTCCAAGATGGATTTCACGTAGGATTTCAATACCTTCTTGCTGGGAAACACACTTAAGGTATACACCAGTAGTGCTCCTTTTGTAGAGCTGTCCATTGATTATGGTATAGCCCTTCGCTCGACGTACTATTTTCCATCTTTCGACTTCGTCGTCAGGCAAAGTTTCGTGTTCGAGATATTCCATGAACGGTTTTGTCCAAGCCGGAGGGACCTTTGCCACCATGTGGACGAAAGAGTCAACTCTATCTGGGTTGTCGATGTCTGCTCCCTTCACGGATGGTGTCCGTAGATGCTCTAGGAAAACTCCTGGAGGAATTCGTTTGCACCCTGATCCAAGCTTAGACAACAAATCAGCCACCTCGTTTTGCTCCCTAGGTACATACTTGACCTCGTAGCCCAAGAAGCTCTTGGCTATCTCGTCCACTTCGTCTCGATATGCCGCCATCATAGGGTTCCGCACATTCTAGGTGCCAGCCACCTGCTGGGCAACCAAGTCGAAATCTCCACAACAAACTATGCGCTTGATTCCAATATCCTTGGCTACGCGTAATACGTGAATGAGTGCTTCATACTCCGCCATGTTGTTCGTAGCCTCGAAGTGGATCCGCAGAACGTAGTGTAGCTTGTCCCCAGTTGGTGACTGTAGCAGTACACCAGCCCCCGATCCGTTGAGAAGCTTTGATCCGTCAAAGTGCATCACCCAGTATTCTGGTTCCGACAATGCGGTAGCATCTGGCATCTCCGTCCAATCTGCAATAAAATCCGCCAAGGCTTGTGACTTGATAGCGTCGCGTCTCTTATAGGTGATCTCGAAGGCGACAAGTTCAGTGCCCCACTTTGCGAACCTTCCCGTAGCGTCGCCATTGTTGATAATGTCGGACAGTGGAGTCTTGTTCACCACTGTGATTGGGTGCTCCTGAAAGTAATGCCTCAGCTTCCGAGAAGCAAGGAATACTCCATAAGCTATCTTCTGGTAGTACGGGTAACGCTGCTTGGACTCCGTCAAGACCTCGCTTACATAGTAAACTGGTTGTTGAACTCCGTGATCATAGCGTGGTTCCTTCCGCTCTACCACGACGACGATGCTGATTACCCGGTTGGTTGCCGCCATGTAAATCAACATGGGCTCTCCTGGCTCGGGTGCTGCAAGGATGGGTGCTGAGGAAAGAATCTCCTTGAGCTGCTTCAATGCTGCATCTACTTCGTCCGTCCACGTGAATGTCCGCCTTCTTCAGCAACTTGTACAGCGGTAGAGCCTTCTCTCCAAGTCGGCTGACGAACCGACTAACTGCTGCAACACAACCTGTTAGTCGTTGAATGTCATTTAGGCATATCGGACAGTTTATGTTTAATATGGCTTTTATTTTCTCCAGGTTGGCTTTGATTCCACGCTGGGAAACGATGAAGCCCAACAATTTTCCGGCTGGAACCCCGAAGACGCACTTCTTAGGGTTAAGCATCATGTTGTATTTCTAGAGATTATCAAAGGTTTCTTTTAAGTTGGAGATTAAGTCATTTGACTTTTTAGACATCACTGCTATATCATCCACATAGGAGTGAACGTTCCGACCAATTTGATCGTGTAGGCAACATTGCATTGTCCGCTGGCACGTAGCACCTGCGTTTTTTTAGCCCAAAGGGCATTGTAACATAGCAAAATGTGCCGTATGGAGTAGTGAATGAAGTGGCCAATTGGTCCGACTTCCTCATCTTGATCTGGTGGTATCCTGAGTATGCATCGAGAAAACACAAAAGTTCCGAGCCAGCCGTCGAGTCAATGACTTGGTCAATGCGAGGCAAAGAAAATGGATCTTTGGGGCATGCTTTGTTCAAGCCGGTGTAATCAACGCACATTCTTAATTCTTTGGTTCCCTTTTTGGGGACAAGTACAAGATTGGCCACCCATTGGGTGTGAAGGACTTCTCGAATAAAACTAGCCTTAAGTAACCTAGCTATCTCTTTGCCTATGGCGTGTCTCTTCTCATCTCCAAACGGTCGTAGAGGTTGCTTCACTGGTTTGCATTTTGGATCAATGTTTAATCTGTGCTCGGCAAGTTCCCTAGGTACACCTTTCATGTCGGCAGGTTGCCAGGAAAAGATGTCCCTGTTCTCACGGAGGAACTCGACGAGCGTGCTTTCCTATTTGGGATCCAGGTTCGTCCCAATGGCGGTGGTCTTGGAGGCATCGCCTACCACAAGTTCCACCGACTTGGTATCGATGGCGGCCTTGAATGCTGGAGCGGAGTCGGAAATATGTTTATTCGACGCAGGCATCTCCGAGGCATCGACCTTTATCTGGATCTCCTTGAATTCTTCACTGTAGAGGACAGCTTCCGCATAGTCTGCTTCACTAATCTCGCAGTCCCTAGCTTTGGCAAAGCTTCCGGATACGGTGATGACACCGTTTGGTCCAGGTATCTTGAGTTTGTTGTAGACGAAGCATGGCTTGGCCATGAAGGTGTGGAATATGTCGCGGCTGAATATGACGTGGTACACGCTCTTGAAGGGGACCACCCCAAAGGTCATGCGCTCTTGATGGTAATTATTAACATCGCCAAAGGCAACCTGAAGTGTGATGCACCCAAGGGACCGAGCCTCCCGACTAGGAACTACGCCGTGAAAGATGGTGTTGGTCCGCCTTAGGTTTGGCTCCGTCAAGTTCATCTTCTGCAGTGTATCCATGTACATGATGTTGATGCTGCTTCCACTATCCACCATACATTTGGTGAACTCATTGCCGTCAATCAAAGGGTTGATGACCATGGCGTATTGGTTCTCCGTAGGGATAAGGTCTGGGTGATCCTTCCTGTTCCAAGTAATTGGAACCTCCGACCAGCGCAGGAACTGAGGAACTGGGGGTAGAGTAGCCATCAGTATCCTCATAGAGGTCTTCTGTTGTCGGATAGTGGGGGTGCCAAGGAAAGTGTGGAAAACCGCTGCCTTCTTCTCGAAGGGGTTCTTGCCTTTGCTGTCGCTCTTGGCGGCGTGCTTGGGGTGAACATCCTCGTCCATGTCAGTTGAATCCTTGGACTCCTCCTCCTTCTTATTCCCCTTGCCCTTGCCTCGCGGTCTGTTCTTCCGACTTCACTGGTAGCCGGACTCCGGGTCCTCCTTGAGGTCGTTGACGAACTTGTAGTGTCGATTGGTGTGGGTGGACTTGCCGTTGACATTGAGGTGTACGAGGCACAGCATATCACGGTACTCTTTGTAGGTTTGGGGAACGCGGAGCGCTGCCGAGGTAGTTTCACTTCCTCGCTACTGCCCACGACTAGCTCCCCGTCCTCGGCCACGTTGTCCGACATCACCTCGTCCTGCGAAGGTTATAGCGACCATGTCAGGAGTTTGCTTTTATTCTGGAGCGGTTTTCTGCTTTGTGCTACTGTTCCTCCGATCTTGAGTTGGAACATCTGTTGCCGGCAGAGAGCCGCGAGCATCATCGTCGACAGCTGCGAACTCACTAGCCAACTGAATCATCTGGTTCAAGTCAAGCTGGTGATTGTCCTGCAAGCGCTTCAGCTTATGTCGGAGCAACATGCCCCTTTCCAACCCATCGATGAAGGCAGCCATGGCGGTCTGAGCGTGCACTCCTGCGCAGGAATTTTTCATATCCAGCTAGCAGGAGAGGTAGGCGTGAGATGTCTCGTCTTTCTCTTGCACGCACCGCTGTAGATCACCAATAGTGCAGGGACGATTGTACGTACCCTCGAAGTTCTTGGTGAACGCTTCTTGCATGTCCAACCAATTGCAGATGGATTTCTCCGGGGAGTCATCAATCCATTGACGGGCTGTGCCCGCCAACATCAATGGGAGGTACTTGACGGCAACGTTGGGGTTACCCCCGACAATCTCTACTGCTTTGCCATAATCCTGCAACCACGTAGCTGGCTTAGCGGTGCCGAGTTCCTGCGGCTGTTGTACTGGGTTAGGCGGAGGGGGCATGACCTTTGCGCGATCATTGTCGGCAACAACAGGTGGTCCCTTACCTTTGTCCAGAGCTGTATGCGGAGCTCATCTGGGTTGATCTTCATCCATCGCCGTCCCAATGGTGACAAACACCTCTCGAGACATGACAACATTGTTGGCTTGCTCGTCGCGCATGTACTCCTCTTCCATCTCCTGCATGGCGGAGTCTAGCTCTTCTGGACTAAAGTCTATCTCCTCTGAATCTGCACTGAAGTCGGCGTATAGCACGTCGATCACAGAGTCGGAGGGTGCCAGGACCTCCTCGATGACGGGGGGTGGAGGTGCAATAGCAGCAACGATGACTGGAGGTGGTGGCGCAACTGCGGCGATGGCAGCCGAAGGCGGTGGTGGCGGTGGCTGAATCAGAGGGGCTCCGTCAATGAGCGCAAGCGCTGTCTGAGCCGCTGCTTTGGCCTCCGCGTAGTTGTTGATGGTGTTTACCATGCTTTCGAAGGTAAGACATCCCGAAGCCTGCTGCCACCTTAGAGAATTCCGAAGAAGCGTGCCATAGTCTAGTCCTTCCACAAAGTGATACATGGCATCATCATTGGGGTAATGTGCCAGGTCGGCCTGTATACGGAGCCACCTGGCAAGGTAATCGCGGGGCTTTTCACCCTCTCTCTGAATGCAACGCGCCAGATCGAAGATGGTAACCACGCCGACGAACTTGGATCTCTGCTTTCCAGACGCACGGACGAAGCCGGCGGACTTGGAGTGATCTTCCACCTTTATATCCTGCACAGGGGCGGTTTGGATGGGCCTTGAATTTTTCCAACCTTTGTCGGCAAACTCCAAAGAGAGATCCGACATCGATCCTTCCGCAAATGTATCCTGCCCGTAGGCGGTCCGTGCGTGTCTTGATGCTCCTCCGACTCCCAGGGAACTAGTGCCCGAGTCTGTTTCGCTGATGAAGAGGTGGATATCTCCGATAGGAACGATCGAACACCGCGTAGGGTTCGTCTTCGCCGGGATCCAGAACTCGTCGGGAGGGACGATCAGAACGTTGCCGGAGAAGAGAATGCGATCGATGGCTACGGTTTTGCCGATTCCCGCGAAGATCTTGGTCCTCGCCGGCTGAAGAGCCTGAAGCGCCTCTTGCCCCACGGTGGGCGCCAAATGTCGTGGTATTGCCGACGAGTACGCCATGGAGGGGTCCTCATAGTGCGTGTTTAGAGACGTGGGGGAAGGCGGAAGGTTGACGGGTATGAGGTAACACAACTTACCTAGGTTCAGATCCCACAATGGTGGCGGAATCCTACTCCTACTATAAATCACTATAATGGCAATACGCCGAGTTACAGAGATAGGTTCGCTGTGCGAGGTTATGTGAAGTTGTCGTGCCCTAAAGGCTCCCATAGGGCCGACTTATATAGTCGCCAGGTCCTAGGGTTACAGGTAAAAGTCCTAGCCGGACAGGTTACAGAGTCCTACACCGTCTGTTACTAGTCTAGCGTGTCTTGTACTCCAAGGCTCCGGGTACGCTGGTGACTCCACCGTAGCCTTCCTTTATCCGGCATGGGCCTCCCTTTTGGATCCTTCTAACTGGGCCGCCCAGAAGTCCATGGGCCATGCTACCAACCGTGGGCCACCCAGGTTATCCGGATAAGAGACATGCTATGAGGATACCCATATAGCATATCCCCAACAGTCACCGCAGCTGGTATCAGAGCATATGCTTTGACCTTAGGATTAAAACCCTTTTAGGAAGATCTGTAGGTTGGATAGTGACTATAGGAGCCATCTTTTCTATACCAAATATTCTTATGACTTGTGATGAGTATCCACTTGAGGATAACCTGGTCGCACTTAAGTTGGATGCTTTGGTCATCTTACTTAGAAGTAGATATCCATGTTTTCTCGTTAGTGTTAGTTCCAAGAAGATATAACACCATTAAGATGTCTTAAGTGAGCTAAAACATCAAAGTAGATTATGACTAAGTTTAAGATATGTTATGGAGTAATACAAATGGTGTAGCCTAACCATAGAATTCAAGTAAGGCAGTAAAATCTTATTGTTAATTGATAACAATAGACAACTTAATGAAGATCATTAGAGTATGTCTAGTTGTAGTGGGTAGTAAATCATGTGGGATTCACTTGAGAATTCTATGTGAAGGAGTGAAATTATGTTAAAGATAATAATAATACAATAAGAAGTAAAGTCATCATGGTGAGATTAGCTCTTACATCATGATGAATAGGTAGAATATAATGAGGTTATGGTGATATTAGCTCCAAAACCATGATATAAGTGTAAAATTGACAAATACTTAGTGAATTATCTTGTAGTTGAAGTAAGAAAATAACATGGTAGAACTATGATAGAAGTCGTAGGTGTCATAAATTTCCAACACTATTTAATTGTAGGTGTTCAATGGAAATTTATTAGTCATTTCGAGAGATCATGTGAGGTTAGTTTACTAATAAAGAAAGGTTGGCTGTAGTTAGTCATTCCATGAGTGATACAAAAAGGTTAGTCAAAACCAAATTGAGACCAATTTACTTAAAATTATCCTGTTGCAATTGAGAAATTTGGGTAAATATTGAGACAAATCATAGTTTGACCCTATGTGCTAAGTATCACAATGTAAACCTATATGAGGAGGTGTCATATACTACACAACTAAGCCTGAATTCTAGAGATGCTATACTCAACTACTATATTCTGGGATTAGAATATTGTGTGTTATATGTACTACAACACCCCCGGGATCAGGGCTAAACAAATCCCAGACCTCCGTCTGAAATAAGCTTAATCTTGAGCTCGAGAATATTCAGTGAAGAATCGGTAACAGAACAGTGACCCTACGACACAAAATTTATTACAACAAGCTCATAACTGAGCAGAGGACCAAATTATTACAAGCAGAGGTCACTGACCACAAACATCAAACAACTGAAGGCAAATTATGCTATTAAGTATAGCAAACTTAACAAATGGCCTAAGAGGCCTGAAGCATAACGATGACGTCCCAACCCATAGATTCCAGGCTGCCGGCCGGGAACCCCAAGCTACTCGTCGATGTAGTACCAAACTGATCTTCAGGGAATACTTACTCTGTCAAAAGTATCAACAAAGCAAGGGTGAGTACAGGGTGTACTCCGCAAGACTTATGGCTGGTGGATTTTTTTTCATAAAGCCATCTTTTTTTATAAAACAAGAGGGAGAAGAATCTCGTCTAATCAGAGTATTTTAAAAGGGGATAAGGGAGCGACATCTCCGAAATATTGATCATCATATTTTGATATCCACCAATCATCATCTCCTGAACTAGGATCACCCCCTCGTACCCATGAGGAAGCATCCTTAAGCACACGTGGATCTGCCAAGTTTTACGATTAGGTTATAGTTCTCTATGATCTTGAGTCCGGTCGCCAAGTCGTTCATAACCGTGAACACGGCTTTTCGAAAAGATTATTACCTTGCAGGGGTGTACAACTTTACCCACACGTACTAACCTTCTCTTAATGCCACTATATAAGCCCTCTTCCTTGGAAGGCCGACAGAGGGTGGTTAGACACGACCTTTACATTGCTTTCGCCGAGACCATGAGTCACGCAATAAGTATGGTTCTGCCATAATGGGTCAAATCCCGAAGCCGGTACTTAAAGCTGTGAGGCAAGGTTAGTTTACCAGGGGCGCTATCTACCCCAAGCAACCTGGTCCACGCTTCCCTACCTGTTATGAATGCACCAACTTCACCCGGCAAATCTTTCAAAAGATTTTCTATGCATATGTCAAATGGAACACCAGAACTATGTGACTCATGGAATCTACTAGGAAAGTTAGTTGCTCGTGAGGTTGTCCAGGCCCCATGTGGTTGTACGCTCGTCTTGGTTCCAAAGACAAGAACTCGGTTCCTAGTGGCGAGCATGGGACTAGAAAAACCACATCCCACCGTGGCCTCCCATACAAGCCTTAGCATGTTTAACTCATATCACCTCATATATCATCTCATCACGTTCTCCTGTCATACTAGATTCTCTGCATCTGAATACATCATCTGGATGAACCAGAACTGACAGCTATGCATGGCTAAGAAGAACACAGATAAAAGCTCTAGCAGTGCACACAAGCCAAACCTAGATATGCTAGGAGCAGTGGATAAGGTAATATAAGCTCAAAGGGAGTAATGCAATAGATAGGATACTCTATCTATCGATAAAATACCACAGTGGAATCATATGCAACATGGCATGAATTGAAATGCCTTCGAATTCATTGGATTATATCATGGTGGGGCTATGCTTACCTTTGCCAGTTGATAACAGATAAGTAGATCTTCGGCAGCCTTGTACTTGACTTGGTTATAGTTGGTCAAGTATTGTTCGTCAATCTTCGATATTCGATGGTGTGGTCCTCAGTCTTCGATCTTGATCTCGATCTCGTATTCTACCGGGAAGATCCAAAACACCGGAAAGAGAGGGGAAACAATAAACACATGGCATCGATGCAATGCTCAAGCAAGGATGATGATATGACAAGTTAAATTGCATTGAATTGAAACCCTAAAGCATGCTCGACAAATTAATCGGGGTTCCGAGGGGTGAAAACCCTAACTAGGGGAGACTCCGGAATATATGAGAGGGGTTACTATGGTCTTCTAATTATAATTGTCATTTTAGTTGTTGATCAATGCATGGTTATATCTTAAATAGCTAGGTTTCATTTTTCTGAACATTTTGATATATTATTTGTATTTGTCTGAATTACAGATTAAACGTTATTGAATTTACAATATTCAAAACAATTTCTAAAATTATTAAACCTTTTCTTAATTTAAATAAATCTGGAAAACCTTTTTACACAGAGGGTTGGGCTAGCCACAGTGGCTGACCGGTGGGCCTCAGAGCCACATCGGCCTCCACGTGGATAGGTGGGACCTGGGGGGGGGGTTGGTGTGTTTCTCACCGAGGCAGGGGCTACCCACTGCAACTGACGGGTGGGGCCGGTGCCAAGTCGTCACGCCACGCAAACGCTGGAGGATCAATGACGCTAGCGCTCAGACGACCACGACCACGGCGGTAGCAAGCACGCGGGGCATCGGGGAGGCGCGCATATGGATCAGTGTGACGCGGCCGACCTCAAAGTGGCGGCGCTGCCCTGTTTTGGTCGCCGGAAAGACTCCAGCGACGGCGGACAGCGGTGGCAGCGACAGGTGAATGGTGCGGCCGCGAAGCAGAGAGAAAGGGACGCAGAGGAGAGGTCCTTCCGGACGGGGAGCTCACCGAGAGTGCAGAGGAGGGCTCGAGGAGGCCGGGCAAGGTCGGAGGGCGCCGGAATTGATGGTGAGGGTGACGGTCGGTGACAGATAAGGAGGTACCAATTGTGGCGGTTGTAGGCTCGCCGGCTTGCGCACTTCCGAGCAATCGGCAGAGGAGGGTGTAATGGTTCCGGTGGTGTGCTCAGCTGGGTGAGGGGAGGCCGGAGACGGCGACGATGGTCGGGGTCCGACGAACTAGTTTTCGGGCTCTAGAGGAAACAAGGGATAGAGGGCAGGCGGGGAGAGGATAAGGCCAGGGAGAGGGAGAGAGGCGTGCTCGGCGACCTTCTTATCCTCGTAGGAGCCTCAACGGTGCACGAATCGTGGCGACCAAGCAGCAGATGCGCCACCGAGCTTCTTGCATCGACGGGAGGAAGAAGAAAGGGGAAAAACGACAAAGGGGTACGGGCCTGCGGGGCCGCTGCTGGGCCGCGGGTGCTGCGGGTGTGTGGCAGGCAGAGGGGAGAGGGAAGATGGGCTGCTGGGATGTGGCCCAGGGAGTGCTCTGGCTGCAGTTTTTCTTTTGCAAAAACTTTTTCTTTTTAGTTTTTTATTTCTTTCTTTTGTAAACTCATTTCAAATCTGTTTTTGATCATTTCAAAAATACCAGAACTTTGCAAATATTCAAAACATTGTAGAAACCCTTGTAATCAATTTGGGTTCCAATGTTTTGGTAGTTTTCAAATACAAAACCATTTTGAATGTTTCAAAGAGAGGGGAAGATTAGGGTTTTTAGGGTTTTCTTTATTTCTTCAATGCACAATTTAAATGATGATGCTCATGATGCACAAAACAAAAACCTAATTAAAGATTAAATAAAACTGGGGTGTTACATGTACCACATTTGGATTTATTGGTTTTTCTTTGATCTTCTTGATTGACTAGATCTGTACATGAAGTTTGACTTGGTGTGCAAATGCATGTTGCAACATCCAGTTATGACTTGATGTTATAGACCTAGATATAAAAAGGGAATGCGTGTAAGGGAGTGATGAGTTCCAAAGACCAAGATGAAGACTTACATGATGAATGAAACAAAGTATAAGGAGTATCAACACAATTTGAAGGATGGATCAAGTTCAGCTCATTATTAGCTAGCAACAAGAATGAAGATTAGTGTAGAATATGTATGGAGCAGCAAGAAGTGATTATAGCACCCCCAAGATTAGGGTTAAACTAACCTCAGATCATCGTCTAAGATAATCTCAACTCCAAGCATGGAAGATCACAGTAAGATTCAGTAACATTACAGAACTCAGGGATTCAACAGCATAAGTTTAAACTCTTAATAGAGTACGATATTAGAGTTATTACAAACCAGAGGTCATAGACCCAACATTACATCACACAACGAAAGCAAATTATGTTGTTCTACACAACAACTTAGCAAAGGGCCTAAGAGGCCATAAACAGCGACGTCCATCCCATAGTCCTCATGCTGCTACCTGGGACCCCCAACTACTCGTCGATGTCAACGTATAAGGCACCTTCAGTTGCAACTAGATCATCTATAGAAAAACAACAATGGCGCAAGGCTGAGTACGAGAATGTACTCCGCAAGACTTAGATAACCTAGTATCTACATGCTCTGGCTAGAAAGGATTTCTCTGGATTTACTTTTGCGAAAAGCAATCTTTATTTTTAAACAAGAGAGAGAAGAGGCCCGTCTACTCAGAATATTTTAAAAGGGATAAGATAACGACTTCTTTATCTTGTTCATCACATCTTGATAACCACTAGCTTCATCAGAACCTCCTACCTAGGATCACCCCCTCGACCCAGGAGGAAGCATCCTTAAGCACACATGGATCAACAAGTTTTATAGTGGTTAATGTTGTCTATGATCTTAAGTCCGATCGCCAAGCGTTCATAACCGTGAACACGGCTTTTCGAAAAGATTTAACCCTGCAGGGGTGTACAACTTTACCCACACGTACCAACCGACTCTTAATGCCAAATACTATTAGCCCTCTTCCTTGGAAGGCCGGCAGAGGGTGGTTGACCATGACCTTTACCTTGCTTTTGCCGAGACCATGAGTCATGCCCTAGGGATGGTTCTGCCGTAACGGGTCAAGTCCCGAAGCTGGTCCCTAAAGATGTGAGGAGAGGTTGGTTTACTAGGGGCTCCATCGACCCCAAGCAACCCGGTCCATGCTTCCCTACCTATTATGATGCACCTCCATCACCTCCTCTTTGTAAAATGTTTTCAATAGAGTATGCCAAATGGAAAGCCCAAACTATGTGACTCATGGAATCTACTAGGCAAGTTAGTCAGTCGAGGGGTTACCAAGCCCCTTGTGGCTGTACGCTCGTCTTGGTTCCAAAGGTAAGAAATCAGTTCCTAGTGGTGGCGAGCATGGGACTACAAAAACCACACCCAACATGGCCTCCCATACAAGCCTTAGCATGTTTAGTTAATTCCTTCGATGATGCCACCATCTCCTACCTTTCTAGACTCACCGGCATTTCTGATTCATCATTCGGATAGACCATATGTTGTTACTATGCATGGCTAAGCTGTCGACCACAAAAGCTCTAGCAACACTCAAATGCTAGACCTAGGTATGCTAGGTGTAGTGGATCAGGAGTTTACGACTACAAAAGGGAAACTGTGCAGCAGGTAGGTAACTCTAGCTGCGAACAAAAGACCACACTGGAATTGTGTGCGTCATAGCGAGAAAGTAATATACTTTGTAAAAGTAGGTTCAGAATGAGAGGCTACGCTTGCCTTGTCCGTCAGTAGGCAGATATGGATCTTCGGTGTCGTGGACTTCAGCCTCGGGCTCGGATCCTATCGTGAAGAACCAACACCAGAAAGAAAGGCAATAATCAAGACATGGCATAATGCAATGCGCAATCAATATGGATGATATGACAAGTCGAATAGTGTTAAAATGAACCCTAGAACATGCTTGGTAATTTTAAATGGGGTTCGAGAGGTCCAAACCCTAGAACAGGGGGATCCTCCGAATCACCTGTTGGGTTCAATTGGTTCTTCTAATTAAACTTGTCCTGAAATTTGGTTAACAATGTATGATTATATTGCTATTGCATAGCTCTTATTTTTTTGAACATTTTGGTATATTATTTGTATTTTTCCAATTTAAAATGAATTAGTTATGAATTTATCCAATTTTAATTCATTTTAAATCATTTTTGGAATATTTAAATTATTTTCCAACTTGGGCCCACATGTCAGACTTTTATTAATTTCAGAAATGATTTACAAAAAGATTAAAACCCTGACAGACAGGGCCCACCTGTCAGCATTTACGTATTACAGAAAATATTCACTGAAAACATTTAAACAAATAAAGATTATTACATCATGGTGACGTCACTATGACGTCATCAATGGCAGATCGTCTCAGATCGAGAGTGGGGCGAGCGATTGGCTGCGTCTGGGGATGCGTGGGTGGGCTTGCTGGAAAGAGGAGACCGCGGCGAGCAATATAGTGGCGGCGTTGCCTCAGTATGGTCACCAGAGCGATGGTGGCGACAACGATCAACGGCGGCGGCAGGTGTTCGTCGGGACAACACTACAGCGCGCGAGCGAGGGAACAAAGGGTGACTTGAGCACTGTGTGCTCACCCTGGTGCTGATAGACAGTTCGGGGAGGAAAGGCGAGGCCAAAATCGACGGCGAGGTGCTCGGCGGACCTCGTCGGTATTGAGGAAGACGACATTGATGGTGATGATTTAGGGCACCCCTCTTCGATTCCATCTGCAGGGAGATAGAGTGGAGCGAGGCAGAGCTTGAGGTGGTCTCAAATGGCCTCGGGGTGGTCGGGAGCGGCAAGGCGACAGCGACCCAGTCGGCTAGGGTTCGGCCATGCGAGGTACAGAGAGGGAGAGAGAGTGCGCGAGGGGGAGAAAGAAGGGTAGGGTTCTCCACAGCGGTCTAGGGTTCTTGTAGGCACCAGCATCGTCGGTGGCGTGAATATTGGCACGCGGCACGACGGCAGACGGCGATCGCAGCGCCAACGAGCAGCTTCTTCGTCGGGGACAGAGACGACGACGAGCTGCAGGGGTCAAAATGGTACGAGGCCGCTTGTGGGCTGGCGTGGGCCAGTTGCTAGGCCGCGGAAAGGGTGCTGGGCGGCAGGAAGAGGAGAGGGGAGATGGGCCACTGCCCGTTGGCTATTGCTGCCCTTTTTTTAACAAAACCCTTTTTCTTTTTCTGTTTACTATTTTTCTCTTTGTATTCAATTCCTTTTCTGTTTTTGTATAATTCAAAAATACAAGAAGTTTTAAAATATGGTTTGAAACACATAGGGGCCCTCCATAATGTTTGGGCTCCACAAACTTTGGGTTTTCAAAATATCAAAACTATTTGAATGTATTTCGAGGAAGAAAAGGTAGGTTTAGGGTTTTCTTTTATTCAACACTTACTCACATGCATTACTTTTATGACTTAAACACATGCATGCAATGCTTTAGTACTAATTACATTTATTACAAACTTGGTCCGTTACAACTCTACCCCCCTTACAAGAATCTCGACCCGAGATTTCTAAGTTTTAGAAAAGAATGCAGGGTACTCAGATCGGAGAAGAGCTTCTCATTCCAGGTTGCTTCATCCTCAGAGTGATGATACCACTGAACTTTCAGGAACTTGATGTTTTGACGATGAGTCTTGTGCTCGGTTTCATCGAGGATAAGAATAGGATACTCACGATAAGTCAGATCCTTCTGGATATCAAGAGTTTGGTGATCAACACCACAGACAAGATCTTTGAAGCAACGCTTGAGTTGAGACACATGGAAGACATCATGCACCTCAGGGAAGTTTGCAGGCAGCTCCAGTTGATATGCGAGTTTACCTTGCCTGGAAAGAAAGCAAAAAGGACCAACATAGTGAGGAGCCAGTTTGCCTTTGATGCCGAAACGATGGACACCCTTTAAAGGAGTGACCCGAAGATAAGCATGATCACCAACTTCATATTTAAGATGTTGATGGTGATGATCATGATAGATTTTCTAGCGAGACTGAGCAGTCTTCAAATGATCTCGAATAATACGAACTTGATCTTCTGCTTCCTAGATCATATCTGGACCAAAGAACTTTTTTTTTCCGATTTCTGACCAGTTCAAAGGAGTACGACAGGTTCTTCCATATAAGAACTGGAAAGGTGCCATTTCTATACTGGACTGATAACTGTTGTTGTAGGAGAATTCAGCAAAAGGAAGGCATTTCTCCTGGTCCTTGCCAAAAGATATGACACCCTCTCTTAGCATGTCTTCAAGGATTTGATTCACTCTTTCGGTCTGGCCACCGGTACTAGGATGATAAGATGTACTGAAGGAGAGGTGAGTTCCCATAGCAGTTTGGAAGGTATTCCAGAACCTTGAGGTGAACAAGCTCCCTCGGTCAGAGACAATTTTCTTTGAAATCCCATGAAGAACAACTATTCGAGAGATATATAGATCTACTAACTGACTAGCATTGATACTCTCGCGAACATGTAGTAAGTGAGAAACCTTGGACAAATAGTCAACGATTACCCAGATGGCATTATTTCCTTTCTGAGTCTTAGGAAGACCAGTGATGAAATCCATACCAACTTCATCCCATTTCCATTCAGGGATACTATGTGGTTGCAGGATACCAGCGGGTCTTTGGTGCTCAGCCTTGACGCGACGACAGACGTCACATTCTGCAACAAAACGAGTGATATCCTTCTTCATACCAGACCACCAGAATCTTTGACGAAGATCCCGATACATCTTGGTACCTCTAGGGTGGATAGAAAGAAGTGACTCATGAGCTTCGGTAAGAATTATCTGCTTCAAGTCCTTTCCATTTGGTACTACCAAACGTGTACCGAAATATAGTACACCTTCCTCGTTAACAGAGAAACATTTATCAACTCCGCTAGCAATGTTCTCCTTAATTGAGTCCATCTCAGGATCTTGCCTTTGAGAAGCTTTGATCTGATCCTCTAGAGAAGACTTCACTTCAAGAGTAGAAAGGAATCCACGAGGAACTACTTCAAGATTTAATCGAGCAAATTCCTCATGAAGAGAAGGTTGAGCTTGTTTGATCATCAGGGTGTTGCAATAAAATTTACGACTCAGCGCACCAGCAACAACATTGGCTTTGCCAAGTTGATAGTTGAGACCCAAATCATAGTCCTTGATGAGTTCCAACCATCTTCTTTGCCTGAAATTCAGATCAGGTTATGTGAAAATATACTTCAGACTCTGATGATCCGAGTATAACTCGCAACGACTACCAAGAAGGTAATGTCGCCATTGCTTAAGAGCATGAACAACAGCTGCAAGCTCAAGATCATGAGATGGGTCATTGTTCTCATGTGGTTTCAACTGACGGGAGGCATAAGCCACCACATGTCCATCTTGCATTAACACACATCCGAGACCTTGGTGAGAAGTATCGCAGAAGACGACAAAGTCTTTGCTAGTGTCTCGGAGAACCAACACCGGAGTAGTTGTTAACTTGGTTTTCAACATCTGGAAGCTTTCTTCAGCCTTATCAGACCATTCGAACTTCTTATCCTTCTTAAGAAGAGCAGGCATCGACTTTGCAATCCTGGAGAAGTTTTCGATGAATAGACGGTAATAACCAGCCATCCCGAGAAAACTTTGGACGTCCTTAACAGATTTAGGAGACTCCCAGTCGAGGATAGTTTGGACCATATCGGGGTTAACAGCAACCCCTTGGGCGGAAACAACATGACCAATGAATACGAGCTCTTGTAACCAAAACTCACATTTGGAAAACTTGGCATAGAGACGATGTTCTCAGAGTTTTGTCAACACCAACCGAAGATGTTCAGCATGATCTTATTCAACCTTGGAATAGACCAGAATATCATAGATGTAGACCACGACGAACTTGTCAAGATACTCCATGAAGACAGAGTTCATAAGCCGCATAAAAGTGGCTGGAGCATTGGTAAGACCAAAGGACATGGCGGTGTACTCGTAAAGACCATAACGAATGGTGAAAGCAGTCTTTGAGATATCTTCCTTACAGATCTTTATCTGGTGATACCCTGACCTCAAATTTATTTTGGAAAAGATAGTGGCACCACTGAACTGATCAAAGAGATAGTTGATCCTAGGGAGGGGATACTTATTCTTGATAGTCACAGCATTGAGTGGGCAATAATCCAGAACCAGACGCAGTATATTGGTATCCCGCTTCTTAACAAAGATGGTAGGACATCCCCAAGAAGATGTGCTGGGCTGAATGTATCCTTCTCCTTCTAAATCCTCTAATTGATTCTTCAACTCCACAAGCTCATGAGGAGGCGTACGATAGGGTCTTTTAGAAACAGGAGTAGTTCCAGGAGCTAATTCTATGACAAACTCCACACTTTGATCAGGTGGCATGCCAGGCAACTCCTTAGGAAAGACATCCGGGAATTCACAGACCACGGATTCATCTTGAATCTCTAATGGAGGTAGACCTTCAAGAGAATACAACTCTGCTTCAGGAATAGAAACAGCTGAAGGAGATAGTGACCCTATGGTCCAATACTTGACTGTTATGCCAGCAGGACTAGTCAGAGTCATAGACTTTGTTGTAAAATCGAGGATGGATTTATAACGAGTCAACCAGTCCATGCCAAAAATGATGTCAATGTCAGTTGACTTGAGGGCGATCAAAGAAGTGGAGAAAAGTTGAAATGCAACTTCGATTAGATTCCCATGACTAACCATGGTGGAACACCACCTAGAACCAGGAGACTGAACTAGCAGAGGAACAGATAACCCCTCAAAACTTATCCCATGCATTTGAGCAAAATATTGTGACAGGAATGACTGCGATGCTCTAGAATCAAACAAAACTTTAGCTGGAATTTGATTGATACGAAGCGTACCCATGATGACGCTTGGATCTTCCTGAGCCTCCTCAGTGGAAATATGGTTTAGGCGACCTCTTCCAGCACCTTGATACTTATCATTCTTCTTTGGTGGTTGTGCTCTCTCAGCAGCACTCTTTTGAGGACACTCCTTTGCATAGTGGCCAGGCTGGCGACAGTTGAAACACATAACACCTGATGCATTGCCAGCAGAAGGTAGTTTGATCCACCAGCATTGTTTGGGGTAGCATTCAGACGAGGAGCATATCCAGAAGACCTGGAGGTGTAAGGAGCACGTGGCATGACACTGTAAGGCACGAAGACACGACACTTCTTATTGCCAGAACCAGCCTTGTTGTACCCCTCCTGAGGACGCTTACGAGTTTCTTCATACTCCACTTTTCCACTCTCGGCCTTCATAGCCTTGTTGATAAGACCTTGGAAGTTACCAAAGTCCATGATGTGGATATCACGGCGAACCTCAGGATCAAGTCCCTTGCGGAACAGAGCTTGCTTCTTAGCATCAGTGGATACCTCTTTAGTAGCATAACAGGCAAGACGATTGAAGTTGCGCTGGTAATCACACACCGAACCAGTGCCCTGCTTTAGCTTGATGAACTCCTCCCTCTTCTGATCCATCATAACCTCCGGAATATGATAAGCTCGTGTAACATCCTAAAAATCATGGTTTCAAAACTCATTCATATCATCTTTGCATCATTCATCCATTTAGAGTTTTCTCAAAAATCATTTAGAAACAGAAGTTGGAACTATAATTTCATGTGGACAATTTATCCCAAATGACCATCACCCTTGAAATTTTGAAAGTTTAAATACTTGTTTGCTTGACTCCATTGATGGAAAGATTAGGTGAAGCTTTTAACCCAAGATTCAAAATTTAGAAATGGTTTCAAAACCCTATTTCAAATATTTGCAAACTAGAGCAGATCTCTGTTTACTTTGAAAACCAAGCTTGACCAAGCCTTGCAGGATAAACACTTAGTTAGAATGACTGTTTTTGAAACCACAAAACCCTGCAAAAAGTCCCAAAACAGTTTGGATTCAAAAGGATTTGAATTCATATCAAAAACCATTCCAGAAAATAGAAATAGAAAAAGAAAAGAAATAAACAATAGAAAAGGGCCGCGCGGCCAGAATCTGGCCCAGCAACGGATCAAGCCCAGCAAGCCCACCCGGGATCTTTCATTTCTTCTCTCACGCGCGAGCGCACGCTGAGCCGCTGACAAGCAGACCCCACCTGCATTTCGCGCACCTCGCTGACAAGCGGGCCATCTCCACGCCAGCGTCTTCTCCACCCGCATGACCTGTTCGTCCCCAATCAACGCGGCCGTTTCCTGTGTGTTAATCGCGGCGTCAATCGAATCAATGGCCGAGTGATTCTCGCGCTTGACCAGGCTATATAAACCCCCTCTGTCCCCTCTCTCTTTTCCCCCAAACCCCAAGCACAGAACGCCCCCAGGCTGCGCGCATTTCTCTCTGCAACCCCGCCGTCTCCGACGACTGCGCCGGCGAATTCCGGTGAGCCTCGAGTTCCCCTCGGTCTCGCATTCATGCTATCTTGTTCAGTGAACCTCTGTGCATCTTTTGACACTCTCCGTTTGCCTTCGCATGAACCATAGCTTCGGCAACGTCGACGACTGGACCGCCACCGTCTTCTGCACGAACTCCGGCGACCTCCCTCCGTAAGTAGCCACCGCCCCTTGCCCTCTGACTGATATGCCTAGAATCCTCATCGTCTTGCGCATCTGATAGTACCCCTATTTTGGCTTAGCGCGACGAGGAACCTCGCCAACGTCGACGACTGACCGTGGCTGACGCATTCGCGAACTCCGGCGAGGAATCCCCGACGACCCCGTGCGCCCCTTCCCAAGCCATTGCCACCTTGAGCATCAGCAGCCTCCTGCGGTTCTGGTAAGCATCTCCTCCCTTCCCCGGGCGACCTAGAACGCCGGCACCGCCACAGACTGACGCGCCGCCGCCTGTCACCGCCGGTAGCGCCGCTCGATTTTGGTTAGGAGATTGTTAGCCGTTAGATCTGAATCCTACGCGTAGAAACACATCACTTAACGAAGGGGTATGGACAGATCTGAGCCATGCAGCGTTAGTTAGATCCAACGGCACAGAAGGGTGATCCGGTGCGAACCGGTACGCGCCAGTAATAACGCGACGCGTGGCAAGGTTTAAACTAAAAACAGAATTTAAAACCAGATTTAGATTCAAACTTCAAATGCTTATAACTTTTGAATGCCACGTTGGATTTTTGCAAATTTTATACCGTTGGATTCAGTGAAACAAGACCTTTCTGAATATCCACTTTATTTAGCATATAGTAACAGCTAAAAATGATTTTATTTGTAGAACAAGTTTAGGGCTATTTTAGATATAGTTTTATTCTTGTATATTATTTTGGGGCCAAATAAGTTTAGTTGGCAAACTTGTGACATGTTAAGTTTCTGTACTCATGAACATACTTGGTATAATTTTCAAAAATCACCACTTAGTAAATTCTTGCATGCATGCATTCATATTATTTTTGGTTGTATAAATTTGTGTGTAATTGTATGCTATTGATTTCTTGTGTAGATTTTGCTAGTGATTGTGATTGTGAAGAGTGCTACTCTCCCCACTACCAAGGCAAGTGATATTTACATGAATAAATTTGTCCTATATTTTGAATTAGCATTAGATATTTTGTTATAGTGATGCATGCTAATTTTGTCTAATGTAAAAGATGGGGAAATCCTATGTAGTCTAGTAGATTTGCTAAAGGAATCATTCCTAAGATATGTTGCCATACTTTGCTTAGCCTAGCTTATAGCAAAACAAGGGTTGGTGAAAAACTACACTTGCTATAAAGAAAATATTTCTAAG
Organism: Avena sativa; assembly: GCA_916181665.1. NCBI lineage: Eukaryota > Viridiplantae > Streptophyta > Magnoliopsida > Poales > Poaceae > Avena > Avena sativa. The sequence continues at coordinate 233,344,142 of OV702279.1, forward strand.
TCAAGAGACTTATACTTTTCTAATAAAACCACTAAGTCAAATGAACCTCCTGGGTGGAATGGAAAGTATGGGTTATGTTGAGTGGTTACACAAGGCCATGGACTTGGGTTGTGTATCTCACTTGTGGTAAGCCACCCAGGCACAAAGGGATTTGGAGGCCAAGTGTTGAGAAAGCTTACAGTGCAACCACTTGGCATTATGGGCTCTGCCATGATCATATAGGTTGCTAGAACTTAGTCACTTGGACAGTTGGTGGTAGATGGGATGATAGGATGGAACGCGTCCATTTGACTAAGGGAAGGCTTCTGAAAGGTCCTGTCTTGGGAAACCAAGTCTGGTGGGGAAAGTGCACAACCTCTGCAGATGGAAAACCTAAGTACTTAGCCTTGTCCAAGGAAATGGACACTTTGAGCATCAAGACATGGAAGCTACAAGAATCTCAACACTCCAACTTCTAAATAAAAATTGATGGGTGAACAAGGGTGAAGGACCTCAATGTCTATTGGTGGTTCCTTGGGAATGTTTTTGACAAAGAAAAACTTAGTGATTTCAACTAATAGGTAAAATCTATTTTCAAGCAAAGCAAGCCAAGCTACACTTAGCCAAAATGCATATAGTAATAGAGTCCCCTTAAAAATATAATAAGGTATCACTTGCCAATACTATTCCAAAGTATTGACCCTCTGTGGCTGTAACTTGTGATGTTGCAGGTTACTCCGATGATGAATAGGAGTCATGAGTCTACACTCAACATGCTTTCCTGTGGCACATGAAGATGAAGACTTATGTTTATTTACTTGTTCCTTAAAACTCTTGTATTAGGCCTATGGCCATGAGTTGTAAAAGACTATATTTTATCTCTGGAATGAATGTAATAAACGACCTTTGTATCTGTGTACTTCATCTTAAACTGTGGATGCTAGCATTGATCCAGGGACTAGCATTGCAATCACAGGGATCCTATCCTTTATAAAGGAGGGGTCTAACAGATGGTATCAGAGCACTGTGTTGCCTGTAGGATTATGACCCTAGGATTGGAAAACCACTAAGGAAAAAAGTTTTTCAACTACTTCTACACTTGACTATTCTTCTCGTAAAACTTTTCTAATCTCTTTCAACTTCCTTTGTAGATGAACTCCATCAACGAAGCCGTGAAGAAGGGACCACTCATGACCATGACCTTGGAGTGTGAGACGGAGTTTCCCAGTATTCTCAAGGATCTCATGGAAGCAATGGATGCACATGGTGAAGCCGTGTACAAAGGCTTTCCAGTGATGGATGAAGGAGTGGAGTATTGGTGGGTGCAACTTCACTTGTACAAAAACAAGGAAGACAACCACAAAGAAAGGGGATTCTGCATGTACACCAACACTACAATGCACACCACATTCTTTGAGTCAGCCAGGGATGCAGCTTGGAGGACTATCAAAGAACTAAGTGCTAGAGTCAAGTGCAGAATGCTCAACCTCCAAAAGGACTTAGAGAAAGAGAAAGAGCTTACTCAAGAATTGGAAGACACCAACCAAGAGATAAGGGGAGATGTTATAGACTTAGTGATAGAGTCAAGGGAGCAAGATTGGTGGATTGCCTCTAGGAACATTGTGTTTAATAATAGATCCCGTGAGATTGGATTGTAAGAACACTTCGTTAGTTGGACCACCATTTATCACCTTATTTTCCAAAATGATACCTTAAATAAGTTGGACCTTGTTTGATGTAATGGATTTATGTAAGCATGACTTGTGTGAAATTGTGTTCCATGGTTAGGTATGAGATGATTGTTTTGTGTTCATTTTAAATAAGTATTGTTCTAACTTTTCAATTTTATAAATAGATGCCTATTGCCGTCAGCACTGTTTAGGAGTTCCAGGTTACTCGTTTCGGACCCCGTATCGTTGAGCTTACTACTCTGCTCGATCTCCCTCTTCCTACCATCACGGTGTACCCACTCACCAAGTTCGAGAGGAAGGACCTCTGGGGCTTCAAGGTGAACCAGCCCGGACGCCAGACTGAGCCTACTACGGAGGCCATCGTCTTCAAGCTGATGCACGACGACAGGGAGAGAGGCATGGAGGTGGTCATGCAGGACCTGATAGGACGACTGTTAGGCCGTCACTCCCGACAGGTTAGGGGCACTCACTTCCACGCCTTCGGAAGGCGTGATGTAGATGGAGATTCCATCGACTTTGAGGACGACTCGAGAAGCACTGCAGAGCCGATACGCCTCTATCTTCAGGACTTAGAGACTCTTCTCAGGCACGTAGATACGAATAGGACGAACGTCATGCTTGGCAATGACGAGCTTCAGGTGCAGCTACGCGAGAAGGACAAGCTTTTCGCACAGCAGGATGAGATGATCAAGGAAATGGAGACGAAGTTCGAGGCTCAAGATCGCAAGTTCAAGAGTCAGGAGAAACGCGTCCAGGACAGGAACAAGAAAATCCGGGACATGACCGAGGAACTGAAGTCCAAGGACTTCGAGCTTGAGCAGCAGCAGATGGTCATTGAGAGGCTTCGCTCCCAGAAGAGGGCTCTCAAAGCCAAGGTCGATTCCTTGACCACTACGATTGAGGAGAACAAGACCGCGATGGAGAACGCAGGTCTTACTTTCGTTGAGGAGGAGATTGACGCTGATGAGTAGACTTGACTACTCGTTTACTTTTCATATTCATACTTGTTATTGTGAACTTATTATTGGACCATCCGACATGTGGATGGCTTGCCACTTGTGTGTTTACCTCATGAGCTTGTTATGTGGTTGTTGAACTTTTATTCTTATGTTGCTTGATATGTGTTTGCTTATGATGTATTGCGCATGAAACATCTATGGGTATCTCATTCTTATCTATTTGAACAAACCACAGATGCCTCCCCGTCGCGCAAACCCCAACCCCAACAACATCACCCCGGAAATGCAACAAATGATGAACGCGCAAACACAGCTTATGCAAATGATGACAACGTTCATCCAAAACCAGAATAACAACAACAACAACAACGACCCCAACAACAACAACAACAACAACAACAACAACAACCCTCCGGGTTTCGATATGCTCACTAGATTTCTGCGTCTGAGGCCAGCAAAGTTTTCGGGAACAACTGATCCCATGGTAGCCAATGACTGGTTACGTTCTGTGAACAAAGACTTAGTGACCGTGGGCTGCACGGATGCTGAAAAGGTCAGGTTTGCAGCACATCTGTTGGAAGGACCAGCCGCCACATGGTGGGACAACTTCCAAATCACCACTCCTATTGATGAGGTGACTTGGGCTATCTTTGAAGATGGTTTTCGCACGGCTCATATCTCATCAGGGATAATGAGTCTGAAAAAGAAGGAGTTTCACAACCTGAAACAACGCCACCGCAGCGTGGCAGAATACATAGAAGAGTTCAACAATCTGGCGCGCTACGCACCGGATGAGGTTGATACAGATGCCAAGAGAAAGGAAAAGTTCTTGGAGGGTTTGATTGATGAGCTGAACCTACAGTTGTCTGTGGCATATGTTCCAACTTATCAGTCGTTGTGTGACAAGGCTGCTATTTTGGAAAGTAAAATGAAGCAAGTCGAGAGTAGAAAGAGGAAACACTCCGACAAGCACAACTCGGGATCGTCTCACAAACGATCTCACTATGATGACAGTGGCAGCTCAGGATCCCATAAACATGGGAAATTCAACAAGCACAACCGTCATGACAATAAGCACCACCGCAGTCATGACAAGGACAAGTACAAGAACCACAAGGGTGGACATAAGAACCACTATGGTGGAAATGGTAGTGGAAGTGGAGGCCAACCTCCTAAAAAGGACATCAGTCAGGTTGAGTGCTTCAAATGCAAGAAGATGGGACACTATGCCAATGAGTGCCTCGAAAAGAAGGTGGAAGGACCTAACAAGCCGAATCCTTTCCAGAAAGGACAGGTTAACCACATCAATGTGGAGGAGGTCTATGAGGAGCCTGATGCCGTGGCTGGTAAGTTCAGACTCAACTCAATTTCAGCATTTGTACTCTTTGATACCGGTGCATCTCATTCATTCATATCAAAGGCATTTGTTGAAAGAAATGAACTGCCGGTAGAAACCATTGGGTGTCCTATAAGAGTAAGTTCTCCGGGGGGAGAAATGATAGTAAACTCAGGTTGTCATGACTTAGTCATAGAGTTTGGAAAATATAAGTTTCCAGTGAACCTAATAATTTTGGATTCCCAAGGACTAGATGTAATTTTGGGAATGGATTGGATGGCTAAACATGAAGGAGTACTAGATTGTGCCAATCGTACAGTTACACTCACAACCCCAGAAGGGAAAAGAATAAAATTCAAGTCAAACTTTGAATCCAAAGGAAGTAAGCTGAATTCTCTTAAGGGGGTTAGCATGGACAGCGTACCAATAGTGTGTGAATATCCGGATGTGTTTCCGGAAGAGCTACCAGGAATGCCACCGGATAGAGATGTGGAGTTTCTGATAGATTTGGTGCCAGGATCAGGACCAATAGCTAAGAGACCATACAAAATGTCAGTTGATGAATTGAAAGAGCTCAAGAAACAGCTAGGAGAACAGTTACAGAAAGGATTTATTCAACCAAGTTCATCATCTTGGGGAGCCCCAGTGTTGTTCGTGGAGAAGAAGGATAGAACACAAAGGCTATGTATTGACTACCGTTCTCTCAACGAGGTTACCATCAAGAACAAGTACCCTTTGCCAAGAATCAACGACTTATTTGATCAGCTAGAAGGAGCATGTGTATTCTCGAAGATTGATCTTCGGTCAGGTTATTTTCAACTCAAGATACGAGAGCAAGACATACCAAAAACAGCATTCACCACAAGGTATGGATTGTATGAGTATACTGTGATGCCTTTTGGATTAACCAACGCTCCAGCATACTTCATGAATATGATGAACAAGGTGTTCATGGAATTCCTTGACAAGTTCGTTGTCGTTTTCATCGATGACATCTTGGTCTACTCCAAGAGCAAGGAAGAACATGAAAGACACTTACGCTTGATACTTGAGAAACTGAGGGAACATAAGCTATATGCCAAATTCAGCAAGTGTGAGTTCTGGTTAGAGAAAGTTGGTTTTCTTGGTCATGTGATGACAAAAGATGGTGTGGCAGTTGATCCTGCTAAAGTTTCAGCTGTGACCGATTGGGAATCACCTAAGAATGTAAAAGAAGTTCGTAGTTTCCTTGGCTTAGCAGGTTACTACAGAAGGTTCATTGAAAATTTCTCGAAGGTTGCTAAGCCAATGACAGAATTGTTAAAGAAGGACAAGAAATTTGCTTGGACTGAAGGTTGTGAAGTCAGCTTCCAAGAATTGAAGAAGAGACTAGTGACAGCACCAGTTCTGTGTCTGCCAGATTTGGAAAAAGATTTCCAAGTATATTGTGATGCGTCACATCAAGGTTTGGGTGCTGTACTTATGCAAGATGGTAAAGTCGTAGCCTATGCTTCAAGACAACTCAAAACTCATGAAGTAAACTATCCTACTCATGATTTGGAGTTAGCCTCTGTCGTCCATGCACTCAAAACATGGAGACATTACCTTTTGGGTAAGCGATGTGAAGTGTTCACCGATCATAAGAGCTTGAAGTATATCTTCACCCAGAAGGAAATCAACATGAGACAAAGAAGATGGCTAGAACTTATCAAGGATTACGACTTAAGTTTGCAATACCATCCCGGTAAAGCAAATGTAGTAGCGGACGCTCTAAGTCGTAAGACATTTGTAAATGGCCTTACCAAAGGGGAATTGACAGATGACTTGTGTAAGCAATTCAAAGAACTCAGATTGGAGATCATACCAGAAGGACATCTCATGTCCTTAGATGTTGAACCCACTCTATTGGACAAGATCCGAGAAGTCCAGAAGACCGATAAAGAGATTGAAAACATTAAGGAAAATATTAGTCTAGGGAAGGCTAAGAGTTTCCATATAGATGAACAAGGTACCTTGTGGCACGGGAAACGTATATGTGTTCCACAAGACCCGGAGTTACGGAAACTGATCTTACAAGAAGGTCACAACTCTCCATATTCTATTCACCCGGGAAATACCAAGATGTACATGGACATGAAGGAAAGGTTTTGGTGGAACAATCTCAAAAGGGACATCGCCGAACATATTGCTTTGTGTGACGTGTGTAGCAGAGTCAAAGCGGAGCACCAGAAACCAGCAGGTCTGCTTCAACCACTACCTATTCCTGAATGGAAGTGGGAGAATATTGGTATGGATTTCATTACCGGATTACCAAGGACCAGATCAGGGTATGATTCCATATGGGTAGTAGTGGATCGCCTAACAAAAGTGGCTCGTTTTATACCCGTGAAGACAACTTATACAAGTGCCAAGCTAGCAAAAATTTACATGAGCAGGATTGTATGCCTTCACGGTGTGCCAAAGAGTATTGTGTCAGATAGAGGAACCCAGTTCACATCTCACTTTTGGAGACAACTTCATGAATCCTTAGGAACGAGGTTGGAGTTTAGCACTGCGTTTCATCCTCAAACGGATGGACAAACAGAAAGGACCAACCAAATTCTTGAGGACATGTTGAGAGCCTGTGCTTTAGATTATGGAGCAAGTTGGGATGAAAGTTTGCCTTACGCGGAGTTCTCTTACAATAACAGCCATCAATCTAGTATTGGAATGGCACCGTTTGAGTTACTCTACGGAAGGAAGTGTACCACCCCATTGCTATGGAATGGTGTGGGCGAAAGAAGCTTATTTGGACCGGATCTTATCAAAGACGCCGAAGATAAAGTCAAATTGGTTAAAGACAGGTTGAAGATAGCACAATCCCGACAGAAAAGCTACGCGGATTCTAAGCGTAGAGAAGTCACCTACGAAGTTGGGGATAGAGCTTATCTCAGGGTATCACCACTTCGTGGAGTGAAAAGATTTGGAGTCAAAGGAAAGTTGGCACCAAGATATGTTGGGCCATTCAAGATTCTAAGTCGCAAGGGAGAAGTTGCATATGAAGTTGAATTGCCAGAATCTCTATCAGCAGTCCATAACGTATTTCATGTGAGTCAGCTTAAGAAATGTCATCCAGAAATGGAAGAGTCTTCTTTGAAGGATACCATACCTTTGGAAGAAGTTCAACTAGAAAGTGATCTCACTTATGAGGAAAAGCCTGTCAAAATTCTAGAGACCGCAGAAAGAGTCACCAGGACCAAGACTATCAAGTTTTGTAAAGTGCAATGGAACCATCACTCCGAAGAGGAAGCAACATGGGAAAGAGAAGATGATCTTCGGAAAGACCACCCTCACCTATTTGCTAGCCAAACCGAATCTCGAGGGCGAGATTCATCTTAAGGGGGTTAGATTTGTAACATCCTAAAAATCATGGTTTCAAAACTCATTCATATCATCTTTGCATCATTCATCCATTCAGAGTTTTCTCAAAAATCATTTAGAAACAGAAGTTGGAACTATAATTTCATGTGGACCATTTATCCCAAATGACCATCACCCTTGAAATTTTGAAAGTTTAAATACTTGTTTGCTTGACTCCATTGATGGAAAGATTAGGTGAAGCTTTTAACCCAAGATTCAAAATTTAGAAATGGTTTCAAAACCCTATTTCAAATATTTGCAAACTAGAGCAGATCTCTGTTTACTTTGAAAACCAAGCTTGACCAAGCCTTGCAGGATAAACACTTAGTTAGAATGACTGTTTTTGAAACCACAAAACCCTGCAAAAAGTCCCAAAACAGTTTGGATTCAAAAGGATTTGAATTCATATCAAAAACCATTCCAGAAAATAGAAATAGAAAAAGAAAAGAAATAAACAATAGAAAAGGGCCGCGCGGCCAGAATCTGGCCCAGCAACGGATCAAGCCCAGCAAGCCCACCCGGGATCTTTCATTTCTTCTCTCACGCGCGAGCGCACGCGCTGAGCCGCTGACAAGCAGACCCCACCTGCATTTCGCGCACCTCGCTGACAAGCGGGCCATCTCCACGCCAGCGTCTTCTCCACCCGCACGACCTGTTCGTCCCCAATCAACGCGGCCGTTTCCTGTGTGTTAATCGCGGCGTCAATTCGAATCAATGGCCGAGTGATTCTCGCGCTTGACCAGGCTATATAAACCCCCTCTGTCCCCTCTCTCTTTTCCCCCAAACCCCAAGCATAGAACGCCCCCAGGCTGCGCGCATTTCTCTCTGCAACCCCGCCGTCTCCGACGACTGCGCCGGCGAATTTCGGTGAGCCTCGAGTTCCCCTCGGTCTCGCATTCACGCTATCTTGTTCAGTGAACCTCTGTGCATCTTTTGACACTCTCCGTTTGCCTTCGCATGAACCATAGCTTCGGCAACGTCGACGACTGGACCGCCACCGTCTTCTGCACGAACTCCGGCGACCTCCCTCCGTAAGTAGCCACCGCCCCTTGCCCTCTGACTAATACGCCTAGAATCCTCATCGTCTTGCGCATCTGACAGTACCCCTATTTTGGCTTAGCGCGACGAGGAACCTCGCCAACGTCGACGACTGACCGTGGCTGACGCATTCGCGAACTCCGGCGAGGAATCCCCGACGACCCCGTGCGCCCCTTCCCAAGCCATTGCCACCTTGAGCATCAGCAGCCTCCTGCGGTTCTGGTAAGCATCTCCTCCCTTCCCCGGGCGACCTAGAACGCCGGCACCGCCACAGACTGACGCGCCGCCGCCTGTCACCGCCGGTAGCGCCGCTCGATTTTGGTTAGGATATTGTTAGCCGTTAGATCTGAATCCTACGCGTAGAAACACATCACTTAACGAAGGGGTATGGACAGATCTGAGCCGTGCAGCGTTAGTTAGATCCAACGGCACAGAAGGGTGATCCGGTGCGAACCGGTACGCGCCAGTAATAACGCGACGCGTGGCAAGGTTTAAACTAAAAACAGAATTTAAAACCAGATTTAGATTCAAACTTCAAATGCTTATAACTTTTGAATGCCACGTTGGATTTTTGCAAATTTTATACCGTTGGATTCAGTGAAACAAGACCTTTCTGAATATCCACTTTATTTAGCATATAGTAACAGCTAAAAATGATTTTATTTGTAGAACAAGTTTAGGGCTATTTTAGATATAGTTTTATTCTTGTATATTATTTTGGGGCCAAATAAGTTTAGTTGGCAAACTTGTGACATGTTAAGTTTCTGTACTCATGAACATACTTGGTATAATTTTCAAAAATCACCACTTAGTAAATTCTTGCATGCATGCATTCATATTATTTTTGGTTGTATAAATTTGTGTGTAATTGTATGCTATTGATTTCTTGTGTAGATTTTGCTAGTGATTGTGATTGTGAAGAGTGCTACTCTCCCCACTACCAAGGCAAGTGATATTTACATGAATAAATTTGTCCTATATTTTGAATTAGCATTAGATATTTTGTTATAGTGATGCATGCTAATTTTGTCTAATGTAAAAGATGGGGAAATCCTATGTAGTCTAGTAGATTTGCTAAAGGAATCATTCCTAAGATATGTTGCCATACTTTGCTTAGCCTAGCTTATAGCAAAACAAGGGTTGGTGAAAAACTACACTTGCTATAAAGAAAATATTTCTAAGTCAAGAGACTTATACTTTTCTAATAAAACCACTAAGTCAAATGAACCTCCTGGGTGGAATGGAAAGTATGGGTTATGTTGAGTGGTTACACAAGGCCATGGACTTGGGTTGTGTATCTCACTTGTGGTAAGCCACCCAGGCACAAAGGGATTTGGAGGCCAAGTGTTGAGAAAGCTTACAGTGCAACCACTTGGCATTATGGGCTCTGCCATGATCATATAGGTTGCTAGAACTTAGTCACTTGGACAGTTGGTGGTAGATGGGATGATAGGATGGAACGCGTCCATTTGACTAAGGGAAGGCTTCTGAAAGGTCCTGTCTTGGGAAACCAAGTCTGGTGGGGAAAGTGCACAACCTCTGCAGATGGAAAACCTAAGTACTTAGCCTTGTCCAAGGAAATGGACACTTTGAGCATCAAGACATGGAAGCTACAAGAATCTCAACACTCCAACTTCTAAATAAAAATTGATGGGTGAACAAGGGTGAAGGACCTCAATGTCTATTGGTGGTTCCTTGGGAATGTTTTTGACAAAGAAAAACTTAGTGATTTCAACTAATAGGTAAAATCTATTTTCAAGCAAAGCAAGCCAAGCTACACTTAGCCAAAATGCATATAGTAATAGAGTCCCCTTAAAAATATAATAAGGTATCACTTGCCAATACTATTCCAAAGTATTGACCCTCTGTGGCTGTAACTTGTGATGTTGCAGGTTACTCCGATGATGAATAGGAGTCATGAGTCTACACTCAACATGCTTGCCTGTGGCACATGAAGATGAAGACTTATGTTTATTTACTTGTTCCTTAAAACTCTTGTATTAGGCCTATGGCCATGAGTTGTAAAAGACTATATTTTATCTCTGGAATGAATGTAATAAACGACCTTTGTATCTGTGTACTTCATATTAAACTGTGGATGCTAGCATTGATCCAGGGACTAGCATTGCAATCACAGGGATCCTATCCTTTATAAAGGAGGGGTCTAACAGCTCGGAAGGCTTTAGTGAACTCTTGCCATGTAACAACATGTTGAGCTTCTTGCATAGCCAAGAAATTTTCCCACCAGGAGTTAGCTGCTCCCTCCAGATGATAGGCAGCAAAAGTCACCCAATCAGCTTGAGCAACATGACCAACCTAAAGTTTGCGCTCCATAGTGCGAAGCCAGTAGTCCGCATCAAGTGGCTCAGTGGAATAGCTGAAGACTAGCAGAGTGAGACGTGTGAAGTCCTTGATACCAACTTGATCGTTATGGCGTTGAGCAGTATTGTGCTCAATCCTTTCAAGGAGCCTCATGTTGTCAGCATGGTTGGTTTCGTACATGGCCATGAGTTGAACCATGGACGGCGGTGGAGGAAGGTTGGAAGATTCACCCTCATTTGTAGCACCACGAGCATGAGCACGGGTACGGGCATGAGAGGTGTCACCCATCCTGAAAGAACAAAAAGGGTTAGACAAGGGATTCAAGGGACAAGACGGAAATATGAACAAAGAGTACTTGATATAAACGTATCATCTTATCAAGCATGGTAGTATCAAAGCATACTAATGCATACACTAACCAACTGACTTACAAACCATGACAATGGAATGCTAAGATGTTACACATCAAGCAAAACTGAGATATCTTGGAACTCTGAGAATAGCAACCAAGTACGGAGTACTTTAGAGAAACAACCCCAAAACCACGATCCTAAAAGTTTTAAAATATAAGGTAAGGAATGAAAACCTTTTCAAACCAAATGGGATAATAAAAACTCCAGCATCAGAAACATACCAGAGAAGGAGTAAAAATAATCCTAGTCAGAGTTTCTGCAAATAAGTTTTTAACTTTCAAATAGTTTTGTCAGCTTCTAGACTCAACATCGACCAATAAAAGGGTTTCCTACAGGCAGTCCTGCTCTGATACCAAAACCTGTAGCACCCTCGGGATTAAGGTTAAACTAACCTCAGATCATCGTCTAAGATAAATTCAACTCCAAGCACGGAAGATCATAGTAAGATTCAGTAACATTACAGAACTCAGGGATTCAACATCATAAGTTTAAACTCTTAATAGAGTACGATATTAGAGTTATTACAAACCAGAGGTCATAGACCCAACATTACATCACACAACGAAAGAAAATTATGTTGTTCTACACAACAACTTAGCAAAGGTCCTAAGAGGCCATAAACAGAAGCGACGTCCATCCCATAGTCCTCAGGCTGCTACCTGGGACCCCCAACTACTCGTCGATGTCAACGTAGAAGCCACCTTCAGTTGCAACTAGATCATCTATAGAAAAACAACAATGGCGCAAGGCTGAGTACGAGAATGTACTCCGCAAGACTTAGATAACCTAGTATCTACATGCTCTGGCTAGAAAGGCTTTCTTTGGATTTACTTTTGTGAAAAGCAATCTTTATTTGTAAACAAGAGAGAGAAGAGGCTCGTCTACTCATAATCTTTTAAAAGGGATAAGATAACGACTTCTTCATCTTGTTCATCACATCTTGATAACCACCAGCTTCATCAAAACCTCCTACCTAGGATCACCCCTAGACCTAGAGGAAGCATCCTTAAGAACACATGGATCAATAAGTTTTATAGTGGTTAATGTTGTCTATGATCTTAAGTCCGGTCGCCAAGCGTTCATAACCGTGAACACGGCTTTTCGAAAAGATTTAACCCTGTAGGGGTGTACAACTTTACCCACACGTACCAACCGACTCTTAATGCCAAATATTATTAGCCCTCTTCCTTGGAAGGCCGGCAGAGGGTGGTTGACCACGACCTTTACCTTGCTTTCGCCGAGACCATGAGTCACGCCCTAGGGATGGTTCCGCCGTAACGGGTCAAGTCCCGAAGGCGGTCCCTAAAGATGTGAGGCGAGGTTGGTTTACTAGGGGCTCCATCGACCCCAAGCAACCTGGTTCACGCTTCCCTACCTGTTATGATGCACCTCCATCACCTCCTCTTTCAAAAACGTTTTCAATGCGTATGCCAAATGGAAATCCCGAACTATGTGACTCATGGAATCTACTAGGCAAGTTAGTCAGTCGAGGGGTTCCCAAGCCCCGTGTGGCTATACGCTCGTCTTGGTTCCAAAGGTAAGAACTCAGTTCCTAGTTGTGGCGATCATGGGACTACAAAAACCACACCCAACGTGGCCTCCCATACAAGCCTTAGCATGTTTAGTTAACTCCTTCGATGATGTCACCATCTCCTACCTTTCTAGACTCACCGACATTTCTGATTCATCATTCGGTAGACTAGATGTTGTTACTATGCATGGCTAAGCTGTCAACCACAAAATCTCTAGCAACGCTCAAATGCCAGACCTAGGGATGCTAGGAGCAGTGGATCAGGAGTTTAAGGCTACAAAAGGGAAACTATGCAGCAGATAGGTAACTCTAGCTGCTGACAAAAGACCACATTGGAATCATGTGCATCATAGCGAGAAAGTAATATACTTTGTAAAAGTAGGTTCAGAATGAGAGGCTATGCTTGCCTTGTCCGTCAGTAGACAAATATGGATCTTCGGTGTCGTTGACTTCAGCCTCGGGCTCGGATCCTATCGCGAAGAACCAACACCAGAAAGAAAGGCAACAATCAATACATGGCATAATGCAATGCGCAATCAATATTGATGATATGACAAGTTTAATAGTGTTGAAATGAACCCTAGAACATGCTTGGTCATTTTAAACGGGGTTCGAGAGGTCCTAACCCTAGAACAGGGGGATCCTCGGAATCACCAGTGGGGTTCAATTGGTTCTTCTAATTAAACTTGTCATGAAAGTTGGTTAACAATGTATGATTATATTTCTATTGCATAGCTCTTATTTTTCTAAACATTTTGGTATATTATTTGTATTTTTCTGATTTAAAATGAATTAGTTATGAATTTATCCAATTTTAATTCATTTTAAATCATTTTTGGAATATTTAAATTATTTTCCAACTTGGGCCCACATGTCAGACTTTTATTAATTTCAGAAATGATTTACAAAAATATTAAAACCCTGACAGACAGGGCCCACCTATCAGCATTTACTTATTACAGAAAATATTTACTGAAAACATTTAAACAAATAAAGATTATTGCATCATGGTGACATCACTGTGATGTCATCAATGGCAGATCGTCTCAGATCGAGAGTGGGGCGAGCGATTGGCTGCATCTGGGGATGCGTGGGTCGGCTTGCTGGAAAGAGGAGACCATGGCGATCAATATAGTGGCGGCGCCGCCTCGGTATGGTCACCGGAGTGACGGTGGCGACAACGAACAACGGTGGCGGCGGCGGGTGTTCGACGGGACAGCGCTACAGCGCGAGAGAGAAGGAACAGAGGGTTCCTTGAGCACTGTGTGCTCACCCTGGTGCTGATACACGGCTCGGGAAGGACAGACGAGGTCGGAATCGACGACGAGGTGCTCGGCGGACCTCGTCGGTGTTGAGGAAGACGCCGTCAATGGCGATGATTCAGAGCACCCCTCTTCGATTCCTTCTGTAGGAAGATAGAGTGGAGTGAGGCGGATCTCAAGGTGGTCTCAGATGGCCTCAGGGTGGTCGGGAGCGGCAAGGCGATGGCGACCCCGTCGGCTAGGGTTCGGCCATGCGAGGTACAAAGAGGGAGAGAGAGAGCATGCGAGGGGGAGAAAGAAGGGTAGGGTTCTCCACTGCGGCGGTCTGGGGTTCTTGTAGGCATCGGCGTCGTTGGTGGCGTGAATCTTGGCACGCGACATGGTGGTGGACGGCGAGCGCAGCGCCAGCGAGCATCTTCTTCTTCCGGGACGAAGACGACGACGAGCTGCTAGGGGCCGAAACGGTACGAGGCCGCTTGCGGGCTGGTGTGGGCCAGTTGCTAGGCTGCGGAAAGGGCGCTGGGCGGCAGGAAGAGGAGAGGGGAGATGGGCCATGGCCCGTTGGCTATTGCTGCCCTTTTCTTAACATAACCCTTTTTTAACAAAACCCTTTTTTTCTGTTTACTATTTTCTCTTTGTATTCAATTCCTTTTCTGTTTTTGTATAATTCAAAAATATAAGAAGTTTTAAAATATGGTTTGAAACACATAGGGGCCCTCCATACTGTTTGGGCTCCACAAACTTTGGGTTTTCGAAATATCAAAACTATTTGAATGTATTTCAAATAGAGGAAGAAAATGTAGGTTTAGGGTTTGCTTTTATTCAACACTTACTCACATGCATTACTTTTATGACTTAAACACATGCTTGCAATGATTTAGTACTAATTACATTTATTACAAACTTGGGCCGTTACAGTGATGAACTTAAGTTCATTCAAAATAGGATGTTACTAAGAAGTTAATGAAGTAGTTGAACCCAGTTCATGGAAGTATCATGAATAAGTGAAAAGAAGAAGCTTTGGAGCAAAATGGTATTCAAGCTCTAACAATTCAGAGAGAATGCCAAAAGTACGTTGGAAACTATAGGGTAATGCATACACCCTAGGATAGTCCACAACTGGTATTTGATCCGCAGCTAGTATTTGATTGACTTAGTTAACCAAATCATCTTAGTGTTCCATAAAGAGCATACAACTTGGCCTAAGTTAAGTAAGACATAAAGGAGTATGCAAATTAGAGCGACCGTCTTTCGAGACTTTTCGTAAAACCATACCTACCAAAGAGAGAATGTCTAAATAGTATGTAAGACAAATAATGTTGGAAGATTCACTTCGGAGATCCACCATTGTGTGGTTACACCGTAAGTTATTTCATGAAACCTTAAAGAGGTAAAGTATAAGCTAAACAGAGACCAACATTCTAATTATAAAGCCAATGGTTACTATATAAGCAATTTAAAGACTATTAGTAAACCCCAAGGGGGAGAGCAAACAATAATAGGAATTATTGCTATCTGAATCTTCGAGTAAAGGTTGGAGAATAAATATCTAAATATGACAATATTAAGCCTTATTTTCATAAGGTTAAAATAAGTCATCATCATTAAAGTACTTTCGGAAGTATGTCTGGATGAAAGATTGAAGTTACTTCCAAATAGTAGTGCTCAAACCTTAGGGAAATTAATAAATGGAAGTTGAAGAAGTACTTAAAGTGATAACAAAAGATTATCTAAGGCTTGATAAGGTAAAATCTTGAAAGAGATAAAATAGATTAATCCTAATAGACTAATTCTAAAGGAAACAACTCTTAAGTTATCCTTAAGAGGTAATAGAGCACATCCAATTGGACATGTGTTGAGGAACAAGAAATTCCGATGGGTATGGACTAAATGTGTTCAAAACCAATCTTCAGAAGGACTACCAGTATAAACCATACAATGATAAATCAAAGATTAGTCTTTTGGCCACAACTATTGTCTAATAAAATTTAAAACCCTGTTTTAGTGAGACTTACTAGACCTTACATAGTGTAGTAAGGAAGCTCGATGATCAAGTAAATGAGTTGGATTAGGATACCTAATCAGGGCAATGAACTAAATAAGAGACCCCAATTTAAGGATTTTATAATAAGGACTAATCCCTAAGGGATGATAGTAAAAGGAAATTTGAAGTATTAGAGACAACAAGTTTGGGAATTGTCAAGTATGATGAGAATTCAAGGAAAATATCTGGATATGGGATACTAAAATTATTCCCATTTGAGGTTACCTTGGAGTTGAGAAATGTCGTAACCAATACAAGTCAATTCCTCATTCCAAAACAAAAGAGAGTACGAACTTAGAGGATGAAGTTTATTTTAAGGGGGAGAGTATGTAACATCCCAGGATTAGCACCTCAAAATAGACAGGACACATGTGTGTGCATTGCATTCATGCATCATAAAATCTGAATAATTTTCTCGCTTTTGAACAAAACTTGTCAAAGTGACTGAAGCCTCTCTCAACTTGATGGAATTGAAGTAGATCATCAAGTTGACTGTGATAAGTTTCAATATGACCTTTGCTAAAACCTTATTTTGGGTAAAGATGATTTGATTTAAGGGTAGATCAAATGCAATAAAACTAAACCACAACATATTATCTAATTATTGATACCTGATATTTTAGAGATCATATTATAGCAATCATTACAACAACTCATGAATACTAAGTTTAGAATATAACTTAAGTAATAAGAATGCAATAATCAAAACTTGGTTTAGCTTATTCTTATCCATTTCTACTATGAGTATCATGGTAATACAACCTTAACCCTTTAGTTGTATTAAGTAGGAAAGAAATCAAGTCAAGACCATTCACCACATATCTTTCTTTCCATATCAATCCTTATCAACTCTATTGAACCATATTCTAATATCTGTTGATCATCAATGTTGAGTAATAAACTATTGATTTAACAATTCTTGATCTATTGTAAACACCCAGATTTTTAATCCTAGATGCCAGTTATGCCGTACATCACAATCCCAGGATTACCATTTTTGCGAGACATAACAGATTGGTACCATAGTTCATCTTCCATTACAAATCATAATAGTCTTAAAAATAGTTGATCTCATGATCAAGTCTGATTACAATCAAAGCAGCCGAATATATAATAAAGGTAGCATGGTCGGAGCTCCATATTAAGGGTCACAGGCAATGCTAATGATGGGATATGATCCTAGTTATCGTAAGCGTCCTGCTATCCATCCTCCTCGTAGTCTCCTTCATAGTCTGGCCATCAGAATAGCCAGGGAAAAAGCCATGAGTACTTTGAAGTACTCGCAAACTTTTTTGCCACAAGCCAATTTTATTTCAACTAGTATCTAGTAATAAAACCTAACTTTAGTTGTCTAGATTTCTTAGGTGGGAACCTAGCTTCATCTCCACAACTTGTGGGGTCAAGTCAAAGTCATCTTTCAAGTCACGGGGCATTTTGGAAAACATCTGACAACAGAACAGTATGGCCATCCAATTGTCCATAACCGCCGACACGGCTATTCGAATAGTTTGACACTCTGCAGAGGTGGTACACTTTCACCACAACATTCAATACATCCGCCAGGAGCAATCCTGAATCATCATACTTGGTATGTGGATCCTAACCTTTTAATTACACATCCTAGTATAGGCACCTCTCCTATGAGTTTGGCCTCCCAACCACGACCATCTGTCATCTTGTGCACTGCATAGGTGGACAGTCACAATCACAAGGTAGCCTCATCTCACCTCGTTCTGCAAGGGAACCCATACTAAGAGATATAAACTTCCAGTCAAGCCCTACCCAAATTTGGGTATTGTGGTTGTACAGTAAACATTGGAATGGTATCGCATCTGAACTCAACCATCAGTTTTTATCAAAGTCAAGTCACATAATTCCTTCACCATCATCTTTAAGTATGACTCATCATTCCAAGGTTTTCATAACACATGTCAAAACATTTCAATAGAATGACTCATCATTCCAAGGTTTTCATAATCATTTGTTCCCATCTAGTGATCAAGTTTAATTTAGCACTAGCATCTATCAAATGGGGATGTCACTTATTTGAGGGGTATCAACTAGTGTTTCTACCTACATAAAGTTCCAAGCTCTTGATGGCACTTTCCTTCCTTTCCACTAATCATCAATTAATTAACTACGGAACAACTTTGTAAAAGTGAAGCTTGCAAATAAAACTAGGATTTGGTATAATAAAAAGGGGTATCACAAAGGCTTGCAAGTGGGACTTGCATAGAATAGCATGCATAATGTAGCTTGCCTTGATTGGTAAGGTGGTCGAAGTTCTCTTCCTCGTCTTCATAGAATTCCTCCTCGTCGTAGCCCGGATTGATACTAGCGTCTAAAAATAAATACGAGGTACACAATCACCAAACAATACTTAACTACTTCTATTTATCACACAAGGGTCACACTAGACGATCTAGCATAATCTCTATCATTACAAGAAGGGGCGCTAAGATTTTATTTATCTTATTTTTAGAGAAGTAATTTCTACTCATTGAAAAGTTACTTAGGATTTAATATTCTCCAAATTAAAAATATGGGATCATATTGACACATGTTATCACCACATACTCTAATACTTGGGAATGTGATTTAAGTTGGTTGGCCTAATTTATAAAGCTTAACACTATTATTTAATTATATTTAAGTGGCTAAAATTGACTAGAAAGTCATTCTTTTAGTTTTGGTTCTAGACTACTGTATGTAAGTATGTATATTTTTGCATATTCAGAAAGGTCTTGTCAAATGTGAATTTTGAGAGTTGGAATCAACTCAAAATCACTTATGGCTGATTTTAGAAAAATGTTTGAATTTGCAAAAGCTACTGGCTTGTTCTTTTTACCAAAGGTGATCCATAGTTTCAAACTGTTTGAATCCAACGGGAGTGAATAGAGATTTCCATCTACTTTTAAAAAATGGGATTCATTCAATTTGGTGCGGTGAATCTCTCTAAATTTATTTTTAAAGTTCACTACAGAATGGGATTTTCAAATAAAAGATAAAACTAGGTTTGAATTACTGGGCTCGCGCGGGAAACACTACTGGGCTGGCCCAACTGCATAGCGCGCGCAGCGGGATCACTCGGGCTGGTCCCACGCGTTAGTGGATGCTTCTAAACGAATCGGTATCAATCAATGCTGGCCCTACGATTGTAACATGATCTACGGTCGAGGTTCATCGTCTATGTTGTGATGCTCCGGCGAGATTTTTAACCTAGCGGCACGGTGAGGGTGGCTGGGGGCTTATCAGGGCTCTAGGTAGGGTTGGCGATGCGGGTGAATGAGCTTGTTGACGACGGCGAGTTGAATGGCGGTCACGGCAGCTCCTGAGGTGGCTCCGATCGATGGCGCCGTTTCCTCACGATAGCGGCGGACTCCGATCAAATTCTGGCGATAGAGTGCTCACCTTGCTCCGGGAACAGGTCAGGGATGTTTCTGAGTGAGAGAGGAGTGGAATGGTGTGGATATTATGGCTGGGGAAGGGGTCTATTTATACCCTCGCGAGTGAGGCAGTGCGGCATGGCAAGGGCTCATCGGCGACGTTGCTACAAGCCGAGCTAAGCATGAAGGAGGGCATGGGTCGACGCTACTGGGTGTGGCGATCATCATGCGAGTGGTGGTGCGACAAGGGGCGGTCTCAGTCAGTCGGGCAACGTCGATGCTCTGTGCGGGTACCGCGGTGTTCGTCAGCAAGTATGGTGGTCAAGGGGGCGCGCGGTGACTAATGGTCATGTCTAGGCGGTGGCTGGTGACTCCACGGGTGCGAGTACGAGCAGAGAGGGCGAGTTGCCACGTGGCTGCACGAGGCGGCTGCGGCGCTCCGTCGTGCTCTCGGCATGTCCGTGTCTTAAATGGGCGTGGTCGTTCTAGTGTCTCTGCGTCTCGCCGTTGGTCGAGAGGTGTACAAAGAGGGGCGGT
Source organism: Avena sativa (assembly GCA_916181665.1). Taxonomy (NCBI): domain Eukaryota; kingdom Viridiplantae; phylum Streptophyta; class Magnoliopsida; order Poales; family Poaceae; genus Avena; species Avena sativa. Next base: position 233,364,018 of record OV702279.1, read on the forward strand.
GAGGTCACGGCTATCAGCTAGACATCATGGGCGAGCGAGGAGTGTCCGGTGGCGTGATGTCCATGTTCGAGTGACATGGTGAGCTCGGATACCATTTGCATATTGCATTGATCAAGACAGTGAAGATTAGTGGCTCAATTGCATGGCTGGTACTGGGGGTGATCGTGGGTGAGCTAGGGAAAATAATTGGAGTACAATTGCTAAGCAATTGATTGATCACAAACAGTATATAGTTGGTAGTGGTACTGTGTCTGCTAAGTGTTCGATCAAATGCCCGCATGAACTAAATCATCACCAAATTCAATGATTTTTGGTGAGTGGTCTGTTACTAATCTTGGTAGTCTATGGTGCAATGGTTTGCCAAGTGGTGAAGGATTGAGTGGTTTTCCAAAAATGGATATCTTGATACATAAGATAGATTCAAATTTGAATTGCCTCTCAAAAGAGTTTGAAAATGTTTCTGCAAGGTTGGAAAGTTCCATTGGGTTCAGTGTCACTAGGTCTAGCAAGGGGAGAAAAGAAATGGGAAAGTTTCTGTTTGAGATTAGTTGCTAGAGATGCTCAAAGTGAGCTAGTGGTTAAACTGGGCAAAAATGACCATTAGGTCATAAGCTTCATATATTCATTTTATTTTGTTTTGATCTGATTTGATGGTGACCTAGATGATAGGGTTTTGATCTTTAAACCATTTCTCATCATTTACAACAATCATACATGGCATTGCAAGCATTCATACACTCAAACAATAAGGTTTGAATTTAATTAATAAAATCTTTAGTTAATCCTAATCTTGATTAATTTGGGAATGATCCTCATTAATATTTTTGGGGTGTTACAAACCTTTCCCCCATAAACAGAATCTCGTCCCGATATTCAAGAAAAACTAGGAACTAAAGAGATTTGGAAACTCTGTCCTCATGTAATCCTCGCGCTCCCAAGTGGCTTTTTCTTCAGTATGGTGCTCCATTGGATCTTGAGAAACTTGATACTTCTGGTCCGTGTGGTCCGGAAATCTTCTTCCAAAATATGGATGGGTTCTTCACGATAGGTCAAGTCTGGGTTGATCTCCACATCTCTGTGATCAATATTCTTGAAAACTTCCATCATTTCTGGAACTTCTAAACACTTCCGAAGTAACGAGACATGAAACACATCATGCATGGCCGACATCTCTTCTCGCAGTTCTATCTGATAATATACCTCTCCTCGGTGACTTAGAATCTTGAAAGGTCCAATGTATCTGGGGCAAGCTTTCCTTTGAGTTGGAAACACTGCATTCCTTTCAAGGTGATACTTTGAGATAAACAAAATCTCCGACATTGAAGGCTAGATCTCGATGTCTCTTGTCGGCATAACTCTTCTGTCTGGACTGAGCGGTCTTGAGGTGCTCCCAGATCTTGTGAACCTTCTCTTTGGATTCTCGTAGGATGTCAGGTATGAAGATCTGACTCTCTCCTACTTCCGACCAATTCGGTGGGGTACACACTTCCTTCCATAAACTCAAATGGGGACATTTGCAAACTAGCTTGATAACTGTTGTTGTATGAGAATTCTGCAAAATGCAGACAATCCTCCCATTTAGATCCATATTCCAACACACAAGCTCTCAACATATCTTCGAGTATTTGGTTTACTCTCTCCGTTTGTCCATCGGTCTGCGGGTGATAGGCGATGCTGAAATTCAGCTTGGTTCCTAATCCTTCTTGGACTTTCTTACAAAATCTTGAGGTAAACTGGGTTCCTCGATCCAATACAATGTTCTTGGGGATTCCATGCAAACTGACTATCCTAGCAATGTACAACTTTGCTAGCTTCAAGCTCTGATAAGTGGTGTTGACAGGTAAGAAATGAGCTACTTTGGAAAGTCTATCCACTATGACCCAAATAGAGTCATTTCCCCTACTAGATATAGGCAAACCGGTGATGAAATCCATTTCAAAAGAATCCCATTTCCATTCTGGGATATGCAAAGGTTGTAAAAGTCCAGCGGGTCGTTGGTGTTCCGCTTTGACTCTCTGAAAGATATCACATTTGGCTATGTAGCTTCCGACTTCTCGCTTCATCTTATGCCACCAAAATTGCTCCTTCAAATCCTGATACATCTTGGTTCCTCCCGGGTGGATGGAGTAAAGAGTATCATGTGATTCTTGCAAAATAGCTTGTTTCAACTCTGAATCTGCGGGAACACAGATTCTTCCTTTATACCACATAACTCCTTCATCTTCCGTAAATCCGGGTACCTTCCCTGTACCGATACGACGTTTAATTCCGTCAATACTAGCATTTCCTTTCTGCGCTTCCTTTATCTGATCTATCAAGGTGGGTTGAAGTTCGATACTAGCTAGGAATCCCTTGCTAACTAGCTCCATTCTGAAATCTTCCAACTCCTTATGCAAACTTGGTTGTTCTTTCAGAATCATTTGTGTTTAATCTACACGGCAGTCTACTAAGAGCATCTGCTACCACATTGGCCTTGCCGGGGTGGTAGTGAATGTCAAGGTCATAATCTTGATTAATTCTATCCATCTCCTTTGCCTCAAATTCAACTCCTTCTGAGTAAAAATATACATTAGGCTCTTGTGATCTGAGTAAATCTCACAGCGATTACCCATAAGATAATGACGCCATGTCTTCAAGGCTAAAACAACGACGGCTAACTCTAGGTCATGGGTGGGGTAATTCTGCTCATCTTGCTTCAGTTGTCGGGACATATATGATATCACTTTGCCTTCTTGCATCAACACACATCTGAGACCAATCTTGGATGCATCACAATACACATCAAAGGGCTTGGTGATATCCGGCATGATGAAAATTGGGGCTGAAATCAACCTTTTATTGAGCTCTTGAAAACTTTCTTCACATTTGTCGGTTGATGGCGCCCAGCACTTGTCGTGGGACGCTTCGTTGGAAACCCCAAGAGCAAGGTATGAAGCAGCACAACAGCAAGTTTCCCTCAGTAAGAAACCGAGGTTATCGAGCCAGTAGGAGGAAGGAAACGTCACACAGGTGTTGCAAGCAACGCGGAGACCTGCACAACACAAACTCAAGACTTTTCCCCAACGAACTAGTGAGGTTGTCAAGCCCACCGGTTTACTGTAACAAAGGATTAAACGTATGGTGTGGAAGGTAATGGTGGTTTATAGCAAGTAAACAGTAATAGTGGAAGATGTATCAATGGTAAATATTGGACCGGGGTCCATAGTTCACTAGAGGTGCTCTCCTTAAATAAACAACATGGCATGAAGGGTAAACAAATTGCAGCGGGGCAATTGACAGGAACTGAGCAAGGCATAACAATGCAATTACTAGTCAGAAAGATCCCATGAGGTTGATTGGGCAATACAACAATATACATAGACCGCCATCCAACTAGATCTATGACTAGAAGTCCACCTTCAGGTTATCATCCGAACCCCCTCCACTATTAAGTTGCAAGCAACATACATCTTCTTTAAGCAAAGTGTGTAAGGTAAACAGTCCACATGTTCCATGAACAAGAGACCGTTGTTTTATCCCTGGTAGCAACAAAACATCTACAACCGAAGAGATTATTGTCACTTCCATTGGAAATTAGAGGCATGAACCCACTATCAAGCATAAATACCCCCTCTTGGAGTCACTAGCAACTACTTGACCAAGATAACCACTAGCAATGGAGAGCATGCAATATCACAAACAACACAGACATGATAGAATCTTAAAGACAGAACCATTAATCAAACCAACATAATAATCTCAAAATCCATCGGATCCCCGCAAACACAACATGCATGATTACAAATAGATTAGATCTTGATCATGAATGGATCTCACAAGATCTATACATGAAAGCACAAAGGAGGAGATACAACCATCTAGCTACTACATGGACCCATAGTCCAAGGTGGAACTACTCACACATCATACCGGAGAGAAGGCCTCCGGGATGATCTCCCCTCCGACAGGGTGCCGGGAAGAACTTCAGATCCCCCCGATCTAGGGTCGACGGTGACGACGGCTACAGACGGTTTCGTGGATATTTTATCGGGTACACAGGGTTTATGCATCGGGGGATTCTTATAGGCGAAGGGGGAGACCAAGGGGCCGGCCAGGGGTCCCAAACCCTAGCCACGCGCGGGCCCACCAGTCGCTGCGCCGGGGGGGGGGGGGGGTGGCCCCTCTGGCTCGCCTCCCCGGCTCTCATCTGGACTTCTTGTTCCCCACGGAAAGTTATTGACTTTGTCCTTTGTCCCGTCCAATTCTGATAATATTTCTTTACTAACTTTTCTGAAACCAAAAACAGCAGAAAACAGGCATCTGGCATTGTTGCAACTTGTTAATAGGTTAGTACCAGAAAACATGTAAAATGCACCTCAAAGTGTGGACAAGTAAAGCAAAGTAGATACTAAACAAGAATGGATACGTTTCCAACGTATCATCGGCCCATTCAAATTTCTGATCTTTCTTGAGTATCTGAGTCATCGGCCTAGCGATGCTTGAAAATCCTTCAACAGACTTGTGGTAATATCCTACTAATCCAAGAAATGCACGAACTTCAGTTTGAGTGGTTGGTGCTCTCCATTCCTCAACATCCTTAATCTTGGCGGGGTCGACAACAACTCTTTCGTCTGACAAGATATGTCCCAGGAATCCTACTTCCTTAGGTGCTCTCACTTGCTGAACTTGTCATACAACTGATGCTCTCTAAGGGTTCCAAGGATGGTTCTTAGGTGCTATTCATGTTCTTCCTCCAATTTGGAGTAGATTAGAATGTCATCGATGAAAACAATGACAAACTTATCCAAGAAGTTCATGAAAATCTTATTCATGAGATTCATGAAATATGCGGGGGCATTGGTAATCCAAAAGACATGACCTTATACTCATACAATCCATATCGGGTCATGAAATCAGTCTTTGGAATGTCCGTTCTACAAATTTTTAATTGATGATAACCAGTTCTAAGATCAATCTTAGAGAATACTCTGGCACCGGTCAACTGGTCAAACAAATATTCTATCTTTGGCAAAGGGTACTTGTCCTTGATGGTGCCATCATTCAACTTCCTATAATCCGTACATAAACGGGTGGCACCATTCTTCTTATCCACAAATAGAACAGGTGATCTCCATGACAATGCACTTGGTTGAATCAGATCTTTGCTAATCATGTCGTCAAGTTGCTTCTTGAGCTCCACTAACTCTGATGGGTTCATGCTGTATGGTCTCTGAGCTATGGGTCCAGTCCTAGGGATTAATTCAATGATAAACTCGATATCCTGATCTGGGGGCATACCGGGCAATTCATCTGGGAACACATCAGGGTATTCGCAGACTACTCTGACTTGGTCTAGGGTTGGTTGGGATAAACTCTTGTTGCACTTAAATTGGCGGGGCAAGTTCTCAGACACATGCTCAACTGATAGTCCGGTGCTACTGGTCATGGTTATGGCTTTCTTAACACAATCTCTAAGTACTTGATGTTTCGACATCCAATCCATTCCTAGTACTACTTCCAAACCTTTTGTTCCGAGTACTATTAGATTAGCATGGAAATCTATTCCATGAATTCTAATAGGTACGGCCTTGCAAATTTTCTAGCTTTGGTAGTTGACCCAGGTATTTGAACTATCATAACATGCTTCAAACTTGTTGGTTGAATCTTACTAGTGCATGCAAATTCTTCTGTAACAAATGAGTGCGATGCTCCAGAATCAAACAACACTCTTGCAAGTACTGAATTAACAGAAAACATACCGAGCACGACATCTGGCGCTTCCTGGGCTTCTTCAGCATTCATGTGGAACAGACGGCCAACACGGTTGTTCGGGTTGCCTAGGGAGAATCTCTTTCTAGGTTGGACACGACGCTGCTGCTGGGCAGGTGTAACATTCCAAAAATATTAAACTAGAATCATCAAACTCTATGCATCCAAATTTAGGGTTAACAAAAACCTTTCTAAATAAAAATATGAAAGCATGCATGTGTGTATGCATCCCATTTTGAATTCTTTTGAATTTCCTTGTTTATGTGTTTCTTTGCTTGTAAAAGGATTCTTAGGTGAAATAAACATCATCTAAACAATCCCCACACTTTTCCCAAAGACAAATAAATAAAAACAAACAAAATAAAGGAATGGTCATTTTGACCAATTTAACTCCCATGCCTACTTTGGCTGTCTCTAACTTTCAGAACTTAACAGAAACTTGTTTGGATCTTTGCACCCCTTGATAGTACTCATAACAAAGTATCAAGGCCCACCTAGTGATCATCCAGAAACATTCAAATGCATAGTTTAAATGACAGTTTAAAATTGGATCTTTATCATATGGGAAGATCCCACTTTTTCAAAAACCACTCAAACAAGCTCAACTTTCAAAATCCAAGCATCTACAGACTCACCAGCACCTACCTATCACACCCACCAAAAATCTTGTCAAAATTGAAAACTTGAATTCATGCGGCCATTTCATCAAACACCTTGCAGATGCAAATCAAATAAAATCCAAACACTATTTGGAGCAGTGATTTGAGCCTAACTTGTTCCCTCTCTAGTTGCAACTAGGCTTTAGTAGATCATCTAGCTCATTTGTAAACATCTAGCACCACTGTAAGCTTGGCAATGTCATCAATGGTGAATAGCCGAAGCCACCCATGCCACCCCAGTGTAGACAGCAAGCTAGGAGAGGAACTAGCCATGCCAACCTTGTCTGAGAGATCACCCATGCCTCACCGCCCCCTCTCGACCAGCCCTGCCTCGAAGACATTGACTAGAGCACCCAGGAACGCTACGCCCGTGCCTCTGTCAACCATGCCGAGCATGCGCCAGAGCGCCACCCTCGACACACGCCCACAGACCGCGCGCCGCCCTCGCGGCGTGCATACACGATCACCACCGTCCCAGGATACCTCCAGACATCCCCGTTCGCCGCCCCATGCCTCACAGCCACCACTCGCCGTCGAAGATGCCGCCTCTGCCGCGCAGAGCATCACATGTTCCAGACCGTTTTCCACCGCCCCGTGCATTAAAGCCATAGAGCATCGCCAGGAGACCACCAATCGATCGCCACCGCCGGCCATGCCTCTAGCAGCCCGTAGCCATGTCGCCACCGTCGCCTGCCCATTCCGTTCGGTCTCGTCGTCGAGAATATAAATAGAGGCCTCGCGCGCTCAAACTCTTCACACCATCTCACTCCCATCTCCTCACTGATCGTTCCACCCTGTTCCCGGAGAAGGGGAGCAGCGCACCGCTAGAATTTGGCCGGATCAGGCCGCCTCTGGAGAAGAAGGGCACCGTCGATTTCGTCCACCCCAGGAGAAGCTACCGGTACCAGGAGATTCGCCGTCGTCGACTTCGTCGTTCGCCCGCCTCGCCGACCCTCGCCTGAGCCCCGGTGAGCCCCCGACGACCCCCACCTGCCGCATTAGGTTTCTGTCTTGCCGGCGCCGCCCGACGTGGACGATGAGTAGTAGCCATTCGATTAGACTTAGATCGTGCGGATGAGATTGCCCCGTACCGCTTCGCGTTTAAAGAGCCACTGACTGGTGGAACCCCCCCTGTCAGTTGAGCCCCGCGCCGCGGAGTGACACTGGGCCGGCCCATTAGCAGTTCCCGCGCAGCCCAGTCGTTTGAATTTAACTTTTTCCATTTTAATTCAAACATAGTTCTGTACCCAGTTTCAAAAATCAACCCAGCTCGATTCAGTGCACCAAATTAAATGAAACCAATTTTGTTAGAAATATATTGAAATGCTTAATCCAAGCCCGTTGGATTCAAATCATTTGAATCTATAGATCAACTTTGGTAAAAATAACAAGGCAGAACCTTTTCTGCATTCAACATTTTTCAAATTTAAACCATAATAGCTTTTGAATTGATTCCAACTCTCAAAAATCACATTTGATCATACCTTTCAAAATATATAAAAACATTTGGGTTTACTTACATAAATAATGTTCAAGTAATAAAAGAATGCCACATAGGCATTTCTAGTCACTTTATTTAAGTAAAATAAAAGGTTAAACCTTATTAAATTGTGACACCACTTTAAATCAAATTCCCATATACTAAAATGTGTGGTGATGACATGTGTCAACATGATCCCATGTTTGGTTTGGATAATATTAAATCTTAAGTAGTTTTTCAATGAGTAGAAATTACTTTTCTAAAAATAAAAGGAATTAAACCAAGCTTTAACCTTGTAATGTTAATGATGATGCTAGATAATCTATAGGACCCTTTTATGTGATGATTAAAAGTAGTTAAGTATTGTTTGGTGATTGTGTACCTCGTATTTATAGACGCTAGTACCGACCAAGGATACGAGGAGGAAGGGGGATACTACGAAGAAGAAGCCGAGGAGAACTTCAACTACTGCTCTGCACAAGTCAAGCCAATACTTGCAAGCTATTAACCTTACAAGCTAACACTTGCAATTTAGCAAGCTTATACTGATACTTGTGCAAGCTAACACTTGCAAGATACTATACCTATGCAAGCAAATACTTGCTTGTACCATGCCAACTATATGCCTTAAGCATATATGATCATAACCACTTGATAAACCAATCCTAGTTTTACTTACAAGCTTTATACTTTATTTCTTTATCAAAGCTCTTACTTAGAGTTTACTTAAGTAAATTGTAGATACTAGAAAGATAATTGAAGGTTGCATAAAGAGCATAAAATTTGGCCTAAGCTAGATAATATTTATGTCATCCTAAGGCATGAGATTGAACTTAGTTAAACTCCACTAGTTTACCACCCCTCATTAGTACTTACCCCCACTTGTAGATGCTAGTGCTAAGCATAAAACTTGATCAACTTAGATGGGAATACTTGGTGGAAAATGGTTATAAAAACCTTGGAATGATCTATCATTCTATTGAAATGTTTTGGACATGTGTTTTCGAACACCAGATGATTTATGGTGATGAAAATGTTGAGGCATGAGCCTTAGCCCTTTATAAAACTGATGGTTGTCTGGATGCGATACCATTCCAATTTTACCGTACAACCACAATACCCGAGAATTGGGTAGGGCTTGACTGGAAGCTTATATACCTTAGTATTGGTTCCCTCACGGCCAAGGTCTGAGATGAGGCTACCTTGTGAAGATTGTCCACCTGTGCAGTACCCAAGATGACAGTTGGTCATGGTTGGGAGGCCAAACCCACAGGAGAGGTGCTTATACTAGGGTGTGTAATTGAAAGGTTAGGATTGATTATCCGCATACTGAGTATGGTGAATTCAGGATTTGTTCCTGACGGATGTATCGAATGTTGTGGTGAAAGTGTACAATCTCTGCAGAGTGTCAAACTATTCGAATAGCCGCGTCCGCGGTTATGGACAGTTGGAGTGGCCATACTGTTCCCCTGTCAGATGTTTTCAAAATGACTTTTGAAACAAACCGAGACCTTGGCTTGACCACAACAGAGTTGTGATATGAAATTCAAGTTCCCACTTAGGTGTTATAAAATTTGACTAGATTTCTCTTGCTTCTAAACTTAGTAGATGTAAATCTGGCTTTTTGCAAAACAACCCTAGAGCTTAGTGTCCTACTACCAAAACCCCCTTCACTTGTTAGTATTAGTTTGCGAGTACTTAAAGAGTACTCATGGCTTTGTCCCTGGCTATTCCCGTGGCCAGAATATGAAGAGGAGTACCTAGAGGATGGACCCCAGGAAGGTTACGACAACTAGGATCATCTCCCATCGTCAGCATTGCCTGTGACCCCAAAGATGGAGCTTCGCCTACGGTACCGTTATTATTACGTCTTTCCGCTGCTTGAGTTGTATGAAGAACTGGATCATGAGATCCTTATTTGTGTAAGACCTTATGTATGGTTTGTAATGGATGATGTACTGTGGTATCCAATTCTGTTATGTCTCGCAAAAATGGTAATCCTGGGATTGCGATGTATGGCATAACATGCATCTGGGATTTAAAATCCTGGTGTTGACAAGTTGGTATCAGAGCCATCCTGACCATAGGAGACCCTAGTTAGACTGGACGTTTGGAATCAAAAACTTAGTTTCAAAACCAAAGAAAGCAAATATTTTCAAAAACTTATTCCCATTCTTATCACTTGATTCTTTCATGAAAATTCATGTTCCCCAAAATCTCTTGCAAAATACATAAAATTTGACACACTTGATCACACTACTAACTTACTCATCTTATATTCTTTTAGATGGACGTGAAGTACATCAAGTTTTACCAGTTGGGAAATGGAGGAGACCTTAACTTTGAGAGGGATTCGGACTAGCTTTCGAAACTTCTGGAGCATCCGCACCCCGAGTTCTTCGGAGCTCAGCTCAATGATCAAGGAGGAGAAGATCTGCAGTGGCTAATTGTTGCAAGTCTCCGAGGAAAGATTGAACCTCCCACTGCTGAGGGAATTCAATTTACCTTAAGAGAGAACAACTGGCTCGATGGACTTGCTAGGGCCATGCAGGAAGCTCTTGCCCGTCTGTGTGGGCAGAGTATCAACCAGATCAAGGGTACCCACTTTGAGTTTTGTCCAAGGCGTTCTGCTAATGGACAACCACTGGAAGCCCCATACCACCATGAGCTGAAGACTCAGTTGGACCAACTTATCTTCATGATGTACGATCGTCAGCAGGAGTTGGATAATTGCCGTGACTACTCCAACCACAAGTCTGCCATTATCAAGACAAAGGATCAGACCATCGCCATGCTAGCGAAGGATCACAAGTCTCGCTGCCGTCAGCTCGATAAGAAGGAGCGCATCATTGCCTGTCTTTGCCACCGTATCTCGTCTTTGGAGGAGACCATCCACGAGAGAGACATGCAGTTGGAAGAAAGGGAGAATGCCGGAGAGGATCTTCGTGGAGAGCCCTACTCCTATCTCAGCGATGATGATGATTTTCTGGAGGATCAGGCTATGGATTTCTTCACCGATGAGGAGGATTTCGCCTTCATCAATGAAGACGATGATGATGATGATGACGACGACTACACCGACTCCAAGGAGTAGTAGCACTTGAGCACCAGCTTAGTGAGTAGTATTCGTCTCACTGTATTGTAGTTTCTAGAATGGTTCCTAACACCATCTGTTTACCTTTGTTGTGGTGTGTGTTGTATCGTGTGAATGAATGAATGAAAAGCAAGTTGCAAAAAAAAATCTGAGTCAAACTTTAAAACTTTTCAAAGCCCAGAACCTTAGAAATTTCCCTCTTTTCTCATGATCTATCTCAATCTTCAGATGCCACGCGGAGGAAGTGGTTCATCCCCGGACCCGATGTTGCAGATCCTGCAAATGTTGGTTTATGACCACGAAGCTGAAAGAGCGGAACGTCAAGCCAACCTAGCCACCCTTCAACAGATAGCTCAGCTAGCCCACAACAATCAAGGCCACGGAAACCAGGACAACCATGGATCTAAGCTCAAGAATTTCCAGAACACCAACCCACCTGTTTTCACCAAGTCAGAAGAGCCCTTAGACGCTGATGATTGGCTGCAAACCATGGAAAATAACCTAGAAGTCGCCGAAATGGAAGCTAACGAGAAAGTTTTGTTTGCCACCCACTATCTAGCCGGAGATGCAAGAGCATGGTGGAACATCGTTCGTGCAATGACCGGAGGACAGATGATGACCTAGGAGGAATTCAAAGTCAAGTTCAACAGAACCCATGTGCCACCAGGTTTGATCAAGAGAATGAGAGACGAATTCAGAGAACCGAGGCAAGGAAGGATGACCGTAGTGGAATACCATGACACAATTTTGTCATTAGCTAGGTATGCCCCGGATGAGATCGACACCGAAGCCAAGAAGAAGGAGAGATTCTTGAATGGTCTGCACGATGAGATGCAGACTGTGTTAGTCAATATCCCCTTTGCGGATATCGAAGCCCTTGTCGACTCTGCCATCCAGATGGGAGGAAAGATCAACCAAGCCAATGAGAACCGCAAGCGTTGCATGATGCATCAACCAGGAACCCATCAGACCCCAAAGTACCTCCCTAACCCATCTCCAGGATTTGCCCCGAGAACCAACAGACCCCTGATGAACCGTCCGACCTATCCCAACCGTGGAAACCCAAGGCCCGGAGGAAATCACAACAACCCCGGCAACTCTAACAATTTCAACCGTGCCCCACCTAAGTTCAACAACAATAATGCTACCGCCAACACCAACACTGCCCCGAGGACTGGAACCAATGCTGTGCTTGTTGCAGCAAAGGAGAAGTCGCAAGTAACTTGTTATGACTGTGGAAATAAGGGTCACTACTCCAACGAGTTCCCCAACAAGAAGAATGCCGCAACCCCCAATGCAAATGCCCCAGCTCAGCAGCAGCATCATGTTCAACCAGGAAGAAGGTTTGCCCCAGGGAATTCGCTCAATCGCAACGACCGTCTTTTTCTCATGCATGCTGAAGAAGCTCAGGAAGCGCCAGACGTCGTGCTGGGTATGTTTTCTGTTAATTCAGTACTTGCAAGAGTGTTGTTTGATTCTGGTGCATCGCATTCATTTGTCACCGAAGAATTTGCCTGCACTAGTAAGATTCAACCAACAAAACTGAAGCATGTTATGATCGTTCAAATTCCTGGTTCAACCACCAAGGCTAGGCAAATTTGCAAAGCCGTCCCTATCCGAATCCATGGCATAGATTTTTATGCTAACCTGATAGTACTCGGAACTAAAGGTTTGGAAGTAGTACTAGGAATGGATTGGATGTCCAAACATAAAGGATTGATTGACTGTGCCAAGAAAGCCATCACCATGACCAGTATAGCCGGAATATCAGTCGAGCATATATCTGAAACCTTACCTCGTCAATTCAAGTGCAACAAGAGTATAGCCCAACCTACCATTGACCAAGTTCGCATAGTCTGTGAATACCCCGATATCTTTCCAGATGTTTTGCCCGGTATGCCCCCAGATCGGGATATTGAGTTTATCATCGAACTAATCCCCGGAAAAGGACCCATAGCCCAGAGACCATATAGTATGAACCCGTCTGAACTAGCAGAACTGAAGAAGCAACTGGATGCCATGCTGGAAATTGGATTGATTCAACCAAGTGCGTCACCATGGAGATCACCTGTTTTGTTTGTGGACAAGAAAGATGGAGGTAACCGTTTGTGGACGGATTATCGGAAGTTGAATGATGTCACCATCAAAAACAAGTACCCCTTGCCCAAGATAGAAGATTTGTTTGATCAGTTGACCAGTGTTAAAGTGTTTTCTAAGATTGATCTTAGGACTGGCTATCATCAACTCAAAATTCGGACAGAGGATATTCCCAAGACTGCCTTTACCACCAGATATGGATTATACGAGTATACTGTCATGTCTTTTGGATTAACCAATGCCCCCGCTTATTTCATGAATCTCATGAATAAGATTTCTATGGACTTCCTGGATAAGTTTGTCGTTGTTTCCATCGATGACATTCTGATTTATTCCAAATCGGAAGAAGAACATGAGCTACACCTAAGGACCATTCTTGGAACCCTTAGAGAGCATCCGTTATATGCCAAGTTTAGCAAATGTGAATTCTGGTTACAGGAGGTAGGATTCCTCGGCCACATTGTATCAGCCGGCGGAATTGCCGTTAACCCTGCAAAGGTGAAAGATGTCGAAGATTGGCAAGCCCCAACCACTCAAACCCAAGTTCGTGCATTTCTCAGATTGGCGGGATACTACCGCAAGTTCGTAGAAGGATTCTCGAGTATCGCCAGACCCATGACCCAATTGCTGAAGAAGGACAAGAAGTTTGAATGGACCGACAAATGTGAAGCGAGTTTTCAAGAACTCAAGAGGAGATTGATTTCAGCCCCAATCTTAATCATGCCGAATATCACGAAGCCCTTCGACGTGTATTGTGACGCATCCAAGATCGGTCTCGGATGTGTGAAAGAAGGCAAAGTTATATCTTATCTATCTCGACAACTGAAACAACATGAGCAAAATTACCCAACCCATGACCTCGAACTCGCAACCATAGTTCTAGCCCTGAAGACATAGAGGCATTACCTGATGGGAGATCGTTGTGAGATTTATTCGGATCACAAAAGCCTGAAGTATATATTCACTCAGAAGGAGTTGAATATGAGGAAAAGAAGATGGATTGAGTTAATCAAGGATTACGATCTGGACATTCACTATCACCCTGGTAAAGCCAACGTGGTAGCAGATTCCCTTAGCAGATTGCCGTGCCGCTTGAACTCCATGATTTTGAAGGAGCAACCAAGTTTTCACAAAGAGATGGAAGATTTTCGAATGGAATTAGTGAGTGAAGGATTTTTGGCTAGCATAGAAATTCAACCCACTTTGATCAGCCAGATCAAAGAGGCGTAGAAAGGAAATGCTAGTATTGACGGAATCAAGCATCGTATCGGTATAGGCAAAGCACCCAGATTCACCGAAGATGAAGAAGGAGTTCTGTGGTACAAAGGACGCCTTTGTGTACCAGCAGATTCTGAGTTGAAAGAAGTTATTCTCAAGGAAGCTCATGATACCCATTATTCTATCCATCCCGGAGGAACTAAGATGTATCAAGATTTGAAAGAGCAATTTTGGTGGCATAAGATGAAGAGAGAAATCGGAAGCTATATCGCCAAGTGTGATATATGTCAGCGAGTCAAGGCGGGACATCAAATACCCGCTGGATTGTTGCAACCATTGCAGATTCCGGAATGGAAATGGGATTTCGTTGGAATGGACTTTATCACCGGATTGCCTACTTCTAGTAGGGGAAATGACTCTATCTGGGTCATAGTGGACAGATTGTCCAAAGTCGCCCATTTCTTACCCGTCAAGACCACATATCAAAGTTTGAAGCTAGCGGAGTTATACATCACTAGGATCGTCAGCTTGCATGGAGTCCCCCAGAACATCGTATCAGATCGAGGAACTCAGTTTACCTCGAGATTCTGGAAGAAAGTTCAAGAAGGTTTAGGAACCCGACTAGATTTTAGTACCTCTTATCACCCTCAGACCGATGGACAAACGGAGCGAGTAAATCAAATACTCGAAGATATGCTAAGAGCATGTGTGTTAGAGTATGGATCTAAATGGGAAGACTGTCTGCCGTTTGCAGAATTTTCATACAACAACAGTTATCAAGCTAGTTTGCAAATGGCCCCATTTGAATTCATGTACGGAAGGAAGTGTCGCACCCCTTTGAACTGGTCGGAAGTAGGAGAGTGTCAACACCCGGATTTTTAATCCTGGATGCCTGTTATGCCATACATCGCAATCCCAGAATTACCATTTTTGCGAGACATAACAGAATTGGATACCACAGTACATCATCCATTACAAACCGTACATAAGTTCTTACACCAATAGGGATCTCATGATCCAGTTCTTAATACGACTTCAAGCAGCGGAATACGTAATAATAACGGTAGCGTAGGCGAAGCTCCATCTTCGGGGTCACAGGCAATTATGACGATGGGAGATGATCCTAGTTGTCGTAACCTTCCTGGGTTCCATCCTCCAGGTACTCCTCTTCATAGTCTGGCCATGGGAATAGCCAGGGACAAAGCCATGAGTACTCTTTAAGTACTCGCAAGCTAATACTAACAAGTGAAAGGGGTTTTTGATAATAGGACACTAGGCTCTAGGGTTATTTTGCAAAAGCCAGATTTATCTCTACTACGGTAAGGAGCAACGAATGCTAGTTGAAGTTTTATAACACCTAAATGGGAACTTGTATTTCATATCACAACCCTGTTGTGGTCAAGTCAAAGTCTCAATTCATTTCACAAGTCATTTTGAAAAGTCTGACGGGGGAACAGTATGGCCACTCCAACTGTCCATAACCGCGGACGCGGCTATTCGAATAGTTTGACACTCTGCAGAGATTGTACACTTTCACCACAACATTCGATACATTCGTCAGGAAAAAATCCTGAATTCACCATACTCAGTATGCGGATAATCAATCCTAACCTTTCAATTACACGCCCTAGTATAAGCACCTCTCCTGTGAGTTTGGCCTCCCAACCATGACCAAGTGTCATCTTGGGTACTGCACAGGTGGACAATCTTCACAAGGTAGCCGCAGCTCAGACCTTGGCCGTGAGGGAACTGATACTAAGGTATATAAGTTTCCAGTGAAGCCCTACCCAATCTTCGGATATTGTGGTTGTACGATAAAATTGGAATGGTATCGCATCTAGACAACCATCAGTTTTATAAAGGGCTAAGGCTCATGCCTCAACATTTTCATCACCAAAATCATCAGGTGTTCGGAAAACACATGTCCAAAACATTTCAATAGAATGATCCATCATTCCAAGGTTTTCATAACCATTTTTCCACCAAGTATTCCCATCTAAAGTTGATCAAGTTTTATGCTTAGCACTAGCATCTACAAGTGGGGGTAAGCAATAATGAGGGGTGGTAAACTAGTGGAGTTCTAACTAAGTTCAATCTCATGCCTTAAGATGACATCAAGATTATTTAGCTTAGGCCAAATTTTATGCTCTTTATGCAACCTTCACATATTCTTCTAGTATCTACCATTTACTTAGGTAACATCTAGGTAAGAGTTTTGATAAAGAAATAAAGTAAGAGGCTTGCAAATAAAACTAGGATTGGTTTATCAAGTGGTTATGATCATAGATGCTTTAAGGCATATAGTTGACATGGTAACAAGCAAGTATTTACTTGCACAATATCAGTATAAGCTTGCTAAATTGCAAGTGTTATCTTGCAAGGTTAATAGCTTGCCTTGAGCAGAGCAGTGGTTGAAGTTCTCCTCGGCTTCTTCATAGAATCCTCCTTCCTCCTCGTATCCTTGGTCGGTACTAGCGTCTATAAATAAATACGATGTACACAATCACCAAACAATACTTAACTACTTGCAATCATCACACAAAAGGATCCTATAGATGATCTAGCATCATCACTAACCTTACAAGATTAAAGCTTGGTTTAATTCCTTTTATTTTTAGAAAAGTAATTTCTACTCATTGAAAAACTACTTAAGATTTAATATTCTCCAAACCGAACATGGGATCATGTTGACACATGTCATCACCACATATTTTAGTCCATGGTAATGTGATTTAAAGTGGTGTCACAATTTAATAAGGTTTTACCCTTTTATTTTAATTAAATAAAGTGACTAGAAATGCCTATGGGGCATTCTTTTATTACTTGAACATTATTTCTGCAAGTAAACCCATATATTTTTATATATTATGAAAGGTATGGTTAAATGTGATTTTTGAGAGTTGGAATCAACTCAAAAGCTATCATGGTTTAAATTTGAAAAATGTTTGAATACAGAAAAGCTTTTGCCTTGTTATTTTTACCATGGGTGATCTATAGATCCAAATGACTTGAATCCAACGGGCTTGGATTCAGCATTCGTAGTCCTTTCCAACAAAATTGGTTTCATTCAATTTGGTGCACTAAATCGATCTAGGTTGATTTTTGAAACTGGGTACATAAGTGTGTTTGAAATAAAATGGAAAAGGTTTAATTCAAATAACTGGGCTGCGCGGGAAAAGTTAACGGGCCGGCCAGCTAAGCGTAGCGCTTCCGTGGGCTGTTTAAGTGGCTGTCCCCACTCGTTAGTGAGACAGGGGGCTGCGAAGCGGTACGGGGCAACGTGGGACGTTCGAGCTGGTTCTAATCCAACGGCTGGGAGTCATCGTCGACGTTGGGCAACGCCGGCGAGACAGAAACCTAGCGCGGCCAGTGGGGGTTGCTGGGGGCTCACCGGGGTGCAGGCGAGGGTCGGCGAGGCGGGCGAATGACGAAGTCGACGACGGCGAATCTCCTGGTACCGGTGGCTCCTCCTGGGCGGTTCCAATCGCTGGCTCCCTTCTTATCCAGAGGCGGCGGACTCCGGTGAAATTCCGGCGAAGTGTTGCTCGCCTTGCTCCAGGAACGGTGCGGCACGATCAGTGATGAGAGGGGAGTGGAATGGTGTGCTCAATTCGGCTGGGGGTGGCCTCTATTTATAGTCGAGCGAGGGGACCGACGGGGCGCACGGTGAGCTCGTCGAGGGCGATGGTACAGACGGCTATTGGCATGGGCGAAGGTAGGGGACGGTGCGGTGTTCCCTGGCGATGCTCAACGATACGGTGGCGAGACGTGGGGCGGTGCTGGTTGGTATGGAACACGCGACGCTCTGCGCGGCAGAGGCGGCGTCTTCGACGGCGAGCGGTGGCTGTGCGGCATGGGGCGGCGAACGAGGATGTCTGGGGTCTCCTGGGTCGGTGGTGATCGTGTATGCACGCGGCGAGGGCGGCACGCGGTCTGTGGGCTTCGTTCGAGGGTGGCGCTCTGGCGCATGCTCGGCACGGTTGGCAGAGGCACGGGCGCGGCGTTCCTGGGTGCTCTGCTCGGTGTCTTCGAGGAAGGGCTGGTCTAGAGGGGGCGGTGAGGCATGGGTGATCTCCCAGACAACGTTGGCACGGATAGTTTCCTTCCTAGCTTGCTGTCTACACTGGGGTGTCATGGTGTGCTTCGGCTGTTCACCATTGATGACAATGCCAAGCTCACAGTGGTGCTAGTGCTTGGTTAATCTTGCTAGATGATCTACTGAGCTGGTTGTGAGCTAGATAGGGAACCAGTTAGGCAAGAATCACTGCTCACAATAGTGTTTTGATTTTGTTTGATTTGTGTCTGCCAAGTATTTGATGAAATGGCCGCATGAATTCAAGTTTTGAATTTTGAAAAGATTTTTGGTGGGTGTGCTAGATTGGTGTTGGTGAGTCTGCAGATGCTTGGGTTTTGAAAGTTGAGTTGGTTTGAGTGGTTTTTGAAAAAGTGGGATCTTCCCATATGATACAGATTCAATTTTGAATTGTCATTTAAACTATGCTTTTGAAAGTTTCTGGATGATCACAAAGTGGGCCTTGATACTTTGTTATGAGTACAATCAAGGGGTGCAAAGATCCAGAAAAGTTTCTGTTAGGTTCTGAAAGTTTGAGACAGCAAAAGTAGGCATGGGAGTTAAATTGGTCAAAATGACCATTCCCTTATTTTATTTGTTTTGATTTACTTGTCTTTGGGAAAAGTGTGGGAAATATTTAGATGATGTTTATTTCACCTAAGCATCCATTTACAAGCAAAGGAACACACAAACAAGTTGGTTCAAAAGAATTTCAAATTAAATGCATACACATATGCATGCTTTCATAATTTTATTTAGAAAAGTTTTTGTTAACCCTAATTTTGATGATTAGAGTTTGATGATCCAAGTTTACTATTTTTGGGATGTTACAGAGAGAGTCAGATTTTCGGACCCGATATCCTACGAGAAGCAGAAGAGAAGGTTCACAAGATTCGTGAGCACCTCAAGACAGCCCAGTCAAGACAGAAGAGTTACGCAGACGAGAGACGTCGAGACCTCGCCTTCAACATAGGAGATTTTGTATATCTGAAAGTGTTCGCCATTGAAAGGAATGCAGCGTTTCCAACTCAAAGGAAAGTTAGCCCCCAGATATATCGGACCCTTCAAGATTCTGAACCGTCGAGGAGAAGTGTCGTATAAATTGGAACTACCCAAAGAGATGTTAGCCGTGCACAATGTGTTCCATATCTCATTACTTCGCAAGTGCCTCGAAGTTCCGGAGAAGACGGAAGTGTTCAAGAATATCGATCACCGGACCATAGAGATCAACGATGACCTGACCTATCCCGAAGTACCCATCCGTATTTTGGAAGAAGCTTTCCGAACCACCAGAACCCGAAGCATCAAGTTTCTCAAAATTCAGTGGAGCAACCACACAGAAGAGGAAGCTACCTGGGAGCGCGAAGATCACATCAGGACGAAGTTTCCCGATCTCTTCAAATCCTAGGTAATCTTTTCGTCCTTTTTTCAAATCTCGGAACGAGATTTTGTTTAAGGGGGAAGGTTTATAAGATCCCAAAAATATTAAACTAGAATCATCAAACTCTATGCATCCAAATTTAGGGTTAACAAAAAAATTTCTAAATAAAAATATGAAAGCATGCATGTGTGTATGCATCCCATTTTGAATTCTTTTGAATTGCCTTGTTTATGTGTTTCTTTGCTTGTAATAGGATTCTTAGGTGAAATAAACATCATCTAAACAATCCCCACACTTTTCCCAAAGACAAATAAATAAAAACAAACAAAATAAAGGAATGGTCATTTCGACCAATTTAACTCCCATGCCTACTTTGGCTGTCTCTAACTTTCAGAACTTAACAGAAACTTGTTTGGATCTTTGCACCCCTTGATAGTACTCATAACAAAGTATCAAGGCCCACCTTCTGATCATCCAGAAACATTCAAATGCATAGTTTAAATGACAGTTTAAAATTGAATCTTTATCATATGGGAAGATCCCACTTTTTCAAAAACCACTCAAACCAGCTCAACTTTCAAAACCCAAGCATCTACAGACTCACCAGCACCTACCTAGCACACCCACCAAAAATCTTGTCAAAATTGAAAACTTGAATTCATGCGGCCATTTCATCAAACACCTTGCAGATGCAAATCAAATAAAATCCAAACACTATTTGGAGCAGTGGTTTGAGCCTAACTTGTTCCCTCTCTGGTTGCAACTAGGCTTTAGTAGATCATCTAGCTCATTTGTAAACATCTAGCACCACTGTAAGCTTGGCAATGTCATCAATGGTGAACAGCCGAAGCCACCCATGCCACCCAAGTGTAGACAAAGAGCCGTGCCAACCTTGTCTGAGAGATCACCCATGCCTCACCGCCCCCTCTCGACCAGCCCTGCCTCGAAGACATTGACTAGAGCACCCAGGAACGCTACGCCCGTGCCTCTGTCAACCATGCCGAGCGTGCGCCAGAGCGCCACCCTCGACACATGCCCACAGACCGCGCGCCGCCCTCGCGGCGTGCATACACGATCACCACCGTCCCAGGATACCGCCAGACATCCCCGTTCGCCGCCCCATGCCTCACAGCCACCGCTCGCCGTCGAAGACGCCGCCTCTGCTGCGCAGAGCATCACATGTTCCAGACCGTTTGCCACCACCCCTACACGCGCATTAAAGCCATAGAGCATCGCCAGGAGACCACCGATCGATCGCCACCGCCGGCCATGCCTCTAGCAGCCCGTAGCCATGTCGCCACCGTCTCCTGCCCATTCCGTTCGGTCTCGTCGTCGATACTATAAATAGAGGCCTCCCCCGCTCAAACTCTTCACACCATCTCACTCCCCTCTCCTCACTGATCGTTCCATCCCGTTCCCGGAGAAGGCGAGCAGCGCACCGCCGGAATTTGGCCGGAGCAGGCCGCCTCTGGAGAAGAAGGGCGCCGTCGATTTCGTCCACCCCAGGAGAAGCTACCGGTACCAGGAGATTCGTTGTCGTCGACTTCGTCGTCGCCTGCCTCGCCGACCCTCGCCTGAGCCCCGGTGAGCCCCCGACGACCCCCACCTGCCGCGTTAGGTTTCTGTCTCGCCGGCGCCGCCCGACGTGGACGATGAATAGCAGCCGTTCGATTAGACTTAGATCGTGCGGATGAGATTGCCCCGTACCGCTTCGCGTTTAAAGAGCCACTGACTGGTGGAACCCCCCTGTCAGTTGAGCCCCGCGCCGCGGAGTGACACTGGGCCGGCCCATTAGCAGTTCCCGCGCAGCCCAGTCGTTTGAATTTAACTTTTTCCATTTTAATTCAAACATAGTTATGTACCCAGTTTCAAAAATCAACCCAGCTTGATTCAGTGCACCAAATTAAATGAAACCAATTTTGTTAGAAATATATTGAAATGCTTAATCCAAGCCCGTTGGATTAAAATCATTTGAATCTATAGATCAACTTTGGTAAAAATAACAAGGCAGAACCTTTTCTGCATTCAAACATTTTTCAAATTTAAACCATAATAGCTTTTGAATTGATTCCAACTCTCAAAAATCACATTTGATCATACCTTTCAGAATATATAAAAACATTTGGGTTTACTTACATAAATAATGTTCAAGTAATAAAAGAATGCCACATAGGCATTTCTAGTCACTTTATTTAAGTAAAATAAAAGGTTAAACCTTATTAAATCGTGACACCACTTTAAATCAAATTCCCATATACTGAAATGTGTGGTGATGACATGTGTCAACATGATCCCATGTTTGGTTTGGATAATATTAAATCTTAAGTAGTTTTTCAATGAGTAGAAATTACTTTTCTAAAAATAAAAGGAATTAAACCAAGCTTTAACCTTGTAATGTTAGTGATGATGCTAGATCATCTATAGGACCCTTTTGTGTGATGATTGAAAGTAGTTAAGTATTGTTTGGTGATTGTGTACCTCGTATTTATAGACGCTAGTACCAACCAAGGATACGAGGAGGAAGGGGGATACTACGAAGAAGAAGCCGAGGAGAACTTCAACCACTGCTCTACACAAGTCAAGCCAATACTTTCAAGCTATTAACCTTGCAAGCTAACACTTGCAATTTAGCAAGCTTATACTGATACTTGTGCAAGCTAACACTTGCAATATACTATACCTATGCAAATAAATACTTGCTTGTACCATGCCAACTATATGCCTTAAGCATATATGATCATAACCACTTGATAAACCAATCCTAGTTTTACTTACAAGCTTTATACTTTATTTATTTATCAAAGCTCTTACTTAGAGTTTACTTAAGTAAATTTTAGATACTAGAAAGATAATTGAAGGTTGCATAAAGAGCATAAAATTTGGCCTAAGCTAGATAATCTTTATGTCATCCTAAGGCATGAGATTGAACTTAGTTAAACTCCACTAGTTTACCACCCCTCATTAGTACTTACCCCCACTTGTAGATGCTAGTGCTAAGCATAAAACTTGATCAACTTAGATGGGAATACTTGGTGGGAAAATGGTTATAAAACCTTGGAATGATGGATCATTCTATTGAAATGTTTTGGACATGTGTTTCCGAACACCAGATGATTTATGGTGATGAAAATGTTGAGGCATGAGCCTTAGCCCTTTATAAAACTGATGGTTGTCTGGATGCGATACCATTCCAATTTTACCGTACAACCACAATACCCGAGAATTGGGTAGGGCTTGACTGGAAGCTTATATACCTTAGTATTGGTTCCTTCACGCCCAAGGTCTGAGGTGAGGCTACCTTGTGAAGATTGTCCACCTGTGCAGTACCCAAGATGACAGTTGGTCATGGTTGGGAGGCCAAACTCACAGGAGAGGTGCTTATACTAGGGTGTGTAATTGAAAGGTTAGGATTGATTATCCGCATACTGAGTATGGTGAATTCAGGATTTGTTCCTGACGGATGTATCGAATGTTGTGGTGAAAGTGTACAATCTCTGCAGAGTGTCAAACTATTCGAATAGCCGCGTCCACGGTTATGGACAGTTGGAGTGGCCATACTGTTCCCCCGTCAGATATTTTTAAAATGACTTTTGAAACGAACTGAGACCTTGACTTGACCACAACAGAGTTGTGATATAAAATTCAAGTTCCCACTTAGGTGTTATAAAATTTGACTAGCTTTCTCTTGCTTCTGAACTTAGTAGATGTAAATCTGGCTTTTTTCAAAATAACCCTAGAGCTTAGTGTCCTACTACAAAAACCCCCTTCACTTGTTAGTATTAGTTTGCGAGTACTTAAAGAGTACTCATGGCTTTGTCCCTGGCTATTCCCGTAGCCAGACTATGAAGAGGAGTACCTGGAGGATGGACCCCCAGGAAGATTACGACAACTAGGATCATCTCCCATCATCAGCATTGCCTGTGACCCCGAAGATGGAGCTTCGCCTACGCTACCGTTATTATTACATCTTTCCGCTGCTTGAGTTGTATGAAGAATTGGATCATGAGATCCTTATTTGTGTAAGACCTTATGTATGGTTTGTAATGGATGATGTACTATGGTATCCAATTTTGTTATGTCTCGCAAAAATGGTAATCCTGGGATTGCGATGTATGGCATAACAGGCATCTGGGATTAAAAATCTGGGTGTTGACAGCAGGTGCAGTAACATTGGGTGTTGCAACAATCTTTTTGGGGAACTCATTGGAATATTGACCCGTCACTCCACACTCAAAGCAGGTGATTGTTGACTTGTCCTTTCTAGCAATAGGTACAACATTACTTCCAGTCCTTGGGGCAGTATTATTTTTGGGATTGGTGGGCCTTTGCAGTGCACGGTTGAAGTTATTGGTGTTTCCATGGTTGTAGAGGTGGTTGCCTCTAGGTCTTAGGTTTCCTCCGCTATGGTTGGGATGAAAGTTAGGGCGGGACATCAGTGGCCTAGTGTTTCTTGGTGCAAATCCAGAAGACGAACTGGGGCGATACTTTGGGGTATGGTGGGGTCCTGGTTGATGCATCATACGACGCTTACGATTTCCAGTAGCTTGGTTGATCTTTCCTTCCATATGGATTGCTGAATCAACTAAAGCTTCCAGATCAGCAAACGGGATATTGACTAACACCGTCTGCATCTCATCATGCAAACCATTCAAAAATCTCTCCTTTTTCTTAGCTTGAGTTCCAATCTCATCAGGGGCATACCTAGATAGAGACAGAAATCCGTCGCGGTACTCTACCTCAGTCATCCTTCCCTGCTTCAGCTCCTTGAATTCATCCCTCATCCGTAGAATCAAACCCGGTGGCACATGGGTGAACTTGAGTTTGAATTCATCCCAAGTCAAAATATGTCCTCCATTCATGGTACGGGTGCTATTACACCATGCTGTTGCAGAACCAGCCAGATAGTGGGTGGTGAACAGTACTTTCTCGGCCTCCTCTACTCCGGATACTTCCAAGTTGTTCTCCATAGTTTGCAGCCAGTCATCGGCATCAAAGGGCTCTTCTGACTTACTAAAGATAGGGGGATTGGTATTCTGGAAGTTCTTAAGTTTGGATCCATGATGATCCTGATTTCCAGGACCTTGGTTGTCATGTGCTAGTTGAGCGATCTGTTGAAGAGTGGCTAGATCTGCTTGACGCTCGGTCCTACCGGCTTCTTGGTCGGTTACTAACATTTGCAAGATTTGGACCATCGGGTCTTGAGATGAGCTGTTCCCTCCACGAGGCATCTGAAGATTGAGATAGATCATGAGATAAGAGGGAAATTTTTCTAAGGTTTATGGGTTTGGTTTAAAAGCTTTTAAACTTTTGAGTAAGGCTATGGTTTGAAAGCTAACAACTCATTATCATTAATTTCAAAGTCACACCATACAGCAACACATTCCAACACACACAACAACAAATAGATGGTTTTAAGAACCATTCTGGCAAGCTACGATATAGTAGGACCGGATACAACTCACACCTACGATAGTGCTCAAGTGCTACTACTCATCAGAACTGGTGGCTTCTTCATCATCAATGAAGTCGTGGTCCTCATCATCAGTGTGGAAATCCTAGTCCATGTCCTCAAAGTAGTCATCATCATCACTGAGATACGAGTAGGGATCTCCACGGATATCTTCCCCTTCGTTCTCCCTCACCTCAAGCTGCATGTCCCAATCATGGATAGTCTCCTCCAAAGATGACACCTTGTGACGAAGGCGTGCAATTATGCGACCCTTCTTGTCACGCAGCTGGCAAAATGACTTGCGCTCCTTCACGAGGATGGTGAAGGTCTGGTCCTTCTTGGCGGAAGCAAGTTGTTTCTCATTGGCATCAGCACGAGCATTGCCCAGCTCCTTCTGAGTCTCATGGAGCATGAAGGCAAGATGGTCCACATGTTGCTTCAACTCAAGGTGGCTTGGCAGATCCAGGGCTTGTCCATTGGAGTCACTTCTGGCGTAGTGAGCAAAGCGGGTGCCGACAATCTTGTTGATATTCTGCCCACATAATTGGGAAAGTGTGTTGGGGATATGCTATATGGGTATCCTTATAGCATGTCTCTTATCCGGCTAACCCGGGTGGCCCATAGTCGGTAGCATGGCCTATGGCCTTCTGGGCGGCCCAGTTAGATGGATCCAGAAGGGAGGCCCATGCCGGATAAAGGAAGGCTACGGTGGAGTCACCAGCGTACCCAGAGCCTTGGAGTACAAGATACACAAGACTAGTAATAGACAGTGTAGGACTCTGTAACCTGTCCGGCTAGGACTTTTCCCTGTAACCCTAGGACCTCGCGACTATATAAGTCGGGCCTATGGGAGACTTTAGGGCACGTTCATAGACAACTTCACACAACCTCGCACAGCGAACCGATCCCTGTAACTCGGCGTATTGCCCTTATAGTGATTTATAGCAGGAGTAGGATTTCGCCACCGTTGTGGGATCTGAACCTGGGTAAGCTGTGTTACCTCGTACCCGTTAACCGTCCGCCTTACCTCACGTCTCTAAACACACACTGTGAGGACCCCTCCATGGCATACTCGTCGGAAATACCACGACAGTTGGCGCCCACCGTGGGGCAAGAGGCGCTTCAGGCTCTTCAGCAGGCGAGGACCAAGATCTTTGCGGGAGTCGGTGAAACCGTAGCCATCGGACGCGTTCTCTTCTCTGGCAACGTTCTGATTGTCCCTCCCGACGAGTTTTGGATCCCGGCGAAGACGAACCCTACGCGGTGTTCGTTCGTTCCTATCGGAGACATCCACCTCTTCATCGGCGAAACCGACTCAGGCACTAGTTCCCTAGGAGTCGGAGGAGCATCAAGACCTGCACGGACCGCCTACGGGCAGGATACGTTCGCGGAAGGATCAATGTCGGATCTCTCTTCGGAGTTTGCCGGCAAAGATCGGAAAGCACCAAGGCCCGCGTGGACCGCCTACGGGCAGGATACATTCGCGGAAGGATCGATGTAGGATTTCTCTTCGGAGTTTGCCGGCAAAGATCGGAAAAATTCAAGGCCCACCCAAGCCGCCCCTGTGCAGGATATAAAGGTGGAAGATCACTTCAAATCCGCCGTCTTCGTCCGTGCGTCTGGACAGCAGAGATCCAAGTTCGTCGGCTTGGTTACCATCTTCGATCTGGCGCGTTGCATTCAGAGAGAGGGCGAAAACCCCGCGATTACCTGGCCAGATGGCTCCGTATAAGAGCCGATCTAGCCCACTACCCTGATGATAATGCTTTGTATCACTTCGTGGAAGGACTGGACCACGACACGCTTCTCCGACATTCTTTAAGACGGCAGCAGGCAATTGGACGCCTTACCCTCGAAGAGATGGTGAGCACCGTCAACAGCTATGCGGCAGCCCAGATGGAGCTTGCGCTCAAAGACGGAGAACCTCCGATTCAGCAGCCGCCGCCACCGCCTCCCGCCGCCATCGTCGCAGCAGCACCACCACCTCCAGTCATCGTCGAGCCCATTGCACCTCCACCGCCCGTCATCGAGGAAGTCCTGGCACCCTTCGACTCTGTCATTGACGCGCTTTATGCTGATTTCAGTGCAGATTCAGAGGAGATAGACTTTAGTCCAGAAGAGCTAGACTCCGCTATGCAGGAGATGGAGGAGGAGTACTCACGAGACGAGCAAGCCAACAACGCCGTCGCGTCCCGAGGGGTGTTCGTCACCATTGGGACGACGATGGATGAAGATCAACCCGGACGAGCTCCGCCTACAGCGCTGGAAAAGGGGAAGGGGCCACTTATTGTTGCTGATGATTATCGCGCAAAGGTCATGCCTCCTCCGCCTATCCCAGTGCAGCAGCCGCAGGAACTCGGCACCGGCCCGAGCAACAACAACACCGCAAACTTGCCACCTCCAGCATCTACGTCTGCAACATCCCAAGTTACTCCAGCTGATAGAGTGATGTACGACAATCTCCTCGTCGAGCCACTAACCATTGCTCATATCCGGAACGTGACCCAGCTTGACGAGAAGCGCCAGCAGCTGCTGGAGGAAGAGCAAGCCATCGCGGAGCAAGGCGCTAAACTAGATCGAGATCTGGTCAACGCGCAGAAGCTGAACCCATTAGAAAGCTTGATGGGGCAACTGCCCTCAGGTTTGTCTGGCATCTAGTGGTGAGATTTGGTCTCCCACATAGCATTATCACCAACCACGGAAGCAACTTGTCACTCAGAGAAGTGGAGGCATATTGCTGGGAGAAAAGCATCCGACTTGACCTTGCATCTGGGGCACACCCACAATCCAATGGTCAGGTTGAGCGAGCCAATGTATTAATTCTGCAGGGAATCAAGCCACGTCTTGAGGCACCACTACATAGAGCAGCTAGAGCCTGGGCGGAAGAATTGCCATCTGTGCTGTGGAGTTTATGAACTACACCCAACAGATCCACCGGATACACCCCTTACTTCATGGTATATGGAGCAGAAGCCATCTTGCCTTCCGACATCCTCCACGATGCACCAAGAGTTGCCGCCTACGACGAGGATGACGCTGAAGAATCCAGACGCCTAGATGTGGACCTTCTCGAGGAGGAGCGCGTTTTGGCCTGCCAAAGATCCACCATCTACCAGCAGAAGCTACGCAGCTACCATAGTCACCGCGTTTGGTATCGCTCGTTTAAAGAGGGGGATTTGGTGCTCCGACTTAAGCAGAAGAAGTCACACAAATTATCCCCGCCATGGGAAGGACCGTTCATCATAAGCAAGGCGCTGCTCAATGGGTCTTACTACCTTGTTGACAATCGTGAATTAAAGGATAGACCCAACAAGTATCATAGCATAAGCGACGTGACCCGGATGATGACTACCCGGAGCTTGATCGGCCATGGAACATAGCACAGCTACGTCCTTTTTACACTTACATTTTTATCTGATTGTATACATCTTATATGATCAATGAAATAAAGCTCTTTGGTTCACTCATATTTCTGAGTCTTTTACCTCCTTTAGTGTTCATTTTTGGATCATGTAAAACCTTTATGCACAAGCTTTGCCTTTGCACTTGTGAAAATTCCGCCTGCGGGCGTTAGCTTAATTTTTCTGGTCTACACGTTCTTTGTTGTTTTTATGTTGATTCTGGAGTAGTGACTTTTGGCACTTATTGTCGGCGATTTTGTGCTCAGGTTATTGACGGTGCCATTGGGCATCATCACCTAAGCGCATGGTTCCGACAACGAGTCTTCCGACTCACGAAAAGTCAAGAATAAGAACCAAAGTAATGGATAAGCCAGCACTTTCTTAAAAAATATGTACATGCTGGAAACTAGTTCTTAAGTAGCAAGAAGTAACAACCATTGTTTTCCACCTTAAGTTACATCGCCAAGTTTTTTCCGCGCATACACCAAAGAAGAAACAAATATTACAAAGTTGTTTTTCATTCCTTTGGCGCAGGAGACTTGGAAGCAGCATCATCACCAGCCAGAGAATCACCCTCAACATCGGCACTTTGGTGGGACTCGGAGGAATCTTGGTTGACGCTATCAATGGTGTTCATGGGCACGAAGACGTCAATGTCCACCAACTCGGCAACTCTGGTGTCGTAAGCCGCGAGTGATGACAAGATGGCTTCGTGATCAATCTCTTTGCCGTCATCGTCAACGTCGGGGATACTAGAGGTCACCGTGTCGATGTCGGAACCTTCGTAGTGTGCCTACACCATTGACAGCGCCATCCTTGCGCCAGCCCGTGCACATGAAGATTTCCAGCTTGTGATACGCTCGGGGGCTCGGCGCAAAATCTCCGAGTATTTCGCCACGGAGTCCGAGGCCTTGATGTGTATCTAGAGGGGCTTGGCAATCTCTTTGGCTTGGGTGATGGTGGTGTTGATGAAGTTGTCGGCAAGAACCATGCATTCCTTGGCTGGAGGGGGCGATCTGGTTAAACCCATAGGAGCTACAAATTCTGACAAGGATCACATGAGTTCAACAATTCAAAGTATCCAGACTACAGAAATACAAGGCGGAGGAAACTTACTGAAGATGCTCGCATTAGCCTGCCAGAGGGTGTCCGCCAGGGATTCTTTCTCTTGCTGGAGGAGCTGATAAGCCTCGCTATGGCGATGGTTTTGCTCATCAGCAGCTTGCTTCTGATCTTTTAAGATCTCAAGCTCCTCCTTCAAGCGATTGATTTCCGCGGAGGCGGAATCCTGCAGGGCCTTCATGGAATCCTCATGCATTTTCAGCATTTCTTCCCTCTCCTTTTTAAGGATCTTGTTCTCGCTGTCCATCTGCTGAATGTGCTTGGACTGCTCGACAATATCCTTGGCCTTGGCAACATGTTCTGCAAAGTCAGAGAAAACAAAGTACACAGTAAGTACTCGGAGAATGAAGGCACAAAACCAAGACGGAATGTGCAAAAAGAAAACATACTCTTGTTTTTGATGATCTGTTCCTTCAAGATAGCAGTTTTACCCTTTTCGTCTTCAAGATCTACGCGCATCTTCTGGTACTTGTCGTTGGCCATGCCCCTCCGAGCATTCTCGTTCTGTGGAAAAAAGGAAATAAGTTAAACCGTTGTTTAGTCTACTTGGAGCATCTAGTCGGAATCTTTCCACCTAGACACTCGGGGGCTACAGTGAAAGTTTTTTACTTAGCAATATGCTTAGCTTTTCTTTAAGCATCTAGTCGGAGCTAATTCAGTTCTCGATTAGAAGCTTGGGGCTACAGTATAAAGTTTTTAACTCGGAAAATGCTTAGCTTTTCTTTAAGCATCTAGTCAGAACTAATTCAGTTACAACTAGAGGCCTGGGGGATACAATATTGAAAATTATAAACATTGTGTATGCTACTCTTAAAGCATCTAGTCGGAATAGTTTGTTCCATCTAAATGCTTGGGGGCTATAGTGAGTGTTTTTTCGAACTTAGTCACTCTTAGAGCATATAGATGCAAAACCTATGGTTTTCCGTCTACATCCTCGGGGGATACAGTGGGATACTCATATGAAATGCAAAAGGCAAAGTAAACTTACAAGTGCAATAATCTTGAGGTTTGTAGCACTCTCGGCTAGTAGCTTGCCAAAGGAGATGCTGTTTCCTTGCAAGATATCCGCTTGTCGGAGAAGCTCCTCAAGACCGCACGTCGGAGATGATGGTACTCCTCCAGGAACCAGAGTTGTGTTACTCGGCGTGAGCACCGGGTAAACTATCTTCGGGAACTCAAAGGGTTTCTAGGGAGCAAGGGCGCCGCCTTTGGCAGAGGTACCAGCTTCCACCACCGCCTTGCCGCCACCGATGGCATCCTTAGCCGAAGCTTCAGCCATTTGTTGAGCGGTGCTCTCCTGCGTCGCCTGTTCTCCGACAACAGCAAGTTCGGTAGAGGGGCCAGAGTCCACTTCCATGTTGGAAGGGCCTGGTGCCTCTTTAGCTTGTGAGCTTGTCGAGGCAGACGAGGGCTTGACGGCAGGAGTAGCAGGGGCGATGGCGGGGGAGGCGTCGCGATGCAGCATATCTTTGATATTTCTAGAAGCCCCCAAAGTTTTGGAGGTCTTCTTGAGGCTGGTCGTGGCTTTCTTCCTGAGACGTGCAAAATGCATAAGTACATGAACAAGACAGATAAATAGACAATGTCGGAGAATGAGAAGCTTACACTAGGGGGGGGGCGCTTTGGCAAAAATCCCGGTGGCTTTTCTCTTCTCCACCTCCAGGGCGGCGGTAGTCTTTTTGGAGGCTCCACCCTCCATTTTCTTCTTCTTGCCTCCGTCGGCAGCGTCAGAGGTGGAGCTCTTCCGCTTTCGCGCCCACGGGACATCGTCGTCGGACACGACCATGACTTCCTTCATCTTTGGATCGTAGATTTGGGCAGCCAGGTTGCCCTCATCTAGATCGCTAAGCTATTAAGTGAGAAATCACCGTGTTAGATAAGATGGTATTCGCAAGATGGAAGAACTAGAGCATATGTCGTACACAGAAAATAAATACCTACCTTTGGGAACTTGCCATCTACGAACATGTCGTAGGTGATGGTGAAGCCACGCTTCTTATCCTTCACCTTGATGATGTCCTTTAGGAGGAGCTTGACGGAGTCGCTCGAGAAGTTATCCACGGAGATCCGGAGGGTATCCCTTCGACCACCGGTATACTCGTGCATGAACTTCGCGCGGTGCTGCAGAGGTTGGATTCGCCTGATGAATCAGCACATGTCTAGGTCCAAGCCGGTCAAACCCGTCTCTACGAACCATTCGATCCGCCTTATTGCGCGAGAAGTGTCGAGGTCGGAGGGAAGGGAGGCATGGGATCTCCATGTAGAAACTTCAGTGGCGGCTCCATCCACGAAGTCCGGGTATGTCACTTCTCGGCCCGCCAAAGGAATGTCGGGGCCGTAAAAGTACGTCCGCTGCCAGTTCTTGCAGGACTCGTGGCCGACGATGTCGGGGAACCGCCGGCCAGATCGAATCTTGAAGCTTATGGTGCCGCAGTTCCTAAGCTCCTCCTTACTATGTCTGGCTTCACGTTTGACGGTGAATAAGTACACGAACAAGTCTAACCTAGGCCTTATCCCTAGATAACCCTCGCAAAGTGCCGCGAAGTTACTAAGCACTAGGATACTATTGGGGGAGAGGTTATGGGGCTGGACCTTGTAGTGGTTCAAGATGGAGAGTAAGAAGTGGGAGATGGGCAGGGAAACGCCGCGTACCAGCTAAGCCTTGAGGTACACCTTTTCTCCTGCTTGGGGAGAAGGTGTCACCTCGCCGGCCGGCGCCGCCCGCCAGGCGAGCCCCTCCGTCGCAGGGAGGTAGCCTTCGGCGACCATCTCTTGGATGTCGCGGTCGGTGATGTCCGAGTCGCGCCAGTCGCCCTTATGCGAGTCTGGCTCCTCCTCCAGTGGTTCCAGCGCCGCCAAATTGTGGTCACCGCCGGTGGACTCGATCACCGCCGATGCGGGGATGACCAAGCCCTCTGGGGGCACGAAGACGGAGCTCGCCGGCTTCGCCGCGGCTTTGCTCGACGCCGCCATCGACGAGGAGGTGCTGCTGCTGGCCATGGGGTGATGGACGGGTGCGACTGACACAGATGGAAGCTAGGGTTTTCGAGGTTTCTCGCAGAGAGCTCGAGGAGGCGTGCGGCTGGAGGAAGAAGACGATGACGCAAAGAGAATGAGGTAAAACGTGAAAAATGCCCCACAGTTACTATTTATCATCCTCGGCGTCAAGATTCGTGCAGCTAATCGGACGGTTGCCGCGTAGACGACGTGTTCGCGAACGTGCGCGGAAATTTCGCCACGTCTCCAACCGTCGCCGCCAACGGTTCGTATCGCTCGCGCGGGAAAATCGGATATGATTGCGTTCTCTGCATCTGTGAGTTACGAGGCATCGCTGACCTAAGCCTACGTCGTCCTAGCTGACATGGGTAGATGAGCCGTCACATCAAAGATTCCGGCATGGACGGATTTAATCCGACTATGGAAGAGTATGATGGAAGATTCAACATTTCTCCGACTTACAAATCGAAGACGGAGAAAACCTTGCAGGGTTCTTTGGGAGGACTACAAGATGTTGTTTGACGATCTACCGACATCCATCTAGACGGAGAATTCCACGTGAAGAGGCAAGACGGCGCAAGATCTCGGAGTTCTCCGGGGGATACTATTGGGGATATGCTATATGGGTATCCTTATAGCATGTCTCTTATCCGGCTAACCCGGGTGGCCCATAGTCGGTAGCATGGCCTATGGTTTGCTGGGCGACCCAGTTAGATGGATCCAGAAGGGAGGCCCATGCCGGATAAAGGAAGGCTACGGTGGAGTCACCATTGTATCCGGAGCCTTGGAGTACAAGATACACAAGACTAGTAATAGATAGTGTAGGACTCTGTAACCTGTCCGGCTAGGACTTTTCCCTGTAACCCTAGGACCTGGCAACTATATAAGTCGGGCCTATGGGAGCCTTTAGGGCACGTTCATAGACAACTTCACACAACCTCGCACAGCGAACCGATCCCTGTAACTCGGCGTATTGCCCTTATAGTGATTTATAGCAGGAGTAGGGTTCCGCCACCGTTGTGGGATATGAACCTGGGTAAGCTGTGTTACCTCGTACCCGTCAACCGTCTGCCTTACCCCACATCTCTAAACACGCACTGTGAGTACCCCTCCATGGTTTACTCGTCGGCAATACCACGACAAAGTGCTTCCTGCATTGCTCTGGCCAGTCCATCGATCCAGTTGTTCTCTCTAATGGTGAAATGGATCTTCTCCAAGGTAGGTGGCTCCATCTTTCCGCGAAGATCGGCAA
The DNA here is from genome assembly GCA_916181665.1 of Avena sativa. Lineage (NCBI taxonomy): Eukaryota > Viridiplantae > Streptophyta > Magnoliopsida > Poales > Poaceae > Avena > Avena sativa. Next base: position 233,397,988 of record OV702279.1, read on the forward strand.
CTATCAGTCACTGCAGCTCCCCTCCGGGGTGATCATGGAGTTGTGCTCCATAGAACTCTGGATGTGGGTGATGACCCACAAGTATAGGGGGTGTATCGTAGTACTTTCGATAAATAGGAGTGTTGATCCCAACGGGGAGAAGAAGGTGTTGACTAGTGGTATGGAGAAGGAAATCTCTGGAAATACTTAGCAAATGGATTTTTAGGGGTTTTCTGATAAAGCAAGGAAATAAAGTGCAAGTAAATGAAGACAGAAAATAATTGCAGCAGTGGCCCAATCCTTTCTTAGCAAAGGACAAGCCGGTGGAAATACTTATGTGGACCAAACGTTCTCGTGGACACATGAGAATACTGTCAAGTGCTTTCATTTCATATAGCTGATTAATCTTCTTTGGTTTTATAAGTGTTGTGTGGGTGAATCTGTGCTAATGTAACGACCTTACTTGGACTAATACATACTTGTGATTAAACCCCTTGCAAGCATCCGCAACTAGAAGAAAGAAATTAAGATAAAAAACTAACCACAGCCTTAAACTCTGAGATCCTACACTCCCTTGTGCAATGGTTTCCTAACGGGGTTCAGGTTTCTGTCACTCCTACAACCCCACAATTAGTAGCCAAATACACAATGCATTCCCCTAGGCCTATAAATGGTAAAGTATCATGTAGTCGATGTTCACATGACACCACTAGAAGAATAACATCACAACTTAAATATTAAACCATTGAATAATACCTCAACACAATTCCACTACTAACAACATGACTTCTCCCATGTCCTCAAGAACTAAACTAACTACTCACGAGACATCATATGGATCAAGATCAGAGATGATATGATGATGGATAACAATCTGAACATAAACGATAATTCAATGGTTCCACTCACAAGCATCAACTACAATAGTAATCAACACTAGAAAAGTTTCCCCTAAGAACTATGCAACATTCAACACAATTGTTATAGCGGGATGGAGTGGTGATGATGGTGCTAGTGGAGATGATGGTGTGGATGATGATGATGATGATCCCGATGAAGTCTAGCTTGATGATGGTGTTGATGGCGGCAATCTCCCCTCTCCAGGAAGGAATTTTCTGGGCAGAAATCTTTCTGCTGGAGTGCTCTTTCTCTCTCGGTGTTTTCCACCCCGCAGAGGCGACAAAATCTTTTTGTGGTTGCTCCCCCGACTTTAGGGTTTCGAGGAGAATATATAGGCAAGAGGGCGGAGCCAGAGGTGGGCAAGGGTGGCCACACCCCCTAGAGGCGCGGCCCAGGGTGTCCCGCGCCTAGGGGGTGTGGGCCCCTTGTGTCCCAACTTTGCCTCCCCTTATGGCATCCTTCGTCTTCTGGGAAAATATAATTTTCTGTAGTATTTTTCTGATCTTTGCGAAATTGCATAAATAACACCGCTTTTTCCATCAGAATCCTGACTCCGGCAGTTCATCCTCCAAGAATCATCCAACATGCAAAAACAGATGAAAAGACATAAGTAACACCTCTTAAAATGAAATATATCAATGCATAGAGGCAAATTATGATATAGAATGGTGATGCAAATTGGACGTATCAACTCGCCCCAAGCTTAGACCTTGCTTGTCCCCAAGCGAAAAACTGATCATCTTAGTAAACATGTCCATAGGTTTATGGAGTGAAGTGTCGATAAAAAGAATACGGACAAGAAGCATCACACTTACAAATACACAACTCATAGAAGAGAGCTACTCACCATTATATAACTTAGGAGAATTTTAACATGCGGCCCGAAAGTTCATACGCCAAGGCAACACAGGGTCCAAGTTGCGTGTAATCTCGCGGAAGGGCTGTAGTAGCTTCCCCAATTGTCAAGAGGGGCCAAATGGGGGTAAATACAAATCTAACGACCAAACGATCGTTTGAACCAGTCAGTATTTCCCGTTATCCTTTGCGGTTGTGGACTGGTTTACCCCTGCAAGGACTACATATTCTTCTCTTCTCTGATCTTCTCCCCTAGTATTCCCCTCTCCATTACCTTGCTTAGCTCCGGCTACTGGTCTCCATATCGGAGAGCTCGCCGTTGCTCTCCATGCGTCCCCGCCATGGCCGGTCAACCTCCCACGCCCTTAATCGAAGCTCGCCGTCGTCGCCCTCGCCCTCGCCTTGTTTTTCCTAGTCAGCGTGTCGGAGCTTCGCGTCCCTAGCCTAGCCTCTCATCGCTGCCTAGACCTTCTCGCATAGCGGAGTGCATCCGGCCGAGCAATCCCGACCGGCGACCGGCCTCAGGCGGTTGCATGCTGTCGCGCACCCCAGGCATGGTAGCCCTGGCAAAGGAGTTCAACGACAATGCTCTCATGACCACCATGCTGGGCACGTGTCCTGTCATGTCGCCGGCAGACTTGCTGTCGGCTTTTAGGTCTCGTTTTGGGATCAGACGAAAAGTGATCAATATTGAGGTATGTGCACCGCCATTCGATTTCTTCGTCCGATTCACCCACAACTCAGACAGTGAGCGTGTTATGCATTCTTCCCGTTCTTTCGAGTGCTATGGGGAGAAAATGAGCTTCCTGCATTGGCATCATGCCTATGGGTGGGACGATCGCTTGGGGCAGCTTCAGTTCTTCTCTAAACTCGGCTTTGATGGCCTCCCTTTGCATGCTTGGGATCCGGAGGCCCTCAAGAAGGTCGTCAGTAGCCTTGGCAGCGAGCTGGTGGAGATTGTGCCACCGAGCGACAGATGGATCATCGAGGTAAAGGCGTGGATGAAAGATCCAAACACCGTTCCTAAGATGTACAATGTGGAGATTCCAAGCAGGGCAAGAGGACAGCTTTGCTGGAAGCACCTGTTGAGCATCCACCCGCAGGAGGTTCTAGATCCGCTACATGGCATTCAGGACCCCTGCGAGGCGGCCAAAAAGCGTCCTCGTCGCCTGCAGTGTTTGCCTGGAAGTATCGATGGCACAGGACCACCACCATTCCGCGAAGGAGCACACAATTTTGGTGGGGGGACCGGGCGTGGATAGGCTGGTGGTTCTGATTTCCCTCGAGTGAAGACAGAGGTTTAGTGAATCTGAAAGATTGCTGACTTGAGAGTCGAGCATGTAGTACACCTTATGTAATAGTTTGAACTGCTATAGTATGTGTGGCTACTAAATTTGTAATGTGTGGCTACTGAATTCGTAGTATGTGTGGCTAATGATTTCGTAGTTTGTGTGGCTAATGATTTGTAGTTTGTGTGGCTAATTAATTTGTAGTATGTGTGGCTAATGAATTTGTGTGCATAACCAAGGTTAGCCTCCGGAAAAGAGGGTGGGCTAGCAATGATCAATGTCACCATTGCCGGGAAAATGCTGCTGGTGAGCGATCCGAAAGGCACGAAATGCTGCTGGTTTGTATGCCTCGAACAATTTTTACATATATTTGTTCGAGATGGTGCGTGATTCTACATGGAACTTGCATGAATAAACCACCCAAGATCAGTTCATAAAATATTGTCTTCCTCTGATAAGTATGACAGTAAATTGAATTCGACCGCCGGTAGTAATTGAATAAATATATACATCTTGATAGTATTTGATTACTTCCGAACTAGTTGCATACTATAGTATGGGATAGCTGCGCAAAATGGGGCTATTGCCTCTACAAAAGGCATTCTACAGAGTTAGTCTCTGAACTTAACTATTGTACACTGAAAAAATTGCAGATCTCCATCATAAAAGTTGGCTAGCCAATTACCTTGAGAGTACGTAAGTTCAGCTATCGTTCAACCACAACTGAACTTTTTCCTTCTTGCCAAACTTCAAGAGATCTGCAATGTTTATGCACTAGTTGACGCGCTTGAACCAGCCCTGGTTCAGTACGACCAGCCGCGCCACCGCAACGATTTATTTGAAGGTGAACTCCGGCTTCTCATGGCAGGGATCGTAGGTCCCTGTGAATCTAAACCTGAATTCCGGCGCTGATTTGTTGTCCGTTGTCGGCTCCAGCTGTCGAACACTCCAACAAGCTAAGTGTAGATGGATGCACGCCGCCGCGGTGTGGACGCTGACGGTGCGTAGGATGGATCACCTTTGCCACTGACGGCGTGCGCCCATATTTCCCCATGGTAAGATTGCCTGCGCCGAGGCATGGAGGCGAGAGTTTTTAAACCTTAGCGCCACCCTGCTCGTGGGTTTATTTCCTCGACGGCGAGCTCGTAGGAATGCTTCGAAATGTACCTTCTTTATCGTGCGCAGAGCACACGAAAATGCCGCCGCGTGCATTCTCCACGATGCTCGGTTGGCCCTTCTCGACACCGCGGCAGCATTCGTCATTGCCACCGCCGCCGCCATAGATGCAGCACATTCTGTGAAATCAACCGTCTTGGATGGCAATGGAAGACCAGCCTTGTAGTACAGCCGCATGGCCTGCCTTAGAGGGGCCAAATAGCCAAGATTCGGCGAAAGCTGGGGCGGCAGCAGCTTTTGCTTAGGCGGGGCCATAGCTAAGCTTCCTAAGAGTGTATCTTATTTACTCGAAACTAGTTTGACTAACTGCTGAATCTTTATTTCCCTTTCTCAGCATAAGAGTGATAAGATATTAAAAATACAGGTCGTGGCTAGCAACCAGATTGGGCAATGTACTAGGCCAGGGTTCCATTTTAAGTATATTTATGAGTGTGTCCAGAAATTTTGTCTGTGCCACTACGATCGTAGAATTGTAACAACACCATCAGAAACATGGGAAGAGGACATGGCGTTTTATTTACTGGTGGGACCCGCAACCTCGACCGTCAACGACGCGCATCCTAGGTTAGAGGATTAGTGCTCTCAATTATTCTGTGATTTTCCATATTATGTAGCTCGCTCGCAGCTCCGCTCTGCTCCGCTCCACCGCTCTGGTCTTGCACGCCGCCACTCCATCCCCTCCGGCAACACTCTCGTCCTCCCCATGGACTATCATCCTCCCGTCATCCCCTACCCGCCCTGCCTTTCCCCCTTGCTTTGTCTCCTTGAATCCGTCGCCGCCCAGGCACGTCTGGGAACAAAAATCGTTTGGTGGGCGCTTGGTTCTCGCGCAATGACGGTGGCTTTCTGGATCCCGTGCGAAAATGGATCCTGCATGGCCGGAGAACACAAAGATGGGTCCTTCCCGGACAGAGAGCAAGGAGATGGACCCTTCAAGGCTGGAGAACATGGAGGAGCAAGAAACAGGGGAAGAGGACACGAGGTGCAAATATTTGGTGCTCTGGAGCCCATTGCACGTGCGGTAGATCCTCCCTAAAGGGTAAGAACTGCAATTCAATCTCTGCATCTCCCAATTAGCATTTCTAGACCCGTGTTGATGGAGAGGATCCGTGTTGGTGACCATAGGATGTCTGCTTCATCCAGATTTCTTTTGAAGATTCGACATGGGTGTCGGATTAAAACCTTGTCCGACGGTAGAATTGCAGTTACCAGTGGATTTGATTATCGGCTGACAGTAGATGCGGAGGACATAACTCTAAGTGACCTGCACATGCAATTTGGCAAGTTTCCCATTGGCCAGCAAGATGAATTCATAATCAGGTACTACAACACAAATTTGCAGACTTTCTGCGACGTTAGAACTGAGAGGATCTAGCCATGATGTGGAGTAAACACCTCGGCACGGGGACTGTGCTGATGTTTGTGCATATCATTAACAAAGATACTGGGGAAGAGACTGTCCTGAATGATACCGGGCCATGTGGAATGCGAACAGAGCAGGTTCTGTTTTCGATACCGAGCGCGACCGACCAACCTTTTGTTGAGCATGAAGACATCGAAATGTGTGGCGTCCAGGGTGATTTTGTGCTCGAAGATGATGATGATGATGACGAGAAAGCATATCCAGATGTGGCTGCTGACCCTGATAGGATGGAGAGTAGGGAATATTTGGTTGATTCGAACTATGAGCCTGACTATGGGACTGATGAGGAAGAGGAATGTGAGGATGGGGAAATGGGATGCAGATACAATGACGAAGATGAGGACAGGCCAGTGATACACTTTGACAGGGACAACCCAACAATTGATAAGGGGACTGTCTTTGATACTGTCGAGGAATGCAGATATGCCGTTGCTACCTATGCAATAAGAGTTGGGTTCGAATTTATCGTTGAAAATAGTGACCAAAAGAGATTTAGGGTGCATTGTAGGGAAAGTAAGGTGTGTAAATGGAGATTGCATGCATATCCAATGCGGGGTGGACACCCATTTCAGGTTATAATAGCTACATTTAGTTTCGGTCTTTCTCATATTTGTTCTGCTGATGAGTCCTCTGATTTATTTTTATTCCCATTGAATGCAGATCAAGGTAAACATGAAGAAACACAATTTCCCTAATACTTTAAGTGATAAAATTAGACTGGCGACAACCAAGTGGATTGCTGCTATGGTACTTGACTGGGTGAGGCAGGATCGTAGCATTGGACCTGCTGTACTCAGAACTAAGCTTACTGAAAATTTTAACGTTCTGATTCCTTACCATAGAGTCTTTGATGGGAAGGACATGGCTCTAGACTTCACTCAGGGCAAGTGGACTTACAGTTTTCACATGTTGTATAGTTTCAAAGCTGAGGTAGAGAAGACATCACCTGGTAGTGTTGTTGACATTGATTACGAGGTTGTGAAAGGAAGAAAAAAGGTCTCAAGGGGGGTCAAGTATAAGCAGGCAGATAAGAAATGCTTCAGGAGATGTTTTGTCTGCCTGAAGGCATGATGGAAGGGGTTCCTAGACGGCTGCAGACCATACTTGGCAGCATATGCAACTTCTTTAACAGGGAAGTTTAGGGGACAGCTTGCTACCGCTTGTGTCGTGGACGCGCATAACTGGATTTTTCCCGTAGCCTATGATGTTCTTGAGGGTGAATCGACTGAAAGCTAGACATGGTTCATGCAGAGACTACGTGCAGTAATTGATCACCCTGAAGGCTTGGTGATACACACTGGTGCATGCAAGGGGCTTCAGAATGCTGTTGATGCTGTGTTTCCTGGGGTTAAGCATAGGGAATGCATGCAGCACCTCGCTACTAGCTTCACGAAGAAGTTCAAAGGAAAGACCTTTGAAGACAACTTGTGGCGATCAGCATACACGTACACCCCAAGCACACATGCTACTTACATGCAGAACTTGTATACCATGCCAAAGCTGAAAGAATACCTCGAAGAACATCATAACAAGTTATGGGCCAGAAGCAAGTTTGGTGAGTTCAGAAAAGTGGATTTTGTTTGCAATAATCTGATAGAAAGGTTCAATGCTAAGATTAGGAGCATGAAGTCACTTGCAATTGTTATTTTGGTAGATGCAATAAGACAGTGTATAATGGTGAAGATAGATTTTAGACAGAGGATTTGTGCGAGAAAATTTGTAGGCCATAAAATAATTCCAAAGGTGGTTTTATTACTGAATGCAAGATCCAGGGCAATGAGAACGATAAAGATGAGGATGATCAGAAGTTCCAATACATTGGCCGAGGTTTATGCACAAAACAAGCACGGAACTGAACAGAGGTTTACTGTAGACATTGGTAACAAGAATTGTTCATGCAGGAAGTGGCAGGTTACTGGTCTGCCATGCCACCATGCACTGCACTTCATCTTAAAGCTGAGAGGTAGAGGTGCTGAAATAGAGAACTATGTTCATAAATATTTCTCCGTGGACAAGTTTGCTGCAACTTATGCAGAAAACATACCACCTATTGCTGATGAAAATGATTGGGAGATAGTCAATCAAGGGTTCAAACTTGAACCACCAGTTCTTAGGAGGCCACCTAGGAGGCCTAGAAAGGAAAGTACCAAAGCGTTCACCGCAAAAGGTTCGAGACTAGGAGCAAGGAAGCGGAAGTGTAAACGGTGTGGAGGGTTGGGCCATATCAAGAGGCTATGCAAAAACCCAGTTCCACGTGATTTCGGGGATGCTGACCTTGTCCCCATTCACATCACGCAGGAACAAGATGAGGCTTCTCAAGCAGAACTGGAGGAAGCGCAGCGACATGACGTGGAGGAAGTGCTGCATGTGAAGGAAAACAGTGATGCGCATGTGGAGGGAAACATTGGTAAGAAGCAATTGGCTGAGGACGTGGACGTTTCGGTGGTGATAGGGGCGAAAAGAAACAAAAGAGTAAGCAGGAGAGGAAGGGAAACGATAATAATGGAGTTGAGTTTGAATATGAAGAAGTTGCTGGGGTGATTGAGGATGTTCTTGAGAATCTTTCGGCAAACTGCAGGAGAAACAATAAATCCCTGTCAATCTCGTCTCTATACGATTCTCCGGATGAAAGGTAAGCTTGAAACTAGTTTTACTTGTCATTTTGATCATTTTTGTTTCTGTCCTCATCAACTGTTGTTTAGTGCAGCACGTGATTGAATAGTAATAAGAGGAGCAGAGAGGAGGTGACACAGTAACGTCGTTTCTTAAATTTTCATTGAAATTTATTTATATCTGGTACTTGTAACGAGTATGTGATGTGTGGTGTCGACCTGATTCGAGGTCGTTATATTGTACATTAATTTTTAAACTGATTACCTATAAACAATAATCATGGATTTGTAACAATTCAACGACCAAAATTATGGCCGTGCCATGGAGTTTCCTCGTCGCCTGCAGTGTTGGCATGGAAGGATCAATGGCACATAACGGTGCATCAAATCCGCTATTGAGTCCGGATGAACTGGGGGCGAGGGCGGATTCATTATTGTTGGGGTTTCTTGGAGGAGAGTGATGGTGGCCTGCAAGAATCGATTCTGTAGGCGAGAAAGAAGTGCGAAGTATATGGAGAAGATGGGAGGCTCTTAGATCGAGGGTTGTTTGCGTGTTGCCTCGTTGGTCTTCTACAGTGCGCAGCTGTATCGCGGACGCCGACTGGACTAGCAAGCGGGGAGCAGATCTTTTGCGGATACGCGCATCTCCTTCTCTTCTGACACACACCAAAATTATGACTGTGCCATCAAGTGCTGGGAGGAGAGATAACGTACCGTCCCATCAGCCTCGCCTCGTCTTTGTCAGCGACGTCGCATCGGCAACGTCAAGGGCATTGATGCTCTATAAGAGGAAAAAGGCTAGACTCAAACAACGTTGTACACGCTCTTACAACTTGGCCATTCTATTCGAACAGGTAATTAAAGCAACTGTACATAGATTAAATTTAGGCTCAAGTGACCCTAATCGACTATGCCGCTCCCGCTGTGTTCGTCGTGCATGACGTCCTCCGCGTCGGCGTCCGCCTCTTCCTAGTCCAAATCTATGAGGATGAGCCCGACGACGTTCCTCTTCACGAGTGCTGCATGGCGCATAGCATCGATAATGGTGGAGGGCATACGCCTAGGCACTGCCCAGAAGCGCTACCTCCCTTCGGGGTGGCGCATATCCGGGTGGCTCTCCGAACAGCGTGCTCTGCAAATCCAAATCAACGCCTCCCGCTCCTTCTTGAAACACCTTAGCCAGTATGCGCTAGTGCGTGCGTATCGGTCCATTGCTCTCTTCTGCTCCGGCAGCTGGCGGCAACGCTCCTCGATCTGCCTCGACAACATGATGCCGTGCAGGAGCGGCTCCACGGGCACCCCGGCGTAGCTAAGATCGTAGCCGGCTGGTAGCCTCGCAAGCGGCAGCGCGAGTATGTCATACTGGGTGAACAACTCTACCTTGTGCAAGCCGAGACGGTGCTCTCCGTGGCTAGGTGCCATTTTTAAGGTAGGATTCAACGCTAGTGCTGATGCGAGTTGGAGGGAACGAACGGGGTTTGAGCTTCGGCCACACGGTCGTGTTTATAAAGTCAAGGAGGTAGGCCAACAGGTGGTTGCTAGGGCCAATAAGGACGTAGAAATGCCCACTTACGGATTGCTATTGCAAAGGACGATCCTTATCGTCCATTCTCCCCAATCCAACTATGCCTAACAATTGGGACGCCGAATCATCCTGGCCCCGTGTGGGTGGGGGGGGGCTTCTAGAAGGCCCTAATCTTGCACCTCCTTTAGGAAAACACCGGCTTTCCGGGTCCAGAAAATGGAAAGTCGAGATTTCTCCAAAGCACCACGAAATCTCTAGTTGGAGAAGTCGCTTGCGATGCCGAGAGGGAGCTGGGTGCCAGGTTTGGGATCAATCCATGGAGTGGTTCCATGTTCTGGGCAGCGTGGGGGGGGATCTAGGGTCGAAAGCCATGTTTACTCACACTCGATAGACATCCTGGTGGTGCCTTGGGTGCCAAATGACCTGGTATGACCTGCCTATTATTTCATGAGGGCAGTGGGTCACATGCAAGGGCTCCAGGAGCCGTTTTCACGTTTTTTTGTTTTTTAGATTTTGTTTGGTGCTGCCCAAGAAAACGGCGAAATCCGACGATGGCCGCAGCAACACGACAGTGGGTGCAATCTTGGACCCAGACATGCATCCAGCCTAGGTACCCCATGGGGCACCCCAAACCATTTTTCCCCAAAAATTGAGAGTGTCTTATAGGGTACATACAGTTAGAAACCTCCTTTACCGGGCCGTAACTCGGAAAAAATACAGTGCATGCCTGCACCACGAGATAAATACCCACCTCTAGGAATGGCCATGCACCATGGTGTAGCATGCGTGGAAATTTTCTCGGGCCCATGGGCGCGCCCTATTCTTGCACCTCCTTTCGGAAACCACCGGTTTATTCGGTCTAGAAAATGGAAAGTTGAGATTTCACCAAAGCACCACAAAATCTCTGGTTGGAGAAGTTTCTTGCGATTCTGAGAGGGAGCTAGGTGCCAGGTTTGGTCTCAATCCATGTAGTGGTTCCATGTTCTAGGCAGCGAGGGGGGGGGGTATCTAGGGTTGGAAGCCATGTTTACTCACACTCGATACACATCCTGGTGGTGCCTTGGGTGCCAAATGACGTGGTATGCCCTGCCTATGATTTTATGATGGCAGTGGGTCACATGCAAGGGCTCGAGAAGCCGTTTTCACGTTTTTTTGTTTTTTTAGATTTTGTTTGGTGCTTCCCAAGTAAACGGCAAAACCCGCCGGCGGCCGCGGAAATGCGATGGTCGGTGCAATCTTGGACCCAGGCATGCATCCAGCCTAGGTACACCATGGGGCACCCCAAACCATTTTCCCCCGAAAATTGAGAGTGTCTTATAGGGTACATACAGTTAGAAACCGCATTTACCGGGCCGTAACTCAGAAAAAATACAGTACATGCCTGCACCACGAGATAAATACCCACCTCCCGGGAATGGCCATGCACCATGGTGTAGCATGCGTGGAAATTTCCTCGGGCCCTTGGGCGCGCCCTAATCTTGCACCTCCTTTAGGAAAACGCTGGTTTTTTGGGTCCAGAAAATGGAAAGTCGAGATTTCTCCAAAGCACCACGAAATCGCTAGTTGGAGAAGTTGCATGCGATTCCGAGAGGGAGCTAGGTGCCGGGTTTGGACTCAATCCATGGAGTGGTTCCATGTTCTGGGCAGCAAGGGGAGGGGGGATCTAGGGTTGGAAGCCATGTTTACTCACACTCGATAGACATCCTGGTGGTGCCTTGGGTGCCAAATGACCTGGTATGCCCTGCCTATGATTTAAAAACGGCAGTGGGTCACATGCAAGGGCTCCACGAGCCGTTTTCACGTTTTTTTTTATTTTTTTAGATTTTGTTTGGTGCTGCCCAAAAAAACGGCGAAAACCGCCGGCGGCCACGGCAACGCGACGGTCGGTGCAATTTTGGACCCAGGCATGCATCCAGCCTAGGTACCCCATGGGGCACCCCAAACCATTTTCCCGAAAATTGAGAGTGTCTTATAGGGTACATACAGTTAAAAACCGCATTTACCAGGCCGTAAATCGGAAAAAATATAGTACTTGCCTGTACCACGAGATAAATACCCACCTCGTGGGAATGGCCATGCACCATGGTGTAGCATGCGTGGAAATTGCCTCGGGCCCATGGGCGCACCCTAATCTTGCACCTCCTTTAAGAAAACGTTGGTTTTTCGGGTCCAGAAAATGGAAAGTCGAGATTTCTCCAAAGCACCAAAAAATCACTAGTTGGAGAAGTCGCTTGCGATGCCGAGAGGGAGCTAGGTGTCGGGTTTTGGCTAAATCCATGGAGTTGTTCCATGTTCTGGGCAGCGAGGGGGGGGGGATCTAGGGTTGGAAGCCATGTTACTCACACTCGATAGACATCCTGGTGGTGCCTTGGGTGCCAAATGACCTGCTATGCCCTGACTATAATTTTATGAGGGCAGTGGGTCACATGCAAGGGCTCCAGGAGCCGTTTTTAGTTTTTTTTTTTTAGATTTTGTTTGGTGCTGCCCAAAACAAAACGGCGAAACCCGCCGGCGGCCGCGGCAACATGACGGTCGGTGCAATCTTGGACCCAGGCCTGCATCCAGCCTAGGTACCCCATGGGGCACCCCAAAACATTTTCCCGAAATTTGAGAGTGTCTTATAGGGTACATACAATTAGAAACCGCATTTACCGGGCCGTAACTCGGAAAAAATATAGTACATGCCTCCACCACAAGATAAATACCCACCTCGCGGGAATGTCCATGCACCATGGTGGTGCGTGCGTTGAAATTGCCTCGGGCCCATTGGCGTGCCCTAGTCTTGCACCTCCTTTGGGAAAACGCCGATTTTTCGGGTCCATAAAATGGAAAGTCGAGATTTCTCCAAAGCACCACAAAATCACTGGTTGGAGAAGTCTCTTGCGATGCCAATAGGGAGCTAGGTGCCAGGTTTGGGCTAAATCCATGGAGTGGTTCCATGTTCTGGGCAGCGAGGGGTGGGGGATCTAGGGCTGGAAGCCATGTTACTCACACTCGATAGACATCCTGGTGGTGCCTTGGGTGCCAAATGACCTGGTATGCCCTGGCTATGATTTTATGAGGGCAGTGGGTCACATGCAAGGGCTCCAGGAGCCATTTTCATGTTTTTTTTGTTTTTTAAGAATTTGTTTGGTGCTGCCCAAGAAAACGACGAAACCGGTCGGCGGCCGCGGCAATGCGACAGTCGGTTCAATCTTGGACCCAGGCATGCATCTATCCTAAGTACCCCATGGGGCACCCCAAACCATTTTTCCCGGAAAATTGAGTGTCTTATAGGGTACATACAGTTAAAAACCGCATTTACCAGGCCGTAAATCGGAAAAAATACAGTACTTGCCTTCACCAAGAGATAAATAACCACCTCCTGGGAATGGCCATGCACCAGGGTGTAGCATGCGTAGAAATTTCCTTGGGCCCATGGGAGCGCCCTAGTCTTGCACCTCCTTTGGGAAAACGCCGGTTTTTCGGGTCCAGAAAATGGAAAGTCGAGATTTCTCCAAAGCACCACGAAATATCTAGTTGGAGAAGTCGCTTGCGATGCCGAGAGGGAGATAGGTGCCGGGTTTGGGCCAAATCCATGTAGTGGTTCCATGTTCTGGGCAGCGAGGGGGGGATCTAGGGTTGGAAGCCATGTTACTCACACTCGATAGACATCCTGGTGGTGCCTTGGGTGCCAAATGACCTGGTATGCCCTGCCTACGATATTATGAGGGCAGTCGGTCACATGCAAGGGCTCAAGGAGCCGTTTTCACGTTTTTTTTGTTTTTTTAGATTTTGTTTGGTGCTGCCCAAGAAAACGACGAAACCCGCCGGCGGCCACGGCAACGCGACGGTCGGTCCAATCTTGGACCCAGGCATGCATCTATCCTAGGTACCCCATGGGGCACCCCAAACCATTTTTTCCCGAAAATTGAGTGTCTTATAGGGTACATACAGTTAAAAACCGCATTTACCAGGCCGTAAATCAGAAAAAAATACAGTACATACCTGCACCACGAGATAACTGCCCACCTCCTGGGAATGGCCATGCACCATGGTGTAGCATGCGTGTAAATTGCCTTGGGCCCATGGGCGCGCCCTAGTCTTGCACCTCCTTTGGGAAATCGCCGGTTTTTCAGGTCTATAAAATGGAAAGTCAAGATTTCTCCAAAGCACCACGAAATCTCTAGTTGGAGAAGTCGCTTGCGATGCCGAGAGGGAGCTAGGTGTCGGGTTTGGGCTCAATCCATGGAGTGGTTCCATGTTCTAGGCAGCGAGGGGGGAGGGATCTAGGGTTGGAAGCCATGTTTACTCACACTCGATAGACATCCTGGTGGTGCCTTGGGTGCCAAATGACCAGGTATGCCCTTCCTATGATTTTATGAGGGCAGTGGGTCACTTGCAAGGGCTCCAGGAGCCGTTTTCATGTTTTTTTAGATTTTGTTTCGTGCTGCCCAAGAAAACGGTGAAACCCGCCGGCGGCCGCGGAAACGCGATGGTCGGTGCAATCTTGGACCCAGGCATGCTTCCAGCCTAGGTACACCATGGGGCACCCCAAACCATTTTGGAAATTTCCTCCTGGGAATGGCCATGCACCATGGTGTAGCATGCGTGGAAATTGCCTCGGGCCCATGGGCGTGCCCTAGTCTTGCACCTCCTTTGGGAAAATGCCGGTTTTTCGGGTCCAGGAAATGGAAAGTCGAGATTTCTCCAAAGCACCATGAAATCTCTAGTTGGAGAAGTCGCTTGCGATGCAGAGAGGGATCTAGGTGCTGGGTTCGGGCTCAATCCATGGAGTGGTTCCATATTCTAGGCAGCGAGGAGGGGATCTAGGGTTGTAAGCCATGTTTACTCACGATAGACATCCTGGTGGTGCCTTGGGTCCCAAATGACCTGGTATGCCCTGCCTATGATTTTATGAGGGCAGTCGGTCACATGCAAGGGCTCCAGGAGCCGTTTTCACGTTTTTTTTGTTTTTTAGATTTTGTTTGGTGCTGCCCAAGAAAACGACGAAACCCGCCGGCGGCCGCGGCAACGCGACGGTCCGTTCAATCTTGGACCTAGGCATGCTTCCAACCTAGGTACCCCATGGGGCACCCCAAACTATTTTCCCTGAAAATTGAGAGTGTCTTATAGGGTACATACAGTTAAAAACCGCATTTACCAGGCCGTAAATCGGAAAAAATACAGTACTTGCCTTCACCAAGAGATAAATAACCACCTCCTGGGAATGGCCATGCACCAGGGTGTAGCATGCGTAGAAATTTCCTTGGGCCCATGGGAGCGCCCTAGTCTTGCACCTCCTTTGGGAAAACGCCGGTTTTTCGGGTCCAGAAAATGGAAAGTCGAGATTTCTCCAAAGCACCACGAAATATCTAGTTGGAGAAGTCGCTTGCGATGCCGAGAGGGAGATAGGTGCAGGGTTTGGGCCAAATCCATGTAGTGGTTCCATGTTCTAGGCAGCGAGGGGGGGGGATCTAGGGTTGGAAGCCATGTTACTCACACTCGATAGACATCCTGGTGGTGCCTTGGGTGCCAAATGACCTGGTATGCCCTGCCTACGATATTATGAGGGCAGTCGGTCACATGCAAGGGCTCAAGGAGCCGTTTTCACGTTTTTTTTGTTTTTTTAGATTTTGTTTGGTGCTGCCCAAGAAAACGACGAAACCCGCCGGCGGCCACGGCAACGCGACGGTCGGTCCAATCTTGGACCCAGGCATGCATCTATCCTAGGTACCCCATGGGGCACCCCAAACCATTTTTTCCCGAAAATTGAGTGTCTTATAGGGTACATACAGTTAAAAACCGCATTTACCAGGCCGTAAATCAGAAAAAAATACAGTACATACCTGCACCACGAGATAACTGCCCACCTCCTGGGAATGGCCATGCACCATGGTGTAGCATGCGTGTAAATTGCCTTGGGCCCATGGGCGCGCCCTAGTCTTGCACCTCCTTTGGGAAATCGCCGGTTTTTCGGGTCTATAAAATGGAAAGTCAAGATTTCTCCAAAGCACCACGAAATCTCTAGTTGGAGAAGTCGCTTGCGATGCCGAGAGGGAGCTAGGTGTCGGGTTTGGGCTCAATCCATGGAGTGGTTCCATGTTCTAGGCAGCGAGGGGGGAGGGATCTAGGGTTGGAAGCCATGTTTACTCACACTCGATAGACATCCTGGTGGTGCCTTGGGTGCCAAATGACCAGGTATGCCCTTCCTATGATTTTATGAGGGCAGTGGGTCACTTGCAAGGGCTCCTGGAGCCGTTTTCATGTTTTTTTAGATTTTGTTTCGTGCTGCCCAAGAAAACGGTGAAACCCGCCGGCGGCCGCGGAAACGCGATGGTCGGTGCAATCTTGGACCTAGGCATGCTTCCAGCCTAGGTACACCATGGGGCACCCCAAACCATTTTGGAAATTTCCTCCTGGGAATGGCCATGCACCATGGTGTAGCATGCGTGGAAATTGCCTCGGGCCCATGGGCGTGCCCTAGTCTTGCACCTCCTTTGGGAAAATGCCGGTTTTTCGGGTCCAGGAAATGGAAAGTCGAGATTTCTCCAAAGCACCATGAAATCTCTAGTTGGAGAAGTCGCTTGCGATGCAGAGAGGGATCTAGGTGCTGGGTTCGGGCTCAATCCATGGAGTGGTTCCATATTCTAGGCAGCGAGGAGGGGATCTAGGGTTGTAAGCCATGTTTACTCACGATAGACATCCTGGTGGTGCCTTGGGTCCCAAATGACCTGGTATGCCCTGCCTATGATTTTATGAGGGCAGTCGGTCACATGCAAGGGCTCCAGGAGCCGTTTTCACGTTTTTTTTGTTTTTTAGATTTTGTTTGGTGCTGCCCAAGAAAACGACGAAACCCGCCGGCGGCCGCGGCAACACGACGGTCCGTTCAATCTTGGACCTAGGCATGCTTCCAACCTAGGTACCCCATGGGGCACCCCAAACTATTTTTCCTGAAAATTGAGAGTGTCTTATAGGGTACATACAGTTAAAAACCGCATTTACCAGGACGTAAATCGGAAAAAATATAGTACTTGCCTGTACCACGAGATAAATACCCACCTCCTGGGAATGGCCATGCACCATGGTGTAGCATGCGTGAAAATTGCCTCGGGCCCATGGGCGCGCCCTAGTATTGCACCTCCTTTGGGAAAATGCCGGTTTTTTGGGTCAAGAAAATGGAAAGTCAAAATTTCTCCAAAGCACCACGAAATCTCTAGTTGGAGAAGTCGCTTGCGATGCCGAGAGGGAGCTAGGTGCTGGGTTAGGGCTCAATCCATGGAGTGGTTCCATGTTCTGGGCAGCGAGGGAAGGGGGATCTAGGGTCAGAAGCCATGTTTACTCACACTCGATAGACATCCAAGTGGTTCCTTGTGTGCCAAATGACCTAGTATGCCCTGCCTATGATTTTATGAGGGCAGTGGGTCACATGCAAGGGCTCCAGGAGCCGTTTTCACGTTTTTTAATTTTTTTTAGATTTTGTTTGGTGCTGTCCAAAAAAGTGGCGAAACCCGCCGGCGGCCGCGGCAACCTGATGGTTAGTGCAATCTTGGACCCAGGCATGCTCCAGCCTATGTACCCCATGGGGCACCCCAAACCATTTTTCCCTAAAATTGAGAGTGTATTATAGGGTACATACAATTAGAAACCGCATTTATCGGGCCGTAACTCGGAAAAAACACAGTACATGCCTGCACCACGAGATAAATACCCACCTCCCGGGAATGTCCATGCACCATGGTGGTGCGTGCATGGAAATTTCCTTGGGCCCTTGGGCACGCCCTAATCTTGCACCTCGTTTGCGAAAACGCCGGTTTTTTGGGTCCAGAAAATGGAAAGTTGAGATTTCTCCAAAGCACCACGAAATCTCTAGTTGGAGAAGTCACTTGCGATGTCGAGAAGGAGCTAGGTGCCGGGTTTGGGCTCAATCCATGGAGTGGTTCCATGTTCTGGGCAGCGAGGGGGGGGGGATCTAGGGTTAAAAGCCATGTTACTCACACTCGATAGACATCCTGGTGGTTCCTTGGGTACAAAATGACATGGTATGCCCTGCCTATGATTTTATGAGGGCATTCGGTCACATGCTAGGGCTCCAGGAGCCGTTTTCATGTTTTTTTTGTTTTTTTAGATTTTGTTTGGTGCTGCCCAAGAAAACGACAAAAACCGCCGGCGGCTGCGGCAACGCGACGGTCGGTTCAATCTTGGACCCAGGCATGCATCCAGCCTAGGTACCCCATGGGGCACCCCAAACCATTTTTCCCCGGAAATTGAGAGTGTCTTATAGGGTACATATAGTTAAAAATAGCATTTACCGGGCCATAACTCGAAAAAAATACAGTACAGGCCTGCACCACGAGATAAATACCCACCTCCCGGGAATGTCCATGCACCATGGTGTAGCATGCGTGGAAATTGCCTCCGGCCCATGGGCGCACCCTAATCTTGCACCTCCTTTGGGAAAACTCCAGTTTTTCGGGTCCAGAAAATGGAAAGTCGAGATATTTCCAAAGCACCATGAAATCTCTAGTTGGAGAAGTCGCTTGCGATGCCGAGAGGGAGCTAGGTGCTGGGTTTGGGTTCAATCCATGGAGTGGTTCCATGTTTTGGGCAGCGAGGGGGGTCAAGGGTTGGAAGCCATGTTTACTCAGATTTGCCGTCTATGCTAGTCACGAATACTCAGAAAAGCCCTTAGTATAGCTCACGCAGAAACCAGCACGCTCTAATTGGTCAGATAGTTGTCACCCAGATCGTGCCAGCCAACTGTAGATCCTCTTTAATCCAACGGCCACACGAAATTGTTATAGTAGCAACATCCCAGTATTATTACACACGACATGGTAGTTACAACAATTACAATGCAGGACGTGGCAGTTAAATATGTAATAATAAGAATACTAACAACAGAGTAGGCAACTCCCTCCTTGTATATACGCGCCCTGTCCTCGTCGGAGTCCTCCTCCTCCTCGTAGTCCCACGGGTCAACGTCACTCTCCTACGCTTCTGCCTCCAACTTCTCCATGAATGCCTCCTCGTTGCCCGAGTAGGAATCGTCCTCGTCCCTGGCCCCTCTATTCCTCCTGCCCTTCTTCATGGTGGTCTCGCATGCTTTCTTCCGGCGCTCCCCCGTCTTGGCTGACGGTGCATTGCACTTCTCGGGTGTGGCGGGTAGGACAAGCTTTGATATCGCGATGTCCTCGAGCACCGATGTCGATGGATCCAGGCGCGGCTAGACACATCGTGGTGCCTCATATGGGTGCCGGCATGCACGAACGATGCCGTGATGAGCAGGTGACGTAGGACGGTCAGCCACCGGCAAGTATCTGCCACTGCCATGGCACGGTTCCATGCTGCGCGAGGAAGTTGTTCGGAAATGCGCGATGGAGGGTACGCAGAGTAGGGTAGCGATCCTGGGGCGCCAGAAGCATCTCATAGTCTAGTCACGTAAAAATTTGCTACATCGTAAAATATCTACGTACTGGGAGTGTAGTCACATAACAAGCCACAAAATGCGTTGTGTGGCAGCATTGGGAAGTGTCCAGTGCGTGCCTGTCGACATGGAGTTGAACGTTCCATCATGTTCTGTCCGTGTAGCAGTTGCGCGCGTAGTGACAACCCCTTGAGCATGCACGCACGCTGGACATGCATCCCGTAATTACTTCCTCCATCGTAGTCCCACCCCTATCCACGAGAAACTAGGAGGCGGAGCGTCGAAGACCCTGCTGAACCATCCATCTCATTAAAGCCAGTCCAATCGAGTCCCATCGTGTGGACTTTGGGGTTTTATTCCCTGGTTCTGCGAATCACGCTTCTTTGAGAAGGAAGTGACATAGGCCATCGATTAACAAATGAACGGTGGATGTAGGTTGAGATAGCACCGGAGTAAACTGTGGTCTTGTATAAGACTGTCCCACAGACTGGACTCTTTGACCATTCTCCCCCGCACATCACTTTCTTATTCCTCCTGCCTCCACCTTCCTCCATCTGCATTAGACACGGCTCCCGAGAGGAGAGGCAGAGGCAGAGGAAGATCGACCGTGCACGCGGAGATAATGGAGATAAATCGGCGCCTTGGACTTACTGCTCAACCAGCTACTCAGTACCCCCTCGCATAGAGACCCAATCTCTCCTAGCAATGGCGCTGAATGTTCCAGCAGGCTGGGGCTCCTGCCGCTCCTGGTATAGTCTTGTTCTTCTTCTCTGTTTTCTTCTTCTTCTATGTCTACTTCTTCTTATTATGACGATGCTACATATTCCAGAGCGGCCATGGACCCTGAAAGCAGCACGATGACGGCGGCGGCGCTGCATGTTGCAGCAGGCTAGGGCTCCTCCTGGTATAGTCTTCTTCTTCTTCTATGTCTACTTCTTCTTCTTATTACTATGCTACATTATCCAGGGCGACCGTGGACCCTGAAAGCAACACGATGGTGGCGGCGCTGCATGTTGCAGCAGGGCAGGGATCTTCCCGGTACAGTCTTCTTCTTCTTCTATGTCTACTTCTTATTCTTCTTCTTATTACTATGATATATATTCCAGGGCTGCCGTGGACCCTGAAAGAAGCACGATGGCGGCGACGGCGCTGCATGTTACAGCAGGCCAGGGATCCTCCTAGTACAGTCTTCTTATTCTTCTTTTTCTTCTTCTTCTTCTCCTCCTTCTTCTTCTTCTTCTATGTCTACTTCTTCTTCTTATTATTATTACTATGCTACATATTCCAGGGCGGCCATGGACCCTGAAAGCAGCATGATGGCGGCAGTGGCGCTGCATGTTGCAGCAGGCCAGGGATCCTCCCGGTACTATGCTACATATTCCATGGCGGTTGTGGAACCTGAAAGCAGCACGATGGCGGCGGTGGCGCTGAATGTTGCAGCAGGCCAGGGCTCCTCCCGGTACAGTCTTCTTCTTCTTCTCCTCCTCCTCCTCCTTCTTCTTCTTACTCTGCTACATATTCCAGGACGGTCGTGGATCCTGGAACCAGCATGATGGTGGCGGCGTCGCATGAGTCGTTCGACATTGTTCCCCCCCTCACCGAGGTAAGAAATCCTGACATGCATTTGGTTTTATTTTTGAGATTCTAAATGTGGAAATATTATCGTGTCTACCCACAAGTATCCTCCAAGTAGGGACCATGCTCAATCTTCATAGACACATTTGGGGTTTTTGTGACTTGAATATTGTGCTTCCCTGGAACATGCAGTACAATTATAGAGTGCCTATTTTAAATAACATGAACGATGCAACAAGCGAAGGACGATTGCCATGACAAGGTGGCTGCGATCAATGCCAAGATAGACAACCAACTGCAGGGTGCACGCTCCCTAACCCAGGCTAATGATTGCCATTGAAGGCGTTTGTCTCTGCAGAAGGAGATCACGCTTGATTTTTCACTTACCATATGGAGGCTCGAAGCAGAGCGCGACGATCTGCATAGGGTGATCGACGAGCTGCAGAATTTGATCGCACACAGCTTGTCCAAACAAGACCTGGACATCAACTTAATTATGAAGCTCTTGCGTGACAAGAAGAATCTCCAGGATAGATGCGTCCTCCTGCTGGACGAAGCCACCGAGACACGCAGATAACGCATCATCGAAGCAAAGGCTGCCATCGAAGCCTACAATGATAGAGACCGTTGCCTGGATGCACTGAGACAGATGAAGGAGGACATGGGCCGAGGTCTCACCGTGCCCAAGAGTCCAAACAAGGAGAACGGGGAGCCAACGACAATGCCCAATTCAGATTCAGAGTAGGGGGCAGGGGGGCAGGAATCTCAGTTCACACTCTGCTGCTTTTGTAGTTTATACATATCGTGCAATTAAGCAATCTTGGAGCAACTCCTTATTTCTATGTTTATCTTACTTGCCTATCAACTTAATTATGAGTTTGTGTTCTCATGAGATTGGAATTAGATTATGACATGCCACTACTATTTGGTTACATTGGAAAAACCCACAGCACCCTTTGTTGGATATAGTCCCACGTTGCTTTGAAATTGAAATTAGGACTATGCCACTACTTTATCCTATTGAATTGGAAAAAATAGGCTTTATTGCTCTGAAATTGAAATTAAGACTGTGCCACTACTTTATCCTGTTGAATTGGGAAAAAGGCTATATTGCTCTGAAATGGAAATTAGTACTGCTACACTACTTTATCCTGTTGAATTGGGGGGAAAAGGCTATATTTCTCTGAAATTGAAATTAGGACTATGCCACTACTTTATCCTGTTGAATTGGAAAAAAGGGTATATTGCTCAGTCATATAAATTAGAAGTATGCCACTAGTTTATCTAGTTGAATTGGGAAAAGCCTATATTGCTCTAACATTATCTCTGGAATTAGGACTGTGCCACTAGTTGATTCTGTTAAATTTGTACAATCCTTGATTGCTCTGTCCTTAAAATTATGACTTTGACACTTCTTAATTGTTTAAATTGTGGAAACTAACCAAATATTTTTGTTGCAGCAGAAGAGGCGAAAGCTCAACCCAGAAATGCCGACCTGGTTAAAGGACAAGATGGCCATCCAACTGGAGAAGCAGAATTTTCAGAAAGTGTCCCATGACCGCTTGAGAGAAGAAGTCACCATCCTTTATGATAAGTGCCACAATTTGAAGGTGGACATAGCCGGCTGGAAGAAACTTCACGAGAAAAGTACCGCCTCGGTGCGTGCGAAGGAGGACATCATCAAGGATCTCCTGGTGGATAATCTTAAGCTTACTGATAAGCTTGTCGCTTCCCAGATGGAGCGCTTGAACCAGCGGGAGGCGCACATCCAAGTACTAAGGGAGCAGGTAAAAACCAAAGTGGACCTGATCGAATGAACCCTCGAACTAGAGATCCTCAGAAAAGAACACGACCATCTCCGCGCCAGGATCAGTGCAAACTATAAGTTCCTCTGAAGTTAGTTTGCAAACAATGTGTTCTGACGGACCAAATCGTGTTTTATCCATGTGTAGTAGTGATTTTGTAAACGTGGACCTCTCTCTAAGCAAACTATGCTTTCTTCTGAAAGGTTTTTTCCTCAAGGATTGAGTTTGAATTAGTCAAGATATCACAATTGCAAGTCTTATAGTTAACTAGTTTCAGATATTGCCACGGCACAAATTATTCATCTAAAATTTCCTAGATCGTCTGTAGCTTGTCCTTGTTCACATCACGCTCCTTCTTCAGATCCTTCAACAGCTCTGCAATGCAGTATTAGCTTCTTATTCTCTTCCATGAGCTGATCCCTCTCCTTGTCCACCTTTTGAATCTTCCATGCAGTTCCCACCACGAAGCTCCCATTGATTGTGTCATTTAGTTCTAACTGCAAATGCTTGATTTCCTCTTCCATCTCCTTATTTCCTACCAAGAGCTTGTAATTTTATGCAGCTGCATCACGGGCATCTTTAAATCTCCCCGACCTTTCGAGCTCATACATATCCAACAACTGGGCCAAACATTTCTTAAATGCGTCTGGCCACTCAAGTTCCACCCACTCTACTACTTTACACACCGGGCCAACCTAAAAAAACACGGGACCTAATTATCAACATAATACTACACAATTTTCTTCATGTCGCCATTGTACATGACGAAGGAAAATCTGATTTGTACAGCCCAAAAACCTTCTTCCAGTGTTATTGCCTTCAAATGCAACATATTTCCTCAGTTTTAGCCCATGGTCACATGGTACTTCCCAATCAAGATATAGGCCCTCCTAATCGGGGTCATAGATCGTGAGTGGTACCTATAAGGGAACGAAAAGCTAGAAATAAACATGACTACATGCACATTTCAAGTCTTGGGTCGAGGTAATTACCAATGCCTAACCATTGCTGAGAAAACAGAGGAACTCACATCGGGGAGGGAAGACTCGATGTCGGAGAGAAAGTTGTCACTGCTTGACTGGTCGTCCTCTTCGTTCCAGGGCGGCATGGTGAATGCGGCCACGGCGACGCGTCGACGACGATGAGGAGAGAGAGGAGGATAGTGAGTGGAGAGAGAAGGAGTGGGGAAATCCAAGTGTGTCAACATTGCAGCATTGACTAAATTGGCATGCTACAATGGTTTAATTGATACAATGTCCCGTGGCTGGATTACTATCTCATATCTAATAGTTTTTCTCTTCCTTCATTTTAATTTGTAATATTAATCATGTACTTCCTCCTTCCCAATTTGTTTGACTTATAGCAACATACATAATCTTATGTACCGAACAATATAGGATTATGGTTTATGGTTTAGGGTCTAATGAATTGTTTATTGTACTAACCCCTTAACCCTTATAACTAAATCCTAGACCTATGTGTCCAATGGATAACTGTCTCCTACTTAGTAATTTTTTATTGATCCCACAGAGCATTATATTACATAATAATCATGTCAACTACAATGTTCTTATATATCACCTTGTTCAGTGATGGTTTCAATGAATGATATGTCCCAAATCCCAACAGCTCACAGCACATTATATTACAATCTCTCAACAATCATAATCTCAGAAACAAATTTATCACATCATCTCAGCAAACACAATCATGTCAAATACAATGTACTTGTGTCTTATTACAACAACGATGCTTTCATCGAGTGATATGTCCGAAAATCTCAACAGCACACAGAACATCGGATTGCAATCTCTGAACAAACACGACCACATCAACACAGTTCCAAATCAACAACAATCCTTGTTACAAATACAGGCAGGGGAGACCTGCGGTCTATCTGAAAAACCCTAGGTAGCAGCTCTCATAATATCTGATCAACATCTACCGCCTCGTTATGTTCAGCCACAACAGGGGCCTCTACATCCACTACAACCTGTCTAAAAACATCAGAAATGGCAGCCAGGAAGAGCACCCTCCTGGTTTGCTTCTTTCGTTGCATAATCTGCATCAGATCATCGGTATACAAAACCTCTATGAACTCCTGCTTCTCATGGTGCCACCACCGGAGTCGTGCCATCTGCTTAGGGCCAATAATGATTTCCTTACCAATCATCTCTCTCAGTTCAACAAGAGTTATGTTTTTGGAATCGACGGCTATCTCCAGAGTACATGACGAAATTTGCTTACTAACTGCGCCATCAAGTTTTGCTATGTATGAATCCACCTCCAGGTGTATATTGAACTTAGCTTGATCAGCATCTAGTGGTCAGTAAACTCGAGCAGCAGAAGCTTTGGCAGCAAGATCTCCAGTATTTGCATACATATCATCAATCATCACTTCAACTTTCATTTGACGATCAGCTGCACAACACTCCCATACCATCTGAAGCTCATGGGAGTGTTGGAAAGGAGTAGAAAGTTCTTGCTTGAATAGTGCAAGAGGAGCTTGCTTTGACTATGAATTACACTTTAGCATGTCATGCTAGATGTTGTTTTGACCTTATGCTTAGTGATTATTTCTGTAGCATGACTTGTACCAAACAATTGGGATTGCTTAGTGTGCCTTGAAGGAATCATGTGTTGTTTTAGCATACAAAGCATAGTATTGTGGTATTCTCATTTGATGCTTTGTTTGGGTTGACTTGGCACATGCTCACACCATGTTATGACTATGAACAAGTCACCATAGCCTCTATGATCATTTAGTCCTTGACTTGTAGTACCACTTTATGCTTTGATTAGTAATGTTTTGTCGCTCTGCGTGATTGTGGCCATTATTGCTCTCTTAGTTGGCCGCTCCCAATCTTTTGCTAGCCTCCACTTGTATGAGTAAGCTCTACTCATGCATCCAACTCCCAAGAAACCAAGTTATTCCAAAGTGTCCACTATAAATTCCTATGCATGGTGTGTTACACCATTCCAAGTATTTTCATCTATATTCCGATTAAAAAATATTTTGTTATGTGAAAACTTAGTGATTATAGCTCTCACAAACTTGATGGCACACTTTATTATTCTTGCCCCTAATAAACTTGAACCATTGTGTCATCTATGTTGTATATGCTTGCACTTATACGTTGGAATTAGCAGAACCGTGTTGTCACGGGGAACGCTATCAACATTGCACTTGTACTTTGTACACAGTTGATATCATGCTCTTTTGTCTATGGATATCGTCGGTGTGAAATAAAAGGGGATCTTGTAAGTCCATGGAGTTATGTATGTGTGTTATAGAAACGCCTGAACCGCTAGCCTAAGCCATGCCTAATCATGGTGGAAACTTGCAGCATCACCATAATGAAATCTATGAAGCTTTCTTCTTATAAAAAAAGTGACATATTGAAAACAGGAAAGAGATAAAAAGCACCATTTTCCCATGGTAAATAAGAATATTGCTGAGATCCTCATTGTTTGCTTGCCTTGTCATTTTGATTATGGGATAGCTCCTGTATCATGTGCAAGGGGTACCCCGTTGGCGGTTCTCTATGATACACATGTACTTACTATGACAAGAAGTGACTAAAGTTGAGTATCATGAGGAGCGGCCCTCATATTCAAGGGACATGAGATTGCCAACTTATACTTTATCAAGCATATACTCCATAGTTTGTTCACTTTAAACTTAATCACTTCAAGATGCTTATGATAGGGGCAATGATAGCTGAAAGCTAACAAGTACCATAATTTTTGGAAGCTCTTTTTGAGATTTGAAATCCCTGCTTCCCTTTATCAAGGGCCTTTCTTCCAATACTATATTGAGTCTCCATCTTCTACCCTTAGGCACCAGTTAAGAGAGCATAGTTGCCATTCTTAGTTCTATGTGCATTGTCCCAAAACATATTGATTGATGCATATTATTGATATTACTTGTTCTTGTGCTATTTGTATCTAGTCACTTTTATGAACTTTGAAGGTGTCATATGCATCTATTTGCTAATCCATGAGGGACAAGCTAAATGCCACTATGCTATGTTTTCTATATGTGAAACAAAGAAACGTTTTTCAATGCATGTTATTCATGATCTTTGTTTGTAACCTTTCATGTTGCATGCATAGTTACTTTGTCTTACTGTTAGAACTCCATCTTTCATGCTCATGTTTAGAGTTCTTTGATCCCAGCTTTGAATACTTGCCAATGCTTTGATCTTGATTTTGATGGTGCATTTTACCTTAAAAATTATTCTTTTTATCACTTACCTACTCGAGGACGAGCATGAGTTAAGCTTGGGGATGCTTGTCACTTATCTACAATTTTTGATGTTCCATGCTTGTTTAATATCTACTTTGCTTTACTTTGTCTACACTTTGAGGTGTTTTTATTGTTTTATGGTACTAACCTATTAACAAGATGCCACAGTGCGAGTTTCCTGTTTTATTCTGTTTTTGGTTCCAGAAAGGCAGAAAATCAATATTCTCGGAATTGGACGGGACTAAAGCCAAAGTCAATATTTTACTGTGGGGAACAAGGAGCCTGAATACGAGACGGAGGGGAGCCATCAGGGGGTCACACCCCTGGCCGTGCGGCTGGGCCCAGCCCACGCCTGGGGGGGTGCGGCCGCCCTGGCTTCCCCTGCCTTGCCTCTTCGCATATAAAGACCCCCCGATAGAGAAACCCTAAGTATCTGATCAATATTCCATGAAACCATCTGTAGCCGCCGCCACCATCGTCCCTAGATCAGGGGGAATCTGAAGCTCTTCCCAGCACCCTGCCGGAGGGGAGATCATCCTAGAGGCCTTCTTCTTCATCATGCCAGCCTATGGTATGAAGTGTGAGTAGGTCCACCTTGGACTACGGGTCCATGTATTAGCTAGATGGTTGTATCTCCTCCTTTGTGCTACCATGTTTAGATCTTGTGAGCTCCGTTCATGATCAAGATCATATATTTTTAATATTGCATGTTGTGTTTGCGGGGATCCAATGGATATTGAGATTACTATGTCAGAATGATTAATGGTTTTGTCTTATTGATTCTATCATGTCTGTGTTGTTTGTGATCTTGCATGCTCTCCATTTCTAGTAGCTATCTTGGCCAGTAGATGCTAGTGAGGCCAAGAGGGGGTATTTATGCTAGATAGTGGGTTCATGCCTCTATTTAATCTAAGGGAAGTGACAGAAATCTCTAAGGTTGTAGATGTGATGTTGCCAGTAGGGAGAATACAACGGTCTCTTGTTCATGGAACAAGTGGATTGTTTACCTTACACACTTTGATTAAAGCAGTTATCCGTTGCTTACAATTTAATACTGGAGGGGGTTCAGATGATAACCTGAAGGTGGATTACTAGTCATAGATGCAGTTAGATGGTGGTCTATGTATCTTGTTGTATTGCCCAATCGAATATCATAGGATCATGAATGTCTAGTATTGCATTGTTATGCCATGCTCAGTCCTGTCAATTGCCCTACTATAATGTTTTTACCCAGCATGCCATGTTTGTTTATCTTAAGGAGAACACCTCTAGTGAACTATAGACCCCGGTACAATCTTTACCATTGATACATCTTCCACTGTTACTATTTACTTTTTGCAAACCACTATTACCTTCCACACCATACAGTTAATCCTTTGTTTTCATCAAACCGGTGAGATTTACAACCTCACTGTTCGTTGGGGCAAAGTCTTGAGTTTGTGTTGTGCAGGTTTCCAAGTTGCTAGCAACACCTTTGAGTCGTTTCCTTCCTCCTACCAGTTCGATAACCTTGGTTTCTACTAAGGGAAAACTTGTTGCTGTGCTCATCATACCTTCCGCTTGGGGTCTCCCAACTAAGTGTTCACGCACTCATAAAAAGTACAGAAAAAGGACCGTCGCCGATGCCGAACCGGATTCAATGTAGGGAGAGGGAGAAAAAGGACATAAATGGATTTGCCCGTGCGACAAGTGGACAATGACTTAGAAGGGACGCAACAGGACATTTAATAACTTCAATCTCCCCCAAGCAGGACATTTAGAAGGGACACAGCAGGACATAGAAGTTATTGATAATAATATTGTTAGGGAGTTCATGAATAAGACATTTAAGCATTAATAACTTCAATCTCCCCCAAGCTTGGGATGTACTCTCTCCATCACGAGGCCAAAAGTTATATATTTGATTCCTATCCTTATGAATGTCACTGGGAGGAAAGAATTTAGAATAAAAGAGAGGTACTATTTCCTCCCATTCCATGAATTTTCCATTCTTCAGAAGCTTATACCATTCTTCAGCTCTTCCTTTCAATGATATAGAGAGTAACTTCTTCTTCACCTGTTAAGTTGTGATACCTGCACACTTAAACAACCTGCATAATTCATGGATAAAAAGAAAGTGATCACCAGGATGGATAATTCCATCCCCAAAATAATAATTATCCATAACACGATAAACAATACTTGTAGGTATCTTAAAAGGATCTATCTCAACAGGTGCTGGTTCATCTACTACCCTAACAATGATAGTAGTTTTCCCGAACAGAAAACCAAATGGGTTATCCATATTGGAAACAAAGTAACAAACAAAAATAAAAACAATACTCACAGTAGAAGTTTCCTTTACCAATTACACTCTTGAATAGCGCTTCACTCCTCGGAAACAGCACCGGAAAATAGTCTTGATGACCCACAAGTACAGGGGGTGTATCGTAGTACTTTTGATAAATAGGAGTGTTGTCACATCCCAAAATTTTCCAAATTTTGAAATGCGAAAAATAAAATAAACAAAAAAATAATTGTTGAAATTTAGGGTGAAAAGAAACTTTGTATTTGTCTTAGCGCAGTCCGTAGCGTCGCCAACGTCACCAGCCCGAGCACACGGTCGCCAGTAGGAACTTCAGCGAGAAATCCTCGTCGTCCCCATGCGCCCCTTCGCCAACCAAGGACACATTGAGCATCGTCATCTTCCTGCGAGTCTGGTGTGCCATCCCACTCCTCCTCTCGCTTCCTGTATCGCCGGAAACGTCACCGCCTGAGCGCGCCGCCATCGTCCACCACCGCCAGCGCCGACCGTGTATGACCAGTAGATGTGAGTTGTAGGATTTAAATCCAAGCGCTATGATAGATCACTAATCGAAGCGGTATGATTACATCTGTGCCGTGCGTGGTCATTTAGATCTGACGGCCCAGAAAGGTTGATCCAACCGAAGCGGTACCGTCCAATAGGATTGCTCCGTGTGGCCTGTGTTTTAATTTTAAAACAGAAACTTGTCTATTAGATGGTTGGATTTGAAAAATTCATAACTTTAAATCTACACGTCCAAATTTTTCAAATTTTATATCAATGGAATCAGCAAGAAGAAACCTTTGCAACCATGCCCTTTGTTTAATGATTTGCTTCTGTAAAATCGACTGTTTTTGCAGGAACATGTGTAGGCCTATTTTGTGTATAAAATTTATTCTAAAAATATTTTTGGGGTAAAATCTTTTGTAAATGGTTTTTTTTGAACCCACTGACCATAAAAACCAACTTGTAGATTTAAAAGTATATTTTGTGATGCCAAGGAATAAATATTTGAATAAAAGCATTTCTAGTAAAATAAAAATGATTGTTTATGTTTTAAAAAAATACTTTTTGAGTAAAACCTTTGGAAAATGATTTGATTTAAACCCCCTGACCCTAAACACCAATTTTTGGGATTTAAAAATATATTTGGTGAACCCTATAAAATTATTACGTTGCTTAAAGACATTTCCAACAAAATAAAATATTGCTTTGATTTAAAAATGGTTTTTAGATGAAACATTTTGCAAATGGTTTAATATTAAACACTTGACCTTAAAACACTAACATTTGTTTTTAAAAATATATTTGTCAAACACTAGAAATTGTTACTTTGATTTAAATCATTTCTAGCAAAACAAAAATGATTTAAAATGGCCATTTTCATTAACTTGATTTAAAATGGTTTTGCCACATTTATAAATGACCAATAGGTGTTTTAAAATGTTTATAACCTATTATAAACCACCTTTCAAAATAAAACAATCTTTTGCATGCTTGCATGGATTGCTTTGTTTTATTGTTTTATGTGATGGATTATTTGAATGCTAGATTGAATTTGTGCCTTTATTGAATTGTAGTGAAATATGAAGAGTGTGACTATTGCAAGATCAAGGAGTGAATCTATATTATCTACTAAAAAGTCAAGTGGTGCTTCATACTTTTGTCCCATTATTTTCACTATGCATTAATGATATTTCTAAGTAGGACTTGCATGGAATTTTCTATGTGTTAACTATGCCATGGGAAATCCTAGTAGATGCAATCTTTGTAGAATTTTCCCTAAGTTAAGATTCCTACTACTATCATACTTAGCTTAGCTAGTAGAATACAAGGGTGGATTATATTCATGCTATGAAATATTTCTAAGTCAATGACTTGTGTTTTTGTTTAATAAAACAACTATGTGAATGAATCACCGGGGTGGAATGGTTGTGAATGGGTTATGTTTAGTGGTTAAACAGGGCCCCATATTTATGGCCTACCCTAGTGTATCTCACTTGTGGAAAGCCACCCAAGAACAAACAGATTTGATATGTCAAATGTTGAGAAGCTTCAAGTGCAACCACTTGGCATTACGGGCTCTGCCTGGATCATATAGGTTGCAATAACTTAGCCAGATGGACAGTTGGTGGTAGGGGTGATAGGTTTGGGAACGCGTCCATTTTGGTGTAAGGGAAGGCTTCTGAAAGATCTTGTCTTGATGCATGTCGAGTCTTGTGGGGAAAGTGCACCACCTCTCGGGAGAGTAAAATCTAAGTACTTAGCCGTGTCCCCGACAATGGACAATTTGAGCATCAAGACATGGAAGCTATCAAGGATCTCCTCATCCCAATTTCTAAGTTAAAAGCTTGTGGTTGAACAAGGGTAAAGGTTAACCAATATTCATTGGTTGTTCCTTGGGTGATTTTTAAAAACAAAAACTTAGTGTTTTCAAATGATAAGGAAAATCTATTTTGAGCAAAGCAAGCCTAAGCTCCACTTAGACAAATGTATATATATGATAGACTCCACTATACTATCATAGTATCACTTGCCAATACAATTCAAATGTATTGACCCTTGTGGCTGTAACTTATTATGTTGCAGGTTTGTTTGATGTTAGTGACGTGTGTTGATTAGGATTACAAATCTACAACCAACATGATTGCCTGTGGCACTTTGAAGATGAAGGACTCCATGCTATATAGTTATTTCTGCTGCATTGTAATGAGATAGCCAAACGAGCTATGTAAGATGTAATGAATTATTTTTATTCCTGGTTAAAAAGTTGTATTAATACCTTTGTTTCTTGATAATTCATCTTAACTGTGGATGCTAGCTATTGATCCAGGGACTAGCACTGTAAACACATGGATCTCTACCTTATTAAAGGTTGGGACCTCTAAAGATGGTATCAGAGCACTGTGTTGCCTGTAGGATTGTAACCCTAGGATTAGACAAAACCCCTTAGAAAAATAGGAGTTGTATTTGTTCAAAATTATTTACAAACAATCTTGTAAACTCTTTCCTCAACCTTTTTGTTTGATTCTACATTTCTTCCATTTCAACTTGATGGATAAGGACTTCAACATCATCAAAGACTTCAACTTTAGTTTCATCAAGGACTTCAATTTGGACATCACTAAGGACTACAAGTGAGACAAGAATGTCACTCAAGACTTGAAAACTAAGGAAACACAACTTAGAAGGAACCATCATCACCTTTGAAGTTTTGTGACCAAGATGCAAGAATTTTTCCAAGGAAACCATGATCTTGTTCAAGAAGAAACAACAAAGAAGAATAAAATGATCTCAAGTGAACCATATAGTTGGACCACCATACTAATGATTAGTTTAAACCCACCAACTTATGTGGTGTAGCAAAAATATTTTGTTGCCTAAAAATATGCTTGAACTTTGTTGTTTGATTGGAATGTTTGTTTGTGATTGCTTGCAAATTTCTTGTGTGAATTGTTGTGTGTGAGTAGAATTCTTCCTCTAGGAATCTTTTGCCTATTCTAATCCCAATCCAACCGAAACATATGACTTCTCCAAGAAACTCCAACATCAAGAATGGTGACAACAACAACCAAGAGATGCACATGAGAGAACAACTTCTAGCAACCCAAGCCCAAATGACTCAAGTGACTACTCAATTTTTAGCCAACAGCAATGAGTTAGACCCAACCATGCAAAAGCTTTTGGAAACCCAATCCAAATTGTTGCAAAGGATGACCAATCAAATGATCAACATGATAAGAAACTCTTCCCAAGGAGATTGTGACAACAGTGATGTCAAGGATGATATTATGGAAGGAACTTAAGCTTGTAATATTTGTGGAGACATGGAACACACTTCTAAGGAGCATGACGATCAATGCCCTAATTGTGAAGAGAAACATCCAACTAGACAATGCCCCACATCTCAATTTACTTGTTTCCTATGTGAAGGAAATGATGATGTCCCTATCCAATGCCCCATCTATCCTATAGTTCAACAAATGAAGCAAGTTGGCATGCATCAAATATTTGGAAACCTCCATAAGGGAACAACTTCTACCAAGAAGGATGAAGGCAAAGTCAGAACCATGCCCCATAGAGCCATACCTAAAGTGACCACAAAGTGTTGTTACTCTTGTGAAGAAGAAGGTCATATCTCTAGTAACCGCCCCAAGAAGAGAGAAAGATTTCCCACCTTTGAGGTGATATATGAAGAGCATGAACTACAAGAACTTCTAGCTTTGGAGAGACCCAAGAAGAAGAAATGCCCCAACCCTAGCAAGAAGGACATTACCCAAGAGCAATGTTACAATTGCAAAGAGATGGGACACAATGCCAATGAATGTCCAGAAAAGAAGAAGAAGAAACCTCAAGACATCAACCTTGTCACATGTTTCAAGTGTGGAAACAAAGGCCATTATGCAAACAAATGTCTAGAGAAGCTACATCAAGATCCCAAGTAAGCCAAGATGTAATCTAGATGAAAACCTTTTTAAGGGTGGTAGTACCCTAGTTGCCTTGAAGCCAACTTGTAACCTCTAGCCTTCCCAAATCATGGGACGAGATTTCTTTTAAGGGTGGTAGCCTGTCACATCCAAAAAAAATCCAAATTTTGAAATGTGAAAAATAAAATAAACAAAATAAATAATTGTTGAAATTTAGGGTGAAAAGAAACATCTTTGATTCCAAATGGAAACATCAAAACCCTACTTGAAAAAAACTTTGAATAAAAGTGAATCCAACAAACTTTAATCAAGTTAAATGCATTCATCAATGAATGTATGTTGAAAATTTAAACACTTGGGAAATAAACCAAAACCCTAAAACCCTAATGGAATAAAATCAATTCCAAGATATCTCTAAGACTATGGATTTGATCCATATAAAATTTGTCAACAAACATTTATAAATGATCAAAAATGATAAATAAAAATATTATAAAACCACATAAATTGGTTTCATTTAATTTGGAGCCATAGATAAAAACTTATGAATTTAATAAGATAAAAGGAAATAATTTCCAAAGCTAATAAAGCTCCTATCTAAAAACCATACAAAATTATGAACAAATTAATCCTAAAAGGATTTAAAAGGATAAACAAACATTAAATAAAATCATACAAAATTGGAATCACAAATTTTGGAACTATAAATAAAAAGATATGGATTTTATAAGATAAATAAAGAAATAAATAAATAAGGAATACTTAAAAGCCAAATTAAATCTTGGCCAAATTCATAAACAAATTAAAGTTTATTAAATAATAAAAAGGAGTAAAGGATTATTTAAATAAAATCATAAGGATTAAACAATATCCAACTTTATTTTAAATAAAGACATTTCCTAAACTAAATAAAAAGGAAATTATTTAGAAGATAATTTAAATCTTGAATTAAATCCATAAGAAAATGGAATGAAGATAATCCAAATAAAATAAAAAAATAAATATTATTGGATTAAAATTTATTTGGACAACCATATTTTGATCTTATTGGAATAAAGACAAAAGCCCTTTTTGAATCACATTAAAACATTTTGAATTGTTCAAAATTGGACTTTCAAAACACACTAATAAATAAGTGCAAAACTTACTGAAATGATTCTGGAAATTTGAATACAAACAAATGGTTAAAAACATTTGAATAAATTCAAAACAGAACATGAAAACAGAAAAAGAAAAAGTTTCAGGAAGGAAAAATAAATAGAGAAAGGGTCCAGCCCAACCTAACCAGCCGACTAGGCCCAACAGCCCACCTCTCTCCTCCCCCGAACCATTTTATTTCTCACTCAGACGCGCACCTGCATAGCCACTGATCGCCTGACCCCACCATTTTTCCCTCTCTATCACTGACGACACGGCCCCACTGCCCAGTTCATCGTCTTCACCCCGCGACTAATTCTCCCCCAAACCTCGTCGTCGTTTCTGGCTTTGATTCCACCGATTAATTCTCCTTAACGCCGTGGCTATTACTCACTGCGATCACGCCCTCTTAATCGCCCCGTCCCCCTCTTCCTTTCCCCTCGGTCGCCAACACCTCTTGGCCACTAGGCGCTGCAATTGCAACCTCAAACCCCACTGTCTCCGATGAGTCACCGTGACGATTCCGGCCAACACCGTCACCCCCATAGTGCCTTCCTCACACGAGCGTGATCCCCATCGTCCCCTGCACCTCCCAATACCACGCACTGGCTCGCGCACGCTTCAAAAACATCGGCAAGCACAACACCTGAGCGTCGCCGTCGTCTGCCACTTCTCCGGTGAATCCCCCTGGTAAAACCTAACCGCCCTAACCCCTCTAGTTGACATGCGTGTACTCGCCACGATCTTGCGCATCTGACTGCATCTTGTATTTGTCTTAGCGCGGTCCGTAGCATCGCCAACGTCACCAGCCCGAGCACACCGTCGCCAGTAGGAACTTCGGCGAGAAATCCTCGTCGTCCACGTGCGCCCCTTCGCCAACCAAGGACA
This sequence comes from Avena sativa, assembly GCA_916181665.1. NCBI lineage: Eukaryota > Viridiplantae > Streptophyta > Magnoliopsida > Poales > Poaceae > Avena > Avena sativa. The sequence goes on from OV702279.1 coordinate 233,433,518, forward strand.
CATTAAGCATCGTCATCTTCCTGCGAGTCTGGTGAGCCATCCCACTCCTCCTCTCGCTTCTTGTGTCGCCGGCAACCTCACCGCCTGAGCGCGCCGCCGCCGTCCACCACCGCCAGCGCCGCCCGTGTATGACCAATAGATGTGAGCTGTAGGATTTAAATCCAAGCGCTACGATATATCACTAATCGAAGCGGTATGATTACATCTGTGCTGTGCGTGGTCATTTAGATCTAACGGCCCAGAAAGGTCGATCCAACCGAAGCGTTGCCGTCCAATAGGATTGCTCTGCGTGTCCTGTGTTTTGAGTAAACCTTTGGAAAATGATTTTATTTAAACTCCCTGACCCTAAAGACCAAGTTTTGGGATTTAAAAATATATTTGGTGAACCCTATAAAATTATTACTTTGCTTAAAGGCATTTCCAACAAAATCTTTGATTTAAAAATGGTTTTTAGATGAAACATTTTGCAAATGGTTTAATATTAAACACTTGACTTTAAAACACTAACATTTGTGTTTAAAAATATATTTGTCAAACACTAGAAATTATTACTCTGATTTAAATCATTTCTAGCAAAACAAAAATGATTTAAAATGGCCATTTTCACTAACTTGATTTAAAATGGTTTTGCCACATTTATAAATGACCAATAGGTGTTTTAAAATGTTTATAACCTATTATAAACCACCTTTCAAAATAAAACAATCTTTTGCATGCTTGCATGCATTTCTTTGTTTTATTGTTTTATGTGATGAATTGTTTGAATGCTAGATTGAATTTGTGCCTTGATTGAATTGTAGTGAAAATTGAAGAGTGTGACTATTGCAAGATCAAGGAGTGAAGCTATATTATCTAACAAAAAGGCAAGTGGTGCTTCATACTTTTGTCCCATTATTTTCACTATGCATTAGTGATATTTCTAAGTAGGACTTGCATGGGATTTTCTATGTGTTAAATATGCCATGGGAAATCCTAGTAGATGAAATCTTAGTAGAATTTTCCCTAAGTTAAGATTCCTACTACTATCATGCTTAGCTTAGCTAATAGAAAACAAGGGTGGATTATATTCGTGCTATGAAATATTTCTAAGTCAATGACTTGTGTTTTTGTTTAATAAAACAACTATGTGAATGAATCACCTAGGTGGAATGGTTGTGAATGGGTTATGTTGAGTGGTTACACAGGGTCCCATATTTATGGCCTACCCTAGTGTATCTCACTTGTGGAAAGCCACCCAGGAACAAAGAGATTTGAGATGTCAAATGTTGAGAAGCTTCAAGTGCAGCCACTTGGAATTATGGGCTCTGCCTGGATCATATAGGTTGCAATAACTTAGCCCGATGGACAGTTGGTGGTAGGGGGTGATAGGTTTGGGAATGCGTACATTTTGGTGTAAGGGAAGGCTTCTTAAAGATCTTGTCTCGATGCATGTCGAGTCTTGTGGGGAAAGTGCACCACCTCTAGAGAGAGTAAAATCTAAGTACTTAGCCATGTCCCCGGCAATGGACAATTTGAGCATCAAGACATGGAAGCTATCAAGGATCTCCTCATCCCAATTTCTAAGTTAAAAGCTTATGGTTGAACAAGGGTAAAGGTTAACCAATATTCATTGGTTGTTCCTTGGGTGATTTTGACAAACAAAAACTTAGTGTTTTCAAATGATCAGGAAAATCTATTTTGAGCAAAGCAAGCCTAAGCTCCACTTAGCCAAATGCATATAGATGATAGACTCCACTATACTATCATAGTATCACTTGCCAATACAATTCAAATGTATTGACCCTTGTGGCTGTAACTTATTATGTCGCGGGTTTGTTTGATGTTAGTGAAGTGTGTTGATTAGGATTACAAGTCTAAAACCAACATGATTGCCTGTGTCACTTTGAAGATGAAGGACTCCATGCTATATAGTTATTTCTGCTACATTGTAATGAGATGGCCAAATGAGCTATGTAAGATGTAATGAATTATTTTATTCTAGGTGAAAAATTTGTATTATGACCTTTGTTTCTTGATAATACATATTAACTATGGATGCTAGCTATTGATCCAGGGACTAGCATTGTAAGCACAGGGATCTCTACCTTATTAAAGGTTGGGACCTCTACAAGTGTTGATCCCAACGAGGAGCAGAAGGTGTTGACTAGTGGTATGGAGCAGGAAATCTCTGTAAATACTTAGAAAACGGATTTTTAGGGGTTTTATGATAAAGAAAGGAAATAAAGTGCAAGTAAATAAAGACAGCAAATAATTGGAGCTGTGGCCCAATCCTTTCTTAGCAAAGGACAAGCCGGTGGAAATACTAATGTGGACCAAACATTCTCGAGGACACATGGGAATACTGTCAAGTGCTTTCGTTTCATATAGCCGATTAATCTTCTTTGGTTTTATAAGTGTTGTGTGGGTGAACCTATGATTATGTACCGACCTTACTTGGACTAATACATACTTGTGATTAAACCCTTGCAACCATCCGCAACTACAAGAAAGAAATTAAGATAAAAACCTAACCACGGCCTTAAATTCTGCGATCCTACACTCCCTTGTGCAATGGTTTCCTAACGGGGGTCCAGGTTTCTGTCACTCCGGCAACCTCACAATTAGTATTCAATTACATAATGCATTCCCCTAGGCCCATAAATGGTGAAGTATCATGTAGTCGACATTCACATGACACCACTTGAAGAATAGCACCACAACTTAAATATTAAACCATTGAATAATGCCTCAACACAATTCCACTACTAACAACATGACTTCTCACATGTCCTCAAGAACTAAACGAACTACTCACGAGACATCATATGGATCAAGATCAGAGATGATATGATGATGTATAACAATCTGAACATAAACGATAATTCAAAGCTTCCACTCACAAGCATCAACTACAATAGTAATCAACACCGGGAAAGTTTCCCCTAAGAACTATGCAAGATTCAACACAATTGTTCCAGCGACATGGAGTGGTGATGATGGTGCTGGTGGAGACGATGGTGTGGATGATACTGATGATGATGATCCTGATGAAGTCTAGCTTGATGATGGTTTTGATGGCGACGATCTCCCCTCTCTGGGAAAGAATTTCTTCGGCATAAATATGTCTACCGGAGAGCTCTTTCTCTCTCGTGTTTTCCTCCCCACAGAGGCGGCGGAATATTTCTATTGTCGCTCTCCTGACTTTAGGGTTTCGAGGAGAAAATATAGGCGAGAGGGTGGATCCAGAGGTGGGCCAGGGTGGCCACACCCCCTGTAGGCGCGACCTAGGGTGGCCCATGCCTTGGGGGGTGGCCCCCCTATGGCCCAACTCCGCCTCCCCTTCTGGCATCCTTCGTCTTTTGGGAAAATATAATTTTCCATAGTTTTTCTAAGCTTCGCGAAATTGCATCAAAACACTGCTTTTTCCATCAGAATCCTGACTCCTGCAGTTCATCCTCCAAGAATCATCCAACATGCAAAAACAGATGAAAATACATAAGTAACACCTCTTAAAATGAAATATATCAATGAATAGAGGCAAATTATGATATATAATGGTGATGCAAATTGGATGTATCAGCGGGCGCTCCAGAAATTCCACAAGCTGACTCAGGTCGTTCTCAAAGATGAGATTCCCTCCATTACCCAACTGGTAAAACTTTCTATAGGCGTAGTCCATCTATAAGTAATTTGAGAGGGGTAAGTTAGAGAAGTGATCAAGTGTGCCAAATTTTAGGTAAGGATGCAAATTTTTTAAGGAACACATGACTCTCTTTTGGAAAGAATTTCAAGGGTAAGAGTGGGAATAAGTTTTCAAAGATACTCACTTTATTTGTTTTTGAAATTAAGTTTTTCTGACGTCCATGCTAGCTAGGGTCTCCTATGGTCAGGATGGCTCTGATACCAACTTGTCAACACCCGGAATTTTAATCCTAGATGCCTATTATGCCGTATATCGCAATCCCAGGATTACCATTTCTGCGAGACATAACAGATTTGTACCATAATTCATCATCCATTACAAACCATAATAGTCTTACAAATATTTGATCTCATGATCAAGTTTGATTAAATCAAAGCAGCGGAATATATAATAAAGGTAGCGTGGTCGGGGCTCCATCTTCAGGTTCACATGCAATGTTGATGATGGGAGATGATCGTAGTTATCGTAAGCATCCTGCTGTCCATCCTCCTCGTAGTCTTCTTCATAGTCTGGCCATGGGAATAGACAGGGACAAAGCCATGAGTACTTTGAAGTACTCGCAAAATTTCACGAAAGCAGTAAGGCCATTCTAATAGGAATCGTAAGCTCCAGGTTTGTTTTCCACAAGCCAATTTTATTTCAACCAGTATCTAGTAATAAAAACTAAATTTAATTGTCTAGGTTACTTAGGTGGGAACCTAGATTCATCTCCACAACTTGTGGGGTCAAGTCAAAGTCATCTTTCAAGTCACGGGTCATTTTGGAAAACATCTGACAACGGAACAGTATGGCCATCCAACTGTCCATAACCATAGACGTGGCTATTTGAATAGTTTGACACTATGAATAGGTGGTACACTTTCACCACAACATTCGATACATCCGTCAAGAGCAATCCTGAAACATCATACTTGGTATGCGGATAATTAATCCTAACCTTTCAATTACACATCCTAGTATAGGCACCTCTCCTATGAGTTTGGCGTCCCAACCAAGACCATCTATCATCTTGGGAACTTCATAGGTGGACAGTCACATTCACAAGGTAGCCTCAGATCACCTTGTTCCGCAAGGGAACCCATACTAAGACATATAAACTTCCAGTCAAGCCCTACCCAAATTCGGGTATTATGGTTGTACGGTAAACAATGGAATGGTATCGCATCCGAACTCAACCTTCAGTTTTTATCAAAGTCAAGTCACATACTTCCTTCACCATCATGTTTAAGTCATCGTGTCCATAACACATGTCAAAACATTTCAATAGAATGACTCATCACTCTAAGGTTTTCATAATCATTTGTTCCCATCCAGTGATCAAGTTTAATTTAGCACTAGCATCTATCAAATGGGGATGTCACTTACTTGAGGGGTATCAACTAGTGTTTCTACCTACATCAAGTTCCAAGATCTTGATGGCACTTTCCTTCCTTTCCACTAATCATCAATTAATTAACTACGGAACAACTTCGTAAAAGTGAAGCTTGCAAATAAAACTGGGATTTGGTATAATAAAAAGTGTTATCACAAAGGCTTGCAAGTGGGACTTGCATAGAGTAGCATGCATAATGTAGCTTGCCTTAATTGGTAAGGTGGTCGAAGTTCTCTTCCTCGTCTTCGTTGAATTCCTCCTTGTCGTAGCCTGGATTGATACTAGCGTCTAAAAATAAATACAAGGTACACAATCACCAAACAATACTTAACTACTTCTATTTATCACACAAGGGTCACACTAGATGATATAGCATCATATCTATCATTACAAGAAGGGGTGATAATATTTTATTTATCTTATTTCTAGAGAAGTAATTTATACTCATCAAAAAGTTACTTAGGATTTAATATTCTCCAAATTAAAAATATGGCACCACATACTATAATACTTGGGAATGTGATTTAAATTGGTTGGCTTAATTATAAAGCTTAACACTATTATTTAATAATATTTAAGTGGCTAAAAATGACTAGAAAGTCATTCTTTTAGTTTTGGTCCAGTACTACTATATGTAAGTATGTATATTTTTACATATTCAGAAAGGTCTTGTCAAATGTAATTTTTGAGGGTTGGAATCAACTCAAAATCACTTATGGTTGATTTTAGAAAAATGTTTGAAGTTGCAAAAGCTACTGGCTTGTTCTTTTTACCAAAGGTGATCCATAGTTTCAAACTGTTTGAATCCAATGGGAGTGATTAGAGATTTTCATCTACTTTCAAAAAAACTGGATTCATTCAATTTGGTGTAGTGAATCTCTCTGAATTGATTTTTAAAGTTCACTACAAAATGTGATTTTCAAATAAAAGATAAAACTAGGTTTGAATTGCTGGGTTCACACGGGAAACACTACTGGGCTGGCCCAACTACACAGCGCACGCACATCGGGCTCACGCGGGCTGGTCCCACGCGTCAGTGGGTGCTTCTAAACGAATCAGTATCGATCAATGCTGGCCCTATGATTACAACATGATCTACGGTCGAGGTTCATCGTCAATGTTGTGATGCTCCGGCGAGATTTTTAACCTAGCGGGACGATGAGGGTGGCTGGGGGCTTACCAGTGCTCCAGCTTGGGTTGGCGATGCAGGCGAATGAGCCTGTTGACAACGGCGAGTTGAATGGCGATCACGGCATCTCCTGAGGTGGCTCCAATCGACGACGCCTTTTCCTCATGGCAGCGGCGGACTCCGATCAAATTCCGGCGATAGAGTGCTCGCCTTGCTCCGGGAACAGGTCAGGGATGTTTCTGAGTGAGAGAGGAGTGGAATGGTGTGGAAATTGTGGCTGGGGAAGGGGTCTATTTATACCCTCGTGGGTGAGGCAGTGCGGCATGGCAAGGGCTCGTCGGTGACATTGGTACAGGCCCAGCTAAGCATGGAGGAGGGCATGGGTCGACGCTTCTAGGTGTGGCGATCGTCATGCGAGTGGTGGTGCGAAAAGGGGCGGTCTCAGTCGGTCGGGCAACGTCGGCGCTCTGTGCGGGTACCGCGGTGTTTGTCAGCAAGTACGGTGGTCAAGGGGGCGTGCGGTGACCAATGGTCATGTCTTGGCGGTGGCTAGTGACTCCACGTGTGCGAGTACGAGCGGAGAGGGCGAGTTGATGCGTGGCTACGCGAGGCAGCTGCGGCACTCCGTCGTGCTCTCGGCATGTCCGTGTCTTAAACGGGCGTGGCCGTTCTAGTGTCTCCGCGTCTCGCCGTGGGTCGAGGGGTGGACAGAGAGGGGTGATGACCCACAAGTATAGGGGGTGTATCGTAGTAGTTTCGATAAATAGGAGTGTCAATCCCAACAAGGAGCAGAAGGTGCTGAACAGTGGTATGGAGCAAGAACTCTATGCAAATACTTAGCAAACGGATTTTTAGTGGTTTTCTGATAAGGCAACAAAACAAAATGCAAGTAATAAAGAACAAACACAGCACCTGGCCCAATACTTTCTTAGCAAAGTACAAGCCGGTGGAAATACTTATAAGGACCAAACATTCTCGAGGACACATGGGAATTCTGTCAAGTGCTTTCTCTTCAAATAGCTGAGTACTCTTCTTTGGTGTTGTAAGTGTTGTGTGGGTGAACCTGTGCTAATGTACCGACCTCACTTGGACTAATACGATTAAACCCCCTGCAAACATCCGTAACTACAGGAAAGTAACTAAGATATAAACCAACCACAACCTTAAACTCTGAGATCCTATGCTCCCTTATGCAAAGGTGTCCTAACGGGGGTTCAGGTTTCTGTCACTCCAGCAACCCCACAATTAGTAGCCAAATACACAATGCATTCCCCTAGGGCCATAACTGGTGAAGTATCATGTAGTCGATGTTCACATGACACCACTAGAAGAATAGCACCACAACTTAAATACTAAACCATTGAATAATAACTCAACACAAATCCACTAATAACAACATGACTTCTCCCATGTCCTCAAGAACTAAACGAACTACTCACAAGACATCATATGGATCAAGATAAAAGATGATATGATAATGGATAACAATATGAACATAAACAATAATCCAATGGTTCCACTCACAAGCATCAACTACAATAGTAATTAACACCAGGAAAGTTTCCCCTAAGAACTAAAGAAATATCCAACACAATTGTTACAACGGGACAGAGTGGTGATGATGGTGTGGATGATGATGATGATCCCGATGAATCCTAGCTTGATGATGGTGTTGATGGCGATGATCTCCCCTCTCCAGGAAGGAATTCCCCCGGCAGAAATCTATCTGCCAAAGAGATCTTTCTCTCTCGGTGTTTTCCGCCCCCAGAGGCGGCGGAAATCTAACTATGGTCACTCCCCTAGCCTTAGGGTTCCGTAGGGAAGATATAGGCGAAGGGGCGGAGTCGGGAGCCGGGCAGGTGGGCCACACCTGTCCTAGGCGCAACCTAGGGTGGGCCCGCGCCTAGGGGGTGTGGACCCCCTGCGGCCCTTCTTCGCTCCTCCTTCTGGCTTCCTCAATCTTCTAGAAAAATAATATTTTTCCATATTTTTCTGGTATTTTTCTGATCTTCGCGAAATTGCATCAAAACGCCCTCTTTTTCATCAAAATCCAGACTCCGGCAGTCCATCCTCCAAGAATCATCCAACATTCATAAACAGTGGAAAAGACATAAGTAATACCTCATAATAAGACAAATATCAATGAATAGAGGTAGATTATGATATAGAAAGGTGATGCAAATTCGGCGTATCAACTCCCCCAAGCTTAGACCTTTGCTTGTCCCCAAGTGAAAACTAACCTCAGTAAACATGTCCACAGGTTTATGGATTGAAATGTCGATAAAAGAATACGAACAAGAAGCATCACACTTACCATTACACAACTCATAGAAGAAAGCAACTCACCATTATATAACTTAGCTTGCAACCAAGTACAGCAGTCACAATAGAGATGCATAAAGATAAATCATAATTGGAATTGGCAAACTTGTTCTTGGTCAGAGAACACCTGGCAAACAGTTTCACAAAAAGCTTTTTGTAGAAATTTTACAACGGGAGCACTCTTTTCTCAAAAAGGTTTTCACAAGTGAAGGCTTTCAAAGTAATACTCAATAGATAAGAGTCTTGTGAAAATAAGGAAGATAAAGAACATGATTGAATAAATCACCATATGAATGCTTGAAACACAACAACTCAAATGCTTGCTGGAGATAGAGAGGAGGTAGGTTTACTGACTCAACCTGGTAAATAGGAGAAAGGTCCCTTCATAGAGGGTAGAAGGGATTACAAGTCATAAAGAGCTTCCAAAATATTATGGTACTTACTAGCTTTGAGCTCTCATTGCCCCTATCATAGGCATCTTGAGATGATTAAGGTTAAAGTGCACAAAGATAGAGCATATGCTTGACGAAATATAAGTTGGCAATCTCATGTCCCTTGAATATGAGGGCCACTCCTCATGCTACTCAACTTTGGTCACCGGTAAGTTCTTGTCATTGTAAGTACATGCGTATCATAGAGAACCACCAACGGGGTACCCCTTACACATGGTACAGGAGCTATCCCATAACCAAAATGACAAGGCAAGCAGACAGTGAGCATCTCAACGATCTTTTTATTTACTATGTGTATAGCTTTTTATTGAGGATGCTTCATAGATAGCTCACTATGGTGATGCTGCAAGTTTCCACCATGATTAGGCATGGATTAGGCCAGCGGCTCAGGCGTTTCTCTAACAAAAAATACAAACTCCATGGACTTACAAGTTCCCTCTTTATTTCACACCGTTGATAACCATAGACAAAAGAGCACGATATCAACTGTGTACAGAGTACACGTGCAATGTTGAAAACGTTCCCCGTGACAACACGGTTCTGCTAATTCCAACGTATAGATGCAAGCATATACAACTTCGATGGCACAATGGTTCAAGTCTTTTAGGGGCAAGAAAATAAAGTGTGCCATCAAATTCGTGAGAGCTTTACTAACTGTTTTCACATAACAAAATACTTTTTAATTCAAAAGGTAGATTAAGCTTGAGAATTTGCTTGGAATAGCAAAAGCTACTAGGTATATATAGTGGACACAAGTGGCAAAGGTTTTGGTTCAAAGGGATTGGAAACATGAGAAGTATGCATTCTCAAAACAGGTTTTTGGCTAGCAAGGCTGGGTAGCAAGCAAGAGAGTTGAAAGAAACAAGCAAAAATACAAGTAATAAAGCCAAACATGCAATCTTCATTGAAGACACAAAAGATCTTAAATAAAGAATACTAAGCTTATGAGCTTACAAGAAAGAAAGTAAATGATACAAAATACCTGTAAGCTTTTTCTCTTTTTCTTTCAAATCTCAAAAAGTATTGCTACTGACCAGAACTCGGTTTGCCAAAACCAAATTAGATCCACTTGATGTTCCCAAGTGATGCCAATACTGATCAACAAGATACATCATATAATAGAGATTGCAAACTAAAATAAGAAGTGCAAAAAGTAAAATATGAAACTTCTCATTAATATTCCAATAAAGGCACTCACACCAAGGGATACATAGATAACCAACTAAAGGAGAGATACTTCCACATGCAAACCAAACCATAATATAACCTCTCTACCAAAGATACGAACCCACTACAAATTTAAAAGATAAAATATAATGGTGGTGATACCGCGACACTCCCCCAAGCTTGGAACAAGCCAAGGGGATGCCAAACCTGATGATGAATTACTCCTTTGGTGGTGGTGGTGTTCTCTTGATAAGCTCCTCAATCAGCTTCTTCAAATCCTCAATATCGAAGGTCAGAGTACGAATCAACTCCGAATTATGCTCAATGCAGCTCATGATCAATTCAGACTAAGGATCCCAGTCCTTATTATTCTTCCTCCACTCTTCCTTCTTAGAGTGTTCCTTCCCTGTAAGGTTAGAATGAGTGGTACAAGGAGGAAGTGTCCCGGGAGAGAGGGTATGACGTGGAGGTTTCCCTCCTCTAGACATCCGTGTTGTCCTCTTAAGCTTGGTAGGTTGTGCCACCAATCCAATGCTTGCGACGGTAGCGTGGGTCTCCGGTTGCTTGTCCTCCTCCATGTCTCCTTCATAACCTACCAAAATCTCCTCCTCCTTGGGTTTGTGAGGATCATCCTCCTCGGGCTTCTTGCCTTTGTCGTTGGCGGAGACCATGGTGCTCTAAACTTGAGAAGTTTTCCTGACAGAAACATATCAAAACGAAAAGACGACGAGAACATGATGCACGAACCTCGGGGGATCCGGGGAGTTATATATCATGAAGTTTCAATGCATAAGGAAGGTTTTGACATGTAAACGAGGCGGAGACGGAGTTCGGGGGTGGCGCACACCCTCTAGGCGCGGCCAGGCAGGGACCCACGCCTGGGGTGGGTTTGTCCACCCCGGACTCTGTTTCCTATTCTGTTCCATCTCGTAACTTCCCTTATGTATTAAAAACCTCAAAAATATAAAAAGATTGGGGTTTCACGAACCTTCTGTTTTCACCACTTTTACCTAGTCAAAGACGAACTCTATAGACTCCTTTTCTCCTTCTCCTGGAAGTTTCCTTTCCTCACAAGGCAATACACAAACTTCAATGGCAACATTAGTGCAAGCAAAACAACAAACCTTTAGGTTCACACTTTAACTGAAATCTATCAAAACAAAGGCTTATATAAGAGGCAAATGCAAATGATAATAGAAATCTGTCAAAACATACCAGCAGGTAAAGATTGATTTTTTCGAAAACCTTCTGTTGCTCAAATAAAAAAGTGAAGAACTAATGAAAGTTGGGTAACAACTTGGAGAACAAGCTCAGGAAAATACAGCTCCATCAGACATACCGAGCTCCCTCACCAATGTTTACAATACAGCACAAAAATCTGTCCCAGGACAGCCACTTTTCACAACTCCTCTACTTCACAAAAGTAGTTGAACTTGACACAAAAACCACAACAAAAAAGTATAAGGAGTGGTTATTACAGATGTAATAACTTCCAAGACTCGACAAAACTCTTGGGTTATCTCCCAACAAGTAATTTTCTTTATTGCCTTTAAGTTATGCTTGAAACTTTCAAAGATGCTCACAAAGGAGATATAAATCTGGAGTGAAAAAGAGCATCAAGAAGCAAATAACCAACACACTTGAGTCTAACCCACTTCCTATGCATGGGGGCATCATAAGAAAACAAATTGTTGAAAAAAAGCTACAAGCATAGGAAGACAAAACGGCTGCAACTTCAAAGCTTTCAACATAGAACAGGGAAACTTAATATTATTGAGAAAAATAAAACCATGTTTGCCTCTCTCATAATAACTTGTAGTAGCACTTTGAATAAAGTTGACAATATAACTGTCACTGGCAACAGCTTTATCATCTGAGTAAGGATACTTACAGTCACCAAAAAGAGGTCCAGGGTCATAAACCAGATCAATAGAAGCAAGTTGTTCCATCCTGAAATCTTTATTAGGCGAGCTGTTTTCAGAAGGAGCTTTAGCAAATTTGGAAAAGTTAAACTCATAAGAATCTCCATCAAACTTAGTTAAAACTTTCTCCTTCTTACAATATATAATAGCTCCACAAGTGTTCAAGAAAGGTCTACCAAAAATGATAGGACGAGTTTTGCTAGCTGCAGAATTAAGCACTACAAAATCAGCAGGATACTTAATCTTACCACAAAGAACCTCCACATCTCTTACAATACCAATAGGGAAAATGGTTTCCTTATTTGCAAGGTGGATAACCACATTAATGTCCTCAAGCTCACAAGGACCAATTCATGCATAATTTCCCTGTAAAGCTCATAAGACATACCACTAGAACTAGCACCAATATCACATAAACCATAGTAGCAATGATCACCAATTTTAACAGAAAGCACATGAACACTAGATTTTCTAGATTTACTAGGATGAGAGATAATATTAGAAGTGTCTTCACAGAAGACAATGTGCTCATCCTCTATATTTCTAGTGACAGGGTCTTTCACAATAGCTACCACAGGCTCAATATTAATGAGCTCATCAGGCTCCACAGTTTGATTTGCACTTTTGCTAACCACATTAGCTATGATAGAATGTTCCTTTACCTTAGAAGGAAAAGGTATTTTCTCCACATAAGGTTCAGGCAAAATAGGATCAGTAGTACAAACCTCTATGCTAGTAGGTACATGATTAACAATATATTTATAAGGAGCATGGTACTTGTCCCACTCTTTCTTGGGAATTTAAATATAAGAGGAAAATGCATTAAAACATTTTTGCAAGAACTTGCGGATCAAGACCAAACTCATTACTAATATCACGAAAGTCATCAGTTCCCATAAAAAATTTAATGCATTCATAATCATAGTTTATACCTGGCTTTCTTCCTTTCTCATTCTCCCAAGCTTCAGTGTTCTCTTGAATACGGTCTAGTAGATCCCATTTAGCTTCTTCCTTCATACGTGTGAATGATCTAGCACAAGAAGCATCTAGTAAATCTTTATCATGAAGAGAGAGCCTAGCATAAAAGTTATTGATAATAATATTGTTAGGGAGTTCATGAATAGGACATTTAAGCATTAGTAACTTCAATCTCCCCCAAGCTTGAGCTGTACTCTCTCCATCAAGAGGCCAAAATTTATATATAAGATTTCTATCCTTATGAATTTCACTAGGAGGATAAAATTTAGAGTAAAAGAGAGATGCCATCTCCTCCCATTCCATGGATTGTCCATTCTTCATCTCTCCCTTTCAAGGATACGAAGAGTAACTTCTTCTTCACATGTTCAGTTGTGATTCTGCACAATTAAACAACCCGCATAATTCATGGATAAAAAGAAAGTGATCACCAGGATGGACAGTTCCATCCCCTAAATAATAATTATCCATAACACGATCAACAATACTTTTAGGTATCTTAAAAGGATCTATCTCAATAGCTGGTGGTTCATCTACTACCCTAGCAGTGGTAGTAGTTTTCCCAAACAGAAAACCAAGTGGGTTATCCATATTGGAAACAAAGTAACAAGCAGTAACAAAAAGCAATACTCACAGTAGAAGTTTCCTTTACAAGTTCCACTCTTCAATAGCGCTTCACTCCTCGGCAACGGCACCAGAAAATAGTCTTGATGACCCACAAGTATAGGGGGTGTATTTTAGTACTTTCGATAAATAGGAGTGTCGATCCCAACGAGGAGCAGAAGGTGCTGAACAGTGGTATGGAGCAGGAACTCTCTGCAAATACTTAGCAAACGGATTTTTAGTAGTTTTCTAATATGGCAACAAAACGAAGTGCAAGTAATAAAGAACAAACACAACACCTGGCCCAATACTTTCTTAGCAAAGGACAAGCCGGTGGAAATACTTATAAGGACCAAACGTTCTCGAGGACACATGGGAATTCTGTCAAGTGATTTTGCTTCAAATAACTGAGTACTCTTCTTTGGTGTTGTAAGTGTTGTGTGGGTGAACCTGTGCTAATGTACCGACCTTACTTGGACTAATACATACTTGTGATTAAACCCCCTGCAAACATCCGTAACTACATGAAAGTAATTAAGATATAAATCTAACCACAACCTTAAACTCTGTGATCCTACGCTTCCTTGTGCAAAGGTGTCCTAACGGGGGTTCAGGTTTCTGTCACTCCGGCAACCCCACAATTAGTATCCAAATACACAATGCATTCCCCTAGGCCCATAAATGGTGAAGTATCATGTAGTCGACGTTCACATGACACCACTAGAAGAATAGCACCACAACTTAAATACTAAACCATTCAATAATAACTCAACACAAATCCACTAATAACAACATGACTTCTCCCATGTCCTCAAGAACTAAACGAACTACTCATAAGACATCATAGGGATCAAGATCAAATATGATATGATAATGGATAACAATCTGAACATAAACAATAATCCAATGGTTCTACTCACAAACATCAACTATAATAGTAATTAACACCGGGAAAGTTTCCCCTAAGAACTAAAGCAATATCCAGCACAATTGTTACAGCGGGACAGAGTGGTGATGATGGTGCTGGTGGAGATGATGGTGTGGATGATGATGATGATTCCGATGAAGCCTAGCTTGATGATGGTGTTGATGGCGACGATCTCCCCTCTTCGGGAAGGAATTCCCCTGGCAGAAATCTATCTGCCGGAGAGATGTTTCTCTCTTGGTGTTTTCCTCCCCCAGAGGTGGCGGAAATCTATCTGTGGTCGCTCCCCTAGCCTTAGGTTTCCGTAGGGAAGATATAGGCGAAGGGGCGGAGTTGGGAGCCGGGCAGGTGGGCCACACCTGCCCTAGGCGCGCCCTAGGGTGGACTCCCGCCTAGGGGGTGTGGGCCCCCTGCGACACTTCTTCGCTTCTCCTTCTGGCTTCCTCAATCTTCTGGAAAAATAATATTTTTCTGGTATTTTTCTGATCTTCGCGAAATTGCATCAAAACGCCCTCTTTTCCATCAGAATCCAGATTCCGGCAGTCTATCCTCCAAGAATCATCCAACATGCATAAAAAGTGGAAATGACATAAGTAATACCTCATAATAAGACAAATATCAATGAATAGAGGAAGATTATGATATAGAAAGGTGATGTAAATTGGGCGTATCAAGGGGCAGTGAGGTCTCGGCTATCAGCTAGACATTGTGGGCGAGCGAGGAGTGGCTGGTGGCGTGCTGTCCATGTCCAAGTGACATGGTGAGCTCGGGTACCATTTGCATTAATCAAGATAGTGAAGAAGAGTGGCTCAATTGCACAGCTGCGTACTGGGGGTGATTGTGGGTGAGCTAGGGAAAAGAATTGGCGTACAATTGCTGAGCAATTGATTGATCACAAACAGTATATAGTTGGTAGTGGTACTGTGTATGCTAAGTGTTCAACCAAATGGCCGCATGAACTAAATCATCACCAAATTCAATGATTTTTGGTGAGTGCTTTGTTACTAATCTTGGTAGTCTCTGGGTGGAATGGTTTGCCAAGTGGTGAAGGTTTTAGTAGTTTTCTAAAAATGCCTATCTTGATACATAAGATATATTCAAATTTGAATTGCCTCTCAAAAGAGTTTGAAAATATTTCTGCAAGGTTGGAAAGTTCCATTGGGTTTAGTGTCACTAGGTCTAGAAAGGGGAGAAAAGAAATGGGAAAGTTTCTGTTTGAGATTAGTTGCTAGATATGCTCAAAGTGAGCTAGTGGTTAACTTGGGCAAAAATGACCATTAGGTCATACGCTTCATATATTCATTTTCTTTTGTTTTGATCTGATTTGATGGTGACCTGGATGATATGGTTTTGATCTTTAAACCATTTCTCATCATTTACAACAATCATACATGGCACTTCAAGATTCATACACTCAAACGACAAGATTTGAATTTAATTAATAAAAGCTTTTGTTAACCCTAATCTTTATTAATTTGGGAATGATCCTCATTAATATTTTTGGGGTGTTACATCTATCAACTATTGTTCTTACAATAGCATTCACTTTAGAAGCCTTTAGAGAAGGAAGTAAGAAGTGGTATGTAGTAATGCTAGTTTTAGATATTATCTATAGGATGGGGGAGTTTGAAGAGAATTAAAACAATATGATAATTGATGGAGTTAACTCACTCCTGAATGGATAGAAGATTCATCTGAAATAAAGATATATGTGGTAACAAAGAGGATCATAAGGATGAATATTGAATATAGTTACCAAGGAGTAATCCTATTGGATCAAGTAGGCATAGTCAATGAATAATATCTCTTAGTTAGATAGCCATACTAAGAGGACACTTATAATACATCTGTAATGTTGTATGGATAAAATACTTGATTAGCCAACTGGAAACCTAAGCCATAAATGATCAAAGGATTATAATGATCATGCTTAAGTCACTAAGAGTGAATGATTATATCATGTATAAGTGACATTGGTGGATAGAACATGATTAAACCCTAGTATAGATATGTTATTCTAGGTGAATCATGACAAGTCACATTAATATAATGTGAAGTTGGAGTATGAGTCACTGAGGAAAGTAAATGATAAGATATTATGAATAAGATGATGCTAGAGCAACATTGAGTTAGAGAAGTAGTATATTCCTCTTAGAGAATACTAAACACTTGAGGTGAAGTAGGATTTGATATATACATCTATTAGAGTAATATTAGTGATGGATGATTAAGGAAGCGTATGAATGGATTTAAAAGTAGCTACTTGTTGGATTGAAGGTTATCATTAGTATTTTCATATAATCAAGTATAGATATGAGAAGATTAAGAAAAGCTTCAGTAACAAGCTTCTGAGATTTATAAGTGAAATTACAGAGTAGTTTGTGAAGTAAGAGAGTAATGATTCAAGTGGAATTGGATTAATAAGAAATATTTTATAGATGAGAGTTATCTCTATGAGGATATTATATAGAGCTTTAGTGTCAAGCTCATTGGATTTACAAATGGATTTAGGAGGAGAAATTATTGATAAGAATATTCTTGTGAAGTAAAGCTCATCATGTTAACACATGATGATGGATATGAAGAAGTAGTATATCTAGGAAAGGAATTCCTTAATTAGAAGTCAAGAATTATGAATTATGGAAGATAGGAATTCTTGGTAAACTCTCAACCTTAAATCTATAATCAAATTTAATATATATCTCATCTGTTTGATTAATCATCTTATTTCCACAATGGCTTATAGGAATTTTCCTATAGCAAATCACTTAAGCATATCTTTGCCACTTCAAAACATTAAAATCATATGTGTCTAGAAACTATAATTATCAATTCTCTCTCTTAAGCCATTCAAGAGAATAACCTTACAATTTAAAATAGTGATATCATTCCTAATCACAAGCATGAAGACAATATGTCTTAAACCTTAATGTTATCCACATTTATAAAATAATACAAGTATATTAAATATCCTAAAACTCATGGTAAAAGTTTATAATTCTAAAACCTAACTTCTATGCAATTTATAACAAAACATATACCTTGATATCACCTAAGCTCATGTGATTAATATTAACCATATTAATTCCTTAGAACTTTATGTATCATATAATAATGAAGGATCACCATATAAAAGTTTCCTTAAAACTATAAGTTAATGAGAACCAAGTTTTATGATTAAGTAGTAATATACCCTTTAATAAATTCCTGTTTTATTATGTAAATCAAATTCATAACAAAGTTCCTACAAAATAATAAAATGTAAAGTACCTATTTAAAGAAAATAACGAAATTATAGAATTATAATGAAGACTCATAAAAGAACACTACATATACTTGAATATGATTACCATTATTTAGCGAGTAAATATTATTAAGAAATTTCCAAAGAAAGGTGTATAAAATAAATAAATGAAAACAGGAAACAGAAAAAGGAAAAAGGGAAAACAGAGCAAATCTTCTAGCCCACAGCCTATTGCTTCTCTTCTCTATCTGCTACTCACGCGTAGTACTCAATTGCCCACTCTGGCCCAATAACCATCCCAATTTGTCTCTCTCTCTCTCTGGCTGACTGGTGGGATCGAGGAGGGACTGCGGAATAAGACAGAAGATTTCCCAGGGGGTTTTCCGCAAAATGCCCGTCGTCGTCTTCCTCGTCTATTGGAAGCTGCTCGGTGGTAGTGGCCGATGCCGTCCATCGACATCGTGCGCTGCGATGCTCGCCGCTGACACTCTTCGAGGGGATAAGAATGCCACCACGATGTCCCCACTCATCCTAATCCTCATTTTTCCCTCTAAAGCTCTCTATCTCGTTTTCCTCTTCTAAACCGAAACCCTAGCTCCAAGTTTCCATTGATTTCCATCGCTCTGAGCTCTCCCATGCTCCGTTGATCAAGCACAAGTCTTCGTGTTGTCCTCTTGAGCCCCCTAGTCAAAGGAATCGAGGAGGGGCACTGGGAATCAAAGCCACGATGTCATCTTCCCGAGATCTGGCCACCGCTCTCGCCATCAACTCCGGCCATGATTCGCCTCAACGGCCGCACTGTCGTGCTCCTAGTGAGTTTATGCCTCGTCCTAACCTCTCTGATTCGCTCCTCAACCTCTCTATTTGCTCCTCCAAGGTAGCGCATGCAAGCCACCATCAGAGCTCGCCGGAGCCGAAGCTCCGATGACCATTTTCGAGCGGCGTCGCCACTATAAGGTTCACCACATCACACTCGTTCAAGATAGGCTAGCCACGCTTTCTACCACGCCCTAAATCACTGCCGGCGACCACCAACTGACAGCGGTGGCCGTGATGATGTCATAGCGACATCATGCATACATCGAGGTTGACCTGGTCCACTGTTTGACCAGTCCTTGCCCATGTGGCATGTGACGTTGCCCAGGTCCCATTTGTCATTCACTGTGAGTAGAAATAGGTCTAGTAACAAATGTATTCACTAATCTGGGCATGTGATGTGGCCACTGTTCCACCAGTCAGTGACTAGGTCTAGGTTTAGTATTGGTGTAAAAAGTATTTACCCATTTAGAATTTAATTAAAAATGATTAAATCTTATAAATTACATATCTTTTATTTTATAATTCAGAAAAATATATATTATATATCAAAATGTTTAGAATATAAAATTTATAACTCAATTTTATTAACAAATATTATTATGTTAATCATTTAAATAATTATTATTTAATATAGGCTTTATAAGTAATAAAACTTTGATAATTCATATTTTAATAATGGTAAATGATAAAAATATAAATAATATACAAAAATTCTTGGAAAAATAAGAACTAAAATGTAAAACTATAAACATAAAATATTGTATCACTTAATTAAATGTTTATTATTTATTAAGTGTTTATAAAATAATAAATCTGTAAAAATAATATTTTAATATTTATAAATCATAAAAATATTATAATATACCAAAATGATCACAAAAATAATATCTACATGTTAAAAATATAAAATTCCACTTTTGAAGTAAGTACAAATTTAGTATCCTAATTAACTGAACTCAAACTTATTTCCTTAATTGATAATTCATATAAGGATAAATAAAAATTGCTAATAGTACTAAAAATATTGCTTTGAGGTATAAAAATAATATTTTCCTTAAGTATTGATAGTATAAACTCAAACTAATTCAACACATTTTAAACTACAATTTTGTTGAATTATCATATACTTATAAGTATGTATTATTTTCAAAAAGGAATCTTATGAAAATTATAAATCTTCATGTGTGATATTTTTAACCAAATAAAACTTTAACCCTTACTTCAACCACAAGTTTATACACATACTATAAATCCAAAGATACTTCATAAGTAGTTAAGTAATATTGTTTCCATATTTAAAACTTATAACCACTCATTTATAAGAAGATAAATAATTCTATTCAATTATAAAATTAAGAAAACACTACTCAAATAGAAGTAATACCATTCTTATTTAACCTTAAAGAAACCTTGTGAAATGAACAAATTATAATACCATCTAATGACCAAGATAGATAAATCTAAAATACTAGTATGGTCATTATTCCATATAAAGTAAATCTGTCTTCCTTAAGAACCATAGCTTGTAATATAACCTAAGAACATTAACTTAAAATTTAAATACTTTTCTTTAGTTAAGTAAGATTTTCTTCAAAAGTTATTCTTTTAAAATACATTATAAAGCAAGACATAAGCATTCTTATGAAAGATCTAAACGATAAACAATCCTTATATAAGCATCCTTTAAATAGTATTCCACATTTGTGTGCCTTATTATTGTGTGTACTTTATTATACTTACATGTTGTTTCACACACATCCTCACAAGAGTTAATAAGAATCACAAGTGTGAAGCTTATCTAAAAGTACAACACATTCTAAGGGAACCCCTTCCAACATCCAAACTCTAGATCAACGCTTATTTCGGGGATTCGAGTTTAACAAATTGCATTACATTACTTATGCATAATAGCATCTTGCTTCTTTAGACATTAGTCCTTACCGAACCAATGGTGTTGATTTCAGATATTGGATCTTATATTGTCTCGAAGACCGTGAGTGCATAATCTTGCAATCACAAAAGGCAAGTTCACACTTGCTCATGTCCTTTGATTATTTTCTGTAAAGTATTTTGCAAATCCAGTTTTGTCATCACCTGCATTTCAAAAAGGTCAGAAAACATTATTTTCATAATAATATGATTATAGGTTATTTACCATGAGGTAATAACCTACTATGAAAGTTCTGGTGGTAAAGGAGCATATTACCTAGGACTTAACAATCAATGTCGCTAGTGATTATAGCGTCGTATATCACACGTTAACCATGTGATTTGGAATGGGACGGAGAAGTCAGTTGTATCTTCTTCCTCTCGCATGTAGCCGGATGCGCAGGTCGTGGTTGTTATTCTCGTAGCGTGCAATAATTGATAATTCGTAGAGGATATGCAGCATATGTGTGGGAACCCTCAATGTCCCACAATAGTTCTGACATCTGACGATCTGTACCAACCATTGCCATAATTCAATGTGTGGGCATGTTGTACACCAAGGAGACATACGTGGTCACGAAGGGGGCATTGATTGGATTGGATCTTAGACTGGGCCCCATACCAAGGAAGTGTGCACAAGGTCATGACTTGGTTGTGCAACAAGGCTAAGGTCTCTCATGGGTAAAGTAACGCACCTATGCAGTGTGTAAGAACTGTAACTTTTTACTCCCTGTTCCGGGAAGGACCTACGAACGTGGTAGGAAAGGAACTCCATGAAAGTTCTGGTAAACCTGTGAAGGCTAACGCAACCTTTGAAGAAATTTTTACGAAAACCTGCATTGCCTACGACCTATGGTCTTTGGCTGTAGATATAGTGCATCAAACACTCCTTTCTAGTGAACTTGCTGAGTACACTCGTACTCAACGTATCTTCTTAACCCTTGCTAGATTCTAAAGCCAATACAGACAACGTCTACATCAACTTATGCTCAAGGGAATCGTCATCAATAGTTCAAGTTCTTCAATGAAGTCAACTTATACATCAACTAAAGTGAAGATGTAGTTGCTGATTAGATAGGAATATAATCTCTAGCCATAGAACCTACTTTTGTATTGCAATAGCAGCAATGCAAGCCCATTAGTTTAAATACTAGTCTATTAGTATGATAGTTATGAGTTGATTAATTCTGATTCTTCTTTGTAAGAAGTTTCTTTCTCTCTCCTTAACCTAGAGTGTTCTCTGGATCTTTTGTAAAGAGTCGAGTTGTTACATATAGTCATGTCTTGGACCTTCTATGTTTCTGTTGTACCACTCTAAGGGATGTAATACTAGTGAACGATGTTTCATTGGTGTTATGTCAACGACTATAGTGTACTACATTATGTAGTGGTATGATGGGTCACCACACCTGCCCATACCCTGCACATTTCCATCCTTATGCGTGATAGTCAGATGTCCGAGTTACTGAAACGGTGTCCGAGGCTCGAATGTTTCTCCTAGAATGTAAAATAGTCGATGTGGAAGCTTCTTCCACTCCTAGTGGCCCTGCTATTCAAGCTCAGGGTGGTCTGACTAGAAGCCCCGCTGATGTTAAGAAAAATGTGGTTCCTCATCTGTGCCATGCTTCTGCAGCGCAACCTCCTCGTAGGAGTGCCTATTTTTCCGTCGTGCAAGACCCTGTTGTAGATGCAGGTTGTGCTTTCGTTGTGGAATCTGCTGGTGTTGTTGCTCAGCCTGCTACTGACCTAATCACTGCCGCGGTTGCACAAACTAAGGCTTTAGGAGGCCTCCCGCTATTGTGGAAGCTGCTAGTGTTGTTGCTCAGCCTGCTACTAACCTAATCTCTACTGCTGTTTCCCAAACTAAGGCTTCGGGAGGCTGTCCCGCTATTATGGAATCTGCTAGTGTTGTTTCTCAGCCTGCTACTGACCCAATATCTGCTGCTATTGCGCAAACTAAGGCTTCGGGAGGACGCCCCGCTATTGTGGAATCTGCTGGTGTTATTGCTCAGCCTGCTACTGAACCAATCCCTACTGCTGTTGCGCAAACTAAGGCTTCGGGAGGCCGCCCCGCTTTTGCCAGAACTGCTAGTGTTGTTGCTCATCCTTCTGCTGACCCAATACCTGTTGTTGTTGCGCTAACTAAGGCTTCACGAGGCCGTCGTGTTGTTACTGTTTCCAGAACTGCTGCCTTGGGCGCTGGTCCTCCTCGAACCCATGGTGAAATTCAGCGTGCTGCTGCTGTGGCTACTCGAAGACCAGTTGTTGAGGAGCAAACCCGTGGTCTGTACTTTGATACTATCATCAAACCTCTCGGTGGTTTCGGTCCTAAGGAAACTGGTGATGGCAAGGTAGACTTTGTATCAATGTCAAGAAGTTCACTACAAAATTAGATGATGGCATAGAAAAATTTGTCGACAACATTGATGTAGTCATTGGCACATACGATCCCGAAGTGGTGCAGATATCTGAACTGATAGCAGCGTTACATGATAAGGTGGAGTGGGGGTCCTCCCAGGAAGCACATTTGGCATTTTTTTCTTACAACGGCAAAAAGGCTATAGAAGTGAAATTTGCCAGTGATTTAGCCGTACTGATAAGTAGGATGAGTCGAACTAGACGAGAAGTGTACCTGTTCGCGCGCCTGCTAACGGTTGGATAGGAATTTAAGCTCGGCAATGATAAAAACGAACTTGTAGAAAACATGATTGACCTGATGGATGGCCTCGCTCGTGGTTGTTCGAATGACAGTATGTTTGAACAGAGGAGAGACTTACATGGGAGCAACATAAAGAGGAGCAGGAAGTGCATCCCCAGAAAGAGCACCCTGAAGAAGGCCATCACCAAGCAGACCACCCCAGAGAAGAAGATTCCCAAGAGTTGCCTGAAAAAAGGCACCACATCGCAGAGTACACCCCTGAGATCTGGTCATAATGCAACACCGAACAGTAGTAGAAAAATCGATAAGAGGGCCATACCGGTGGTTGATGAGTGCGTGAACACTTTTGTTGGGAGACCCCAAGAGGAAGGTATGATGAGCATAGCAGCAAGTTTTCCCTTAGTAAGAAACCAAGGTTATCGAACCAGTAGGAGGAAGGAAACGATTCAAAGGTGTTGTTAGCAACTTGGAGACCTGCACAACACAAACTCAAGACTTTGCCCCAACGAACAGTGAGGTTGTAAATCTCACTGGTTTGTTGTAACAAAGGATTAACTGTATGGTGTGGAAGGTAATGGTGGTTTGCAACAAGTAAACAGTAAGAGTGGAAGATGTATCAATGGTAAAGATTGGACCGGGGTCCATAGTTCACTACAGGTGTTCTCCTTAGATAAACAAACATGGCATGCTGGGTAAACAAATTACAGTAGGGCAATTGATAGGACTGAGCAAGGCATAACAATGCAATACTAGACATCATGATCCTATGAGATTCGATTGGGCAATACAACAAGATACATAGACCGCCATCCAATTGCATCTATTACTAAAAGTCCAGCTTTGGGTTATCATCCGAACCCCTCCAGTATTAAGTTGTAAGCAAAATACAACTTCTTTAAGCAAAGTGTGTAAGGTAAACAATCCACTTGTTCCATGAATGGAACAAGAGACCATTGTTTTCTCCCTAGTGGCAACAGCACATCTACAACCGAAGAGATTTATGTCACTTCCCTTAGATTAAATAGAGGCATGAACCCACTATCGAGCATAAATACCCCCTCTTGGAGTCACTAGCAACTACTTGGCCAAGATAGCTACTAACAACGGAGAGCATGCAAGATCACAATAAACATAGACATCATAGAATCAATAAGACAAAACCATTAATCAATATGACATAGCAATCTCAATATCCATCGGATCCCCGCAAACACAACATGCATGATTACAAATAGATGAGATCTTGATCATGAACGGAGCTCACAAGATCTAGACATGAAAGCACGAAGGAGGAGATACAACCATCTAGCTACTACATGGACCCGTAGTCCAAGGTGGAACTACTCACGCTTCATACCAGAGGCTGACATGATGAAGAAGAAGGCCTCTGGGATGATCTCCCCTCCAGCAGGGTGTCAGGAAGAGCTTTAGATCCCCCTGATCTAGGGACGATGGTGGCGGCGGCTAGAGACGGTTTCGTGGAATTTTGATTGGGTACTTAGGGTTTAGGCATTGGGGGCTTCTTATAGGTGAAGAGGGAGGCCGAGGGGGTGCCCAAGGCAGCTGCACCCCCAGGCACGAGGTGGACCCACCCGCGCGGCCAGGGGGTGTGGCCCCTCGAGGCACTCCTCCGTATTGTCTTCTGGCTCCGTGTTCCCCACGGTTAAATATTGACTTTGGCTTTTGTCCAGTCCAATTCCGAGAATATTGATTTTCTGCCTTTCTGGAACCAAAAATAGAAGAAAACGGGCAACTTGCACTGTGGCATCATGTTAATAGGTTAGTACCAGAAAACATATAAAAACACCTCAAAGTGTAGACAAAGCAAAGCAAAGTAGATACTAAACAAGCATGGAACATCAAAAATTATAGATACGTTTCCGATGTATCAGTGGTGAACAAGGTGGTGAACACACCAAGGAGCAGCAGCAAAAAGGCTAAGGTGGCCCGCATGGATGATACCACACCCAATAGTAGCAGCAAAAATGCTAGCTTGAATAGGAACACGCCGTAGAGGTCCGCAAATAATGCCGGCGCGAAGGAGAACACACCCAATAGTCACGGCAAAAATGCTAGCTTGAAGAGGAACACGTCGCAGAGGTCCGGCAATAATGCCGGTGCGAAGGAGAACACACCTAATGTTGGGAATATGCCCTAGAGGCAATCATGTATGATGATATTTCCCATTGTATTCATAAAGTTATTAAGTAGTCCTTGTATAAACATCTGATGTGTATCATTGAATATGTGATTCGGTTGTGGAACTATGCATTCATGTTGTTTGTACTAAATATCCTTGGTCATTGAGATTGTGCTGGACACACAACTTAGACCAATGTGAAAGTTGGCTTGATGACTCGGTTCCACTTGTCATGGGCATGGAGATGCTATTCCAACTTACACAGATTCGGCTAAAGAGTTTAGCGAGTCGGATTGACCCATATTGAGGTACAACGAACTAGCTGTCATTTGTATATCTCAATCAATGTAATCCTTAGACCTGAGGTTGTTGCATAGTCTGAGTTGAGGATCACCGACTTAGGTTCTGTCAAACGCTGATCCGTAACTGGGCAGTTATAAAGGCAGGGTTCGGGTCGACTGAGAATCAAGCTGCGTGATGTGAATAACCAAGATGGGATTTTGCCCCTCCACTCGGAGAGATATTCTCTGGGCCCTCTCGTGAGATATGATTCGGAAAGCATGGCCATGCACGACTCGGTTAAGTGTTAACCGAGGCAATCGACTAAGAGTTAGTCGGGTGAATCACTTATCTCGGATCGAGAAGAGAGTCGGACTATTTAAGGGATGACATATATTCGCCTATAGTCTGACAAGGTATATCATGAGGCAAAAGGGACTCGGGCGTAAGTCGCATTGGAAAGGCAAGTCGTCATGACTCTTTGGTACTTGGGAGTCGGCACGATCTGCTAGGAGCCACTACCGACTGATCGATTGAGAGTCGGACTCCAATCGTGTCCAAGTAGCCATGAGCCTGCGGGGTCACACACTTAAGAGCGGGAGCAAGTTCGGATTGGATCCGAATCTGTAATCTGGTTGGGTTGGACCTAAACCAGATTAGGACTGAGTTAGTGAGTTGGACTCACGGTGACTAGTGTTATATGGGCTTTAGTGAATGGGTCGCGTGAGCAGAGCCCACGTTCACTCCCTATATATAGTGGAGCACCATAACCCAAAAAGGTTAATCGTTGTTCGGTTAGGTCATTCCATGTGTTGGAAACCCTAGCTCCACAGTAGTCCAGCCGCCGTAACGAACCTAGCAGTTCGCCGCCGGCGCTCCTCCTTGTACGTGTGGATACCAGCAGAGGTGCTGTGCGATCAGCACCAGGACGATCGGATCGTGAGGACTGCACTGCATCAACTGACGCGCTTCATCAGTAATCCGCAACTGCGCGTCTAGTGGTAAACCTCGTGGCCTTCTACCTCAGCTAGATCTTGGGATCACCACGTTAGAGGAAAAAGTTTTGTTTTATCTCTGTGTGGCCCAACACCTAATAGTGGCACCAAAAGGCTAATTTGAAGGGGAACACGCCGCAGAGGTCAGGCAATGATGCCGACACGTAGGAGCCAACACCCATGAGGGGAAGCAGGAAGGAGATCACACCGAGGACTAGCACCTAAAAGGTTAGTTCGGTGAGGTATGCAACACAGAGGTCAAGCCCTAATGGGGATACCATCACGAATGATACCATTAGGAAGGATTCCATCAGGAAGGAGGATGTACTCAAGAAGAACAAGAGGGTTCTGTACAGTTGAGATGTAATAGAATTTGATTGCTGTTCGTCTGCTGACGAACATGTGATGCATGACAGTGTAAGACCACCCCATGTGGTTGTAGCAGCACCAAAAGAGTGTCTGGGAGAAAACAGAGTTACCGGGGAGGAAGATTAGGCCAATGTTCCGGTCCATTTAGGTGCAAATGATGATGCATCCCCACCCCTGGGAGTCAATACGATGTGTGCAGTACTAGGCATTGGTGAGGATGGTGAAGATTCTGAATCAGATATAGAAGATGGCACTATGGAGCATTAAGAACCCGATGATGATGTGATCGACGAGACACTTAAGGATGGGGCTAGCATTATAGTTGATGACTTAGGTCTCGACGTAGACGAGATGATACATGACCACAAGGATCCTATAATTTTGGTTGGCACCGAGTTTAGCAGCATGCATGAGTTCAGGATGTCGTTCCGGCATTTTTGTATCAAGGGGAAGTTTGATGTTCATAAACTGAAGAACACTACCTAGAGGTATGAGGCCATTTGCAGGTTAAAGTGGAAGAATGGACAGGTGGTGATACCTTGTCCATGGAGGATCGCAGCCAGAGCCCTATCCATGTCAAAGGAAATTAGGGTATCTTGGCAATGAATGGAGAAAACCATTTAAACTTTATCATTTTTCACTCTATAATATAAGTAAAGTTAATGTGCAAGATATATCTGGCAACTCCACTTATGCTGTAAATTAATATGTATTGCAGGTGAACAAATTGGGCCCTCCCCACATGTGCGCGACAGGGAGCATGCTAAAATCCTCGATGGCTGATATAGGTTGGGTGGCTTTACAAGATATGTCCATACTAAAGCATAACCCTAGGGAGACCACGTAGAATATTCAGAATAAACTCGTTGCTCAGTTCAACATTGTCCTACCATATTACACTATTTGGAAAGGTAAAGAGAAAGCTCTAAAAATCTTGCACGGGGATTGGAATAATAGCTTCAGGATGTTGTAAAACTTCAAGGATGAGGTACATGCTAGGTGTCCAGGGAGTTTGTGGATATCGACACTAAATCGGAAGGTGGTAAAATTTATTTCAATAGATTTTTCATGGCGCTTAAACCTTGCATGCAGGGATTCAAGGACAGATGTAGGCCATATCTGAGCGTAGACAGTACTGTATTAACTGGAAAATGGAAAGGCTGCCTGGCATATGAGACAGCATTGGATGGTCACAACTGGATGTTCGTAGTAGCATTCGGGTTGTTCGATATAGAGACAGAGGAAAACTGGGTCTGGTTTATGAGGCGCTCAGGAGATCAATTCGACAAATGGATCCATTGGCTATATCCACAGATGCATGCAAAGGTCTGACGAATGCAGTGAAGGAGGTGTTCCCGCGAGCTGAGGGTAGAGAATTACATGCCCACCTAATGCTCAACCTATACAGGCATTACGCGGGCAGCATATTTGGTTACATGTTTGCTGCTGCTAGATCTTATAGAGCTAGGCGCTGCGAATATTTCATGAGAAGTGAGGGGGAGGTCTAGGGTTGAAAGCCATGTTAACTCCTACTCGATATCCATCCGAGGGGTGCATCGTGTTCCAAAAGTCACGGTTTGTCTTGTTTATGATTTTATGTTGGTATTGGGTGACATACAAGGGCTACTCGAGCTGGTTTCATATTTTTTTGATTTTTTATGAATTTACTATTGTCGGGGTTCGGGGGTGGGAAAAATCGGCAAACCTGCCAGCGCGCACAGGAACACGAGGTCCAGTGCAACCTTGAACCTAGGCACATGCCCAGCCTAGGTACCCCACGTCGCACCCCAAAAATTGAGGGCCATTTCTAGGGAACCTACAGTTAGAAACCGCAATTACCGAGGCATAACTCAGGAAAAATACAGTATATGCTTGCACCACAAGATAAGTACCAATCCCCCAGGAATAGCGGTCCGCCACGATGTAGCATGCGTGTAAATTGCCTCCGGGCCTAGGGCGCGCTCAATTCTCGCACCTCCTTTGCAAAATCACCGTTTTTTCGAAGTCGGTAAATGGAAACGCTGGATTTTTTCATGGAACCCTGGAATATCTAGCTGGAGAAGTTTCTTAGAATGCCGATAGGGATCTAGGTGCCGGGTTTGGGATCAATCCACATAGTGGATCCACGTTCTGGGCAGTGAGGGGGGTGTCTAGGGTTGAAATCCATGTTAACTCCTAGTCGATAGCCATCCAGGGGTGCACCGTATGCCAAAAGTCTCGGTTTGTCTTGTTTATGATTTTATGTTGGTAACGGGTGACATACAAGGGCTACTCGAGCTGGTTTCATATTTTTTTGATTTTTGATGAATTTCCTATTGCCGGGGTTCGAGGGGCGGGCAAAATGGGCAAACCCGTCGGCGTGAGCAAGCATGCGAGGTCCAGTGCAACCTTGAACCTAGGCATGTGCCCAACCTAGGTACCCCATGGGGAACCCCAAAATATTTTTTCCCGAAAATTGAGGGCCATTTCTAGGGTATATACAGTTAGAAAAAACCATAATTATCGGGGCATAACTTAGGAAAAATACAGTCACAAGATATGTACCAACCTCCCGGGAATGGCGGTCCGCCACGAAGTAGCATGTGTGTGAATTGCCTCGGGGCCTAGGGAGGACTCAATTCTCGCACCTCCTTTGCAAAATCGTCAGTTTTTCGGAGTTAGTAAATGGAAACTCTGGATTTCTTCATGGAACCATGGAATCTCTAGTTGGAGAAGTTGCTTAGAATGCCAAGAGGGAGCTAGGTGCCGGGTTTGGGCTCAATCAGTCTAGTGGATCCATGTTCTGGGCAGTGAGGGGGAGGTATAGTGTGTGTGTGTGTGTGTTGTGTCTAGGGTTGATATGAAAATGGTAGTACTCAGTTTCCCCTCTCACGATAACTCATCCTTACTTTGGTTGGTACGCCCTAATTGGTCGAGATGGTTGTCACGTGGATCGTGCCCACCCAACGTTGATCCTCTATGATCTAACGGGCAATATAGCCCCTCCCCCTCTCTCTCTCTATCTCTCTGGTGAACCTCTCTATCCACGTGAAATAACGAGTTTGCCACCGATAGTTTACTTCCATAATCAAATAGAAGAAAAGTGTACAAAGGCGTATAATTTTCGTATATGCGTGTCTATGCATTTCCTTTTATTCTCTAAAATTTTTAAACTATTTGGATTTATATACACGAGGGTAGATAAAAATATAAAAAAATGTGTGTGTTTTCTAGTGTAGCGAGGGGGACACGAAGCAGCACGCTCGTCTAACCGGTTGCAACGCGTCCACCATGGCACAAGTATGGTGCACTATAATGTCATGTCAGCGGGGGTCGAACGATGCATCCGCTGCATGCGTCATGCCCTTCACATTAGAGCGTGACAACGCACGGGTCTGGCTAGCCATGCTTTAACTGTTGGGTTTTTAGGCGTCCCTCCATTCGACCCTTCTACGAGAAGCAATCGATCGATCCGTATATTAAAGAATCCATCGAGTGGTAATGTCACTCCTATGAAAAGCCTACTACTGCTCCAGCTGCAAATGGGAATGGGCCTCACACTACCGCGCCTGCAATCTCATTTCCATATGGGGCCCATGGCATGAACCGTCCACGTGTCAGCCAGAAGCCGAACAACTAGCTACCGGGGCACCAATTGAGCCTCGAGGCGGAGGGCCCCAGGAGGAGACTCAACAATGCCTACTCTTTAAAACCTACTCCTCTGCATCGTATCCCTCCCATGCATCGACCCATTCTCCCCGATCTAGCAAAACTCACAAACCTCACCGTACAGATCGAGGCCGAACATCCACCTTCTCCCTTCTGACGCCATAAAGCGAGTGCTTGTAGGTGATCCTTCGGGTGTTTCCGTCGGGGTTCTGACGCCTGCGACGGGCGATGCGGTGCCTCCCACCGCAGATCTGGAGCAGATGCATGCAGCCCAGGGCAAGGACGACGTCCAGTTCGACCCTTATGAGGACTAATTGCTCACTGGTGTAGAAGACTTCGGAGCCCCCAATGAGGGCGAGGAGTTCGACGAGCATGTTTCGCTCTACATCTTTCTAGTTTATTGTTTATATTTTATGGTCGGGTTGTAGATGTACTAGTACTGAATCTATTCAAGTACTCCTCATTCTACCGATCATGATTAGATGCACCATACAACCCGCTGCATGCAGAGATTTAGTCTGTTCTAAATTACTCCATATTCTATATTTAGGACCGAGCTGTAGAGACAGCCATAATAAACCTGTAAAAATATGTTGTGGTTTTCAAAGTAACTTGAAATGGTTGTTCGAATAAGTTTGAGCGACTAGTAAATGCACTACTACTTTGTGCGATTTTTTCGAACAAGTAGACTAAGTAATTTATTTTGCTCATTTCTTTTGCATTTTTTGCACATTATAGGTTGATTCAAGTGAGGTAGACTCTGACAAGGAGTACAGGAACAACAAGAGCCGCCACATCTTGAAGAGTATCAAGAGAGGGGAGGTACCTTTCCGCACTCTAAGTAGGGAGCTCAGGTGCCCCTTCTGTAGCAAAAAAAGTCAACCCAAGGATTGACAGCATGATTCCGCATGCGGTTGGTGAAAGGATACAGATGTCTCCTAGAGGGGGTGAATAGACGATTTAAAAACTTTTCCGAGAGATGCTCAACAAAGGTGGAATTAAACTAGCATTTACTTTGTCGAGCACAAAACCTAGAACAACTAGGGTTCACCTAAATGCACCAACAACTTATGCTAAGCAATACAAGCAACAAAGTGATAGAAAGATATAGATTACTTCAAGCACGAAGGCTATCACAATGTAAAGTGCATAAATAAAATCTCGGGTATAGAGATAACCGAGGCATGCAGGGACGACGATATTTTACCGAGTTCCTCCCAACATGGAGTACGTCTCATTTGGAGAGGGGGTGGTATCAAACCACCAACGCCACAAAAGGCCTCCCTTATTCTCATGTGTATCTCACCACAACTGGATCGATCCATGCTTCCACTATCGGTGCACTTGTCGGTGGCAATCCGGAACCTCTCATGAGGTCGGGGCACTTCTTCACAACTCAATTGGAGGCTCTCAACAAACAAGCTTGGGGAAAGCTCCACAACTTAATTGGAGGCCCAAGTAATCCAAGAACCTAAAAAACCACCAACCCGTCTAGGGTTCCAAGAACCCAAGAGTAAAAAGCTTCTCACCTTTCACTCAATCGAACCCTCACCGAGAACTCAAACCGATGCACCAAATGCAATGGCAAGAACACTAGTGCTCAAATCCTTCTCTCCCAAATTCCACCAAAGCTACAAAAGCTTGTGGGGCAATAAGAGAGGAAGAACAATGGAGGAAATCCACAAAAGACTCCAAGATCTAGATCCCAAGATGTTCCCCTCATTTAGAGGAGAGATGGATTGGTGGGACTGTAGATCTAGATCTCCTCTTTCAAATCCCTAAAGTATATGCAAGAATCAAGGGAGGGATTGAAGGGGGAACAAGATCAAGAGGGTCAATAATGGAGGAGAAAGCCTATAAAACTCGAGCAGAGACATTCGGGAAGAAGGGACCCTTTTTATAGTCCCACAGATTTTTGACCGTTTTCTGCCCGTTGGGGAAAAGTCAGACCGGAGACTCCGATCTACACCGGAGATTCCGGCCAACCTCCGGACCACCTATCAGACTGTCCCAGTGCCTCTGTGAACCAAGTGGACCGGAGACTCCGGTCCAGCCACACCGGAGACTCCGGTCTAAGGCATGGACCGGAGACTCCGGTCAGTCTCCAGACCTTCCTCCGGACCACCTATCATACTATCCCATGCTGAATTCTAGAGCCCCCTTCGAGGACTCCGGGGGACTCCGGACCACACCGGAGACTCCGGTCCACGTGGACCGGAGACTCCGGTCTGGACCAAATAAGAGGAAAACTTCAAATGGCGATATCTAGAGTCTGAAAACTCCGATTGACCCGAAACCAATTTTTTTGGAAAGAGGACAACCTGAAAATATTGGATACCACCAT
The DNA here is from genome assembly GCA_916181665.1 of Avena sativa. NCBI lineage: Eukaryota > Viridiplantae > Streptophyta > Magnoliopsida > Poales > Poaceae > Avena > Avena sativa. The sequence goes on from OV702279.1 coordinate 233,466,493, forward strand.
GATAGAAAATTTCATGTATTATAATGTGAGATACCTCTCTTGGTGAGAAACCGGAAATACCTCAAAATCAAAAATGCAATATGATATAAAAGGGAAATCCGTTTTTGATTAACTAGAGCTTGTTATGAATATTACCACAAGCTCTAGAACCTCACATGGATAAGATCCAAATAACAACCAAGAAAGGATGATGCTAAGTATGCAAAGGTTTGAGCTCTCTCTGAAATATATGATCGAGTTACTCACTTGAGAGCCCCTCTTGATAGTATGGTTGTCTATCCTATAAACCGGTCTCCCCAACTAACACCACGAGACCGGTAAGAAAGAAACCCTATCAAGATCATACCTTTGCCTTGCGCATATTCCACTTGATCTTAATGTATGCGATCTTGTCCTTCTCAAGATGGAACACCTTTCTAGATTGCTCTTGCATGCACTCACTTGATGAAGACTTGCAAGTTACCCCCCCATACAACATGGGGAAACCTTTACTTTGACCTTTTCTTCATCGATCCGATCACCGAGGATGGCAAGCTTTAAGCATGATATCTTCTAGATATTGCACATCTTTAGCTTGCACATCATTTCTTCTTTTCTTCATTATGTTGATGCCTTGAAGGTACACCAGTGATATTACTCCATATTATTCTTCAAGACATAATTGCCATAGGTTTAACTCTCACGTGACCAATCTGTGGATCATTCTTTGAACACCTTGGTCACCAAATGATCCTCTTCACTTCTTATCCAAACCGTGAAGCCAACATATGGTTCAAGCATTGCCTATGGACAATTACTACAAGTACAACTCGATACAAGCATTAGTCCATAGAGATTGTCATTAATTACGAAAACCACACAAGGGGACCCACATATTCTTTCAGTTGGCATTAGTAAAAGCCCCAAGGATACACACAAGCCAAAGACCAAGGCTAAGCACGCTGCGTATGGCAAATTCCTGAGGGAGTACGTCAGGACCGGCCTTGTATCTCCATCCTTCAGAACCGGGATCCTCTGCTCCAAGCCGGCCATGAAGTGACCTTGCTGCCTCCTACAACACTTAATAATTTTAAGTTGTTTCTGCCATTTCTAGAACATGAGACTATATATGGTGTGTTGAACCGGACGCAATGTATTCGTGTGTGTCTATTGCATCCTTGTTTCATCATGCTTGCATAACGATCACGAATAAATTCCGTGGAGCATATTGATGATGACAAATTAATTTATCTCTATGTTCTGTCAAGTCACAGTTATATCGCGTCAGCACTGCGCACCCGTTGCATAGCAGCAACGGGACAGGTGGACTCTGTGGAGAATTCTCACGGTATCTGTGTCGCCGCCCTCTCGATCCCCACGCTATCGCCAAGTCGCACGCACACCCTTCCTGCCTGGCACGACCACGCAGTCATAGCCCTGCGATGTCGAAACCAACGGTGCTCGACCGGTCAAACTTGCTTTAGGGTAGGTAAAGACCGTAGTGATGGTAAATGAGATATACCATCCCCGGCCCTCCTCCCCCTCCCATTTTAATGAAGGGCCTCCTGGCCCCGCAGCCCTGCGCTGTGCAAATTATGTTTGTGCCCTTTGCATGTGGCAGCATCCAGAACTGCCATGCAACGCCTGGGTTTACTTTCCGTGTCTTGACTTTTCTAAAAGTTTGGCCAAACTTTCTGTGGCATGACCTTTCAAAAAAAAATAGGCCTTAAGCCTTGGGATGGAGGGAGTATTACTGAATAGAGCTACCTAAGATTGTGGTGGGATCCACAAGATCAGATGCCGTTGTCCACAAACGGGCACAATCTAAGGACACATTCATAATATAAGATGCTAGCAAACTTGGCACATCATTCTTGGTTGTAGTGGCACAGACATAATTGTTGTTATAATGAAGGTTACAGTCATAAACACACCCAGATTATAGTTCGAAAAGGTAATACACAACAGTTTGGAAGTGCTCACACATAGGTATCACACATTGTACTTCTGAAAGAACATGTTTTCGTAAAAATAAAAAGCACCATACAAACACAACAATCATGCACTAAAACTGGGCATCCCAGCCTGTTGGAATGCTTGACGGAGAAGGTGATCGATCCCAGGATGTCTTCGGGCGCTTTCCCTAGGTATTAATTTCCTCTCCATTCTGGAATCTGTGGCAAACCAATTTCCTTGGTGGTGGTGGTTCAAAGGTTCGATGCCTGTTACAAAACAATTGGATCTAGCGGTACATCTCGTGGTTGGCATACCATCAATTGCAGCGTACTTAAGGTTAGGTTCAGAAAGCGGCTTATCCTCCAACAACATTTCAGGAATTTTTCCTTCATGTCAGCGTACCACGGGTCAATGAGATCGGCGGCAAGATCGGCCATCCCAGTCCTGGTGCGCTTCGTCCCTGGGATCCAGTAAATATCCTGGATGTGCACTCTGTACTCCTGTGGGATGAAAATTCTAACAGTCGAGATGGTAAGCAGGTGAGTGTCCCCTGGTGTCAACACTAGTAAATGTTATCTGGTGGTTCACGAGAAAGTCACCAAAGAGCAAGCTAATACTTTCGCCCCACCTGCATGAAAATGAATTTAGATAAATAATGTAGCAAGAATTTTTGCAAACAGACAGTTCAGGAAAAAAATAACAGCAACATGTACCTCTTCCCATCACCCCCTCCTCGTAAAAAGGCTGGTATACGAGGACGTGCCTCTTCATGGAGAGTTGCAGCACAACGATCATGCGTTGATCTCGGCTATACTCGAGGATGAGACCCACGAACCTGAACCCACTTTCTTCCAGTGGCAGCCAATTCTTGTACTTGGCAATAGTCTGCTTCACCATCTTAGGGTCGGTGGTGTAGAAAACACTGAGCTTCTTCCCATCGTGGACTTCTATGTCGAAGTACGCAGTCCCTATCATGCTGTCATTTCGAACATCCCGCCGGTCCATGACTACAAGAAATAGGGAAAGGACACGGAGGAAGAGGGTGATGCCGTGGCGGAGGAAACGGATGAGGCCATGGAGGAGGAAAGGAGACGGAGAAGAGCGAAACTACTTACTACAATATTGCAACCGCCCTTCCTAATACGTGGAACGGTGCACGACCGTTCATAGTGGGGAGTGGAGGAAAATGACGGTTCTATATGACGATGCTAGCACTGTCTAAAACTGGTTCTGTGCCACTTGCATGCAGTGGAATCAAGGTCTGCCATGCACGATCTAAGTCAAACATAGTCATGTACGACCTTCACTCAATGACGTGTGGAACCCTACATTTGGCAGTGGCATTCCAGCATAGTTTTAAAAACTAGACCAGTCAGTGAACCGGTGAGGCGACTGGTTTACTGGTTTGCTGGTCGGACCACTGAATCATTCGGTTCGATGGCGACAAAAAATAGTTATATTTTCATAAAATTTAAGAAAATTTTAGAACAAAATGGCCATAAAGGGTATATATAATGTATAGTTCAATATGTAATCAACAAAACATGACGTGTCCAAGTGGTATTGGGCTTTCCGTGTTGCTATTTATGCCAAGCATAAGGTTCACAAGTTCAACTGTGCATTCCAGTGGCTTATTGGGGATTCCTGACCATGGTCTCACACTTGGAGTCCCTAGAGTCATTTGCATATCCACAAAACCCACACACTACAATGTATGTGGTGATGCAACTTCTGTCACACCGGTGCATCATTCCATGCGACAGCTGTATTGTAGTGGCTTTCTAGAGATTTAGGACCATGGTTTGACACATGGAGTCTATATAGTCATTGAATGTTTTCTTTTGCCAAACCACCTTGATCCACATGATCACACACACTCAAGTGGATGTGGTGATGCAACTTCTGTCACACCGGTGCATCACTCTATGTGGCAATGGCAATGCAGGGGCTTTCTGGGGATTCCTCACCATGGTTTGACACATGGAGTACATATAGTCATTGTATGTGTTCTTTCCAAACCACCTTAATGCACACGACCACACACACTCCAATGGTGATGCGAATTTTTCACACTGGTGCATCACTCCATGTGCAGTTGCATTCTAGGGGCTTTCTAGGGATTTATGACCATGGTTTGACACATGGAGTCCCAAGAGTCATTTGCATATGTTATTTTCAAAATCACAATAATCCACACGGTCACACACACTACAATGGATGTGGTGATGCAACTTCTGTCACACTGGTGCATCATTCCATGCGGCAGCTGCATTGCAATTTCTTTCTGGGGATTCTGGCCATGGTTTGATACATGGTGTCCCTAGAGTCGTATCATGTGTTATTTACCAAACCACAATGATCCATATGACCACACACACTCAAGTTTATGTGGAGATGTAACTTATGTCACACCGGTGAATCATTCCATGTGGCGGTTGCATTCCAGGGGCTTTCTGGGGATTTCTGGACATGGTTTGACACATGGAATCCCTAAAGTCATTTGATGTATTATTTACCAAACCACAATTATCCACACGAACACAAGTATACTCCAATGGATGTGGTGATGTAGCTTATGTCACACCGGTGCATCATTCCATATTTTAATGTGGTTGTTGCATTGCTAGTGATGCTCTTACATGGAGACGCTAGCGATGGATGAAATTGGTTCTGTGCCACTTGCATGCAGTGGAATCGAGGTCCACCATGCATGATCCAAGTCAAATGTACTCATGTTTGCACGTGCTGAACTTCACTCGCTGATAGGTGGGACCCTACATTTCCCTCACGATTAATTTGTTCACTTCCTTTAGATGGTCCCCGTGCCCACCCTTACTAATTGTGCCCCCCTTCCTTGCCTTCCACACAGATGACACCTGTGTATGCGCAATTAAATTGCATGGTAGGATTTGACACATGATAACTAGTGATGCAGAGCACATGAGCTAAGGTGACGCAATGGACAAGACTAAATGACCGATAGCTTGAATTGACGTGATAGCACAAGGTGCATATATCCTCGTTATTACTCTTTTAAATGAGTGCTCCTTTTAAATATTTGTTTACTCAGAATATGGAACGGCCGCCACCATACATCTCCATAAGTACATCTGAATCGCAGCGATGGTTCCAACATATCCCCTGTTTCGAAGAAAGCCCTCTTCTTCTTCCTCCTGTCCTTTGTATTATGCTTCCCATATGTTGTTCTTTATATCTTCTCCTTTCCGCCTCCACACTTCTCCACAAGGACGTATGAATCGCAGCGATGGTTCCAGCCCTCCCTTGTTTTGCTGAAAGCCTTCTTCTTACTCCTGTCATCTATCTTCTGCATCCCATATGTTGTTCTTTCTGTCTACTCCTTGCCGTCATGGAAGGTTACACTCGAGAGAAAAGCTTCACTACCCATGGAAATACAAAGATAGATGTCATCTACACCAACGAGGAGGATACAGTTGTGTGAGTCCTGAGGATGTACGAGGAATGGCTTGAGAAAGATGAGGACAAGTTTGTCAGATTGTACCTCGAGTACACCAAGGAGGACATAGATTACAAAAATGATGTCGTCGTTGTTTAACTGGCAATGAGGAAACACGTCCTCGTCTACCACTACTCCTGGTTTGTAGATCTGATCTCTTTAGTTTACCACTTTTAGGGTTTTATTACTTTAATTGGTCACTTGTATGATTTAATCAATTGATCTTTCCTTTACTAAACAGTCTTTGTCTCAAATTTTTCTCAAATGTTGTTCTCGCAAGTACTGTAATATTTCCATATGCTCATATTGCATTTACTGAATCTGTTAGTACCGAATGAATTATGACTATATAAATTTCAGAGTGTTCACCTTGTATTTACTAAATTTTTGTAGTTTCAAATTTTATTCAGGATACGGTATTGCATTGTCTAAATAGTCATAGTCCCAAATTTTCTTATAGTGGGGATCTTGCAAGTACTGCATTTTTGCAACTGGTGAATTGTATTGCGTATGGAATATATCCATTTGCTCAGGTTGCAACTACTCAATTTTATTAGGACCAAAATAATTATGACAAGCCAATGTTGAGAGTCTTAATTTTGCATTTAATAAACTTTTGTACCTTAAAAATATATTCAGAGATGATGATCTTGCATTGACAAAACATTTGTAGTTACTCATTTTGTCATTGTTTTGGTCATGCATTTTATGATGACAAACTACATACTTCCAGGACTGACAAGAAGTGTCCGGTGCTACGTCAATTCCTTGTGGAGAAAGGAATTTTTTTCACTATCGACAAAACATCTGATTTTGTCAAGTTTTATCATGCTGGAATCATAATTCCTGAGCACAAGTGGATCGATATTCAAGATCTTGTCAAGATCAAAGGGTGCATGAGGAGGGATGGAATGGCTAGTCTTGCAGCTAGAATCATCGATCCATAGTACACCAAAATGAAGGAAGATTTCCCTGAAGATAGGCACGATTTTTGGGAGGAGAGGCCGTTGTCTGAGAAAAACCTGAATATGCAGCCATAGATGCTTATGTGACCTACCAGCTGTATGCTCAAATCCATTTCTTTAAAAATTTACTTGTGTTTTGCTCCAGTTGCAAGAGGGAAGACAAGCAAAGGGGAGCTCTTTGTCGAAAATGCAACATAGCTGAGCGTGATGCTGAAACTGCAAAGAGAGAGGTTGCAACTGAAGCTGTAAATAGAGAGGCTGCAGCTGAAGCCGTAAACAAAGAGGCTACAGCCGAAGATAGGGAAGCCAAGGCCCCTCCTAGGTGAGATGAAATTGCATTTCGTCAGCGGTGGGAGGCCAATAACACAAGAGACAGATGGAATGATGGACATTGCTCTCCTAGGAAAGATGGAAAGCGCATCAAGTGGTCTGATGAGGAGTGAATTAAATTTTACTTCTTTCTATTATGTTTCTGTATTTTTCTGGTAGCTTGTCAAGAACTTCTTTTGGTCTTGTGGAATTATTAGTGTATGAACCATATTTAATATGTATGAATCAAAGTGACTTATTGTGTAATTATATATCAGTGTTTGCGCCACGGTACATAATGATGATAGCATGCATTCTATCTTGCCATGTTATTTTGAAAATTATCAAATTTCATCCTCAAACTGAAAAACAAGATTTAATTTGTGAAGCAAGTAAAAACACTACAATTTGAATCCTTCTAGATGCATGCTTGTGTGGTCGTACATTACATTTGGACCCTGGTTTGACCAAAACCTTGTAAATTTCATAATAAAATTAGAAATTCTCAAAATCTTTTGTTTCATAATAAAATTAGAAATTCTCAAAACCTTGATGATGGGGATATGTCGAATGGGGTATACCCAGCAGGACGTTCCCTACTAGATCATCTTCCCTGCGAGTGGGACTGCAGGACGGCGACTGGATCACGACTCAAAGAAGGAGCTAAGCGACTAGAAGCTGAAGGCCCAGAAGCGTAGTTAGGCCCAGTCAGATGAGGTCAAAACCCTATGAATCCTTATCCAACTCGATTTTAGATCTATAAAACCTATAGAGGTACCCCTATATAAACCTCCCTAGGGCACGCATAGAACTTACATTCCATCATACACCCCATCAACTCGTCGCCTAGTCGCCGAGCTCGCCCCACTGTAATCTCTCGATAATACAATCTAGAAGGAGTAGGTATTTACTCTCCGGGGGGACGAACCTAGGTAAAACCTTGCGTCTACGCCCTCATCTCGCACCGCAGATGGCTAGCCGCCCTTGCCCCTCATTCGACTACTCGCTTCCAATCTCATCATCTACAGTGGCCATTCCCACAACAGTGGCGCCCATCGTGGGGTCCTGCCCGGTTAGGCCTGAGTTCTGCGGCGAGAACCTACTTTCCAATCAACCAGTCGATCGCCACCGGCCGCATGATCGCCATCGGCGAGATCCTCCATCTCTTGCCCAGCAGATACGTCCCGGCGTCACGCCCGGTCACACACAGCATCGTCATGCCAGTCGGCACGATCAACCTCTTTGTCGGCTTCACGGACGACATCGTCTCGAAGGACTTGGCGCTCATCAGCGAGTCGCCACCACACGATTGGATCTTTGAGAGCCAAGTCCGCACCATCTATCGCCTCGCCTCCGAGTACGACTCGGCCAACAACGACGTGGCCGAGAACAACGCGGCCGCGGACGACACGGCCCTCCACGACGACGCCGACTCGGTGACCCCAGCTTCGGCCGCCGGATCCACCATCGCCGCATCGCCAGAAGGCTCCATCACGCGAGTCTCCAACGGTGGGGATTTCGAGGATCCATCCATCCTCGAGATCTTCGATTTCGACTCTGGGTCGGAGAACTTCGGCGACCTCCACGCAGGATTCGGTCGCTTCATCGCGACCTACATGGCGAGCGGCACGAGCGCCCCGCCAGACCCCTTCTCCACGCTGATCCCGCCAACCGCGACTACGGGGGAGGTCGAGGAGGCGCGCATGCGCCTGGAGGAGGCACTACGCAAGGAGCAAGACGAGCGCAAATTTTTTTGCCTCGAGCAATCGACGGCGCAGGAGCTATCGCTCTACCACCAGCGCCGCATTAGGACGCGCCTGAACCCCACCGTTCAGGGCCGCGCCCTGAACATCAATGACGACAACGACCCGTCTTGCGTGGCTGATCGCGTGATCTACGAGAACGCGCCGCCAGGCTTCAGTGTCCGTCCACCACTAGGAGCACTAGCGAGTGGAGCTTCCCCACCGCCACCAGGCCACACGCCCCCTCCCAACCAGCCGAGAGTCCTAATCTCTCCGCAAGAGTGGGATGCGAATGTCCTCCTGCTATATTTCACCCCGATGGACAAAGTCATCACGGGGCGGTCAGCGGTCGCCAACCTCAATGTCATAGGGGAGGGCACGCTGCAAATCCAGTACGCCAAGGCCTTACTCGTCAAGGCTGTCGAGCAGCAAGTCACAGGAGCCAACTCGCGAGGGCGCATGTACTCCCGCTCCTCCGGAAGCAGGGCGGCCTCGAGCGTCCGCCCATCAATGGCAAACACACTCAACTTCCCTTCCCCCGAGCCCCTGCAGCACCAGCCGCGGGTTGCGCATCCAGTGCTCTCCACCAACGACCCACTACCACTAAACAACACGGTCGCTGCCAAAGGGCAGCCGATTGACGCGCGGACCCACATCATCAACAACCAGAGCTAGCGCGCACACCAGCCCAACGATCTGAGGCACACCCTCACCAACCGCAACGACGGCGAGCCAAGGGGCTCGCTCAGCTGAGTCGGCCCACAGTGCTTCGGACCAATGACCCGAGGCGATAAATACCCGACGAACTTCAAAACGCCGAAGGAGATTGAAAAATACGATCCCACATACGATCCGGCCGTGTGGCTGGATACATACCTCATGGCGATGGGAATCGCCGGCCACACCGAACTACTCGCCTCTCTCTGCCTCCCCCTGATGATGGAGGGAGCAACTCAGCAGTGGATCAAAACCCTCCCAGCGGATAGCATCGACTCCTAGGAGGACATGCGCGAGGCCTTCGTCGGGCACTTCGAGGGTTCCTACACCCGAGCTACCACCATCGAAGACCTGCAGTGATGCGTCCAGGGACCCCAAGAGTCGACCCGCAACTGGGTCCAACGGTGGCAAGACCTGTGGATCAAAGCTGCCGGCATCCACTCGGACACGGCGATCCACTTCTTCAAGAACTCGTGCCGATATGAGCCCCTGGTCGCCAAGATCAAGCGGTGTACAAGACCCTCGACAACATCCCTGACCTCCTCGAGATCGCCAAACGGTACGCAGAGGAAGATCCAAACTGGCAAACCGACGACGAGTTGGGTGAGAATCGCTGCCCAAGCGGCCATGACAGCGGCAGGCGGCGCGAGATGTGCTAATCAACACTCGCCTCACCGGAAAGCGCCACGGTGACGGGCGAGTCGACTTCGTGGCCAACACCGGCTACGTGCCACACGACCCCAAGAGCTTCCGCCGTGACGGAGGCCAGCACCGCGATGGCGGAAAATACCGAGCGAGGCCGAAATTCGACCCCGCAGCTCTCCTCAACCCATCATGTGGGTTCCACAGCAGGGAGGGGAAGCCCGCCACGCCAAAAACCGCCGACTGCCACTCCCTGAATGAGATCGAGAAGGCACGACGTGCAAGGGAGGACTCCAACAACAACCCGCCAAATCGCGGGGCATTCGGCATGAGGCCGGCTCGCTCCACACCTTCACCGGGCTCGGCATCAAGCGCGAGAAGAAGGTCCTCGCCTGCGTCGTCGCCGTCAACGCGGTGTCCCACTCGACGTCCCCCGCTTCCTCAACTGGTCCGAGCAGCGCATCACGTGGAGCCACGAGGACCACTCACCACAGATCGAATATCCTGGGCTAGTCGCCCTTGTAGTCAAGTCCAAAGTAGGCGACTACTGTCTCCCCAAGACGTTGATGGACGACGAGAGCTCCAACAATATCCTCTACCTGGACACGTTCAGGCGACTGAGGCTCCCGCAGTCGATGATCGAGACGACCCTCACCACCTTCCACGACATCGTCCCGGTCGCAAGGCATACCTGATCGGCAAGCTGACGCTGCCAGTCACCTTCGGCACACCAGCCAACTTCTGCACTGAGCGGATCGTCTTCGAGCTGGTGAACTTCAACAGCCCCTACCAGTGTGTCTTGGGGCAACAAGCATTCGCCAAGTTCATGGCGGCACCGCATTACGCGTACAACGCGATGAAGCTCCCAGGGCCATGTGGCATCATCACCGTCCACTGCGACCCCGACATGGCCATCGAGTGCGAGGAAAAAGGCGCACAGCTCGCGGATGCCATCATCGCCGCGGAGGCCAACCACGCAGAAGAGCTTGCCAGATACGCGATTAGGGTCGACTAACACGACCCCACGATACTTAAGAAGCTCAAAGCGGAAAAGGCCGGGTCGACTGTGTTCTAGGCCACCACGCACACCCGCACCGTCAAGATGGTCCCAGGCGACTCCAGCCAGACAGTCACGAACGGGACAGGCATGAGCCCCACATAGGAAAGCGCGCTCATCGAGTTCCTCCGTGATAATCGCGACATCTTCGCATGGAAGCCATCCGACATGCCAGGTGTCCTGAGGGAACTCACTAAGCACAAACTCAATGCCGACCCCAAAGAGCGACATGTCAAGTAGTCTCTACGGCCCTTCAATGAAGAGCGCCATCGAGTAATCGCCGAAGAAGTGTAGTGTCTACTCGCTGCAGGCTTCATCCGGCCCATCAAATACTCCAAGTGGCTGGCAAACCCGGTCCTGGCCAAGAAGAAAAACAAGACCTGGAGAATGTGTATCAACTACACCAACCTCAATAGCACCTGCCCAAAGGAGAAGTTTGTCCTCCCACGCATCGATTAGATCATCGATTCAACCGGGGGCTCGGAGTCGCTGTGCTTCCTTGACGCGTACTCTAGCTACAACCAAATCAAGATGGCAGTTGAGGACGAGGAGAAGATGGCGTTCATCACGCCATTTGGTGCCTTCTGCTACACCGCCATGACTTTCGGCCTCAAGAACACCGGTGCGACCTATCAGTCGTGCATGTAGGAGTGCCACGCGAGCCAAATTGGTCACAGCATCCACGTCTACATCGACGACGTGGTGGTCAAGTCCAATCGCTAGGGGATCTACTCACCGACCTGGCCGAAACCTTTGGCAACCTACGGAGGTACAAGATCAAGCTCAACCCAGGGCGTACCCACTGGACATCTTTTGGGGTACATAGTCTCCAAGCGAGGCATCGAGGCGAACCCCACCAAGATCGACACGATCGCTCGGCTTGGCAAACCCGAGTGCCTTCGTGACATCCAGAAGCTGGTCTGGCGAGTCGTGGCTCTCAATCGCTTCATCCCCTGGCTAGGCGAGAAGGCAATGCCTCTCTACTGCCTGATGCGCAAGAACCCAACATTCAAATGGGACAAGGATACATATGACGCGCTCCACGCACTCAAAGAAGTGCTACTCGCAGCACCGCTACTCGCCGCCCCCGTCGACAAGGAACCGATGCTCGTCTATGTCGTGGTGTCCGAGCGAGTCGCCAGCGCTATCATGGTCGTTGAGTGACTAGAGGAGGGCAAGGAGCGCCCCGTACATAGCCCGGTCTACGACATCAGCGAAGTCCTCATGGACTCACGACAACGCTACATACCAGAAACTGGTGTACGCGGTCTTCAGAGCCCAGCGACGGCTACCGCACTACTTCTAGGAGAACCCATTCACGGTCGTCTCCTTCGTTCCATTGCAGGACATCATCCGCAACCGCGAGGCAATTGGGCGAGTCGCCAATTGGGCCGTCGAAATCGGCATCCACAACATCAAGTATGAGCCGCGCAAAGTGATCATGTCGCAGGCTCTTGCGGACTTCCTCGCCAACTGGGAAGAGGCGCAACAGCTAGAGAAGCTGCCATATCTCCACTACTGGTCGCTCCACTTCGACGGGTACAAGAGCACGGACGGAACAAGGGCAAGAATCATACTCACTTCGCCAAAGGGCGACAAGCTCCGCTACATGTTGTTCCTCGAATTCACTCCCTGCACCAACAACTTGGCGGAATACGAGGCCCTCCTTCATGGTATGCGGGCCTCCAAGGAGATGAACGTCAATCGCCTACGGTGCTACGGCGACTCCGACCTCGTCGCCGCACAAGTCGTCAGTACCTGTGATGTCGTCTCCCCCACCATGGCGGCATGCCGCCAAGCAATGGACCAGCTGGGAGGCCACTTTGCCGGCTACTCTATCGAGTGGATCGACCGGTGCAAGAACAAGGAGGCCGACGCCCTCTCTCGCATCGGGTCGGCTCGCCAAACGCCACCCACAGGTGTATCCCTCAACACCATCAACAAACCCTCCGAAGGAGATCGACATCGGGATCCCTCTGCAACCAGAGCCCGCCCTGGTCGCAAAACCAAGCGACTGTACCACGCCATACCTCTCCTACCTCGAGAGCGGCACGCTGCCTCTAGACGAAACGGAGGCACGCATGATCGTGCTCCGCTACAAGTCCTTCGTCATCATCAACGGCGAGCTCCACAAGCCCAGCGTAACAGGCATGTTCCAATGCTGTGTGCAACTTGGGAGGGACGCAAGATCCTCCAAGACATCCACGCCGGCGACTGCGGCCACCACGCCAGTGTCTGGTGCCTGGTCGCCAAGGCCATGCGACACGGCTACTAGTGGCTCACCGCGCACGCCCACGCGGTCGACATCGTCCAACGCAGCGTCAGGTGCCAGAAGTATGCCAACCAGACGCATGTACCTAGCTCGGAGCTCAAGACTATCCCCATCACCTGGCCATTCACCGTATGGGTCATGGACATGATGGGCCCCTTCAAGAAAGCCCCCTCCAGCTACAACCACCTCCTAGTCACAGTCGACAAATTCATGAAGTGGGTGGTGGCCAAGCCAGTTTGGAAGTCCGACGGGAAGAACGCGGCCAAATTCCTCCACGAGCTCATCTACCGCTATGGATTCCTGCACAGCATCATCACAGACATCGGAACCAACTTCGCCAAGGGCGCCATGGCCGAATTCTGCGAGGAGCACAACATACGGCTCGACCTCGCTTCAGTCGCCCACCCGGAGTCCAACAGCCAGTCGGAGCGCGCCAACTAGAGCATCCTCCACGGCCTCAAGCCGCAACTACAAGTACCCCTCGAGCGAACTCCGGGAGGCTGGATCAAAGATCTCCCCTCCGTCATATGGGGCATCTGCACCTCCGTCAATCGGTCGACAGGGTTCACGCCCTTCTTCATGGTATATAGCTCCGAAGCCGTCATGCCGACTAACCTGGAGCACAACTCGCCTAGGGTCGTCAACTATGTGGAGGCCGACAACGAGTTTGCACGCCAAGTCGGGGTCGACCAGCTCGACGAAGCACGCGACCTAGCTTGCTCCCGCACCGCCATCTACCAGCAGGAGCTCCGCCGCTACCACAGCCGCCGAATCCGGACTTGCACCTTCCAGGAAGGCAACCTGGTCCTGCGACTGATCCAGGAAAAGAAGGGCATGCACAAGCTCTCTCCCCCATGGGAGGGACCATTGTCCATGGGGCGAGTCCTCGGCAACGACGCATACTACCTCATCGATGTTCGAGGCGATGGACAGCTCGACGTCAAGCGGTCGTGGAATGTAAATCTCCTAAGGAAGTTCTATAGCTAGAACTCTGACCTGTATTCCCCCCGCCATGCAATAAAATACATTTCACTCGCACAAATTGTGTCTACTCTCCAAGTCATGTGCCAATCGCACTCGTAACTAGAACATAATTCTACTCACGAAAGTAAATCCTTTGATGTGCGACCGGAATGGCTAAGTAGTGCGGCGCAAGGGCATCGAAGGTATTCGGGCCTCGCGTCGTCCATAAAAACGCCAACCCGGATCCCTCATCGTAGTTGCCTCGCCTGACTGGCCCGCTGGGCCAAGACAACCGCACACGCTTCATACAGTGACCTGGTACTCCACATCCATGGCGCAGCGACTCGAACGGTTAAGTACCACGCTCGGGGACTCGCTTTAGTCTAAATCCACGTGGCTCGGGAACACACCAAGTATGAGAGAGCGCCCTGGACTCGCCATGCAACTGGCTCCTTGAGTCAGGTGGAGTGACGCACCAAATACAACACGCTTCGTCCTCACCTACCTTGGGCATGCGACTAGAATGGCTAAGTACCACGCTCGGGGACTCACCCAACCGACCCCATTCGTGTCCGGGAAAAGGCTAAGTATAGAGCACCCCTTGGGATCGCTAAGCGACTGGCTTTCCAAGCCACGGCGAGTCGACCTCAACTAACTAACAGTCTAAAAACAAACAAACATACAAAAACACGAGGTAAACCCTATTAAAGGGCGGACGTGCTCGGGGACTCGCACAACAAACCAACCAAAGTCAAATCGAACTGACTCAACATGCCTTCATTCCTTCAAAGCAAAAAAATATTGTTGACAGGCACAAACTGCTACAATTTTAACTACACTAATACAAAAGCCACTTGGCATTCTTTACTCCGCAGGCTTCAACGTCGACGCGCCGCCACCACCGCGAACATGGATGAAGGGCACCCACGGATTTGTTGGGTACGTCGTCAGGCTGTCCGCCATCACCGACCGGAACGGCTGCTCCATCTTGAGGTTACGGTGCGCTGGCTCAGCGTCATTCGGAGCCACGATCGTCTCCTGGTATGGCAGAAGGTCTCCCATCACCAGCACCCGCTCGGAGTTTGTAGCCGCTTTTGTGTTTAACTTCAGGAGTTCGGCGATCTCCACCGAGCCGGCCGTAGATGGGTACCCGCTGGTGACATCGTCGAGGTCGAAGTCGTCGGGAAAATGCGCGAGCCCAAGGCTCAGCGCAGTCGCGGCCCCGCGCCGAAACGCCGACCACGACATATAGTCGACCACCATCGGCGCCCTTTCGAGGTAGCGCCATACCTCCGTGAGCTCACTGGGAATAACCTCAGTGGGATAAATCGCCTGAAGAATGGCGCGAATGCATGTCACTGAGAGGGAGAAAGATTCCACCAGCATGGTGACGCACTGCTTGGCGTCAAACGTCTGCGCCTCAGGCTTGTCATCGAGTACTTTCCCATGCAGTCAAAAACAATTTACTATCAGAAGGACGCACAACATCGGGTTAACCCACCCAGGGACTCGCTAGCATAAGCGACCCGCCCACTCGGGGACTCACTGACATAACAACAAGTTTAACAGTGGAAGATGTATCAATGGTGAAGCCCTGAAGACCTGACAACTCATCCTGCAATCCGGCGAGAAGAGCGTCGGAAACCTTCCGCTCGTCCGCCGCTGCAGCGGCAGCAGCCTTGGCCCTCTCCTCTGACGAGCTCGCTTCCACCTTGGCATCCTTGAGCTCCCTCTCCAGCTTGGCAACCCGCCTCTCCGCGACGGTCAATGATGACTTGGCAGCTTCCAACTCACTGGTTGGGACAAGACCCTCGCGGGTCTTAGCAACCACGGCGGAATGTTCCTCTATAACAAAACAAGAGTGAGACTCCAAACAAGCACAACGAAGGAATTGAGGAGGCACCGCAAACACCTACCCGCGATCGCCTGAAGCTGCATATTCACCTCCTGCACGGATCGGAGGTCATGCTCCAAGCGCTCCTTGGTGGCCAGTCGCTCCTCCGATTCACGATGAAGGCCCGGCAAAGATGAAAAAAATGTGAGAAGACGACCTAAGTTCCTAAGTGCCTAGCCGCTGAAATTCAAAGACTAGCCACTCGGGGACTGGACATAAACAATTCCTAAGTGCCCAGCCACTGAAATTCAGCTACCGGCCACTCAGGGACTGGACAACAAAAATAATAAGGATCTACCCGCTGAAATTCAGCGAGCAGATTCTCGGGGACTGGACATACCTGGATAGCTGCACCCAACATATTGTGTAGTTTGACCGTGCCCGCTAACGATAGCATGAAGGGCGTTTGCCCGTGACGCTGCTCGACGTCGGCACCAAAACCTTGGGCAATTGAGGCGACTGGGCCATGGCACCCACAACGTTGGCCCTCGCCATGAAGCGAGGAAACGTCACCGCCACCACTCCCGAAGTGCTAGTCGTGGGCTCCGACGCCCCGACCAGCGCCAGCGGCTCAACCAGCTGCGACCCCACGACCACGTCGGCCTTCGCGGCCGTGTCCACTCCAGTCGAAGTTTCGGTCGGCGCATCGGCGGACTCGTCCAAAATTACGATGGAGTCATCGCCTTTCTTCTTCTTCGCACCCTTAGTGGGCACCTCAGCGTCATCGCCTTTCCTCTTCTTTGAGGCATCCCTCCTCTACCGAGGCGACTGCTGGTAACTTGGCCACCAAGGGGTCACCAATCTTCTTCACACCAGTCCTGTAAAAAGAACGGTTAGCAACTCAAATAACAGGTACGAAGAACTACTCCGAGTCGACATGGCAAGGATGTACCTGGCGACTGGGATATAACGCAGGCCGGTGCGGATGTGCGCCGGCTTCTTCAATTCTGAGCCCACCTTTGATACGTCAGAAACATATCTATAATTTTTGATGTTCCATGCTTGTTTACTATCTACTTTTCTTTGCTTTGTCCACACTTTGGGGTGCTTTTTTACATGTTTTCTGGTACTAACCTATTAACAAGTTGCCACAGTGCCAGTTTCCTGTTTTCTGCTGTTTTTGGTTCCAGAAAAGCTAGTAAGGAAATATTCTTGGAATTGGACGGGGCAAAAGCCAAATTCAATATTTCATCGAGGAGAACACGGAGTCCATAGGAGAGACGGAGGGGCGCCATAGGGTGGTTAGCCCCCCTCTGCAGGCGCGGCCTAGGGTGGGCCCACGCCTGGGCAGGGTGTGGGCCCCCTGGCCACCTCCCAGCCTCACCTCTTAGCCTATAAGAAGCCCCCGAAGCCAAAACCCTAAGGACCCGATCAATATTCCACAAAACCGTCTATAGTCGCCGCCACCATCATCCCTAGATCGGGGGGAACTGAAGCTCTTCCCGGCACCCTGCTGGAGGGGAGATCATCCTGGAGGCCTTTGTAACTACCTCGGTGAATTACGCTCCTAGATACAAGCCTGGATGAGCGGTAGTGGTTGAAATAGTACGGTGGGGCCCCAAAAGCCACTCACGGGTAGACCTTTCGGCCGTCCCAACCACTTCCAACTCAACGGGACCTGTACGGGCGGCGTAATTGGCAGGCGAAGGGATCAACTACATACACAAATGAGTATGTATGCAAGCCACCATACAAGAGTACATCAGAGCCATACCATCTAGAAAGAAAGGAAATATAGCAACGCCATACGGCAAGATTCAAATATCCTGAATAAAACTATAGTTTAGGATAACTCCTCATACAACACACATCAGAGTATCAAGCGGAAGCGGCAAAACAAGTCCGAGTACGGATAAGAAGCAAATCGGCATAAGATGCCATGGAAGTAAGCACATCCCGCCCACAGATCTCACGGATCCCCGTTCCCGGAATCTCTACACCGAACGATCGTTGCCCACATCATCAGCCTCTTCCACCCAGTATCCGTCCTGCGAGGGTACCTTTTCATCTGAACCAATAATTTATCGTGTGAGACCCTAAGGGTACTCAACAAGTCTTAATGCCTCTAAAGGGGACACAACCTAGGGTGACGCAATTGCGGCGAAAGATAAACCCTAGCAGTTCTACAGATAAACGCTAACCATCCGCCTAACCAATGATAGACGGATGTCCGTGAATTAAGGACAACAGTTATAACAGTAATATCACCAGATCCATCCTCCTCCCCGCTTACCAACGAGGAAGCGGACGAACAACCCCCCATCCGTTGGCAATTTTATTAACCATTCCATGAGTGTTGCACTATTTACTAGTCAATTACTTAGTCAAATTAAAAGCGGTACTTTAGTTATGCTTGTCTATGGTCGAGAAACTGTGCTCCAAGTCGTCCATAACCGCGGACACGGCTTTCAGAAAGTTTTACCCTGCAGGGGTGCACAAATAGCAACACACACTCGATCAACCTCGGAAAAACCAAATCAAAACCCAACGAGGCCTTCACGACAAAGCAATCACAGGATTCAGAAATATTTCAGGGGGCCACCCCATTGAGTAGACCCGCAACGAAGTAAGCTAGCTCCGAGACGGACTCAAGGTCTGCGACAATGGCTGTAAACGACTAGGGACCCCAAACGGGGCTTGTCGATACCGCGAAAACATTCCGCTTACCTAAACAGGACAGTGTGCTATCCATCGCACAATCGTAAATAAAACAGTAAAGCATGGCATAAGTACAGGATCGTAAATAAAACCTCAAACTAGTTTGTGGCCCCAAGAAATAAGAATGAATCAAGCTCTGGCTCAGGGGGGTCCCATATACCTCCCAGATGTGGATAGCGCAATAAATCTTGGAACAGGAATCAAGTACTCGGGGTCTTACGGGACACAAGTGAGCAGGAAAAACCAAATAGCAGATATTGCTCACCGGTGCCACTTTCATTAGTTGTCCCATTACTACTCAGGTTAAGTTGTTTAGGTACCTCGTTATCCAACAGACTCTCACATACCCTACACATGCTGTTCTACGACTCGCATGGCTCAAACAACTCCTGTGGTAATGGCTCATGGGATGGGGAACAAGCTTGGTGGGGTGTAAAGTAAAGGCTATGCAATACTTGGGATTCAGTTTAATGCAATCGCGACTCAATGATGCAAGAATAAGATAGAGGCGATAGGTACTGTATGTATGCGAGCATGTGGTAGTGCTTGCCTGGCAGTTCGGTGGAAGCGAGAGACGGATCTGGGTAGTGCTCCTGGTTCTCTTGATATATCCCCTGCTCAGTGTCTATCCGAGAAAAACCAAACAAACAAGGCCACATGAATATAGAGCACAAGCATATGAATAAGATGCGTCAAGCAAACAATCATGCCATGATGAATGATGCACAAGTTGCATGGCAATAAAGTAGCATGGCATGGGTGAGGTGTAGAGCACAAGAATAAGTCATTTTATTAAGGTTTGGCCACATTGTATCGTCATAATAGTTGCTGTATACTTTATATTTATATGATGCATGCTGCAATTGAAGTCATGGATAGCATAACCAGAAAGGTCTCGTCGATCTGATCATTTTAGACATATCATTTGTTAAATTCGGAGTTATAAATCAAAAGTTATTAATTATTTAAGTTCTAGTGGCAATTGTGGTAATTTAATTCAACTTGGAATTTTAAATGTGCAAAAGGCAAATTGAATGGCATATTTGAAATCCTCTCATTTTTCTGAACTCAAAACATATATCATTTGTATTGTTTGGATTAATATTGGAAAATTTATTTATGACTGAAATATATTGGGATTTGAAATAATTTAAACAAGATTTGAATTTTAAAACAGACTCTGGAAGCTTTTTATACCCAGCCTATTCTAGCCCTGGTCACAGACATGTGGGGCCAGGCGCTTACTGACCCACACGCCAGAGTCTGAGAAGGAGGGGGACCGCGGGTTGCTTCTCAGATAACCTGGGAGCCTTTTTGCAAAAGCGCCAAAGACACCGACAGTGGGCCTGGCTGGACCGCGGGCTGGACTAAACAAAACAAAAGGGGTGTATGTGCAAAGCGTACAACGAACACTGTTTTTCTTCTTAGCGTCGCGAGCGACAGAGAGGCGAGGTGGGGGATCGATCCCGCGCCTTCTGGCGCACTAGCGGGGCGGCTACCGCTGCGGCGGCTGCGTGCTGGTGTTGGAAAGGGCGGGGTGGAGTCAGATAAGCTGATGCGCGCCGCGGTAACGAGACAACATCGACGGTCACGCCGTGCACCGAGGGTGCTCGTCCGGTGGCGTGGCGCACACAGGAAACGAGGGTCGAGGGGAGGTTGTCTGAGAGGTAGGGGTGCTCACCGCGGGTGGGTTGGTGGGGTCGATACGGGCCGGGACGCAGACGATCACCGGCGCGGCTCGCGGACGGAGGCGCTAGGGTTTCGTCGGGCTCGCGCTGGTTCTGGCGGTGCTGGGCTCCTCCTTCTCGCTGCTGGGTACGGGGGCGACGCGGACGATCTCCAGGTCTTCCTCGACACTCGCAACACCACGCCCGCCTCCTGGTTGCTGTGCCCGAGAGAGAGCCAACGGCGTGGCCGGCGTCGGGGTGATTCGGCGGTGGAGAAAGAGGGCAGAGAAGGGGAACGAGGCAGAGCCCCTGGGCGGATCTGGGGGCGGCTAGAGGCGAGGTGGGGAAGATAAGAACGAGGCAGGTGGGGGCTTGCGTGGGGGAGGGGCAGATGGAAAAAGGTGGCTCGGCGCCACCTTGTCCTCCTTCACGTGACCCCCCAGGCAGGCACATGGGAGCTGGCAGGTGGGGCTGCGTGCTGGCCAGGGCGAGGAGCTCGGTTGGGGCAGCTGGGGCAGAGGGAGAGGGGCACGGGTTCGGTCTAGGGGAAGCTAGGGTTCGGTCTAGATGGGAGGCTCGGGTTTGGGGGTCCTCATGGCATAGAGAGAGAGGGAAGAGGGTGGGGTAGGCTCGGTTAGGGAGGGTGGTGGTACATGGTTTAGGGTTTAGGTAGGGTTGGGATTAGGGTTTTGGATTAGAGGGTTTAAGAATAAGATAAGATGAGAGGGACATGAGGTACTCATGTCTAAACACATGATAAGCCATCACATGATCAAGCACAAGGGGTGGTAGGGCTAGGGGGCATGGTAAACATGTGACCATGCTAGGTTAGCTAGAGAGGAGAGAAAGAGAGAACAAACTTAGGGTTTAGTTTAGATTAGGTGGGTTTTAGGGTGTAGGTTAGAGGGTATGGGGTGGCTTAGGGTTTGGTTTAAGAGAGGGGTAGGATAGATGGATAGGTACTTGTCGAGATCAAACTTGCTCTAGTCAAGCTCAAACAAGAACAAGACAAGAAAAGAGAGGGAGAAGGATGTGGGGTTTAGGTTTGTGCAAGCCACATAATCACATGTGCATGCATGGGGGATGGGGATTAAGGTTTAGCTAGAGAGGGATGGAGAGGTAGAGGATGTGGTGAAGAATTCTACAAGCCAAAACAAGATTGAAACAAAGGATAGATGATCCATGCAAGCAAAGCCCCAAAACATTCCAAAGTCAAGAAAAAGGTGGTACTTGCATGGCCCATGCAAACAATAATTGCCATGTAGTTATATTGTGAAAACAACATTAATTCATGTGGCATTATTCCTTGCATTCCCAAAGGTGGGCAAGGGCCAAGCAAAAGATTATGGGTGGAATCCAACCAACCAACATGAGCTAGAGATAACTCAAATAAAATGCCAAGCTCATATTAATTGGATGGTGGGATTATAAGGTGGTGGAAGAAAGGTGGTGGAGTTAATAAGAGATATGCCCCCAAATCAACTTGGGCATTTAGCAATATATCAAGAACCAAATACAATATCAAGAGGCAACTACAATTAATAATGCACATGAGATAAGAACCAAACAAAAAGGGGTTTTATATGATGCTCAAATGCAAGGTGGCATGATGACATGAGCATGATATGATGATGATGCAACAATTATATATTGGAAGTGGCCCTTTTTATTACTAGGACAAGTAGCATTACAGGTGTTAGACAACTGGGATGCTACAACTCTCCCCCACTAAACAGGAATCTCGCCCCGAGATTCTAGGAAGAAGAAGAAGACGCAAAGAGAGAAGGATGGTTGGCACGGAGTTCATCTTCACGCTCCCATGTTGCTTCATCAACAGAATGGTGTGACCACTGCACCTTGCAGAATTTGATGGACTTGTTGCGAGTCCTTCTTTCTGCGGTCTCAAGGATTTTGGTGGGGTGCTCTTGATAAGACAGATCTTCTTGGAGGTCGATTAGCTCATGATCCACGGTCCTGCCGGGATCTTTGAAGCACTTCTTGAGCTGAGAGATGTGGAAAACATCATGGACTTTGTGTTTTTCCGGGAGCTCCAGGGCATAAGCAACTTCTCCTCTTCTTCCACGAATTTTGAAGGGACCGATGTATCTAGGAGCCAGCTTTCCTTTGATACCAAAACGGTGTGTGCCTTTCATGGGAGTGACACGAAGGTACACGAGATCACCAGGGGCATACACCATGTCCGTGTGCTTCCTGTCATAATTGCTCTTCTGACGACTTTGAGCAATCTTCAGGTTCTCCAGAATGATATGCACCTTCTCCTCTGCTTGAGTAACGATATCAGGGCCAAACCAGATTCTTTCTCCTGCACCTGACCAACCAATCGGAGTTCTGCACTTGCGACCATAGAGAGCCTCGAATGGTGCCATCTTCAGACTCTTCTGGAAGCTGTTGTTGTACGAGAATTCAGCATATGGAAGACATTCCTCCCACTTCATGCCAAAAGAGATGACCCGAAGCATATCCTCCAGAATCTGATTGATCCTTTCCACTTGTCCTTGCGACTGAGGGTGGTAAGCAGTGCTGAAGTTCAACTTTGTTCCCAAAGCTTTTTGGAAACTTTCCCAAAACTTTGAAGTGAAGATGCTTCCACGGTCTGAACTGATCTCAAGCGGAACCCCATACAGAGAGACAATTCTGTTTATATAGAGCTCAGCTAACTGAATTCCAGAAATTGTTTCCTTGACGGGGAAGAAATGAGCCACTTTAGAAAGCCTGTCGATGACAACAAAGATTGCATTGTTGCCCTTCTGCGACCTTGGAAAGGCAGTGATGAAGTCCATCTCTACTTTCTCCCATTTCCATTCCGGAGGTTTCAATGGCTGTAGAAGACCGAATGGTTTCTGATGGACAGCCTTGACTCTGCGGCAGACATCACATTCTGAGACATACTTGGCACAATATCGTTTCAAACCAGGCCACCAATATTGTGTTTTCAAATCCATGTACATCTTTGTGCTGCCAGGATGGATAGAAAGAACCGAATCATGCGCCTCCTTGAGAACTTGGTCTCTCAAACCCGGGTAGTTTGGAACAAACAGCCGGTGGTCGAAGAAAAGCGTGCCTTGATCATCAACATGGAAGGACTCATACTTCGGAAGCTCAAGTTTAGAGATGATGTTTCTTGTGTGCGGATCACCCAGCTGACGAGAGCGAATCTTTTCTTCCAAGAGAGGAGTAGCCAGAAGGTTCAGGAGATGCCCTTGTTCCACAACTTCCAGGTTGAGCTGACGGAATTCCTTGCACAAAAGAGGTTGCTGTTCTTCCATCATGAGGTTATTGACATAAGCCTTGCGGCTGAGAGCATCTGCCATGACATTAGCTTTGCCCGGGGTGTAGTTGATGGTCACATCAAAGTCATTGATTGCTTCAATCCATCTCCTCTGCCGAAGGTTGAGATCAGGCTGAGTGAAGATATACTTCAAACTTTTGTGGTCAGAAAAGATCTCACAACGGTTACCAAGCAAGTAGTGCCTCCATAGCTTCAAAGCAAAGACAACTGCTGCTAGCTCGAGGTCATGTGTGGGATAGTTGATCTCATGTGTCTTCAACTGTCGAGAGGCATAAGCAACCACTTGTTTTTCTTGCATAAGGACCGCACCCAATCCTTGCAAAGAGGCGTCGCAGAATATCTGGAAAGGCTTAGATGTATCCGGAGGAACCAAGACTGGTGTGGAAGTGAGCTTCTCTTTGAGTGTCTCAAAGCTTGCTTGACACGCAGGAGTCCACAGGTATTTCTTGCCTTTCTTAAGAAGATCGGTGAGAGGCTTCGCTATCTTTGAGAAGTTCTGAACAAAGCGGCGGCAATAACTAGCCAAACCCAGGAAGCTCCGCACTTCTTTTATATTTGCAGGAGGAAGCCATTCAACAATTGTCTTCATGGTTTCCGGGTTGACTGCAATGCCCTTGGCAGAGATAACATGACCAAGATAGGTTACTTCAGGCAGCCAAAACTCACGCTTTGAGAACTTTGCATACAAGCGGTTCTCGCGCAGCTTGTTTAGGACACACCGCAGGTGTTCTTCATGCTCTTCCTTGGACTTAGAATAGACCAAGATGTCATCCAGATAGACCACCACGAACTTGTCGAGATACTCCATGAAGACCGAGTTCATAAGCCTCGAGAAGGTAGCAGGAGCATTTGTGAGACCGAAAGACATCACCGTGTACTCATACAGGCCATAGCGGGTGGTGAAAGCTGTTTTAGGAACATCTTCTTTGCGAATTTTGATTTGGTGATAACCACTCCTCAAGTCCAGCTTAGAGAATACCACAGCTCCAGCTAGCTGGTCAAAGAGATCATTAATCCGCGGAAGGGGATATTTGTTCCTGATGGTTTTAGCATTGAGAGCCCGGTAGTCAACACAAAGTCTATCAGTCCTGTCACGCTTCTTCACAAAGATTGTTGGGCTACCCCAAGAAGAAGTACTGTGTTGAATGAAACCCAACTTCTCTTGTTCATCAAGCTGTCGTTTGAGTTCAGCCAACTCAGCAGGACCCATTTTATAAGGTCGCTTGGAGATAGGAGCCGTTCCAGGTTCAAGCTCAATTACGAACTCAACCTCACGATCCGGAGGCATACCCGGCAACTCTTCAGGAAAGACATCCGGAAACTCACAGACCACTGGGACTCTCTAAATAGCTTCCATAGCATCATCATTCAGAGCCGCCAAAGAGAAAAGCTGGACAGCAGGCGTCAGACTTGGAGAAAAGACTATATGGCCTTCAGGAATCTTCAAAGAAACCGAGCGTTCAGCACAATCAATCACAGCTGCATTTGCCGTCAACCAATCCATGCCCAAGATGACATAAATGTCAGAATTGCCCAGAACAATTAAACAAGCCGAGAATGAAGAGCCACCAATCTCAACTTGATTGCCATGACTGATCTTAGATGCTACCATATTTGCTCCAGGAGAAAGGACCATTAACTTCTTAAGAAGAGGATCCGCCGCTAACCCATTCTCACTTGCAAACTTGATAGAAACAAAAGAATGCGATGCACCAGAATCAAATAAAACTCGTGCAGGGACTGAGTTAACGGATAGCATACCCATCACCACTCCAGGTGCATGCTCAGCTTGAGCGGCGTTGACACAATTGGCACGAGCAACCGTAGACCCGGGCTTGGTGTTGATGTTGAGAGCCCGAGGTGGTGGTGCACGAACCGTAGGAGAGCTTGCTGCAGATCTTGGCGGGGGTTGAGGGAGAGCTTTGTTCTTCAACGGACAGTTCCAGCTCAGATGTCCGGGATCTCCACACGTGTAACAGGCACCAGGTGGACGTGGAGCAACGTAGCCAGGGACTCCGCCAGGCGCTCCAGGGTAGTGGTTGTTGTAGCCCCTGGGAGCCGCAGTGGTGAAGTTTGGTGGCCTTGACGCGTAACTTGCAGGTCTTGGTGGAGCCGGGAGCGACGGTGGGGTGTTAGGAACCCAGACACGCCGCTTAGAAGGAGCTGCCATAACCGAAGAGCTTGATGCATCCCTGTTGTGTTTCTTGGACTCCTCGAACACTTGCCTGCTTGCTTCCTCTTGCAAAGCTGTGTGCTGTAGTTCCAGAAAAGATGCCGGCCTTGCATGTGTGATTGCATACTTGATCGATGCATTGAGCCCTTGCCTGAACCTCTTCTGCTTCTTCTTGTCATCAGATACCTCATCGCCACCATAACGAGAAAGATTCATGAAGTTCCTGATGTAGGTGTTGACGTTATCATTTCCTTGCTTCAGGTTGAGAAAAGCCTCCTTCATCCTTTCCATCACAATCTCTGACAGGAATTGCTCTTTGAACGCTCCAGAGAACTGTCCCCAGGTAGGCTGAAACCCAGTGCATCTTGCCTTCAAGTAATTTTCCCACCAGAGAGCTGCATCTCCCCTTAGAAGGTGAGTAGCACACTTTACCCACTCCTGCTCAGGAACATCAGCAGTCTCGAGAAGCCTTGACGTCTCACGTAACCAATCATCCGCATCCAGTGGGCGATCTGAGACATCAAACTGGCGAGGGTTGAATTTCAGGAAGCTCTTGATATCGCCCCGCTTGGGAGGTGGAGGGAGTGGAGCAAACTCATTTCTTCTGACGCTTTCTTCCAAGCGCTGCTGGTTCTGCTGCATCGCTGCCAAGGCATTAGCTATGTTTGACAATGCGGCCCCAAGCTCTGGTGGTATGTCCTCATCTGAACGGCGTGGTGGAGCCATCCTGAGATTGATATAAAACACAAGTCAATACTATAATGGAGAATAATAATAATCCAATATAGTACCAAAATGGAATTAACCAAGATTAAAGGATACAATTTACTGAGATGATATTAAAATATCAACAAAGTTCAAAGCACCTAAAAGATATTAAGCATATCGCACACGACTGAAAAGGAGTGTGATACACAAACATATCAAAGAAAAATTTTCCACAAATTTCGGCATTAAAATACCAATAGATGCGCAAAATTACTTAACGAATCAAGATTAGTGACTCTACCGATTCAATATACAAAAGCGAATGATAAAAGTAGTGGTATGGTCGCGACTCCATCCCGCACTCAAATCATTACTCCGCACATGAACAAGTGGAACACATATCCTAACCCCTTCTTCTCACGTTGAACCTAAAGGTTGCTAACTACGGAAACAAACAACCCAAACAAGATAGCGTCGGATACAAGAGTAAGACAGATTGCGTCGGTTTGCAAAAGCCTGTCGGTATGGAATGTACCAACAGTTGATAACCAAAGACTGATTAGATAACAACTTGGATGCAACAGATAGACAAGGGATTACACACACACACACACACAACCTATGGTACTACGGAAACCCAGAACACGTGAATCCTAGTTTGAATTTTGAGAAGAGGATTGAAAACGTTGCACTTCCTTACCAGAAAAGGGTGGGTGGGTGGGTAAGAAGAAAAGTGGAAGCAGTCCTACTCTCGCGTTTTGTTTTTCCCTAGTATACATAACTACCAAAATATTTGCTAGACTGACAACGACCGTTTGGCTGAAACCCTGAAGGTCGGGATGGCTCTGATACCAATTGTAACTACCTCGGTGAATTACGCTCCTAGATACAAGCCTGGATGAGCGGTAGTGGTTGAAATAGTACGGTGGGGCCCCAAAAGCCACTCACGGGTAGACCTTTCGGCCGTCCCAACCACTTCCAACTCAACGGGACCTGTACGGGCGGCGTAATCGGCAGGCGAAGGGATCAACTACATACACAAATGAGTATGTATGCAAGCCACCATACAAGAGTACATCAGAGCCATACCATCTAGAAAGAAAGGAAATATAGCAACACCATACGGCAAGATTCAAATATCCTGAATAAAACTATAGTTTAGGATAACTCCTCATACAACACACATCAGAGTATCAAGCGGAAGCGGCAAAACAAGTCCGAGTACGGATAAGAAGCAAATCGGCATAAGATGCCATGGAAGTAAGCACATCCCGCCCACAGATCTCACGGATCCCCGTTCCCGGAATCTCTACACCGAACGATCGTTGCCCACATCATCAGCCTCTTCCACCCAGTATCCGTCCTGCGAGGGTACCTGTTCATCTGAACCAATAATTTATCGTGTGAGACCCTAAGGGTACTCAGCAAGTCTTAATGCCTCTAAAGGGGACACAACCTGGGGTGACGCAATTGCGGCGAAAGATAAACCCTAGCAGTTCTACAGATAAACGCTAACCATCCGCCTAACCAATGATAGACGGATGTCCGTGAATTAAGGACAACAGTTATAACAGTAATATCACCAGATCCATCCTCCTCCCCGCTTACCAACGAGGAAGCGGACGAACAACCCCCCATCCGTTGGCAATTTTATTAACCATTCCATGAGTGTTGCACTATTTACTAGTCAATTACTTAGTCAAATTAAAAGCGGTACTTTAGTTATGCTTGTCTATGGTCGAGAAACTGTGCTCCAAGTCGTCCATAACCGCGGACACGGCTTTCAGAAAGTTTTACCCTGCAGGGGTGCACAAATAGCAACACACACTCGATCAACCTCGGAAAAACCAAATCAAAACCCAACGAGGCCTTCACGACAAAGCAATCACAGGATTCAGAAATATTTCAGGGGGCCACCCCATTGAGTAGACCCGCAACGAAGTAAGCTAGCTCCGAGACGGACTCAAGGTCTGCGACAATGGCTGTAAACGACTGGGGACCCCAAACGGGGCTTGTCGATACCGCGAAAACATTCCGCTTACCTAAACAGGACAGTGTGCTATCCATTGCACAATCGTAAATAAAACAGTAAAGCATGGCATAAGTACAGGATCGTAAATAAAACCTCAAACTAGTTTGTGGCCCCAAGAAATAAGAATGAATCAAGCTCTGGCTCAGGGGGGTCCCATATACCTCCCGGATGTGGATAGCGCGATAAATCTTGGAACAGGAATCAAGTACTCGGGGTCTTACGGGACACAAGTGAGCAGGAAAAACCAAATAGCAGATATTGCTCACCGGTGCCACTTTCATTAGTTGTCCCATTACTACTCAGGTTAAGTTGTTTAGGTACCTCGTTATCCAACAGACTCTCACATACCCTACACATGCTGTTCTACGACTCGCATGGCTCAAACAACTCCTGTGGTAATGGCTCATGGGATGGGGAACAAGCTTGGTGGGGTGTAAAGTAAAGGCTATGCAATACTTGGGATTCAGTTTAATGCAATCGCGACTCAATGATGCAAGAATAAGATAGAGGCGATAGGTACTGTATGTATGCGAGCATGTGGTAGTGCTTGCCTGGCAGTTCGGTGGAAGCGAGAGACGGATCTGGGTAGTGCTCCTGGTTCTCTTGATATATCCCCTGCTCAGTGTTTATCCGAGAAAAACCAAACAAACAAGGCCACATGAATATAGAGCACAAGCATATGAATAAGATGCGTCAAGCAAACAATCATGCCATGATGAATGATGCACAAGTTGCATGGCAATAAAGTAGCATGGCATGGGTGAGGTGTAGAGCACAAGAATAAGTCATTTTATTAAGGTTTGGCCACATTGTATCGTCATAATAGTTGCTGTATACTTTATATTTATATGATGCATGCTGCAATTGAAGTCATGGATAGCATAACCAGAAAGGTCTCGTCGAGCTGATCATTTTAGACATATCATTTGTTAAATTCGGAGTTATAAATCAAAAGTTATTAATTATTTAAGTTCTAGTGGCAATTGTGGTAATTTAATTCAACTTGGAATTTTAAATGTGCAAAAGGCAAATTGAATGGCATATTTGAAATCCTCTCATTTTTCTGAACTCAAAACATATATCATTTGTATTGTTTGGATTAATATTGGAAAATTTATTTATGACTGAAATATATTGGGATTTGAAATAATTTAAACAAGATTTGAATTTTAAAACAGACTCTGGAAGCTTTTTATACCCAGCCTATTCTAGCCCTGGTCACAGACATGTGGGGCCAGGCGCTTACTGACCCACACGCCAGAGTCTGAGAAGGAGGGGGACCGTGGGTTGCTTCTCAGATAACCTGGGAGCCTTTTTGCAAAAGCGCCAAAGACACCGACAGTGGGCCTGGCTGGACCGCGGGCTGGACTAAACAAAACAAAAGGGGTGTATGTGCAAAGCGTACAACGAACACTGTTTTTCTTCTTAGCGTCGCGAGCGACAGAGAGGCGAGGTGGGGGATCGATCCCGCGCCTTCTGGCGCGCTAGCGGGGCGGCTACCGCTGCGGCGGCTGCGTGCTGGTGTTGGAAAGGGCGGGGTGGAGTCAGATAAGCTGATGCGCGCCGCGGTAACGAGACAACATCGACGGTCACGCCGTGCACCGAGGGTGCTCGTCCGGTGGCGTGGCGCACACAGGAAACGAGGGTCGAGGGGAGGTTGTCTGAGAGGTAGGGGTGCTCACCGCGGGTGGGTTGGTGGGGTCGGTACGGGCCGGGACGCAGACGATCGCCGGCGCGGCTCGCGGACGGAGGCGCTAGGGTTTCGTCGGGCTCACGCTGGTTCTGGCGGTGCTGGGCTCCTCCTCCTCGCTGCTGGGTACGGGGGCGACGCGGACGATCTCCAGGTCTTCCTCGACACCCGCAACACCACGCCCGCCTCCTGGTTGCTGTGCCCGAGAGAGAGCCAACGGCGTGGCCGGCGTCGGGGTGATTCGGCGGTGGAGAAAGAGGGCAGAGAAGGGGAACGAGGCAGAGCCCCTGGGCGGATCTGGGGGCGGCTAGAGGCGAGGTGGGGAAGATAAGAACGAGGCAGGTGGGGGCTTGCGTGGGGGAGGGGCAGATGGAAAAAGGTGGCTCGGCGCCACCTTGTCCTCCTTCACGTGACCCCCCAGGCAGGCACATGGGAGCTGGCAGGTGGGGCTGCGTGCTGGCCAGGGCGAGGAGCTCGGTTGGGGCAGCTGGGGCAGAGGGAGAGGGGCACGGGTTCGGTCTAGGGGAAGCTAGGGTTCGGTCTAGATGGGAGGCTCGGGTTTGGGGGTCCTCATGGCATAGAGAGAGAGGGAAGAGGGTGGGGTAGGCTCGGTTAGGGAGGGTGGTGGTACATGGTTTAGGGTTTAGGTAGGGTTGGGATTAGGGTTTTGGATTAGAGGGTTTAAGAATAAGATAAGATGAGAGGGACATGAGGTACTGATGTCTAAACACATGATAAGCCATCACATGATCAAGCACAAGGGGTGGTAGGGCTAGGGGGCATGGTAAACATGTGACCATGCTAGGTTAGCTAGAGAGGAGAGAAAGAGAGAACAAACTTAGGGTTTAGTTTAGATTAGGTGGGTTTTAGGGTGTAGGTTAGAGGGTATGGGGTGGCTTAGGGTTTGGTTTAAGAGAGGGGTAGGATAGATGGATAGGTACTTGTCGAGATCAAACTTGCTCTAGTCAAGCTCAAACAAGAACAAGACAAGAAAAGAGAGGGAGAAGGATGTGGGGTTTAGGTTTGTGCAAGCCACATAATCACATGTGCATGCATGGGGGATGGGGATTAAGGTTTAGCTAGAGAGGGATGGAGAGGTAGAGGATGTGGTGAAGAATTCTACAAGCCAAAACAAGATTGAAACAAAGGATAGATGATCCATGCAAGCAAAGCCCAAAAACATTCCAAAGTCAAGAAAAAGGTGGTACTTGCATGGCCCATGCAAACAATAATTGCCATGTAGTTATATTGTGAAAACAACATTAATTCATGTGGCATTATTCCTTGCATTCCCAAAGGTGGGCAAGGGCCAAGCAAAAGATTATGGGTGGAATCCAACCAACCAACATGAGCTAGAGATAACTCAAATAAAATGCCAAGCTCATATTAATTGGATGGTGGGATTATAAGGTGGTGGAAGAAAGGTGGTGGAGTTAATAAGAGATATGCCCCCAAATCAACTTGGGCATTTAGCAATATATCAAGAACCAAATACAATATCAAGAGGCAACTACAATTAATAATGCACATGAGATAAGAACCAAACAAAAAGGGGTTTTATATGATGCTCAAATGCAAGGTGGCATGATGACATGAGCATGATATGATGATGATGCAACAATTATATATTGGAAGTGGCCTTTTTTATTACTAGGACAAGTAGCATTACAGGTGTTAGACAACTGGGATGCTACAGCCTTCTTCTTCATCATGCCAGCCTCCGGTATGAAGCGTGAGTAGTTCCACCTTGGACTACAGGTCCATGTAGTAGCTAGATGGTTGTATCTCCTCCTTGTGCTTTCATGTCTAGAACTTGTGAGCTCTGTTCATGATCAATATCTAATCTATCTGTAATCATGCATGTTGTGTTTGCGGGGATCCGATGGATATTGATATTACTATGTCAGATTGATTAATGGTTTTGTCTTATTGATTCTATCATGTCTGTGTTGTTTGTGATCTTGCATGCTCTGTGTTGTTATTAGCTATCTTGGCTAAGTAGTTGCTAGTGACTCCAAGAGGGGGTATTTATGCTCGATAGTGGGTTCATACCTCTATTTTCCAAGGGAAGTGACAGAAATATCTTCGGTTGTAGATGTGTTATTGCCACTAGGGAGAAAACAACGGTCTGTTGTTCATGGAACAAGTGGATTGTTTACCTTATGCACTTTGCTTAAAGCAGTTGTCTATTGCTTGCAACTTAATACTGGAGGGGGTTCGGATGATAACCTGAAGGTGGACTTCTAGTCATAGATGCAGTTGGATGGCGGTCTATGTATATTGTTGTGTTGCCCAGTCGAATCTCATAGGATCTTTTTGTCTAGTCTTACATTGTTATGCCTTGCTCAGTCCTGTCAATTGCCCTGCTGTAAGTTGTTTACCCAGCATGCCATGTTTGTTTATCTAAGGAGAACACCTCTAGTGAACTATGGACCCCAGTCCAATCTTTACCATTGATACATCTTCCACTGTTACTGTTTACTTGATGCAAACCATCATCACCTTCCACACCATACAGTTAATCCTTCATTACAGCAACCGGTGAGATTGACAACCTCACTGTTAGTTGGGGCAAACTCTTGAGTTTGTGTTGTGCAGGTTTCCACGTTGCTTGCAACACCTGTGAGATGTTTCCTTCCTCCTACTAGTTTGATAACCTCGGTTTCTTACTGAGGTAAAACTTGCTGCTGTGCTACATCATACCTTCCTCTTGGGGTTTCCCAACGGGATGTTAAACACACATCAAGCTTGCGGCTGATGCCCGTCTCGAATAGGGGAGGATCCCATGACACTGAAGCCTTCTTTGAAGACGAGGACGCGGCCGCAAGAAGCTCCGCTCCAGTCGATGCTGGCGCCTCCCTTGATGGGGAGGCTTCTGCGGTTGAAGTAGCTCCAAGCCCCGCGACTGTCGAGAACGGAGGGGGAATCGATGCCAGAGGCATCTCGTTCTCCATCATGGCTAGATCCGTCGCCTCTGGTGCTTTCGTCGATGCCTCGGCCTCTGCATCGTCAGCTTCGATGGTCGCCTTGGTGCTAGCCGCCGACTGGGGCGGAGATGCCACTTTAGGCGCCTTCTTCTTCCCCGACGGTTTCTTCTTCGACTGCATGGCCATGTGCCGCGAACTATGTTCTTGGGCATCGCCTTCGCCCCCGTCATGTCCCTCGAGGCTCCGGATAGCCTCGAGCTCACGTTCCTGCTGTCCGCGGGTCTTCCGAGCTATGGGCGCAGCAAAATCTGATGGCTATACGCGTGGTTGACGTGCAACCTGTTGGGAACCGCAAGAGCAAGGTGTGAAGCAGCACAGCAGCAAGTTTTCCCTCAGTAAGAAACCGAGGTTATCGAACTAGTAGGAGGAAGGAAACGTCACACAGGTGTTGCAAGGAACGAGGATACCTGCACAACACAAACTCAAGACTATGCCCCAACGAATTAGTGAGGTTGTCAAGCTCACTACTTTGCTATAACAAAGGATTAAACGTATGGTGTGGAAGGTGATGATGGTCTGCAGGAAGTAAACAAGTAACAGTGGAAGATGTATCAATGGTAAAGATTGGACCGGGGTCCATAGTTCACTAGAGGTGCTCTCCTTAGATAAACAACATGGCATGAAGGGTAAATAAATTACAGCAGGGCAATTGACAGGAACCGAGCAAGACATAACAATGCAATACCAGACAAAAAGATCCTATGAGATTCGATTGGGCAATACAACAATATACATAGTCCGCCATCCAACTGCATCTATGACTAGAAGTCCACCTTCAGGTTATCATCTGAACCCCCTCTAGTATTAAGTTGCAAGCAACATGTCGTGGGAATGACCACGGCAGATGCTGCAATCGGCAGCGAGTAGTAGAACATGGGGCAAGGGCGACGAGCCATCTGCGGTGCGAGATGAGGGCGGAGACACAAGGATTTACCCAGGTTCGGCCCCCGGAGGGTAAAGACCTACTCCTGCTAGATTGTATTATGGTGGAAGTACAATGGGGCGAGCTCGGCGGCTAGGCAGCGAGTCGCTTGGGTGTATCATGGAACGTCTCCTCTACGCGCCCTCTAGGGAGGTTTATATAGTCTCACCCCCCTAGGGTTTACAGATCTCAACCGAATAAGTTAAGGTTTCAGCGATCGTTTAACCTAATCCGACTGGGCCTATCTACGCTTCTGGGCCTTCAGCTTCGAGTCGCTTGAGTCCACGCCAGGTCTTGATCCAGTCGCCGTTCCGTAGGCCCACTCGCAGGCGCCTGGGCCAGTCGGAAACGTCCTGCTGGGTATACCCCGGTAGGCATATCCCCATCAGTAGTCCCCGAGGCCGTCGCTGATTGGTCGCGGGTGGTCGCTGGAAGTCGGTGTATACGGCTCCAATGCGGACGCCCAGTCGAATCAGCGGCAGACTCCTGAATAAAGGAAAAACCAGTTTTTCTAGTCGCACTAACGGCGACCGATTGAGTCGCAACTCGGCGAACGGGTCGGCGAATATTCAGTCACTGTTGTAGTCATCGGGTCGGCGAATAATCAAGTCGCACGGAGCGACGAGTCGAGTGGATGAAGTTGGACCGTCAAGTGGGGTCAAAACTAGTCGTTGGGGTAATCCAACGATAACTTTCGGCGTAATCACCGCGTAGTAACGGCTCCCGAAATTGGCGGGTAACAACCGCTATATAAGGGGAATGACGGGCGAGCGGGGAAACACTCCTACATCTTTCCTCCGACCTCGCCCATCTCCGTTTCCACTCCGCATCGCGATCCAACCGATCCAGAGAGCCCTGACCTCCACAAATCTTCCAACCAATGGCCCCCTCCACCGAACCATGGGGCCGATCCAAGTGCACCAGGGCGCTATTAGCGTCGTTCGAGGAGGCCGGGATCCTGCGCGCCGGCAGGTGGCGCATCCCCATGGCCGGAGAGGTGACTCCGGACCCGCGCGAGGGAGAATTAGTTTGCTTCCCCAGCCACCTGGAGCGGGGGGCTGGGGTTTCCCACTTCTCTCTTCTTCCGGCGCTTTTGCGCCTTCTACGGGATCCAGCCGTCGGACCTAGGCCCGCATAGCATCGAGCAGCTCCCATCTTCGTGGCATTCTGCGAGTGCTATCTGGGCTGCAGGCCCTACTTCCCCCTGTGGAAAGATCTATTCCATGGGAGGATTAGTCGCGAAGAATCAGGCGGCCCGATGCTGGCTGCGGGTGGCCTGACGTTTCAGCTGAAGTCGAAGGCGTCGTTCTTTGTCCTGATGCTGCCGGCCAAGGCGGCAAACGAGTGGAAGAAATCCTGGTTCTATGTCACCGAGGCGACTCCAGACGGCGAGGTGGCTCTTCCAAGATACTCCGCCAACCGGCCCGAACCGCGTTGGCTCCAGGTTGGCAAGCTCCCGCTGGATCAGCGGATGGTTGTCAACGAAATGTTGCAAACCATCCGCGGCCTGAAGAAGAAGGGCCTCCAAACCATCAATCTTTACAACTGCTGGCTCGGGAGGCGGCTCGTGCCTTTGGCCCGCCGCGACCATTATATGTACGAGTACGCGGGTAGGGACGACCCGACAAAATCCTGCCTCGTCGAGTGGAAGCTCGAGGACTACATCCTAGCTCTGAAGAAGATCACCCAGGCGGCGTACCTGGACGCGAAGGCCGGGGTCGCCCCCTATACCGCAAGGCGCCCAGCTCCGATGGTAAGTCGCCATTTTCGTCACCATTCGCAGTCGCAGATGATGCAGTCGCAGTTATGCTGACGTTGTTTCATTTTTATTGTAGCTGTTCCAAGTGGTGGAAGGATGGCTCCCACCCGCAGACGACGAAAACTCGAGCTCGTCCGTTCAGGACGGGAGCGAGTCGCCACCCGCCAAAGGCGACGTTGGGAGCGACGCGGGTGATGACGACGAGCCCGTGGAAGACGCCGCCCCGATGGTTCGCAAAACTCGCGGGCAACATCAGCGCGATCTCGAGGCGAGTAGGAGCCTCGAACGTCTTGATGACGATGATGACAAGCTCCCCAAGCACACCTCGCGTCGTGAGGCTACGCCGTCAAAGAAGAAGAAGAAGAAGGAAGTGAAGGCTCCGCCATGGAGAAAGACGAAGCCGGCGAAGCAGGCGTCTCCGCCTCGTTCGGCGACTAGTTCCGACGCCACCAGCTCGGCTAAAGGTGAAGCGACGCATACGACAGCAGCACCGGACGCTACCGCCCTCCTGGATGAGGTACCTCTGGCCTCGCTTCCACCCCCATTCGCCCCGGTCTCTGGGTTGGGGGCTACTCCAGCCGCAGCAGCTTCGCCTCCCAGGAGAGCTCCTACAGACGTCATCACGGAGGCTCCTGTCGCGGCCTCGTCTTCGAAGAGGCCCTCCGTGTCTTGGGCACATGCTGTGTTCGAGATGGGCCTCAGTCGGAAACTGGGGCCCGAGCTAGAGAATCCGGCCAGCATCCGCACAGGACTGCGGTTCATACCAGTCGCCAAGTAAGTCTTGTTCGTCTGCTTGCCTTCCGTTGTAATCGGACAATTTTGCTCATATCGTTGTTTCACAGGACTGGAGTTAAAAAGATTGGCCACCCTTCCATGGCCAAGGTTCCGCCAGTCGTCGCCGAGGACGACCCCTCGCGGAAGAGGAAAGCTGATGAAGTCACCGCTCCCGCAGACAGCGCTAAGAGGGCGAAGGGCGACGATGTCTTCACGGTCTCTGACGACACGGCAGTTGATCCGAGCGATCCTCCGACTGCGGCGGAGGTGGCTTCGAAGAACAAGGAGGCTGTTTCCTCGCCTGAGGTGACTGAGCCGACTCCTAGTGGCGCTGGGGCATCTGCTGCTACCTTCCCCCGTTTCATGGCCAAAGCGGCCACAGCGAGTGGCGCAATGCCAACGAGCCAGACGCATGGGGTCGTCGAGATAGAGGTCGAGCAGCATCGCGGACACACTCCAGCTCTGCTTACATCTGTGGACGCGTTATAGCTCCACGGCATGCTGGGCGCAGCCATCCAGGTATGTCCAGTCCCCGAGGATCGGGCCACTGAATTTCAGTGGTCGGATTCTTTTAGTGTTTTTGTAGCCTCCAGTCCCCGAGTGCCTAATCGCTGAATTTCAGCGGGTGGGCACTTAGGATTTTTGACCTCCAGTCCCCGAGTGCCTAGTCGCTGAATTTCAGCAGGTAGGCACTTAGGATTTTTGACCTCCAGTCCCCGAGTGCCTAGTCGCTGAATTTCAGCAGGTAGGCACTTAGGATTTTATTGTTGTTGATAGTTTGATTTTTTTGCAGGGCTTGCAGCGTGAATCGGCCGATCAGCTTGCTGCAAAGTGTCGTGTGGAGAAGGAACTTGTTGCCGTCCAAGAAACGAACAAGGGACTCCAAGAAATCGCTGCCAAGGTAGAGGAGGTCCGCCAGGGCCTTGTCCCGGCGGGTGAGCTGACGGCGGCTCAATCTGCTTTGAGTACGGCTGAGAAGTGGATCGCTGATCTGGAGCGCGAGCTCAAGGAAGCGAATGCGGAGGCGAGATCAGCGGATGGGCGAGCAAAAGCTGCTGTTACGGCTGCCGCTGAAGAGCGAAAGGTCTCTGACGCCCTCGTTGTTGGGCTGCAGAACGACTTCTCCTCGCTTCAAAGCTTCATCACGGGCCTCTGCCGTCCTTTAATTGGTAAACTTTCTGCCTCTGCCTGTAGTAGCTGCATTATGAAATCGTTGTTGTACTCACTGCCGACCCCTGTCTGCAGGTCGGATTATTGACAGCTCGGAGGAGGCGCAGTCGTACGACGCGCGGCAGTGTGTGACCACTCTGGTCGACTCAGCCACGTTGTCCGCGGCTTGCATTCGAGCATATCTCCAGGAGATATAGCCTACGTAAGTGATTCCCAGCGACCTCGTCGAAGTATGGCGGTATCTGGAGAAGGCGCCGTCAGTCGTCGAGTTCATGACGCGGTCGGCGTTCCGGCGCGGGGCGGCGACGGCTCTCATCCTTGGGCTTGCCCACTTCCCGGAGGACTTCGATCTTGACGACGTGACGAGTGGCTACCCCTCGTCGACGGGCTCGGTGGAGATTGCCGAGGTGCTAAAGCTGACGGACCGGGCCGCGGTGTACTCCGATCGCGTTTGGGCGATGGGCGACCTCCTCCCCTATCAGGAGACGACTGTCGCGCCCAACGATCCTAAGCCGCCACATCAGGACTTCAAGGTCGAGCAGCCATTCTGTGCAGCGATGGCGGGTGAGTTGACGACGTACCCGTCGAACCCGTACACGCCCTTCATTCGCAACCGCAGGGGTGGCGGCGAGTCGCCGTCGAAACCTGCGGGGTAGAAACATTGTGCCCTGGGGCGTTAGTAGCAATTGGCCATTGGACTCAACTTGTATTTTGGAACGACTTTGTTCTGCTGTAATGAAACCTCGTGTTATTTTGTGAATTGTTTCGTGATTTCGATTGCTGATTGGACAAGTCCCCGAGCGTGTCCGCCCTTTTTATGGGGTTTAACTCGTTTGTTATGTGTTTGTGATTTGGAATGTTTTGGTCAGTTGTTTTGCTATTGAGGTCGACTCACCCGAGCTCGGAGAGCCAGTCACAGGGCAACTCCCGTGGGTGCTCTTTACTTGTCCGTTTTCCCTTGCGCGTACGAGGTCGGGTGGCCGAGTCCCCGAGCGTGGTACTTGGTGGTTCTAGTCGCAGCTCCAGGGTGGGTAAGGACTGAGCGTGTGAGAGTAAGCGTGTCACTCCTGCCTGATCCGAAGGATCAGTCGCATGGCGAGTCCTGGGCATGTTCTCATACTTAGCGTTTTTCCCTAGTCGCTCGTGCTCGGCTGGTCGTCAGTCCCCGAGCGTGGTACTTGGCCGTTCGAGTTGCTGTGCCGAGGATGCGGAGGACCTTGGTCGCTGTGAGGAACGAGGGCAGTTGTCTTGGCTCGTTAAGCCAGTCGAGCTAGGCGAATCCAATGGGGCTCTGGGTTGGCGTTTTTCGTGGACGTTACGAGTCCTGGGGTAACCCAGTGCCCTCGGAACGCACTACTTGGCCATGTCGGTTGCTGTACCAGAGGTTGACTTCTGCGGTTAGCTTGACGCTGTTATTACAAGTGCGAGTGGCACAAGGCACGGAGAGTAGACGCAATTTGCGGTAGCCAATCTATTTTATTTCATAGCAGGTGGAGAGTACATGTATGGAGTTCTAGGAGTAGAATTTCCGTAGGAGGTTTATATTCCACGGTTGCTGGACGTCGAGTTTACCGCCTCCTCGGACGTCAGTGAGGTAGTAGGCGTCGTTGCCAAGGACTTGTCCGATGGCGAATGGTCCCTCCCAAGGGGGGGAGAGCTTGTGCATGCCCTTCTTGTCCTGGATGAGGCGTAGCACCAGATCGCCTTCCTGGTAGATGGCAGTGCGGGAGCGAGCTAGGTCGCGTGCCTCGTCGAGTTGGTTGACTCCATCCTGGCGTGCGAGTTCGTTTGTGGCCTCCGTGTAGTTGACCACCCTGGGCGAGTCGTGCTCTAGGTCAGTGGGCATGACTGCCTCGGCGCCATACACCATGAAGAAGGGGGTGAACCTTGTCGACCTATTGACGGAGGTGCGGATGCCCCAGATGACGGAGGGTAACTCCTCAATCCAGCACCCGGCGGTGCGCTCGAGTGGTACTTGGAGCCGTGGCTTC
Organism: Avena sativa; assembly: GCA_916181665.1. Classification (NCBI taxonomy): domain Eukaryota; kingdom Viridiplantae; phylum Streptophyta; class Magnoliopsida; order Poales; family Poaceae; genus Avena; species Avena sativa. The sequence goes on from OV702279.1 coordinate 233,506,305, forward strand.
AGGCCATGGAGGATGCTCTGGTTGGCTCGTTCCGCCTGGCCGTTGGACTCCCGGTGAGCGACTGAGGCGAGGACGAGTTGGATGTGGTGTTCCTCGCAGAACTCGGCCATGGCTCCTTTGGCGAAATTGGTGCCGTTGTCCATGATGATGTTGTTTGGGAACCCATAGCCATAGATGATCTCGCGTAGGAACTTGGTGGCGGTCTTCCCATCGCATTTCCGAACTGGCTTGGCCTCCACCCATTTTGTGAATTTGTCGACTTCGACCTGGAGGTGGGTGAAGCCGGAGGGGGCCTTCTTGAAAGGGCCTACCATGTCCATACCCCACACGGCAAACGGCCAGGTAATGGGGATTGTCTTGAGCGCCGAACTCGGCACGTGGGTCTGGTGTGCGTATTTCTGGCACCCGGCGCACCGCTAGACAATGTCGACAGCGTCTGCGTGTGCGGTGGGCCAGTAGAAGCCATGTCGCATGGCCTTTGCGACCAGAGAGCGGCCGTTGGCATGGTGGTGGCAGTCGCTGGAGTGGATGTCATGGAGGATTTTGCGTCCTTCAGCGGGTTGGACGCAGCGTTGGAACACGCCGGTCACGCTGCACTTGTGGAGCTCGCCGTCGATGATGACGAAGGACTTGCACCGGCGTGCAATCATCCTGGAGTCTGTTTCGTTTGCTGGCAAGGTGCCTCCCTCTAGGTAGGCGATGTATGGCGTAGTCCAGTCCTCTGGCTCGGCGATGAGTGCGACCAGGGCTGCCTCTGGTTGCAGCGGGACTCCGATGTCGATCTCCCTTGGGGGAGAGACGGAAGGCTTTGTGATGGTATCGAGGAAGACGCTGGCGGGTGGTGCGAGGCGAGCCGAGCCGATACGAGAGAGTGCGTCGGCCTCCTCGTTCTTCCGCCTGTCGATCCACTCGACGTAATAGCCTGCGAAGTGTCCGCCCAGCTTGTCCACTGCTTGGCGGTATGCCGCCATGGTGGGGGAGACGGCGTCGCAGGTCCCAGCGACTTGCCTAGCGACGAGGTCGGAGTCTCCGTAGAAGCGTAGGCGGTTGCCGTTCATCTCCTTGGCGGCTCGCATGCCATGGACTAGTGCCTCGTACTCGGCCATGTTGTTGGTGCAGGGGGTGAAGTCGAGGCAGAGGACGTAGCGTAGCTTGTCGCCCTTCGGAGAGGTTAGCACGATCCCTGCTCCTGCACCGTCCGCATTCTTGGAGCCGTCGAAGTGTAAACTCCGGTAGTGGAGGTATGGCAGCTTTTCTGGCTGCTGGGCCTCCTCCCAGTCGGCGATGAAGTCCGCAAGAGCCTGCGACTTGATCGCTTTGCGCGACTCGTACTTGATATTGTGGACGCCGATTTCGACGTCCCACTTGGCGACTCGCCCCGTCGCCTCACGGTTGCGGATGATGTCCTGCAACGGTGCTGAGGAGATGAACGTTATCGGGTGCTCCTGGAAGTAGTGTGGCAGTCGCCGTTGTGCTCTGAAGACCGCGTATACAATTTCTGGTATTGCGGGTATCGCTGGCACGACTCGGTGAGGACCTCGCTGATATAGTACACTGGTCGCTGCACTGGGCGCTCCTTTCCCTCCTCTGGTCACTTGACGACCATGACGGCAGTGACGACGCGCTCGGAAGCCGCGACGTAGACCAGCATGGGTTCCTTGTCGACGGGGGCGGCGAGTAGCGGTGCTGCGAGTAGCACCTTCTTGAGGTCGCGGAGCGCATCATCCGCCTCCTTATCCCACTGGAAGGTGGGGTTCTTGCGCATTAGGCGGTATAGGGGCATCGCCTTTTTGCCCAATCGGGGGGATGAAGCGACTGAGAGCCGCGACTCGCCCGGCCAGCTTCTAGACGTCGTGTAGGCACTCGGGTTTGCCGAGTCGAGCGATCGTGTCGATCTTGGTGGGATTCGCCTCGATCCCGCGCTTGGAGATGACGTATCCCAGTAGCTGCCCTGCTGGTACACCGAAGGTGCATTTGCCTGGTTTTAGTTTTATCTTGTATTTCCGCAGGTTGGCGAATGTTTCTGCCAGGTCGGCGAGTAGGTCGCCCTGGCGAGCGGACTTCACTACCACGTCGTCGATGTAGACGTGGATATTGCGGCCAATTTGGCTCGCAAGGCACTCCTGCATACACCGCTGGTAGGTCACCCGGCATTCTTGAGGCCGAAGGTCATGGCAGTGTAGCAGAAGGCTCCGAATGGCGTGATGAATGCCGTCTTCTCTTCGTCCTCAACGGCCATTTTGATCTGGTTATACCCAGAGTAGGCGTCGAGGAAGCATAGCGACTCCGAGCCCGCGGTGGAATCGATTATTTGGTCGATCTGCGGGAGGACGAATTGCTCCTTCGGGCAGGCGCTGTTTAAGTTTGTGTAATCGATACACATCGTCCAGGTCCCATTTTTCTTCTCGACCAAGACTGGGTTTGCCAGCCAATTGGAGTATTTGATTGGCCGGATGAAGCCTGCAGCGAGTAGACGCTGCACCTCCTCGGCGATTGCTCGGCGGCGCTCTTCATTGAAGGGCCACAGCAACTTCTTGATAGATCGCACTTTGGGGTCGGCGTTGAGTTTGTGCTTAGGGAGTTCCCTAGGGACACCAGGCATGTCAGAGGGCTTCCATGCGAAGATGTCCCTGTTCTCACGGAGGAACTCGATGAGCACTCCTTCCTATGATGGGCTCATGCCCGTCCCGATCATCACCGTCTGGCTGGAGTCGCCTGGGACCAGCTCGACGGTGCGGGTATGTGTCGTTGCCTCCAAAGCTGAGGTGTTGCCGCCCTCCGAGTTGGGCTTCTTGAGTGTAGTGGGGTCGTCGTTGTTGACCCCGCTCGCGTATTTGGTGAGCTCTTCGGCGTGGTTGGCCTCTGCCGCGATGACGGCGTCGGCGAGTTCGGCTCCTTTGGCCTAGCACTCGGCGGCCATCTCGGGGTCGCCGTGGATGGTGATGACGCCACGCGGTCTGGGGAGTTTCATCGCGTTGTACGCGTAGTGGGGCACCGCCATGAACTTGGCGAACGCCTGGCGCCCTAGGACGCAGTGGTAGGGGCTGTCGAAGGGCACCAGTTCGAAGATGATCCGCTCGGTGCGGAAGTTTGCCGGTGTGCCGAAGGTGACTGGCAGCGTGACCTTGCCGATCGGGTACGCCTTACGACCGGGGACGATGCCGTGAAACATGGTGTAGGTCGTCTCGACCATCGACTGCAGGAGCCGCAGTCGCCTGAAGGTGTCCAGGTACAGGATGTTGATGAAGCTGCCGCCGTCCATCAATGTCTTGGGGAGCCAGTAGTCTCCCACCTTGGGCTTGACCACCAGGGCGACTCGTCCTAGGTACTCGATGCGTGGTCAGTGGTCCTGGCGGCTCCAAGTGATTGGTTGCTCCGACCAGTTGAGGAACTGGGGAACGTCCACCTGGGCCACCGCGTTGACGGCGACGGCACGGGCGATGACCTTCTTCTCGCGCTTCGTGTTGAAGCCTGTGAAGGTGTGGAGCAAGCCGGCCACGCTGCCGAATTTTCCGCCGTTTGGCGGGTTGTTGTCGGGGTCTTCCCGCGCTCATCGTGCCTTCTCGATCTCCTTGAGAGTGGAAGTCGGCGGTCGTGTGCGTGGCGGGCTTTCCTTCCCTGCTGTGAAATACACAAGGTTGGTTAAGGAGGGCCGCGGGGTCGAACCTTGGATTCTCCTTGTAGTTGCCGCCATCGCGGCGTTGCCCCCCATCGCGGCGGAAGCTCTTGGGCTCGCGCTGCGTGTACCCAGCGTTGGCGACGAAGTTGACTCGCCCGTCACTGCGGCGCTTGCCGGTGAGGCGAGTGTTGCTGTAGCGTAGATCGGATCGTCGTCCGTTGTCGTTGCCGCTCGTGCGGCGTTGTCCTCCCGACTCGTCGTCGGTTTCTTGGTTTGGGTCTTCCTCCGCGTATCTTTTGGCGATCTATAGGAGATCCGGTATGTTGTCGAGTGTGCGGTATGCTCGTTTGAGCTTGGCGACCAGGGGCTCGTAGCGGCACGAGGTCTTGAAGCAGTGGATTGCGGTGTCTGGGTGGATACCGACCGCGTTGTACCACAGTTCTTGCCATCGTTGGACCCAACTGCGGGTCGACTCGCGAGGTCCCTGGATGCATCGTTCCAGGTCCTCGATGGTGGTGGCGCGGGTGTACGAACCCTCAAAGTGCCTGACGAAGGAGTCGCGCATCTCTTCCCAGGAGTCGATGCTATCCGCGGGGAGAGTGTTGATCCACTGCCTGCACGCCCCCTCCATCATCAGGGGGAGGTAGCGGGCGGCAAGTAGGTCGGTGTGGCCGGCGATCCCCATTGCCATGAGGTAAGTATCCAGCCACACAGAGGGATCGTAGGAGGGGTCGTACTTCTCTATTTCCTTCGGCGCTTTGAAGTTCGCCGGGTATCTTTCGCCTCAGATCATTGGTCCGAACCACCGGGGCCCGAGTCGGCTTAGCGACCCCCTCGGCTCGCAGTCGCGGCGGTTGGTTAGGGTATGTCGCAGGTCGTCGGGCTGGCGTGCGCGCCAGCTCTGGTTGTTGATGATGTGGGTGCGGGCGTCGACGGGCTGACCATTGGCGGCGACGAAGTTGGTCGCTGGCCGGGGGTCGTTGGTGGAGAGTGCCGCGTTCGCGGGTCGGTGTTGGAGCTGCAGTGGTTCGGGTGGCGGGCAGTTGAGGGTGTTTGCCGCCATGGGGCGGCCGCTTGAGGCCGCTCTGCTGCCCGATGAACGCGAGTACATCCGACCCTGTGAGTCGACGCCTGCGTTTTGTTGCTCGACCGCCTTTGCGAGCAAGGCCTTGTCGTACTGGATCTGCAGGGCGCTGTCACCGGTGGCCGCGATGTTGTCGACTGCTGCTCGGCCCGCGACGAGGTTGTCCATCGGGGTGGAGAAGAGTGGTAGGCCGTTCGCGTCGCGCTCCCGTGAGGATACCACGATCCGCGGCTGGTCCCTGGGGGGTGCGCGGTTGGGTGGAGGTGGGACGCCATTCGCCGTCGACCCTGGTGGGGGCCGGGCGCTTCCTCCTGGTGGCGCATTCTCGCAGATCGCGCGCTCGGCCGCGCGGGCCGGGTCGCTCTCGTCGTCGAAATTCAGGGCGCGCCCCTGGACGGTGGGGTTCAGGCGCGACCTGATTCGTTGCTGGTGGTAGCGCGACAGCTCCTGCGCCGTCACCTGCTCGAGGCGAAATTTTTCGCGCTTGGCTTGTTCCTTGCGGACTGCTTCCGCCAGCTTCAGGCGGAGTTCCTCGACCTCTGTTGCCGTTGTGTTTGGAGGGATCGGAGTGGAGAATGGATCCTCCGGCGGGTCGGCGCCAGTCCCCATGTAGGTCGCGGCGTGGCGGCCGGTCCCGTCGCGGAGATCGGCGGAGTTCTCCGACCCGGAGTCAAAGTCGAAGATCCCAAGGATGGAGGGGTCCTCAAAGTCTCCGACGTTGGAGACATGGGTGATGGAGCCTGCGGGCGACGCGGCGACGATGGATCCGGCGAGTGACGCCGGGGTCGCCGAGTCGGCGTCATCATTGAGGGCCGCGTCTTTCGCGGCTGCGGTGGTTTCAGCCACGTCGCTGTGGGATGAGTCATACTCGGAGGCGAGGCGGTGGATCGTGCGGACCTGACTCTCAGAGAGCCGATCGCGTGGCGGCGACTCGCGGATGCGAGCCGAGTCCTCCGAGACGATGACGTCGGTGAGGCCGACGAAGAGGCTGATCGTGCCGATCGGCAGGATCATGCTATGCGTGACGGTTCGCGCCGCCGGGATGTAGCTGCTCGGCAAGATTTGGAGCATCTCGCCGATCGCTATCATGCGGCCGGTGGCGATCGACTCGTTGATGGGCAGATTGGATCTCACTGTAGAACACCGGCCAGGCCCCACGGTGGGCGCCACTGTCGTGGGAATGACCACGGCAGATGCTGCAATCGGCAGCGAGTAGTAGAATATGGGGCAAGGGCGGCCAGCCATCTGCGGTACGAGATGAGGGCGGAGACACAAGGATTTACCCAAGTTCGGCCCTCTGGAGGGTAAAGACCTACTCCTGCTAGATTGTATTATGGTGGAAGTACAATGGGGCGAGCTCGGCGGCTAGGCAGCGAGTCGCTTGGGTGTATCATGGAACATCTCCTCTACGCGCCCTCTAGGGAGGTTTATATAGTCTCACCCCCCTAGGGTTTACAGATCTCAACCGAATCAGTTAAGGTTTCAGCGATCGTTTAACCTAATCCGACTGGGCCTATCTATGCTTCTGGGCCTTCAGCTTCCAGTCGCTTGAGTCCACGCCAGGTCTTGATCCAGTCGCCGTTCCGCAGGCCCACTCGCAGGCGCCTGGGCCAGTCGGAAACGTCCTGCTGGGTATACCCCGGTAGGCATATCCCCATCACAACAGACAACTGCTTTAAGCAAGGTGTGTAAGGTAAACAATCCACTTGTTCCATGAACAAGAGACCGTTGTTTTCTCCCTAGTACCAACAACACATCTACAACCAAAGAGATTTCTGTCACTTCCCTTGGAAACTAGAGGCATGAACCCACTATCGAGCATAAATACCCCCTCTTGGAGTCACTAGCAACTACTTGTCCAAGATATGTACTAACAACAAAGAGCATGCAAGATCACAAACAACACAGACATGATAGAATCATAAATACAAAACCATTAATCAATCTAACATAGTAATCTCAATATCCATCGGATCCCTGCAAACAAAACATGCATGATTACAAATAGATTAGATCTTGATCATGAACGGAGCTCACAAGATCTATACATGAAAGCACAAGGAGGATATACAACCATCTAGCTAATACATGGACACATAGTCCAAGGTGGAACTAGTAACGCATCATACCGAAGAAGAAGGCCTCCGGGATGATCTCCCCTCCGGCAGGGTGCCAGGACGATGGTGGAGGTGGCTACATATACGGTTTCGTGGAGTTTTGATCGGGTGCCTAGGGTTTCTGTATTGGGGGCTTCTTATAGGCGAAGAGGCGAGGCTGGGAGGCGGCTGGAGGGCCCACACCCTACCCAGGCGCGGGGTGGGCCCACCCATGCCTAAGGGGGGTTGGAGGCCCTGGTTCGCCTCTCTGTCTCCCCTCTGGACTTCGTGTCACCCACGGTAAAATATTGACTTTGGTTCTTGTCCCGTCCAATTTCGAGAATATTGATTTTTTGCCTTTCTAGAACCAAAAAACAGAAGAAAACAGGCAACTCGCACTGTGGCAAGTTGTTAATAGGTTAGTTCTAGAAAATATATAAAACCACCTTAAAGTGTAGACAAAGCAAAGCAAAGTAGATACTAAACAAGCATGGAGCATCAAAATTATAGATACGTTTCCAACGTATCAAGAATCCCCAAGCTTAACTGTCACATCCCAAATTTTAGATTTGGTTCTGCATATCATTCATATCATTGCATCATACTTTTCCATGCAAAACCGTCGATTGAAAAGAATCGGCGAGACGCTATTTTCAAAACCCTACTCTGTTTTTCTACGAGGCTCCTGCGGGAGGCTTTAGTAGGACTAGTGTAGTCCGCCCTATAGCCTAGTGGTTTCACTCAACCCTTGACCCTAGGTTGTTCCCCTCGATTTTACAAAACCGTAGGAGCAAGAATCGCTCGATTCGGAACTCGTACGGAGAAGTTACGGTCGTTTCATTAAAAGATAGAAAATCGGGCCGATTTCGCCGTGTCCGTATCCAACCGCGCCCCGAATCGGACTAGGACCCGCAAGGGGGCCCCACTTAAAAGGACACAGCCGCCGCCGCCCTGCCTCGGGATCCGCACCGCGCGCCGCCTCCTGGAACCGCCGCCGCGCCGCCCTCGGACTCCGTGCCCGCGCCGCCGCCCCCAGGTACACCCCGCCACCGCCGCCCGTCGCCTCGCCGCCTGCGCCTGCCCCGCCGCCGAGCCGCCTCCTGCTGCCGCGCTGCACCGCTGCCGCGCGCCGCGCCTCGCCCCGCAGCCGCCCGCCGCTGCTGCCGCAGCACGCACGCACGCGCGCAGCCGCTCGCAGCGCCGCCGCCAGCGCGCCGCGCCCACTCGCACCGCCGCCTCGCGCGCCGTGCCACCATTCCGCGCCGCCGTTGCGTGACCGCCTTGATCCACGCGCTGACCGTTTCCCTTCCGCGCAGGAAAAACACCGTCGCCGGAACCGATCACCGCCGCCGTCCCGACCTCGTCGCCGTTTGTTTCCGGTGAGTCCGTAGCCGCCGTTAGATTTCAGATCAGCGCTTCAGATCAGCCGTTGACCGGTCAGTCCCAGGCGTTGACTAGTCAGACGCCCAGTCAGCACCCGGTCAGCAGCCGCGTTGACCAGTCAACAGACACAGTTGACTGGGTTTATTCTTTAATCGTTTTAGTTGACAGATTTCGGTAGAAACTTGTAAATTGTGTAGAAATTAAACCGCTGGGCCAAAAAATGAAAATAAAATATGTGTAGATTCAGTAAGTCATGTAGAATCTTGCTGTACCATTGTTTCACACTTTTGCAGCAAGGTTTAGTACAGTTTAATCAAATTAGTTAATGGCCTTTTTGGAGTAATTAATTCGTAGAAAAAGATCCGTAGCTCCAAAAATCGTGTATGATATGTCCCTGGATTCAGTGGAATGAGGGGAATCTCATCGTGAATTAAAAAGATAGGCTTACAGTGAAAACTTCTGCAGAAACTGACTAGTGGAATTCTGCAGTGTTTTAATTACTCGGGGAGTTCTAGAATTCCTTTTTGAGTAATTCCAGTTGGTACTGTTTCTAATTAGCTATGCCTATGCGTTAGAATTTTCCCAAGATTTTACAAAAAGTATACTACCGGTAGTGAATTATTTGAGTTCTAGCTCTAGTTTTGAGCATTACTTTCCGCGTAATAGTTTTCCTTGCGCTAAAACTATTTTCCATGCATGCAATCAGTAGTATTATTGAATAGGATTATGTGGTGCAGCTGTAGCACCAATTCACTTGCCTTGCATACCTTCATGCATCATATTTGTTGCATATGCTTGTGGATTGTTTGTTTATGATTGCAATTGTATCGTGTAGATTGTGACGAGTGCAACGCTTGCTCGTGTGTGGATTGTTCTTCCGACCGCTAGAACCAAGGCAAGTAGATGCTACTTTGTTCATGATATCGTCCTACTCTTTTCAATGCATTGTCGTGTATTTTGTAGATGCATGTGTAGGATGATACTATCGCTATGCTATGTCCTATTATGTGGTAGGACCTTCCTTGTAGATGAAACACCGTTGGTAGATGTGCTTAGCCATGCTATGTTGAATGAGGGCTGGGTTACATCATTGAGACTTGTTTCTAAAAGTATTGGTTTGTGAAAACTAAAACAACTTAATCAATGAATCTCCTGGGTGTGATGGTATTGATAATTTTTGGTGGTTTCATTGCGGAAAGGCACCCAGGTATCGAGAGAAATTGATTGGCTTCTTTATTTGGTAGCTTACGTGTACAACCATGTGCCAATAATGAAATGGGCGGTTGGTTGGACTTAGTAGGTTGTGGTAACCCGAACCCGCGTATCCAGAGATGTAGAATTTTGGTAGGTTGGACCGGTGCGCGTCGGGATTGGGGTGCTACTTCCCGAACAGTCTCTTCTTGGACTTCTCCCTATCATCACCCAAAATGAGAGTGATGGTACGAGCTGGGCTGGCCAAGTCACATGGGTAAAGTGTACTAACCTCTGCAGGGTGTATAATCTAATCGATTAGCCGTGTCCCCGGTTATGGACAACTGAGTTGCTTGATATTGATTCCATGACATGTTTCTCGCTCATTCTAATTTCATAACTGTTTTAATATTGTTGGGTTAACTTAATTGGGATCTTTTCAAAGAAAATCAAAAACTGTTTATGAAAGTAGGACAAATGTATTTGCAAATGCAAGCCAGACACAGCTCCACTTGCCAAATATGCATGTAGATGTTAGTACTATTGTCTCCTTTACTAGCTCTACTTGCCATACATTCCATGTATTGACCCTTCGGGGCTGCTACGTTTCATGTTGCAGGTTATTCCGATTCTGAGTAATCGATATAGGCCACGGTACTCCACTCGGCACTTGTTCACTTGTGGGCAATTTGAAGAATGGAGGATTTACTTTATTTATGTTGCTACCTGAATAATTTGAGCTAGCCTTGGGCTAAGCTTTTATTGTAATAATGGTGCTCTGGATCTTCGGTATTTATGATACACGGATATTTTGCTATGTTATTCATCTCATTCTATTGTGGGCCAATGAACCGATCCAGGGATTGGCGTGTCACATAGAAGCCACGGTCTTTTCAGAACCGGGGTGTTACAAGATGGTATTAGAGCCCGTGTGTCGACTGTAGGATCGTGACCTAGGATTGGATTAGGAAGCCTTAGATTTACTAAGCCTATATTAACTCTGTCTTTCATCTTATGCCTATCACCCTCGTCAATTCTTACCATATGCTATTCTCACACTTTCCTCTTTTACTTGATAGATGGGAGAAGTCAGGACTGAGTATGCAACCATGGAGTCACCAAGGCCCTTTGCAAGGCAGTTAGTACAGCTCTCGCAGTCATTGGGATTGCCACTGCCCATGTTCAAGGGAAGAAGGCTGTACACCTATGGATATGGAGAGGATGCATGGGAGATCACTACCTTCATATTCAGGGATGCCGCCTTGCCAAACCCTGTGCATTTGATCTACACCAAGACATACTGCAACTGGGGGCTTGGAATCAACTTGGCCATACATGAAGCCCTGTCTCGCCAGTGCCATCATGTCCGACACCTACTGCCAGCAGATTCACCCTACCGTGACTATGGGAGGCGTGATGAAGATGGGCACATTGTGGTTACCCCGGGCGACAGGAACAACATGCCGCCCCGTCGGAGGCACATAGAGGACATGGAAAGGGAGAATGGAGCTCTAGCTGATAAAGTAATGATGATAAAGGAGATTGCAGATTTTGCTAGCAATGGTATGGTGGTCCAAGGACAGGAGATTGACACCTTGCATGAAGTTGTGGGAGTTCTGGAGAATGCCCTGATAGCCAGAGATGCAACCATAGCTCACCTACATGGTACGGTGCAGGAGAACACCCAGAACATACAACAGTTGCAAGGGACCGTCCAGGAAAGGGACCAAACTATTGAAGCTATGACAGCCCAGATTGCCGCTCTCCAAGCGCAGCTGAATCCACCCTCTGATGATGACAATGGAGATGATGGCAACAATGGGGATGATGATGACAGTGGGAACGATGATGATGATGAGGACGAGGATGATGATGATGGAGACGATGATGGTGGAGGAGATGAAGCTGTTGCAGTCGCAGCAGAGAGTGAAGAAGAAGAGGAGGATCCAGAAGAGGTGGAGTTTGAGATCTCAAGTGATGATTCAGGAGAAGTGTACACTCCGCCGCCATGGTTGTACCACGAACCGAAGCGCCAACGCATGAGTGCAAGGACCTACCGCAACCTCTTCAAGAAGTAGATAGAAGTCCACCAATTAGTCCACGTTAGGCAAACTTGATAGGATTAGCCTCGATCGATGTGAAACTTAGTTGCTGTTAGTTTAAGAGTGTTCAGTTGCTTATTTGTGTACTCCAATATCCCAGAAATTATTTGTGCGAATTTTATGAAAGAGTTATGGCAATTTTGGTTAACATCTGTGTTATTTTCGCTGCAGTTTTCTGCTGATACAGCAGTACTGTACGATTTTTCATATTTTTCTGGTAACTGGGAAAAATCTGAAAATAATTGGGCTGATGCGAAACTCTCTTTAATATATGTGCAAAAATCAGCTAAATTTTCTGACGAGTTTAAGTCAGGCGGAAAAATTCGTGAACGCTGCTGGACTGTCCTGGCAGATTGCTGTTTTTGTTGTTTAGTGGATCGACTGTTTGGTTAACCATTGCCAACTCTTGTAAAACTATTTCAGTAGGTATATACTGCTAGGATAACCCCTGGGATGTTGCTGGATCACTTGTTTGTTGATGTGTTGCTTGCTTGTGATTGTCTGCTATTGTTTGTTGTTGTTTGATCATAATGCATGGGTAGAATCCTATTATCGTAGTTGATTCTCTCTAAACTTACCTGTGCTGAACCACAGATGCCTCCCCGCCGTCAACCCACTGAGTTGGAGCAGCTCATGGCAGCTCAGGCACAGCTGACCCAAGTAATGACTCAGTTCATGGCAGCTCAGAACAACAACAATGGAAACAATCAGCCTCAGGGAGATGCTCTCACCAGATTTCTGAGGCTAAGGCCAGCTAAGTTCTCTACTGCAACGGAACCAATGGTTGCTCTCGACTGGTTGCGTTCAGTCAACAAGGATCTGGTAACCGTAGGATGCACTGATGCTGAGAAGGTGAGGTTTGCCGCTCACCTACTGGAGGGACCAGTCGCTTCTTGGTGGGACACTTTTCAGATCACCCACCCGCTGGACACTGTGACTTGGGCAATGTTTGAGGAAGGTTTCAGAACCAACCACGTGTCTTCAAGAGTTCTGAGCCTGAAGAGGAAGGAGTTCCGCAACTTGCGCCAGACCAACCGCACTGTGGCTGAGTACATTGAGGAGTTCAACAACCTGTCCCGTTATGCACCTGAGGATGTTGACACTGATGCAAAAAGGATGGAGAGATTCCTGGATGGCCTCAGTGATGAGCTTTCAGTGCAGCTACTGGTGGTTTATTGCCCCACTTTCCAGGAGCTTATGGATCGGCCAGGATCTTGGAAGCGAAGCACAAGCAGGTGGAAAACCGCAACAGAAAGAGCAGCAATCATCACTCTGGTTCACATCACAAGTCTCGCACTTCATATGATGGATACTCCAAGCATGGAGGGAGTGACCATGGGAGCCATGACCGCCACCACCATGGAGGCGATGTGCATCGTCATGACAACCATAGGAGCACCCACCACAGCCACAAGGGAGGACACTCTCACCACTCTGGAGGACACGGTGGACATGACCGCAACCATGATCGCAGCTTTGTGAAGAAGGATCTGAGTGAGGTGACATGCTTCAAGTGTAAGCAGAAGGGACACTATGCTGACAACTGTCCGGAGAGGAAAGGACTGAAGCCAACCAACAACGAGAAGGCCACAGTGAACCACATGAATGTGGAGGAGATTCCAGATGAGCCTGACCTTGTGATTGGTAAGTTTCCAATCAACACTCACCCTGCACTTATACTTTTCGATACTGGTGCATCGCATTCATTCATATCAAGGGCATTTGTGGATAAGTATAAGCTACCTACTGAGTCTATGAAAGGGTCTATTAGAGTGAGTTCACCTGGAGGAGATATGATAGCTAGCGCGGGATGCCGCAACTTGACCGTGAGGATTGGAACACACAACTTCATTGCACATCTAGTAGTGTTGGAATCACAGGGGTTAGACGTCATTCTGGGTATGGATTGGATGTCTATGCATGGGGGACACATAGATTGTGCACAGCGAGCTGTTTCACTCAAAACCCCGGATGGTAAGAGGATTAGATTCAAGTCGGCTGTGCGACCGCGAAGATGTAAGTTGAATTCTCTTAAGGGGGTTAGCATGGATACTGTGCCAGTGATTAGGGATTACCCTGACGTGTTTCCGGAAGAGCTGCCAGGGATGCCACCTGACAGGGAAGTAGAGTTTCTTATCGACCTGATGCCGGGAACCGAACCTATTGCAAAGAAACCATACAAGATGGATGTGGATGAGCTGAAGGAATTGAAGAAGCAGTTGAAAGAGCAGCTGGAAAAGGGATTCATTCAGCCTAGTTCGTCGTCATGGGGTGCACCTGTTCTGTTTGTGGAGAAGAAAGATAGCAGCAAGAGATTAGTGGTGGACTATCGCTCGCTGAATGAAGTAACCATCAAGAACAAGTACCCTCTGCCGAACATAAATGATTTGTTTGATCAACTGGAAGGAGCAAAGGTGTTCAGCAAGATTGATCTGCGATCAGGCTACTTCCAATTGAAGATCCGGGAGGAGGACGTACCAAAAACCGCCTTCACCACTAGGTATGGTTTATATGAGTATACAGTTATGTCTTTTGGACTAACGAATGCCCCGTCATACTTCATGACCATGATGAACAAGGTATTTATGGAGTACTTGGACAAGTTCGTGGTGGTGTTCATTGATGACATACTGATATATTCCAAGGATGATGCTGAGCATGAGAAGCATCTGCGACTGATTATGGAGAAGCTGAGGGAACACAAGCTGTATGCCAAATTCAGCAAGTGTGAATTCTGGCTTAACACTGTTGGATTTCTTGGACACGTAGTGTTAGGAGAAGGAATCGCTGTTGATCCAAGCAAAGTGACTGCAGTAACCGAATGGGAAGCGCCCAAGAATGCAGGAGAGATTCGAAGCTTTTTGGGACTTGCTGGATATTACAGGAGGTTCATTGAAAACTTTCCAAGATTGCTAAGCCGATGACTGAACTTCTGAAGAAGGAGAGGAAGTTTGAATGGTCAGACGTATGTGAAGCCAGCTTTCAGGAAGTGAAGCGTCGACTAGTGACCGCGCTTGTTCTGTGTTTACCAGATCTTCAGAAGAATTTCCAAGTGTACTGTGATGCCTCACGACAGGGACTTGGGAGCGTGCTGATGCAAGATGGGAGAGTAGTGTCTTATGCCTCGCGACAACTTAAGCACCATGAGCGGAATTACCCCACACACGACTTGGAGTTAGCGTCAGTGGTTCATGCGCTCAAGGTATGGAGGCATTACTTAATGGGAAAACACTGTGATGTGTACACCGACCACAAGAGCCTGAAGTACATATTCACGCAGAAGGAACTGAACATGAGACAAAGGAGATGGTTGGAGCTTATCAAGGACTACGATATGAATCTGCAATACCACCCAGGAAAGGCCAATGTAGTAGCAGATTCTCTGAGCCGGAAGGTCTATGCCAACGGATTGACAATTGGTGAATTGCCTGAGGATTTGTGCAAGCAATTCAAGGACCTTAGACTGGAGGTAGTATCTGAAGGGTACTTGGAAACAATGGAAGTCCAACCAATGCTACAGGAAAGAATCAGGAAGGCTCAAGTGGGAGACAAAGAGATAGATGAAGTTAAGGAAAAGATGAAGGAGGGTCGAGCAAAGGAATTCCGCGAGGATGAGCAAGGAACCTTGTGGTATGGAGATCGTTTGTGCGTTCCCAACGATCCTGAGATAAGGAAATTGATTCTGCAGGAAGCTCATGACTCGCCGTATTCCATAATCCGGGCAATACGAAGATGTATATGGACCTAAAGGACAGATTCTGGTGGAACAACATGAAGGGAGACATCGCGGAGCATATTGCCCTATGTGATGTATGTAGCCGAGTGAAGGCGGAACACCAGAAGCCAGCAGGATTGCTACAGCCATTGCCCGTGCCGGATTGGAAGTGGGATAGAGTGGGAATGGATTTTATCACAGGATTGCCCAGGACCAGGTCAGGATATGACTCTATTTGGGTAGTGGTCGACCATTTGACCAAGGTAGCCCACTTTATACCGGTGAAGACGACTTACACAAGTGCGAAGTTGGCCAAGATTTACATGGACAGAATTGTGTGTCTACATGGAGTTCCCAAGAGTACCGTATCTGATAGAGGCACCCAATTTACCTCACACTTCTGGCGCCAGCTGCACGAGTCACTTGGTACTAGATTGGAGTTTAGCACAGCATTTCACCCACAGACTGACGGACAGACCGAGAGGGTGAATCAGATTTTGGAGGACATGCTGAGAGCTTGCGCCTTGGCTCATGGTTCTAGTTGGGATGAGAATTTGCCGTATGCGGAGTTTTCCTACAACAACAGCTATCAAACCAGCATCAAGACGTCACCGTTCGATGTGTTGTATGGGAAACGGTGCCGGACACCATTGCTATGGGATGGAGTAGGAGAACGTCAGTTGTTTGGGCCTGATTTGATCAAGGACGCTGAGGATAAGGTCGCCTTGATTAGGGACAGACTGAAGGTAGCACAATCAAGGCAGAAGAGCTACGCTGACGCCAAGAGCAAGGAAGTGGTGTATGAGATAGGTGATAGAGCATACCTCAGAGTGTCGCCACTTCGTGGAATAAAGAGGTTTGAAATTAAGGGTAAGCTGGCACCTCGATTTATTGGACCGTATCGGGTCTTAGCACGCAAAGGAGAAGTTGCTTATCAGTTGGAGCTGCCAGAGGCTCTGTCCGCTGTTCACAATGTGTTCCACGTGTCACAGCTGAAGAAGTGCCATCCGGAGATGGTGGATACACCCCTGAGAGACACTGTACCGCTAGAGGAGGTTCAGCTTGAGAACGACTTGACCTATGAGAAGAAGCCGGTCAAGATTCTGGAGACAGCGGAGAGGATTACCCATACCAAGAAAATCAGGTTTTGCAAGGTGCAGTGGAGCCACCACACTGAAGAAGAAGCCACTTGGGAGCGTCAGGATGACATCCGAGAGGACTACCCACACCTATTTGCTAGCCGCGACGAATCTCGAGGACGAGATTCATCTTAAGGGGGTTAGTCTGTCACATCCCAAATTTTAGGTTTGGTTCTGCATATCATTCATATCATTGCATCATACTTTTCCATGCAAAACCGTCGATTGAAAAGAATCGGCGAAACGCTATTTTCAAAACCCTACTCTGTTTTTCTACGAGGCTCATGCGGGAGGCTTTAGTAGGACTAGTGTAGTCCGCCCCTATAGCCTAGTGGTTTCACTCAACCCTTGACCCTAGGTTGTTCCCCTCGATTTTACAAAACCGTAGGAGCAAGAATCGCTCGATTCGGAACTCGTACGGAGAAGTTACGGTCGTTTCATTAAAAGATAGAAAATCGGGCCGATTTCGCCGTGTCCATATCCAACCGCGTCCCGAATCGGACTAGGACCCGCAAGGGGGCCCCACTTAAAAGGACCCAGCCGCCGCCGCCCTGCCTCGGGATTCGCACCGCGCGCCGCCTCCTGGAACCGCCGCCGCGCCACCCTCGGACTCCGTGCCCGCGCCGCCGCCCCCAGGTACACCCCGTCACCGCCGCCCGTCGCCTCGCCGCCTGCGCCTGCCCCGCCGCCGAGCCGCCTCCTGCTGCCGCGCTGCGCCGCTGCTCCTCCTGCGCCGCACGCCGCCCCGCCGCCAGCGCCGCGCCGCTGCTCTGCCGCTGCCGCGCGCCGCGCCTCGCCCCGCAGCCGCCCGCTGCTGCTGCCGCAGCACGCACGCACGCGCGCAGCCGCTCGCAGCGCCGCCGCCAGCGCGCCCTCGCGCGCGCCGCGCCTGCTCGCACCACCGCCTCGCGCGCCGTGCCACCGTTCCGTGCCGCCGTTGCGTGACCGGCTTGATCCACGCGCTGACCGTTTCCCTTCCGCGCAGGAAAAACGCCGTCGCCGGAACCGATCGCCGCCGCCGTCCCGACCTCGTCGCCGTTCGTTTCCAGTGAGTCCACACCCGCCGTTAGATTTTAGATCAGCGGTTCAGATTAGCCGTTGACCGGTCAGTCCCAGGCGTTGACTAGTCAGACGCCCAGTCAGCAGCCGCGTTGACCAGTCAACAGACACAGTTGACTGGGTTTATTCTTTAATCGTTTTAGTTGACAGATTTCGGTAGAAACTTGTAAATTGTGTAGAAATTAAACCGCTGGGCCAAAAAATGCAAATAAAATATGTGTAGATTCAGTAAGTCGTGTAGAATCTTGCTGTACCATTGTTTCACACTTTTGCAGCAAGGTTTAGTACAGTTTAATCAAATTAGTTAATGGCCTTTTTGGAGTAATTAATTCGTATAAAAAGATCCGTAGCTCCAAAAATCGTGTATGATATGTCCCTGGATTCAGTGGAATGAGGGGAATCTCATCGTGAATTAAAAAGATAGGCTTACAGTGAAAACTTCTGCAGAAACTGTCTAGTGGATTTCTGCAGTGTTTTAATTACTCGGGGAGTTCTAGAATTCCTTTTTGAGTAATTCCAGTTGGTACTGTTTCTAATTAGCTATGCCTATGCGGTAGAATTTTTCTAAGATTTTACAAACAGTATATTACCGGTAGTGAATTATTTGAGTTCTAGCTCTAGTTTTGAGCATTACTTTCCGCGTAATAGTTTTCCTTGCGCTAAAACTATTTTCCATGCATGCAATCAGTAGTATTATTGAATAGGATTATGTGGTGCAGCTGTAGCACCAATTCACTTGCCTTGCATACCTTCATGCATCATATTTGTTGCATATGCTTGTGGATTGTTTGTTTATGATTGCAATTGTATCGTGTAGATTGTGACGAGTGCAACGCTTGCTCGTGTGTGGATTGTTCTTCCGACCGCTAGAACCAAGGCAAGTAGATGCTACTTTGTTCATGATATCGTCCTACTATTTTCAATGCATTGTCGTGTATTTTGTAGATGCATGTGTAGGATGATACTATCGCTATGCTATGTCCTATTATGTGGTAGGACCTTCCTTGTAGATGAAACACCGTTGGTAGATGTGCTTAGCCATGCTATGTTGAACGAGGGCTGGGTTACATCATTGAGACTTGTTTCTAAAAGTATTGGTTTGTGAAAACTAAAACAACTTAATCAATGAATCTCCTGGGTGTGATGGTATTGATAATTTTTGGTGGTTTCATTGCGGAAAGGCACCCAGGTATCGAGAGAAATTGATTGGCTTCTTTATTTGGTAGCTTACGTGTACAACCATGTGCCAATAATGAAATGGGCGGTTGGTTGGACTTAGTAGGTTGTGGTAACCCGAACCCGCGTATCCAGAGATGTAGAATTTTGGTAGGTTGGACCGGTGCGCGTCGGGATTGGGGTGCTACTTCCCGAACAGTCTCTTCTTGGACTTCTCCCTATCATCACCCAAAATGAGAGTGATGGTATGAGCTGGGCTGGCCAAGTCACATGGGTAAAGTGTACTAACCTCTGCAGGGTGTATAATCTAATCGATTAGCCGTGTCCCCGGTTATGGACAACTGAGTTGCTTGATATTGATTCCATGACATGTTTCTCGCTCATTCTAATTTCATAACTGTTTTAATATTGTTGGGTTAACTTAATTGGGATCTTTTCAAAGAAAATCAAAAACTGTTTATGAAAGTAGGACAAATGTATTTGCAAATGCAAGCCAGACACAGCTCCACTTGCCAAATATGCATGTAGATGTTAGTACTATTGTCTCCTTTACTAGCTCTACTTGCCATACATTCCATGTATTGACCCTTCGGGGCTGCTACGTTTCATGTTGCAGGTTATTCCGATTCTGAGTAATCGATATAGGCCACGGTACTCCACTCGGCACTTGTTCACTTGTGGGCAATTTGAAGAATGGAGGATTTACTTTATTTATGTTGCTACCTGAATAATTTGAGCTAGCCTTGGGCTAAGCTTTTATTGTAATAATGGTGCTCTGGATCTTCGGTATTTATGATACACGGATATTTTGCTATGTTATTCATCTCATTCTATTGTGGGCCAATGAACCGATCCAGGGATTGGCGTGTCACATAGAAGCCACGGTATTTTCAGAACCGGGGTGTTACATTAACTCCTGCTCGTCCTCGAGTAGGTAAGTGATAAAAGAATAATTTTTTAGGTGACATGCACCATCAAAACCAAGATCAAACCATTTGCAAGCATTGAAAGCTGGGATCAAAGAACTCTAAACATGTGCATGAAAGATGGAGTCCTAATAATAGGACATAGTAACTATGCATGCAACATGAAAGTATACAAACAAAGATCATGAATAACATGCATTGAAAAACGTTTGTTTATTTCACATACAGAAAACATGGCATAGTGGCACTCAGCTTGTCCCTCATAGAGTAGCAAATAGATGCATTGGACACCTTCAAAGTTCATAAGACTGACTAGATACAAATAGCACAAGAACAAGCAATATCACAATATGCATCAATCAATAAGTTTCGGGACACTGCACGTAGAACTAAGAATGACAACTATGCTCTCCTAATGGTGCCTAAGGGTAGAAGGTGGAGACTCAATAATAGTGGAAGAAAGGCCCTTCATAGGGAAGCAGGGATTTCAAGTTTCAAAAAGAGCTTCCAAAAATTATGGTACTTGTTAGCTTTCATCCCTCATTCCCCCTTTCATAAGCATATTGAAGTGGTTAAGGTTATAGTGAACAAACTAAGGAGTATATGCTTGACAAAGAATAAGTTGGAAATCTCAAGTCCCTTGAATACGAGGGCCACACCTCATGCTACTCAACTTCAGTCACCTGTAAGTTCTTGTCATTGTAAGTACATGTGTATCATAGAGAACCGCCAACGGGGTACCCCTTTCACATGGTACAGGAGCTATCTCATAACCAAAATGACAAGGCAAGCAAAGAATGAGCATCTCAGCAATCTTTTTATTTACTATATGCATAGCTTTTTATTAAATATGCTTCATGGATAGATCACTATGGTGATGCTGCAAGTTTGCACCATGATTAGGCATGGCTTAGTCTAGCGGCCCAGGCGTTTCTCCAACACAAAATACATACTGCATGGACTTACAAGTTCCCTCTTTATTTCACACCGGTGGCATCCATAGACAAAATAGCATGATATCGACTAACTACAAAGTACAAGTGCAATGTTGAAAACGTTCCCCGTGATAGCACGATTCTGCTAATTCCAATGTATAAGTGCAAGCTTATACAACATAGATGACACAATGGTTAAAGTTTATTAGGGGCAAATAATATAAAGTGTGCCATCAAGTTCGTTTGGGCTTTAATCACTAATTTTTCACATAACAAAATAGTTTTTAATTGGAAGATAGTTGAAAACAAGAATATACTTGGAATGGTGTAACACACCATGCATAGGAATTTATAGTGGACACTTTGTTATAACTTGGTTTCTTGGGAGTTGGAGGCATGAGTAGAACTTACTCATACAAGTGGAGGCTAGCAAAAGACTAGGAGCAACCAACTAAGAGAGCAATAATGGCCATAATCATGCAGAGCGACAAAACATTACTAATCAAAGCATAGAGTGGTACTACAATTCAAGGACTAAATGATCATAGAGGATATGATGACTTGTCATAGTCATAACATGGAGTGAGCATGTGCCAAGTCAACCCAAACAAAGCATCAAAGGAGAATATCACAATATTATGTTTTTTTATGCTAAAACAACACATAATTTCTTGAAGGCACACTAAGCAATCCCAATTGTTTGGAACAAGACATGATACATCAATAATCACTAAGCATAAGGTCAAAACAACACCTAACATGTCATGCTAAAGTCTAAGTCACAGTCAATGCAAGCTCCTCTTGCACTTATGAAGCAAGAACTTTCTACTCCTTTCATACACCAAGCAACTTATTTGAAACAACATAGCGAGAACGGGGTACAAACTAATTTATTCAAGAAAACTAAAAAAACCAAACAAAAACTAAGACGCTCCAAGAACAACACAACTATGCATGAAACAATAAAAATGAAGTGTCTAGACAGACTGAGCTTTTTATTGATGAAGAAGGGGATGCCTTGGGCATCCCCAAGCTTTGACGCTTGTAACTCTTGGATATTTCTTGGGGTGACACCGGGGTTTCATCCCCAAGCTTGATATTTTGTCCATTATTCATCTCATTACATCATTCTCTCTCTACACCTGAATTTTTTTTTCCTTCATACAAAACTTCACACAATCTTCATAAGCAACATCAATGTATTCAAAAGATAATAGACCTTTAGGCAAAGCTTTAGAATAGAAAGACTTTTCACTAAAAACACAAGATACTGTAGCAACTCCTTCAAAAAGCTCAATTCCCAAAAAGAGAACTCAAAAAGGAATCAATAAGAAGCAAATGCAAATAATGGCAGAAATCTGTCAAAACAGACCAGCAGGTAGAAACCGATTTTTTAGAAAATCTTCTGTTTCTCAAATCAAAAAGTATTGAACTAAGTAAAGTTAGGTAACATACTGGGGCATTTATTTGTAAATTTTCAGCTCAATCCGAGATACAGAGACTCCTCACGAATTTTTTGGTGGAGGACAGAAATCTGTTTCGGGACAGCAACTCCCCAAATCTTACTTCCCTCTCATTAGTGGTCACTCTTGGCACAAAGAACAAACAAAAAGGATAAATAGAGGTCATTACTGAAGTAATAACTTCCAAGACTCAAGGAAACTCTTGGGTTATCTCCCAATAAGTACTTTTCTTTAATGCCTTTAAGTTAGGCTTGATAGTTTGAGAAGATGCTCACATAAGAATTATGAATTGAACTAAAGGAGAGCATCAAGAAGAAAATTCAAAACACATTTAAGTCTAACCCACTTCCTATGCATAGGAATATTGTATGCAAATAAATTCACAAAGAACAAAGTGACAGGTATAGGAAGATGAAACAAGAGCAACTTCAAAACTTTCAGCACATAGAGAGGTGTTTCAGTACCATGAAAACTTCTACAACCATATTTTCCTCTCTCATAATAATTTTCAATAGCCTCATGAATAAACTCAACAATATATCTATCACATAAAGCATGCTTTTCATGATCTACAAACTCATAATTTCTATCAAGCTCAAAAATAGTGGGATTAAAACCTCCACAGGTTTTATCCAAAGTAGATATTTCAAAAGGATCCACAGGAACATAACATTCATCCTCCTTTGGTAAGCATGGGGTCAATCAAATAATGTAAGGGATAAAGAGTTACTCACATTAGAAGGTAGGCATGGGTAGATCCATTCTTCCTCCTTTTGTTCATCACCCTCCCCCTCTTTTTCATCTAATGAGCTTCCATTTTCAACAATTTCTTCTTCCATAGGCTCCTACAAGGCATTAGTCTCTTCCATTTGTGGAAAACGCCTATTAAAATATTCAAGAATATAGCCATTTTCTTACTTGTAATTATCAAAGCAAAATTTAAGTACCTCATAAACCTCAATTTCATAAGGTGCATCATCAGTATTTTCAAGCAAGCTGGCAAGTTCAAATGCACCCTTGAAGGCAATAAATTCTTCAATTTGTTCCACATCATCAAAGTCATAATTTCCTTTAACATAAGAGGATATGGTAACATTATCATTATACTCACATTGAAAAGGGAGGTTTTATACCTCCTACAGCAATAAGCTTTATCAAAGCAATAAGTAACAGTATAAGTAGAGCACACGTCTCTAGCAATAGTATTCAACCTATAAATTTGTTCCCATAAGTGTTTCCCTTTTTGTGACAAACGGTGTTCCTTATAATAATATTTTTGTTCTTCCATGAACCCACCTTGCCAATAAGAACTAGTTTCAAAGAAACCATGCATTGATAGAAAGCATGACCAAGCAACTCAATAACAGTCCAGCAACTAGAGTAGGAACTAATTTTTTTGTGTTTTTGAATAGAGAAAACAAAACAAACTAAAATAATTTTTTTGGAGTTTTTGAAAAGAGGCAAAACAAACCAAGCAAAAGAAACTAAGCAAACTAAAAACAAAGTAAAGAGAAAGGAAGTGGAGGACTACCCTTGTGAAGACGTCCTTAGCCTCCCCAGCAACGGCTCTAGAAAAAATTGATGGCTATACGTTGTAGGGGTTCGTAGCATGGAAAACAAAAATTTTCTACCGCATGCACATAAACAAGCCAAGATCTATCTACTAGATTGTAGCAATGAGTCGATAGAGGAACTCACCCTCGAAGATTCCAAAGCGGTTAACGAGAGCAGATTCTCGTGGGTGATGTAGTCGTACACTTGCCGATCTCAAGATCGCGTAGACGATCCTTCCGGCGCTGCGTTCCGGCAGCGCTTCCACAGTCGGTCACACGTTCGGTACTCGATGAAGACCTTCCTCTCCCTTGTTCCAGCAGGCAGCGGAGGTAGTAGCACTCTCCTCGCGATTCCGGCAGCACGACGGCGTGGTACCGGAAGTAGAGGGGAGATCTCGCAGGGCTTCGCCTTAAGTCGGAGTGAGTATGGTGGACTATGAGAGAGCCTTGGTGATCTAGGGTTTAGACACACCAATTAGAATGGGCTAAACCAGCGGCTAGGGCAATTAGAAGCTCTAACTCGGTGGCTTGGGAGAAATCCCTAGGCTGTGGCTAGGGTTTAGGTTTAGAGGGAGGCAACTTGTGTGCTAGGAGGGGCAGCCCTGCCCCTCCCTTTATAGGTGGGAGGTGCGGCCAAGGGGAGGGGAGTCCCTCCCCAACTCGGCTTGGAGGTGGGCCGCCGGTTGGAGGAGGGAACTCCTCCCCAACTCGGTTTCCACCTCTCCTCCTCTTTCCAAAAACTTTCGTTTGACTTTTCAAACTAGGATTTGAATAAACCCTTTATTTTGGACAGCGATGACACCTAGTACATGATGCAATCATTCCAACTTGTAATGACACATTCATGTACCCCTTCCCCTTTGGAGTGCCAGACATTCCGGAACCTTCTAGAACATTCCCGATGAAAACACCGGAATCATTCCCCAACTCCGAAACAGGACTTTCCTTATATGAATCTTATTCTCCAGACCATTCCGGATCTCCTCGTGATATCCCGGATCCCATCCGAGACTCCGAACAACATTTGGTCTCTTACTCATCATTCCATAACTACTCAAACAACGTCGAATCCTTAAGTGTGTCTCCCTACGGTTCGTGAATTATGCGGACATGATCGAGACACTTCTCCGATCAATAACCAATAGAGGAATCTGGAAATTCATATGGCTCCCACATATTTCTACAATTACTTTGCGATCGAATGAACCACTTACATACGATACCAATTTCCCTTTGTCTCACGATAGTTTACTTATCCGAGGTTTTGATCGTCGGTATCTCTGCATACCTAGTTCAACCTCGTTACCGATAAGTACTCTTTTCTCGTTCCCGTGGTATGTGATCCCTTGTGAGCCAGTCACATGCTTGCAAGCTAATTGGATGACATTCCACCGAGAGGGCCCAGAGTATATCTATCCGTCATATGGATGGACAAATCCCACTCTTGATCCATGTGTCTCAACCGACACTTTCCGAACACTCAATGCGACCTTTATAGCCACCCAGTTACGGTGTGGTGTTTGATGCCATCAAAGCATCCTTCCGGTGAAGGTGATATGCATGATCTCATGGTCGAAGGAATTAGGTTACTATGTATCAGAAAGCATATAGCAATTGAACTATAAAAATGACTTGATCTTTATGCTACGCTTATCTATAGGAGTATGTCCATCACATCATTCTCCTAATGATATGACCCTGTTGTCAATAACATCTCTATGTTCATGATCAGGAAACCATGATCATATATTAACCAACAAGCTAGTTTAACAAGAGGCTTTACTAGGGACTCTTTTATGTTTTACAAATCACACAAGTATTAATGTTTCCTGTTAATACAATTATAGCATGGTATGTAAACATTTATCATAAGTATGAAGATATGATAATAACCACTTTATTATTGCCTCTTGGGCATATCTCCAACAGTCTCCCACTTGCACTAGAGTCAATAATCTAGTCTCAAACCTTTGTGTATTCAACACCTATGGCTTTCTGGTGTTGTATGTACACGATTGCTAGTGGTCAACTGATCTCCGGATCTGACACTTCCAAGTCCGTGTGTAATTGCATGTCTTTGCGTCTCTACGCATCACTCATTCTCTAATGAGATGGCTTTGTATAATTTTGGTCCTTTGGTGAGACCTTTAGTTCTTTGGGGTTAAAACATGTTGATAATATTGTCGTACAATATATCTTCATAGTATTATCCCGCTGTGAACTACACCTAGTTTGATAACAAACTACTTGACACAAATGCCCTCTTTACCTGCTATTATAGCAGTCATATACTTAGCCTTTTGTTGTAGTATCTGTCACAATGTCTTAATTTTGGAACTCATCCAAATCCATTATGGAACTTACTTTCCATTATATTGTGCCACCCTTAGTTTAGATTGAGATAAACTCAATTTGTACTTTGTGACAAAACTAGTATCAATGTAGTACTTTTACAATGAACTAACCATCTATTTGTCACTACTACAAATAACATACTCTTAGTTCTTCCAAAAGATCATAAGAATATCCTTACTATTGTCCAATGATCATCTTATGAATCATCCTGGTATATGCTCATAACATTTAGAGCATAGGACATATCTGGATTTGTACATATCACAGTATGATTGATATAAATACTCTTTGTGATCTCATACATCAAGTATCAATCTATACTTGAATTTTTGTTTCACTTACCACGTGTCAATACACTTGAATATATCATAAATATTGAACTCATTCAATCCTTTCTGTGCAACAAGAACCTTTCTTGTAGTTTCTATATTGAACTCATTCAATATATCATCTATGTACTTTTGGCACAACCATATTAGCGTCTATTGATGCCAAATATTTGGGTTTTGCCTAAGCCTTTCATCGAGATGAAATTCTTAATATGTGTTAAAAGATACATCATTTCCAATCAACAATATGTCTTCCACATAATGTATTAGAAATATGTCTTAGCGCTCCCACTTAATTTCTTGCAAACGCAAGCATCTTCATTGTCTCTGATGAATTTAAACTCTTTTAACAATTTCATCATTGTGAAGATTCCAACTCCGCGATGCTTACTTCAACCATTGAAGTTTGCATATGCATTTAGCATCCTTTGATTTAACAAAACCCTATGGACCGTGTCATGCACACGTCCTAGGTAACAATTCTATTAGAAGAACTTGTTTTGTTTATTCAACTACCATATAACAAAATTATATGTAGTGGTATCTACATTAATCCGTCTAGACTAAATATCGCTATGAAAGATCAAATCTTGTCATATACAACCTTTGAACATTGTTGTGAATACTTTCCCAACATGTCGACTATTTCATAGATGTGAAACATCCATGTCTTATTTCTTTTATAGATCCAAATACGACTGTAAGGTCTTGTACCTTTTCAGAGGGTCTTTCAAGTTCAAAGCTTGATCTCTCGTATATGGAACTATCACGGATTTTATGGCTTCAAGCCATTTGACGGAGTCAGGGCCATCATCGCTTCTTTGTATGTAGTCAGATCATTATTGCCAAATAATGATTTAACTCTCAAATCTTGGTATTTGATTGTTTACCCGACCTACTTGTTTCAATAGAAACTTTTACCTTCGTAACCACAACCTTTGAGGCACGTGAGCCATGAGCATTGTTGCTGCCTCCGGAACACTTTTCGGCGCTGCGCAACTTTGCACATATAGCTAAGGTTCCTTTAACCTTATCAAAGTTATATTGTCCTCCCACTTATCTTTTCACGAAAAATTCCTTCTCAAAGAAACTTGACGTTCTAAGCGACAAACACTTTTGTCTCCGGTGTTTATGGAGGAATACTTAACAGTTATTCGAAATAACATACAAAGACAGGTTCATCCGACTTTGGTTGCAAACATCTTTCTTATGCATAGCATACCAATGTTTAAGAAAGGACAACTTGGGTTTTATCCCAAACCATAACTTTATATGGTGTCATTTCAACGGATTATGATGAAGCTCTTTTCAGTGGAAAAACGGTAGTTTCTAAAGCTTTTAATCTTTAAAATATAATGGCAGTTTTATGAATTACACCTTCGATCTTACCATGTCAAACAAGGTTTAATTACATATCTCGAACGCTCCATACTCTTATGGTGTTTCGGGACATGTAAATTCACGGAACGATTCCTTAAATCTTAGGTTTTATGCTAAACTTGTAACTCAAATATCTTCCTTTATGATCTTATCATAAACTATTTATATTCTTGTTACAAATGATTTTGCACTTCATCTTGAAAGTCTTTGAACTTTTCAAATGTTTCATACTTCATCCTTATTAAGTAAATATTCATATATTCACTCAAATTTTCGGAGAAAGCATATGAAGTTGAAATCCATCGCTCTCGACTACACATAATGGACTTCGTACAACAATATGTACAAGTTCCAATAAGCTAGTCATTCGTTCCCTTTTGGCCTATGAACGAAGTTTTAATTATTTCTAGGAAAGTTTCACAAGCGTCATTTGATCAAAAATCAAAAGACTCTAAAATTCCATCCACATGGAGTTTCTTCATGTTTTCTTTCAATATAATTTAAACGGCGATGTCACTTCCTAAGTGATCTTTCAATCAATTTGTCTTTCAACATATTTAGCACTAGTTTTATGGATGTGATTTCTCCAACGATATTTGTGAATCATCCATCTTTTATGGATTACGGCAATTATTTGAACAACCCTTTTGTTCTCATAATACCTGATAAAACAAATCTCGAAGGCAAGCTTTGATGTTTAACGAGCAACATAATAACCCTTTATTTGTTCTCGATGAACATCATCACATATTCTTTTGCTATTTACTTAGGCCACTGTAGTTCATGAATTCTGTTGTTTCGTATGACGATTCACACCAACAAATTCAGTATCAAATACTTAAGAACCGCTTTGTTTAATAAGCAAAGAATATAGCCATAACATGTATATCATCTATATACTTAAGCTAAACAATTCTAGTCTTTTCTTTTCTGCCATATACTTATGAGATTCTCTTTCAGTATTTCCTTTTCTGTTTGAAAGAATCTATCAACATCAATAGTGGAGTCATACATATGACACATAGTCCAAAGCGTGTATAGTTAATACCAATGTATTTGGACTTGCACTTTGAAGTAGATCACCATTATCAAATGTTTGGTGTTCTTTCAAATTCCTTTCTTTAGTAATCTCTTGGTGTAGTAAACATTTTACCTACATCAAATATTCACCCTCATCATGGATTTATCCATGATCAAGCTACTTTTAGCTTGTAACGGTGAAACGCGAGTATAATGTTGCTCTCTAAAACCTTTTGGAGGATTAGGACAACTAGTGTCTCCAACCTTTTGCAAATTCTCATCAAATATGAGAACATGACTTTAGCCATATTATACTCTATCATGTTGCAACCAAAACTTCGTTTCAGATATCACAATATCTTCCACACATCATGGTTTCTGAAACAACTCTTTCAGATCCTAGATAACCTTGATATTAAGACAATCCTTTGAATATCAAGAATCATGGAGACAAACATGATACTTATATACTAACATTGGAATTGTTACTCTTGATTTAATACCAACTATTAAACTTCATGGAGTAATCAAAACTTACTGAAAGTTTGCAATGGGGCTTTTAAACTTTAGATTAACACTTCAAAACAATACGATACCAGTTCGTAAAGTAACTAACCAGAATTCTATAGTTCTATCATCTCAATTATAACTAAGCGCAAGGTGGTAAACGGATGCCAATGACTACAACAACTATGCAAATTCACTTTGATTTAATTTATGATAAATAGTGTTCAACTTTTAATCATATTGCTATTGAACTCCCACTCAAAACAATATCCCTCACATTGTTTTAGTGATCACACGAACCAAATCCACCATATCAAAACCGATAATCACGAGAGTTGATATAGCTTCAATGGCGAACAATCAACATGTTCATCATATCTACTATATGACTCATGATTTACCTTTCGGTGATCCGTGTTCCTGAGACCATGTCTGTACATGCTAGGCTCGTCAAGATCAAACCTTAGCTTCCGCATGAGCAAATCTAGCTTGCCCATGTTGTATACACTTGCGGAATCTAACACACCCGATCATCACGTGGTGCTTCGAAACAACAAGCTTTAGCAACGGTGCTAACTAAGGGTGAACACTTTATGACTTGAAATTCATGTGCATGAGGGATCATCTTATAATTCTACCGTCGTCTACTAAGCAATACAAGATGCATAAAGGATTAACATCACATGCAATTCATAATTTGTGATATGATATGGCCTTTCTTCTTTGTGCTTCCGATCTCCATCTTCTAGCACGAACATGATCTCCATCATCACCGACATTGCATCAAGGTCAATGATGCTTCTCCATGGTTGTCGTCCACCGGCTTCAACTATTACA
The DNA here is from genome assembly GCA_916181665.1 of Avena sativa. Lineage (NCBI taxonomy): Eukaryota > Viridiplantae > Streptophyta > Magnoliopsida > Poales > Poaceae > Avena > Avena sativa. The sequence continues at coordinate 233,536,174 of OV702279.1, forward strand.
ACTACTTTGAATAGACACGCGGGTCTTAACAGAAATTAAAGACAACCATATGGCTCCTGCCGGTTGCCGACTTACAATAAGGAACATTGCATACATCATATATAATCACAATCATGGCCATATCACATCACTGCACACCCTTGCAAAACAAAGTTAGACGCCTCTACTTTCTTTGCATATTTTACGTGGTTTGGGGCTTTCAATAAGTGTCATTATAACTTACGAACAAGAACCACAACATTGATACTAGTATTGTTAATCACCCGTTGTAAATTGGATCTTAACTATGCTAGGAGAAACAGGCACCCGCAAAGCCACTTATGCAATACAAGTTGCATGTCAAGCGTGGAGCAAGTCTCATGAACGATGTCATGTAAGGTTAGCCCGGGCCGCTTCATCCCAACATACCACAAGATGCAAAGTACACAAGAAGCAATCGACAATAAAAGCATCAACGCCCACAATGACCATTGTGTTCTACTCGTGCAAACAGATCTACATATAGACACGGCTCTGATACCACTGTAGGGGTTCGTAGCATGGAAAACAAAAATTTTCTACCGCATGCACATAAACAAGCCAAGATCTATCTACTAGATTGTAGCAATGAGTCGATAGAGGAACTCACCCTCGAATATTCCAAAGCGGTTAACGAGAGCAGATTCTCGTGGGTGATGTAGTCGTACACTTGCCGATCTCAAGATCGCGTAGACGATCCTTCCGGCGCTGCGTTCCGGCAGCGCTTCCGCAGTCGGTCACACGTTCGGTACTCGACGAAGACCTTCCTCTCCCTTGTTCCAGCAGGCAGCGGAGGTAGTAGCACTCTCCTCGCGATTCCGGCAGCACGACGGCGTGGTACCGGAAGTAGAGGGGAGATCTCGCAGGGCTTCGCCTTAAGTCGGAGCGAGTATGGTGGACTATGAGAGAGCCTTGGTGATCTAGGGTTTAGACACACCAATTAGAAGGGGCTAAACCAGCGGCTAGGGCAATTAGAAGCTCTAACTCGGTGGCTTGGGAGAAATCCCTAGGCTGTGGCTAGGGTTTAGGTCTAGAGGGAGGCAACTTGTGTGCTAGGAGGGGCAGCCCTGCCCCTCCCTTTATAGGTGGGAGGTGCGGCCAAGGGGAGGGGAGTCCCTCCCCAACTCGGCTTGGAGGTGGGCCGCCGGTTGGAGGAGGGAACTCCTCCCCAACTCGGTTTCCACCTCTCCTCCTCTTTCCAAAAACTGCCGTTTGACTTTTCAAACTAGCCGTTTGACTTTTCAAACTAGGATTTGAATAAACCCTTTATTTTGGACAGCGATGACACCTAGTACATGATGCAATCATTCCAACTTGTAATGACACATTCATGTACCCCTTACTCTCCGGAGTGCCGGACATTCCGGAACCTTCTAGAACATTCCCGATGAAAACACCGGAATCATTCCCCAACTCCGAAACAGGACTTTCCTTATATGAATCTTATTCTCCGGACCATTCCGGATCTCCTCGTGATATCCTGGATCCCATCCGAGACTCCGAACAACATTCGGTCTCTTACTCATCATTCCATAACTACTCAAACAACGTCGAATCCTTAAGTGTGTCTCCCTACGGTTCGTGAATTATGCGGACATGATCGAGACACTTCTCCGATCAATAACCAATAGAGGAATCTGGAAATTCATATGGCTCCCACATATTTCTACGATTACTTTGCGATCGAATGAACCACTTACATACGATACCAATTTCCCTTTGTCTCACGATAGTTTACTTATCCGAGGTTTTGATCGTCGGTATCTCTGCATACCTAGTTCAACCTCGTTACCGATAAGTACTCTTTTCTCGTTCCCGTGGTATGTGATCCCTTGTGAGCCAGTCACATGCTTGCAAGCTAATTGGATGACATTCCACCGAGAGGGCCCAGAGTATATCTATCCGTCATATGGATGGACAAATCGCACTCTTGATCCATGTGTCTCAACCGACACTTTCCGAACACTCAATGCCACCTTTATAGCCACCCAGTTACAGTGTGGTGTTTGATGTCATCAAAGCATCCTTTCGGTGAAGGTGATATGCATGATCTCATGGTCGAAGGAATTAGGTTACTATGTATCAGAAAGCATATAGCAATTGAACTATAAAAATGACTTGATCTTTATGCTACGCTTATCTATAGGAGTATGTCCATCACATCATTTTCCTAATGATATGACCCTGTTGTCAATAACATCTCTATGTTCATGATCAGGAAACCATGATCATATATTAACCAACAAGCTAGTTTAACAAGAGGCTTTACTAGGGACTCTTTTATGTTTTACAAATCACACAAGTATTAATGTTTGCTGTTAATACAATTATAGCATGGTATGTAAACATTTATCATAAGTATGAAGATATGATAATAACCACTTTATTATTGCCTCTTGGGCATATCTCCAACATACGTGTGGTTGACGTGGAGCCTGTTGGGAACCCCAAGAGCAAGGTGTGAAGCAGCACAGCAGCAAGTTTTCCCTCAGTAAGAAACCGAGTTTATCGAACCAGTAGGATGAAGGAAACGTCACACATGTGTTGCAAGCAACACGGAGACCTTCACAACACAAACTCAAGACTTTTCCCCAACGAATCAGTGAGGTTGTCAAGCTCATTGGTTTGCTGTAACAAAGGATTAAACGTATGGTGTGGAAGGTGATGATGGTTTGCAGCAAGTAAACAAGTAACATTGGAAGATGTATCAATGGTAAATATTGGACCGGAGTCCATAGTTCACTAGAGGTGCTCTTCTTAGATAAACAACATGGCATGAAGGGTGAACAAATTAAAGTAGGGCAATTGACAGGAATTGATCAAGGCATAACAATGCAATACCAGACAAAAACATCCTATGATATTCGATTGAGCAATACAAAAATATACATAGACCGCCATCCAACTGCATCTATGACTAGAAGTCCACCTTCAGGTTATCCTCCGAACCCCCTCCAGTATTAAGTTGCAAGCAACAGATAACTGCTTTAAGCAAAGTGTGTAAGGTAAATAATCCACTTGTTCCATGAACAAGAGACCGTTGTTTTATCCCTAGTAGCAACAACACATCTACAACCGAAGATATTTATGTCACTTCCCTTGGAAACTAGAGGCATGAACCCACTATCGAGCATAAATACCCCCTCTTGGAGTCACTAGCAACTACTTGGCCAAGATAGCTACTAACAACGGAGAGCATGCAAGATCACCGACAATACAAACATGATAGAATCATAAAGAAAAAACCATTAATCAATCTGACATAGTAATCTCAATATCCATCGAATCCCCACAAACACAACATGCATGATTACAAATAGATTAGATCTTGATCATGAACGGAGCTCACAAGATCTATATATGAAAGCACAAGGAGGAGATACAACCATCTAGCTACTACATGGACCCACAGTCCAAGGTGGAACTACTCACGCATCATACCGGAGAAGAAGGCCTCCAGGATGATCTCCCCTCCGGCAGGGTGCCGGGAAGAACTTCAGATCCCCCCGATCTAGGGACGATGGTGGCGGCGTCTACAGACGGTTTCGTGGAGTTTTGATCGGGTGCCTAGGGTTTCTGCATCGGGGGCATCTTATAGGCGAAGAGGCGAGGCTGGAGGCGGCCGGAGGGCCCACACCCTACCCAGGAGCGGGGTGGGCCCACCCACGCCTAGGGGGTGTGGCGGCCCTGGTCCGCCTCTCCGTCTCCCCTCTGGACTTCGTGTCATCCACGGTAAAATATTGACTTTGGCTTTTGTCCCGTCCAATTTCGAGAATATTGATTTTGTGCCTTTCTGGAACCAAAAACAGAAGAAAACAAGCAACTCGCACTGTGCTAACTTGTTAATAGGTTTGTTCCAGAAAAGATATAAAAGTAGATACTAAACAAGCATGGAGCATCAAAAATTATAGATATGTTTCCAACGGATCAAACTCCACCGCCTCGTTGTCATCGTCGGAGGACTTGCTCAGGTCCTCCTCGGCCTCTTCGGAGCTCTCATCGTCGACTGGAGGGATCCAGCCTTCCACGACTTGGAACAGCTGAAAATAAAAGCGCATGTTAACAAACCGCGACTACATCTCTGCGACTGTGAAAACAGACAAGGTAAACAGACTCACAGTCAGCGCTTTACGCTTCGCGGTGTACAGGGCGATCCCGGACTTCGGATCGTTGTACTCCCTATCGGTGATCTTCTTCAATGTGGTGGAGTAATCATCGACCTTCCACTTGATGGAGCAGGGCTTGGTTCCGTCATCCCTGTCGTTGTACTCGTACATCCAGTGGGAGCGACTGGCCAGCGGCACCAGTTGCCATCCAAGCTAACAATTGCACAAATTGATGGTCTCGAGCCCGTCTTTCTTGAGGTGCCGAATCGTCATCAGCACTCATCCACGACCATCCTCTGGTCGTGCCGGAGTTTGGCCACCTGCAGCTGGTATGGCTCACTTCGCTCGGCGGTGTATGCTGGGAGCGGCACCTCGCCGTCCAGGGTCAACTCGCTGACATAGAACCAGTATTTATTCCACTCGCTGGCCGCCTTCTTTGGCAGCATGAAGTCGAGGAAGGGGGCCTTGTTATTCAGTTGGAATGTGAGGCCTCCCGCTGGCAACATCGGGCCGCCGACTCCTTCGTGGCCAACACGACCGTGGAAGAACTCCTACTATAGCGGTAAGTAGGGACGGTAAACCAGGTAGCATTTGCAGAACGCCATGAAAATGGCGAGCTGCTCGATGCTATGAGGCCCCGGATCGGAAGGCTTGATGGCGTAGTAGGCGTAGAACCGCCGGAAGAAGATCGAGGTGGGGAATCCCAACCCCCTCTCCAGGTGGCTGGTGAAGCAGATGAATTCATTGGTGCGCGGATCCGTCTCCACCTCTCCAGTCGAGGGGATTCGCCATCTCCCTGCATAGAGGATCCCCGCGTCTTTGAAATATTTTAGTGTCGCCCTGGTGCACTTGGATTTTCCCCACAGCTCCTTCGGGGGCGCCATCGGATCTAAGGTCTGGGATCACTAAAATCGCTCTGTAAATTCTAGATCGGGCGGAAATGGGAGACTGAAGGGCGCGTGGAATCGGAGGAAATTTGAGGAAGACTCGCAACTCACCCATCACTCTCCTTATATAGCGGTTGCTTCCCGCCAGTATGGGGGGAGCCGTTACCACGCGATTATTACGTTGATATTACCATTGGATTACCCAGCGGCTAGTTTGACCAAAATGATTGTCCAACTTCGTCTACTCGACTCGCTGACCCATTCGCCAAAGTTGCGACTCGACTACTCACCAAATGGCGATTCGACATGTCGCCGATATTGCTACTGAGGATACATGCTGAGGATTCTTTCTTTCACTGAAGGAGTCCACTGCTGATTTGACTGGGCGTCCAAATTGGACCTGTATACTCTAACTGCCAAAGAACACCTGCAACGAATCAACGATGACCTCGGGGATTACTGATGAGGATATGCCGAGTGGGGTATACCCAGCAGGACGTTCCCTACTGGATCATCTTCCCAACGAGTGGGCCTGCAGGACGGCGACTAGATCATGACTCAACGAAGGAGCCAGGACTGGAAGCTGAAGGCCCAAAAGCATAGTTAGGCCCAGTCGGATTAGGTCAAAACCCTCTGAATCCTTATCCAACTCGGTTGTAGATCTGTAAACCCTAGCGAGGTACCCATATATAAACTTCCCTAGGGCACGCATAGCACTTACATTCCATCATACACCCCCATCGACTCGCCTCCTAGTCGCCGAGCTCGCCCACTGTAATCTCTCAATAATACAATCTAGCAGGAGTAGGTCTTTACCCTCCGGGGGCCGAACCTGGGTAAAACCTTGTGTCTCCGTCCTCATCTCACACCAAAGATGGCTGGCTGCCCTTGCCCCCCCCTGTTCTACTACTCATTGCAAATCGCAGCATTTGTCGTGGCCATTCCCATGACACTTGAAATTTGTTCATTGTGTGGCAAATACTTTGCAAGAAAAATGACAAACATGGAAAAAATGCCACCCTAGCAGTCCACTATCAAATGTGGGGTAGTTAGGTCAAGGAGCATGTCCGACTACTCAATAGAGCCACTTATGTACCATTATTTCATCTACCTTTATTAAAATAGACTAAAATTTGGCACAAGGGTGTATCACCATGTCCCTAATGATGCCAGCATTCTATCTAGCCATTATGGTTTCAAAATTTGAAAAAATTCACCCTCAAACTCAAAAACATGCTTTCATTTGTCAAGGAAGTAACAAAACTACAATTTGTAACCTTCTAGTTGCTTGTGTGGTTGTACATCACATTGGGACCACAAAACATTTGTTGTACTTTTCAGATGCTTTCACAATCTCTCGAAAGACTTTAGTCAACCCTGGTTTGACCAAACCTTGTAAATTTCATAATAAATTGAGAAATTATCTTGGAAACCTTCAAATTTGTTCATTGTGTGGCAAATACATTGAATGAAAAATGATAAACTTTGGAAAAAATTGTCCCCCTAGCAGTCCACTCTGAAATGTGGGGTAGTTAGGTCAATGATCATGTCTGACTACTCGAAAGAGCAACTTGTGTACCATGTTTTCATCTACCTTTCTTTAAATGGACTCAAATTTGGTACAAGGGGGTATCACCACATTCCTAATGATAGTAGCATTGTATATAGCCATTTTGGTTTGAAAATTTCAAAAATTTCACCCTCAAACTAAAAAGGGGCTTTCATTTGTGAAGCAAGTACCAAAACTATAATTTGAAACCTTCTAGTTGCATGCTTATGTGGTTTTACATCACATTGGGATCATAGAAGAGCAGTTGTACTTTTTAGATGATTTTACCAAACCACAATGATCCACATGACCACACACACTCAAGTGGATGTGGTGATGCAACTTCTGTCACACTGGTGCATCATTCCATGTGGCAGTTGCATTCCAGTGGCTTTCTAGAGATTTATGACCATGGTTTGACATATGGAGTCCCTAGAGGTCATTTTCATATGTTATTTTCAAAACCACAATGATCCACCCGACCACACACACTACAATGGATGTGGTGATGCAACTTCTGTCACAATGGTGCATCATTCCATACGACAGCTGCATTCGAGTGGCTTTCTAGGGATTTATGACCATAGTTTGACACATGAGGTCCATAGATTCATTGCATGTTTTATTTTCCAAACCACTTTGATCCACATGACCACACACACACACTCCAATGGATGTGGTGATGCAACTTATATCGCACTGGTGCATCATTCCATGTGGCAGTTGTATTCCATGGACTTTCTAGGGATTTCTGGCCATGGTTTGATACATGGTGTCCCTAGAGTCGTATCATGTGTTCTTTACCAAACCATAATGATCCAAATGACCACACACACTCAAGTTTATGTGGGGATGCAACTTCTGTCACACTGGTGCATCATTCCATGTGGCGGTTGCATTCCAGGGGCTTTCTGGGGATTTCTGGACATGCTTTGACACATGGAGTCCCCAGAGTCATTTCATGTGTTATTTACCAAGCCACAATGATCCACACAACCACACATACACTCCAATGGATGTGGTGATGTAGCTTCTATCACACCGGTGCATCATTCCATATTTACATGTGGTAGTTGAATTGCTAGCAATGCTCTTACATGGAGACGCTAGCTGATGGCTCAAATGATGTAGAGCTTGTTGGGAACCCCAAGAGAAGGTATGATGAGAACAATAGCAAGTTTACCTCAATTATAGAACCAAGGTTATCGAACCAGTAGGAGAAAGGAACCACTTCTGAAGGTGATGCTAACAACATGAAACCTGCACACAACACAACCGCAATACTCTACCCCAACTTATCAATGAGGTTGTCAAGCTCACTGGTTTTGCTGAAAACAAAGGATTAAACATATAGTGTAGAAGAAAGTAATTGCTTGTGGTAATTGCAGAAAGTAAATAGTAACAGTAGATACAATATCGATGGGAAGGAATGGACCGGGATCCACAGTTCACTAGAGGTGTTTTCTCCATAAGATAAATAACATGTTGGGTGAACAAATTACAGCGGGGCAATTGACAAATAAAGAATGCATAACAATGCATGTACATGACATAATGATTACTATGAGATTCATTTGGGCATTACAACATGGTACATAGAACGTAATCCAACTTCATCTATGACTAATAATCCACCTCCGGGATATCATCCGAACAACCCTCGGGTATTAAGTTGCAAGCAACAGATAATTGCATTTAGAAAAGTGTGTAATGTAAACAATACAATTGCCCTTGGGCAAAGGATTGTTGTTTTATCCCTATTAGCAATAACACATCTACATATTAGAAGTTATTGTCACTCTCCCAGATTACCAGAGGCATGAACCTACTATCGAGCATAAATACTCCCTCTTAGAGTCACAAGCAACTACTTGGCCAGAGTAACTACTAGCAACGGAGAGCATGCAAGATCACAAATAACATAGACATGATAGAATCAATAATCAATCTGAAAAAGTACTCAATATCCATCAGATTCCCGCAAACACAACATATAGTACTACAATAAGATGATCTTGATCATGATAGGCAACTCACAAGATCTAAACATGGTAACACAAATAGGAGAAACAACCATCTAGCTACTGCTATGTACCTATAGTCCAAGGATGAACTACTCACACATCACTCCGGAGGCTGGCATGGTGATGAAGAAGGCCTCCGGTATGATCTCACCTCTCTGGAAGGGTGCAGGGAAGAGCTTCAGATCCCTCCTAATCTAGGGACGATGGTGGCAGCGGCTATGGACTTTTTCGTGGAATTCTGATCTGGTCCTTAGGTTTTCTACCTCAGGAGATTTATATAGGCGAAGGAGCAAGGTCGATGGACGCCCGAGGGGGCCACACCCTATGGTGGCGTGGCCACTTGGTGTGGTTGCTTTGTGACTACTCTTCGTCTCCCCTTTGGACTCCGTGTAGTGTCTGAAAAAATAGGAACTTGGGCTTTGGTTTCGTCCAATTCCAAGAATATTTCTTTACTAGCATTTCTGAAACCAAAAATAGCAGAAAATAGGAACTAGAATGGTGGCATCTTGTTAATAGGTTAGTTCTAGAAAATGCATAAAAATGCCACAAAGTGTAGACAAAACATAAAGCAAATGTGCAAAACAAGCATGGATCATCAAAAATTATAGATACGTTGCAATGTATCAGCATCCCCAAGCTTAATTCCTGCTCACCCTCGAGTAGGTATGTGATAAAAATAATAATTTTTGAGGTGACACGCACCATCACATTCTTTTTCATGGTATTGTAAAGCATTGATAGCTGGGATCAAAGTACTCTAAAAATAAGCATGAAAGATATATTTCTAACAATAAGACATAGCAACTATGTTGCAACATGAAAGGCTACACAAACAAAGGATCATGAATAACAATGCATTAAAAGACATATGTTTTTTTCACATATAGAAAACATAGAAAGAGTGGTATTCAGCTTGTCCTTCATGGAATAGCAAAACATAAATGCATAGGACACCTTCAAAGTTCATAAGGGTGACTAGATACAAATAATTTAAGAACAAGCAATACCATAATTATGAATCAATCAACAAGTTTTGGGACAATGCACATTAAACTAAGAATGACAACTATTCTCTCTTAGCTGGTGCATAAAGATAGAAGATGGATACTCAACATAAAAGTAAAAAAGAAAGGCCCTTCGCAGAGGGAAGTACGGATTAAATGGTTTTATAAAGCTTCCAAAAATTATCGTACTTATTAGCTTTGAGCTCTCATTGCCCCTATCATAAGCATCTTGAAGTGATTAAGGTTAAAGTGAGTGCAAATATGAGTTATATGCTTGAGAAATCACAAGTTGAAAATCTCATGCCCCTTGCATACGAGTACCGAACCTCATGCTACTCAACTTTGGTCACAAGAAAGTTCTTGTCATTGTAAGTATATGTGTTTCATAGAGAACCGCCAACAGGGTACCCCTTGCCCCATGACATAGGATCAATCCCATATCAAAATGACAAGGCAACAGACATTGAGCATCTCAACGTTCTTTTTATTTTCTATTTGCATAGGTTTTTATTGAGGATGTTTCATAGAACGCCACTATGGTTTTTCTATAAGTTTCCACCATGATTAGGAATGGCTTAGGCTAGCCGCCCAAGCGTTTCTCTAACACATATACAAACTCCATGAACTTACAAGCTCCCATTTTATTTCACACTGCTGGGATCCGTAAACAAAAGAACATGATATCAACTAAATAGAATAAGTTCAATGTCGAAAGCGTTCCCCATGGCAGCATGGTTCTGCTAATTCCCAACTTATAACTTGCAAGCATATAAGCATCATAAGATAGTCACAATGGTTCAAGTTTATTAAATGCAATAAATAAAATTTGCCTTCAAGTTTGTGAGAGCTTTAAGCACTAATTTTCACATAACAAAAAAATAATTTGGAAGATAAATGAACACATGAATATACTTGGAATGGTGTAACACACCATGCATAGGAATTTATAGTGGACTCTTTGGAATAACTTGGTTTCTTGGGAGTTGGATGCATGAGTAGAGCTCATACTCAGTACAGGTGGAGGCTAGCAAAAGACTAGGAGTGACCAACTAAGAGAGCAATAATGTCCATAATCATACAGAGCGACAAAACATTATTAATCAAAGCATAAAGTGATATCACAAGTCAAAAAAATAAATGATCATAGAGTCTAAGTGACTGGTTCATAGTCATAACATGGTGTAAGCATGTGCCAAGTCAACCCAAATAAAGCATCGAATGAGAATACCACCATATTATGCTTTTATATGCTTAAACAACACATGATTCTTTCATGGCACATTAAGCAATCTCAATTTTTTGAAACAAGTCATGCTACACAATAATCACTAAGCATATGGTGAAAGCAACATCTAACATGACATGATAAAGTCTAAATCACAGTCAAAACAAGCTTCCTTTTGTACCACCATAAGCATGAAACATTCTACTCTTTTCCAATACCAATCGACTTATTTGAAACAACTCGCAAAGATAATAATCAAAAAAGACCAGAGAGCATGTCTCACCTAACTACAAAGAAGAACTAAAAAGTTCTAAGAAAAAAGAATAAGAAAACTAACGCAGTGCTAGAAAAAGAGAACACTCACAGAACATTAAGAGTGAAAACTAGAGTGTTCTAAGCAATGAAGAACGGGGTGTGACTTCTCCAAAAGAAGTGTGCTGGGGTCCGACCAACTTATTATAGCAAACAAAAAAAACTAAAAAATAAATACGCTCCAAGAACAACACATAGCGCATGAAGCATAAAATATAGTATCATGAAAGAAAACGTGAGATTATTGTTGACGAAGAAGGGGATGCCCAAGGCATCCCCAAGATTTGACGCTTGTACCTCTTGAATATTTCTTGGGGTGACATGGCTGGCATCCCCAAGCTTGAGCTTTTGTCCATACTTCATCTCATCAGGTCATTCTCTCCCTACACTTGAAAATTTCCTTCATACAAAACTTCACACAATCTTCATTAGCAACATTAGTGTATTCAAGATAATAAGCCTTTGGGTTCAGTTTCAACTCAATTAAATCATCCATTAAATCATAAGATACTATAGCAATTCCTTTTAAAATCTCAAGTGATCAAGAAGAACTCAAAATAAATCGATTTAAGAGACAAATTCAAATAATGGCAGAAATCTGTCAAAACAGACCTGCAGGTAAAGACCGATTTTTTCAAAAATATTTTGTTGCTCAAATCGAAAAGTGCAAACTAACGAAAGTTAGGTAAATACCAGGGTAATGTGCACAAATAATTACAGCTAAATACAACGTTCTGGGATTTTTCATGAATTTTTACAGCGAAGCATCGAAATCTGTTTCGGAACAGCAAACTTCCCCAAATCTTACTTCCCTCTCATTAGAGGCTATTCTTGGCACAAAAACCAAACAAAAAGGATAAGGAGAGGTTATTACAAGGGCAATAACTTCCAAGACTCAATAAAAGAAAAACTTACTGAAATAAAAATTGGGGTTTCTCCCAAGAGTGCTTTTCTTTAACGCCTTTCAGCTAGGCATAGAAAGCAAGAATCAAGTATTTTGAATAAAGAAGCATTAAGATCAATACCAGAAATCTCTTCAACAAGGAATGGTATCTTATCCAAATAATTTCTAGAGGATCCTCTCTCAATACTCTTGGGTTCACTACTTTCATCAAATGGGGTTTCAGGAACAATCCAATCAAAATTCTTTTCCAAGGCTTAATGCACTCCTACAAGGTTAAATGGTATGGGTATTTTAATTTCCTCCCCATTTTTGGGTTTGGTTTTTTCCAAATTTTCTAGTGTACCAATAACATCTACAAATGAGCCTAGCATATTAAAACAATAAAAGAACTTTCTAGCTTCTATAACAACATCATTAGATTCTTTAAGCAAAGTTTCCAGGATAAAATCTCTCTTTTCAATGTCCTCAATATCATGAAGTTTAAGAAACATTAGTTGCATCATGGGATTAAGGTTGACAAGCCTAGCCTCCAACATGTGAACTAAATAAGCCACATCGGTTTCATAATTTGGAGCATGTTCTGCTAAGGATCTATCCTTAATATCTTTATGCTTATTGTCAACACCTGGATTTTTAATCCTAGATGCATGTTATACCGTACATCGCAATCCCAGGATTACCATTTTCGCGAGACATAACAGATTGGTACCATAGTTCATCATCCATTACAAACCATAATAGTCTTACAAATAGTTGATCTCATGATCAAGTCTGATTACAATCAACACAGCGGAATAATAATAAGGGTAGCATGGTCAAGGCTCCATATTCAGGGTCACAGGCAATGCTGGCGATGGGAGATGATCCTAGCTATCATAAGCGTCATGATGTCCTTATTCCTCATAGTCTCCTTCATTGTCTGGCCATGGGAATAGCTAGGGACAAAGCCATGAGTACTTAGAAGTACTCGCAAACTTTCACAAAAGAAGTAAGGTCATTCTATGGGATTCTAGGCTCTAGGTTTATTTGCCATCAGCCAATTTTATTTCAACCAGTATCTAGTAGTAAAACCTAACTTTATTTGGCTAAGTTACTTAGGTGGGAACCTAGCTTCATTTCCACCACTGGTGGGGTCAATTCAAAGTCATATTTCAAGTCATGGGTCATTTTGAAAAACATCTGACAACGGAACAGTATGGCCATCCAACTGTCCATAACTGCAGACATGGCTATTCGAATAGTTTGACACTCTGTAGAGGTGGTACACTTTCACCACGACATTCGATACATCCGTCAAGAACAATCCTGAATCATCATACTTAGTATGCGGATAATCAATCTCAACCTTTCAATTACACAACCTAGTATAGGCACCTCCCCTATGAGTTTGGCCTCCCAACAATGACCATCTGTCATCTTGGGCACTGCATAGGTGGACAGTCACATTCACAAGGTAGCCTCGGCTTACCTTGTTCCACGAGGGAATCCATACTAAGGCATGTAAACTTCTAGTCAAGCCCAACCCAAATTCGGGTATTGTGGTCGTACGGTAAACGTTGGAATGGTATCGCATCCGAACCCAACTATCAGTTTTTATCAAAGTCAAGTCACATCATTTCTTCACCAATATCTTCAAGTCATTGTGTCCATAAGACATGTAAAAACATTTGAATAGAATGACTCATCATTCCAAAGTTTTCATAATCATTTATTCCCAACTAGCGATCAAGTTAATTTAGCACTAGCATCTATTAAAAGGGGGTGTCACTAGTTGTAGGGTACTAAGCTGGTGTATCTATTCTCAACAAGTTCCAAGCTCTTGGGACACTTTCCTCATTATCCATTAATCATCCAATTAATTAGCTACGGAACAACTTTGCAAAAGATAAAGCTTGTAAGTAAAACTGGGATTTGGTAAAGTAAAAAAAGGTATCACAAAGGCTTGCAAGTAAGGCTTGCATGGTCTACCATGCTTCGTATAGCTTGCAAGTAAGACTTGCATGGTTTAGCTTAGCTTGGCTTGGTTGGAAAGGTGGTTGAAGCTCTCTTCTTCTTCTTCGTAGAATTCCTCCTCGTCATAGCCCGGATTGATACTAGCGTCTATCAAATAAATACGAGGTACACAATCACCAAACAATACTTAACTACTTCTATTTATCACATAAGGGTCTGATATGTTGGAAAAGTATCTATAATTTTTGATGCTCAATGCTTGTTTAGTATATACTTTGCTTTACTTGTCCACACTTTGAGGTGCTTTTTACATGTTTTCTGGTACTAACCTACTAACAAGTTGCAACAGTGCCAGATGCCTGTTTTCTGCTATTTTTGTTTTATGAAAAGTTAGTAAAGAAATATTCTCGGAATTGGACGGGACAAACGTCAAAGTCAATTACTTTCCGTGGGGAACATGAAGTCCAGAGGGGAGCCAGAGGGGCCAGCCAGGGGGCCAGACCCACCCCAGGCGTGGGTGGGCCCTGCCCCGCGCTTGGCTAGGGTTTGGCCACCCTGGACGCCGCCTCGGCCTCTCCCTTCGCCTACAAGAAGCCCCCGATGAAGAAACCCTGAGTACCCGATCAAATCTCCACAAAACCATCTGTAGCCGCCTCCACCATTGTCCCTAGATTGGGGGGATCTGAAGTTCTTCCCGGCACCTTGCCGGAGGGGAGATCATCTCGGAGGCCTTCTCTCTGGTATGATGCGTGAGTAGTTCCACCTTGGACTATGGGTCCATGTAGTAGCTAGATGGTTGTATCTCCTCCTATGTGCTTTCATGTATAGATGTTGTGAGCTCCGTTCATGATCAAGATCTAATCTATTTGTAATCATGCATGTTGTGTTTGCGGGGATCCTGTGGATATTGAGATTATTATGTTGGTTTGATTAATAGTTTTGTCTTTATGATTCTATCATGTTTGTATTGTTTGTGATCTTGCATGATCTCTGTTGTTAGTAGATATCTTGACCAAGTAGTTGCTAGTGACTCCAAGAGGGGGTATTTATGCTCGATAGTGGGTTCATGCCTCTAGTTTCCAAGGGAAGTGACAGAAATCTCTTCGGTTGTAGATGTGATGTTGCCACTAGGGAGAAAATAACGGTCTCTTGTTCATGGAACATGTGGACTGTTTACCTTACACACTTTTCTTAAAGCAGTTGTTTGTTGCTTGCAACTTAATACTGGAGGTGGTTCGGATGATAACCTGAAGGTGAACTTCTAGTCATAGATGCAGTTGGATGGCGGTCTATGTATATTGTTGTATTTCCCAATTGAATCTCATAGGATCTTTCTGACTAGTAATTGCATTGTTATGCCTTGCTCAGTTCCTGTCAATTGCCCTGCTGTAATTTGTTTACCCTTCATGCCATGTTGTTATCTAAGTAGAGAACCTCTAGTGAACTATGGACCCCGGTCCAATCTTTACTATTGATACATCTTCCACTGTTACTTGTTTACTTGCTGCAAACCATTACCTTCCACACCATACGTTTAATCCTTTGTTACAGCAAACCGGTGAGCTTGACAACCTCACTGATTCGTTGGGGCAAAGTCTTGAGTTTGTGTTGTGTAGGTCTCCGCATTTCTAGCAACACATGTGTGATGTTTCCTTCCTCCTACTGGTTCAATAACCTCGGTTTCTTACTAAGGGAAACTTGTTGTGCTGCTTCATACCTTGCTCTTGGGGTTTCCAACGAAGTGTCCCACGACAAGTGTTGGGCGCCATCAAGCTATTTTCTGGCGCCGTTGCTGGGGAGGCTAAGGATGTCTTCACTATGGGAGTCCTTCACTTCCTTTCTCTTTACTTTTTTTGTTTGCTTTGTTTCTTTTGCTTGGTTTTGTTTGCCTCTTTCCAAAAAACACACAAAACAATTAGTTCCTGCTCTAGCTGCTGCTGCTGTTTTTGGCTTGCCCACCTTTGCCAAAATGAACTATGCTGAGAACACCAAGTTGTGTGACTTCACTAGCACCAACAACAACGATTTCCTTAGAACTCCTATTGCTCCACCTGCTCCTGATGCTACCTTTTATGATATTAAGCCTGCTTTGTTGAATCTTGTTTCGAGAGAGCAATTTTCTGGTGCTGGTTCTGATGATCCTACTGCCCATCTCAATAGCTTTGTTGAAGTTTGTGAGATGCAAAAATATAAGGATGTAGATGGAGATATTATTAAGCTCAAGCTTTTTCCTTTCTCCTTGAGGGGAAAAGCTAAAGAATTGTTGCTTTCTTTGCCTAAAAATAGTATTGATTCTTGGACTAAGTGCAAAGATGCTTTTATTGGAAAATACTATCCTCCTGCTAAGATTATATCTATGAGAAGTGACATTTTGAAATTTAAACAACTTGATAGTGAACATGTTACTCCAGCTTGGGAAAGAATGAAATCTTTGGTTAAAATTTCCCTACTCATGGACTCACTGATTGGATGATTATCCATACTTTTAATGCAGGGTTGAATTTTTCCTCAAGAAATCTATTGGATTCAGCTGTTGGAGGTACCTTCATGGGCCTCACTTTGGGTGCTGCTACAAGGCTCCTTGCTAATATGATGGTTAACTACTCTAAATGGCATGTTGAGAGAGCTCCACATGGTAAGAAGGTAAATTCTGTTGAGGAAACTTCCTCTTTGAGTGAAAGGATTGATGTTATTATGGCTATGCTTGTTAATGGGAAAGCTCCTTTAGATCCTAATAGTGTTCCCTTAGCCTCTTTGGTTGCTCAAGAAGAGAAAGTTGATGTGAACTTCATTAGAAGCAACAATTTCAACAACAATGCCTATAGGAATAATTTTGGTAGCAACAACAATTATAGGCCTTATCCACCTAATAATGGCAATTCCTATGGAAGCTCTTACAATAATGCTAGAAGTTCCCCCTCTGAACTTGAAGTCATGCTCAAAGACTTTATTAGCAAGCAAACCACTTTCAATAAAACTATAGAGGAAAAGCTTTTAACTGTTGAGAAAAATATTTCCTCTTTGTCTGAAGCTCAGTCTTCCTTGATTAATAAAATGACTGCTAAACCTGAAACTATGGAAAACACCTTTGCTACTGCTCATGACATACAAGTTACTATTGATGAAAATGTTAGGCCGTTAGCTCAACTTCATGCTAGGTGGGAAAGGGAAGCTGAAATTGATAGAAACAATAGTGTGTGCTCTATCACCACTAAACCACAAGTAGTCCCTATTCCTACTCCTACTATGCCTAATCCTATTGAGCCTACTACTAGTGATGCTAAGTTTGATTTTGATATTGATGGTTGCAATATTTCTGAATTGATTATGGTCTTGCAAAATCTTGCTAGAAGTCCTGATGCTAGTGATATGCATGTTGCTTTCACTAAACATATTATAGATGCTCTTGTGAAAATTAAGGAAGAGAAGCTAAAACACAAAGCTTCTATTCCTAGGAAAATAGAAGATAGTTGGGAACCCATTATTAATATGCAAGTGAATGACTTTGATCTCAAAGCTTCATGTGATCTTTGTTCTAGTGTCTCTATTATGTCTAGGAAGATTTATGAAATGCTTGATTTGCCACCTTTGGAAGATTGTTATTTGGATATCCCAATCAATGATAATGCTAAGAAGAAACTCATGGGGATTATTAATGATTTTCTCATCGTGGTTAATAATGCTTATGTCCCTGTGGATTTCTATGTTTTGGATGTTGAATACAATGCTTCTTGTCCTATTACCTTTGGAAGACCTTTTGTTAGAACAGTTGGTGCCATCATTGATATGAAAGAAGGCACCATTAAATATCATTTTCCATTCAAGAAAGGTATTGGACACTTCCCAATGAGAATATAGAAGTTTCTCTTTGCTCCCCCTTTGAAAGCAAGGTTTGATGTTAATACTTTTTCATTTGAAAATACTTGATTCTTCTTGCTTCTTGTGCCTAACTTAAAGGCGTTAAAGAAAAGTACTTGTTGGGAGATAACCCAGGATTTTCCTTGAGTCTTGAAAGTTATTACATCAGTAATTACCTCTCCTTATCCTTTTTGTTTGCTTTTTGTGCCAAGAATGACCTCTAATGAGAGGGAAGTAAGATTTGGGGAGTTGCTGTCCCGAAACAGATTTATGTCCTCCACCAAAAATATTCGTGAGGAGTCTCTGTAACTCTTATTGATCTCGAAATTTACGAATAAATCCCCCAGTATGTTAGCTAACTTTCGTTAGTTCAACACTTTTTGATTTGAGCAACATAAGATGTTCGAAAAAATCGGTTTCTACCTGCTGGTCTGTTTTGACAGATTTCTGCCATTATTTGCATTTGCTTCTTATTGATTCCTTTTTGAGTTCTATTTAGGTGAATTGAGCTTTTTGAAGGAGTTACTACAGTAGCTTATGTTTTTAGTGAAAATCCTTTCTATTCCAAAGCTTTGCAAGAGGTCTAATATCTTTTGAATACACTAATGTTGCTAATGAAGATTGTGTGAAGTTTTGTATGAAGGAAAAATTTCAGGTGTAGAGAGAGAATGATGCAATGAGATGAAGAATGGACAAAAGCTCAAGTTTGGGGATTCCATGATGGTGTCACCCCAATAAATATCCAAGAGGTACAAGCGTCAAAGCTTGGGGATGCCCAAGGCATCCCCTTCTTCATCAATAAAAAGCTTAGGTTTGTCTAGACACTTCGTTTTTATTGTTTCATGCACAGTTGTGTTGTTCTTGGAGCGTCTTAGTTTTCATTTCCTTTGCGTAGGTTGTTTATTTTTCTTGAATAAAGTAGTTTGAACCCCCGTTCTCGCTGTGTTGTTTTGCAAATAAGTTTTCTTGGTGTTGGAAAGAAGTAGTAAGTTCTTGCTTAAGGTGCACGAGGAGCTTGCATTGACTGTGACTTAGACTTTAGCATGACATGCTAGGTGTTGTTTTGGCATTATGCTTAGTGATTATTGTTGTAGCATATCTTGTTCCAAACAATTGGGATTGCTTAGTGTGCCTTGAAGAAATTATGCGTTGTTTTAGCATGCAAAAAGCTTGCTATTGTGGTATTCTCCTTTGATGCTTTGCTTGGGTTAACTTGGCACATGATCACACCATGTTATGACTATGACAAGTCACCATTAGCCTCTATGATCATTTAGTCCTTGACTTGTAGTACCACTCTTTGCTTTGATTAGTATGTTTTGTTGCACTGCATGATTTTATCCATTATTACTCTCTTAGTTGGTTGCTCCCAGTCTTTTGCTAGCCTCCACTTGTATGAGTAAGTTCTACTCATGCTTCCAACTACCAAGAAACCAAGTTATTCCAAAGTGTCCACTATAAACTCCTATGCATGGTGTGTTACACCATTCCAAGTATATTCTTGTTTTCAGCTACCTTCCAATTAAAAACTATTTTGTTATGTGAAAACTTAGTGATTAAATCCCTCACGAACTTGATGGCACACTTTATTCTTTGCCCCTAATAAACTTGAACCATTGTGATAACTTTGTTGTATATGCTTGCACTTATAAGTTGGAATTAGTAGAACCGTGCTGTCACGGGGTACGTTTTCAACATTGCACTTGTACTTTGTACTCAGTTGATATCATGTTCTTTTTTCTATGGATGTCACCAGTGTGAAATAAAGAGGGAACATGTAAGTCCATGGAGTTTGTATCCTATGTTAGATAAACGCCTGGGCCGCTAGCCTAAGCCATGCCAAATCATGGTGGAAACTTGCAGCATCACCATAATGAGCTATCTATGAAGCATCCTCAATAAAAAGCTATGCATATGGTAAATAAAAAGATTGCTGAGATGCTCATTGTCTGCTTGCCTTGTCATTTTGGTTATGGGAAATCTCATGTACCATGTGCAAGGGGTACCCCGTTGGCGGTTCTCAATGATATGCAAAATACTTATAGTGACAAGAACTTACCTGGACCCAAAGTTGAGTATGCATGAGGTGTGGCCCTCGTATTCAAGGGACTTGAGATTGCCAACTTATACATCGTCAAGCATATACTCCAGCTTTGCCACTTTAACCTTAACCACTTCAAGATGCTTATGATAGGGGCAATTAGGGCTGAAAGCTAACAAGTACCATAATTTTTGTAAGCTCTTTTTGAAACTTGTAATCCCTGCTTCCTTTACAAAAAGGCCTTTCTTCCACCATTATTTGAGTCTCCACCTTCTACCTTTAGGCACCATTAAGAGAGCATAGTTGTCATTCTGTGTGCAGTGTTCCAAAGCTTATTAATTGATGCATATTGTGATATTACTTGTTCTTGTACTATTTGTTTCTAGTCACCCTTGTGAACTTTGCAGGTGTCCTATGCATCGATTTGCTACTCTATGAGGGAAAAGTTGATTGCCACTATGCTATGTTTTCTGCATGTGAAACAAACAAACGTTTTTCAATGCATGTTATCCATGATCTTTGTTTGTAGATTGTCATGTTGCATGAGTAGTCACTATGTCATATTGTTAGAAATCCATATTTCATGCACATGTTTAGAGTTCTTTGATCCCAGCTTTCAATGCTTGCAAATGGTTGGATCTTTATTGTGAGGGTGCATGTCACCCCAAAAATTATTCTTTTTATATCGTACCTACTCGAGGATGAGCAGGAGTTAAGCTTGGGGATGTTGATACGTCGGAAACGTATCTATAATTTTTTATGCTCCATGCTTGTTTAGTATCTACTTTGCTTTACTTATCCACACTTTGAGGTGCTTTTTACATGTTGGTACTAACCTACTAACAAGTTGCAACAGTGCCAGATGCTTGTTTTCTGTTGTTTTTGGTTTCAGAAAAGTTAGTAAAGAAATATTCTCAGAATTGGACGGGACAAACGTCAAAGTCAATTACTTTCCGTGGGGAACAAGAAGTCTAGAGCGGAGCCGGAGGGGCCAACGAGGGGGGCCAGACCCACCCCAGGCGCGGGTGGGCCCTGCCCCGTTCCTGGCTAGGGTTTGGCCACCCTGGCCGCCGCCTCGGCCACTCCCTTCGCCTATAAGAAGCCCCCGATGAAGAAACCCTGAGTACCCAATTAAATCTCCACAAAACTGTCTGTAGCCGCCGCCACCATCGTCCCTAGATCGGGGGGATCTGAAGTTCTTCCCGGCACCCTGCCGGAGGGGAGATCATCTCGGAGGCCTTCTCTCTGGTATGATGCGTGAGTAGTTCCACCTTGTACTATGGGTCCATGTAGTAGCTAGATGGTTGTATCTCCTCCTATGTGCTTTCATGTATAGATCTTGTGAGCTCCGTTCATGATCAAGATCTAATCTATTTGTAATCATGCATGTTGTGTTTGCGGGGATCCTGTGGATATTGAGATTATTATGTTGGTTTGATTAATAGTTTTTTCTTTATGATTCTATCATGTTTGTATTGTTTGTGATCTTGCATGATCTCTGTTGTTAGTAGATATCTTGCCCAAGTAGTTGCTAGTGACTCCAAGAGGGGGTATTTATGCTCGATAGTGGGTTCATGCCTCTAGTTTCCAAGGGAAGTGACAGAAATCTCTTCGGTTGTAGATGTGATGTTGCCACTAGGGAGAAAATAACGGTCTCTTGTTCATGGAACATGTGGACTGTTTACCTTACACACTTTTCTTAAAGCAGTTGTTTGTTGCTTGCAACTTAATACTGGAGGTGGTTCGGATGATAACCTGAAGGTGAACTTCTAGTCATAGATGCAGTTGGATGGCGGTCTATGTATATTGTTGTATTTCCCAATTGAATCTCATAGGATCTTTCTGACTAGTAATTGCATTGTTATGCCTTGCTCAGTTCCTGTCAATTGCCCTGCTGTAATTTGTTTACCCTTCATGCCATGTTGTTATCTAAGTAGAGAACCTCTAGTGAACTATGGACCCCGGTCCAATCTTTACTATTGATACATCTTCCACTGTTACTTGTTTACTTGCTGCAAACCATTACCTTCCACACCATACGTTTAATCCTTTGTTACAGCAAACCGGTGAGCTTGACAACCTCACTGATTCGTTGGGGCAAAGTCTTGAGTTTGTGTTGTGTAGGTCTCCGCATTTCTATCAACACATGTGTGATGTTTCCTTCCTCCTACTGGTTCAATAACCTCGGTTTCTTACTAAGGGAAACTTGTTGTTGTGTTGCTTCATACCTTGCTCTTGGGGTTTCCAACGAAGTGTCCCACGACAAGTGTTGGGCGCCATCAAGCTATTTTCTGGCGCCGTTGCTGGGGAGGCTAAGGATGTCTTCACTATGGGAGTCCTTCACTTCCTTTCTCTTTACTTTTTTTTGTTTGCTTTGTTTCTTTTGCTTGGTTTTGTTTGCCTCTTTCCAAAAAACACACAAAACAATTAGTTCATGCTCTAGCTGCTGCTGCTGTTTTTGGCTTGCCCACCTTTGCCAAAATGAACTATGCTGAGAACACCAAGTTGTGTGACTTCACTAGCACCAACAACAATGATTTCCTAAGAACTCCTATTGCTCCACCTGCTCCTGATGCTACCTTTTATGAAATTAAGCCTGCTTTGTTGAATCTTGTTTTGAGAGAGCAATTTTCTGGTGCTGGTTCTGATGATCCTACTGCCCATCTCAATAGATTTGTTGAAG
This sequence comes from Avena sativa, assembly GCA_916181665.1. Classification (NCBI taxonomy): domain Eukaryota; kingdom Viridiplantae; phylum Streptophyta; class Magnoliopsida; order Poales; family Poaceae; genus Avena; species Avena sativa. The sequence goes on from OV702279.1 coordinate 233,558,738, forward strand.
TTTGTGAGATGCAAAAATATAAGGATGTAGATGGAGATATTATTAAGCTCAAGCTTTTTCCTTTCTCCTTGAGGGGAAAAGCTAAAGAATTGTTGCTTTCTTTGCCTAAAAATAGTATTGATTCTTGGACTAAGTGCAAAGATGCTTTTATTGGAAAATACTATCCTCCTGCTAAGATTATATCTATGAGAAGTGACATTTTGAAATTTAAACAACTTGATAGTGAACATGTTACTCCGGCTTGGGAAAGAATGAAATCTTTGGTTAAAATTGCCCTACTCATGGACTCACTGATTGGATGATTATCCATACTTTTAATGCAGGGTTGAATTTTTCCTCAAGAAATCTATTGGATTCAGCTGTTGGAGGTACCTTCATGGGCCTCACTTTGGGTGCTGCTACAAGGCTCCTTGATAATATGATGGTTAACTACTCTAAATGGCATGTTGAGAGAGCTCCACATGGTAAGAAGGTAAATTCTGTTGAGGAAACTTCCTCTTTGAGTGAAAGGATTGATGTTATTATGGCTATGCTTGTTAATGGGAAAGCTCCTTTAGATCCTAATAGTGTTCCCTTAGCCTCTTTGGTTGCTCAAGAAGAGAAAGTTGATGTGAACTTCATTAGAAGCAACAATTTCAACAACAATGCCTATAGGAATAATTTTGGTAGCAACAACAATTATAGGCCTTATCCACCTAATAATGGCAATTCCTATGGAAGCTCTTACAATAATGCTAGAAGTTCCCCCTCTGAACTTGAAGTCATTCTCAAAGACTTTATTAGCAAGCAAACCACTTTCAATAAAACTATAGAGGAAAAGCTTTTAACTGTTGAGAAAAATATTTCCTCTTTGTCTGAAGCTCAGTCTTCCTTGATTAATAAAATGACTGCTAAACCTGAAACTATGGAAAACACCTTTTCTACTGCTCATGACATACAAGTTACTATTGATGAAAATGTTAGGCCGTTAGCTCAACTTCATGCTAGGTGGGAAAGGGAAGCTGAAATTGATAGAAACAATAGTGTGTGCACTATCACCACTAAACCACAAGTAGTCCCTATTCCTACTCCTACTATGCCTAATCCTATTGAGCCTACTACTAGTGATGCTAAGTTTGATTTTGATATTGATGGTTGCAATATTTCTGAATTGATTATGGTCTTGCAAAATCTTGCTAGAAGTCCTGATGCTAGTGATATGCATGTTGCTTTCACTAAACATATTATAGATGCTCTTGTGAAAATTAAGGAAGAGAAGCTAAAACACAAAGCTTCTATTCCTAGGAAAGTAGAAGATAGTTGGGAACCCATTATTAATATGCAAGTGAATGACTTTGATCTCAAAGCTTCATGTGATCTTTGTTCTAGTGTCTCTATTATGTATAGGAAGATTTATGAAATGCTTGATTTGCCACCTTTGGAAGATTGCTATTTGGATATCCCACTCAATGATAATGCTAAGAAGAAACTCATGTGGATTATTAATGATTTTCTCATCGTGGTTAATAATGCTTATATCCCTGTGGATTTCTATGTTTTGGATGTTGAATACAATGCTTCTTGTCCTATTACTTTGGGAAGACCTTTTGTTAGAACAGTTGGTGCCATCATTGATATGAAAGAAGGCACCATTAAATATCATTTTCCATTCAAGAAAGGTATTGGACACTTCCCAATGAGAAGATAGAAGTTTCTCTTTGCTCCCCCTTTGAAAGCAAGGTTTGATGTTAATACTTTTTCATTTGAAAATACTTGATTCTTCTTGCTTCTTGTGCCTAACTTAAAGGCGTTAAAGAAAAGTACTTGTTGGGAGATAACCCAAGATTTTCCTTGAGTCTTGAAAGTTATTACATCAGTAATTACCTCTCCTTATCCTTTTTGTTTGCTTTTTGTGCCAAGAATGACCTCTAATGAGAGGGAAGTAAGATTTGGGGAGTTGCTGTCCCGAAACAGATTTATGTCCTCCACCAAAAATATTTGTGAGGAGTCTCTGTAACTCTTATTGATCTCGAAATTTACGAATAAATCCCCCAGTATGTTAGCTAACTTTCGTTAGTTCAACACTTTTTTATTTGAGCAACATAAGATGTTCGAAAAAATTGGTTTCTACCTGCTGGTCTGTTTTGACAGATTTCTGCCATTATTTGCATTTGCTTCTTATTGATTCCTTTTTGAGTTCTCTTTAGGTGAATTGAGCTTTTTGAAGGAGTTACTACAGTAGCTTATGTTTTTAGTGAAAATCCTTTCTGTTCCAAAGCTTTGCAAGAGGTCTAATATCTTTTGAATACACTAATGTTGCTAATGAAGATTGTGTGAAGTTTTGTATGAAGGAAAAATTTCAGGTGTAGAGAGAGAATGATGCAATGAGATGAAGAATGGACAAAAGCTCAAGTTTGGGGATTCCATGATGGTGTCACCCCAATAAATATCCAAGAGGTACAAGCGTCAAAGCTTGGGGATGCCCAAGGCATCCCCTTCTTCATCAATAAAAAGCTTAGGTTTGTCTAGACACTTCGTTTTCATTGTTTCATGCACAGTTGTGTTGTTCTTGGAGCGTCTTAGTTTTCATTTCCTTTGCTTAGGTTGTTTATTTTTCTTGAATAAAGTAGTTTGAACCCCCGTTCTCGCTGTGTTGTTTTGCAAATAAGTTTTCTTGGTGTTGGAAAGAAGTAGTAAGTTCTTGCTTAAGGTGCACGAGGAGCTTGCATTGACTGTGACTTAGACTTTAGCATGACATGCTAGGTGTTGTTTTGGCATTATGCTTAGTGATTATTGTTGTAGCATCTCTTGTTCCAAACAATTGGGATTGCTTAGTGTGCCTTGAAGAAATTATGCGTTGTTTTAGCATGCAAAAAGCTTGCTATTGTGGTATTCTCCTTTGATGCTTTGCTTGGGTTAACTTGGCACATGATCACACCATGTTATGACTATGACAAGTCACCATTAGCCTCTATGATCATTTAGTCCTTGACTTGTAGTACCACTCTTTGCTTTGATTAGTATGTTTTGTTGCACTGCATGATTTTATCCATTATTACTCTCTTAGTTGGTTGCTCCCAGTCTTTTGCTAGCCTCCACTTGTATGAGTAAGTTCTACGCATGCTTCCAACTACCAAGAAACCAAGTTATTCCAAAGTGTCCACTATAAACTCCTATGCATGGTGTGTTACACCATTCCAAGTATATTCTTGTTTTCAGCTACCTTCCAATTAAAAACTATTTTGTTATGTGAAAACTTAGTGATTAAATCCCTCACGAACTTGATGGCACACTTTATTCTTTGCCCCTAATAAACTTGAACCATTGTGACAACTTTGTTGTATATGCTTGCACTTATAAGTTGGAATTAGTAGAACCGTGCTGTCACGGGGTACGTTTTCAACATTGCACTTGTACTTTGTACTCAGTTGATATCATGTTCTTTTGTCTATGGATGTCACCAGTGTGAAATAAAGAGGGAACTTGTAAGTCCATGGAGTTTGTATCCTATGTTAGATAAACGCCTGGGCCGCTAGCCTAAGCCATGCCAAATCATGGTGGAAACTTGCAGCATCACCATAATGAGCTATCTATGAAGCATCCTCAATAAAAAGCTATGCATATGGTAAATAAAAAGATTGCTGAGATGCTCATTGTCTGCTTGCCTTGTCATTTTGGTTATGGGAAATCTCATGTACCATGTGCAAGGGGTACCCCGTTGGCGGTTCTCAATGATATGCAAATACTGATAGTGACAAGAACTTACCTGGACCCAAAGTTGAGTATGCATGAGGTGTGGCCCTCGTATTCAAGGGACTTGAGATTGCCAACTTATACATCGTCAAGCATATACTCCAGCTTTGCCACTTTAACCTTAACCACTTCAAGATGCTTATGATAGGGGCAATTAGGGCTGAAAGCTAACAAGTACCATAATTTTTGTAAGCTCTTTTTGAAACTTGTAATCCCTGCTTCCTTTACAAAAAGGCCTTTCTTCCACCATTATTTGAGTCTCCACCTTCTACCTTTAGGCACCATTAAGAGAGCATAGTTGTCATTCTGTGTGCAGTGTTCCAAAGCTTATTAATTGATGCATATTGTGATATTACTTGTTCTTGTGCTATTTGTTTCTAGTCACCCTTGTGAACTTTGCAGGTGTCCTATGCATCGATTTGCTACTCTATGAGGGAAAAGCTGATTGCCACTATGCTATGTTTTCTGCATGTGAAACAAACAAACGTTTTTCAATGCATGTTATTCATGATATTTGTTTGTAGATTGTCATGTTGCATGAGTAGTCACTATGTCATATTGTTAGAAATCCATATTTCATGCACATGTTTAGAGTTCTTTGATCCCAGCTTTCAATGCTTGCAAATGGTTGGATCTTTATTGTGAGGGTGCATGTCACCCCAAAAATTATTCTTTTTATATCTTACCTACTCGAGGACGAGCAGGAGTTAAGCTTGGGGATGTTGATACGTCGGAAACGTATCTATAATTTTTTATGCTCCATGCATGTTTAGTATCTACTTTGCTTTACTTATCCACACTTTGAGGTGCTTTTTACATGTTGGTACTAACCTACTAACAAGTTGCAACAGTGCCAGATGCTTGTTTTCTGTTGTTTTTGGTTTCAGAAAAGTTAGTAAAGAAATATTCTCAGAATTGGATGGGACAAACGTCAAAGTCAATTACTTTCCGTGGGGAACAAGAAGTCTAGAGCGGAGCCGGAGGGGCCAACGAGGGGGGCCAGACCCACCCCAGGCGCGGGTGGGCCCTACCCCGTTCCTGGCTAGGGTTTGGCCACCCTGGCCGCCGCCTCGGCCACTCCCTTCGCCTATAAGAAGCCCCCGCTGCAGAAACCCTGAGTACCCAATTAAATCTCCACAAAACTGTCTGTAGCCGCCGCCACCATCGTCCCTAGATCGGGGGGATCTGAAGTTCTTCCCGGCACCCTGCCGGAGGGGAGATCATCTCGGAGGCCTTCTCTCTGGTATGATGCGTGAGTAGTTCCACCTTGTACTATGGGTCCATGTAGTAGCTAGATGGTTGTATCTCCTCCTTGTGCTTTCATGTCTAGATCTTGTGAGCTCCATTCATGATTAAGATCTAATCTATTTGTAATCATGCATGTTGTGTTTGCAGGGATCCGATGGATATTGAGATTATTATGTTGGTTTGATTAATGGTTTTCTATTTATGATTCTATCATGTCTATGTTGTTTGTGATCTTGCATGCTCTCCGTTGTTAGTAGTTATCTTGCCCAAGTAGTTGCTAGTGACTCCAAGAGGGGGTATTTATGCCCAATAGTGGGTTCATGCCTCTAGTTTCCAAGGGAAGTGACAGAAATCTCTTCGATTGTAGATGTGTTGTTGCCACTAGGGAGAAAATAATGGTCTCTTGTTCATGGAACATGTGGACTCTTTACCTTACACACTTTGCTTAAAGCAGTTGTCTGTTCCTTGCAACTTAATACTGGAGGGGGTTCGGATGATAACCTGAAGGTGGAATTATAGCCATAGATGAAGTTGGATGGTGGTCTATGTATATTGTTGTATTGCCCAATCGAATCTCATAGGATCTTTCTAACTAGTAATTGCATTGTTATGCCTTGCTCAGTTCCTGTCAATTGCCATGCTGTAATTTTTTTACCCTTCATGCCATGTTGTTATCTAAGGAGAGCACCTCTAGTGGACTATGGACCCCGGTCCAATCTTTACCACTGATACATCTTCCACTGTTACTTATTTACTTGCTGCAAACCATTACCTTCCACACCATACGTTTAATCCTTTGTTACAGCAAACCGGTGAGCTTGACAACCTCACTGATTCGTTGGGGCAAATTATTGAGTTTGTGTTGTGTAGGTCTCCGCGTTGCTAGAAACACCTTTGTGACGTTTCCTTCCTCCTATTGATTCGATAAGCTCGGTTTCTTGCTGAGGGAAACTTGCTGCTGTGTTGCTTCATACCTTGCTCTCGGGGTTTCCAACGAAGCGTCCCACGACAAGTGCTGGGTGCCATCAGGGTCACATTAGATGATCTAGCATCATCTCTATCATTACAACAAAGGGTGATAAGATTTTATTCATATTATTTTTAGGAAAGTAATTTCTACTCACTGAAAAGTTGCTTAGGATTTAATATTCTCCCAATTAAAAATATGGGATCATATTGACACATGTCATCACCACATATTATAATACTTGAGAATGTGATTTAAAAAGGTTGGCCTAATTTATAAAGTTTAACACTATTATTCAATAATATTTAATTGGCTAAAAATGACTAGAAATTCATCCTTTTAGTTTTGGTCCAGGACTACTGTATGTAAGTATGTAGATTTTTACATATTCATAAGTGTCTTGTAAAATGTAATTTTTTAGAGTTGGAATCAACTCAAAATCCCTTATGGTTGATTTTAGAAAAATATTTGAAGTTGCAAAAGCTTCTGGCTTGTTATCTTTACTGAGGATGATCCATAGTTTCAAAATGTTTGAATCCAACGGGAGTGATTAGAGATTTTCATATACTTTCAAACAAAATTGGATTCATTCAATTTGGTGTAGTGAATCTCTCTGAATTGATTTTTAAAGTTCACTACAGAAAAGGTTTTTGAATAACAAGAAAAAGACTAGATTTGAATTATTGGGCTCACGCGGGAAATGTTACTGGGCTAGCCCAACTGCACAACGCGCGTGCAGCGGGCTCACTCAGGCTAGTCCCATGCATCAGCGGGTCATCTAACGCGAAGCGGTATCAATCAATATTTCCCCCGACGATTATAACACGATCTACGGTCTAGGTTCATCGTCTACATCGTGGCGCTCCAGCGAGATTCTGACCTAGCGGCGCAGCGATGGTGGCTGTGAGCTTACCGGGGTTCCATCTAGGGTCGGTGGTGTGGGAAAACGAGGTTGTCGATGACGGCGAGTCAAATGGCGGTCACGGCATCTCCTGGGGTGGCTCCAATCGACGGCGCCTTTCCCTCACGGCAGCGGTGGACTCCGATCAAATTCCGTCGACAGGATGCTCGCCTTGCTTCGAGAACATGTCAGGGGTGTTTTCTGAGTGGGAGAGGATTAGAATGGTGTGAAGATTGAGGATGGGGTTGGTCTCTATTTATACCCTTGAGGGTGCGGCCGTGCAGCATGGAAAAGGCTCGTCGACGACATTGCTATAGGTCGAGCTAGGCATGGAGAAGGGCATGGGTCGACGCTGTTGGGTGTGGCGATCATCATGCGAGTGGTGGCTCGACAAGGGGCGGTCTCAGTTGGTCAGGCTACATCGGCACTCTGTGCGGGTACGGCGGTGTTTGTCAGCGAGTACGATGGTTAAGGGGTCACGCTGTGACCAATAGGCATGTCTGTGCGGTGGCTGGTGATTTCGCGGTCGCGAGTACAGGCGGAGAGGTCGAGTCGCGGCGTGTCTACGCGAGGTGGCTTCGGTGCTCTCGGCATGTCCGTGTCTTAAATGGGTGTGGCCATTCTAGGGTCTCCACGTCTCGCCATTTGTCGAGGGGTGGACAGAGAGGGGCGGTGAGATCACGGCTACTAGCTAGACATCGCGAGCGATTGAGGCACGGCCTGTGGCTTTGTGTTCATGTCCGAGTGACATGGTGAGCTCGGGTACCACTGGCATTGATCAAGGCAGTGAGGAAGAATGGCTCAATTGCACGGCTGGGTACTGGGGGTGATCATGGGTGAGCTAGGGTAAAGATTTGGGGTACAATGGATGAGAAATTGATTGATCACAAACAGTAGATAGTTGGTATTTGTACTGTGCTCACAAAGTGTTCGATCAAATGGCCGCATGAACATAATCATCACCAAATTCAATGATTTTTGGTGAGTGAACTGGTACTAATCTTGGTAGTCTCTGGGTGCAATGGTTTGCCAAGGGGTGTTGGTTTGAGTGGTTTTCCAAAAATGGCTATCTTGATACATAAGATAGATTCAAATTTGAATTGCCTCTCAAAAGAGTTTAAAAATGTTTCTGCAAGGTTGGTGAGTTCCATTTGGTTCAGTGTCACTAGGTCTAGCAAGGGGTGAAAAGAAATGGGAAAGTTTCTGTTTGAGATTAGTTGCTAGAGATGCTCAAAGTGAGCTAGTGGTTAACTTTGGCAGAAATGACCATTAGGTCTTATGCCTCATATTTTCATTTTCTTTTGTTTTGATTTGATTTGGTGGTGTGGTGACCTAGATGATATGGTTTTGATCTCTAAACCATTTATCATCATTTACAACAATCAAACATGGCATTGCAAGCATTCATACACTCACTCAATAAGATTTGAATTTGATTAATAAAAGATTTTGTTAACCCTAATCTTGATTAATTAGGGAATGATCCTCATTAATATTTTTGGGGTGTTACAAACCTTCCCCCCTTAAACAGAATCTTGTCCCGAGATTCAGGAAAAACTAGGTACTAAAGAGATTTGGAAACTCTTTCCTCATGTAATCCCCGCGCTCCCAAGTGGCTTCTTTAGTATGATTGCTCCATTGGATTTTGAGAAACTTGATACTTCTGGTCCGGGTGATCCGAAAAGCTTCTTCCAAAATACGGATAGGTTCTTCACGATAGGTCAGGTCTGGGTTGATCTCCACATCTCTGCAATCTATATTCTTAAAAACTTCTTTCGTTTCTAGGAATTCTAAACACTTTCAAAGTAACGAGATATGAAACACATCATGCACCGCTGACATCTCTTCTGGCAGTTCTACCTGATACGATACCTCTCCTCGGCGACTTAGAATCTTGAAGGGTCCAATGTATCTAGGGGCAAGCTTTCCTTTGAGTTGGAAATGATGCATCCCTTTCATGGGTGATACTTTTAGATACACAAAATCTCCTACATTGAAGGCTAGATCTCGACGTCTCTTGTCGGCATAACTGTTCTGTCTGGATTGGGATGTCTTGAGGTGCTCATGGATCTTGTGAACTTTCTCTTCGGCTTCTCGTAGGATGTCGGGTCTGAAAATCTGACTCTCTCCTACTTTCGACCAATTCAGTGGGGTACGACACTTCCTTTCATACATAAATTCAAATAGGGCCATTTGGAAACTAGCTTGGTAACTATTGTTATATGAGAATTTTGCGAAAGGCTGACAGTCCTCCCATTTAGATCCATATTCCAACACACAAGCTCTCAACATATCTTCGAGTATCTGGTTTACTCGCTCCGTTTGTCCATCAGTCTGAGGGTGATAAGCTGTGTTGAAATTTATCTTGGTTCCTAATCCTTCTTGGACTTTCTTCAAAATCTTAAGGTAAACCGGGTTCCTCGATCTGACACAATGTTCTTGGGAATTCCATGCAAAATGACTACTCTAACAATGTACAACTCTGCTAGCTTAGAGCTCTCATAAGTGGTCTTGACCGGTAAGAAATGAGCTACTTTGGAAAGTCTATCCACTATGATCCAAATAGAATCATTTCCTCTACTAGATATAGGCAAACCGGTGATGAAATCCATTCCAACTGAATCCCATTTCCATTCTGGGATCTGCAAAGGTTACAAAATTCTTGCGGGTCTCTGATGCTCCGCTTTGACTCTCTGACAGATATCACATTTGGCGATGTAGCTTCCGAATTCTCGCTTCTTCTTATGCCACCAAAATTGCTCCTTCAAATTCTGTTACATCTTGGTTCCTCCCGGGTGGATGGAGTAAAGAGTATCATCGGTTTCTTGAAAAATATCTTATTTCAACTCTAAATCTGCGGGCACACAAATTCGTACTTTATACCACAAAATTCCTTCTTTATCTTTCGTAAATATGGGTACCTTCCCTGTACCGATACGACGTTTAATTTCCTTTCTGAGCTTCCTTGATCTAATCTATCAAGGTGGGTTGAAGTTCGATACTAGCTAGGAGTCCTTCGCTAACTAGATCCATTCCGAAATCTTCCAACTCCTTATGCAAACTTGGTTGCTCTTTCAGAATCATGGTGTTTAATCTACACGGCAGTCTATTAAGAGCATCCGCTACCATATTGGCCTTGTCGGGGTGGTAGTGAATGTCAAGGTCATAATCCTTGATTAACTCTATCCATCTCCTTTTCCTCATATTCAACTCCTTCTAAGTAAAAATATAATTCAACTCTTGTGATCTCAGTTAATCTCACAGCGATTACCCATGAGGTAATGACGCCATGTTTTCAAGGCTAAAACAACTTCCACTAATTCTAGGTCATGAGTGGGGTAATTCTGCTCATGATGCTTCAGTTGTCGGGACAGATATGATATCACTTTGCCTTCTTGCATTAAAACACATCCGAGACCAATCTTGGATGCATCACAATACACATCAAAGGGTTTGGTGATATCAGGCATGATCAAAATTGGGGCCAAAATCAATCTCTTCTTGAGTTCTTGAAAACTTGCTTCACATTTGTCTGTCCATTCAAACTTCTGATCTTTCTTGAGTAATTGAGTCATCGGCCTAGTGATGCTTGAAAATCCTTCAACAAACTTGCGGTAATATCCCGCTAATCCAAGAAATGCACGAACTTCAGTTTGAATGGTTGGTGCTCTCCATTCCTCAACATCCTTAATCTTTGCGGGGTCGATAGCAACTCCTCCGGCTGACAAGATATGTCCTAGTAATCCTACTTCCTTTAACCAAAACTCACACTTGCTGAACTTGGCATACAACTGAGGCTCTCTCAATGTTCCAAGGATGGTTCTTAGATGTTGTTCATGTTCTTCCTCCGATTTGGAGTAGATTAGAATGCCATCGCTGAAAACAACAACAAACTTGTCTAAGAAGTTCATGAAAATCTTATTCATGAGATTCATGAAATAAGCGGGGGCATTGGTTAATCCAAAAGGCATGACCTTGTACTCATACAATCCATATCGGGTCGTGAAAGCAGTCTTTGGAATATCCGTTGCACGAATTTTTAGTTGATGATAACCAGTCCTAAGATAAATCTTAGAGAATACTCTAGCACCGGTCAACTGGTCAAACAAATCTTCTATCTTTGGCAAAGGGTACTTGTTCTAGATGGTGACATCGTTCAACTTCTGATAATCCGTACGTAAACAGGTGGCAGCATCTTTCTTATCTACAAACAGAACATGTGATCTCCATGGCGATGCACTGGGTTGAATCAGATCTTTGCTAATCATGTCGTCAAGTTGCTGCTTGAGCTCCACTAACTCAGATGGGTTCATACTATAGGGTCTCTAAGCTATAGGTCCAGTTCTAGGGATTAGTTCAATGATAAACTCGATATCCTGATCTGGGGGCATACCGGGTAATTCATCTAGGAACACATCGGGGTATTCACAGACTACTCTGACTTGGTAAAGGGTTGGTTGGGATAAACTCTTGTTGCACTTGAATTGACGAGGCAAGGTCTCCGACACATGATCAACTGATACTCCGATGCTACTGGTCATGGTTATGGATTTCTTGGCACAATCTATGAGTCCTTGATGTTTCGACATCCAATCCATTCCTAGTACTACTTCCAAACCTTTTGTACTGAGTACTATTAGATTGGCATAGAAATCTATTCCATTAATTCTGATAGGTACGGCCTTGCAAATTTTCCTAGCTTTGGTAGTTGAACCAGGTATTTGAACTATCATAACATGCTTCAAATTTGTTCGTTGAATCTTACTAGTGCATGCAAATTCTTATGTAACAAATGAGTGCGATGCTCCAGAATCAAGCAACACTCTTGCAAGTATTGCATTAATAGAAACATACCCAAAACGACATCTGGCGCTACCTGGGCTTCTTCAGCATTCATGAGGAACAGACGGCCAGCACGGTTGTTTGGGTTTCCTGGGGCGAATCTCTTTCCGAGTTGGACACGACGCTGCTGCTGGGCAGGTGCGATAACATTGGGTGCGGCAGCAGTCTTCTTGGGGCACTCATTGGAATAGTGACCTGTCACTCCACACACAAAGCTGGTGATTGTTGACTTGTCCTTTCCGGCAACAGGTACAACATTACTTCTAGTCCTGGGGGCTGTATTATTAATGGGGTTGGTGGGCCTTGGTGGTTCACGGTTGAAGTTATTGGTGTTGCCATGGTTGTAGTGGTTGTTGCGTCCACGTCTTGGGTTTCCTCCACTACGAATGGGAAAGTTTGGGCGAGACATAGGTGGCCTAGGGTTCCTTGGTGCAAATCCAGCAAATGAATCGGGGCGATACTTTGGGGTATGGTGGGGTCCTGGTTGATGCATCATACGACGCTTACGGTTTTCGGTAGCTTGGTTGATCTTTCCTTCCATCTGGATTGCTGAATCCACTAAAGCTTCCGGATCAGCAAACAGAATATTGACTAACACCGTCTGCATCTCATCATGCAAACCATTCAGAAATCTCTCCTTCTTCTTGGCTTCACTACCAATCTCACCACGGGCATACCTAGAAAAAGACAGAAATCTATCACGGTACTCTACGACAGTCTCCTTCCCTGCTTCAGCTCCTTGAATTCATCCCTCATCCGCAGAATCAAACCCGGTGGCACATGGTTTCGGCTGAACTTGAGTTTGAATTCATCCCAAGTCATCATATGTCCTCCATTCATGGTATGGGTGCTATTCCACCATGCTCTTGCAGATCCAGCCAGATAGTGGGTGGCAAATAGTACTTTCTTGACCTCCTCTACTCCGGCTACTCCCAAGTTGTTCTCCATAGTCTGCAGCCAGTCATCGGCATCTAAGGGCTCTTCTGACTTACTAAAGATAGGGAGATTGGTATTCTGAAAGTTCTTAAGTTTGGATTCATGATGATCCTGATTTCCAGGGCCTTGGTTGTCATGGGCTACCTGAGCGATTTGTTGAAGAGTGGCTAGATTGGCTTGACGCTCGGTCCTACCGGCTTCTCGGTCGGCTTCTAACATTTGCAAGATTTGGACCATCGGGTCTTGAGATGAGCTGCTTCCTTCGTGAGGCATCTAAAGATTGAGATAGATCATGAGACAAGAGGGAATTTTATTTTCTAAGGTTTGTGGGTTTGGTTTTTAAAGCTTTTAAACTTTTGAGTAAGTCTAAGGTTTGAAAGCCAACAACGCATTCTCATTCAGTCCAAGCACACAATACAAGCAACACATTCCAAACAATACATCACCAAACAGATGGTTTTAAGAACCATTCTGGCAAGCTACGATATAGCGGGATCGGATACAACTCACACCTACGATAGTGCTCAAATGCTACTACTCATCAGATCCGGTGGCTTTTTCATCATCAATGAAGGCGCGATCCTCATCATCAGTGCGATACTCCTATTCCATGTCCTCAAGGTAGTCATCATCATTAGTGAGATACGAGTAGGGTTCTCCACGAATATCTTCTCCTTCGTTCTCCCTCTCCTCAAGCTGCGTGTCCTGATCATGGATGGTCTCCTCCAAATCTGATACTTTGTGACGAAGGCGAGCAATGATGTGATCCTTCTTATCACACAGTTTGTGAAGTGACTTGTGCTCTCTTACGAGGATGGTGAAGGTCTGGTCCTTCTTGGCAGCAGCAAGTTGCTTCACATTGGCGTCAGCACGAGCGTTGTCCAGTTTCTTCTGACTCTCACTAAGCATGAAGGAAAGATGGTCTACATGGTGCCTCAAGTCAGGGTGGCCTGGCAGATCCAGGGGTTTTCCATTGGAGTCACTTCTGGCATAGTGAGCAAAGCGGGTGCCGATGATCTTGTTGATATTCTGTCCACATAGTCAGGCAAGTGCTTCCTGCATAGCTCTGGCCAGTCCATCGATCCAGTTGTTCTCTCTGATGGTGAAATGAATCTTATCCAAGGTAGGTGGCTCCATCTTTCCGTGAAGATCGGCAACTATCATCCACTGTATCTCCCCTCCGGGGAGATCATGGAGTTGAGCTCCATAGAACTCTGGATGCGGGCGCTCTAGAAATTCAGCCAGCTCGCTCAGGTCGTTCTCAAAGATGCGATTCCCTCCATTGCCCAGCTGGTAGAACTTGTTGTAGGCGTAGTCTATCTATAAGCAATTTGAGAGGAGTAAGTTAGAGAAGTGATCAAGTGTGTGAATTTTTAGGTAAGGTTGCAAAAAATTTAAGGAACTTATGAATATCTTTTTTGGATAGGATTTCAAGGGTAAGAGTGAGAATAGGTTTTCAAAGATACTCACTTTATTTGTTTTGGAAATTAAGTTTTTTTATGTCCATGCTAACAAGGGTCTCCTATGGTCAGGATGGCTCTGATACCAACTTGTCAACACCCGGATTTTTAATCCCAAATGCCTGTTATGCCGTACATCGCAATCCCAGGATTACCATTTTTGCTAGACATAACAGATTGGTACCATAGTTCATCATCCATTACAAAACATAATAGTCTTACAAATAGTTGATCTCATGATCAAGTCTGATTACAATCAACGCAGCGGAATAATAATAAGGGTAGCGTGGTAAAGGCTCCATCTTCAGGCTCACAGGCAATACTGATGATGGGAGATGATCCTAGTTATCGTAAGCGTCCTTCTGTCCTTCTTCCTCGTAGTCTCCTTCATAGTCTGGCCATGGGAGTAGCCAGGGACAAAGCCATGAGTACTTCGAAGTACTCGCAAACTTTCACTAAAGCAGTAAGGCCATTCTATGGGATTCTTAGGCTCTAGGTTTGCTTGCCATAAGCCAATTTTATTTCAACCAGTATCTAGTAGTAAAACCTAAATTTATTTGGCTAAGTTACTTAGGTGGGAACCTAGCTTCATTTCCACCACTGGTGAGGTAAAGTCAAAGTCATCTTTCAAGTCACGGGTCATTTTGGAAAACATCTGACAACAGAACAGTATGGCCATCCAACTGTCCATAACCGCGGACGCGACTATTTGAATAGTTTGACACTCTGCATAGGTGGTACACTTTCACCACGACATGCGATACATCCGTCAGGAACAATCCTGAATCATCATACTTAGTATGTGGACAATCAATGTTAACCTTTCAATTACACAACCTAGTATAGGCACCTCCCCTATGAGTTTGGCCTCCCAACCATGACCATCTATCATCTTGGGCACTACATAGGTGGACAATCACATTCACAAGGTAGCCTCAGCTCACCTTGTTCCGCGAGGGAACTGTCGTGGTATTGCCGACGAGTACGCCATGGAGGGGTCCTCACAGTGCGTGTTTAGAGACATGGGGTAAGGCGGACGGTTGACGGGTACGAGGTAACACAGCTTACCCAGGTTCAGATCCCATAACGGTGGCGGAATCCTACTCCTGCTATAAATCACTATAAGGGCAATACGCCGAGTTACAAAGATAGGTTTGCTGTGCGAGGTTGTATGAATCGATGCTCTAAAGGCTCCCATAGGCCCGACTTATATAGTCGCCAGGTCCTATGGTTACAGGGAAAAGTCCTAGCCGGACAGGTTACAGAGTCCTACACCGTCTATTACTAGTCTTGTGTATCTTGCACTCCAAGGCTCCGGGTACGCCGATGACTCCACCGTAGCCTTCCTTTATCCGGCATGGGCCTCCCTTCTGGATCCATCTAACTGGGCCGCCCAGCAGGCCATAGGCCATGCTACCGACTATGGGCAACCCGGGTTATCCGGATAAGCGACATGCTATGAGGATACCCATATAGCATATCCCCAACAATAGCCCCCGGAGAACTCTGAGATCTTGCACCGTCTTGCCTCTTCAGATGAATGCTCCGTCTAGTTGGATGTCGGCAAATCGTCAAGCAATATCTTGTAGTCCTCCCAAAGAACCCTGCAAAGCTTTCTCCGTCTTCAACTTGTAAGCCGGAGAAATGCTGAATCTTCCATTGTAATCTTCTGTAGTCGGATTGAATCCGTCTATGTCGGAATCTTCGATGTGACGGCTCATCTTCCCTTGCCAGCTAGGACAACATAGGCTTAGGTCAGCGACGCCTCGTAACTCACACATGCAGAGAACGCAATCATATCCGATTTTCCCGCGCGAGCGACACGAACCATTGGCAGGGACGGTTGGAGACGTGGCGAAATTTCCGCGCACGTTCACGAACACGTCGTCTACGCGGCAACCGTCCGATCAAGCTGCACGAATCTTGACGCCGAGGATGATAAATAGTAACTGTGGGTAAATTTCCACTTTTTACCTCATTCTCCTCGCATCATCTTCTTCCTCCGGCGCGCGCCTCTTCGAGCTCTCCGCTTCCAACTCGCGAGAAAACCCTAGCTTCCAATCTATACCAGTCACATCCATCCTCACGCTATGGCCAGCAGCAGCACCTCTCCCTCCATGGCGGCGTCGAGCGAAGCCGCGGCGAAGCCGGCGAGCTCCATTGCCGTGTCTCCAGAGGGCCTAGTCATCCCCGCATCGGCGGTTATCGAGTCTACCGGCGGTGACCATAATTTGGCGGCGCTAGAGCCGTTGGAGGAGGAGCCAGACTCGCACAAGGGTGACTGGCGCGGCTCAGATATCACCGACCGTGATATCCAAGAGATAATTGCCGAAGGTTACCTTCCTGCGACGGAGGAGATCGCCTGGCGAGCGGCGCCGGCCGGCGAGGTGACACGTTCTCCCCAAGCCGGAGAAAAGGTGTACCTCAAAGCCCAACTGGTACGCGGCTTATCCTTGCCCATATCCAACTTCTTCCTCTACGTCTTGAATCACTACAGAGTCCAGCCCCAGAACCTTTCCCCCAATAGTATCTTAGTGCTTAGCAACTACGCGGCACTTTGCGAGGGATACTTAGGGATAAAGCCTAGGTTAGACCTTTTTGTGTACTTCTTCACCGTCAAACGTGAAGCCGGACTTAGCAAGGAGGAGCTTAGGAATTGTGGCACCATAAGCTTCAAGATTCGACCTGGCCGGCGATTCCCCGACATCGTCGGCCACGAGTCCTGCAAGAATTGGCAACGGACGTACTTTTACAGCCCAGACATCCCACTGTCTGGCCGACAAGTCACGTACCCGGACTTCGTTGACGGAGCCGCCGTTGAAGCCTCGTCATGGAGATCCCAGGCCTCCCTTCCCTCCGACATTGAAGCCTCTCGCTCCATAAGGCGGCTAGAGTGGTTTGTAGAGACGGGTTTGACCGGATTGGACCTAGCCATGTGCTGGTTCATCAGGCGAATCCAACCTCTGCAGCACCGCGCGAAGCTCATGCACGAGTATACCAGTGACAGAAGGGATAGTCTCCGCATCTCCGTGGACAACTTTTCGAGCGACTCCGTCAAGCTCCGCCTTAAGGACATCGTCAAGGTTAAGGATAAGAAGTGCGGCTTCACCATCACCTATGACATGTTCGTAGACGGCAAGTGCCCGAAGATAGGTTTTTATTTTCCGTGTACGACATATACTCCAGTTCTTCTGTCTTGCAAATATCATCTTATCTTAACACGGTGATTTCTTACTCAACAGCTTAGCGACATAGACAAGATGAGCATGGCTCCTCAACTCTATGATCCAAAGATGAAGGAAGTCACGGTCGTGTCCGACGACGAAGCTCCGTTGGCGCGGAAGCGGAAGAGCTCCACCTCTGACACTGCCGACGGAAACAAGAAGAAGAATACGGAGGGTGGAGCCTCCAAAAAGACTACCGCCGCCCTGGAGGAGGAAAAGAGAAGAACCACTCGGATCCCCTTTGCCAAAGCACCCCCACTAGTGTAAGCTTGGCATTCTCTAACATTGTCTATTTATCTGTCTTGCTCCTGTACTTATGAATTTTGCACGTTTGAGGAAGAAAGCCACGACCAGCCTCAAGAAGACCTCCAAAACTTTGGGGTTTCTCGAAATATCAAAGACATGCTGCATCGCGATGCCTCCCCCGCCATCGCCCCTACTACTCATGCCGTCAAGCCCTCGTCTGCCCTGACAAGCTCACAAGCTAAGGAGGCATCAGGTCCTTCCGTCATGGAAGTGGATTCTGGCGCCTCTACCAAACTCGCTGTTGTCGGCGAGCAGGCGACGCAGGAGAGCACCGCTCAACAAATGGCTAAAGCTTCGGCTAAGGATCCCATCGGTGGCGGCAAGGTGGTGGTGGAAGCTGGTACTTCTGCCGTTGGCAGCGCCCCCGCATCCCAGAAAACCATAGTCTATCCGAAGATAGTCTATCCGGTACTTACACCGGGTAGCACTGCTTTGGTTCCTGGTGCGACGCCGACCTCTCCGGCATGCGGTCTAGAGGAGCTTCTCCGTCAAGCAGAAATCTTGCAAGGAAACAGCGAATCCTTTGGCAAGCTGCTGGCCAAGAGTTCTACAAACCTCAAGATCATTGCACTTGTAAGTTTTCTTTGCCTTTTGCATTTCATATGAGTATCCCACTGTAGCCCCCGAGGATATAGACGGAAAACCATAGGTTTTGCATCTATATGCTCTAAGAGTGACTAAGTTAGAAAACCTCTCACTATAGCCCCCAAGCATTTAGATGGAATGAATTATTCCGACTAGATGCTTTAAGAGTAGCATCCGCAGTGTTTATAAATTTCAGTACTGTAGCCCCCAAGCTTCTAGTTGCAACCGAATTAGTTCCGACTAGATGCTTAAAGAAAGCTAAGCATATGTCCAAGTTTAAAAACTTTATACTGTAGCCCCCAAGATTCTAGTTGTAACTGAATTAGTTCCGACTAGATGCTTAAATAAAGCTAAGCATATTGCTAAGTCAAAAACTCTCGCTGTAGCCCCCGAGCGTCTAGGTGGAAAACTTCCGACTAGATGCTCCAAGCAGACTAAACAACGTTTTAACTTTGTCCTTTTTTCCACAGAACGAGAATGCTCGGAGGGGCATGGCAAATGACAAGTACCAGAAGATGCGTGCAGATCTAGAAGCTGAAAAGGGTAAAACTGCCTTCTTGAAGGAACAGATCACCAAGAGCAAGCGTCTGTTTTCTAATGCGCATTCCGACTTGGTTTTGTGCCAATATTCTCCGAGTACTCACTGTGTACTTTTCTTTCTCCGACATGCAGAAACCATCGCCAAGGCCAAGAATATTGTTGAGCAATCCAAGCACATTCAAGAGCTGGATAGCGAGAACAAAATTCTTAAGCAGGAGAGGAAGGGCATGCTGAAGATGCATGAGGAGTCGATGAAAGCCTTGCAGGACTCCGCCACCGAGGAAATCAACCGCTTGAAGGAGAAGATCGTGATCTTAAAAGATCAAAAGCGAGCTGCCGATGGTCAGAATCACCGCCATGGCGAGGCGTACAAGCTACTCCAACAAGAGAAACAATCCTTGGCGGACACCCTCTAGCAAGCTGAAGCCAGCATCTTCAGTAAGTTTTCTCCGTCTTGGAATTCTGTAGTCTGGATACTTTGAATGGTTGAACTCATGCGCTCCTTGCCGGAATTTTCAGCTCCAATGGGTTTAACCCGATCACCTCCTCCGGCCAAGGAATGCATGGTTCTTGCCGGCAACTTCATCAACACTGCCATCACCAAGGCCAAGGAGATTGCCAAGCCCCTCCAGATACACATCAAGGCATCGGACTCCGTGGCTAAGTACTCGGAGATTCTGCGCCGAGCCCCCGAGCATATCACGAGCTGGAAAGCTTCGTGTGCACGGCCTGGCGCGAGGATGGCGCTGTCAATGGTCAAGGCACATTACGAAGGTGCCGACATCGACACGGTGACCTCTGGTATCCCCGACGTCGGCGATGATGGCAAAGAAATTGATCATGAAGCCATTCTGTCGTCACTCGCGGGCTATGACACCAGAGTTGCCGAGTTGGTGGACGTCGACGTCTTCGTGCCCATGAACACCATTGACAGCGGTAACCAAGATTCCTCCGAGTCCCACCATAGTGCCGACACTGAGGGTGATTCTCCGGCTGGTGACGATGCTGCCGCCAAGTCGCTTGCACCAAAGGAGTGAAAAACAACTTTGTAATATTTGTTTCACCTTTGGTTAATATGCGTAAAAAACTTTTTGATGTAACTTAAGGCGGAAAACAATGGTTGTTTTATTTCCTGCTTCTTAAGAACTAGTTTCCAGCATGTATATATATTTTTTAAGCAAGTGCTAGCTTATCCATTACTTTGGTTCTTATGCTTGACTTTTCGTGAGTCAGAAGACTTGTTGTCGGAACCATGCGCTTAGGTGATGATGCCCAATGGCACCGTCAATAACCTGAGCACAAAATCGCCGACAATAAGTGCCGAAAGTCACTACTCCAGAATCCACATAAAAACGACAAAGAACGTGTAGACCAGAAAACTTAAGCTAACGCCCGTAGGCGGAATTTTCACAAGTGCAAAGGCAAAGCTTGTGCATAAAGGTTTTACATGATCTAAAAATGAACACTAAAGGAGTTAAAAGACTCAGAAATATGAGTGAACCAGAGAGCTTTATTTCATTGATCATATAAGAGGTACACAATTAGATAAAAAATGCTAAGTGTAGAAAGGACGTAGTTGTGCTATGTTCCATGGCCGATCAAGCTCCGGGTAGTCATCATCCGGGTCACGTCGCTTACGCTTATGATCCTGTTGGGTCTATCCTTTAGCTCACGATTGTCAACAAGGTAGTAAGACCCATTGAGTAGCGCCTTGCTTATGATGAACGGTCCTTCCCATGGCGGGGATAGTTTGTGTGACTTCTTCTACTTAAGTCGGAGCACCAAATCCCACTCTTTAAACGAGCGATGCCGAACGTAGCGACTATGGTAGCTGCGTAGATTCTGCTAGTAGATGGGGGATCTTTGGCATGCCAAAACGCGCTCCTCCTCGAGAAGGTCCACATCTAGGCGTCTGGATTCTTCAGCGTCATCTTCGTCGTAGGCGGCAACTCTTGGTGCATCGTGAAGTATGTCGGAAGGCAAGATGGCTTATGCTCCATATACCATGAAGTAAGGGGTGTATCTGGTGGATCTGTTAGGTGTAGTTCGTAAACTCCACAGCACAGATGACAATTCTTCCGCCCAGGCTCCAACTGCTCTATGTAGTGGTGCATCAAGACGTGGCTTGATTCCCTACAGAATTAATCCATTGGCTCGCTCAACTTGACCATTGGATTGTGGGTGTGCCACATATGCAAGGTCAAGTCGGATGCCTTTATCCCAACAATATGCCTCCACTTCTCCGAGTGACAAATTGCTGCCGTTGTCGGTGATAATGCTATGTGGGAGACCAAATCTCACCACTAGATCCCGGACAAACCTGAGGGCAGTTTCCCCATCAAGCTTTCTAATGGGTTTAGCTTCTATCCATTTAGTGAATTTATCAACTGCTACAAGAAGATGCGTAAACCTACAGGGTGCCGTTTGTAACGGTCCCACCATGTCTATCCCCCAGACTGCAAACGACCAAGTTATTGGTATTGTTCGTAGTTCTTCAGCAGGAACATGCGGTTGTCGGGCATAATACTGGCATCCCATGCATGTCTCAACCAGCTTGTCAGCGTCCGCCTTCGCGGTCAGCCAGTAGAATCCTTGCCGGAAGGCTTTCGCGACCAACGATCGGGGAGCGGCGTGATGCCCGCAATCTCCGAGATGGATTTCGCGTAGGACTTCCATACCTTCTAGCTAGGAAACACATTTCAGGTATACACCAGTAGTGCTCCTTTTGTAGAGTTGCCCATTGATTATGGTATAACCCTTTGATCATCGTACTATTTGCCGTCTTTTGACTTCGTCGTCGGGCAAAGTTCCGTGTTCGAGATATTCCATGAACGGTTTTGTCCAAGCCGGAGGGACCTTAGTCACCATGTTGACGAAAGAGTCAGCTCTATCTGGGTTGTCAATGTCGGCCCCCTTCACCGATGGTGTGCGCAGGTGCTCTAGGAAAACTCCTGGCGGAATTTGCTTACGCCCTGATCCAAGCTTAGACAGCAGATCAGCCGCCTCGTTTTGTTCCCTAGGTACATACTTGACTTCGTAGCCCAAGAAGCTCTTGTCTATCTCGTCCACTTCGTCGCGATATGCCGCCATCATAGGGTTTCGCGCATTCTAGGTGCCAGCCACCTGCTGGGCAACCAAGTCGGAATCGCCACAGCAAACTATGCGCTTGATGCCAATATCCTTGGCTACACGTAGTCCGTGAATAAGTGCTTCATACTCCGCCATGTTGTTTGTAGCCTCGAAGTGGATCTGCAGAACGTAGTGTAGCTTGTCTCCTGTTTGTGACTGTAGCAATACACCAGCCCCCGAGCCATTGAGCAGCTTTGATCCGTCAAAGTGCATCACCCAGTACTCTGGCTCTGGCAACGGAGTAGCATCTTGCATCTCCGTCCAATCTGCAACAAAATCCGCCAAGGCTTGTGACTTGATAGCGTTGCGTCTCTTGTAGGTGATCTCGAAGGCGGCGAGTTCAATGCCCCACTTCGCGACCCTTCCTGTAGCGTCGCTGTTATTGATAATGTCGGACAGTGGAGTCTTGCTCACCACTATGATTGGGTGCTCCTGAAAGTAATGCCTCAGCTTCCGAGAAGCAAGGAATACTCCATAAGCTATCTTTTGGTAGTGCGGGTAACGCTGCTTGGACTCCGTCAAGACCTCGCTCACATAGTAAACTGGTTGTTGAACTCCGTGCTCATAGCTTGGTTCCTTCCGCTCTACCACGACGACGATGCTGATAACCCGGTTGGTTGCCGCCATATAAATTAACAGGGGCTCTCCAGGCTCGGGTGCTGTAAGGATGGGCGCTGAGGAAAGAATCTCCTTGAGCTGCTTCAATGTTGCATCTGCTTCGTCCGTCCATGTGAATTTGTCCGCCTTCTTCAGCAACTTGTACAGCGGCAGAGCCTTCTCTCCAAGTCGGCTGACGAACCGACTTACTGCTGCAACACAACCTGTTAGTCGTTGAATGTCTTTTAGGCATGTCGGACGGTTTATGTTTAAGATGGCCTTGGTTTTCTCCGGGTTGACCTCGATTCCATGTTGGGAAACAATGAAACCCAACAATTTGCCGGCTGGAACCCCGAAGACGCACTTCTTAGGGTTAAGCATCATGTTGTATTTACAGAGATTATCAAAGGTTTCTTTTAAGTTGGAGATTAAGTCATTTGACTTTTTAGACATCACCGCGATATCGTCCACATAAGCATGAACGTTCCGACCAATTTGGTCGTGGAGGCAACGTTGCATTGTCCGCTGGTACGTAGCACCTGCGTTTTTCAGCCCAAATTGCATCGTCACATAGAAAAACGTAACGTATGGGGTAGTGAACGAAGTGGCCAATTGGTCCGACTTCCTCATTTTGATTTGGTGGTATCCTGAGTATGCATCGATAAAACACAAAAGCTCTGAGCCAGCCGTCGAGTCAATGACTTAGTCAATGCGAGGCAAAGCAAACGGATCTTTGGGACATGCTTTGTTCAAGCCGGTGTAATCAACGCACATTCTTAATTCATTGGTTCCCTTTTTGGGTACAAGTACAGGATTGGCCACCCATTGGGTGTGAAGGACTTCTCGGATAAATCTAGCCTTAAGTAACCTAGCTATCTCTTTGCCAATGGCGCGTCTCTTCTCATCTCCGAAGCGTCATAGAGGTTGTTTCACTGGTTTACAATTTGGATCAATGTTTAAGCTGTGCTCGGCAAGTTCCCTAGGTACACCTTTCATGTCGGCGGGTTGCCAGGAAAAGATGTCCCTATTCACACGGAGGAACTCGACGAGCGCGCTTTCCTATTTGGGATCCCAATGGCGGTGACCTTGGAGGCATCGCCTACCACAAGTTCCACCATCTTGGTCTCTATGGCGGCCTTGAACGCAGGAGCAGAGTCGGAGATCTGCTTCTTCGACGCAGGCATCTCTGAGTCATTGACCTTGCTCTGGATCTCTTTGAATTCTTCGTTGTAGAGGACAGCTTCGGCAATGGCTGCTTCATTGATCTCGCAGTCCCTTGCCTTGGTAAAGCTTCCGGATACAGTGATGACACCGTTTGGTCCGGGTATCTTGAGTTTGTTGTAGACGAAGCATGGCTTGGCCATGAACGCTCTTGAAGGGGACCACCTCAAAGGCCATGCGCTCTTGGAGGTAATTGTTAACGTCGCCAAAGGCAACCTGAAGTGTAATGCACCCAAGGGACCAAGCCTCCCGGCCAGGAACTACGCCGTGGAAGATGGTGTTGGTCCGCCTTAGGTTTGCCTCCGTCAAGTTCATCTTCTGCAGTGTATCCAGGTACATGATATTGATGCTGCTTCCACTATCCACCATACACTTGGTGAACTCCACACCGTCAATCAAGGGGTTGATGACCATGGCATACTGGTTCTCCGTAGATACAAGGTCTAGGTGGTCCGTCCTGTCCCAAGTTATTGGAACCTCCGACCAGCGCAGGTACTGGGGAACTGGGGGGAGAGTGGCCATCAGGATCCTCAGGGAGGTCTTCTGTTGTCGGACGGTGGGGGTGCCAAGGAAAGTGTGGTAGACCGGAGCCTTCTTTGCGAAGGGGTTCTTTCCCTTGTCGTCGCTCTTGGCGGCGTGCTTGGGGTCAACATCTTCGTCCATATCACTTGGATCCTTGGACTCCTCCTTCTTCTTCTTCCCCTTGTCCTTGCCTCGCGGTCTGTTCTTCCGACTTTGCTTGTAGCCGGACTCCGGTCTTCCTTGAGGTCGTTGATGAACTTGCAGTGTTGATTGGTATGGGTGGCCTTGCCGTTGGCATCGAGGTGTACGAGGCACGGCATATCGCGGTACTCCTCGTAGGCTTGGGGAACGTGAAGTGGCGCCGAGGTTGTTTCACTGCCTCGCTGCTACCCACGGCCAGCTCCTCTTCCTCGGCCACGTTGCCCGCCATCACCTCGTCCTGCAAAAGTCATAGCGACCATGTCGGTAGATTGCTTTTATTCTGGGGCAGTTTTCCACTTTGTACTACTGTTCCTCCGAGCTTGAGTTGGAATGGTTGTTGCCGGAAATGAGCCGCGAGCATCGTCGTCGGCCGCTGCGAACTCACTAGCCAAATGAATCATCTGGTTCAAGTCAAGCTGGTGATTGTCCTGCAAGCGCTTCAGTTTATGTCGGAGCAATGTGCCTCTTTCCAATCCGTCGATGAAGGCAGCCATGGCGGTCTGGGCGTGTACTCCTGCGCAGGAATTCTTCATGTCCAGCCAGTGAGAGAGGTAGGCGCGAGATGTCTCGTCTTTCTCTTGCACGCACCGCTGTAGATCGCCCACAGTATAGGGACGCTTATATGTACCCTCAAAGTTCTTGGTGAACACTTCTTGCATGTCCAACTAGTTGTAGATGGATTTCTTCGGCAAGTCGTCGATCCATTGACGGGTCGTGCCCGCCAACATTAATGGGAGGTACTTGACGGCGACGTTGGGGTTGCCTCCAGCAATCTCCACCGCGTTGCCGTAGTCCTGCAACCATGTGGCTGGCTTGGCGGTGCCGTCATAGGGCTTGATGGTCTTGTCAATCCGGAAACCTTTGGGGTAAGTTGCGGACCGTATTGCAGGTCCAAGGCAACGTGGTCCCAGGTATGGTCCTTCCCGGGCCTCGTGGATCTTATCGATCCGCGATCGTACGTCGTATGGCTCCGGGTTCTGCTTCTTCTTGTCAACAGGGGATGGGCTGCGTGAACGACGCGGGCCTCCTCCGCCATGGTGACTGCTTGGTGGTGACGGAGGCGGAGGTGGTGGTGGGTTAGCCTTCTTGCTGTTACCCTCCTGCGACGCCTCACGCCTGTCACGGTTGCTTGTCGGGCGCGGAGGGTCATGGCGTGACCTGCTCTTGTGTCCTTGGTTGCGCTCTATGTCATGACGGGTCTGCTCCGCGTTGTCGCGGATGACGATGCCGCACTGCTTTGGTGGGGGCATATCCGTATGATGGTGAGCCTTGTAATCTTTGCGATGTCGGGGAGATCGGGGAGGTGGCGATGGGAGACGAGGTCGGGCCTTTTCTCTGTGGTCGGAGGATATGGGGATGGCATCCTTCCTGTTGCACGCATCCCTCCGTCTTTGTTCTGATGAACCCGTCTGGGACCCGACATCAAGAGGAGATCTGTCCCTTGGCGGCTTGTAGTGGCTAGATTGGCAGAGCGCTGGGTCAGACTCAAGACTCTGAGAGGTGGACTTTTCCAGACCTGTTCCACCGCCTCGGGTGATCTATCCTGCTCCAGAAGGGTCTTGGCGACGGCGAGGTTAAGGAGTGGGGTGGGCATCACCTTCTTGCCTTCACTGTCAATGTATGGCTTGGCCTGTGCCAGCTTCGAGGGAGCCCATCCTAGGTTGCGTCGTACACCAAGATCGTTGATGACGCGAGCCAGAGCTTTCTTAGCCTTCTGCTGCTGCAGTAAAGTCTTGTACTCAGCCTCCATTGCTCTAGCTTTCTCTATGGACTTCTACGCGTTGACCAGATCTCAATCTAGCTTAGCGCCTTGATCCGCGATGGCCTGCGCTTCTCGTCAAGCTAGGTCACGTTCCGGATATGGGCAACGGTCAGCGGCTCGACGAGGAGATTGTCGTACATCACTCTATCAGATGGAGTAACTTGGGCTGCTGCAGACGTAGAGGCTGGAGGCGGCAAGTTTGCGGTGTTGTTGTTGCTCGGGCGGGTGCCGAGTTCCTGCGGCTGCTGCACTGGGATAGGCGGAGGAGGCATGACTTTTGCGTGATCATCGTCAGCAGCAATAAGTGGCCCCTTCCCCTTTTCCAGCGCTGTAGGCGGAGCACGTTCGGGTTGATCTTCATCCATCGCCGTCCCAATGGTGACGAACACCCCTCGAGACGTGACGGCGTTTTTGGCTTGCTCGTCGCGCGAGTACTCCTCCTCCATCTCCTGCATAGCGGAGTCTAGCTCTTCTGGACTGAAGTCTATCTCCCCTGAATCTGCCCGAAATCAGCATAAAGCGCGTCAATGACAGAGTCGGAGGGTGCCAGGACTTCCTCGATGACGGGCAGTGGAGGTGCAACGGCCTCGACGATGACTAGAGGTGGTGGTGCTGCTGCGACGATGGCGGCAGGAGGCGGTGGTGGCGGTTGCTGAATCGGAGGTTCTCCGTCTCTGAGCGCAAGCTCCAACTGGGTTGCTGCGTCAGCTTCCGCGTAGTTGTTGATGGTGCTCACCATCTCTTCGAGGGTAAGGCGTCCTGTTGCCTGCTGCCGTCTTAAAGAGTGTCAGAGAAGCGTGCCACGGTCCAGTCCTTCCATGAAGTGATACAAAGCGTTATCATCGGGGTAGTGGGATAGATCGGCTCGTATACGGAGCCAACTGGCCAGGTAATGGCGGGGGTTTTCGCCTTCTCTCTAAACGCAAAACGCTAGATCGAAGATGGTAACCACGCCGACGAACTTGGATCTCTGCTGTCCAGACGTACGGGCGAAGCCGGTGGATTTGCAGTGATCTTCCACCTTTATGTCCTGCACAGGGGCGGTTTGGGTGGGCCTTGAATTTTTCTGATCTTTGTCGGCAAACTGCAAGGAGAGATCCGACATCGATCCTTCCGCGAACGTATCCTGCCCGTAGGCGGTCCGTGCGGTCCTTGATGCTTTCCGATCTTTGCCGGCAAACTCCGAAGAGAGATCCGACATCGATCCTTCCGCGAACGTATCCTGCCCGTAGGCAGTCCGTGCGGGCCTTGATGCTCCTCCGACTCACAGGAAACTAGTGCCCGAGTCGGTTTCGCCGATGAAGAGGTGGATGTCTCCGATAGGAACGATCGAACACCGCGTAGGGTTCGTCTTCGCCGGGATCCAGAACTCGTTAGGAGGGATGATCGGAACGTTGCCGGAGAGGAGAACACGGCCGATGGTTATGGTTTCGCCAATTCCCGCGAAGATCTTGGTCCTCGCCCACTGAAGAGCCTGAAGCGCCTCTTGCCCCACAGTGGGCGCCAACTGTCGTG